>OZ009939.1:21996546-24592820 GCA_963932045.1 Caenorhabditis sinica
GTACTGTTATTATTGATTTGATCGGAACATTCAAAGCTTTTATTTTGAACATAACTCGCCCAACTTCAATCTGTTAGCCATTTTCATGGCTTTGATCCGATCGCTATCGATTATTTTCCCTATGAGTCACACTGTACAAAAATTTACAAAACCAAGATTTGCAATACTCTTGGTGTCAATAGTTTGTATTTTCTGGAGTTTCTATTATTCATGGGATTTGCTGTATTTGGAGAGATGGTGGTTTCCGCATCATATTCAGAGTTGGTGAGTAAACAAATTTCAGCGCGATACGAAAAAATTCCCAATCTAGAGGTGCGTTGAACCCCGTCGTGCAAAAAATCAAACAATATACGTCTACATTATGACCATTGAAAATTTCAAAGCGACCATCGAAAAACGAGAAGAATGGGAATACCTGGTCCGTCTAATTCCAGCAATTTTCTATCCATTTTTAACGATTTCCCTGCTCATCGAGCTCTATAAAATCAGAAGAAGACAGAAAATCAACAAATTCAAAGAGGACAAATCTGACAGTACTACTATCCTTATCTTGTTTATGACTGTGAGCTTCATGTTGTCAGAAGGACTTGAAGGAATTTCAAGTTTGGATATTTCACATTGGTCGGAAGTTTATTTCACCTTTGTGTGAGTCTCCGGTAGTCGAGATTTTTGATCGTTCAAAAGTTTTCAGATCCCGAGTCGAAGTTTTCAACACTCTCCGTTCCTTCAACGCATTTTCACACTGTTTTGTATGCTTTTTTATAAGCTCTCAGTATCGGAAATGCTCTAAGCAAGTGCTTTTATTTTGGACTCCTTTGATTCCAAATTCGTGGATTTTAAAATGGGAAAATTTGAAGATAGCGAAAAAACATCAGGTAAGTTTTAGAAAATCAACACCTGTGAAATTTCAGAATTTCAGAATATCATGAGAGTGAAGCCAACAGCATCTGCTAGTTTTGACTCCATGAAATCGCGCCCATTTTGACGTGCAGATTTAAAAATAATCCTGATCAAACTATAAACATTTTTCTAAACTCTTGATCTTTGCAACACATAAACTCCTGATGTATTTTCAATGACGGCAGAAAATAGTGAAAAAAGATCAAAGGGAAAAAGTGATGTATTTATTCTGTTAGATATACTTTCTCATACTCCAGTTTTTAATTTTTGGCACATATGTTCTTTTGTTACGTCTGTTACAAAAATGTAAAGTTTATCTTCACAATCTACGAAGGTGTGTTTGGATCTAGAGTTCCTGCGGATCCAGCAATACCGTGGGTGCAAGAATCAAAGTCCGGATACGGAGAATTACAATTTTATCAGTATCCCAAAACTGACTTACCAAAATATGCAATATATGAGGATAACAGTTTGTACGAATATTACGATGACGAGGTTACGTACTCTGTTATCCGTAGCTTACGGTACATTGGACGCGTTAATAGTACAATTGAGCAAATCTCAATATTTGTAAACATTTTTCATCTGATGGTTCTGTTGCAAAAAGAGCTTCGATCTTTATCGATTTTCATTTTAATGATTGGCATTGGTATCTCTGATATTCTTGGATTCTCCTTTCTTTACTTTTTTATTGGTGACGATCGAGATGGAATGGACCGGAAGGAGGATGTGCGATGGAGATTTTATGATAAAACTGAATTCTACGATGATAGAGGTGAATCCTCTTGTTTGATTAACAAGGATGTGTCCATAGTCAACTTGTGGGGAACATTCAAATCAATTGCTTTGGACGTCCCTAGAGTTTGTTCTGTCTGTTTTGCAATTTTCATTGCTACGATTCGGTCGTTATCTATTATCTTTCCAATGAGCAATACCGTACAAAGATTGTCAAAACCAGTTGTGGGGATAGTTTTAATATTCGTGACATACATGTCTTGGATCATATTTTATTCCTATGAACTTATATTAGTGGAGAGATGGTGGTTTCCGGATCTTTTCGAAGACTAGTAAGTTGTATATAATTTTGCTCCGTCTTTCGGCTAAATTCTATTTGTTTGTTCCAGCTGCCAACAAAACTACTATGTACAGAATCATACAGTGTACCTGTGGCCTCGTGAAATGTACAAGGCTGCAATTAGCAGAGCGGGAAACCAGTATTACGTGAGATTAATTCCAACATTCTGCTACCCAGTTCTCACACTTATTCTCCTTCTTGCGCTGTGGTGGATAAAGTTGAAAAAGAAACTGAACGGATTCAAAAATATTAAATCTGACCGTACTACATTGATGGTACTGTTGATGACAGCGATGTTTATGGTATCAGAAGGAATAGAGGGTAGAGCGACTATGTATTGGTCGGCATACATTGGACACTTATATTTGTTTTTCTTGTGAGTTTTTCAAATCAAACATATAACGAAACTGAGAGGAATAGACTTTTGAGCATATTGTTGAAGAAGAACTCATAATTCTAACGCAAAATCAGACTTATCTAAATGTATTAAATATGCAGATATTCACCAAACTTCTTAGCAATTCTCCGATCCATCAACGCTCTGTCTCATTTCTTTGTATGCTATTTTATGTCGTCACAATATAGACAATGCGCTAAAAAATTGGTCCTCTGCTGGCTACCTATAATTCCTAAATCATGGATCTCGGAACTAAATAAAATTGCGCTGAAGTTTAAACGTTTCAGGAAAACGAAGATTAAGGAGGTTAGACCAAAAAATTTCCTATCATTTTGTATATTTTCAAACATCAGAGAGTCATCACAGTGGAGCCTACGATTTCAATTTCTACTAATCCGACGATGTCTACATAGAGAAAACTTGATGAATATTTCCGTTGATCAGGTAATTTTTAAAATTTTTATCGTTTTTATAAGGAAACGAAGTATCTGGAAACTTCTTTGAATTCAAAAGGCTTTGTAGTAAGTCGAGTGGGTATTTTTGAAGTCAAATGTGAAACAGAATGAAAGAGTTTGAGGAAAACGAAAAAACCTCAGATAAGTTACACAAAATCAAGACCTTTCACATTTCAGGATTTCAAAAGATCATCAAAGTGGAGCCAACAGCATCAGCTGCTAGTTTTCACTCTATAAAATCGCGTCATTTTTAAGAGGTGATGTCCAGAAAGTCGATTATAGGCCTATAGGGTCATGTAACACATCCCCCAAACTTATCCGATTGGGCTGATTTTTGTTATGGAGGGTCCTTGGGCTGATGTAAGTAAAATACAATTTTTGAAATTAGGCTCCGCCCCTTTTTGGAAAAGTAGTACATCTGATAGGTGCAAAAATGCAAATTTTTCTTTTTGAAGATAGAGTCGTAATCTTTCCAGAATTGTGTTTCTGGCATGTTATTGATCATTTTTTGTGTTGACTGTTAAGTTCCAGCTCAATTGCATCCTATAGAAATTTTATGTTTTTTAAGCATTTTTCCAATTTTTCAGATAAATCTTTATTTTTCATCATATTGAAGTATAGACTGGCAGCAAGTTTTTTGTGAAAATAATGATCCGCAAGTATCGTTTTACTATAATAAGCTTTGAGTTCTCATTTAAACCGGTGGCTTGAATGGTTTTCCGGTCCTGGAATGAAGTTGGTTCAGAAAATCACAAACTTGATGTGACCGAAAGTGGAGGTTTTTGCCAAATAGCAAACTAGAAATCAACACCAACAAACGTTTTTAGCCTTGTTACTTACCCTTCAGTCGTTCTTATATCGAAAAAACTCGATTCGGAAGATTTCCAAAATTTGAAAATTTCTCACAATGTTTTTTTCAAAGTTTTTTCATATTCCCTACTTTTTCGGAAAATTTTATCGTTACTGGTTTGCGTTTTTTGTATTCAAAATTTGAAGAATCATGTCTTCTATCAGAATTCCTACAAAAACCCGCCTTATATCAGTGGCTTATGTAAGTTTTAGTTCATTTTCGCGCTCTGACTCCCTAAAATCAACGTACCCCCCTCCATGGTGAAAAGTGATGAAAAAATTCATGGTCACCGAAACGAATGATTTTTGTTAAATTTGTTTCAGGCATCATAATACACATGCTCACAAAGTTTCAAGCCATTCCCAGTAGTTTGAGGTTCGTGGCGTCTCTTGGAAAAGTGCTCGTGGGGTCCTACGTTCCAAGAAAGTTTTCTCCGTTACTCATGCACTAAGTTAGGTCAGTGAATTCGAACTTTTAGCCAGAACATGGTTAGAAAGAACAGGCATCCTCGAAAACCTAGAAATATGGGTTGAAAAAATAATCAACTTTGACCTGCTGGCTGGCTGCCTTCCAGGTATCACTCAACATTGGTTCAGGCCTATCGGGTCCGAAAAATGTGCGGATTTGTCCAGATTTATATCAGAAATAGTTTTTTCAGTGGTTTTACGTCGTTTCGATGCCATTTTGAAGCCAAAACCCTTTTCATTCTTGATAAGCGACTGTTTGTGATAGCTGGTGTTGACTGCTCAGGTGGAAACAAGGGTATTTTAGCCACTTCCACTTGACCCAAATCTGAATGACAATATGATGTGAGCTGGAATAATTCCAATAAGTCGCTCTGTACAAAATTAAGAATGGTTAGGATCCGTGATATCTGGAAAACGTAAGGATCCATGCCACAGTGAAGTCTTTTCGGGTGAAATCCTGAGCTCTAGGAGGCCCAGAAAAGAGTTGAGGATCTGGAAATTGTTACAAACAGGTAAATCTGATTATGCTCTACCAAGTTCCAAAAAATTTCGAGTGTACGATGTGTGGAAGTGGCTAAAATACCCTTGTTTCCACCTGAGCAGTCAACACCAGCTATCACAAACAGTCGCTTATCAAGAATGAAAAGGGTTTTGGCTTCAAAATGGCATCGAAACGACGTAAAACCACTGAAAAAACTATTTCTGATATAAATCTGGACAAATCCGCACATTTTTCGGACCCGATAGGCCTGAACCAATGTTGAGTGATACCTGGAAGGCAGCCAGCCAGCAGGTCAAAGTTGATTATTTTTTCAACCCATATTTCTAGGTTTTCGAGGATGCCTGTTCTTTCTAACCATGTTCTGGCTAAAAGTTCGAATTCACTGACCTAAATCAGTCATTTTTGGAGGGTGGAACGATCTTTATGTGGATCCGCCAAAGCTAAAAACAGCCAAAAAAGTGGAACTTTGTCAATTTTTCGAAAACTAGGTCATGTGACCAAAAAATGAAATACATCATCAAATTTCTTTTTCTGAGAGGAACATTTTTCATGATGCTACCTTGAGCTGAAAGTTGACCTAGAAAGTAATAAACGTGAAAAACGTGAAAATTTCAGGGTGGAACGAACTTTATGTGGAGCACTGTAGTACAATTGAGCAAATTTCGATATTTGTGAACATTTTTCATCTGTTGGTGCTGTTGCAAAAAGAGCTTCGATCTTTATCGATTTTCATTCGTATGATTGGCATTGCTATCTCTGATATTCTTGGATTCTCCTTTCTTTACTTTTTTATGGGTGCCAATCGGGATCGGATGGCGCGAAAGGATGATATGAGATTTTATGATAAAGATGTATTCTACCATGATGGGTTCCAAGGCTGGCAAAAACACTCGGCTAGCCGAGGCCGAGCCGGCCGGGCCGAGGCGCCGGCTAGCCGCGGCTAGCCGACGAGGAACTCGGCTAGCCGCGGCTTTACTCGGCTAGCCGAGGTGGAAAGATGATTTTTTCACTTTTGATTGAAGGCGTTTTTATTATTTTGGAGCCGCGAGTTTGTCTAATATTGAGAAGAGTAATTGCTTCCGAATATCAATTTTGGATATTTCAAATATTAGAAAAGTTTATTATTTTTTGGAAAACAAGGAGAATCAGTGGGGACCTAGGTTTTTTCAAACCGTAGCTTTCTGGTCACTTCATCTCTAATTGAACACAAAATTGAAACACAAATAATAAAATGATGATAAAAAAATGACAAAATTTGAAAAATCATTGGTTGATTTCGAACTGTTTCACCAACATCATCTTTTGAAGAAGACCAAGATCCAGACTGCGGCGGTTGTCGGTGTAAACGTTTTTGAGAGCGCTAAACGACCTCTCAACATCAGCTTCGCTGGCAGGGGCACTGAAGATTTTTTGAGCGATCTTGTACAGTCTTGGAAGACGATTTTTCGTTTCTGGCCAATAATATGAAGGATCACTATCCAGTGTGTCGCGATCGTAGATGGCTCGTTCGCTTCGCAGCGTCAAAACTGTGGATGGCGGTGGCTTGTTGAGTCTTCTTGCGATGAAACTGGTTGCTGGAGAAACTGAGGAACCAGCTGACGATGTTGGGGAACAGCCAGAGTCACTGTTGAGAATTGAGTCGAATTCTTCCAAAGCTTCGGCCACCAGCTCTTCCGCATCAATCAGCAACTGAAAACATTTAAATCTAACTTTTGAGTTTTGTCCTTAGGACATACATCATGCTTATCCAGTCTATCCTGAAGATTCTCTTTTGATTTGTAAAGTGGACTGAGGTAGAAGCCAACATAATGAGCATCAGCGAGACTTCATTTACCATTTCAAAAATTTCCGCTTCTTTCTCAGCCAAATGTGAGTTTATCATATTCCGTGCACTTCCTCTTTTCAAAATTGTCTCATCAACAATGTCGGACCGAAAGTTTTGTCTGAAACACTTCGAAGTTCTAAAGAATTAAAAAAATTAACTCGCCCGAACTTGGCGACATTTAGAATCGTTTTTCGGAAGGCCGGATTTTCTAAGTTGTACAGTGGTTGAGCTGTTTTGGCAAAGTATTCAACAAGAACATCATCCAACTCATGTTTGTTTGATGCTCCAGAGTTTGATGATCCCTTGATCCAATTTTTTTTTGTTTGATAGCTGGACAGGCTTCCTCTCGATGTCGTCTAAAAAATTCCATTTTATTCAATTTATTCTGTGGGAATTCATATTTTACCCCAGGTGTCCTCCGTTTATGGACAATACACTGGAACATTGGTCGCAAAACACGAATTTAGTGGGATGAGGAAATCCGCTGTTTGCGATCAGATTCAGCCTCTGGAATCCTTTGGCTTGGCCTTCTCGAATCATATCCTGGAAGTATGTACATTTATAGTCAGTATTCAACTCTCAGCAAACAAACCTTATTGACAGTGACTCCTGAAATCTCTCCTTCCAACGCCATCTTGATGTGTTTCTTGCTAGCATCAAGAAACCAATCTGGAATGCTTTCTTCTGGTTTCAATTTCTTATTGTTTCCTGAAGAATTCGCTTCATCATCCGAGTGATTATTGTCGGTCAAAGAACCGAATCGTTTGTTATTTTTAGGAGAATTGGACATTTTCCACTTACTTGCAGTTAGAAAATCTGAAAATTGGCATGAAATCTCACAAAAATCGAAAGAAAACGGATAAAAAATGAATGAGAGAACGAATGAAGAACGCAATGATTCCTCTGCAAAAACAAATTACCGTAGTACATTGCTAATGGTAAAATTCGAAACGTTGCTCATGATAAAATTCAAAACTTTGCTCATGATATGCAGGTTCTTCTCATTACTGTAGTAGCCATTGGCGGTAATTTGAATTTGTTTTGTATGCTTCTTATATCACTGTTAATGAGAAAAGCCTCTGAAAAAGTAGTAATTAAAAAATATTTTGAATTAGAAAACAAAGACTATGAAAGCAAATGAATGAATTTAATATTCAAAATAAATTACTTTAAAAAAATTGACAAGAACATTCGGTGCCAACGCGATAGTTCTATATTTCTCGGCCTTGTCGGCTTTTCTCGGCTAGCCGGAAGCCGAGTTGTCTCGGCTAGCCGGGCCGCGGCTATCCGTGTGACAGCCTTGATGGGTTCTACGTTGATGATGGAGGTGAATCCTCTTGTTTGATTAACAAATATGTGTACATAGTCAACTTATGGGGAACATTCAAAGCAGTGGCTTTGGACGTCCCTAGAGTTTGTTCTGTCTGTTTTGCAATTTTCATCGCCACTATTCGATCGCTATCTATTATCTTTCCGATGAGCAATACCGTACAAAGATTGTCAAAACCAGTTGTGGGGATAGTTTTAATATTTTTGACCTACATGTCTTGGATCTTATACTATTCTTGTGAACTTTTATTTGCGGAGAGGTGGTGGATGCCGGATGTTTTTAAAGAGAGGTAAGATAGCAACGATGGATTTTGATGAGAAGACTAAATATTCTGAAATGTGCCTCTTTTTATATACTGTAGCGCGCATTTTCGGATTCCATCTGTTTACTTGTCTATTTGTTTGTTCCAGCTGTCGACAAAACTACTACGTACAGAACCAAACAGTCTTTCTGTTGTCTCGTGAAATATACGCGGCTTCATATAGCAGAGTGACCCACCAGTATTACGTGAGACTTTCAAAAACAGAGTGACCCACCAGTATTACGTGAGACTTTCCAACATTCTGCTACCCAGTTCTTACACTTATTCTCGTTCTTGCGCTGTGGTGGATCAAATTGAAAAAGAGACTGAACGGATTCAAAAATGTTAAATCTGACAGTACGACATTGATGGTTCTTCTGATGACAGCGATGTTCATGGTGTCAGAAGGACTAGAGGGTAGAGCAAATATATATTGGACTTTAATCTTGAAAAACTTATATTTGTTTGTCTTGTGAGTGTTTCAAAATTTTTTAGAAGAATAGTCATTAGAGCATATTATTGAAGCACAACTCATGATTGATTAACTCAGACTTTTATAATTCTATTTAATATGCAGATATTCACCACAATTTTTATCAATTCTCCGATCCATCAACGCTTTGTCTTATTTCTTTGTATGCTATTTTATGTCGTCACAATATAGACAATGCGCCAAAAAAGTGGTCGTCTGCTGGCTCCCGCTAATTCCTAAATCATGGATTCCAAAACTAAAAAAGATAGCGCTGAAGTTCAAACATTTCAGGAAAACAAAGATTAAAGAGGAGTGGCTCCGCCGGATTTCAACAGTCGCGGATTCCCACGGAAGATACAAATTCAAAGAAGAGAAGCCCCGTGGAAACCAGTCGACCTGAGCCACGTCAAAAGATCAAATGTCAGATTGAACTCTTCTTGAATGATAAAATCAGTTCTAAGTTCTCGCTTTGCGAAACTCAATAAAGTCTTTGTGGTTGTGAGTTTAGTGTTCTTAGTTCTCAAAGTCTGTTTCTGTCCATAGCGATAGAAATAGATAACTTGGGGGCCGAACCAAATCAGTTGTAGTAGCAGAAGTCAGACGCTGGTGAAGGTGATAAGACCTGATCCGAGCTCCTTCGCTATTAGAACTATTCCTCAAATCGAATTCGTTTCGTTTTGAGAAGAAACCTCTCGTTGACTAAAAATCAGCGAACGTACTGTTCCTGTCTCGGAGATCGAAGATCGAAGAGTCGGACAAATAAAAGCGGTGAGACCGTGGTGAGATACTTTGGTGAGATATTGGTGAGACGGTGAGATACGGTGGTGTTTGTGTGGTGAGATAAAGTGGTGTTGGTGTGGTGAGATACGGTGTTGGTGGTGTGGTGTGATATTGGTGAGACGGTGGTGAGAAAGGTGATGTCGTTGAGTACAGGGAAAACTCAGAACGGAAGCTTGAGTGTGACTTCTTCGAGGAAGTCAGGGGCTGTCCGAATGAATGAGATGCCTCTGAAGGAGAGACGCGAGTTGGTGAAGGGATTCACTGACTTTTTGGAGTCGTCGGGGAGTATGGAGAGTGATATTTATGAGGCACTCAAGGTGAAGTGCAAAGGCGATGAGAGACAGTTGGAAGTGCTTATGGAGCCGGTGAAAAACTACTGTCAGGAGTTGCGCGAACGGTTTGAGAAGATGGGCGGAGAGAGATGGCCGCTGGAAATCATCGGAGTAATGAGGGAAAATGGAGTGGAAACGGTAGAAGAGTTGCGTGAACTCTGTGAAAATGGAGCAGAAATGCTGCCAGGTGCCAGCGTGGATGATGCCAAAACGGGCAAAAATGAGTTGGCATTGTTGCAGGAGGCATGGAACTGTGAGAAGGAGACTTTGTTCAAGGAGTTGAACAAGTTGAAAATGGAGAAGAGGTTGGCAGATGAAGCTGTCGCTAGGTGTAAGAAGGCGTTGATGGAGGAGCAAGAGGCAAGTGGCGAGTTGAGAGAACTGCTCAGAAAGCAGGAAAGTGGGCCTAAGGAGGCGAGAAAAACCCGTGAGATAAGAGAGACGTCGGTGTCCTCAAAAGGGTTGGAAGTTGTCAGGAAGTGGTCCGCGAATAGTTCGGAGGACGAGTTCTCGATGCGCGGTAAGCGTGGAGAGTTCTCGGATAGTGAGAGAAGTTGGGGTGAAGACTGGAAGAGTGGCAGGGGTGGCAGTGGTAGCGCGGGGAATGAGGTCATGATGGGAATGGTGGCATCTATGGGGAGGATGATGAAGGCGTCGGCGTTGCCAGAGCCAAAGACGTTTGACGGTACTGGGGACTTCAAAGAGTTCAAGCGAGCGTTCTTGTTGAAATACCAGCAAGTTACGGATGAAGATGATGAGTTGGTGGCTATTTTGGAGGAGAGATACTTGAAGGGGGCAGCGAAGGCGCTGTTCAAGTCACTGGGAGATAGGCATGAGAGGCCGATTGCTGAGTTGTTCGTGGAGTTTGAGAGAAAACTTCGGAAGAGACAGGGGGATGCGAAGGCGGAGGCCTTGCATGAATTCGATCGCCTTCAGAGGACTCCGGGACAGAAGTTGTGGGAGTACCTGGTGGAGGTAGAGAAGTGGTCGAAAAAAGCCTATCCCGAGGTCGAAAAAGCTACGCTGTCTCAAATGAGGACCACGAAGCTGATGAGGGCTACGGAGAATGATGATATGCTACAGTCGGTGCTGGTAGCTAAGCGTTTGGAATTGCCTCTGAAAGATCAGTATGAGCATCTGAAGGATATTGTACTGCAGAGGGAGAATGAGAAGCTGCGGAAGGAGAAAGAGAGAATGGGGAGATGGAGAGGTCAGGAAAACAGTGACGGTCGTCGTTCGCCTGTAGGTAGTAACATTGGGGACCGGAGAACTGTTGGGGAGAGAAGTGATAGTGGAGCAAAAATGAAATGTTTCACTTGTGGAGGAATTGGACACGGTTCTCGGCAGTGTGTGTCGAAAAGAGTCGATAGCGTCCAGATTCACAAGGCGAGTTCAGTCAAGAATGTGGGGACTGAAAACATGGAAATGGTGGAGATGTTGGGACAACAGAGACGGGTTGTCATTGATAGTGGGGCAGTCGTATCGGTGATATCGACCAGTGCCTACGAGAAGTTGAAGGCGGGGTGTCGTAACTGGGAAAAGGAAGTTGAAGTGTGCGGAAAGCCGACATTCACACTTTTGAATGCTTCGAACTCTGAGATGAGAGTCAGGGGGCAGATCAAAATTCCCATGATGGTCAGAGGACGGAAAGTAGGAGTAGTCTTCCAGTTGGTTCAGAACTGGGTCGAGAAGATACTCATTGGAACTAATGCTTTTGAGAGCATTGGTGTTCAGTTGAAGTGGAAAGAGCCACATCGGGTGGTGAAGGCCGAGGAGAACTCGGCAGAAGTACAGATCATTGAAGGCGAGAAGAAACTGGAGAGACCAGGAGAGAAACATCGGAAGGCTCCGAAGGAGGTATCGGGGATACAGTGCAAGAGCGTTGCCGTGCGTGGAAAGAGGGGGAGAGGCACAAGTGACGTGGGAAAGGTGTTCAAGGCGGAAGGGGAGAAGGAAAGAAAGAAGGTGAAGATTCGGGCGAGTGTTGCGGTCGTCGGACCTAGATTGGAGGCGAGGGGGCCTGGCGTTCTCGAGTATCGTCACAAGACGATGACCGGATGGACTCAGAAGTTTGATTGGGGAGAAGTGAAGGAGGCGGTGGTGCTCATTGAGTACACTGACAAGGTGGAGGAGAATGGCAAGAGAGTTGAGTTCGTAAAATCGATCGCTCGGGAAGTGGAAAGAGTCTGGATTGTGCCAGGAAGTCTACAATGTGAATTTGGGGACGTCGCCAAAGTGACCGAAAAGTGGAAAAAATGGATGGAGAACTCAGTCAACGTGGAGATGGTGGATCCGCTGATGCCAGTTGGAAAGCACAAAATACCACTCATCTTGGAGAAATGGAATAAAAGGACTCAGGATGGACTGCGGACGTATCTGCTCAATGCGTTGCCGAGCCATTCAATTGGATGTCAGCTGAAGAAGGATGAACAGCCAGACAGAGGATCACAATTTGGATTGAAGACGGACGTAGCTCCTGGTGAAGGACACCCGATCGCCGAAAGGAGGGGGAAGTGGCTCCGCCGGATTTCAACAGTCGCGGATTCCCACGGAAGATACAAATGCAAAGAAGAGAAGCCCCGTGGAAACCAGTTGACCTGAGCCACGTCAAAAGATCAAATGTCAGATTGAACTCTTCTTGAATGATAAAATCAGTTCTAAGTTCTCGCTTTTGCGAAACTCAATAAAGTCTTTGTGGTTGTGAGTTTAGTGTTCTTAGTTCTCAAAAGTCTATTTCTGTCCATAGCGATAGAAATAGATAACTGAGGTAAGACCAAAACATTTTAATAATTTTATATATTTTCAAACATCAGAGAGTCATCACAGTGGAGCCAACAATTTCAATTTCTAGTAATCCGATGACGTCTATATAGAGAAAAGTTGAATAGTTCCGTTTCTCATTTAATTTCAATTTTTTTTCAGTTTCTGAACTTAAATAAAGTGTTTTTTTTTCAAATTTAGTGTGTAGTCTGCAGTTTTCTGTATTACATCATTTCTTAAATCTCACATGGTTTAGCGAGATCAACAATTGTCAGTCCAAACACTTTAATTATCTTTTCGGTGTTTGTAGCTTTAAACTTCACTTTATTTTTCAAAATTTCGATTTCTTAGGCACTTATAAGCTGAATCTCCGAGAAATAATACGATTCTATAAATGACTTCCGAAGACCCGAAGACTACTACTATTACTACCAAACTCACGACGAAGATATTTATGACTATATCAACTCCTAATCCAGTTATCTAAACATTTTCCTTGAATTTCTCACCATTATCGTTAACATTTTCCATCTTATTATTCTTTTTCAAAAATACCTTCGAAAAGTTTCAATCTTCATCATAATGATTGGAATTTGCTTCTGTGACATCCTGGGTTTCCTAGTCTCCGCTTACAATTATGGATTAGAGAAAAATTGGTACCCAGATTTTATTTCTCAAGAGGGGACATGTCTACAAAAAAACTACATGGTTGTATACATTATTCCTACAGTAATATACATCGTTTCGTATTCAACTCGCCCGATTTCTATATGGTTAGCTATTCTGATGGCTCTAATACGGTCGTTGTCGGTTATTTTCCCGATGAGCGATTTTATTCAAAAATGGACGAAACCCAGAGTTACAGTAATTCTGGTTACGGTGGTAGCCATAATCTGGATACTGTATTACTCTTGGTTCTATGTTTTTACGGAATTCTTATGGTACCCGCATCATATTAAGAAGAGGTGATATGTTTTTTGAAATGTTGTCTTTCCACAGATATTTAAATTTTCTTCAGAATGTGCATGGATTTCCAATACGAACTCGACCGTAACAAAACTATTTACATCCTTGCTCTGCCAATAGAATATGCCGATATTAAATACAACACCGAGGAGAGGGAAACCATAATTCGTATGGTGCCGACTGTATTCTACCCGATTCTTACAGTATCTCTGTTTTTGGAGTTACGAAAAATTAGAAAAAATCGAAGTCGGTTGTCTGGGAATTCTCAAAATGACAGTGATCCAACGAAATTTATACTCTTCATGACGTTAAGTTTTATGTTTTCTGAAGGGTTGGCTGGTGTGGTAAACTTTATTGGATATTCTATGATAAATTCAGGATTTTTCATGGAATATCCGGAGTTGGCGTAAGTTTGGACAATTGAACACGCAGACAGATGTTTTCAAATTTTCAGTGATCCAATAAACTCTTTGGTATATCCTACTAATATCTTAAGAACTCTCAATGCTTTATCTCATAGCTTTGTATGCTATTTTATGTCTTCTCAGTATAGGGATACTGTAAACCAAATTTTCGCATGTTTGAGAGCAAAGCATACGGTAAGAGGGTAAAAATTACAAAAATTAAATTTTTGGAGTTTTCAGAAAAATCCTACCCAGAGACACCAGGAAAGGGGGGGGGCTGGCCTTTGAGGAGTGGAGAAAAACCGACGTCAATTCCAGATTTCCCCAGGAGCAGAATTTGATCAATTAGTGATTTTCGGCATTCTAAAATGTAAGCACAACATGGAAAAAACATTTAGACACAAAATCGATCAACTTTGGGAAATAAAACATAGGGACATGTCACTTTTCAATACAAAGTTAAAATTCAAAAATCGTATTAGCGATGTTCCCCAAGGGGAAACGCGCTCCATCGCAACTTGGCTGAAATTTGAATTCCAGCGTTCCCGCCGTTTTGGGCAGCGAAACATGTTTCGGTCGGTGCGCGGACTCCTCGTGGACAATTCGACTGCTACCCGAGTTGTCCACGAGGAGTCCACGCACTCACCGAAACATGTTTCGTTGCTCAAAACAGCGGGAACGCTGAAAATTCAAATTTCAGCCAAAACGCGATAGTTTTCCGCAAACACTCTGTGTTTAGAAATTCGCAGAGGACATGTATCAAACTTCAATAAAATTTATTACCAACCAAAAATTTACAAACACCAAAAAATTTTTGAATAACCAAAAATTTATAGTTCAATTAACCAATACTTGGTTTCTTCTCCACCATCACTGTTTGACCAAATCATGATATTTCGCAAGAATATAATTTTCGAGGACTTCTGGCTTCTTCTCTTCTTCAACGTCTTCTTCTTCTTCCTTTTTGATAGCACCTAACTCTTCATATTCCAAATGCACGTCTTCTGCCGTAACATTCTCCTCCTCTCCTCCTTCCCACAAACCCTCTACTCTAAGTGTTCTCATAACATCTCCAGCCTGCTCCTCCTCATCCTTCTGACGACATCGAGCGTTCGTGAAATAGTTGTTGACAGTGGAGAGCTCCAGTTCCAAAAATCCCGCAATGACTAGTTTTCTATCGAGAGGAGGATTGTCGCATTCTGCGAAAATTGCATCGAGCGTTCTCTTCTGGCGCTCGGTGAACGTGAACCTTTGCTTGGTGGATTTTTCGTTGTCGCCGTCGGTGGCTGGTCTTCTGGAAAATGTTAAATTAGAGGAGATGTTGCGCTGCTCAATGTTGTCTCGGTTTCACCTTTTCTAATTTTCAAAACTTGATCCTTTGAAATATTCGAAACTTTCAATGTGACTGTTCGTTTTCGAAAAGGACGCGACCCGATTAAAATGTTTTCCGCAGCCGCGAAAAATGGTCATCTCAAGGCTGATCGGCCGGCCTTTTTCAGAAAATACTCGCTTTATAGGGTCTCCGACCGGATGCCTTCATGGTTTCCCATTTTTTCGGATGATTTAGATAACAGCTCAGGGTTCCTTGTGACCTGCGAAGCACTTTTTTGGCGAAGATCGTTTGAGGGATGTTGTGGAGTTTTATCTCTTCCGAAATGGCTTTGGCCAAGGCTTGGGTATCGATGTAGTCGTTCATTTCGTTAGTTGTTGGAGAGGGGGTCTGAAAATTAAAAAGTCAGTCAATAAATTGATGAAAAAGGGATAGGAAACGATGAAGTAGATAAAACAAACCGCTTGCAAGATTCTGTGGAGTTCCGGATGTTCCAAAAGGAATTTGGCCAGTGTTTCGTTATCGATGTCGTTGCTCACTTTGTTAGTGTCATTTTTGTTGTCGCTCATTTTGTTGGGGAAGGGGTCTGAAAATTACAAATTTGATCTATAAATCGCTAAAAAAGAGACGGATTGCGTTGTAATAAATAGAATCGGAAAAAACCATGGAAGAAAAAATGAAGGGAAAAATTTGAAAAATCTGGACGATAATGGCGGCACTGAGGAAAGAGTGAGAAAGAATGAGTGACGGGATTGGTTAGTGAACACACAGGGCTTGCAACGCGCGCTTTTTCCAGCAATTGTAGATCAAAAAATAGGTCTGCAAGTTTTTGATCTACCGGTGCTCAGAAAAGTCTCTGTCGTCATTTAGGTGCACTTTTCCGAAATTGAAAAAAATCACACAAATAGAAGCCTATTTTACAATTTAAAAAAATTTCGTTAATAATGTCTGCAAACATTTCTCGAATATCGAATAATTATCATGTCAGATATGTGTAGAACAAATTATAAGAAATCTGAAAATTGGCATATTTTGTTTGTTATGGTGGCTTTTTTGCCAACCACATTTAGGAAACTCACTGAAAACCTTTTTTGTTTCAGAATTCCTCTTGCTCCGTGGGTGGCTCCGGCGGCCTCTCCCCCAGTGCCACTTTCTTCAGAAGTGCTACATGCCTATCAGAGTCTTGTACTCCAGAAGACTTGCCCATTCTATTCAATCAACTCCCACTAATGCCATTCACAGCTTGTGCTGCATTTTGCTCTAAATTTCCAGTTGAGAAGGATTCTGGATTCTGGGGATTCTCAGTTTTTCTAGCAGTGATGATAGGGGTCCTAGTAATAGCGAGCTTTGTGGATTTTGTTAGGGAGAAATCAGGAAAATCCGGGAGCAATTTACTTTGGCTAAAAATGCTTCTAACTTTTTCCATTTGGACAAATGCTGAAGTCTTACTGTCAGTGAAGGAACAGAAGCCTGGATTTATAAAATGCTTGGATTGCATTAGATTTTTGTCAATGTTATGGGTGGTCACAGGACACACATTTACATTTTTGGTACCCCCAGGTGAGGAGGACAAACAGACAAACAGATGAATCCTTGGTCAATTTACAGACACCCTCCGCTCCTTATCCACCTTCACCGAGCACTTCTGGAATCATCTCATTCTCAACGCTTTCGTCTCTGTGGACACTTTCTTTTTGTTATCTGGAATTGTCGTTGCCTATTTATTCTTTAAGCAGCGACCCAAAAAATCTCAAATGATGAGCCCTTTGACCTGGACTTTGTTCTATGTACACAGATTCTTAAGACTCACTCCTCCTTATATGATTTTCATCGGATTTTATGTGGTTTACGGGGAATATGTGCAAGGACCCTTTTCAGCCAGTCAGTTTAGTGAGTTTTTTGAACTGATTGTGATCCTTATTTTGCTTAAATCCAATAATTTTTCTCTCAAAATGTCTCGAATTTCCAGACACTCTTGTCCCAGGAATTCAAACCTGCAAATCTTACTGGTGGAAAAATCTACTGTACATTAACAACATGGGCGGTGCAGAAACTGCTTGCTACGCCCCTTCTTGGTACTTGGCAGTGGATACTCAACTATATTTAATAGTACCAATTGTACTTATTGGGTTATGGTATAGTACTGCAGTTGGAGCAGGATTGGTGGCTCTGCGATGCTTGGCAAGTGTGATCACTGCATATGTACTCTATGGGATTTATGATTTACCAGCAGACTTTTTTGGGAATGGGTGAGTATACTAGGGTACTGTGGAGTAGTATGGGGTACCATGGGGGGGGGGTACTGTAACTTTCCTTTTTTAATTCTTTTTTTTACAGTAACACAGCCCTGCTCTACGACATGATCTACCATAAGCCATGGATCCGATGTCCGCCATATCTGATGGGTCTTCTCGTTGGATATGGATTGGCTGTCCATGGTCAAAACCTAGAAGGAAAACTGAAAATTCCTTGGTATATTATGATGGTTGGATGGATTTCGGCTTTTGCTCTAGGAGCAGCATGTATGTTTTCAACGTATGATTATGATAAGGGGGCCCAGTGGAGGTGAGACATTTTTTAATTTTTTGGGGTTTTTGAGCCTGAAGTGTGTATGTGTACATGCATGTGATTTTTATGTTTCAAATTAGAAAATAAAACAAAAAGTAAAGAGAGTTTTTGATATTGATGTATGTTGTGAGTATGTATTCGGAGTGTGTTTCTGGATTAATTTCGACAAGAAATTAGCTTTCGCATTCAAAAAATTCATGTATTTTGTTTGTTTTGGGGATCAGAAACTTTTAAAGATTCTGAAATTCCAAATTCCAGCATTTTCGCCCGCGCCACCTACTACAACTTTTCTCGAATCGCATGGGCCCTCTTCGTCTCCTGGGTCATTGTGGCCAACCATATGGGTTGGGGAGGTACAGTAATCCAGCGACAGTACCCCTACAGTAACGCAATTTGTGGTTTCAGGTCCCATTGACAAATTCATGTCCCACCCGATATGGCAGCCATTAGGAAGGCTCTCATATTGCGCTTATATTGTGCACTTTTTTACTCTTTTTTGGTTTTTGAATGTGAATGACAAGAGTATCCATTTCTATTCGACTTTTCAAGTGGTAAGATATTGGATTCAGAATTCTGACGTATTCTTTATCTTGACGTCATCTAAAAATTCCAAAATATTTCAAAATATCCAAAATTTCAGTTCATCTACTATGCTGTACCTGCCTGTATTCTTTCATATATTTTTGCATTTTTCTGGAGCTCCTTGTTTGAAATTCCAATCTTGAAGTGGGTTTGAAATATGACGAAATTCGAAAAATGTTTATTTCAGATTGGAAAAAATGCTGATTGAAGCGATAATGAAGCCAAGGATAAGGATTGAAAATGAGAATTTGAATCACAATTTGAACGAAAATTTGGCAAGAGAAGATGAGGAAAATACGGAGGAAATAGGCAGTTCGGAGAGATTAATTAGACTTTGAAAATTTATGGAAAATATAAAATAAAGTGTTCAAACTGTTCTGTTCATAGCTAGTATACTGCTAGTTCGGTTATTGTCCATCTGAAAATTTTTGAAAAAAAAGGAAATTTTTGGGATTTGTGAATTTTGAGATTTTGAATTTCAGACTTCAAAACTGTTCAGATTCTCTGAATCATTCAAGAATCCCCACTACTCACTTTCTTCCCACTGCAAAAGTTCACAAAACACTTTTGAATATCTCGATTCAACAACAACAACATTAACGGATTGATGAAGCTCATATTGCCAGAAACGAGTGGATACCACAGACGGAGAGCACGAAGTCCTTCTTGCTGCAGAGATATTTGATCTACTACGGTGGGATCGGAGATAACAAGGTCGCCTACACCGAGTTCATTTGAATAAATCGCTTGGAAGACGTAGTAGGAGAATGTGGCGGCGGACATGAGAGCTAGGAAGAAGACATGGATGCAGAGACGAGCCTCTTGGTAACGGTTTTGACGGGATTGCCTGAAACTTTCAGAAAAATTCAAAAAGTTAGAAGATTTTCGATCTTCTGGACCCTAACCCTCAACAGACAATTTCTCAGAAGCTTATTTTAACTTGAATTAATTTCAACATGACTCATTATCCCAAAATTTCAAAAACAGACTAGACACTAGTAATAGAAAGAAGAACAAAAGCAATACTCGTGAGAGCATTCTGTGAATTTTGTTATTTTTTTTCCTGGTTTTTTTCTCATGCTCTAGAAGTTTCTGGAATGAGTCATTCTAGGTCAAAATTTGACTTTTCTTGAGAAAATCGAAAAACTTTCCATTATAAATTTTAATCTACCAATACAATGTTGATTTTTTATCTACCACCCTCTTCTCCAAAATCTTAAAAAGTCAAAAACCCACCAACTAGAACTACTAGTCATAACAACCGTTCGCTTGACGGAGCACAAAATTCGAATGATGCTCGAGTACATGAATAATGTGGACAGTCCACAGAATACAAATGTGGAAATGACGATGGTGGCGCTTGTCTGGAATATAGGTTAGCATTTTTATCAAGGTCAAAAATCAGTCCACGTGATGTCAAAGACAGCAAAAAGCTCTATGGTCAAACATGTGTCCGACTGATCTTCAAAAGTCAGAAACTTTGCAGATAAAACATTCAATGATCGAACAATTTTTGATCTACCCAAGAAAGCTTACCCTCTTATGTTCTTCAGAAGTGATGACGAAAAACGAGACCGGGTTTTCAAAGTGCGCATGACAGATAAGGACAGCTGGCATGTGGAGGGCCAGAGAGATGAGCCAATGACATAGGATTAGGGTATAGGACGGGGTGACGGAGAGGATCTGAAATTTTGAATAATGGTACTCATCATGGTACCCATCATGGTAATCGTAATAGTAGTCATAGTGGTATTTATATTGAAACACATGATGGTACCCATGACGGTACCCACAATGGTACTCATGACGGTGCTCATGTAGGGCCATAATCGATATAATTATGGTGTCTATTATGATACTCATTATGGCACTTGTCATGGTATTCACATTCCATTTTTAGTACCACATTGGCTACCAAAACTCTGCGATAACTCACATGATTCAATCTTCCATGTGGCCGACATATCGTTGCATATCTCTGCGTCGTAATCAAAAACAGTCCAATAGAGCGCAAAATGAACATTTGTGGCCCGGAGTTCACATAAAAATTCGATGCACCATATTGATCCAACCACCATACCAAGGAGTTCCCAATACTGAAATATCGGGGCAACATTTGAGTGATGAAAATGAGGACAGTGAGGAAATCGGCGGCGCCCTAGAAAAATGAAAGGATTAGGATATAACGGTGCAGTAATGGCCCCGATCATAAGTACCATAAAAAATACCATAAATTTAAGAATCTAAAAACGGTACCCATAATTTCGCCCATACCTGTGACAAAACCAGTGTATAATAATGGGTCCGGAACGATGATTTCCTTGGCCTCATAAACCATATCGCCCATAACACTACTGCATAAATGGGCATAAATACCATCATTTCGTAGATAACCACATCAGCTTGCCAGTTTGTGGTGAGCATTCTGAAATGGTTATATTTTAAAGATAGGGCGAAATATGCGGAAATCAAGAAGTTGAAAAAAAATCGAAAACTTTTTGAAGTAGTGCAAGAGCCAAAAAACAAGTAAAAATGGAAACCTAAAAATTTGTTTTCCAGTTTCTGAGATCCCGCCCATCATTATATGTCATGTGACTTTTGCTTTTCTGTTCCAAATTCTTCGAAAGTTTCAAAAATGATTTCTGAGTTTCAGAATTTAAGAAGACGTCACAGTCTGATAATAAGCGGTACCCGGCGACACATTACTTTTTTCTGAGATTCTGAAAAAAATGAGAGATTCGGAAAAATGACGCAGACAAACAGACAGACAGACTGACAGGAGGACAGACAAATACAAAAAGTAAGAAATTGGAGTTGGAGAAGTGACCTACATATTCTGCTTTGTGACGTGAGAAAATATCTCAATGGGAAAATGTTTGATCTTTGAATTTTCAGCAATGTTTTCTCTTTTTCAGAACTGAATATGTTTTGAGCTCATTATGAGAGTATTCAGAATATATATGTATACATACAAATGTTTCTATTTTAAGGCTATGCGTTAAACATAGGAAAATGAAGCAATTAAGCCCCCTGTGGCACGGTGAATTTTTCACGACGCATTTTGAATCTCTCAATTTCGCGCCTTTTTTCCAAAAGTAAGATCTGCAGGTTATGCTTCTCTTCATTCACTACGCTATTTCACTGTTAATAGTGTGCTGAATGAAGAGAAGCATAACCTGCAGATCTTACTTTTGGAAAAAAGGCGCGAAAGGGAGAGATTCAAAATGCGTCGTGAAAAATTCACCGTGCTGTGGGCTCAAAAACTCAAAAAATCAAGAATTTAGGTAGTAAGATTTCAGGTAGTGAACATTCAGCCTAAAACTGAAAAATAGTGGTAACTCTAAATTTTTCTGACGATGCGCCGACGGACCAGGAGGACCGAAGATGCGCCGACGGACCAGGAGGACCGAAGATGCGCCGACGGACCAGGAGGATCGACGATGCGCCGACGGACCAGGAGGACCGAAGATGCGCCGACGGACCAGGAGGACCGAAGATGCGCCGACGGACCAGGAGGATCGACGATGCGCCGACGGACCAGGAGGACCGAAGATGCGCCGACGGACCAGGAGGACCGAAGATGCGCCGACGGACCAGGAGGATCGACGATGCGCCGACGGATTTTTAGAAATTTAAGTTCAAGGATTCAAACGTAATCCGCACTCAAGATTGGCATAATTTCATAAATTATTCGCACTAATTTTTTTGTAAATAAATAAATGTTTTTTCAAATTATTTTTGTTATAACGGTGTGTTTGATTTGATTAGCGGGACCCTAGGGGCCTCTTAGAGAGTCAAGATAAAGGGAGAATTATTTCGTGTCGAAAATCTTTTTTGATTGATTGATTAATTCTGAATTGTTCATATAGCAGACAAGATTCTAGAATGCTCCTAACCCCCCTTTTTATTATGCGCTTTTTTCTATTTTTCGACTCATTCACTTCTTGTAGACCAATTTTAATCGAGGGGACCCATTATTTTGCCCCCAATTATTCAGGAAAACAATAAGGTAAGTGAAAAATGCCACATGTTCTTGAATAATTGAATAATGAGTTCCTTTTATTACCTTCTGTTTTTTCCAGAAATCAGAATTCCAGAATTTCATTTCTTTATCTGACAACATTCAGTTTTCATGCAGTATAAATAATTTTACTAGGCAAGAGATATGGGTTTCTTCTTTTATCAGGGACCCCAAAATGACAAAATGCTTAAAAAGAAATGGATCGCTATTGATATTCCAGAACAGATATTTACTTCGCTAATCGGAATTTTTCGTCGATTCTCAGCATGGATAGCGATACTGATGGCGTTAACAAGAATGTTATCAGTGATGTTCCCATTGAGTTCATGGATTTCAAGGGTTTTGAAACCACGTGGTGCTCTGATTATGAGTTTGTTGATCCAGCAGTGTTTTTGGAAGTCAAATGGTTGCCAGATTGTGAAGATGTGAGTTTTTTTTATGGGGTATGTTTGGTGATGTTAACAATAGGCATTCATTTTGAAAACCGTATTGGCTCGCCTGCCACAAGGCCTCAAATTTTTCGAATTCTTGCCAAGCTTCAGTTGCAAATCTTTCAATATTTCCAACCAACGGAACGTCCTCCTTGTCACACAGACTACCATGGATTTCATCAGAGAAATGAGCGTCACTGAAATCATCCTCCGACTCGTTCAACTCAACGGTAATGTACTGGCTCCGCGACGTTTCGCCACGTGACATTTCGAAACAGTGACATTTCGAAACACACGTCGATTTCGAAACTGTGACGTTTCGCTACTGTGACATTTCGAAACTAGACATTTCGAAACACGACGTTTCGAAACCGCGACATTTCGAAACCGGGCTTTTCGCAACTAATGCATATTTTTGAATTTGAATTGTTTTCGAACCTATTTCATAGAAATATTGGATTTTTTCAATAACGTTTGAAAATTTCTGGTTGCGAAAAGTCCGGTTTCGAAATGTCGCAGTTTCGAAACGTCGTGTTTCGAAATTTCTAGTTTCGAAACGTCACAGTAGCGAAACGTCACAGTTTCGAAATCGACGTGTGTTTCGAAATGTCACTGTTTCGAAATGTCACGTGGCGAAACGTCGCGGAGCCCACGGAAGTCTCAAAACTTTCTATTTTTCCAAGATGAAAAAGAATTTGACTGATTCTCTGACCAGATCTAACACTAATGATTACGGTTTCCAACATTTTTGGTACTTTTAGGCTTACACCCACCCCCCCCCCTCTTAGACAGTCTTCTGTCCTCCACTGATATATTTTCCCTTCCGTCTTCCGTGTTCCGTTTTCCGCATAGAAAATGTTCTCTTCTGTGGACCTCTGATGTACAGTCAGAAAGGCGAGGTCCTAACGGAAGAGAACACTTCACTTTTCACACCCGAGAGTAAGTGGATGCCAGGAGGTTGGAGCCCCCGAAGGGGGCGAAAACCGCCTGGTTTTTCATTGTTCAAAAAATAAGCATCCATTAAGGTTTCAAATTGACAGATCAGAAGAAATTTCTTCAAGTTTCTCACTGTGTTCGAATGGAAATCTCTAGTACCTGAAAGACCATCAGATTTCCTGCGATAATTGAAAAATTCAATTTTTCAGAATTCAAAATCCTCGAAATCGTCGAAATTGCGCATCACTACAAAACATGGAATGAGATCCGGCTCTGTGAGCAACGATTGAATCAAAACTTCAAAAGTTCAAGCTTTTCAAATGATGAAAAAGTGGCACGTGTTAAAATTTCTGCCAAATGCAATTTGAAACACTACTTAGCGATGATTCTGAAAACCTTTGATGAGATTTGGGCCTTGAAAAATTGGAATTTGAAGTCACTGACGGGCGCAGTTATGAAGATGTTTGTGAGGGAACTTCTCATTCAAAAATGAATTTTTTATGTGATCTACAGGAAATTTTTTTTTTCAAATTCCCGCGCACCAGAATTTCTTATGAAAAAATCGATAGCTATTGTCTTGTTTAACACGAGGCACACTGGAAGGTCAGTAATTATTGTACAGAAACACAGGAGAATAGGTGTGCAGGGAGGGACCCTTCCGTTTACATGGTATTTTATCGATTTTCAACTTCTCGGTCATTTCTCGTGATTTTCTAGTTATTTCTTCATCTTTTTCCAATAACTTCTCGCTTATTTTCCCAATATATTTTTTTAATGAATTGCAGAATATTCTCGATGACTTCTGACGACGATTCAGCAAACGCCACTTTGATGAATTCTGACAAAATGTTACCCTTGAATGCTGCTTCTAGAATCCCAGGAGAGTCTTCTGAGATTAGGAATGTGAAGAATTCAGAAGACGTCGTCGTTGAAGCACAAAATGATCATGAGAGGGGTCCAAGCCAAGACTATGTTAATCAGAATAGGGATCCTGAATCCAGTGAAAAACCAGAAGACGCCATGGAGATAGATCCAATGCCAGAAGACAGAAATATATCGGATTCTGCTTCAGAAGACGTGGGAATCAGAGGCTCAAAGCATCCAAAAAAGATGAAAAAAGGGAAAAAGCCAAAAACTAATGCTTCATTGGCAGAGAAAAAGTGGCGTTCAAAAGAAAAAAATCCGTGGAAGGTATGTCTTAAAAAAGGGACCTATTTTTGAAAAGTGGAAATTTTAGAAGGTGTCCAAAAGTCGAATAGTTCAGTTTTACTTTCATTCATATTTTTTCCAGGGAGATCACACAAAAACAGAGAAAGCTGCAATCAACAAAAATTACGAGAACCAAAACAGTGAAGACAAAAGCGACAAAGCAAAGCGTTTGAAAACCCAAGAAGAGCGAGAAGAATGCTTGGAAAGTATGAAAGATTCGGGACAAGACAAATTGAGAGAAAAGTTCCTGAAAATAAAATTTTGATTTTCACATTTTTGCACATACCAACTTTTGCCGTCCTTTCAAATCACATTCCCTATCCTGCAACCTATCCCCAAAGTTTCAGAATTTGTAAAAAAGGTTTCACAAATTCCGTCCCCCCCCCCCCTCTTTTTTCGTTATGCTCCCCGATTTGCTCTGTTTTTTTACCCCTCGTATAAAAATCTCAGTATTTGAAAGTTTAGTTCTCATTTTAATTCTGCTTTCCTGACGTCGTCTAAATTTAAAAATAACCTAAAAATAGAAAAGATCTTATAATTATAGTCCTGGAAAATCATGTGCTTTTTTTTAATTTTCATCTCGATTTTTTGCACTTTGGACTTCGAAGTTCCCCATTCTTATATGATTCACACATATTCCCCGTTTTGGTCTCTTATGATTTCATTTTCTTTCTGTAACCGGTCTCCAGTTGAACCCTCCAATTAGAGATCAACTTTGGGAGCACTTTTGAAATATCAGATTCTCAATAACTTCTTGTTATTCCAAAAATCTTGAATCCCTCGATATTTCAAAACCTTGATAAACAAAAACGTAAGTACCAATTATAAGAGGGTCTCATGAGAGACTTTGATTCTTCTAATTCTACCTCTTTTTTCTTTATAAACTCACATACACAAACACTTCACACGCAGCTTTTTTGACTGTTGTTGGCACATTTTTAAGCCATTTTTGAGATCTTTTCTAGCTCTCCCAAATCTGAATCTACACCCAAAAATGTGTTCCACGTCATGGCTCGAGGCTACTTTCTACTTTGAAACATTTGGATGTATGCTATCTGTCCTCTTTAACTTGCTCCTTCTCCTTTTGCTAAATGAGAAACCAAGATCCGTTTTCGGAAAATACAAATATTTGATGATGTCATTTTCTGGACTTGGGATATTTTACTCATGCTGCAACTTCTGGAGCAGACCGGTAAGCAAGCGCGCTCTATTGAGAATCTCCAGGTTTCGCTGGAAATAGGGATAAAACAGCGCCCTACTGATAATTTCCTAACTTCCTAAAATATCTTCATACATGTTTGCGAATGCGCCCTATTGAGAAATATTAAAGTCAGCTGAATCGCGAGCTGCATGTGTGCTCTAATGACGATATTGGGTTAAAAGCATTATAATTGGTGGAACTAGCTCATGTGCGCTCCAATGAGAATCCAAAAACATTTTAAACATATTCTAGAATGTGCACATCACCAATACTTCGTTCATCGTTTTCACTGTGCTGAAATATGCCAAGTTTGGCAAGGACTTTGGATCGATTGCAGTTAGTGAGTGAATTTCAGATGTTCAAAATTAAAAAAAAAACTTAACGTTAGATTCCAAAAATTTTTGATTTTACCTCTCCCATTTCCAGCAATTTACTGTTCCTGTTACGCAATGATGCTCTCCCTCTTCTCTATCCACTTCTTCTACCGCTACACTTCCGTCACTGCCCCAATGCGCCTCTCCGATCGTTTCTCTCAGAAATCCTTCCCCTTCTGGTTCTGTTATGTTTTTGTCTACTCAGCCATCTGGGGATTCTCCAGTTACTTCCTCTGCGGTCCCACCGAAAACAAAGATCGCGAGTTGTTGACGGAATTCAAAGAAGAGTACTGTATGTCCCCACAGGACTATGCCTATGTCGGTCCACAGTACTTCTATGAAAATCACGAAAACGGAAAAGTGCAGTTCCACTGGCCATCTTTCCTGGGAATCGGGATACTTGCGGGACAGATGGGATCCACTTTCGTCTGTGTTTTGTACTTTGGATATCACACCTACAGTACTCTCATGGAGACTGGGCTCACTTGTTATGCTTCCAAAGAGCTCCAGAAACAGCTTTTCCGGACCTTGGTTATCCAGACTATCATTCCTTTCATCTTCATGTATTTCCCAGTGTCCTGTATGTTCCTGTTTCCAATATTTGGTGTGAAAGTGGAGGCAATGGCTAATTTGATTCCGATTTCTGTGGCAATATATCCGTGCCTGGAGCCATTGGTGGCCTTGATTTTCATCAAGGATATAAGAAAGAGAGTCAATGGTAAGGGTACTATATGGGGAGGTACAGTAGCGAAGTTTTCGAAAAAATCGTAGTAAGGTGTCCTTAAAAACAAGCAAAAAATGTTTGGACTCTGAGGGAATCGAACCCGAGATCTCCCGCACCATAGCTATCTCTCTTACCCACTGCGCCACCGGTGTCTTTGTGCGATCTGTGCTGCTGCGGCGGCAAGGCGTCGGTCCACACATCGGGAGTGGTGGACGAGTGGCGCAGTGGGTAGGAGGGATGACTGTGATTCACATGTGGTCAGGTTCGATTCCTTGATTGTTCAAATATTTTTTGCTTACTTTTTTATACATTTGGAACTTATTTTTCAGCTTCTCCACTATCTGTTTTTCTTTTTTTTTCAACATTTGTTTTTTTTCAGAAATCTTCTGTACCTGTGGCAACTGGGGACGCGGTCGTATTGGTACCCTCACCACCAGCCAGTCCAGCAATGTCAACATGTACTCAATGAGTGATCTTTCGAATCGGAACTGATTTCAATTTTCGATCTACTGACATCACCTGGAAATTAGGAATTTCGATTTCCTTATCAAATCTGAACATATAATTTCTTCCTCTTCTGTCTTACCGTTAATCTATCTAATTCGATACCACTAATTCTCATGTCTGTGATATAATACGAACCCATAAGATCTTTGATTTCCACATTTTCTTTTTTCCCTAATGAAACTGTTTTCAATTTTTGTTTTGACCTTTGGGGTTTCAACTTATTTTTCAATTTGATACTGGCGGGTGGACACTAATACCCAAATACTGATAAGACCACTGTGTTCTGTTCTTTCAACCTTTTCCCCTCCATATTTTTGTTAGAATATAAAAAGAGGAGTATATTTTGATTTTGGACGTCTGAAAAAATGTTCCTCATTCTTTTATTTACGACTATTTTGGCAGTGGCCCTGGTGCATCAGTGGAGAGCGAGGAGGCAGTTGCCGAAGGGTAAGGAAGTGCGCTCTATTGAGAAATTTAGTTTTGGTGGCCTAGAAATTTTGAATGGTAGAGAAACCCAGAAATGATAACAATGCGCTCTACTGAACTCAGACAGCAGTGTTCATCCAAATAGAAAATGCGCTCCATTGACAACTTCTCTCTTCCAGGACCCTACCCTCTACCCCTCATCGGAAACCTGCACCAACTCCTCTACTACTGCTGGAAAAACGGAGGAATCGTCGAGGGCTATGCTGAAATCGAAAAGTCCTTCGGAAAAGTCTACACCCTTTGGATCGGACCCCTCCCCACCGTATTCATATCGGACTACGATGTTGCTGTGGAGACACATGTCAAAAGAGCAAATGTTTTTGGAACGAGATATGCTCCTGGGTTGATGAATTACATAAGATTTGATAAGGGGGTTGTGGCGTCGAATGGGGAGTTTTGGCAGGAACATAGAAGATTCGCGTTGACTACGTTGAGAAATTTTGGATTTGGAAGGAATATCATGGAGGAGAGAATCATGGATGAGTATCGGTATAGGTGAGTGTGAGACATAGGAAAAAAGATTTTTGGATTTTTAGGGAATCTTGGTTTTTAGGCCATTTATTAATTACTAGGCCATCAAAATGATGTTTTGAAAACCAAGGTTGTCTTGTAGCTTCTAGGCCACCATGATGAATTCTTGGGGTTCCTAGGACATCTAGAGGTTTTAAGGGTACAAAATGAAAATTTTTGGAGTTCTAGGACATTCTGTCTGAAGCCATCGGAACAAATTCAGGAATTTTGGATCATTCGGTGATTTTTAGGACACCAGAATTATTTTCGGAGTTCTAGGAAATTCTAGGGTTTTTAGGTTATCCAACTGATTTTCTGAAACTAGACTTTCTGTCAAACTCTATGCAACAAGAAGCATTTTCGGATTTCTAGGCTATCTGAGGAATTCTCGGCCACCCATTGTTCAACAGAGAATAATTTTCAGGTTCGAAGAGTTCTCCTCCACTGGCAACAATAACAAAGCCGGAAGTTTCTCCACATGCGCCATTTTTTGATCTTCTGACGGGTAGTGTGATCAACAAAATGCTTATCAATGAGAGATTTGCGAGGGTAAGTTTCAACTTATTTTTTTTTTGTTTTTGGGTTTGAACTTTTAATCCTTGAAAACTAATACATTGACTCTTCAAATTTTTCAAACCAAATCTCTAAAAAGTCAACATTTCAGGACGACAAAGATTTTGACAAGTTGAAAACGAACCTATCCAAGGGATTCGAGAACACTGGATTTTTGGATATTTTATGTCCAGTACACATTTTGACGTCGAGATGGATGAAGTGGAGACAGAATGCCATTTTTCAACCATTTGATTGGATTCTGGAGTTGACGAAAAGGGATATTCAAAAGAGAGTGAAGCAGATTGAGAGTGGAGAACATGTACTTCATGATGAACCGGATGATTTCTTGGATGCTTATTTGATGAAGAAAGAAAAAGATGAAAAGGAGGGGCTGGAGACTACTTTTACGTGAGTTAAGGGGTCCTGGATGGTCCCGGAAGGTGCTGAATGATTCTGAAAAGCTCTGAGATTCCGGAAGATTCTAAAATACTGAGATTCAGAACTTCTAATGATTTCATTTTCCAGACTCGAAAACCTTGCCGTGGACATGTACGATCTTTGGCTAGCCGGTCAGGAGACCACCTCCACCACTTTGACTTGGGCATGTGCTTGTCTTCTGAATCGTCCTGACGTCATTCTGAAAGCCAGGGAAGAATTGGTTCATGTCACCGGAGGACATAGATCACTCTCATTGACAGATAAGAAAGGAACCCCATATCTATCAGCAGTGATTAGTGTGAGTGGGCGGGGCTAAGGGAACATATTAAAATATATTTATTATATTTTTTCAGGAAGTCCAACGCATCTCCTCTATTGTCAATGTTAACCTCTTCCGTATTGTCGAACAAGATACAGTAATCGATGGACAGCCTCTGAGAGCCGGAACAGCAGTGACCGCCCATATTGGAATGATTCACGTGGATGAGGACTTGTTCAAAAATCATTTGGAATTCGAACCCGAGAGATTCATGAATGAAGAGGGGTTGGATAAGAAGTTGATTCCATTTGGAATTGGAAAGAGGGCGTGTCTTGGAGAGTCTTTGGCAAAAGCGGAGTTGTACTTGGTAAGTGTGGATGTGTGGTGGGATGTACTAAAAATTCGATCTAGGAGTGTACTTCAGCTTACTGTACTTTAAAGGAGCATATCCTGAAAAATCTAAAATTTTAACCTAAACATGTCTAGAGTCATTTTGTAGCTCTTACTTGAATTTTGATTGTCAATAAATTTGAACAAGGTTATTCAAAATACGGTACCAGAAAAGTGCATAGCCAACAATCATTAAAAAATCGTTATTTTCCTAGTAGTGTTTATGCTCAATTTGTATCTTTCACGGAGTTATTGAGACTACTGTAGTGTTAGAATCTCAAAATTCCAAAACTTCCATATTTTTCAATTTTCAGGTTCTCGGAAATCTCCTTTTGGACTACAACTTGGAACCAGTAGGCTCCGTTCCTTCATTGAAAACCATAACTCCATTTGGATTTTTGAAACGACCCCAACAATTTGATGTAAAATTTGTGGCTGTGAAAAGTCAATAATTTATTATATTTTTTACATACTTTCTTAAAAAATAAAAATTCAGAAAAATGACTCCCTTTGAGTTGATGAAACTTGGATTCTTGCAGTTTTAGAGCATGTCAAGATATCTAAAAAGTTCCAAACTGAAAAAAAACTACAGAAACTACAAGCTTACCCCATATCCTCTGCCTGAAATCCTTGATACAGTACATGGCGACCATTGGTTCTAGGCAAGGATAAATGGATACAGTAATCGGGATGAAAATGGAAATTTCCTGAATTTCCAAACCAATCATTGGAAATAAAAACATACAGGACACCGGGAAATACATAAAAATAGAAGGAATTATAGTTTGGACAACCAGAGTTCGAAATAACTGGTTTTGAAGTTCCTTGGAGCCGTAGCTAGTGAGCCCCACTTTTTTGAGGGTCTGAAAATAGTCAAACTTTGAAACTTGTGTTCATTGGATGGACTTACCTTAAAAGTACATGCTCCAAAATAGGTCATCCCAGAAAAAGTACCACACATCAGACTAGACATTAAAAAAATACACAAAAAAGATGGAAAGTGAGTTTTCCAAAGTCCACTCTCCCAATAGTAATACTTTGCTCCAATGTACCCGAAATCCATGGGTCCCAGACAGTAATCCCTCTGAAAAGCTGGGGAAAATTCCAGATCTTTCATATCAGATGGACCATTAATAAAATAGGTCAGGAGCGCCCAGATGGTGAAAAAACCAAAAACATAGATTATATAAAAAGGTGTGGTTTTTCTGGAAAATCTTGTGGTGTTGAGAGGGGCCACCACTGAGGTGTAGCGATAGAAAAATTGAAGGGAAAGGAGGGAGAGCATCATAGCGTAAGAGGAGCAGTAGAGGGCTGAAAATTAGAGAGATTACTGTACTGTACCCCAAGATTTTGACAATACATACTTATCAAAACCACTCCAAGCTCTTTTGATATCCCTGAAGTTTTCAAAATTGTGAAAATGGCAAAACTAGTCTGTGACAAGTGAATATTCTGAAAAAAACCCGAACTTTCCTGTGCTTCTGCATTGAAAAACTTACAGGTTTACACCAAAAATTCAGCCCAGAATAAAAAATTCCACTTGCTGAAAATGAGACCATGAGGTACTTATAATTACCGAAAGTTGTTTTTGGTTTCTCAAGAATCAGGTAGATCAAAATCGCTTGAGATGAAACTGATAAGAAAAATCCAACGAATTCCACCCAGAAAGTGATTTCCAGCCATTTTGAAGATGAACACATCGTCAAGATACTTAAATCTAGGTCGCCTAAAAAGTTGTAGTTCATTTGATACGTGATAACACAGAACTCTGCATAGAATACGTATTCCCACGTCTGCGCCAAGTCATCCGGATAGATGACTTCCTGATGTGCATGTGTTTTCTGATACTTGATTCTAGAAAAAGCAAATCTCACGTTTTCTGGTCAAATTCTAGCTGAGCAAACTACAAATTCCGACTTCGATTATTTTGTTGGCCTGCAAAAAATTTCCTCCGTGCGGTTTCGAAATTTCATTTTCCTACTCTAATTTTCTAATCAATTGCTCGTTGCGATAATAAAACAAATAAAGAGGTAATAAAATTAGGAAACAGTGAAAGAGAGGAAGGGGAGACTCTACACTCTCTTCATTCCCCAATAATTCACTTGTCAGTTGTGAAAGATATAAAAGTGGTACTGATAACGGATACGTTTCTGTTACAGAAAAATTTTGAAATTTTTTGTATTTGCTTTTTTAACTCACCTCTTCCCAGAAAAAAATCGGAACTGAAATTTTTCAAACTGCAAAACTTTCTACAGTGATCCAAACATTTGAAAAGCCGGTATTGAGCCCAATTCATTAATTATAAAAAAGCTTTGAGAACAAAAAAAGGAATTATTCTTGAAAACAACAGCCTAAAATTTTTCTTCTTCTAATACTCATTTGGTTTTTTTAAAGCTACAACAGAGCCAGTGCATAGGTTTTCCCTTCCTTGTAATTGAAAACTTGTATCAGCGTTCTCAATACTGCATGTTTCTTTAGTTTTTCAGTTTGTCATAACCGCAGCAAAGTTCTCTACAAAACTATCAGAAGCTTTTCATGTTCCGATTGGTAGCTTTTTCAAAATAATCGAAAAATTACCAAAAATCTAAATTTTTTTCTGTTTTCCAGTTATTTTGTGCAAACTACTGATCGAAACATGCAAAGCTTCCAAAAGTTTTGTATATAATTGGAAATTATCATGGGTATGAGCTACGAATCATAAAAAATATGTAGCAGCGAAAACGCTACAATTTATTTCCGTTTCAAAATTATTCAGATAACGCGCGCACCAGTTCTGTTGAAGTTTTATAACAACAAGAAATTGAAAAATATTTGGCTCAAGAGCTGTTTCTCAAACTTTTTGAATTACTGTAGACATTCACATTTCGAAACGAATGTCATCCTGATTTTTCTTTGGGGAAGAAGTCAATTCATGGGCATTCTTATTTTTTACAGTTAAAGTCTTGCAATGGAAACACCAAAAAAACCAAAAGCTCCATCGGAAAATCTAGGTAGGATGAAGGGATCGTTGATTCATTTTACCACATTTTTTTACTTTCAGTTAAATCTGCTGAATCACGGGAAAATACTCCCGGCAAAGGCAACAAGGCATATACTGACGATGAAATCGCATGGCTAATGGATTTTATTTTGAAGAACAAAAAAGACAAGAAAAAATTTTCTGGTAATAAAAATGAGTTTTTCGAAGAAGCAGCTGAAGATCTGAAAGGAAAAGGAGTATGCAGAGATGCAAAAAGTTTGTCAACAAAGTAAGACAATTTGCTTTCAAAACCACAACATTTAACTCGATATTCAGAATTGACAATCTTGCCAAACTCGCAAAGCTAGAAAAACATCCAGCAGAATATAAAATCAAGGACGTGCTCAAAATGATCAATGCTTCTAATAATTATATTAAGCTTCCAAAATGGTATGTGTGCTAAAATGTATATAAAAATGGATAAATTTTGATTCCAGGTTCATGGATAATCACAATATTGATGTTGATGATAAAACTAAAAATTACATTCGCAAGCCTAATAAGCCACTGCTCAACTTTGATGAGATGCTGACTGAGCTAAATCAACCATCTGTTGCATCTACCTCAGCGATGCAGGCTCCAGTGAAACCATCTTCATCATCTTTCACCCCAAATGAAACAGTGAGTTGCGACATCTCTCTTTTGCAGTATTATTTGAAAAATCGAATTTGGTTTTAGGCTGTGAACATTACCATGGGGAAGAAAACAAAACCCAGAAAATGATATTGACGTTATTCACTCTACTCTTGCAACTCCTCATTTAATTGTTCCTTACTTTTTTCCTTACGTTAGTTTTAGTTTAAGTATTTAAAGCTTGTATTTCAATAAAATTTCTATTACTGTGAGTTTTATTCCTGCAAGAAATCAAACCCCATTCAATCCGACAATTTTTTAATTTCTCTTTCACAATTTTCGTATTCAAGAACAATTTTACACACTCGCCCTTTTAATTTTCTGGGAAATTAATGTTTTCTCTGGCACGATTGAAGGGGTCGTGAGTTTGCATATCGCTTTTGATAGAAAACTGTACAGAATAGACCCCTTGCTTTCTATGGTCTTCAAAACATCGTTTCTCCGAAAGATGCAAAATAAACTTTGCAAAATTTACGGCTCCGCGACGTTTCGCCACGTGACATTTCGAAACAGTGACATTTCGAAACACACGTCGATTTCGAAACTGTGACGTTTCGCTACTGTGACATTTCGAAACTAGACATTTCGAAACACGACGTTTCGAAACCGCGACATTTCGAAACCGGGCTTTTCGCAACTAATGCATATTTTTGAATTTGAATTGTTTTCGAACCTATTTCATAGAAATATTGGATTTTTTCAATAACGTTTGAAAATTTCTGGTTGCGAAAAGTCCGGTTTCGAAATGTCGCAGTTTCGAAACGTCGTGTTTCGAAATGTCTAGTTTCGAAATGTCACAGTAGCGAAACGTCACAGTTTCGAAATCGACGTGTGTTTCGAAATGTCACTGTTTCGAAATGTCACGTGGCGAAACGTCGCGGAGCCCAAGAGTTATATCCCGCCATTGGATCGATCGTTTTTCGAGGTTTTATACGGTAGTTCTCCGCGAAATTTTCGAAACGGCAAACTCCGTTATTTGAATCTAAAAACGCGGAAATTCATCTGAATTCAGAAGAAACCACTCACATTTCAATCTTTCACTCATTTCGGAAACAAAATTTGAAAACAGAAACTGAATTTGAGAAAAATTCCACGTTCTGAATGAGCGGGGTTTAAAATAATTCAACTTGTGAAGACTGTCACGCGGTACTCGAAAAATGAATAAGATTATTAGCGATATTACCCAAGGGGAAACGCGCTCCATTGCAATTTTGGCTGAAATTTGAATTTTCAGCGTTCCCGCCGTTTTGAGCAGCGAACATGTTTCGGTGGGTGCGCGGACTCCTCGTGGACAATTCGACTGTTGCCCGAGTTGTCCACGAGGAGAACATGTTTCGCTGCTGGAGCGCGTTTCCCCTTGGAGAATATCGCTAATAAAACTTTATAAAATTTCAAGTCTCAAAAATCTTTTTCACTATCATTTTCATAACTCCAGTTGACAATGATTCCAATTCTAAATCATGGGAAATTGCAAATTTTTTACCTGAATCTGTTCCTTTTCATAGCCAATCATCAACCTTTTATTTCAAATCACAAGAAAAAAATGTGCTCATTTCATAATACGATTCCACAAATAGTTCATAAAATACAAGCCCGTTAAGACGTCATAGACGCATACACCAGATGATGACCTATTTTATCAAAAAAAGTGATAAAATACCACACCTTTTTAGAACAAATAATAAGAAAGCATGAGAACAGTGCACATCACAAAACCGCAAGATGTTGCCGAGCCATCATCGTCGTCTCCTTTTTCGTCGTGCTGAAAAATGGTAAATTTGTAGACACCTGGACAAATCGACACACAGAAAAACCTACCGTTCCCAACTTTGCCACCCCAGCCACCACATTTCCTTCAATCTGACACTCATTAGTTCCTCTTCTGATTTTGAAAAATCCAGATTCTCCAAAACTGGTACCCCATGAATTCGCCACCAGCCAATAGTCAACCTCATTTTCAGTTCCCCATCCGATAATCTTTACAGCATGTCCTCCGACAAGCTTTCCAGAAACATAATGATAAACTCCGGATTTGTATTGATAGAAATCTTCGTAGACTTTATAGGATGCTGTTACTGGACCATTGTGGTAAATTTCGTATTGGATGGTAGAGACGGCGTTGGTAGCGGTGGAGAGTTTGTACGCGGAGGTTCCTGAAAAATTGTTTTTTATTTTGATTTTTTTATTTTGAGGATTCCGGCCAAAACTTTTTTTGTTTCAAGATATTTAAAATTTTGTGCTGATTCCGAATATAATAGTGAAAAAGTTCGTAAATCTTTCTAAAACCCTGAAAAATCTCTTCAAAACGACCCTTTTTCGGCCGAACGGTCTCCTGGGGCCGTGGCCTAACTCCCGGAGTTTTCTCGGCCACCTGACTCGGCCACCACATTTTCAGATTTTTTTTCACCATTTCTTCAGGTTTTTTTGTGACAACCAAACGAAAAAGTGAAATAACAACAAAAATAATTGATGATTTTTACAACAAAAAAACCTGAAAAAAAGGTGAAAAAATCTGAAAATGCGGTGGGCGTGTCAGCTGGCCGAGAAAACTTCGGGAGTTAGGCCAAGGCTCCACAAGACCATTCGGCCAAAAAAAATAATTTTGAAGTAATTTTGATGGATTTTAGAGAGAGAGAGCGTTCTCACTATTATATTCGGAATCAGCACCAAATTTAACGTATTTCGAAGCAAAGAAAATTTTTGTCCGGAATCCTCCTTTAAAGAAATCAGGGATTTCGACATCGCCCTACTTACAAATTTTTGATACTCACCATAATGCTTATCCGTCTTATAATCCGCTGTGGTATACTTATCCTGGCACGTTGTCTTACAACTCGGAGTACTCGACTCCACACATGGCGACTTTTTACATGGTGCGAAACTATACGGCATACACCCATTACCACCATAATCTCCACCGGTCACTGCTCCAGAATTCTTCCAGAATCTCAACGCCTCAATCGTATAACCACCTTGACATCCAATACCACAACTGGATCCGCAGCAAGAGAGAATGTCTTCCACAGAAATAATAGGTTGTTGAGTACCGTTGGACTGAATACAGATACGGTCAGAGATGACTTCAGCTGTTCCAAATGCCCAGCAGGATCCACAGGTGGCTTGATTGCGGACAAGTTTGATAGATTTACAGTCTGGCCAGTTTTCACGGGCATCAAAAGTGTCTGGAAGGGGCTCGGGTACGATTTCTCCTTTGTCGAAAGTTGGATTCTCGTCTTCTTCTTCAAGGGGATCGGCGAATCGAGGATCCATTACTTTGAATTTCATCTCGGTCTCAGAAATGTCATTGTGCTCGGCTACCCACGAAGATTGCGCATTGTTGATGTGCTCCACGAGGGCGTGGCCAGTGAGATGGGGCATGGGGACCCATGGGACTGGGTTTTCTTGGACCACGAAGGCGTTGGTGGAGGAGAGAAGGAAGAAGAGGGTCTGAAAAAAAGAGAATAAAAAATCCTTGTTCCTATAAATTTTTAAACAGTATTTTTCCTCAAAATTATCACTGAAGATTATCGAAATTTTTTCTACAATTTCATAAAATCAAAATTAAAACCTCTCCTTTTTCTTCAATCTTCCTGCTCAAAATCTACCCTCACTTTCAAAAATTTCCTTTAAAAAATATCTGACTCACCACTACCGCTGTCCCAAAAATCGAAACCATTCCGGAACTCTTCTACCAGTAAAAATGTCGGGAAAAACCGTTATAAGAACTTATGACACAGGAAAAAATAGAATGACAATAAAATCTAGCACCACTTTTCAGTTTTCAGTTTTGAGCAAATAGTCCTCTTCTCCTCTCCTTTTTGTAGTTTTTCCCTCAATTTTCCTTATCAGTTTAACATTTTCAGCGAGACCCCTCTTTCTTGAGTTTCTCTTGTTTGAGTTCTGATCTACAACAAAACGTGGGGGGTTAGTCATACAGAAAAATCAAGAAATCAATAAAAAATGAGTGTTATCAGTAAGGAAAAATTATTTTTGATAACATCATAATTATGAATTAGCAATGATTAACATGAAAAGTGAGTCAAAAAGAGAACCTATTGACATTCTTGTCTTATAATTTGGGTAAGTGTCGAGCTATTCTCATTGGCAAAATTCGAGCAGACAGAAATTGGACAAAGAAAGAACAAAAATATGCAAATTTGGCCTCGAAATGATCAGAAAAACATGGACAAAACTTTCTGAATGTTGAAGCCGCTTCGAAATAAACTTGATTTCTGAAATTCAGGTTGAAACATGAGGCACTCTTTTGAGGATGCCGTGCAATATTTGAGGACCAGAATGGCTGCGCCATCCTGGCGCGTTTTTAGAAATGAAAATGTTCAAAAATTTCATTCTACTCCCCGTGAACTTTTTTCTCTAGCTTTCTATTGAAAAGTACTGGAGTAGCTGTTTTAACGTCTTTTGACCTTATTTCTCAAAGCTACGCCTAAAAGAGTAGAAGGGCATTATCTTCAAAATATTCCTGATCGACCCATATAATTTTGATCAAAATCGACCCAGCAGGGGCTGAGCTAGGGCCGGTGGAATAATTTTGGCACCAACACACACACAGAACTTGCTCTTTAATAATAGTAAGATGCCGTGCAAAACATGACGTGGAAATCTTGATTTTTCGATAATCAATTTTTCTTGAAAATTCAGTTTTCAATTTTCCGCACTCAAAAAATGAGTGAACCCTATCGCTGTGAGTTCAATTCAAGTCTCTAACTCTACAATTCTAGAATATTCCAGATTCAAAACACGGAGTGTACATATTCGAAAATTTCGAAAATCAATTGGAGCGAAATAATTTTGAAGATTTTCAAATCCATGTGACACATGGTCATGGATGGTATGTTTCATGAAAATTTCGATAATTTTATCTATAATTTCTTTGCCTTTAGGTTCCTTAGTATCGCAAAAGACGTGGATGACGAAACATTGTATCCATTTTTCTACTCTCGCAGCCGTAACCCATATATGAAACACAAAATTCGCGGATATTTGAATGTTGTGAACATGGACCCCTCAATAGAAAATTTCAAGGCAGAGCGCATTTTGGATGTATCAACGGACAGAATTTGGTATGGAAATTCAATGCCAATTTCGGAAGTTTTGGATCCAGAAAATGGATGGTTGGATGAGAATGGAGCATTAACTGTAGTATATGGAATTCAAGTGGAGGCGATTCTCAGTAACGATCATATTTGGAAGTTCAATATCGTCGACAAGTTCTTTGATTACGAAGAAAGACGAAATATGATGGATTTCGAAATAAGTGAATCGGAAACCATGCATTGCCATGTGAAGGTGAGTCAAAGTTTTCAGTTCTGAAAATTCGATAATACAAATTTATAGCTCTTCTCGTTCCACTCTTCCAACTACGACAGTTCTGAGCAATTAACGCCACATGAAAACAACATTCTTCTTTGGAACTCTTCTCGTACTTCATTTTACGTCTTCTTTCAAATGTTGCATGATGTTCGAATCAAACCGTCTCGTAAGATTCAGCCGAAATTGGAACTCACAAAAATATTGACTTTCCAGACATTAACCCATTCGCAATTGTCATCAGAGCTCATCATTATAAAACGCGAAACGTGATCCGTTTATGTGAACATTATTTGATTCAAGATCCGAAGTACATGGTTCATCTTGGGAAGACTTTTGAGAAAATGATGACATGTGTCAAATTTGCGATCAAGTACGATATGAGACACTTCTTGAATCATTTGCTGAAGACTGAACACTGCTCGAATCGTCTCGAATTCTCGAAATGGATTCTGGAGAATCTGCAGTTGGAATCCTTGTCATCTGGAGTCATGAAGATGTTGGCGAAGAAGATTTTTGAGTCTTAAATTTCTAGTATTTGTGGGATAATAAAGTATGAGCATTTTTTTATAATTTTCACAAAGATTTCAACCAGAGAAATGTCAATCGCATTATTAGTGCCTTACAAAAAAAGTTAGAAAATATCTTGAATAAATCAAACTTGACCAAAATCGGCCCGGCTCGAGGCGGCCCGCGACAAGTATAAAATAAATGTCGACTTTTGATTTCCCACGTGAAATCTTCTGATAACAATCCCCGCCCACAACGTGGAGCATTTTTCACTTCAATATCAAATTTACGAAATTCAATTTCAATTTTATCCTAATCTCAGAAATGAGTGATGTGTTTAGTTGTAAGTTTCTTCTCCATTTGTAGATCATTCATCCCAGTATTTTCAAGATTCAAAAAATGGAGTGCACAAATTTGAAAATTTCAAAAATCATTTGCGCCGAGATGACTTTGAACCTGTTTCGCTAGGATTTCTGGGAGGTTGTCATTGGTGAGCTTCACAGAAAACACAAATTCGAAAAATGCAGATTTTAGGTCTCTCGAAATACAAAGAAGCAAAGACCGAAGACACGTATTTTCCTGCTTTTTTGGTCAAAATGATAATTCAGTGGTGGAATATAGAATTTGTGGATACATGAATATTTGGAACAAGGACCCCTCGAGAGATGATGGCGAAGTTGAAGGCATTACTACTTTACCGTATGACGAAGTATGCACCGGTCCTTACATGCCAATAAGGGAAATTTTGAATATGGAAAATGGATGGTTGCAAAAAGATGGATCACTGATTGTTGAGTATGGAATTCAAGTGGAAGCGATTCTGGAGGGCAAAATTTGGAAATTCAATTTTCATGACAGAATCTTTGATTGTAGACAGAAAGGAAATATGATCAGTTTCGATAGTTCCACGAGGACTTTTCACTGTCACAAGCAGGTAAGACGAGGTTTTAGTAGGGTCCTTGCCTCCCGCAACTACTACAAATTTTCAGCTTGTAACATTACATTCTTCTCGTTTTACTGAGGAAGGAAATCAAAAGACGTCGATCCCAAATCATTTGAAGCTTTGGGCATTCAAGGAGTTTCTTCAAGTTGCTCATGGCGTTCGAATGGAAATTCATTGTAAGAATGGGGTCTATTTGAGACTGTGGGGCTCCCAATGGGTCCAGAAAAATTCACAACTACAAAAGATCCGATTTTCCAGCCATCATTCTTCGCCCAGTCATCAAAATTGCTCATCATTACAACATGTGGAATGTGGCTCGTCTCTGTGAATACCATCTGATTCGGAATGAAACTTACTTCGTGGATTACTATTTGTCGTTTAAATTCACAATGAAACAAGCGAGATTTGCAATCAAAAACAATTTGAGACACTACTTGGCTCGTTTGCTCAAAACTAAACATTGCTCGAATCGTGTCAAATTTTTGAAATGGATTTTGAAGAATTTGGATTTGGAGAAAATCAAAGGTGGACCGATGAAGATGTTGGTGAAGAAGATTCTCTATGATATTTGATTTTCTGAATAAATCTTGATTTTTAAATTCCCGCGTGACATTTTTCACAGTATCAATACCAAGCTCCGCAAATCAACGTGGAGTCTCTCTTAAAATCAGTTTCTGTTTTCGAAAGTTCCCAAAATGAGCAAAAGATTGAAATGTAAGTATTTCTTCAGAATTTAGCTGAATACATTGTTCATTTTTAGACACAAATAACGGAATTTGTCGATTCGAAAATTTCGCGGAGAACTGCCGTAGTCAGCCTAATCAGCGGATCGGACCAATGTTTGGAAAGAATTCATGGTAGTTTTTTTAAAAGAAAGATTCCGGTCAAAAATTTGTATTTTTTCAAAATACGTAAAAAAGTCTGTAGATTCCGAAAATCAAAGTTAAAACTTTTGGGAATTACTTTAAAACCCTGAAAATGATGAAATGGGCGAAAATTGCAGAAATGATCTCCGCCGGCCGTGGACGAGTTTCCCGAAAAAAGGGTAGAAGTCAACCTAATGGGTGATTGGCTGCTCGCAAACTACATTGGCAGACTCCGCCCCTTTTTGGGAAACTCGGCCACGGCCGCCAGAAATTGCTTTGTGCTCATTTCGGGGCCTATTTTTAAGGGTTTAGAGAATTTTTAATAGTATTTTCATTACAATTTTTGTGATCTAGACGCATTTTTACGTGCTTTGAAGCAACAAGACTTTTTGACCGGAATCGTCCTTTTGAAAATTTTATTTTAAAAAAAGTTTTTCCAGGCGCCTCCATCTCCCCAATGAATCCAACGAAACGTTAGTTTGGCCAACACTAGGATACTCGTTTCGTCCCCCAAAACAATGGACTTTCTACTACTTTTTCAAAATTTCAAATCGCGATGAATCGAGAATCTATGAATCTGAAGAGAAATGGATGTGCAAAAACGGTTGGGTACCCGGCGGAGAACGAATGCCGATTTCTGAATTGTTGAATCCGGAGAATGGATTTTTGGATAATGGAGCATTGATTGTGGAGTATGGACTACAGATTGAATCGTATTCGGAAACAGCTGGGAATCGCGCATTCGTATTTCATGATCGGATTTTTGATTGTGAAGAGAAAAAGAATATGATCAGTTTCCTGGACATGAATGATCAGATCAATCTGAAGTTCCGTCACTGTCATAAGCAGATTCCAATTTTCCATTCTCCCTACTTCAAGAATGATGACCCAGCAAACCTTATGATCTCACTTCCGAACCACTTTAACCGGGACAATATTCAAATATTTTTGCTAATTGCTCACGGGATTCCAGTCGACCGTTCAGGTATGATCATCGAATTTTCTGAGAACCCTCTGAATTTGTTTTTTTTTTTAGTATCCTCACTCATCGAAATCGTTAAAATTGCTCATTTCTTCAATATGCAAAATGTGATCCGTTTCTGCGAAATTCAACTAATCCAACGTTTGAGTTTCCTCGAATTCGAAGATTCGTCATTCAAAAGAACTATGGCAACAATCAAAATGGCCAGCGAGTACAATATGAGACACTTCTTGACCCATTTGCTGAAAACTGAACACTGCTCGAATCGACTCGAATTTTCGAAATGGATTCTGGAGAATCTCGAATTGGAATCGTTGTCATCTGGAGTTATGAAGATGTTGGCAAAGAAGATTTTTGAGTGTTGAACTCGGTTTGGAGTTACCTTTTTATGATAAATAAAGATGTCATTCTTGCTCTTTCATATCCTGAAAAATGGTCTGGCATTAAACTTTTTTGGCTGGCTCCGAGACAATTCGCAACCTGCCATATCGCAACTGTGACAAATTACAATTCACGTCAATTTCGCAACCATGTCAATTCACAACTAGTCGTTTCGCAACTCGTTTGTTTCGTTTTTTGTTTCGTTTTGCAACACACTTGTTCAATTAATGTTCATTAGGGTTGTATGTGCTTTAGGGTATTAAAAACCATCCAGGTTATCATCTAGATTTGACAATCTCTAACTTCTACACAAACTAAATGGCTGGTTTTTTGCGGTTTCAAAATGAAGTAGTTGCGAATACTATTCAGGTCATTTGTTCACGAAATGTTTTTTGGGTGGTCCAGAGTTTTCAAAGTGGTTTTTGAAGAATCTGGATACTTTCGAATTTTTGAATAAACTTCGATTTTCGAATTCCCGCGTGACATTTTTCATGTTTCAGCCCCGCCCACAATGTGAAGTTTTGAATCCAAAATCAAAACTTTCAGTTTCTATAGCTTCTATCGAGAATGCAATGGTTTTCTTTCAAGTTCCCATTTTTTCAAAGATCAAAGAGGAGGGAATTCAAGTTTGAACATTGTAAGTTTTCCTATTTTCTTTTTTCCTTGCCAATCCCCATTTTTCAGATTCGCATAATTCAGAGCACACTTACGAAAATTTCGCGGTAAACTTGGAGCATGATAACTTTTGGAATGTTCCACTAGGATTTGCCGGAGGTCATGAATGGTAATTTCATTCTTGTATCCTTGAAATAATACAAATTTTAGGACTCTCCTAATGAAGATATCTCAAGATATGGAAAATGTGCAAACCTGTTTTTATTGTGAAAACGATAATCCAAATTTAAAGCATCGAACCCGTGGATTGTTCAATTTGAAGAATGGGAAGCCTTCGATGGAAGGGAAATTTTTGAAACACTGTCTTTCTACCTTGCCTCATGATAAAATTATGGGTGGCCCTGAAATTCCGATTTTGGAAATTTTGGATCCAAAGAAAGGATGGTTGGATGAATATGGAGCACTAACATTGAAGTATGGATTACAAGTGGAAGCAATTCAGGAAAACGGCATCTGGAAATTCAACTTCTACGACATTTTTTTCGGTGGCGATTATTGGAAGCTGTTCACATTTGAAGGAACAGATGGAATCTTGTATTGCAACAGACTGGTAGGTAGAACACCCCAATAATTTTTGATTATCCAGAATATTCAGCTTCTAATCTTCCACTCGCCACGTATCCGTACTCACATGTGGATCCCATATCCATATGGTTCTGAAGAGTTTGAGAAGTTGCTTCAAAGAGCGAATGGAGTTCGACTTCAACGTGAAGGTGAGCATCACCTACACCATATTAAAAAATTGAGCTCTTTTCAGATTTTGATATTGAAACTATCGAAAAAATTCTCGGGCTCGCACGCTATTTCAAAATGCGTAATGTGATTCGGTTCTTGGAGAATCAATTTATCCAGGATCATTCGTTTCTCAAATTCCTCGATTCTTCATTCAAGAAAACTATGGAAGAAATCAAATTGGCCATCCAGTACAACACAGGACACTATCTGGGTTGCTTGCTCAAAACCAGACACTGCTCAAACCGTGCTAGGTTCTCGTATTGGATTTTGAAGAATGTGAATTTCGAGAAAACCAATCATGAATTGATGAAGATGATTGTGAAAAAGATTCTTTATTGATTTTCAATTTTTTCAATAAATGTAGAATTTTGAATTCTTGCGTGACACTTTTCAAAGTTAGAAAATCTCCTTTCGCCCATTTACAACGTGGAGTCATCCTGAAATTCAGTTTCTGTTTTCGAAAATTCCCCAAATGAGCGACAGGCTGAAATGTGAGTTTCCCTCCTGAGTGCAGCTGAATATTTTGTTCTTTTCAGATTCAAATAACGGAGTTTGTCGCTTCGAAAACTTCGCGGATATTTACCTTAACAATCCACGAGTTCGAATTGGAAGTATGCTGTACTCGAATACTTGGTAAGTCGGATTCAATTTCCCGAAATAGTAAAACATTAACAACTTTTTCAGGCTCGAGCTCTCAAATGAAAACAACGGAACTTTTGTTCGTCCAACATTCAAATTTTCGTTTCCATATCCCGACAAATGGCTGTTTCGCTATTTCTTCAAAATTTCCAATCGTGATGAAACGAGAATCTACAAATCCGAAGGAACAGTAACGTGCGGTGGCGAGTGGGTCCCAAGTGGTCAATGGACTCCGATTTCTGAACTTTTGAATCCGGAAAACAGATTTTTGGATAATGGAGCACTACTCGTGGAGTACGGAGCCCAGATTGAATCATATTTGGAAGCGGATAGCATTTGGTTCTTCAATTTTCATGACAAAGTTTTCGATTGTGAACAGAAACAGAATATGATCAGTTTTCTGGACTTCAAATATCCAGACAACAGAATGCTGTTCCGGAATTGTCCTAAATTGGTTTGGTTTTATGTTAATTTTTTTAATTCAGTAATAAATTTTCAGCTTCTCTACTTTCATTCTGCCTATTTTGCATGTAACGATCTAGGCAATGTTAAGATACCGATAGCAAATTGGATGAAAATCAGGGACATTGATGTGCCTTTGCAACTTGCACATGGAGTTCAACTGAAAATACCAAGTCAGTAGGGAGGTCTTAGCTATTAAGGGTTTCATTCGGGAAGGAATTTTAGCCGACCAACCCGACCCAATTGTTCTGTCGTCGTCCCGTAATGACCATTCGTTGGCGCGGTCGGCGGTCGGCGGCCGGCGGTTGGGCGGTTGGCGGTCGGCTGGTCGGCTGAATTTCCGACTGTCCGAAATGAGACGTTGAGTTTGATGAATATGAAATTTTCAGCTTCGAAACTCATCGAAACTGTCGAATTTGCTTACTTGTTCAACGTGAGGAATGTGATTCGTTACTGTGAAAACCAATTGATCCAAGATTGGGAACATCTCAAGTTCTTGAATTCTTCATTCAAGGAAACTATGGAAGAAGTCGACTTCGCCATCGATTTTGATATGAAACACTATTTGGCTCGTTTGCTGAAGACTAAACACTGCTCAAACCGTGCTAGATTTTCGAATTGGATCCTGGAGAATCTTGAGTTGGAATCCTTGTCATCTGGAGTTATGAAGCTGTTGGTGAAGAATATTTTTGAGTCTTGAACTTTTGATACTTGTGAGGGAATAAAGTATGATTGGCGGCACCAAAGTTCTTAAAAATTTCATTCATTCAGAAAATAGAAACTTGATTCAAAAACCAAAGGACAAAGACGTGGCAATCCTGGAAGTTTGAATATGAATATTTTCAAAATTCAGTTTCCACTTTTCCACCTCCCGAAAATGAGCGGTTCCTATCGTTGTAAGTGATTTTTGAACTATGAATCTTTCGAAAACAGATTCTCCCAGATTCAAAAAACGGAGTGCACGAATTTGAAAATTTCGCGGAAAACTTGAATGGTTATCCATCTGTCCCAGTTGGCTTAGTTGGAGGATATCCATGGTATTTAGTGTCGCCTATTTTATTGAACAATTTATGATTTCAGGAATCTCCAGATGTCAGGAATCGATGAGGATTTGGATGTTTATCCATACTTCTATTGCGATGATGAGGATAAAAACGCTGAACATCGAGTCCGTGCATTTTACAGACTTCTGAACAAGTATTCGATGATAGATCTCTGCTTCACAAAAATAAACTATAAGAATCTGAAGTATGATAAAATTATAAGTGGCCCTTACATTCCTATTGCGGAAGTCTTGGAACCGGAAAATGGATGGCTGTTCGAGAATGGAGAAATACATTTGGAGTATGGATTAAAAGTTGAAGCGATTCTAAAAGACGGAATTTGGAAATTCAACTTTCATGATCAGCTGTGTGATGTCGTAAAGGAACAGAATATGTTTACTTTTTGTGATTTTAACACTGATTACCTAAAGTCGTTGCACTGCCACAAACAGGTTAGCAAAAAAGTATTAAAATTTCGCCGGATTTCTAAAATTTCAGCTTCTCGCCTTCCAATCACCGATGAAGCTGAGAGGTGAACATTTCATTGCGGCCACGAACAATTTCAAGGTATCTGATCATGAGAGATTTCTTCAAGTTGCTCACGGAGTTCGAATGAAGAATTCAGGTGAGTATTTTGTTCATGACCCTAAAAAATGCCAACTTTTCAGTCTTGGAACTCTTCGAAATCATCAAAATTGCTCATCACTACGAAATGTGGAATGTGATTCGGCTCTGTGAGCAACGACTGATTCAAGAATTCGAAAATTCCTATTTTTCGAGGGATTCGATATTGCAACGTGTCAAATTCGCTGTCAATTACAATTTGAAACACTATTTGGCACTTTTCCTGAAGATCGATAATATTACTTGGGTTGCGAAAAAATGCGAATCAGAGACAATGTCGGGCGGAGTTATGAAGATGTTGGCGAAGAAGATTTTTGAGTCTTGAAGTATTTGAAATCATGATTTTTGGACTGGGAATGAACTTTTGTCAGAAAAAACTTGATAAACAGAATTTATCATCAAGCATTCACAAGGTCTATGATTATTCGTCATATAATTTTTCGTTCCGACTCAGTGAGCAACAACTCAAAACTAGACTTTATTTCAGTTTCTCAATGGATCTCCTCCCTGGAATCAACACCGAACCCATCACTAAAGATGAGAACTTCTGGAAATTTTCCAATTTTTTAAATCTTGGCTTGGAAATCGCTACTATCCTCGTAAACATTCTTCATCTCATAGTCTTACTCCAAAAAGAGCTTTGTACAAGCTCAATTTTCATGTTGATGGCTGGAATTTGTATTTCTGACGTCCTCGGCTTCCTGGTATCCATAACTTTTTTGAGTACTAACCGCGAATTTCAAAAATTCAATATGAATGAATTTCGATATTTGGACTTCCCATATTCTATGTGTTTGGAGGACGGCTACATCGCTATTGATCCAATTGGAAATTTGAAATATTTAACCATAAACTTTACTCGACCAATTTCAGTTTGGTTGGCTATTTTCATGGCTTTGATTAGGTGTTTGTCAGTTATATTTCCAATGAGTATATGGATTCAAAAACTGACCAAAGTCAAAATTACAGTAATCTTGACTTTTATGGTATGTGGGTTCTGGATTGGTTATTACTCATTGAACTTTGTTTTTGTAAAATATTGGTATTTTCCAGATCATGTTTCGAAAATGTGAGCCTTGACGAAATCAAATTCCCACAATATTTTGAAGTTGAATTTTTAGACTCTGCCCATTCCCGGCCAAAGCCAAAACTTACAAACATCACATCTTCGTCCTCTCTTTTGAAGACTACGATTTTCGAGGATCTAAACAAAGCCATGAATACATCGTCCGTATGATTCCAACTTTGATCTACTCATTCCTCACTATTGCCTTACTTTTTGAGCTTTGGAAGATCAACAAACGTCGGCAAAACATATCAACAAGTCAGGAAAAATCCAAAGACAGCACCACAATTCTCATATTTTTTATGACCTTATCCTTTATGTTGTCTGAAGGTTTGGCGGGAGTTTCAAGTTACTTGGAGACCTATTGGTGGTGGTTTCAGAGTATTGATGTTTTGTAAGTTTCATGAAAAAAAGTTTCGGAATGGAAAAGGAACTTTAATTTTTTAGAAATCTAGGTGGAATGAGCGCCCAAATTTTCAACAGTCTCCGCTCATTTAATGCTTTGTCTCATGCTTTTGTGTGTTATTTCATGTCATCACAGTATCGGGATACTGTAAGAAGGATCGCTTGTTTTTGGAAGGATAACAAGAAAATTGAGGTGCGATCTTCTAAGAATTTGCAGAAAGAGTGCTAACATATTTTGATATTTTCAGGATCAGCCAGTGTTCATTTCTACAAAGTCAACTCATTCCAAGACATTTTGAGAGTATTATCGGACATCTAGATATTCGGACACACAGGCAGAAATTTGTTATTTCAACAATTACTTTTTCATTCAACAAAATTCATTGTTTTCAATGCTGTGATTTTTTCCACATCTTCCTCAACTATTTTTAAATTCGTCCAAAGTTCATTCTCATACCACAAACCACGATATTCAAAAAAAGTTCAAGACTCAAAAATCTTCTTCGCCAACATCTTCATAACTTCAGACGACAAGGATTCCAATTCGAGATTCTCCAGAATCCATTTCGAAAATTCGAGTCGATTCGAGCAGTGTTCAGTTTTCAGCAAACAAGTCAAATAGTGTCTCATATCGTACTGTATGGCAAAACTGACTTCTTTCATAGTTCTTCTGAAATCGAAACGGAATCGCACCAGATTCTTATGTTGCATCAGTTGGGCTTCACAGTAACGGATCACATTCCACATATTGTAGTGATGGGCAATCAAGGTGATGTTCGAGAGATCCTTCACTGAAAATAGGAAATGAGTTGTCATGGGTGGTCGATGGCGGTCGAGATTGGGAGCGATCGAGAAAGGGCGAGGGTCATTTTCTTACCTAAAAGTTCCCATCGAACTCCATGAGCAACTTGCAGAAATGTATGAAAATCTCTAAAGTTCATAGACTTTGGAATCCGAATTGCTTGGTATCCACAATAATTGTTCTTGAAGTAAGGAGAGTGAAAGAATAGAAGCTGAAAATATTACATTCAAACTCTTTTGTTTTTTCCCAATTCGAACCTGCTCAGGGCAATGAAGGAGAGAGAATCCATAGTCGAAAGTCATGTCTTGAAAAGTGATCAAATCCAATTTCTCGTCACAATTGAAAATTAGGTCATAGAAGTTGAACTTCCAGATTCCATCTTTCTCCAGAATCGACTCGATTTGAATTCCATACTCGACATTCAATGCTCCATTATCCAAAAATCCAAATTGTGGTTCAGCCAACTTTGAAATCGGCATTGTTGGTCCAAACGGGAAGTTTTCGTAATTCAGGACAAATTTATCTTCTTTCTGGTAGATTTGTGAACTATCTTGATTGGAAATATTAAACAGAACACGACAGTTTAGAGCCTTCGGATATCCAAAGGGGCCAAAAACAAGAAACCGTGGAGCATGATGAAAACCTGGGATGATGAGATCATCATTATTTGAATCTCTCCATAGTGTTATAGTCCTGAAATAATGGCTGTCTTAGTTAAAAAAAAAGTTTGATACCATTCATTTGATGCCAACATGGGACCAATGGAAACGTATGGAAAATTTTGTATGGGTGCATTTTCCGCGAAATTTTCAAATCGAGCAATTCCGTGATTTGAGTCTAAAAAAGCAAAAATACTACTGAATTCAGAAGGAAAACTCACATTTGAATCTATTGCTCATTTGGGGAACTTTTGAAAACAGAAACTGATTTGAGAGGGACTCCACGTTATAAGTGGGCGGGTCTTATTTTGAACCAATGTCACGCGGGAATTCAAAAATCTAGATTTATTTATGAATTTTGAAAAATCGAGTTCAACAAAGATCACTAAAAATTATTTTCTTCACAATCATCTTCCTCGATCCACTTCTGGCCTTCACGAAATTCACATTTTCCCACATCCAATTTGAGAACCCTGCACGGTTTGAGCAGTATTTAATTCTGAGCAAGTAAGTCAAATAGTGTATCATATTGTATTTGATGGCAAAATGGACTTTATCATAGTCTCCTTGAACGAAGGAATCAGGAATTTGAAAAAATTCGGATTCTGAATTAACTGGCTTTCACACAAACGGATCACATTCCTCATTTTGAAGTGATGAACGATTTGGATCACATTGATGAATTTAGATACTGGAAAAATGAATTTTGTAGGGTTCTGACTCTAGTGACACATTCAAGACCCTCTGATATACAAAGGGGCCCAATTCTCACATGAAGCTTTCAGTCGAACACCATGAGCAAACTCCAAAAACAGAGCGTTTGCTTCAAATCCAAAATCTCGGATATACATATGGTTTTCAGATTCGTTGCTCTTGAAATAGGAAGAATGGAAGATGGGAAGCTGTTTGGGCTCTATTGCAGTTTAAGGACCTCTTAAAAAAATAGGGGTCCCTTCAGGTCCTTCAAAGAAATGGCGGTCCCTTCGTCCTCGATTATAAGAGCCCAAAAAAATAAGGATCTTTTCGTGCTGTCTTATTGCAGCTCAAACCGAAAAAAGAACCCATCACAAAAATTTCAATCATCTCGAGCAACTTTGATGTGAACAAGTAAACTGTAAATTTCATTTTTGGGGACAACAGCTAGTTTGAAAATTTCTCAAGGCAAGAGTATGTATATCTTCACTTCAGAGTGCCAGCATTTTTTCATTGATTGATTTTTTTTCAAAGAAGTCTGCTGAAATGCTGATCAAAGTGTATCTTCAAAGATAATTATAATAAAATATAGTTAAAATCGTTTTTTTTTTGTTTTCTCTTGTATTTTCAGTTTTTGTAGCACCATATTTATTTTCATGAGATCGTTGTTACATGATACCAGTATAATTAGGAGCAGTAAAACGGATTATTACTAGAAAATGAGTATAACAAAATGACCATTTTTGTGAATAATGATCGAAGTCCTGCCATTTCATTAGCCACCTCCGCCGTTCAAAACCTCAACAATTCCATTAACAATAGCTTGTATCGTATCTCTCGTAAAAACGTTCGCTTCCTGTAACACAAATTTTCATAGTTGCACCATTTCGAAAAGCTGAGCTTACAGGGATTAAGTTTCCATTTGTGATAAGATCAAGCTGGGCATAAGTGGGATTGTTGAAGGTAAGGGCAAGTTCGTGGAGAAAATTCTTGATGAGAATGGTCCGATTCCTGATGGTTTCGTGGGGAATTTGTTCGAATTCAGACTGATCGAATAAGTCAGCCGGGGGCTGTTGAGCGGCAGCTATCAGAGTTCTGTTTATCATTTCACGAGCCTCATGGTTGAAGATCTCGGGAATGAAGTTCTGAAATTTCAAATGTATTCTTCCTAACTAGGGAGGTGTTTTTCATATATAATACATAGGTTCAGAATTGTCAGAAAGTTTGCTCATTTTACTATTTGGAACGCTGAAAAATATGGTAATTTTCTAATCCCCAAAACTCAAACTGTAAACTTGCTGTTTTAGGACTTTCCAAGCCATTTTTCAGAAAATAGAGCGTTATCAAGACTACCCGGTCCAATATTAGGCACTCATATAGAAGTTGGGGATTCAATAATATACAACAATTTTTTTCAGCATGTTGAATAGTGCAGATGAGCAAACATTCAGAAAAATCTCAACCCCTATGTGAAAACACTTTCTTGTGTGTCTAGTGATAAAATCAAAATGCTATTGCTAATGGTATGATGTTGAAATATGTGTTGCTAACGTTAAAGTAGACCAGATTCATTAGAAATTAGCAATAAATTTTTCGTGAGGAATATATTTCGAAACCTACATCAGAAGATGAAAAGTCGCCAGAACACGTACAAGATCTCACGAACATCCAACATGCAAGAAAATTAGAATGATCTGGTTTAGAAAAAGTTGGGGCCTGATTTAAAAAGTTGAAATGATTTTAAAAGTTTGCTGCTGTCTGATCAATCACTATTATTCAACAAACCGCATTGTTTGACCTCCTCCGAACAAATTCGTTTTCTATTTCGAAAACAGCACGAAAAGCATCCTGCGCTGGCTCCCCTCCAGTCAGCGTGGCGATGATCAAGAGCAGGAACTTTCGAATGCAACGGTGTCGTTGGTTGCCAGTTCTACAAGGAAGTGAAAATCTGTTACAATGTCAAATTCAAAGAAAAAAACTAACGGTTCGAACTCCAAGTTGATATTTGCGATACCAGGAATGTTTCTTAGGTCGTTGCGCAGTTCCTGGTCAGCACTAAAACATAAAGTTGCTAAGAAAATGTTGAAATTAGGTGAACGCCCAGTACTTACTCATTAACTTCCATTGGTTCTCCCCACATGTTTTCGAAATCAGCTGCGTTGTTAACAAGCAATCCGCAAGACCTCACAAGTTTGGAACTCTTTGAAATTTAAACGAAAGACACTTCGGAGGCTATCCAGAAGGTCCTGAGAGATCGAATTTTCCACATCAAACTTTTTCATTGCACATCATTGTTTCCACGGTTTTAAGCTTCTGATTTTAGAAAGCTGTTTGTGTTTTTCTGGTTTTGCTTTCATTTTATGAAGATGTGAACTGTTTCTAGGAAAAAGAGAATCCAGAAAAAAAACATTATGAAATTATACGTCTCATATATGGGTCAGATTTTGCATATTCTACGCCCACACTGCTAAACTCTCAGGACTTCCTAGATAGCCCCAGAGGCGTCTCTGGTTAAAATTTCAAAAAATTCCGAATTTGTGAAGTCTTGCGTATTGCAAGTAAAACAAAAATGAAGGATGGAGTCATTCCCAGAAAACGAAAAACGGATCACTCCAGCTTAGATGCAAAAATCACTCGTTGACCGGATATTCTCGAAAAAAGATCAATCTCGTCAGTTTTTAACGTAGAAAACAACAATTCAGCTAAAGTTAAGAAATTCGACTCTAGTCTGCTTCGATCAACTTGCTTTTTTCTAAAGTTGTGCGTGAAACCCTGACAAGGCTGTTCTGAGAATATCAGGTCAACAAGTAAATCTCGGATTTAGCCCAAAAATTCTTTCTAACTTTTTGTTCTGCATCGATCCATGAAAAATGTTAGCTTTTTGAATCCCCCTTTAAAAAATAAAAAAAAATCCCGATGAGGAATAAGTGTGACTCACTTTTTTGTTTCAGTAAGCACTTGAAGAGGGGTGTATGTCTGCGTTTATAAACGTAAACTGATAAGAGCGCCATTCTTTTCCTCATCAGTTGTTTCCTCAGTAGTTCCTCATTCACCTCTCTTCCTCACTCCTATTTTCTTCAAAAAGAGGAGAAAATCTTCCTTATAGTTGTTTCACTCGAACCAATACTATTCCTAACTGTTAATTTTTTTCAGCAAATGAGTAGACCGGACAAGAAACTACAGCGAGTCCATCGGAAAGATTTCGAAATCTACAGAAACTGGTTGACCAAAGAGCAGTCGTTAACACTGGTGAAGTTTATCATCATGAATGCGTCAAAATATGATCGAGTCGAGATCTTCTACGAAGCGAAAAAACAAGAATCTGTGCTGGCTGACAAGACGGAATTGGGTCTTTATTTGGTGTAAGCGTTATACAAAACTATTGTGAATCACGAAAATAAGTTCGCTTCTCATTTTTTCCAAATTTTTTATTCAGTTATCATCGCTACTTGTTTCCATTGATCACTGGTCGTCCATCTGATGAAAACGTGCAGTTGCATCCAGATCTGATAGAGAACACCTTTGTCACGCCAAAGATTGGATACAATACGGCGTCCCCAAATGTCAGTCTCAAATTGGAAACAAAAAAGTTCGGCAGATGATTGAGCAAAGGTGTACTGAAAAAAAAAACAATTGTAAAGCTCCCGTTTTGCACAGTCTTTTTGGTACACTTTATCTTTAGATAGCTCAACTCATGTTCTAGAACATATATTGTCCATATTAATAAATTGCACAAAAAATTGCAGATTTGAACTTCCGCTTGGCCCAGCCCACCACCTTTTTAATTTAATGAATGTTTACTTCTTGAAAATCCAGTGGAAATTTTTATAAAATATATCCCAAACGCAGAAAATTCATCATCTCAAGTCTGTGCGGCAGTGTTGCAAAACTACGCGGCGCACACTTGCAGAAAAAAGCGGTAAGCCGGGTCAACGTGAAGTTCAAATCTGAAGATTTTTAAAACTAGAAAATAACAAGTCGATTTTCCAACATTTATACAGAATACTTGCAGAATTCAAAATCGACATTTGGGGACGCCGTGAACAAAGAAAAGGAAAGAATTCTAAATGAGCGAGTCCATGCAACAAGAATTGAGCAAAAACGAAACATATCGTCTATTGGAGAAGAACTCATGTATGTTTTGAAGAGTGATCACAAATTTTTATAAACTGTGTTTCAGCATTTCCAGGTCTACCGCTTCAAAACATCAAACTTCTGAACAAAATCTCTGTGCGTTCGAAAACATGAGGAAATTGAACGAAGAGCAACGGGCAAGATCGGATCCTTATACATGCCTCCGTTTTGCAAAATGATTATTTTCCATTTTGATAATTTTTCATGCTCTTCCATAGTGAAATGTTTGCGCTATTTGAATAAATTTTAGCCACGCCCATAAGTTCAAACCAGCTTGAGTGCATTTGTGGGCTCTTCAAGATTTTTCACATTTTTTTTATTATTTCAAAATCCAAAAAACCTAATACCACTTGCTCTTTTCTTTTTTCTCTGGTTTACTAAACACTCAAAAATTCCAACAAATGTGCTCTTTACGTCGCTTGAATGTCGCAACATACTTCTCTATAATTTTCAAAGACATTTCCAAGTTTTGGCTCCGAAATCTCTATAATTTCAAAAGACATTTTGTGTTTCAACCCTTACTCCCTCACCTGACATGCTCTTTTCCTCAAACGTGAGCCTATGAGAGCTCTAGAGAGCTCAATTTTCTTCATTTCTTCTAGCACCAATTCCACCCCCCCCCCTCATAAAAAATGACCCAGGTGCATGCTATAATGGACTATGAACAAGAGGACCCTGGCCTGGAATCCTTTAAAAAATGGAATACGGTATATACAGATATGACAGTAAATGTTGGCCATTTGAATTTTGCTGCTCAACCATTTTCAATCGTTTTCAACTTGCTCCATTTCTATATTCTATATCAAAAAGAGCTCCGGAGCCAACCGCTTTTCCTCATGATGCTGGTTATTGCTTTTTGTAACATCCTGAAACATTTTTGCCTATTTTATGAGGAATGTGTAGCTCATGGGATCCTCGAGGGTACCTCTAAAATATACACCCAGAAATCGTTCAGTTCAAATTGCGTGGGACTTTTTAAAAGTTTTATACTCGTTGAGTATGTTCCGCTTGTCAAACACTTTATCATCTGCTCGACTACCTCGATTTCGGTATGGATTACTGTACTAATGATGGTTTTTCGGAAAATGGAAACTCGAGGGAAATCGATTATAATGATTTGCGTGGTGTCTTTCATTTGGGTGGTTTTTTATGGATTCCAATTTTTGAATGTGTCACAAATGTGGTTCAGTAAGGAGAAACAGGAAGTGTTGTATGTTTTTTTTCTGGGTTAGTCTGAATTTTCAAGTCAACTACCCATTTCCAGCTGCTCCAACTCCACCTCCAACCTAACCCGTGTCCATGTCTTCCCTGCCTCTCACTTTAAATACATTCAATCTCGTGAAAACCACGATGCCTTCGTCCGAATGGTCCCCCTTATTTTCTACCCTTTACTCTGGGTTTCTCTGTTTCGAGAATACCGAAAATTCGAGAAACAACAAGATGAAGTTATGAATTTCGCTGGAATCGAGGATGATGAACCAGAGAATAATAAGGCGAAACTATTGTTGGTTATCATGAGTATGACTCTGATCTCAGAGGGATTGAAGAGTATTGCGGATTTTGTGATATACAGTATCCATCATGAAGCGGGAGTTCCGGAGGAATTGAAGTGAGTTTGCTTGGGTTTTTTGTCATCGAAAAAATATTATCCCCCCCCCCCCGCGAAAGTAGGCCAAACTCCTATGGTTGTTAGATTTTCGATCTACCAAGATTGTGATTTTTGATCTACCGAGACTTATTCTTGATCTACCAAAATCTAAGAGCCAACATCATCCCTTGGGTCCAAATTCAATACAATTTTACTTTCAGAATGACCTTCTCCATTATCAGCCTTGCCGCCAAAATCCTCATATGCATCAACTCTATCTCCCACCCTATCGTTTGTGAAAACTTCTCACTACAGTATCGGAATACTGTGCGAAAAGTTTTTCCGTTAGGTACTAGTTTTCGTTTTTGAAATTTGGAAGCAAATTTCGAATTTTCAGATGGCAGAGAGAGATTTTCATAAAAATGGAGTATTGGTTATTTGTTTTCATTCACTATATTTTTCTTGGTCCTCTGACATTATTTTTTACTACATTTTTACGACAGTTTTTCATATTATATTCTGAAAATCATCTTTTATCATTATTTTCACTATTGTTTCTTCTTTTTGTTTTTTTTTCACTGATATCTTATTTTGTTGTTTGTTCTTTTTCTATGTATTTTTGCTGTGTGTTGCCCTATGATTTGTTCAATAAACCATATCAATTTCGAAACGAAATTTTCAGATCTTTTGAACAATTTTTTTTAAATTTTCACTCAAAAAATCTATTTCTCATATCCAAATGCTCAAAAAAATCAAAACTCAAAATTTTCGAAGTCCGCATAATTTCAGTTTTCAAATGAAATCATTTGCTCTTTTTGTTCATTTACCACAAGTTCAGCAAGTATATAAGGCTCTGAAATTTCTGAAATTTCTAGGTTTTCAGCTCATTTTTTCTAACTTTTAAACAAAAAAAATGTCCTCGATGCATGAAATAGTCGACTATGAATACTTTGACTACACCCTTCAACCCTATGAACAATGGAACGATGTCTATAGAAATGTCACTTTGTACTCGGGCTACTTTAATTTGGGACTTCAGCCATTCACAGTTCTTTTCAATATTTTTCACGTTTTCATCTTGACTCAGAAAGAGCTCCGAAGCCAGCCAATTTTTCTGAAAATGACCGCAATTGCTCTATGTGATGCTTTGGGGCATCTTGAAGAATTTTATGGGGCCCTGGTAGATCAAAATTTGATCCCAGGAGGTACTAATAAAATCTATTCTCAGCGTAGTTTTTATTCTGAATGTATGGATCGAACTTCTTATTATACAATAAACTGGATCCCTGCAATTATGCGTTTTGTGAAAAAATCCACTAGCCAAACTTCGATTTGGCTGACTATTTTAATGATTACTGCAGCGAGGATGATGGAAAATTTGAGAAAGACGAGATTTCATATTTTCTTCATGTTTTTCTGGGTGATGTTGTATTATGGATCCGATTGGATTTTCATCAGAAGGCTGTGGAAAGGAGAGTGGGAAGTTTTGTGAGTCCATTTTTACTTTTTGATGTATTATTTGTGCGGGCATCTGAATTTGCTGTCACCTTGTTAAAGCATTCCAAGATCTTCAATTTGAATCAATTTTGATCTATTTCCAGCTGCTCACCTTCCACCAACCTCACCCACGTATTCGTCCATCATAGTACAATACATAATTTTGTCGAACTTCGAGAAGATTATGACCCCGTTATTAGAGTAGTCCCCATTTTCATCTACCCATTTCTATGGATTCAACTTATCCTGGAAAATCGAAGAGCCCAAATTCAAAACTTCAAATCCTCCGGAATCCAGCTTTTATTTGCTATTATGACTTTCACAATGCTATCAGAGGCACCAAAGTGTGTTCTGGATTTAGTCTATGTTCTCATGAGACAAGGACCATGGTCGGAAGAGTTGAAGTAAGTTTCGGGACCTGAAACATATATGTCTAAAAACTTTAGAATTTCCATTTTCACTACTACCAGGATAGCCAATATTTTGAAATGCCTAAACACCATATCTCATTGTATCGCGTGCTATGTATGGTCGACACAGTATCGGAATACTGTAAGAAGGACATTTGGGTCTAGAAAAGCTTTGTTCAGGATTGACAAATAATTTTATATTGTTTTTACATTTGATTTAGTAGATGATTGAAAAATAAACTTGAGAGTGATCATTGGTTTCAGCCCTTTTCAAAAGAAAATTGCGCTTGAGAATAGCAATTTTCCATTTTGTTTTTCATTTTTGGTCATAACTTTTTTGTGCTCCTACTCTAATCGTTAAATTTTTCCCAACCTCAAAGATGAATGTAGTTTCTGAAAGTCCACCTATGGATCTATATGATATTCTTAATTTTCTCGACAAATGTACTCTTCGCTGTATCGACTTTCTCTGGTTCTTGATGGCAATCTTCAACATTTTTCACATTGCTATACTTCTTCATAAAGACTTTAGGACCACCGGAATTTATATTAATATGATGGCCATAGCAATTTCAGACATTATCATAGCATTAAATGGTATTCAAAGAGTCGCTGAGGTCCATGGATGGATCCCAGAGAGCATGGATTTCGGTGAACTATGTCTTCGATCAGACTACACTCCACTGTCTCCGTTATCAAGTATTCCTCTCAAAATCTCAGACCTTGGCAGAAGAATGTCAGTATGGTTGGCATTTTTGCAGTTATTGATACGGTCTTTATCAGTGAAATATCCTTTAAAACTTTGGGTTGAACAGCTGAATAGCCCAAAATATACATTTGTTATGATAACAGTTGTTGGGTTGTTTTGGTTTGTGTTCGATAATTTGGAGCTATTTTTTACCACTGTGTTTTGGTTGCCGGACCACGCGAGTGATCTGTAAGTGCAAACATTTTTAAGTCCTCTGCGGATCATGGGCATTGTTTGACGGTCGGTGAGCAAATGACGGGCGGTCAGCGTGCGGTCGGCAGGCGCTCGGCGGGGCGGTCGGCGGAGCGGTCGGGCGGCGGTCGGGCTGCGTGCGGTCAGCGTGCGGTCGGCAGGCTGTCGGCGGGCGGTCGGCGGGGCGGTCGGCGGGCGGTCGGCGGCGGTCGGGCGGCGTTCGGGCGGCGGTCGGGCGGTCGGCAGTCGGTGGTCGGGCGGCGGTTGATGAACACTATGTCATGTGTATACTCTTTCGAATTGCCTTGACTTGTCAAATTCATTGAACCCAATCTTGAAGTCTTACCTTCTCAAAAATTTCGTTTTTCCAGATGCCCTCGAATTGGAGTTCCCATAAAAGAAGCCTATGTTTTTGCTTACCACAATTCCTATGAGGTTATTTTGAATCCAATTCGTAACTCGAGTTTTCATATCAAAGTCATTTCCATTATTCTCTATTTATTACTTACTATCCTATTGACGTTTCAACTTAAAAGTATACATCAAAGGAGGCAGAGTCTAGGAAGCACTACAGACGACTCTGTGCTCAGAACTACCAAATTGGTGGTGTTCATGTCCGTTATGTTCACTTTTACGGAGTTGCTCGGAGTCATAACCACTTTTTTGTTTTATTTCATTGTGGAAACCTCAATGCTTCAACTGTAAGTTTCAATTCGATATTTTGGCAAAGGGCCAATGCTCTGAATTCTCAAAAAAATTCATATTTTTGCAGAAAAGCTGCTGTATTCTTTTTGAGTATTTTCAACTTTTTCCGCCAGCTGAACTCTATTTCTCATGGATTCGTGTGCTATTTCTTATCTCGGCAATACCAAGAAAAAGTTCAAAAATTGTTATTTTTTTGGAGAAAAAGCGAGAGGAGACCGAGCAATCCGAACATTGAGGAATATGAACTGACAGTCATTTAAATGCGGACTTCCTGCACAAACTCCATACATTTTTTGTTGATCAAAGTTGCGAAATTAAAGTGTGTTATCAACATTCATTATAAAGGGGACGCATAAAGAGAAAAGCAAAATAAAAATGTTTGGAAAACTTTGTCACATCTTATGTACACAGTCTGCGCAAAGTGTAGAAGAATTTTGAAAAGTTGAAAGAAAATTGAAAAAAAATCACAAACTCCTAAAACTCGGTTGAATCATCCTTGATCCCGGCTGACTTGGTTTCGAAAAAAGTTTGTCTAGTTTTGCAACCTTCACAATTTCCTTACTAACCTTATTTTGACAAAATACAATTTTACAAGTGTCCCGATGCTGTGAAGACATAGAAAGGCATATGAATGGGTGGGATAATGAGTTGAGAGCTCTCAAATTAATAATGATGTAGTTTGCCATGCCTGCGTAAAACCTGAAACTTTTCAGTGGACATTTTGGTGGGGAGACACAACGACTCACATCCAACTCATATCCCAATTCTGATGAAGAAAATTGTTATACATCACGATACCAAAAAAACCAACAAGTCCTTCTGATAACATAAAGCTTACTGTCATGAGAATAATAAGTTTAGTAAGACTGTGATTTTGGGAAGTTTGACCCAAATTGGATGTCCGTTTTTTCTTGATAAAATGTAATTGGATAATAATGGTTACTGTTAAGAATGGGTATAATGCAGATTGAAAAAGGCGGAGGACAATTTCAGTGACGCTCATTTCTCTGACTAAATCTATGGTAGTCTGGGTGACAAGGAGAATGTTCCGTTGGTTGGAAATATTTGTAGATTTGCAGCTGAAACTTGGCGGGAATTCAAATAAATTTGGACTTTGAGGTAGGCGAGGAGACCCTCACAGGGAAACACAATTCAAAAACCGAGTTGGAAAGGCAGTGCCCTGTTACTTTTGAGCCATCTGCACATAAACATCGAATTTAGAGGTCTGCAAATGCGATTCTCACGGTTTGATTGTGTGTTCACATCGCTCAAAAAAGTCAGCGTACCAACTTTCAGCAAGCAAGTTCTAATACACTTTTCAAAATGAACACCCTCGTCACCAAACATGCTCCATAAAGAAACTCACATCTTACTATTTTTCAACATCACATCTGGCAACCATTTGACCTCCAAAAATACTGCTGGCCATAAGTCAATTATCATGCAACACCCCAGGATCGATAAACTCATAATTATAGCACCCCGTGGTTTCAAAACCCTTGAAATCCATGAACTCAATGGGAACATCACTGATAACATTCTTGTTAATGCCATTAAAATTGCTGTCCATGCGGAGAATCGACAAAAAATTCCGATTAGCGAAGTGAAAATCTGTTCCGGGATATCAATAGCGATCCATTTTTTCTTCAAGCATTTTGTCAATTTGGGGTCCCTAACAAAAGACGAAACCCATGTCTCTTGTCTATTAAAATTATGGCTCTATAGGCGCAGTACGGGCCCAAATGAATAGTACGGGCCCAAAGGAATACTACGGGCCCAAATGAATACTACGGGCCCAAATGAATACTACGGGCCCAAAGGAATTGTACGGGCCCAAATGAATAGTACGGGCCCAAGGAAAATGTAAGGTCCCAAGCTACACGTCCCATGGAATTGAAAGGTCCCATGCCTTCCTGAGATGCTCATAGTGGCATAAATATGAAGAAAGAGAAGATCTCGATCTTTCTCACCATTTTAGTTGTCGGAGGAGTGTTCCGACTGATTTTTCTCATAATAGCGCTGAAGTCTTGAGAAAACTCATTAAGCCTGATTCATTCTATGAATTCTATGTTTCCAGGGAAGGTTTTGGAGACATTGGAGCTTTATCCCATAAGATCATAGATACTTCGGCCAAGCCATGCGAGAGTTAGGTTTTAGCATGGAAGACTCGCAGAAATCGCTGGTATTCAATTTGCAAACCGAAACCACTGTACGTCCGTTGGAAAGAAGGGAAGCGGCAATCTCTGTCCAAGCCATCGGTAGAATTGTCAGGCAATTGTAGACAAAGGTCTTTCCACTTCCTCCCGGACTGTCGAGGGAAAAGAGACCACCTTCTCCTAACTTCAAAGAAGATAGGATTGCTTCAACAGATAGACAAATAGACTCCGTAGCTGAGATGCTGAATGAAATCCAGCTGCTTCCAGAAGAGTCCTCTCATACATCTTGCCATTGAAGAGATATCCTGCAGCCCTTGCAGCTTCTACAAAAGTTGGTCATTCGTGTCCTTCTATAGTCAATAGATCATCAAACTAGTGGCTCCTTTGGTGTATAAGAAAAGCTGGCAGAGTGCATACTTCTCTAGATTCCTTGGCTACACAGGGTAAAGATTTCAAACATCATGGATACTCCTAAGAAGATTCCGAGTCATTGGCCTACTACGATATGATGGATAGGATAAATGGGGACTTGAAGCAATTGATCAACTGAAACTACAAACGAGTTTACCAGGTCGCCCAAGGAATCGACGTCAACAAGTGCAAGAAGGACGGAGAAGAGATGAAAGAAGCAGAATTCGGAGCAATCAGAAGCTGTCCATGATCTTATGGGATGAAACTCCAATGTCTCCAAAAGCTTCCCTGGAAAAAAGAATGCATAGAATGAATGAAGCTTGATGAGTTTTCTCAGGACTTCAGCGCTTTTATGAGACAAGTTAGTCGGAACACTCCTCAGACTACTAAAATGGTGAGAAAGATCGAGATCTTCTCTTTCTTCATATTTATGCTACTATGAGCATCTCAGGAAGGCATGGGACCTTTCAATTCCATGGGACGTGTAGCTTGGGACCTTACATTTTCCTTGGGCCCGTACTATTCATTTGGGCCCGTACAATTCCTTTGGGCCCGTAGTATTCATTTGGGCCCGTACTATTCCTTTGGGCCCGTACTATTCATTTGGGCCCGTACTGCGCCTATAGAGCCAAAATTATTTATACTGCATAGAAACTGGATGTTGTCAGATAAAGAAATGAAAATCATAAATAAAAATATGCAGTTGGTTCGGAGAGATTTTTGGGTTAAGACTGCCAAATGTAAGAAATTTGTGAAAATATTAGCAATTTGAATATAATTATTAAAGTCTCTAGAGTAGTCAAACAGAAAATTAGATACTGAAATAATCCAGTCATCGACTACTATAAACGGGACCTCACTAGGAACAATATCTTGCGGATTTATCAAAGACATTGATCCGTGAAAAGTGTATGAAATGCGTATTTCAAAAATAACAAGTTTAATGTTGATCTCTAAACTTTTATCTTGTACATAATTGCAGAGTATACATAAAAACAAGCAAAAAAATGTATGGAGTTTGTGCAAAACTTTCGAATTTTTTCAAAAAGAAGTGGTTGTCGTTGTTGAATTTGTTGCCTTCCTGTTGCGAATATTGCTTGTAGACTTTGTGAAATCTGGTTTCTTGGCCTAAAAAATACCATTGTGTTTTTATATTTACAGTAATTCTCTACCTTAGTCTTAGTCACGAATATTCCCTTAACAGCATCCCGATACTGAGAGGACAGCAAAAAGCAAACGAAGGGATGAGACAGAGAGTTTACAGTACGAAGAACGCTTATAGGATATTGGGAGGCTGTGATTGCAAATCTGAAATTTTCCAAATAATCAGGAATCTATGTCTGTTTTTCCATACCCTAGATCTTCAAAGTGCTCGGAAATGAACTCATTATTGTACTGTAGCATCTCCTGTATCCCGGCCAACCCTTCTGATAACATGAAAGATATGGTCATGAAAAGTATCAATTTTTGTGTGTGATCCGGAGAATCTGAATCTTTTTTCTGAAGATTCTGTCTCCTTTTCTTGATGGTTCTCAGGGTAATTAGTAAGGAAATCGTCAAAAATGGATAACAAATTGCCGATGATAGCTTCAGAATAGCGTCAATGAATCCCCAATCGGACATGAATTGGGGCAGGTATTCGGGAGCAGCGATGACATAACGAGGGGTTATAGATGATTGGAACAGGGTGCCTCGACATCTGGAATTTTGAGGTTTTGAGATTCCAACATTCTTTAAAAACCTCCAATTTTTCATGCTATGATTTTCAGAATCGGATGAAAAAAAAAGGCGCGAAAAAAAGGCGCTAACACTGAAAAAAAAGGCGCTAACACTAATTACTACTACTCATGATTTTGCACTTTTGGCAATGTCCGGTACCTAACATCATCTGGAAAATGAATTTCTAATTACCAATTTTTTTTGGAATCTTAGAAAATCAAAGAAAAAATTTGAAAAACCAAAGTGAAGTTCAGACACTATTCAGTTTTCAGAATAGCCGTTCAAAATCGCTTCATGAAAAAAAGTCATGCCACACAGACAAATTTGAGTTCAAACTCACAACGGACTAATATTATCCGGTAGCCAAAAAACTCGATAAAGCGCAAATTGCCAGCAATTAAAAACCATCCAAAACATCACACATAATCCCAATGTCACTACTGCACCCTTAGGCTTTGACATGTTTTGAACCCTCTGGCTCATTGGGAACATTACTGACAAGCTTCTTATCGCTGCCATAAGAATGGATAACCAAACTGATAATCTTCTAGAGATATCCATTACTGTAGCAACTGCTTGAGCTGGAACATTGACTTCAGAATAGTCCATTCGAAGGCAAGACATCTCCCCGGACCCCGCGAAGAGTATCGGAAGCCATCCGATTTCTCCAGCGGGACCAATGACGGACAAGGAGTTATTGAGAATATCACAAATGCAAATTCCAATCATGAAAATGTAGATGGCAAAGGATCGTAAGTCCTTCCTCAATAAGACCACCAGATGAGGAAGATTTACGAGCACTGTAGCGATTTGAAGGACTAGATTGATTCTAGTGGAGACGTTGAAAATTTTCTTGTAGGTGTCCTCCTCGTATTCATAGTCGGGAAGGATATAATAATCTTCTGATGGCGGTACTGTAGTGGTTTTCAGTTTGATAGGAGAGAAAGTAGTGTTGGATGTGAAAGTGGAGGAAGTATGGTTTTTGGGCATGGTCTGGAAATAGCGAAAATAGGAAATTGAAATTTTCTCCGTAATTGGATTAAAGTAACCAAATTGTCTAAATTCCGAAGTTTGGATAAAGCTGTTAAGATTTTCAAAAACTTTGGAACTTTTCTTGGATTTCAGGATTTCCCAGGATTCTGAAGTCTGAAATCTGTCGAAATGGAGAAAAATTTTGATTTTAGATTTCGTAAATGACAGAATCATGAGAGAATCTATCAAAAGTTGAAGATTGAAAATCTAAGAGAAATCCTCGCATTTGCCCGTCTATAATTTGGATTTCCTCAGACTATTACTCAGAAAAAAGGAAGAGAACCAAAAAAAAAACGACAACAGTAATCATCATTACTACTGATTCATCAGGAGTGGCTAGACCACTTAAAAGTAATCCAAAATTCTAGAAAAACATTTGGCATCAAAAATCTAGTGCGCACTGAAAAGATGGACCACTTCTTGTTTTGAGGTTAACCATGTGAGGGAACGCAAAGATATTGCAGATGAAATTTTACCATCTTTTCAGGTAATGGGGCCTCAGCGAAGAGCTCATGGTCTGAGAATTTGGGATTTCCCTGAATTCAGATTACTGAAACTCGGGTAATTCAAAAATCTCTCTGCTTGGAAATTTCAAAGTCCACCACAATTAAAAATCTCGAATATTTGGGACAAATATGAAAAATTGTATGTAGTCAAGAACAGCAAAAAACCCACCTGAACACCTTTTTCTTAGACAATGTGAGGTCTCAGAAAAGAAAAACAAAGAAGAAGAAAGATTGTCAGAATGCCTCCCTGGATTTTTCTATTTTTCTGGAATTCTGGAATTATGATTTCTGGAAAAACAGAAGGTAATAAAAGTTACTCATATTCAATTACCCATGAACATGTGACATTTTTCATTTATCTTGTTGTTTTCCTGAAAGATTGCGGGGAAAACAATGGGTCCCCTCGATTAAAATTGGTCTACAAGATAATGAATGAGTCAAAAAATGAAAAATAACCGAAAAGTTTAAAAGGGAGTTAAGATCATACTAGAATCTTTTCGGCTATATGAAAAATTAAAAATTAATCAATCACTCAAAAAAGATGTTTGACCCGAAATAATTTTCCCTTTAGTTTGACTTTCTAGGGGCCCTCTAGGGCTCTCCTAATGAAATCAATGCACACCGAAATAACAGCAATGAATTCAGAAGACTTATTTATAAAAATTGTGATAAGGTTAATAAAAAAATAGAACAACATGTCGCTCTAATACAGTTTTAACTTTCTTGTATTATCAATAGCTTTTGTATTTGCACCCGGTTACTGTACTCGTTTATAATTTTAAGAAAAAATAATTTTTTGTACGTGTTCCACAAACTGAAATCTTATCGATCAACGTGGCGATTCTAATAAGAGATAAGAATAAAAATAAATACCCAAAATTTGACTAAATTATTTCTTTATTCCTCTACGAAACACTATAAACTTCTCGATGCGCATCACTAGAAAAAGTTTGAAAACAGCTCCGAGGTATTCCAATTAGAAATGTTCAATGAAAGTTCATAATGATTTCTTCAGGTCGAGACAAACAAATCAAGAAAATGGTCCGCAGGATCACTGGAGCAAGTTGGCGCGTTCGAACTATCCGTCAACCGTTTATGAGGTTACGAGCTCAGAAACTTCAAAATATAGCTATCTCCTTTTCAGAATCGAGTTCACGTGTGGGTACTTCCTCTAGGACTATCAAAGGAACGATACGGAGGACGGCAGGGTTCGGCTGCATGTGCACTGATTACTGTACAGATGGCACATGATTTCATGACGTTAGTTTTCAGTAAAAAGCTTGTTTTTTTATTAGACTAACTTTTAGACAAAACATCCCAATGCCACCAACATCTTCACAAGACTCTCAGAATCTCCCACAGGCAGTTATGGATGTTCTGATCGATGGAATCGTTGATGGAAACGAGACGCACGATAAGGCCATGGTAGCTCGGAAAAATGGATTCAGTGGGATTCTGAGCAAGAAATATCTAGAGGAGATGCCAGTCGTCGAATGCGGATTGACGTTCCATCGCCTGAAAAAAACTCAAAATGAGGGATTCTCAATTCTAGAGGCCATTCAAGTTCAACGGCCAGAATTGCATGAAGTCGACCATCGAGACTACTCAGGACCATTTATCAAAAACCTTGTCGCTGCCCTGAGAATGGTTGTCACGAGTCTCTATCTCTGCGAGGTCGACCGATTGCCAATTGTTCTTGACGCTTATGAAATGGCAATGTGTGTCATATATGATAGACCAACTCATTCGATTCTCCTTCTGGACTCCCATTCTCATAACGATGGAAGAGATGGAAGTGTTGTGTGTGTAGCATCATTTGAACACATCAATGAATTCATTTCCGCAGTCACCAAATATGTGTTTGGCAGAACAAAGGATTTCAATGGGGTAATAGAATGAGACCGTAAATTTTAATCATTTTGATTTTGCAGGAATTTCACATAACATGCCTGATGCTCACGAATCTCATGAACAAAGTGCATCAAGGAAAAATTTTCCTTCCTGTAGAGCCCACCACGATGAGAACGCCTTCTACTAGACCATTGAAACCTCGTATGAAAACAATGTGAGTTAATTTTCTTCAACTCATCAATGATGTCTCTTTTTTCAGGAAAATCGTCTGTGTTGGACATGTGGCAAGTGATGAAGACAGGGAATATGAGAACTCCAGCAAGTGATGAACCAATAAATAAACTTTGTTTTATTAATTAGAAAAAAATACAATCGAAAACAGGAAGAAGTGGGATACAGGGATTCGTAGAGATTTGAAAATGATAAAGATTTTTTTGAAAAGTAAATATATGGGTCAAGTCGAAATTTAGGCGGGAAATTCCATGTAGATCACTGATGATTTCACAATCGAAAACGTCCAATTTTTGGTGATCGATGACTAAGATTATCGGTCATTTTCTGGGAAAAAAAACTGCTGAACAGCACTATACGAAGAAAGCATTCGCGCTCCACTGAAGCCTATTTTCTTAAATCAAATCGACGAGCGCAGTGGAGCGCATTTTAAGCAAAAAGTGGTGTGTTGGGCGAAAATAAATGTTTCCGAAAAATGCGATAGAGCGCATTTGTCGCCGTGTGTGCAAAGGAAAAATGTATGTTTTCGGTAGAGCGCGTTTGAATCCATCCCAGCTGGAAAATAGGAATATAAATGCAAGAAGAACATCGGTGACAAAAAAGAACAATTTATTTCACACTCTGACAATAGACATTGGATCGAGAATTGAGCACAGAGAAGAAAATCATAAAAAATTGAGCTTATTGAATTGAACAAAACGTTATCAATAAAGAAATACAAACATTTAGATCCCCATGAATCTGGCACTATGATGGTGATCGTCTCCGTTCTTATCAGATTCATCTGAATTCTCATTCTCCAAAGTTTTGCGGATATACAGCTTATCTGGCTCGCAACAAGGGACACCGAAATTCAGCTGATAGTATTCTTGCGAGTGGAGAATCGAGAATCGGTGAGTTCCGGAATCGTATGCTGCATCTTGGCTCAATATTCCATCGATAAATTCCCATCGGTTCACTTTCTTCTTTGTGAGCTCCTTCTTTCTAACGATGTAAAAACACGCGCTTTCAAATTGTTTCGACTTGAGGAGATTCTGAAAAAAGAAGAGTTTTCTTAAGCCCAAAAACTCATACTTTCAGATTTCTAGACCACCAACTTTGAATGATCCTAACTCGGCTCAAAAGGCCTTAAAGGAGAATTCCGGTCAACATTTTTTCGCTTCAAAATATGTAAAATTTTGTGTAGATTCCGAAATCATAATGGAAGTGCGCAAAAATTGCTTTAAAACCCCGAAAAATGGCTCCGAAATGAGCAAAAATCACACGAATGGTATCCGGCGGCCGTGGCCAGTTTCCCGAAAAAGGAGCGGAGTCAGCCAATCTGGGGTTTTTTAATCGTTTTTTGCACATTTTTATTATGATTCTCGGAATCTACACACCTTTTTACGTATTTCAAAGCAACAAAAATTTTTGACCGGAATCCTCCTTTAACTCCGAAAAAATTAGCAAGCTCAAGAAACAACAAATAGTCTTGACTTCTTGTTTTATGTGTTGTTTTTGACCATTGGAAAATCGATGGCCTGGGTAAACAAAAAGTTGAATTTCTAGGCCACCGATGGTAAGTAGATCAAAAATGACACACCCAAACCGAGACACAAAGACAAAGTCATGTCCACACTTTGATTTAGGGTCAATATATTTTTTCAGTTGGTGACCTAGAAAACCAAATTCGTCTGGGCTAATACTCACATCTCGAATCATGACAAGCCGCTTTTCGGTCAACACCATTGATTCGATTTTGATATGTTTGAAATGGAACAGTTTTTCAATTGGAAAATCGTCTGCCAAATGAAAATCCATTTTGAAAATCTCAATATTTGTCCAGATCTCCATTTCAATCATCTTCTTCAATCCGTTTTGAGCTTGATCCACCTCGTTACTAGCCGTATTCTTCTCCAACTTTTTCCAACTTCTCATTTTGTCGTTCAAGCATAATTTCTTGAGACAGTTCGAGTCGAAGTACTGTAGAATCTCGTGAAATGGGCTATTGTAGGCCAGATTCAATTCCTCGGTGCAAATTTTGAATTCCAACGATTTCAGAAAACGGACGACGATCGAAGATAGGTGCGGAAAGTGATCGTAGGCGGCATGGATTGTGAATTTCCCAATTTTCAAGTTTGGAGTCTTCAGAAATGCTGTAGCATCAGATGTCATTAGCTGTGCAAATTCTTCTTTCGAGAGATTCAATTCTTTCGTTTTCGTTTCTTCAAATCGACCGTCACGTGGTACTTCGTATCCGAATTCGTCTTCATCTCCCGCTCGAAGATATTTGATTTGCTCGTTTTCCCATCTGAAGAGCATTTGATTGGTGCCAAAATGAAGAAGAACTTCTTTGCAGTATACATTCGTCTTATCCACAATTTTACGAAGATTGGGGCACACTTTTCGGATGACCTGCCTGAAATTTTAGAAAAATTGTCAATAGAGCACACTTGTTCAGTGATCTTTTAAAAAAAGTATTTTTTATTAGCGATATTCCCCAAGGGTAAACGCGCTCCATGGCAATTTCGGCTGAAATTTGAATTTTCATCTCTCCCGCCGTTTTGAGCAGCGAAACATGTTTGGGTAAGTGCGTGGACTCCTCGTGGACAACTAGGGCAACAGTTGAAATTAAAGGAGGAATCCGACCAAAATCTTTTATTGCTTTCAAATACGCAAAAATGTGCATTGATTCCAAAAATCATAAGGAAAATGGTCAAAAATTGCTCTAAAATACCGGAAAATGGCTCTAAAAAGGAGGTGCGAAAATCGCAGAAGTTGTATCCGGGGGCCGTGGCCGAGTTTTGCAAAAAAGAGGCGGAGTCAGCCAATCAATCAGCTCGGCGGCTCCGCCCCTTTTTTGGGAAACTCGGCCACGCCCACCGGATACAACTTCTGCGATTTTCGCATTATTTCGGAGCCATTTTTCGGGATTTTAGAGCGATTTTAGTGCGTTTTCGTGGAGATTTGTAGAATCTACGCACATTTCTGCGTATTTTAAAGAGATAAAACATTTTGGTCAAATTCTTCCTTTAATTCCACCTGTTGGCCGAGTTGTCCACGAGGAGTCCACGGACTCACCAAAAAACATCTTTCGCTGTTTTGAAAACAGAGAACGAAACGGCTGGAGAAGCTGAAAATTCAAATTTAAGCTCAGTTCGCAGTGGAGCGAAAAGGAAACATGTGAAATTTCACTATTAGGCGATGATTTTTTGTCAAAAATGCAAAATAGAGCGAATTCGCGTCGACATACCGATCAAGCCAATCCGTTGTCTTCATTATTTTTTCCAGAACTATATTTGGCAAGTCATAGAATGTCACCGAACTTTCCGAGCTAAAAAGAAAAAAGTTATGAAAAAATGCTGATTAGAGCGAACTTGCATACCTTTTCTCAATCGACAAATCGCGTTCTCCACGATAGAACTTGTAGAATCTCCACTCAAAGTCCAGAAAATCAATTTTCGGATTTTCCTCATTCTCGTCCCATTCTTTGTAGGATTCAAAGACTTCTTCCTTTTTGAGAGCGGCCTTGAGAATGAATTTGCTGATCGCGGTTGCATCCGGATAGTCATTTTCCACTTTGGAATCCACAGAATCCTCCTCGATCGCAATTCTTTCGATCCCGAAATTCTCTCGACCATCATCATCTTCGTATTCCTTAGTTTCGTCTCCCATATACAAACGTAAGTAATCCTTTGAATTCGGAATCAAGAATCCACCAAGTTTCGTACTAAACGTAGGATCTTCTCTCATGATTCTGGCGATTTTTTCTGGCGAAAGATCTCGGAGAGTCGGTTCGTTGATGTGAAGATTTTCGAAGTGAGCAGATTTGATGAGAATCTGGAACAAAAAGCTCTATGTTGCGAAAATCATGATGAAAATACTCAAAAATTGTTTCAAACCCCTGAAAACCCGCTTTAAAAGAACTCTTTTTGGCTCGAATGTTCCCCGCACGGGGGCCGAGGCGGACTTTTCTCGGCCACCACTTTCTCAGCTATTTTTCGTTATTTTTAAGGGTTTTTTGAGCAAAAAAGGCTGAACTATCTATCACAAAGTTTCAGTTTTCAACTTGTTTTTGCTCAGAAAACCTTGAAAATAAGATGAAAAGTAGCTTCAAAAAGCGGTGGCCGAGAAAACTCCGTCACGGCCCCCGCAAATCATTCAAGCCAGAAGGGTATTTTAAAGCGGGTTTTTTTCATAAGTTTGAAGCGATTCTCGAGCATCTTCATTATGATTTTCGTAATCAGCACAACTTTTTACTTATTTTGAAGCAAAAAGAAAAAGTTGACCGGAATCCTTCTTTAAAGAAAAACTGCTACTCACATCGCGAATTTCGACCAATCTCTCTGGTCCAACTTCCATAGATGAACAAAAAATCTGCTTGAAATGAGATAATTCCTCGATCGGAAACTCGTTTAGCAAATAGTCCAATTCGAAAATTTCGGCTTTTTTCCACTGTTCAGTCGCTTGAATCTTTCTCCACGGCTCCATTTCCTTGATTCCACAATCGAGGTCTATTTCCCTCAACGTCTCCGGATTCAAGATTTTTATGATTGGCACGATTGCGCTGACAGTTCCATCCTCCGTATCCTCATACATTTCAATTCTTTCCACGTGAATTTGATTATTCAAAGATTTCAGCATGGCGATCAGACAATTTGCAGCATCGTGAAATTGAAATTCGATGTGAATTTTGAGCGTTCCAATTGTCAAGTTTGGATTCTTCAGGAAAGTTTCAGCATCGTCACACATCATGTCTAAACGTTTTCTCGAATCAGATGCAAACTTTTTCGATACATTGATAGAGATTTCGTAACCATCGTCGCAATCATTGCAATAGGACACGGACCCCTCCTGGTCGTAGAACATCTTCCAATTGTTGATTTGAATAAAGCATATCTCCTTTTCAAAATGCAACACAACTTCATCACAATGGAAATTAGCGGTATCCACCAATTTGCGCATTTCACGAGACGCCTTTCTCAGAATTATCCTAGAAATTAGAACGTATTTATCACTGGAGCGCGTTTTCATTTCCATACCGATCGATGATGTCCAGCTTCTTCATAACGTGTTTGAATGATTCTTTCATTTTCTCTGGCAACGAACTCATCTCTTCCGATCTGAAAATAATTTTTGAAAACTTTGATTAGAGCACATTTGCATTTCCCATACCTTTTCCAAATACTCAAATCCGAATTTCCGTGGTAGTGTTGGTAATACTTCCACTCGAATTCAACAAACGGCAATTTGAAATGTCCGAGAATTTTGGAAAGGAGTCCGTAGGAGTGATAGACTCGATACTTGGCAATTGCACAGTTGTAAATATACTTGTCGATGATGATTTTGAGATGATCGGTCATTTTCTGAAAAAAAAACCTTCTCAGTGCTAATTTTTCGCATCACAAATGCGCTCCATTGACAACATGCGGTGAAATTTTCAATACGCCGCTGGTTTTTTTCTAAAGGAGGACACCAACCAAAAACCTTTTTTTTAACACGTAAAAATGTGCATAGATTCCAAAAATTACAATGAAAATGCTCAAAAATTGCTTTAAAACCTCGAAAAATGATTCCAAAATAAGCGAAAACCGCAGAAGTTGTATCCGGTGACCGTGGCCGAATTTCCAAAAAAAAGGTGCGGAGTCAGCCAATGAGCGTCTTTGCAGTCGTGTGGCAGTCAATCATTCAGCTCGGCTTCGCCCCTTTTATTTTTGGGAAATTCGGCCACGGCCGCCGGATACAGCTTCTGCGATTTTCGCTCGTTTCGGAGCTAGTTTTTGGGATTTTTGAGCAATTTTTGTGCATTTCCGTTGGGGTTTTTGGAAAAAATTTGTTCTTTCAATTTTCATTCCGTGTACTCCTCGTGGACAAATCGCAAAGGAGCGCGTTCGTAACAATGAATATACATCTCTGATAGTAAAAATCTCTCACCGTCTCGCGCTGCTCCATTCCTTTTATCGGCTCCAAAACTGCGATTCTGTCCAAATTGAGATTTTGTAGAATCCGTATCATCAAATCCGGATGTTCAGTCGAGTAAAAGATTTTCTTGCAAATTTTGAGAGCCGAAGTTTTCCGTGGATCAACGTACTGTGCGATCACTCCAGGCACTGATTCAGTTTTCACTTCGAATTGTCGAATTTTGCAATTCATCAAAAACGTCATCACAGTTTTCATGTTTGGGAGATACGGTACTGGTGCGATACGGGTGATACGGAACGGATAGAGAATTATTTGATCTTCGATATGGATTTCGGTGTCTTCTCTGTTCATGTGTACAGTAACTTTTGAAATATCAACCTCCAGATCATCGATCAATTTTCGGAATCCATGTGAAACGTTACGGACGATCAACCTGAAAATAAAAGAGCTTTATCAACAGAGCATATTTGCATTATGTTTACCAATCCTGCACATCCAACTCGTCGATCACTTTATTAAGAAACTTCACTGGAAGATCGGTCAATTCTAACGATTTTTCCGGACTGAAAATTGAAAATTTTTCGTTAGGGCGCATTTGCAATCTTTACCTTTTTAGACGTGGCGGCGTTCCCGGAGGCGAAGCCATTTTATGAAGATGAATAGTAATAATAGATTTTTCGATGGATAAATCATAAAAAAAAATCGAAAGTTTTTCTTGTTGGTAGAAACGTGGATTCTGATTTTGAGGAGTTTGCATAAAAGGGTGAAAACAAAAAAAAAGGACGTGGCAATTTAGAAATCTCAAAAGAAAAAATGTTTGAAAAAAAATTCGGACGTGTAAATCAACACAAAATCGGCTGTTCCCTGCGAGAAATTTCTAAACTACCACGTCGGCACAGCGACCTAGAAGCAAATTGGTGCAAATTACTTAGTTTTGACAGCGATTCTTTTTTGGTTTTTTTAAAAAGTAATTGTAAAGTAGAAGAAATTATGGGATTTTTACCCGAAACATTTTCTGGTGGCCTAACTTGTTCTCAACTTTGGCCATCTGCGATGTTTCAAAAAAAAATTTTAGATTTCAAAATGTTTATTAGTAGTTGAAAACGAATTAAGCAAAGAAAAAACGAATTGAAATTCAATTGAGTACAGTAATCCTTCTCACCCAACTCCACGAATGCTTCCAAAGCGTCCAGTATGTCCTCCTCCTCCTCTTTTTGAAAACACTAGTTCTTCAGACTCAGATTTAAATTTGAATTTCCCGCCAAATTCGTAACCTGCGAGTCTTGACTGATGGGTTTTTGAAAATTCGAATTCTGAGTCCCTTGGTTACTGTAGGCAAAGTTCGAATCCAATTTTCTGCATTTCCTCGGTGGCTCATACTCATTATTCGTACTGTAATCATAGTTATGATAATGAGATGGAACTTGATTTTCTAGAAAATTCGAATTCTTGGTACTGTAGGACTGGTTACTGTAGTTTCCGGCTTTGAACTGATTCTAAACCATAAAAACTAATAGGACACATCCTGAAGTGAACCGACTTTCTCCGGATTTTCAGCGTCCTCCCGTTGATTTTGGGAATTCCGGGAATTGTTGAGAGCTCTCAAGTTGAACGGTAATGTACTCCGTTTGTAATACCGGTTTTGGAGCGAGTCTAGGCTCAAAAGAACAAGCATAAAAAGTTATTTAAGGATTCAGAATCGTTTTTGTAGCTTATGAACGGTGTTCGAGAAAACCAATAATGTGTAAAATTATCGCGAAATCGAAAGAGTGCATCTTCAAAATGATATATTTTTGTTCATTTTTGACGGATTCTTGAAAACTAAAGTGCATCATGAAGAAAAATAATTACTTAATAGTAATTCAATAGAAAATTTGATCTGCGGTTAGTCTATCAAAAGTTGTATATAGAAAATTCAACGTACCCAAGTACCAAGAAGGTCCTAAAAAATTTTTGTTACGATAACTTTTTTTAAGACCACTTTTAAATGAAAGAGCATGTTCAACTTAGTAAAAACACATTTTAAAATATAGGGGTAACCGTCCATATAAGAAAAATAAAAATCATTTTTTCCGAAAATTTTATAAAATTGTAAATTTCTTGTTGACGTTGTACTTAGATTGTAATATAATTTTAGGTCATCAAATAACGCAAAACATGAGCTTTTTAATAAGCTTTAGAATATTCATTTATCATAAGTTTGACGGATTTTATGATACTTTGAAGTCGATAGGTTGAATTTGGTGATAATCGAAAAACTCGAAAAATGAAAATGATGCTAGAGCTTCAAACTTTTTTGCATTATGTAGGCAACGTAATTTAATACAATTTTATCAACTGCAACTTTTTCCTACCTCTTCATCTTCTTTCCGGAAATTGAGATCTAGCAAATTCCTGACCCTGGATCGGCTTCGATGGAAAATCGTAGCCTGTGGCAGAAAGATGAAGAGGTACGAAAAAGTTGCAGTTGACAACATTGTATAAAACAACGTTGCTCACATAATGCAAAAAGAATTAGAACTCTTGCATCATTTTCATTTTTCGAGTTTTTCGATTATCACTAAATTCAACCTACTTAGTTCAAAACATCATAAAATCCGTCAAACTTATGGTAAATGAATATTCTAAAGCTCATTAAAAAGCTCATGTTTTGCGTTATTTGATGACCTAAAATTCTTTTACAATCTTAGTACAACGTCAACAAGAAATTTACAATTTTATAAAATTTTCGAAAAAAATGATTTTTTCAATCAAAAATATTTTTCTTATATGGACGGTTACCCCTATATTTTAAAATGTGTTTTTACTAAGTTGAACATGCTCTTTCATTTAAAAGAGGTTTTAAAAAAAGTTATCGTAACAAAATTTTTTAGGACCTTCTTGGTACTTGGGTACGTTGAATTTTCTATATACAACTTTTGATAGACTAACCGCAGATCAAATTTTCTGATTAATTACTATTAAGTAATTATTTTTCTTCATGATGCACTTTAGTTTTCAAGAATCCGTCAAAAATGAACAAAGTTATATCATTTTGAAGATGCACTCTTTCGATTTCGCGAAAATTTTACACATTCTTGGTTTTCTCGAACACCGTTCATAAGCTACAAAAACGATTTTGAATCCTTAAATAACTTTTTATGCTTGTTCTTTTCAGCCTAGACTCGCTCCAAAACCGGTATTACAAACGGAGTACATTGGCTCCGCGACGTTTCGCCACGTGACATTTCGAAACAGTGACATTTCGAAACACACGTCGATTTCGAAACTGTGACGTTTCGCTACTGTGACGTTTCGAAACTAGAAATTTCGAAACACGACGTTTCGAAACTGCGACATTTCGAAACCGGACTTTTCGCAACCAGAAATTTTCAAACGTTATTGAAAAAATCCAATATTTCTATGAAATAGGTTCGAAAACAATTCAAATTCAAAAATATGCATTAGTTGCGAAAAGCCCGGTTTCGAAATGTCGCGGTTTCGAAACGTCGTGTTTCGAAATGTCTAGTTTCGAAATGTCACAGTAGCGAAACGTCACAGTTTCGAAATCGACGTGTGTTTCGAAATGTCACTGTTTCGAAATGTCACGTGGCGAAACGTCGCGGAGCCAACTCTTGGTAGGTTTGCAAAATCATTTGTCAAATAAGTTTTCAATATCCAGGCACCTTCTTCTCACAAACGAATCCAATGAATCTCTCGTTTATCCAAAACTCAACTGCACACTTCCCCATTTTTCCAAGAAATCTGTCTATCGATACTTCTTCAAAGTTTCCAATCTCGCCGGTTCGAAAATTTACAAATCTGAATATGGGGTGGTATGCGATGCGGATCGCGTCCCTACTGGAAAAAGAATGCCGATCACCGAATTGTTGAATCCCGAAAATCAATTTCTAGATAATGGAGCATTGACTGTGGAATATGGATTTCAAATCGAGTCGTTTGCAGAAACCGATGAGATTTGGGAATTCAATTTCCATGATAAACTGTTTGATTTTGAAAAGAAACAAAACATGATCACCATCTTCAGTTTCCCGAAACCCTTATACTGTCACAAGCAGGTATGCAAATAATTTTTTTTGAATTTCTATGAAACAAATTTCCAGCTTTTATCCTTCCACGCTCCAACAATGGCTACGAATGAACGCTACGTTTTTATTGATCAAAGTTTCAAATTGGCTGATCATGAGACATTTCTTCAAATTGCTCACGGTGTTCGAATGGATGTTTCTGGTACCTAGAAAGACCATCAGTGTCCAGTGACAATCAGAAAATTCAATTTTTCAGAATTTGAAATCCTCGAAATCGTCGAAATTGCGCATCACTACAAAATGTGGAATGTGATCCGGCTCTGTGAGCAACGACTGATTCAAGACTTCAAAAGTTCAAGCCTCTCGAATGATGAAAAAGTGACACGTGTCAAAATTGCTGCCAAATGCAATTTGAAACACTACCTAGCGGTTGTTCTGAAAACATTTGATGAGATTTGGGCCTTGAAAAATTGGGATTTGAAGTCACTGACGGGCGGAGTTATGAAGATGTTTGTGAGGGAACTTCTCATTCAAAAATGAACTATTTGATGTGATCTACAGGAAAAATTGATTTTTTTTTCAAATTCTCGCGCATCAAAATTTAGAATTTCGCAACATTTGCATGAAATAAATCTAGATTTGTGAATTCTTGCGTGACATTTTTTACTTCCAAAACCAAATCCCGCTTATACACTTGTGGAGTTTCCCTGGAATTCAGTTTCTGTTTTCGAAAGTTCCCAAAATGAGCAAAAGATTAAAATGTGAGTTTTCCTTCTAAATTCAAGTTCTGCTGAAACTAGTGTCCATTTCAGATTCAAATAACGGAATGGTTCGCTTCGAAAATTTCGCTGAAAATTGTCGCCGTCGGCCTTCAGAACCAATTGGATTGTTGTTCGGAAAGGATTCATGGTAGTTCATTTTTAGATACATTTTATCCAGAAAAAAAGCTTCTAGGCGCCTCTATCTCCCCAATGAATCCAACGAAACGGTAGTTTTTCCAAATCTAGGATTCTCGTTCGATCCCCCAAAACAGTGGACTTTCTACTTCTTTTTCAAAGTTTCAAATCGCGATGAATCGAGAATCTATGAATCTGAAGGGAAGATTATGTGCGAAAACGGTTTTGTTCCCCGAGGAGAATCAATGCCGATTTCTGAATTGTTGTATCCGGAAAATGGATTTTTGGATAATGGAGCATTAATTGTGGAATATGGACTACAGATTGAATCGTATATGGAAGCGCATGGATACTTCGGATTTGTCTTCCGCGATCAAATTTTTGAGTGTGAAGAGAAAATGAATATGATCAGTTTCCTGGACATGAATGATCAGAACAATCTGAAATTCCTTCACTGTCATAAGCAGATTCCAATCTTCCATTCTTCCTACTTCAAGAATGATGACCCAGCAAACCTTATGATCTCACTTCCAAATCATATTGACCGGAGAGATTTTCATAAATTTCTGTTCATTGCCCACGGAGTTCGAGTGTATTTCGCAGGTTAGTTTTTATGGATTATGGGCTTCAGAATTTCTGAATCCTTTTTTTTTTGGTCCTTTGATTACAACGCTAATGATCTATTTTTTCAGAACCCTCACTCATCAAAATGGCCAAAATTGCTCATTTCTTCAACATGCTCAATGTGATCCGTTTCTGCGAAATTCTACTAATCCAAAATACAAAATGGCTCAATTTACCATTTCAAGAAACTATGACAAGAGTCAAATACGCTATCCAATTCAATATGAAGCACTATTTGACCCGCTTGCTCAAAACTCAGCACTGCTCGAACCGAATCGAATTTTCAACATGGATTCGGGAGAATCTTGAGTTGGAATTGTTGTCGTCTGGAGTTATGAAGATGTTGGCGAAGAAGATTTTCGAGTCCTAAATTTCTAATCATGTTTGTGTGTCAAATGGAACTTCCCAATGAATTCCTTTGTGATTTTTTGCGTGGCATCTTTACTAATAACAATCACCGATTTCCGTCTGTGAGTCTGTTTGTGCCACCTCATAACTCGACTCTCAGTGGACCGATTTGGATGAAAGTTATATAGATCGACAGGAAATTTGTCTGAGATGATGCCCGTACTTTTCTTTTCTCAAAAATATCAATTCTGATATTTGCTGTATTTCACCACATTTTCACTATAGCGCATGCTTTTGTAGGGCACGAGAGGGAAAGAGAGAGGGAAGCGAGGTCTGCGGTGCCCATCGCTATGTGTACTCCTCTCGCCTCGCTGCTGGCATGTGGACCGGTGGTGTAGTGGTGCAGATGTTTGGGTGCCGATCTTGATACCAGGGTTCGATTCCACGATTTGAATTTCTGTTTTGTAAAAAGTTTCTGAACGTTTTCCAGTGCTTTTTAGAGACTGAACGAATGATAGCAAAGCGTTCCACTGGAAGAGGGGAAACCATTTCGTGTTGATGGTGGTGTACTGCTGATCGCAGATGTTAGAGAAGTTTTACTTTGTTTTCGTATGAAAAAAATGTGTGCGAATGATTCTTGAAGTTGACATTTACTGTTTTGAGGGGAGACAGCAAAAACTTTTTGGTGGGCTTCAAGAATTTTTCTTCAAGGTTCCGACTTTTTCCATCCGGGATCGATGAAATTGGGGAACAAAGAATTCCAAAAATAAAACGGACAAGTATGATTGTAACAAAAAGTCGAGTGCTCCAAGAAGAACATAGCTTTAGGAAAATTGGTTCGCAATTATAGAGCAGAGTGTTTTAGTAATTCCACAGGGTCTGATTCTTCTCTCTCCTTCTCACTCGCTCTATATACAGCAGAGGTGCGCTGAATTCCATCTTCCGTTTTTCGTCTCCCGTCATAAAAATCCGACTACTTCCGTCTTCCGGATTTGTCGGAAGAAAAAATTTCACGGAAGGGCTCCGCGACGTTTCGCCACGTGACATTTCGAAACAGTGACATTTCGAAACACACGTCGATTTCGAAACTGTGACGTTTCGCTACTGTGACATTTCGAAACTAGACATTTCGAAACACGACGTTTCGAAACCGCGACATTTCGAAACCGGGCTTTTCGCAACTAATGCATATTTTTGAATTTGAATTGTTTTCGAACCTATTTCATAGAAATATTGGATTTTTTCAATAACGTTTGAAAATTTCTGGTTGCGAAAAGTCCGGTTTCGAAATGTCGCAGTTTCGAAACGTCGTGTTTCGAAATTTCTAGTTTCGAAACGTCACAGTAGCGAAACGTCACAGTTTCGAAATCGACGTGTGTTTCGAAATGTCACTGTTTCGAAATGTCACGTGGCGAAACGTCGCGGAGCCAAATTTACGATTCACAATAGTGTTCACCAAACTATTGTTGGTTCTCTTTTTTCGTAAAGTATTGCCGATGTGGTTTTGGTACGAAACGGACAATAAAGTTTGGGAATCGAAGAAAACGTGAAAACGCTGCGTCCTCTATTTCGACCATTATGTTTCCCTAGCACCATTGTTGATATAAAAAGGGTAAGAACGCAGCGCTCTATTCTTAGCGTTCCATATTCTTCGAATGTGTTGACTTCATTTTTCAGAATGGAAAATCGGTGCACTTTTAAGTAATTTTACATTCTTTGCAGTTCTTCAATGACAACTCCGGATGAATTTAACATAGGCAAATTCAGTGACGACGAAACAACTGATTTACTAGACTTCATATTTAGTAATTCAAAGACGGCAAATCACTATTTATTTGCAAATGTATTCTTTCGAGAAGCGGCAACTAAAAGTAAAGAGAAGGGCAAGAGAACTTTCGTGCAACTGTTGGGGAGGTAATCAGAGATAATCTAGAAAATTTACAATCCACCGTTAAATTCCATGTAGATACAATACGCTTGCGAAAAAAACGAAAATTGTCACAGCGAATATTCCTGCTGGTTTGGATAATGATGAAAAGATTGCATTGCTCAACGTTCTTGACTATCAGCTCTCACAAGAGTGAGTGAAATGATTATAAAAATTCCTTATACTTGTTTTTTTTCAGTTTTATGGATAAATTTAATATTGCTGGAACTGTCAAAAATTATTGATTCAAAGATCAACAATTGGATTCTGATCATCCTCCAACTACTGCACTTGGCACTATGTCTCTTGAAGAAGATCAACTTGGTAAAATACAAAACAATCTGAATTTCTTCAAGTGAAACGTTTTCAGTTTCGGTTCCGACTACTCCAAATAAGGTTGATGTAACTTCAACAGGACCATTTCCAGCTCCGTCTCAGACTGCCTCTGCTTCAACTCCACCAACTCCAAGTATGATTATTGCCACTTCAGTTGAATCTTCTCCACCTAAAATTAAAGTTGTTGCAGCTTCAATACAAACTACACCTTCTAGACATGTTCCAACTCCAATCGAGACTATGTCACTAAATAGTAATGACAATCGCTCCAACCAACACACTCCAGGCCCCACTTTATCCATAAATGATCGCAGAGCAACGGCCGTGGGAGATTTGGAAGATCGCATAAACGAATCGCTTAACTCGTAAGTTTTTACATAGCTAAACTTCAACACGAGCTCCTTTTTCAGTTGGAAGACCGTATTGAAAATATTGAACATTTTATCTACCAGTAATGCAGCAGCATTAGCTCCAGCGTCATCTAACGTTATTGCAAAATGTTGAATTGGGAACTTAACATTTTTCTATAAATAATCATTGGTATTAAAGCATGTGAATAATTTCCAATCTGCACCCAACATCAACACCTTGCTGACTCATTTTAATCTTGATGATCTTGGAAATTGGTTCATAATATTAATCTAACCTTGCCTGACACCTTCTTCCTAACACCAGAAAAACATGTAATTTCAAATCAGTCTCTCAACTTTAGTATATAATCTTTACCAATATCACAAGGAAAGAGACTTTAGATTTGCAGGTATATAAGTCACTAGCTTTTTTGTTTTTAACAATTTTGAGCAACATCATATTTTTTTCTTGAAGTAATTTTCTCTGACTATTTTTCAAGATGTCTGAAGACCAAGACTATGTTACAAACTATGATGATTACTATAATATGGAAGTGGATATTTATAAAAAAATTTATCGGATTTCTACTGATATAAATGTATTCCTTCAAGCTTTCACAATTTTTGCAAATATTTTTCATCTGATTGTTCTTTTCCACAAAGAGCTCCGTTGTGGAGCAATCTACATTTTTATGATTGGTATCGCTTTTGCTGACTTTTTCAGCTTCATTTTCGATTTTTACAATGTTGGAGTTGAGAGATATTGGTGGCATCAGTTGTTTGATATCAACAGCGTTTGCATTAAATGGGAATATGTGGTACTTGAGCCAATACAACAGATCATACTTTTATTCGTTCAAATGACTCGACCTGTGGCTATTTGGTTGGCAATATTCATGGCTCTTATAAGAACTCTATCAGTTATGTTCCCCATGAGCAACTGGATTCAAAGTTTGACAAAGTCTCGGATTGCAGTTTTCATGGTTTTGGGGGTCTTTGCGTTTTGGGCAGTATTTTATGGGCATATTTATATGTTTTTGAGGATTGTATGGTATCCTGCTGTGTTGGATAAAAAGTATGATAAGCCATGATAAAAAAAGTCGTCGAAAACAAGTTCTCAAGCTTTGAAAGGGTGACGGCATGCTTGGAAAAATTAGCAAAAAATATTTGCCACTGGTGGGAACCGAACCCGAGACCCATCGCCCCAAAGTCTATCCTCTTACCCACTGAGCCATCTGTGCACACCGTGGCGTTAAGTGTGAGGTGGTTTGCGGGAACGCCTGCGCCGCTCCTCTTGTCGGGCATTGTCCGGTTGCCTCAGTAGGTAAGAGGGACGATTATCGAGCAAAGGGTCTCGAGTTCAATTCCTTCTGACTGAAAATCTTTTTGCTTTTTTTGTGGCATATTGGTACTACTTTTCAAGCATAAAATTAAGAACATGCCTGTCTTGCAAGATTAACTTCTGATATTTTCAGCTGCTTGTTTTTTGAACAACATTATGTGCTTGTTATGTCCCGGGACCGCTATGAATCTTATTTTGGAGAAGATACCTTAGAACCATATGTTCGTATGATTCCCGCAATCGTGTATCCTTTTCTCACCCTAGCACTACTGATCCAGCTGCGGACTATAAAGAAAAAACGAGCAGACTTTAGTAAAAATTCCCTGAGTGATCGTTCGGATAAAACAACAAAACTGATTCTAGTGATGACAATATGCTTCATGTTATCCGAGGGGCCGTCCGGGCTGAACACATATTTGATAGAAAGGGCGAATTATGACATTGGAGGCTTAGATATGTCCATGGAGCAGACAGATGCCCATATTGAGTATATGTAAGTATCGGGTTTTCTTGAATCTTCGATCTTTGGTCTTTCAGAACAATCCTTGGAACCCTTCAATATATCTTCCTGGATCTCAGAGTCCTTAATGCTTGTACCCATCCGTTCTTCTGCTTTTTCATGTCTTCACAGTATAGAGATACAGTGAAGAAAATGTTTTGTATCAAGAAGAAAAAGGGATTTACGGTAGGGCCCTAAAAATCCGAAAAGTTTGAGTAAATAATGAAAATTTGCAGACCATCAAAGTGAGTTCTGCAAGTGTGGCCAGTTTGCAAAGTATATCAGGACCGAGCAGGAACAAAAGTACATCAAAAACCTATTGAATATGATTTTTCAATTATTTTTGTCTGTTTTTAAATACATTTTTTGACTCTTGTTTGTCAATAAATATGCTAACCTCCCTGAAAATGTTCCATAGAATTTTTTTGCAATTGCTGAAATCACTAAACCAATTCAGAAAACATTATACAGTTAGAATCAGCACGCCAAGGCTGTTTGAATAAGTATAACCATGCCCAGATTTTACCAGTTTTGAAAATTCGATGTTATCAGTTTTTACTATTTCTCATCATAAATTGAACTGAAGTCTTGAAAACTATGACTAACCTTCTGTCCAAGGAAAATTCAATGAAATGTCATGCTTAATACAGTAGTTCTTCCATCAATTTTTTGAGTTTTGGTGCTTGAAATTCTTACTGTCAAGTCTCTCAACTTTGCTATTATCTGTATCAAAAACCTGAATTTCCCAGAAATTCTTCAAAACTCAAATTTAATAATGTCTTATTACGTATTGCACTATTTCTGACCACATTAGTTCTCACAAACTTGGGATTTTTCCCTGTTTCTTGCTCATTGGAGCACAGAATTCCTGTTTACTTCATTTTCGAATTTTTCCAGGAAACAAAAATTTTGGAGGTTAATAGTAGGGTTGCAGAAAACATAAACCAGATTTTTGCGTTTTTTCCTGGTCTTTTAGTTTCTGACACACACTTTTCGCAGGTAAGGCAATAATAGACAAAAAATTTTGATGAAATTGAATTAGGCGGAGAATTTTTTCGTGCGGAAAAAGTGGGTTCAGTGATTATTGAGGATTGAATTAGAAATGGGTACACTTTTTTTGTTACAAGTGAAATTTCAAAGTTCTGTTTGTGAGATTCCAGATGATTTTGAACTTCAGAATTTCCAAAAAATGGGAAAATGAATCATCAGTGATTCTGAGAAATAGACATTCCCACAATCTGAGATTTTTAAATTTAGCAGTTCTAAGGTTTTATTATTTTATTATTTTTAGGTTTTAGGACTTTTTAAATTCTAAGATTTTTTAGGTTCTAGGACTTCTGACAATTTTGAATTCTAGACTTCGTCACGTATTTCTTCCGATTTTTTAACACCTTTTTTTTGGTTTTTTGTCTCCAGACATAATTTCTGATCGACACTTTCCATGTTTCCATGCACACCTCTCAGTTTCTGATTAACTTTTTAGGAAAAATTTTGCTATTTTCTTCGATCTTGGTTAATTTTTATTTCTTAATCTGCTTTAACTTCTGTTTTATATTTCCATCATATGATCTGCTTCTTGATCTACTATCGATTATCTTCAAATTTTTTAGTATTTCAGGCATGGCCATCTATGAGAACGATACCTATAGCTATGACTACAGTAACCCGTCTCCGTCAAATTTCAATTATCCTTCATATTCCTATGAATTTTATCAGAACTACGACTATCTAGAATCTCCAGATCTTTTCGAAAAAGTTAGAAGTTTTTCTGAAAATTTCAACTTTTTACTAGAATTCAGCACTATTTTCATTAATTTTTTGCATCTAATTGTCTTATTTCAAAAAGAAATCCGAGCGAACTCCATTTATATTTTGATGATCGGAATTTGTGTTTCTGATCTTTTGAATTTTGGGATTACTGTATATTTGGAGGGCATAGATCGAAAATGGTATTGGCGATTTTTCGAATTCTCGAGTTTGGATTGTTTGAAGGAGGACTTTGTGATTTTCAATGTTGGATATGAGGTTTTGAGGTGAGTTCAGAGTAATTTGAGATTCAAAGAATTTTAAAGATTCTGATTTTTCAATTTTAAGAACTTCAGATCCCTTCAAAACTGCACCCGTCCTATCTCCATCTGGCTGGCTATTCTCATGGCACTTATTCGTACAGTAACCATAATTTTCCCCCTAAAAAAGTTCCCCGAAAAAATCTCAAGTCCATGGGCAGCTCGAATCCTGATCCTGATTAATTCCATTTTTTGGATTTCCTACTACTCCTGGAATTTCATATTTATCAAGAGTCTATGGTACCCCGACAACTTATGTGACCAGGAAGAACTTCGAGAAAATAGTGTGAATATTACTGTGTTCGCTACAGTAATCCCAGTTGAGATATGGTATCGGATGAGCTCTCAAGATGACTGGCAGTATTGGGTTAGGATAATCCCTTCGGTATTTTATCCAATTTTGAGTATTCAATTGTTGTGGAAATTGGGAGAGATAAGGAGGCGGAGGAGGAGAGCAAGTGATAATTTGCGAGGAGAAAGAAGGTGAGTTTTTTTCATTTTGAAATAACTTCTTTTTTGTGTAATACTCGTGGACAACTCGAATAAATAGTGCCCAATAAATTCACTTGCATTATCCACGAGGATTACACGGGTTAAGGTTTTTGCAAATTGCTCATATTAATTCTGAGGATTTTTCAGCGAAAAACACGACAATTTGACCAAACTGATATTATTCATGACAATTAGCTTTATGTTATCAGAAGGAACTGATGGTATCAGAAGCTTCCTCTTAGTCGACATTTTCTCATGGGGCTTTGAGTATCCGGAATTACGGTAAGTCCATTTGGTCTTTTGTACTGTAACTGTTACTGTAGCTGTCACGGTAATTGTAGCTTCTCCAAACTCCGCCCACTTTCCTATGTTAAGCTCCTCCCATGTTTCCAGACGAACCCTTCTATCTTCCCAATACATCATCACTAGCTTACGATGCTTCAATGCCATGTCCCATCTTTTTGTGTGCTATTTCATGTCTTCCCAATACCGTACTACCTTCAAAAGGATTTTTTTCTTGGAACGAAAATCAGAGACAAGGATTATACCGGTGAGAAGTATAGGCTCGGGAATGAACCTTTCCAATTCCGCGGATTCGACAAGAAAGGCAAAAACAAGAAAGAATTTCGACTATCAGCTGTATTAGTTCTAGTTGCAAATGTGCTCTAATGGTATTTCGAAGATGTTCTATGGATAATTCTTGCACTTTTTACTGGTATTTTTTAATAAAGTGTTGACGTGGCATCTTGTTCAAAAAAGCCTATCGATTTTTGAGATTTTATTTCATAGTCTTACGTGGATTCAAGTATCCAAAAATGAGTGATCGATTGAAGTGTGAGTTTTGCGGACCTCGGAGAGCCAATCTTTACGGATTTTTTTCAGATGGATTCAATGGAGTATGCAAATTCGAGAAGCATTCGGAATTAATAGCGACAAGCCTCAAAACTAAAGTAGTTTCTCCGATTGGCTTATTCTATCATCATGGTGTAAAATGGTAGCTTTTTCAAAAAATGTTCGCCCTCCAATTTCGTTTTTCCAGGTTCATGTATCTCGGCATGTACACTGCCAAAAACGAATTATACCTCTCTCCACTGATATTTTGCGAGAACAAAGAGAAATCCGAAGTTGACCCTAAATTCAAAATCCGTGCATTTTTCCATGTTCCCAATGAGAATCCGGATTTCGAAAACAGATTCAAAGGAGAGTATTCTTCAAAAAGCACAAGAGAAACCCATGGATTCTACATGCCAATTTATGAGTTGTTGAATCCAAAAAATGGATGGTTGGATGATAATGGAGCATTGACTGTGGAGTATGGAATTCTGGTGGAGTCGATTTTTGGAGAAGAAGAGAGCGGGAAATTCAAATTTTTCAAAAAGCCTGCATTTGATAACTCGAAGGAAGCTTTGAACTATTTGTACACTCAGAAACCGGTAAGGGTAAAATGATGAAACATTTTTTAGGATTCGAAAATATTTTAGGTCAGCGTCTTTGATCCAATTGTCATAAATCAAGAAGGTAACATAGGGTTCATATGTGATCTATGGGTTTATATAGAATTGTTATAAACTCCTTGGAGTAGAATTACTGTAGAAGTGTTGTGGTCCTTGCTCCTCGAGGTCCTGATAAGACTCTTTGACTCACATAAGATCTACTTTTTTTCAAAAATTTCAGACTGTCAGGAAATGGCCCGAAACCCATATACCCCAAAAGTGCTCTGCCTGTGTGAGCGGAAATGGATGGTGACTGGTTTTCGAAACAATCCTACGGTATTCACGACCCGAAAATATGCCATCGGAGTACATGAAAATGGTGGTTGCAAAAGTGCTCTATGGATAAATACCAGAATGGCTGCGCCATTCTGGCGCTTTTTCTAAAAATGAGAAATTCCAAAAATTTTATTATCCTCGCCGTGAACTTTTTTCTCTAGCTTTCTATTGGTATGTACTGGAGTAGCTGTTTTTAACGTTTCCTGACCCTATTTCTCAAATCCATGCCTACAAAAGTAGAAGGGCATTATCTTCAAAAAATTCCTGATTGACCCATATAATTTTGATCAAAATCGGTCCAGAAGGGGCTGAGCTAGGGCCGGTGGAATAATTTTGGCACCAACGGACACACAGAATTTGCTCTTTAATAATAGTAAGATTGACTTTTTCTATTTTTTGAATAAAACGATTTTCCGTCAATTTCTATAAACCCGCTATAGCACTTTACATGGTCTAAAAGGTCAATGACAGTTTCCCAAATGCTTACTGATTTTCAAAAAGTATTTCTCGATTTTCCACCAAAATGAGCGACCGCTTCAAATGTCAGTTTTCGGTTGCTTGTTAAAACGGAACTATGAACTTTCAGACGCAAAAAATGGGTCGGAAAAGTTTCTGTCCATAGTTCTACTGGATGGATACAGCCGTAGCTCGCTAGGTTTTTACCGACAGTGTCAGTGAGAAACAGCTGATTGAAAAGGATATTCTGAATCCTGGCGAAGAGGACATCACGTTTGAAGATGGTCAACTGACAATAATGCAGATCCTTTTCGCTATCACATTCCATTTGACTCACTACTTGGCTCGTTTGTTAAAGAAGGTGTCAGACAAGGAGATCCTGAAGGCGTTGTATCCAGAAGACATGTTATCTGAATCCATGAAAATGGTGGTTGCAAAGGTGTTCTATGGATAGCTTTGAACTTGATTATATTTTTGAGAAATAAAAAACCAAATTCTTCTAGAACAACTTTATTTCAAGGTGGTCAATCTCAAAACAAACTTATTCCTTTGTCGCCAATCGTCATCCCTGAGTGCCTCTGTGTGTTTGTCCATCCACTCAAACCTAACAAATTCTGCAAGTAGTAGCACAATAAGATCTTCTCTGTGCCAAAGTATAGAATGTGTTAGTACAGAATCCATTTGTAGACCAGGCTCTGCAACTGGTGCTTGAGTCAGCGATGAAACTGGTGCAAGTGGTTCCTGTTCCGGTGGCAGCTCTAGCGGTGGTAGTGGAAGAGGCGCATCTGTCGCAGGTTCTTTGGCAGTAGGTGTTGACGAAGTCTTGCATTCCAACGGCGCCGCAGATTTGACGGTCGTTAGCGCAGTCCATGATGGCATCGACGCATCCTCCAGAGTTGCAGAATCCTCAGGCAGATGGACAGTCTTGGGCAATGATTGTACGCCATTCGGTCGAGCGGCACTGGGCGGCGGTGATGGTTTGGCAGTTTAGGCGAGGGACTGGAAATAGATCATTGGAAATTTTAACATACATATCTACATGATCTCCAAGAAATTTGCTATCGGTCAATATAATATTCAAAAGATTTTGTCAACTTTGAGCTTTTCGAAACTCACAATTAACATTTCTGCAGTTATAAGCACTGGTTTGACAGCAGAATCCGCAAGTTCTTGGGCACGAGTTCTGCGCGGCTCTGACCATATCCGCAACTGGTGGTCCAGCTGCACCAGCGGTGTTATAACAGTTGAATGGTCTTCCTGCATTTCCACCAGCAACTGGGTACAGTACATCGGCGGCGTCATCAGCTGGAGGGTAGAGGGCGGCGCAGGCGGCGTCGGATACGGTGTTCTCACAGACGACAGCGGAAGGAGAGTAGACGAACTGGAAGAATTTTGGGTTATGAGCGTGTTTTTGAGAGTAGAGAAAGATTTGTCCACGAGGAGTCCACGGTCGAGACAAATCAAAAGCCCGGAGAAAATCGTAAGCCGAGGTATCATGGACTAAGAAACTAGTAATTTTTTTGTTTGAAAATTGAGCATCCCATAGTAGCTGAATTTTACATTTCCGACTATGGGGACCCCCATACTCACCCCATCAGCGGTATATGTAGTACAATTGAACTCATCCACAATTTCAGCCACAGCCGAACCAGCGACAACCAGAAGAACCACGATTGGAGACAACATTCCCAGAAGCTGCTCGAAGAAGTGAAGATTCTGGATTCCGGACCCCTGTTTTATACTGGTTCATGTCTCTTCTTTGCTCGGTTTGGATTGTTTGAACAGACGGTTTGAGACCAATGATTTTTGAAATGGAAATGGATAGATTGGATTTTTACAAAGAATAGAAAAGTGGAGTTTGGACAGGTGGCGAAAGGGAAAAATCGGAAAAGCGGGGGATGAGTTATTGATAGTGCTTCATTTTTCATTGTTTGCTAAAATCTAATGAGCTCAAAATTAGAATGTTGAGTATACGCTCACAACCGAATTAATCATTTTTGTTTGATCGTGAATCTTCGAAATTCTTAAATTTCATAAAGTTTTTGAGATTTGAAATTATCTCAGAACTTTGAAATTTCAGTGTCTCCGAATCTTGAAATCCTTCACAATCGGAAAACACCACCTTTCTCTCGGAAATCTCAGTTTTTGATTTTCAGTCTCTCCTCATTCATTCAAGATTTGCAGACCCTCTAGAGGAAAAGGACAAGAACTCAACCATCGATAATGATTCCGATGGATTCTGAGGGTTTGAAATTTTGTGACTTCAACTTCTGATTCTTTGTTTGATCTACAGTACCATGACAACGTCAATTCAAACTAGGCAATCAAAATCGAAAAATTGGACTCATTTTCCGTTTTGCTGTGTTTGCTCATCTGCCGATCCAGCATTTTGTTACAAAAAAGCAGTACAATTCTTCAAAAAATGGGAACATAGATCACGATTTTTTGTATGATATGATTCTTTCTGGATTGAGCTACAGTAATCCTTCCAAGCCAAAACTTACAAACAAATTCAATAGATCAAGTTTTTAACATTGTCTAATTTTTTGCAGTCTGGGGCTCTACAAATCTGGCTAACCTTCGACAGTCTTTCCATTTTTATCTAATCAAAATACATACATTGAAGTACCTGGGCTGATGATCTTATTTTTCTGATCTCGTTTGCTTTTGGGTAGGTCGGAGTCCTCCTTTAATTTCAACTGTTGCCCGAGTTGTCCACGCGGAGTCCACGCACTAACCAGAACATCTTTCGCCGGTTTGAAAGCATACAAAAGTAGAGGAGGGAAAACTGAAAATTCAAATATCAGTCGTATTCGCAATGGAGCGCGAAGAAGTACCCAAAATATCGCTAATACTTTAAAAACACTTTTTTTTAGAAAATGTTTGAAAAGATCACTGAACAAGTATGCTCTATTGATAATTTTCTTTAATATTTCAGGCTGGTAATCCGAAAAGTGTGCCGCAATCTTCGTGAAATTGTGGATGAGACAAATGCAGATTGCAAAGAAGTTCTTCTTTGTTTTGGTTTCAACCAAATGTTTCTTTGGTTGAGAAAACGAACACTAGGCTTGACTTTTGAAATCAGAATGAAATTTGACGTTTTCTCATGTGACCTGTATCATTCGAAAGTTTATTTCTTCAGCTTTCAGAACCTATATTCCTTTTTGCTGAACGCTTCTCGTTTTCGATGAGAATTTGTCGAAAGTTTGCACAAAAATGCTATCTCTCCTTTTTAGACGTGAAGAGCTATTATTTTCAACAGTGGAATAGAGGAGTCACAGGTCCTGGGCGGTCATATGCATTATGGTCTCAGATGGATGGAATGAACATTTGTGTGTGCCATTATGGTGTTTTTGTGTGCTCAGTTGTGATAATATTCGTTCTTAGAGACAATAAAGTTATTTATTCGGAAGATTGTGTTTTTTTGAAAATCCAGAAGACGTTGCGATTCTGACTCGAGAAAATTTGAAGATTCTCTACCGAGCCTCGACCAACCGCCGACCGATCGTCGACCACGGATCCTGGTGGACACCGAAAGTTTCAAATTTTGATTCCCTTCCATCAAATATGAAATTTATGGATTGCACTCAATTATGAAAACTATGACAACGGAGGCTTGTTCTCAGATGAAGGTAGCTTTTTACGGTAATTGTTCCCTAACCGTTTATCATGAATTTCTTGTATTATCAATAGTTTTCGTATTTACACCGAGTTACTGAACTCGTTTATAATTTCTGGGAGAAAATAATTTATTTTACGTGTTCCACAAACTAAAATCTTATCGATTGACGTGAAGATTCCAATATGTGATAAGAATAAAATGACTTTGACTGAATTTATTTCTACTCGCACCACCAAATTCTTGCTCCTCTACGAAACACTATTAACTTTTCAATGCGCATCACTAGAAAAAGTTTGAAAACAGCTCAAAGGTATTCCAAGCAGAAATGTTCAATGAAAGTCTATAATGATTTCTTCAGGTCGAGACAAACAAATCAAGAAAATGGTCCGCAGGATTACTGGAGCAAGTTGGCAACCTCGAACTATCCGTCAACCGTTTTTGAGGTTACGAGCTCTACATCTTGAACATATAACTCTCTCTTTTTCAGAATCGAGTTCACGTGTGGACACTTCCTCTAGGAATATCACAGGATGAATATGGAGGACGGACAGGTTCAGCTGCATGTGCACTGATCGCTGTACAGATTGCATATGATTTCATGACGTTAGTCTCCAGAAAAAAGCTTGTTTTATTAGACTAACTTTTAGACAAAACATCCAAATACCATCAACATCTTCACAAGAGTCTCAGAATCTTCCACAGGAAGTTCTGGATGTTCTTATCGATGGAATCGTTGATGGAAACGAGACTCATGACAAGGCCATGGCAGTTCGAAAAAATGGATTCAGTGGGATTCTGAATAAGACATATCTAGAGGAGATGCCTGTCGTCGAATGCGGAAGGACATTCCAATGCCTGACAACAATTCAACGAGGGACATTCACAGTTCTAGAGGCCATTCAAGTTCAACGACCAGAACTGCATATAGTTGACTATCGATGCTACTCTGGACCATTCATCAACAATCTTGTCGCTGCCATGACAATGGTTGTCGCAAGTCCCCATCTCTGCAAATTCGACCGATTGCCGATTATAGTGGCCGTTTTGCAAGCGGCAATATGTGTCATTTACGATCGACCAACCCATTCGATTCTCCTTTTGGACTCACATCCGCATGGGAGAGATGGAAGTGTTGTGTGTGTGTGGCATCATTTGCACACATCGCTGAATTCACCAAATATGTGTTTGGCAGAACAAAGGATGACAATGGGGTAATAGAATGAGACCGTAAATTTTAATCATATTGATTTTGCAGAAATTTCATATAACATGTCTGATGCTCACAAGTCTGATGAACAAAGTGCATCAAGGGAAAATTTTCCTTCCAATCGGAAATAAGAAGAACAAGAAACGTGGATAAGAGAACTCCCTAACTGAATGAATAAACTTTGAAAATATCTTATCTTTCTTATGAAGTACCGAACAAAAACTTGGCAACTCCTATTTTCGCGAATCGGAGTGTCGTTTGCGATTTTAAATGGAGCGAACTATTCTTGTCGGATACATATCCGATTTTTCCTGGTATTAATCCGGTTTTAATTCTCTGTGGTTAAACAGAAGCCTATCAAATTCATATTCGAATTTGCCTCCAAATCTGCATAATGCAAATGCGCTCTGGCGTACTTGGCGCGCTATTGTGATTTTCAAGGGTTTCTCTCGGCCGCTTGCTCGTCAGTCCTAAACTTTCGGACGTACCGTTCGGTGCGTTTCGAGTTTTGTCTCAGTTGATTGATTCATAAGTATTAATGTCATGGTTGCAAAATGTCGAAGTTGCGAAATGTCGAAGTTGCGAAATGTCGTGGTTGCGAAATGTCTTGGTTGCGAAATGTCGTGGTTGCGAAACGTCGGGTTACCAACTTTTCTTCCCTTTCCGAATCCAATATACACTTCCATCTCTTATTCTCTAATCTCCAGAAAACAAGATTAATGCATATAATTTTTTTTGTGGTTTTTCTTGTTGTTGTTATTGGATTCTCGACATCTCTTCCCCTCTCTCCTTCATCTTATTTATGTGCATGAAAATATCAGAAAAACACATGCAAATTGTATCTTTCTAGACTAGACGACTACTGCTAATTTTTTTTCAGAGAACCAGGGGAGCTCCGCCCACTTTTTCTAGCTCCCAATTTTTGAACTACAGACTTTCAGTATAATAGTAGTAGGGTATTCCTTGGTTCAGCGTTTTTATGAACCTCGTGTTTTTCCTTGATTTTTGCTAAAATATTCTGGTATCGGAACTTTGAACTATCATGGGTATTTTTCTACTGGTTTTTTTTTCTGGGTACTGCTAAATTTCTACTGGAAATGGTAAGTTTTTTTTCGGTGATTTTGATTTTTGGATTCTGTTATTGTGCATTTTGAGGGATTTGAACTTCGAGGGATTCTGAATTTGTGCATTTCTAAAAGTGGCTTTATTCCAGAAAATTTGGTCAAAATTGGACCACTGCGCCTCTTCAACAAGATGAAAATATTGAGGAATACTTGGTGAAGGCCGGACTAAAACCGGTAAGAAAATACATATATATAGATTTTTTTCAGCTTTTTGTTAATTTCTTGTTGATTTTTCTGTGGAATAGGTATAAATATTGAAAATTAAACTTTTTTATTTTCAGGACTTGACATGATCGACGCCGGTGTTGCCGAGAGCAATGCGACTTGATCCGGTTATTGAAAACTTGTATGCGGTCGACTAGTAAGTCTATCTGTGTGTCTGTTTGTCCAAATAAAAACTTTGGTTTTTCAGCAATGACGGCTCGGAACGTGCAAAAAAGATGATAATTCTTTTCGTTTTTTTAGTTGTAATTTGAATGAATTTTTTCCTCAAAATTTTTCTGTTCAATAATGACAAAAAACTTTCAAGTCCCTTAACCCTAAAAATGGGCGGAGCCTGGGAAAAACAGAAAAAAAACAGAATTTCGGAAAAAAAAAACACAATATCCCTTGACAGCATAACAGGACCCCGGAAAGTGGGCGGAGCTTAACTTAACCCCTGAAATTTGGGAATTCGGGCGGTCGTACAGTATCCCTTGGCACCCTAGCAGGATAGTGGGCGGGGCCCAAAACATCAAAAACGGGCTTCGATGGGTCCACCTCTTACTTGAAACTCCATTAAGACTGACCTAGATTTCCAAAATTTATGGGCTTTTTTTCCGAAGCCCGTAATGCCATAATGGACACTACTGGAGCACTTAGTGTCCCTCTAACAACGAGGATGTCCCTCCCAACCCGAGAAAAGTGGGCGGAGCCTCAGCTTTTGGTCTTCATTTTCTTATAGTTACTCGCAACCTACTTGGCCCGGTGTGTTTACGGGCCTCCTACTTATTATGATTTTTCTGAATATTTAATCTACTTTCAATTTGATATTACACCTGAACTGAAAAAACACAGAATGCTAAGAAAGCCAATGGATGCATTCTGACTAAAAATATAAATTTGGTGAGTTTAAGTGAGTCGGGTTATTAGGAAATGTTCTTTTTTAGAGAAAATTCGGGATTGTGGTTTGTGCCCTGAAGTCTTACTGTGATATCACAAAAAGTGAGAATGTTCCATAGGGAGAGGAATACTGTGCGGCTATGACTTGACAGTAGGTTCCAATCATTAAAAACTTTCACATAACACCTTTTTATTCAGAAAAATAGGATATCTTTCCAACTTTGGAAGTACTTCCTGCAATCCAAATTCATGGAAACTTCTATGTGAACCAAGATGTCCATGACACAATGGGTAATGGACGGAAAAGTTGAATTTTATGGGTTGTTGCTGACTCGAGAAAATTTCAGCTGGACTGATAAGTACATGGAATTTGAAATGTGAGTTCCCAAAACTAGAGACTATTCAAGACAAAAGATGATTATTTTAGAAAAATTTGAATTTCAATTGGAACTTGGGACAGTCTGTAGGTACCAGCAAACTTGATATAATGTGTAGTTAGTCACCCTCAAAATGTTTGAGTTGGAAATATAAATAGTGAGTTTTAGAGGGTCAAAAACGAAAAAAAGGTTTTTTCCAGTGTCAACAGTTTCAAAATGGATCCCCACTTCGGCAAAGCTTGGTGTTTAGGCCTAAAATTTTTACAACTTTCAAAATTATTTTTAAGAATTGAAGAACCATCGGTGTTGTTTGTGGATACAAGTTAAAGGTAAGTTGGTTTAATTTTGGCGCAAAGTTTATGAATCCAATGGTTTTCAGAAAATTCCTATTACTTCCAACGCATTTCTAGATGGTGACATCCTGGAGCATTTTTGGTTTTTGCAAAACTTCCCTAAAATTTGAATATGTTGAAATTTTTCTTACCACTGTCTGTATTTGAGTAGTCACTTTTTTATTGGATTGAATAAATCATTTGAATATATTTTTTGAAACAATAAGTACAGAAATCTCTGGAATCTCTTCTCCAAGCACAACACCTTCTCCTCGTTTTTCTTCCCAAAAACATGTATCCTGCATAAATACATGAATTCTTACATACATTTGTATTCCACCTGCATACATATTTTTGCATCCCATACTAGAAAATCCAATCTAAATTCAGATTAGTAGTCAGGAAATCCAATTTCCCGTCTATCTCTATCCAAAAACACCCAGAAATTTAGGCTCCGCCCACTTTCCGGGGCCCCATTTTTCAGCTGCTTTTAGAGGTCTCATTCTAGAGTAGTATAGCTTTGGTTCAGCGTTTTTATGGACCTCTTTTTTGATTGATTTTTCTGAAATTCTATTGACTTTTTGGGTATTTCTACGGGTATTCTTGGACCTATTATGGGTACTTTGAGTTGAAAAAAGGTAAGTTTTTTTGGCTTTTTGAGAACTGAATTCTGATGAATTTCTAATTTTGACGAATTCTGATTCGTCACCTCTTCAGATTTAAAATTTTTCAGTTCTAAATTTTTCCATTTTTAAGATTCTCATCTATCGTTTCTTCAACCCGGTCAAAGTAATGACGAAGGTATAGAGAAAATGTACCAACATTTTCTAAACAAAAAGTAAGTCGGACCCAATTTTTCCGCAGAAAATTCCAAAATTACAGTAGTCCCCCAAATATTGAAGCGAGGACACAATAAGCCAGCCGATATCGCAAAGTTGTTTTCTTTTTGGTGGTCAACTAGTAAGCCTATCTGTGTGTCTGTTTCTCCAAAAATATGGTAACTTTTTCAGAGACGACGAAACGAACCAAAAGGATGCTGATTTTTGTTGTTTTTTTACATTTAGAATGAATCTTACACTCAAATTTTTTTGTTCATTTATCCCAAAAAAGTTCTGGACCGTCACTCCTGAAAGTGGGCGGAGCTTAGCAGAACCCCTAAAACTTGGAAATTCAAGCAATTGTACAGTATCCCTTGACAGCATTGCAGGACCCCATAAAAGTGGGCGGAGTCTAAAATATCCATAATGATGGCTCTGATGGATCCTCCTTCTCCCTTGAAACTCTATTAAGACTGACCTAGATTTCAAAATTTATGGGCTTTTTCCTAAGCCCATCTAATGGACCCTCCTAGAGCACTTAGTGTCCCCTAACAACTAGAAGATTTTTTTTAGATTTTTTTTTCCAGGGAAATACACAATGACCGTCACCCTTGCACTGCTTTTCAGATATAACGTATAGAGATATTTTATTTTTTCAAATATCGCGGTGAATGCTGCTAGATAATGAATATTTGAAGAGGCAATAACTGAGGAAAGATGTCTAAAAGTGAGTTGATGTTACACTAGAGACATTATTCCTGTACCTCGTGGTCTTTTTTCAGATTTATCAGATTCCTGGCAACAAATTCGCAATAAAGGTCTAGAAGTTTGGAAGTTGCTGCAGCACAGTCGCTCTAATATTTTGAGAAGAAGGTGAAAAAGAAGGTATTTATGACGCATTTAAAAAAATTAGTTGAAATTAAAAGTTTCAGATACCTGCTACCTACATTCAAGCACAATTATCATCCTCGCATCATTCAACTGCATTTGTAATTTAATTTTTTTTTTCTCCACCAAGTACTCCGAGCGGTCCACACCGTTTAGGAATAAAGTGTTTTTTTCTGAGAGAATCTTGATATTAAATAGTGTCTTTGAACTTAACTCCCTGTCAAAAATCTGCGGAGTCTAATAAATCTATAACTTGTATGGTCCCCTACTTCTCCGAAAAACGCATTAAGACTGACCTAGATCTCCCAATTTATGTGGTTTTCCTAAGCTCATCTAATGGACCCTCCTAGAGCACTTAGTGTCCCCTAACAACTAGAAGATGTCCCTCCAAAAAAGTGGGCGGAGCCTCAGCTCTTGGTCTTCATTTTCTTATAGTTATTCTCATTCTCAACCTACTTGGCTCGGTGTGTTTACGGGCCTCATTATTATGATTTTACTGAAATTTGTACTATACGTTCAATGGAGTTGGAAAAATCTTGGGATGTTAGGAGTTCTAGAATATCGAACTTTGAAAATCGTGTTCTGGATTCCGATAAACTACTACTGGCTTGCGAAAGATTATCAAAGGAATTTTAAGTCTCTAGGATCAATAATATACTTTGAATATTGATCTTGCTCATTGCCCAATGGATCTAAAAGTAAAAGTGTTGATACGCTGAAATTTTGATGAGTTCCAACAATTCAGCCTTATTGAGAGTAAGTCACTTTTTCCAGAAGCACCTTGTTTTATTTCAAATATCCTATGATATACAGGTCGATATGCCAGTTGGTAAGTCTATCCTGAACATTTTAATTTTGTATATCGATAAAGTTTACAGGAATCACTGTATATTAGTACGTTCTTCATGACCACAATAACATTCTCCACAGAAACTACAACTAAAATTTTTTTTTCATTTTTTCGAAAAGAAGATTTTTGATAATTTTTCAGAATATTATACATATTAATAATAAACACTATTACACGTTCCTAATGAGATGGAGATCATATTTCTGCGAGAATCCACTTCTTTGAATTGTTTGAATGAAAAATTGTTTACTTTCTCCTAATTTTTCTTTCCAAAAACATGAATCCTGCATAAAAAAGAAATGCATTCACAAAGTTGTATTTCACCTGCATACATTATTTTGACTCTTATTCCAGGAAATCAAACTAAAATTCTCCAATTTGACAGTGTTTTTCTGTTCAAACTATCGGAAAAAAGAAAGAACCTTATGAATCCAACATGTGCTCTTCCTTGAAAAGCCATTGATACTGCCCTAGATTTTCCAACTTATGTGCTTTTCCTAAGCGCTTCTAATGGACACTCCTGGAGCACTTAGTGTGCCCTAACAACCAAACTCGGTCTCTCCGAAAAAAGTGGGCGGAGCTTCTTCATCTTTACTCAGAGTTTCATTCTGTTATTTTCATTCTCAACTCTTGGCTCGGTGTGTTTACGGGCCTTCTGATTATTATGATTTTACTGAAAATATTACTGTATTTGTCGTACTGTATCTTTGGATGAGAAGTCAGAAAAACTGTGGAGACCACGATTTTTTATTTTGAACCGTTTTGGAAAAAACAACAAACGGAACGTGTCATAAAGTATTTTGTGAGTCACAATATTTAAAAAAACCACATAAAAATGATTTCAATTTTTAAGTAAATGTTGGAACCATTGCAGTTTCAATTACTTTAATAAGTTGAGTGGAGAGTCCAGCTTTCCATATTATAAATTTGCAGTCTGTTAACACACTTTAAAGCCGCATGGACATTTTTTCGACAGTAACTCAGCACGAAATTGATCTACCGCCAGTTCAAAAAAAATGCGCAAATTCGAGATTTTAATACGCGCTTCATTTTTAAACAGAGACATTATTTCAGTACATGGTGCCTTTTTTCAGAGTTTTGAGGTTCATGGCTACAAATTTGCGATTTTGTAGCCATGAACCATGTTTCAGGGAAATACTCAATTTAGGAAACTATTCAAGTCATATTTTTCATAACTCGTCTTTTTTCAGATGTTTGAATGCATGTTTGTGGCTTTCGAGGTCTAACCCATTGGCAAAATTGTTCGGATCATAGTAGAAAGTTTTGTTTATAAGGGTTGGTTTTTTTCTCTAAATTTTTCACAATGTCTTTAAAAAAAGTACTGTATTTCAGATGTTCATATTCGATGGCAGGAGCAGCTTGATAATGTAATGAATGTTTGAAAAGGCAATAACTGATAAGGGATGTCTTAAAGTGAGTTGATGTTGCTTAAAGCGAGTACATGGTAATCTTTTTTCAGAGTTTTGAGGTTCATGGCAACAAGTTTGCGATAAAGGCCTAGAAGTTTGGAAGTTGCTGCAGCACAATCGCGCCAATATTTTGAGAAGAGGGTGAGTATTTTTGAAGCATTGTAAAAAATTAGTTGAAAAGCAAAGTTTCAGAAACCTGCTATCTGTATTCAAGCACAATTATCTTCCCTGCAGCATTCAACTGCATTTGTAATTTAATTGTCTTTATTTTTTTCTACCAGGTACTCCGCACGGTCCACATCGTTTAGAAATAAAGTGTTTTTTCTTCAACATGAAATGGTGTCTTTGAACTTTACAGTATCCCTTGACAGCGTTGCAGAACCCCTAAAAGTAGGCGGAGCCTTCAACATCTATCATTGTCTCCTACGGGTCCCATTTTCTCCCGTGAAAATCCATTAAGACTGCCCTAGATTTCCCAATTTATGTGTTCTCTCCGAAGCCCATCTAATGGATACTCCTAGAGCAATTAGTGTCACTTACAACCTGGATGTCCCTCCCGACCCGAGGATAATGGGCGGAGCTTCTTCATCCCGGAGCTCAGATTTTCATTCTATTATACTTACTCACAATTCATGGCTCGGTGTGTTTACGGGCCTCCTTATCATTATGATTTTACTGAAATTTCTACTGTACTTTTCATCGGAAACTGTGTAAAGTGTAACTGAAAATGCATTCGAAGAATAAGGAAAGCAAATACGTCCATGAACACGATCCGGTACATGGTTCGACTTTGCTTTTTTGGGTAGATGGGACACTGGCATGCTCGATTTTTTGGTGAGAACATTTCATTTTCAAATAAAAAATCCGCCAGAATAATCGAAAATTTGACTTTTTCCAGGGATATACACTAAACCACCACTGTTGCTCTTTTTTTCTCGGCTATAACGTCTAGTGATATCTCATTTTTCAAATATAGGGGTGAATGCTGCTAGATAATGAGTATTTAAAGAAGCAATAACTGAGGAGAGATGTATAAAAGTGAGTTGATGTTGCACTAGAGACTTTATTACAGTACATGGTAGTCTTTTTTCAGATTTATGAGGTTCATGGCAACAAATTCGCCATCAAAGCCTATAAGTGTACTGATACGTGTACTGAGAACCTCGAAATGTTGTAAAGAGGGTACGGTTTTCAGGTACCTTAACCATTTTTATCAGAATGATAATGTATTTCAGAAAAATTTTCAGGCTATCAGTGCCACAAAAAAGAATGAGAATATCAGCGCCATCTGTAACATTCCATTAGGAGATGTACTGGAGTTCCAATTGAAAATTTCTAAATTCAAACGATTTATTTTCAGAGATTATAGAGTTGGAGACACTGCAATGTATACACATATGACTTTACAGGTAAGTGGAACCTTGTGAAAATTTGGTTGCTAAGAGAAAATTTGAATTTCAGGGACTTTCCCGATACAAACGAACACAATAGTCATCCAGGCCGCAACCCACTGCATTTTTTATTAATACTTTTTTTCTATCAAGTGCTAAGTGCTGTACACCTCATTCAAAAATGAAACTCTTTGTTCGAAATATATCAGCAAAAAATAAAGCATGGATTCGAAATCGGCTCCAAACACTTAGTAACCCTTGACGACATAGTGCCACCATTAAATTTATAGTGCCACCATTAAATTTAATTTTTAGTGCCACCATTAAATTTATGTGTTTTTTCCGAAGCCCATCTAATGGAGACTCCTAGAGCACTTAATGTCCCCTAACAACCGGAGGAAAGTGGGCGGAGCCTGAGTCTTCTACCCAAACAAAAATATGTTCATCCACTCATAGTTACTCTCAACTCTTGGCTCGGTGTGGTTACGGGTCTCGCTATTTTATCATGATTTTACTCAATATTCAAAATTTTTCTATTGAGTAATAAATCTTCCGTCATGAACTTTTATGGGTTCCCATTTTAGTAAAAGCATTTTTAGTAAAAGCCCATTAAGTCTGACCAAGATTTTCTAAATTTATGTGATTTTTCAAAACCCAACTAATGGACACTCTTAGAACACTTAGTGTCCCCTAACAACCAGTTGTGGTCCCTCCGAGAAAAGTGGGCGTGGCCTAAGTTTTCCTACCCTAACAGAAATATTTTCATTCACTCATATGTAGTTACTCTCAACTCTTGGCATGGTGTGGTTACGGGCCTCCCAGTTTTGTATAATGATTTTACTCAAAAATTACGGTATTGGCGTTACTATACCATTGGATTTGTGGGCTGGAAGAAAGTGAGGGCAAGTTTTCGAATTAGAATTTCCAGAATTTTCTACTATCGTTTTTTTCAGAATTTTTTACTATTGACAATTTTCAAAATTTTCAATTCTGGAATTCAAAATCGGATTCAAGTCCTAAAATTTGGAGAATATTATTCGGAATCATTTTTTCCAAATGGAATTTTTGAATTTCCCGATCTTAATTTCTTCATTGGAGTTTTCTTAGGAACGTCTACTATTCAACTACTGAAACATAATTTCTTTTCGAATTTTTTTGCTGTAAACCAAAATTATCTTCATTTAATCTTAATCATTCATTAGTCTTCTGTCTCGAAACAAGAGATGCATTTTTCAAATAAAAATTATCAACAATAAAATTAAAAGCCTGAATGTACCAATGACAGTGTGGAAATTTAGAAAAATGGGAACTGAATATTATGCAAACATTTGTCATGAGCACCATGATAAAAAATAGGTACAGTATCCATACTTTAGTGAAATCTTCTCCGTAGTTTATCTGAGAAGAGATTTCCGTATTTTAATGCCGTTTGAGGGAAAAAGTAGGAAAAATATGAACTCACTTCTATGTAGTGAATAGCGAGATCCTAGAAAATTGGAACATTTTTTTGAAACATGAAAAATCACTAACCAATAATTTATCTCATTTTAGCGGTGATGTGCAACCCATGTGTGGAATTCATAGTTTTGAAAAATTTCAATAAGTCATCATTAGGGCCATGAACACTGAGGTAGCAGAATAGTACTGAAATTTTGAAAAACATTTTTTTTTCAAATTTCCCGTCAAAACTCACCTTTTTTTAGAGATCCTTATGATGGATTTGAGCCAGAAAAATCACATATAATTGTGTCAAGAATATATCCTTTTTTCTGAAAACACAATAATCTTTTTACAAATATCAAATTTCCCGCCAAAACCTCACCTGTTATCAAGTGCCACGTAGTATGATGTATTTAAGATTCTAATACAATAATAAATGAAATCCTCTTTGAGGTCCAGTTACAGTAATTTTGAGATCCAGTTACAGTAGTTACAGTTAGAAATTTCCAAAAAAATCACATTACAAAAATTTAAGGGGGACTGAGAAGACAGAGCTCGGTCTTGTGGGGAAAGTTAAAATTTTAGAATACGAATGAAATTTTTTTATCATTTGGAGTCTCCAACGGAGCACATAATTAGAGATAGATAACAGTGAAGAGACGGTAAAGAAGAAAAGAAAAAATCAGAAAATTTTAGTGATAAGAGGAGAAGGGGTACATGGATGTCATCTTTGCAGAAAAACTGCCATTTTTGCATGCTTGGGAAATTTCGAAGCGTCTGAATAGTATACATTCGAATTTTGATTTGCTGGCTCTTAAAAAATTTTTGAAGCCATGGTTTGCTCACCTCCAAAATCAAGCGAACTTCTTCAGGGAAAATCTCATCTATTGCAATATACATAGAAACTCGGCTTGTCAATGAAGAAAGTAACCGGATGAGCCACAGTGATTCCCCAAACAGAAAAGTTTTAGATGTTTTCCCAGTTTTCCATTCTTACTATCTCTTCGAGATTCAAACTCTTTGCCCCTCCGAAAGTTTTGTGAACTATCAACTGATTCGTCTTGATTTTTCTCAAAGTTTGAAAAACTGAGAGTTTTCGAGTCTTTTGATTGTCATTGAGAAGGTATCGAAATAGTCAATGATTTTTTGATAGTTCTCGAAAAGTTGAAACTTTGTTGTGTCGAGATCTTCCGAAAGAAAAACGAAAATTTCAAATGTCTTCGGAAAAATTTAACTCTGAAAACTTGCCAGAGGTATTCCCTCTTCATACGGCTCCGAGACATTTTGCGACTAGTCATTTTGCAACGGCAACATTTCGCAACTCACGTCAGTTTCGAACTCGAAACTGGACATATCACAACCAGTCGTTTTGCAACTACATCGACTTGTTCTCTTCACTGCAATTCAGGCTGTTTGTGTGATTAAGAGTACTGTAAACCATTCCAGGTTATCTACATCGAGCTTCATATTTGTAGATGCAGTAGCCGAAAAAAGGAAGATGTCTAATTGCGAACCGTGAAGTCTTGAGAATATCATTCAGAAAAAAAAAACAGAAAACCCGATAGACTTTATTCAATAAATCAGAACATTTTCAGGAATTTTATCCTTGTCTAGATATTCAAATACAAGGTCATACGACAAAAAACGAACAGATAACAATTTCTCGCTTCCCGGAATATTGAAGTACCATTCGCCTTTTCGGGCTCCGGGATATTTCGAAAACCAGTCATTTCGCAACTAAGACTTTTCGCCACGCGTGAGTTGTTCCACAGTTCAAAATTTTGAAAATTTCCTTAATAAAAAATTCAACGTGTGGTGAACTGTCTTAGTTGCGAAATGACCGATGGCGAGATGTCCCGGAGCCCCTTTTCGTGATGGCCGTCCGAGCTCTCTAACCAATAAATCCGTGACATCGAGTCGCTTTTCGAAGAAAAAGCGCCATCTTTGCATGCTTGGATTATTTCGAAAAGTCTGTAAAAAATACATTCAAATTTCGCTTTGCTGGCATCCGCCCGCCAAAATCAACAACCGTCAGCCCACGAGCGGCAGCCCGTAACCGTTCTATAACTATCAATAACCCGCAATTGACAGATACTGTTAATTTTTGACAGCGACCGCCAGCAATAGTTCGCGATAGGTTGTGATTGTCTCCGATCTGCAATCCTGAAAGAAAGAGTTTGCTCACCTCCATAATCAAGCGAATTTCTTCAGGGAAAATGTCATCGATGACAGTAGTGAGCCTTAGCTTGTCAATGAACAAAGCAAACGGGCGAGCAACAGTAATTCTCGGAAAAGACAAGTATTTGATGCTTCTCCAGTTTTCCAACTTCACAATCTCTCCAAAATCCAAACTCTTCTCCCCTCCAACAGTTTCGCGAACCCTCAACTCCTCCGTCTTGATTTTGCTCAAAACTGTTGATATTAGAGAGTTTCCGAGTCCAGTGATCTTTAGGCTTTTGATTTTCATCGGGTGGGCTTCGAAGAAATCTATGATTCTTTGATAATTCTCGAAAAGTTGAAGCATTATTGTATCTGTGTCTCCCGAAAAGTTCCACTCTACCGAACGAGATTGACAGCATCCGAGAAGCCAAACAGCTTTTTTGGTAGAACGAACGTAATGGTAGTCATCAATCAAAATTTCCAAGGCACGCAAGTATGGCTTGGTAATTTGGAGAACCGTCGAAAAGTCGTTGAGAAAGACATCCAAAAAATTTTGATGATATTTGAGTTTCTTGGTAATATTTTTGTTGTTTTCGTTGTATTTTCTCCATTCAACAGTACAGTAGTCTCCTTCTTGATCTATATATTTCACATAGACTTCCTCTCCCAAGTTGAGGTAAATCGAATCGTTATAGAGAGTAATATAAATATCTCTTATTCTCGTATCAGTCTTGGGACTGGCATCATCAATGTAGTTTCGGAAGGCGTGACACACTTTTCGAAGTTTAAGACTGAAACTCTAGACTGAAAAATTCACCGACAACTATGGCTTACATTGAAATAAAGTCGACATCCTTCAGAATTTTTCTCATCACCAAATCCGGCATGTCCATTATAGTGACAGTATCTGGTGGAGGAGAAGACGATGCAAACCATTTGAGGAGAAACATTTTTGAGAAAATGAACTTTTCGGTTTCGTGGCAAATTTTCCTTCACAACATTTTTTCTCTTTTTCTTTTGAAAGTTCACTAAAACGTGAGAGACACGAAAAAATTGGGACATTTTTTTGTGTTTTTTCTAAATTTCTGATCAGTTGATTCTGAGATTTCGAGGTTCTGAGAATTTTTTGGAAAGGACTTCCTGGGGCCTCGGAGGCACCAGTCACTTTCAGAGTTGCATAACGCATTTTCTCGAAAAGTGGGTCACACTGTTGGTTCCGAAAATTTTTGACGTGTTGTTTTGAAGGACCATCGTTATTTTTTATGATGACACTTTTTCACGAAACTTGACCTAAATAAGTGTTTCAGGGTGGACCAATCATTTTGTGGAGCACTGTATTATAAATAGACAATCTATTATGGTGTGTTATAAAAATAGTCGCCTCCTTTCTTGTCAACATATTTATCGGTAATTTGAAAAGCACCTGATAACAAAACTGGAGTCGCGTACAAAGAAAGAAGCGTTAAAGACTCAGGCAAAAACATAAAATTATTTTCGTCGTCCACCTCTTGATTGTCCATTTCGAGAGGAAAAAAATCATCACTGAGCGTACCGATGTAGTTCGGTAGGTTCCTGCCGGTCCAAATCAATGATTTCCTCCGTAGGGACTACTTGATTAGGAGGGATGAGGACTTTGTACTATGTGCTTGAAATAGTCAGATTAGATGAGTTAGAGTGAGAGAACAGATATGTACCTCCGTTGAGATTGTTTAAATATTTGAAAAGTCTAGCCTGACGAAAATGCTTATTGACGATACCAAAACTAGTCTCCTGGTCTATCTAATGTTGCACGAAGGAAACGATGTTCAACGTTTCGAAAGGGGCCGTATTGAGGCGAATACTAAAAATTTTCAGCATCTCAAAGATGGATTCCATGGTTTCGAGAAATTCCCATCTCTTCGTTAGCTGGTTCGAAATGAAAATTTTTCAGTTTTTTCAAATTTCCCGCCAAAAACCCACCTATTTGGATATCCTAATAATGGGCTTGAAATAAAATCACAGTAGGGGCACAACTCATTATTCTGAAAATTTGAAAAAAATCTCACTGAGACTTCAAATTTCCCACCAAAATCTCACCTGTTTTGGAGATTCGATTACCACAATAAATTTCCAAAAAATCACATTACAAAAAAAGAAGGGGGACTGAGACGACAGAGCTCGGTCTTGGGAGGGTAATGTTAGAAATGATGATTATTGTTCTGTTTGGTGGCCCCAAGATGCACAAAATTAGAGATCGATAACAGTGAAGAGACGGCAGAGAAGTAGAGTAAAAATCAGAAGAGAATTGGAGATAAGGGGAGTAGAGGAGGGTGGGGAAGAAGAGAATGAGTTGGAGACAGACTGGTGGAAAAACGAGAGAAAATTGGACGTTGGGACACACAGACAGACTCTAGAGTTGGACCTCTGAAAGTGGGCGGAGTCTAAATTGTCGATTTTTTCTATGGGGCCTCATCCTTTTGAGGATTGGTTTTCGGAACTGCAATATTCTGAGAAAATGTGGACATCCGGATACACAGACAGACAATTGCGTAGGACCCTGGGACTCTGACTTTTTTTCAGACTTTTTTTGAACCATTTGACGAATTCAGATTGGAAAAAAACAATTTATTTAAAAAATCATATTATCAAGATGATGTACATAGAATTTCTATTATCTTTATGTTATTGTCCATGCATTCAAGGATTAAACCTGAAAATTGAACATTTCAAAATTATATTTGGGAAAAAAATCTGAAAATCACCTTTTTAATCCATTTGACATAAGATTTTTGTGAGTGTTAGGTCGATCTTATTGGTGTTAATCTGAAAAATTATTTGCTACCCTTTTTTAAGTTGCTTTCGAAAACTCACTAATTTCAACTTTTCTCATTTGTAGCAAATTGTTGGCAGATTTTCACGGATTCATTGAAGCAATTTCTGGAAGAAAAAATGCACACAATTTTCAGATTTCCCGCCATTAACTCACTATTCATTGGACAAGAATCGAACAGATGGAAGCATAGTGCTGGCCTACGTCATTATAGTTTTGCTGAAAATTTTAGTATTGAAATTATTTTGGTTTGACATGGTGCAACTCACACATTTAAAAAAATCTACTAAAATAGCGTCTGACGGCTCTTTATGGCTCAGAGAAGGGATCTTCCTCTTTCTGAAAACACTAAACATTTCCCAAAATATCAAATTTGTGACCAAAAACTCACAAAAATTCTTTTTTTTTTCTGATTATGGCAACATGTAGAGGTAGAATCCGATTATGCCGAACTTCTGAAAGTTAGAAAAAATTTCACTGGAATTTCAAATTTCCCACTAAAATCTTACCTGATTTTGAAACCCAGTTACAGTAAGAACAGTAAAAAAATATCCAGAAAAATCACATTACAGGAAAAATAGGGGGGACTGAGACGACAGAGCTCGGTCTTGGAGGGTTGAAGTGTAAAAGTTAGAAATGATGAAAAATGTTTCGTTCGGAGCACAGAATGAGAGATAAGAATCGGTGAAGAGACGATAGAGAAGCAGAGAAAAATTGAAAAAAAATCAGAAAAATTAGAGATAAGGAGAAGAGAAGAGGGTAGGGAGAGAACACGAGAGAAGGGTGAGTTGGAGCCAAAGTGATGGAAAAACAGAAAAAATTGGACATCCGGATACACAGACAGACCATATGTAGAGTGGGACCCCTAAAAGTGGGCGGAGCCTAATTTCTCTAAGATATTACAAGGACCCTTGTCCTCCAAGTGGGCGGAGCCTATTTTTTGTATTTTATTTTATTTTTCGGAATATAGGTGGTTTTGAGGTTTGGTTTTCGGAAGAGGAAAGCAAATCTTTTTTGAAAATGTGGACATCCGGACACACAGACATACCATAGAGTGGGACCCCTAAAAGTGGGCGGGGCCTAATTTCTTCATAATTGTTTTTTTGGGGTTCAAGTAGTTTTGAGGTTTGGTTTTTGGAAGAGAAAATCTCTTTGAAAATTTGGATGTCCGGACACACAGACAGACACTGCAAAAATTGAGAGTCTATCATTTTGACTAGGTAATGAAAATTGCTTCAACTGTTCTACTCATAATATATAAATATGTATCGTCTTTTCTATTCTTCACAATTTTTTAATCGTAATAAAAAATTCAAATTCAAATAATCTGATCTAGTATTAGAATCAATCAGAATCAAGTGACCAAAATTTAGGAAGAAAACACTTTTTTACGTCTTTCCTAAAATACTTTTTTCGTGTTTGTGAGTTCACTTAAAAATAAAAGAGAGATAACAATTTTCTACGGGAAAAATTGCCACGAAATCAAAAAATTTATTTCGCAAAAATGTTTCTCCTAAAATGGATCAAATGGATTCGCAATAAACTCGCATCGGATACCGTAAAAACAATGGAGACGCCGGATATGGCGATGATAAAAGTTAGACAATTTCTGGAGGATGTCGATTTGGTTCCAACGTAAGTCATAGGTCTTGGTAAATTTTACAGCCCATAGTTTCATTTCAGAGAAATTATTGTTACTCTCTTCAACGATTCGATTGAGCTTAGCTTGGGAGGGAAAGTCGAAGTGAAATATGTAGATCGAGGAGACTACTGTACAGTGGAATGGAACACATTAACCAGCAAATATCATCGAAATTTTTTGGATGTCTTTTCCAACGAATTCTGCGCAATTCTTCAAATCAGCAAGCCATCCTTGCGTTACTTGGAAATTTTGATTGATGACTACCATCTCAGCCGTACTACCAGAAAACTTTTCTGGATTCGTTCTCGTGCGAAAAAGTATAGACGTTCGGGAGTCCCAGATAAAACAATGCTCAAACTTTTCGCTAACTATCAAAAAATCATGAACTTCTTCGACGCCCACCCGATGGAAATCAAAAGTCTAAAGATCACTGGACTCGGAGACTCTCAATTATCAAACATTTTGAGCAAAATCAAGACGGAAGATTTGAGTATCCTAACAACTGTCGGAGGTGCGAAGAGTTTCGATTTTAAAGAGATTGTGAAGTTGGAAAACTGGAAAAGCGTCAACTGCTTGACTGTTCGTCCAAACACTAAGGCTCATCCGGTCACTTTGTTCTTCGACAAACCGGCTCTATTCATTGGAATAGATAAAATTTCCTCTGATGAAATTTGCTTGATTATAAAGGTGAGAAAAATTGAGGGGTTTTTTAAAATTCAATATTGAATTTTCAGACTTTTCGAAAGAACCCAAGCATGGAAGAATGGCATTTGAACTTCGACGAGCACTTCGATGTCATGGATTTATTGGTCAAAGAGTTCGGACAACCATCACAGAAAAACGAATGGTATTTCAATGTTCCGGGAAGCGAGGAAGTCTTGAATGTTAGTATTTGGTCGAAGGGAACTATTGACTTTAATAAGCTCGACAGGGACGAGATTCCAGAAGGTGTTGTGATTCATTGAATAAAGTATGATGGATTTTTTTGTTGTTTTTTTCTGAATAATATTCTCAAGACTTCAGGGTTCTCAATTAGACATTTTTCATTATTTCGACTGTTGCATCTACAATTGAGAAGAACTAATAATGAATTTTTGAGTTTCCAAAATATGTAAAACTTTCTTGATTTTTTTCTGAGTTTGGCGCCAAAAACTCACCTACAATTGAACATTATTTTGACATGATAACACAAAGATCTTTGACATGATAACACAAAGATGTTGCAACTCACAATTTTTTTTAGAAATCCAACAAAAAAGTATTTCGTTGCCTTCTATGGTGTCAAAAATACATCATTTTTTTAAATTCAATATCATGAAAGCTTGATTTTTTCAAATTTCCTATCAAAAACTTACAATAGTCCAATTTTGTTCTGTTTAAAGCAACTTCTGGAAAATAGAGTTGATTTTTTCAATAGAGGAAAACTCGAATGTTTTTTTCTTGTCAAAGACAACTTGTTGATATAGAACATTTTAATGCAATGAAAACTAGGAGGCTCATTCGAACAAGTCTAGAAATCAAGGAAGCCTGGAAAACCTTATGTTCAAAAATTGATAGTCCATAATTTTGACCTGCATCAGGTAATAAAAATTGTTTCAATTGTTCAACTGGATTATAATATGATCCAGTCAAGTGACCAAAAAAACACTTCTTTACGTCTTTCCTAAAATACTTTTTTCGTGTTTTCCACGTTTCAGTCCACTTTCAAAAGAAAAAGAGGAAAAAAATTTTCGACGGGAAAAATTGCCACGAAATCAAAAAGTTTATTTCGCAAAAATGTTTGCCCTCGAATGGATTCGCAACAAGTTTGCATCGCTTCGTCGAAAGGATGCACCCTCGCCGGATACCGTAACAACAATGGATACCCCGGATATGGCGATGATGAAAGTTAGACAACTTCTGGAAGAAGTCGATTTGGATTCACTGTAAGTCATAGGTCTTGATGAATTTTACAGTCCAGACTTTCATTTCAGACAAATTCGTGTTATTCTCTATCACAATAAAATTAACTTCTACTTGAGATGGAAAGCCCATGTGGATTATGTAAATCAAGGAAAAGACTACTGTACAGTTGAAAAGACGGAACACACCAAAAACGCGGAAATAAGTACCAAAAAACTCAATAAAAACTTTTTGGATGCCTTTTTCAACGACTTCTCTTCGATTCTTCAAATCTGCAAACCATACTTGCGTGAGGGTGAATTGAATATTTCGATTGATGACGGCCATGACGTTCGTCCGACAAAAATTCCAATGCTTCAACTTTTCAAGAACTATCAAAAAATCATGAATTTCTTCGACGACCACCCGATGAAAATCAAGAAACTCGAGATCACTGTAGTCGAAAACTCTCAAACATCAAACATTTTGAGCATAATCAAAACGGAGGAGTTGATTGTTTACGGAAGTTTTGGAGGTGCGGATAGTTTGAATTTTGGCGAGATTGTAAAGCTGGAAAACTGGAAAGACATCAAAAACTTGTCGATTTTGTTTATCGCTGTGGTTCATCCGATCACTTTATTCCTTGACAAACCGGCTGTATTTATTGGAATAGATTCAATTTCTTCTGATGAAATTCGCTTGATAGTGAAGGTGAGAAAAATTGAGGGTTGCAAAATGAAAAATTCAATATTGAATTTTCAGACTTTTCGAAACAACCCAAGCATGGAAAACTGGCGTTTGTACTTTGGAGATGACCTCGATGTCACGGATTTATTGGTCAGAGAGTTGGGACAACCATCACAGAAAGACGAATGGTATTTCAATGTTCCGGGAAGCGAGAAAGTCTTCAATGTTAACATTCGGTTGTATAGAACTCTTGAATTTTATTATCTCAACAGGGACAAGGTTCCTGAAGGTATTGAGATTCATTGAATAAAGTATGATGGATTTTTTTCTTTCTTTTTTCTGAATGATATTCTCCAGACTTCAGGGTTCACACTTAGAAATTTTCCATTTTTTCCGCTGCTGCATCTACAATTGAGGAGTACTAATAATGGATTTTTGAGATTCTAAAACTATAAGATTCTTATATTCTCAAGTTTTCCAGTCACAATGTTAAGAATTTTTCTATTTTTCTCTCCACTTTTTTCTTCTCTTCCTCGATTTTTGACCTCCTCCCCTTGCTGTCAATCAGTTCCACAAACTCCTCTGTCCGTTTTCTTTTCTCTGCGTCTCTCATTTTCCAGCACTATTTCTCTAATTTTTTGACTATCTGGCGGTCGACACTTGAGAAGAAACGGAACTTTGAATTGTTGTTTGTCCTAAATTTTCCTTTTCTTTGCGTCTTTTTTCTCTCGTCTTTCCGTCAAAAAGTTTTTCGGCGGAGAAGAAAATCATTTTACCCCCACTATCCCTTTTCGCGACCCCCAACTGTACTAGGGAGTCTATATAATTTTTTTTTTGTTGATTTTGCTGAGCCTCTTTTTATTTTGATCTACTGATATTTTATTCTACGGGTATCCTGAAATCGGCTGAAAAAAAGGCCATTTTCATGTCTAGATGACGATTTAACGGGTTGTTCAATCTGTGTTCGCTAGAGCGATATGGAAAATGATAAAGTGAGTAATTTTTATGGATTCTGATTCTTGAAAAATCGCAAAAATCAAAATTTTCAGAAATCCCCTGATCGAGACGCCAATAGAGTCAAACAAGGAGTTGTTTTATATGGTGCATCGACCAAATCCGAGTGAGTTTTTGCCCTTCTACAGTAATCCTAGGATTACTGTACTTGAGATCAAAAAAAAAGTGAAAAAAAAACACATTTACAGACAATGAATGATTCATCAACAAATACACACCAGCCATATGTAAGTGAATTTTTTCAATTTTTTATAAGAAGTACAGATTTGAAAATTCAATAATTTTTTGGATTTCAGAACGTGGGAAACCTTGAACTTTTTGAGAAAAAAAATCTAGATTACGGTATTCAGAACTTAATAAGGATCAAAATGAGTACAAACATGATCTATTTTCGAACAAAAAAATTGGGGATTTTTGCGATTTTTAAAAATTTATTTTTTTTTCCATTTTTCAGAGTGGATTTGGTTTTGTGTCTGTTGAACATAGGAGAAAAAGATGTTGAACTCAACGGTAATGTACCCCGTTTGAGGTACGGCTTTTTGGACGGGACTATGATGAATAGAACAAGCATAAAAAGTTATGTAAGGGGTTGAAACCGTTTTTGTAGCTTATTAACGGTTCTCGAGAAAATCGACTTTTTGTGAAAAATTCACGAAATTTCGAATTTGCATTTTCAAGAAGGTATAACTTTGCTCATATTGGACGGTTCACCAAAAACTAAAAAACATCATGAAGATAATTTATTTGTCAATAAAATTTCATAATTATTTTTGCATTTACTGACTTTTGAAAAAAATTATTCACTGAAAACTGGAGGTACTCTAGTACCAAGAAGGACCTAAAAATTTTTTAGGGATGACACATTTTCTAAATTTGACAGATAATGAAAGAGCATGTTTAGTTTAGTAAAAAAACACTGTCCGTTATAGGGGTAACCGTCCATATTTTGAAAATAATTTTGATTAAAAAAATTTTTTTTGGAACTTTTTTTGGAAACACTCAAATTTCGGCATGACTTTGTTCTGGACAAGTATTATTTGTTCAAATATTTAATTTTTGCGTAGTTTCAGCTTCAAAATGCGCTATTGAGCTTTAAATAATGTTGAGTTTGAAGCTAGTTATGGCCTCTGGAAGTCAACAGGGCGAATTCAGTAGTGGTTGAGAAAATCGAAAAAATGAAAATCAAGTTAGAGACTCAAAATTTTTTGCATCATGTAGGGTTTTTGATTTAAAACAATGTTTTCAACTGCAACTTTTTCTCATCTCTTCATCTTCCTGTCATAAATCAAAATTTTACTACAACAACCAGACATAGAGAAGAATTACAGAATATCTCAATTTATGGCAGGAAGATGAAGAGATGAGAAAAAGTTGCAGTTGAAAACATTGTTTTAAATCAAAAACCCTACATGATGCAAAAAATTTTGAGTCTCTAACTTGATTTTCATTTTTTCGATTTTCTCAACCACTACTGAATTCGCCCTGTTGACTTCCAGAGGCCATAACTAGCTTCAAACTTAACATTATTTAAAGCTCAATAGCGCATTTTAAAGCTGAAACTACGCAAAAATTAAATATTTGAACAAATAATACTTGTCCAGAACAAAGTCATGCCGAAATTTGAGTGTTTCCAAAAAAAGTTCAAAAAAAAATTTTTTCAATCAAAATTATTTTCAAAATATGGACGGTTACCCCTATAACGGACAGTGTTTTTTTACTAAACTAAACATGCTCTTTCATTATCTGTCAAATTTAGAAAATGTGTCATCCCTAAAAAATTTTTAGGTCCTTCTTGGTACTAGAGTACCTCCAGTTTTCAGTGAATAATTTTTCTCAAAAGTCAGTAAATGCCAAAATAATTATGAAATTTTATTGACAAATAAATTATCTTCATGATGTTTTTAAGTTTTTGGTAAACCGTCCAATATGAGCAAAGTTACACCTTCTTGAAAATGCAAATTCGAAATTTCGTGAATTTTTCACAAAAAGTCGATTTTCTCGAGAACCGTTAATAAGCTACAAAAACGGTTTCAACCCCTTACATAACTTTTTATGCTTGTTCTATTCATCATAGTCCCGTCCAAAAAGCCGTACCTCAAACAGGGTACATTACCGTTCAGGGCGCAAAGTCGGAGGCTCGATGTCTCAATCATGTAAGAATTTTGGAGTTTCACAGTACTTTGTTTTAAAAAATTTTGGACTTAAAAACCTAAAAAATTTTTGGAAAAATTGCAACTTCGGCATTTCGCAACCACGTCATTTCGCAACCACCAAATCCTGAATTTGTTTATGATATCCGTAATCACATGTATGAAAACTGGACTACTTTACAAAGTTGCGAAATGACTGGTTGCGAAATCAACGTGAGTTGCGATATGACTAGTTGCGAAACGTCGGGGTGACAAACTGTTCAATTGTTTGAATTTCGAACTATTTTTTAGCTCAAATTTTCACTTTTTTCTCAAATTTCTTCACCATTTTGACCCCCAAATCATCAAAAATTATCAGATTTTCCTCTAATTTCTCAACTATTTCAGAATCCTGGGACGATATGGGAGACTACAATTGCAGAAGAAAAGCTGGTTAAAGGGGGAGTACACTAATTAAAAATTTTTCGATTTTTTTACATCAATCGACGTAGAATTTCTGAGAGATCAACTATTTCTCTTGGACCCTAGTCCAAAAATTGCTCCCTAAAGAAATATAGGTCAAAAACACGCGAAAAATTAGTACTGAGAGGGTGCAGATTTGCACATTCAGAGGGGGCGAGAATCACAGAGCGTGCACGTAAAAAAATATTTTAAACGTGAATTCTTTTTGTCAGCTATTTTTCTCTTTCAATTACTGGGAGGCATAGAAAGAAGGTTATAGATTATGATTACAGTATTACATGAAATCTTTGACCTGATTTTTTTCACATCAGTAGAATTGCACCAGAGCCCCATTGCTTCGGTTAGGCGGCATGCGCCATATTATTGTTTCAACTGCAGTCTTTGTCTGTCCTGGAATTTCAAGTTTTCTAGAGAGCGGAGTTCTATTATTTTTCAACTGTAATTTATTGTTTGTTATATTATACCATGCCTGATTGGACTTATTATTACTATTTCTGTACAATCATAGAATCACTTTTTGCTGCAAGATTCATACACTCAAGTATATTTTCAATCAAAGGAGTGGTGCGCACAATGTTCGATTACTATGCAGTTTTTTTTAAATTTTTTGTTTTTTTTTTCTACGTAAAACGGACTATAAGCACAGTTATACTGACCGAGGAGGATCAGAAACCGCGTGGCCAATGTAAGGTGCTTGATAGAGTAAGACTATTCCACGATTTATGATGGTTTCCCGTCAGGTTTCCCTGAGATGCTCGTTTTGTGAGAAGAAATGTATTCGAAGTGATATGGTCCGGGTTACATCGTCTCCTGATCAACTACATGATTGGTGCAAAAGACTCGGGTCTGGATTCAAGGATCGGTGTGAAAAAGTGAGGGTACCGTATCTCTGCTTGATCCATTTCCCGAAGAAGAAAACCAAAAATCCGCGAAAGCACGTTCTCCCATATAAGGTAATTCTCCACTCAAACGTAATCTAGAAAACTTTCCAAGGCAGAAAAGGATCCTTAGTTTATTGAGCAAGAGTAGAAAATCTTCGAAAACTAGTAGGTACTCGTAATTTTTATGCATTTCGGTGTCGGTGTAAAAATAATTTAGCAAATAACACTACTCATTCTAGCGTTTTTGAATATTGACTAAACCATAATATCAATACAATTTTGATTCTATGCATGTTTTTATTCAATCTGAAGTTTTGAATCATGCTTGAAAAAACAGTGCATTAATTTTTTCTCTTTTCAATATTTCTGATACTCTTTCCGATCTTGGTATTCCAATCGGAATGTGTTCTATCCATAGAAATGCTCCAACAATCTCCTTTGCCACAAAGTACTTGTCCCTGATTTGATACAATTCTAGAACGGATACCCACCTCTTGATATTGCCTGCGAAGGTGATAGTAGTGATGACAGCCAGGATAACGAAGACGACGGAGCCTGGAGTGATGAGAGTGATGTCGAGGATGTGTATGATGTGAGCTCCAGATTTTAGATTGTTTTTTTACTCTCGCATCCTTGCAGGTGGAGAACGAAGAAGTAGAGGACGACCAGATTATCAATATGTCCAAAAGTTTTCACCATCTTTTCGTCAGTTGGAAACAATTATTGCCCGTCATATCTATCTGTCTTCTTTGCTGGAAGGATGGGGTCCGAAAGTTGGCTGATGTCCACGCTGAGCAACGCGGAGCTGCCATAAAGGTAGGATCAAAAAATTGTGGTTTCTATTCCTGTTTGTTCAGGCCAAAATGATATGTTCCCGTTGTGAACATTCCTGGTCCTGGAGCTCATCAGACATTTGCGATGACATGGCAGGCAAAAAGGGTCCAAAAATGTACGTGATAAACAAATGGCTGGTTGCAGCAATCACCACCACCGGAAACGGATTTTCCGTGAGAATGACGATTTTGTGCAAACACGAAAACCATTTTTTTCAGAAAATGAAGTTTTTTTTCGAGATGATGAAAGCTCCGTTTATGTCAAAATCGAGATTCTTTCAACTGCTCAAAGATAAGGTGCAGCCAGCAATTGAACTTGTCTACAGTAATCACAACAAAGATATCCTGTCGAAAGTCTCAAAAAATATCAAGGAGGTAGTTTTCCTTCATCATTCAACTAATTCAGAAGAATTCAGAGTGGTCCACTGAACATAGCCGGCGACGGCCAATATGCCAAAATAATTATGAAATTTTATTGACAAATAAATTATCTTCATGATGTTTTTAAGTTTTTGGTAAACCGTCCAATATGAGCAAAGTTACACCTTCTTGAAAATGCAAATTCGAAATTTCGTGAATTTTTCACAAAAAGTCGATTTTCTCGAGAACCGTTAATAAGCTACAAAAACGGTTTCAACCCCTTACATAACTTTTTATGCTTGTTCTATTCATCATAGTCCCGTCCAAAAAGCCGTACCTCAAACAGGGTACATTACCGTTCACACGGGCTCATTTGCTGTACCACCTGTTTGAAAATTTTAGTTACCGCCAAAAAGAACATTTCGCTCCGCGTCGGCACAATATCAATGTGCGAAAGATTTGAGACGCAGGTCGTCAGAAAAAACGCCAAAATCAACAAAAATACGCAATTTTACGTGGCGTGTTTGCAGAATATAGTGATTTTCGAGCTGATTTTCGGCGGGATTTCAAAAACTTTTCAATGATTTTAGTGTCGCATTTTCTGTTCAGTAGAGCGCACTTCGAAATTGTTCAAATTGGTACAGCAAATGAGCCCGTGCGTTCAGGGCGCAAAGTCGGAGGCTCGATGTCTCAATCATGTAAGAATTTTGGAGTTTCACAGTACTTTGTTTTAAAAAATTTTGGACTTAAAAACCTAAAAAATTTTTGGAAAAATTGCAACTTCGGCATTTCGCAACCACGTCATTTCGCAACCACCAAATCCTGAATTTGTTTATGATATCCGTAATCACATGTATGAAAACTGGACTACTTTACAAAGTTGCGAAATGACTGGTTGCGAAATCAACGTGAGTTGCGATATGACTAGTTGCGAAACGTCGGGGTGACAAACTGTTCAATTGTTTGAATTTCGAACTATTTTTTAGCTCAAATTTTCACTTTTTTCTCAAATTTCTTCACCATTTTGACCCCCAAATCATCAAAAATTATCAGATTTTCCTCTAATTTCTCAACTATTTCAGAATCCTGGGACGATATGGGAGACTACAATTGCAGAAGAAAAGCTGGTTAAAGGGGGAGTACACTAATTAAAAATTTTTCGATTTTTTTACATCAATCGACGTAGAATTTCTGAGAGATCAACTATTTCTCTTGGACCCTAGTCCAAAAATTGCTCCCTAAAGAAATATAGGTCAAAAACACGCGAAAAATTAGTACTGAGAGGGTGCAGATTTGCACATTCAGAGGGGGCGAGAATCACAGAGCGTGCACGTAAAAAAATATTTTAAACGTGAATTCTTTTTGTCAGCTATTTTTCTCTTTCAATTACTGGGAGGCATAGAAAGAAGGTTATAGATTATGATTACAGTATTACATGAAATCTTTGACCTGATTTTTTTCACATCAGTAGAATTGCACCAGAGCCCCATTGCTTCGGTTAGGCGGCATGCGCCATATTATTGTTTCAACTGCAGTCTTTGTCTGTCCTGGAATTTCAAGTTTTCTAGAGAGCGGAGTTCTATCATTTTTCAACTGTAATTTATTGTTTGCAGTTTTTTAGGTAATAAAATTAACTTTGCTGAACGTCGGAATAAAATGAAATAAAAACAAGTATAGAAAAGATACTAGTCCAATGTGCGGTACATGGTTGCTTCGGCCTCTGCTCTAGCCTCGATTTCCTGTTGATCTTCGACACTAGTATACGGCCTTTCCTGTAGAACCAAATCTAGAATAATACTCCTCCAGAGATGGCTTCCTCCTTCCTTTCGATTTTTGAGGACCACTTTTTTCTTGCTCTTACAATAGTATGGATTCTTCCCGATGACAGCTCGTTTTCCTTCCAATTCTTCCAATTGCAAATAATTCCAATGAAGAATCGACAATTTGGATCGGAGGGTGTAAGAATGTTCATCGCTATAAAATTCAGAAATGCTTGTTACTCATGTCACCTACTCACTAGAATTTCTCCTTGGGCGTGTAGTAAAGAGCAAGGGAGTGGAACGATTCCTACCCAATCGAATGGGTCTCCAACGAAAAATTGGAATCCGTATGAATGTTGCTGAATTCTAGGTAATCGGATGCGCTGATTACGGTGGTAACAATAAAAAATGTCAGAAGTCACCTAGACTTCAGAATCCGAGGCTTCTAACCCATCCATGAGATGGGCGAGGCTCCCATGTCCCCGGGTACCATATTATCTATCTAGGATCACTAATTCGATGTAGTAGGCATGAGGACATTGCTTTTTGGGTTAGTCCTGCAGTATAACATAGTTACTTTTTGAGATGGGAGCCTTTCCCATCTCACCCATGTAGTATAATATGGTACCCGGGGACATGGGAGCCTCGCCCATCTCATGGATGGGTTAGAAGCCTCGGATTCTGAAGTCTAGGTGACTTCTGACATTTTTAATTGTTACCATCGTAATCAGCGCATCCGATTACCTAGAATTCAGCAACATTCATACGGATTCCAATTTTTCGTTGGAGACCCATTCGATTGGGTAGGGATGGGAAAAAAGTGCACTTTTTTGCGCCTTGATTTAACCTAAACAACCTTCAACAACCCATCGCATTTTTCTTCTCAAATTTTTTTTTATTAATAGAAGGCAGGACCGAACGCCATCGAGAATAGTGAAAATTTCGCCGGCTTATATACCCAAAAAACCGTCCGCGACGCGACCGCCACGCGTCTGACGGCATAGGAGACAATCCGCGGGCGCCGTCTAGATCTATTTTATTCCGTAGTGTCACAGCTGATTACGGTGGTAGCAATAAAAAATGAAAGAAGTCACCTAGACTTCAGAATCCGAGGCTTCTAACCCATCCATGAGATGGGCGAGGCTCCCATGTCCACGGGTACCATATTATCTATCTAGGATCACTAATTCGATGTAGTAGGCATGAGGACATTGCTTTTTGGGTTAGTCCTGCAGTATAACATAGTACTTTTTGAGATGGGAGCCTTTCCCATCTCACCCATGTAGTATAATATGGTACCCGTGGACATGGGAGCCTCGCCCATCTCATGGATGGGTTAGAAGCCTCGGATTCTGAAGTCTAGGTGACTTCTGACGATTTTCGTTGTTATCACTGTAGAAAACGCGCTGAAAATTATCGTCCAGGCTTCGGAGACCCGGAAATGAAGTGAGGTGTCAGAGGGAAAAGTTTAATGAAGAAATAACGAAAGAACTTTATTATTTTTGATTCAGCAACAGAAGAGCACCGGAGAGTGGTAGAAGTTGAGAAGGAGAGGAGCTTTGATCGCCGAGCGATTGGTTCGCTCGCTGAAAACTGGAAAGTGCAATTGAATACGAAGAAAAAGGAAGAAAAAAGAAAAAACTGAGAAAAAAACAAGAAAATTTTCAACCTGCCGGTGGGCGCCCGCAGATACGTGCGGAGCGGTCGCGTCGCGTGTCGGTTTCATCGTGATTTTCAGCGCGACAAACATTCTCATTTTTCGGTTTTTGTGTGGATTTTCTTCGGAATTTCCGCACAGCCAAGCTTCCCAACTGCTGTTTCCAGCTTCTTCGAAGGTAAAAAATTTCTTAGCGACTCTCCATCGATCAAGACGTCAAATTTTTCAGCGTTCGACCAAGTGCACAGCACTCATCAATCCAACCACCACTTCTCAAGGTAATACTGAGCTCAGTTCCGCATTTCGAAAGCTAATTTTTAAACGATAGCTGCCTAATAAAAAAATTGTTGGGAAGAAGTAGTTTTTTTGAGTATTTTAGAGCAGAACATTTTTTTTATCGCCAACCCCTTCGCCGCCTTCTATCGGCCAATGCTTATTTATCGCACTTCCCAATTAAAACCGCGCAACTTTGAACGCTGCACAATCACTTATGGAAAAATTAAAGTCTGCAGCCTGTAGGATGACCACGAACCCCACTCTGAGGAATTTTCCGTATCGCACTTATTTCAGATGGAACCCCCACCACCGGATCCCCACCAAGAAGACTACATCCAGTCTGATCGCTATTTTGATGCGCACCTTTCAGGAGGAATGAAAGGCGATATCCAACCATCACCAAAAACCAAACCGTTCGCTTTCGAACTGAGAAATTTCGTCAGCGCTGTCGATCTTCTCTTCGATTCACCGGTTAACATCACAAGCCTTGGACCATTGAAACAACTAAAGAAGGGACCAATGGCAGGAGAGCCCAATTGGCGTAGAGAGCACTGTTCAGCATTGTACCGCGTTTTGATGTAAAATTCGATCCCTCCTTAACAAAATTCCCATATTCATTTGATTTCAGGCACTCGTGGCCGCGCGGTGTCGCCGAGCCCGTCAGCCAAGATGTCAGACTCGGAAAAAATGGTGTGCAACTTTCGAAACTGCAGTTCGGTCGGATGTCGAAGGATGTGCTCAACGGACGAAATGACAATAACTCCTATCTCTCCAAACTGCAACAAGGACAACTCATCGTAGTTCTCTCTGTCAAATACTGCATTGTCGATGACGAAGAAGACGCTGCTCGAATGCGCAGTCCAGTCGCCAGTGGATCCGGTCAACACAGCCCATTGCCCCGAAAAGGACTATACATCTACGAGTACTATCCTCTCATGATGGAGGGCGTTCCGACAGCGGATCTTGTCATTGGTGTTTATGACCACACAACCAAAGAGAATCCGAGACGTGTATTCCACCTCATCCCCTCCGGAAAAATCCGAGATGCCTTGCCGCCGCGGGCTTTCGAACATGACATCTTGTCGAAGTGCAGGGTAAGCTTACCATAAGGGTGAGATGGGAAAGGCTCCCATCTAACAAGTACTATTCAATACTGCAGGACTAACCCAGAAAGCGCTGTCCTCATGCCTACTACATCGAATTAGTGATCCTAGATAGATAATATGGTACCCGTGAACATGGGAGCCTATCTATCTAGGATCACTAATTCGATGTAGTTGGCATGAGGAGAGCGCCTTTTGGGTTAGTCCTGCGGTATAACATAGTACTTTTTGAGATGGGAGCCTTTCCCATCTCACCCATGTAGTATAATATAGTACCCGGGGACATGGGAGCCTCGCCCATCTCATGGATGGGTTAGAAGCCTCGGATTCTGAAGTCTAGGTGACTTCTGACATTTTTTATTGTTACCATCGTAATCAGCGCATACGATCACCTAGAATTCAGCAACATTCATACGGATTCCAATTTTTCGTTGGAGACCCAATCGAATGGGTACATACTAAAGTCAGAGGCGTCCCCATGGGGCAGTGAGAAAAGAAAGAAAAGGGGGTTACTCACGAAGCGACGCCCATGTTCGATCTTCCGTGGAGAGGAGGGAAGCGCGTCTCCGATGCGCCAGGGTCAGAAGAGAGACGCAGAGAAATCCGACATATGAGGAAAGAGTGGAGAGTGACAGAGAAACGACAGATGGAAGAAAAGGGGGGGGGGGGGGGGAAAGAAGGCTGGGGTACTTTTGGCGCGCTCCCTTCTTCTCTCTGGGTCGCCTGCCCGCGGAAGATCGAAAATGGTCGCCGCTTTGTGAGTAACCCCCTCCCCCTTCTTTCCTAGGGGCGCTGGGGACCATAAAGTGGTTTTTCGTGCTCTTTCTATTTGTCTGCGTCTCTTTTCTTTTCCCTCTAGTTTGATGGCGCTGAGTGGGCTCCGAGGAGCCGCCATCTTCTTATTCTATACCCCTTACTCCCCCCTTGGTTCAGCGTCTTCTATGGACCTCTTTTTTATCTAGTATATGTAGTTTAGTGTGATTTTTTTGAAATTTTTTGTATGTAAGCTATATTTTGTTGGTCCCGTGTTTCTAGAGACCTCCTTTCCATATTGTATTTTTGCTTTTTCTGAATTTTATTGTATTTTTAGCATATGTAGTTCTTATTGTATATTATAAGCCTAAACCTAAACTTCCCCCCTTGGCCCCGTGTGTTTAGGGACCTCTTCTTTTTCATTGTATCTTTGATTTTTTTTCAAACTTTTGTGAAACTTTTTCTAAACTAATTTTCGTCTAAAAACAAGAACACGGACAGTGAAATGCATTTCTTATGAAGTGAGTTTGCTTGGCGGGAAAATTTCTGGACTTTGAAAAAAAAAGAGTTTTCCAGATCACAACCTTCTTGGACCATGAAATGATGTGGAAAAAATGAGATGAGAATCGTCGTTGGATTGACTGCTGGCAAGTGGTGAGCTTTTTTCGAAGTTTCTGAAATTTCGACAACTAGACATTTCGAAACCAAGAAACCAAGACACTTCGCAACTAGACATTTCGCAACCAGTCGATTCGTATCCTTGGTTGCAAAATGTCGGGGTTGCGAAATGACATGGTTGCGAAACGACGTGGTTGCGAAATGACGTGAGTTGAAAAATGTCGTAATGGTTCCGAAACTTCGGAATTATAAAATTTCAGAATGGAAAACACAGGCGTGGAATATGACTGGGATAAGTGACGAAGGAGTATCATACGATTTGGAAAAAAAATTTTGATAAAAAATTTTTTTTGAAATTACTCGAAAATCCGAGGGAAGTCGAACCTGGAACACTGAAAAACGCAGATGGGAAAAAGTGAGAGATTTCGAAAAAAAAATTAGTACTTTTTTCAAATTCCAGAAATCGGTCGATGTGATAAGTTTTTGAACGTCGTAACTGACATCAAAAACTTTTGGAAAAAGGTAATTTTTTTTCACTTTTGTCAATGTTTTCATTCAAAAATTGTACTTTTTTTCAGAAATGATCAATCACCATCCTCGTCAAGTCTTCTGGTCCACATTCTTCTGGTCCAATTATTTTTTATAGAAAATGTTTGTTGTAGATTTCTTATGAGTTTTAATAAACCGATTATAACGTCCAAAATCTAGATTTTTTTTCAGATTTTCAGGGTTTCAGATTTTCAGAGTTACACATTGTCGGATCCTAAGATCAGAATCTCAGAGTGAGAAATCACACCTCAAAAATCTCTCACATTTCAAAAACGGAAGATCGAACATTGGCACCGCTTCGCGAGCAACTGTCTTCCCTCCAGATGTCTTTACCCAAGGGGACGCCTCCGACTTTCATATGTATGGAACAGAAGATAGAGAAATACAAGTCATTTTCCTTCTTCTTCACTTTTTCACGATTTTCTGTCAGTTGCTTCTCTACGCGCTCCCTTCTTCTTCCTCCTCCTCCTCCCGGCGGAAGATCGAACATGGGCGTCGCTTCGTGAGTAACCCTCTTCTCTTTTTTTTCCCCGGCGGGCTCTAGGGACCATTGAGTGTCTTTTTTTCTTTTTCCTCTAGTTTGATGGCGCTGCGTGTGCTCCGAGGAGCCGCCATCTTCTCATTCTATACCCCTTACTCCCCCCTTGGTCCAGCGTTTTCTATGGGCCTCTTTTTATGCTGTATATGTAGTTTAGTATGATTTTTCTGGATTTTTTTGTATTTAAGCCATATTTTGTTGGTCCCGTGTGCCTAGAGAGCTCCTTTCGATATTGTATTTTTGATTTTTATGAATTTTCATGTATTTTAGCGTAGTTTTTGATTGTATAAGTCTTACCCTCCCCGTTGGCCCCGTGTGTTTAGGGACCTCTTTTCTTGATTTTTCTGAAATTCTTTGTATTTTTTGTACTATTTTTTTGTCCTGGTCTGCGACTTCAAAGTTTTAAGAGGTTAGTTTTTTGGCGGGAAAGTTTTGGGTTCAAAATTTTTGTTTCTTTTTAGATGGGAGACTATAATTGCCATGAGAAGGAGATCGAAATGTATGAGGACGACGACTATTGGGAATGGAAAAGTGAGGGTTTCTCAACATTTTTCAAACAAATATAGGTCATTTTTAAGAGATCCAAAGAACCAATTTGAGCCTGGAAGCGAAGTTAGTCATTCCTGCCAAGGATTTTGATGACAGTGAGTTTTGAACATCTCGAAATATAGAGAAAATTGAAATTTAAAAGTTTTGAAAAAAAGGAAAAATTTTCAGAGACGGATGGTTCAGTGACGATCGCAAGGAAAAGCTTGTACAACCATAGGATGCTCTGGAAAAAGTAAGTTTTTTGGGCACCCCGACGTTTTGTAACTACTCATTTTGCAACTAACGTCAAATTCGCAACCACAACGTTTCGCCACCAAGACATATCGCAAACTAAGACATTTCGAAACTAGACATTTCGCAACCAGTCATTTCGCAACTTTGTAAAGTAGTCCAGTTTTCATACATGTGATTACGGGTATCATAAACCAATCCAGGTTGTCATCTACTTTTGAAAAAGATAGATTTGAACGTGAACTTATTATTATGCATGTGGATTTGGTGGTTGCGCAATGTCGTAGTTGCGAAATGACTAGTTGCGAAATGACCAATGGGAAAGTTGCAAAATCAACGTGAGTTGCGAAATGTCGTAGTTGCAAAATTACTGGTTGCGAAACGTCGGGGCGCTTTTTTTTGTTGCGATTTTGGACATCCGGACATCTGGAAACACAGAAAAATTTGGTTTTTTCAGGAAAAACTAGTACCCGTTTGGAAACTTACATTGGGTGAGGGAAAGAGTTTTACGGAGGATAGTATTTCGAGGTGAAGATTTTTCGCAACTAGACAATTTTCACAAATTAGTTTTTTTTTTCAGGTTTCCCTCTACATTCTACACGATGAAACAAAGAATTGTGTTGAAAGTTGCTCAGGAATTCGGAAAATGACTCTAATTGAAAATTTCATCTTTCCCACGGATCAGGCTTTAATTTTGGATGATTTGCTATCTTTCTGGAAAATTTTGTGTTTATGCTGAGTTTAGATATCGGGTGATCCATTTTTTATTAATAAAATTTGAATGAATTTATGATGAAGTTTACTTTTTTCGTTTTTCAAGCATTTTCAGAATTTCAGAAATATATGCTTCCAGAATCACAGGAACTTTCTGAACAGGGACGAGGGGTGGCGCGCGTTCTCCTCCTCCCGGCGGAAGATCGAACATGGACGCCGCTTTGTGAGTAAACCCCTCCTCTCTCTTTCTCGGGAGGCTGGGGGCCATCGAGTGTCTTTGCCTTATCTTGAGCATTGCCGGAAGATCGAACATAGGCACCACTTCATGAGTAATTGTCCGCCAGAAAACGTCAGAGGCGCGACAGCTGTCTGCGTCTCTTCTTTCCATTTATGTCTCATCGGACACGTATCACTGGCGCCGCCGGCCGCAGCGCCTCTGATATTATTATACGTAGAATAGAAAGAAGCGTCATTTCTCTCTTCTGTTTTTTGCTAAACACATTGTTGACCATATTTTCTCTACTGTCTCTTCAAGGTTCCCTATCTCCAGTTGAGGGCGATGAAGCACCCCTCCCCTCATTCTATAGCGTTTTTTTCTATGAACCTCTTTTTTATGTAGTATATATAGTTTAGTGTGATTTTTCTAAAGATTTGTCGTATTTAAGCCATATGTTGTTGGTCCCGTGTGTCTAGAGACCTCTTTTCTTTTGTATTTTTGATTTTTCTCAACTTTTTTTCTGTATAGCATAGTTTTTTTATTGTATAATCCGAAGCCTCACCCTCCCCGTTGGCCCCGTGTGTTTAGGGACCTCTTTTTTTGATGATTTTTCTGAAAATGTTCGTCTTTTTTGTATAATTTTGTGTCGAAAACTGCATTTTCAATGGATTAGGAAGTAAGTTTGAAAAAATTTCAAGCTCAAAAATTGTTCATTTTTCAGATGGGAGACTATAACTGCCATTGAAAAGACGCCCAAATTTTCGAGGACAATGAAAATTAGGAATTGAAAAGTGAGTTTTTCCTCTAAAATTTAGGACGTCCGGACATCTGGAAACACAGAAAAACTTCTTTTTTTTCAGAAAAAAAAATGATCGTGGGATGGGTTTGCTGTTCACGAAATCATTGCCAAGGAAGTTTTCACAAATGGTCGTCGTTGATATCGACAAGCATCATTGAAAAGTTGCGTTTTTTGGAGATGAAGCACGTGAAGCTGTTGTAGCCGAGAAGAATTCAAACTTCCGTGCTCACAATACAAGCTCCAATTTCAATACCAGAATCATGAAGTACTCGACAGCAGAACTGATGTCACAAATCATCATCTCCGACGACTGAGACGTTTGAATCTGAACCCTAGACGAGATATGATTAACTTTGAAGGAAGTTTCGCAGCCTACGAGTGTCTGATGAAGTGGCTCCAAAACCTCAGTCAGGATATTTTCGAAGATTTGACAGCAAATGTAGTGAACAGAGGTTGGTTGCAAATAGATAGTTCCACGGAAACAAAAAATGTTTGAATATTGCAGGGATCATAGAAAGACGTTGCTCAATATGAAGCTGCCGAAATTTTTTGATGTCAATTGAATGTGATCCAGCCGCGGACAACGTATGGTATTTGCCAATGATGTCATGCAAGCTTGCAACACGGAAAACAGTCCTGGAAGACTCATTAAAGTTGATATGAATCAAAGAGAGACCATTTTTATTAGATTTTTTTTTGAGAAATTTTCACTTTTTTGTTGTAGATTTCATATTTGTATTTCAAGAAGTTCCATAAATTTATTATAATTGCCAGGAAAAAGATTTTTTTGATTTCTTTGACATTTTCAGATTCCCATAATCCTTCAGAATCCATCGGAATCTTAAAATTAATCATAATATCAGAATACCAGAGTGAAAAGATCTCTCATTTTCAAAAACGGAAGATCGAACATATGCGCCGCTTTGTGAGCAACTGTCTTCCAGTACGCTTCAGATGTCTTTTCACAGCCGCAGAGGGACGCCTCTGACTTTCGTATGTATGGAACAAAAGATATTGAAAGACGAGCCATTGTTCTTCTTCTCTTATTCACGGTTTGCTGTCAGTTGTTCCTTTACGCGCTCCCTTCTTCTTCCTCCTTCTCTCAACGGAAGATCGAACATAGGCGCCGCTTTGTGAGTAAACCCCTCCTCTCTCTTTCTCGGGAGGCTGGGGGCCATCGAGTGTCTTTGCCTTATCTTGAGCATTGCCGGAAGATCGAACATAGGCACCACTTCGTGAGTAATTGTCTGCCAGAAAAATTTCAGAAACGCGACACTGTCTGCGTCTTTTCTTTCCATTTATGTCTCATCGGACACGTGTCACTGGCGCCGCCGCCCGCAGCGCCTCTGATTTTATTATACATCGAACACAAAAAAGCATCATTTCTCTTTTCCGTTTTTTTTTTCTAAACACATTGCTGGCAATTTTTCTCTACTGTCTCTTCAGTGTTCCCTATCTCCAGTTGAGGGCGCTGAGGGACCCCCTCGCCTCATTCTCTACCCTTTACTCCCCTTGGTTTAGCGTTTTTTATATGTAGTCTAGTATAATTTTTCTGGATTTTTTTGTATTTAAGCCATGTTTTGTTGGTCCCGTGTGTCTAGAGACCTCTCGTATCTTTGATTTTTCTCAACTTGTTTTTTATTTTTAGCTTAGTTTTTCATTGTTTAAGCCTAAACCTTACCTTCCTTGTTGGCCCCGTGTGTTTAGGGACCTCTTTTTGATATTTTTCTGAGTTTTTCGTCTATTTTTCTTTACTATTTTTGTCTATAAAGACTTCCAAGAACCATGACTTCAATGTCTCAACAAGTGAGTTTTTCGACGAGAATATTTTTAGTTCAAAAGTGTTTATTTTTTTAGATGGGCAACAGTGACTGATATGGGAAATATGTGAAAAAAAGTGAGTTTTTCTTCCAAAAATTTTGGACATCCGGACACCGGGAAACACAGAAAAACTTCCTTTTTTCAGGAAAACTCAGCCAAATTGGAACCTTTACTCGAATGTGTTCACTGAAACCTGGAACACGTAAGTTTTTTTTCAATGTTTCCAACAAAATCCTTCATGTTTCAGGAGAGGTTGATGACCAGAAATATTTGGTTATTATTGAATTCTGCCCGTCAAAACCGTGGCTCACTTTGCGGTATGATAGTTTTTTTTTTTTTCGAAAGACTCTTTGATTTTTCAGTTTGATGTTCACCAAGTCACTTCCAAGATGATCCTATTGCACTAGTATAAATTAGTACAAAACATGTCATGGTAAGTTTTTTTTTAATTTTCATATTTTTTGCCAAAAGTCTATATCTCGTCTGGTTTAGGCTCAATTCAATGGAAACGACAACACACCGGAATTTCAATATCATGTCGTTCATTAGGAACAAAATGACAGACGAAGTGCAGACCGTCCATTGCAGATAACGACGTAGACTTTTTATGTTATTTTCAATTTAGATGTTCTATTTGTATTTGTCAATTTTGAATAAACTGACAACAATTGATAATAACTAGTTTTTACTGTTGAAAAAAATGAGAATGGGCATTTTCAGATTTTCAGGTGTTCAGAATAAGTCAACTTTTCAGAATCACAGACGCTCCAGTCCCGCTCCAGTCCGGCGGGCTCCCCTCCCGGCGGAAAATCGAACATTGAGGAGAAAGGGGTTGCTCACGAAGCGGCGCCCATGTTCGATCTTCCGCGGAGGAGAAGAAATAGAGCGGAGGGGAGCGGCGCGCCAAAGCCATCCCAGCCTTCTTTTTTCCCCAATTTGCTTCTATCTGTCGTTTTTCTGGCACTCTCCACTCCTTCCTTATATGCCGGTTTTCTCTGCGTCTTTCTTCTGACGCTGGCACGTCGGAGGCGCGCGCCTCCTCTTCTCCGCGGAAGATCGAACATGGGCGCCGCTTCGTGAGTAATCCCCCTTCTCTTTCTTTTCTGACTGCCCTAGGAAGACGCCTCTGACTTTAGTATGTATGGAAAAAAGATAGTGAAACGCAAGCCATTTTTCTTCTTCTCTTCTTTTCACATTTTTCTGTCAATTGCTTCTCTACGCGCTCCCTTCTTCTTCCTCCTCCTCCTCTATACGGAAGATCGAACATGGACGCCGCTTCGTGAGTAACCCCTTTCTCCTCTCTTCCCGACTCGTCCGAAGGACCATTGAGTAGTTTTTTGAGCTCTTTCTAGTTGTCTGCGTCTCTCCCTCTGGTTTCATGACGCTGCGAGGGCTCCGCGCAGCCGCCATCTTTTCATTCTATACCCCTTACTCCCCCCTTGGTCCAGCGTTTTTCTATGGACCTCCTTTTTTATGTAGTATACGTAGTTTAGTGTGATTTTTCTCGAATTTTTTGTATTTTAGTCCTTCCATTTTGGTCCCGTGTGTCTAGAGACCTCTTTTCTATATTGTATTTTTGATTTTTCTGATTTCTATTTCATTTTTACCGTAGTTTTTTATTGTATAAGCCTAAGCCTTACTCTCCCCCTTGGTCCCGTGTGTTTAGGAACCTCTTTTTGATGATTTTTCTGAAATTCTCTGTCTTTTTGTACTATTATTTTGTGATGGACTGCGACTACAATGTTTTGAGAGGTGAGTTTTTTGGCGGGAAAGTTTAGGGTTCAAAAAAAAAGTTTTTGGACATCCGGAAATCCGGAAACACAGAAGACGATTCTATTTTTTTCAGAGATAAGTCTTTCTGATGAAGTTCCTTCTGCTCGCCATTTTGGCAAGTATGCTACTGCAGCTTGCCATCGCGGAACAACATAAATCCAACATAACTCTGACTTGTGACCATGCTACCGGGGACAAAGTTTGGTGCACTTTCCTGGACAAGAATAAAGACCATGTTAGTTTAAATGAGGATTCCGGTCAAAACATTTTTTTTGCTTTAAAATAAGTAAAATTTTGTGCTTATTCCAAATATGATAGTGAAAACACTCAAAAATCACTTTAAAACAACCCTTTTTCGGCCAAACGGTCTCCTGAGGCCGTGGCCTAACTTCCGGAGTTTTCTCGGCCACCGCATTTTCAGATTTTTTTGTGAAAACGAGGTTTTATTTCACTTGTTTCGTTTGGTTTTCACAAAAAACCTGAGAAAATGGTGAAAAAAACCTGAAAATACGGTGGCCGAGAAAACTCCGGGAGTAAGGCCACGGCCCCAGGAGACCGTTCGGCCGAAAAAGGATAGTTTTGAAGCAATTTTTCAGGGGTTTAGAGAAATTTTTGAGCGTTTTCACTATCATATTCGGAATCTGCACAAAATTTTACACATTTCAAAGCAAAAAAAAGTTTGACCGGAAAAGTTTGTTCAATATCAATTCAATAATTGGATTTTTGCAGTTGAAGAAAACGGACCCGATTGTTTGGATTTATCATAACTGTTCTCAAACTGTTTCCCAAAGGTGAGTTGTAGACAATCTGAAAATAATTTTAAAAAAAACTTTACTATTTTTCAGCTTCTTTGGTACCAACGTCGAGCACAATGTCACAGATAGAGGAGAGAGACCAAATTGGTGGCACAGGATGTGGTTCTATTTATATTCTAAAAAATCAATCTTCCAGTATAATTTTGAAAACTCAGTTGTCTATTAATGTTAATAAAAAATGCTATTGCTTGAAGTTTTCAGATATGATAAGACAGAGTTCAGGCAGATCATCTGAGAAACTCAGAAACCCAGATTCTTATACAGTAGTGCGAAATTTTCCCCTCAAATATCTCTTATATTCAAAAACGGAAGATTGAACTTGTGCGCCGCTTCGCGAGCAACTGTCTTCCCTCCAGATTTCTTTACCCATGTGGACGCCTCTGACTTTAGTATGTATGGAGCAGAGAATAGTGAGACGCGAGTCATCGTTCTTCTTCTTCTCTTTTTCACATTTTGCTGTCAGTTGCTTCTCTTCGCGCTCCCTTCTTCTTCCTCCTCCTCTACGCGGAAGATCGAACATAGACGCCGCTTCGTGAGTAACCTTCTTCTCTTTCTTTTCTGGCGGGTGCTGGGGACCATCGAGTGTCTTTTCGAGCTCTCTTTTCGTTTTTCTGGCTTTCTCCACTCTTTCGTCATATGCCGGGTTTCTCTGCGTCTCTCTTCTGGCTCTTGCTCCCCGGAGGCGCGCGCTCCTCCCCACGGAAGATCGAACATAGGCGCCGCTTCGTGAGAAACCCCTTTCTCCTCTCTTTCCGACTCGTCCGAGGGACCATAAAGTGGTTTTTTGAACTCTTTCTTACTGTCTGCGTCTCTTTTTCTTCTCCCTCCAAATTGATGGCGCTGCTTGGGCTCCGAGGAGCCGCCATCTTCTTCATTCTCTATCCCTTACTCCCCCCTTGGTCCAGCGTTTTCTATGGGCCTCTTTTTATGTAGTATATGTAGTTTAGTCTGATTTTTCTCAAACTTTTATGTATTTAAGCCATATTTTGTTGGTCCCGTGTGTCTAGAGACCTCTCTTCTTTTGTATTTTTGATTTTTCGGAAATTTCTTGATTTTTAACATAGTTTTTATTGTATTTATTAAGCCTAAGCCTTACCTTCTCCCCGTTGGCCCCGTGTGTTTAGGGACCTATGTATTTTTGATTTTTCTGAAATTCTTTGTTTTTTTGTGCTATTTTTTTTGTCATGGCCTGCGACTTCAAAGTTTTAAGAGGTGGGTTTTTTTGGCGGGAAAGTTTTAGGTTCAAAAATTGTTTTTTTTTCAGATAAGAGTCTATAATTGCCATTGAAACTTCGAGAGCTTGAAAATGAACGATTAATATTGGAAAAAGGCAAGAATTTTTGAAAGTTTTGCTTGAAAGTCAATTTTTTAGATTTCAGAAGATCCGACTTGCTCATTACCTATAGCGCGAATCTTGATTGCAGTAAGTTTTGGATATCTGAAAATTCACTACCGGTCATTTCGTCACCACGACAATCCGCAACCACGTCGTTTCGAAACCACGAAATCCACGATTTTTGTAGAAAGTTCACATTAAAATCACAACTTTTCAAGTGTGGACTATAACCTGGAATAGTTCACAATACCCTCAATTTCATCCAATTTTAGTGAACATAAAGTGGACTAGTACATAGAGTTGCGAAACGGCTGGTTGCGAAACGTCCAGTTTCAAAAATTCGTAGTTGCGAAACGTCGTAGTTGCGAAGTGACTAGTGGCGAAATGTCCCGGAGCCAACCATAGATAATTTGTGTGATAGTGGTAAGGGGATTCTGAAGTTTGGACGACTTCCTTATTTCCTCCTTCCCTTTTTTGCTATAGAGTTGTTCTAATTGTTTCAGGTAATTGGAAAATGAAGGTCCTCGGACTACTCTTGGTTGTTTGTGCCACCAGCGTCTTCGCCGAGACCACTTTGTCCATATCTGGAAACATGACGTGTCAAAATCTTCATCACCGAGACTGACATTATCCGATTCAGGTGAGTGATCATCGAAAAAAAAAGCTTTCTACATATGAGTAACATTTTAGGAATGACAAACTTCTGAGGGATGGTTACAGGACTGTCACCTCTCCTGTAATAATAATGACAGTTAAAATTGGTTTTGAAAAAGTGAGATTTTTTCGGTTTTTGAGACATCTTGACATCCAGAAACAGAGAAAAACTTTTATTTATTTTCAAATTTTACAGATGGATAATGGGCAGATGCAATGACAAAAGTTTAATAAGCATGTAAGTTTTTGGGATTTCAAAAAATCGAAGGAAGTTTTTTTTGTTTTTCAGGAGCGAGTATGGTTCGAACGAGGGATTTCACAGGAAATTTGATGGATTTGAGAAATTGTAAGATTTTTTTTGGATATTTTATGAATTTTTGAGATTGGTGGCCTAGGAGGTCTTACAATAAAGCTAGGCCATCGTCCATAGAACTTTTTTTTTCGAAATTTGAAAATGTTTTATTTTTCAGAGAATATTCTTCTCAACCACATCAATTTATGTATCTCCAACATGAGAAAGGACAATAATTTTAAAAATTCTTTTTTTTTCTGAAATCAATCAAAATTGTGAACGTTCATGATACGGGCAATAGCGAATTTTGTTTTTGAATATTTTTCTTTTGAATATATTTTAATAAATCAAATTGTGATAAATTGCATTTTCATTCGAAAGTTTATCTTTTCCAGAATCTCAGTATCTCTGTCTGTCTAGCTCTCCAGATGCCCTTACAAAAAACTCTTCAAATTTAAAATTGTTCTAAATAAGGTCCTAGACCTTCTCAGGGGTACCTCCACCGTCATATGGGCTTTGGGACGTTTCGCAACTACAATATTTCAAAACTGGACGTTTCGCAACTTTTCTAGACCTCTTGGAATGTACTTCTTCCTTGAGCATTACTAATCTCCGTTCAAATTCCAAAAGGAGGACCCCCTCACCCCATCTGGTGAGAATAGGAGGATGACCAGTATTACCTAATACTGCCACCCCCCCCCTTTTCCTCATTATCCCTCATCACAGATGTACCGCATATGAACTGGATTAGTGCCAGCCTTCAGTACCTGTCCTCATATGGTTTTCCATATAATCCCTATTTGAATTCAGAATGAAAAAGAGAAAGGGCATGGATATGAGGCACCCAGACGCTTGGCAACTAGACATTACGCAACTCACGTCGATTTCGCAACTTATTTCGATTTCGCAACCACGATATTTCGCAACCAATACATTTCGCAACAAAGACATTTCGCAACCGAGACATTTCGCAACCAGGCATGACATTTCGCAACCATGGAATTTCGCAACTCACGTCGATTTCGCAACCAATACATTTCGCAACAAAGACATTTCGCAACCGAGACATTTCGCAACCAGTCATTTCGCAACCAATCATTTTGCAACTCTGTAAAGAAGTCTAGTTTTCATACATGTGATTACGGATATCATAAACCAATCCAAGGTTGTCATCTACTTTCCAAAACTCTTCAAAATAGATTATTCGAACGTGAATTTTCATATTAAGCACTTGGTGGTTGCAAAATCGACGTGGTTGCGAAATGTCGTAATTGCGAAATTGACGTGAGTTTCGAAATGTCGTAGTTGCGAAATGTCGTAATTGCGAAACGGCAGGTTGCGAAACGTCGGAGTGCCACAATCTCATCGTCGGAATCCCAAAATTTTCAAACTTCTAAATGCACTTTGAACTGTTTACCCCCACTACATTCTTACTGTTATCAACTATTTTATCATCTTTTTTCCTTTTCTCTGCGTCTCTTGATCTTTCATTATCTCTCTGTCAGAAGTTTACATTCCTTATCTTTCCACTGCCTGTTGCTCCAAATGTCAGTTTCCTTTTCATTATATATGTAAACTGTTTGTCGTCCTCCTTACGAGCTCGTCTTTTTGGTACCCATCTGTGTTATAGGGATCCTGGAATCTTGTCTTTTTTCTACCTGATTTTCTATGCTACAGTATTATCTACAGTATTCTCACGATATTTATATTGACACCTGTCTGAATAAGGAGTCTCTTTTTTAAAAAATTATATTTTTCTGAAATTATGTCAATTCGCCATGACAAAGATACAAATGAAGAAATTGTAAGGATTTTCACAAAATTTTACAAAAATGATAATTTCCAATAATTTTCAGGTATGCGGAAAAAAAGAGGAGGAAGAGGAGCATGGATATAATGAATACCAAAATGATATTGCCAGAATGCTTTGTGCACAGTACAAGAAGAAGCACTTTTGGAAATCATCCTGTACGGATTGCTTGAGGACTTCAAAGCTTTTTCTGGAGCAACGGAGAGCTTAGTTTATTTTGATACGGAAAACAACGTCCATCAAGAAGTAGTCCTTTTTTGACCCAATAACCAATACTACCGGATTTTGGAGAACAATCGTCGTGATTATTGTTTCGCTCAAGGGAGACTTGTCGAATTCACAAAGACTCGCCGCTTATGCATTTTTATTATTGTCAATATTTCCGTTTGTAAATTTTCAAATTTTAAACTTTCTAATGAATATTCACAATCTCAGCCTTTTCCACTGTTACTTTGCAGAATTCTTAGAAAACCTCGAAAAAAGAAAAATAAGCTTTTGTCCTTATGAACCTCCAAAAACAAGTTTTCGGCTCTTATCTGCTCCGCTACGTGCACTACTAATCCTCATTTAAACCTCATAAGAAAGAAAACCTCCCAAAAGAAGGGACACCCATCTGGCAGGAATAGGTGGATGACCAGTATTACCTAATAATGCCCCCCCCCCCCCCTCTTACCTCATTATCTTTCATCACAGATGTACCGCACATGAACTGGATTAGTACCAACCCTTAGCACCTGTCCTCTTATGGTCTTCCATATAATCCTTATTTGAATTCAAAATGAAAAAGAGAAAGAGCATGGGTATGAGGAGACATTTCGCAACTAGACATTTCGCAACCACGACATCTTGCAACCACGAAAATTTCGCCACCAAAAATTTCGCAACTAGACATTTTGCGCAATGCCGTGGTTGCGAAGTGTCTTACTTGCGAAATGGCTGGTTGTGAAACATCGTTGTTGCGAAATCGACGTGAGTTGAAAAATGTCGCAGTTGCGAAATGACGGGTTGTGAAATGTCGTGGTTGCGAAATCGACGTAGGTTGCAAAATGTTGTAGTTACGAAATATCGCAGTTGCGAAATGACTAGTTGCGAAATGTCGGGGTGTCCGGTATGATAAGGTGGCTTGGGGTAAAGCTCCTAAACAACAACAAAAAAACCAGGAAAAAACATTTTACAAAATATGTATGATGAAATCGAAGTAGACAAGTTGGCGAGATGGAAGAGACGCAGACAAGCAGGAAAATGCGAGTCAGCCTGTTGAAATGTTAGAGAAGGCAACGCGACGCGGGCACAACAAGGCGATGAGTAACGGACGCGCCTTCCACCGAGGGGGGGGGGGGGGAGAGTAGAAAATAACTCAACTGGTATTGTACCTATCTCAAAATAAATAAAATTTTTGAAATCAGGGGATCAAGCCAATCAGAATGAGTATAAGCACGGCTAGGTTTGAAAAAAAAATTGAAAATTGAAAAAGTACAGATTCTTAATTTTTCTGGACTCGTTGAAGTTCAATGTTTGGGGATTTTGATTGTCTGTTATTCATTGAAGTTCCAAAAATACAGATTCTTCAATTTTTGGAGCTTCTGATGTTTTGATGTTCAAAGGACATTCAGAATTCTGTGTAATGACTTTCTTACAAGTGAGGTTGTTAGAGGAACTGAACTCGTGAGATCACTAATCCTGAACATCTGTGGAAATATAATAAAACATGGAAACACAGTTCTAGATAATTACAAATTTATTTAGAATACAAAAAAATAAGTTCCGCCGAACAAGCTTGGCCGGCGGAAAAACTTGGCCTCCGGAAACACTTGGCCTCCGGAAAAACTTGGCGGAAAAACTTGACCTCCAAAAAAACCCGGCGGAAAAACTTGGCCGGCGGAAAACCTTGGCCGGCGGAAAAACTTGGCCGGCGGAAAACCTTGGCCGGCGGAAAAACTTGACCGGCGGAAAAACTTGGCCGGCGGAAAAACTTGGCCGCCGAAAAATCTTGGCCGGCGGAAAAACTTGGCCGGCGGAAAAACTTGGCCGCCGAAAAATCTTGGCCGCCGAAAAATCTTGGCCACCGGAAAAACTTGGCCGCCGAAAAATCTTGGCCACCGGAAAAACTTGGCCGCCGAAAAATCTTGGCCGGCGGAAAAACTTGGCCGCCGAAAAATCTTGGCCGGCGGAAAATCTTGGCCGGCGGAAAAACTTGGCCGCCGAAAAATCTTGGCCACCGGAAAAACTTGGCCGCCGAAAAATCTTGGCCACCGGAAAAACTTGGCCGCCGAAAAATCTTGGCCACCGGAAAAACTTGGCCGCCGAAAAATCTTGCCGGCGGAAAAACTTGGCCGCCGAAAAATCTTGGCCGGCGGAAAATCTTGATCACCGGAAAAACTCGGCCTTCGGAAAAAATTGGCCGCCGGAAGAACCCGGCGGAAAAACTTGGCCGGCGGAGACACCCGGCCAAAAACCTGGCGGTAAAAAACACCCGGCGAGCTAGACTATACTAGACTAGCTAGACTAGCTATGCTAGACTAGACTAGCTATACTAGCCACACTAGCTATACTAGCCATACTAGACTAGACTACCCAGCCTAGCTATGCTAGCGTGCGGGCGGCGGTGCGGGCGTGCGGCCGTGCGGCGGGCGACGACTGGGCGCCTGGGGCCCTCGCAAAAACTGGCAAAAAAACCCTCCCTTCGGAGCCCGAAAAATCCCCGGATTCGGCTAGCTTCCGGGCATTCCTTCCCTCCTCTCGCCTGCATCCACTTCTCCGTCGGTTGCGCGAACCGTCGAAGAAGCTTCGCTTGCCAGTGGCAGCGACCGGTGGCCGCCACCGTACTACCACCGTGGTGATAGTACGACGAGGTTCGCCGGGAGATCTACGTCTAATGTGTGGTTGGGCTGGCGCTTATAAGGGTGGGTGTAGACGAGCGGCCGACACCTCACGGACTTTTAGAACTTTTAGAAAAAACATCCCAATACCAGCAACATCGTCACAAGACCCTCAGAATCTCCCGCAGGAAGTTCTGGATGTTCTTATCAATGGAAACGTTGATCGGAACAAGACTCATGATAAGGCCATGGCAGCTCAAAAAAATGGATTCATTGGGACTCTGAAAAAGGAAACTCTAGACGAGATGCAAGTCGTCGAATACGGAACGACTAGAAGGCTCCAATACATTTCGCAACCAGTCTTTTCGCAACTCACTTCAATTTCTCAACTACGACCTTTCGCTACCGGTCATTTCGCCAATCCGCAACCACGTCGTTTCGCAACGTTTGAAGAGTTGTGAAACGGCTAGTTGCGAAACGTTCGGTTTCGAAATGTCTTGTTTGCAAATTATCGCGGTTGCGAAATCGCCGTAAGTTGCGAAATGTCGTAGTTGCGAAATGACTAGTTGCGAAATATCTTGGAACCGGATAATTCACGGCGGTATGGCCGCCATGGTTTTTCTTTATCAGAATTACCTTATCCAAAATACTGCGGTGGGCATTTCGGCTCTGAGCAACCTCAACTTAGAAGTTTTGTAACTTTGTACAGAGTTGTAGGATTTGTTCGAAAATTTTCAGTACTTTTATACATATCTTGAAAAACAAGGTGACCAAATTTTGCATCACTAGAAATTACCAAAATCAGTTTACAAGCTCTATTAACTGAGACTGGCACTAGTCAGGTATATGCCAAGTATGGAGTCTATGACTCCTACGGACTGCTTTGCAAAATTCTTGGACATTTCAAGTTGAAATATGTTGAATTTGAGTGGAAATTCTACCAACATTACAACGGAAATTCGGATATGAGTATTTGGAAAAGGTGTGAGAATGCAAATGCGCTCTAATCGAAATTTTCAAAAAATGATTTGCAGTGCGGAAGAGATGTATTCGTTGCCAGAGAAAATGAAAGAATCATTCAAACACGTTATGAAGATGCTGGACGTCATTGATCGGTATAGAAATGAAAACGCGCCCCAGTGGTAAAAATTTCTAATTTTTAGTATAATCCTGAGAAAGACGTCGGGGTAATTCAAGAATAGCCCCCCCCCCCCCCCTCAATAACGCTGATATTGAATGGGTGGGGTGCTTATCTTGAACGGGTGTCCGACTAGTATGCTTCATGCAAAAAAAGAGGGGGGGGGGGGGGGGTATTTTGAATGGGTGGGGTGCTCAACTTCAATGGGTAGAGAGATTCCAATTCTAATTGGTGGGGGGCTATACTTAGGTTCAGTTTGGGGGGTCATAGTTGAGTAGAGGGGGGTGCTATAATTCAATACCCCCAAGACGTCTCGTGACATCCGCGAATTGGTGGATGGCTCAACTTTCCATTGTGATAAAGCCACTGTGATGATGTTGTATTTTTGGGAAGATTGGGAGCATTATGTCACTCGGATTAATAAATGGCGCATATTCTACGACCGGGAGGGCTCCGTCTCCTGTGAGGACGACGATGGTAACGACATTAATCTCAGTGAATAGAAAAATTTCGCATCTGATTCGAGAAGACGACTAGACATGATGTGTGATGATGCTGAAACGTTCCTGAAAAATCCAATCAAGTGTGGATTCTTCAGAAATGTTTCAGCATCATCACACATCATGTCTAGTCGTCTTCTCGAATCAGATGCGAAATTATCATTGTGAGGGACGCTGGAGTTTATAAGGTAGGGTGTAGACGAGCGGCCGACACCTCACGGGTTCCGCGCGCCACTATGTTTTGTGTACGCACTCTCCGCTTTTCGCACACTCTCTCGCGGTCAGAGAAAAAATGGGTCGAATTTGGGCGATTTTTCGGATTTTCTGGCAAAAAATTGGGTTTTTGAAATTTCTAGAGCGATTTTTCGCGTTTTAAATGAAAAATGCTATCAAAAATCGAGTGTATTCGGTCTGAAAAGCCCAAAAATCGATAATTTGGTCAGAATTTCGAAAAATGGATTTTTAAAGTTTTTCATGTAAAAAGTATAGGTTTTTGCATTTTCTAGAGTGATTTTTCGGGTTTTTAAAGGTTGAAATCATCAAAAATAGTGTTTTTTCTTTGTCTAAAAAGTGAAAAAAATCCATTTTTTCAATAAAAAAAATCAAAAAAAATTTTTCGAAATTTTAATAAAATAGATTTTTCATGTTTTTTTCCAGTTTTATTCTTCAATTTTCCGGATTTTATACTTCATGTAATTGTCAAAATTCGTATTTTTTTCGGTCTGAAAATCGAACTTCGAAAATTGTACTTCAAATGCTTCAGATGATTGTTGGGAAGGTGATTGCGGATACCTAAAAGTCTCTGAAAACTATAATTCCTCTCGAAATCTCCAGAATTCGCTCGATTTTTGTCGATATTCCATTTAAAATGCATTTTTTGGTCCACAAAAAAAACTAAATTCAAATTTTTCCTCTTCGCTCCATTTTCACTAAGCGGGATATCGGAGCATCGTTGCCTTTTTTGTCTGCGTCTCTCTGAAATACACACTGCATCGTCGCTCGCGCGGCGCCTGAAAGGGTGTGTATTTTTCGATTTTTCCTTCGTTTTTTGAGTGAAAACTGATTGTTTTTCAGGGTAAAACGACGCAAAGAGACCAGAAGAAGGACGAGAAGGTTAGAATCGGAGATAAATGCCGATTTTCTAACCTTCAAAACGCACAAAACCCAGGGTCGCGCCGAAGGCGCTGTGCATTTTTTTCCAGGATTTTTGAGGGGTTTTTAGTGGATTTTTTGTGCAAAAAGAGCCCAGCGAAGTGATTAGCCAGGTGCTCGAGTTCGTGGTGGCAGACATATGCATCTGTCACTCGACTTGAATGCTCGGCGAACTCTTTGCGCCATTTTTAAACTTTTTTTTTAATTCTGGGTGTAAAATCGATGAAAAGAGCGATCTGTTGTAGAAATGAAGGCTATTTTCACATCGGAGCAGGTGAAAATGGCCTGAAAACCTTGAATTTTTTCAATCCGCTATTCCCAAATTTGAAAAACCGCCAAAAATCGTCATACGCTAAACCCAGCGCAACGCGTTATTTCGGAGTGTCGTTGGGGGAAATAAAAATAAATCTTGAATTTTCGATTTTTCAGGCTATTTTTTGGTCAATTTCGGTCATTATTAGTGGACTTTTTTTGGTTTTGAGTCGAAAAAATGTCAGAAAAACGATAAAAATCGAGAAAAACCTTGAAAAAACACTTGCAATTAAGAAAAATTGGTGATTTTCGAGCGAAATGGATTTTTCAGGAAAATCGATGGTTTCGGGTAGTTTTCTATGATTTTTGGTAATTTTTAGTGATAAATCTACCGATTTTCAGGATTTTTCAAGCTGCCAACACATATTTGAACCAACTTCAACGCCGAAATTCAAGAAAATCATAAAAAATCGGAAAAATGGAAAACTTCGTCCAAAATCGAGAAAATCAACAAAATTCTTTGAAAAAAGGTCTCAAAAACATGATAATAATCATCAAAATCACAAAATTTGGGTCTAGAAGCCCCTCAAAATCACAATTTTTGACAAAAACAATGGATTTTCCTCGAAATTTCACTAAAAAATTAAAATTTGAAAATTTTTGGCAAATATTGCAAAAATTGACCAAATTCTTCGAAAAATGACTCTAAAACATGATGAAAACTTCAAAAATTGAGGTTTTTCGGTGTAGAAATAGTGAAAAATCCCAAAATTGTGACCAAAATGCGGATTTTCGGAAAAATTTCACCTAAAAGTCGAAAATCAGAAAATCATCGATTTTAAGCCATTTTTCGTCTATTTCATACTCATAATAGCAAAAATAGCCTATTTTTAACGTTTGGAACACTAAAAATCAGCTGAAAATCTAGTGTTTTCAATTGAAATTCGCATTTTTCGGGAAAAAAGTTTTTTTTTGTTGGAAATTTTTTTTCCGAAAAATGCGAATTTTAATTGAAAACACTAGATTTTCAGCTGATTTTTAGTGTTCCAAACGTTAAAAATAGGCTATTTTCATCTATTTTAGGTAAAAAATAGACGAAAAATGGCTTAAAATCGATGATTTTCGACTTTTGGGTGAAATTTTTTCGAAAATCCGCATCTTGGTCACAATTTGGGGGGGTTTTTCAATATTTCTACACCGAAAAATCACAATTTTTGAAGTTTTTATAATGTTTTAGAGTCATTTTTCGAGGAATTTGGTCAATTTTTACAATATTCGCCAAAAATGTTCAAACTTCGGTATTTTTTGTGAAATTTCGAGGAAAATCCATATTTTTGGTCGAAAATTGTGATTTTTAGGGGCTTCTAGACCCAAATTTTGTGATTTTTCACAATTTTTGAAATTTATTATGCTTTGGAACATTGTTTTTCAAGAAATTCCGTTGATTTTCTCGATTTTGGCCGAAAAATTCCAATTTTTCTGATTTTTCATGTTTTTCTTGAATTTCTGCGTTGAAGATGGTCCAAATACCAGTTTGTAGCTTGAAAAATGCTGAAAATCGATAGACTTAGTACTAAAAATCACTAAAAATCAAAGAAAACTACCCAAAACCATTGATTTTCCAGGAAAATCCATTTCGCTCGAAAATCACCGATTTTTCTCAATTTCAAGTGGTTTTTCAAAGTTTTTGTCGATTTTTATCTCTAAAAATCAAGACTTTTCTCTACATTTCACCAGCAAAAATCACCAAAAAATTCCACTGAAAATGACCGAAAAATGACCAAAAAAATCAGAAGAAGTCTATGAAATGAAAAATCGGAAATCGGACAACGACGTCTTCTGAAAATCGGAACACTGAAATCCTAACAAATGTTGAAAAAAAAAGCAGAATTCAGAATAGCCCTTCAGAATCCTCCCGAATCTTCAGAATCCAGAATCCACTCAACAATGAATCTTGAATCCTTGCTGACGTCTTCGGAGTCGATGCACCATGTCTTCTGAATTCAGAATCTCCAACTTTGACGTCTTCTGAATCTGAAATCTAGAAAGAACCTTTTTTTTCTTGTCCCCCTGATTTCAGAAACGCTTTCAGAATCCTCCCATATCTTCAGAATCCAGAATCCTCTTCACGATGCCTTCTGAATCTTAACCTCTTCTGAATTTCTCTTTGGGATCCAATTCTTCTTGATGATGTCTTCTGATTTCAGAATTCAGTCTTCTGAATTCCTTCGAATTTCTGAATTTCTAGTAGAAAAATCTCTATTTCTCCTCTGCTGTTTTCCAGATTGTCCGCCCGATTTTTTTGGTCATTTTTGGTCATTTTCAGTCGAATTTTTGGTGATTTTTGAAAAAAAAATTAGAGAAAATTCTTGATAATTTCGGTCAAAATCTATATCAAAATTGACCAAAAAACCTATTTTTTCCGAAAAATACGATTTTTTTATGTGAAAATCACAATTTTCGACCAAAAATATGGATTTTCCTCGAAATTTCACTCAAAAATTAGAAATTTGAAAAAAGCAAATTTTGGCAAATACTGCAAAATTGACCAAATTCCTCGAAAAATGACTCTAAAACATGAGAAAAACTTCAAAAATTGTGATTTTTCGGTGTAGAAATAGTGAAAAATCCCCCAAATTTTGATCAAAAATACGAATTTCACCAAAAGAAATTTCACCTAAAATCAGAAAATCATAAATTTTAAACCATTTTTCGTCTATATTTCACCTAAAATAGACGAAAATAGCCGATTTTTAACGTTTGGAACACTAAAAATCAGCTGAAAATCCAAATTTTTACCTAAAAATTCGTATTTTTCGGGAAAAAAGTTTGTTGGAAAATTTTTTTTCCGAAAAATACGAATTTTTAGGTGAAAAACTAGATTTTCAGCTAATTTTTAGTGTTCCAAACGTTAAAAATCGGCTATTTTCGTCTATTTTAGGTGAAATATAGACGAAAAATGGTTTAAAATTTATGATTTTCTGATTTTAGGTGAAATTTCTTTTGGTGAAATTGTGGCGAAAATTCGTATTTTTGGTCACAATTTGGGGATTTTTCACTATTTCTACACCGAAAAATCAAAATTTTTGAAGTTTTTCTCATGCTTTGAAGTCATTTTTCGAGGAAATTGGTCAATTTTTGCAATATTTGCCAAAAATTTCAAATTTCGGGTTTTTGAGTGAAATTTCGAGGGAAATCCATATTTTTGGTCGAAAATCGTGATTTTTAGGGGCTTCTAGACCCAAATTTTTGTGATTTTGATGATCATTATCATGTTTTCGAGACCTTTTTTCAAAGAATTTCGTTGATTTTCTCGATTTTGGCCGAAATTTTCCATTTTTTTCCGATTTTTCATGTTTTTCTTGAATTTCGGTGTTGAAGATGGTCCAAATACCAGTTTGTAGCTTGAAAAATCCTGAAAATCGGTAGATTTATCACTAAAAATTACCAAAAATCATAGAAAACTACCCGAAACCATCGATTTTCCTGAAAAATCCATTTCGCTCGAAAATCACCAATTTTTCTTAATTGCAAGTGTTTTTTCAAGGTTTTTCTCGATTTTTATCGTTTTTCTGACATTTTTTTGACTCAAAACCAAAAAAAGTCCACTAATAATGACCGAAATTGACCAAAAAATAGCCTGAAAAATCGAAAATTCAAGATTTATTTTTATTTCCCCCAACGACACTCCGAAATAACGCGTTGCGCTGGGTTTAGCGTATGACGATTTTTGGCGGTTTTTCAAATTTGGGAATAGCGGATTGAAAAAATTCAAGGTTTTCAGGCCATTTTCACCTGCTCCGATGTGAAAATAGCCTTCATTTCTACAACAGATCGCTCTTTTCATCGATTTTACACCCAGAATTAAAAAAAAAGTTTAAAAATGGCGCAAAGAGTTCGCCGAGCATTCAAGTCGAGTGACAGATGCATATGTCTGCCACCACGAACTCGAGCACCTGGCTAATCACTTCGCTGGGCTCTTTTTGCACAAAAAATCCACTAAAAACCCCTCAAAAATCCTGGAAAAAAATGCACAGCGCCTTCGGCGCGACCCTGGGTTTTGTGCGTTTTGAAGGTTAGAAAATCGGCATTTATCTCCGATTCTAACCTTCTCGTCCTTCTTCTGGTCTCTTTGCGTCGTTTTACCCTGAAAAACAATCAGATTTCACTCAAAAAACGAAGGAAAAATCGAAAAATACACACCCTTTCAGGCGCCGCGCGAGCGACGATGCAGTGTGTATTTCAGAGAGACGCAGACAAAAAAGGCAACGATGCTCCGATATCCCGCTTAGTGAAAATGGAGCGAAGAGGAAAAATTTGAATTTAGTTTTTTTTGTGGACCAAAAAATGCATTTTAAATGGAATATCGACAAAAATCGAGCGAATTCTGGAGATTTCGAGAGGAATTATAGTTTTCAGAGACTTTTAGGTATCCGCAATCACCTTCCCAACAATCATCTGAAGCATTTGAAGTACAATTTTCGAAGTTCGATTTTCAGACCGAAAAAAATACGAATTTTGACAATTACATGAAGTATAAAATCCGGAAAATTGAAGAATAAAACTGGAAAAAAACATGAAAAATCTATTTTATTAAAATTTCGAAAAATTTTTTTTGATTTTTTTTATTGAAAAAATGGATTTTTTTCACTTTTTAGACAAAGAAAAAACACTATTTTTGATGATTTCAACCTTTAAAAACCCGAAAAATCACTCTAGAAAATGCAAAAACCTATACTTTTTACATGAAAAACTTTAAAAATCCATTTTTCGAAATTCTGACCAAATTATCGATTTTTGGGCTTTTCAGACCGAATACACTCGATTTTTGATAGCATTTTTCATTTAAAACGCGAAAAATCGCTCTAGAAATTTCAAAAACCCAATTTTTTTGCCAGAAAATCCGAAAAATCGCCCAAATTCGACCCATTTTTTCTCGGACCGCGAGAGAGTGTGCGAAAAGCGGAGAGTGCGTACACAAAACATAGTGGCGCGCGGAACCCGTGAGGTGTCGGCCGCTCGTCTACACCCTACCTTATAAACTCCAGCGTCCCTCACAATGATAATTTCGCATCTGATTCGAGAAGACGACTAGACATGATGTGTGATGATGCTGAAACATTTCTGAAGAATCCACACTTGATTGGATTTTTCAGGAACGTTTCAGCATCATCACACATCATGTCTAGTCGTCTTCTCGAATCAGATGCGAAATTTTTCTATTCACTGAGATTAATGTCGTTACCATCGTCGTCCTCACAGGAGACGGAGCCCTCCCGGTCGTAGAATATGCGCCATTTATTAATCCGAGTGACATAATGCTCCCAATCTTCCCAAAAATACAACATCATCACAGTGGCTTTATCACAATGGAAAGTTGAGCCATCCACCAATTCGCGGATGTCACGAGACGTCTTGGGGGTATTGAATTATAGCACCCCCCTCTACTCAACTATGACCCCCCAAACTGAACCTAAGTATAGCCCCCCACCAATTAGAATTGGAATCTCTCTACCCATTGAAGTTGAGCACCCCACCCATTCAAAATACCCCCCCCCCCCCTCTTTTTTTGCATGAAGCATACTAGTCGGACACCCGTTCAAGATAAGCACCCCACCCATTCAATATCAGCGTTATTGAGGGGGGGGGGGCTATTCTTGAATTACCCCGACGTCTTTCTCAGGATTATACTAAAAATTAGAAATTTTTACCACTGGGGCGCGTTTTCATTTCTATACCGATCAATGACGTCCAGCATCTTCATAACGTGTTTGAATGATTCTTTCATTTTCTCTGGCAACGAATACATCTCTTCCGCACTGCAAATCATTTTTTGAAAATTTCGATTAGAGCGCATTTGCATTCTCACACCTTTTCCAAATACTCATATCCGAATTTCCGTTGTAATGTTGGTAGAATTTCCACTCAAATTCAACATATTTCAACTTGAAATGTCCAAGAATTTTGCAAAGCAGTCCGTAGGAGTCATAGACTCCATACTTGGCATATACCTGACTAGTGCCAGTCTCAGTTAATAGAGCTTGTAAACTGATTTTGGTAATTTCTAGTGATGCAAAATTTGGTCACCTTGTTTTTCAAGATATGTATAAAAGTACTGAAAATTTTCGAACAAATCCTACAACTCTGTACAAAGTTACAAAACTTCTAAGTTGAGGTTGCTCAGAGCCGAAATGCCCACCGCAGTATTTTGGATAAGGTAATTCTGATAAAGAAAAACCATGGCGGCCATACCGCCGTGAATTATCCGGTTCCAAGATATTTCGCAACTAGTCATTTCGCAACTACGACATTTCGCAACTTACGGCGATTTCGCAACCGCGATAATTTGCAAACAAGACATTTCGAAACCGAACGTTTCGCAACTAGCCGTTTCACAACTCTTCAAACGTTGCGAAACGACGTGGTTGCGGATTGGCGAAATGACCGGTAGCGAAAGGTCGTAGTTGAGAAATTGAAGTGAGTTGCGAAAAGACTGGTTGCGAAATGTATTGGAGCCTTCTAGTTTCTTTTCATTTTCTGTACACTCTTACTACAGTATTACCCATTTTTCCAAAACTCACTTCATTGTCTCATAAGCCGGCAACAATCCATATTCCACTATTCTGCTCCATGCCACTCCCAATGCTCCTGCCACATTACTCCACCCAATAAACGGTGCCAAATCTGTTGCATTATCAGCAGCGGCCAAAAATCCAACTTGAAGAATTGCACCATCTCCGGGCAGTGGGAATTGGAATAGTAGATGAATAGGTACAAGAATTAGGGGGATCTTTTTCATGGTCTCTTTTTTTTTGAGATTGCCAAAAAAACAGGAAAAAGAAGAGTAGTAAGAAGAAATAAAAACAAGAAATCGAAATTGAGAGAAGTCCCAAAACTTTGGATATACGCAAGTGTGTGGGCAGATAGGAAGAAAAAGAAGCCATATCGTTTCGAAATTTCGAGAAAATTCAAAGTCCCGGGGCACACATATGACTTGAAAACGGGAAGCCTTAACATAAGACAAAACTAAAAATATTTTTGTCATGATTCATAAAAACAGGAATTCGAGGAAAAATTGAGAAAATGATGAAAAATACGTCATTTTTCAAGAATGGAAAGCAGGAAGATTTGGTTCCTGAATAAGGGAAGAACTTCGTTCGATCTCCGAGAGTTTCGAAATCGATTTTCGCTTGTCGGACGATTTTCCAATCCAAAAACTCTTCCATTTCAAACAAATCGATATCAAATCGATGAAGATGACCGAAATGAGACTTGTGAAGATTCGAGACGTGAGTAGTATGTATTTGGTTTTCTAGGCCACCAACTGAAAAAATATATTGACTAAAAAAATCAAATTCTGAACATGACTTTGTCTTTGTCTCGGTTTGGGAGTGCCATTTTTGATCTACTTACCATCGGTGGCCTAGAAATTCTTTTTTTTTGTTCACCTAGGCCATCGATATTTCCGATGGTCGAAAACAACACGAAAAAAACAAGTCAAGACTATTTGTTGTTTTTTGAGCTTGCTCACCTCTTTCGGAGTTAAAAGAGGATTCCGGTCAAAAATTTTTATTGCTTGAAATACGTAAAATAGTGTGTAGATTCCGAAAATCATAATGAAAATGCGCAAAAAACGATCTAAACCCCCGAAAAATGATTCCGAAATGAGCAAACATCACGCGACTGGTCTCCGGGGGCCGTGGCCGAGTCTACATTAGAGTCTACATTGAAAAAATGTAGATAAAAAATAGTTTATCGCATTTTTTCTGATTTTCCCGTGGTATAAATGTTCAGCAGGGTCCATTTCATCGAAAAAATTCGAAATCGTTAAAATCGGTTATCGGAACTCGTAGGAATTAGACTTCAAGTGAATCGCTAAACGAGCGGCTGATGCAGTGTCTTCTCAGTCTGCTGGAACAGATGCAAAAACCTGGAATCTGGAAAAAATGTTATAAACTAAGAATTTTAAGCTTCGTTTAACTATTATTCTCATTTTTTTCAAGTCAGTTTAATTGAATTTGATAATTTCAGGTAATTATTAACGCGTCGCATAGGCTAGTTTAGCTAGGAACAAGCAATATAGTGTAGTGTGGCTAAGTTAGTACTTTTTGGAAATTTTTTATTGTAAATAGAGCGAGGCTGAAGAAATTAAAGATACTAGGTAAACATTTTCCAGAATGGGTCGCACGAAAAGTAGCGTACGCGCGAAGCGAGCAGCGATAGAGGTGGCAAGATCTGAGCAGAAGAAGCAGAGGAAAAAAGCGAGAGATGAGCAGTTAGAGCACCATTTGAATCAAAAACTGGAGTTAGAGGACGCGTTGGCGCAGCGGGATAGATATGTGGAACTTTTGGAGCAAAAAGTGATCGAGTTGGAGCGCAAAGTGCGAGAGTTGGAGCAAGTGGCTAGTGCAAAGGATGTAGAGCTGGAAAAAGAGCGAGGCGATAAGGCATATCTGAAAGGCAAAAATGCGTTGTTTAAGCAAAAAGTCGAAAATCTAGTAGACCGTAATAGAGATCTCAATGATGCCAATCACAAATCCCAACATGATTTTGTAAAAGCACAATTAGAGTCTCTAAAACACGCTGCCAAAAAAAAGAAAGCCAACGAAGCCAAAGTAAAGACGTTGGAAACGATTATTAGGAAGCTGGTCGAGGAATCTCCTACTGGAGGAGCAAAATTGAAGAAATTCGGTCGTAATCTGAAGCAGCAGACCAAAAATGTACGCTGCCAGAAACTTCTAGAATGTATTCGAAAAAGCGTTGGAGATGATGTGTTTGATGAATTCATCTCTGAATTCTGTAGATATGTTGCGAGAAGTAGAGAATGCTCATTCAAACTCGGATTGTCAGAATTGGATAGCTTCTTGGCTACTGTCAAGTGGAAACTTTCTGATGGATTTTTGAAAGATTTTAAAGCTTTCCTCCGCTCGAAACTTGGATTTGATATCTTCCAGTCTCGTGAGAAAATCCACCTCCTTCGGAATAAATTCTCGAATCTAGACCAATATGAGATTTCCGTGAATACTGTAGTCCGAAAAGCAGGAGAGAGACAAGTTGAAGTAGATACAGCTATCATCAGAGCCACTGATTTACACTCTCTTTTGAGAACTCGACTTGAGAGACTTCACGAAAACGGTCGATTGAGACTGAAAAATCCTGATGACGTTATCACTCTTGGTGTAGGAGGAGACAAAGGAGGAGCCCACACTAAGCTAGTTATTGCTATTGGCAACGTGGATACTCCGAATAACCCTCACGGATTGTTATTGATCGGAATGTACCAAGGCAGTGATGATTACGATTCCTTGAAAAAGTTCATGTCTCCAGTGTTCCATCTTGTCAACAACCTGAAATCAGTTACGTATACTGAAAATGGAACAGAAGTAACTAGAGAAATCCAGAAATACGCCCTAGGCGACTGTAAATTTCTATCCTCTATTCTTGGCCATTCAGGACAATCCTGCTCAACTCCCTGCTTCATTTGTGCCTTAGCATGGACTAACAAAGGCAAAAACGCTTCTCAATTGGAGACATTTGATTTTTCAAAAGTTGGTCGCCCTTATAGACCTGACGAACTGAAAACTCCCTTAATCGAGGCTAACTCAGCGGCTGTAGCTCCACCAGAAGTGCATTCCATTCTTGGAGTAGCCCAATCTTACATCGTTGATTGGCTAATCTCGCTTTGCAATAAGCTGGATTCCACTACTGATTTACCAGAGAGTTTGAAAAGCCAGCGGAAATACCGACAAAGCCTCCAAGAAGAATTTGAATTCTTCAAATCTCGCTGCTCTGCTCTCAACTCTTCTTATGACATCGTAGTGGCCTTGATTGAAGTCACCGAAAAGTGTGCCAAATCTGGAATAAAAACATTTGCTCACATTAAGCCTTGTGCTTCTAGCTTCTGCGCTATTTCTTCAACGAAAAAACAGATATTCGGAAAAGCAGAGCTTTTTTACTGCTTAGGATGTCACCGTCACGTTCATTCCGTATGCGCATTGCTCGTCAACCCTGACGAGGAGCTCCAGCCAGATGCCAGGTGTCTCGAATGTCGCAAACAAAAGACCAATATTTCGTTGGACGATAGACTCCAGATCCTGAATGGAATGCGCGCTAATCTCCTGCAAAAAATCGATGATGATCTAGATTATTTGGTGGATGTAGAGGCAGATATTGAAAATATCACAGTCGATGCTTTGGTTGGCCCCACTCGTCAAAAGTTCGAAACTGTGTTGAAAAGCATTGGATGTGATCTAAGAACTTGGTACCAGCAATTAACTGGTAACCAAGTTCGTCGCTTGCTCAGACCGGAAAATATTCGGAAAATCTTAGACGTTTTCCCCCTAAACAGCTCCCCTAACTTGCCATACATGGAACAGGCTATGATGAGTCTTGGAAAAATTATGAGTAGCGGGGACAATAAGGAAAAAACGGACTCGGAAATCGACGAGCTTGAGACTGTTCTTGACACATTTCTGTACAATCTGAAACAAGCTCAGCCGAAGTCCACTGTCACGCCCAAGATGCATTTACTCCTTTCCCATCTCATTCCATTTCTTCGCATTCATAGAAGTTGGGGTCACATCACAGAACAGGGACTCGAGCATTTGCATGCTATCGTGAATTCCCTCAATGTTCGCCTCGCTTCTACACTAGACCCCACAAAAAAAGCAAAACTTATTATCAAATCCCTTTCCAATTTCAATTACATCTTTGATGTCGGACAGTCGTGGTATACTTCTCATTGAAACATTATTCCTTTCCTTTGTTTGCTGTTTCTTTCTTCACATAATTGTTGTTTGTTCTTCTAATTGTTCATTTTAAGTTGTTCTTCTCATTTGTTTCGATAAACCGAGTGTTTTACTTCCGTTAGAAGTCCAGGAAGAACCTGGAAAATGGTTGCCGGAGAAGTATTTTCTGTTTCGGGGCGACTAACCGCATGTCTCGTACTGCTCCAATTGCTCTCTCCGCTCGTTGCCCTTCCATCTGCCATTGCCGAAAAAAAAAACGATGAAAAATAACACATGAATTCGATAAGCAACTGACTATGAAACGGTTAGAACAGTATCCGACCTTTTGTGTTGTAGTCCCGGACGTTCACCATCTAAAATTTCATCAGAATTTCCGAAAATGGAGCTTCCATTTTGGAAACTTCCAACTTTTTTCAAACTCTGCCGTGTTTAGACTCATTCTCACCGTCTAGATGCCGTGATTCTGAAAATCAAGTTTTCATGTAACTATGCAAAAAATCCCTAGAGCTATGCTTATTTTGTAGTCCCAAATATACACCGGGGCTTTCTCACCACCTCTCTTCTTGTTGTGTGCACGTTCCCACATTTTATTGTCATTCCGACCGACCCCTTTTTCTCCCCAAACATTTCGACGAAGCAAAATGACGATCTCGATTATTTATGCCTCTTTCTGCTTCTCTGCGTCTCTTCGTCTCATCCTTCCTCACTTCCATCATTCCCAATATTCATTCTTTTCCCCGAAAGACGTCCCGACTCCCCCAGATGTCTCCCTTTTTGTAATTTTCTGTCTATTATTTTTCTCTAATTGCTACATATAATCCCTATACCAATATCCGATTACGGTTACTGTTGGCCTCGTGTGTCTAGAGGTCTTTTCCGGCTCGGTGTTCTTATTTTGCTGAAATTTTGAAAAAAAAGTGAGTTTTCAAAGAGTAAAGTTTTCAAAAAGTAGAAAATACATACGAATGAAGAAAAAAATTTACGTAAAGTGTTTCGCAAAGCTTGTGATCAAGAATTATCGGAAAATTTAGATTTTCGCGGTTTTATCGGAAAATTCGCAAGTCTCCCGGATTTGTGGAGAGGCTTTTCCGTTAGGGAACACCTTTCGAAAAATGATTTTTTTTGGTTTTGTTAAATTTTTGGCTCTGTTCCAGTTTATTGGCTCTCCTCTTCTTCTCCTTCTCTTCTTTCTCCCGACTTTTGCCGACGGTTATTCCCTGGATTGCGAGTATGACCGTTTCCACTTTCTACAAATAGAAACTGAAGGGACGGCACCGGCATCTCAAATGCAACTGACAACGCCGATGATAAAGGTGATTTTCAATTTCAGGAAGTAACACAATCGTTTCCCCTCTCTTCCTCGTTGTTGTATCATCTCAATCCCACCCAATTGTTATTCAAATGTCGGCCACAAAAGACCTTTTCAAACTCTCAGATCAATATTCTAGAGCAGGCAGTGCGTGTGTGTGTGTATGCGGGCGCACTGGGTGACAGTGTGCTGGGCTGTGCCCATTGATTTTTAGGCACCAGAGGTCTTTTCCGCCCAAAACAATCAATGACACTTCTAGCCCCTCAATGTTCCTCTCCTGCTATCTTGTTTTTCAATAATTATTGGTTTTTTTCAGCACCACCGTCTCTTCGACTATCTCATAATGACCGGAACCAACAACCTTGTCAACTCCAAGCCAAAGGAGCAGGTCATCATGATGACCACCCCAGAACAGCAACTTCTCGCTGCTCAACATAAGTCGACTGGAAAGGAGCTCGTCGGATTCGTCGTCTCAATTGCCATCGTCATCACCATGTTCTTCTTTGGAATCAAATACACTTGAATTCATTCCAATCTACAATTCTTAATCCCAAATAGAACGTGTCTTTCCTAATTTTTTTATCAAAAATAAAATTGTTTAATTGTAACTTCCTGTTAGAAAAATTTCCATAGCAATCCCGGCAAAGAACATGAACATCGCATACAGAAAGTTTGTAGACGGTTATACCAATTGCCACTACAACAGGATTTCGTGCAGAAAAATAGTTGGCGGGAAAAGTTTTCGCCAAGAAACGAGAGAAAACTTGCAATGTGTATTTTTTTTTTGTCGTGCCGTCGATAGCTCAGTTGGTAGAGCGGAGGACTGTAGAGTCAGTGGGTATCCTTAGGTCGCTGGTTCGAATCCGGCTCGACGGATTTCTTTTGCTTTTTTTTTAGTTGACGTTCTGAATGGGTATTGCTTTTTCAATCACTAAGATATTGATAAATTGTGCCGAAAGACGACAAGATGTGTTCGATGAATGTTTCAAATGACATCTATGGGAAGTTAAAGATAATTCCCAAACAAAGTATGCTTAGATTGAATCTTTCTGACCATGCTGAGTAAACCTAGAACACTATTTTTTGTATGTGATCATTTTTTTTTGGGATTTTGCTGCCTGAATACATGGGCCGAACAAAAACCTTTTTCAAAGTTTACCCCTGTCGACCTTTAACACGAATTTCACACAATCATATTTTAAACTTAGCTCTCTCAAGTTATCTTCTAAACCTTTTTCTTCCCCCCCCCCCCCCCCCCCCCCTTCTCCCGTCTTTGAATCCCAAAGTTTTCATTTTTCAATAAAACCATTATGATTCAAAGTTGCGTTTTCAGACAAATGACACAGTTTTAGTGTACTTATGTTGCATTCCAGAGCAACCAAGAGATGCATAGTTGACTATGGAACGGTTAGAACAGTATCCGACCTTTTGTGTTGTAGTCCCGGACGTTCACCATCCAAAATTTCATCAGAATTTCCGAAAATGGAGCTTCCATTTTGGAATCTTCCAACTTTCCCCAAACTTTGTCGTGTTTAGACCCATTCTCACCGTCTCGATGTCATGATTCTGAAAATTTAGTTTTCGTGAAGCTATGCACGGAATCCCTAGGGCTATGCTCATTTTGTTGTCTCAAATACACACCGGGGCTTTCTTACCACCTCTCTTCTTGCTGTGTGCACGTTCCCACCTTTTATTGCCATTCCCATAAAGCCCCCTTTTTTCCTCAAACGTCTCGATTTTGCAAAATGCCGATCTCGATTTTTATAGCTTTTTCTGCTTCTCTGCGTCTCTTCTTCTCATTCTCCCTCACTTCCATCCTTCCCAATATTCATTCTTCCCCTCAAAGACGTCCCGACTTCCCCTCAGATGTCCCCCTCGTTTAGTTTTTAGTTTCTTATTTTTCGCTAATTTCTATATTCCCTGCACCAATATCCGATTACGGTCACTGTTGGCCTCGTGTGTCTAGAGGTCTTTTCCGGCTCGGAATGTATCCTATTTTGCTGAGAATTTTTTGGAAATTTTGAGAAAATGTAAGTTTTCAGACACACACAATATTCTACAAAACTTCATAAAGTGTTTCCTTCGCAAAGTCCGTTATTAAGAATTACCAGAAAAATCGGATTTTTATCGGAAAATTCACTTTCTCAGACTTTATCGGAAAATTCAAAAGTATCACGGACTTGTGGAGAGGCTTTTCCGTTAGGGAACACTTTTCGAAAAATGTTTTTTTTGGTTTCGATGAATTTTTTGCTTTGTTTCAGTTTATTGGGTCTCCTCTTCTTCTCTTCCTTCTCCCAAAATTTGCCGATGGTTATTCCCTGGATCGCGAGGCTCTGTAATGAAATCCCATCTTGACTCCAATTTCAAAATGACCGCCTGCTACAATACCAAGTATGATGCCGGTAAGTGGCCCCAGATAATTTTAATTTTGAAATATCCTGTTTGCAGCTGCCGTATTCCAACATCTTCATTGCCACCCAAAGCCCACCTTGTCATATGTCAAATCGTTCAACATCTTATTGCTGCCATCAGAACAGAGGATCAAGCGACCATCGAAAAATACATTCCATGGGGATTTGAATACGATAGATGTGGTGTGAAGTTTGGTCAAGCCCACTTCTTCGCCAAAGTCAAAACCAAGACCATCCAAGAAGGCTGAGAACCCAATTGCATTCGAATGGAGGGATCACTTCTTTGTTTGAGACTTTTTGTCAATAAATATTTGATTATTTTTATGCGTTTGGAAAAACAAGAAACAACAGAGCTCTGAAAAGCTTTCATTTTTCAATAAAGCTATTATGCTCCGAAGTTGCGTTTTCTCACAAATGTAACAGTTTTAGTATATTTATTTTTCATTCCAGAGAGAGAGAACAGTATCCGACCTTTTGTGTTGTAGTCCCGGAAGTTCACCATCCAGAATTTCATCAGAATCTTCAAAAAGTGAACCTCCATGGATTTTAGATTTTTCCAACTTTCCCCAAACTTTGTCGTGTCTAGACTCATTCTCACCTTCTAGATGTCATGATTTTGAAAATCGAGTTTTCGTAAAACTATGCGCAAAATCCCTAGAGCTATGCTCATTTTGTTGTCCCAAATACACAGCGGGGCTTTCTCACCACCTCTTTTCTTGTTGTGTGCACGTTCCCACCTTTTATCGCCATTCCCATATAGCCCCGTTTCCCCCCCCCCCCCCCAAACATTTAGACACCGCAAAATGACAATCTCGATTTTTTATAGTTTTTTTGCATGTCCCTCGCTTCCATCTGCCCCTATATTCATTCTTCCCCCGAAAGACGTCCCGACTATCTTCAGATGTCCCCTTTTTTCTAGTTTCTAGTCTATTATTTTCCTCCAATTTCTGTATTCCGTACTATACTAATATCCGATTACGGTTACTGTTGGCCTCGTGTGTCTAGAGGTCTTTTCCGGATCGGAATGTATCCTATTTTGCTGAGAATTTTTTGGAAATTTTGAGAAAAAGTGAGTTTTCAGGCACACGAACTATATTCTACAAAAAGTGTTTCCCTCGCAAAGTCCGTGATCAAGAATTTTCTGAAAATTTGAATTTATTGGAAATTTCACAAGCCTCACAGACTTTCTGGAGAGGCTTTTACGTTAGGGGAACACTTTTCGAAAAATGTTTTTTGGTTTTGATAAATTTTGCTCTGTTTCAGTTTAATGGATCTCTTCTTCCTCTCCTTCTCTTCCTTCTCCACACTTTTGCCGACGGTTATTCTGCGGATTCTGAACAAACACGATCAACAACTGGTGTCTGGATCTGCGTCAACATGTCCGAAACGTAGTTTTGTCGGAATCGTCGGTCTAGACCCCACTCCTCATGCCAGAACAACACGTCTGAAAGAAGGAAAAGGGGGACTACGGCTCAACAGGATTCTGAATCGTTTGCTTTGAAAACCGTTCAAAATCTTACTGCTGCCATCGAAATATACATTCCATGGGCATTCGAATACGATAGATGTGGTGTGAAGTTTGGTCAAGCCCACCTCTTCGCCTGTATCGCCTGGATTTCACTCGTCCAGTTTGTTTGAGACTTTTTGTCAATAAATATTTGATCATTATTATTCGTTTGGGTTTTCATTTTAAAAACGATAAACACCAGAGCTCTGAAACAGCTGAAAACTTGGTTTTAAATTTTACAATGCACTTGAGTTCATCTTTGAAATTTCAAAGATTTGTTACAATTGAAGAAGGCTAAACTTTTTTTTCATACTTGTCACAAGCCTTCTTTGTAACCGTTTTATTCAAAAAATAAATGAAGAAAAGTGATGATAATTAAGAAAATTGTTCCATCCCTTCACTTGACTACTTGTTGATAACTGCATTCGGAAAGGATTGGCACATATCGCACTGGTCTAGCGTAATTTCGACACACGAAGAGAAGAGAACTGCATCGGGATTTAGAAATGGAACATTTCTATAAGTGATCTTCTTCGTCTGAGCGGTACAGCGTATTTCTCTCCTGTGTAATTGCAGTTGCGCCTTCTCCGCTTCGAGTGTTTCATTGAAAAACTTCAATACATTGATTTGTTTTTCGGGAAACAAGCATCGGACTTCTAGATACGAGAACTTCTTGACGTGATTCCATAGATCGAAGCCCTTAAACTCTTCGGTTCTGATGAAGTTGAAAAGCCATTTGGGTGTCTTACCTTTATGATGCGCTTTTCTCGGCTTGTGTCCTGGAGTAGGTTAAAAACCTTCGCAACTTTTATCAACTTTGCAATGATCTCAGTGTCCGCATTTTTTCGTGCCACTTTCAGCTGCTGATTAACCATCTCCAAAGCCTTCGTGCTGTCCGACAAAATTTTCTCCCGTCTCAGTTGCCGCCATCCAAAACACGAATGTTTCTGCAAACATTGCCTTGTTATTTATTCGATTGGAATGAAAGAGTGGAAATAGTACCTTTTTTGATGAGGTGCAAGATAGCGTCGTAATCGATCTTTGCTCTTCCAAGCTTTGCCACTTCTTTGTAAACAGCGGGTTGCTTGGGCAAATGCTTCTGCAAAAATCTATATTATAAAATTTTGTTTTTCAAAAAATTTCAATCCATCATGACTGCTCATTTTTCAACTAGATTCATGAAATCGAGATTTAAGACACGTTCTCTGAGAAACTCTAGGATCCCGTTGTACAGAAAAAAGTCAAACTGATTTTTATGAGTTGGTACATGGCATGGTAAGTACCCATGTACTTCTAAGAACTTTGACCCATACCTCATCTGGCTCCGCCCCCTTTGGGCTCATATATGCATATACGGAGCCAAAAAATGAAAATTTTTCTGAGGAGAGATATTGGTGAAATCTTTTTTGCTATAGGTAGTGGACGTTAATTTGAGTTAGTTCTGATGTTGAATCAAAAATTTGGATGAATTCTTCAACTGGGAAAAATTGAAAATTTTCTCAGTTTTTGAAAAAATACCACTTTTTCAACTCTAACCAAATTTTTAAGCCTGATAGCGGTGCCTGGCAAGTGTGATTTGTTTAGATTCGGATTTATCATTCAATTCTGCCTCAGATAGTGTTGTTTTGATAGGAAATTAGCGGCACCCCCATTTCGAAAAAATCGAGTTTCTAAGATGAGCACTTCCGATTTCAACGTATCCCTATACATTATGAAAGGCATCAATTTTTCAAATTTCAGAAATATTTTGGCTATCATTAGTACATATCAATAGTAACGTTGTATCAAAATTTCAGAAAGTTTGAAATCGATTTGTTCGAGTTACATGACTATCAAATTTCCATTTCATATTTTTAAGGTGGGTTTTTGGAATGACTATAAATTCCTTACTTCTTTGTCAATCTTTTTGAAATTTTGAGAAGTTGTATTGCTCAATTGTTACATTGTTCACAAAATAAAAATCTGTTAATTCCTTTCGTTCTGAAGTAGTCTCATCATTCCGAACTTTTGAAAAGGTGGTTATGGAGAGATACAGATTATTTTTAACGGACTCGAGATTCCACTACGGTTTCGTAAATTTAAATACTCGGTCAACAACTTCTCAAAATTTCAAAAAGATTGACAAAGAAGTAAGGAATTTATAGTCATTCCAAAAACCCACCTTAAAAATATGAAATGGAAATTTGATAGTCATGTAACTCGAACAAATCGATTTCAAACTTTCTGAAATTTTGATACAACGTTACTATTGATATGTACTAATGATAGCCAAAATATTTCTGAAATTTGAAAAATTGATGCCTTTCACAATGTATAGGGATACGTTGAAATCGGAAGTGCTCATCTTAGAAACTCGATTTTTTCGAAATGGGGGTGCCGCTAATTTCCTATCAAAACAACACTATCTGAGGCAGAATTGAATGATAAATCCGAATCTAAACAAATCACACTTGCCAGGCACCGCTATCAGGCTTAAAAATTTTGGTTAGAGTTGAAAAAGTGGTATTTTTTCAAAAACTGAGAAAATTTTCAATTTTTCCCAGTTGAAGAATTCATCCAAATTTTTGATTCAACATCAGAACTAACTCAAATTAACGTCCACTACCTATAGCAAAAAAGATTTCACCAATATCTCTCCTCAGAAAAATTTTCATTTTTTGGCTCCGTATATGCATATATGAGCCCAAAGGGGGCGGAGCCAGATGAGGTATGGGTCAAAGTTCTTAGAAGTACATGGGTACTTACCATGCCATGTACCAACTCATAAAAATCGGTTTGACTTTTTTCTGTACAATGGGTCAGTGAAGATGCACTCGAATCTCTCAGAGAATGTGTCTTAAAACAGAAATAAGACTCGAAATCCCAAAAAAAACTTACCATTTTTTCAAGAATTTTCATCCTGAGAACTCAAAAATTCAGAAACTGAAATTATCAAGTTTTGACATTCCAGGGCTCTTTGAAAAGTTCAAATGTTCCAGATTCAAAAAAATTTATTGACATACATTTTCAAAAAAGATCAAGTTTAGTATTCAGATGAAGTTGACGTCTTCTGAATAATCCAGTTTCTTTGTTTTAAGTAAATTTCAAGCGAGATCAGCTCAAAATAATGAAAACTAAACGAGTTACAGCAAAAGTTCAATAGAGCGCACTTTCATTCATTTTTTCTTCTCTTGCTGGGGTCATCCGGATTCTGCCATTTTCTAATCCACGTTGCTCTTTGACCGTATCGTTTTTTTTCCATTTCTTATCTCTACATCCGATCCACGTGTCATCGATCCACGTCAGCACCCCCTTCATTTGAAAAAAAATTATTTCGAGCTTCTAGCAGTTTCCAGTGAAACTTTCGATTTCGAGACGGTCCCAGAGTAGGAATTCCGAAAGTCAAGTAAGTTATAACACAAGTTTATTGGAGCGCACTAACTGAATTTTTCATTTTTGCGTAATAGGGTGTCTGGGGGCCTTGCTCAGTATGAAATCGTTCGTTTTTCTTGATTTTTCTCTCTATTTTTCTTGAAATTCGCTGTCTGTGAAGCTACTCTTGAAATTTTAAGATCACATTTTCAAAGAAAAAATTTCAGACTAAAGTCGCGAAAAGTGTGCAACAAAATGCACCATGCAAATCCGAAAATGACTCCAAAAATCGGCAGCCTTGGAGTAATTGTGAACGAAAAAACAATCAAGTTGAGATTCGATGAAAAACTTGTGGAATACTCGAAAAAGAAAGATGGAGAATGTACAGTGACACGGTACAAATGTGAGGATGGAGGATGTTGTGAAAGAGTCTTCAAACAATCTACAGTAACCCTGCCAGAGGATTTTGTGAAGAGAGCAGTCGAAGATTTTGGAATTGCCTTGGAAATCCCAGAAATCAAGGTCAAGAATTTTTATGTGCATATCGGAAAGGGACATGGGTCCGATGAAGTGTTCCATTTGCTCAAAAAGAGATTCAAGGATCGTGTGATTCACGCGGAGAAGACATCAATCGTAATTGATAGTTATGAAAAAGTGCTCGAGATTCTAGCAATGCTCCAACCGAAAGTGCTGTACAAGTTCTGTTCAAGATTGAATAATGATGCTAAAATCGAAAATATCAGTGGATTTTTTGCCATGGAGCAGTTCAAGGTAGGATTTTTTTTTAACTGGTTCAACATCGATTTTACGAGCTCTCACTATTACCAATAGTTTTAGAATTATTTTTATTTTTATTTTTGACCTACTTACCAACAAATGGCCTAGAATTCCACAATTGGGATTTCTAGACCATCACCGCAAAAAAGTTATAACCTCTTTCAAAATGATGATTTTAGCTAAAACATGCACCAGTCTATTTCAAGGAGGACTCCCACCAGAAATGTTTATTGTTTTAAATTACCAGTGATTGGCTGCCGCACGACTGAAAAGGCGCTCATTGCCTGACTCCGCCCCTTTTTTGGAAAATTCGGCCACGGCCATTGGATTCAAATTCTGCGATTTTTGCTCATTTTGGAGCCGTTTTTCTGGGTTTTTTTGAGCGATTTTTGAGCATTTTCCTCTCGCTTTTTAAAGCAATTTGGTCGCATTCCTCCTTTAAAATTGATGGCCTAGAAAACCGAAATTTGGGTTTCCAGGTAATTTTTTGGTAAGTAGGTCAAAAATGAAAAAGAAAGAATTCTAAGAATGGTTATGGTTAGAACTCATGATAGCGACTCTGAATCCAGATATGGTGATCTGAATAAATGACAGTTGGTAGGCCGACAATTCGAAATTGACCTCACACGTTGAAAAATCGGAACACATAAACCAACTGTGATCTCCGTTTTTAACGATTTTTGAGCGATTTTTCTTTAAAATTTCGAAAAAGTTAGGAAATAACCGTACTTTGTAATCATATTTTGTTGAAGAACTTTGTTCAAACCTCCGAAAAACTGAGAAAAATGGAAAAAAATTCTTGGAAATGGGTTATGTTCCTTTAAATTCCTGTCGGTTTTTCGTGGTAAGATATCGCTTTTGGCAAACTGTCGAATTGTCGGTCCCAGCCGACATTTGCTCAAACCGCCATATTATGATAATATTTGCGATATTGCGAGTGATTCCCTGCGCTCCATTGCGAACATGATTTCTGAAATTCGCGCGCATAATTTTGAAATGAAGAGATCAAAATTTTACAAAATATTTATTTTCCCGATTGAGTCTACTGACGTACTGAAAAGTAGCGCGCAATCGTCATATTTTGTCAGCGGAGCGCAGGGAAGCACCCGAAAAATCGCTAATCTTTACATTCGCTAATATAAACATAAATTTCTCATTTTTTCCAGCTCGCCAAAATCATGAAAATCGACAAATTGGTCATCTTCGATGCACGTCACATTTTCGATCATTTCCATCGTTTTCGAGAGTTCGAAGTTCGTGTCCACTCGATGAATGCAGAGCAAATTTTGCGTCTTCGTCAAATGATCGCTTCGGAATTGAACTCCACCAAATTCCAAGAATGCGTCATTCGTATCGTTAAGCACCTGACGACTGCTGATTTCAAATCGATTAGAAGAGCTCTGGAAATGGCTGAAGATGAGACCCACTTCATTGTTCATCGTCACAATATTCCGAATTCCAATGGAGCGTACTTGAATATCAAGATTCAAAATTGTGCGATTGAAGTCGGTTGGAGAGCAAATGATGATTCGTCTAATATCGACGACTTCACCTACGTTATTTATGAAGATTCCTAAGATTTCTGATTTTTCCTTATTCCTACATAACTCGCTTTGTCCAGATTATTCTCTTTTTCTTCTCTGTAAACCCTCTTGAAATCGGAAAAGAATGAAGACAATATTTATATCGAAGTTTTTTTTTCAATTGAGTCTACAGTACCTCAGAAAGGGTCCTCGTGCCTAGAAGAACTATAAAACTTGGAAATTATCAATGGAGCGCGCTTGCAACTCCTCGCATCTCATCGAGTACCGTAACATGAAACTGCTTCAAGTGAAGGAGTTGAGAACGTGACGGCTCACTGTGTTTGGCTGAGATAAATGGAAAACGGCCTGGATTTGGAAATTTTCGAGAAAAATCTCCAGTGGGCCGGTTGATTTCTGAATCTACTGCTTTTGTGCTTTAGAATAAGCCCAAAATTCATGTTTCTAGGTCAATTTTTTACAAATCCGCCCCATTTTTCATTTTTTTTTTCTCTATTTTTGAATGTAATTTTTGATTTCAGTTTGATTCCAAAAACTTTTTATCAAAACCGCGCCTTTATCGCTACACCAATTTGCAAAGGGCTTTTTACGTAGAAACTGTTTTGCACGTCAACTTTTTGTTTTGGTGGCTAGGTAGTTGAAGGGAAACTATTTTTTTCACAAGGACTCGAAAACTCTGAATTGCGAGTATCTGAACTAGAAAACAGTCATCTAGATAGTTACAAATATATTCGAGAATAATCGGTAGTTACAGGAAATCAAAAAATGCAATATTTAATGATCAAGGTGATTAGAATCATTGTCATCTTGACGCCTAGAACCGTTTTCTGCTTGACGAACTGAAGCTTCTGGAGCTTCATTTTCTTCTTCCTTCTCATCGTCTTCTACTTCAGTTCCATTAGCTGCGGTATGTCTGACAACTTGGTACTTCTCATAGAAGGCATGACTGACAACTAGTTTAAGCAAACAAAAGTAATTACACAGCTAGAGACCGTATAATTTTTTGCGAGCACACCAACTGCAAAATCCAGACACCCGAAACTCACTCTAACTTTGAGCGACGGCAATAAAAAGTTCTGAAAAATGAAGAAAAAGGTAACAATAGGATGAAACCGTTTCGAATAGATACAGAAGTGGAAAAGTCGTCGCAACAGGAAAGCGTTCATTTTGAATTTAACAGAAATAAGCATTACAAGCACGGAGAATACCGATAATGATCATGTAGACGGTGGAAACGCGGCAGAAGAAACGGCGCCACAGGGTTGACTATTGTGAATGTTCCGTTCTCTGAACTTGCTGCACTTTTCGAACTTGTTGTTGTTGCTGGCTTTGAAAACCTTTGATACACATACATATAAATAAATTAGTTTCAAATTCACACCTCTGGATTAAAGAAAGCATGGCGATTGGTGTCTGGTGGTGGTCTGAAGCGAGTCGTGACAATCTGAAAAGTTTGGATTCATCTAATTTTTAATATCTTTTGTCTCACCGGCTCTGGACGAACGTTGATGCTTGCACTCATGTCCATTCTTCTAACCGGTAGAATAGGTGGTACACGATTGATGAATTGCTCAACGTATCGGAAGCCCATGTTGGACACCGTGTCTATCTCCTTTTTTTGCTGGAAAACAGTAAATTGTAAGGACATTTTGGGTTTTGACTTACTGCCGGCATGGTTTTGGAGCGCTCACGGAGGAGAGAGACAATGGAAACATCAACCACATAGAACGTCATCAATTTTGATCTCTTTCCAACCATTGCGACGAACGTCTTTTTGTGACACGTAGAAGTCACATGGAGCCCAAACGATGAAAATAGTTGCCGTAAAGAACCTCTGAAAAACTGAATTATAAATTGTTGAAAATTGGTACTCTGGTCTTTTTGGGCTTACATATTTGGGATAGAGCCGCAAATTCTCACCTTTTTTATCTTCCCTTGTTTGTTGAATAATTTTCTTGAAAATCAATTATAAAAAACCGAGCCGGAAGAGACCTCTAATCAAACAGGGGTCAACAGTAACCGTAATCGGATATGAGTATATAGAAAATATTAAAATTGAATGAGAATCAGAAACTAAATACTAAGAAAAGGGGATATCATGTGGTAGTCGGGACGTCATTTTGGGGTTAGAATGACTATTTCGAAATAGAGATAGACAACCTTAGAGAGGGAGGAGACGCAGATATGCGAACAGTTTGGGGTGTCGGCGCGTGAGAGTAGACGGCAAAAGTCAAGCGGCGCGTACACAACTCGAGAAAGAGAGACGTGGGCGCAGAAATGGAACAGATAGATGAGCGTAACTCAGCTGACATGCCATTTTCATTGGAATAAACTAGATATTCGGAATCAGGAGAGCAGGACGGTTGAAATGAGTACAAACATGACTAGGTTTAAGGTGACTTCAGTGCATGTCTGTAGGAAGAAATTCAGAGAAAGATGCCACATGTTTACAAATGTCAGGGACTCGAAAAACTGAGAATTGCGAGAATCGAAAGGAAAAAAGAAAACAGTCTTCTAGATAGTTACAAGTTTATTAGAGAATAATCGATAGTTACAGGAAAGTCAAACAATGCAACATATGGTATTAAGGATCAGAAATTGCATTTGGATTTTGATACGGTTTTACGGTTTTGGTTATAGCGAGTTGAAAATTGAGAAAGTATGAGTTTAGATTTTGACACGTTCTTATGGTTTTAGACGCCCAGAACCGTTTTCTGCTTGACGAACTGAAGCTTCTGGAACGTCATTTTCTTCTTCCTGCTCTGCTCCCTCCTCATCGTCTTTCACTTCAACTCCATTAGCTGCAATGTGTCTGACAGCTTGGTACTTCTCATTGTAGGCATTACTGACGACTCCTTTCTCATCGGCACCCTGAAGTTATAACATTGTAAGACCAGACACCGCAGGATCGACTTACCCATTCTTCGCCACAGGTTCGGATCTCAGTAAACTCCTGTTCACGCCGATGTTGTGTGCTAAGGATCCAGCATTGAATTCTTGGTCTGGCAGATTACCACTGGTACCTGGAGCTGAGCCATCGGCATTGAGATGATTTAGATCAGTGGATGGAAGTATTCCTGATGGAGTTAAAAGTTGAACAGTGTCTTGATGGTTGATATTGACTGGTTCTTCTACTTCGATGACCATCTTATCATCATCATCGAACGGATCATAGACACACAAGGTTTCTCGGTTCTGCTGACTCTCCTCATTTTTTTCGCGAGCAAGATCTTCTTTGGTCTCTTCGACTGTTCTGTAGTCAATCACTTCCATCTGTGCTACTCTGTCTACTTGAACAGGCAGACTATCACTAGAGCCTGGGGCTGACCCATCAGCATTGAGGAGAGAGAATGCTTGGAAGTATAGCTGTTGGAGTAATGAGTCCTAGTGACTGGAATTTCTGAGAGATCAACTAATCCTCTTGGGCCCTAGTCTGCAAATCACTCCTTCAAAAGATATACGGAAGAGTGTGCAGATCACTACTCTTATTTTTTAACACACTGGAAACTAACATGATAATGAGGTCTCTCCGCCATTTTTAAAGCCGCGTCCAACTGTTTCTCCTTTTCTCCATCCACCTTATTTTTGTCGTTGTAGTCATAAACAACTTCCTTCGGAATCGCTTCATCATCTTCTTCGTTTCCAATATCCGAGAAGACTTTTATGACGTTTCTATCGTTGAAAGTTATGTTATCGGTTATCAAAACACGAGACTCTGGAGCAAGGTGTACGTCGTTACATTTGATAAATGGCCTGAAAAACATTAGAAATTACAAAAAGTATAAGTAACGACATACATCAACGCAGAGAGTTGCACACTTCTTTGACGTGGTTTTCTTGACGACTTGGTTTTCTTTTTTTTTTGGTTTTCGAAAAGATAATGTTTCGTGCTATGATCACTTGGTTCCATTTTCGATCCTGCTTAGAAGTCGGACAGTAATTAAAACCGGCCAACTCTACATCCTTCTTAATCTTCAGCATAAATTTTCGCAGCTCTTTTTGACGGTGTTCATCCTCGTTTTGAAACCATTTGATGATTCTGATTTCCTTCTTTTGCAGTTCAATTCGTCCTCTGGGGTCTGCAGCGAGGTACTTGTCCTTTCCAATTTTCCGGCACTCAAAGTTTGAGGTAGGCTCCTAAATGTTTTGTTAGGTATATTGAAAACGTACTGGTATGGTGGATTATCTATTATGGTTTCAATAACTTTCAAGCATTGGTGATAAAAGTGGAGTAACACATTTTTGAGTAGTATTACTGTGGCAACACACTTTTGCTTTTTCACTACTCTCACAGCTGAACAAAAATGCAGACCACTCTAAAACTATCAACAAGACCCCAAAAAATGTTTAATTCTCAACTAACTCCATCTCTCATCTCCTCCTCCTCGTCCAATCGGATAGAATTGCGTAGCTTCATAAACTTGTTTCTTTCTTATTGGATGTTGATAGCTTGCATAGTTTCAAGGCAGTTCTCATTTGCCAGGTCTTCTTTTAAAAACCGTTTTTTGAAGTTTTCGTCAGTATAAATTTGCATTGCGAACTTTTTGGCATACTTATTTTGCTCAGTTTCTGTCAGTGGTCTCTGAAAAATTAATTCTCTTTTAAAAACCACCGTCAAGCACATTTCCATCAAAATGTGAATATGTGCATACCTTCCATAGATTAGTTGGCTCTGGATTGTGTGATAAGTGTCCACCATTGAATTCTTGAACTGGCAGATTAGCACTGGTACCTGGAGCTGAGCCATCGGCATTGCGATGAGTTAGATCAGTGCATGGAAGCAGGGGTGTGCGGAACGGAATTCGGAATTCCGAAAAATTCCGAAAATCGGCACATTTTCGGAACGGAATTCCGATCGGAATATTCCGACAAAAAAATTTCGGAACGAAATTCCGATCGGAATGTTCCGAAAGAAAATTTTCGGAACGGATGTCCGATCGGAATGTTCCGAAATTTTTTTTTCGGAACGACGTTCCGATCGGACAAATTCCGAGAAAAAAATCGGAACCTAGTGTGATATTTTATTTGAATGCAAGTTCAAAAATTACAATTTCACAAACTTTCCTTCCTTCATCGGATCAGTTATGAACTATTTTGACGACTTTAATCGAAATTTTCAACAGAAAATTGCTTTTACAGGCCAAAAACCACAAAAAATCAGAAAACTTGTCTATGAAAAACTATTCCGAAAATTCCGAAATTCCGAAATTCCGAAAGTCGGAATTGTCCGAGATTCCGAAAGTCCGAAAATCCGAAATTCCGACAATTCCGAAATTCCGATATTCCGAAATTGCAAAAATCGGACAATTCCGAGATTCCGAAATTCCGAAATTTTGAAATTCGGACATTTTCGAGTGTCCGAAATTCCGAAATTTTCCTGTCCGCACACCCCTGCATGGAAGTATTCCTGTTGGAGTGAAAATTCCAAGATGAGCTTCATGGTTGACACTGATTGGTTCTTCTACGTCGATTTCCATCTTATCATCATCTGAATCCGCCTGCTGACAATGTAGTTGTACCGCTTGTTGAGCGCCTTTTTGACAATTTGCTTCTATCCAATCGTGGCCTGCCGTATCTGGAAATTCCAATTTGAGGGCAGCCTCGGGTTGTCATAAGAAAAACTCGCCTTTCATACTCCAGCCATCCATCCATTATACATTGAATACAGTAAAAAGTTCCGAATAATCACATAACAAAAAAAATCGGCAGAATCGCAGTATCCCGCCTTAGGAAGCCATATGACTTTTCCTAGCTACCGGGGCCCCTTTTATACCATGAGAAAGTGGGCGGGGCCCATGGTCCCACAGGGTTGCATAAGAGGAGAGGGGGACCCCCCGTGGTGAGGGCGGCGGCCGGTCGGTGTCGGAGAAGGGCGGCGGGCGGTGAAAAAGGTAAGAAAAGAAGACGTCGGAATAGGAGCGGGTAGTGCAAAGGGGACATACCGCCACGTGGTGGTCTCCCTTTAAAAAAAGAAAGGTCCTTCCGATGGATGAAAGGAAACGAGAGAGTGAAAGAGTGACTAACACAGAGAGCCGAAGGCCCATACTTAGTACTGTAGTAGGATCAGAAGATCAAGAGCCGTGTATATATTTTCAGAGTAAAGATGGAGGGAAATGGAGTAGATTGTTGGGATTCTTGCTGTGAAATTAAGAGCAAGGCATCTTTTAAAGAACCGAAGAGGAGGATAACCATATTTTTCTCCATGAAATTTCATATTTCTTGGCTTTACAAGGGAAATATTTTAGGTTATCCGTTCAACGTTCTTTATTTTGAACATTCGGGTATACACTCCTATACTCCAAGGGAATACATGCAAAAATGTATGAAAAATACGCAACAATATTTTTTACGGTTCCGGGACATTTCGCCACTGTCATTTCGCAACTACGACATTTTGCAACTCTCGTCGACTTCGCAACCGTGACAATCCACAACCAGGACATTTTGAAACCAGTCTCTATAACTCTAAGTCTATAACCATAACCTTATAAACTAATCCACTTTACGTTCATTAAGGATGTTGAGATTGAGGGTATTGTGAACTATTCCAGGTTGTAGTCTTCATTTGAAAAGTTGTGCTTTTAACTTGAACTTTCTACAAAAATCCCGGATTTCGTGGTTTCAAAAGGACGTGGTTGCGAAATGACGTGGTTGCGAAATGACGTGGTTGCGAAATAGCGTGGTTGCGGATTGCCGTGGTTGTGAAATGACCGGTTGCGAAGTTTCGTAGTTCCGAAATTGGAGTGAGTTGCGAAATGTCGTAGTGGCGAAATGACTACATTCATGCGAAATGTATCGGAGCCGTTTTTACATATAAGGTTGGCGAACTACAATTTTTGACATGGAACTTGTGATTCTCATAACTTTTAAACTCAAAATTAGAAGAATCTAAAAATAATCGACATTTTTTTTTGACTTTCATGGCACCTTAAGTACAAAAACCGATTCTGACTTTTTGGTGTTCTGTTTGAAAATCACCAGTACATGCCCACTACACCAATTCAGCCCTAAGGATTACAAAAATCAAATTCATTTTACCGTATCTTTACCCTAAAAGGAGTTACAGTAGTTTTGATCTTCTGATCTCTCTACAGTACCAGAGGCCTACTACCTAAAATACTTTGACTCTCATTTGGTTAGCACTCTCTCATTCTCTCTTTTCCTCTCATGTACCGGAGGGACCTTTTCTTTTTTGAGGGGACCGCTACGAGGCGGTGTGTCCCCTTTGCACTACCTGCTCCTATTCCGACGTCTTCTTTTCTTACCTTTGCCTTTGGTGCCCTTCACCGCCCTCCTCCGACACTGACCGCCCGCCACCCTCACCACGGGGGGTCCCCCTCTCCTCTTATGCAACCCTGTGGGACCATGAGCCCCGCCCATTTTCTGATGGTATAAAAGGGGCCCCGGTAGCTAGGAAAAGTCATATGGCTTCCTAAGGCGGGATACTGAGATTCTGCCGATTGTTTTGATTTTTTGTGATTATTCTGAATTTACTATTACTATTTATGGATGGATGTATGGAGTGGATCGGTTGCAAAACTGTCAAAGAAATTTTGAAGACGGCGAGTTTAACTGTAACATCTTGAGGCTGCCTTAAATTAGAATTACAGACACATCTGCAATCTTCATTTTGCTGAGCCTGCGTGCAAAGATCGTCATGGGGAAATTCACCACAATAGCTCCGAATCAACCAGAATTGGGTCTAATGAGATGCTTCAAATGCGTTCTAACCGAGGAAAATCGTTTTGTCATATTTGGTGAGGTTGCGAGGGATGAGGCCACGCTTGAGAAGTCGGCAGAAATGTTTATCGAGTATGTAATCGCTGAGACGAGAGACTTTGACGAAGGCGCAGAGGAGCTGGACTTTTGGATCGATCAGTTCGAAGAAAAATTCCATTCTCCACATTGCCTTGGAGCATCAACTCAACGCGATATGGACCGTCACCAACCCAACAAGAGTCAGCGTCATTGCAATGTGGGAGCGCCTTGTTGAAGCAGTCTTTACCTTCTAGCCGTGAGTTTTGTTGTCTTCTCATCAACCCGATAATCTGTTCTATTTTTCAGATCTATGAAGCTGTCAGAGGGACAGCAACCGATAACAATGGCTACGACGATTCTGCCGCCTCAACTGCTGGACAATCCACTACTGACGTTTGCCTCTAAAAGTTGTGTTCTCCCATCTCTCTCTCTCTCACTATGCACATTTTCAGTGGAAAAAGAAGGACCTTGCAAAATTCAAATTCTCGCCCGAATTCCCAGAAAACCCGAAGTATGTGGAACACCCAGAAAAACAACCTAAAAAGTACTAAAGTATGTTTTGATTCTCACAGACTGCCAGGTGTCCACAATCCAGGTGGCCCACAGGATGTTCATAGGAAAAGTGCAGCAAAAAAGGTTGAGCACTTGCGGAACACCATCTGCCCAATCGGTCTTAGGGTTAGGGACTAGAGCTTCGATGAGCTCTATACAATACTCATCTAGGGGTCGTAAATTCCCATCACCAAATTGTGAATGCATAGAGATTTTGTAACTGATAAAGAAGAAACCGACAGACGTATGCTAGATGGGGCGATGAACACAGAAGTGCTAGATATGTCCGAGAATCTCCATTCTACTCATCGAAGGGTCGTAACACTTTTCACCAAGTTTTGTCTATATCTGAAATGGTTGACAACACGAAGAACACGTGGCGTGGAACTTCACAAGGTTTATTTGAGAGGGGGAAAATGGAAAAAGGAATACAGGTTCGGAAACAATTATCATCACTTTTCATCATCTGGCTGTATTCCGGTGGTATCTTCGAGTTCGGTCTCCTCTCCCTGGGCGAGCTTCTCTCGACGGTTTTTTGCCATGCAGACGGTCAAAGTGAGGAAAATGTAGAAGCGGACGAGGATAGCGATGATGAACGGGCTTAAATTCCGACAAGGATGACATAGTCGAACCACGATCTCTCGACGGGAACTGGCATCACGGATGGGACAACGGCGGTTGGGAAGATTGGTGGTTGATCCGATTCGGAGTGTCCTTGGGCGGAAATTGAGCAGCTCTCCGAAAGCCTGAAATAATTATAATAAGAACTAATGTATAGATAGTGCGTGTTTTGAAATGTCTTCTCTAGCATAATAGTGACTTACCGGTGGATTTGGATGGATCTCGAAACGATGGGTTGAAGATCCGACGGCGGTTGATCCGATTCGGAGTGTCCTTTGGTGATATGTCCGCGAATCTGAAACTCATCGAATTAAAAAAATAGGATAGAGCCGCAAATTCTCACCTTTTTTATCCTCCTCCGTTTGTTGAATAATTTTAATAAAAATCAATTATAAAAAACCGAGCCGGAAGAGACCTCTAATCTGACAGGGGTCAACAATAACCGTAATCGGATATGAGTATATAGAGAATATTAAAATGAAAATCAGAAACTAAAAACTACAAAAAGGAGGGACATCTTGGGGTAGTCGGGACGTTTTTCGGGGGTTAGAATAACTATTTCGAATCAGAGGTTGAAAATAAAGAGAGAGAGAGAGAGAGAGAGAGAGGAGACGCAGATATGCAAAGCCTGGTAAATTCGACAACATCTGCGAGAGGTCTCAATGCGAAAACCGCGAGAGAGAGAGTAGACGGCAGAAAGTCAAGCGGCGTGTACACAACTGGAGAAAGAGAGACGTGCGCGCAGACATGAAACATAGAAATGAGCGTAACTCAGCTAATATGTCATTTTCATCTGAATAAACTAGATATTTGGAATCAGGAGAACAGGACGGTTGAAATGAGTACAAACATGACTAGGTTTAAATAACAATATTTGACATTACGGTGATTCTGAGATTCTAACATCCCTTTTCTAATGGCGCTGGTAAAGTGACTTCAATGCATGTTTGAAGAAGGAAACTCAGAAGAAGATTTTAATATTCCGGAGTTTAGCCGCTTGTTTACAAATGTCAAGGACTCGAAAAACTGAGAATTGTGGGAACCGAAAAGAAAAAAGAAAACAGTCGTCTAGATAGTTACAATTTTATTAGAGAAGAATCGATAGCTTCAGGAAAACAAAATAATACGGCATGAACAGGAAGGAAGTAGAGTTGAGAGTGGTATATGACGGACGTGAGTAGGTTAGAGATGACAAAGATATGAAAAACCGGCAAACAGGTGGCTCCGCAAACAGCACACAGGACCAAGACGAACAGGAAAGCAAGGAAAAAACTTCGCCAACCAAAGTAGCTGATAAGGAAAGCGTAGATTGGAGAGAACGAGACTGTTCCAACTCCAGCTCCAGCGGCAGATATTCCCGTGGCGATGGATATTTTTCTGGAAAAAAGGTTACTGTAATTTGTGCTGATAAGAGTATTATCTCACTTTTTGAAGTAGATCCCGACAATCACCGTGGACGGGCAATACATCAATCCGAAGCCAACACCCATGATGATACCGACAGTGATGACAATTTGCCATAGAGCACTTGCGAAGATTGTGAGAGCGCATCTGAAAAGTATCACCAATTGTACCAGGTATTTATGGAACCACTGAAATCTCATGGGACCTCTAAAATAGGATAGAGCAGCAATTTCTCACCTTTTTTTAACTTCCCTCGTAGGTTGAAAAATTTTAATAAAAATCAGTAATAAAAAACCGAGCCGGAAAAAGACCTCTAATCAAACAGGGGTCAACAGTAACCGTCATCGGATATGGGTATATAGAGAATATAGAAATTACAGAAAATAAGACACTAAAAACTACAAAAAAGGGGACGTCTGTGGGTAGTCGGGATGTCTTTGGGGGTTAGAATAACTATTTCGAAACAGATATTTACAATAAAGAGAGGGAGGAGACGCAGATACGCAAAGCCTGGTAGATTCGACAACATATGCGAGGGGTCTCGACGCGAAAACCGCGAGAGAGTAGACGGCAGAAAGTCAAGCGGCGTGTACACAACAAGAGAAAGAGGGACGTGCGCGCAGAAATGAAACAGAGAAATGAGCGTAACTCAGCTGACAAACCACTCTCATCTGAATAAACTATATATTCGGAATCAGGAGAAAATGGCGGTCAGAATAAGGACAAAAATGACTAGGTTTGAAGAAAAAATTCTAAGATTCTAGAATTCGGAAGGATCTTCAACACTACCTCATATTTTGCTCGAAAATGAAACTTGATTGAAAAATAAAATCAGGAAAATAATATGGTCTGTATGAATACAAAGATGAATAGGTTTTTTTTAGAATTCTGACGATTAGATACTCTTTTTTCAGAGAAATTGGTAAACTGACGTAAATACATGTCTGGTGGAAGAAAGCCAGATGAAGATTTGAATCTTTTGAATACTTTTCATGTGAGAATCTTGGTCTTTGGTTAATCCGATCGGACTAGAAAAACCAAGAATATGGAGATGCTGATGTCGAAATAACTAACAAAATCAGGTATTATAGTTCGTGACAGGTTTGTTAAAAAACATATCATAGTTACGGTCCATCACATGAAGATTGGTTCAGTAACGCTTTGCTCGTTCTCATGTCCAGTGTTCACAGCAGCTCCGGAGTCCTGACTCGATTATTCAAAGTCCCAGCTTGATTGTTGTTACCTCTCGGAGCGACAACGATTGGTGGATCAGAAACTGATGTCTGAGAGTTTCCGAGCATAGGTGGTTGATTCCGTTCCGCTGTTGTGTCATCCATCACGTCATCGTCATCGTCTGCTGAATTGTTTCCGTTGATTGCAACACCTAGTGCCGATGTTTCTTGCTGTGAAGCAACTGGGACTTGACGTCGAATGCCCCATGCTTGAGCATTGCGAGTTATGTCAGTTCCGACTTCCGAACCCTGAAAAGAAAGTATAAACACCAAAGACTTCAAATGCTTCAGACATACCCATCCATTCGGATATCCCAATCCATAGGCCAAGTGAATTCTTGAGTGGAAATAAGACTCATAGAACCAGAACACATTGCTTGCGTTATTCATGAATTCTTCAACGTTTGTCAAATACTTCACTGGCCTCGTCTTCTCCCTCCACTCCAGCTTGGTTTTTGATTGCCATCAAGAATTTCTCACGAATTTCGTCCGTAGCAATCGCAGTACCGTCCAGTTTTTTGAACTCTTCGTATTCTGTGCTACTTTGCTCCTAGCCGAAGTATGCAGCAAAAAAGGCCTTTGTTGTTTGATCCTGAAATTTGAACTATGATGATGCATACTTGTGACGATTCATGATCCGAAATCCGAACGATCCATTTCATTTTGAACTCACCTTGTAAACAGATTGAACTGGCCATGTTGGCTGTTGTTGGTCGTTTCCGGCTTCATTGGCCGTCTTTCTTTCCATCGTTTTCGGATTCTGTATCAGAGTGAGTTTCCGCTCTGGGGTGCCTGGACAAATGATATTCAATTCAAAGAATCCGTTCAAATCAGCAACTCTGAAACTCATTGACTTGTGATGTGACAAAAATGGTTTAAAATTCTCACCTTTTTTTACGTAACCTCGTTTATTGAATTATTTTGAAAAAATCAGTGATAAAAAAACCGAGCCGGAAAAGACCTCTAATCAGACAGGGGCCAACAGTAACCGTAATCGGATATGGGTATATAGAGGGTATAGAAATTACAGAAAATAAGAGACTAAAAACTACAAAAAAGGGGACATCTGGGAAGTCAGGACGTCTGTTGGGGGATAGAATAACTATTTCGAAACAGAGATTTACAATAAGGAGAGAGAGGAGACGTAGATATGCAAAGCCTGGTAGATTCGACAACATCTGCGAGGGGTCTCGGCGCGAAAACCGCGAGAGAGTAGACGGCAGAAGGCAAGCGGTGTGTACACAAGTAGAAAAGGGTGACGTGTGCGCAGAAATGAAACAGAGAAATGAGCGTAACTCAGCTGACAAACTACTGTTTTCTGGATGAACTAGATAGTCGGAATCAGGAGAACATGGCGGTCAGAATGATTACAAACATGAATAGGTTTGGAGAAAAATTTGAAAATTCTAAAATTCTGGAATTCGGAAGATCTTCAACAGCAGCTTTCTTGGGAACCAGATTTTGCTCGAAAATGAAACTGTATTGAAAAAAAATGCATATTTATTAAGATAATCAAGAATTCATTACCAGTGTAATAATCATCAAGATCATTTACAATGAATTGGGCAATAAACACGTTAAGAAAAAATGACAATAAAGTCATCGTCATTTTCTCGTGGGTCATCCACCGCCATATTGTCAACCACTTCTTCCTGCTGAACTCTTCTTGTGCGAACAATACCTCCAAGTTTTTGATGGGTGCGTCTTTGATTTGATGACTGACTGCAGATCCCTAAAATCAAAAAATAAAAGAAAATCGGAAAAATTGGATATAGGCCACTAACCCATATTCTTCCCTGCTCTTTCAATTCACTCTTAGCAATTTCCAATGGACGCCTGATCCAATCTTTGTTGGGATGGTGTTTGTAGCAAATCTTCTATTTTATGCTGACCGCAATCATAGTCTGTGAAAATGTTGACCTTTTTTTCTGAGCATGAACAAAAAAAAATCAGAAACGTCAACACTACCCTTTTTTGTGACTAGAAAGATGGCTTCAAAAAACGTTGCCGAGAAAACTTTTTGTACTACAAAGAACATGTTCTTATATATTTTTTTTAGAAAAAAAACCGCCCAGAGAAGTGCCTAGGCGTCAGATATGATGCAAGCCCGCAGACAAAAGCACCGGCGCGCTTGCGTAAAAATTCATGAAAATCCCCCGGACTTTCTCTCCGAAAAATAGCTGTCTCCCCCTTCATCTTCAAATTTACTGACAAATGTTCAGTCTTTGGAGCAGCTTACAATGCTCTCATCACCCTTCTTTCGTTTTACTCTTTGCATGAATTTGAATTTCCCCCACAAACATACCTCTTTGGTAGACTTCTTCGGAGTTGCTGGCTGCGTGAAGATGAAGCGGCAGTCTGAAATATGACAATGAGTAAGATGGATATTGCACAGTACTTTGCCCAAATAAAAACAAATACTCCAAATGAACTTACATTGTGCGGAGACTTTTTGGAACTTAGTCTGGAACCTGTCCTTATACTTGACAATGTGCGGGTTCAACTCGAAACCATCGAACCAAGACTGCGAGCGCCAGCTTTGGATCTCCGTTTCGTTCCAAAGCGTAAGGAATTCAATGTCCCCATCGTGGAATCGACAATCGATGAGACGTTTCACCTGGAGAATATAGAAATATTATAAGATTTCAATACTCTAGAAATGCGAGCTTTGGGCACTATTCAGAACTAGAAAATTAGCTATTTCATTTTTAAACCTTCAATTATGTTTTAAGTCTGAGCGTTCAGGTACAGTGCCGGCCATAATGGTATGCCGTTTACCCTTTTTCAGTGCAAAAATGTCAACTTTGGGTGTTTGAAAAAACGGTTTCGAGTAGTCCTTTTTGTATGAAAATTTGGGAGTATATTGATTGTAAATAGGGCTTTAATTTTGTAGTTGACTACTTTTGTGTAGCAATTTTTCGAGGAGATAGACTCATTTAAAAAAGTACCTTAATTTTCAAACAATGAGAAGTGTCAAATTTGAAGTTGCTGCGGGCCCCCGTGATTATCAGTCGAGAACATAATGGTACAGAAAAGTTGTCAACTATCAAATTAAAGCTTTGTGTACAACCAATATATTTCCCAATTTTCATACAAATAGGACTACTCTAGAACACGTTTTCAGACACCCAAATTTGACGTTTTTGCACTGAAAAAGGGTAAACGGCATATCATTATGGCCGGCACTGTATCTGAAAATTTGAGGATCTCAACGTCAAAAGCTCAGAATGTCAGTATACTATAAATTCAAAATGTTTGAATCTCTGAAACATGATTCGAAAATCCCCACAATCTGGCAATTTTTTGTATTCTCGAAACCTTGAAATTTCAGAAGTAATTCAGACTTCCACAAAATTCGGTATTTGTTTACAAAAACGCTTTACATATGTATGTACAGTGCCGGCCAAAAGGTTGCTTATTTTCCGTGCAAAATGGTCAACTTTGAGGGTCGAAAAAAGTGGTTTCCCGATGTTCAGTTTTTTTTTAAATTTTGTGGATATAGAGATCAACTCTAGAACTTCATATTTGCAATTGACAACTGTTCCCCATAACCACTTTCTTAATCGATAGATCGCGTTGAAAGAATCTGTCTCACTTTTCTCGAAATTAACACTGGATTTGGAAAAAAAATGTCGTGTTGTAATCTTTCACGATACCTAACTTCCTTAAAATTGGTTATGAAAAAAGTTGTCAATTATTAAAATGGAGTTCTAATGTCGATCTCTGTACCCACAGATTTTTAACAAAATTGAACAGCGAGAAACCTATTTTTCAGACCCTCAAAGTTGACCATTTTGCACTGAAATTGTGCAAAGCTGACAACTTTTTGGCCGGTACTGTACCTGTGCACCGGCTTGCCGCTCGATCTGTGCTTTGGCATATTGGACATCCCTTGCACCATCTCCTCTGCGCTTGAGATTGCATTATTCCTCAACTTCCGTTGCGTGTCTCCTGCCCAAGGCGTCGATTGCATCCTTCACTGCTTTCGAACGTGCTTCACGATGAAGACGGAAGCTGAAATTTAGATTTGAGGGCAGCCTCGGGTTGTCTTGAGTCGAACTCGCCTTTGACAATCCTTGATCCATCCATCCATAAAGAATAAATAGCAAAAATTTCAGAAAAATCAACAAAAAAACGTTCGGCGGAATCTCAGTTTCCCGCCTTTGGAAGCCATGTGACTTTTCCTAGCTACCGGGGCCCTTTTTATACGATCAAAAAGTGGGCGGGGTCTAAGGCCTGGTGGACCTCGCCTTTGCATGACGGAACCCGCCGGGGGACTCCCCGTGGTGAGGAGGACAGACGGTCCGTGTCGGAGAAGAGGCGGTCTAAGGAAAAGGTAAGAAAAGAAGACGTCGGTATAGGAACGGGTAGTGCAAAGGGGACATACCGCCACGTGGTGGTGCCCCCTCAAAAAAAGGAAAAGGTCCCTCCGGTAGATGAAAGAAAATGAGAGAATGAGAGAGTGCCTGACACAGATGGTAAAAACCATACAGGTAGAGCGACTAGGCTACTGTAGAGAGATCAGAAGATCAAATCTACTGTAACTATTTTTAGGGTAAAGATACAATGAAATAAACTTGATTTTTGTAATCCTTAGGGCTGAATTGATGTAAGGGGCATATACTGAAAAAGATAGAACAACGTTGTGAAATTCAAGCAGAGTCTTAAAAAAAAGGAATCGGTTTTTATACTGAAGGTGCCCGAAAAGAAAAAAAATTGAATTTCAATTCTTTTTTCAGATTCTTCTAATTTTGAGTTTAAACGTTAAGAGGATCACAAGGTTCGCATTTAGTCGTTTCGCAACTACGACATTTCGCAACTCACCACAACTTTGCAATTACGCAATTTTGCTACCGGTCATTTCGCTACCTCGACAATCCGCAACCATGTCATTTCGAAACCACGAAATCCAGGATTTTTGTAGAAAGTTCACGTTAAAATCGCGACTTTTCAAATGTAAACTATAACCTGGAATAGATCACTCAATCCCATACAACTTTAATAAACGTAAAGTGGACTAGTTTACAGAGTTGTGAAACGGCTGGTTGCGAAACGTCCGGATTGAAATGTCTTGGTTGCGAATTGTCGCGGATGCGAAATCGACGGGAGTTGCGAAATGTCGTAGTTGCGAAATGACTAGTGGCGGAATGACCGTAAAAAATTTGTTACGTATTTTCTATACATTTTTGCATGTGTTCCCTTATTCGTAGTTGTGAAATGACCGCTAGCAAAATTTCGCAGTTGCGAAATTTCGTAGTTGCGAAATGACTAGTTTCGAATTGTCTCGGAGCCGTTGTTACATATGTAAGAATCTTGACATTTCGCATTTCGAGACATTTCGCCACTAGTCATTTCGCAACTAAGACATTTCGCAACTCCCGTCGATTTTGCAACCGCGACAATCCGCAACTAAGACATTTCGATACCGGACGTTTCGCAACTCTATAAACTAGTCCACTTTACGTCCATTAACGCAAGGTTGTATGGGATTGAGGGTATTCTGAACTATTCCAGTTTATCAGCGAAATGACCGGTAGCTAAATTTCGCAGTTGCGAAATGTCGTAGTTGCAAAATGACTAGTTGCGAATTGTCTCGGAACCGTTTTTACAGGGTATTGTGCACTGTTCCAGGTTATAGTCTACGTTTGAAAATTTGTGGTTTTATCGTGAACTATCTACAAAAATCCTGGATTTCGTGGTATCGAAATGACGTGGTTGCGGATTGTCGTGGTTGCGAAATGACCGGTAGCAAAATTTCGTAGTTGCGAAATTTTGTAGTTGAAAAATGACAAGTTGCGAATTGTCTGGGAACCGTTTTTACATATGTACATAAGAATCTGCAGAAAGAGAATTGAAATTTATTTTTTTGACTTTTCGGGCACCTTCAGTAAAAAAAACCGATAAAAACATAATTTTTCAGAAAAACCGATTCTGTCTTTTTGGTACTCTGTTTGAAAATCACAACGTTTTTCTCTTTCTTCCAGTATATGTCCACTACACCAATTCAGTTCTAAGGATTACAATAATTGAGTTCATTTCACTGTATATGTATCCCAACAATAGTTACAAAAGTTTTGATCTTATGATCCTACTACAGTACCAAGAGCCATATACATAGGAAGATAATTGTTCTCATTTTATGTAAATAACTTCATGGTATAATCTGAAAATTGTGAATAAACTTATTTTCTCTTGATTGGAGTTTTGGATTTTTTGGTAGCTTTGAGTGTTTCAACCAGAAAACGCACAGTTTTTTTAGGGAAAGTGGATTTACAGAACGTATTGGAGGCAAGTTAGAAAAATGTGGACCCGACAAAGTTTTCAACAGAATAATTACTAGATCAACTCAACCCTGAGAATTCCAAAAATCAAGATTATATCACCGTATCTTTACCCTAAAAATAGATACTGTAGTTTTGATCTTTTGATCTCTCAACAGTAGCCTAGTCGCTCTACTAGTAGGGTTTTACCCTCTGTGTCTGGCACTCTCTCATTCTCTCTTTTCCTTTTAACTACCGGAGGGACCTTTTCCTTTTTGAGGGGACCAGCACGTGGCGGTATGTCCCCTTTGCACTACCCGCTCCTATTCCGACGTCTTCTTTTCTTACCTTTGCCTTAGGTGCCCTTCACCGCCTCTCCCCGTCCCTTTTACCGTTCCCTCTCTTTCGAAGTCTACTCTTACCTGTTTCACCGCCCGCCGCCTCCTTCCGACACCGACCGCACGCCGCCCTCACCACGGGGGGTCCCCCTCTCCTCTTATGCAACCCTTTGGGACCATAAACCCCGCCCACTTTCTGTTGGTATAAAAGGGGCCCCGGTAGCTAGGAAAAATCATATGGCTTCCTAAGGCGGGATACTGAGATTCGGCCGAACCTTTTTTTTTTTTTTTTCTGAAACTTTTGCTATTTTTTCTTTATGAATGGAGTGGTTCGGTTAAGCAGAGTGATGGATTTTTTGGAGAAGGCAAGTTTTACATAGGACATTCTGAGGCTGCCCTTAAATTAGCTAGTTTCAGAGACTCGTTGTCTTTCATTATGGAGACACCATAAACATTCCCGCCGAAAAAACACGAAGTTTTCGAAATCGCGATGCAAATGGCAAGAGAAGCCGTCGCTCAGAAAACGGAAGGATGGGGATCAGAGGGAGGACACAGTTCCAACCAGACGACATAATTTATGCCGAGTATTATCCTGCACGGGTCATCAGGCAGAACGTTCAAAGGTCCAACAGACACAAGCAGTTCTGGATGTTGAATACTACGGTTACGTTAACATTCCAGACAATCACAAACAGAATTTTCGAAATGAAAAGGTAGGTTGAACACATCAGCAGAGATCAGGACAACCGTTCTCACATTCGATTTTGCAGGACACGTGTGCAATGCATAAAGACGATGACAAGAGAGTTCCAGAACAAGACAGCGCCGCGCATAAGGAAGGCATGGAAATAGCGCGAAAGCTGCTAAGGAAAAATCAACAACGGTATCCGAATGGATGGGTATGTTAATACTTTTGGATTGCTATTATTTCTATTTTACATTTTAGGTTGTGAAGTCAGACGTGAAGTTCCAGCTGACGATGCTCATTGGATTGAACGCAAAGTTGCTCCACAGCAAGAAGCATCTGAGGAACCGGAAGTGGCGGACATAAGGGGAGGGTGTAATAAACCTCCAATGCTCGGAAGTGCTCAGACACCAGTCTCTGCTCCAGAAGTCGTTATCGCTCCAAGAGGTAACAACAATCAAATTGGGATTCCGAATGGTGGAGTCATGAATCTTCGGTCTTCAGCTGTTGTGAACATTGGACATGAGAAAGGGCTTTGACACCAATGCGCGTTTCTGCTGGACAAACTGGCTTTGAAACGAAGCATGATGATTTGGACTTTTCCAGTTATCCCATTTATGAAGTGAGAGAAACTTTTATGAAATAAATTTCCAGGCTCTTGAACGTACTTTCAGAAGCTCGTCGTTTGCTGGACAAAATTCCACATTTTCACAAGAACCGGATGACCGAACAATTCAAGTCTAAGCAGATGAGATGCGCAGGGAACATCGTCCCAATACTTTGCAAGAAATTTGAAAATGGATCACTGAGCTGGATCAATTCCCAGTAGAAATAGAAGAAACTCGAGTTACACGATCCTCCAAAAACTCTCTCGATGTGATTGAAAATCGTCGGTGCACTTCACAAGAACGGCTCATGACTTTCTTGGGCGATAATGCGGATTCGGAGATTTTTGGAAGAAACAATGAAGCATGTTCACAAACCTATGAGGGTGAAGATCTAGCAGTAGTGAAAGTTTTACCAAAGAATGAGCCAATTGTGAAAAGACCTGATCCAAAACTGGAGAATTATTCGAAAGTGGAAGAGGACTTGGTGAGGGAAAATATGGATAATCTGGAAAATATGACGCACCCGTGGAAAAAGAACATAAAAGGAATGCTTCCTCATTTGATCACTGCATATTCTAAGGATGACACTGAAGGTGAGCAATTCAAGGAAATCGTTTCCCACTATTTGCCGCAAGACGAGAGATTTGATGCCTTCCGATACGCTATTGAGCTCGAAGAATCATCGCAAATGCGCCTGGATGAAATTGTTCCTGGAACTGATGCCAATGAAAATGCGATTCTTTGAGACATCTGACAAGAATTTCAATGAAGATGAAGACATAGGTACCAAACTTAACACTTTAAAAATAAAATAAAAAACCTATTTTTTACAGACGATGGAATGCACTTTCTCGCTGTGAAATACGGAAATCTCGCATCATATGTCGCGTGGGGAGGTGTCGGTAACAGCGTTTAGGCAACGTGCTTGCAGTCAAAGAAGGTCTACAACCTTCACGGTTATCTGGAACTGTGGATTGCTAAAAACGTGACAGGAGTAGCAACGAACAGAAAGCATATTGCCTATTACAATGACCTTTTGGAAATCGCACAAATATGATGTGGAAGATACAAAGTAAGTCGAATTAAGTTCGTTCACTCAAGAAAATCTATCAATTTCAGTGGACATCACGCTCCCACACATTATCCGATGCTCGCCAATGAGCAACATAAACAATGGTGGCGATGGAACTCATCAAGTGCTCACCTGCCTTTTTTCACAACAAGGAGCCAGACTTCAAGATGCTATTCCAACTGAAGATGAAGGAGAAGATGTGGATTTGAAGAAGTGGAGATTGGCGCTTGGACAATACAGAGATCTACTTTGCCGCAAACAAGGTTGTCTTCTGGTTGCTCTCTATCGAATTGAAGTTGGCTTCCAACCTAACATGGACAACGGATACGTGCTACCTCAGTTCCGACATGTGACAAGAGACGATGGATTTAAAATTGAAGGAGCCAAATGAGTTTATGAGCTTTATCAGAGAATGGTCAAGTTTTGAGATTTCTTGCTTATATCAACTCTTCAGTTTTCAGCAATCCAAGATAACCGTAAGAAGACAATGTTGAAGATCAAGGAGTACCAAAAACCGAAGAATACAGTGGCGGCAGACAAGAAGATAAAGGAACATCAAAAAGTCCAAACAGCGGAGAGCAATGTCGAGGAATTTCAGAAGCAACTGGCGGACCTTCAGCAGAAGTAGCAAAAAGCTGAGGAGGATAATTTCTTGTCACCATATTCATCTCCTATTCAGTGTCCTCAACACACTACCACATTGATCATTTTATGCTGTATTATTTGATTATTGCAAGTATTACTTGTTCTCTAATAAACTTGGAACTATCTAGAAGACCTTGATGGTTTCAGATTTTTAGATTTCCAATGTTTCGGGACTTGAAGCAGTGTCCAACAGTTCAAAAAATAAGAACAGAGAAACGATGTTCCGTTTTCTGATTTTATGCATATTTTTGCATAGCTAGCATCTACATTAGCATACAGAAAACGGGCCTTTTTCGTACATTTTCCCCCATATTCATCGTTTTTGTTTTTCAGTTTTCATTTTTACGAGCGCCCGCATTTTATTAGCACCGCCTACGTTTTGCGGGGCTATAAAACTGAAAGACTTTGCGACAGTATTCATACTACCTCTCTATTTTGGCTTTTTGACTGAAAATTGTATTTTGGTCTATTGAACTATGATTTTCAGTTTTCAAATTAGTACAGTATTGCATACGAATATAACCAAAACATGAAAAGGTTAGATTCTGACGGATTCTGTGAATTCAGGTGAATTCTATATGTACACATAAAGTCTCAAAATTTCACCTGTCAAAAAAGGGGGAAGATTAATTTGAAAATTTCATCTGCTCTTGAATTTCTCAGAATTTTTTTTTCACAGTTTTTCAGTTATCCTAAGCCATGAACTTCCCTCTTAACTTCACAAACTCAAGTCTCTTTCCTATCCCATCAACCGTCACTGACTATTTTGGCAAAACTTTGAACTACATTTCCATCTGTATGATTATAGTCTACGTGCTCACTTATGTCCTAGTTTTCCCATTTTACATCCATATTTTCCGTTTGAACAGAAAAAGAGACGAAGGAACTGCAATTTATCAAATTATGGCACATTTTTATAAATTTACAGTACTCATGGGGGTTTTCTTATTTTTAGAAATCATCATGGGATCATTTTTGGTACTTTTTGTTTACTATTTTTCGGATAAAATTGGGCTTATTTGGGAATCTAATATCGGTATAGTATTCGCTGTGGTTTTAGGGATACCATTAGTAATATTGCTAATAATTTTTTTTATTGCATCTGTTGTATTTTTGTTATTATTCTATCTAGTTAGCCAAGTGAATGTATGCTTGTTATCACTACTGACTATTCAGAGATTCTTTCTTTATTTTTATCCGCATTCTGAAAAATATTTGGGTTTCTCAAAAGCTACAGTAACCTGGATAGTGTTGGCTTGTTATGTGCTAAGCATTCTGGGTCCAATTTCATTTAGATTGATTCCAGATTTTCTGGATTTAAAACACACAAGTTTTTTTAAATATTCGGTTGGTAAAAATCAGAAAACTTTGAAACTTTTTTTCGAAAAATTTCAGCATTGGTTCATTTTTATCAATATTTTATTGATTATTTCGAGTCTTTTGTACGTGCCAATTTTGGTCAGTATTCGAAAATCGGCTCACTTGGTTTCGGTACAACAAAACCGACCGGATCGATATGTTTTATGGCAGATATTGGCACTTTTGGCGGCGAAATTAGTAAGAAATTAGTAAATTCAGATTCTCAGAATCCTTGAGGATCTCAGAAGCTCAGAATCTCAGATTTTGAAAATTCCCCGTTTTCAGATTCTCAGCCCATTGGTATTTGCTAATAATGACTACCGCATTTCGATGGTGACGACATTTTTTTGGGAGATCTTTTTTTCGGAAATTAGAATTTTCAGAGCATCGGCGTTTGCTCTTTATGTGATGCTCTTCTGACTCCTCTTGTCATTCAAATCACTTACATCGGTTGTAACAAACGGAATATGATTGCTCTATGGAACTCGTTGAGGCAGAAAACGATTTGGAAAACAATATTTTGTCCATGTCTGAGTTCTTCTCAAGTTGCTCCAAATCTGGCTCCAGGAAATGCGACAGATTTGAATTTAGAGTCAACTCATTCATGAAATTTTTTTAAATATATGAAGATATTTACCGCTTTGGGTCGCCATATCAAGAAATTTCAAGAAGTTCCAGGAAACTAGTTACAGCAAACGTATCTGACAGTTTAAAAAATCAGAAAACAGAAACAATTTTAGCTCCGCCCACGTTTCGCAGGGCTCTAAAACGGAAAGATTATATATATATATATATATATATATATATATATATATATATATATATATATATATATATATATATATATATATATATATATATATATGTATATATAGTCCCCAAATTTCACCTGTCAGAAAAAGTGTGAAGATTGAGTTGAATATTTCATCTGCGCTTGAATTTCTCAGAAATATATTTCCACAAATTTTTCAGTTTTTCCAAGCCATGAACTTCCCTTTTAACTTCACAAACTTAAGTCACTTTAATATTACATCAACCGTCAGAGAGGATATTGGAGAAACTTTGTTCCATGTTTTCGTTTGTGCCATTATAGTCTACCTGCTTACTTATATCCTAGTTTTTCCATTTTACATCCATATTTTTCGTTTGAATCGAAAGAGAGACGAAGGAACGGCTATTTTTCAAATTATGGCACATTTTTATAAAATTACTATAATCATGGTGGTCCTGACATATTTAGAAATTATCTTGACCACTTTTTTTGTACTCACTTTTGACTATCTTTCGGATAAAATTGGGGGTATTTTGAAATCTAACATCGGTATTTTATTCGCAAAGGTCGCTGTGGTTCCATTGGTAATATTGGTTCTAATATATTTTTTTGCAACTGCTCTATTGATGATTTTGTTTTATCTAGTTGGTCAAGTAAATGTATGTTTACTATCATTGCTGACTATTCAGAGATTCTTTCTTTATTTTTATCCGAATTCTGAAAAATATTTGAACTTTTCGAAATCTACAGTAACCTGGATAGTGTTTTCCTGTTATGTGTCATGTATTCTGGGTCCGTTTCTATTTCGATTGATTCCAGATTTTTTGGATGTAGAGCACACAAATTTTGTGCCTGATTCGGTTGGTGAAGATAAGAAAATTTTGAAACTTATTTCAAAAAATTTCAGTATTGGTTCCTTTTTAACAACATTCTTCAAATAGTATCCAGTCTTTTGTACATCCCGATTTTTGTCAGTATTCGAAAATCGGCTCACTTGATTTCGGTACAACAAAACCGACCAGATCGATATGTTTTATGGCAGATATTGGTTCTTCTGGCGGCAAAATTAGTGAGAAATCAGAAATTTCAGATTCTAAGAAACAAAAAAGAATTTGAAAAATTTCCCGTTTTCAGATTCTCATCCCATTTTTGTTTGCGAATAATAACGTCGGTTTTTTGGAGGTTAGCGAAAATTTTTTGAAAAAAACAAAACTTAAAAAAACACGAAAAATCTTCAGAGAATGGCTTTCTGTACAGTATGTGATGCTCTTCTAACTCCTCTCGTCATTCAAATCACCTATATCGGTTGTAACAAACGAAATATGATTGCTCTATGGAGCTCATTAAGCCAGAAATCAATGTGGAAAACGATATTTTGTCCATGTCAGAGTTCTTCTCAAGTTGCTCCAAATCCAGCTCCAGGAAATGCAACAGAATTGAATTTAGAGTCAACTCATTCATGAAATTTTTTATGTGTATGAAGATTTTTACCGTTTTGGGTCACCATATCAAGAAATTTCAAGAAGTTTCAGCGAACTTATCCAACAGGTCAAGAAATCAGAAAACAGTAACGATGTTCTGTTTGCTGATTTTGTGCATAACTAGCATCCACATTAGCATACAGAAAACAGGCCTTTTTTGTACATTTTCCTCAATATTTTCCGTTTTTGTGTTTCAGTTTTCATTTTTACATTCTTTCGCATTTTAATAGCACCGCCCTCGTTTTGCGGGGCTATAAAACTGGAAGACGTTTGCAACAGAATTCATTCTTGCCTCTCTATTCTGGGCATTTTTGACTGAAAACTGTATTTTTCGGTCTCTACAACTGTGATTTTCTGGAATATCTGAATGTGTTAGTGGGACTTGTAAGTTTCTTTCTCATTATGAGTTTTTGGAAAAAACCTAACTACATTTTTTCCAGCAAGGTGTCAACAGACATAATTTCAAATGCAAAGCAATCGACCAGATGATGGAGAATGAAAACAAAAGCCTGTCACTGCGTCCTCTACAGATCGAAAGCACCAATGAAGTGATGTATTCAATTGTGACCATAAGAATTTTTGAATAAAAAAGTTTACATTTTTCATTCGTAATGGAAGTTAAAAATATGACCAGAAATAGATAGTTCCATCTTTCGACTCCAATTAGACCCGTCTGATCATCATTGTGCCATTGGAACGAGCATCGGTATAGAAGTTGAATCGAAGGCTGAAATATTAAAAATACCATTTGGGTTAAAGGGGGCTAAAGTGTTCCAAAAAGTTGCGATATTTTTATATGGATCGACTCAAATTGTTGTAGACAAGAAAAAATCCTCCTGGCAACATGTCCAAAAATTTACCTAAATCGAAAATTTTCTATGTGTAATTTGCACTGAAGAGAGGACCGGAAAACCCGATTTTTGGCACTTTGAATAAGAATAACTCGATTCAGGTCAGTTTTTGGACATGTTGACAAGAAAATTTTTTCTTGTCTACAACAAGTCGAGTCGATCCATATGAAAATATCGCAATTTTAAAAATCACAAAATTGGATGGATCGTTATAATGTTTATATTCAGTCCCCTGTTCAATTCTAATTTTTAAAAACTTTGAAAAATTAGTCTTTTACTAACCGAAAACTTTTAACAATATTCTCTAGATGCCCAAATTCACATACCGTGACACCATCAACAGCGTAGAATTCCAACATCCGGAGTTTTTGATATTGAGATGGCCATCTGTTCATTCTATCCATCACAAAACGATTTTCAGGGTGTTCCAGAAGCCGGCTGGATATAATAGCCAACCCGAACCTTGTTTGATGGTGGCAAATGGAGATTCTGATCCAATTTTAACTTTCTGAAAAATCGGAAAGTTTTTTTTTTCAAAAGTAAAAAAAAACACTTACCATATTCTAGACCTCACTGATTTTGAGGGCTCTTCAGAAAAAAATCCAGTAAATTAAAATATTAGAAAAGACCCATAGATACACTGGGTCAACAGCAACCGTGATCGGAAATGATTATATTGAAGTTAGAAAAAATAGATACTAGAAACTACAAAAAGGGGACGTCTTTTGTGGGGCTAGAATGACCAGTGGAAGGGACGAAAAACTAGAGAGTATGAGAGGAAGAGACGCAGAGAAGCAAAGAAATGGGTCATAAAAAAGTACAACCCGGGAATGAAAAGAAGATAGGAGAGGGGTGGTCGGCACTGGCTGGGACACGGAGTGCACACCACAAGACGAAAAGGAGGCGAGAGTGCCTCCGGCGCTATCGCTTAGGAAGAAAAATGAGCACCACTCGATTTAGAAGGAATCCGGTTTCTGGAAACATCAATTTTCCTAACCAGAAGAGCAAGAAGGTCAAAATGAGTATAAACATGAGCAGGTTTGGAAAATTGCACTTTTGAAGTTCTGAGATTATGATTGATTCTGCGATACTGAAATATCTGAAATATCTGAAATCTGAAAATTCTGAAATTGGTAATTCTGCAATTATACGGTTATCATTGATATGTGGCATAAAACCAGCTGAAATTATGGCTGATGAGTTTAATGACCGTTCGCCGGACTCTGCTAAAAATCATAAAAATCCCGACCGCATGCCGACCGTTTTTGTCCTTCAAGTTTCCAAGGGATCACCTTAAAATTCGAAAATATTGAATTAAAGTAAGTCTGGTCATGTTTATACTCGTTTTGATCGTCTTTGCCAGCTGATTCCGAAAATCTTCATCGGAAATCCGTCGAAAAGTGACCATCTGGCGCGCCAACGCCCATCTGCTCGCCACATTTATATTCTTCCCCCTTCTTCTATTTTTTCTAAACATTCTGACGCAATGAGGATGGCTCTGGCCAACGGCCACATCTTTCCTCTTTTCCTAGAAGACGTGAGCTCTTTTTTCATTAGAAATTCTATCCCTCTTTTTCTCTGCGACTCTTCTCTTCCGGAATTTTCAACTACATTTTCTTCCCTTCCCATGCTCATTCCCTCACTTTACTCCCCCCAAAGACGTCCCGACTAGATGTCCCCCGTTTTATAGTTTTTAGTCTCCTATTTTTCTGTATTTTCTATATTATCTATATACCCATATCTGATTACGGTTACTGTTGGCCCCTATCTGTGTTAAGAGGTCTTTTCCGTCTCGGTTTTTCATTTGATTTTTCTGAAATTTGGTTTATTTTTTCACATCAACACGAAGTGTGCACCGTATCGTAAGTCAAATTACAAAAAAAATTAGATGAAAAAAATTAGAATAATTTTCAGAAATCAAAGTCGGTAGGAAATTTGAAATACATCGTTGGTTAGGAAATTGGGGGTGTTGAAAGGTGAGCCTTTTTTTCAAAATTTTTGAGATTTGAATTTTTTGAAAAGTGGAAAAATGACATTAACTAGCTCGGTGCAAATATGATCAATGTGAAAACAGCTTTTCAGTAAAACAAATTTTTTAAAAACAAATTTTTTTCAGAAATTCGTCCCAGCAAGAACACGTCTACCAATTGCCACCAAAGGTATGTTTTTTTTTTGGAATTCTGTACTTTTTTTGAGGTTTTGAGCCTTAAAATAACCTAAAATTCAAGTTTTTACACTAAAATTGACCTAAAAAGTACACAATTTTTAGAAATATTTTTTAGAAAACTTTGATTTTTCAGAACACGAAAAACAACCTGAGTCATAACTGGAACTAGTTTTTTTTGTCTCATTGTAAGTTTTTAAATCAGTTTTTCCGCATGTTGGGGTTCAGAATCCACATTTAGAATTAGAATTTTCAAAAAAATTGAGCCAAAAAACTTGACATTTTTCAGAAAAAGCGGGTCAAATTTGGGTGTTTGGAATGCTGGACGGGTTGGATTTGGATTTTTCGGCTTTTCTGGTGAGTTTTTTTTCGAGGGCATTTTGGGGGGGGGGGGATTTTGAATCCTCGGAATACAGAAAAACCAAAAATTCTGAAAATCTTTTTTTTTCAGAAACTTGCACAGCAATCTACGAGGTGGCCGCAAAAACGATTGCGAGGACAAATTCTGTTTTTTTATTGTATATTTTTTGTAGTGCCGTAACTGGACAGAGAGTCTGCACGGCGTGAATAAATTTGTTTTAGTGATTTTTTGTCAACAGAATATGAAGATTTGCATGATTTCAGGTTAACAGAATCATTCACAATTTCGAAATTTCAGAATTTTCGGATTTCAGAATCTTCTGTAATCTCAAAATTCCAAAACACAACTTTACAAACCTAGGCATGTTTATACTCATTTTGACCGTCTTGATCTCCTGGTTTGGAAAACTCATGTTTCCAGGAACCGGAATCCCTATAAATGCTCATTTTCCTTCCCAATCGAGAGCGCCGGAGGCGCTCTCGCCTCCTTTTTGTCTTGTGGTGTGCATTCCTTTATCACTTTTTAAAACGCACGCTAAACAAAGCTTTCAGCTTTTCAGGTGATCGAATAACTGAACTTTCATTTATGGTCAAACACTTATTTCCCACTTGATAAAATGTGAAGGCTTGAAAACAAGTTGAACGTATTTCATTTGGAGGCTCAAAAAAGCAAAAGAAAAATCGTTAAAATAACTTCATTCAACTCATTTGAGATTCATCAATTATGAAATGACACATTTACAGCACTTAATCGTTTTCTCCTTTCCCTCTTTCTTCTTCTTCTCGCGTTCCACCCGTGCCGCTTCCTCCACTAGAATTGTCTCAAACTATTCTCTTCGCTTCTTGGTCCCTTCTGTCTCTTGCTCCAGAAACATCTCTTGTTCCGAGATTCCATGCTTACGGTAATGGTTCACCTCGATCTTGACAATGTTCTCAGTCGGTCTTCCGTAGGGTTTGGGAGGATATCCTTCTAAAAAAACATTTCGCAGTCGGACATTTCGCTTTTTTTTTCGTGACAATTTAGTGCTTCCCGGGCCTGCCACGAAAAAAGCCAAGTAAAAAAAGAAAAATTTTACGGAAACAGTGAAAAAATAGTGCAGCGGGTTTTCCATTTACCAAGAGAAATTTCCGTTACTTGCCAATTCATCTCTTCTGAAACCGATTCCTCGTCGGCATCGTCCTTTACAGATGATGCTACTTGGTGAAAAATGGTCAATTTTCCCTCGGGTTTTTCAAACGCGGGAACACCGTGAACACCGGGACCCTAAAAATCGACGACATTCGAATTTCAAAACTCGAAAATGCTTGGTTTTACCTTTTTTTTCATCATGCCAATTTCGAAATTCATGGTCTCTCCCGGACTCATGAAACAAGAAATTTGAGATTTTGTTCCTCGAGAAGCCCTCGGATTCAGAATAACGAATAGAAACGAATCCAGTTGAACAATCAATTCTTGCAGATTCTTGGCCACACATTTTATCGAAACTTGAAGTGGTGCATCCGGAGAAACTATCATCTTCTTTGGAGAAATCTCCATTTTCATTTCACTTTCATAATATTTCAATTCTTTGATAGTATCATCTGAGTTTGTTTCTTCGAGTTTGATGGATCTCGAGTTTTTCGAAGTCAATATCGGCACATTTGGAGTGGTTTTGGCCGGAGTTGGACAGGCGGTGCCTACACTGGGACTCGACCTGAAAATGTAGAGCTGAACTTGGTCAAGGCTGAGAAGAAAAACTCACTTCATTTTAGAAAACCGCGCCTGGGAAAACTGGGAATACCGGGGATTCAAATTCTGGGAGGCTTTTTTTTGCAGATGATGAAAATTATGTGGAAGTTGCGAAAGCTCACGGGGAATTTGTTTGAAATCGGGGAGAATTTCACGAACTTTTTGGGAAATTTTTTTCAAATATTTTTTTTTAATGTTCGGCTCAAATTTTTTTAGGAAATTTCTGATTCTGAACGTGAATTTTGAATCAGAATCCCAGAATTCAGAAATTTTGAAAACGAAGAAACTCACTTTTCAAGAAAAAACAACAAAGTTCCAGTTTTGATTCAAGTGTTTTTAGTGTTCTGAAAAATGGAAATTTGGAAAAATGGCTCACCTTTAACACCTCCAATTTCCTAACCAACGATGTATTTCAAACATGCAACTGACTTTGATTTCTGAAAATTACTCAAATTTTCGTCGAATTTCTCCAGAAATCTGACTTACGATATGGCGCACACTTCGTGCATTGAAAAATAATAGACTTTCAGAAAAATCAAATAACAACCGAGACGGAAAATTCTTTGATGAATAACTCGGGTTTTTGAAGGCTTTCAGAGGTGAGATGAAAAACATGATGATGAGGAGCCAGAGTGCTATCTATCCTGTAAATTTGAATGGGCTCCGGTGGTAGGTTTTCGAGAAAACCGTGTTTTCATGACTTTTTACACTGTTTTGACATCTTCTTCGATGAATAACTAGGGTTTTTGGAGGCTTTCAGAGGTGAGATAAAAAACCTGATGATGAGGAGACAGAGTGCTATCTATCCTGTAAAATTGAATGGGCTCCGGTGGTAGGTTTTCGAGAAAAGAGTGTTTTTATGATTTTTTGATCTTTTTGATATCTTTTTTGATGAATAACTCGGGTTTTTGAAGGCGTTGAGAGGCCAAGAAATTTCCAGAAGTTTCAGCAAAATTGTCCAATAGTTCAAAATATCAGAAAATAGAAACGATGTTCCGTTTTCTGATTTTTTGCATATTTGTGCATAGTTGGTCTTTTTTGTACATTTTCTACATATCCTGAAAATTCGAGAATTTTGAATTAAAGTGATTCTAGTCATGCTTATACTCATTTTGAGCGTCTTGTTCTGCTGATTCCAAAAATCTATTTTTCATCAAATTCCTTCAAAAATTGACAACCCGGCAACCGGCACCCATCTGCCCACCACATTCATATTCGTCCTCCCCTCTCCTTCTTCTTTCTTTTCTAAACATTCTGACGTAATGAGGATGGTTCTGGCCAACGGCCACAGCTTGCCTCTTTTCCTAGAAGACGTGAGCTTCCTTCTCATTGAAAATTCTATCCCTTTCTTTCTCTGCTTCTCCCATCTTCCGGAATTTTCAATAACACTTTCTTCCCTTCCAATGCTCATTCCCTTCCTTTACTCCCCCCAAAAGACGTCCCGGCTAGATGTCCCCATTTTGTAGTTTTAGTATCCTATTTTTTTTAATTTCTATATTCTCTATATACTCGAATCCAATTACGGTTACTGTTGACCCCTGTCTGATTAGAGGTCTTTCCCGTCTTGGTTTTTATTTGATTTTTCTGAAATTTTGTTTATTTTTTCACATCAACACGAAGTGTGCGCCGTATCGTAAGTCAAATTTCTAAGGAAATTAGATGAAAATTTGAGTAATTTTCAGAAATCAAAGTCAGTAGGAAAATTGAAATACATCGTTGGTTAGGAAATTGGAGGTGCTGAAGGTGAGAATTTTTCTCAAACTTTTTGAAAGTTAAATTTTTTCAGAAAATTGAAAAAAGGAGAAAAATTAGCTGCAAGAACAGCTTTTAAAGTCAATAATTTTTTTCAAAACTAAATTTTTTTTCAGAAATTCGTCCCAGCAAAAACACGTCCACCAATTGCCACGAAGGGTATGTTTTTTTTGAAATTATGTGCTTTTTTCCAAAGTTTTGAACCTTAAAGTACCCCAACAATCAGGTTTTAAACCCAAAATTGATCTAAGAAAAGCAAATCTTAGAAATATAAAACTTTGATTTTTCCAAGTTTCCATTTTTTTCAGAACACGACTAGCGACGCTACGCGTCGCTGGACACGGCTGCGCCGTGTGCTTAGTCACACGGTGACAGCTTGAAAAATGAACAATTCTTCTCTTTATGGCAATTCTGTAATAGACATTACTAAACGAATAGTGTTCTAAGTAATACAAATTCTAAGTCATTTTAATGGTGTAGCCATGGACAAAATGAAATAGACTGCGTAATTTGTTGTCGTGTGTTCGCTAACTTTGCGAGGGCCGAAGGCCCGAGTGTTCGCTATCCTATGCAAGGGCCGAAGGCCCGTGTGTTCGCTAACTTTGCGAGGGCCGAAGGCCAGAGTGTTGGCTAACTCTGCGAGGGCCAATGGCCCGAGTGTTCGCTATCCTATGCGAGGGCCGAAGGCCCGAGTGTTCGCCATCTTTGTGAAGGCCAAAGGCCCGAGTGTTCGCTATCCTATGCGAGGGCCGAAGGCCCGAGTGATCGTTATCTTTTCGAGGGCCGGAGGCCCGAGTGTTTTTTTTTTGCGAGGGACGAAGGTCCAAGTGTTCTCTATCTGAAGCGAGGGTTATCAGTCAGTTTAACGTTGTAGCCTTCGATAAAATAGAATAGGAAATGAATGAAAAAATCGTTGCAGGTGCTTCGCACCTACAACGGTTTTTTCATTCATTTCCTATTCCATTTTATCCAAACGCAATCTGATGCGCGTACCGCGCATACTAACACTTTTACTTTCTCATGTGCCTGCGCCAGAAGTTGGTACACTTGGCAGTACTACTCGCTTGCCATAGCAGACATTCGAAAAAATACAAATAACGCTCATTCTAAGTCAAACAAAAATGAACACAGCCGCATCGCCGCACGCGCCGCACAGCCGCATCGCCGCACACCCGCACGCGCCGCGCAGCCGCACGCCGGCGCCCACACAGCCGTATTTTTTTTATTATATATATATATACATTTTAAATATATATATTATATATATATATATATATTATATATAATATATATAATAATATTTATAATAATATATATATATATATATATATATAATATATATGATAATCTATTATAATATATATATATACATATATATATATATATATATATATATATATATATATATATATATATATATATATATATATATATATATATAAGAGAGACGAAATTTCAAAATTTTTTATTTTGAATTTGGAAGACATCATTTTGTGAAATTTCTGAGGTTTTTCACATTGAAGTGACTTCTCAGGATATGTTCTCGCAATATTGTGAAACCTTGCAAAATTAACAGAATATTCAAAAGTTGAATGTTTACTGATAATTCTGTGAAATCCGATATGAATTCACAGAATTGTTCCGCGGAACAGATCTGTGAAAACAAACCGAATTGCAACGTGTATATTTTGGAAGAAAAAAGCAAATTCACAGAATCGTTCCGCGGAACAATTCTGTGAAAAAGAATAGATGAGAAAATGTTGAAAACGTGAACTCTAAAATCAGAGAAGAAGAGTTCCACATCATTCTGGATCAGCTCCAAAAAGGATGAAATCAAGGAAATTGGAAGATCTTCCAAGGAAGCAACATCTGCTCAGCAGGTCTCATCTGGATACTTTTTACAGCGAATTATCTATCAGGTTAAAATTTGATTTTCTAAAAGGGAAGTCTAAATATTCTAGAAATTTCGAGATTTTCATAATATTTTCAAACAAGGATTTTTTGATGAAGCGACACATCATATTCTCTTGAAGCACAGTCTGAAAACCATGATAAAATGAATCACGGCTCAAAATGATTAGATTCTCGAAATTTCTAGAATATTTAGACTTCCCTTTTAGAAAATCAAATTTTAACCTGATAGATAATTCGCTGTAAAAAGTATCCAGATGAGACCTGCTGAGCAGATGTTGCTTCCTTGGAAGATCTTCCAATTTCCTTGATTTCATCCTTTTTGGAGCTGATCCAGAATGATGTGGAACTCTTCTTCTCTGATTTAGAGTTCACGTTTTCAACATTTCTCATCTATTCTTTTTCACAGAATTGTTCCGCGGAACGATTCTGTGAATTTGCTTTTTTCTTCCAAAATATACACGTTGCAATTCGGTTTGTTTTCACAGATCTGTTCCGCGGAACAATTCTGTGAATTTCACATCAAATTCCAAGGGATAGGACAAGAAGAAAAAATCTGTGACACTACAGAATTTTCGAACTTTTAGAGTTTTCGTTTTCAAAAAAAAAAATTTTGAAATTCCATCTCTCTTATATATATATATATATATATATATATATATATATATATATATATATATATATATATATATATATATATATGTATATATATATATATTATAATAATATGTATATATAGATCGCTATAGTCTAGTATAGCATAGCCGAGCCGCACGCGCCGCACGTCCGGGCGAGAGCCGCGGGCGGGGTTTGGGTTTCCGCTGGGTTTTTCCGCATTCTAACTTTTTCTGCCGGCGTTTTCCGCAGGCCAAGTTTTTCCGTAGGCCACGTTTTTCCGCCGGCCAAGTTTTTCCGCAGGCCAAGTTTTTCGCAGGCCAAGTTTTTCGCAGGCCAAGTTTTTCGCAGGCCAAGTTTTTCCGCAGGCCAAGTTTTTCCACAGACCAAGTTTTTCCGCAGACCAAGTTTTTCAGCCGGCCAAATTTGTCCGCCGGCCAAATTTTTCCGCAGACCAAGTTTTTCAGCCAGTTTTTTCCGCCACGTTTTTCCGCAAACCAAGTTTTTCCGCAGGCCAAGTTTTTCCGCCGGCCAAATTTTTCGGCTCTGGTCGGGTAGTTTGGTCCTTAGAACTTTTTTTGGTCCTTAGAAATAATTTTTGGTCCTTAGAATTATTTTTGGTCCTTAGAATTATTTTGGGTCCTTAGAATCTTTTTTGGTCCTTAGATTTATTTTTGGTCCTTAAATTTGTTCATGGCCCTTAGAATCACTTATGACTTTTAGAATTTTTGTTTGGTTCCTGACATCTCCGTTGAACTAAAAATGTACACAGACCTTTTTCTAATGTTACGGATCTGTTATGACAAGAGTTTGTCGAACGATGACACTTCTTTGCTCATAATACAGTTGCGAAAATCAACATGGTCTATTGGTCCTCCTAATATTAGGTTGTCCTTTTATTTTTTGTGAACAACGTCAATGTAAAATATTGCCTTGATCATCTAAACTATTTGAGTCGGACATGAGAGGTAGTCCCATGTTAGGATGAAAACATAACATTTTTTGTTGATCTTGAGCTTTTGATAGACCATGAATGAGCTTCACTAACAGTTTCACTGCTTTCAAAAGGCTGTCAGTAAAACTGTTTGAAACTTTTCAAAAGTGATGCGAAGTTAAATTTGTCGCAAATGTGAAAATTTTAACAGCTCTAGTTTTTATATCCAAATTGGGACTGTTGGTAATGCTGAATTAACTTGAGCTAAATAAGTTTGCGTTTTGTTTCCGCTCTGCGGTCTTCATCTTCTTCAAAGTAATAAAATCAAGAATATTAACATGCATCCGAAATCCCAAGATAAGGTATCCTATTTTGTGTCTCTTGTGATCAGGAGTTGAAAAACTTGGCTTGGTCTGTTTTTTTTGTAAGGCATGACTGATCCCATGAACAGGACAGACATTCCTTCATTAGACTAGTGGCCCCAAATTAACAAGACGGGCCCCAAAATGATAATAACAATCCCGTTTGTAGCTTTCTTCAAAACTCATTCTTGCCATATCATCACTTCATTAAAATAAATATGTGTTCATTTTTCAGTTCAATGGGTGTGTCAAGAACCAAAAACAACTCTGAGAGCCAGAAGTGATCCTAAGTGTAAAGTACAAATCTAAGGACCAAAAATAAATTTAAGGACCAAAATTATATTTAAGGACCAAAAATAATTCTAAGGACCAAAAATAATTCTAAGGACCAAAAAAAGTTCTAAGGACCAAACTACCCGACTAGAGCCAATTTTTCCGCAGACCAAGTTTTTCAGCCAGTTTTTTCCGCCACGTTTTCCCGCAAACCAAGTTTTTCCGCAGGCCAAGTTTTTCCGCCGGGTTTTTCCGGCGGCCCAGTTTTTCCGCAGGTCAAGTTTTTCCGCCGGTCAAGTTTTTCCGCCGGCCAAATTTTTCCGCCGGGTTTTTCTGCAGGCCAAGTATTTTCGCAGGCCAAGTTTTTCCGCAGAATAAGATTTTCCGGTGGTCAAGATTTTCCGCCGGGTTTTTTCGCATTACAAGTTTTCCCCCCGGCCAAATTTTTCCGCCCGGTTTTTTTGGAGGCCAAGTTTTTCCGGCGGTCAAGATTTTTCGGCGGCCAAGCTATTTGTCCAGGAGAGAGTAAAAACTACTTCTACGAAATGGGAAGCGGAGAGAGGAAAGTGACAGACCAAATTAGGCATCAAGAACATTGTCACAAAATGGACCTATTTGTTGTGTTTTAAATAAATTTGTAATTATCTAGAACTGTGTTTTCATGTTTTATTATATTTTCACAGATGTTCAGGTTTAGTGATCTCACGTTTCAGTCCCTCTAAGAAAGTCATTACACAGAATTCTGAATGTAAACATCAAAACATCAGAAGCTCCAAAAATTGAAGAATCTGTATTTTTGGAACTTTAATGATTAACAGACAATCAAAATCCCAAACATTGAACTTCAACTAGTCCAGAAAAATTAAGAATCTGTACTTTTTGAATTTTAAATTTTTTTCAAACCTAGCCGTGTTTATACTCATTCTGACTGGCTCGATTTCCTGATTCCAGAAATCATATTTATTTTGAGATGTGCACAATACCAATTGAGTTTTACCCCCCCCCCTCCCTCGGTGGTGCGCGTGTCTGCTTCCCCTCGTCTTGTTCTGTCTACGTCGCGTCGCCTTTTCTAACATTTCCTCAGACTGACCTTTGCGGCACCTTGATGCATCTTCCTGCTTGCCTGCGTTTCTTCCATCTCGCTAACTTGTCTACTTCGATTTCATCATATTCATTCTTTCCTTTACTTATCCACAAGACGTCCCGATTCTAGAAGTCCCCCTATTGTAATTTATAGTGTCTTTTTTTTTCTACTTCTATATTTTATTAAGTATAATCCGGTTACGGTTACTGTTGGCCCCTGTCTGATTAGAGGTCTTTTCCGTTCTGATTTTTCTTCTATTTTAATGAAAATTGTTTGGAAATATTGAGAAAAAGTGAGTTTTCAATTTTTCAGTCATACACATTGATGTACTCCCACTATTTTTTACGTATTTTTAAAGTTTATATTCTTTAAGCAAAATGGGTCAACGGAAACGTCAAGCTCGTTTTTCGTCGCGCAGACGGGAGTCTCCAATCCTATGAGAGGGCTAAGGAAGGAACCAAAGTGACATACAAAATTGACGACAGGTTCCAACTCTGGCGAGTGAGCAAGGTGAGCAAATGAGGTGCCACTTCTTTTTTGATCTCACTTTTCAGTTCCTTGATCTTTTTGACTGATTCCCCAAAATTTGCAGTGAAGCTAGCGATGAAGTCAGCAATCTTCTTTGGCGTCAGCTTTCCTCATTCGCTCGTTATCATCTCACGGAACCACTGCCCATTGAAGAGAACCCAAGCGAAGTTTATTGTTTTGGATGGTTTCGACTATGAACACTTCGCTATCCTTAAGATTAACGGAAAATACAAGGTACGAGGGATGTATAGGAGAATTCAAAAATACCGGTTTCAGTTTGATGAGATACTCGCCGAGTTTGCCGTTGGGTACCAGCTCATCACTACTTCGATTGAGATGCCATTTGACGCCGGGCACACTATCTTTCTCCCAAAGCCTCTTGCTCTTCAATAATGCCCTCTTCAATGTCTCCCACTCGCTACAGGACTATTTTTTCAGCTTTTTATTATTTTTGAATAAATGAACCGCCTTTCAAAAAAGTGACTGAAACTTAGAAAATTGGTCGAATCCATTGAACCTATCTGAATAATTAAACAACCTGATTTTTATTCAATCGTTTTTTTTACCAATCCATGACTTTTTAACACAAGTCTTATTCATCTCTTCATTGATTTTTTTTCTATATTGATAAAAATTAGAAGTGAGTTTTTGATTTTTCAGTTATACACAGTGTTAGCTCCCCCGTTTTTCAAAGTGTTGGCAATGTAATGGAGTCACACTGTAGTACATATCACCTTCAAAAATTTTAGTTATTGTATTTCAGAGCTCATAAAGCTCTCGGGGAATCAGAAGCCGTCCCACGCATTTTGAGTCCAAAAGAACAAGACAAGAGTGCAAGTCTACAAGTATCGCTGCCATATGCTTGCTTTCTAAAGAGGTAATACAAAAATATGTTCAGAATATAACAAGTCTTGCCTATTTCAGACACCTACCTGACAACGAATTATATTTTTTGGATTTTTTCTGTACCAAAAATGAACCTATTTTTTGTGTTCTAAATAAACTTGTAACTATCTAGAAATTTGTTTTTATATTTCGTTAGATTTTCACAGATCTTCCAGTTTAGTGATCTATAGTGTCACGTTTCAGTGCCTCTAGGAAGATCAAATGTCAATTTTTCTTTCTACTCAGAATTCTGAATGTCCTTTGAACATCAAAACATCAGAAGCTCCAAAAATTGAACTACCACGACTCCAGAAAAATGAAGAATCTCTATTTTTGGAATTTTTAAATTTCTTCAAACCTAGGCGCGTTTATACTCATTCTGATTGGTTTGATCCCCTGATTCTAAAAATTCCATTCATTCTGAGACAAGTACAATATCAGCTGAGTTATTTTCATCCCCCTCCCCCGGTAGTAGGTGCGTCTGCTTCCCATCTTCATATACATCAAAAAAAATTTCATGGATGAGTTGACTCTAAATTCAATTCTGTTGCATTTCCTGGAGCTACAATTGGAGCAACTTGAGAAGAACTCCGACATGGACAAAATATTATTTTCCACATCGTTTTCTGGCTCATTGAATTCCAAAGAGTAATCATATTCCGTTTGTTACAACCGATGTAAGTGATTTGAATGACGAGAGGAGAAAGAAAAGCATCACATATGGTGAATAAACACATTTTCTGAAGTTTTCTCGTAAAGTTTTCTTCAAAGTTTTTAAAAGTTTTTTGCTAACCTGCAAAATTCCAAAGTCATTATTCGCAAACAAAAATGGGATGAGAATCTGAAAACGAAGCATTTTTCAAATTCTGAGATTCTGAAATTTCTAATTTCTTACTAATTTTGCCGCCAAAAGTACCAATATCTGCCATAAAACATATCGATCCGGTCGGTTTTGTTGTACCGAAATCAAGTGAGCCGATTTTCGAATACTGACGAAAATCGGGATGTACAAAAGACTGGATACTATTTGAAGAATGTTGTTAAAAAGGAACCAATACTGAAATTTTTTGAAATAAGTTTCAAAATTTTCTTATCTTCACCAACCGAATCAGGCACAAAATTTGTGTGCTCTACATCCGAATAATCTGGAATCAATCTCAATAGAATTGGCCCCAGGAAGCATAGCACATAACAAGAGAACACTATCCAGGTTACTGTAGATTTTGAGAAATTCAAATATTTTTCAGAATTCGGATAAAAATAAAGAAAGAATCTCTGAATAGTCAGCAGTGATAGTAAACATATATTTACTTGACCAACTAGATAAAACAAAATTATCCATATAGCAGTTGCAAAGAAAAAAATGGAAAACAATATTACCAATGGTACCACAGCGACTCCAGCCAATACCTTACCGATGTCAGATTTCAAAATATCCCTAATATTATCCGAAAAATAGTGAACAATAAGTACAAGAAAACTGCCCATGATAATTTCTAAAAATGTCAGGACCACCATGATTATTGTAATTTTATAAAAATGTGCCATAATTTCAAAAATAGCCGTTCCTTCATCTCTTTTTCGATTCAAACGGAAAATATGGATGTAAAATGGGAAAACGAGGATAAAAGTGAGCAGGTAGACTATAATGGCAGAAACGAAAACATGGAACAAAGTTTCTCCAATATCGTCTTTGATGGTTGATGAAATATAAAAGTGACTCAAGTTTGGGAAGTTAAGAGGCAACTCCATGGCTTAGGATAACTGAAAAATTGTGGAAAAAAAATTATTGAAAAATTCAAGCGCAGATGAAATTTGAAACTCAATCTTCCCCCTTTTTTGACAGGTGAAATTTTGAGACTATATATATATAATCTTTCCGTTTTATAGCCCCGCGAAACGTGGGCGGAGCTAAAATAGTTCCTGTTTTCTGATTTTTTGAACTGTCAGATAAGCTTGCTGAAACTTCTTGAAATTTCTTGATATGGCAACCAAAACGGTGGATATCTTCATACACACAAACAATTTCATTGATGAGTTGACTCAAATTCAATTCTGGTACTTACAGGAAGACCAAATGTCAACTTTTCTTCCTAATAAGTCATGAGACAGAATTCTGAATGTCTTTTGAACATCAAAACATCAGAAGCCCCCCCCCCCACGACTCCAGAAGCATGGTTTTTCACGTTGCAATGTGCGTACATTATGGGTTAGGCATATTTGCTAAAAATTCTCGACAAAAAAAGTGAGTTATCAGAGTGGAACACCAGAAATGTTCGGTTTTTCAGGAGAAATTTCACGGCACTGTTCTAGAACGCCGGAACGAAATAAAAATCCCGGAACGAAATAAAACAATCCCGGAACGAAAAAAAATCCCGGAACGAAAAAAGAACGCCGGAACGAAAAAATAATCCCGGAACGAGAAAAAAAATCCCGGAACCAAATTTTTTTGCTTCTTCGGGAGGAATTCATCACAATATTTTAAATAGTGCAAAAAACCATGGAATATAATAGAAACCTGATTTGCAGTGCACAATAAGTTTTTATAACTAAAAGTATCGTTATCTGTTAAACTCAAGGACTCATCAAGAGTTAACAGAAATGCGGGTAGACCCTGAGAAGACCACTAAGCCTTCCAAAATGCGATGTTTCCACGAATAGGTACATATTTTGCCTCAAATTGTGTGAAAAGGTTCATACGGCGTTACATGATGTATACTGTATTCTGGACGCTCAAAAGACTGCTTAAGGTCTCAAAAGATGCTTCAATTCTAACAATGGTAACTAAAAAATTTGGTTCCGGGATTTTTTTCTTGTTCCTGGATTATTTTTTCGTTCCGGCGTTCTTTTTTTGTTCCGGGATTTTTTATTTCGTTCCGGGATTTTATTTTCGTTCCGGCGTTCTAGAAGAGTGCCGTATTTTCTCTAGTTGACCGGCATGCCGGTCTATTTTTCGATGTGTCCATTTTAGTGCCGGTCTATTAGAGGGTGCCGGACATTTAGAGGGTGCCGGTCTATTTTTCAAAGTGTCAAAATTCCAAGAAGTGAATGGACAGTTTCAAGTTTTTCAACAAAAATTTGAGTTTTCAAGCTCATTTTCGAGAATTTTTTAGTGCTGAAAGGTATGGAAATGGAAAATATTACTCTAAACTAATCAGAAACTGTTCTAGAAACATGAAATTTGTCAAAATTCTGCGAAAATTGAACAATATGTGCTTCATTTTGTGAGTTTATGACGTTTTCAGAAAATTCATTGATTTTGTTAGTGACGGATAATTGGAGGGTGCCGGATTATTAGAGGGTGCCGGTCTATTTTTCAAACTCATCATTTGGCTGCCGGTTTAATAGAGGGTGCCGGTCAATTAGAGGAAATACGGTATGTTGTATTTTTTCCAATTTCATGTATGCGTTTTACATAAACTTTTGATTATCTTAACTTTGTCTTTATGCTTTGTCTAACATTAAAAATCTCAGATACCATCGAATATGTGGATCCGCGACGTTTCGCCACGTACACTTTCGTTGAGAAGTGACTGGTTGCAAACCGTCCAGTTGCGAAACGTCACAGTTGCGAAATGTCACAATTTCAAAATCATGATTTAGGAGCCATGATTTAAAGTTTATATTTTAAAAAAAAGTGGTAGCTTGATTATTTCACTGCTGCATCGTTGTCAATTCTAGATTCACCTGTCCTCCTCCGGGCGTCACTTTTGTAGAAGATTTACATGGACAGCATATAACTTGAAAGAATTTTCGTGACCGGAGCGTGTTCCATAACTCTTGCATGTTGCGCCGATTACAGCCCAAATAGGTGACTTGCATGACGATTGGATTAAGAGTAACATTCATAAATTTCCATGTGGAAATTGCCTGAAAATTATTGCTGAGCAAATGAGAAATGTAGATAGGAACAAAGTTACCTTCAGGAATCCCATATCTGAAACAAAGTACATCGCTGGCATCATAATCTGAAAAACAATGTAGAGTAGTGGCTAAAAATACTGCATCGCAAGTGGTCAATTTTTGAACATATCGGCTAAACAATTTTTCAAAGTATTCAATTTTCAACTGAAACGTGAGAATCCGTCCGCTGTGATGCGGCCGGCCGCGGCTGCATGGTTCCAAAACTCACAGATTTCGCAATTGCCAACGCGACCAGTTGCCACAGAACATATCGTTGCAGATGGTTCAGCTGAGCTGATGCCAAATGTGTAAACTTTCGAATATTCCAAAAAATTGGGATATAAAGTAGGGCTGATACAATGCACATAGTGTTAAGAGATATGTAGTATATCTGAAAGAAATTGCAAAGTTGTCAATTGCAAAGTTAACTTCTCACAAAAATATAAACGCCATTAGGAAAATCCAACGAGATCAACATCACCGAAACGAACAGCACGAGTCCGTATGTCACCCAAGTTATTGATTTCATCGTTTTAGCGGAAAGACTTCAAAATTTCTCCGAGTTTGGGAAGAAATATAGAAAGAATCTTTGAATAGCCAATAGGGATAGCATCAGTTGATTAACATCATCCATAAGTAAGCAAATAAAAATGCCGGCGACAATAATGAAACCTGCGATGGCTGGAAAAAAAGAAGGAAGTATGCTATCCTCGCCCCGATTAATGTAGTAGAAATATGCAAATAGGAAGAAGACGTATCCGATGGCGAGCTTCCACATCATACCGTAAAAATGCTCGACAACCGCAAAGATCGGCGTTGTTTGGTCTCTTTCTCGGTTCAACTTGAAGACGTGCATGTAAAATGGGAAAATCATAAAGAATATAACGATGGACATGAACTCAGCGACAGCTACACAGTATTGAAAATATTTAAAGCCAAACGTAGTTGAATTAGTGCTGTTTTGTAGGTCTTCTTCAAAAAAGACAAACGAAAATTGCATGGTGAGTTTGGGAGAGAAGTGAAAAATAGGAAAGTTTTTCAGCAGCTGAAATGGTCAGTTTTTTCAGAGTAATTCTGGCCCAGAGTTCACTTTGGCTAACCTATGAAAAGAAGCTTTGGCAGCTGATTTTTCTAGTGTCGTTTCAGAAAGAAAAACTTTTGTTTTGTATCAAATTGCATTTTCAGCTGTTTTCAAGATCGAAGACAAATGAGGCATGGGTAAATGTAACGCATTTCTGTCAAAAGTTGTATCAGACGGTCGTAGCCTAACGGGTGTTTTTTTTTAATTCTAAAAAAACTACAGATGGCTAATTTTCAGAGCGAAAAGTGTGTTTTTATGACTTTTTACACTGTTTTGACATCTTCTTTGATGAATAACTCGGGTTTTTGGAGGCGTTGAGAGGTCAAGAAATTTCCAGAAGTCTCAGCAAAATTGTCCAATAGTTCAAAATATCAGAAAATAGAAACGATGTTCCGTTTTCTGATTTTTTGCATCTTTGTGAATAGTTGGTCTTTTTTGTACATTTTCTACATATCCTTAAAATTCGAGAGTTTTGAATTAAAGTGATTTTAGTCATGCTTATACTCATTTTGAGCGTCTTGTTCACCACATTCATATTCGTCCTCCCCCCTCCTTCTTCTTCCTTTTCTAAACATTCTGACGTAATGAGGATGGCTCTGGCCAACGGCCACAGCTTCCCTCTTTTCTTAGAAGACGTGAGCTTCCTTCTCATTGAAAATTCTATCCCTTTCTTTCTCTGCGTCTCTCCTCTTCCGGAATTTTCAATAGAATTTTCTTCCCTTCCAATGCTCATTCCCTTCCTTTACTCCCCCCAAAAGACGTCCCGACTCAAGATGTCCCCATTTTATAGTTTTTAGTCTCCTATTTTTCTGTATTTTCTATATTATCTATATACCCATATCTGATTACGGTTACTGTTGACCCCTGTCTGATTTGAGGTCTTTTCCGTCTCGGTTTTTATTTGATTTTTCTGAAATTTTTTATATCAATGCACGAAGTGTGCGCCATATCGTGAGTCAAATTTCAAAAAAAAAATTAGATGAAAAAAAGAGAAATTTTCAGATATCTAATAGGAAGTTTGGAATAGTTGGCTAGGAAAATGGTGGTGTTGAAGGTGAGGCATTTTTCAAAAAATTTTGAGATTTAAATTTTTCAGAAAGTTGAGAGAAAGGTGAAAAATTGGCTGCAAGAGCAGCTTTTGAAGTGAACATTTTTTTGCAAAAACAAATTTTTTTCAGAGATGGTCTCTTTAGGAAGAACATGTGAACCAATCGCCACGAAGGGTATGTTTTTTTGTCCTTTTTTGAGGTTTTGAGCCATAAAGGAGCTCAAAAAACAAGTTTTTGAAGTGAAATCAACCTGAAAAGTGCAACATTTTAGGATATATTTTTTAGAAAACTATTTTTTTTTCCAAATTTCCAATTTTTTCAGAACACGAAAAACACCTACATCAGTACAACAACTTTGTTGTTTTTTGTTGAAATGTAAGTTTTTTAATCAGTTTTTCCGCATGTTGGGGTTCAGAATCCACATTTAGAATTAGAATTTTCAAAAAAATTGAGCCAAAAAACTTGACATTTTTCAGAAAAATCGGGTCAAATTTGGGTTTTTGTATTAATGGACTTGATGGTTTTGGATTTTTTCGGGTTTTCTGGTGAGTTTATTTTTCGAAAGCATTTTTTTGGGGGGATTTTGAAGCCTCGGAATCCAAAAAGTTCTAAAATTCTGACCATCATCTTTTCTTCAGAAACTTGCACAGCAATCTACGAGGTGGCCGCAATAACGACTATACTAATGAACTCTACTTTTTTGTTTTTTGTATGTTTTTTTGCAGTACCGTAACTGGACAACAATTTTGCACGGAGTAAATGAATTGGTTTTAGTGATTATTTTTCTTTTATTGTTTTTTTTGGACAGCAGAATATGAAGGTTTGCATGATTTCAGGTTAACAGAATCATTCATGATTTCAAATTCTCAGAATCTCAACTCAACGTTCAGAATCACATATGCATCTGTCACTCGACTTGAAAGCTCGGCGAACTCATTGCGCCATTTTTCGGTGTAATCTGGCCTGAAAACGTTGAATTTTTGCAATCCTCCATTCAACAATTTGAAAAACCGCCAAAAATCGCCTATTCCAGATTTACGCTAAACATAGCGCAATGCGTTATTTCGGAGTGTCGTTGGTGAAAAAAAGAATCTTGAATTTTCGATTTTTCAGGCTATTTTTTGGTTAATTTCGGTCATTTTTAGGGAACTTTTTTTGGTTTTCAATTAAAAAATTATCAGAAAAACGATAAAAATCGACAAAAACCTTGAAAAAACACCTAAAAATGAGAATAATCGGTGATTTTCGACCGAAATGAATTTTTCAGGGAAATCAATGGTTTCGGGTAGTTTTCTATGATTCTTGGTGACTTTTAGTGATAAATCTGTCGAATTTCAGCATTTTTCGAGCTACAAACTGATATTTGGACCAACTTCAACGCCGAAAATCGAGAAAAACAGGAAAAATTAGAGAAATACGAAATTTTCGGCCAAAATCGGAAAAATCAACGAAATTCCTTGAAAAACAATTCTCCAAAGCATAATAAATTTCAAAAATTGTAAAAAATCACAAAATTTGGGTCTAGAAGCCCTCAAAAATCACAATTTTCGACCAAAAATATGGATTTTCCTCGAAATTTCACTAAAAAACCGAAATTTGAAAATTTTTGGGGAATATTGCAAAAATTGACCAAATTCCTCGAAAAATGACTGTAAAACATGATGAAAACTTCAAATTTGTGATTTTTCGGTGTACAAATATTGAAAAACTCGCAAATTGTGACCAAAAACAAGAATTTTCGCCAAAATTTCACCCGGAAGTCGAAAATCAGAAAATCATCGATTTTAAACCATTTTTCGTCTATTTTTCCTCTAAAATAGATGAAAATAGCCTATTTTTAACGTTTGGAACACTAAAAATCAGCTGAATATCAACATTTTCACATAAAAATTCGTATTTTTCGCAAAAAAAAAATTTTTTTTGATAAAAAATTTTTTCCGAAGAATACGAATTTTTATGTGAAAACCTAGATTTTCAGCTGATTTTTAGTGTCCCAGACGTTAAAAATCGGCTATTTTCATCTATCTTAGGTGGAAAATAGACGAAAAATGGTTTAAAATCGATGATTTTCTGATTTTAGGTGAAATTTTGGCGAAAATTCGTATTTTTGGTCACAATTTGGGGGTTTTTCAATATTTCTGCACCAAAAAACCACAATTTTCATAGTTATTATCATGTTTTAGAGTCATTTTTCAAAGAATTTGATCAATTTTTGCAATATTTGCCAAAATTTGCAAATTTTCGGTTTTTAGTGAAATTTCGAGGAAAATCCATATTTTTGGTCGAAATTTGTGATTTTTACATAAAAAATTGTATTTTTCGGAAAAAATAGGTTTTTTAAGTCAATTTCGATATAGATTTTGGCCGAAAAACCAAAAATTCCACTAAAAATGACCGAAAAAAGACCAAAAAAAATCGGGCGAAAAATCTGGAAAACAGCAGAGGAGAAATAGAGATTTTTCTACTAGAAATTCAGAAATTCGAAGGAATTCAGAAGACATATTTGCGATATTCCCCAAGGGGAAACGCGCTCCATCGCAAATTTGGCTGAAATTTGAGTTTTCAGATTTCCCGCCGTTTTGAAAACAGCAAAACATGTTTCGGTGGGTGCGTGGACTCCTCGTGGACAATCAGTCGAATTGTCCACGAGGAGTCCACGCACCCACCGAAACATGTTTTGCTGTTTTCAAAACGGAGGGAAAGCTGAAAATTCAAATTTCAGCCAAGTGTGCGATGGAGCGCGTTTTCTCTTTGGGGAATATCGCTAATACCGTATTCAGAAAAGATCGTGATGAGCTTCAGAAGACGTCGGAGACGATTCAGAAGGCATCGTGAAGAGGATTGTGGCTTCTGAAGATTTGGGAGGATTCTGAAAGCACTTCTGAAAACAGGGGATCAAGAAAAGAATGGTTCTAGATTTCAGATTCAGAAGACATGGTGCATCGACTCCGAAGACGTCAGCAAGGATTCAGGATTCATTGTTGAGTGGATTCTGGATTCTGAATTTTTTTTTTTTTTGAAAATCAGCCTTCGTTAGGATTCAGAAGACGTCGTGATTTCCGATTTTTTCTGAATTCTGCCCATTTTTTGGTCATTTTTCGATCATTTTCAGTGGAATTTTTGGGTGATTTTTGCTAGTGAAAAGTAGAGAAAAGTCTTGATTTTTAGAGATAAAAATCGGTACAAAAACCTTGAAAAAACACTTGAAATTGAGGAAAAATCGGTGATTTTCGAGCCAAATGGATTTTCCAGGAAAATCAATGTTTTTGGGTAGTTTTCTATGATTTTTTGGTGATTTTTAGTACTAAATCTATTGATTTTCAGCATTTTTCAAGCTACAAACTGATATTTGGACCATCTTCAACGCAGAAATTCAAAAAAAACATGAAAAATCAGAAAAATTGGAAATTTTCTGCCAAAATTGAGAAAATCAACGAAATTATTTTTAAAAAGTTATCAAAAACACGATAATAATCATAAAAATCACAGAATTTGGGTCTAGAAATCATGGAAAATGACAATTTTCGACCAAAAATATGGATTTACCTCGAAATTTCACTCAAAAACCCAAAATTTGAAATTTTTTGGCGAATATTGCAAAAATTGACCAAATTCTTCGAAAAATGACTCTAAAACTTGATGAAAACTTCAAAAATTGTGATTTTTCGGTGTGGAAATACTGAAAAACCGCCAAATTTTGACCAAAACTGCGGATTTTCGCCAAAATTTCCCCCAAAATCAGAAAATCATCAATTTTAAACCATTTTTCGTCTATTTTTCACCTAAAATTGACGAAAATAGCCTATTTTTAACGTTTGGAGCACTAAAAATCAGCTGAAAATCTAGTTTTTCACCTAAAAAATCGTATTTTTTCGGACAAAAAAAAATTTTCCAACTAACTTTTTTTTCCGAAAAATACGAATTTTTATGTGAAAAACTAGATTTTCAGCTGATTTTTAGTGTTCCACACGAAAAAAATAGGCTATTTTCGTCTATTTTAGGTAAAAAATAGACGAAAAATGGTTTAAAATCGATGATTTTCTGATTTTCGACTTTTGGGTGAAATTTTGGCGAAAATTCGTATTTTTGGTCACAATTTGGGGGTTTTTCGATATTTCTACACCAAAAAACTACAATTTTTTGAGTTTTTATCGGGTCTTAGACTCATTTTTCGAAGAATTCGGTCAATTTTTGCAATATTTGCCAAAAATTTTCAAATTTTCGGTTTTTTGTGAAATTTCGAGCAAAATCCATATTTTTGGTCGAAAATTGTGACTTTTGAGGGTTTCTCGAACCAAATTTCGTTATTTTTATGATCATTATCATCTTTTTGAAAGCTTTTTGCAAGAATTTCGTTGATTTTCTCGATTTGGGCCGAAAATTTCCAATTTTTCTGATTTTTCATGTTTTTCTTGAATTTCGGCGTTGAAGTTGGTCCAAATGTCCATTTGAACCGTGATTTTCACCTGCTCCGATGTGAAAATAGCCTTCATTTCTACAACAGATCGCTCTTTTCATCGATTTTACACCCAGAATTTAAAAAAAGGTAAAAAAAATGGCGCGTTGAGTTCGCCGAGTAATCAAGTCGAGTGACAGATGCATATGTCTGCCACCACGAACTCGAGCACCTGGCTAATCTCTTCGCTGGGTTTTTTTGGCACAAAAAATCCACTAAAAACCCCTCAAAAATCCTGGAAAAAATGCACAGCGCCTTCGGCGCGACCCTGGGTTTTGTGCGTTTTGAAGGTTAGAAAATCGGCATTTATCTCCGATTCTAACCTTCTCGTCCTTCTTCAGGTCCTTCTGCGTCGTTGTACTCTGAAAAACAATCAGATTTCACTCAAAAAACGAATGAAAAATCGAAAAATACACACCCCTTCAGGCGCCGCGCGAGCGACGATGCAGTGTGTATTTCAGAGAGACGCAGACAAAAAAGGCAACGATGCGCCGACATCCCGCTTGGTGAAAACGGCGCGAAGAGGAAAAAATTTGAATTTAGTTTTTTTTGTGGACCAAAAAATGCATTTTAAATGGAATATCGACGCAAATCGAAGGAATTCTGGAGATTTCGGGAGAAAACAAAATTTTCAGAGACTTTTAGATGTCAGCAATCACCTTCCCAACATCACATGAAGCATTTGAAGTACAATTTTTGAAGATTTATTTTTCAGACTAAAAAACACGATTTTGGACAATTCCATGAAGTATAAAATCCGATAAATTGAAGAATAAAACTGAAAGAGAAGCACGAAAAATCTATTTTATTAAAATTTCACAAAAAAAATTTTCGAAATTTTTTATTGAAAAAATGGATTTTTTCACTTTTCAGACGAAAAAAAACAATATTCTTGATGATTTTAGCAGTTAAAAATTCGAAAAATCAATCTAGAAACGCAAAAACCCACTTTTCTCGATCGAAGAACTAAAAATCGCAAAATTTCCATTTTTTGAAATTTTGGTAAAAAATCGATTTTTACGCTTTCCAGACCGAATAAACACGATTTTTAATGAAATTTTTGGTTTAAAACCCAAAAAATCACCCTAGAAAACCGAAAAACCCACCTTTCTGCAAGAAAAAAACAGAAAAATTGTCCAAATTCGACCCATTTGTTCTCTGACCACGAGAGAGTGTGCGGAAAGCGGAGACACGCACACAAAACATAGTGGCGCGCGGAACCCGTGAGGTGTCGGCCGCTCGTCTAGGGGTGGGTATATAACCGCCCGCCGCTCCTCCCTCGGGCGTGTTCTGTCTAACGACGCACATTCTTAGTATAGCTTGAAGTTCGGGGGCCGATGGAGCCCCTTACCTCCGGGTAAGGGTGTTCCTGACGTCAACGGCCTTTGGGTGTATACTTCGCCGATAAGCCCGTGCTCTTATCGACGGCGGAAGACGCCCCTCATGAAAGGTTCGCCCCTGGATGAGTTGGTCGACGCGGGGTGTGGTGAGGAACGTGACCATCCCGGAAGGTCCCCAATCCGGGGATTTTCAGAGCTTCAACCGGGGGGTTTTGCAGAAAGCCGCAACCGCCGGCGCTGCCGTTTTGCCGCACGCGCCGCACGGCCGCACGCGCGGCACAGCCGCACGCGCCGCATAACCGCATCGCCGCACGCGCCGCGCAGCCGGCGCCCACACAGCCGTATTTATTTATTTATATATACATTTTATATGTATATATATATATTATATATAATAATATTTATAATAATATATATATATATATAATATATATATATAATATATAATATATATATATATTATAATATAATATGTATATATAGGTCGCTATAGTCTAGTATAGCATAGCCGAGCCGCACGCCCGCACGTCCGGGCGAGAGCCGCGGGCGGGGTTTGGGTTTGCGCCGGGATTTCCGCAGGCCAAGTTTTTCCGCCGGGTTTTTCTGTAGGCCAAGTTTTTCCGCCGGCCAAGATTTTCAGCCGGCCAAGTTTTTTCGGCGGATTTTTCCGCAGGCCAAGTTTTACCGCACGCCAAGTTTTTTCGCCGGGTTTTTCCGAAGGCCAAGTTTTGTCGCAGGCTTCCGCAGGCCAAGTTTTTTCGGCGGGTTTTTCCGCAGGCCAAGTTTTTTCGGCGGGTTTTTTGGCGGCCAAGTTTTTCCGGAGGCCAAGTTTTTTCGCCGGGTTTTTTTGGAGGCCAAGTTTTTCCGGAGGCCAAGTCTTTTCGCCGGGTTTTTTGGAGGCCAAATTCTTCCGTCGGCCAAGTTTTTCCGCCGGGTTTTTCCGCCGGCCAAGTTTTTCCGCAGGCCAAGTTTTTTCGGCGGGTTTTTCCGCAGGCCAAGTTTTTTTTTTGCCGAGTTTTTCCGAAGGCCAAGTTTTGTCGCAGGCTTCCGCAGGCCAAGTTTTTTCGGCGGGTTTTTCCGCAGGCCAAGTTTTTTCGGCGGGTTTTTTGGCGGCCAAGTTTTTCCGGAGGCCAAGTTTTTTCGCCGGGTTTTTTTGGAGGCCAAGTTTTTCCGGAGGCCAAGTCTTTCCGCAGGCCAAGTTTTTTCGGCGGGTTTTTTTGGAGGCCAAGTTTTTCCGTCGGCCAAGTTTTTTCGCCGGGTTTTTTTGGAGGCCAAATTCTTCCGTCGGCCAAGTTTTTCCGCCGGGTTTTTCCGCCGGGTTCTTCCGGAGGCCGAGATTTTCCGCAGACCAAGTTTTTTCGCCGGGTTTTTCTGTAGGCCAAGTTTTTCCGCCGGCCAAGATTTTCAGCCGGCCAAGTTTTTTCGCCGGGTTTTTTTGGAGGTCAAGTTTTTCCGAAGGCCAAGTTTTGTCGCAGGCCAAGTTTTTTCGCCGGGTTTTTTTGGAGGCCAAGTTTCTCCGCAGGACAAGTTTTTCCGCAGGCCAAGTTTTTTCGGCGGGTTTCTCCGCGGGCCAAGATTTTCAGCCGGCCAAGTTTTTTCGCTGGGTTTATTAGGAGGCCGAGTTTTTCCGCCGGCTAAGATTTTCCGCAGGCCGAGATTTTCGGCAAACCAAGTTTTTCCGCCGGGTTTTTCCGCAGGCCAAGTTTTGTCGCAGGCCAAGTGTCGCAGGCCAAGGCCAAGTTTTTTCGCCAGGTTTTTCCGCAGGCCAAGTTTTTCCGCAGGCCAAGTTTTTCCGCCGACCAAGATTTTTCGGCGGCCAAATTTTTTGCCGGGTTTCTCCGCAGACCAAGTTTTTTCGCCGGGTTTTTCTGTAGGCCAAGTTTTTCCGTAGGCCAAGATTTTCCGCAGACCAAGTTTTTCCGCAGGCCAAGTTTTTCCGCGAATACGAAACCAGGAGGATTTTTGAATGTTGCAACTAAGCTTACATTTCACCAGACGGCCCTTCAGGGCACCTTTTTTCCGCAGACCAAGTTTTTTCGCCGGGTTTTTCTGTAGGCCAAGTTTTTCCGTAGGCCAAGATTTTCCGCAGACCACTTCCGGAGGCCGAGATTTTCCGCAGACCAAGTTTTTTCGCCGGGTTTTTCTGTAGGCCAAGTTTTTCCGTAGGCCAAGATTTTCCGCAGACCAAGTTTTTCCGCAGGCCAAGTTTTTCCGCGAATACGAAACCAGGAGGATTTTTGAATGTTGCAACTAAGCTTACATTTCACCAGACGCCCTTCAGGGCACCTTGATGTCATTTTCTGCTTGTCTGCGTCTCTTCCATCTCGCCAACTTGTCTACCCCGATTTCATAATATTTATTCCTTCCTTTATTCCCCCGAAAGACGTCCCGACTGCCCGGATGTCCCCCTTTTATAGTTTTTAGTTTCTATTTTTTTCTAATTTCTATATTCTCTATATCCGATAACGGTCACTGTTGACCCCTGTCCGTCTAGAGGTCTTTTCGGTTATTTTATTTGATTTTACTAGAAAATGGTTTCATATTTTCCTGGAATTTTATAGTTTTTGGTGAGTGTTTCCTTTCGAAAGCTGCAAAAATCTGAAATGGGTGAAGTTTGAATCCATTAATAAATTCTGAGTTTTTGTGGAAGCTTGAACTCTAGGCTGGAATTCGACTGCATAAAAGAAATTTTAAAATTTTGAATTTGTGTACTCCCACTATTTTTTAAGTATTTTTAAAGTTTATATTCTTTAAGCAAATGATCAACGGAAACGTGAAGCTCGTTCTACGTCGCGCAGACGGGAATTCTATGAGAATGCTAAGGAAGGAACCAAAGTGACATACGAAATTGACGACAGGTTCCAAACTTTGGCGAGTGAGCAAGGTGAACAAATGAGGTGCCACTTCTTTTTTGATCTCACTTTTCAATTCCTTGATCTTTTTGACTGATTCCCCAAAATTTGCAGTGAAGCTAGCGATGAAGTCAGCAATCTTCTTTGGCGTCAGCTTTCCTCATTCGCTCGTTATCATCTCACGGAACCACTGCCCATTGAAGAGAACCCAAGCGAAGTTTATTGTTTTGGATGGTTTCGACTATGAACACTTCGTTATCCTTAAGATTAACGAAAAACACAAGGTACGAGGGATGTACATTTAGGAGAATTCAAAGATACCGGTTTCAGTTTGATGAGATACTCGCCGAGTTTGCCGTTGGGTACCAGCTCATCACTACTTCGATTGAGATGCCATTTGACGCCGGGCACACTATCTTTCTCCCAAAGCCTCTTGCTCTTCAATAATTACCTCTTCAATGTCCCCCACCCGCTACAGGACTATTTTTTCGGCTTTTTATTATATTTGAATAAATGAACCGCCTTTCAAAAAAGTGACTCAAACTTTGAAAATTGGTCGAGTCCATTGAACCTATCTGAATAATTAAATAAACTGATTTTTTTTTCAATCGTTTTTTTTAAACCAATCCATGACTTTTAAACACAAGTCTTATTCATCTCTTCATTGATTTTTTTTCTATTTTGATAAAAATTAGAAGTGAGGTTTTGATTTTTCAGTTATACGCAGTGTTAGCTCCCCCGTTTTTCAAAGTGTTGGCAATGTGATGGAGTCACACTGTAGTACATATCACTTTCAAAAATTTCAGTTATAGTTTTTCAGAGCTCATAAAGCTCCTGAGGAATCAGAAGCCGTCCTACGCATTTTGAGTCCAAAAGAACAAGACAAGAGTGCAAGTCTACAAGTATCGCTGCCATATGCTTGCTTTCCAAAGAGGTAAGACAAAAATATGTTCAGAATATAACAAGTCTTGCCTATTTCAGACACCTACCTGACAACGAATTATATTTTTTGGATTTCTTCTGTACCAAAAATGAACCTATTTTTATGTTCTAAATAAACTTGTAACCATTTAGAAATGTGTTTTTATGTTTTATTAGATTTTCACAGATGTTCAGGTTTAGTGATCCATAGTCTCACGTTTTAGTGGCTCTAGGAAGACCAAATGTCAATTTTTCTTACTAAAAAGTCATGACACAGAATTCTGAATGTCATTTGAACATCAAAACATCAGAAGCTCCGAAAATTGAATTACCACAAATTCAGAAAAATGGAAAATCTGTATTTTTTGAACTTCAATGAATAACAGACAATTAAAATCCCCAAACATTGGACTTCAATGAATTCTGAAAAATGAAGAATCCGAATTTTTTGAATTCTTAAATTTCTTCAAACCTAGACGTATTTACACTCATTCTGACTTGCTTGATTTCCTGATTCCAAAAATTTTATTCTTTCTGTAATGTGCACAATACCAGTTGAGTTATTTCCTTATATCAGAATTTCCGCCATCTTTTCCCCAATAACAGATGTATCAAATGTCAAATCTTTTGTTTTTTGTGAGAAGCCGCGTTGATTCTCAAAAGATATAAACAAATGGGGGGGGGGGACGGGTTCCTTTTGTTGGACTATCCCGACAGCAGACGCTTCAGGATGGTTTTAGGTTTCTTCTGTCCTCTACCAAAATATAAACAAATCTAATGAAAGCCCATACCGACAACGGTCCTCCCCTCCGCTTCCCTCAACGGGTCAGCCTTTGATCTCAAACGCCCAGCATAAACCCATAAACTCCGCCCCCAGCAAAACCACGCCTACTGAAAAAAAATTGCATAAAAAGCCGATGCTGAGTAGCTTTTCTTCATTCTATCTTCCAAGACGACCAACTGAACGGACGTCAAAAATGTCTTTGGCCTTGTATTTTCTATAATTTCTTCTCTTTTCTATATTACTTTTCCCGCTCTTCTATTTTAATAAAAACTGTTTGGAAGTTTTGTAAGAAGTGAGTTTACGATTTTTCAGTAATACACAGTGCTAGCTCCCCACCCCCCCCCTTTTTTTCGTAAGTGTCGGCCACGATTACGTGAGGCAGGTGTACATTTCCAGAGAAGACATTTTTTAAAATTTCGCTAAATATTGGTTTACGTAAAGATCGACTTTTGAACGAATTTTCTTTTGTTGACAATTTAATTTTAGCTTCACAGCCAAATGAGCTCTAAATTTAGTGTTACAGTTGATTCATACTTCCACCAAATTTTCGAAGCCTCAAAATGGAAACAAGCCTGCAATCACTGCATTGTCGTCTTCAAGATGTAAGTTACTATCGTCGCAGAGGTTTTGGCGATGCGCTCCATCTCAATCTTAGTGCGCGCGCATTTTCTAGCACTGGGAGATCAAAAATTTTCAAAAAGCAGGTCTAGAATTTTTGATCTCCCAGTGCTAGAAAATGCGCGCGCACTAAGATTGAGATGGAGCGCATCGCCAACACCTCTGCGACGCTAGTATAACAATTTTTGAAATTTTTTTTGTTGCGATCATATTTTCAGTAAAATCTGACGGTGACAAAGATAATAACTCCAAGTGTTTCAATCTGACAACATCTCTTGATGGTCTTCAAGAACAGATGACTAAAGCGATGGATGAAAAAGACAACTATTCTCATGCTATGGCTGTCGAAAAAGAACGATTTTCAAAAGCAGCAAAGAAAGTGATCAATATTCTACTTGATCAAGCAACAGAAGCAAAAGAGGTCAAAAAGCGACACAACAAGGTTTTAAAGAAGGCGATGAAGACTCGTGGATGGAGCAAAGCGCATTTCTCGGACGCTAATCATCGTCACAAAATTCATCGGAATGTTTTTAATCTCACAGAGAAATTGGTTCTCGATGTTGAGAAGTTGTTTGGAACTACTGGAAAGATCGCAGATGGCCGATCTAAGTCTCTCAATGATCAACGTGGGTCAAATGTTGAATCAGAGAGCGCAATCGATCCAGGGAACACTAAATTGTCCAAGGGATGTATGGTAAGAATCTTTTAATAATTTGCTACATGTTTGTCGGATTTGTGTTGGAAAATCCAAACATTTGAATACCCCTCATCCCATTACAATTTTTTATTTCAGCCCTGAGCATGTTCATGTCTGATTGTTACCTGGATTCAAGTCTCCCTTCACAACTGAAGAAGTTGAAGAGTTAGAAAATTGCACTAGTCGTGGCTTCTTTCGAGAGGGAGCGATTGTCAGGGAGGTAGAAGAAGAACCCAAGAAGAAAAGAAGAAAAGTTTTCTTAAAAGTCGCCGACGTCATCAAAAACTACGTCGGCTCAGATAGCTATATTGAGAAATTTGGGCAGAAGGGAATGAAGATGATGGAGGAACTAGTTGAGAAGAGGTAAATCCCCATTTGTAGGTTTAAAGTAGAGTCAGTGTATTATTTCAGATCGGTTCTACTCCCGGATACAAGTTCAGATTCGAATATGATTGAAAATCCTAAGTATGCTGGCTACTCTAAAAAAACTGATGATTTTATTTTACCCAAAACTTCCCGTTCAGAGATTCCAAAAATGCCCCAACATTTGTTACCCAGTTCCTTGTAACTTTTAATTCAACTCCCCATCTTCAATGTACTCCAAACGTTTCCCAAATGCATATATTTATCTACATTCATGATAAACTTGTGACTATCTAGAAATGTGTTTTTATGTTCTGTTAGATTTTTCGCAAATTTTCAGGTTTTAGTGATCCATAGTCTCAAGTTTCAGTGCCTCCAGGAAGACCAAATGTTCATTTTGTGTACTAGAAAGTAATGAAACAGAATTCTGAATGTCCTTTGAACATGAAAACATCAGAAGCTCCAAAAATTTAACTACCAGGATTCCAGAAAAATGAAGGATCTGTTTTTTTTTAAAACAAACTTCAATGAAAAACAGACAATCAAAATCCTCAAACATTAAACTTCAAGCAATTCAGAAAAAGGAGTAATCCGAAATTTGGATTTTTCAAATTTCTCAAACCTAGACGTATTTATACTCATTCTGATTGGCTTGTTCTCTTGATTCCAAAAATCCTATTTATTTTGAGATACGCGCAGCGCTAGGTGAGTTATACTCGTTCCCCCACCCTCAAAGACGCGTCGGCTTCTCATGTTGTCTTGTTGCGCGCACCTCGCGTAGCCTTCTCTAACATTTCACCAGACGGCCCTTCAGGGCACCTTGATGCCTTTTCCTGCTTGTCTGCGACTCTTCCTTCTCGCCAACTTGTCTACCCCGATTTCATAATATTCATTCCTTCCTTTATTTCCCCGAAAGACGTCCCGACTCTTAGATGTCCTATTTTTGTAGTTAATAGCCCTTTATTTCTCTCTAATTTCTATATACTCATATCCGAATACGGTTACTGTTTGCCGCTGTCTGATTAGAGGTCTTTTCCGTTCGGATTTGTCTTCTATTTTTATGAAAATTGTTTGGAAACTTTGAGGAAAAGTGAGTTTTTTACTATTTCAAATTTTTTTTTACTATTTCAAATTTGAGACAAGTTAGCATTAGAACGCATAATGAAATTTAAAAAATGCTACTATCTGGCTCTATCAGGAGCGGGTTGAGCACTTTTCGTTGAGCACTTTTCAATGAGTCGAACATTTCTGAACAGCCTATATCATGCCTAGAATTTATTATCCATTCATTTCAGATTGTGAATGCACAGCCGCTTGACTATCTGTTCTTTTCCCTCCGACAAGAGTTAAAAAGATATCACGATAATAATGTCATTGCTATGATAGAGAACCTCGGAGCAGCACATCTTTGACGACAAATCAAAAGGCGAAATCTTGCGAAACTCAGAAAAGATCCCCACTTTGGAAAATTCTCGATAGCACTCAGATCAGTTGGCAAGGGAAGCTCGCATGACCGTACAGGTGAGAGGAATATCATCGAAACCTGAAAATCAGAATTTTCATATCTATGCTCATTTTTCAGCGATCGCTTGAATTTAGGATCAATCAAAATAAATTTCAGAGAAGAACGGATAATCATGAGCGACGCTGAGGAACAAATGGACACCACTAATGTCACAGAAAACGTTCCCATGGACGCCATGGAGCGACGACAACGCAAGGAGATCGAGGACACCTAGAGCAAGAGCTCCGGAATGCTCAGAAACGACTCCGTGTTGAGCAGGAGAAGGACATGGGGGCGATCGAGGAACGGCTCTAGCAGGAAAGGAAAATTTTCAAGCAAGAGCTTACCATGTTGTCCAAAGTGCAGAGGAAGAATGCGTTGTAGCAACGGAAAGAGCAAATTGAGATTGAGCATCAACTCAAGGAGAAAGATTTCCATATCCAACTTCAACTGAATGCCGAGGCAATGCTTCAGATGATAGCATAATTTGCTCCGTGCCAAGGAAAACAACATCTGAGAATTGGAGGATAAGCAAATGAGGGAGAAGTGAGTCGCGTTCACTGAAAATTGTATATCTAAATGCCTAGTTTTCAGATTCGTACTTCATCGCAAACTATTCAAAGATGAGTATTGTCTATTCAAAAAAATCGCACACGAAAATTCAAATTTGTTTATTTGTAAACAACTTTCTAGGCTCCGCCCACCGCGAATTTGCCGCTGAAAATTGTAAACAACAACAACAACAAAAAAGGGGGCGGAGCCTAGAAAGTTGTTTACAAATAAACAAATTTGAATTTTCGTGTGCGATTTTTTTGAATAGACAATACTACCTTCTCCGCACTCAGATGTTCGCTCGTCACCAACGAGAGATGGCTCAAATCGAGAAAAACCATCAAGAAGAAGAGGAAGAGCTCATTCGTGCACTGACTCTCGATCGCAAGAACTTATTTTTTGTGTTCTAAATAAACTTGTAACTATTTAGAAATGTGTTTTTATGTTTTGTTAGATTTTTCACAAATTTTCAGGTTTAGTGATCAATAGTCTCATGTTTCAGTGGCTCTAGAAAGACCAAATGTCAATTTTTTTCACTGAAAAGCTATGAGACAGAATTCTGAATGTCCTTTGAACATCAAAACATCAGAAGCTCCAGAAATTAAACTACCAGGCTTCCAGAAAAATTAAGAATCTGTATTTTTAGAACTTTAATGAATAACAGACAATCAGAATCCCCAAACATTAGACTTCAACGAATTCAGATAAATGAAGAAATCGAATTTTCAAATTTTTTCAAACCTAGGCGTGTTTATACTCATTCTGATTGGCTTAATTTCCGGATTCCAAAAATCTTATTTATTTTGAAATATTCACAATACCGGTTGAGTTATTCCCATCCCCCCCCCCCACTCGAAGACGTGTCCGCTACTCATCGTCTTGTTGTGCGCGCGTCGCGTTGCCTTCTCCAACATTTCAACAGACTGATCTTTAGGGCATCGTGATGCAATTGCCTGTTTGTCTGCGTCTCTCCCATCTTGCTAACTTGTCTACCACAATTTCATAATAATCAGTCTCTCCTTTGTTCCCCCAAAAGACGTCCCGAATTCCAGATGTCCCCTTTTGTAGTTTATAGTACTTTATTTTTTGTCAACGTCAAAATGAGCCTTTTGGGAGGCATTACCATGTTTTTTCAGCGTGTCAAATAGTCGCTTTCTCTGGATGTCGTGTGTGTTCTTCAGTGCCATCGTCGTTTCTGCCCAGACGTCTCCAGAATACATCGGCGAGACCTCAATCGAATTGAACACGGACACCGTTTTCCAGTTCCTTTCTGGAGTCAAGGAGGTGTTCTCTAATGGTTAGTTGGGGCGGGGGGGGGGGGGGGTTCATGAAAAACCGTTAGCGAACTTAGGAACATGTGATAAGGAAAGCCAGGGAGAGCACCAAGATATTTTCTGATAAACTACTACCGCGAAAAAAGTGGCATGTACCAAATAACTTACATTTCAGCCAAGGAGCACCAACTCAAAGTGGCTATTTTGCACTTCTGCTCACAACCGATCTCCTACTCCTTTGGAAAGTGCGCCCGGAACTACTACATCTCTACAGAATCACACCAATACTTCTCGATCATTATTGACCACACGAAGCAAAACTGTGATCTCATGCCCATTGATTTTCATTTGGCTTATTCAATAAAATTGTAAAAGTTTTCAATTATCCTCCTGTTAATCACTGAGATCTAGATATAAACATTTAGTGCGAATTCCGATATTCCACGATTTTGAGATTCTGGCCTTCACCCTCCAATGTTCTAGATTTCATCTGAATATCAGAACATTAGACTCTCCAATAATTGAACCTCCATGGATTTTGGAATTTTTCAACTATTTTCAAACTCTGCCGTGTTTAGACTCATTCTCACCGTCTAGATGTCATGATTCTGAAAATCAAATTTTTATGAAACTATGCAAAAAATTCTTAGAGCTATTTTCAATTTGCTGTCCCAAATACACACCGGGTTTTTCTCACCTCCTCTCTTTTGGTTGCGTGCACGTTCCCACATTTTATTGTCATTCCGACCTACCCCTTTTTCTCCCGAAACATCGCAAAACGACGATCTCGATTATTTATGCCTTTTTCTGCTTCTCTGCGTCTCTTCGTCTCATACTCCGTCTATTTCATCATTCGAAATATTCATTCTTCCCCCAAAAGACGTCCCGACTACCCCAGATGTCGCTCTTTTTGTAATTTTCTGTCTATTATTTTTCTCTAATTTCTATATTCTCTATACCAATATCCGATGACGGTTACTGTTGGCCTCGTGTGTCTAGAGGTCTTTTTCCGGCTCGGTTTTCTTATTTTGCTGAAATTTTGAGAAAAAGTGAGTTTTCAAAGAGTAATATATCTTATGGCTAGAAAATACGAATAAGAAAAAGACAATTTACGTAAGGTGTTTCTTTTGCAAAGCTTGTGATCAAGAATTATCTGAAAATTTTGAATTTGCGACTTTATTGGAAAATTTTACAAGTCTTACAGGATTGTGGAGAGGCTTTTACGTTAGGGGAACACTTTTCGAAAAATGATTATTTTTTGGTTTTGATAAAAATTTTGGCTCTGTTCCAGTTTATGGGGTCTCCTCTTCTTCCTCTCCTCCTCTTCCGTCTCCCGACTTTTGCCGATGGTCATTTCCTGGACAGGCCCCGTTTCGCAAATGCAACTGACAACGCCGATGATAAAGGTGATCAAAAATTTTGGAACGAACTATAACGTCTTCTGTTCCAGACAAGTTTCGCAAGTATCTCGACAACGACTTCATGATTGTGTCGTCGTGTGGACGCAAGTTCAAAGTTCACCAAATCATTTTGGCAACGATTTCTGAGTATTTCGTAACAATAATTCGGAATCCAAAATGCAAAGAGATGGAAGAAAAGAAAGTCTCGTTCGACGACAAAACAGGACCGACAATCGAAACAATTCGTCTAAAGGAAACTGTGTGAAAGCAGAGGATCTTACTGATGAGTTGGTCGCAGTGGTGGACAGGTACTCAAAAAAAAATTATAGGCCGATACGTTGTCTATTATTTGCTTTGTAGATTACTCATGCCATCAATGGTCCGGGACATTCGTGACAACCAATCCAAGGTCTCCAGCTTTTCTGATAACCTTAATTTCTTCAATTTCTTATTTTTCGATAAACCCATTGTGATTCAAAACTGTGTTTTCTGCATTGTTATCTTGCATTCCAGAGCAACCAGGAAATTTATAACTGACTATAAAACGGTTAGAACAGTATCCTATCTTTTGTGTTGTAGTCCCGGACGTTCACCATCCAAAATTTCATCAGAATTTCCGAAAATGGAGCTTCCATTTTGGAAACTTCCAACTTTTTTCAAACTCTGCCGTGTTTAGACTCATTCTCACCGTCTAGATGCCGTGATTCTGAAAATCGAGTTTTCATGAAACTATGCACACAATTTCTAGATCTATGCTCATTTTTCTGTCCCAAACACACACCGGGGCTTTCTCACCACCTCTCTTCTTGTTGTGTGCCCGTTCCCACATTTTATTGTCATTCCGACCTACCCCCTTCGCTTCACAAACGTTTCGACACCACAAATAACGATCTCGATTATTTATGCCTTTTTCTGCTTCTCTGCGTCTCTTCGTCTCATACTCCGTCTATTTCGTCATTCGAAATATTCATTCTTCCCCCAAAAGACGTCCCGACTACCCCAGATGTCGCTCTTTTTGTAATCTATTATTTTTCTCTAATTGCTATATTCCCTACTATACCAATATCCGATTACGGTTACTGTTGGCCTCGTGTGTCTAGAGGTCTTGTCCGGCTCGGTGTTCTTATTTTGCTGAAATTTTGAAAAAAAAGTGAGTTTTCAAAGAGTAATACATCTTACGGCTAAAAAAAACGAATGAAAAAAAATTACGTAAAATGTTTCGCAAAGCTTGTGATTTAGAATTATCGGAAAATTCGCAAGTCTCCCGGATTTGTGGAGAGGCTTTTCCGTTAGGGAACACCTTTCGAAAAATGATTTTTTTTGGTTTTGTTAAATTTTTGGCTCTGTTCCAGTTTATTGGCTCTCCTCTTCTTCAAAAATGTACGCTGCCAGAAACTTCTAGAATGTATTCGAAAAAGCGTTGGAGATGATGTGTTTGATGAATTCATCTCTGAATTCTGTAGATATGTTGCGAGAAGTAGAGAATGCTCATTCAAACTCGGATTGTCAGAATTGGATAGCTTCTTGGCTACTGTCAAGTGGAAACTTTCTGATGGATTTTTGAAAGATTTTAAAGCTTTCCTCCGCTCGAAACTTGGATTTGATATCTTCCAGTCTCGTGAGAAAATCCACCTCCTTCGGAATAAATTCTCGAATCTAGACCAATATGAGATTTCCGTGAATACTGTAGTCCGAAAAGCAGGAGAGAGACAAGTTGAAGTAGATACAGCTATCATCAGAGCCACTGATTTACACTCTCTTTTGAGAACTCGACTTGAGAGACTTCACGAAAACGGTCGATTGAGACTGAAAAATCCTGATGACGTTATCACTCTTGGTGTAGGAGGAGACAAAGGAGGAGCCCACACTAAGCTAGTTATTGCTATTGGCAACGTGGATACTCCGAATAACCCTCACGGATTGTTATTGATCGGAATGTACCAAGGCAGTGATGATTACGATTCCTTGAAAAAGTTCATGTCTCCAGTGTTCCATCTTGTCAACAACCTGAAATCAGTTACGTATACTGAAAATGGAACAGAAGTAACTAGAGAAATCCAGAAATACGCCCTAGGCGACTGTAAATTTCTATCCTCTATTCTTGGCCATTCAGGACAATCCTGCTCAACTCCCTGCTTCATTTGTGCCTTAGCATGGACTAACAAAGGCAAAAACGCTTCTCAATTGGAGACATTTGATTTTTCAAAAGTTGGTCGCCCTTATAGACCTGACGAACTGAAAACTCCCTTAATCGAGGCTAACTCAGCGGCTGTAGCTCCACCAGAAGTGCATTCCATTCTTGGAGTAGCCCAATCTTACATCGTTGATTGGCTAATCTCGCTTTGCAATAAGCTGGATTCCACTACTGATTTACCAGAGAGTTTGAAAAGCCAGCGGAAATACCGACAAAGCCTCCAAGAAGAATTTGAATTCTTCAAATCTCGCTGCTCTGCTCTCAACTCTTCTTATGACATCGTAGTGGCCTTGATTGAAGTCACCGAAAAGTGTGCCAAATCTGGAATAAAAACATTTGCTCACATTAAGCCTTGTGCTTCTAGCTTCTGCGCTATTTCTTCAACGAAAAAACAGATATTCGGAAAAGCAGAGCTTTTTTACTGCTTAGGATGTCACCGTCACGTTCATTCCGTATGCGCATTGCTCGTCAACCCTGACGAGGAGCTCCAGCCAGATGCCAGGTGTCTCGAATGTCGCAAACAAAAGACCAATATTTCGTTGGACGATAGACTCCAGATCCTGAATGGAATGCGCGCTAATCTCCTGCAAAAAATCGATGATGATCTAGATTATTTGGTGGATGTAGAGGCAGATATTGAAAATATCACAGTCGATGCTTTGGTTGGCCCCACTCGTCAAAAGTTCGAAACTGTGTTGAAAAGCATTGGATGTGATCTAAGAACTTGGTACCAGCAATTAACTGGTAACCAAGTTCGTCGCTTGCTCAGACCGGAAAATATTCGGAAAATCTTAGACGTTTTCCCCCTAAACAGCTCCCCTAACTTGCCATACATGGAACAGGCTATGATGAGTCTTGGAAAAATTATGAGTAGCGGGGACAATAAGGAAAAAACGGACTCGGAAATCGACGAGCTTGAGACTGTTCTTGACACATTTCTGTACAATCTGAAACAAGCTCAGCCGAAGTCCACTGTCACGCCCAAGATGCATTTACTCCTTTCCCATCTCATTCCATTTCTTCGCATTCATAGAAGTTGGGGTCACATCACAGAACAGGGACTCGAGCATTTGCATGCTATCGTGAATTCCCTCAATGTTCGCCTCGCTTCTACACTAGACCCCACAAAAAAAGCAAAACTTATTATCAAATCCCTTTCCAATTTCAATTACATCTTTGATGTCGGACAGTCGTGGTATACTTCTCATTGAAACATTATTCCTTTCCTTTGTTTGCTGTTTCTTTCTTCACATAATTGTTGTTTGTTCTTCTAATTGTTCATTTTAAGTTGTTCTTCTCATTTGTTTCGATAAACCGAGTGTTTTACTTCCGTTAGAAGTCCAGGAAGAACCTGGAAAATGGTTGCCGGAGAAGTATTTTCTGTTTCGGGGCGACTAACCGCATGTCTCGTACTGCTCCAATTGCTCTCTCCGCTCGTTGCCCTTCCATCTGCCATTGCCGAAAAAAAAAACGATGAAAAATAACACATGAATTCGATAAGCAACTGACTATGAAACGGTTAGAACAGTATCCGACCTTTTGTGTTGTAGTCCCGGACGTTCACCATCTAAAATTTCATCAGAATTTCCGAAAATGGAGCTTCCATTTTGGAAACTTCCAACTTTTTTCAAACTCTGCCGTGTTTAGACTCATTCTCACCGTCTAGATGCCGTGATTCTGAAAATCAAGTTTTCATGTAACTATGCAAAAAATCCCTAGAGCTATGCTTATTTTGTAGTCCCAAATATACACCGGGGCTTTCTCACCACCTCTCTTCTTGTTGTGTGCACGTTCCCACATTTTATTGTCATTCCGACCGACCCCTTTTTCTCCCCAAACATTTCGACGAAGCAAAATGACGATCTCGATTATTTATGCCTCTTTCTGCTTCTCTGCGTCTCTTCGTCTCATCCTTCCTCACTTCCATCATTCCCAATATTCATTCTTTTCCCCGAAAGACGTCCCGACTCCCCCAGATGTCTCCCTTTTTGTAATTTTCTGTCTATTATTTTTCTCTAATTGCTACATATAATCCCTATACCAATATCCGATTACGGTTACTGTTGGCCTCGTGTGTCTAGAGGTCTTTTCCGGCTCGGTGTTCTTATTTTGCTGAAATTTTGAAAAAAAGTGAGTTTTCAAAGAGTAAAGTTTTCAAAAAGTAGAAAATACATACGAATGAAGAAAAAAATTTACGTAAAGTGTTTCGCAAAGCTTGTGATCAAGAATTATCGGAAAATTTAGATTTTCGCGGTTTTATCGGAAAATTCGCAAGTCTCCCGGATTTGTGGAGAGGCTTTTCCGTTAGGGAACACCTTTCGAAAAATGATTTTTTTTGGTTTTGTTAAATTTTTGGCTCTGTTCCAGTTTATTGGCTCTCCTCTTCTTCTCCTTCTCTTCTTTCTCCCGACTTTTGCCGACGGTTATTCCCTGGATTGCGAGTATGACCGTTTCCACTTTCTACAAATAGAAACTGAAGGGACGGCACCGGCATCTCAAATGCAACTGACAACGCCGATGATAAAGGTGATTTTCAATTTCAGGAAGTAACACAATCGTTTCCCCTCTCTTCCTCGTTGTTGTATCATCTCAATCCCACCCAATTGTTATTCAAATGTCGGCCACAAAAGACCTTTTCAAACTCTCAGATCAATATTCTAGAGCAGGCAGTGCGTGTGTGTGTGTATGCGGGCGCACTGGGTGACAGTGTGCTGGGCTGTGCCCATTGATTTTTAGGCACCAGAGGTCTTTTCCGCCCAAAACAATCAATGACACTTCTAGCCCCTCAATGTTCCTCTCCTGCTATCTTGTTTTTCAATAATTATTGGTTTTTTTCAGCACCACCGTCTCTTCGACTATCTCATAATGACCGGAACCAACAACCTTGTCAACTCCAAGCCAAAGGAGCAGGTCATCATGATGACCACCCCAGAACAGCAACTTCTCGCTGCTCAACATAAGTCGACTGGAAAGGAGCTCGTCGGATTCGTCGTCTCAATTGCCATCGTCATCACCATGTTCTTCTTTGGAATCAAATACACTTGAATTCATTCCAATCTACAATTCTTAATCCCAAATAGAACGTGTCTTTCCTAATTTTTTTATCAAAAATAAAATTGTTTAATTGTAACTTCCTGTTAGAAAAATTTCCATAGCAATCCCGGCAAAGAACATGAACATCGCATACAGAAAGTTTGTAGACAGTTATGCCTGTTGCCACTCTACAACAGGATTTCGTGCAGAAAAATAGTTGGCGGAAAAAGTTTTCGCCAAGAAACGAGAGAAAACTTGCAATGTGTATTTTTTTTTTGTCGTGCCGTCGATAGCTCAGTTGGTAGAGCGGAGGACTGTAGAGTCAGTGGGTATCCTTAGGTCGCTGGTTCGAATCCGGCTCGACGGATTTCTTTTCGCTTTTTTTTAGTTGACGTTCTGAATGGGTATTGCTTTTTCAATCACTAAGATATTGATAAATTGTGCCGAAAGACGACAAGATGTGTTCGATGAATGTTTCAAATGACATCTATGGGAAGTTAAAGATAATTCCCAAACAAAGTATGCTTAGATTGAATCTTTCTGACCATGCTGAGTAAACCTAGAACACTATTTTTTGTATGTGATCATTTTTTTTTGGGATTTTACTGCCTGAATACATGGGTCGAACAAAAACCTTTTTCAAAGTTTACCCCTGTCGACCTTTAACACGAATTTCACACAATCATATTTTAAACTTAGCTCTCTCAAGTTATCTTCTAAACCTTTTTCTTCCCCCCCCCCCCCCCCCCCCCCTTCTCCCGTCTTTGAATCCCAAAGTTTTCATTTTTCAATAAAATCATTATGATTCAAAGTTGCGTTTTCTCACAAATGACACAGTTTTTGTATATTTATTTTGCACTCCAGAGGAACCAAGAAATGCATTACTGACTATGAAACGGTTAGAACAGTATCCGACCTTTTGTGTTGTAGTCCCGGAAGTTCACCATCCAGAATTTCATCAGAATTTCCAAAAATGGAGCTTCCATGGATTTTGGACTCTTCCAAGTTTTTCCAAACTCTGTCGTGTTTAGACCCATTCTCACCGTCTCGATGTCATGATTCTGAAAATCGAGTTTTTGTAAAACTATGCACAAAATCTCTAGAACTATGCTCATTTTGCTGTCCCAAATACACACCGGGGCTTTCTCACCACCTCTCGTTTTGCTGTATGCAAGTTACCACCTTTTATTGCCATTCCCATATATCCCCTTTTCTTCGCTAATATTTCGACACCACAAGATGACGATCTCGATTTATTACGGCTTTTTCTGCTTGTCTGCGCCTCTTATTCTCATTCTCCCTCACTTCCATCCTTCCCAATATTCATTCTTCCCCTCAAAGACGTCCCGACTTCCCCTCAGATGTCCCCCTCGTTTAGTTTTTAGTTTCTTATTTTTCGCTAATTTCTATATTCCCTGCACCAATATCCGATTACGGTCACTGTTGGCCTCGTGTGTCTAGAGGTCTTTTCCGGATCGGAATGTATCCTATTTTGCTGAGAATTTTTTGGAAATTTTGAGAAAAAGTAAGTTTTCAGACACACACAATATTCTACAAAAGCCGTAAAGTGTTTCCTTCGCAGAGTCCGTGATCAAGAATCATCTAAAATTTTCGAAAAATGTTTTGGTTGGTTTTGATAAATTTTTGCTCTGTTCCAGTTTATTGGGTCTCCTCTTCTTCTCTTCCTTCTCCCGGAATTTGCCGATGGTTATTCCCTGGATCGCGAGGCTCTGTAATGAAATCCCTTCTTGACTCCAATTTCAAAATGACCGCCTGCTACAATACCAAGTATGATGCCGGTAAGTGGCCCCAGATGATTTCAATTTTGAAATATCCAATTTTCAGCTGCAGTATTCCAACATCTTCATTGCCACCCAAAGCCCACCTTGTCATATGTCAAATCGTTCAACATCTTATTGCTGTCATCAGAACAGAGGATCAAGCGACCATTAAAAAATACATTCCATGGGGATTCGAATACGATAGATGAGGTGTGAAGTTTGGTCAAGCCCACTTCTTCGCCAAAGTCAAAACCAAGACCATCCAAGAAGGCTGAGAACCCAATTGCATTGGAATGGAGTGATCACTTCTTTGTTTGAGACTTTTTGTCAATAAATATTTGATTATTATCATGCGTTTGGAAAAACAAGAGACAACAGAGCTCTGAAAAGTATCAATTTTCAAAAAAAAACCCCATTATGCTCCGAAGTTGCGTTTTCTCACAAATAACACAGTTTTAGTATATTTATTTTGCATTCCAGAGAGAGAACAATATCCGACCTTTTGTGCTGTATTCCCGGAAGTTCACCTTCCATCAGAATCTTCAAAAAGTGAACCTCCATGGATTTTAGATTTTTCCAGCTTTTCCAAACTTTGTCGTGTCTAGACTCATTCTCACCGTCTAGATGCTCATTTTGTTGTCGCGAAATACACCGGGGCTGTCTCACCTCCTTTCTTCTTCTTGTGTGCACGTTCCCACCTTTTATTGCCATTCCCACCAACCCCCTTTTTCTTCCCAAACATTTCAACACCTCAAAATGACGATCTCGATATTTTATAGCTTTTTTTGCATGTCCCTCTTTTCCACCATTCCCAATATTCATTCTTTTCCCAAATAGACGTCCCGAGTACTCCTAGATGTCCCCAGTTTTATAGTTTTCTGCCTATTATTTTCCTCTTATTCCTGTATTTCCTACTATTATATACCAATATCCGATTACGGTTACTGTTGACCTCTGTCTGTCTTTGCTGGTATTGAGAGGGTTGCGAGACGTGTAGTAAAAGTAGAGGTTCATTGTGGGAGACACAGACACCGATCCGCTCCATGAGTTGAACAACGTCTCTGGTGAGGCCAAGACGATGTCTTCCTGTCTTGATCATGGACATTTTTCTTGGCAAATTAGCTCTGCCAACAGAGACAACAAGTTCATCATATTTCACTTCTGGCTGACGAACAGAGAGATGAGTATGAATTAGATCTGGATTCACGTTTAGTGATGAGCCAATCTAAAAAATGATTAATGAAACAACAGAAGCGTTCAGATATACAAACGAACAATATTGCAAAGCTGAGAAGATCTTTGTTTAGGATCAGCTAAACACCAGACATCAATAAGTTCAGCGAATGTTCCAACATTGGCAGAGATATCTGGAAGAAGAGCCAAACGAGCGCATCCACGAAGAAAGTCTCTGAAAAGGGTAAAATTAGGAAGAAAAACCTAATATTCAGACTTACGTTGAAGTTGATTGTCTCTAATTTCCGGTACCGGGAACGAGTTCTATCTTGCGGAATGCAGAAATTAGAGTTCGGGCAAGATGAGCGATTTTTCAGGGTTTGAAAGAAACCCTTTGGAATTTCAGTATCTCCGAATCCTTCCGAATTCCAAAAACTCAAATTTTTCAAAATCGCAAGTTTGGCCAAACCTAGTCTTGTTTATACTCATTCTGACCGCCTTTATTTGCTGATTTCGAAAATGTACTTTTCAAATAGACTCTAAGACAAACTCTAGTCCGAAATTACGTATTTGTTGCCGATTTTTTGTTGTGTCTCTGACGTCAGTGTCCCATCTCCCCTTTCCGTTAGACGCCGCTCCCCTATCTCTTTTCTTCTTCCCCTCCTTTTCAAAAAGTGTAAATTTTTTTAGTACACTCTCTGCTTCTCTCTCATACTCTCTCATTTTTCTTCTTTCACTATAGTCATTCTAGCCCCCCAAAGACGTCCCGTTTACCTCCAGATGTCCCTTTTCTGTAGTTTTTAGTTTCCTATTTTTCTCTAATTTTTATTATATATTCATATCCGATTACGGTAACTTCTGACCCCTGTCTGTTTAGAGGTCTCCCTCCGTTTCGGTTTTTTATAACTTGATTTTCTAAAAATTTGGATGTTTTGAACGTTCTTTGTCGTCATACGACGTGATAAGGTGAGTTGAGTTTCTCTAAAATTTGAAAAAAACAATAGTTTTTTGCAGCAGCTAGAACATGTTCAATGGAAAATTAGCAAAAACGATTATTTTGGTGAAAAAGGCAAAGGTTAGTTACTTTTTTAAAGTAATTTTTTGGAGAAACTTTAGATTTAGTAGCTTCAAAGTTGGATAGATAAAAAATAGCTAATTTTACTGAAAAATATATTAAGTTTGAATCAAAAATCGACGGATTTCTACCAGAATTGGATCCAATCCTGACTGTTTCTCGCACTTTCGGAAAGTTCATTTTTACACTGAAAAACTGAATTTGGGCTATTATTTAGAGGATTATGAAGCATTTTCAATATTCATGTTCAACTTTTTTATGTAAATTTTCAGATATTATTGTATTCATTCCAACTCACACCGGCGGACAACAACGTAAAAGGAAAGAAGTTTCATGTCTTTGAAAGGTGTGAGTTTTCTTGCTGTCTTACTGTACTCGAGAGGAAATTCAACAAACATTTCAGAAGCGAATGTCAACCGCTTGATTTCTTAACCATTGTCCTGACACAACGTGGCTTAGAGGATGGATGATGAATGTTTTGACTTGGGAAGGGTGGTGAGTAAATTTTTTCATCTTTTTTTCTGTAAAATTGATATAAAATTTAAAGCGATCTGAGCTAGAAATCATGTTTCTAGCTCAAAAATGAGCAAAATTATGACATTTTGAAAAATTTCAGCAAATTTTGTTTTTCAACTCTTTTCAAATTTGCTTATTTTAAGCTCGAAATTCTCTAAAATGTTGAATTATTTCGATATTCTTTTGGTAGTTTTTTTCCAAATTTTTGACTTCTATAATGTAGAAAATAAACAAAAAATGAAATTTGGAGCATTTTGAGCCAAAACTGGAGTTTGTAGCTTGAAAAATGGCAAAGTTATAAAATTTTGAAAAAAAAATTTTTTCAAACATTTTCAAAGCTACGTAACTTTGCTCATTCTCAACCATTTTCCTTGATTTTTAGCTCAAACTGCTCCAAATTTTCTCACTTTTTCAAAAAAGTTATCCAAATTTTAGATGGACTCCGCACAAAAATATCTGTACAACGGATAAGACGAACTATGCCAACGTGGTCATCGTCATGTTGCAGTCGTGTGTGCATCTCAACGTCAGTTTCGAAACGGAGGAGGAAGAAAGGCCGGTGCTCCATTTGACGACCCAAATTTCAAAAAAAAAAAATAGGAAACATGGTCAAACGAAATTCACGATTCCAATGTTGACTTCGGTGAGTTTTTCCCATTTTTTTCAAAAATACAATTCTTCTATCTTTCAGAGACATCGATGCTTCTAGAAAAATTGGGACATTTTTTTGTATTCGCTATGTGGAAAAAACTTTTTTTTCATTCCGCTTCATCGACGACGACGACGTGAATTGGTTCTGAACAATAAAGTTAAGGGGTGAGTTTTTAAATTTTAATAGGCTCCGCCCACTTTCCAAAAGTGGGCGGAGCGTAATCATCCTTACTATAAATTCGACCTATTTTTTCAGAATATGACCACAATTTTCCCTGACTGCTGGAGGAACTTTTTTGTTGATAATTTTTTATTAGTTTTTCAAATTTGCCCACACTGCATGAAACATTGAAAAATAATAAAATTGTTTTTTTACTTGTGATTTTTGTTAATCTTCTCAGAAAAATTTCAAATTTTCAGGTTATGCAAGTTTCGCTTTTCCAGAGTAGATCACAAAGTTTAGCATCTCAGAATCTTAGATTTTCGATGATTCATTTTCAATCAAATACAGATCATGTTTATACTCATTCTGACCGTCTTAATCTGCTGATTTCGAAAATGTACTTTTCAAATAGAATCTACTACAAACTTCGCTCCAAAATCACAAATTTGTTGCCGATTTTTTGTAGTGTCTCTGACGTCAGTGTACCCTCTCTCCTTTCCGTTAGACGCCGCTCCCCTCTCTTTTTTCCTTCTCCTCCTTTTCAAAAAGTGTAAACTTTTTTTTAGTATACTCTCTGCTACTCTGTGTCTCATCCTCTCATACTCTCTAACTTTTTCTTCTTTCACTATAGTCATTTCTCCCCCTAAAGACGTCCCGAATACCCCAGATGTCCCCTTTTTTAGTTTTTAGTCCCTGATTTTTCTCTAATTTCTATATTCTCTAAATACTAATTTTCGATTACGGTTACTGTTGGCCCCTGTCTGATTAGGGGTCTTTTCCGGATCGACTTTTTTTATTCTATATTTGATTTTCCTGAAAAACAAAATGTGCCTCCCTCAACGATCATTTGGGAATTTGTGCCACTTCTAAAATGACATCTCCATTTTCCTGAAAATGTTGGGATGAATATATTCTTCGAAGTTGAAAAGACATTGTGAGTTGACTTTTGTTTTGAAAATCTGAATAAAATTTGATCTACTTTTTTCAGACGAGAAAGCTGTCTAATGAAGATTGAGTTTGAGAACACAAAGAAAGAGGCCGGAGGTAAGAAGAATTTTGGATAATTTGAAGGAAAATCCATATTTCTTAATTTTTCAGATTTTGTTATTTATGAGGTTGAGGTTACTGGATCTGCTGTCTAATAGCGGCAAAGAGATTTAATGTAAGTACTTTTTTTCGAAATCGTTAGAAAAAGTGAGAACCATTTCGAGCTCTAATTCATGTTTCTAGCTCAAAAATGAGTTGTAAAAACGTAAAGAATGTTTTTTTGTTGGAATTTTTTCAAGCTCCCATAACTTTGCTCATTTTTAAGCTAGAAGCCTGAATTTCGGCTCAAAATGCTCCAAATTTTAAGAATGAACAAAAGTTTGTTTTTAAATTCTGAGTTTCAGATCGGTCGGGCCACCAAAAGCATCGTCAGGCATGCACACACTGAATGTTTGTTTTTGAACCAGAACGAAACTTGAAGTGAGTATTCTATTAAATAACTTGATTTAAATTTTTGAGATTAAGTTTATTGAAAAATAGAAAAGATTTGGAGCATTTTGAGCCAAAAATCAAGTAAAATGTTTAATAATGAGCAATGTAATGAAAATTTGAAAATTAAAAAAAAAAAAGATTTTTTCACAACTGCCATAACTATGCTCATTTTTTAGCTGGGAACCTGAATTTAGGCTCCAACTGCTTCAATTTTTTCAATTTTTTCTTCTTGATTAAAATTTTGATTTTTAGACAAACAACGTTTGAAGCTGTTTTCAACTGGCAAAAGGAGTATTACATATCGATATTTATAGTGAGTGTACTGTTGGTAGTGAAGATGAAATTTCAAAATTTTCAATATTCAGATAATTGCCTATTGAGACAAAAAGAAAGCTTCTAATTTTCGAAGGCCAATGGGATATTAAAATGTATGTTTTTTTAAAGCTCCGCCCACTTTGAGTTTAAGCCACACCCCCTTCCAAAAAAGTGGGCGGAGCCAAGAATATTTCATATAATTTTTTTTTTCAGGCAGTGTAAAGATGGCTTCCACTGGGATTAATTTTAATTTTTTTTAACATTTAAATTTCTTCACATGCTCGGGTTGTTACGACTTGTTGGTATAAATTGTTGATTGATACGAATTTGGAATAAAAGGTTTTTGGATGAAAAAAAATTGAGTTATGTTCTTATTTTCAGCATAAAAAGTTGACTTTTTGTCTGGATCTTGTTTGAGCTCTGATTTCCAAAGATTATCCGAATCTAGTCATGTTTATACTTATTCTGACCGTCGCGATCTCCAGATTCCGAAAATGTAATTTTTGCCAATTTTCGTTCAATTTTCACTCCGAAAATTTTATGTTTTCCCGATATTTTTTTCTCATTTCTGACGTCACTGTGTGCACACCCCTCGCCTAGGCGCCGCTCCCCATTTCCTTCAAATTGTGTAACATTTTTGCTAGTACACTCTCTGCTTCTCTGCGTCTCTTCCTCTCATACTCTATCATTTTTTGTTGCCAATAATCATTCTAACCCCCAAAAGACGTCCCGACTACTCCAGATGTCCGCTTTTCGTAGTCTTTAGTCCCTGATTTTTTTCTAATTTCTGTATTCTTTATATTTACTCCTATCCGATTACGGTAACTGTTGACCGCGTGTGTCTAGGGGTCTTTCCGGATCGGTTATTTTTTTATATTTCTCTGATTATTCTCGTCTCCTAAACGATTATGAGAGAGTATCTAACTCAACAATAATGAGTCGCCAAAAAACATCGATTTCGACATTTTCCGTTGCCAAAAAAACACGAAGATATTTTCAACTATTTTGAGAAGAAATAGAGCAATCCAAAAACATTGTGAGCTCAATTTTTGAAAATCTGGGTAGTTTTTGATCTATTTTTTTCAGAACAATGAAATGACCTGTGATGCCTGCATCCACGGGGCTGGTGTGAAGAACCCAAAAAAAAAAGGTTAGAATTTTAGATTTAAACAATTTAAGAGTCAATGTCTGACTCGTTCGAGCATAGGCCTGTAGGCCATGACACACATAATTCAAACTTGTCCAAAAGTTTTGATTTTTGACATGGTAAGTACCTAGACCCATAGTATTAACATGCTGTAAAAATTTATTGGCTCCGCCCCTTTTGAGCCATATAATATTCAATTAAAGTTGAAAAATTAAATTTTTTATTTTTGATGATAGAGTGAAAATCTTTCTTGAGTTGTGTTTCTGACATGTTTTTATGCATTTTCACAGTTGACACCAAATTTCTATCTCTTACGGATCAGGTCGAAAATTTTGATTTTTTGAAAAATTTCAAGAAAATTTCCAGTTTTTCGCATTTTTCACAATGATGAAGTACTACGTTTGAAAATCTAGTTATCATTTTCGGATTTCTTATAAAATTTTACATTGGACAAGTTATTTGACAAAAAAAATTAAAAGGACCTAACGGGTGCTACAGTTCAAAATACAAAAATCACATAAGGGTCCCCCCTTATGAAGAAGTCAAGACACAAAAATTTTCATGTGGTCCCCCCTTATGAAAAAATTGAAAATTTCAAAAAGTTTCGATAACACTAGTTTTTAGTTGAACTAGCTATAAAAGAGTGGCTGACAATGTATTAACTGATTTCAATGCGATTTGAACAAGATAGAGAGTCTGGAAGAGTTCAAGCTCTATCCTAGCTGGAGAATGTCCTAATTCTTTTGAAACACACTGAAATCAGTTAATACATCGTCAGCCACTCTTTTATAGTTAGTTCAACTAAAAACTAGTGTTATCGAAACTTTTTGAAATTTTCAATTTTTTCATAAGGGGGGACCACATGAAAATTTTTGTGTCTTGACTTCTTCATAAGGGGGGACCCTTATGTGATTTTTGTATTTTGAACTGTAGCACCCGTTAGGTCCCCTTAATTTTTTTTTGTCAAATAACTTGTCCAATGTAAAATTTTATAAGAAATCCGAAAATGATAACTAGATTTTCAAACGTAGTACTTCATCATTGTGAAAAATGCGAAAAACTGGAAATTTTCTTGAAATTTTTCAAAAAATCAAAATTTTCGACCTGATCCGTAAGAGATAGAAATTTGGTGTCAACTGTGAAAATGCATAAAAACATGTCAGAAACACAACCCAAAAAAGATTTTCACTCTATCATCAAAAATAAAAAATTTAATTTTTCAACTTTAATTGAATATTATATGGCTCAAAAGGGGCGGAGTCAATGAATTTTTATAGCATGTTAATACTATGGGTCTAGGTACTTACCATGTCAAAAATCAAAACTTTTGGACAAGTTTGAATTATGTGTGCCATGGCCAAATCGAGTTTTTCAGAGATTGACTCTTAATGTAAAAATTTTTGAAAATTTTCGAGCTATAATTCGAGCTTCTATGTCAAAAATGAGCCGAGTTATGAAAATCAAAATTTCAGCCAGAAAACGTTATTTTTGAAATTTTCAGACACCCATAACTATGCTCATTTTTGAGATAGAGGCCTGAATTTGGTTTCAAAATGCTCCAATTTTTTCACATTTTCCAAATGTTTTAAATATTTTTTTCCTTCAGATGAACTTCGCTCGTGTGCTCCAGAAATAAGAATGGGATGGTTGGAAATCAATCCTCCGTAAGTGAATTGGAATAAAATATGTATAATTATTTTTTTGTGTTCAGACTTTTAAACGCATTGAAAATGGTTATCGCCTTCCACAGCATTATCCGAGGAGAAAATTACTCGTGAGTTTTTTTTTTTTGGAGAACTCCGCTCCATTTTAGGCCACGCCCACTTCCAAAAAAGTGGGCGTGGCCAAGAACATCTTATTTAAAAGTAGTTTTTTTTCAGGTCATGCAGTGGTGGAACTGATCGGGATTTTGTTATGTGTATTTTTATTATTATTTCTCATTAAATTTATGTAGTCACCTAATGGTTCTTTGAATTTTTATTGAATGTCACTACCAGTGAAGGTTTGGATTTGTATTTAATAAATGGTTGATTGATGAAAAATGTGAAATAAAAGTTTACCAATTGGAAAAATTGTGCTATTCTCTTTCATTTCAGAAGGAAAAGTTGAGATTGAGAACGTCATCATGGCTTCAAAGTTTCGAATTTTTGACCTTCGAAATCCTAGGGTTTATTGGAATATTGATGTTCCTGAGAATATTCAGTCTTACAGAATCTTGAAAAACTTCCAGTACTCGAAATTGTCCGAATCGGAATTTCAGAATCCCTAGTTTTGGCATGATTTTGCCGAGCATTTTTCTATTTTTATTAGATAATTTTCAGTCTTCTGACGTCAGTGCTCCCTCTCCCCCATTTCGTCACAACTTTGGCGCCGCTCCCCCTATCTCCGTTTTGCAACATTTTGTTTATTACAATCTTTTTTTCTCCTTCAATTTGTGCAAAAATTTTTAAGTACTTTATCTGCTTCTCTGCGTCTCTTCCTCTCATACTCTCTCGCTTTTCTTCCCTTCAAACTGTCATTCTAACCCCGCAAAAGACGTCACGACTACTCCAGATGTCGCCCTTTCGTAGATTTTAGTTTCTGATTTTTCTCTAATTTTCTATATTCTGTAATTATTCTTATATCCAATTACGGTTACTGTTGACCCCGTGTGATTAGGGGTCTTTTCCGTTTCTTCTATTTTACTGAAAAAAAAAACATTTGATTTTCTCAAATTTCTGAGAATATTGGTGAGTTAGGATGAATATGGGGCCATTAGCCATTGTTAGAGTAAAATTTTTTTTTGGTTTTCAGAAAACTGAATGAAAGAAGTTCTACGAGGAGACACAGTACGGTGGTATGAGATCACGCTCACTTGTCCAAAGGCTCAGCTCTGGTGCGCCCAATTATATTATTTCCGCAAGCGAAAGTAAGTATCAATAGCGGAAAAAAACTTTGAAAATCCGTGTGTTTAGAGGTCTTTTCTGTCTCGGTTATTTTTATTCTATACATAAAAGTGAGTGCTTTTTTTCAAAATCTTTATAAAAAGTTTGAACCATTTTGAGCCCTAATTCAAATTTCTAGCTCAAAAATGAGTGAAGCTATGGCGTTTCGAAAAAAAACGTCGAGAGTTTTTTTGGAATATTTTCAAGCTCCCATAACTTTGCTCATTTTCAAGCTAAAAACCTGAATTTCGGCTCAAAATGCGTCACATTTGCAAAGTGAACAAAAAAATTTTTAAAATCAATTAAGCATTACCAAATTTCACCAATATAAAACCATATTGCAGACGGAGAAGAGCAAAGCAAAGTTCGCCAAGTTTGTTTCTACCGAGGTAGATGCACAGAGTTCAACAGTTCAGCAAATCGTTCGAAGCAAACCTATCTTGATGGCAATCAACGATATGGATAAGGACACCGACGGCCATTTTCAAAATCTTGGCGGAAACTAAATTGATGTTCACTATTCATATGAAGAGACCGAATGATTGATGATTAATAATAATCTCCAGCTTCATCCAAGGTCGTTGACGAGACTGGCGTTTTTTCTCTGAGCCCCAAATTCTGGTTTTTCGGAAACGATTCAATGATATAGTACGCGATGAGGACAAGGACATAAAAATCAGCTTAACACCTGGACAAATGTTTTTTTTACCCGAATTTTCTCCTTTGTTAATTTTTTGATTTACAAACTTTGACAAAACTGGTTGAAATAGAAAAGTGGAATAAAAGTTTTATAATTGGACAAATTGTGCTAATCTCTTTTATTTCAGAAGGGAAAGTTGGGTTTGAGAACTTCATCAAGATTCCAAAGATTTTTGACATTCGAAATCCTAAGGCTTCTTGGAGTATTGATGTTCCTGAGAATCCTGAGAGTACAGAATCCTACAGAATCCTGAAAAACTTCCAGTATTTGAAATATTCCGAATCGGAATCTCAGAATCCCTGAATTTTAACAAATATTCAAATCTAGTCATATTTATACTCATTCTGACCGTCTTAAACTCCAGATTTTGAAAGCTAGAAAGTATTAAAACTAGAAAGTACATAAAACAGAAATTACTAATTGCATTCGGGATCAGAGTCACTTTAACAGCCTCCGAAAAGACTGGACATCCAGATAGGAAGATCACAAAGTAACCATCTCCCTAGTGCAATAAGTGCTTTCTATTTTATGTGCTCTTTCTAGTTTTTGTGCTTTTTTATATGTGTTTGCTACTAGTTTCTATCTGATTTTCACATATAAAAAAGTACGTAATCTATTCTAGATATCTTATGTCTGTTTTTTTCTACTCTGGACACTTTATGAAAGCTTTTTTTCTGCAGTCCCACTGCAGAAACACAAAGGCAGGGAGGCAGCAACTCCAACACTTCCTCGTGTCGACTCGCTCGATCCTCGATCCATCTCATCACTCTCGGCCATCATCCCAGCTCATCGGCCCCGTCTCGTTTTGATCCGTCGATTTCTGAAATGAGACATTGTTAAAGTTGGATAATGGAACATTTCAAAACCGGCTAGGGACAAAGTAAATTGCCGAGAATTCCTTTGATCAAAAATTTAGGCCGTCTCACGAACGATTAGGCTCTTTTAAAATGTCCGCTAACCATCAACCAGTCAAAAACTCACCTGTCCTTATCCACATCTCGTTGTTTCACTCTCCACTGGTGCGGACGGCCAAGTGGTGGAATCTGTACCCTGAAAAAAAAACACATCGTAATTTGAGGATCGAGGTATTTTAATTTACCAATAATAAGGAAACTGAGAGAATAAAAAATCAAAACCCTTGGAAGTGAGCAAAATGAAAGGGGAGGCGTTTTTCCAAAAAAAAAAAGAGAGTAGAACAAAGGAAAATCCAGAGGGGGAGGGGCGTAATAATGAGAAACTACAATGGGGGACCAAAAAAGAGGACTGCAATTATTGGAAATTTTGTACAGATACAAAAATCGATTGGAAAAAGACGTCAACAATCAAAAGAAATGAGAGAAATGAGAGAAATGAGAGTCAGTCATCCCACCTGTCGATCGGCGGGTCATTTTCGCGGCAATAAAGTTTCGGGTAGATCAAACATAAAAATTGAAAAAAGTGGGTCTATTTTTTTTACACACAGGACATCCCCCTTCCTCTTTACCCGGCAGGCGGGATACACAGAAATCGATAGCCCCCTACCCCGAAAGGGTCTCGTTTCGCCACACAGTATTTGACCTACCCGATAGGCGCTCCACCACGCTCCGCCTCTTTTTGCCCAAATTTCAGAGAGAGAGAGAGAGAGAGAGAGAGACGCAGAGAGGCAGAGATGATATCGTTTTATTGGGACAAGTCAGTGCACATCCTAAGAATCACAATTGGACAAAAACTGGATTTTGTGGAAATTTGAAATATCATCGAATTTCTGGAATCGTTTACACTTTTTTTCAGTTTTTTTTTAATCTCCCGAATCCTCCTAGTTCATTCAGAAGCCTAAAATCTCGGAATTGAATAATTCTAGAATCGTCTGGAATCTACAATATTACTCTAGAATTGTTGGAAATCGCCTAGACTTGAACACCCAAAATCTTGGACTTTCCACAAATCTCGTTAACTTTTTCTACATTCTTGGTCTATTCTTTCGGTTTGTCCCCTTCGCATGGCCCACGCCCTTGACCGGCGGCGCCGTTCCTTTTTTTTTCGCATAATTTTCTCTGCTTCTCTGCGTCTCTTTCTCCGATGCTCTCTCACTTCCATCCCTCCAAATAGTCATTCTAACCCCTAAAAGACGTCCCAACTGTCCACAGATGTCACCTTTTTTCGTATTTCGCAATCTATTTTTCTGATATTATGATTTCTATACTATAGTCAAATCCGATTACGGTTACTACTGACCCCGTATGTTTAGAGGTCTCTTCCGTTTCTGTTTTTTTGATTTTTCTGAAAAAAAGTTTTTCGGAAAACTAATTTGCATTGCCATGTTGTGAGTTGAATGAAGCAAAACTCGGATGAGAGCAGAAAAACTCCTACTTTTTAGATTATCGCTTATTGCTGAAAAAGTAGAAATACCAATTAACTTCAGAACTTCGTCACCAAGCTGTTGAATTTGTGAAAAATGTTGATTACAAAGGTGAGGCATTTTCCTTTGAATTTCCATTATTCATCTTATTTTCCAGAAAATGTCATATATTGTCCTCGCTATCCAGGAAAAAAATTTGACCTTTATTTTCCTGGTACCGCTTGACATGTGAGTACAACTATAGAGAGGTAAGGGATCGGTATAGACATTTTTTTTCTAAAAATCATTTCCTTTTCAGATTTGATCTGGGATGTAGCCCTCCAACACTATGACAGATTTTCATGCACTTTTTGTTCATTCACAAACGGAACAAATCCATGGTTAAATATGTGCCGGATCGTGGAAAAAACGTAAGTAAAAAAATGGTTATTTGTACCAAAGTGCCCCCAGACCTCATTAATTGGGCTCAACAAGTCAATTTTTCTTTCAAAAAAAAGTTGGTTATTGAAAAAATTATATCACATTTTTTCCAGGAGCTGGGCGCAACATTATCAACGAAATCACAGTAACAGTGCCTGAACAATTTTTGCATTTTTCTCTTACATTTTGTTTTATGAGGTTTTTTGAATAAAAAGTTTCAATCAGAATCTCGTTAGTTCTAAATATAAACTTTAGAATTTCAGGGCATTCAAACTGGTTCATTTTTTCCTCTCTTCTCCTCCTTTCATCGTCAGAAATCTCGTTATCTTTTTCATCCGTTCTCTTAATTATCCGAATAGAAGTGAGAAAAATTATGCCACACAGATGAATTAAGGCTCATTAGGAAGAGCAAAAAAAAATAGGTCCTCTCCATTTCGTTTTATGAATTTGGGATAAAAGACGTGTAAACACGAATTCTGGATATGCGCTCTCAATCTCTAAATATTGAGAAAGTTTGGCGTGGAGCGGATTTGTGAAAAATTGACCTAGAAACATGAGTTTTGGGCTTATTCTAAAGCACAAAAGCAGTAGATTCAGAAATCAACCGGCCCACTGGAGATTTTTCTCGAAAATTTCCAAATCCAGGCCGTTTTCCATTTATCTCATCCAAACACAGTGAGCCGTCACGTTCTCAACTCCTTCACTTGAAGCAGTTTCATGTTACGGTACTCGATGAGATGCGAGGAGTTGCAAGCCTGCTCCATTGATAATTTCCAAGTTTTAAAGTACAAGGACCCTTTCTGAGGTACTGTAGACTCAATTGAAACAAAAACTTCGATTTAAAAACTGTCTTCATTCTTTTCCGATTTCAAGAGGGTTTATAAAGGGTTTACCGAGAAGAAAAAGAGAATAATCTGGACGAAGCGAGTTATGAAGCAATAAGGAATAATCAGAAATCAAAAATCGGCAGAATCTTCATCATCTTCGTCATCTTCATCTTCATCGTCATCTTCATCTTCATCATCTTCGTCATCTTCATCTTCTTCACGGAATCTCCATAAATAACGTAGCTGTAGTCGTCGATATTAAACGAATCATCATTTTCCCCTGATCTCCAACCGACTTCAATCGCACAATTTTGAATCTTGATATTCAAGTACGCTCCATTGGAATTCGGAATATTGTGACGATGAACAATGAAGTGGGTCTCATCTTCAGCCATTTCCAGAGCTCTTCTAATCGATTTGAAATCAGCAGTCGTCAGGTGCTTAACGATACGAATGACGCATTCTTGGAATTTGGTGGAGTTCAATTCCGAAGCGATCATTTGACGAAGACGCAAAATTTGCTCTGCATTCATCGAGTGGACACGAACTTCGAACTCTCGAAAACGATGGAAATGATCGAAAATTTGACGTGCATCGAAGATTACCAATTTGTCGATTTTCATGATTTTGGCGAGCTGGAAAAAATGAGAAATTTATGTTTATATTAGCGAATGTAAAGATTAGCGATTTTTCGGGTGCTTCCCTGCGCTCCGCTGACAAAATATGACGATTGCGCGCTACTTTTGAGTACGTCAGTAGACTCAATCGGGAAAATAAATATTTTGTAAAATTTTGATCTCTTCAGTTCAAAATTATGCGTGCGAATTTCAGAAATCATGTTCGCAATGGAGCGCAGGGAATCACTCGCAATATCGCTAATATTATTAGCCATATTCCCCAAGGGGAAACGCGCTCCATTGCCAACTTGGCTGAAATTTGAATTTTCAGCTTTCCCGCCGTTTTTAAAACAGCGAAACATTTTTCGGGGGGTCCATGAACTCCTCGTGGACAATTTGACTGCTGCCCGATTTGTCCACGAGGAGTCCACGCACCCCCGAAACATGTCTCGCTGTTTTCAAAACGGCTGGAAAGCTGGAAATTCAAATTTTAGCCAAGTTGGCGATGGAGCGCGTTTCCTCTTGGGGAATATCGCTAATATCATAATATGCTGATTTGAGCAAATGTCGGCTGGGACCGACAATCCGACAGTTTGCCAAAAGCGATATCTTACCACGAAGAACCGACAGTAATTTAAAGGAACATAACCCATTTCCAAAAAAATTTTTTCCGTTTTTCTCAGTTTTTCGGAGGTTTTAACATAGTTCTTCAACAAAATATGATTACAAAGTACGGTTATTTCCTAACTTTTTCTCGAAAAATCGCTTAAAATCGTGAAAAACGGAGATCACAGTTGGTTTATGTGATCCGATTTTTCCACGTTTGAGGTCAATTTCGAATTGTCGGCCCACCAACTGTCATTTATTCAGATCACCATATCTGGATTCAGAGTCGCTATCATGAGTTCTAACCATAACCATTCTTAGAATTTTTTATTTTTCATTTCTGACCTACTTACCAAAAAATTACCTGGAAACCCAAATTTCGGTTTTCTAGGCCATCAATTTTAAAGGAGGAATGCGACCAAATTGCTTTAAAAAGCGAGAGGAAAATGCTCAAAAATCGCTCAAAAAAACCCAGAAAAACGGCTCCAAAATGAGCAAAAATCGCAGAATTTGAATCCAATGGCCGTGGCCGAATTTTCCAAAAAAGGGGCGGAGTCAGGCAATGAGCAACTTTTCAGTCGTGCGGCAGCCAATCACTGGTAATTTAAAACAATAAACATTTCTGGTGGGAGTCCTCCTTGAAATAGACTGGTGCATGTTTTAGCTAAAATCATCATTTTGAAAGAGGTTATAACTTTTTTGCGGTGATGGTCTAGAAATCCCAATTGTGGAATTCTAGGCCATTTGTTGGTAAGTAGGTCAAAAATAAAAATAAAAATAATTCTAAAACTATTGGTAATAGTGAGAGCTCGTAAAATCGATGTTGAACCAGTTTAAAAAATCCTACCTTGAACTGCTCCATGGCAAAAAATCCACTGATATTTTCGATTTTAGCATCATCATTCAATCTTGAATAGAACTTGTACAGCACTTCCGGTTGGAGCACTGCTAGAATCTCGAGCACTTTTTCATAACTATCAATTACGATTGATGTCTTCTCCGCGTGAATCACACGATCCTTGAATCTCTTTTTGAGCAAATGGAAGACTTCATCGGACCCATGGCCATTTTCGATATGCACATAAAAATCCTTGACCTTGATTTCTGGGATTTCCAAGGCAATTCCAAGATCTTCGATTGCTCTCTTCACAAAATCCTCTGGCAGGGTTACGGTAGATTGTTTGGAGATTCTTTTACAACATCCTCCATTCTCACATTTGTACCATGTCACAGTACATTCTCCATCTTTCTTTTTCGAGTACTTCACAAGTTTTTCATCGAATCTCAACTCGATTGCTTTTTCTCCCACGATTACTCCAAGGCTGTCGATTTTTGGAGACATTTCCGGATTGGCGTAGAGCATTTTGGCGCACACTTTTCGAGACTTTAGTCTGAAATTTTTTTTTTGGAAAAAAGGTTCAATTTCCAAAAGGGATTCTCACCAGCTGACCAAATCCAGCTTGCTTACAATCTCTCCAATCATTTCCTTTGTCAAATCGTTGAATGTCAGTGAAGATGAGTTCTGTGGACTGAAATTTAGAAAAAAAATTAGATTAGAGCACATTTGCATCCCCCTACCTTTTCTCGATAGTCAAGTCTTCATTCCCATGATAATACTTGAAATACTTCCACTCGAAACTGATGTAATCCAAATTGGTTCTTTGAGATTCACACAATTTTTCGAATGAATTGAAGACGTCATTTCCGTTGCGAGCAGCTTCGAATATGTACTGGTTGATCTCTCGCGGACTGAGATTATCGGACATTCTCTGAAAGTTGAAAGATTTTATAAAATGTGATATTATAATTTTAAGAGTAGCTTCACAGACAGCAAGGCCCCCTAGTACGCAAAAAATGAAAAATTCAGTTAGTGCGCTCCAATAAACTTGTGTTATAACTCACTTGACTTTTGAAATTCCTACTCTGGGACTGTCTCGAAATCGAAGGTTTTACTGGAAACTGCTAGAAGCTCGAAATAATTTTTTTTCAAATGCAATTTTGCTTATGTGGATTGTTGACACGTGGATCGGATGTAGAGAAAAGAAATGGAGAAAAAAAAATGATACGGTCAAAGAGCAACGTGGATTAGTAAATGGCAGAATTCGGATGACCCCAGCAAAATTGGTTTTTCAGAATCTGAAATATCCAGAAGACGTCAACTTCATCTGAATACTAAACTTGATCTTTTTTGAAAATGTATGAAAATTATATTTTTTTGAATTTTGAAATTTTGAACTTTTCAAAGGGCGTCAAAACTTGAAAATTTCAGTTTCTGCATTTTAGAATTCTCAAGATGGAAAATCTTGACAAAATGGTAAGTTTTTTTTTCGGTTTCTGAATCTGAATATCATGATTTTATTCATTTTCAGATTCTTCAAAAACGAGTCTTCAATATCCAGTGGAAGCTCGAGAATTTCTTGGAATATTTCTCGTCAATTTTGAAAAAGTGGGCGGAGCTTAAGGAGAAAGGATTCGCCAAGACAAAGGATGAAAAAATTCAACTAGGATTGTTTCAGTCCGGAAGTTTTGATCTACCATGAGTACTATGAGAAGTTGTGTTGATGAAGAAATCAGAAGACGTTGAGAAGAAGGGGGATTCTGAAGACGTCAAGGAATCTGAAGTCAAGATAACAGAAGCTGTCAGAAACTCAACTTGCTAATTTTTTCCAGACTCTGATAAAGTTCTCTGACAAAATCGACATTTTTCAAGGCACTGATAATGTGATTAGGCACTAGACATGCATCAAAGAAAAAATCAGTTACACGTACTCTTTAGATTATCGCTCATTGTTGAAAAAGTAGAAATACCAATTAACTTCACAACTTCGTCACCAAGCAGTTGAATTTGTGAAAAATGTTGATTACAAAGGTGAGGCATTTTCCTTTGAATTTCCATTATTCATCTTATTTTCCAGAAAATGTCATATATTGTCCTCGCTATCCAGGAAAAAAATTTGACCTTTATTTTCCTGGTACCGCTTGACATGTGAGTACAACTATGGAGAGTAAGAGATCGGTTTAGACATTTTTTATGAAAACCATTTTCAGATTTGAACCGGGAAGTAGCCCTCAAACACTATGACCGATTTTCATGTATTTTTTGCTCATTCACAAACGGAACAAACCAATTTTTAGATATGTGCCGGATCATGGAAAAAAAAAGTAATTTTAAAAAGTTGGTTATTTAGACCAAAGTGCCCTTACTTGTGCTATTACTTGGGCTTAATAAGTCAAAAACTTGAAAAGCAAAAAAAAACAAATTTTTTGAAGAAAAAGTTGGACATCGAAAAAATCACATCAAACTTTTCCAGGAGTTGGGTGCAACATCAGCAACGAAGTCACAGTAACAGTGCCTGAATAATTTTTGCATTTTTCTCTGTCGTTATATTTGATGAGGTTTATGAAAAATAAATAGTTGCAATCGTAATTTCATTAGTTCTGAATATAGCACTTTAGAATTTCCGAGAATTCAAACTCGTTCAGTTTTATCCTCTCTCCTTTCATCGTCAGAAATCTAGTTCCCTTTTTCATCCGTTTTCTTAATTATCCGGTGTCTTCTAGTTGTATCTAATTTCCTGTCTCCTACTTTTTCCGTATGGTTCCATTAACGCGGACCGCGGGAGTCTCTGGGAGGCGCCGCTCCCTATGTGTCATTTTTTCTAAGCACTATCTGCTTCTCTGCGTCTCTTCCTCCAATACTCTCTAACTTTTTTCCTTCCAATAGTCATTCTAACCCTCAAAAGACGTCCCGACTGCACCCAGATGTCCTCCTTTTGTAGTTTTTAGTCTCTGATTTTTCTCTAATTTCTAAATTGTCTATATACTCCTATCCGATTACGATAACTGTTGACCCCGTGTGTCTAGGGGTCTATTCCGTATCGGTTTTTATTCTATTTTACCGAAAATTGTTTCAAGTGTTCATATGCAGCCATACAATCGGTTAGTTGATTTATGAATAGTTGTAAAATAGAAATAAACTTTGATTTTTCAGATCTAAAAAATAGGCAATTACTTGGATGCTACAAGTGGTAACATTCAATGGGAAACTTTAAAAAGACCTTGTCTTTTTCCAGAGAAATGTCATGGTATTGTCTTTGCTGTCCAAAAAAGTGAATAATATGGATTTCGAATTTTTATGAATTTTGGATTTATATGGATTTTGGATTTTTATGAATTTTTATGGATATTTTTATGGATATTGTAAAATTTTTCACAGTACTATTGTCTCTTCAATAAAACGTCGGCGCGCCGCAGTTGCAAAAGTGGGCGTTCCCGACACGCCCACTTTCAGCGAAAGCACTGAAAGTCGCCGCAGTGCACTGCCGCGCCGCGGGATTGCAAAAAGGGGCGTGTCGGCTAAGTCCCGCCCACTGCCGACGTTTTATTGAAGAGACAATACAAGGTAAGGAATCAGTCTAGCCGTTTTTTCCTAAAATTGAGTTATTTTCAGATTTGAACCGGCCGCTGGGATTTAGTGCTCAATCTATTCGGAACAGTGTGCACCATCAACCTTCCCAGGAAAAAAGATAATTATCTGTGGATTATATTTTAAAAATCTTGCTTTTCTCCATTTTTTTTGTTCTTTTTTATGCTCAAATAAATTCTGATGAAAAAATGAAAAAAACCTTTTTTCGAGTCGACACCTTTTGGATTTTATAATTGTTTCGTGTGATAAAATGCTTTTAGGGTCCTTCAAGGATGTTAGAATTCATCAGATTTTTCACGATTTTTTCGAGATTTAAGGTATTTGGAATTCATCGAAGCCTTTTAGAATAGCTGAAATCCGTTATTCATCTACGATCATTAACTTTATTTTCTTATTTTTCTTTCCTATCCCCCGTTTTTATCAATTTCCCTATCTCTCCCTCCAAGTTCCGCTCCCTCCTCCCGCCAGTGTCAGGCGCCGCTCCCCCTCTCTAACACAAAAATGTGACATTTTTTATTACACTGTTTTCTGCTTCTCTGCGTCTCTTCCACTCATACTCTCTCACTTTTCTTCCCTTCCCCAAGTCATTCTACCCCCCCCCCCCCCCCCCGAAAGACGTCTCGACTGCCCAGATGTCCATTTTTTGTAGTTTTTAGTCTCTGATTTTCTATATTCGTTTTATTTTTATATCCAAACGGTTACTGTTGGCCCCTGTCTGATTAGAGGTCTTTTCCGTCTTGGTTGTCTTCTATTTTTCTGAAAATTTGTTGAAAGATGTTATTAAATGGATGTCGTCTCCATATATTGCGATCATTCAAACATTTGAATGGATGAAGAAATGAGTAAGTTAAAAAATTCGCTTTTTCATTTTAAATTGAGTTATTTTTCAGACCTACACGAAAACAAATATCTCCAAGTCAGGATCAAAGACGTGCCTACTCTAAAGTTTGAGTACACACAAAGAAAGGCAATAGGTGAGGAGATTTGAAGATTTGAAAATTTGAAAATTGAGAATTCAAAAAAATTAAAATTTTCTATTATTCACCCTTCATATCTTGAATTTATAAATCTCTCCTTTTTCAGATAGTGAGATTGAATACAACCCATACCCGGACTGAAACTTGCAAAACGCAATAAGGAGCTAGAGGTAAGAAGTTTTAGATTTTTCTGGGAAGTGAAATTTCTATTATTTTCTTTGAAATAATTTGAATTAATTAACTTTGATAATTTCAGATAATGAGTTTGAGGTCAATGTGTCGTCACCCTAAAGTTTGAGTAACACAAAGAGAGGCCAGAGGTGAGAAATTTCTGAAATTGAAAACAAAATACCTGAATTACTGTATTTTCAGAGAAAGAAGTTGGAGAAGAGAGTGTTTGGTTTCAACAAACCTCTACGGCCCAAGGCATCAAGAAAATGTGATGATTTTTAACTCGATAATTTTTTAATTTTGTGTATTTATTCATTTCGTACACGTAATTTCAACTTGATTTAGTGTTTAAAATAAAAGAGTTTGTTTGAGGAAATGTGTTGTAATTTTGGATCAAATATCAATAAAAGTTGAAGATGAGAATTATAGAATTTCAAAGCTTCTGGAAGAGCAAATCCTAAAGATCGAGGGGCACATAGATTCCATAAGAAATTCAGATCTTTTTTTATTTTAGAAATGTTCCAGATTTCTTCAGAGCTCTTCAACGTCGTCGGAGCCCATTAAAATCTCACAAAATTTGCCAGTTTTTTTCAGTTATCTATAGAATCCATCTTTGCTTCCCATACTTTTCATCTTCCCTACGTCCCTCCTTTCCCACTTTTTCTTATCTCTCCTCCAAGTTTCGCTCCCCCATTCCGCCAATGTCAGGCGCCGCTCCCTCTAGCTCCCCTATCTAACACAAAATGTGTCATTTTTTTGATACACTCTCTGCTTCTCTGCGTCTCTTTCTCTCATACTCTCTCGCTTTTCTTCTCTTCGAAATGTCATTTTAGCTTCCCAAAAGACGTCCCGACTACCCAGATGTCCCCCTTCTCTAGTTTTTAGTTTCTATTTTTTCTCTAATTTCTATGATCTATTCACATCCGATTACGGTTACTGTTGACTCCGTGTGGTTAGGGGTCTATTCCGGATCGGTTTAAAAAAATATTTTCCTAAAATTTCTATCAATTCCTATTGGATTCGCCAACTCCTTCGACTTGGAATTTCGAAATTGGGATTTCGCTGATAAATATTTTCAAATTTACGCTTCTTACGTCGGAATCATCAGACCTTTGAATGGCATGAAAAAGAAGTAAGTTGAAAGGTCAGCCGATACTTCTTTAAATAGAGTTTTTTTTCTCAGATCTTCTCAAACCCGGATGTACTTGAAACCGGATGTAAATTGTACCCATTCCAAAAGTTTGAGAACACAAAGAGAGGCTGTAGGTAAGAAGTTTTAAAACTTTCTGGACAGTAAAATTTTTATGTTTCTATTGAAATAATTTGAATCCATTAACCTCGATATCTTCAGATGATGAGTTTGAGACCAATGCGTAGCACATCTGAAGTTTGAGTAACACAAAGAGAGGCCAGAGGTAAGATATTTCTAAAATTCGAAAAAAAACCATAAATGACTGTAATTTCAGAGTTGGGAAATGGTTTGGAAGAAAAAAAAATTATTAGCGACAAGGACAAAAATACTGGAAATTCGAAACTTTTGCTTTCAAGAAAACATTCAATCCACATTGAACTAAAAAAATGAAGATATATGTAGTAAGTGAACATTTGAAATTTAGTCCCGCCCACATTCCCTTTTTCTTGGATGAAATGTGAAAATTGAAAATTTAGTATTTCGAAAATTATCAAAAAACTCTAAAATTTTCCAGAAAGTTCGTTCAACAATCGACTTACGGCTATTTCCACGGATGTAAGTTGATTCACTTTTTCTTTTCCAGCTCCACCCATTTTCCCACATGAAAAATTGACCGAGCTTAACAATACTTTTGAAATTATTCTGAATCAGAAATAAGATTTTTTTCAGGTATACAGCTCATCGTCTACTTATTTCAATGCAGTTAATAGTTTTTAATTTTGTGCATTTTCCATCGCACAGTCACAAACTCTAATTTGATTAAATGTTTGAAATAAAATAGTTAAATCATTTTTTATATGTAAAGGCACATTGATGTGAAATAAAGAAAAATGCATCTTGTCGAAAATAGGAGATCGAATTCAGATGCTATAATTTTTAGAGCTGTTGGAGCAGCATGATCTTGAGAGATCTACACACCTGGGCTCCTAGAATCCAAAGTTTCAGAAAATGTTTGATCTTGAAAATGTTAACGAGTTATTCAGAGATTTTAAAATTTTCGAATTCTTCAGAGTTCAAGTTTCTTCTCCTACAAAACCATAAAGATTTTTTCTCTCAAATTTTCCAAATGATCCATTTTTTTCTCCTTCCCTACATCTTCCCGCCGTCTATTTTTTCTACATTGTCCTCCTATCTTTCCCCAATTTTTCTCCCCCTTTCCGCCAGTGTCAGGCGCCGCTCCCCCTAACACAAACATGTTTCATTTTTTTAGTACACTTTCTCTGCTTCTCTGCGTAACCTCCTCTCATACTCTCTCACTTTTCTCCCCTTCAAATTGTCATTTCTCTCCCTAAAAGACGTCTCGACTACCAATAGATGTCCCCCTTTTTTGTAGTTTATAGCCTTTGATTTTTCTGGAATTTCTATATTATCTTTATTTACTCCTATCCGATTACGGTTACTGTTGACCCCTGTTTGTTTAGAGGTCTTTGCCGGACCGGTTTTTTATTTGATTTTTCTGGAAAACAAGCCCATTGGCTTCAATCGTTCGAGTTGTTGATTGGGGAGAAAAGAGTGAGTTGAAAATTAGGCAACACATTTTTAAATAGTGTCATTTCTCAGACCGAAATACATCCGAGAATTAAAAAAACAGGATGCATGGACTACCCATATCAAAAAATGAAATTTAAAAAAGGAGAGGCTAATTGTAAGGTGAGAAAATTGAGTAAAATGACAAGCCGAATTTCCTAAAAGTTTAAGAACGAAGAAATTCACCAGATCAAAGGACATTGGAAACCTCCTCCTGGACTTTTGCGCAATTGTGTCGGGAAACAATCCAGGTTTGATTACTTTTCAAAAATTGCAATCAAAATTTTAAAGAAATCCCTTTATCTTGTGCCAGAAATCTTTAACAAAATTGGTCTATTTTCAAAAAATTTCCTACATTTTGAGCCTAAACCCATGAAACTTGGTCAACAATGGTCAAACTTATGACATTTGGAAAGTTTTGAAATTTTTCAAAAATCCTGTTTTTACAAATTTCAGAGTTCTTAATCACTATAATTTCAGATAATAAATATCCTCTGCGACATACACTTAACGTTTGAGCACACAAAGAAAGGACACAAGGTGGGAAAAATTTTGAAAACAAAATTTGCGAAATTTCGATGTTTTCAGAAAAAATAAATATTGGCTGGCAGCAAATAGCTCAGGAGGAAGTTGTGTGAAATGATACGCGTAAGTTTGTTTGAAATTTTCGAAATTTACCTCACATTTCCCCTATTGTGAGCCAATAATCTTGAGAATCGGAGCATTTTGAACTTTGAGACAGTTTCATCATGTCTTCAAAAAATCTAATTTTGCAGAAAATTAACGACCTTCCTGTTTGAAGCCGACAAAAAAATGGAGAGGAAAAAGTTGTAAGTTACTGTATAAACTCCGCCCACTCTTTTTGGCCACGCCCCTTTCGGCGCGCTGCCCAAAAATGGGCGGAGCTTGACTGGTAAATTTATATCAAACATCTAAAATAGCATATTTTCAGGTAAACCCTTCTTCGAAATGCCATGAAAAAAGACATTTTGAAAGTGGAAGAAATGAGAAATTGTGAGTTTTGGATAATAGGTTCCGCCCACTTTTAAGGCCACGCCCACTTTTAAGACAGGGGTACGGAAAATGAGCGGAGCTACCATTCTTGTATCTGGATTTTTTTTAAACTAAAATTGTTCAAATTTGCAGACAGCGATATCAATGTTGGACAGTTTCTGAGCTGCAAATCATGCTCAATTGGGCAACTCCAGACGATATTGAAATTATATGAAATTTCTATTTTCTTTCCAATTTTTTGTTTGTTTTCTAATCAGCTCTTTATGTACACATGTCTACAAATAAAAATGTTTGAAAAATGATTTTTTTTTCAAATCAAAAAGTGACTTCAAAATCTCAGAATCCATCAATAATCTAGATTCTCACAATTTTATGATACGGCTCCGGGACACCATTAGTCATTCCGCAACTACGACATTTCGCAACTCACGTCGATTTCGCAACAGCGACAATTCGCAACCAAAACGTTTTAAAATTGGACGTTTCGCAACTACGACATTTCGCAACTCTGTGAACTAGTCCACTTTACGTTCGTAAGGTTGTATGGGATTGAGCGTATTGTGAACTATTCCAGATTATAGTCTACATTTGAAAAGTTGTGATTTTAACGTGAACTTTCTACAAAAATCCAGGATTTTGTGGTTGCGAAATGACGTGTTTGCAAAATTGACGTGAGTTGCGAAACGACTGGTTGCGAAATGTGTTGGAGCCTATGATACAGGACTCCAAAAATCTCGTTTTCAGATAGTTCTAGACTTTATTCAGAGGTACACAGAATTTTTCAAGATTCTTCTACAAATTCGTTTTTTTACCAGTTTTCATTTTTATAGTTTAATTTCTTTTTCATCATCTCCTTGTCGTCTTTTTTCCCAACTTTTCCCTTATCTCTTTCACTAGTTTCGATTATTACCCATTGTGCTTGTGTCAGGCGCCGCTCACCTATCTAACACAAAAATGTGCCACTTTTTAAGCACACTTTTTCTGCTGCTCTGCGTCTCTTCCTCTCCTACTCTCTCACATTTTTTGCTCCAAATTGTCATTCCTAACTCCCCCAAAAGACGTCGTGACTACCCTTAGATGTCGCCCTTTTTTGTAGTTTTTAGTCTATGATTTTTTTCTTCTATTTCTATATTCTCTATATTCTTATATCCGATTACGGTTACTATTGGCCCCTGTCTGATTAGAGGTCTTTTTCCGGCTTGGTTTTTTTGCTATTCACTTGATTTTCCTGAAAATTATTATTTCAACATTTTTCTAATTAGTCACAAATTGGGTAAGTTGAACGGTGATTATGACTAAACAAAAAAAAACGCATTTTCAGATCTGAAAACATTTAAAAAGGAGTACGAGGCCATTTTTGACCGATTTTTTAAAGAAAGAAATTCGTTTGACGTTATGTTATCAGGTTAGTGGATACAGCTTTTAAATCATTTTCAAATTTGTGCTAAAATTTTCATCATTTCAAGCCAAAAAACGATGAAAATCGGTCAAAAATGACCGAAATTATAGCACTTTGAAAACTCGAAAAATTCTTGCAATATTTTCCTAAATTTCAATTTTTCAAATCACTGGATTTCCAGATGAAATCGTCAATCTATCAGTTCAATCCCAAAATTTTAGCACAGCAAAAAAGCAAAGGTAAGAAAATTCAGCGAAAATTTTGGCAAAATTTTGGAAAATGAAAATTTTCAGAAGTTTGAGATCTGGTCCAAGCTAACACCATCTCGTTCTAAAGATTCATGGAGCATGTAGAAAAAGTTTGTGAGTGATTTTTCTTCTAAAAATACAGTAATCCATTGAAAAAAAGAGGGTCAGGATTTGACCAAAAAGTTCTCATTTTTGAAGAAGTTTACTTCTGCGATCAGTTTGCCTTAAAGCATACAATTTGAAGATATTTTACAGTAATAATAGGCTCCACCCACTTTTTAGGCCACTCCCGCTTTTAAGACACGGGGACGAGAAATGGGGGAAGCTACCATTCTTTTATCCAGAATTTCTTACTAAAATTGTTCAAATTTTCAGACAGCAATCTCAATGTTGGACAGTTTCTGAGCTGCAAATCATGCTCAATTGGGCAACTCCAGACGATATTGAAATTATATGAAATTTCTATTTTCTTTCCAATTTTTTGTTTGTTTTCTAATCAGCTCTTTATGTACACATGTCTACAAATAAAAATGTTTGAAAAATGAATTATCTTTTTTTCGAATAAAAAAGTGACCTCAAAATCTCAGCATCCATTAATAATCTAGAATCCCACAATTTTATGATACAATACTCCGAAGAATTTTAGAACTCTTCAGAATTTTTAGAACTATTCAGAATTTTCTTCAATTTCTTTTTCTATTTTCCCGTCGGCTCTTTTTTCCCACATTTTCTTATCTCTTCTCCAAGCTCCGCTCCCCCGTCCCTCATGTGTCAGGCGCTGCTCCCCCTATCTCCCACTACACAAAAATGTGTCATTTTTTAGTACACTCTCTGCTTCTCTGGGTCTCTTCTTCTCATACTGTCTCGTTTTTGCTCCTTCCACATGTCATTTCTAACCCCCAAAAGACGTCCCGACTTCTCCTAGATGTCCCCTTATTCTAGTTTTTAGTCTCTGATTTTTCTGTAATTTCTGATTTTCTCTATATATTCATATTCCGATTACGGTCACTGTTGGCCCCGTGTGGTTAGGGGCCTATTCCGTTTCGGCTTATTTATTCATTTGATTTTTTTGAAAACGGTTTTTCAACGGATTTTGCAACTAAGTGACTCGATGATATTGATTTTAAAAAAATGGATGAAAAACTAAGTTAGTTCAAATTGTCTCAAATCATTTTTCAACGAGTTGTTTACAGAGATCTACTTGGATCCAAGCATTTCAGATGTAAAACGGATGGTGTGAATGTTCGCAAAGCCACTTCAGCACATCAACAGATGTAGGTGATATTTTATTTTTAAGTTAAAAAAATCGAAAAAATTTCCTACATTTCGAGCCAAAACTCATAAAAATTGGTCAGAAATGATCAAAGTTATGAAAAAATCGACAAATTCAAGATTTTTTTCAATTTTTGAGATTCTGTACTTCCAGGAAGTAAATATTCACCACGACTCATTGTCTCTGAAGTTTGAATACCCAAAGGAAGAGCACGAGGTGGGACAAAAAAATTGAATCAAAATTTTCAAAATTTTCGATTTTTTCAGAAAAATGACCACCACGGATTGCAGTGATTTCGTTGAAATGGAAATTGAAAAATATGCTCTTCAATGGTAAGAAGCAAGTTTCAACTTTCAAATTGAATATATATTTTTGAAATTAAGATAAAAATTCCCACATTTTTCCCTAAAAGTGGGTGGAGCTACATAGCTTAGAAAACTTTAATACAAAATTACACATTTTCAGGTGAATCCGGTTTCAGATTTCCTCTCCAAAGGCCATTTTGAGAATTGAAGAAATGAGACAATGTAAGTTTTTTTATAATAGGCTCCGCCCACTTCTTGGCCAGTCCCACTTTTGGTGAAGGGGGACAATAAATGGGCGGAGCTTACATGTATTGCATCCCATTTGTGGTATGGGGTTTTGGCCGAGACTAGGCTCAAAAGAACCAGCAGAAAAATCTAAGGCATACCCCAAAACAATTTTTGCTACCATTTGGTCGTTTTCGAGAAAATCGACTTTAACCAAAATTTTCAAAAATTTTAAAATTTCAAGTTCAAACAAACACAACTTTGTTCATTAATGCTCAATTGTGAAAAACTAAAATGCATATTGTAGCTTAGTATGTGTAAATTATTGTGCAAAAAAGAACTAAACTCAACTCTATCCTTTAAAAAAGTTAGGAGTCAAAAAGCAAAGTTGCTCTATTGACAACTTGTACGTAAAAAGAGTTCCAGCCACCAGAATGTTTTGAAACATGTTTCAAACAATTTTTCATGCTAAAATTACTAATGACACTTGTTTTCAGCAAATTTTAACCATACATTTTGATTTCTGAGAAGTTTGAAAAAATCGATTTTTGTGAAATTTTTTAAAAAGCTAATTTTTGAAAGCAAGTCTGTACAGGATGTGAAAGTTTACTTTGTAGCATATTTTTTGCCTTGTTTTCAGCTTCAAAATGCGCTATTAAACCTCAAATAATATTGAGTTTGAAGCGAGTTATGGTCTCTGGAAATCCACAGGTTGAATTCAGTAGTGGTTGAGAAAATCGAAAAAATGAAAATCAAGTTAGAGGCACAAATTTTTTTGCATCATGTAGGGTTTTTAATTTAAAACAATGTTTTCAACTGCAACTTTTTCTCATCTCTTCATCTTCCAGTCATAAACCAAAATTTTACTATGGCAACCAAACATAGAGGCGAATTACAGAATATCTCAAGTTATGACTGGAAGATGAAGAGATGAGAAAAAGTTGCAGTTGAAAACAATGTTTTAAATCGAAAACCCTACATGATGCAAAAAAATTTGTGCCTCTAACTTGATTTTCATTTTTTCGATTTTCTCAACCACTACTGAATTCAACCTGTGGATTTCCAGAGACCATAACTCGCTTCAAACTCAATATTATTTGAGGTTTAATAGCGCATTTTGAAGCTGAAAACAAGGCAAAAAATATGCTACAAAGTAAACTTTCACATCCTGTACAGACTTGCTTTCAAAAATTAGCTTTTTAAAAAATTTCACAAAAATCGATTTTTTCAAACTTCTCAGAAATCAAAATGTATGGTTAAAATTTGCTGAAAACAAGTGTCATTAGTAATTTTAGCATGAAAAATCGTTCGAAACATGTTTCAAAACATTCTGGTGGCTGGAACTCTTTTTACGTACAAGTTGTCAATAGAGCAACTTTGCTTTTTGACTCCTAACTTTTTTAAAGGATAGAGTTGAGTTTAGTTCTTTTTTGCACAATAATTTACACATACTAAGCTACAATATGCATTTTAGTTTTTCACAATTGAGCAACAATGAACAAAGTTGTGTTTGTTTGAACTTGAAATTTTAAAATTTTTGAAAATTTTGGTTGAAGTCGATTTTCTCGAAAACGACCAAATGGTAGCAAAAATTGTTTTGGGGTATGCCTTAGATTTTTCTGCTGGTTCTTTTGAGCCTAGTCTCGGCCAAAACCCCATACCACAAATGGGATGCAATACATGTTAGCTTTAAGAATTCTCTTTTTTTCATTCAATAATTACACCTTTTTCAGATGCTCATTCCATAGTTGGACATTCATTCGACCGAGTCAGATTGTCAGGAGGAGCATGATAAAAAAATTTTTGTTAAAATGTTTTGTCTTTTTCCAATTTTTAAACTTGTTTTCTGATGAAACAGTGGAATATGCACCCATTTGTTCTAATAAATAATATTGAAAATGCGAATTTTCTTTTTTTCAATTTGAAAAGTGAACTTGAAATTTCGGAATCCATCGAAAATTCAGAATTCCTGAATTCTGTTACATGAGCCTTAGGGCTTTCTAGAATTTCAGAATCCTTCCGAAGTCTTCAGTATATTTTCTGTCGGAAACCGCCTTGCATTTTCCCGTCGACTTCTTTTCATTTTTTTCCCTATCTCTTCTCCCATTTCTGCTCCCCTCGTCCCGCCAGTGCCAGGCGCCGCTCCCCTATCTTTCCCAACACAAAAAGTGTAATTTTTAGTACACTCTCTGCTTCTCTCGGTCTCTTGCTCTCATAGTCTCTCACTTTTCTTCCCTTCAAAATGTCATTCTAACCTCCTAAATGACGTCCCGACTACCCCAGATGTCACCCGTTTTATTTTGTAATCTCTGATTTTTCTCTATTTTCTATATTCCCTATTTACCCATATCCGACTACAGTATTTGTTGACCCCTGTCTGATTAGAGGTCTTTTCTAAATTCGGTTTTTTTATTTGATTTTTCTGAAATTTCTATCAAATATTTCTATCTAAACATCGCCAGGTTAGTGGAAATTTATCGGAATTCTGGGCAATCTGAAATTCATTTCAGTTGTCTTACAGAAATACAACAACTAACAAAAGTTTGAGTAACAAAAAAATGCAAAGCCAAAACTGAAAGAGTGTCCAAAAAAGCTGATATTCATAAAATTTTTCTGATTGTTAGAGAAAAATTGAAGCTTTTTAGCATCGATATTTTCAGAGAAATCAAGTTCTGTTAAAATATTCTAAACTACTGGTATTGTCGAAAAATGAGGCTCGATGTTTGACTTTTCAAATTTCCAGTTGAATTTGCACTGAAATTTTTAGCAATTTTTCGTTTTCAGAATCCATTGCTTCCACCATCGTGATCGTTCCGTCCATGTTTCTTCTGGCTGTCTTCCTGCACTCGACTGAAGGCCAAAGAAAATCCGATGCTGGACACCCGATGAAGCCGAGACGGGATGGGTCAATTGAATTTCGATAGGGACCTCCACAAAGCAGTAATGGAATGGATCCTGAATCAGGAGATGTTGACTTGAAAAATATTATGCCAACACGGCTACGTGCCTCAATGAAGTAAGTTCAACAAGATATGTCAAAAACGTTCAGCTTTGTTTTCTAGATACACCATCTCTCAAAATAGTTAATATATATTTTTCAGGTAGCTCTCTCAATTGTGGACGATTCCTGTCATCACCAATTTGGCACGACGATAAAATTATATTAAATTTCTGATATTTTTTCCAATTTTATTTTACTTGTTTTTCCCGATCAACGCGTTTTGCGCTCACATGTTCAAATAAAAATGTTTGAAAAAAAGTGAATTATCTTGTTTTCAATTCGAAAAGTGATCTCAAAATTTCAGCATCCAGAAAGATCTTTGAAAATGTTGGAATTTTATGAATTAGGAGATGCAGGGGCCTTCAGGAATTACTGATTATTTTCAGAATTCGTCGGAATTATTTCCAGAATCTGCCAAACAGCTTCAGAAGTTTCCAGATTTTCAAAATTTTTCAGATTTTCGAAATCCTTCATCATCATCTTTGGAACCCGTATTTTCATCAATTATCATTGATCCCTTTCTGCCTTCTCCTTTCTTCTTTCTATCTTCCCGTTGTCATCTTTTTCCCATTTTTTTCTTATCTCTTCTCCAAGTTCCGCTCCCCCGTCCGGCAGACATGTGTCAAGCGCCGCTCCCCTATCTTTCCCAACACAAAATGTGTCATCTTTAGTACATTTTGTCTACTTTTCTGCGTCTCTCCCTCTCATACTCTCTTGTTTTTTGCTCTTTTCAATAGCCATTCTACCCCCCAAAAGACGTCCCGACTACCCCAGATGTCAATCTTTTCTATTTTTTAGCTCTCTGATTTTCTCTATTTTTATATTCTCTATACAATGATATCCGATTACGGTATCCGTTGGCCCCGTGTGAATAGGATTCTTTGCCGGATTGGTTTTTAATATTTTCCTGAAATTTCTATCAAATTCTATGTATTGGATTTGCTGCACGAACAGCACGATTTTTTTCTATTATTTGACTTTTTCTAAAAATGCTGAGATTTTTGGTTCTTCCTTCAATTACACATCGTCAGGTTAGTGGAAATTTATCAGAATTCTGGTCAATCTGAAATTTATTTCAGTTGCCTTCCCGAGTGCAACAAATACCCGCACAAAAGTTTGAGTAACACAAAGAAAGGGCAAAAATGAGAAAATGTCCAAAAAATACTGATACTTTTGAAATTTCTCATCTCTAGAGAGAAATTAAAGTTTGAGCCTCTTTATTAAAAATTGAGCCTCTTTCATTTCAGGTGTAAAAATGTATACCATACGACCAAACCCTGAAATTTGAGTACACACAAAGAAAGGCAAAAAGGTAAGAAAATCGGCCGAAATTTTAGGAAAATTTACAAAACTTAAATTTTTCAGAGGTAAAAGTATTGGATAGTGGAAAATCACTTCTTCATGTTGATACAGAATCGACCATCGGTTACTTAAAAAAACGTCTTGTAAGTGTTTTTTTTTTCAAAATTACAGTAATCCCTAGTATAAAAAGGGCTCTGATTCCGAATCAAAACTTCACGGGGGAAAGGATGCAGTTGTCAAACACGGGTAAAATTTTTGAAAATATTTTCAATACTTAATTAAACTTACAAATTGTCCAGCTTCAAGACTAACTTATTATTAAAAAAAGGGAAGTTGACCTTGGGAAAAAACTTTTAAGACAGTAGTAATAGGCTCACTTATTGGCCACGCCCACTTTGAGGAATGAGAAAGGGGGAGGGGGATCATAAATGGGCGGAGCTTTGTTTTCAGGATACACCGTTCCTCATAATAAATGCCATTTATTTTTCAGGTAGCTTTCTCAATGGTGGACGATATCTGCGGTCACAAACTTGCACGATATTAATATTATTTTGTAATTTTTGATATTTTTTCCTATTTTCATCTGTGTTCCGATCAATGCCTTGTGTTATGTTCAAATAAAAATGTTTGAAAAAAAGTGAATTATCTTGTTTTCGAATCGAAAAGTGATCTTAAAATATCAGCACCCATAAAAAATCTTCTAAAAAGTTCGAATTCTATGAATAAGGAGTTTCAGGGGCCTTCAGGAATTGTAGAATTTTTCAGAATCTGCCAGACAAGGTTTCCAGAAAAAATCAGAAGCCTTCAGAATTTCCTGAAACCGGATTTTTCATCAATTATCATTGATCGATTTCTGTCTTCTCCTTCCTTCATTCTATTTTCCCGTCTTCGTTTTTTTTACTTTTTTCTCATCTCTCCCCAAGTTCCACTCCCCCGTCTAGCCGATATCGGTTAGGCGCCCCTCCCTACACAAACATGTTTCGTTTTTTGTATAGTTTTTCTGCTTCTCTGCATCTCTTCTCCTCTCACCCTCTTGTTTTCCAATTCCACTAATCATTCTAATCTCCCGAAAGACGTCGCGACTGTCCCTAGATGTCTCTCTTTTTTTTTTTAGTTTTTTGTGCCTGATTTTCATTTAATTTTTATATTCTCTATATACTTATTTCCGATTACGGTAACTGTTGGCCCCTGTCTGATTAGAGGTCTTTTCCGGATTGGATTTTCTATGATTTTTCTGAAAAATTAATGACGCACTTCGTCAATTCATTGTTCAACTACGGAAGCAGTTTGTGGACTTGGCAAGTCACTATTTCAAATTAACGTCTATTTTTCTGATTTCAGATGTTTTTCGCCTCAATCTGCGAACCCGTTTTCGAAGCTGGAATCGAGAAATGAATGCTTCACACTGAACCATCAACAAACAATCCTGAAGTGAGAAGCCGAAACGCAAGGAGGGAAAGTAGGTTTTCTGGGGCGAGTAGGATAATCAGAAAACAAATTTTTCAGTCTATAAAACAAATTTTTCAGTCTATAAAAAAACCGAGCCGCAAGGAGAACGTCCGGATGGACCGTATGCTGCAAACAATATCATCATGTCCAACACTCAATCGCGCACCAAAACTGAGAAAAAACCATAAACTGCATCTTGGAAGACCACACTCTTTTGTCTTCAGCATGTTTTCACTCTTTATAATCATATCATACATATTTTATCTGCTTTGCAAATCTACTTGTATTCTATGATCGCTTCAACAGAAATATGGGTATCCCGGAAGATAATTTGTACGTCACAGTTTGAGTTATTGTTTTCGAAAAAGTATGAAATAAATTTGATGAAAAATGTATGCAAAATGTGCGGAATTTGAATAAATGAGTTCTGGAAAAGACTTGATTTACGAATTTTACAAAAAAAAACAGCTAGAACGTCTTCGTTATTTGCCAGACATCAGAATCTCAGCATCCCAGACAATCTACAGTTCAACCAAGCCTAGTCATGTTTTAACTCATTTAGATAGTCTTTTTTGCCTGATTCCGAATATTTAGTTGATTCAGAATACAGTGCTATTTTCGCTATGATATGCGCATTTTAATTTTCTACTTTTCTCCTCGTCTTCAAGTTTACTCGTCATTCTCGTGACCCGAAAGCCCCGCGCACCTAGACCACGGACAGTCTGCATATCTGCGTCTCCTCCTTCTCATATGTTGTCTAACTCGATATCGAATGATTCATTTCCCTCCTCCCCTAAAAGACGTCCCGACTACTCCCAGATGTTTTTTTCTGCTTTTCTACGCCTCTTCCTCTCATACTCTCTCGCTTTTCTTCCCTTCCAAATTGTCATTCTAACCCCCAAAAGACGTCCCGACTTCCCCAAGATGTCACCTTTTTTGTAGTTTTTAGTCTCTGATTTTTTTCTAATTTCTATTATCTATTCATATTTGATTACGGTTACTGTTGGCCCCGTGTGTTTAGGGGTGTATTCCGGATCGGTTTTTTATTTGATTTTTCTGAAATTTCTATGGTGAGTTTTCAAATTTTCAAAAATCCGGTTTTTTTTTCAAATTTCTAAACATTCAGCCTCTGTATTTTTAGATGACAAACGTGATTCGGATTCATCCTAAATCTAAAATTTGAGTTCACAAAGAAAGGGAAGACGGTAAGAAAAACAATTTTATCATAAGTTTTCGAAATTTATATTTTTTCAGGAGGCTTTCGAACAGAATGTGCCATCTGGAACACCGTCAGAAGGAGAACAAGATGTTCGCTACATTTACCATGACGAAGATGAACAGCTAGGAGATGCGACGTCAGCTGAGTTGTCGGTAAGTTTAAAAACAAAGCTTGAACTTATTTTTTTTCCGCTTCTCATTCATTTTCTCTGCATTTCAGCACTACAACCGTTTTGCTGTGTGATGGAAGATCACAATGAGAGATATCGAAACGACAATCAACAAGAGGCAGGGTATGATTACACATATTTTTTGAAACTTTTTGCCGTTGCCAAATTTTAAAGTGTATCCTTTTATTTTCAAAAATTTTCCAAATTTGAGGCGCTCTTCCACTGGCGAAACGGAGCCCATTTACAAGCGTCCGTTGAAGAAAGGAAAACCCATGATCAATGTCGGGAGGATTTTCGGCTTCATGATCACTGGAGGAGACCGTTTTTCTTTTTATTAATCACTAACAGTAGTCTAGAAATCTCCCTTCTTTCCTTATATTGTTTGCTTCTCCTTTTCTGCTTTATTTCAATTTTTTCAAATTTCGCTTCCTGTTTTTTCTCAATTTTTTTTCTCAATTACTATTTTGGCTTCAATAAACATGAACAAAAACATCCACAATCCACAAAAACGGTGCAAGCATTTTAGGATTATTCGAAGTCAAAATTTGGGGCTGTATACCACATTTTTTGGGCTCTACAACCTAAACATTTGAACTTCCCGCCTTTTTCTACCCTGCGACACCTTTTCCAGACGATTTGCGGTGGGTGGCCTAGAAAACCAAATTTTTTAAAAGTTAGGCCACCGACCGCAAATCGTCCAAAAATGGTGTCCCAGGGGTGAAAAAACGCAGAGAGTTTGAATTTACAGGTTTTAAAGCATAAAATTGAGTCTAGAACGCAAAATTTCTGAAACAATTTTTTTGAAGAACTGGAAAATTTAGGAATAATTGGAAGTCAACATTTGGGGAAGTAGACCAACTTTTTGCGCTCTAATACCTAAGCATTTGAATTTCCCGCGTTTTTTACCCCCGGCAGGCTTATTTGGACGATTTGCAGTCGGTGGCCTAGAAATCCAAATTTTGAAAAAGTTCGGCCACCGACAGCAAATCGTCCAAAAATAGTGTCACAGGGGTGAAAAAACGCAGAGAGAAAAAAATAGAAAAACCCACTCTTCCTTTTTTCGAAATTATTTTTAAAATTCAGGTAAGCTCCGCCCATTTTCAGCACTGGGCGCTCTATGTTTGTCAAAAAAGTTTGTTTGTCAAAAAAGCGACATGGCCAAAACGTGGGCGGAGCCTAATTTTCATAAGTGTTACAATTTTAAAATAATTTTCATAAGTGTTATGTACATGTTAGACCTGCCCATATTCCATAAAGTCGTTTGGAGAAAGGAAACGTTTTTCTGAAAAAAAGAACATTTTTAATTGTCAGAATTATTTTCAGAATCTGCCTGTCAGCTTGAGAATATCCGGAAACCGGATTTTCGATTGAATATATATCATTGATCCGATTCCTTTTTCATTCTATCTTCCCGTCGTCGTCTTTTCTCCCATTTTTTTAAAATCTCTCTTCTAAGTTCCACTCCCCCGTCCGGCCGACATGTGTTAGACGCCGCTTCCCTATCTCCCGATACACAAACATGTTCCATTTTTTATTCAGTTTTTCTGCGTCTCTGCGTCTCTTCTTCTCTTACTCTCTCACTTTTAGTTTCCCAATTGTCATTTTTCTCCCTAAAAGACGTCCCGATTATCCCTAGATGTCCCCCTTTTGTAGTTTTTAGTGTCTATTTTCCTCTAACCTCTATTTTATATTTATTCTCATCCGAACGGTTGCTGTTGGCCCCTGTCTGATTAGAGGTCTTTTCCGTTTCGATTTTTCTATTTTTTTTTCCAAATCTAAATACTCATAACCAAATCGGTTACTGTTGGCCCCACCGTAACAAATTGCAATTGTGACGCAATTCGACAATTTGTTCTTCAGCTACAGAAGCAGTTTGTGAACTTGGCAAGTCACTATTTCAAATTAAGGCCTTTATTTCTGATTTCAGATGTTTTTCGCCTCAATCTGCGGACCCCCCTTCCCCCCTCTCGAAGCTGACAACCCGCATTTGGTGGAAGGGTACACAAACAAAACTCGTAAATTGGCATCACACGTTGTCAAACATAAAAGTGATGGTGCTCATTGCAATAGCGACTCCTGCTAATAATTAATTCCTGAAACACTTTTTTCTAAAAATAATAGCCGCCACTATTTTCCATTTTCTGGTAATAAAGACTTAAAAAGATTCAAACGTTTTTCGCAAGAAATTCCCCCACATTTTGAGCCAAAAACCATGAAATTTGATTGAAAATAACCGAAGTTAATAACCGAAGAGCCCAACGTTGCCCAACGTTTCGCCCAACGTTTCGCAACCAGTAATTTCGTAACTGCGACACTTCGCAACCATGACATTTCGCAACCAGTCATTTCGCAACCAGTCATTTTGCAACTAGACATTTCGCCACTAAGTATTAATAAGTGCACATTAAAATTTGTTTTTGAACAGTAGATGACAACCCGGAGTGGTTTCTAATATCCGTAATCATATGTATGAAAACTGGACTAATTTCCAAAGTTGCAAAGTGACTGGTTGCAAATTGTCTAGTTGCGAAATGTCTGGTTGCGAACTGTCGTGGTTGCCAAAGCGACGCAAGTTGCGAAATGTCGTAGTTGTGAAATGACTAGTTACGAAACGTCGGTTCCTTATCAAATTGATGATTTTTGGTGTCATTTCTATCCTTCTATCTTCCATTCATTTTCTGTCCCTTTCATCTTCCCGTCAATCAACTTTTTTTTCTATTTTTTTGCCTTTTTTACGATGAGTCAGCGCCGGGCGCCAGGCGTCGCTCCTCTCTCCAACAGCAAAATATCACTTTTTCTTCTTCTCTGCGTCTCTTCCTTCTATATTCTCTCACCGTTTCATTTCCAATCGTCATTTCTCCTTCCAAAAGACGTCCCGATTTCCCCCAGATGTCCCCTATTTGTAGTTTTTAGTCTCTGATTTTCTCAATTTCTATATTTTCTATATACTAATATCCGATTACGGTATCTGTTGGCCCCGTGTGTCTAGGGGTCTTTTCCGGATTCAAATGATTTTTCTCAAGAATTGGTATTTGTTATTTTGAAGAAAGAGAGCCGTAAGTACTCTAACAACTGCGAAACAAGAAAAAAAACTATAATTTCAGATGACTATTTCAAAGATGTCATGAACACGAATGGAAACACACGTTAAACCACGCGGTATTCCTTCATGGTCGAATAGGACATTCCTTCTCGACAGTGAAAATCAAAATTTTTCGAACAAAATGGTTCCATGGAGTTTGGATTGAAGATATCTCAAATAACGGTGATTTCTACTACGAATTTACTGTAATCATTGTCGAAATTCTCGCGAAAAAATCGAAAAATTTCGATGATGAATCGCCGAAAACGGAGTGATGCATCTTCGATGAAGATGTATGCAACAATTTTTTTGAGGTGATCATTTCCTAACTTTTAAATAATTCTGAGCCAAAAACTATAAAAATCTGCTGAAAATGAACTAAATCGAGCTATTGTAAAATTTGAAAAATAATTTTAAAATTTTCATTTTCCAAAATTTCTTTATTTTCTACCTCCACATTTTCAGATGATGGATATTTGTACTCATCCGCAATATACAAAAGTTTGAGGACACGAAGAATGAGGACAAGGTTAGGGAAAACTGTAATCATTATTTTCCAAATTTCCCGAATTCTCAGATGGAAAAATTTGAGTTGAGCAAAATGAGGTCATTGGATTTGTTGTAACAATCTCCAAACAATGTAAGCTACAAGGTAAGCTACTTTTTTTTTTAATTAAAAATGCATGGAATTTCTATCACTTTGAGCCAAAGAAACAGAAAAAATTAATAAAAAATGATATTAGAATTTTGAAATTTTGAAAAATTCTTGAAAATCCAAAATTTTCCTTTTTTTCAGAAAATAGAAGGATCTCCAAAAGACTATACGGACAATGGTCATGCGCCGCATGTGAGTTAATATCATGTGAAAATTAGGCTCCGCCAATTTTTAGGTCACGCCCCCTTTTTAAAAGATAGACCATGGCCTAAAATTTTTAAGAAAATGGACGGGGCTTGATTAAATTTTCAAAATTAATTTTGAGAAAAGGAAGTGTAAATTTTTCCAGGTCAGAAAGGAATTCCGTCATGCGATGCAACGGATCGAATTATTGAAATTTTCATTAGATTCTTTATCATCTCTTGGATATTTCATAGCAATTTCTGAATAAATTGTTTTAGCAAATCCTTGTGTTCTTTCCTTTTACAATAGCTCAAAAATCATAATCTTCTGAAGATCATCTGAAGATTTTAAGGTATCGAGGACCGGATTCCAAATTTTCAGATTTTTATTTCACCGTGTTTTCATTGGAGTCCGAAATTCAGAATCTCAGCGTCACAATTTTCACATGCTCACAATCACAAGTTTTTGGTCTATTTCAATAATCTATTTTTCATTTTTCCATCCTTATCTTCCCGTCAATCAACTTTTCTTGCTGTTTTCTGACACATGGCGCTGGAGCAAGCGCCGGGCGCTGCTCCCCCTCCCCTTATCTAACAGAAAATGTGTATTTTTTTCAGTACATTTTCTGCTTCTCTGCGTCTCTTCTCTCATATAATATGATGAGTCATATTCTCTCGCTTTTCTTCTCTGCCATTAGTCATTTCTCTCCCCTAAAGACGTCCCGACTATTCCCAGATGTCCATTTTTTCTGATTTTCTTCTAACTTCTATATTCTCTATCTATACTAATATCCGATCACGGTATCTGTTGGTCCCGTGTGTCTAGGGGCCTCTTATGTTTGATTTTTCTGAATTTTTTATTATTTTCGGTAAGTTTTCCTTTACATTTTCTCATGAAAAATAAGCTATTTTCCAGCTCGAAGCACTTCGAAATTCCCAAAAGTCATAAGAGTCCTCCTGCATTCAACTAACACAAACTCAGGAAACTACCGACTAGTATCATCTATAAAAAGGTGAGACTATCTTGATAAATCAGAAAACTGTTCTTTGAAAAAATTTCTGAAAATTTCAGAATACACAATCTTGGAGAATAGGGAAAAAAAACGCATTGTCAGCCTTCAAATTTCAAAGTTTAAACACCCCATGAATCAACAAAAGGTGAGTAACTTTAGTGAAATTATAATTTCAAGACTTTTCAAAATTTCAGTAAATGCTTATCACACAGGAAAAAAAAACAATGAACTGGCACCAAGTATACAGAAGATCAAGAAGTTTTGAATGGTGAGATTCATATATTTTTCTAGTTGTAAGCTAAGATTTTTCAGATTTTCTTGGCTGATGTTTTTGGGCTTTTTGGGTCAGGACTTGGAGTTCAGTTTCTACTCCTTTTCCGACATATTATATCATCATATTGGCAACATGTCTACGCAATATATGTTTTTCTCTAATAAGTCATTTTTTCTCCAATTTTAATGATGCCATTTTGGTCTTTTTTGTTTGTTCACTTAATAAACTTTGCCCGAAGAACCACTGTGTATATTTCAAATTCCAAGGGGGAGGTTCCCACGATGAATAAGCTTTAATTTTCAGAACCTTCTCAGGATTCAAAAGAATCTAGTGAAATTTCTAGTTTTTTGGGGGAATGTTTTTAGTTCCTCGAGATCTCCATGGCCCTCGTAATAGGCACCCCGCCGTTTCTCAACTAGTCATTTTGCAACTTATGTCGATTTCGCAACCACCAAATCCACATGCATAATAATAACTTCACGTTCAAATCTATTTTTTGTAGAGGACAACCTGGATTGGTTTATGATATCCTAATAATCACATGTATGAAAACTGGACACATTTGCGAAATTACTGGTTGCGAAATGTCTAGTTGCAAAATTTCTTGGTTGCGAAATCGACGTGAGTTTCGAAATGTCGCAGTTGCGAAATGACAAGTTGCGAAACGTCGGGGTGCCGAATTTTCTAGTTTTCCGGAGAAAGTTTCTAATTCCTCGAGTTTTCCAGAGTCCTCGTATGAAAATTCCAGAATTTTCATTTCCAAAAGAGACTGATGACGTCATTATTCAATTTTTCAGCAAACCACTAACCAGAAATTTTCGGTGAATATAAATTTTTTGATTTTCTATTTTTAATGTTTCCATCGTCTCCTTCTTTTCATTCTCCTCGTCATTTTCCTGTCAATCAGATAACATTTTGATAATTTTTCATACATGGCGCTGGCTCCCCCTATCTAACACAAAATGTGTAATTTTTAGTACACTTTCTGCTTTTCTGCGTCTCTTCCTCTCATACTCTCTCGTTTTTCGACTTTCAAATAGTCATTCTAACCCCCGAAAGACGTCCCGATACCCCAAGATGTCCAATTTTCTCTGATTTTTTTTCTAATTTCTAAATTCTCTATATTTACTCAAATCCGATTACGGTTACTGTTGGCCCCGTGTGTCTAGAGGCCTTTTTCTTCTCGGTTTTCTATTTTGATTTTGCTAGAACTTCAATATTTTCGAGTGATATGTCGGCCATACGAGGACAAATAGAGTGAGTGATATTTTCTTGGGAATTTTGGCTAATTTTCCATTTTTTGCAGTCGTATTATACAATGTGAGATATAATGGACGAGTTTGACATAACTTTCAAGTTCTTATGTGTGTGAAATTTTTTGGAGAGTTTTATTTCATTCGAAATTAAATGGAGTTGCACTTCATGTGAGTGGAAAGATAATAGAAATTAGGCTCCGCCTACTTTTAAAAAAATTATTAGGCTCCGCCCACTTTAGGCAAATTTCTCTAAAAGTGGGCGGAGTTTAACTGAATTTTCGGAGCGGATTTCAAAACAAAACAACCTTTTTTTCAGGTAACTATATATGAAGTGACCTCTACTGTTTCATCATTGCTCAAATTTCAATATTTATTTTTTTTGGATATTTCTCTTGAATTTTTTTGTTTTATGTGATCACAGCACATTCTAACATTGTGAAAATGATAATTTCCACACTAAAAATGAAGAATATGAATAAATAATTTTTCCGACAAATGTTTGTGTCTTTGGTCTTTCAAATTTCACAGGAAAGCTTAAAAAATTCAGAATCTCCAGAACGTTCTCAGGATTTCAAAGAATCTGAAAAAACGTCAGATGATGTCAAACTTTTCAAAAGTTTTTAACTCAAGATTTTTGGTGTCATTTTTGCCTGTTTTTCTTCTACCTTCTACTTTTTCTCCGCCATTTTCCTGTCCATCAATTCTGAGTCAGCGCTCGGCGCCAGCTTTTTTGTCGTATCTTTTCAAAATGTTGTTTTTTAGTACACTTTCTGCCTCTCTGCGTCTCTCGATCTCATACTCTCTAGTTTTTTTTCTATCCCACCAGCCATTCTTACCCCCAAAAGACGTCCCGACTACCCCAAGATGTCCCCTTTTTGTATTTTGTAGTATTTATTTTCTGTAATTCCTGATTTTCTATATATACTCATATCCGACTACGGTTACTGTTGACCCCTGTCTGATTAGAGGTCTTTACCCGTGTCGGTTTTTTCACAATTTGATTTTTCTGGAAAAACTATTTTAACTGTCACTTCGATTCACCCATGTGACCAGTGAGTTGATAAAAAATTTTCAAAAAATTTTCTAGAAAAAAAAGAGAAATTTCAGTAAAAACGAACATGATCCGAAATCAGGAGTGATCTACCAAGCTGCGTGATCAGAACAAGGTTTTTTTTTCAATGAAAAACCTCGCAATTTTCTGATAGATCAAATTTTAGGGATCAAATTTCAAGATCAAATTCTTTTCGGATATCCTTGACTATTTTGACAATGTGCACAAAAGAAGGTAAATTTTATGAAAAACTTTCCGAAACTTGAATTTGAATTTGAATTTTTATTACGATTGAAAACAAATCGTGAAAAATAGAAAAGATAATACATAAGAGACAGTGACATTTGGGACAAGGGTCGGAATTCACCAATAAATAAGCATATGAAAAGGGCATTGAGGCACGAATGAGATTGAGAGAGGTTACTGGGATAATCAAGAGGAACAAATGAGTATGGGTCTTCAATTTATAATAAGGACTAGTTCAATTGCTTAGGCTCAAGACTCGGTTGACAAAGAAATTCTTTGATAGTTTTGATTTTGGCTGTCTCCAGTGAAATCGCATTTTGCTACGAGTTCTTGAATCAGACACTCTCATAAAGAAATCAGAAGATTTCAGATCTATTTTGTTCAATAACATTCTCGTTACCATCATTTTATCAATGGCAGTACGTCGATCTTGCAGAGAATTCAGACCATAGAGCCGGTTTCGTTCGCTCGCTGATTTGTATTCAGGATCTCTAGGTGTAATATATCTGCCTATCTGCCTACTATATAGTCTTCTAGTGAACAAGTTTTGGACAGATTCAATTAGTTTTACGTCTGCCTTTTTTGGGGGGGCTACTAACGGTAGTTCCATACTCAAGTACTGGTCTTATGAAGGTTTTATATAGTAACAACATTAGTCTGGATTTCTTATTGTTGTATTGATTGAAAGTCTGTGAAATCAAAAATTTTGCTGTGTTTGTTGCTTTTCTCCAATGCTCAGAGAAATCGAGCTTATTAGTAATCAGGAAACCTAGATCTCGACTAATTGATTCCTTTTTGATTTTCTGTCCGTCTATGGAATATTCCATGCTGTTTCTGCATGTTCCTACTGTCAAGTGAATCGTTTTTGCGTTATTGAGTGGTAGCTTATATTCTTGAGACCATTTATGAATAATGTCTATACTGTTTTGTAATAGATTGTTTGGGTCATCCTTATAAACAGGGGCGTATAGTTTGGTATCATCTGCGAATTGCTTACAATAGACTTTGGGTGGAAGCAATGATGAAATTTCGTTTACGTAAATTCCGAATAGTATAGGCGACAGCACAGCACCCTGTGGGACTCCGCAAACCGCAATTTCTGGGTCCGAAATCGTAGTACCAACTTTAACTCTAAAGGTTCGATTAGAAAGAAAATTATTGATCCAAATAATGAGATTTTTGTTTAGCTTAAGCTCTAATAATTTGTTTAAGAGGATATCATGCGGAATTTTGTCAAAAGCTTTTGAAAAATCAAGATAAATAACATCAATTTGAGCCTTCTTATCTATTAAAGAAGTCCAGTCGTTGAGGGTTTCTAACATATTTGATACCGTTGATCTCTTTGGTCGAAAACCATGTTGATTTGGGCTCCAAAAGTTTCTATCGTCTAGGTAAGCAGTCAACCTACTCAAAATACATCTTTCATATAACCGGCATAAGTGAGAAGTAAGACTAATTGGTCTATAGTCTATGGGTTTCGAGGGTTTTGGAACTTTAGGTAGTGGAATCACTATAGATGATTTCCATCTACTGGGGACTTCGCCGCGAATCATTGATAAATTGAAGAGTTGTGCTAAGCCACTCGACACTAATGGCGCAATTAATTTGATGAATGTGAACGGTACCCCGTCACTAGTGATCGAGCAAGAGTTCTTGGATTTTGCTATCCTTCTATAAATTTCATCGTCAGTTACAAAAACGATTTCCTGATCCGAATTGTAATTAAGAGGCATTACGAAAGTGGTGGACCTTGGGTTAGTGTACTGCTTTTCATACGAACTAGCTAGCGCATTAGCCTTATCAATTTCGTGGATAAGTGGGTTATCATGTATATCGGTAATAACCGGGGATGCTACTGCTTTAGGTTTCAGCAAAGTCTTCGCGTGTTTGGAAAATTTACTGTTCCCTCGTTTTTCTAACAGTTTTACTTCTTCATTACTTCTGAACTTTCGTAACTTTTGGCGATATTTTCTTGCTAGTCTAACGTATGTTAAAAAGTCAGAAACATTCCTCGAGTAGTGCGCTTTTTGGTACTGTTTCTCAACTAAATTCTCAAAGGAGACTAAATAGGGGGGTATTGATGACGCATTAGATGATACTCGTACTTTATTGACTGACAACTGAAAGATTTCGTTAATATGGCATATTAAATTTTCGTACATTTGATCCACTGAGCAAGTCGGGTTAAGAACTTCCAAACTTATCTTCAGTGCCATGAATTCCCACTTGAAGACGCAAAAAAACGTAATATTTTTTCAATGCCAAAAACATATCCTTGGAGAACTATGGTGAGCAAAATTTGAAAATTCCAACAAAAAAAACCGAAATTTTAGAAATGAAAAGGAGCGACGTCGCCTGTTTTAGACCGCGTTTTAGGACTCGGTCCATAATTCAAAAGATGGAGGATGCCCATGGGGAGCCCAATTTCTCAGTTTGTAAGTTGATCGAAAAAAAAACATTTAAAGGAGGATTCCGGTCAATTTTTTGCTTCAAACTATGTAAAATTTTGTGCTGATTATGAATATGATAGTGAGAACGCTCTAAAATCTCTCTAAAACCCTGAAAAATCGCTTTAATACGACCCTTTTTCGGCCGAACGGTCTTCTGGGGCCGTGGCCTAACCCTCGGAGTATTCTCGGCCACCTGACGCCTCCGCATTCTCAGATTTTTTCTCACAAAAAAAATACTCCGGGAGTTTGGCCACGGCCCCAGGAGACCGTTCGACCGAAAAAGGGTCGTATTAAAGCGATTTTTTAGTGTTTTAGAGAGATTTTTGAGTGTTTTCACTATCATATTCGGAATCAGCATAAAATTTTCCACATTGTGAAGCAAAGAAAATTTTTGACCGGAATCCTCCTTTAAAACTTTCCACATTTTGAGCCAAAAATTATGAAAATTGGTCGAAAATGCCTATAGTCTAGCTTCAGAAAAAAACTATACTCTTTCAGGAACTCAACTTTTTGAGCTGTAGTACAATTGATTGACAAAGACACTATACAGTGTAAGTAATAATTTATTCGAAGAATTTTTTGTGACTTTTTATAATTCAGCGTTGTTCGGAGAAGAACTTCTAATTGCGAGAGACGGATATGAATTTGGAAATGGTAGAGGATACAAAGCGATGCTAGGGAATCAACACTGAATAAATTTTTTTTGTAAAATCCTGGTTTTTCATAAACATATTATTCTAAAGGGAAGCTCAAGAATGAAGTGTAACATAAATTATCTGAATTCTAGATTTCAGAATCTTCGAATTTATTTAAATTCTCAGGGGTTCCTTATCAGAATTTTAAACATTGTGTTTCCAAAACTCCTTTGATGTCATTACATGATATTTTTCAGATGCTTAGAATTACAATATTTTGGGTAATACTCCAGATTTGTGTCAGTTTTCTTTATAGTTTTCTATTTTCAATTTTTCATCTTCTTCTCCTCGTCATCTTCCTGTCAATCAAAAAACATTTTGCTGCTTTCTGACACATGGCGCTGGAGTCAGCGGCAGCCGCGAGCTCCCCTATCTAACACAAAATGTGTCATTTTTAATGCACTTTTTCTGCTTCTCTGCGTCTCTTCCTCTCTAACTCTCTCGTTTTTCTCCTTCCAAATAGTCATTCTAACCCCCAAAAGACCCAAGATGTCCCCCTTTTTGCCCAAGATGCCCCAAGATGTCCCCATTTTTTGTAGTTTGTAGTCCCTGATTTTCCTCTAATTTTCTATATTCTATCTATATAAACTCATATTCCATTACGGTATCTGTTGGCCCCGTGTGTTTAGGGGTCTCCTCCGTATTGGTTTTATATGCTATTTTACCGAAATTTGTTATTTTTTCAAAGAAGAAACTTCCTCACTGATTTTCACAGTAAGTTGAATAATGACAAACTCACTTTCTAGTTAGAAAAAACATTATTTTTCAGAAAATCAATTCAGCTCATAATTGCAAAAAATAAAGAAAGTTTATGCACAACGATGAACTGTCAGGACAGGGTAAGAAAATCTTAATTGGAAATTTTGTAATATTTGAAAAAATTCAGAAAAAAGAATCCAAACAGTCATTAGAAGGATCTATCATAGCTGTGTGATTTGAACAAGGTAATTCCTAATTGAAAAATTTTCCGAAAAATAAAATTTCAGTGAGTGTGAGAGATGATCCGACTCCCAATTGCAACGAAAAAACGAAAACGGCCACACAAATTGTAAGTTGATGAAATTTTTGTTAAAATTGTTGTGACTTCGAGTATAAAATTATGAAAATTTCTCAAAAATTAGAACCCCGTGAAAAAGTTTCATTTTTGAGAATGTAAAAGTGGGCGGAGCATCCAACTTTCTTTGAATTTTTGTCAAAATATATGCATTTTTTCAGGCCTGGATGAATCGCCAAATCGGATTGCTTATATAATTTGAATGTTTGTAATTTTTCCATAATCTTTTCTCTTGTTACTGTACTTCGGAGCCTGATCAAATGAATACACGTTCCAAGAAAATTTGAAAAATATGTGAATAAATGCTGATTTCCAGTGAATTTTCTTGTGCTCTTAGTACTCAGTTTTCAGGGAGCAAGATTTCTCGAAATTTCAGAACTTCAGATTTTCAGGTTTTTACTATCTCTCCACGACCAAATGGAATATCGTTTCTAAAACCTCGATGACGTAAAACTTCCGAAATTTTCAGATGGTCTTAATTACAAGTTTTGTTCAATATACATAGGCATTTTTTTTCATCTTCACGTTAAGCTCTGGTCGTCTTTTTTCAATATTTCCACCTTCTGCTCTTTCCCTTCCCCCACCTGTCAATCAAAAAATTTTGATGTTTTCCGACACATGGCGCTGGCTCCCCTATCTAACACAAAATGTGTAATTTTTTTGCTTCTCTACGTCTCGTCATCCCATACTCTCTCACATATTTCCCTTCCAATTGTCATTCTAACCCCCAACAGACGTCCCGACTCCCGGATGTCCCCCTTTCGTAGTTTGTAGTCTCTGATTTTTCTCTAATTTACTCTCTAATTTACTAGGTTACTACGGTGCGTAAGCTGGCGTATTGCATAGGAATCATTGGAGCCCTGAAAGTTCGAGGATAGAAGTAAGCGGAGTAGAAAGAGTATTAGAAGAAGAATGAATAGGAGAGGCAGTCTATGACTGAGTGGCTGCATAAGGACTAACAAGTCACAGGCAGTATGCGATTAGCACATGTCTTGAGAATAATGACAGCTGTTGTCCCTGTCAATCAAAAATAATTTTATGTGATGTTGTCTCTCTAATTAGGCTGGGAAGAGATTATCTGTATTATCGCCTGTCAAGATTTACCCTGATAATCCTTTCGGATCTCAGGATAATACAATGGACCAATGGATTTTGATGAACAGTGGCAACAGTCGTCAATGCCCTTAAGGGGTTGTGCCAATCCATTTCTGTTCATTTATTATGTATCGATTTTAACAAGTACATATTCTATGCAGTAACTACCATTACCCTTTCTACTCTGTCTTTGCGTCTATTCTTCAGGTTTCGTGTTTTTGAATTAGTCGATATTTTCAGATTTCCAATGATACCTCTACAATACGCCAGCTTGCGAATCTTGCTGTCCTATATGGACGTGAACCAAAGGTAACGAACTTTTTAGTTTTTTTTCAACTTTTTCATACTTGCCGCTGACCGAGCCGGGCTGATAGAGATTTTTTTACTGGCCCAGTACAAGTTTTATGAAGCAAACATCTCCTTCATTGACATTTTTTTAACATGACAAACGTCATTTACAAATTTTTGAAGAAAATTCATCTTTTTTTTTTGCGAAAAAAAAGCATATTTCCCTCCACTCGGGCCATGTCAGACCGATTTTCGTCAAATATAGACTTCTTATTTTCCAGAATCCAGCTCTCAAAACGCTGTCCATCCCTGACTCGAATCGAAAAGGACGTCTCTTTGAAAATCCAACATCTAGAATTCCAAAACCTCCAGACTGTTGTCAATGACACCTGCTATAAGCTATCAGTCTACCGCCACTATCCACCAGGTGTCGCGGTTCCCCGAGGACATCTAATGGAAAATGATGAAGGAGGAGTTCCAGCGGATCTCGATGAGTTTGGATTCAAGGAAACCTCGCGAAATACGCCAGTGATCTTGACTCCAGGCGATGTGTCCTTATATTCTCAATTGGCTGAACAAACTTCACGTTACGGTCCAGAATACCAAATAGTGTACCGCTTCAGGCTTTGCGAAGAAGTACTTGCAATTCGTCAGGAGCGTGACCCGATAGTAGTACACCATTGGCTGCTGTATGAGGAGTACTATCAGAAGCGATGGACTAGCCTTTTTGAGGACAGAGAGCGTGATGAGTTGCTTAAAATGCCCGTGGACCAAGTGCAACGGAAGAGAGATGTTGCGGAAGTGGCGTATCTTCCCTTTTACTATCGGAAGAATTCCATGAGCCCACCATACACCCCACTGCTTCAGTTGACCATTGAGTCACCAGATGGGAGGAAAATCGAGAGGTATCCGTACAACTTGAAACTACAGGAAGCTTTAAAGATGTTGAACGAAAAGCTGCTTGGTGGGAGAAGTCAAGTGATTCCTATCGGAAAGGTAGTCGTCAAAAAAATTGAAGTTTTGAGACTTCCCATTGGGCTCAAAATGAGCTCAAAGGCACTGGAGATGGGAAGCAGCCCGTTCAAAGCTGTTTCTCCACTACTAGATCCTTCCAGTTTCCCCCTTAGTCATCTCCAAATAATCAATGCCAGTCCCATTGACATCTATGGGCTCATCGGCAACCGACATCTGCGGAATGCTCAAAATCTCATTTTTGAGACCGAGGAAGACCATTTCGACAAGACATTTTGTTCGATTGTTAAGAGACTCTTGAATCCGAACGTCGCGGTGAAGATTGGAACCCACACCAAGATATATCGGAAAAATTGTTAGTTAATCATTGTACAAAAACAAAAAAAAACACAAAAACTTAAAACTTGATTTTTAAAATTGTGTCGTATTTACATTTCTAGAACTTTCTTCAAGGGGGCGGGACTTAGCAGGTCAAAAACTGAAAATAATACAATTTTTTTCAGCTCGAGACACGATGAGAATGGAATAAACACTGAAATGACTTGAAATATAATAATTTATAATAAAAGTGTTTTGTTGAAAGTTTTGAAAGCCTTCGACTTAACCAGGACTTCTTGGTTTCTATGGTACAAAATCTTTACTAATAATAAACGCAAAATTCCGTCTGTGTGTCTGTTTGTTCCGGACTCGCTCACTCTAGCGGACTTCCCACTGGACCAATTTTGCTCAAATTTTGACAGGTTATCAGAAAGTACTGCATGATGATGCCCATCCATTTTGTTTTTGATTCATTAGAAAATGAGGTCAGAAGGTCGCAAAAACATCATTTTTGGCTCCACTCTGTTGTTTCAGTTTGAGAGAGGGAGAGACGAGTTCACGGAGATATTTTCTACTTTTCGAAAAATTTTCAATTTTCTCATTTTCAAAAAAGTTTACGTTGGCCCGAAGGGCCCCAGCGGGGCGCAGCCCATCTGGCAAATAATAAAGAAAAAAAAATAAAAAAAAAGAATTATTTTATTTCTAACTTGTCGGAAGTGCATAAGAAAATAACAGGAAAGCTTTAGACAGTTTACTTTGAGCTTTAGGGAAATTACTTCAGGGAATCCCTAACTTCCAACAAAGTTTACAACTTTGGATCCATTCCTCGAATTTTCAGTGAAATTCTGATATTCATCAAACTAGAAAATTCGGCTCTGTCCCAGAAAAAAGGTCCTTTGGAAATAAAGAGGTCCTTCGCGAAACTAAAAGGTCCTTTGAAAAAATAAACAGGTCCTTTGGCAAGATAGAGGTCCTTACAAGAAATATAATGGTCCTTTTGAGTAAAATAGAGGTCCTTTGGCTATTAAAATGGTCCTTTGGAAATATAACGGTCCTTTGGAAAATATCGGCGAAAAATGGCCCCAACCGCGAAGAATTTTCTCAAGCCATTATACTTCCCTTTATATTTTCAGGCTTAGGCAACGCCACAGAAGTCTTTAATACAAATTGGAAGCTAAAATTCATCTAAAAGTCTATTTTTCGGAATTATAATGTTTCTGAGGCCTTTGCCTAAGCCTAAGGAAAAGGAAACGCTACCAAAATATTTACTGAATGATGAATTCTTGGAACCATTCTTTGCAGTTATGACCGTCCTTTGCATTCGGGACCATTCAATTGTCAAATTTGTGTCACCCAAACTTCTGGGACCATTTTAAACGATTTTCAAAGAACCCGTTTACTTTTCAAAGGACCCGTTTATTTCACAAAGGACCGTTATATTATCCAAAGGACCGTTTTATTTCCCAAAGGACCCGTTTATTTCTCAAAGGACCGTTATATTTCCCAATGGACCTTTATTTTGACCAAAGGACCGTTTTAATAGCCAAAGGACCTCTATTTTGACAAAGGACCTCTGAGAATGCAAAGGACCTTTTTTCTGGGAAAGAGCCGAAAATTCTAGGAAAATGATTTCATATTTTTCCCAATTTGTGTACACACCAGTTTTAATTTTCCAATTTTGAATAACACGACATATCCAATTCTCGATTTCCTTCCACTTATTTTCTAGGTCTAAACCCCCAATTTCTATTCAAATTAACAAGTAGGGAAGTTTTCTGAGTATATACAATGTGGCCAGAATTAAACCAAGACATTTCCATTTTGAAATTCGAAATGCGACTGAACTCTTTTCTGATCACATTCCAATAATCATAAACCTATCCGATAAATAAACATCAAGGAGAGAAAAATCACACGTTTACTAGACTAAAATAAAGATAACTGGTAGAAGACGCCCATTTTTTATTCTTGAAAATATCAACTTTTTTCTGTTATGATCACTATATTTAGGGTGTCTCGAGGTGAAAAAAACGCAAGATCCACGAGTATTTATCAAATTTGTTTTTTTCAAATACAAGGTTAAAATTTGAAAAAATTACATTTTGGACACACAGAAAGTTCTAGTTCCTCACTGTGGAAAAGACGGCTCTTGAGGATGAACTACCTGTAATTACGCATTTTCATTGTTTTTTCAAACTTGTTTTGATACCAAATCTGTGATTTTGAAGAAGTTGATCAAATTTCTCTGATATTCTTTAGATTTCCACAAAATCAAAAATGGGCGAGAACTTGAAGCCAACATTTGGAATAGTCTCCCAAGAGATATAGCAACAATGGAGTCGCGTCTGAAAAATTATTTGTTTTGGAAAATTCTACATCTGGAAGATTTTCAGACTCTCGAAAATTTAAAACGTACACTGATGAAATTCCGTTCTCATCTATTTTGGTCATAGAAATCATAACCGCACTCAATATTTCCTCTGATAGATTGGAAATCATCAAAATTATAATCAGTATTGAACTTCCGACACCACACCGATTGCGAGGAAGGGGTTGTCTTCGAGGAACGGATTGCGAGGAAAAGTGGGCGGAGTTACGGCTGAAACTGCGCGCCGCACGTTGCGAAATTGCAGATTTGCAAACTCCGCCCACTTTTCCTCGCAATCCGTTCCTCGAAGACAACCCCTTCCTCGCAATCGGTGTGGTGTCGAACTTCCTCTCCTTTTGGATCTCCAAGCCTTGAAAATCAAAACAAAGAAAAATATGACAATTGTGAAGAATGTCAGCATGTCCAAGTAGCCTGCGAAAATGGATGTGAACTTGAAAAGTTTGGTTACTAAATTTGAGTTTTCCGCCAAATAAACTCGAAGTGGAGTATCATTGTTGCATGTCGACAAACGGAGCATAGGTCAGCCGAGACCGCTCAGAGTCGGGGAGACCGTAGTGTGTGTGGCAGAAAGGGGTAACTAAGGCCCATTGCGTGTAAGATAAGCGGTGTGTGAGAACGTGGTATCAGTGACCCATTTATTGACGGAGTCAAGGATAAAGCGATAAAAGGCATCGGGAGGATACGAAAGGTGGGAAATTTATAGGAGAAAGTTCATCGAATGGCGCCGGATGAAAACCTCTGGGCAAAGCGAGGAAACCGTGCTTGGGAAAAACTCCTTAAACCACACAAACGAGCCGTTGGCCAAAACGCGGGAAACTTACCCTTGGGAGGATACTGAAAGGCTCAAAGAGCAAAACAATAAAGTTGGGAGGATACTTGCACACACATAATTCGTGTGGAGAGGTACAACAGTTCGTCACATAAAAAAGGCACAACCGAACACACTCCCAAAAACGCTCGCACGAGCGACGAGTGGGCGCGCGCGCTGTCGCCGCGGAGCGAAAGCGCGCGCGCGGGTCTCGCCACGAAAGTGCATGAGAGCGCGCTCGCGGAGTGTGGAATCGGCGCGCGATTCAAATATGATTTCTTAGGGAAATTAAACAAATGGAAAGGAAAATAGCGAATTAAAGTGGGAAAAGACGATGGAAAATAAGAATGAGTGACACAATAATTTAGGCGGGGAATTCAGGGAGTTTTGCGGGCAAAACCACTAATCCCTGGATTACAGAGCCTTCAGGTTGGCCAATTTTGCCGGGGGAGGCGAAAGTTGACAACATTGGGGGGGCCCGGCCGCGGCGAGAAAATCGACGATTGCCGCATGGACATAATTGATGTATGGAGCTTTGGCCTTTCTGGGAAGATACTCTCGAGTTCTCCGCTCATTGACTCTCTCCTTACTATAGTCGATTAACTGCTGCGGGGTCATATTAGGGTCCCGATATTCTCCGGATTCTTCAGAATCGAAGTGTTGTGTGTCATAGTCAATCTCATCTTCATCCATGTCTAGTTCTCCAACAATAGGAAGATCATGAGCCGGTGGAATATTGTCTATGTATACGTCTGGTTCCTCGGAATCGTCTTTGTCATCTTTATTTTGGGGGGTATACTTTGCTTGAGGAATGTCAAACATGGCAGGAGATGGTAGTGGAGGTCTGGACTTAAAAGTCGGGTCCTCTTCCGTGTCAACTGTGTCCTGGGGACATTCTACAGTTTCAGCGGATTCAATCTCCAACGGGATTAGTTGACATACTGCTCTTTTATAGAGCTTTCCTTTGCATTTCACCACAGCCGATCTGATTTCGCCATCTTTTGATGGACAGATTGAGACGATGAGACCGAGTGGCCATTTATGCCTTCTGACAAGGTTGGTGTTGATCAAGACGACTTGTCCCACTTTTGGTTTCAAGGTTGAACATCTTCTTCCTTTGTGGTTTGATTCACGAAGGTGAAGAAGGTATCCTAAAGACCAATATTTCCAAATTCTTTCTAGAGCTTCGTGCAGTTTGTTTGCATGAGCTCTTGTCCGAGATTCTGTCTTCGATTTTCTTGGATCGAACGGATAATCTTGGGAGGGTACTTCAATGAGTGAGCCCGGGAATTGGAAATCAAATGGTCGGAGGACTACCATTTCCTCGATATCTTTTCGGTGGGGATACAAGGGACGGGAATTTACCATTGCTTCGGTACCAGCGAGTACATAGCGGAGAGAGTGATAGTCGAGAATGGTTCTTCCAAGCTCTTTTTGCAACTGGTGCTTTACAAGCCCAACAACTCTTTCATAGATCCCCCCTTGCCAAGGGGAGAGGGGTGTGATGTACACGTATTCAATCTGCCTTTCGGCCAAGAAAGAAGTTAGTGAATCAGAAATTTGACCGTTAGCGATATCTTCGTTAATGAGTCTTTCTGTCATTTGGAAAGTAGTTGCATTGTCGCAATAGATGGTTTGGGGTACACCGGATCTCGAAAAGATCATTGAAAGAGCTTCAATATGTCTTTCAGTAGTTCCATCTGGAACGATCTCAAGCCGTGCTCCTCTGGTTACAATACATGTGTATACTAGAACGAATGCTTTACCCTCCGAATCATCATCCTTTTTATATGGGATTGGACCCATATAGTCTAATCCAACATGTTGGAATGGTACCGATGGCTCTGTTCTCATCGACGGAAGCTGTTGAGAGTATGGGTAAGCGTATGGTTTTCCATTCACTTTTTTGCACTTGGTGCATTTTGCAATTACTCTCGTCACAAGTTTCCTGTCATGAGGGATATAGTATTTAGTTCTTAGAGCTCCGACGGTATAGGATTCTGGGAGGTGTACATTCAACTCATGAGTTTCTCTGACGATAAGCTCTGCTAGAGTATGCTTCGTATAGATGAGAATTGGTTCGTGAGCTTCTTGGGGGAGTACACTTGATTTGACATGTCTTCTTAAGCGGTACAGTCCGTCTTCGCCAAGATACTTGTTTTTCTCAATGTCAGAAGGGAATTTGTATCCAAGACGTTCAGCATCAGCATAGTGTTGTTGAATGATCAACGTTCTTGCTAGCTTTCTTCTGAGCACTGGCTGATCTTGGGTGCTATTCGCAAATTCCTTCATCACATAAGTTTTCCATGTGTAATGAGGATACATTTTTTGAATTGCTGTAAGGGCAATGTGGACATAAGAGACAAGTTTCCTCATAGACTTGGTTCTTGAATACGGTACGATTGGACCAGGGGGGAAGATGGTCTGTGGTTCCTCTTGGGAGGATACTGCGAGTACTGTTTCTTTTTTATCAGACTCTGGTAATGCAGTTTTAGCTGTCTTTTTTGCTTTCTTGATCTTCATAAATTCGAGATCTTGAAACTCTTTGACATTTTCCACTGAACCTTCCACTAGTGTTGGCCATTCGGCACGGTCTTTCTTCAAGAACTCTGGGCCTTTGAACCAAAGATCACTCTTCTGAAGTTCAGAAGACGACATTCCTCTAGTTGCAAGATCTGCTGGATTTTCCTTTGTTGGACAGTGTCTGATGGCTACTTGGATATTCTTATCCTTCAATCTCTCTTCATTCTCATAGAACGCTTTCACTCTGTTTGCCACAAGTGGACGAGTGATGTTCTTATTGAGAACCCAGAAGAAGGAAATAGCACTATCAGTCATGAAGCAGATATCTACAACTGGAATGCGGATTTCTTCGATTACTTTCGCTGCGACATTCGATCCGATTAGAATAGCTGTCAATTCCAAGATTGGAATAGTCCAATTGTCACTTCTAGCTGGTTTGATCTTATTTTTAGCACACATTAGACTGACGACTGTTTCTTTGTTCTCAAAAGTATAATGAGCATATACAGATGCTGCCATCATATCTTGAGAAGCATCAGTGAATACCACTAGACGTAGTGTGGAATTGCTATAATCCGTTACTAGCTGTCTTGGGATTTTGATAGTCTTGTCTTGAAATGCTTGTTGTGCTTTTTTCCAGCTGAGAAGACGATGAGAGCGAATGGGATCTTTCCACTTCGTTCCTTCATCATTCCAACATTCTTGCATAGTTCTTTTGACTGCAACAATGACGGGACATACTAAACCAAGCGGGTCGAAAGTTTCAGCAAGCCGGGAGGCTACTTGACGCTTTGTCGGATGTGCTTCTTCAAGCGAAGCGAGCTTGATAGACCAAGTGTCTTCGACAGTGTCCCACTCATATCCCAATAGTTTGATTGTAGAGCTTGCTGCACGGTCCTCTGGGGGGATACTCAACATCTCATCTGGATGATTCACAATGAATTCTCTCAGATTCATAGGCATATCTTTGAAGATTTGCTTAGATGCTTTGACAATGTTTGGGATTTCCGATGGATCATTGGTATAATACAATACGTTATCCACGTATAGATTGTCTTTTGTCATCTCATTCAGATCGTGGGGTTTACGATCAAGAAAGTAGTAGACAGTTGAGTTCAGGAGGGACGGACTACAAGCTAAACCAAACGGGATTTTTCGGAAGTGGTACACTTCGATATTATCCGGAGTGGGGGGTTTGTTCACGTCTTTCAGCCACAGAAAACGACAAACATCTCTGAATTCTTCTTGCATTGCTACTTGGTGAAAGGCCTTTTCAATATCGGCGACAATCACGTATTTGTACATTCGGCCTCTGTGGAGGATACCGAAGATAGATTGCAAGAGGCAAGGTCCTGGGAACACGCAGTCGTTTAACGAGAGTTCACCTCTCATGTGTGACGACGCGTCGTACACGATTCGGACTTTGGTGGTAGCAGATGTCAGTTTGATGACTGCTCTGTGAGGGATAAAATAGGTATAGTATCCTTTACTCAGAGATTCGTTCATCATTTTCTGGGTTACTCGATCAATGATTTTTTTGCGAAGTTGCTCTTGGATGATCTCGTCGTAGCTGTGTAATAGGTTATTGCCTCTTCGGAGGGTTTCCCATAAGCTGACGACTCGTTTCAGAGCTACACTGTAATTATCAGCGAGTCTTACTTGATTTCCATTGAATGGAAGAGCTACTTCGAGTTCGCCTTGTTCATTGAACTTGGCTTTTTCATTGAATTCCGCTATCAGATCTCTGGCGTCTCCTTTATCCGCATCTTCTAGACTTGGAGCTCTCATTCCGAGGTTCTCAATTCTCCACATCTGAGCTACTTCTGATAGATATCTTTCGTCGATATCTTCAGGATATGACTTGTCAAGTATATTCACAAGATAGCTCTGAGCATTGTTGGGGAGAAGATCGATGTCCTCGAGGGAGGAATGCGAGTCTAGTACTAAGAGCCCGAGTTTGGGAGTGGGATACACAATGAATCCGAACAGATTCTCTTCCAACAGTCTTCCTGAAGGGAGTACATGTCTTTTGGTGGAAGGAAGGGATTGGACGTATGATATGATATCGTTTCCGACGATCATGTCAATTGGGGATCCGACGAGTTCTTCCTCTTTTGGGAGGGTACTTGTACGAATTCTGTTCTTTTGGATGTATTGCATGTCTTCACTCGACATCTGGGGGGTACGGAATGGAGTAGGAGGGAGCTTGGGAGATCCGGCGATTCGGAAAGTTAAAGGTTCCTCAGAGAGGTTTTGTCTAAGTGGCAATAAATATGCATTAGACGGAATGGTAACTGTAGATCCGAAACCAGCGACTGTAATTACTGTGGATCCTAGCAATGTTAATTTCAGATTTTCAGCAGCACGATGATCAATCAAGGAAAGGGAAGCACCGGAATCAACAAGCGTCCGAATGGGCTGTCCTTCTGAAGTATACATACAAAAGAAAGGGAGCTTATAGTCCTCATCGATTGTACTGGAGGAGGCTACATGATTGATATGGCTTTTGCTTTCTGACAATTGCTTGAGGAACACAGCAGAGTCTTTGGATTCATTGCTACTAGTACCGGGAGGAGTACGAACAACATTATCAAAACTGGAAACAAATGGTGTTAGATTGGGAACTGGTGTAAAGGCATTAGTGGAACAACGATTGGAGTTAATAGAACGATTAGAAACAGATTGAGAAAGGGGTGGCGCCTGAAGCGATCTTTTTGCTTCTGCGCCTGCCTTCGAAGAAGGTTTATTGACGCTTGGCTTGGCCACGAAAAAATGTTTTCTTCTCACGGATGATTGGCAGGGCTTTGACTGGATAGTTTCTCTCAATTCTGTAGTACTCCTTTCTTGGACAACCTCCCATATGATGGAGACCACGACAATATCCACAGACAAGTGCACAAAGGCATTGCTTGATAGTGTGTCCTGGCTCATTGCACAGCTCGCAGAGGCCTTTAGCTTTGGCTCTCTCACGGAATTCTCTGCTCGGAAGAGGGCAACGAATGCTGTGATGATCAGCAGATGCTGTGCCTGAACAAGTATTGCAGGTGGCATCGCTTTCGGGATGGTTGAGTGGGAAAGAGTATGGAAGAATGGACAAAACTGGGCCTTGGAAGCCTGGGCTATAGAATCCGGGAAGAATTTCTCCGGTTCCATCCACCACGAAGGAGCCTTGGACGTGAACTTCAGAATACATTGGAGCCTTTCTCGGTTTCAACGAATGTTTGGGTGTTCCATTATCTCCAAACTTGTTGGGTTTGTTGTTTCCACCTTGGCGATTACCTTGGTTCTGGTAGTTTCGCTGGTTTTGATAAGTGCTGCTGTATCTCTGGTTTTGAACCATGTTGTTCTTATTGAACTTTTGAGGCTGAGGAGCCTGATGGTTCTGGTAGCTGGTATTGCCTTGGGAGGCATACGGGAGCTGATTGTTGTTGCCTTGGGAGGCATACTGAAGCTGATTGTTGTTGCCTTGGGAGGCATACTGCAGCTGATCTCCTGTGCTCTGGTATCTCGGAGGATACTGTTGTTGTTGGACTGTGGTGAATACCGGGATCTCATTGAATCCTCTCACTGGTTTCGGAGGTGCTGAGAACTCTTCCATTTTTCTGAGAGTCTTGATAGCTTCCGAAACTCCATCATGAATCTGAGCAAAGGTCAACTCATTTGTTGGCACTTTCAAGATGGTTTTGATTTCAGTGATGATGGATTTTGGGAGTTTGGCGCAGAAGGGGAGGATTGTTCTTTCATCGTCCAAGTTAAGCTTCTTTTCAATGAGCTTATTCATGATTGAACGGTGAGCTTGGAGATCATGTACCATTTTGGTAGTGTCTGTTTGATGGAATGGGAGCTCCATGAATTGCTTATGCAAGTCCATGCGATTGTCCTCCATACTATATACTTGTTCAAGCTCATAGAACGTCTTCTCGACGGCATCTGCTGTATTCTCCAGATCCTGTAGGCATTTTGCCGCATTTCCAACAAGGAGATTTTTCAATTCGATGAACTTGTCATCGTCCGAGAGCATCGGATTGTTAACGACATTCGTGTAGAAGATTCTCTTGAACATGCCAAATCTTCCAGAGCCGTCAAACTTGATGAGTTTCTTATGATACTTTGCGAAGTTGACTTGGCTTTGGGAATGATCGTACATGGATTCATGGTTAGGTCTTTCGTATTCATTTCCTCCGCGGGGAATATTCGAGATATTCTGGGGGCTACCTGGGACGAAGCTCTGGTAGTTTTGGGGAGTACTGTGAATGTTTTGGGGATTCATATATCCACCATTTTGAACCATCTCCATGTATTGCTCTTCAATGTCACTGGCGATCTCTTCTGGGAAGTGGAGCTTTTTCTCCTGCTTCTTTTCTTCAGAGATTTCCAGCTTTTTGGCAATGTTTTCAGAGAATTTCTCCATGGCTGTCTCAATGGATTTGATTTTCAAATCGGTCTTGACTTGCATCTCTTGGAAGGATCTGAGCATTACCTCTGGGAGGTATACTTCATTATCTTTCATGATTTGAGATGTTTGGGGAAGCGAGTTGGGAGGAGTACCGACGGATGAACCATTTTGAGTGCTTTGGAGAGAATAGAACTTGTCAGAGCTATCGCTGTTGTCGCGATTCATGATGATTGCGCTATTGCTTTCATTGGTTGCAGACAAAGCCTGAACCATCTGAAGCGTATTGAGCAGGTCTTTCATCTCATCAACTCTTTTGACGGAAGTCTTTCTCTCCACGACTAGGATCTTTTGGTCATCGGTTACGACGGTTGGGTCTTGAGTCTTTTCGGAATTCTCAGCTGATTTTGGTTGGATAACCGAAAGCTTTAATTTCTCCGACTCTTCGAACTCCTCCAACTGACGCTTCTGTTGTTCGTTCTCGAACTTGAGGCGTTCGGCCTCGGTGGTCAATTGATCTTTAAGATCATTGATCTGCTCGTCAGAGACGTATTGCAGATCGTCCTCGGTGAGATACTTGATGAAATCTCCGCTATCTTTGAAAGTAGTCTCGAACGGGTCATAGTCTTTTTCAGGAGAGTCGATGACTCTTTGCTTAGCTTTCAGTTCAGTCTCAGCCATGGTTATTTGGGCTCGGACGTTACCGATCACTCTTGCGACCTCACGTTCTTTGAGAATATCTCTCATTTTGATGCAGATTCCATCACTTTCTCCCTCTTCAAGGAATTCTGGGATTGCCAGTCTTTTTTCGATGTAATCATCGAGAGCCATTAGCTCGATCTCGGACTTTTTGAGATCTTGGTGAATCTTCGCGAGCTCATTCACTTGATGCGAGTCATTGGATACAGTTTCGTCTCTCAGGACTTCAAAGATCTCTTTACTCTTTTTTATCGAAGCGTCCGAATGCTCAAGAGCGACGTTCACCGCACGACGGATTGGGCCAGTAATGGACAAGCCAATACCGGAGTATTTTTGCTCCACATGGGAGACTTTGGGGACCATTTTTGAGCCTTGGGAGGCTACATCATTGGTACCGTTGGTAACAGACATTGATTGCTTTTTAGCACTTGCTAGAACACGAACCCTGCAAGAAAGGTATATTAGCTTGCTGTAACAGAGTACCCTGCAAGAAAGGTAAGAGAGGAAGTGACTGTATTAGTACACTTGATGATAGGATTTAAGAGAAAAGAGAATGTAAGTGATTCAGGAGTCACTCAAACTCTTTTGAGAGAAAGAATACGTTTTTATTGAGTCTCGTACTGCCGTATGGCTTATGACGAACGTTATAAAGACATGGAGGGGCATTTTTTCAGACCCACTCCCGAGGGGAACTCCCGCTGGGTTTTTCAGTCACAACCTCGGTATGATGCTAACTGTGTGTTGTCACATCGATACAAATTACAGGCGATGACTGCCCTGATCCTCACTACAGAGCCATATAGGAATACTAGTGGGTCTCCCGCTTGTGCACGCCTATCTTCTTAGCATCCGGATTACTATCCTTCCGCTCACACAGTAAGCTACTACACAGCTGGGACGAATTGAGAAGATTTGCCTATCTCCTTCAATCCGAGTGCTGATAGTCCGTGGTGGCCATCAACGAATCCACGAACAGCCTATTACCCGGCAGGGCCCACATAGAACCTTATTGTTTGTTTATGTGTATTCACTTAGTTCTCAGTTTCGCCTTCGCCTGTACAATAGCTTTGGCTACTCCTAATCACTTGATCAATGATCTTCTTCGGTTCGCCTCCCTCTGATCGCATCCTGCATATCATGCTTCTTGGCTCTGGAGGGAGAAAGAACTACCGCACTTCAAGTCTCGATGTTGGGCTCAGGAGGGTTCATTACTGTAGCTAATCTCTACTCCCTAATAAGCTGAGGCAACATACCAAAACTTCCGAAGATGCATCTAAGTGAATAACACCGCAAACTTTTATCTTTCTATGCAGGTGTGATATGGAAACAAGTTCAACATGTGAAGGTCCTGATACTTTCGGACTCCACCTTTTGTCGAAAACTCTTTCTTTCTGTTTCAGATTCAATAACACAGTTTTACTCTCATTCATTTATTAGTATTCAAATAAGCTCAGTAGAACTGAGGAATACAGGAGAGTGGGGTGTGAAACCCTGGGAGGATACAAGTATAAATATCAGGGAACTGAGTCCCGATGCTAGTAGAAAGGATAAAACGAGAGTTATCATCAGTGTCCTGGGAGTCTTAGAAGGGCTCATGCAAGAGGATCCAATGAACTTGATCGGACCAAGACGACTCAGCAGTGGCTGTCCAAAATCCGGTTATTCCCTTCTCAACGAAGAGCTTCATTGTCGGCAAGAAGCGCGTGTATGAAGACTTTTTGTTCTGGACGTCAGAAAAATCGTCCGAGAACTTGATGTTGAATCTTGGGGAGATACTGGAAGCCTCGATCAACAGCTTGACTGCTCCTTGCAAGTAGTAGGCGTAAGCCTTGATTCTGGAGGTGTCTTGTGCATCAACGAAGTCCATTTCCGGCTGGGACAATGCTCTCAGGATCACATGGAGGATTTCCAGGACCAGATCTCGTTCTTGTGGCATTGGGAGGGATACCAGTGACTCCAGAAACTTTGCTTTGGCCTTCTCTCCCTTCTTCCACATGAGCTGCTCTCTCTTAATGAGCATGTCCGTGTTGAACTTTTCCTTTTGGGAGGAATACTCAAGCGGGAAGCAACCTCGGAACCATCTGCTCTGAAAGCTCTCGTTTTTATGAACGGAACCTTTTGTGAGAGATCTTACCTCCGTGGGTTGTGGTGGGAAGTCGAACGACTCAAAGCTTTCTGCCGTTTTGACGCTCAGAGAGGCCTGGAAGCAACTTTATCTCTTTAAGGTGTGTAGTTTACTATCTATACCTCATATGGTCCGATCATTCTGGCATTGAGATTCTCTAGAATGAGCTTGTCATCTGAGAGGTTTGACTCGTCCTGAACCTCGGCTTTGTCCTGAGCAACGTTGTCGTGCTAAATAGACTAACTTTTGCCTGTGGTTCAATTTTGATCAAACCTCCATGACTCGGTCCCATTTTTGGTTGCCGATCGGGTTAACGAGAATGTTGACTTCTCCTTCTTGAGCTGGCTCATCCCTTTGGGGGGCTACGTTATTGTTACGAGCTCTGAGCTGGGCACGTTTGTCTCTGTACTCTGGAATCACGGAAGTGGTATACGATCCTGGACGATTCGTTGAGATCTGAAACTTTGCATGTTTTTATACAATGAAAGTCTCTTTTTCACTCACTTCTCCGAATCTGTGCCAATCTACGTCATCCGCCAGCTCATCGATCATGTCCATCTCCTTTGGGAGGAATACTGGATAATGATTGGTGTGTGCAGAGTCACTCTCGGGGGGTACTAAGCCTCGGAAGATCAATGGATATGGATACTTCAATGCCGGTGTGATTCCGTCATCCGGGAAATCTCCCATGTATATTCCCCAACCAATTGGAGCGATTTTTTTCTCGATCACCCATTGTTTGTAGAACTTGTTTGGGATGTCCAATGGGATGAAGTATCGGATGGCATTTGGATCATTTCGATCTTGGTTTTCCACTTTTTCACGAATCTTCAAGAAGTACTCCAACCGGAAGCGATTGGCTTCTTCCTTCTGATCCTGGGAGGATACTGGTTCACCGAACAACACGCAGTTCTTCTGACACTTCCTATGGTCTTGACCACGACAGATTTGGCATTCGAAACGTTTGCCTGGCTCTACCGGATTGGTCTTTGTGGATGTGCAGTCTTCATGAGTGGCTGATCTTGCTCCACAGAAGTTGCAGAATGCGATGCTATTGACAGCAAGGAAGTGGAATATGTCCAGCTTATCCATATGGCGAAGTGGGCAGGAATCCGCACTGTGGTGCTCTGTGGGGAAACCCATCCAACAACAGCCACACAGGGCACACCAATCTTGGCCAACTCGTTTGTCGTTCGGATTCGGTGGCATATGACCTCTGGCGTTCCTGAGGAACCAATCCATGAATTCGTTATCCTTGAGAAACTCAAGTCTCTTTGCCATCTCTTTGAAGTGGACGGAGGGTACTGGGAGGAAGTCATTCCAAACTTGAATGCGCAAACATCCGAATGCGAATGGTGACTTTGGGATCCACTTGCTTCTCCACCCTTTCTCCTTCTTCGCGAATTCACCAATCATTCCGTTGATTTCCTCTGGGAGGATACGGAAGTAGTCCTCAAATGAACACACCAGATATTTCACAGTATCGGTTGGCTTAGCCTTATAATCGAGCATCTCATCACGGTTTCTAGGAGGATTGAAGATCCATCTTGGACCATCAGGGGTTTCCTGGTGTTCATAGTATTTGAACTCAATGATGCAATAGTGGCGATCAGGAAGCTTTGGATTGTGGTATCTCAGGTAGTGTTCTTTGATTGGTTTTGGCACATATTCGGGTTGGAGGGTACGGTCCGCTTCAGCGATGTCCTCATCATCAGACTGGTTCCAGTTGACCTCTGGGAGGTTACGGCGGCGAAGGACTGGTGGGCCTTTTCTCTCAGGACGTGGGCGGTTATTAGCCATTGTCTTGTTCTGGAAAAGATCAGCATTATTGGACGAACGAATCTTCGGATTGTTGTCGAATACTATTGCTGTTGAGCACCGAGACCTTAAGACGCTGTACACTCACTTGTTTTTGGTCGCAAGAAGCAGAGCAAAACTTTAAACTGAGTCTTTTCTACTAGTCTTACTGATATTTATGCACATTGGTGACCTTTTAATTCGTGTCACTGTGGTGCCACGTGTTCGGAACACGTGTTTATTATTGAATCTGACAATCTTTATGTTTTCGGCTGGTATAGAGGCCTATTCACACGTGAATCTTGTCGTGGTTCTCATAAGTGGCTGATGTGCCTACTTCTCTAGGTTCACTTGTTATGATACCCAATCGATGAAACTGCTCATACGGCGTGTTCTGTTTCGGGAATCTGAAGACTCCTTCAAAGAGTAGCTGCTCTTTGGGAGGAATACAACAAATTCAGAGATCTTATCAGAATCCGGGAGGTTCGCTTTCAACGCGCTAGCAGCTTTCCTGCCACTCTACTGGTAGCGTATAGAATGAGAGACAAACTCAAACTATGACATCTCCAGTTCCTCTCCCTTCTCATCCGAGAAGTGCTAGTTCTCTTCCGACAACATCCGATCGTCGAGTCATAGGGTCATTCATCAGGTATATCAAGCACCGCTAGTCTAGAGTCGCGTTCTAGCGATCACTAACTACTTATGAGCTTAACCAAGCTGACTCAATGCTTGTCCAATCACATTGGTGTGTTCTCTGCTTGCTTACCCATTTTGCTTAACATTCCGATCACTGATGACTTTCTACTGGTGTGTTCTAATCGCGGTACTACTCAGACAATAGAGCACCCGAGGTCTTCATTAGAATCAGGGGCGAGTTTTGAACGGGCTCACTTCTCGGATCCTAGGTACTTTCTACCCGGTGGCCGGAAGCTCGCAAACCCGAAGACAATATCAGGTCCGCCTCCACTCTCCATATCCCTTTCCATGAAGGATTACTCAACTTCGATGGACACCTCCGATCAACGATCGTGCATCAGTGATACAGTCATGCTCCACATATAGGCTGGCAAGCTGAACACGGTTGCTTCTCTCTTAGAAGACTTATCGTTTGCTTCCGCAGAAGACTTTTTGGTTGCTTCCTCAGAAGACTTCATGTTGCTCCTTTATTTGGAGACTTTTTATTAGTTTTCTCTAGAAGTCTTTCATTGCTTCTTTCTTGGGGAACTTTTATTAGTTCTCTCTAGAAGACTTATCATTGCTTCTTTCTTGGAAAACTTTTTTGGTTTTGGTGCATCTTCTGGGTTTGGTGCATCAAGGGTGTTTTGCTCTGATCTACCGGGAATGAACCCTCTTTGGGTTATAGGAGGTCAGTGCCTCTACTTGGTGCGCTATGCTTGCGACTTCTATCCACGGTGACTGGAGTCGACCCGATGCTTCTTTTTCCAGAAGGCTTGCTCCATGCCTCCTCAGAGGACTTCAATGCTTCCGAAGAAGACTTCACTTGCTTCCGAAGAAGGCTTTTGGGCTTCAGAAGGCATTATTTTTGCTTCCGCAGAAGATTTACTTGCTCTTCCGAACCTTGTTATTGCTTCCTCAGAAGACTTATTTTGCTTCCGAAGAAGACTTCAATTGCTTCCGAAGAAGACTTCATGTGAGCTTCAGAAGGCATTATCATTGCTTCCGCAGAAGACTTACTTGCACTTCCGACCTCATCATTATTGCTTCCTCAGAAGGCTTATTTTGCTTCCTCAGAAGACTTATTCTCTTGTGCTTCATCAGAAGACTTCAGTTGCTTCCGAAGAAGGCTCTATTTTTGCTTCCTCAGAAGACTTTCTTTGCTTCCGAAGAAGACTTTGTGGGCTTCAGAAGGCATTATCATTGCTTCCGCAGAAGACTTACTTGCTCTTCCGAACCTCTGTCAGTCTGCGCTCGCTTATAGGAGGCAAGACTTGAGTGGTGTTCCCATAGGGATAGTATCTCCTTTCCTCTCTCACTCTCTTCTCTTTCACTCTCTTATTCTCTTTTTACTCTTATCATCATAAGCATCGGTACTCAACAGCAATGAGCGGGGGGGTTACAAGAAATAGCAAACAATCATAGATATCAATGAGATTATACTCAGAATTGATAAATAATTGGTGGTTGATAACAAAATTGTTTATTGGTATACTCGATTTGGGGGGATACGGGTGTTGGGAAAGAATATTGAGGTATCCATTGGAATCCAGAGTACCCTTTAATGAACAACTGATGGAGAGAACAACAAGGGAATAATAATTAACAAAGAAAATAACAGTGTTGAAGTTTAACAGTGGCTGGGAAGCCTTGACGACATTTTCTCCTCGGGAGGATACTAATGATGTCTCTGTGGACGGTGTATGAGTCTTCCTCCATATGGGTTCGAGCGGTCTTCGCGCTGAAACGACATTCTTTTTATGCTTATCTACTCTTTATACACTTACAGCTGGGAGGGCATAACGTCCGAGTTCCGGACAGAGAGCCTCATGGTGTCCACAGACGACCGGCTGTTGATGTGGGGGGTACTTGTCACGGCAAAGTCGGCATGTTTCGTTGCGACGAGCGCATTGATCCATGGCACTGTGTTGTGCTCCAAGGCACATGTTGCACATCTTGTGACGTTGCACGTGGGTACTTCTCTCCTGGAGCGTATAGAGTCTTTTGCACAATACTGCCGAATGGGGGGCATACTGTCCGGTGCAGAACGCACATGACTGGAATCATTCAATTACTGTCAATATTCTAGTAATTATTTACCTCACGATGAGATCCTTGGGAGGATACTGGTTCTTCAACAGTACTTTTGCTGGCTTGGGACATGGCTGACTTTCTTTCTTCGGATTCCTCGGCGAGGATTGTAAGCGATTCACTGGTTTCGTCATGGATTTGGCGGAGCCACAAATCGCTTCTTTTGAGAAGTTCAGTTTGCTCGCGAGTTTGGCAAAGCAGCATCGTCATCATGTTTTTCAGCTCAGCGTTTTCCTTTTGGAGGATACTCATCTCGTCTCTGAGGTTGTGGAGTCCACTTTCGAGTTTTCCCGAAAGTCGTCCAAGCTTCTTCTCCATCAGAAATGGGCTGCCTGTAATCAGAGCATGTTGTTCAAGAGTTCAATAAACTATTATTAATACCTTTGTTGATCGACCAATCAGCAGCGAGCTTAGCAGTGTTTCGCTCAATGTTTCTGATGGCAAATTGCTGATCTATCGCATGCCTTGTAGCACGCAGCTTCTCATCCAAGGTTGGAGACAATGGAGTCAACGGCGATGGAGTGCGCATCTGAGCCTCTTGGGAGGAATACATCGAATCATGGCCTTCTGGCGGCGGTGGGGTGATGGAGCTAGATTGTCTACTGGTTGACATTATCTGTAACAACACTGACTAGTGTAGCACCATTACTGAACCATCAGATATATTCAAAGTCCAAGAACTTTTTCAGATTTGTACGCAAGAAGCGATAGAAACAAACGAGGTATTAATAAAGGTTTATTGACCTTAAGGGTTCATGAGAAAAAACAACAACAAATAAAAAACAACAGTGAGAGAGTTAACAGGGGATTTAAGATCCCATTTTCGGCTCCGTATCCTTGGGAGGATACTTAGACGGTTCCACGACCACGTCCTCCACGACCTCCGCGGCCTTTGTGGCTTTTCGGTGGGTTAGCTCCTGGTTGGTTCTTCTTGACCATGCAAAGTGCGACATGGTGATGGCAGTCAGCGGACTTTGGGTTGTTGAAAAACTTGAAGCTGCATCCACTGCAGGAGGTGCCTTTCTGTGGGCATGCGTCTTCCGAGTCATGCATTGGTCCGAGACACAAGCAGCAGAGTTGCTTCTGAGTGACGATGGATCTGCGATCCTGCCAGAAGTTAACGACGTTGCAGTGCTCCGGGAGGTGCAAGTTGGTGTCGCAGAACACGCAGACCTGGAGAAGGAACAGTTACTCTCTGGTTGTTTATTGTTATTTTTACTCACTGGATAATCGGTATCTTGGGGGGATACTTGACTATGGACTTGAGCCTGGTGGTGGTCCGACATCGGGAGCGGAGTTCTGAAGCCTTGGAGGCGTACAGCAGAATTTCCATTTCCTTCTTGACGGACAAATGATGGAGACAATGGCTGCGATTGGTAGTCCGGTGTTGGAGCACGGGAGCCGCGGGAGGTACTCTCACTACGCTTCTCCATGATGATTCTGCGAGTATCTTTGATGAGCGTCTTGATCTTATACGTCTCATTTTTGATCTCGCATTGCTTGCTCTCGACCTTCTCCACCTTCTCTTTGACTTCTCTCACAGCACCCCACATTCCTGAGATCGAATTGTAGAGCTCAAAGAATTTTCTTTGGTGGTACTTGTGATCGTCGACCATTCTGCTTTGAATGTTCTCCATGGCCAATCCATAAGTATTCATCCACTCCACTCCTTTCTCGTTCGCTTCGTTGTTGGCTTCAGCCAATCTACCGAGCTCTCTGAGTTTGGAGTTCACCTTTTGGAGGATACCTATAATTCTTTCTTGTTGATTTATCAATAAACATTATCTTACTGTTCTCTTCGCTAGAGCGGACGAACTCTTCCGAGTACATATCCCTGTGGGGGGTATACTCATAATCTCCTCGCATGCGCTTTGCTGCTGGAGTGGAAAACTCCGCCGATGGCTCATTCTTTCTCTTAGATCCTTCTCCGTTCTCCATATTCTCCTTCTCCTCGTCTGGTGTTAGGATCTCTACCATCTTGTGGCGGTCCGGAATGACTTGAGCTGGAGCTTGGTTGTACGGAACGACTGGGCCACTGCCATCGACATCAACTTCTTCCTCGTTTTCGACCTCTGGGAGGATACCGTTATAGTTCTCGTTAGTTTCGTGAGTGCCGTTATCGGACATTTTTTCGCTACCCTATAATTAATGTATTGGGATAAAGCGGTGAAACAACAAGATAAACGAGAGAAGAGATATGCGAATGACACTGCGATCAATTTAGAAGGGTAAGAAATTTAACGAAGAGGTTAAATAACAATGTTTATTAAGCATTAATGCTTAGAAAAATCAACAGAGGTAATGGGGGGATACTGTTAACAAATGAAAGAGAATTATTGATTTTTTCGCCTTGGGAGGCTACGTCGGTGTCGCCTTTTGGGAGGCTACTCGAACACTCCTTCTGGGAAAACAGTGTCTTCCAGCTTTCCACCGGCCCAAGCCTGCTCCGCAATGGCAGCTGCAATGGCAGCGCACTTGCAGTATTGCTCATTGGAATGGTCTCCATCCTCATTGGCATACGATGGGTGGCAATAGCACTCGATCTTCTTGCTTGTTCCACACGGATTACGTCTCCATGCTTTGAGCGAAGCAGATGTGATGGTGGTGATTGCTTTCTGACAATAATTCAGGGTTTTCATTGATAACAGTATGTTAGAAATACTCACTTGATTTTTGTTCTCCTTCGGGAGAGTCAAGAGGTGGCCTCTTGGGAGGGGTACGCGTGGTGCCTTCACGATGGGCGAGAAGACCAAGCCTCGGGAGGACTTGATCAGCTTCTTGTCCTTGACATGGAAGTAGGTGAGCTTGTGGTCTGGGGAGAAGTCCCATGGAGCGTCATCCGCTACAATGCAGACGGACTTATCTCCGAACTGCTCCATTGTAGTCACGCAGATCTGGATGGTGGGAGGTCTACGTTCCGCTTTATCCTTTGGGAGGATACCATCCTTCTCTTCTTTGGTCTTCTTGGAAGCGCCACACTCTTTTCCAATGTCGCCAGTCGGCTTCACGTTCTCCTTCTTATCCATTCCCTCTGGGAGGATACCGTCGTTCTTCTCGGACACATCAGCCGGATTCTGAATTAATCTCTGTTATTTTTCAGGATTTTTATTCAAAATTTATACCTTCATTTTCATGAGCGGTCTTTGCTTGGCGATGAGGTCCTTCTCCTGCTCCTCTTGGCCCTTTGGGAGGGTACGGTGATCCGAACATTCGGAATTGTGTGCTTCGAACATTTTCTCTATTGAGCTCATTCTGAATAATGAATGGTTTTATTGAGAGACAAATAAACGAGAGGCATAAAAAGAGAGAGAGGTAAGAACGGTAATAACGGTAGTAACAGAAATCATGAGTATAACGAGTATTACGAGTATGCAACAAGTATATCAACACGATTTGCTATTTTTTGTTAACGGCCTAGTCTTTTCGAAACTCTGATGTAATGACTTTATTTCTAACCTCAGTGAATTCAAGTTCTAACAATATTCCCGACACAGTAACACAAGAGAGACGAATTCGATATAATTACGATGAGTATAATGCTGGATTTCTCCTTCCTCCACATGCGATGCTCTTACTTTGAGTAGGGACGTCGCATGATATTACTCTTACTTTGAGCAGCATGGTACGTCGCATGATATTACTCTTACTTTGAGCAGCATGGTACGTCGCATGATATTGGGAGGGTACTCATTATCGATTTAGCTTTCTTTGCCAACAAATGATGGAAATTCTGAGCTTTTTAAGCATACTGCTTAGCCACGCGTTCACTCAGATGCTTTGGTTAGCGAGAACTGAATAACCGAAGAGAAATATTCAAAGCCATTAGTCAGATCTGACGTTTCGGCCGACGAGAAAAATTCTATAATTCAGACAAATGTTACATATCCTGAGCAATTATACTCTTTACACCCTTTTCAGTCAGAATTCGGAATGAAATAACGACGACAATCGATAATCAGGAGCGCCGGCGGCCGGATATCCACATGCCTCACTTTTCGCACATCGGCGGAGGTGTTGGGGCGGGGCTAGCATTAAATTCTGATTCCTTTATTGATTATCGATGCGTATCCTTATTCGGAAAGCATTATCGGATGGTTCAGTGAATTTTTTCATAAGAAATTCTCAAGAATTCAACCGAGAAGGGAAGGAATATGCAAATTTGGGCTATTTTAAGCCATTTTTCTCGTTTTTTAGGCAAAAATCACGGATTTTCTTCGAAATCGCCGGTAAACTAGCTAAACTCTCTGGAAGAGTACAATTTGTTACAACTCTAGCACGAAAACAGCTCGTTTCAACAACAACTAGCTCGGATTCGGCCGGAAATTCATCGAAATTCAGAATTTTCTCGTTGATGGTGACCAGACGCATTATCAAAACCTTCAAGGCTTATTTCTGACGTCGTCTTGGGAGGAATACTACTACCAGACATCTCAATCAGTACCTGAGCATGATGGAGACTACTCGTCAACCAATAACTTTCACACTCTGGCTCTCGGAAGAGCGCTTTCAGTACATTGAGCATGTCGGCGTGACTCTTTCTCTCACGCGGAATCACAGATTGAGCATGTAGGCGTGCAACTCATGTACACGACACTCACATCGCTCCGTCTGACACCATTAATCAACGATTTGTTCTTTACAACGAGTTTGGAATGCAACATTTCGTCTCGGAAGGAACTAATCAGAGGGTTTTTTAGGCTAGAACGACCGATTTCTTGAAAAATCGGCGATAGATTCGCCTGTGCTCGCTGTTTTTCGTATCGGCAAGAATTCTTCTTCGATTCTTGGGGGGATACACGAATATCTGGCTGCCGCTTCTCTGGGCGCTCAAGATATTTACGAGCTCTGAGGTCCAACAACGGGCACCTCGGTGAGTTTTCCGTGAAGCAGAACTTTGGAAGAGTTTCAATCGGCACTTCCGTGAGTTCCCTATGCTTCGGAAGCTCGAAAAATGAGAATTTTGTGCTCAGAGAAGTTTCAATCGGCATCTCTTGAGTCTCCAGTAATCTGGCAGCACTCGAACAACAAAATTTTACAGAGAAGTTTCAACCGGCATCTCTGGGAGTCTCCATAACAGGCAGAACTCGGAGTTTGAGAGTTTTTTAGAGAAGTTTCAATCGGCATCTCTATGAGTCTCCATTACTGGCAGTACTCGGAATTTTTCGAAATTTTTAAGCTCAGAGAAGTTTCAATCGGCATCTCTTGAGTCTCCAGTTTTTTGGCAGAACTCGAGCTTTACGGAACGAAAAACGAGAGAGAGAGAGACAATTGAGGGCGGCGACCCACGAAGAGAGAATTTTTTAGAGATGGTAACAATTTTTAGAGTTGGTAACAATTTCGAATATTTTCGAAATGTTTCGAAATGACGCAAAGTAGCGAAAAGTCGATTTAGAGAGGAGAGAAAGGAATTTTAGAGAGTTTGGAGGAGGAATTTAGGGAGGAATACTAAATTTACCTATTTTACACACAAAAATGGCGAAATTTACCACTCGCCGCCAACACACTACGATCCGGCTGGGTTCGCCCAAAGGCAATTTTCCAAGGAAAACTGCTCAATGGGACGCAACGTCTTGTTTAGCCAGTGGCTCCAAGGAACCACTGGTGACCCCGAGTCGATGCACCATGTCGACAAACGGAGCATAGGTCAGCCGAGACCGCTCAGAGTCGGGGAGACCGTAGTGTGTGTGGCAGAAAGGGGTAACTAAGGCCCATTGCGTGTAAGATAAGCGGTGTGTGAGAACGTGGTATCAGTGACCCATTTATTGACGGAGTCAAGGATAAAGCGATAAAAGGCATCGGGAGGATACGAAAGGTGGGAAATTTATAGGAGAAAGTTCATCGAATGGCGCCGGATGAAAACCTCTGGGCAAAGCGAGGAAACCGTGCTTGGGAAAAACTCCTTAAACCACACAAACGAGCCGTTGGCCAAAACGCGGGAAACTTACCCTTGGGAGGATACTGAAAGGCTCAAAGAGCAAAACAATAAAGTTGGGAGGATACTTGCACACACATAATTCGTGTGGAGAGGTACAACAGTTCGTCACATAAAAAAGGCACAACCGAACACACTCCCAAAAACGCTCGCACGAGCGACGAGTGGGCGCGCGCGCTGTCGCCGCGGAGCGAAAGCGCGCGCGCGGGTCTCGCCACGAAAGTGCATGAGAGCGCGCTCGCGGAGTGTGGAATCGGCGCGCGATTCAAATATGATTTCTTAGGGAAATTAAACAAATGGAAAGGAAAATAGCGAATTAAAGTGGGAAAAGACGATGGAAAATAAGAATGAGTGACACAATAATTTAGGCGGGGAATTCAGGGAGTTTTGCGGGCAAAACCACTAATCCCTGGATTACAGAGCCTTCAGGTTGGCCAATTTTGCCGGGGGAGGCGAAAGTTGACAACATTGCACTCGGAATACGGTAGTTGAGAGAAAATAAGATAAAAACTTATGATTTCAAGAAGGCGTAAAAGTAGTCGAAAGCCTACAGTGGCCATGGTTACTGTAGATGCAATTTTCACGGTCCATATTTTTTGGTCTACCCTCCCGAGAGCTCTGATTTGGATGACAATCATAGACAAAATGGTATATTGAATAGTACATACTAATAGCCATAACTTCAATGAAAATGAAAATTGTTTTGAACCAGAAATCCGCACTATTTATATGACCATAACAATTTTTATGATCTACGTAGGTCACAATTGTTACAGTTTCCATTAGGAATACGGTAGTAGTTTGAGTTAGATCCGCAATACAAATTACTGTAAGACACACGAAAATTGGAATGGATTTCCAGTTTCTAGTGACAAAAAAGAGGTGGATAAAGTTTGTGATTAGAGCGAAGATCGAGAAAATAAGGCACGGGTACCTGATGAGATATTCAACGTCGAAAAAATCCATTGGAATTCGTCCACGAGGAGTACACGGGCAGAAAAATAGTGGTTTATTTTAAAACCTTTTCAATTATAATCACTATGCTTAGGGTTTCTCAAAATATCGCACCCACTCTCCCAATAACAAAATTTGTCATTCTCAAAATTTGTCTCTCCTTCCTCAGCTACTCCCCTCAACATTTCTGTTTTCTTTTGCAAACGCGCTCTAGCGAACTTGTGATCTACCGCCAAAGTTGCGTTGGATCGTATTTGTAGACAAACCAAGCAGCAAATGCGCTCCATCGTCAACTTCTCAGAAAAACGATTTTAAGCCATTTGTGTAACTTTTCGAGTCAATGATTTGAAAATAGACTTTTTTGTGACATTTTTAGCTAAAAAAACATTATAGCTCTGCGCGTAAGCTCTGGCGCATAGTCCGCAATTGTGCAATGGAAACACCAAACTTGACGCGCACCGATTTTTCCGCCAATTCTGATGGATTTTTAGGGTAAAAAAAAGTTGGTTGAAAAACCTCTAAAAATGTGCAAATTTTCGTTCCCAACTCCTTTACTTGGAGTAGTATGATGCTACCGTACTTGATGAGATGCGAGGAGTTGCAAGCGCGCTCTATTGATAATTTCCAAGTTTTCTAGACACCAGGACACTCTCTGAAACTGTAGACTCAATTGAACAAAAATTTCGATTAAAACATTTCCTTCATTTATTTTCGATATCAAGAGGTTTCACAGAGAAATAAAGAGAATCATCAGGACAAAGCGAGTTATGGGGGCAATAAGAAAAGATTAGTTTTCTTCGGGATCATACTCATAAAAGAAATCGTCAAGGCGTTCGGAATCCGACGAATCTGGCGAATCAGAAGAGCTGCTCGGTCCGTCATGTCGCTTCTTCCCAACTTTCCAATCCACTTCAATCTCACGATTCAGAATCTTGAATTTCAAGTAAGCTCCACTGGAATCCGAAAGATTGTGACGATGAAAAATGAAGCGTCTCTCATCTTCAGCCATTCCCAGATATCTTCGCATCGATTCGTAATCAGAAATCGTCAAGCGCTTATCGAATTGAATCAGGCACGATTTGAAGTGGGTGGAGTGAAATTCCGTGATGATCATTTCACGAAGACGCAAAATTTGATCTACACTCATCGAGTGGACGTGAATCGTGAAACTTTGAAAATGACGGAAATGGTTGTAGATCAGATTGGCATCGAATATAATCAAACCGAGGAGGCCGATTTCTTTGACGTTCTGAAAAATATCAAAAATTATCTTTATATTATTATATTATGGTGATATGAACAAATGCCGCTCAAAAATTGTGAAAAATGGAAATTACGTTAACAGTTGGTTCATATGTGTCGATAATATGAGTTCTAACCACAACCATCAGTCTTAAAATTCTATCTTTTTTCATTTTTGACCTACTTACCAAAAAATGACCTAGAAATCCAAAATTTGGATTTCTAGGCCACCAATTTTAAAGGAGGAATCCGACGAAAAATTTTTTAAAATACCTAAAACTGTGCGTAGATTCCAAAAATAATAATGAAAATGCTCGCAAATCGCTTGAAACCGCCGAAAAATGGTTCCGAAATGAGCAGAAATCACGCGAATGGTCTCCGGTGGCCGTGGCCGAGTTTCCCAAAAAAGGGGGCGGAGTCAGCGAATGAGCGTTTTCGTAGTCGTGCCGCAGCCAATCACTGGCTCCGCCCCTTTTTTGGGAAACTCGGCCACGGCCACCGGATACAACTTTTGCAATGTTTGCTCTAGTTGAGGCTGTTTTTCGGGGTTTTAGTGCGATTTTTGAGCATTTTTATTTTGATTTTTGCAATCCACCCAATTTTACGTAATTAAACAATAAAAATTTCTGGTGGGAGTCTTCCTTGAAATAGACTGGTGCATTTTTTCGATTGGTGCTTGTTTTAGCTCAAAATCATTATCTTAAAAGAGGTTATGACTATTTTGCGGTGATGGTCTAGAAATCCAAATTTTGGAATTCTAGGTCATTTGCTGGTAAGTAGGTCAAAAATAACCTAAAAATTATTCTAAAACTATTGATAATAGTTAGAGCTCGTAAGATCGATTCTGCACCACTTAAAAAAAAAGAAATCCTACCTTAAATTGCTCCATTGCCACTAGTCCACTGATATCTCCGGATTCAGCACCACCATACACACTTGCATAGAACTGATACAGCACTTTCGGTTTGAACAGTGTCAAAATTTGGACAGTCTTCTCGTAACTTTCGGTTCTAATGAGTGCCTTCTCCACGAGGAGTACACGACTAGAGAAACTCTTCTTGAGTGATTGTAACACTTCCTCAGATCCAGTATTCTCTCCGATTTCTACCGAGAAATGCTCAACATTGATTTTTGGGATATTCAAGGTGATTCCAAAATCTTCGATTGCTCTCGTCACATAGTCCTCTTGCATGGTGACGCAGTTACGTGGCTGTGTTCGTCTTACATAACACTCTCCATCCTCCTTTCTCACGTATCCCACCCAGTTTCCGTCGAATTTCACATAGATTTCTCCTTTTCTCACTGTTACTCCTAGCATGTCGATTTTTGGAGTCATTTTCGGATTGGCATGTAGCATTTTGCTGCACACTCTTCGCGACTTGAGTCTGAAATTTTTTTTGAAACAGGGTTCAAATTTCAAAAATTATTCTCACCTGTTGATCAAATTCAACTTGCTTACAATCTCTCCAATCATTTCATCGGGCAAATCGTCGAAAGTCAGCGAAGACGAGTTCTCTGGACTGAAATTTCGAAAGTTTAGATTAGAGCGCATTTGCATTTTCCTACCTCTTTTCAATGGTCAAATCATCATTCCCATGATAGTACTTGAAGTATCTCCATTCAAAATCGATGTAATTCAGATTTTCTTGACGTTTCGAAAGTTTTTTGAACGACTTGAAGACGTCTTCATTGTTGAGAGCAGCCTTGAGAATGTATTTGTTTATCTCGCGAGGACTGAGATTATCGGACATTATCTGGAAATTGAAATATTTCATAAAATGTGATTTTAAAATTTTAAGAGTAGCTTCACAGACAGCGAACTTCAAGAAAAATAGACAGGAAAATCAAGAAAAATGAACGGTTTTTCACTGAGCAGGACCCTCAGACCCTCTAGACTCCGCCTGCTCCAACGAAATTTTGTTACAACTCACTTGGTTTTGGAAATTCCTACACTTTTTTTGATTGGAATCGTCTTGAAATCGAAAGTTACAGCGGAATCTGGGAAAAGCTCAAAATAAATTTTTTCAAAAGCAAGTTTGTTTTCGTGGATCGATGACACGTGGATCAGATATAGAAGAAATGATACGGTCAAAGAGCAACGTGGATTAGAAAATGGCAGATTCCGGATGACGTCATCAAAAAAAGAAAAAATGAATGAAAGTGCGCTCTATCGAACTTTTGCTGTAACTCGTTTAGTTTTTATTATTTTGAGCTGAGCTCGCTTAAAATTGACAGAAAACAAAGAAACTGGAATATCCTGAAGGCGTCAACGTCATCTGACCACTAATCTTGAACTTTTTTGAAAAGTTATAAAAATTTTCTTTTAAATCTTGAACTTTCGAACTTTTCAAGGGGCCCTGGAAATTCAAAACTTGAAATTTTCAGTTTTTGAATTTTTGAATTCTCAAGATGGAAAATCTTGACAAAATGGTACGTTTTTTGGAATTTTGAATCTGAATATCATTATTTTATTTATTTCCAGATTCTTCAAAAACGAGTCTCCAAAATCCAGTGGAAGATCGAGGATTTCTTGGAATATTTTTCGTCAATTTTGAAAAAGTGGGCGGAGCTTAAGGAGAAGGGATTCGCGAAGACGAAGGACGAGAGAATTCAACTAGAAATTTTGGATAGTTTCGGACCGGAAGTTTTGATCTACCATGAGTACTATGAGAAGTTGTGTTGATGAAGAAATCAGAAGACGTTGAGAAGAAGGAGGATTCTGAAGACGTCAAGGAATCTGAAGTCAAGAATACAGAAGACGTCAGGAACTCAACTTGCTAATTTTTTCCATAATCCTGATAAAGTTCTCTAACAAAATCAATGTTTTTCAAAACGCACCGAAAATGCGTCAAAACACTATAAAGGGATCAAAGAAAAAGTAACACGAAAAGTGCGCCAACTAACTTATTTTCTGCCTTTCCATGCCTTAGCGTGTTTTCAGTGTCTTTGCGCATTTTCTGATCCTTGACACCAAAAGTGCGCCAACAATTCAACTGTTGTGTCTTTGACGCTTTCCGGAGTCTTGACGCGTTTTTCGTCCCTTTGCGCATATATGGTGCTTTGGCGCATTTTGAGAGAATCCTTGGCTCAAGTTGAATTAAACCGTCCGCAATTGTGCAATGGAAACACCACTCTTGACGCGTACCGATTTTTTCCGCCAATTATGATAGATTTTCAGCGTAAAAAAGGTTGAAAAACCTCTAAAAATTGTACAAATTTTGAAAATAAATCAGTTGCGAGCATTAGCACTCTAGTAGCACATAGGGTTCTTTTAGGTTTCACGACTGGATTTGTGAAAAATGATCGGAAAGCATTCGCGCTCTATCAAAAAAAATTTGAAAATCGACAAAACCGGAATTCCCCTCAACTGCTTCACTTGCACCAGTTTCGTGTTACCCTACTTGATAAGATGCAAGGAGTTGCAAGCGTGCTCCATTGATAATTTTCAAGTTTTTAAGCTTTTCTAGACACCAGTACACTCTTTGAGGTACTTTAGAGTCAATTGAACAAAAATTTAGATTTGAAAATTCTCTTCATTCTTTTTTGATTTCGAGAGGGTTTACAGAGAAAAAAAGAGAATAATCGGGACAAAGCAAGTTTTGAAGCAATAAGGAAAGATCAATCTTCTTCGGGATCAAAATCAGAAATAATAAGCTGCTGGTGGAAGGAGGCGAATCAGTGGCATATGCTTGGTCCGCCTATTTTTGTCCTCTTCTTAGCTTCCCAACAAACTTCAATCTCATGATATAGAATATTGATATTCAAGTACTTTCCATTGGAATTCGGAATATTGTGACGATAACGAATGAAGGGTTTCTCATCTTCAGCTATTCCTAGAGCTCTTCGTATTGATTTGCAATCAGCGAGTTTCAATCTCTTATCGATAGCAATATTGCATTCCGTGAATTGAGTGGAGTGAAATTCCGACATGATCATATCACGAAGACGAACGATTTTATCTGCACTCATCGAGTGGACGTATACTTGAAAATCTTGGAAGTGACGGAAATGATCGAAAATCAAATTTGCATCGATTATCACCAAGCGAAGAATGTTGAATACTTTGGCGTTCTGGAAAATACCAAATTTCTTTTTATTGCATTTAAAATTTGATTCAAAGTTGATCATATAGTCTCTAACTGATAGTAAACATCTTAGAATTTTATTTTTTTTCAATTATTTTTGACCTACTTACCAGAAAATGGCGTAAAATTCCAAATGTTCGATTTTCAAGGCCATCTTCTTCAAATGGTCAAAACTAACAACTACTGCTAGGATTGTCTTGTAATACCACACATTTTGGACCTACTAAAATCATGGTGGCCTAGGAAACCAATCTTCAAATTTCTAGGCCACCGAGCCTCGCATAGGCCCAAGATGAAAAGAATGTCCTGGCAATTCGATTAGTTTTTTGATTGGGATAGCGTCCATTAAAAAAACATTATGATTATTTGAGAAAGATGGCCTAGAAAATCAAAAATTTAGACTTCTAGGCTATTTTTTTGTAAGTAAACCAAAAATTACCTAGAAATCATTCTAACTCTATTGGTAATAGTTAGAGCTCGTAAAATCGATTTTGAACTAGTTTTTTTTATAAAAGAAATCCTACTTTGAACTGCTCCATGGACACCAATTCACTGATATCTCCATCTTCAATATAACCATTTATTTCTGCTTGGAACTCCTTCAAAACTTTCGGTTTGAGCATTGCCAGATACTCCACTGCTTTTTCATGACTTTTAATTTCGATGTATGCCTTCTCCACGTGAAGTACACGACTCGAAAAATTCCTCTTGAGCAATTGGATCACTGCATCAGATACACTGAACTCTTCGATGAAGATGTCAATTAGCTCAATTTGAATTTTTGGAGTTTTCAATACAATTTCGAGATCGTCGATCGCTTTTTTCGCATAGTCCTCTGGCAGGGTTACTTCAGATTCTTCGGTGATTTTCACAATACACACTCCATCCTCATTTTTCCTGTAATCCACGTTTCTTTCGTCGAATATCAATTCAATCGAATCATCTCCGACTCGAACTCCTAATGCTTCGATTTTTTGAGACATTTCCGGATTGGCATACAGCATTTTGCTGCACACTTTTCGCGACTTTAGTCTGAATTTTTTTCTTGAAAAAAAGTTAAAATTTCAAAAATGATTCTCACCTGTCGATCAAATTCAACTTGCTAACAATCTCGGCGACCATTTCTCTAGGCAGATCGTCGAAAGTTACTGTAGATGAGTTTTCAGGACTGAAATTCAAAGAAAAATTAGATTAGAGCACATTTGAGTTCCCCTACCGTTTTTCGATGGTCAAATCTTCATTTCCATGGTAATATTGAAAATACTTATATTCGAAATCCACATAATCCAGATTGATTCTTTGAGATTCACATAGTGTTTTGAACGACTTGAAGACGTTATCTTTGTTGCGAGCGGCTTCGAAGATGTACTTGTTAATCTCTGCTGGACTGAGATTGTCGGACATTCTCTGGAAATACAATTTTTTCATAAAATGTGCCCCCAGATCACCTAGACTCCGCCCACAAAAAATGAAAAATTCAGTTAGTGCGCTCCAACGAACTTTTGTTATAACTCACTTGACTTTTGAAATTCCTACTCTTTTTTGATTGGGCCCGTCTCGAAATCGAAAATTTTACTGGAAACTGCTCAAAGCTCGAAATAATTTTTTTCAAATGCAATTGTGCCTACGTGGATTGATGACACGTGGATTAGATATAGAAGAAATGATACGGTCAAAGAGCAACATGAGTTAGAAAATGGCAGAACTCGTTCAGTTTTCATTATTTTTAACTGATCTCGGTAAAAATTGACTTAAAACAAAGAAGATGGATTATTCAGAAGACGTCAACTTCATCTGAATACTAAACTTGATCTTTTTTTTTTGGAAATTTATGAAAATGAATTTCTTACAACTTTTCAAAGGGCCCTGGAATGTCATAACTTGATAATTTCAGTTTCTGAATTTTCGAGTTCTCAGGATGGAAATTCTTGACAAAATGGTAAGTTTTTTTGGGATTTTGAGTCTTATTTCTGTTTCAAACTTCCAGATTCTTCAAAAACGAGTCTCCAAAATCCAGTGGAAGCTCGAGAATTTCTTGGAATATTTTTCGTCAATTTTGAAAGAGTGGGCGGAGGAGAAAGGATTTGCCAAGACGAAGGACGAGAAATTTCAATTAGAAATTTTGGATCGTTTCGGACCGGAAGTTTTGATCTACCATGAGTACTATGAGAAGTTGTACGAAATGTTGATGAAGAAATCAGAAGACGTCAAGGAATCTGAAGTCAAGAATACGGAAGACGTCAGAAACTCAACTTCCTAATTTTTTCCATAACCCTGATAAAGTTCTCTGACAAGATCCACATTTTTCAAAACGCACCATAAACTGTGTCAATGCACCGAAAAAGTGCAAACATACAAAACATCGGTCAAAAAACCGAAAATGCGTCAAGACACTAGAAACGCGCCAAGGCTACAAAAATGCGCCAACGCACGAGAAAGAGAAGCGTCAAGGAACCGAAAATGTGATTAGGCACTAGAAAAAGATTTGGATATGTTTTGAAAAACACTTGAGTTTTCGGTCAACAATACAAAGCCACCGGTTACTTGTCTAGAGATTCGATGTGCTCCTTGAAAATTCTAAAAAACATAGGAATGTAGCTATTTTGTAACATTGTGAAGCAATAAGGTCATTTGGAAAGACAGTAATTCAAGATGATAACTTTACAAACGTTATTTCAATAGAATTTCAATCTTTTCCAATGGGAAAGGTTTACCCATTTCACACGCAAAATTCAGATTCTCTGGGATACAGTACTTCAGAGAACACCTGCCAAATGGTGAAAACAACCTAAAAAAGTACTAGACTATGTTTTCATTCCCGTAGACTGTCAGGTGTTCAGAATCCAGATCGCCAGAGAGTGAGACTGGATTTACCCCCCCCCCCCCCCCCTCTTTTTTTCAAGGAGAAATTCAAGCCTCCGTATGACACCATCTCCTCAATCGTTGTCAGAGGGTGAGTCAATTTCCGAGAATCTCGATCTTACTTTACAAGGGGTCGTGAACTTTTCACCAAGTTATGTCCATATCTGCAAAGGTAGACAACACAAAGAACACGTGATATGGAATTTTAAAAGGTTTATTTGAGAGGATTAAGTACAAATAAAAGCTGTCAATTAAAAAGAAAATGGGAAAAGAGAATACAGAGTACAATTATCACTATTTCTTAGCTCTTTCTCAACACCGGTGGTATCTTCGAGTTCGGTCCCCTCTCCCTGGGCGAGCTTCTCTCGACGGTTTTTTCTAGACGGACAAAGCAAAGAAAAAGTAGAAGCGGACGAGGATGACGATGATGATCAGGGCTACGATTCCGACAAGGATTGCGTAGTCGAACCATGATCTCTCGACGGGAGCTGACATCACAGATGGGCAACGGCGGTTGGGAAGATTGATCCGATTCAATGTGTCCTTTGGGTGGGCGAAGATTGAGCAGCCCGCTGAAGGCCTGAAATAGTTATGATGAGAAATAATGCATGGATAGAGCGTGTTTTGAAATGTCTACTCTAGCATAATAGTGACTTACCGGTGGATTCGGATCGATCTCGAAACGATGGGTTGGAGGTTGAGAGCGGTTGATCCAATTCGGGGTGTCCTTTGGTGTGACTTCCGCAAATCTGAAACTCATTAACTTGTGATGTGCCAAAATGGTTTCAAAACTTACTGCCAATGAGACAAAGTTTAGCCAAATGCGGTTGCAAACGGTGTCTTCTCCAAGACCTCTTGGCAATGGGAGCAAATTTCGCTATTCTGGATGCTTTCTGGAAAAATAACTCAAAAGTGAGCGCAAACTTAACAATATCGCTCTATTTTTCAAGGCTGAAGTGTTTATGGAACCACTAAAATCTCATGGCAGCACTAAAACAGGAGAGAGCCGCAAATTCTCACCTTTTTATCTTCCTCCATTTGTTGATTAATTTTAATAAAAATCAATTATAAAAACCGTGCCGGAAAAAACCTCTTAATACAGATAGCGGCCAACAATAACCGTATTCGGATATCAGTATATAGGAATTACAGAAAATAGACACTAAAATTACAAAATAGGGACATCTTGGGGTAGTCGGGACGTCTCTTGGGGGTTAGAATGACTATTTCGAAACATAGATTTACAATAAAGAGAGGAGGAGACGCAGATATGCAAAGCCTGGTAGATTCGACAACATCTGCGAGGGGTCTCGGCGCAAAAACCGTTGTATTGCTCAATTGTTACATTGTTCACAAAATAAAAATCTGTTAATTCCTTTCGTTCTGAAGTAGTCTCATCATTCCGAACTTTTGAAAAGGTGGTTATGGAGAGATACAGATTATTTTTAACGGACTCGAGATTCCACTACGGTTTCGTAAATTTAAATACTCGGTCAACAACTTCTCAAAATTTCAAAAAGATTGACAAAGAAGTAAGGAATTTATAGTCATTCCAAAAACCCACCTTAAAAATATGAAATGGAAATTTGATAGTCATGTAACTCGAACAAATCGATTTCAAACTTTCTGAAATTTTGATACAACGTTACTATTGATATGTACTAATGATAGCCAAAATATTTCTGAAATTTGAAAAATTGATGCCTTTCATAATGTATAGGGATACGTTGAAATCGGAAGTGCTCATCTTAGAAACTCGATTTTTTCGAAATGGGGGTGCCGCTAATTTCCTATCAAAACAACACTATCTGAGGCAGAATTGAATGATAAATCCGAATCTAAACAAATCACACTTGCCAGGCACCGCTATCAGGCTTAAAAATTTGGTTAGAGTTGAAAAAGTGGTATTTTTTCAAAAACTGAGAAAATTTTCAATTTTTCCCAGTTGAAGAATTCATCCAAATTTTTGATTCAACATCAGAACTAACTCAAATTAACGTCCACTACCTATAGCAAAAAAGATTTCACCAATATCTCTCCTCAGAAAAATTTTCATTTTTTGGCTCCGTATATGCATATATGAGCCCAAAGGGGGCGGAGCCAGATGAGGTATGGGTCAAAGTTCTTAGAAGTACATGGGTACTTACCATGCCATGTACCAACTCATAAAAATCAGTTTGACTTTTTTCTGTACAACGGGATCCTAGAGTTTCTCAGAGAACGTGTCTTAAATCTCGATTTCATGAATCTAGTTGAAAAATGAGCAGTCATGATGGATTGAAATTTTTTGAAAAACAAAATTTTATAATATAGATTTTTGCAGAAGCATTTGCCCAAGCAACCCGCTGTTTACAAAGAAGTGGCAAAGCTTGGAAGAGCAAAGATCGATTACGACGCTATCTTGCACCTCATCAAAAAAGGTACTATTTCCACTCTTTCATTCCAATCGAATAAATAACAAGGCAATGTTTGCAGAAACATTCGTGTTTTGGATGGCGGCAACTGAGACGGGAGAAAATTTTGTCGGACAGCACGAAGGCTTTGGAGATGGTTAATCAGCAGCTGAAAGTGGCACGAAAAAATGCGGACACTGAGATCATTGCAAAGTTGATAAAAGTTGCGAAGGTTTTTAACCTACTCCAGGACACAAGCCGAGAAAAGCGCATCATAAAGGTAAGACACCCAAATGGCTTTTCAACTTCATCAGAACCGAAGAGTTTAAGGGCTTCGATCTATGGAATCACGTCAAGAAGTTCTCGTATCTAGAAGTCCGATGCTTGTTTCCCGAAAAACAAATCAATGTATTGAAGTTTTTCAATGAAACACTCGAAGCGGAGAAGGCGCAACTGCAATTACACAGGAGAGAAATACGCTGTACCGCTCAGACGAAGAAGATCACTTATAGAAATGTTCCATTTCTAAATCCCGATGCAGTTCTCTTCTCTTCGTGTGTCGAAATTACGCTAGACCAGTGCGATATGTGCCAATCCTTTCCGAATGCAGTTATCAACAAGTAGTCAAGTGAAGGGATGGAACAATTTTCTTAATTATCATCACTTTTCTTCATTTATTTTTTGAATAAAACGGTTACAAAGAAGGCTTGTGACAAGTATGAAAAAAAAGTTTAGCCTTCTTCAATTGTAACAAATCTTTGAAATTTCAAAGATGAACTCAAGTGCATTGTAAAATTTAAAACCAAGTTTTCAGCTGTTTCAGAGCTCTGGTGTTTATCGTTTTTAAAATGAAAACCCAAACGAATAATAATGATCAAATATTTATTGACAAAAAGTCTCAAACAAACTGGACGAGTGAAATCCAGGCGATACAGGCGAAGAGGTGGGCTTGACCAAACTTCACACCACATCTATCGTATTCGAATGCCCATGGAATGTATATTTCGATGGCAGCAGTAAGATTTTGAACGGTTTTCAAAGCAAACGATTCAGAATCCTGTTGAGCCGTAGTCCCCCTTTTCCTTCTTTCAGACGTGTTGTTCTGGCATGAGGAGTGGGGTCTAGACCGACGATTCCGACAAAACTACGTTTCGGACATGTTGACGCAGATCCAGACACCAGTTGTTGATCGTGTTTGTTCAGAATCCGCAGAATAACCGTCGGCAAAAGTGTGGAGAAGGAAGAGAAGGAGAGGAAGAAGAGATCCATTAAACTGAAACAGAGCAAAATTTATCAAAACCAAAAAACATTTTTCGAAAAGTGTTCCCCTAACGTAAAAGCCTCTCCAGAAAGTCTGTGAGGCTTGTGAAATTTCCAATAAATTCAAATTTTCAGAAAATTCTTGATCACGGACTTTGCGAGGGAAACACTTTTTGTAGAATATAGTTCGTGTGCCTGAAAACTCACTTTTTCTCAAAATTTCCAAAAAATTCTCAGCAAAATAGGATACATTCCGATCCGGAAAAGACCTCTAGACACACGAGGCCAACAGTAACCGTAATCGGATATTAGTATAGTACGGAATACAGAAATTGGAGGAAAATAATAGACTAGAAACTAGAAAAAAGGGGACATCTGAAGATAGTCGGGACGTCTTTCGGGGGAAGAATGAATATAGGGGCAGATGGAAGCGAGGGACATGCAAAAAAACTATAAAAAATCGAGATTGTCATTTTGCGGTGTCTAAATGTTTGGGGGGGGGGGGGAAACGGGGCTATATGGGAATGGCGATAAAAGGTGGGAACGTGCACACAACAAGAAAAGAGGTGGTGAGAAAGCCCCGCTGTGTATTTGGGACAACAAAATGAGCATAGCTCTAGGGATTTTGCGCATAGTTTTACGAAAACTCGATTTTCAAAATCATGACATCTAGAAGGTGAGAATGAGTCTAGACACGACAAAGTTTGGAAAAGCTGGAAAAATCTAAAATCCATGGAGGTTCACTTTTTGAAGATTCTGATGAAATTCTGGATGGTGAACTTCCGGGACTACAACACAAAAGGTCGGATACTGTTCTCTCTCTCTGGAATGAAAAATAAATATACTAAAACTGTTACATTTGTGAGAAAACGCAACTTCGGAGCATAATAGCTTTATTGAAAAATGAAAGCTTTTCAGAGCTCTGTTGTTTCTTGTTTTTCCAAACGCATAAAAATAATCAAATATTTATTGACAAAAAGTCTCAAACAAAGAAGTGATCCCTCCATTCGAATGCAATTGGGTTCTCAGCCTTCTTGGATGGTCTTGGTTTTGACTTTGGCGAAGAAGTGGGCTTGACCAAACTTCACACCACATCTATCGTATTCAAATCCCCATGGAATGTATTTTTCGATGGTCGCTTGATCCTCTGTTCTGATGGCAGCAATAAGATGTTGAACGATTTGACATATGACAAGGTGGGCTTTGGGTGGCAATGAAGATGTTGGAATACGGCAGCTGCAAACAGGATATTTCAAAATTAAAATTATCTGGGGCCACTTACCGGCATCATACTTGGTATTGTAGCAGGCGGTCATTTTGAAATTGGAGTCAAGATGGGATTTCATTACAGAGCCTCGCGATCCAGGGAATAACCATCGGCAAATTTTGGGAGAAGGAAGAGAAGAAGAGGAGACCCAATAAACTGAAACAAAGCAAAAAATTCATCGAAACCAAAAAAAACATTTTTCGAAAAGTGTTCCCTAACGGAAAAGCCTCTCCACAAGTCCGTGAGACTTTTGAATTTTCCGATAAAGTCTGAGAAAGTGAATTTTCCGATAAAAATCCGATTTTTCTGGTAATTCTTAATAACGGACTTTGCGAAGGAAACACTTTATGAAGTTTTGTAGAATATTGTGTGTGTCTGAAAACTTACATTTTCTCAAAATTTCCAAAAAATTCTCAGCAAAATAGGATACATTCCGATCCGGAAAAGACCTCTAGACACACGAGGCCAACAGTGACCGTAATCGGATATTGGTGCAGGGAATATAGAAATTAGCGAAAAATAAGAAACTAAAAACTAAACGAGGGGGACATCTGAGGGGAAGTCGGGACGTCTTTGAGGGGAAGAATGAATATTGGGAAGGATGGAAGTGAGGGAGAATGAGAAGAAGAGACGCAGAGAAGCAGAAAAAGCTATAAAAATCGAGATCGGCATTTTGCAAAATCGAGACGTTTGAGGAAAAAAGGGGGCTTTATGGGAATGGCAATAAAAGGTGGGAACGTGCACACAGCAAGAAGAGAGGTGGTAAGAAAGCCCCGGTGTGTATTTGAGACAACAAAATGAGCATAGCCCTAGGGATTCCGTGCATAGCTTCACGAAAACTAAATTTTCAGAATCATGACATCGAGACGGTGAGAATGGGTCTAAACACGACAAAGTTTGGGGAAAGTTGGAAGATTCCAAAATGGAAGCTCCATTTTCGGAAATTCTGATGAAATTTTGGATGGTGAACGTCCGGGACTACAACACAAAAGGTCGGATACTGTTCTAACCGTTCCATAGTCAACTATGCATCTCTTGGTTGCTCTGGAATGCAACATAAGTACACTAAAACTGTGTCATTTGTCTGAAAACGCAACTTTGAATCATAATGGTTTTATTGAAAAATGAAAACTTTGGGATTCAAAGACGGGAGAAGGGGGGGGGGGGGGGGGGGGGGGGAAGAAAAAGGTTTAGAAGATAACTTGAGAGAGCTAAGTTTAAAATATGATTGTGTGAAATTCGTGTTAAAGGTCGACAGGGGTAAACTTTGAAAAAGGTTTTTGTTCGACCCATGTATTCAGGCAGTAAAATCCCAAACAAAAAATGATCACATACAAAAAATAGTGTTCTAGGTTTACTCAGCATGGTCAGAAAGATTCAATCTAAGCATACTTTGTTTGGGAATTATCTTTAACTTCCCATAGATGTCATTTGAAACATTCATCGAACACATCTTGTCGTCTTTCGGCACAATTTATCAATATCTTAGTGATTGAAAAAGCAATACCCATTCAGAACGTCAACTAAAAAAAAAGCAAAAGAAATCCGTCGAGCCGGATTCGAACCAGCGACCTAAGGATACCCACTGACTCTACAGTCCTCCGCTCTACCAACTGAGCTATCGACGGCACGACAAAAAAAAATACACATTGCAAGTTTTCTCTCGTTTCTTGGCGAAAACTTTTTCCGCCAACTATTTTTCTGCACGAAATCCTGTTGTAGAGTGGCAACAGGCATAACTGTCTACAAACTTTCTGTATGCGATGTTCATGTTCTTTGCCGGGATTGCTATGGAAATTTTTCTAACAGGAAGTTACAATTAAACAATTTTATTTTTGATAAAAAAATTAGGAAAGACACGTTCTATTTGGGATTAAGAATTGTAGATTGGAATGAATTCAAGTGTATTTGATTCCAAAGAAGAACATGGTGATGACGATGGCAATTGAGACGACGAATCCGACGAGCTCCTTTCCAGTCGACTTATGTTGAGCAGCGAGAAGTTGCTGTTCTGGGGTGGTCATCATGATGACCTGCTCCTTTGGCTTGGAGTTGACAAGGTTGTTGGTTCCGGTCATTATGAGATAGTCGAAGAGACGGTGGTGCTGAAAAAAACCAATAATTATTGAAAAACAAGATAGCAGGAGAGGAACATTGAGGGGCTAGAAGTGTCATTGATTGTTTTGGGCGGAAAAGACCTCTGGTGCCTAAAAATCAATGGGCACAGCCCAGCACACTGTCACCCAGTGCGCCCGCATACACACACACACGCACTGCCTGCTCTAGAATATTGATCTGAGAGTTTGAAAAGGTCTTTTGTGGCCGACATTTGAATAACAATTGGGTGGGATTGAGATGATACAACAACGAGGAAGAGAGGGGAAACGATTGTGTTACTTCCTGAAATTGAAAATCACCTTTATCATCGGCGTTGTCAGTTGCATTTGAGATGCCGGTGCCGTCCCTTCAGTTTCTATTTGTAGAAAGTGGAAACGGTCATACTCGCAATCCAGGGAATAACCGTCGGCAAAAGTCGGGAGAAAGAAGAGAAGGAGAAGAAGAGGAGAGCCAATAAACTGGAACAGAGCCAAAAATTTAACAAAACCAAAAAAAATCATTTTTCGAAAGGTGTTCCCTAACGGAAAAGCCTCTCCACAAATCCGGGAGACTTGCGAATTTTCCGATAAAACCGCGAAAATCTAAATTTTCCGATAATTCTTGATCACAAGCTTTGCGAAACACTTTACGTAAATTTTTTTCTTCATTCGTATGTATTTTCTACTTTTTGAAAACTTTACTCTTTGAAAACTCACTTTTTTTTCAAAATTTCAGCAAAATAAGAACACCGAGCCGGAAAAGACCTCTAGACACACGAGGCCAACAGTAACCGTAATCGGATATTGGTATAGGGATTATATGTAGCAATTAGAGAAAAATAATAGACAGAAAATTACAAAAAGGGAGACATCTGGGGGAGTCGGGACGTCTTTCGGGGAAAAGAATGAATATTGGGAATGATGGAAGTGAGGAAGGATGAGACGAAGAGACGCAGAGAAGCAGAAAGAGGCATAAATAATCGAGATCGTCATTTTGCTTCGTCGAAATGTTTGGGGAGAAAAAGGGGTCGGTCGGAATGACAATAAAATGTGGGAACGTGCACACAACAAGAAGAGAGGTGGTGAGAAAGCCCCGGTGTATATTTGGGACTACAAAATAAGCATAGCTCTAGGGATTTTTTGCATAGTTACATGAAAACTTGATTTTCAGAATCACGGCATCTAGACGGTGAGAATGAGTCTAAACACGGCAGAGTTTGAAAAAAGTTGGAAGTTTCCAAAATGGAAGCTCCATTTTCGGAAATTCTGATGAAATTTTGGATGGTGAACGTCCGGGACTACAACACAAAAGATAGGATACTGTTCTAACCGTTTTATAGTCAGTTATAAATTTCCTGGTTGCTCTGGAATGCAAGATAACAAAACAGAAAACACAGTTTTGAATCACAATGGGTTTATCAAAAAATGGCAAATTTAGGTTATCAGAAAAGCTGGAGACCTTGGATTGGTTGTCACGAATGTCCCGGACCATTGATGGCATGAGTAATCTACAAAGCAAATAATAGACAACGTATCGGCCTATAATTTTTTCGAGTACCTGTCCACCACTGCGACCAACTCATCAGTAAGATCCTCTGTTTTCACACAGATTCCTCCAGACGAAGCTGTGTACATTCGTTGCCAAAATGATTTGGTGAACTTTGAACTTGCGTCCACACAACGACACAATCATGAAGTCAGAGAGTTCTCCGCCCTCGAGATACTTGCGAAACTTGTCTGGAACAGAAGACGTTATAGTTCGTTCCAAAACGTTCTATCACCATTATCATCGGCGTTGTCAGTTGCATTTGCGATGCCGGGGTCTGCAGCAGGTTGCATTGAATACGGCGAGTGCCTGTGAGCCATTGATGAGTAGATCCATGAAATAACCGTCGGCAAAAATCGGGAGAAGGAAGAAAAGGAGAAGAAGAGGAGACCCAATAAACTGGAACAGAGCTTTATCAAAATTAAAAAATGTATCAAAACCAAAAAAAATTATTTTTCGAAAGGTGTTTCCTAACTTAAAAGTTTCTAAACAAGTCCGTGAGACTTGTAAATTTTTCGATAAAGTCGCGAAAATCCAAATTTTCAGATAATTCTTGATCACGGACTTTGCGAAACACTTTACGTAATTTTTTTTTCATTCGTATTTTCTAGCCGTAAGATATATTACTCTTTGAAAACTCACTTTTTTTCAAAATGTCAGCAAAATAAGAAAACCGAGCCGGAAAAGACCTCTAGACACACGAGGCCAACAGTAACCGTAATCGGGTATTGGTATAGGGAATATAGCAATTAGAGAAAAATAATAGACAGCAAATTACAAAAAGAGCCACATCTGGGGTAGTCGGGACGTTTTTTGGGGGAAGAATGAATATTTCGAATGATGAAATAGACGGAGTATGAGACGAAGAGACGCAGAGAAGCAGAAAAACGCATAAATAATCGAGATCGTCGTTTTGCAATGTTTGGAGAGAAAAAGGGGTAGGTCGGAATGACAATAAAATGTGGGAACGTGCACACAACAAGAAGAGTAGAGGTGAGGAAGCCCCGGTGTGTGTTTGGGACAGAAAAATGAGCATAGCTCTAGGGATTGTGTGCATAGTTTCATGAAAACTTGATTTTCAGAATCATGACATCTAGACGGTGAGAATGAGTCTAAACACGATAGAGTTTGGAAAAAGTTGGAAGATTTCAAAAACCATGGAAGTTCAATTAATGGAGAGTCTAATGTTCTGATATTCAGATGAAATCTAGAACATTGGAGGGTGAAGGCCAGAATCTCAAAATCGTGGAATATCGGAATTCGCACTAAATGTTTATATCTAGATCTCAGTGATTAACAGGAGGATAATTCGAAACGTTTACAATTTTATTGAATAAGCCAAATGAAAATCAATGGGCATGAGATCACAGTTTTGCTTCGTGTGGTCAATAATGATCGAGAAGTATTGGTGTGATTCTGTAGAGATGTAGTAGTTCCGGGCGCACTTTCCAAAGGAGTAGTAGATCGGTTGTAAGCAGAAGTGCAAAATAGCCACTTTGAGTTGGTGCTCCTTGGCTGAAATGTAAGTTATTTGGTACATGCCACTTTTTTCGCGGTAGTAGTATATCAGAAAATATCTTGGTGCTATCATTCGCTTTCCTTATCACATGTTCCTAAGTTCGCTAACGGTTTTTCATGAACCCCCCCCCCCCCCGCCCCAACTAACCATTAGAAAACACCTCCTTGACTCCAGAACGGAACTGGAAGACGGTGTCCGTGCTGAACTCGATTGAGGTCTCGCCGATGTATTCTGGAGACGTCTGGGCAGAAACGACGATGGCATTGAAGAACACACACGACATCCAGAGGAAGCGACTATACGAAATGCTGAAAAAACATGGTAATGCCTCCCAAAAGGCTCATTTGGAAATGAAGGTTCATTTTTGATTTTCAGATTCGGAACCTTACAAGATTCGGAACCTTTTTAGTTAACATTGTGTATGAATGAAAAATGAAAAACTCACTTTTTCTCTATTTTTCGATTTCCAAACAATTTTTATAAAAATAGAGAAAAATCAGAACGGAAAATACCTCTAATCAGACAGGGGTCAACAGTAACCGTAATCGGATAATAAGCATAATAAAATATGGAAGTTGGAGAAAAATAGACACTATAAACTATAAAAAGGGGACATCTAGAGGAAGTCGGGACGTCTTTTGGGGGAATAAAGGAGAGACTGAATATTATGAAATTGTGGTAGACAAGTTAGCAAGATGGGAGAGACTCAGACAATCAGGCAATTGCATCACGATGCCCTAAAGATCAGTCTGTTGAAATCTTAGAGAAGGCAACGCGATGTGCGTACAACAAGACGATGAGTAACGGACGCGCCTTCCACCGAGAGGGGGGGGGATGGGAATAACTCAACTGGTATCGTACCTATCTCAAAATAAATAACATTTTTGAAATCTGGAAATCAAGTCAATTAGAATGAGTATAAACACGCCTAGGTTTGAAGAAGTTTGGAAACTCCGCAATTTTGGATTCTTTATTTTTCTGAGTTCATTGAAGTTCTATTTTTGGAGCTTCTGATGTTTTGATGTTCAAAAAACATTCAGGATTCTGTGTCACAACTTTTTAGTTGGCAAAATTGACATTTGGTCTTCCTAGAGCCACTGAAACGTGAGACTATGGATCACTAAACCTGAAAATCTGTGAAAATCTAACAAAACATAAAAACACATTTCTAAATAGTTACAAGTTTATTTGAGATCAAGAAAAATTTAAAAAATAAAAAAGCTTCGGGGAAATAGGGGAACATTTTTAATTAGTTCGGCACGCATTCTCAACGACTCTTGCTCATCAAAGCGACGAATTTGTTCTTGCATCTTCGCATTTGAAATGTTCTGCAATGATTTCAACTATTTTGCTAGAGTCTCATAGTTCAAGGCTAAATAACATACTGTAGCATTGATGCCAAGGCTCTTCTTAAACATGACGCTTCGTGTTTTTGTCTCCGCTCGCAACATCTTCGGAAGTTTCTTTCGATCGAGAGTCAGTGCACGGATGAGCTTTTCCTCTTCTTCTTGATGGTTTTTCTCGATTTGAGCCATCTCTCGTTGGTGACGAGCAAGCATCTGATTGCGGAGAAGGTAGTTTTCATCTTTGAGTAGTTTGCGATGAAGTACGAATCTGAAAATTAGTCATTTAGATATACAATTTTCAGTGAACGCGGCTCACTTCTCCCTCATTTGCTTATCCTCCAATTCCCAGATGTTGTTTTCCTTGGCACGGAGCAAATCATGCTTCTGCATCAAGAACTGCTTCTGCTTCTCAGCCATCCTCTGGAGCATTGCCTCGGCATTGCCTCTGTTGAAGTTGGATATGGAAATCCTTCTCCTTGAGTTGATGCTCAATCTCAATTTGCTCTTTCCGTTGCTTCAACGCATCCTTTCACTGCACTTTGGACAACATGGTAAGCTCTTGCTTTAAAATTTTAATTTCCTGCTTGAGCCGTTCCTTGAACGCCCGCATATCCTTCTCCTGCTCAACACGGAGGCATTTCTGAGCATTCAGGAGCTCCGACATGAACTTTCTGGCTTGCTCGTCGACAAGCTTGATGCCCTCGGCTTGGAGTTCTTGCTTCTGACGGGCTTTGTCACGTTGGAGTCGTCGGAGGTCGTGGAGTTGTTGTTTTCTGCAAAAAAAAGTCATAGAATATGTTTCAAATCTCTTCAAGAAATCTTACCTCTGAACCTTTTCATCCTTCACACCGAGCACATGAACCGTCGTTGATGTCACTTGAGCACCATCAATCATACAAGTTCTGGTCTTCTTCGCGATAGTTTGTCTGTTACCATCCTTTCTACCACCAAGAGGCTTTGACGTGTTGGGTTCCTGAACCGCCGTAGAGGTTGACGGAGTAGGGACCGCTGGTTAGAACACTTTTTGATCGGGCATAGGCGCTGCATTCTCCTTGGCACTTTCCTTGTAATCCACTGGTGGCTCTGGTGGAGGTGTTTTGTCCTTTTGATGTTGTTACATCGGAAGGTGTTGTTCTGTGACATTAGTGGTGTCCATTTGTTCCTCAGCGTCGCTCATGATTATCCGTTCTTCTCTGAAATGCATTTTGATTGAGCCTAAATTCAAGCGAATAGCTGAAAAATGAGCATAGTTATGAAGAATCTGAATTTCAGGTTTCGATGATATTCCTCTCACCTGTACGGCCATGCGAGCTTCCCTTGACAACTGATCTGAGTGCTATCGAGAATTTTCCAAAGTGGGGATCTTTTCTGAGTTTCGCAAGATTTCGCCTTTTGATTTGTCGTCAAAGATGTGCTGCTCCGAGGTTCTCTATCATAGCAATGACATTATTATCGTGGTATCTTTTCAACTCTTGTCGGAGGAAAAAGAACAGATAGTCAAGCGGCTGTGCATTGACAATCTGAAATAAATGGATAATAAATTCCAGGCATGATATAGGCTGTTCGGAAATGTTCGACTCATTGAAAATTGCTCAACGAAAAGTGCTCAACCCGCTCCTGATAGAGCCAGATAGTAGCAATTTTTTAATTTCACTATGCGTTCTAATGCAAACATGTCTCAAATTTGAAATAGTAATCCATTTGATCCAGAAATCGAAAACTCACTTTTCCTCAAAGTTTCCAAACAATTTTCATAAAAATAGAAGAAAAATCCGAACGGAAAAGACCTCTGGACACAGATAGGGGTCAACAATGACCGTAATCGGATATGAGTAAATAGAGAATATAGAAATTAAAGAAAATATAGAATAAAAACTACTATAGGGGACATCTGGAATCGGGACGTCTATTGGAAGAATAAAGGAAGGAATGAATATTATGAAATCGGGGTAGACAAGTTGGCGAGAATGAAGAGACGCAGACAAGCAGAAAACGACATCAAGTTGCCACAAAGGTCAGTCTGTGGAAATGCTAGAGAAGGCAACGCGAGGTGCGGGCAACAAGACGACATGAGAAGCGGACGCGTCTTTGAAGGTGGGGGAACGATTATAACTCACCTAGCGTTGCGCGTATCTAGAAACAAACCTAATTTTCAGAATTAGGAAATCAAGCCAGGCAGAATGAGTATAAATACGTCTAGGTTTGAGGAATTTAAAAAATCCAAATTTCGGATTCCTCCTTTTTCTGAAGTCGTGGGAGTTTAATTTTTGGAGCTTCTGATGTTTTGATGTTCAAAGGACAATCAGAGTTCTGTGTCATGATTTTTTCGTAAGAAAAATTGACATTTGGTTTTTCTAGAGGCACTGATACTATAGACCACTGAATCTGAAAATCTGTGAAAATCTAACAAAACATAAAAACACATTTCTAGATAGTTACAAGTTTATTCAGAACACAAAAATAAGTTCATTTTGTGGCAATGTTCCTTATGCCTAATTTGGCTGAACTGTCCATATTTCATATGCATTCGGCTCCCATAGGTTATTAGATTCCTTGGTTGCTGTCCGTGTCCTCTGAAGGTAACCATCCGAGTCGTCTGATTCATCAGACTTGCCACCATCTTCCGAATCGATCAGATTATCAGTTTGATCCTTGTATCAGGGAGTAGAACCGATCTGAAATAATACACTGGCTCCATTTTAAATCTACAAATGGGGATTTACCTCTTCTCAACTAGTTCCTTCATCATCTTCATTCCCTTCTGCCCAAATTTCTCAATATAGCTATCGAATTTTGTGACGATGATTAGCGTCCGAGAAATGCGCTTTGCTTCATCCACGAGTCTTCATCGCCTTCTTTAAAACCTTGTTGTGTCGCTTTTTGACCTCTTTTGCTTCTGTTGCTTGATCAAGTAGAATATTGATCACTTTCTTTACTGCTTTTGAAAACCGTTCTTTTTCGACAGCCATAGCATGAGAATAGTTGTCTTTTTCATCCATCGCTTTAGTCATCTGTTCTTGAAGACCATCAAAAGACGTTGTCAGATTGAAACACTTAGAGTTATTGTCTTTGTCACCGTCAGATTTTACTGAAAATATGATCGCAACAAAAAAAAATTTCAAAAATTGTTATAACTTACATCTTGAAGACGACAATGCAGCGATTGCTGGCTTGTTTCCATTTTGAGGCTTCGAAAATTTGGTGGAAGTATGAATCAACTGTAACACTAAATTTAGAGCTCATTTGGCTGTGAAGCTAAAATTAAATTGTCAACAAAAGAAAATTCGTTCAAAAGTCGATCTTTACGTAAACCAATATTTAGCGAAATTTTAAAAAATGTCTTCTCTGGAAATGTACACCTGCCTCACGTAATCGTGGCCGACACTTACGAAAAAAAGGGGGGGGCGGGTGGGGAGCTAGCACTGTGTATTACTGAAAAATCGAAAACTCACTTCTTACAAAACTTCCAAGCAGTTTTTATTAAAATAGAAGAGCGGGAAAAGTAATATAGAAAAGAGAAGAATTTATAGAAAATACAAGGCCAAAGACATTTTCGACGTCCGCTCAGTTGATCGTCTTGGAAGGCAGAATGAAGAAAAACTACTCACCATCAGTCTTTTATGCAATTTTTTTCAGAAGGCGTGGTTTTGCTGGGGGCGGAGTTTATGGGTTTATGCTGGGCGTTTGAGATCAAAGGCTGACCCGTTGAGGGAAGCGGAGGGGAGGAACGTTGTTGTTTATATTTTGGTAGAGGACAGAAGAAACCTAAAACCATCTTGAGGCGTCTGCTGTCGGGATAGTCCACCAAAAGAAACCCGCCCCCAATTTGTTTATATCTTTTGTGGATCAACGCGGCTTCTTACAAAAAACAGAAGGTTTGACATTTGATACATCTGCTGTCGGGGAAAAGCTGGCGAAAATTCTGAGATTTTGAAATTCTGATAGAGGAAAATAACTAAACTGGTATTGTGCACATTACAAAATAAATAGGATTTATGGAATCAGGAAATCAAGCCAGTCAGAATGAGTATGAATACGTCTAGGTTTGAAGAAATTTGAAAATTCAAAAAATTCGGATTCTTCATTTTTCTGAGTTTGTTGAAGTCTAATGTTTGGAGATTCTCATCGTCTGTTATTCATCGATGTTTTACAGATTCAGATTCTTCATTATTCTGGAGTCGTGTGGGGCTTCTGATGTTTTGATGTTCAAAAGACATTCAGAATTCTGTGTCAGGACTTTTTAGTCAGAAAAATTGACATTTGGTCTTCGTGGAAGCACTGAAACGTGAGACTATGGATCACTAAACCCTGAAAATTTGTGAAAAATCTGACGAAACATAAAAACACATTTCTAAATAGTTACAAGTTTATTTAGAACACAAAAAACAGGTTCATTTTTGGTACAGAAGAAATCCAAAACATATAATTCGTTGTCAGGTAGGTGTCTGAAATAGGCAAGACTTGTTATATTCTGAACATATTTTTGTCTTACCTCTTTGGAAAGCAAGCATATGGCAGCGATACTTGTAGACTTGCACTCTTGTCTTGTTCTTTTGGACTCAAAATGCGTAGGACGGCTTCTGATTCCTCAGGAGCTTTATGAGCTCTGAAAAACTATAACTGAAATTTTTGAAAGTGATATGTACTACAGTGTGACTCCATCACATTGCCAACACTTTGAAAAACGGGGGAGCTAACACTGCGTATAACTGAAAAATCAAAACCTCACTTCTAATTTTTATCAAAATAGAAAAAAAATCAATGAAGAGATGAATAAGACTTGTGTTTAAAAGTCATGGATTGGTTTAAAAAAAACGATTGAAAAAAAAATCAGTTTATTTAATTATTCAGATAGGTTCAATGGATTCGACCAATTTTCAAAGTTTGAGTCACTTTTTTTGAAAAGCGGTTCATTTATTCAAATATAATAAAAAGCCGAAAAAATAGTCCTGTAGCGGGTGGGGGACATTGAAGAGGTAATTATTGAAGAGCAAGAGGCTTTGGGAGAAAGATAGTGTGCCCGGCGTCAAATGGCATCTCAATCGAAGTAGTGATGAGCTGGTACCCAACGGCAAACTCGGCGAGTATCTCATCAAACTGAAACCGGTATTTTTGAATTCTCCTACACATCCCTCGTACCTTGTGTTTTTCGTTCATAAGGATGACGAAGTGTTCATAGTCGAAACCATCCAAAACAATAAACTTCGCTTGGGTTCTCTTCAATGGGCAGTGGTTCCGTGAGATGATAACGAGCGAATGAGGAAAGCTGACGCCAAAGAAGATTGCTGACTTCATTACTGCAAATTTTGGGGAATCAGTCAAAAAGATCAAGGAACTGAAAAGTGAGATCAAAAAAGAAGTGGCATCTCATTTGCTCACCTTGCTCACTCGCCAAAGTTTGGAACCTGTCGTCAATTTCGTATGTCACTTTGGTTCCTTCCTTCGCCTTCTCATAGGATTGGAGACTCCCGTCTGCGCGACGAAAAACGAGCTTGACGTTTCCGTTGACCATTTGCTTAAAGAATATAAATTTTAAAAATACTTAAAAAATTGTAGGAGTACACAAATTCCAAAATTTTTTATTTTTTATTATATTAATCTATGCAGTCGAATTAGATTTCAAATTTCCACAAAAACTCAGAATTTATTAATGGATTCAATCTTCACCCATTTCAGATTTTTGCAGCTTTCGAAAGGAAAAACTCACCAAAAACTATTAAATTCCAGGAAAATATGAAACCATTTTCTAGTAAAATCAAATAAAATAACCGAAAAGACCTCGAGACAGACAGGGGTCAACAGTCACCGTTATCGGATATGAGTATATAGAAATTAGAGAAAAATAGAGACTATAAACTACAATAGGGGGACATCTGGGGGTACTCGGGACGTCTTTCGGGGGAATAAAGGAAAGAATGAATATGATGAAAGACTCGTTGAAGGTCAATGTTTGGGGATTTTGATTGTCTGTTATTCATTGAAGTTCCAAAAATACAGATTCTTCAGTTTTTGGAGCTTCTGATGTTTTGATGTTTAAAGGACATGCAGAATTCTGTGTAATAACTTTCTTAGAGGAACTGAAACGTGAGATCACTAAACCTGAACATCTGTGAAAATATAATAAAACATGAAAACACAGTTCTAGATAATTACAAATTTATTTAAAACACAACAAATAGGTCCATTTTGTGACTGTTCATATGTTCTTGATGCCTAATTTGGTCTGTCACTTTCCTCTCTCCGCTTCCCATTTTGTAGAAGTAGTAGTTTTTACTCAAAATCTTGGCCTGCGGAGAAACCCGGCGGAAAAACTTGGCCTGCGAAAAAAACTTGGCCTCCAGAAAAAACTTCGCCTCCGGAAAAACTTGGCCTGCGGAAAAACCCAACGGAAAAACCTTTTGGAAAAACTTGGCCTCCGGAAACACTTGGCCGGCGGAAAAACTTGACAGGCGGAAATACTTGACCTGCGGGAAAACCCGGCGAAAAATCTTGACCACAGGAAAATCTTGTCCTGCCAAAAAACTTGGCCTGCGGAAAAACTTGGCCTCCAAAAAAAACCCGGCGGAAAAACTTGGCCTCCTAATAAACCCAGCGAAAAAACTTGGCCCGCGGAAAAACCCGGCGGAAAAACTTTGCCGGCGGAAAAACTTGGCCTGCGGAAAAACTTGGCCTGCGGAAAAACCCGGCGAAAAAATTTGGCCTGCGGAAAAACCCGGCGGAAAAAACCCGGCGGAAAATCTTGGCCTGCGGGAAAACCCGGCGGAAAAAATTGGACGGCTGAAAAAACTTGGCCTCCGGAAAAACTTGACCTGCGGAAAATCTTGGCCGGCGAAAAAACTTGGCCTGCGGAGAAACCGGGCAAAAAATTTGGCCGCCGGAAAAACTTGGCCTGCGGAAAAACCCGACGGAAAATCTTGGCCTGCGGGAAAACCCGGCGGAAAAAATTGGACGGCTGAAAAAACTTGGCCTCCGGAAAAACTTGACCTGCGGAAAATCTTGGCCGGCGAAAAAACTTGGCCTGCGGAGAAACCGGGCAAAAAATTTGGCCGCCGGAAAAACTTGGCCTCCAAAAAAAACCCGGCGGAAAAACTTGGCCTCCTAATAAACCCAGCGAAAAAACTTGGCCCGCGGAAAAACCCGGCGGAAAAACTTTGCCGGCGGAAAAACTTGGCCTGCGGAAAAACTTGGCCTGCGGAAAAACTTGGCCGGCGGAAAAACTCGGCGGAAAAACTTGGCCTTCTGAAAAATTTGGCCTGCGGAAAAACTTGGCCTATGGAAAAGCTTGGCCTCCGGAAAAACTCGGCATTCAAACTTGGCCTGCGGAAAAATTGGGCCGTCGGAAAAACTTGGCCTATGGAAAAACCCGACGGAAAAACTTGGCCTGCGAAACATCTTGGCCTGAGAAAATACTTGGCCTCCGAAAAAACTTGGCCTGCGGAAAAACCCGGCGTACGGAAAATCCGGGCGGCAAAAACTCGACGAAAAAATCCCGGCGGAAAAATCTCGGCGCGGACGTGCGGCTATGCTCGCCGATCCTATATAGCCTATATCTATATATATATATAAAACATATATATATATATATATATATATATATATATATATATATATATATATATATATATATATATATATATATATATATATATATATATATATATCGATATATATATATAGATATATAGATATGTATATATATATGTAGTATATATATATATGTATATATTTAAATATATATACCTATATATATCCCTATATATATAGCTATATAATATATATATATATATATATATATATATATATATGTGCGGGAGTGCGGGCGGGCGGCGGCGCTGCGGCGCTGCGGCCGTGCGGGCGCGCGAGGGCGCGGGCAGGCGACGACTGGGCGACCTGGACCCCTCGCAAAAATGTTGCAAAACCGGCCCCCCGGAGCCCGAAAAATCCCCGGATTCGGCTAGCTTCCGGGCGTTCCTTCCCTCCACTCGCCTGCATCCACTTCTCCGTCGGTTGCGCGAACCGTCGATGAAGCTTCGCTTGCCAGTGGCAGCGACCGGTGGCCGTCACCGTACTACCACCGTGGTGATAGTACGACGAGGTTCGCCGGGAGATCTACGTCTAATGTGTGGTTGGGCTGGCGCTTATAAGGGTGGGTGTAGACGAGCGGCCGACACCTCACGGGTTCCGCGCGCCACTATGTTTTGTGTGCGTGTCTCCTCGTTCTGCACACTCTCTCGCGGTCAGAGAAAAAATGGGTCGAATTTGGGCGATTTTTTCGGTTTTTCTTGCAGAAAAGTCGGTTTTTAGGTGTTCTAGGTTGATTTTTTCGGTTTTAGATCAAAAATTTTATAAAAAATCGTGTTTATTCGGTCTGGAAAGCGTAAAAATCGATTATTTGGTCGAAATTTCGCAAAATACCCCACCAGTGCAAAGTGGGGGCTTATACTTGAAGATCCTGGTATACTTAAAATATAGCCCCCACCCCCTCCGCAGGCAATTCAAAAATAGACCCCCACGGTTCAATTATAGCTCCCCAAATGGCCAACCTAAGTTGGACCCCCCCACTCATTCAAGACAAGCTCCCCGCCCATTCAATATCAGCACCCCACCCATTCCACTTAAGACCCCCACCAATTCAAATATAGTCCCCCAACTGATTAGAAGCTGCTTCCCAGGCGTTTCCTAAGCCTGAGAAAATAATGGGATGCTAAACTTGAACAGGTGGGGTTCTGATATTGAATGGGTGGGGTGCTTATCTTGAACGGGTGTCCGACTAGTATGCTTCATGCAAAAAAAGAGGGGGTGGGGGTATTTTGAATGGGTGGGGTGCACAACTTTAATGGGTAGAGACTCCAATTCTAATTGGTGGGGGGGGGGGGGGGGGCTATACTTAGGTTCAGTTTGGGGGGTCATAGTTGAGTAGAGGGGGGTGCTATAATTCAATACCCCCAAGACGTCTCGTGACATCCGCGAATTGGTGGGTGGCTCAAATTTCCATTGTGATAAAGCCACTGTGATGATGTTGTATTTTTGGGAAGATTGGGAGCATTATGTCACTCGGATTAATAAATGGCGCATATTCTACGACCGGGAGGGCTCCGTCTCCTGTGAGGACGACGATGGTAACGACATTAATCTCAGTGAATAGAAAAATTTCGCATCCGATTCGAGAAGACGGCTAGACATGATGTTTGATGATGCTGCAATAATCCTGAAGAACCCACACTTGATTGGATTCTTCAGGATTTGTTGCAGCATCATCACACATCATGTCTAGCCGTCTTCTCGAATCGGATGCGAAATTTTTCTATTCACTGAGATTAATGTCGTTACCATCGTCGTCCTCACAGGAGAATCTTTCAGAATCTATATTTTGTTTTTGCTGAACGCTTCTAGTCAGCAAAAGTGATTGACCCATAAACGCCAGCGTCCCTCTATCAACACACTTCTGCCGACTCTACAAAACTTGGATCCGGAGACGTTGAAAGAATGAAGCTTCATTTCCTTGATGGAACAATCAAGCCGAATTTCTTTCATAATCTCCGGATACACGATTTGTAGAGTCGGCAGAAGTGTGTTGATAGAGGGACGCTGGCGTTTATGGGTCAATCACTTTTGCTGACTAGAAGCGTTCAGCAAAAACAAAATATAGATTCTGAAAGCTGATGAAATAAGCTTTCGAATGATATATAGGTCACATGAGAAAAAGCCAAACTATATTCTGGCCATTTCCTGGTCAGACCATCTGATCGCCATGCTTCAAGCATCAATGTAAACTTGATGTTTGAAACATGGCAATCAGATGCTCAATATAAACGCGCTGGAGTTTATAAGGGTGGGGGTAGACGAGCGGCCGACACCTCACGGGTTCCGCGCGCCACTATGTTTTGTGTGCGTGTCTCCGCTTTCCGCACACTCTCTCGCGGTCAGAGAAAAAATGGGTCGAATTTGGGCGATTTTTTCGGTTTTTCTTGCAGAAAAGTCGGTTTTTAGGTGTTCTAGGTTGATTTTTCGGCTTTTAGATAGTTAATTTCATTAAAAATCGTGCCTAATCGGTCTGAAAAGCCTAAAAATCGATTATTTGGTCAGAATTTCGAAAATGCGATTTTTAAAGTTTTTCATGTAAAAAAGTATAGGTTTTTGCTTTTTCTAGAGTGATTTTTCGAGTTTTTAACTATTAAAATCATCAAAAAAATCGTTTTTTTTTGTCGGAAATGTGAAAAATCGATTTTTTTTTCAAAAATTTCCAAAAAAAAAATTTTTTAAAGTTTTTTTTGTAATTTTGAAAAATAGAATTTTCGTGTTTTTTTCCAGTTTTATTCTTCAATTTTCCGGATTTTATACTTCATGGAATTGTCCAAAATCGTGTTTTTTAGTCTGAAAAATAAATCTTCAAAAATTGTACTTCAAATGCTTCATGTGATGTTGGGAAGGTGATTGCTGACACCTAAAAGTCTCTGAAAATTATGTTTTCTCCCGAAATCTCCGGAATTCCTTCGATTTGCGTCGATATTCCATTTAAAATGCATTTTTTGGTCCACAAAAAATAACTAAATTCAAATTTTTTCCTCTTCGCGCCGTTTTCACCACCGGGAGAGCGGAGCATCGTTGTCTTTTTTGTCTGCGTCTCTCTGAAATACACACTGCATCGTCGCTCGCGCGGCGCCTGAAAGGGTGTGTATTTTTCGATTTTTCCAGCCGTTTTTGAGCGAATTTTCGAGAAATCTGTTTGTTTTTCAGGGTAAAACGACGCAAAAAGACCAGAAGAAGGACGAGAAGGTCAGAATCGGAGATAAATACCGATTTTCTGACCTTCAAAACGCACAAAACCCAGGGTCGCGCCGAAGGCGCTGTGCATTTTTTTCCAGGATTTTTGAGGGGTTATCAGTGGATTTTTTGTGCCAAAAAAACCCAGCGAAGAGATTAGCCAGGTGCTCGAGTTCGTGGTGGCAGACATATGCATCTGTCACTCGACTTGAATGCTCGGCGAACTCAACGCGCCATTTTTTTTACCTTTTTTTAAATTCTGGGTGTAAAATCGATGAAAAGAGCGATCTGTTGTAGAAATGAAGGAAATTTTCACATCGGAGCAGGTGAAAATGGTTTGAGAACCTAGAATTTTCACAATCCGCTGTTCCATTATTTGAAAAACCGCCAAAAATCGCATCCCGCTAAACCCAGCGCAATGCGTTATTTCGGAGTGTCGTTGGGGAATTAAAATAAATCTTGAATTTCCGATTTTTCAAGCTATTTTTTTGGTCAATTTCGGTCATTATTAGTGGACTTTTTTGGTTTTGAGTCGAAAAATTGTCAGAAAAACGATAAAAACCGAGAAAAACCTTGAAAAAACACTTGCAATTGAGAAAAATTGGTGATTTTCGAGCGAAATGGATTTTTCAGGAAAATCAATGGTTTCGGGTAGTTTTCTATGATTTTTGGTAATTTTTAGTGATAAATTTATCGATTTTCAGCATTTTTTAAGCTGCCAACTCATATTTGGACCAACTTCAACACCGAAATTCAAGAAAAACATGAAAAATCGGAAAAAAATGGAAAATTTCGGCCAAAATCGAGAAAATCAGCGAAATTCTTTGAGAAAAAGCATTTAAAAAGATGATAATGATCATAAAAATAACGAAATTTGGTTCGAGAAACCCTCAAAAGTCACAATTTTCGACCAAAAATATGGATTTTGCTCGAAATTTCACAAAAAACCGAAAAATTGAAAATTTTTGGCAAATATTGCAAAAATTGATCAAATTCTTCGAAAAATGAGTCTAAGACATGATCAGAACTCAAAAAATTGTAGTTTTTTTGGTGTAGAAATATTGAAAAACCCCCAAATTGTGACCAAAAATATGAATTTTCGCCAAATTTTCACCCAAAATCAGAAAATCATCGATTTTAAACCATTTTTCGTCTATTTTTCACTCAAAATAGCGAACATAGCCGGTTTCTGATGTTTGGAACACTAAAAATCAGCTGAAAATCCAAATTTTCGCATAAAATTCGTATTTTTCGGGAAAAAAAAAGTTTGTTGGAAATTTTTTTTTCCGAAAAATACGAATTTTAATTGAAAACACTAGATTTTCGGCTGATTTTTAGTGTTCCAAACGTTAAAAACAGGCTATTTTCGTCTATTTTAGGCGAAAAATAGACGAAAAATGGTTTAAAATCGATGATTTTCTGATTTTAGGTGAAAATTTGGCGAAAATTCATATTTTTGGTCACAATTTGGGGGTTTTTCAACATTTTTACACCAAAAAATCACAATTTTCGAAGTTTTTATCATGTTTTAAAGTCATTTTTTGAAGAATTTAGTCAATTTTTGCGATATTCGACAAAAAATTTCAAATTTCGGTTTTTTTTTTTGTGAAATTTCGAGGAAAATCCATATTTTTGGTCGAAATTTGTGATTTTTGAGGGTTTCTAGACCCAAATTTTATGAATTTCATGGTTATTATCATGCTTTGAGAACTTTTTTCAAGGAATTTCGTTGATATTCTCGATTTTGGCAGAAAATTTCCAATTTTTCATGTTTTTCTTGAATTTCTGCGTTGAAGTTGGTCCAAATACCAGTTTGTAGCTTGAAAAATGCTGAAAATCAATAGATTTAATACTAAAAATCATAGAAAACTACCCAAAAACATTGATTTTCCTAGAAAATCCATTTGGCTCGAAAATCACCGAATTTTCTCAATTTCGAGTGTTTTTTCAAGGTTTTTGTACCGATTTTTATCTCTAAAAATCACGACTTTTCTCTACTTTTCACTAGCAAAAATCACCCAAAAATTCCACTGAAAATGATCGAAAAATGACCAAAAAATGGGCAGAATTCTGAAAAAATCGGAAATCACGACGTCTTCTGAATCCTAACGAAGGCTGATTTTCAAAAACAAAAAAAAATTCAGAATCCAGAATCCACTCAACAATGAATCCTGAATCCTTGCTGACGTCTTCGGAGTCGATGCACCATGTCTTCGGAATCTGAAATCTAGAACCATTCTTTTCTTGACCCCCTGTTTTCAGAAACGCTTTCAGAATCCTCCCAAATCTTCAGAAGCCAGAATCCTCTTCGCGATGCCTTCCGACGTCTTCTGAAGCTCATCAAGATCTTTTCTGAATACGGTATTAACGATATTCTCTAAGGGGAAACGCGCTCCATCGCCAACTTGGCTGAAATTTGAATTTTCAGCTTTCCCGCCGTTTTGAAAACAATGAAACATGTTTTGGCGGGTGCGTGGACTTCTCGTGGACAATTCGACTGATGCCCGAGTTGTCCACGAGGAGTCCACGCACCCACCGAAACATGTTTTGCTGTTTTCAAAACGGCGGGAAAGCTGAAAATTCAAAATTCAGCCAAATTTGCGGTGGAGCGCGTTTCCCCTTAGAGAATATCGCTAATATGTCTTCTGATTTCCTTCGAATTTCTGAATTTCTAGTAGAAAAATCTCTATTTCTCCTCTGCTGTTTTCCAGATTTTTCGCCCATTTTTTTGGTCATTTTTCGGTCATTTTTAGTGGAATTTTTGGTGACTTTTGAAGAAAAAATTAGAGAAAATTCTTGATAATTTCGGTCAAAATTTATATCAAAATTGACCAAAAAACCTATTTCTCCCGAAAAATACAATTTTTTATGGGAAAATCACAAATTTCGACCAAAAATATGGATTTTCCTCGAAATTTCGCAAGAAACCGAAAATTTGAAAATTTTGCAAATATTGCAAAAATTGATTAAATTCTTCGAAAAATGACTCTAAAACATGATAATGACTATGAAAATTGTGATTTTTCGGTGTAGAAATAGTGAAAAATCCCCAAATTGTGACCAAAAATACGAATTTTCGCCAAAATTTCACCCGAAAGTCGAAAATCAGAAAATCATCCATTTTAAGCCATTTTTCGTCTATTTTTCACTCAAAAAATGCAAAAATAGCCGATTTTTAACGTTCGGAACACTAAAAATCAGCTGAAAATCTAGTGTTTTCAACTAAAATTCATATTCTTCGGAAAAGTATTTTTTATCAAAAATACGAATTTTTATGTGAAAATTTTGATATTCAGCTGATTTTTAGTCATCCAAACGTTAAAAATGGGCTATTTTCGTCTATTTTAGGTGAAAAATAGACGAAAAGTGGTTTAAAATCGATGATTTTCTGATTTTCGACTTTTGGGTAAAATTGTATTTTTGGACACAATTTGGGGGGTTTTTCAACATTTTCACGCCAAAAAACCACAATTTTTATGGTTTTTATCATGTTTTAAAGTCATTTTTTGAAGAATTTGGTCAATTTTTGCGATATTCCCCAAAAATTTTAAAATTTCGGTTTTTTTGTGAAATTTCGAGGAAAATCCTAATTTTTGGTAGAAAATTGTGATTTTTGAGGGCTTCCAGACCCAAATTTTGTGATTTTTTAGATTATTATCATGTTTTTGAGAACTTTTTCAAGGAATTTCTCTGATTTTTCCTGTTTTTCTTGAATTTCTGCGTTGAAGATGGTCCAAGTGTCTGTTTGTAGCTTGAAAAATGCTGAAAATCAATAGATTTAGTTCGAAAAAACACTAAAAATCATAGAAAACTACCCAAAACCATTGATTTTCCTGGAAAATCCATTTGGCTCGAAAATCATCGATTTTTCTCAATTTCAAGTGTTTTTTCAAGGTTTTTCTCAAATTTTATCGTCTTTCTGACATTTTTTTGACTCAAAACAAAAAAAAATGTTCACTAATAATGACCGAAATCGACCAAAAATAACCGGAAAAATCGAAAATTCAAGATTTATTTTATTTCTCCCAACGACACTCCGAAATAACGCATTGCGCTGGGTTTAGCGGGCTGCGATTTTTGGCGGTTTTTCAAATTGGGGGAAATAGAGGATTCTGAATTTGGAGCATTCTCAGCTATTTTTAGCCATTTTCTCTCCGAATTTTTACTCTGAAACTTAAAAGATGAAACATGTATTCACTTTTCAATACAAAATCAGTAACACTGGATCAAAAATAGCAAGGAAAATAGGATAAAAGCTGGAAAACGGGGATGGATGAGATTCAGAGATTCAGAGATTCTGAAAATCCCGCAGATCTGATGTTTTTCTTTATAAACAACAAAACAACTAAAAAAAAAATTAAACATTTATTTATTCTAACCCGAATAAAAGTTAAAAAACGGAATTTATGTAATGAACATATTCTCTGTTGCAATATCCGTTTGGAAACGTGATTTCTGAAAAAAATAACTTTGTGGCAAGTTGACGAAAATTGACAGAAAGATGTTTCTAATTCATTCAGAAGGATTTTCCATAAGATACAATACCGGTCAATAGTATATTAAGTTTTGGTGTTTTCAGTTGAAAAACTTCAACTTTGGGGGTCTGGGAAAGGATATTAAATTTGACCGTTTGATTTAAAACTTTTTGGGTGTATACATCAACTCTAGAACTCTATTTTTGTAGTTGACAACTATTTTGTGCGACCTCTTTTAAAGACGGTGTGTCCCTTTAAAGTGGGCCGATGCAAAATTCCCGCATTTTAAGTGCAATTTTCACCAATTTTAGGGTCTTCTGCATTTCACGAGCCATATCATTTCTAGAAGGGTTCGTACAAAAAAGTTGTCAACTGCAAAAATGGAGTTCTAGAGTTGATGTATGCATTCAAAAAGTTTCAAATCAAACGGCCATGTTTAACATCCTTTTCCAGACCCCTAAACTTGACGTTTTTCCACTGAAAACACCAAAACTTAATAGACTATTGACCGGTACTGTAAAATGAAAAAATAGACTTGCCTATAAAAACTTGCTCTCTCTACCATCCCAAATATCCAGATCTCTCTGTCGGTTGCCTTGAGTGATCTATTTTCAATTTCCTGAAAAATTGAAATGTTGCTTTTTTTTTCAAAAATCCAAAAAAATCACTTACCATATTCTAGACCTCACTCACTGTGTTTTTGTCAATTTTGGAAACCTTAGAAGCAATTTCCTGCAATGTACATGATTTGTTGTATAGTCCAGTTGAAAGATGTCTACAAATAAAAAATGTATATTGAGAAAAAAATAATCAAATTTTTTCAGTTACCTACTTTTTAAAGTCATTGACCGACGAACATTCAAACTGGAAAAATTGAAGAAAAAAACTAAAAATTCCCACGCAGAAATTTCGAGGAAATTAAAAGACTGTGGTTGACCAACGAGCGATCTTTCCTTTTTTTTGAGCTGAAAAATAAATCAAGAATGGGCTAATGAAAAGTTCTCAACTCACCACTATCTCAAACTTTTAAAAAATCTTCAAAAAAAAAAATCAAGTAAAAGAAAATAACCGAGTCGGAAAAGACCTCTTAATACAGATAGGGGCCAACGATAACCGTAATCGGATAAGAGAATATACAAAATATTGGAATTAGAGAAAAATAAAAACTAAAAACTAAAAAAAGGGGACATCGTAGACGGGACGTCATGGAAGAGTAGTGAATGAATTGAAAATGAAGAAAAACTGAGAGAGTATGGAAGGAAAAGACGCAGAGAAGTAGAAAAGTGTGGCACAAACAAGTGCCCGGAGCTGAAAAGAAGATAGGAGAAGAGTGGTCGGCACTGGCTGGGACGGAGTGTACACCACAAAACAAAAAGGAGGAGAGCGCATAACTCGATGAGCATAAGCATAAATGAGCATAACTCGATTTATGGGCTATTCTGTACCTTGAAACATCAATTTTCTAGAGCAGGAGAGCAATACGGTTAAAATGAGTATAAACATGCCAAGGTTTGGAAAACTCCATTTTTGGAAATCTTAGTTTATGAGATTCTGTTAACCTGAAAACATGCAAATCTGCATATTCTGCTGTCAAAAAACCAATAAGAGAAAAATAATCACTAAAACCAATTTATTTACTCCGTACAGAATATTTTACCAGTAACGGTACTGCAAAAAATATACAATAAAAAAGCAGAATTTGTCCTCGTAATCGTTATTGCGTCGACTTCGTAGATGGCTGTACAAGTTTCTGAAAAAAGTTCTCATAATTTTTGAATTTTTAGAATTTTCAGGCTTCAGAATCCCCCCACATAATAATGATTTTGAAAAATAACTTACCAGAAAACCCGAAAAATTCCAAATCCAACACGTCCAGCATCCCAAACACCCAAATTTGACCCGATTTTTCTGAAAAATGTTGTAAAGGTCGTCAGTGGCCGGCACCCCTCACCAACCTAGTGTAAAGAGTCGTAAGTGGCTCGCCTCACTCGGTTACCCCGTTAACCCTTTCTCTGGTTATTCTATCACCAAAGGTTCATTTCCAGACCCACATGGCTCAAGTTCACTCGAGACGGTCACGACGCCTGCGTCTCTTCATGACACACGCTCTCTCACCGCGCACACCAACGGACCATTCGTTTTGGCGCGCGCGCCAATCTCTCGTCGTCTGGCGTCTCACCCTCTCGCGGACCGGTATAAAAGGAGGACGGAAAGCTCATTCAGGGCAGTTCTAACGACGTACATTTGTTTTACCGTTCCTTTGAGTTTACCCCATTCGTCCCCTTTGCTTTCCCTAGTCCCTACCCCAATGCACCTTTAACTTGTAGCTTCTTATAAGCCTTAATAAACCTGTAGTCATATCCACGCTTACCACATCGCTTATCATTTACACGCTTCCAACATCCCGCGCTTACTGGTAGCAGCGAGTGCGAGTGGCGTCTCATTAAGTCGCTCGTACCTCGATCCGCGTTAAGTTTATTAGGTTTTCCCTACATTTTAGTGCATTTTAACTAGGCTTTAAGCATTGCCCTATTTTTCTTCCCTCTCTATTCATACGTAGGCTTAGTTTGGGTGGTTAAGTAGGCGCTTTGGGCGTTTCTGGGTACTTCTCTCTTTATAAGGGCTATAACGGTCGCGTTAGTAAGTTAGTTTGGGATTAAGTGCGCATATTTATGGTCACGTTTTTATGCGTTGTGTCTTTTCCCTCTCTTTCTTATTTCGTTAACGTTTTCTTTCGTTTACGAATAACTCCAGGGCGATAATCGCTCTTTATCACATTTTTCCCTGTCTCTTACCGCCCGGCATGCGCGCCGGCGGTTTCTCGCTAATTTTCCCGTATTTTTCAGACACAGCTTGGTACAAGTTCGCAATGAACAATCAGCGCCCCCCATGGGCAACGTCTACAGAATTACGGATCCCACCCCGCGGCGAAGTCACAGCGTCACACCTCAATCGTCACCGAAACCACGTCCTCCAGGATTTCTCTTCGGTGGCTCAGGAGATTGCATCTCTATCAACGGAGATTGCTCATGTGAAAGCGCTGGCGGCACGTGCTCAGTTCGTATCCGACGAGGTCAGGAAACAGCAAGTCAATTTGGAGAGTGAGGTAAGTGGTTCGTTGAAAATTTTCACTGAGCAAATTAGTAGTATGGGAGGGGAGGCTACCCCAGGAGCCGGCGGTCACACAACCGTCGGAGGGGCCGGCTTCCCTACTCACCCCCGCTCCCCTTCCTCTCTCTCAGCTGTTGTTTTGCCAACAACAGTTCTTGCTAATCTTGCTCCGGAGAGCAATAGTTCAGGTCCTCGTTCACCGTTGTCAGCTTCAAAGGAAACATTCGAAAATCCAACCGATTCGGATTCTGAGAAGATGAAGGACAGCAACAGCGAGCACAGTTCGATGCACACGGCTAAGGATGGAAGCGAGTTTGCCACTCCAGTTCATACTGATGGCAATGACGGAGATTCGGTTCACTCAATCGAAGTGGATGACGAAGAAGTATTGAAGTCTAGTGAGGGGAACACTAGCAATTCGGGAGCAAGCAACGAGCATCCCGTGAGCGTGACAAATTCTCCTGTGAAGTCATCTCAAGGAGACGGTACACCAATGGAACCCGCCGAACGAGGAGATCTTGGCGACAACAACGGTGCTATCATTAAAACAAAATTCGATATCGAGTCACTTCTGCGTACGTTTCAGAAGCAAGTCGAGGATCCAGATGACCAAAGTGGATCTCTCGCAGGTAACAACGGTACTCCAGGAGCCACGGAATCTACATTCCGTGGAGGAGCAGCCAGTACTAGTAATAGTGCAGCAATTCAAATAGCTCACAAGAGCACCTCTAATGCAAAAGACTCTCTTCAGATTAGCACAATTGGATTCGAAAAAGGCACACGTTTACATCAATATGGTGGAACAGCCAAGGAAGATTTGACAGCTTTTCGGAAGGCATTCGACGATAGGATGAAACTTGTTTCAGAAAAGAACAAAGGAAAGGAAGTCGAGTTGCTTATCACTTATCTCAAGGGTAGTGCAAGAGAAGCAGTTGATTATTGGTTAGAGGAGAAGTCGTCAGCAACGACGGAAGAAATATTCGATTATTTGGCTTCAATGTTCGAAGGTCAAGCAGTCGAAGAAGTTCTTCAGGAAGAATTGTCAGAAATCAAGCAAAAGAGTACAGAAACAGTATCAAGTTTCTATGCCAGAGTTGGTCATTTGGCTCGTCGTGCATTCAAGACAGCCGGAAAAGAAGCAATCAACGATGTGATCAAGGATCGTTTTGTCAATGGATTGCGGAAGAACATCAAGGTTCATGTCAGGTTACTGAGACCTAAGACAGCTCTGGAGGCACACAAGGCAGCACTGAAGGTGGAACGAGACGTCTATCCAAGCAACGAGTCATTGGCGACGTCATCTACTGTGCAACAGCAGCTCAATGGTCTGTCCAAGCAAATGGATAGCATGGAGGTCAGCAATCGAGACGTTCTCGATCGGATTTCAAAGCTGACGGACGCTCTTCTCGAGACGAAGAGTGAGGACAATAACAAGAAGAAACCGAAGCAGTCCAAGCGAAAAGTAAGTAAAGGTTACTGTTTTAGCTGCAAACAGAAAGGACATATCAAGAAGGACTGCAAGAAGAGTCAGAAGGAGCGGAAGACAAAGAAGGCTCAAGCTGACAAGCAACAACCAGCAAATGCAGAAGAAGAGGAGCAGACGATAGCTTCACTGGAAAGCATGCTGGCGGAGAGAGATGAGCAGATCAAGAAACTCATCGCTCGTACAAGACGAAAGGGTGGAAGGAAGGAATCTTCAAGTTCAGAAGACATGGTGAACAGTCTCGTCTGGACTCAAGGATCTTCCAAGAACAAGGACAAGAACACCCGATCGACAACTGAGCACAAGATCAATCTACTACGTCGTCCGATGATAGCACAGATACCCATCGTGGCGAACAAGGTTGGTTGCTCAGGGCTCGTAGATACAGGAGCCAGCATCTCTATTGCTAATATGGAGATGACAGTGGTTTTGGGGATAAAGGAACTTCAGAAATTCGAAGCACAACATGCACTTGGCATAGCCGGAAATGCTGTGGAGATGGCTGGATCAGCAATGGTCGATTTCACAGTTGGATCGTATAAGGTCAAACACCGAATCCACTTCACGAAGCAATCATGTACAACATCCGGACCAAATGGATACCATTTCATTCTCGGTAACGACTTCCTATGCAAACTTCCACGATTCTACATGGACTACAACATGTCGGAAATGTTCATCGGAGAGGACGTCTTACCAATGGGTCCCGGAAATCGGAGTAAGATCAGAAAGGCTAAAGTAAGTGTTGTCGTTTCGCAAGAAACTATCATCCCACCCCAAAGTGAAGCCATGGTTACATGCAACATACCCGCTGGATCCCAGGTACCTTCAGATATCCCAGGAGTGGTCGAGACCCCTATCTCACCAAGGGACTGTCTGTCGGTTGCCCCAGCTGTGGTTAATCTTAACTCAATCAAACTATTGTTTACCAACTCATCTGATGAGGAGGTTATTCTTTTAAAAGATGAAGTTGCAGGTGAAGCTTTTCCGTTTCCAGGAAAGCATCATGTTCATAGTGTTTCGAAAAGCACTAAGAATTTTCCAGTCATTCGTTCAGTGGAACTGGAAGTGGATCCGGAATTCAGGATCGATCTGTCGAAATGTGAAGGCATCTCAGAGCAGGAGAAGCAGATTCTTCAGGAGACTCTGGATGAATTCAAGGACGTGTTTTCAACAAACGCATACGACCTTGGAAGTTCTAAAACGGAACCAGTTCACATATACACAAGCACGGAGGTACCAGTCAAGGCCAGACCGTACCGAGTTCCAGTCAAGTTCCAGGAGGAATTGGAGAAACACATCAACGGATTACTCAAATCAAAGAGGATCACAGAAAGCAACACTCCATGGACAAGTCCAATCGTCTTAGTCAAGAAGAAGAATGGATCACTTCGAGTGTGCTTGGACTTCAGAAAGCTGAATGAAGTCACCATCCCAGACAACTATCCGCTACCACGGATCGAATCAATCATCGAGAAGGTTGGTAAAGCCAGGTACTTTTCATCATTGGATATGGCTAACGGATACCTTCAGCTTAGATTGGATGAGGAATCTTCATACAAATGTGGATTTATCACTGAAAAGAGAGTGTATGCCTATACACACTTGCCATTCGGACTTAAGTCAGCTGCTTCTTATTTCCAAAGAGCTCTGAAAACAGTCTTGGCAGGTCTCGATGAGGAAGTCATGCTTTACATAGATGACGTTCTCATTTTCAGTAAGACTTTTGAAGAGCATATTCAAACGCTCAGAAAAGTTCTTCTTAGGTTCTGGAATTTCAACTTGAAGGCGTCACCGAAGAAGTGTGAATTCGTCAAGGAGTCAATCACATTCCTTGGACACGAAGTGAACGGAGACAACTACTCTCCAGGACAGGCTAACATCAATGCAGTCAAGAAACTTCCAACGCCGACAAACGTCAACGAGCTCCGAAGATTCATAGGAATGACAGGATTCTTCAGAAGATTCATCAAAGGATATTCTGACATCGCGGAGCCACTCATTCGATTGACACGGAAGGACACGAAGTTCGTATGGAAGGAAGAGCAATAGAAAGCAGTCGACACTCTACGTGATGCACTGGTTAGTAAACCAATACTCGTCTTCCCAGACTACAACAAGGAATTCCACATCTTCACGGATGCCAGTGCAGTTGCGCAAGGAGCAGTGTTGATGCAGACAGATCCGGAAGACGAGAAGGCATTCAAACCGATAGCTTATGCTAGTCGTACACTCACCGGACCCGAGTCAAGAGTTGCAGCAGTACAGAACGAGATGGGTGCTATCATCTACGCACTGAGGCATTTCAAGCCGTATCTCTACAACGTTTTGGCAAAGAATAAGGTCAATGATGCTTTAGGTCGTTGGCTAGTGGAACTGCAGCAGTATGACATCGAAATCGTGCACATTGACGGAAAGAAGAATACGGTAGCCGATTGTTTGTCCAGAGCAGTAGAGGAGAATGTGACACCGACGGAGGAGGAGCTCAAGGATATCATCGAGTTTCCAATATGCATGACAGTTTCGGAGTGTCCAGGAGTCTTCACAGCTCGAGGCAAACTACCAGTCAACATCGTTGAAGAGCAGGACAAGGACTTCCAGGTATCCATGATCAAGAAGTTCCTTTTGCAGCCATCGTCACCAATCGACGATTTATCGGAGGAATGGTTACCAGTTCTGGAAATGGTGGAGATCTCACCAAAAGGAGTACTAGTGGTCAACTTCAGAGGATCACCAAAGACAGTAATCCCGGAGAGCATGCAGAAGCTGATCTTCACAGCATTCCACGACGATATGGTTTCCGGAGGACATCTCAACTGGAGAAAAGGATTGCACAAAGCACAGTCAAGATTCTTCTGGCCAGGAATGAAAGCACACTTCATTCAGTGGGCTCAGGAATGCATCCCGTGTCAGAAGAAGAGGCAGAAGAGCTCATCACTCAGAGAACCTCAAGCAATCGCAATCACCAACAAAGTGTTCGAGAAAGTAGGTATGGATTTAACTGGTCCATTCAGAGAATCGGACAGGAAGAACAAGTACTATATCAACATCATCTGCTGGTTCTCGAAGTACGTCATCGCAGTGCCACTCCCAGATGCAACTACGAAGACAATCATCACAGCCATCATGGAGCAATGTGTACTCAAGTACGGATCACCATTGGAGATCGTCACAGACAATGCCACGTCGTTCACATCAGCAGTCTTCAAGGCATTTTGTGAGGCGTTGAGCATTTCACATCACCTGGCTATCCCTCACCACTCGAGAGGAAATGGAGCCACGGAGAGGTCGTTCAGGACATTTCACCAGATGATCGGAAAGTATGTCAACGATACACACACGGATTGGGATTCAATTCTCAGTAAGGTCACTTTCGCTTACAATACGTCGATTCACAGTACTACCGGAGAGACCCCGTTCTATCTGATGTTCGGAAGAGATCCAATTTTCGCCATTGATCAAACGGTCAACCCAAGATCAGCAACATCAGACGACGTCGACATCGCAGTCTTCAAAAGACAGCTCACCAACAACATGCAAGAAGCTTGGAAAACAGCAGCCGAACATTCACGAGGAGCACAACTTCGAGCTCAAGAGATTGCCAACAAAGGATCTCGTGGATCAAACATAAAAGTTGGAGACAAAGTCATGATGCAGAACTTCAAGTCTAAGGTGAACTTATCTCGTAAGTTAGTACAACCTTGGGAAGGTGAGTACAGAGTGTTGGACATCAAGAATTCGGAAGCGCTGGTCCAGGATTTATCAAGACCATCAGCGGAACCGAGACGGATACATTTGGACAAACTGAAGAAATACGTTGTTCAAGAAGTCACTCAGGAAATCCAACAGTCACCGAAGCAGAAGGAGTCATCGGCAGTCGTTCCAACGAAAGAGGTCACGGTCAAAGAAAACAAAGCTGCAAGAAAGAAGCCAGGCAGGCCAAAGAAGGAGTCTTCGGAAGAGAAGGTCGAGAAATCGAAGCCACCTCAGAAGAAGAAACAGCAGCAGGAGACCAGTACCGACCAAGCAGTTGACAATAAGAAAGGACAAGTCGCAGCCGAGCAGTCAAACAGTCGACGAAACCCAAAGAGGAACACACGGATGCCAACCAGATATCTCTGAAAAGAAGCCGAACAGGTATTCCAAATGTTCGGGTCACCCAGTTTCCCTCAGTCACTCCAGGAGCACGGGAACCCTCATTCCCGTGAGGAGCAGACTATCGAAATTCCGTTCATTTCCCATTATAAATTGAACGACATACATTGAAAATGTCTGTAGAATTTTTCTCTAATATTTTCTGCAGATTTTTCTCAATTTTTTTCGCAGGAATTCTACTCGAAATTCGCGAATCGATCTCAGTTCGAATTATTATTCCGAAATTCGAATGACGAAAACTAAATTTGAACGTCGCGCCGAAATCACGACGGACTACTGTAGACAACAGGTCTCACAACGAAGTGCAACATCGCGTCACGGTGTTTGCGGACAGAGAGGATGACAGGCGTAGCCTAAAAACATTTCGTCATTTTTCATTTCTCTGCGATCGATTTACGGGCACATTTTATATGCACCCGTTTTAATTTTCCCGCAAACCCCTTCGCACAATTCCTTTAAAAATTCTACTCGAGAAATCCGTTAAATTTCTCTTGTAAAAATCGCGAAATCGTTGTTCTAAACAGCAATTTGGTTTTTCCAGAAAACTCACAATCGTGCACAAGCAACAGCCAATGGAGAAACTCCACCAACCAACCAAGCCACCAGCCAAAGCAAAGAAGAAGCAGAAGACGTCGCGAGACGCAGAGGATACCGGAACCCAGCAGGTATCAATGGGCGACGTGGCTACTCCAGGAGCCTCCGGTCACACAACCGGGGGAGGAGCTGGTCCGTCGCTCAAGTCTTCCCCCACCACCCACTCATCACCATCTAATGGTGTTGCCAGTAATCATTCGGCTTCGGTCGAGATTCAGGAAAAGAAGGAAGAGCGACGCAGTGCTCGTATGAGACAGTTCCGCGAGCAAGTCGAACTCGAAAAGGAGATGCACGAGCTTTTGGATACAACCGACGAAGAAGAGGAAGAGGAGGAGAAAGTCGAACGTTCCGAGTCGCCCATGACTTTTCATGCCATTCCAAGAGGAGACAAGGTCAAGAGAGACCACTTGCCAGTCGATGAGATCGTGTGGACCACCTACAGAGACCCACCGAAGGTTCCCATCACCATCAACGGACACCCGTGTACGGCTCTCATGGCTGTCGGAGCGCCACTTTGCGCTATGGGCATTGGCTTCGCCAGTTCGATCGAGATCCCAGGCTTCACCCCAACCCGTCGCGTCGTTTCGCATCCCGCCATCGATTGGGAATTAGCCGGTTTCACGGATGTCGAGCTGACTATCGGAACCTGGACGAGAAGACACAGAGTATATCTCACCTACGGACCATGCTTCTACGAAGAACCAGGAGACTACCAAGTAGTTCTCGGAGCCGATCTCGCAGCAATTCTGCAGCTCGAGATTGTTGAGACGGAGCACATGACTTTTCACGTCGAATTCGACCTCGGAGCACTTGGAATCCAGTCGGAGTATCCACCAGTCGAAGGCATACGACTACAGTAAGATCGAGATGGAGACGATCCATCGAGCCAACAGTAAACCAGAGAAGTTAAAAGTTTTTCCTAACCCTATAAGTTTACGGTTATGATCGACCGGGACGGTTCGATCTTAACGGGGGAGGTGTAAAGGTCGTCAGTGGCCGGCACCCCTCACCAACCTAGTGTAAAGAGTCGTAAGTGGCTCGCCTCACTCGGTTACCCCGTTAACCCTTTCTCTGGTTATTCTATCACCAAAGGTTCATTTCCAGACCCACATGGCTCAAGTTCACTCGAGACGGTCACGACGCCTGCGTCTCTTCATGACACACGCTCTCTCACCGCGCACACCAACGGACCATTCGTTTTGGCGCGCGCGCCAATCTCTCGTCGTCTGGCGTCTCACCCTCTCGCGGACCGGTATAAAAGGAGGACGGAAAGCTCATTCAGGGCAGTTCTAACGACGTACATTTGTTTTACCGTTCCTTTGAGTTTACCCCATTCGTCCCCTTTGCTTTCCCTAGTCCCTACCCCAATGCACCTTTAACTTGTAGCTTCTTATAAGCCTTAATAAACCTGTAGTCATATCCACGCTTACCACATCGCTTATCATTTACACGCTTCCAACATCCCGCGCTTACTATGTCAAGTTTTTTGGCTAAATTTTTTTGAAAATTCTAATTCTAAATGTGGATTTTGAACCCCAAATTGCGGAAATAGATTTAAAAACTTACGATGCAACAAAAAAACAAAGTTGTTGTACTGATGTAGCTGTTTTTCGTGTTCTGAAAAAAATGGAAATTTGGAAAAATCAAAGTTTTCCATTTCTAAAAATTTTGCACTTTTCAAATCAATTTTGGTTTTTAAACTTGATTTTTAGGCTATTTTAAGACTCAAAACATTGAAAAAAGCACAGAATTTCAAAAACAAACATACCCTTCGTGGCAATTGGTTCACATTTTCTTTCAACAGCGATCAATTTCTGAAAAAAAGTTTATTTTTGAAAAAAATTTTCACTCAAAAAGCTGTTCTTGGCGCCATTTTTGGCTCTGTTCCAGTTCCTTGGACCCAGGGATGGGTCCCGGGACCCATGGGGTGGGTGACGGGACCCATCGATGGGTCCCGGGACCCATGGTTTAGGTGACGGGACCCATGCTTGGGTCCCGGGACCCATGACAAGATATGAGGAAAAATATGAACCAGAAGTCTTTCATAGGGGGAATGAATAATCACATATTCTTTGTTTCTGGTTTGAAACAAAAAGCAAACGATGAGAAAACATTTATGAAGACGAAAAAGACTCGTGTGCCTAGAATGAGACTAATAATAAACTCAGAAGCTGCTCTGCTTCTGATGTCTGACTTTTGTAAAAAATAATAGTTTCTTCTTTTTTGCTAAGGACTAGCTTCAACACGGGCTCGACAGAAAAATAGTCCATGTAACTGTTTCAAAGTAATTCAACACATTGGAACCATAATATCAAACAATAAACAATTTCTCTGCTTCATTCTTTTCTCACATTTTTTCATGGGTCCTGGGACCCAAGCTAGGGTCCCGCGGTTCAGACCATGGGTCCCGGGACCCATCCCTGGGTCCAAGGAACTGGAACAGAGCCCCATTTTTTCTCCCTTTTTCCACTTTTCAAAAAAATTCAAACCTCAAAAATTTTGAAAAAAAAATGGCTCACCTTCAACACTTCCAATTTCCTAACCAACGATGTATTTCAAACTTCCTACTGACTTTGATATCTGAAAATTACTCTAATTTTCATCTATTTTTTTTTTGTAATTTGACTTACGATACGGTGCACATTTCGTGTTGATGTGAAAAAATATAGAAATTTTCAGAAAAATCAAATAAAAATCGAGACGGAAAAGACCTCTAAACAGACAGGGGCCAACAGTAACCGTAGTAAATATAGATATTACAAAAAATAGGAGACTAAAAACTATAAATTGAGGACATCTGGAGCCGGGACGTCTTTTGGGGGGAGTAAAGGGAGAGAATGAGCATTGGAAGGGAAGAAAATAAAATTGAAAATTCCGGAAGAGGAGAGACGCAGAGAAGAAAAGGGATAGAATTTCTAATGAAAAAGGAGCTCACGTCTTCTAGGAAAAGAGGAAAGCTGTGGCCGTTGGCCACAGCCAGCCTCATTATGTCAGAATGTTTAGGAAAGAAAGAAGAAGGGGGGGGGGGGGGGGGGGGAAGAATATGAATGTGGTCAGCAGATGGGCGCCAGCTGCTGGGCGGCCACGTTTTAAGGAATTTGAAGAAAAATATATTTTTGGAATCAGCAGAAAAGGACTGTCAAAATGAGTATAAACATGACTGGACTTGGAAAAACTGGAAAAAATTTAATTTTTGGGGTCGCTCGTACACTTTCAAATTATCATAATTCCGCTAGTTTTTGATCTATTGTGCTGAGAGTTATGTTTTTTTGAAATGAGCACGATACTTTCTGCGGACGGTTGGCTGATTGTCAACGGGGCGGTCGGCGAGCGGTCGGCATTTGTTCGGTGTCTCTAGGCTTGAGTTTTTGTTTCATCAAACTCAGAATTCAAGAGACGGTCATGGTGAAAAAATATTGATAAACATAAAAAAATTTTATTGATGAGTTGACTCTAAATTCAATTCTGTTGCATTTCCTGGAGCTACAATTGGAGCAACTTGAGAAGAACTCCGACAAGGACAAAATATTAGTTTCCACATCGTTTTCTGGCTCAATGAGTTCCATAGAGCAATCATATTCCGTTCGTTGCATCCGATGTATGTGATTTGAATGACAAGAGGAGTTAGAAGAGCATCACATACTGTACAGAAAGCCATTCTCTGAAGATTTTTCGTAAAGTTTTGTTTTTTCAAAAATTTTTTTCTAACCTCCAAAATACCGATGTCATTATTTGCAAACAAAAATGGGATGAGAATCTGAAAACGGGGAATTTTTCAAAATCTGAGATTCGTAGAATCTGAAATTTCTAATTTCTTACTAATTTTGCCGCCAGAAGAACCAATATCTGCCATAAAACATATCGATCTGGTCGGTTTTGTTGTACCGAAACCAAGTGAGCCGAGTTTCGAATACTTACGAAAATCGGGATGTACAAAAGACTGGATACTATTTGAAGCATGTTGTAAATAATGGACCAATACTGAAATTTTTTGAAATAAGTTTCAAAATTTTCTGAATTTGACCAACCGAATTTATCACATAATTTGTGCGCTCTACATTCAAAAAATCTGGAATCAATAGAAATAGAAACGGATTCATAATACATTGCACATAACAAGCCAACACTATCCAGGTTACTGTAGATTTTGAGAGATTCAAATATTTTTCAGAATTCGGATAAAAATAAAGAAAGAATCTCTGAATAGTCAGCGGCGATAGTAAACATACATTTACTTGGCTAACTAGATAAAACAAAATCATCAATATAGCAGTTGCAATAAAACAAATTATAAACAATACTACCAATGATATCCATAAACCCGCAACGAATACCATACCGTTTATGGATACCAAAAAATGCCCAATTATAGCCGCAAAATAGTAGAAAATAAGAACTAAAAGTGGGACTATGATGATTACAAAAAATGTCAGGACCCCCGTAATTACTGTGATAATATAAAAGTAATTTACAATTGGAACGATTGCTGTTCCTTCGTCTCTCTTTCTGTTCAAACGGAAAATATGGATGTAAAATGGGAAAATTATAGTGAACATAAGTAGGTAGACTACAAAAATACTAAAGTAAATGGAGTTCAAAGTTTCTCCAAAATAGTCAGTGATGGTAGCTGGAATATCAAACTGACTCGAGTTTGTGAAGTTGAAAGAGAAGTTCATGGCTTAGGGCAACTGAAAACTTGTGGGAAAAAACTTCTGAGAAATTCAAGCGCAGGTGAAATTTCAAACTTAATCTTTGCCCTTTTTGACAGGTGATATTCGGGGTCTATATATATAATCTTTCCGTTTTAAAGGCTCACGAAGCATGGTCGGAGCTAAAATAGATTCTGTTTTCTGATTTTTTGAACTGTCAGATAAGTTTGCTCCAACTTGGTGACAATTCTTGAAATTTCTTGATATGGTAACCCAAAACGGTAGATATCTTTATTCACATAAAAAATTTCATTGATGAGTTGACTCGATATTCAATTCTGATGCATTTCCTGGAGCTAGAATTGGAGCAACTTGAGAAGAACTCCGACATGGACAAAATATTATTTTGCACAGCATTTTTGGGCTCAATGAGTTCCATAGAGCAATCATATTCCGTTTGTTGCATCCGATGTAAGTGATTTGAATGACGAGAGGAGTGAGAAGAGCATCACATAAGGAGCACACGCTTATGCTCTGAAAGTTCTCATTTTCGAAAAGAAGATCTCCCAATGGAATGTCATTACCTCCAAAAAACGGTAATCATTATTAGCAAATACCAATGGGAAAAAAAAAAAAAAAAAATCTGAAAACGGGAAAATCTTTTAATTCTGAAATTCTGAAACTCCGGTATTCTGAAAATTATGAGATTTTGAGCTTCTGAATTTCTGAAGGAATCTGAGGTTCTCAAGGATTCTGAAAATCAGAAATTTCAAACTTCTTACTAATTTCGCCGCCAAAAGTGCCAAAATCTGCCATAAAACATATCGATCCGGTCGGTTTTGTTGTACCGAAACCAAGTGAGCCGATTTTCGAATACTGACAAAAATTGGTACGTACAAAAAACTCGAAATAATCAATAAAATATTGATAAAAATGAACCAGTACTGAAATTTTTCGAAACAAATTTCAAAGTTTTTTGATTTTTACCAACCGAATATTTAAAAAAACTTGTGTGCTCTAAATCCAGAAAACCTGGAATTAATCTAAATGAAATTGGACCAAGAATGCATAGCACATAACAAGCCAACACTATCCAGGTTACTGTAGCTTTTGAGAAACCCAAATATTTTTCAGAATGCGGATAAAAATAAAGAAAGAATCTCTGAATAGTCAGTAGTGATAACAAGCATACATTCACTTGGCTAACTAGATAGAATAATAACAAAAATAAAACAGATGCAATAAAAAAAATTATTAGCAATATTACTAATGGTATCCCTAAAACCACAGCGAATACTATACCGATATTAGATTCCCAAATAAGCCCAATTTTATCCGAAAAATAGTAAACAAAAAGTACCAAAAATGATCCCATGATGATTTCTAAAAATAAGAAAACCCCCATGAGTACTGTAAATTTATAAAAATGTGCCATAATTTGATAAATTGCAGTTCCTTCGTCTCTTTTTCTGTTCAAACGGAAAATATGGATGTAAAATGGGAAAACTAGGACATAAGTGAGCACGTAGACTATAATCATACAGATGGAAATGTAGTTCAAAGTTTTGCCAAAATAGTCAGTGACGGTTGATGGGATAGGAAAGAGACTTGAGTTTGTGAAGTTAAGAGGGAAGTTCATGGCTTAGGATAACTGAAAAACTGTGAAAAAAAAATTCTGAGAAATTCAAGAGCAGATGAAATTTTCAAATTAATCTTCCCCCTTTTTTGACAGGTGAAATTTTGAGACTTTATGTGTACATATAGAATTCACCTGAATTCACAGAATCCGTCAGAATCTAACCTTTTCATGTTTTGGTTATATTCGTATGCAATACTGTACTAATTTGAAAACTGAAAATCATAGTTCAATAGACCAAAATACAATTTTCAGTCAAAAAGCCAAAATAGAGAGGTAGTATGAATACTGTCGCAAAGTCTTTCAGTTTTATAGCCCCGCAAAACGTAGGCGGTGCTAATAAAATGCGGGCGCTCGTAAAAATGAAAACTGAAAAACAAAAACGATGAATATGGGGGAAAATGTACGAAAAAGGCCCGTTTTCTGTATGCTAATGTAGATGCTAGCTATGCAAAAATATGCATAAAATCAGAAAACGGAACATCGTTTCTCTGTTCTTATTTTTTGAACTGTTGGACACTGCTTCAAGTCCCGAAACATTGGAAATCTAAAAATCTGAAACCATCAAGGTCTTCTAGATAGTTCCAAGTTTATTAGAGAACAAGTAATACTTGCAATAATCAAATAATACAGCATAAAATGATCAATGTGGTAGTGTGTTGAGGACACTGAATAGGAGATGAATATGGTGACAAGAAATTATCCTCCTCAGCTTTTTGCTACTTCTGCTGAAGGTCCGCCAGTTGCTTCTGAAATTCCTCGACATTGCTCTCCGCTGTTTGGACTTTTTGATGTTCCTTTATCTTCTTGTCTGCCGCCACTGTATTCTTCGGTTTTTGGTACTCCTTGATCTTCAACATTGTCTTCTTACGGTTATCTTGGATTGCTGAAAACTGAAGAGTTGATATAAGCAAGAAATCTCAAAACTTGACCATTCTCTGATAAAGCTCATAAACTCATTTGGCTCCTTCAATTTTAAATCCATCGTCTCTTGTCACATGTCGGAACTGAGGTAGCACGTATCCGTTGTCCATGTTAGGTTGGAAGCCAACTTCAATTCGATAGAGAGCAACCAGAAGACAACCTTGTTTGCGGCAAAGTAGATCTCTGTATTGTCCAAGCGCCAATCTCCACTTCTTCAAATCCACATCTTCTCCTTCATCTTCAGTTGGAATAGCATCTTGAAGTCTGGCTCCTTGTTGTGAAAAAAGGCAGGTGAGCACTTGATGAGTTCCATCGCCACCATTGTTTATGTTGCTCATTGGCGAGCATCGGATAATGTGTGGGAGCGTGATGTCCACTGAAATTGATAGATTTTCTTGAGTGAACGAACTTAATTCGACTTACTTTGTATCTTCCACATCATATTTGTGCGATTTCCAAAAGGTCATTGTAATAGGCAATATGCTTTCTGTTCGTTGCTACTCCTGTCACGTTTTTAGCAATCCACAGTTCCAGATAACCGTGAAGGTTGTAGACCTTCTTTGACTGCAAGCACGTTGCCTAAACGCTGTTACCGACACCTCCCCACGCGACATATGATGCGAGATTTCCGTATTTCACAGCGAGAAAGTGCATTCCATCGTCTGTAAAAAATAGGTTTTTTATTTTATTTTTAAAGTGTTAAGTTTGGTACCTATGTCTTCATCTTCATTGAAATTCTTGTCAGATGTCTCAAAGAATCGCATTTTCATTGGCATCAGTTCCAGGAACAATTTCATCCAGGCGCATTTGCGATGATTCTTCGAGCTCAATAGCGTATCGGAAGGCATCAAATCTCTCGTCTTGCGGCAAATAGTGGGAAACGATTTCCTTGAATTGCTCACCTTCAGTGTCATCCTTAGAATATGCAGTGATCAAATGAGGAAGCATTCCTTTTATGTTCTTTTTCCACGGGTGCGTCATATTTTCCAGATTATCCATATTTTCCCTCACCAAGTCCTCTTCCACTTTCGAATAATTCTCCAGTTTTGGATCAGGTCTTTTCACAATTGGCTCATTCTTTGGTAAAACTTTCACTACTGCTAGATCTTCACCCTCATAGGTTTGTGAACATGCTTCATTGTTTCTTCCAAAAATCTCCGAATCCGCATTATCGCCCAAGAAAGTCATGAGCCGTTCTTGTGAAGTGCACCGACGATTTTCAATCACATCGAGAGAGTTTTTGGAGGATCGTGTAACTCGAGTTTCTTCTATTTCTACTGGGAATTGATCCAGCTCAGTGATCCATTTTCAAATTTCTTGCAAAGTATTGGGACGATGTTCCCTGCGCATCTCATCTGCTTAGACTTGAATTGTTCGGTCATCCGGTTCTTGTGAAAATGTGGAATTTTGTCCAGCAAACGACGAGCTTCTGAAAGTACGTTCAAGAGCCTGGAAATTTATTTCATAAAAGTTTCTCTCACTTCATAAATGGGATAACTGGAAAAGTCCAAATCATCATGCTTCGTTTCAAAGCCAGTTTGTCCAGCAGAAACGCGCATTGGTGTCAAAGCCCTTTCTCATGTCCAATGTTCACAACAGCTGAAGACCGAAGATTCATGACTCCACCATTCGGAATCCCAATTTGATTGTTGTTACCTCTTGGAGCGATAACGACTTCTGGAGCAGAGACTGGTGTCTGAGCACTTCCGAGCATTGGAGGTTTATTACACCCTCCCCTTATGTCCGCCACTTCCGGTTCCTCAGATGCTTCTTGCTGTGGAGCAACTTTGCGTTCAATCCAATGAGCATCGTCAGCTGGAACTTCACGTCTGACTTCACAACCTAAAATGTAAAATAGAAATAATAGCAATCCAAAAGTATTAACATACCCATCCATTCGGATACCGTTGTTGATTTTTCCTTAGCAGCTTTCGCGCTATTTCCATGCCTTCCTTATGCGCGGCGCTGTCTTGTTCTGGAACTCTCTTGTCATCGTCTTTATGCATTGCACACGTGTCCTGCAAAATCGAATGTGAGAACGGTTGTCCTGATCTCTGCTGATGTGTTCAACCTACCTTTTCATTTCGAAAATTCTGTTTGTGATTGTCTGGAATGTTAACGTAACCGTAGTATTCAACATCCAGAACTGCTTGTGTCTGTTGGACCTTTGAACGTTCTGCCTGATGACCCGTGCAGGATAATACTCGGCATAAATTATGTCGTCTGGTTGGAACTGTGTCCTCCCTCTGATCCCCATCCTTCCGTTTTCTGAGCGACGGCTTCTCTTGCCATTTGCATCGCGATTTCGAAAACTTCGTGTTTTTCGGCGGGAATGTTGATGGTGTCTCCATAATAAAAGACAACGAGTCTCTGAAACTAGCTAATTTAAGGGCAGCCTCAGAATGTCCTATGTAAAACTTGCCTTCTCCAAAAAATCCATCACTCTGCTTGACCGAACCACTCCATTCATAAAGAATAAATAGCAAAAATTTCAGAATAATCACATAACAAAAAAACGTTCGGCGGAATCTCAGTATCCCGCCTTAGAAAGCCATATGATTTTTCCTAGCTACCGGGGCCCCTTTTATACCATCAGAAAGTGGGCGGGGTTTATGTTCCCAGAGGGTTGCGTAAGAGGAGAGGGGGACCCCCCGTGGTGAGGGCGGCGGGCGGTTAGTGTCGGAGGAGGGCGGCAAAGGAAAGAGAAGACGTCGGAATAGGTGCGGCTAGTGCAAAAGGGACATACCGCTACGTGGTGGTCCCCTCAAAAAAGGAAAAGGTCCCTCCGGTAGATGAAAGAAAATGAGAGAATAAGAGAGTGCCAGACACGGGGAGTCAAAGACCAACAGGTAATAGAGATCTGGTACTGTAGAAAGATCAGAAGATCAAAACTACAGTATCTATTTTTAGGGTAAAGATACGATGAAATAAACTAGATTTTTGGAATCCTCAGGGTGAGTTAATCTAGTAACTATACTGTCGAAAACTTTGTCCGGTCCATATTTTTCAAAATTGCTGCCAATGCGTTCTGTATGTCCATGTTCCTTTGAAAAACTGCGCATTTTTTGGTCTCAACACTCAAAGCTACCGAACAATCCAAAACTCCAATCAAGTGAAAATAAATGTATTCATCTTCCTATGTATATGGCTCTTGGTACTGTAGTAGGATCATAACATCAAAGCTTTTGTTGTTGGGATACATATACAGTGAAATGAACTCGATTTTTGTAATCCTTATGACTGAATTGGTGTAGTGGGCATATACTGGAAGAGAGAGAAAAACGTTGTGATTTCCAAACAGAACACCAAAAAGACAGAATTGGTTTTTCTGAAAATTGTGTTTTTATCGGTTTTTGTACTGAACGTGCCCGAAAAGTCAAAAAAATAAATTTCAATTCTTTTTCTTCAGATTCTTACATATGTAAAAACGGCTCCGAGACATTTCGCAACTACGACATTTCGCAACTCACCCCAATTTCGCAACTGCTAAATTTTGCTACCGGTCATTTTGCAACCACGAATAAGGGAATATGTACATGCAAAAATATATGGAGAATACGTAACAAATTTTTTACGGACATTTCGCCACTAGTCATTTCGCAACTCACGTCAATTTTGCAAACGCGACAATTCGCAACCAAGAAATTTCGAAACTGGACTTTTCGCATCCAGTCGTTTTGCAACTGTACAAACTAGTTCACGTCACTTTTATTGAGTTTGTATGAGATTGAGGGTAATGTGAACTATTCCAAGTTATAGTCTTCATTTGAAAAGTTGTGATTTTAACGTGCACTGTCTACAAAAATCCGGGATTTTGTGTTTCCGAAATGACGTGGTCGCGGATTGCCGTGGTTGCGAAATGTCGTAGTTGGGAAATTGGGGTGAGTTGCGAAATGTCGTAGTTGCAAAACGACTGGCTGTGAAATGTCTCGGAGCCGGGAAAATAAAGAAAATAGCAATAGCAAGTAATGATTATGATTAGCTGACCGACCGTCGACCGACCGCATATCAGGCGGTCGGTCGGCGGACTACTATTTTGACATAGAACTTGTGATCGTCTTAACTTTCAACTCAAAATTAGAAGAAACTGAACAGAAGAATTGAAATTTATTTATATGGCTATCGGGCACCTTCAGTTCAAAAACCGATTCTGTCTTTCCGGTGATCCGTTTGAAAATCACAACGTTATTCTATCTTTTTCAGTATGTGCCCCTTACACCAATTAATCCCTACGGATTACAAGAATTAACTTCGTTTCACCGTATCTTCATCCTGAAAATAGTTACGCTAGTTTTGATCTTCTGATCACTCCACAGTACCAGATCCCTATTACCTGTTGCTCTTTGACTCCCCATGTCTGGCACTCTCTCATTCTCTCATTTTCTTTCATCTACCGGAGGGACCTTTTCCTTTTTTTGAGGGGGCACCACCACGTGGCGGTATGTCCCCTTTGCACTACCCGTTCCTATACCGACGTCTTCTTTTCTTACCTTTTCCTTAGACCGCCTCTTCTCCGGCACGGACCGTCTGTCCTCCTCACCACGGGGAGTCCCCCGGCGGGTTACGTCATGCAAAGGCGAGGTCCACCAGGCCTTAGACCCCGCCCACTTTTTGATCGTATAAAAAGGGCCCCGGTAGCTAGGAAAAGTCACATGGCTTCCAAAGGCGGGAAACTGAGATTCCGCCGAACGTTTTTTTGTTGATTTTTCTGAAATTTTTGCTATTTATTCTTTATGGATGGATGGATCAAGGATTGTCAAAGGCGAGTTCGACTCAAGACAACCCGAGGCTGCCCTCAAATCTAAATTTCAGATTCCGTCTTCATCGTGAAGCACGTTCGAAAGCAGTGAAGGATGCAATCGACGCCTTGGCCAGGAGACACGCAACGGAAGTTGAGGAATAATGCAATCTCAAGCGCAGAGGAGATGGTGCAAGGGATGTCCAATATGCCAAAGCACAGATCGAGCGGCAAGCCGGTGCACAGGTACAGTACCGGCCAAAAAGTTGTCAGCTTTGCACAATTTCAGTGCAAAATGGTCAACTTTGAGGGTCTGAAAAATAGGTTTCTCGCTGTTCAATTTTGTTAAAAATCTGTGGGTACAGAGATCGACATTAGAACTCCATTTTAATAATTGACAACTTTTTTCATAACCAATTTTAAGGAAGTTAGGTATCGTGAAAGATTACAACACGACATTTTTTTTCCAAATCCAGTGTTAATTTCGAGAAAAGTGAGACAGATTCTTTCAACGCGATCTATCGATTAAGAAAGTGGTTATGGGGAACAGTTGTCAATTGCAAATATGAAGTTCTAGAGTTGATCTCTATATCCACAAAATTTAAAAAAAAACTGAACATCGGGAAACCACTTTTTTCGACCCTCAAAGTTGACCATTTTGCACGGAAAATAAGCAACCTTTTGGCCGGCACTGTACATACATATGTAAAGCGTTTTTGTAAACAAATACCGAATTTTGTGGAAGTCTGAATTACTTCTGAAATTTCAAGGTTTCGAGAATACAAAAAATTGCCAGATTGTGGGGATTTTCGAATCATGTTTCAGAGATTCAAACATTTTGAATTTATAGTATACTGACATTCTGAGCTTTTGACGTTGAGATCCTCAAATTTTCAGATACAGTGCCGGCCATAATGATATGCCGTTTACCCTTTTTCAGTGCAAAAACGTCAAATTTGGGTGTCTGAAAACGTGTTCTAGAGTAGTCCTATTTGTATGAAAATTGGGAAATATATTGGTTGTACACAAAGCTTTAATTTGATAGTTGACAACTTTTCTGTACCATTATGTTCTCGACTGATAATCACGGGGGCCCGCAGCAACTTCAAATTTGACACTTCTCATTGTTTGAAAATTAAGGTACTTTTTTAAATGAGTCTATCTCCTCGAAAAATTGCTACACAAAAGTAGTCAACTACAAAATTAAAGCCCTATTTACAATCAATATACTCCCAAATTTTCATACAAAAAGGACTACTCGAAACCGTTTTTTCAAACACCCAAAGTTGACATTTTTGCACTGAAAAAGGGTAAACGGCATACCATTATGGCCGGCACTGTACCTGAACGCTCAGACTTAAAACATAATTGAAGGTTTAAAAATGAAATAGCTAATTTTCTAGTTCTGAATAGTGCCCAAAGCTCGCATTTCTAGAGTATTGAAATCTTATAATATTTCTATATTCTCCAGGTGAAACGTCTCATCGATTGTCGATTCCACGATGGGGACATTGAATTCCTTACGCTTTGGAACGAAACGGAGATCCAAAGCTGGCGCTCGCAGTCTTGGTTCGATGGTTTCGAGTTGAACCCGCACATTGTCAAGTATAAGGACAGGTTCCAGACTAAGTTCCAAAAAGTCTCCGCACAATGTAAGTTCATTTGGAGTATTTGTTTTTATTTGGGCAAAGTACTGTGCAATATCCATCTTACTCATTGTCATATTTCAGACTGCCGCTTCATCTTCACGCAGCCAGCAACTCCGAAGAAGTCTACCAAAGAGGTATGTTTGTGGGGGAAATTCAAATTCATGCAAAGAGTAAAACGAAAGAAGGGTGATGAGAGCATTGTAAGCTGCTCCAAAGACTGAACATTTGTCAGTAAATTTGAAGATGAAGGGGGAGACAGCTATTTTTCGGAGAGAAAGTCCGGGGGATTTTCATGAATTTTTACGCAAGCGCGCCGGTGCTTTTGTCTGCGGGCTTGCATCATATCTGACGCCTAGGCACTTCTCTGGGCGGTTCTTTTTTCTAAAAAAAAATATAAGAACATTTTCTTTGTAGTACAAAAAGTTTTCTCGGCACCGTTTTTTGAAGCCGTCTTTCTAATCACAAAAAAGTAGTTTTGACGTTTCTGAATATTTGTTTTTTTGCTCATGCTCAAAAAAAAAACGCTCAATATTTTCACAGACTATGATTGTGGTCAGCATAAAAGACAAGATTTGCTACAAACACCATCCCAACAAAGATTTGATCAAGCGTGCACTGGAAATAGCTAAGAATGAATTGAAAGAGCAGGGAAAACTATGGGTTAGTGACCTTAATCCAATTTTTCAGTTTTTCTCTTAATTTTTTGATTTTAGGGATCCGCAGTCATCAAATCAAAGACGCACGCATCAAAAACTTTGAGGAATTGTTCGTACAAGAAGAGTTCAGCAGGAAGAAGTAGTTGATTTTTGGGATCCGCAGTCGGTCATCAAATCAAAGACGTCGCGGATGCAAAATCGACAGAAGTTGCGAAATGTCGTAGTTGCGAAATGACTAGTGGCGGTGGATGACCCAAGAGAAAATGACGATGACTTTTTATTGTCATCTTTTTTCTTAACGCGTTTATTGTCCGACTCATTGTAAACTATCTTGATGATTATTACACTGGTAATGAATTCTTGATTATCTTAATAAATATGCATTTTTTTCAATAAAGTTTCATTTTCGAGTAAAATATGATTTCCAAGAAAGGTCCTCCTCCGAATTCCAGAATCTTTTTTTCTCCAAACCTAGTCTTGTTCGTACTCATTTCAACCGTCCTTTTCTCCTGGTTCCGAATATATAATTTATTCAGATCACAGTGGTATGCCAGCTGAGTTACGCTCATTTCTCTGTTTCATTTTTGCGCGCACGTCTCCCTTTCTCTAGTTGTGTACACGCCGCTTGACTTTCTGCCGTCCACTCTCTCGCGGTTTTCGCGACGAGACCCCTTGCAGATGTTGTCGAATCTACCAGGCTTTGCATATCTGCGTCTCCTCCCTCTCTTTATTGTGAATCTACGTTTCGAAATAGTCATTCTAACCCCCCAAAAGACGTCCCGACTCCCTAGATGTCCCTCCTTTTTGTAGTTTTTAGTCTCTGATTTTCTGTAATTTCTATATTCTCTATATACTCCTATCCGAATACGGTTACTGTTGGCCCCTGTCTGATTGGAGGTCTTTTTCCGGCTCGGTTTTTTATTACTGATTTTTATTTCAATTATTCAACACACGAGGGAAAATAAAAAGGTGAGAATTTGCGGCTTTATCCTGTTTTAGAGGTCCCATGAGATTTTATGCAGTCGTTCCATAAATACTTCAGCTCTTTGTCTTTTTCCAGAAAAATATCCATCGCCATAGGAATATCTGCCGCTGGAGCTGGAGTTGGAATATGCCGTCAACATTGGTCTCGATCCAAACGAAGAATCTCATATGCTCTTTTTCTTTGGAATCTCAAACTCTATTAGGCGCATTCTCGTTGGACTCGTCGCTGACCACAAGCTCCCATTGCCAAGAGGTCTTGGAGAAGACACAATTGCGCAACCGTCTTTGGATATACATTATCTCACTGGCAGTAAGTTTTTTGAACCATTTTTGTCACTTCACAAGTCAATGAGTTTCAGAGTTGTGGAATCCTCACCTTCTTCTGCTTCGCTTTCGATGGATATTACCTGTTGGTCATCTACTCTGGAGCATTCGGCATCCGTCTTCTGTGGAAGAAACTTATCACCTTAATCATTATGTATTGCATTGTTTGACTGTCCTGTAACTATAGATTTTTCTCTAATAAATTTGTAACTATCTAGAAGGCTGTTTTCTAGTTAAAATTCTTGCAATTCTCTGTTTTCCGAGTTCTTGGTATTTTTAAACATGTGGGTAAACTCCGGAATGTCAATATATCTCTTTGAGTTTCTTTCTTCAGAAATGCACTAAAGTAACCTTACCGGAGTCATTGGAAAATCTCAGAATCACCGTAATGTCAAAAAGTTTTTATTCAAACCTAGTCATGTTCGTACTCATTTCAACCGTCCTGTTCTTCTGATTTCAAATATCTAGGCTATCTAGATGAGAATGGTATGTCAGCTGAGTTGCGATCAAATCTATGTTTCATTTCTGCGCGCATGTCTCTCTTTCTCTAGCTTTGTACGCGCCGCTTAACTTCCTGCCGTCTACTCTCTTGCGGTTTTACGCGCCGAGACCCCGAACTGTTCGCATATCTGCGTCTCCTCCCTCTCTTTATTGTCCATTTCTATTTCGAAATAGTCATTCTAGCCCCCAAAATGACGTCCCGACTGTCCTAGATGTCTCTCCTTTTTTTTTAGTTTTTAGTGTCTGATTTTCATTTAATTTTAGTATTTTCTATATATGTACTCACATCCGATGACGGTTACTGTTGACCCCTGTCTGATTAGAGGTCTCTTCCGGCTCGATGTTTTATAATTGATTTTTATAAAAATTATTCAACAAACAATGGAAGATAAAAAAGGTGAGAATTCGCGGCTCCACCCTATTTTAGTGGTCTCATGAGATTCTAGTGGTTCCATAGATATTTCACCCTTGAAAAATAGACTGATATTGTTAAGTTTGCGGTTATTATTGGGTATCTTTTTTTGAATATTGGATTATGAATCTTCGCAAGTATGCATCATTATATTTCAAATTTCAGGATCAAACAACGAAGGCCATCTTTGCTACATTCGTCGGCTGGGAGCAAAGTAGCACAGTATACGGAGAGTTCAAAAAACTGGATCGAACTGCGATTGCTAAGGACGAAGCTCGTGAAAAATTCTTGATGGCAATCAAAGACCAAGCTGGAGTGGAGGGCGAAGATGAGGCAGTGAAGTATTTGACGAACGTTGAAGAGTTCATGAATAACGCAAGCAATGTGTTCTGGTTCTATGAGGTCTTATTTCCACTCCAGAATTCACTTGGACTTATGGATTGGGATATCCGAATGGATGGGTATGTCTGAAGCATTTGAATTATTTGGTTTTTATACTTCCTTTTTAAGGTTCGAAAGTCGGACGTGACATATCTCGCGATGCTCAAGCATGTGGCATTCGACATCAAGTCCCAGTTGCTTCAGGAACATCGGCACCAGGTATTGCAATCAACGGAAACAATCAAGAAGACGATGACAATGATGAAGACAGTTCGGGTGACGATGACGAACCGGAAGTGCCGGATGCCACAACAGCGGAACGCAAACAACCACCAATGCTCGAAAACTCTCAGACATCAGTCTCTGCTTCACCAGTCGTTGTCGCTTCGAGATGTAACAACAATCAAGCTGGGATTTTGAATAATCGGGTCATGACTCCTCAGCCTTCAGCTGCTGTGTACACTGGACATGAAGAGGAGCAGAGCGTTACTGAACTAATTTTCATGTGATGGACCGTAACTATGATACAGATGTGCTCTAATAAACTTGTTATTAACTAAAGTGCCAGACTTGTTAGTTTTTTCGACATCAGAGTCTCCATCTTCTTGGTTTTTCTAGTCCTAAGTCAATGGGATTCATTAAAGACCAAGACTCCCACATGAAAAGTATTCATAAGATACAAATCTTAATCTAACTTCCATCCTCCAGACATGCATTCATTTTACCAATTCCATTGAAAAAATAGTTTCTAATGGTCAGAATTTTGTAAGAACCTTGTCGTGTCTGTATTCATTCTAACCGTACTATCTTCCTGATTCTGTTTTTCAATCAAGTTTCGTTTTCGAGCGAAATATAATTTCCAAGAAAGGTACTGTTGAAGATCCTCCCGAATTCTAGAATCTTAGAATTTTCAATTTTTTCTCCAAACCTAGTCATGTTCGTACTCATTGTGACCGTCGTGTTCTCCTAATTCCGAATATTTAGTTCAATCAAATAACAGTGGTATGTCAGCTGAGTTACGGCCATTTCTTTGTTTCATTTTTGCGCACACGTCATTCTTTCTCTAGTTGTGTACACACCGCTTGTCTTTCTGCCGTCTCCTTTCTCGCGGTTTTCGCGCCGAGACCCCTTGCAGATGTTGTCGAATCTACCAGGCTTCGCATATCTGCGTCTCCTCCCTCTCTTTATTGTGAATCTATGTTTCGAAATGGTCATTCTAACCCCCCCCCCAAAATGACGTCCCGACTCCCCTAGATGTCCCCTTTTTTGTAATTTTAGTCTCCTATTTTCTGTACTTTCTATATTCTCTATATACCCATATCCGATTACGGTTACTGTTGACCTCTGTCTGATTAGAGGTCTTTTCCGGCTCGGTTTTTCATTACTGATTTTTATTAAAATTATTCAACTTTTTATTGGGTGAGCTATACGAGTCATGTTATACTGAAACGATTGGTTATACTTTTCAGATGCGCTCTCACGATCTTCGCAACTGCTATATGGCAAATTTTCATCACTGTCGGTATCATCATGGGTGTTGGCTTCGGATTGATGTTTTGCCTGTCCATGGTGACTTCAAGAAGTGAGCTAGTACTCGTATCAGCACGAAGTACAGTAACCCTTTTTCCAGAAAAATATCCATCGCCATGGGAATATCTGCCGCTGGAGCTGGAGTTGGAACCGTCTCGTTTTCTCCAATCTACGCTTTCCTCATCAGCTACTTTGGTTGGCGATATGTCTTCATTGCTTTCCTGTTCGTCTTGGTCCTGTGTGCTATTTGCGTTGCCATCTTCAAAGCCGGTTTTTCTTATCTTTGTCATCTCTAACCTACTCACGTCCGTCGGATACCACTATAAACTCTACTTTCTTCCTGTTCATGTCGTATTATTTGATTTTCCTGTAACTATCAATTCTTTTCTAATAAACTTGTAACTATCTAGAAAACTGTTTTCTTTTTTTTCGATTCTCGCAATTCTCAGTTTTTCGAGTCCTTGACATTTTTAACATGTGGATGAACTCCGGATTGTCAAAATCTTCATCTGAACTTCTTTTTTTAGACATGCATTACAGTCACCTTACCAGCGCCATTGGGAATAGGAATGTCAGTATCCTAAAATCTCAGAATCACCGTAATTTCAAAATTTATTATCTAAACCTAATCATGTTCGTACTCATTGTGACCGTCCTGTTTTCCTGATTCCGAATATCTAGTTTATTCGGATAAGATTGGTATGTCAGCGGAGTTACGCTCATTTCTCTGTTTCATTTCTGCGCGCACGTCACTCTTTCTCTAGTTGTGTACACGCCACTTGACTTTCTGTCGTCTCCTCTCTCGCGGTTTTCGCGCCGAGACCCCTCGCATATGTTGTCGAATCTACCAGGCTTCGCATATCTGCGTCTCCTCCCTCTCTTTCTTTTTTTATGGTCAATATCTGTCTCGAAAAAGTCATTTCTTCCCCCAAAAGACGTCCCGACGACCCCCCCCCCCCAGATGTCCCCTATTTGTAATTTTAGTATCTATTTTCTGTGATGTCTATACAGGGTGGCGATTAAGTATGTAGACTTTTTTCAGAGTCATCTGGGGGAAATGCTACGATATTTTTCCAAAAGTTTTTTGATAAGATTTAATTAAAAAGACTTGTAGAGTATAGTTTTGGACCCACAGAGTCACCCTTCAAAAATATGACTCAATACGGAAGCTCAAAGTTGATGTATCATCAAAAAACCCCTTTTCAGTACAAATTTTCCACTTTTCAGTGGAAGACCACTGCCTTAGTTTGGCATATAATGCCTAGTTATGTAATGAAAACTTTGGAACAACTCCTATTTAATGTTTTCACAACGTTTGCTTTCGCATCCATGACGTTCAATTTCCTTAAACTTACATGACAAAAGCCTTCATCACTGTGCGCCGCACAGTACTAAACCCATATTTTCTCAAGCTCTCCCGGCAGAAGGAAATCTTTGTAACCTTTGGAACTTTTGTATCTAATTGCTCAAAATACTGTGGCAACTAAGTTCCCTATAATTCCAAATGAAAGAATTAGCTGAGCCCTATCAAAACGGACTATCGGAAAAATTGCCGATTTTGGCTCCGATTAGGGACCAGTAGAGAATGATCTCGCTCTCCCATCGCAATGTCTCCTGTTCATCAAAACTTTAGATTATTAAACCTGGAGAGTTTCTCTAACTATGCCCCAAATTTCAATTCAATATCACATTTGGTAAAAAAGTTATGACTTGAAAGGTGTGAAAACATCAGCGGCGCACCCGAGAACTTTTTTCAATAGACTTTGGGTCCAAAATCACTGGAAACTTAACAAAACAAATATTCCTTTCTACTACGTACATCAAATGTCAGCCTTCAACATATAATTTGTATACGATAAACTCATCTTACCTGGTTTTTTCTAAAACTTTGCATAAACAAAGTCTACATACTTAATCGCTACCCTGTATACCCATATCCGAATACGGTTACTGTTGACCCCTGTCTGATTAGAGGTCTCTTCCGGCTCGGTTTTTTATAATTGATTTTTATTAAAATTATTCAACAAACGGAGGAGGATAAAAAAGGTGAGAATTTGCGGCTCTATCCTATTTTTTTAATTCGATGAGTTTCAGATTCGCGGACATATCACCAAAGGACACTCCGAATCGGATCAACCGCCGTCGGATTTCCAACCCATCGTTTCGAGATCAATCCAAATCCACCGGTAAGTCACTATTATGCTAGAGAAGACATTTCAAAACACGCACTATCTTTACATTAGTTCGTATTATAACTATTTCAGGCCTTCGGCGAGCTGCTCAATCTCCGCCCACCCAAAGGACACACCGAATCGGATCAACCACCAATATTTCCAATCGCCGTTGTCCCATCCGTGATGCCAGCTCCTGTCAAAATATCCTGGTCCCAATATGCAATCCTCTTCGGAATCGATGCTGAGAAGTAGTGATAATTGTACCCTGTATCCTTTTTTCCATTTTCTTTTCAACTGACAGCTTCTATTTGTAATCAATCCTCTTAAATAAACCTTGTGAAATTCCATATCACGTGTTCTTCGTATTATCTACCTTTGGAGATATAGAAATACATAACTTGTTGAAAGGTTTACGACACTTCGTTAAGTAGAATGGAGATTCTCGGAAATTGACTCTCCCTCTGACAACGATTCTGCAGATGGTGTTCCGCAACTGTCCAACCTTTTTTGCTGAGCTTTTCCTATACACATCCTGTGGGCCACCTGGATTCTGGACACCTGGCAGTCTGTGAGAACGAAAACATACTTTAGTACTTTTTTAGGTTGTTTTTCTGGGTGTTCCCCATACGTTCGGTATTTTTTAAATACTATTGACCGGTACTGTATCTGCCACTTGAGTTCCACGATAGACCGCGTACGGATAGAACTAATGTCTGAATTCGATTAGCCGATTGACTGGAGGAGCACCCTATTGTTGCCTCACACTATAAAAAGATTTGAATAAAAACATTTATTAATAAAATCATACAGATGAGTTGGAAAAGAGACATTAACATTTAGCGGCAAACGTCAGGAGTGGATTGTCCAGCAGTTGAGGCGGCAGAGTCGTTGTCGTCGTCATCGTCATCGGATGCTGACTCTCTGACGGCTTCGTAGATCTGCAAAATAGAATAGACTAATGGTAAGAAGATGATAAAACTCACAGCTAGGAGGTGACAAAGACTGCTTCGACGAACCGCTCCCACATTGCAATGACGTTGAGTCTTGTTGGGCTGGTGACGGTCCATATGGCGTTGAGTTGATGCTCCAATGCGATGTGGATGACGCATTGTTCACCAGAGGCTCCTTTAGGTTGTTTGTGAAGTACGTGTCATTAACAATCTGAAACCTTATTAGAAGAGCGTTGAAGATAAGATGTTCAAACATACGGTTACTGAGTCCAGACTGAGTTCGTAATTTTCAAGAAACATGGTATAGTCAATAGTTTGTTTTTTGGATGGTGTCCATTTTCTGATCTACTTGACTTTTGATCTATTGGTTCTTTTAATGTGATTGTGAATAAAGAAGTTTATTTTAATATAGGGCAAGGATCCCTGGAAATGCGCAAAGGGGCGAAAAAAGCGTCAAGAATTCATTTTCATACATTTTCAAAAAAGATCAAGTTTAGTATTCAGATGAAGTTGACGTCTTCTGAATAATCCATTTTTTTTGTTTTAAGTCAATTTTAAGCGAGATCAGCTCAAAATAATCAAAACTAAACGAGTTACAGCAAAAGTTCAATAGAGCGCACTTTCGTACATTTTTTTCTTATCTTGCTGGGGTCATCCGAATTCCGCCATTTACTAATCCACGTTGCTCTTTGACCGTATCATTTCTTCTATATCTGATCCACGTGTCATCAATCCACGTAAGCACAATTGCATTTGAAAAAAAATTATTTTGAGCGTTTAGCAGTTTCCAGTAAAATTTTCGATTTCGAGACGGGCCCAATCAAAAAAGAGTAGGAATTTCAAAAGTCAAGTGAGTTATAACAAAAGTTCGTTGGAGCGCACTAACTGAATTTTTCATTTTTTGTGGGCGGAGTCTAGGTGATCTGGGGGCACATTTTATGAAAAAATTTTATTTCCAGAGAATGTCCGACTATCTCAGTCCGGCAGAGATTAACAAGTACATCTTCGAAGCCGCTCGCAACAAAGATAACGTCTTCAATACGTTCAAAACACTATGTGAATCTCAAAGAATCAATCTGGATTATGTGGATTTCGAATATAAGTATTTTCAATATTACCATGGAAATGAAGATTTGACCATCGAAAAACGGTAGGGGAACTCAAATGTGCTCTAATCTAATGTTTTTTTTTCGAATTTCAGTCCAGAAAACTCATCTACAGTAACTTTCGACGATCTGCCTAGAGAAATGGTCGACGAGATTGTGAGCAAGTTGAATTTGATCGACAGGTGAGAATCATTTTTGAAATTTTAACTTTTTTCAAAGAAAAAATTTCAGACTAAAGTCGCGAAAAGTGTGCAGCAAAATGCTCTACGCCAATCCTCAAATGTCTCAAAAAATCGGAGTATTAGCAGTTCAAGTCGGCGAGGATTTTATTGATTTGATATTCGACGAAAGAGAGGTTTCTTACGAGAAGACTAAGGATGGAGTGTGTATTGTGAAAATCCCCGAAGAATCTAAAGTAACCCTGCCGGAGGACTATGCAAAAAAAGCAATCGACGATTTCGAAATTGTATTGAAAATTCCAAAAATTCAAATTGAGCTAATTGACATCTTCATCGAAGAGTTCAGTGTGTCTGATGCAGTGATCCAATTGCTCAAAAGGAATTTCTCAAGTCGTGTACTTCACGTGGAGAAGGCATACATCGAAATTAAAAGTCATGAAAAAGCAGTGGAGTATCTGGCAATGCTCAAACCGAAAGTTTTGAAGGAGTTCCAAGCAGAAATAAATGGTTATATTGAACATGGAGATATCAGTGAATTGGTGTCCATGGAGCAGTTCAAAGTAGGATTTCTTTTATAAAAAAAACTAGTTCAAAATCGATTTTACGAGCTCTAACTATTACCAATAGAGTAGGAATGATTTCTAGGTAATTTTTGGTTTACTTACAAAAAAATAGCCTAGAAGTCTAAATTTTTGCTTTTCTAGGCCATCTTCCTCAAATAATCATGATTTTTTTTCAAATGGACGGTATCGCAATCAAAAAAACGAATCGAATTTGCTAGACAAACTTTTTATCTTGGACCTATGTGAGGCTCGGTGGCCTAGAAATTTGAAGATCGGTTTCCTAGGCCACCATGATTTTAGTAGGTCCAAAATGAGTGGTATCATCACAAGACAATCCTAGCAGTAGTTGTTTTATCATAAATTTATGGCCATTTGAAGAAGATGGCCTTGAAAATCGAACATTTGGAATTTTACGCCATTTTCTGGTAAGTAGGTCAAAAATAATTGAAAAAAAATAAAATTCTAAGATGTTTACTATCAGTTAGAGACTATATGATCAACTTTGAATCAAATTTTAAATGCAATAAAAAGAAATTTGGTATTTTCCAGCAGGCCAAAGTAATGAACATTCTCTACTTGGCGGTCATCGACGCAAATTTGATTTTCAAACATTTCCGTCATTTCCAAGATTTTCAAGTTCAAGTCCACTCGATGAGTGTAGCTCAAATCCTACGTCTTCGTAAAATGATCATCACGGAATTTCACTCCACCCAATTCACGGAATGCTTTATTGAAATCGCTAAGGGTTTGAGACTCGCTCATTTCAAATCGATTCGAAGAGCTCTGGGAATGACTGAAGATGAGAAGCTCGAAATGGTGCATCGTTATACGATTCCAGATACCAATGGAGCGTTTTTCGAATTTGAAATTTATCCTCATAGTGTCTGTTGGAAACCTGGGAATTCCGCTGAATCGTCTGAGTTGAACAATAGTGACGACGACACAGAGGATTCTGAGGATTCTGAAGACGTGGTGGAAGAGAAGGAGGATTCAGAAGACAAGAAGCCGTACATGGCTCATGTTGTTGAGGTTTCCGAGGACGTCAAAAAGGATTCTGAAAGTTCAGAAGACGTCGACACTAGAAGTGTGGTCACTAACGTTATGCAGGGAGAAGTCGATTTGGAGAATTTCGAAGTTTTGAGTGTTGTCATTAGAGTAAGTTTTTTTTGAGGGTCGAATTTCGAATTTCTAAATTTTTTCAGCACTACAAACTCTCTGCACGCTCAAAAATTCCTGACCTCCATCTGTACTTTCAAACCACAATTCAAGAAACTCAAAGTGAAATTTCAAGAATCCAGAACTACCGAAAAGAGTTGGCTGAAAAGGGGTCCTCTCTGACCGAGAAGGAGAAAAATCTGGACGAAAAATTGAAACTAGACGTTTTGATTCATGAGAAGAAGATTGAGACTTGTGAAGCTTTGATTTTGAGAACAAAAGATATTCTAAAGGCCGAGGAATATTGTAAAACTAATGGAATTGAGGGGTACCGTTTTGAGGATGATGTGGTGAGTTTTTTGGGTGTAGGGCACCTAAAATGCGCCAAGGAACGGAAAATGCGTCAAAGCACCGAAAGTGCGTCAAGACACCCAAAGTGCGCCAGCACACGAAAATGAGATATTGGCCTTCTGGCCTTCTGACGCATGTTTAGTGTCTTGACGCATTTCTGGTGCCTTTACGCATTTCTAGTGCCTTGACGTATTTCCATCACCTTGACGCATTACTGGTGCCTTGACGCATTTCTTGTGCCTTGGCGCATTTCTGGTGCCTTGACGCATTTCTTGTGCCTTGACGCATTTCTAGTGCCTTGACGTATTTCCATCACCTTGACGCATTACTGGTGCCTTGACGCATTTCTTGTGCCTTGGCGCATTTCTGGTGCCTTGACGCATTTCTAGTGCCTTGACGTATTTCCATCACCTTGACGCATTACTGGTGCCTTGACGCATTTCTTGTGCCTTGGCGCATTTCTGGTGCCTTGACGCATTTCTTGTGCCTTGACGCATTTCTAGTGCCTTGACGCATTTCTGGAACCTTGACGCATTTCTAGTGCCTTGACGTATTTCCATCACCTTGACGCATTACTGGTGCCTTGACGCATTTCTTGTGCCTTGGCGCATTTCTGGTGCCTTGACGCATTTCTTGTGCCTTGACGCATTTCTAGTGCCTTGACGCATTTCTGGAACCTTGACGCATTTCTAGTGCCTTGACGTATTTCCATCACCTTGACGCATTACTGGTGCCTTGACGCATTTCTTTTGCCTTGGCGCATTTCTGGTGCCTTGACGCATTTCTTGTGCCTTGACGCATTTCTAGTGCCTTGGCGCATTTCTGGTACCTTGACACTTCTCTCGTTCAAATCTCCAAAAACATGCCAACCACTATTTTTTTTCAGTTCCTCCAAAACCTGGCCATCCAGGGCTATGAAGACGTTGTCTCCAAATGCAAGGCAGACTTGTCGAAATTCAAGAAAAATTTCTTTCCATATTTGGATGGTCTCCATAATCTGCACGATTCGCTGCCGTCCGAAGTTTCTGACTTGAACAAGGCGTTGACAATGTTGTCAGAGAGTACCCGATTTTTCGAAAAACTCCCTGAGATTTGTGATGACTTTTTGGAGACGTGGAAGGAGAAGAGGGAGGCGATTCTGAAGAAAATTCATTCTGGAGACACAACAGAATACAAATTTTCCGATTCTGAAGACGACAAGGTTCCAGGAGTCGTTGGTGGCTCTGAATTCAAAAATCAAGATTCTCTGGCTCCAGATGACGTCAAAAGTGTTGAACCTCCTAAAACTGTTTCCAAGAAAGGTAAGATTCCTGAAGACAATAGATTCCCAGAAAAATCTGAAAAAATTTTCAGTCGAAACTTTCGATTCCTCTCAAATCGATTCTGAAGACGTCAAAACCCCAGATGTCACCTTTTCTTTAAATTCTCCCAAACTCGTTTCCGCTGACGTCAATATTCAGGAGACGTCTTTTTTTGAATCTTCTGACGATCTTCTGACCCCCAAGGATTCTGAAAACTTGAAAACTCAGGAAAAAGCGGTAAGAGTTTCTATATTTTCTTCAAAATTTACAAATTTCCCGCTTTTTTAGGTCCCTTCGAACCCGGACACCACCGACTACGTTGGCTACTACGGTCCTGGAGAATTCGACGAATTCATGAGAAGACGTCATATTCAGAATCCACAGACGACGTTCCCCGTGAAGAAATTCTTGATGTTATTCGGTGGAGGGACCGTATTCTTCTTTGGAATGTACTTGGTTTTCGTTGTGACTTTTTGGATGGGGTCCATTTTCTGATCTACTTGACTTTTTGATCTATTGGTTTTTCAATGTGATTGTGAATAAAGAAGTTTATTTTAATATAATATAACACATTTTCGGTTCCTTGACGCATTTCTCGTGCGTTGCGAATTTTGGAGCCTTGGCGCATTTTCGGAGCCTTTGCGCATTTCTAGTGTCTTGACGCATTTTCGGTCTCTTGGCCCATGTTTTGTATGTTTGCACTTTTTCGGTGCATTGACACAGTTTATGGTGCGCTTTGAGAAACGTGGATCTTGTCAGAGAACTTTATCCGGGTTATGGAAAAATTAGGAAGTTGAGTTTCTGACGTCTTCCGTATTCTTGACTTCAGATTCCTCGACGTCTTCAGAATCCTCCTTTCTCTCAACGTCTTCTGATTTCTTCATCAACATTTCGTTCAACTTCTCATAGAACTCATGGTAGATCAAAATTTCCGGTCCGAAACGATCCAAAATTACTAATGAAAATTTCTCGTCCTTCGTTTTGGCGAATCCCCTCTCCTTAAGCTCCGCCCACTCTTTCAAAATTGACGAAAAATATTTCAAGAAATTCTCGAGCATCCACTGGACTCTGGAGACTCGTTTCTGAAGCATCTGGAAATCAAAAAAAAATGAATAAAATTGAGAAAGTTTGGCGCGGGGCCGATTTATCAATAATTGACCTAGAGACATAAATTTGGGCTAGTTTGAAAGCCCGAAAGCAGTAGATTCAGAAATCACTCAGCACACTCGAGATTTTTCTCAACAATTCTGAAAAACCAGGCCGTTTTTCATAATGGTCCGTCGAACACAGCGATAGGAATCATGTCAATGTTCATTTTGCGGTAAGCTCGTGGAAGAAGACCGCGAAAAAGAATCATCGCAAAGGGTTGAGATGTACGAGCAAGTTCAAAATCCAGGGCGCTTCGCATAATAATCAGTCGAAAACATGGCTATGAAGCAGGATGAACACTTTGGATGGCTGTAGAGCTGAAAAAAATTGACAGATGATAACCTCCAAATTTTTCTCAGGCGCTTCTGTCAGGCGATTATGGTGCTTACAGTAATCCACTTCAGTGCCTCTTAGAGTCAAGCTACAGTAACCAGTCCTATAGTACGCAGAATTTGAATTTTGAACAAAATCAAGTTCCAACTCATTATCAGAACTATAATTATAGTACAAATAATGAGTATGAGCCACCGTGAAAATTTAGAAAATTGGATTCGAATTTCGCCTACAGTAAGCAAGTCTCCAAAATTCGGATTTCCAACAACCCCTCGGTCAAAGTTCGCAGGTTAAAAATATGGCGGGAAATTCAAATTTGAATCTGAATCTGAAAAAAAACTACTGTTTTCAAAAAAGAAGGGAGGAGGAGGACATACTGGAGGCTTTAGAAGCATTGGTGAAGTTGGGTGAGGAATATTACTGTACTCAATTGAATTTCAATTCGTTTTTTCTTTGCTTAGTTCGTTTTCAACTGCTAATAAATATTTTGAAATCTAAAATGTTTTTTGAAAAATTGCAGATGACCAAAGTTGAGAACAAGTTTGGCCACCAGAGAAGGTTTCGGGTAAAAATCCCATAATTACTTCTGCTTCACAATTAGCATACAAAAAAAAAAAAAAAAATTGCAGGGAAGAGCCGATTTTGTGTGGATTTACACGTCTGAATTTTTTGTTCAAACATTTTTTTCTTGAGATTTCTAAATTGCCACGTCGGTTTTCTTGTTTTCACCTCTTCATGCAAACTCACCAAAATCAAAAAGAATCCACGTTTCTGCCAACAAGAAAAACTTTCGCTTCCTCTTTTTGAAGAATTATCCATCGAAAAATCTATTATTACTATTCGTCTACAGAAAATGGCTTCGCCTCCAGGAACGCCGCCACCTCAAGAAAGGTAAGGAATGCAAATGCGCTCTAACGACAATTTCTCAATTTTCAGTCCGAATAACTGGCTGAAATTGACCGATCTTCCAAAGAGATTCCTCGAGAATGAGTCGAAGGCTAGTATTCCAATAGTTACTGTACACATGAAGAAAGAAGAAACCGAAATTCTTATTGGAGATCAAAATATTCTCTATCCGTTCCGTGTCATCCGTAACAACAGAGTACCGTATCTCCCAAGCATGAAGGTTTTGATGACGTTCTTGACGAATCGCAAAATTGAAAAGTTCGAAGTGAAAACTGAACCAGAAGTGTTCACAGAATTCATTGATTCACTGGAATCTTTGGCTCTCAAAATTTGCACCAAGAAATTTTTCTATTCGACGAATCATCCGGATTCGATGGTACTGGTTCTACAACACTTGAATTTGGACAAGCTCGCAGTTTTGAAGCCGATAAAAGGAATGAAGAAGCGGCGATTGGTGAGAGATGTTTACAATCAAAAATGTGTATTCAGTGTTACGAACGCGCTCCATTGCGATTTGTCCACGAGGAGTCCACGCTTTGAAAATTGAAAAAATAACAAAAAACTGATATGTGTAGCTTCGAAACTTTAGAGGAGGATTCCAACCAAAATTTATTATTGTTTTAAAACACGTAAAAACGTGCGTAGATTCCAAAAATCACAATGAAAATGATCTAAAATCGCTCTAAAATCCCGAAAAATGACTTCAAAATGAGCAAAAATAGCAGAAGTTGTATCCGGTGGCAGTGGCCGAGTTTCCCCAGAAAGGGGCGGAGTCAATCAATGAGCATCTTTGCAGTCATGCGGCAGCCAATAACTGAACGGTAATGCATCCCAAATGTCATCTCTGTTTTGGGCTGTGTCTAGGCTCAAAAGAATAAGCATAAAAAGTTATTAACTGGAGTGAAACCGTTTTTGTACCATGTTAGTACTCTTCGAGAAAATCGACTTTTTCCAAAAATTTTCAATTTTTCAAAAAAAAAATTTCAAAAAATCATAACTTTAGTAGTTGTACTCGGATTTTTACAAACTAAAATGCATTGTATAGATAAACTACTGAAAAATATGAATCTGTAAAGTTTTTAATCTTATCGATTTTCAAAAATCAATAATTGATTGAAAACCAATAGTACCCAAGTTCCAACAAACGCAAAAAAGTTTGACACGAGGTAATTCAGTTTCTAAATTTATTTTAAAATGATAGAGCATGTTTGAATTAGTCAGAAAACATCAAAAAATATAGGGGTAACGGGCCAAATATAAAAAATATATTTGATTTAAAAAAAAAATTTTTGTGATTTTTTGACAAATCGTCAATTTAAACTTTACAGATTCATATTTTTCAGTAGTTTATCTATACAATGCATTTTAGTTTGTAAAAATCCGAGTACAACTACTAAAGTTATGATTTTTTGAAATTTTTTTTTTGAAAAATTGAAAATTTTTGGAAAAAGTCGATTTTCTCGAAAACTACTAACATGGTACAAAAACGGTTTCACTCCAGTTAATAACTTTTTATGCTTATTCTTTTGAGCCTAGACACAGCCCAAAACAGAGATGACATTTGGGATGCATTACCGTTGAGCTTGGCTCCGCCCCTTTCTTCTGGGAAACTCGGCCACGGCCACCGGGTACAACTTCTGCTCTTTTCGCTCATTTTGAAGTCATTTTTTGGGATTTTAGAGCATTTTCATTGTGATTTTTGGAATCTACACACATTTTTACGTATTTTGAAGTAATAAGAAATTTGATCGGATTCCTTCTTTAAAAAAACCCATTCTCAATGGAGCGCATTTGTAACATTTGTGTACAAACATTAACACTAAAAGAAGAAACAGCCCTCTAAAAATCTGTGGCTTTTTTCAGAAAATGACCGAACACCTCAAAGCCATTCTCAACAAATATATCCTCAAATGTGCAATTGCCAAGTATCAAGTCTACAAATGCTACACAATGCTTTGCAAAATTCTCGGACATTTCAAATTGCCATATGTTGAGTTCGAGTGGAAATATTATCAACACTACTATGGAAATTCGGATTTGATGGTTTGGAAGAGGTATGGAAAATGCAAACGCGCTCTAATCAAAAAGTTTTCAAAAAATGATTTGCAGATCGGAAGAGATGAGTTCGTTGCCAGAGAAAATGAAGGCATCATTCCAGCACGTTCTGAAGAAATTGGACATCATTGATAGGTACAGAAATGAAAACGCGCCCCAGTGATAAAAATCTCCAATTTTTAGGCTTATCCTGAGAAAGACGTCTCGTGAAATGCGCCAATTGGTGGATGGCTCAAATTTTCATTGTGATGAAGTTGTATTGAATTTTTACGAAAAGAAGGAGGAGTGCTTCATTGTGATAAACAAATGGAACATTTTCTACGACCGCAAGGGGGCGGTATTCTATGTGGGCGATGATCGTGACGACATTCATCTCAATGTATCGAAAAAGTTTGTCTCTGATAAGAGAGAACGTCTACAGATGATGTGTTATGATGCTGCATTAATCCTGAAGAATCCAAATTGGGCAATTAAAAACCTCAAAATTGATATCAATTTTCGCGATGCTTCAAGTCATCTGATCGCCATGCTTCAATCATTAAATAATCAAACTCAAGTGGAAAGAGTTGAAATTGATGAAGATCCGGAGGATGGTACTGTCAGCGTAATCCTGCCACTTCTAAAAATCTTGGATGCGAAGACGTTGAAAGAAATATGTCTCAATTGTGGAATCGAGAAAATGGAGGCGTGGAGAGAGATTTGGAAGACGGAACAATGGAAAAATGCGGAGGTTTTCGAAACGGGCAATTTGCCAAACGAGTTTCCATTCGAGAGATTATTTCGTTTCAAGAAGATAGGTTGTGGATCCGCGAAAGTTGGTACAAAGCGATTGGACAAGATTCGAGATGTGAGTAGTAGCAGTTTTTTTTTTCTTTAAAGGAGGATTCCGGTAAAAAAATTTGTCTTCAAAATTTGTAAAAATTTGTGCTGATTCCGAATATCATAAAGAAAATGTTCAAAAATCGTTGTAACACCCCGAAAATCCGTTTTGAAAACGTCATTTATTGCCAAAATCGTATTGGCTGTATTTTCTCGGCCACCGCTTTATTTCGCCAGTTTGAGTCTTTTTTTTTGGTTTTTTCGGCTGAAACTAGATTAAACGTTCATTTTCCGTGAATTTTTGTTGAATTATCAACTTTTAATCCAGTTTCAGGCGAAAAAAAAACCAGAAAAAAAACAATTACTCAAATTGGCGAAATAAAGCGGTGGCCGAGAAAATACGCTGAGTTCGGCCACGGCCAGCCAATACGATTTTGGCCAAAAATGACGTTTTCAGAGCGGATTTTCGGGTGTTAGAACGATTTTTGAGCATTTTCGTTATGGTTTTCGGATTCAGCACAAAGTTTCACATATTTTGAAGCAAAAAATTTTTTGACCGGATTCCTCCTTTAAAATCCTCAATCTCAATTGTTGTAATCGAGCTGTTAGCAATATTACCCAAGTGAAAACGCGCTCCATCGCAATTGGGCTGAAATTTGAATTTTCAGCTTTCCCGCCGTTTTGCAAACAGCGAAACATGTTTTGGTGAGTGCGTGGATTCCTCGTGGACAATAAGACTGCCGCCCGAGTTGTCCACGAGGAGGCCACGCACCCACCAAAACATGTTTCGCTGTTTTCAAAACGGCGGGAAAGCTGAAAATTCAAATTTTAGCCAAGTTGGCGATGGAGCGCGTTTCCTCCTGGGGAATATCGCTAATCTTATTGTTAGAATATCATTCTAATGAGCGCTTGTTTTCCAGAATCTCGTCAAGTCTGCTCACTTCGAAAAACTTGAAATCCAAAAGCCGACATATCCTCCATCAGATAAAATCATCAGAATCTTCAAGAAGGATCCTACGTTTAGCCCGAAAATTGGTGGATTCTTGATTCCGAATTCGAAGGATTGCTTTCGTTTGTATTTGGAGACCGATGAGAGAAGGAGCTACATTCGAAAGAAAAACTGTTTTATTATTGAAAGAACTGCGGTCGAGGAGGATTCTGTGGATTCTGAAGTCGAACGTCTCTACCCCAATGCCACCGCAATGAACAAATTCATTCTGAAGGCCGCTCTCAAAGATGAATCAGTCTTCGAATCGTACAAGGAATGGTGCCAAAATCCGGAAAACCCGAAAATTGATTTTCTGGACTTTGAGTGGAGATTCTACAAGTTCTATCATGGAGAACGCGATTTGTCGATTGAGAAGAGGTATGCAAGTTCGCTCTTATCAGCATTTTTCTCATAACTTTTACTTTTCAGCTCGCAAAGTTCGGTGACATTCAACGACTTGACAAATGAAGTCCTGGAGAAAATAGTGGAGAGAACGCATATGCTTGATCGGTAGGATAATGCAAATTCGCTTTATTGCATTTTTGACAAAAAAATCTTTTCCTGAAAGCGAAATTTCACATGCTTCATTTGCGCTCCACTGCGAACATGGCTGGAATTTGAATTTTCAGTTTTTCCAGCCGTGTTTTTGTCTGATGTTTTTGTGATTGGGTGGACTCCTCGTGGACAACTCGGGCACCTCCTTTAATTTCAACCGTTGCCCGAGTTGTCCTCGAGGAGTCCACGCACTCACCAAAACATGTTTCGCTGTTTTAAAATTCAAATTTCAGCCATGTTTGCAGTGGAGCGCGAGGATGCACCCAAAATACTTTCTTTTTTTTTCTTTGAAAAATGTTTAAAAGATCACGGAACAAGTGTGCTCTATTGACAATTTTCTAAAAAATTTCAGCCTGGCAATCCGAAAAGTGTGCCGCAATTTACGTGAAATTGTGGACAAAACAAATGCAGACTGCAAAACAGTTTTTCTGTGTTTTGGATCCAATGAAATGATATTTGGTTGGCAATATGAATATATCAAATATCTCCGAGCGGAAGATGAAGACGAATTCGGATACGAAGTACACTGTGTCAGTGGATATGCAGAAACAAAAACAAAACAATTGAATCTTTCGAAAGACGAATTTTCAAAAATGATGATGACGGATGCAACAAATTTTTTGAAGACTCCAAATCAGAAAATTGGAAAATTTGCGATTGATATCTGTCACAATAACTGCCCGATGATCAAACGAGTCGTCTACTTCCTGAATTCTTTGAATTTCAAAATTCGCGCCACCGAATTGCATTTAGCCTACAGTATCCCGTTTCACTCGATTCTGCCGTTCTTCGACTCAAAACATCTCAAGAAACTATGTTTGAACGACAAAATGAGAGGTTCGAAAAAATTGGACAATAATACGGCTAGTAAAGAGGACGATGAAGTTGAGAAAAAGTTGGAGAAGATTATGACAATGAAGATTTGGACAAAAATCGAGAGTTTCAAAATGGAATTTGCTTTGCCAGGCGATTTTCAAATTGTAAAATTCTTCCATCTCAAAAGAATTATTATCAAATTGATGGAGTTAACCGAAGAGGGAGTAGTCAAAATAAGAGAAGTGAGTTCAGTAGTCGATGGTTTTCTAGGCCACCAACTGAAAAAAATTGAGCCTAAATCAAAGTTTGGAAAAACCTCTTTCTGAGTTTTAGCGATTAAAAGTAGGTGACCGAGAAAACTAAAAGTTTGGACTACTAGACTATTTTTTGGTGTGTAGATTAGGAATGCTCATGACGAAATTTTAATACTTTTTGAGCCAAGTTAGGACCGTTCAAAGTTGGTGGTCTAGAAATCTGAAAGTATGAAATTCTGGGTCAAGAAAATCTTTTTTTCAGATTCTTCTCAAGTCTCCACAATTTGAACGCGCGTGTTTTACCATCCATAAAAAGGTTGACGTTCGAGGCCGTTTTATCGGTAGAATCATGAGTCAAGACGCTTCATACGATTCCGAAACTCATCGCTTCTTGATTCCCTATTCGCAAGAATACTATCAGCTGACAATGAGTCGATGTTGGTGCGGTTCGGAGAAACTGTATATCCGCAGAACAACTTTGGAGAATGAGAATTCCAATTTTGAATTTGATAAGGACGAAGAAGATTACCATGAGGCCATTGCATCGAGAAAGTTTTACAAAGAGTTTTGAATGTCTATTTCCTGAATAAACTCAATTTTTTATGATTTTCTTTTCTGAGCTTTTTTCAATTCGAGATCCAATGTCTATTGTCAGAACGTGCAGTAAATTGATTTTTTTGTCGCCGATGTTTTTCTTGCATTTATAATCCTATTTTCTAGCTGGGATGAATCGAATGCGCTCCACCGAAAACATACATTTTTCTTTGGCGACAAATGCGCTCTACCGCATTTTGCGGAAACAATAATTTTCGCCCAAAACCACTTTTCTCCTAAAATGCGCTGCACTCATCGATTTGATTTAAGAAAATAGGCTTCAGTGGAGCGCGAATGCTTTCTGCTACGAAGCCTGCTGTTCATCGAATCAGATTCTTCAACGTTGCCGCTTATCTCTTTTGCAGATATGCAAGTCTCTTTCTCTCTTGCATGTTCTGAACTAAAAACCCTATTTTCTCGAAACCTTTTAGAATCGTCGGATTGTCAAAAGTTTATCCAAGTTCAATGGTGTTTATACTCATTCTGACCGTCTTGTTCTCCTGATTTCAAAAATCTGTTTGATTTTAAGGCTAGTGCAATGCCAGCTGAGTTATGCCTTTTGTTCAGCTCTATTTATGTGCCCACGTCTCGTTGTGTACTCACCGCATGACTAATGCCACTTGCATCCTCCCATTTTTTTTAACTTGCACCACTAGACCACCCGCCTTTCGTAACATTTTTTGATTATCTGCATCTCCTCCGTCTTTTTGTTGTCTATCTCTATTTCGAATTAGTCATTCTTACCCCCAACAGACGTCCCGCCTACTCCTGGATGTCCCCCTTTTGTAGTTTGTAGTATTTATTTTTCCTAATTTCTATATTCTCTATATGCCTATATCCGACTACGGTGACTGTTGGCCCCTGTCTGATTAGAGGTCTTTTCCGGCTCGGTTTTTTTCTATATTATTGATTTTACTGAAAAATTTTCTAACAAACGACGGATGATCAAAAGAAGGTAAGCGTTTTTTTTTCGTTGTTAGTATAACTTCATTTCATCCACTACATGATATTTTCATCCAACTGCCTAGTACGTCTCCCACCAGCATTTTGTTTATTCAAAAAATGAAACACTATCCAGATTTTTCAATTTTTCTCACTTTTCAATTTTTCTCACTTTTCAATTTTTCTCACTTTTCAATTTTTCTCACTTTTCAATTTTTCTCACTTTTCAATTTTTCTCACTTTTCAATTTTTCTCGCCTCGAGAGCGGTCGTATCTCTCCGATGTTCGAGAAAAAAGAAAACAAGAAGCGTCCTTTTCTTGTGTCTCCGAAAGAGCACAAGAAAAAGGACAAACGTCAGAAAAACGGCTCATTAACTGAGTCATTTGACAATGAAAGCTCTACTACTATTCCGTCCTCTCTGCCTATTCCTCTTCCGGAGTCTACTATTCCTTTGAACGTCCAAGCTGTTGTGTTGCCCGAGTCTATCACCTGTGATGAGCTCGCCAGAACGATCCAATCGATGGCAGCAATTATGCAAACTCTTCAAGTGCAGAATGCTGAACTCATTGGTAAAGTCGGCTCACTGGAAGGACAAGTTGCTGAACTGAAAGAACAGCTGAAAACTACTACTACAACCAAGAAGTCGTTTGCCCAAATTGTCTCCCAATCGTTGGCTGCACCGGCTACCCAAGTGACTCTTCTTCGAGCAGCCGAGTTAGCCCAATCATGTGAAACTCGCAAGGCTTCTGTCATTGTTCGAAATGTTGACCTAGCAACCGACAAGTCTGAGGATGAGTCATTTGCTAGCAAAATTGCAAGGGAGTGCAAAGTCTCGGGTTCCTGTTCGGTTTTTCGGATTCCACTGAAGAACAACGTTCCTCCGCTGCTGAAACTTCAACTCCAATCAAGACAAGATGCTGTCAAAGTACTCGGAGCCTTCGAGAAGATCAAGACCAACATCAATGGCTGCCGCAACGCGACAGTCCGTCCGGATCTGTCCAAGCCAGAACTTCAGAAGTATCGCCTTGCTTGGAAGGCAGCCATCCGTCTCAACAACGAGAATCAGTCACGAGTCTTCACTGTCAGGGATTTGGAAGTGGTGAAGATCAACTATGCCAAGGATCAACAACCGTTCCCATGGACAGTTCGCACAAACAAGTAAAGTTCAACTTTTTATCTCTAGCCTGTATTAACTGTTTCTCTGTTAAAAATAAGCTTAGCCATTTAGAACTAGTTTCAAGTACGGAAAATTTTGATATTATATGTCTTACTGAGACTAAGCTTGATATATCCTTCACTGATTCTCTCCTTTCATTAAACAATAAGTACTCTATGGTCAGAAAAGATAGAAACAAACATGGTGGTGGTGTAGCTATTTTAATCTCAAAAACATTACGGTTTCTACCAATTGAAATTCCTTCTCGTTTTGCCTCTTCTGAAATTGCAGGTGCTGACGTCATGGTTGGAGGAAGTACGATCAGGATTGTTGTTGCATATCATCCCAATCACTCCCAAAAACTCGAAGGGTTAGTCTCTTGTCTTGAATTCTTACTTTCCACTGGTAAACAATGTGTCATTGTGGGAGATTTCAACATGCCTCATATTGAATGGTCGTCTCTCTCTGGGGGTGACTCACGTTGCAAACAATTCCTTTCTTTTGTTACAAAAAATGGTCTAACACAGCATGTTCTGTCGCCCACGCGGCTCAATCCTGATAACATTCTTGATCTGTGTCTGACTAACACAAATGTTGTCCGTGAAGTGAAAGTTGGGGATCTGTTCAGTGACCACAAACTAGTAAAGATTGAGCTTTTGATTGAAAAAACCACCAAGAAAGTTTTAAAAGTCGTAAAATTGTTCAGGAAAGCTGATTATAACTCTATTAACTACTGTCTGAGTAACATCGACTGGAACCTCTACTTCTCAAACTGCAAAACGAATGAAATGTACTCTAAGCTCCTGTCATATTTTCATGAACTCATTGCACGCTATGTTCCCACTAAAACCATTAACTCCATGGCTATTAAGCATTCAACCAAAATTCTGAAGCTTCAGAAAGCTAAGCTTAAAATATGGAAAAAGGAACGTAACTCTTCTAACTATCAAAGCATTGCTAAAGAGCTCAAAATTGCACTTGCTGCCGAAGAACGCGAGAGAACGGAACGGAACCTAACAGGTGGATCAGCCAAAGATTTTTTCAACTTCATCAACTCCAGATACAAAGACAATCAAGAAATCGGTACCATGAAGAATAACGCGGATGTACCTGTACATAGTGATCTGGAAAAAGCTGAATTGTTTTCGGCGAGCTTTTCTTCCGTCTTTACAGCGGACGATGGAAAAGACCCTTCTTTTCCGTCGAGAACTCATCACATCGTGACTGATCCCTGCTTAGAGCCCTTTGTTGTGGAACAATTCTTATCAAAGCTTGTCTCCAAGATTAACACAACTCCTGATAACATACCTAACATATTTTTAAAGAATGTTTGCACTTCTGCCGCTTTGCCGTTATCTATCATTTTTACCGAATCCTTACGGACTGCTACTCTTCCCTCCGCTTGGAAGACAGCAGTGGTAAAGCCTCTCCACAAGAAAGGAAAACGCTCTGATCCAAGTAACTACCGTCCCATCTCTCTGACGTCGTCAATTGGTAAAGTGATGGAGAAAATCGTGAGAGCACAACTAACACTGTACTTGAATGATCATCGCTTGCTTAGCAACTGTCAATACGGTTTTCGATCTCGCATGGGCACGGAATCTCAATTGCTTGCATATCAATCAAAAATACTTACTAATGTGTCTTTGAAAAAAACAACATATAGTGTATACGTTGACTTTCGAAAAGCATTCGACACAGTTTCCTTCTCCAAGTTAAGGAAGAAACTCATGGCATATGGCACTCGAGACAACCTTTTCTGTTGGATTTCTGAATTTCTCACTAACCGAACCCAATGTGTGAACGTGAATGGTGTATGTTCCCCTGAACATCCAGTTTTGTCGGGTGTGCCTCAGGGCTCAGTCCTTGGTCCACTGCTTTTTCTGATTTTCATAAACGACATAGGCGACAAATTCAAGTCTAGCTTTTTACTTTATGCTGATGATCTGAAGCTGTTTTCTACTAACCCTGACCAAATTCAACAAGACCTGTATTTGCTCAGTGAGTGGTGTAATTCTTGGCAAATGTCTGTTGCTCCTAACAAATGTGAAGTAATTATGTTCTCTAATTCTAAAAAACGAGTCAACCCACCAAATTTCACCATCAATGACACAATTGTTCCCCAGACAAGTATTATTCGAGATTTGGGCGTCCTGTTCAGTTCTGGTCTGACTTTCTCCAATCACTTTGACATCACACTTCGCAAAGCTCATCAAAGAATCAACATATTCTTTAATGTGCTCCGTAATGCCGAATTCGAAGTCTTCATCAAATGCTACACCATATATGTTCGTCCCCTACTTGAATACGCTTCTGTTGTATCCTCCCCCGTTGCCAAAGAGCAAATTAGACTACTTGAATCTGTACAAAAATCATTTGTTTTTCGTGTATTCAAAAAATTTTCCCTAACCTATACTTCTTACTTTGATTCTCTCGCTCATTGTTGTCTAAAATCTCTTGAATATAGACGCCTCATCAACGATTTAGTTTTCATGTATAAGCTGTTGGTCAGTAAGGAAACTTTGATTCATAGTGATATCTTCATTACCTTTCCCAAATTTGATCACCTTCGACGGCATCCCTATTACATTAAATCCTCTCTTAGTAATTTCTCTAAAGTCAATTCTCAGTTTTTCACCAATAGAATTCTTAAATGCTGGAATGACCTCCCCCTCAATATTTTCCCTCCTATTCCATCTTCTGATGTTTTCAAAACTTGTATATGTTCTATTTCACTTGAAAAATATCTGTATCTTAACTCTCACAATATCTAACTTTATTTTCCTTCTTTCGTTTATTGTATAAGAGGCATCAGTCCTTCAATAAATATATCTACTACAGATAATTTCGAAATCATTTTTGTTCACTCTCTCCTCGGAACGGCGGTCTGATATTATGATGACTAATCTTTTTTTTTGGTGTTATGATGACTAATCAGAATTTCAAGAAAACGCCTGATTGATTGGTTTTTGGTTTTTGATCTTGATCATTAGTCATGGGGTTTTTTTTTTCAGTTTTAGAGCATTTTTCTCCGGATTTTCGGACGAACACAGTATGATCGGGAACTGAGATGCCAGCGAAGTTTTTAAGATAGTGTTTTCAATCTATCTCATTTATTCTTATCCAAAAAATTTCGTAATCAAAATTGTTAATTTCCAGGATCATGGAGACAACTTGACCCACTCCTTATGCTAGTCCTCACGGGAGCTGCACTTGCTTTGAAGTGCCCGTTCACGGTCAGCATGAAAGTCAATGAGAAGTATGTGATCTGCGGTTGCCGAGGTCACAGGTTCACCTCTATGGCATGGATTTCTAAAATTCATCAACAGAGTGGCGAGTTTCTGGATTGCTGTACCAACAGAGGAAGACCTGAGTAGCAAGGAGTACACTGTGGTGAGTCAGTTGATGAGTGGGAGAGATAGGAACCATGGCAACCTTTGCGAATTTCGGATTTGAAATAAAACCAAAAACTAGAGAGAATAGCACTTTTTCGAAAGATTTAGAAGAAACAAAGGAAAAATAAATTCTTGCGAGATTTTCAAAAACATATATTTCCCTATTAAGTTGAAACCACACGGATGCACCAACTCGCACCTCCTTCCAATTGTGGTCTACGAGAAGATCTCCCCTCTCATGTGCGACCATACGTCAACAGCTGTCTGCAAGCCGAACAATTATGTCTTCAAGCTTCCTCAAAATGGCGCAGTTGGCGACGTGCTCTTCCAAATTCCCAATGCTCGAAATTTGCCTCTGAATAAACCTGTTAAGTGAAGTTCTCTGTTTTTTATTCTGTTTTCGTTTTCAGTTAAAAAATAGCCTTTCTTTCTGGAAGAAATCAAGTTTTCGCAGACAACGTGTCTCTTGAATTGCTGAATTTGCACATAGTCATGTTTCTTGTCATATTCTTAACTGAAGATAAAGTGCATTTGGATTGAAGTCGGAGCAGTTCAAAGTAGTGAAAAAAGCAGCTGGTACGATCCAAGCAGTGTAGAATGAGCAACGAAACGAATTGGTTGTGAGGGAGGATTCCGGTCAAATTTATTTTTTTGCTTTAAAGTATATGTATAAAAAGTTGTGCCGATTCCAAATATCATAGTGAAAATGCTCAAAAAACCCCTGTTTTCTCGGCCACCGCATCTTCAGAATCTTTCAGAGTCCAACCCCCAAATTTCCAAAATTCTCAAATAATCCCTTCCCGCTTTCCTTTTTCCTCTCCCTTCAGTCCCCCGTCCACCTGTCAAACGCCCAGCTGTTCATTTTTTCTCTTCTTTTTTTTCTGGGTCTCTCCATCTCATACGCTCTCTCTGCTCATTTTCTGCAATCGTCATCTTCTCTGCGTCTCCTCCCTCTCTCTCCGCTGTCTTCCTCCATTTCGTAATGTTCATTTTAACCCCCACCAGACGTCCCGACTATCTCACAGATGTCCCCCCTTCTATAGTTTTTAGCATCTATTTTTCTCATATTTCTACCTTATATACTCATATCCGATTACGGTAACTGTTGACCCCTGTCTGATTAGAGGTCTTTGCCGGCTCGGTTTTTTTCCTATATTATTGATTTTTCTAAGATTTTTCTAACAAACGATGGATGACCAAAGAAAGGTGAGCAAAAATATTCAAAGTAGAAAAAATTTATTCAACCACTAGGGGTTTCTTGACACTTTCAGTTGAACAAAAAAAACAAATTACTAGAGTTTGAATGGCGATTTCGAAATAGTCGAATCGGTTGAAAATTCCAAATGCATCTCATTTTAAATTACGGCTCCATGACATTTCGAGACTAGTCGTTGCGCAACTACGACATTTCGCAACTCACGTCAAGTTAGCAACCACGAAAACTCGCAACCAAGACATTTCAAAACTGGACGTTTCGGAACCTGCCGTTTTTCAACCCGACGTGGCTGCGGATTGTCGCGGTGGCGAAGGACCGTTAGCAAAATTTCGTTGTTGCAAAATGTCCCGGAGCATGAACTTCTATTCAAACCGTAAAATTTGCATTTCTCAACTGAAAAAAAGCTCCAACTTTTCAGACACTCCGCCACTCTTGCCCAGATCAACACCTCCAGGTGTATCGCTACTCCAGTCTCCGGCCCGTCCACCAAAAACAAGAGGTAATTTTTCAAACTATCTTCTGATATTACTGATTTCGATTCCTTGACTCTAAAATCTCATCATCATGTAATAATTCTGTTCTTATAGGCTCCCGCGCCCCAAATTCTACTCTCCGCCCAACGAACGTCAACAACGAAGAAGCCAAGACCATGCTCAAACTGGCGGCGAGTGGACTCGGATGTTTGGTAATCCTCGCGGTGATCTACTGCTTCGGGAAGTTCATCGCTGGAATGTGGAAGGAAAAGAAGACAGCAAAGGAAAGTAGAGCTAACCAAAGTGTCTCGTTTGACTGAACGGTAATGTACCCCGTTTGAGGTACGGCTTTTTGGACGGGACTATGATGAATAGAACAAGCATAAAAAGTTATGTAAGGGGTTGAAACCGTTTTTGTAGCTTATTAACGGTTCTCGAGAAAATCGACTTTTTGTGAAAAATTCACGAAATTTCAAATTTGCATTTTCAATAAGGTATAACTTTGCTCATATTGGACGGTTCACCAAAAACTAAAAAACATCATGAAGATAATTTATTTGTCAATAAAATTTCATAATTATTTTTGCATTTACTGACTTTTGAAAAAAATTATTCACTGAAAACTGGAGGTACTCTAGTACCAAGAAGGACCTAAAAATTTTTTAGGGATGACACATTTTCTAAATTTGACAGATAATGAAAGAGCATGTTTAGTTTAGTAAAAAAACACTGTCCGTTATAGGGGTAACCGTCCATATTTTGAAAATAATTTTGATTAAAAAAATTTTTTTTGAACTTTTTTTGGAAACACTCAAATTTCGGCATGACTTTGTTCTGGACAAGTATTATTTGTTCAAATATTTAATTTTTGCGTAGTTTCAGCTTCAAAATGCGCTATTGAGCTTTAAATAATGTTGAGTTTGAAGCTAGTTATGGCCTCTGGAAGTCAACAGGGCGAATTCAGTAGTGGTTGAGAAAATCGAAAAAATGAAAATCAAGTTAGAGACTCAAAATTTTTTGCATCATGTAGGGTTTTTGATTTAAAACAATGTTTTCAACTGCAACTTTTTCTCATCTCTTCATCTTCCTGCCATAAATTGAGATATTCTGTAATTCTTCTCTATGTCTGGTTGTTGTAGTAAAATTTTGATTTATGACAGGAAGATGAAGAGATGAGAAAAAGTTGCAGTTGAAAACATTGTTTTAAATCAAAAACCCTACATGATGCAAAAAATTTTGAGTCTCTAACTTGATTTTCATTTTTTCGATTTTCTCAACCACTACTGAATTCGCCCTGTTGACTTCCAGAGGCCATAACTAGCTTCAAACTCAACATTATTTAAAGCTCAATAGCGCATTTTGAAGCTGAAACTACGCAGAAATTAAATATTTAAACAAGTAATACTTGTCCAGAACAAAGTCATGCCGAAATTTGAGTGTTTCCAAAAAAAGTTCAAAAAAAAATTTTTTTAATCAAAATTATTTTCAAAATATGGACGGTTACCCCTATAACGGACAGTGTTTTTTTACTAAACTAAACATGCTCTTTCATTATCTGTCAAATTTAGAAAATGTGTCATCCCTAAAAAATTTTTAGGTCTTTCTTGGTACTAGAGTACCTCCAGTTTTCAGTGAATAATTTTTTTCAAAAGTCAGTAAATGCAAAAATAATTATGAAATTTTATTGACAAATAAATTATCTTCATGATGTTTTTTAGTTTTTGGTGAACCGTCCAATATGAGCAAAGTTATACCTTATTGAAAATGCAAATTTGAAATTTCGTGAATTTTTCACAAAAAGTCGATTTTCTCGAGAACCGTTAATAAGCTACAAAAACGGTTTCAACCCCTTACATAACTTTTTATGCTTGTTCTATTCATCATAGTCCCGTCCAAAAAGCCGTACCTCAAACGGGGTACATTACCGTTGAGGCCGCAGTGGCTGAAGTCGCTTCTGTTGTAGAGTCACTTCTCACTCCCCTACTAATATATCTTCATTTTTCTTGCTCACTTTTTTCAAATACATTTTTATGTAATGTTTATGTAATTCAAAATTGTGAAATAAAAAACGACTGGAAACTCATTTATTGTGAAAAAGAAGAATACATATGTACAGTAAACGGGGAGAAGTGGATAGTAGTATTTACGGAATGCAGTAGTTGTTTATTTTAGTCCAAGTTGAAAGGAAGAGGAGATGGTATTACGGTAAGTGTCTCGGTAGAAATGTTAGGGTAGTTTTAAGATTGTGTTACAGTAGTCTGAAACAATAATGAGGTACAGTAATCCGGTACAGTAGTGAGGCAATGTAGTCCAGTCCGGCAAAGTAGTTAAATACAGTGGTCAGTTACGGTAGTAAGATACAGTAGTCAGATACGGTAGTCAGGTATGGTAGGCCGGTACGGTAGTCAGGTACAGTAATCAGATACAGTAGTCGGAACGATTTTGAGAATAGTTACGAGTTTATAAGAAATCCGAGGTAGTACTCGTAGTATACGGGTAGGAAGGCAAACGGTATTTTAGAGGCGTACGAAATGTAGTAGGTTATTTGGTGTAGTAGGTTTTTCGAAATGTAGTAGGTTATGAGTAAAACGACGAACGATAAACTTTACGGGTTCGTCGGTATCTGTATAGAGTCTGGATTCACATTCATCAGTTATAGTCCACTATAAAAAATTCTGAGCCCGATAGATAAGGTAATTGGGTGTTGCCAAGATTCAAAAAGAAGGAGATAAGTCCAAGATGAGAGGAAGGCGAGATGGTGTTACGGTAGAAGTGTCACGGTAGGATTGTTTGGGTAGTTTTGTTTTACGATAGTGTTACAGTAGTCAGGTACAGTAGTCAAATATGGTAGTCAGGTACGATAGTCTAATACAATAATCAGGTACAACAATCTGGTACAGTAATTAGGTACAGTAATCAGGCACAGTAGTCGGGTGCAGTAGCCCGGTACAATAGTCGGGCAAATTAATCAGGGATGATAGTCCAATAAGTCCAGAATAGTGGTGAGAGCACGGAGATAAATTTACGGTTGTGATGGTATATGTATATAGTCTGGATTCACATTCGATACAAATAGTCCACGGTAAAAAAGTCGAAGTCCAATTGATCAGACAACATGGTGTTGCCAAGATCCAAGAAGAAGGAGATAAGTCCAAGATGAGAGGAAGGGAGATGGTGTTATGATAGAAGTGATAAAATAGTGTACGGTAGTGTTACTGTAGAAGTTTTACTGTAGAAGTGTTACGGGACCAAGTGAAAGTCGGAGGAGTCCAGTAGAAGAAGAGAGTCCAAAGAAAGTTGAGAGGGTCACGTATTTTGAGTCCAATAGATAAGGTAATATGGTGTTGCCAAGATCCAAGGAGATAAAGTCCAAGATGAGAGGAAGGGGTGATGGTGTTACTGTAGAAGTATTACTGTAGAAGTGAAGGGGAGAGTCCAAAAAAATTGAGAGGGTCAGGCATTTGTTGAAATGATCAGAGAGTGCTCGGTTGAGAAGAATTAGGTGTAATAGTCCAGAAAAGGCAGGAATACTCTAGTTGAAAAATAGGAGAAGCGCAGAGATACGGTAGTAAGAGTGTAACTTTATTTGAGAATCAGGAGAGGTTTTACATGACAAACAGAAGGACACAACCAGACAACTCGAGTCTTGGTATGGCCTCGAAAGAACGACAGGAAGTTGTAGAGGCTGAAAGCTGTAAACGGAATTTAATTAACTCTACCTCCACCTAACTCGATTCAGTGTCACAGCCCGGTTTTGTGCCATCGACCCCGTTCCTTGCTGACAACACTCCATTCGAACCAAACGAACTCGATCCTTCGATTTCTGAAAAAACGATTTCTTGAAATTGAGAATGCCGTACAATCATTTCAGATAAGACTGGTAAAGTTGACTGGAGCGGTGGACAAAAGAGTAGATCAAATTTTGTGTTGAAACATGTGTTTTTCAATCTAACGGATATTTTTCAGGCAGAGAGAAATCACAGTGAAGCACTTATTTTCAATTATAGGCATTTCAAGAGTGTTGGCGATGAGCAATCGACATCTCAATTTCAGCCCACCCGCCTTTTTTTAGTAATGGTAGATCAGAAATCAAGTTCGAAAATAATGACTTCCCATCTTCCTAGTGCCAAAGAATTGCGCCTATTGAGATCGAGATAGAGCGTATCGGCACATGAAACGCTCATGATGCGAAACGTGACTTCAAGGTGACTCATTTCTGTCCGAAAATACCCGATAGTTCAAAAACCATTTTTTTTCGAAAAACATGATCTACCGGTTTGTACACCCCACCAGTCTTTTCTGCTGATTCCTGCGATCATCAAGTGTCTTTCGGACACACTAACCTAAAATACACAAGACTACAGTAGTCTCGCTCCTCCACCAAAACTCGGACTGTCCCAACTCGAGCCACCATCCATCGAATCGAAGCAAACGAAGTCGACACTATCCTTCGATTTCTGAAAAGAAAATCAATTGAAGTCGAGGCTGATATACTAGAGTTCCAGAAAGGAATGACAGTGGCGGTTGGTGTGGTGGAAAAAAAGTAGATCAAATTTAGTGTTACGAGAAATGTTTCTTGAAATCCATCTCTACATCTCCAACTAAGCAGGTGCCAATTACAAAACTGGTAGATCAAATATCAGGTGCAGAAATATACATTTCTTACTGTTATAAAATTGAAATACAGCTCATCGCCCACACTCCCGAAACGTTGATAATATTCAAATAGCACTACAGGGATTTTCTCTCGCCGGTAGATCAAAAAATCTTTGGAAAATCAAAATTTGATCTTTCTTTTTTTCCACCTTACTAATCAACTCTCCCAACTCCAGTGAATTGAATGCATTCGAAAATACTAACCTCTGAAAAATCAGAAGCAGAAGGCGGGAACCAGCTGAAAAGATCTGAAAGCTGAAAATATAATTGATTAGTCAGTTCTAGATGTGATTGTCTGTATAATCATGTTTCGATATTTCTCATGTCTTAGACACCTCTACCGTCTCTAGTAGACGAGTCATTCCCGAAGGAGAATCAGGGTGAATCCTTAATTTTGTATGCTTATCTGTGCTTGAAATGTGGGTTTTGCTTCTGTTTCTATGTGCGTGGACTTGTGGGCTTTGTTCTCTCTGCCAATGCCGCCCATTTAAACTACCTGCATATCGTCCCTTCCAAGTAACTCGATCCTTCTCGAACTGTCCTGACTGGAACACTCGACCCCGGTCCTTGCTGACAACAATCCATTCGAACCAAACGAACTCGATCCTCCGATTTCTGAAAAAACGATTTCTTGAAATAGAGAATAACAAACAATCATTTCAGATGAGACTGGTAGAGTTGACTGGAGCGGTGGACAAAAGAGTAGATCAAATTTTGCGTTGGGACATGTGTTTTTCGACATACCGGATATTTTTCGGTCAGAAAGAAATCACTGTGAAGCGTTTATTTTTGATTATATGCATTTGAAGAGTGTGTGCGATGAGCAATCGACATCTCAATTTCAGCCCACCCGCCTTTTTTTTAGTAATGGTAGATCAGAAATCAAGTTCGAAAAATCTTCTTATATCCGGTAGATCGAAAAATATCTTTGGAAAATCAAAAGTTGATGTTCCTTTTTGTCCACCCCACCAATCACCTCTCCAAATCCCAATGAATCGAACGTCTTTGGAAACACTAACCTAAAAACCACAAGAAGTAGAGAGCCGAAACTGCTTTTTGCTGACAACCGTCCACTCGAACCAAACGAACTCGCCACGATCCTTTGCTTTCTGAAAAAATGGCTGATTGAAATTGAGACTGAAATTTAGGAATTCGAAAAGAGATTGACTGAGGTGACTGGGGTGGTAGACCGAAAAATAGATCAATTTTTGACTTGCCAAAAGCTTTTTGATCTACCAGATACTTTGCAAGCAGGAGACAATCACCTTGCAGCACTTTTAGGATTATAGGCGTTACAGAGTGTAATCAATACATATAAGCTCCATTTTGAACTAATGGCGAACGTTATTTCCAGAATTGGTAGATCAAAGATCAGGTCCGAAAGAGAAGGCGCGCCTATTGAGATAGCAATGGAGCACATCGTCACACTCCGCAATCGTTGATGATCCAAAAAGTAGCTTCAACGGGGCTTCTTCTCGCCTAACGATTCACTTGTAAATCAACTTTTTTTTGAAAAAAACACTTTGATCTGCATTTTTGTCCACACGGCCAATCACCTCTCCAATCCCGGTGAATCGAATTCCTTAGGAAACACAAACCTAAAAAGCCCAAAACTCGATTCAACTCGAACTGTCCCGACTTGATTCCTGGACCCGGATCCTCGCTGACAACGAACCACTCGAATTGGACCATCTCGTCACGATCCTTCGCAATCTGGAAGTAGAAATTGTTAGAAGCACATCACCGACACTCTTGGAATGCTGACAATCCAAAAGAGAGCTGATCAAAGATATCAGGTAGATCAAAAGGCATTTTTCTTGATCTACTATACAGTCCACCGCTTTGATCACCTCTGTCAGCCCCACAAGGGATTTTGTGAACACTAACCTTCAAAAAAAAAGCAAGAAGTTGAGAGCTGCTACCTGCTGAAAAGGTCTAAAAGCTGAAAATATTGATTAGTCAGTTCTAGATGTGATTGTCTGTATAATCATGTTTCGATATTTCTCATGTCTTAGACACCTCTACCGTCTCTAGTAGACGAGTCATTCCCGAAGGAGAATCAGGGTGAATCCTTAGTTATGTATGCTTATCTGTGCTTGGGATGTGGGTTATGCTTCTGTTTCTATGTGCGTGGATTTGTGGGCTTTGTTCTCTCTGTCAATGCCGCCCATTTAAACTACCTGTCTATCGATCCTTCCAAAAAACTCGGTCCACTTCGAACTGTCCTCACTCGAGCACTTGACCCCCATCCTCGCCGACAGCCATCCAGTCGAACCAAGCCAACTCGCCACGATCCTTCGCTTCCACACCGTCTCGATTCGATCCATCGCTGTCTGAAATTAAAATTTGTTGAAAATAGTTACAGATAAAATTTTCACAAAGACTAGGAACTTTGCTATCATAGGATGTCTCCGCTCATACCGATAAAACCGTTAAAAATACTAACCTTTACCGTATCCACATGTTGCCGTCCCACGATTCCACTGATGTAGACTGTCGAGTGGTAAGGAGGGGGACCCTGAAAAAAAGATCGTAATTTGAGAACAAAGAGTGAAGAGAAATCACGCATAAACAATCTAGCGATTAGTAAAAATCAAAAAAATTAATCGGAAAAGGGAGCGATGCAAAAAAAGGGGATTTCAAGATTTTGGGCAATAGGGGGAAGGTGGCGTCTGGGAAAAATACAAAATCAATAAAATTTTATCCCGAAAAACAACAAGACGCACCTCCCCCCAACGAAAAAAACAACAAAATGAGAAAAACAATAGAAATGGGCGAAAAGGTGGGCAACTTTCGCGCCACAAAGTTTTAGGTAGATCAAAAAATTTTTTGAAGAAAAAAAATTCTGAAAATTTTAATCTACCCGTAATTTAGAAAATTCCTTTTTTTTCCCTTTCACTTTCTATACCTGAGGAGACATCATTTTTCTAAGATGCGGGTAGATCAAAATTTTCGAAAAAAATTTTGATCTACCTGAAATTTTGTGGCGCGAAAGTTGCCCACCTCTTCGCCCACTGCTATTGTTCTTCTCATTTTGTTGTTTTTTTTTCGTTGGGGGAGGTGCGCCTTGTTGTTTTTCGGGTTAAATTTTATCGATTTTTTGATCCTTCCCAATTCTAGAAATTCCCCTTTTTTGACAGAATGCGTTGCTCCCTTTTCTCTTATAGATTTTTTGATTTTTCTGCGTGTTTATTCTTGGTTCTCAAATTATGATATTTTTTCAGGGTACTCATCCACACCAATCGACAGTTTTCATTGGTGGAATCGTGGAACGACAGCTTGTGGATACGGTAAAGGTAAGCTTTTTTCAATGGTTTTATCGCTATGAGCGGAGCCATCCTATGATAGCCAAGTTCCTAGCCTTTGTGAAAATTTTATCTGTAACTATTTTTAACAAATTTTAATTTCAGACTGCGAAGGATCGAGCCGCGACGATGTGGAAGCAAAGGATGGACTCCAGTTGGCTTGGATCGACTGGATGGTTCGGTGCAAGGATCGGGGTCGAGTGCTCGAGTCAGGACAGTTTGAGATGGATCGAGTTACTTGGAAGGAACGATATGCAGGTAGTTTAAATGGGCGGCATTGGCAGAGAGGACAAAGCCCACAAGTCCATGCACATAGAAACAGAAGCAAAACCCACATCCCAAGCACAGAAAAGCATACAAAAGTAAGGATTCACCCTGATTCTCCTTCGGGAATGACTCGTCTACTAGAGACGATAGAGGTGTCTTAACCATGAACATCGAAAACAAACAAATACAGACATACAGCACATTGACAACACTGTATACACACATTTTAGGGATTCATCCTGAATCATCCTCTCTGAGGATTGCCTCGTCTACTAGAGACGATAGAGGTGTCTAAGACATGAGAAATATCGAAACATGATAATACAGACAATCACATCTAGAACTAATCAAATATTTTCAGCTTTCAGACTTTTTCAGCAGGTTCCAGCTCCTCACTTCTTGTTTTTTCAGAGGTTAGTTTTTCAAAGGCATTCGATTCACTGGTATTGGGAGAGGTGATTTGGTGAGGTGGACAAAAAAGCAGATCAAATTTTGATTTTCCAAAGATGTTTTTGATTTACCGGCAAGAGGAAATCCCTGTAGTGCTCTTTGAATATTATCAGCGTTTCGGGATTTTTGCGCCTGATTTTTGATCTACCAGTTTTGAAATTGGCTTAGTTAGAGATGGAGAGATGGATTCCAAGAAACACTTCTCGTGCCACAAAATTTGATCCACTTTCTTTTCCGCCACACCAATCGCCTCTGTCACTCCATTCTGAAACTCTAGTATATCAGACTCTACTTCAATCTATCATCTTTTCAGATATCGAAGGATAGTGTCGACTTCGTTCGCTTCGATTTGATGGGTGGCGGTAAGGACGGTGCAGATGGCTCAAATTGGGACAGTCCGAGTTTTGGTGGAGGAACGAGACTACTGTAGTCTTGTGTTTTTTAGGTTAGTGTTTCCGAAAGGCACTTGATAATCGCACGGATCGGCAGAGAAGATGTACAAACCGGTAGATCAAAATTTGCTTCTCAAAAAAAAAAGGGTTTTGATCTACCGGATATTTTTGAACGGAAAGAAGTCATCTTGGAGTCACGTTTCGCATCATGAGCGTTCCAAGAGTGTGCCGATACGCTTTATCTCGATCTCAATAGGCGCGCTTTTTTGGCACTACATTTTTGGACCTGATTTCTGATCTACCAATACTAAAAAAGGTCACACTCTTGAAATTCTTACAATCAAAAATAAGGGCTACACTGTGATTTCTTTCTGCCTGAAAAATATCCGGTAGATCGAAAACACTTTTCTCATTATAAAATTTGATCTACACTTTTGTCCACCGCGTCATTCAACTCTACCAGTCTCATCTTAAATGATTTATGTTGTTTCCAATTTCAAGAAATTCTTTTTTTCAGAAAGCAAAGGATCGTGTCGTGTTCGCTTGGTTCGAGTGGATGGTTTTCCGCGAGGATCGAGGTCGGTGGAACGAATGGGGCAGTTTGAGGAGGATCGATTTGATAGGGACGAGCGACTGACAGGTTGTTGAAATCCCCATACCGTTTTCAGCTTTCAGCCTTTCCAACTTCCTGTCGTTCTTTCGGGGCCATACCAGACCCCGAATTGTCTGGTTGTGTCCTCTTGTATTTCATGTAAAACTTTTCCCGACTCTCAAATAAAGCTATAGACTCTTATTACCGTATCTCTATGTTTTCCTCTCGTGAAACTAGAGCATTTTCACTTTTTGTACTATTACACCTAATTCTTCCCATCCGAGGACTCTAATCATTCCACCAAATACCTGACCCTCTCAACTTTCTTTGGACTCTCTCCTTCTACAGGACTCCTCCGACTTTCACTTTGTACCGTAACACTTCTACAGTAACACTACCGTACACTTCCTTATCACTTATACCGTAACACCATCTCCCCTTCCTCTCATCTTGGACTTAACTCCTTCTTCTTGGATCTTGGCAACACCTAATTGCCTTATCTATTGGACTCTGAATTTGTTATAGTGGACTATATCTGATAAATGTGCATCTAGACTCTATTCAGATACCGTAAACTATCTTACCGCTTCTACCGTAACACCCACATCTTACCTATCATCTTGGACTCAACGTCTTCTTCTTGACTACTGTGCTTGACTACTACACCTGACTGCTTTACCTGAGCCCCCTTTCCCACCGTATACTACTACTACTACCTCGGACTTCCTATATACTCGAAACTATTCTCAAAAGCGTTTCGGCTACTGTACCTGACTGCCATACTGGACTACCATACCGGACTAACGTAACTGACCATTTTATCTAACTACTTTGCCGGACTACTTTGCGTGACTACTGTACCTGACCACCGTATTTGACTACTTTATCTGACTACCGTAACTGAACATTGTATCTTATTACTTTGCCGAACTACATTGCACAACTACTGTACCTGTCTACTGCACCCGACTACAGTACCTTATTACTGCACCACATTATTGTATCAGACTACTGCACCCGACTACTGTGCCTGATTACTATGCCTGATTACTGTACCTCATTACTCTATCTGACTACCGTACCTGTCTACTGCACTTGACTACTGTAACGAACTACTGTAATGGACTACTGTAACGGACTAATGTACTAGACTGGAGTCTTCCATACCTCACTACTGTATCTGACAACCAAATCTAACTACAGTAAATTTTTTTAACACAAAAAACGACATGTTCAAACTCAGCTACACTTGATTGGTTTCTCGCAATTTGACTCAATTTTTAGGCCCAAACTTCTATTCTCAGAAAACCGTTCCCGCTTAAATTATGACTTGAGCCCTAAAATTCAGCAACTCATGAAAACGGTGCAGCACTTTGCATTTGAAAAAAGCGCGCGCTTTTTGAAAAATTCAAATCTGCAAATGTTTTCTGTTCGATTCGTTTGAATTGACAATGAGAAGACAAAAACTATTTCTGAATGACATCATTGTATTTATAGCACCCAATAAGGGCAGCATAAAGTACTTCTCCCCCTCCCCTTTTTTTCCCCTTTGTGTCTGATTGTGTGCACGCCATTTGAATCCCCCCCCCTTTTGCACTTTGACAGCCCATGCCCTTTATACCATTTTCTTCTTCTCTGCGTCTCCTTCCTCCCTCTCTCACGCCTATTTCAGTTTCGAAATTGTCATTCTTTCCCCCAAAAGACGTCCCGCTCCCCAGATGTCCCCCTTTTGTAGTTTGTAGTATCTATTTTTCTCTAATTTCTATTATCTATTCATATCCGATTACGGTTACTGTTGACCCCGTGTATTTAGAGGTCTTTTCCGGCTCGGCTATTTAATTATTTTTCTGAAATTTTCAAACAAAGGTAAGCATCTCTTGTTGTTCTTCTCTGATTTTCAAGCATTTTTTCATTTTTCTTTCAAAAAAACTCAAAGTAGAAAAACTTTTTTTCAAAAACTGGGAGTTTGTTGACACTTTAAGTTGAGAAAAAAAAACAAATTATCAGAGTTTGAATGGGTATTTAGAAATAGTCTAATCGGTTGAAATACCGAGTGCATCGCAAATCTCCTTCGGGATTTCGTTTCCGGGACTTTCTGCACTGGTCATTTCGCAACTACAGCATTTCGCAACTCACGTAAATTTTGCAACCGCGACAATTCGCAACCAAGACATTTCGAAACTGGACGTTTCGTAACCAGGCGTTTCGCAACCCTATAAACTAGTCCATTTTACGTCCACTAAAATTGTATGAAATTGAGGGTATTGTGAGCTATCCCAGGTTATAGTCTACATTTGAAAAGTTGTGATTTTAAAGCGAACTTAATACAAAAATCCTAGATTTCGTGGTTTCGAAATGACATGGTTGCGAAACGTCGAAGTTGCGAAATGACCAATAGCGAAATGTCGTAGTTGCGAAATTGACGTGAGTTGCGAAATTTCATTGTTGCAAAACGACTGGTTGCGAAATGTCGTAATTGCGAGATTGTAGTGAGTTGCGAAATGTCGTCGTTGCGAAACGACTAGTTGCGAAATGTCTCAGAGCCTAGTTTTCTTATCAAACCGTAAAAGTTGCAATTCTCCACTGAAAAATGACTACAACTTCTCAGACACTGTTAAAAAGAGTCTTTTTTTTTGAAAAATAGTGTGCGAAAGTTTCAAGTCAAGCATAAACGGAGAAAAAGCCTGGAAAAATAGATTTATTTTTCAGCCTCCTGTACGGTGCCAAATTTTTTTATAAAGTTGGTCACCGGAAACTCAAGGGAAAGCCAGCAACAGTCGCTGTCCAGCCAATCGCAGAAACAAAGATGAAACTCTCGCGCTACCCCCTTCACCACCAAAATTGAAGACAATTGGACTAGGAGACATTGTGACGACGATGGACAGAAGAAACACCAGCTCAACCACTACAAGTCCCCCAATTCCTACCTCTACTTCAACTACCGCTGCTACACCGACACCAACTCCCATCACCACAATCCCTACCCCTCTTCTCACCGCCAACACAACTGGAACCCCAGAAACTGATACTACCTTCGAGATGGCTTCTTCTTCTTCACCAATTTCCGCTGAGACCAACACAATCCATGCCACGTCGACTGAAGGGCCAAATACTGACTCATCAAGTAAGTACATATATATTTGTTTTTTTTTGCCATGCCTTCCTTATGCGCGGCGCTGTCTTGTTCTGGAACTCTCTTGTCATCGTCTTTATGCATTGCACACGTGTCCTGCAAAATCGAATGTGAGAACGGTTGTCCTGATCTCTGCTGATGTGTTCAACCTACCTTTTCATTTCGAAAATTCTGTTTGTGATTGTCTGGAATGTTAACGTAACCGTAGTATTCAACATCCAGAACTGCTTGTGTCTGTTGGACCTTTGAACGTTCTGCCTGATGACCCGTGCAGGATAATACTCGGCATAAATTATGTCGTCTGGTTGGAACTGTGTCCTCCCTCTGATCCCCATCCTTCCGTTTTCTGAGCGACGGCTTCTCTTGCCATTTGCATCGCGATTTCGAAAACTTCGTGTTTTTCGGCGGGAATGTTGATGGTGTCTCCATAATAAAAGACAACGAGTCTCTGAAACTAGCTAATTTAAGGGCAGCCTCAGAATGTCCTATGTAAAACTTGCCTTCTCCAAAAAATCCATCACTCTGCTTGACCGAACCACTCCATTCATAAAGAATAAATAGCAAAAATTTCAGAATAATCACATAACAAAAAAACGTTCGGCGGAATCTCAGTATCCCGCCTTAGAAAGCCATATGATTTTTCCTAGCTACCGGGGCCCCTTTTATACCATCAGAAAGTGGGCGGGGTTTATGTTCCCAGAGGGTTGCGTAAGAGGAGAGGGGGACCCCCCGTGGTGAGGGCGGCGGGCGGTTAGTGTCGGAGGAGGGCGGCAAAGGAAAGAGAAGACGTCGGAATAGGTGCGGCTAGTGCAAAAGGGACATACCGCTACGTGGTGGTCCCCTCAAAAAAGGAAAAGGTCCCTCCGGTAGATGAAAGAAAATGAGAGAATAAGAGAGTGCCAGACACGGGGAGTCAAAGACCAACAGGTAATAGAGATCTGGTACTGTAGAAAGATCAGAAGATCAAAACTACAGTATCTATTTTTAGGGTAAAGATACGATGAAATAAACTAGATTTTTGGAATCCTCAGGGTGAGTTAATCTAGTAACTATACTGTCGAAAACTTTGTCCGGTCCATATTTTTCAAAATTGCTGCCAATGCGTTCTGTATGTCCATGTTCCTTTGAAAAACTGCGCATTTTTTGGTCTCAACACTCAAAGCTACCGAACAATCCAAAACTCCAATCAAGTGAAAATAAATGTATTCATCTTCCTATGTATATGGCTCTTGGTACTGTAGTAGGATCATAACATCAAAGCTTTTGTTGTTGGGATACATATACAGTGAAATGAACTCGATTTTTGTAATCCTTATGACTGAATTGGTGTAGTGGGCATATACTGGAAGAGAGAGAAAAACGTTGTGATTTCCAAACAGAACACCAAAAAGACAGAATTGGTTTTTCTGAAAATTGTGTTTTTATCGGTTTTTGTACTGAACGTGCCCGAAAAGTCAAAAAAATAAATTTCAATTCTTTTTCTTCAGATTCTTACATATGTAAAAACGGCTCCGAGACATTTCGCAACTACGACATTTCGCAACTCACCCCAATTTCGCAACTGCTAAATTTTGCTACCGGTCATTTTGCAACCACGAATAAGGGAATATGTACATGCAAAAATATATGGAGAATACGTAACAAATTTTTTACGGACATTTCGCCACTAGTCATTTCGCAACTCACGTCAATTTTGCAAACGCGACAATTCGCAACCAAGAAATTTCGAAACTGGACTTTTCGCATCCAGTCGTTTTGCAACTGTACAAACTAGTTCACGTCACTTTTATTGAGTTTGTATGAGATTGAGGGTAATGTGAACTATTCCAAGTTATAGTCTTCATTTGAAAAGTTGTGATTTTAACGTGCACTGTCTACAAAAATCCGGGATTTTGTGTTTCCGAAATGACGTGGTCGCGGATTGTCGTGGTTGCGAAATGTCGTAGTTGGGAAATTGGGGTGAGTTGCGAAATGTCGTAGTTGCAAAACGACTGGCTGTGAAATGTCTCGGAGCCGGGAAAATAAAGAAAATAGCAATAGCAAGTAATGATTATGATTAGCTGACCGACCGTCGACCGACCGCATATCAGGCGGTCGGTCGGCGGACTACTATTTTGACATAGAACTTGTGATCGTCTTAACTTTCAACTCAAAATTAGAAGAAACTGAACAGAAGAATTGAAATTTATTTATATGGCTATCGGGCACCTTCAGTTCAAAAACCGATTCTGTCTTTCCGGTGATCCGTTTGAAAATCACAACGTTATTCTATCTTTTTCAGTATGTGCCCCTTACACCAATTAATCCCTACGGATTACAAGAATTAACTTCGTTTCACCGTATCTTCATCCTGAAAATAGTTACGCTAGTTTTGATCTTCTGATCTTTCTACAGTACCAGATCCCTATTACCTGTTGCTCTTTGACTCCCCATGTCTGGCACTCTCTCATTCTCTCATTTTCTTTCATCTACCGGAGGGACCTTTCCCTTTTTTTGAGGGGGCACCACCACGTGGCGGTATGTCCCTTTTGCATTATCTGTTCCTTTTCCGCCGTCTTCCTTTCTTACCTTTTCCTAATACCGCCTTCCCTCCGACACGGACCGTCTGTCCTCCTCACCACGGGGGGTCCCCTCTTCTCTTATGTAACCATCTGGGACCATAGACCACGCCCACTTTCTAAAGGGGTCCGCGACGAGGCGGCATGTGCCTTTAACAAGCCCTCTTTCTCCGAAATATCTTCTTACTTTTGCCTTGCCGCCTTCCTCCGACACGGACCTTCTGTCCCTCACCACGGGGGGTCCCCGGCGGGTTTCGTCATGCAAAGGCTAGGACCGCCAGGTTATGGGCCCCGCCCACATTCTAGGGGGGGGGGGGGGGGAGTCCGTATAAAAGGTGCCGGCAGCTAGGGAAAAATCATATGTCTACCAACGGCGGATACTGAGATTCGGCCGGAAAATGTTATTGTTTTTTTGATTATTCTGAACAACTTTTTTGCTGTATTCAATCAATGCTGGATGGATGGATGGATGATAGTTCCAACTCCAGTTTACTAACCAATCCTTGCTCCGGCAGGTAAAACGGCTCAAATCCCATTTCTACCACAAAAATTTAACGTTTCAGTTTGATGCCATCTACAATTTCGGAGTCCTTGCAGTCTCAAATTGGCTACTGTAGTGTTTAAGGTAAGCTAGGAAACAGGATTTTGAGATAAATATAAATTAGAGATTTTGAAAATATACTATTCCAGAACCCCATCTCGTCACCCTTGACCAACATTCAATTGATGTCCAATTTCGATCCGGTTTACAAAGCTGTTGTGAGTGCACTGGACATTATTGCCCGAAGACGTAAACTGTGCTGTAGTCAAGAACAGTTTTACTATCTGCCAGACCTGTATATACGATGACGAAAAATGCACAGTTTCAAGAGGGAACATGTATTACAAACTCAATCTTACGGAAGATGCATACTGTGTTAAGTACTACAAGATGGCTGAGGACAAACAAAATCTACGGCAAGTGATAAAACATGTTCACGAAGACTTTCAAAGCGAGGACTTTCATATCTGCAAAACATGAGTTTATTACATGATCTGGAATATTTCGAAATACCGGTTTTTTTTCAGTGAACAGCAAATTTCCTATTTTTTGCAAAGCCATCAAGCCCTCATTGTCGATAAGAAGTACTCTGGACTTTTTCTTGGATAAGGAGATTTTCAAGGAACTGCGTTTGAATGCGGTTTTGCGTGACATGGCAGAGGATTTCAAAAACTTTGTGGAAATCATGATGTATGTGAAGACACCGCGATCAAGTGATGTGAAGGTGGATGAGTATCAGCATGCTGTTGATGATATGGATTACGGTAATAGACAAGAAGATGAGCATGAAGATTCAGTTGGAGGCGTAAACAATCAGGATGCAAATGAGCACAACGTTGTCGAAAATGAGGCTCCAGAGAATGACTTGAACCATAAAGGAGTCACCATAAAAAGGAAGAACAGAAAGTCAGTGGACCACCTCCAAAGACAATCAAATGTCTTTACAAAAAGTGCTCCTGGACGCATGATCATAAGCCTAAAACAAGCAAGGAAAGCTACTTCAAACATGTGCTCACTAAACATCATGTTCCGTTGGCAACGTCTTCGATTGCACGAAGTGTGACGAGAAGTTTCCATCGTTTGTTCCAAGACAGTACCATTACAAGACAATTCATGGGTTGAAGGGACCACTCGCAGTTGGTTACATTGAGTGCGTTTTGAAAGTCATAAACTTGAAAAAACGTTTTTTTTCAGGATCGTCAAGGAGATTCCAGGATTTGTTGAACGTTTCGAGCAGTGCTTCGGAGATCAAATCAAACTATAGTCATTTCTAAATTATGAGCTGTCGTTGTTGAAATTTGTTTGAAATGTTTTGTTTTTCTTAATAAACTGATTATCCCAATAAGGAAATACCGTATTTACCCTAATAGTGGGGCACCTCTTATGCACCTCTTAATCCATTTCAATTGCGGAATTTCTTCGTGGGGGAAAACATGTTGAAATGCTGTCTCCAAGATAGAACAACGTTACTATTTTTCCGATTTTTTTCTCTCGGAAAATCCGAAATTTTTTAGAACTTGATTTTTCGACTCCGACCATGCCTGGTGAGAATACCAACCACGGAGCCTTCTGTCCCGGGGACCGTAGAGGGAGCGGTAGTAATTTTCTAATTTGTTTTTTTTTTGTAATAGGGGAGAAAATAATTATGCCGTATTCCAAGAGTTGTCGTATATAGATTGTAAAAAATTTATTAGAACTTTCGAAAAAAGCATAGGGACACTAAAAATAATATTTACCCTTTTACAATAGATAAGGAGACACGGTAGAAAAAAAAACGGAATTTGAAAAAGCTCATAACAGTAAGTTCTCTACAAAGTGACGAGTCCCGGTGCAGATGCGCAAGTAGTCCGACCACATATGTTCATCACTCACGACAGGTTGTGTTGGTCCGTAACGCTCCCACTGATTGCCATGCACTGTCTAATAACCTCCATCTTAAGTCTATGATCCTCATAATATTCGCAACGGTAAGATCTGAGCACCTCTGAAAATTAAAAGAGATTTTGGATTGCAAAGGGTTTTTTGTCATGATCAACAATTTTAAAAGAAACATACCAGTGGCAAAGTGGGCAAGAATCCAATAAGGCTGTCGCTTATAGAAGACGAATTGGTTAAAAATGATGGTAAGAGCGGCGAATCTGATTCCATGACGTTAAAGGGGTTCAATATTATCGATTCGCGAACGGATAGGCATTAAGATGTTTTCAAGAGTATCAGATCCTTCAGCAGCCAAACGCTCATCTTCCTCCAAATCGTTAATTTCGACCGCTCGCAGTGGAGTATATCTCGTTGCTGTATTTGGTGGTACAGGAATTGCTGTATTTGGTGGTACAGAAAGGGAATCAGAATGAAGCATATTGAGAGGCTGTTCAAGTGATCTCCCGAAATGTACTCCCACGCTTTGATGGCTTTGCATAAAACAGGAAATTTGCCGTTAACTGAAAAAAATAACAATATTTCGAAATATTCCAGATCATGTAGCAAACTCACCCTGTCTATGTGTACCAAATATTGAATAATTTTCATAAAATCAATAAAAAACAGAGACGGAAAAGACCTCTAATCAGACAGGGGCCAACAGTAACCGTAATCGGATATGAGTATATAGAGAATATTAAAATTAAATGAAAATCAGAGACTAAAAACTACAAAAAAGGGGACATCGTAGACGGGACGTCATTTTAGGGGGTTAGAGTGACTATTTCGAAATGAAGGTAGTCAACAAATGATATGGAGGAGACGCAGAGAAGCGAAATAGTGAATCAGAGATTAAAGGTCAGCCGCCTTTGTCTGTCTAGTGACGGAAACACAGAGATGACGCATCAAAGGTGTCCTTGGCAAAAAAAGTGTCTGAAGCTTAGGATTACTTGATATTTGATCTTTTTAGAACCAGTAGCAGAAAAATCTTTAAAAAAGACTTAGAAAAGATGTCTTCGAGATAATTACAAGTTTATTGATAACATCAGAATAGCAAAAAAAAGATAATGATACCATTAAAAAAGGCCATATTCCTTGGAATTGTCGGTCTGGTCTCAATGGGAATCGTGTGCGTCTAATCGAGAGGGTCGTCAACTCCAGTCAAAATATCAATCTCGTCCACAGGAAAATAGCTGTCGTCGAAAATGTCAAAACTGTAAATTCGACCATCATAGACTTCCTTCAAATTGTCGTAAGTGAAGCCTTCAGGCCAAAATCCAATAAGTCAAAAAATTCAAAGGGAACATAATACATACCATTACATTGAACATGTTGCGTTGAACAGACAGCATTTGATGCTCATACAGGGAGATTTTGGGACAAGCAGCGTTCTGAAAATTGTTTAATTAGTCACGACTTTTGGCAGTATAAAGACCTCATTCAGAAGTTTTCTTTCCATGGTGTCAGCCCAGTCGTAAAGAGACTTAGCCAATTTGAGAGGAGTAGCGAAACATTCTTTTCCGTATTTTTCCGAGTGATCCTCCTGAAATACGAAAGTAAAACTAGAGGATGCTCTATTAGGATGCAGGTATATTTTCTTACCAACACCAGAATTGGAGCCCGAGTCTTAACAACAAGATCCATTACATCCGAACGGATACCCGCCTTGTTGAGTAATCCGCCATAACCTTTTCTGAAAAAGGTAGTGTAGTTTTTGAAAAATTACGAAGTTGATGATTATTTTGTTATTTCATATAATTTGAAATCCTTTATATTATGAACTTTGCGGGAGTGGAGCTTCACTGCATGCTTTTTTTTCTAACTAACTTTTTCTAAGTGAAATATTGATAAAAATCACTGAAAATTGCTCAGAATTTAAGTAAAGTGAAAAAATTGCACTTGAAAATATGAGCAGAACAACATGTCAAAATGCTCACCTTCTTCTGGTCATCCACCAGTAATAAAAATTTTAGTAAAATCAATAATATAGAAAAAAATACCAAGCCGGTAAAGACCTCTAATCAGACAGGGGTCAACAGTAACCGTAATCGGATATAAGCATATACAGAAATTAGAGAAAAATAGATACTAGAAACTATGAAAGAGGGACATCTAGTCGGGACGTCTGTTGGGGGGCTAGAATGAACATTTCGAATTGGAAACAGCAGATGTTGTGAGAGTGAGGAGACGCAGGAAAGCAGAAGCTAGTACGAAGGGCACGTGGTCTAGTGATGTGGGTTGCCAAAATGAAAGGATGCATGTGGCAATAGTCAAACGGGGAGTACACAACAAGAAGACGGCAGACGTGGGCACGTAAATAGAGCAGAACAATAGGGATACCATAGGTGGCAGTGCTTTTAGCTTTTCTTGAATAGAATTTTTGAAATCAGGAGAACAAGACGGTCAGAATGAGTAAACATCATTGAATTTGGATGAACTTTTGACAATCTGATAGCTCTGTCTTTGAGAAATAGGAAAGTTTTTGACGAAGATAGGTGATTTGACTATTGGGGACAGTCAGAATCTCAGAAATTTTCATTTTTCTGACCGTCTAGATAGTTACAAATTTATTGAAAAAAATTTTTAAATACATATAGTTTGATGAGTTTCCAAATCTGCGTCTCCTTAAAATCTATTCTTCTCGCATAGTCTTTATCTTTTTTGAGATACTTCTTTTGCTGTTTTCTTCTCGAACAATGGTTTGAAGAAAATTTCTTTATCGAGCTCTATAGAGAATATAAACCGAACGCATAAAGATCGGAATGGTATGACATTTATTTGATAATAAAAAATCAAAAACAAATTGTGATAACCGCTTAATTGATGAGAGCATTCAAAGGATTCAATCCAAAGTTTGGTTTCGGAAACGATGTTTGCAGTTTGTTGCAGTGAGGTTTACTGCAACGGAATCCATTGCCATCTTGTCTTTAATTCTGATGTCGTCTGTTCCACATACTGGTAGCACATGCTGTGACCGCAGTCTGAAAATATATAAATACTTCAATGCAAAACTAATTTTTGAAAATTCTACAGTTTCTAATTTTTTTAACTCACCGAGAAACATAGGCTTACGTCCATTTTTTTGTCGTACAAAAGATCACACCGCAGGCAATATCGGTCAACACGGGATTTCATGGTGTCATCAAGCTTTTAAGCTCAAGCTGGCAACATTTTTTCTTTCTGGTAGGCGTCCGGGAGTACGTCGTGCTCCTTTTTCAAGTTCATTTCTTTCTTCACACGTTTTTTTCAACGTTTCTATCAGCTTCTGTAAAACACAATGTTTTACACTAAAAATTTGGCAGATTTCATCTCCAAGCACACCAAAAGGTTAACCCAAACTGTTTCTATGATCTACTTTATCTACATTTGGTCGTTCGACTTTGATTCAAATTTTTTCGGGCAGTACAACAATGTGATTAAAAATGTTTCTCCATCTCCCTAGTTTGCTCTGTGAACCACTGTAGCACAATGTTCGACAATTTTATTTTTGCGGAAAATACTTTCTAATAGTTTCTCGATCCCTAATCGAAACAAGAAACTCACCAACTCTTCATCATGAATGAATCTGCACTGCTCTCCTCGATTATACCCTGCTGGCCTATTGATAAAGTACACACACACGGCTCATGAATCTTCCATCCCGACTGTGTCCACCCTTCCGAGTTCCTCGAATTCTGTCGTTGTTCCTGAGCCTTCATTTCCGGTGTCGCAAACGTCGCCACGTATCCATAATCTGTACCGGTACATTCTTCACTGGAATAAGTATTGCCACCGGATTGCTCTGCCATTATCTGCTGTGCAGCTTGCATCGCGACAGTTAGAGGGTCCACTGCTGGCTCTGGTTGTGGAGGAGGAGCAGCAGATTCCTTCTTTGAAAGAAATCCGTTTTTCTTTAGTTGCTCCACCATAGCTTTAAGGTTTGGCGGGAGTTCAAAACCGGTTCTCGTCTCTGGTGATGGACTCTCCTCCTCCTCCGTTGACATTGTGGCCTTGTAATAATTGTTTTCCACAACTGGGTTGGTCTCATGAAAAACTTTTTGAATGACTGGAGCCTCCTTATGATCCTTGATGTTGAATATCGCTACTGTAACTTGACTTCTGACGATTTCTGCCTGGAAGTGGCAAGTCTCGAAGTGCATTGACTTTTGCTGGCTCAGTTGGAACACTTGTAGTTGGAATCTTAATCGGATTATAGCTGGCCAAATCAGCTGCTGCCAGATCGTTGAGTTCCGGAATGCAATTGAGAGTGTAGATCCCAAAAGTTGCTCCTCTCATGATTCCAGCATCTTCAAGACGCTGTACTTATCTTTTCGCAGATTCTGTCATCTCTCGATGCTTCGGCTTGACATTCGTAATTGCCAACATATCCCATTCCACATCTTCCGGTTCCTCAAAACCATGCCCCAAATCTGCTCCTTCGTTTCTCCGAAAGTTGATGCACAGTGCTCATCAATTCCATACAATTGCTCCGAACCATGGGATGGCCGATTCAGCAGTTCGCATCAATTCCTGAAATTTTAAAAATTAGCGTTTCTACAAAGCCTCCCAAGTCAAACTCACATTTTTAGAAAAATCAAGTTTTTCAGTAGACCGCTAGACACGGGCAGTCAAAAGTAAAGCATAGAATAAAAAGTAAGAAGTTTCAAAAAATACACACTATAAAATTTTCGGCCAGCAATCAGAAGCCAGGCCTAAGAAGAAACACCATATGGATGCCCTTTACCCTCCGAGAACCCTCTTTTATACGGTGGGGAAAAGTGGGCGGAGTACAGAGTTGGTGAGCTTTTTGGGCGGAGCAGGGATAGTGGGTGGGGTTTGAGAGGATGTCCTGGACATAGGAAGACTAATAGGGGTTGAAGTCATGAGGAATGGAATTTTCAAATTTTCAGATTTCAATGGAATTTAGAGATTTTGAGAATGTGATTTTTGGAATTTTCGAGAACTTTTGAGTCCGGAAAGTGTTAATTCTGAAACAGCGAAGTTTCGAGATTCTCAGACTAGCCTATAAGGAAAGGTTTATTGATTTTTAATGAATTTTTTGAAAATTTTAACTATAAGATTTGAATTTTTCGAAAAATTGGGAGCATTTCGAGCCGTACAAATCTTTTGACCGGATCATGAACGACAGTAATCCCTTATGATATTATTGGATTTTCCTGAAATGCAATAAAAATCGAAATCGTGAAGAAGTTCTTTATTTTCAAAATTTCATAGGTTCCAGAGATATACTATCTTTTAAGAATAGAGGAAAAATTTTCAGTACCTTTTTCATACAGTTCTTCTGTCCTTAACTACAGTACTTCTAACTAGACTAATATAGATTTCTCTCCCTTCTTCAACCATAACCTGCCTTTGACCGGATCACGATACAGTAATCCGGACGTCGATAAGAAAAAAGTGTGCCATACGCAACGGAAAAGGAAATTGTGAATTATTTCTTCAAATTTACACTTTTTTTGTCCTTCTACCGTGCACAGATACAGTACTTCTAAGTAGACTAATATATATTATTTCCCTTCCTCAACCACAACCTTTCTATACTATCCTCTACTTCTCCAAATTCAAACATCTCGCCACCTCTTCTCATTTGTTTATACTATTTGACGCCTTCTGACCACCTTCTCCTCCCCTCTCCGTCTTCTGACCCAAGGCTACCTGCTTCTACACATGTTTATATTTTAAACAAATCGGGACGACCACCAGATACATGGAGGAGGGAGGGGGGTGGGTGGAAGGTGTCCAGATAGTATAAACAAATTCAAAAAAGACTACCAAGATATAATTTGAATCGAAAGAAGGAGGAAGCCCAGAGAAAAAAGCCCAGAGAAAAGGCACTAGTACAGTAATCAGACAATAAATCTACAGTAGCCCCTATAAGTCACAGTAATCCTTGTTTTTCGTTCAATTTTTCAGATTTCATTATCATCGGCGGTCGGCGGTCGGTTGTTGGTCAGCGGTCGATTGACAGACGGCTAATTTCTACCAGCCGAAATAAAAAAACATCTAGATAATATAATCAAATTCAGTAAGGATACTGAAAGATTATTTCAATCTAAAAAAGAGGAAGAAGTCTATAAAAAAGACACCAGTACAGTACTCAAAATGACAGTAACCTCTTACAGTAATACTAAATACCCAAAAAAAAAAAACGGAGCTGAATTCCGAATACCGAATTCTGGTATACAAACCCTGGTACTTCTGGTTTCTAGTCATATTTTCGTCCATTTCCTTCTAGAAATTGTTCCTTTTTTTCTTGTTTTACCACTGTCTTATTTTCCCTTCTCTCTTTTTTTGCTTCCCCTCCCTCGAGTCCCCCTCAGCCGTCTTTGTATCGAAGGCAGCTCCATTTTTTCAGAAAAACACCCGCCACTTTGAATTTTCTCCTCGTCTGCGTCTCATCATCTCATACACTCCCTCTTGTTATCATTTGCATTTTCTCTGAGCCTCTTTTATCACTCTATCCTTCCACTCGTTCTCCATTTTTATTTTTCCCTTTACTCCCCCCAAATGACGTCCCGTCTACCCCTTGGATGTCCCCCTCCCCTTTTATATGTAGTTTGTAGTTTTACCTGATTTTACTGTACTTTCTATATTATCTGTATATTCGTATCCGAACGGTTGTTGACCGCTGTCTGTTGGCCTCTTCCGTTTCGGTTCTTCTATATTAATTGATTTTTCTGCTTATCCATCTCCTAAAACCATCTCGCCAAATTTGAGAGGCTTTTCGTGAGTTTGACTTTAAATTATAAAATTTTGGAAGAGTTATCGGGACCTGGACATTTCGCAACTCATGCCACTACTGCAACACTGAATATCTGAAAACAGAGATTGTCGGCATATTAATGGCTTATAATTGGGTGCCGTTTCAGTCAAATTAACTCTAGAAATGGGCTCGAATTCGCAACCAGTTACTTCGCAACTGGGACATTTCGCAACTTACGACAATTTCGCAACTCCGATAATCTGCAACCCCGTCATTTCGCAACCACCCAATCCACATGCATAATGATGAGTTCACGTTTAAATCGAACTTTCTCAAAATTAGATGACAACTCTGATATCCCCAATCACATATTACCTACATAAATGAAAACTGATCTACTTTATAAAGTTGCGAAATGACCTGTTGCAAAATGTCTAGTTGCCAAATGTCTTGGATGCAAAATGACGCGGATCCTAGAAATAAATGAAAAGCAGGTGATCGACATTGTCCACATCCCGTTTTGAGAATAATTTTGAGGTCTAAATTTAAATACTCTCCTAGTAAGATGAATTGGCACCCCGACGTCTCGCAACCAGTCATTTCACAACCAGTCATTTCGCAATTTCAACACTTCACAACTTACGTCGATTTCGCAACTCACGTCGATTTCGCAACTCATGTCAATTTCGCAACTGAATATTTCGCAACCAATCATTTTGCAACTTCAGAATATGAGAAATGTGAGAGGGATCATTGTAAAAAAATTTGATTACCCTCAAAATCTGGAAATTTTTAAATGCAACGTTGAATTTTTCTCAAAACCGTGTATCTTTCGGTTGCGAAATGACTGGTTGCGAAACGGTGGGGTCCCGATGAATTGCTTAAACAGGCCTCGAAACGAAGAGAATTCTTAGGGTCAGTTTTATACAAATCCATAGAGTTCACCAACAAAAGCGACTGTATCACCAATGACAGCAGTAAGGATATTTATGGAGGTGAACACAAGTTCAAAAAAAAACAATTCAAAAAGTTCCGAACACCATTAGTGGGGCCTCACAAGGTGAGTGTTTCATTTTCTGTAACTTTAACAATTTATTAATTATTCAGACTAACCCAAGTGCGTGCCAGATCAAAAAATGTCATGAGCTCCCGCTCCCATCCAAACCTCCAAGAAAACCGATGCAAGCTAGAGTGAGAAAGAAGAACAACCAAAAGTTTGCTCCAGCTTTTTTTGTGATTGAAGTATTGGGACTGGATTTATGTACTAATTTTTTACCATCCATGAAATGTTTTAAAATTGATAAATTGATTTCTCATATGACCAAGTTTTTTCGAACAGGAGTACATAATATGAAATTTGGCAACAAAACGAGATCCACCGATCTGATATAATGATGACGAAATCTGAAAAATCGAACGAAAAACAAGGATTACTGTAATTCATAGGGGCTACTGTAGATTTACAGTAGGATTCCTGTACTGGTGTCTTTTCTCCGGGCTTCCTCCTTCTTGAGATTCAAATTTTATTTTGGTACTCTTTTTTGAATTTGTTTATAGTATCTGGACACCTTCCCCCCTCCCCCTCCTTCCTCCATGTATCTGGTGGTCACCCCGATTTGTTTATAATATAAACATGTGTAGAAGCAGGTAGCCATGGGCCAGAAGGAAAAGAGGGGGAGGGGGAGAAGGTGACCAGAAGGTGACAGATATAGCATAAACAAATGAGAAGAGGTGGCGAGATATTTGAATTTGGAGAAGAAGAGGATAGCAGAAAGATACTATGGTTGAGGAAGGGAAGGAAAACGAGTATAGTACACGAGTGTGGAAAACTACTTATGAGTACTGTATCTGAGCACGGTAAAAGGATAAGGGCACAAAACAATAGCGGAAATTTTCAGCCTTAGTTTCTACTGAATTCTCCATAGCCAGTGTAAATTTGAAGAAAAAATTCACAATTTCCTTTTTCGTGGCGTATGATACACTTTTCCTTATTGACACCCGGATTACTGTAGTTAATGATCCGGTCAAAGGAAAAGGTATTAGGACAAGGATGAGGAGGTTGTCAATAAGAATGCTGACAGATTGTTTAATCTCATGATCTTAGCATTTTCAGATTCCACAGAATCTCAGAATTCTTCGAAACCTGAGAATCCTTCAGAATCTCTAAATAATAGAGTATCAAAATAATTCAAAACCACCCGAAACAGGTAATTCTTGAGCTCGAAATGCTCCCAATTTTTTGAAAATTCCAAACCTAATGGTTAAAATGTTCAAAAATCACATTCAAAATCAAGACACCTGTACTTATAGTCTTGTCTGAAAATCTCAAAACTTCACTGTTTTAGAATTACCACTTTCCCGACTCGAAAGTTCTCAAAAATTCCAAAAATCACATTTTCAAAATCTCAAAATCCCATTGAAATCTGAAAATCTGAAAATTCCATTCCTCATGACTTCAACCCCTATCAGTCTCCCAATGTCCAAGACACCCTCTCAAACCCCGCCCACTATCCCTGCTCCGCCCACAATGCTCCTCTACCCTAGGCTCCGCCCACTTTTACCCACCGTATAAAAGAGGGTCCCCTGGAGGTAGAGGGTATCCATATGGTGTTCTCTCTAAGGCCTGGCAACTGAGTGCTGGCCGAAAATTTATGGTGTGTATTTTTTCTAAAATTCTTTTTTTACTTTGTATTCTATGCTATACTATTGACTGCGTGCGTTTAGCGGTCTACTGAAAACTTGATTTTTCTGAAAATGTGAGTTTGACTTGGGAGGTTTTGTAGAAATATAAATTTTGAAATTTCAGGAGCAGATTCTCGATTCGTTGTGGGCCTAAACCTGCCTCAGATGCCTCGAAATACAAACGATGATGCTGGAGGTGATATCTTCTTCACATACTGGGTGTGGGGCACAAGGAGAGGAGGAGAAGAGGAGGTCTGGTTCCAAATGTCAAACCTGTGGGAGAACGAGCAAAAAAAGGCGCTCCAGGACCAATCCGCGATTGTTTTTTTAATGAGACAAGCAAAACGGAGTTGTCGAAGCAATCTGGAGGAGGAAGAAAATTGTCACTAAGATGACAGAACACAAAGATGATTGTCATTGAAGGCTGGGAGAGAGAAAGTGTAAGGAATGGATATCATGGGAGTGGCAATGGCAATGACAATGGCAATGGCTTGTTGTAGGTATGTTCATAAGTTGAAGGGACGTCAACTGATTTCTGAATTCTTGATATTTTGACATGAAACGACGCAGCATCCAAAAAAAGAAGAAGGAGAGTCTTTTTTTTATATTTGAAAGGGCACCTGTCGTGTTGTTCACGTGTGAATCCTTTTTCGAGTGGTGATCTAGGTGCCGCTTGAATATAGACCTCCCACATCAAGACCACTCATGAAGTAACGGGGGAAATTCACCGCTGGATCGGGGAAAATACTAAGAAGAATACTACGTATTTGTCTGCTCCAAAAACAGACACATCAAAAGTTCCAGGCACAAATTCAATTCTCATACTGCTCCAATAAACCTCACAGTGCTCCAATTGGAAGCATCAATCTTTTGGTTTTCCTATATATATTCTAATTTGTTTTGAAACTAGTAGTTAAAACTGAGAATCTCCGGAAAAAAGCAGTCTTTGAATGCAAAATCCTTCCTTATCCCCTTAAGCATCTTATCAGCGGCTTCACCTTCTACCGAGTCGCCATGATTTTAATAGAAGGACAACGCCCTTGATAAAACTTCTCTCTTAGGTGATCGCGCGCGGACGGCGTCCTTCTCTTATAACATGCGCGAATATTTTGCAAGTCTCGCAAGATTTGATTGATGACAACAGAAACATTTCGTTATCCAAGGCTGAATATTAGGCTATCGAATTAGACCACATGTTGGTCAGAAGTCCACCCATCGAAAAATCCCGTTTTTGCTAAAAAAACGATATAGCAAAATGCCCTTTCACGAAATTTTTCACTGTTGGTCTCTAATTATGTGTCGAAGAAGCTTAAGAGATGAGGAAACCATTCACAAATTACAGTTTGGCACACAAAAATGCTGCATTCTGACTCTGATTCCGGAACAAGAACTTCACAAGCTCATATCTAAAAACCAGTCTGGAAAAAGATACACAAGCACAAAAGCCCAAAGCTGCGGTTCTTTTTGAGTAAACGTTTCTAAAACATCTTACGTGAATCATTTCGGATTTTGATCGTCCTATAGTCAACTGACAAGGGATCGAAGTGTTGGATCTTTGCGGTCATTCTAGTATCTCTTTCTAGACTGATTTTGTAAAAAGAGATCAACATACTCTTATTTGTGTATGAAGTTTCTGCATTTAAGCTTTCCAAAACTTAAAATATTTGGGGAATAGATACATCCTCATTGAACCAATCGCAAATGATTCTCGTGTCACTTCATTACCTTTTCCATATGTAAACTTATCAGAAAATTTTCCAGATGGGAGATATTCCAAACCCAAGAGCTCGTCTGCAATCCGTGGCGTTGAAAAACTTCCACGGAATCACCGGCGTCTACAAAATGTTCCCCGGCTACACCACGATTTATGGCCCTTCTGGATCCGGAAAATCGTCCATCATCACTGGATTCGCATACGCTGCCGGCTCCGTAAGTCGAACATCCTTTGTCGGGCAAGGTAGAGAAAAGTGTTTTCCTTTCAGCTCACATGCAACAGTGCTGGTAATGAGTACTTCGTGGAACTCACATTCCGCGTTGGAGAAGAAGAGAGAACATTTAAGAGAAGACAACGTTTCGTGAATGATGATGATTACCTCGTTGATGGCGTAAGAATGCCAAGAGTGGAATATCTCGATGCACTCCGCACTCTGGGCATCCGCTACGAGACACAGAAGACTTTCATCGACCACGAAAATCCTCGGATCTTGAGTGGAATATCTCGATGCACTCCGCACTCTGGGCATCCGCTACGAGACACAGAAGACTTTCATCGACCACGAAAATCCTCGGATCTTGAGTGGAATATCTCGATGCTCTCCGCACTCTGGGCATCCGCTACGAGACACAAAGGACTTTCATCGACCACGAATGTCCTCGGATCTACTTGTTCGAGGATGACACTATCATGGAGTATTTTGGCCAGCAATCTGGATATTCGGCTTTTGATGGACAAATGGCTGCGTTGAAAGAGCGACTCGATAGAGTCAGTAAACAAGGAGTCCAAGACGGGTCTGCGGAAGACAGAAAGAGCATTGAGAAGCAAATGCAAGAGGTGGGCATAAGAGATCAGTGTTTTATGTACATATAGTCGAACATCATACAACGTATTCTTATTCTGTTGAATTTCAGCTCGGAGCACAGAGAGATCATCTGCTCAATGTCTACTATAATCAAGTCAGAAACGTTGCCACTGAGTTCTACAACGAGGTCACCCGCCAAAACTGTGAGCTTCGTACTGAATAAAAATTGAAAAAAAAATTGTTTTTTAGCGTCAAATTCACCAAGACGGACGACAAAGACGACTATTTCTACGAGGAGTACAACATCAAGCTGAAGTATCCACGTCTTCGACTCGTCGTTACAAAGAGAATGAAGCAGGAATGCTTCTACCCAATGGAGGTTCCAGAAGAAAAGAAAATGGGGGATTACTGTAGGCTGCACGACAAGTATATAGATGAATTGCAGCAGCACAAGATTCACGAGGTAAGCAGTTCTTTCTATTTGCTCATTATTATTTTTGTTTTTTTGCAGAAATTGGGAGAACTCAGTTTAAATGTTGAGAAAGCAATTGTCAAACTGAAGGTGACATCCGACTAACTACCTCAAGCACTGTTCGGCTGGAGTAACAGTTGAGAATTGAGCTGGACAAACTCTTGAAAGCGCAAGGATTGTCAGCACGACCCCTCTAGTTGAGTCCTATGGATACAAAAAATTTGGACAAAATGAAAAGCTAAGTTTTTGCCACCATAGGCTTATTATAGTACCATAAGTGACTTAAGACAAAAACATATTTCCAGAGAACACCTACAATCTGGACCCAGGAACCTGTTGCGGATTTGGAATGAAGTTTCTGCGAACGAATCGATTTGCACAATTGGATGAACTAAGTTCAATGGATGGCATTTTTCCCCGCTAACAGTCAAATGAGAGCAGGAATTTGAGGAACTTCTCGGACGTCCAAATCTACTATCCTAGCACCAGCCAAATCGGGAAAAACAGCAAGAAAAAGCTGGACGCATAATTAGCGTTGTATAAACTTTGTTCAATAAATTTGTAAATATCTCGAAGATTCGGTGTTCGGTTTTTCTGACTTTTAGGTTCTAAGAATGCTGACATTTTCAGTGAAAAATCAGCGAATTCGGGTAGTTGAAAAGGTAATTCAAAGTTGCTTTTTCTGTTCGAAAAGTTGAGAGTGTATAAATGAAACCTTGAACTTTCATTTTGATGTTGGCAACTTTTTTTGTGCAAGTCCGCTCTGCCAAAATATGGGCCGTTGGAAAAAGGTTCAAAAATTTCGAGAATTAGCACTGAAACCGGCAAAATTTGGCATCGCCGCAGGTTTATGTGCGTAACTGTTTTGATTGGTGATATACAAAGAAGTTGTCAACTACAAAATTAAAGTTTAAGGTTAGATTCATATACCCTGAAAATCTCAAACAGAAATAACTATTTTGAATTCGTTTTTCAGTCACTCAAAGTTGGCGTTTTTCAACTGCAAATGACGAGGACGAATATCATTATGGCCGGTGATGTAACTCAAATCTCTTATATTCTCCAAACACCTTAATGTCATAGTTACTCGCCACTTTTTGAAAAATGGCTAAAACTGACTTCGCTCATTTTCAAAATTCAGGAAGTCATACTAATCTATTAGCGATACTCCGCAAGAGGAAACGCGCTCCATCGCCAACATGATGATAGCGCGCTACTTCTCAGTACTTCGATCAAGATTTGTGGTCTCCTTCTCGAAATAATCATCTAGTGCATCGCGCAGAAAATGTGAGAAAGTTTATTGAAAACTGGGAAGAAAACAGTTGGCACAGTATGATCAATGATAATACCCATCAAACATTTGCTAATTTTCTCAAGTGATATGCTTCTTTTTCTCCACGGTGACAATATACATTGATTCCATGTTCAGTTTGAAAAATCCTCCAACAGTCGGAACGTGATACACTCTCGAGCCTTTTCTGGTTTCTCTAGCATTATACATCTCAGCCAACCTCTCCTTGAACATCACATGAACTTCAAGATAGCCTACGGAGGCTTGACTGACGTGAACATACTCCATATAACTTGAATTCAAAACACCCTGGAAGAGAGAAAAAATTTCGAAAAGAATAAATCTGGCGGTTACCTTGATGATGTCGATGACAGCTTCTGCGCCGCTATGCCAGTCGGATGACAAGTAGAGTCTTCGACAGTTCACGAAACTTTCGAAATTGAAATTTTCTGAACTGTGAATATGCACACGCACGTTTTCTGCTGATTGGTACTGCTCCAGGTTTCCAAAATCAACCAATTCCGATCTCTCGTCCTTTGATTGATCTACTGGTCGACACGATCCAATATTAATGTTAATCTCCTTCAGTGTTTTAGGGTCCAAATATGGCAAAACTGGCATTTTCCCATTGAAAGTGCCAAATCTGATGACTGCGGTTTCAACTTTAACCTTATGACTGAGACCACTCAAAGACTTGTCCACTTGTTCAATATTGTCAGTCCAAATTTCCAAACGTTTTATGTTCAGGTTTGGATTCTCCAGACAAACCATCAAATCATTCTTCGCCAGTTCGAAATTGCTTGCACCTGGTACTTTAGTCTCCCGGAGACTATATATTACCACACAGTTATTAGATCCTTGGTAGTCCACGCATCTTCTATAGTGTTCGTCACAATTATAGTATACTTGTGACAAGTTTAAATGAGAAGTGAGAGTAATGCCACGTAGTTGTCGATGCATTTGGTCCACGCTAGATTTCAGCTTTTTGGACACTTTTCGCACAACGAGTCTGGAAATTACTCTCTTTTTCACAAATATAACATAAATCAAATTTCCTTACCTTGACATAAATGGCAATCCATCCAGCACCATCTCCAACATCTCCACTGGTAGACTCAAAAACTCTCGAGGTTTCGGATCCTGACTCCGATCATAGTGCACATCATACTGCTTGTTGGAAAATCGCATATACCAAAACTCAAATTCCGGGTAGTCAATCTGTCCGATTCTTTTACAGAGGGTCTTGTAGGCATCCCAAATTGGGGCTCCTCCAAGAACTTCGTACAGGATGCAGTGACGGAGAGCGATTGGGTTGTTGAGGAGGGTTTCGGCCATGTCAGGAAGCAACTGTAATTTTGGAAAGATTACGGCAATTTGAACACGGAGCTAAAGTCTGTTATCAGTTGATTTTAAAGGCGCATAGTGTTAACAAAACAAAAAACAAGTATACAAAAAATCGATCGCTCCAAGAAAATGGTGACCACTCAACCGAACACAGTGACAGCATCCCTAATTGCATGACAAGAGGTGTCGTTGCGAGACCCTTCACCGATAAATACCTTATGCGCCTTTAAATGTGGAGTGACAAGTGACCCTGGTGGTGGTAGAAGACCTTGCCACCTGTCATCCTTGGAAAACAATAGTGAACCTTAGTCTCAGTCTGGACAACCACGGTTTTTTTTTGTTTCACTGACGCCTGATCGTATTGAAACTTGCTGAAAGTTGGTACCTCGGTACTTTCGGATCATCTGAGCACGATTTTTTAATTTTCAGATTTGTGATTTCACCCGTATTCAAGTTTATTTGACATTACGGATCTGAAAATTTGATTGTCGGGTTCAAGAGGCGCAAAAGTACCAGGGAGCCTGTTTTCCGCAAGTTCCAATACGGTTTTTCATAAAAACTAAATTGTCAGGGGTCAGTGAACAAAACCACAAGTGGTTGTCCAGACTAAGGCTAAGGTTCACTATTGTTTTCCAAGGATGGAAGATAACACGGTCTTCTTACCACCCTCACTTGTCACTCCCTATTTAAAGGCGCACAAGGTATTTACCGATGAAGGGTCTCGCAACGACACTTCTTGTCAGGCAATGGGTCATTGTGTTCAGATACATACGTTAGGGGAGTTGAATCGATTTTTTCTTATATATTTTCCTGTATTCTCCAATACTGCAATAAATTTTCCAAGATTTCAGTTACTCAACATGGCCGATACCCTCCTCAACGACCCAATTGCTCTCCGTCACTGCATCCTGTACGAATTTCTTGGAGGAGCCCCAATTTGGGAGGCCTACAAAACCCTTTGCAATAGAATCGGACAAATTGACTACCCGGAATTTGAGTTTTGGTATGTGCGATTTGCCAACAAGCAGTATGATGTGCACTATGATCGGAGTCAGGATCAGAAACCTCGAGAATTTTTGAGTCTGCCAATGGAGATGTTGGAGATGGTGCTTGAAAAGTTGCCATTGATGTCAAGGTGAGGAAATTTGGATTATGTTATATGTGTAAAAAAGCCTAAATTTCCAGACTCGTCGTGCGAAAAGTATCCAAGAAGCTGAAATCTTGCGAGGACCAAATGCATCTACAACTGCGTGGCGTTACTTTTACTTCGTATCGCAATTTGTCCCAAGTATACTTTATTAATGACGAAGACAACAAACAATGCGTAGAATACCAAGGATCAAAAAACTGTGTGGTAAAACATAATCTCTGTGAGAAAATAGTACCAGATGCAAGCAATTTCGAATTGGCACTGAATGATTTGATGGTTTGTCTGAAGAATCCAAACCTGAGCATGAAACGTTTGGAAATTTCAACGGACATTATTAGAAAAGTGAACAAGTCTTTGAGAGATCTAAGTCATAAGGTTAAAGTTGAAACAGCAGTCATCAAGATTTACAATTACAATGGAAAAATGCCATTTTTGCCATACTTGGACCCTAAAACACTGAAGAAAATTAACATTACTATTCGACAGTGTCAAAAAATCAATGATTTGATCGAAATAAGAAACCTGGAGCAGTACCAATCAGCAGAAGAAGTTCATGTGCATATACGCAATTCAAAATATTTTAATATCAAACATTTCGTAGGCTGTCGAAGACTCTACTTGAAGTTCAATTGGGAAGACGGCGAGAAGGCTGTCATCGACATCATCAAGGTAAGAGGCAGATATTTTTTCTCGAAATATTGAAAATTTTCTCTTCCAGGATGTGCTGAATTCAAATGTTATGGAGAATGTTCACATCAGTCAGGACTACGGAGGTTTTTATTCAGTTCATATCATATTCAAGGAGAGTCTGGCTAAGATGTATAATGCTGCAGAAACGAAAGAGGGCTCGATGGTTTACCATGTTCCGACTATTGGAGGATATTTCGAATTGAACCTGGAATCGTATAGAATTGTCACCGTCGAGAAAAAGAAGGTTATCACTTGAGATAATTAGCAAATGTCTGCTGGCTATTATAATCGATCATACTGTTTTACAACCTTTTTCAATAAACTTTCTTAAATTTTCTGTGCAATGCGCTAGATGATTATTTTAAGGAGGAAACCACAAATCTTGATGGTTTTTTTACTATGGAGTTATTTTTTTAACCGTATTGGCACTTGTCTAGAATTGGTACAATCGGGTACAATCGGGCTTCCTAATGACGAAAATCAAGATTTTAGGTTAGGTGATATCTCACCACGAAAAATCGTTAGTAATTGATTGAAAGGAAGGCTTAATTTTCAAGTGAGCATAACTTGGGAATGGTTAGAATCAAGGACTTGAAAACTTGAATTTCGTGTTCAGAAGGTCCGAAAGTGCCGAGGTAATAATTGTCAGCAAGTTCCAATACGGTCAGGCGCCAGTGAAGGTAAAAATCAGTGGTTGGTCACACTGATACTAAGGTTCACAATTGTTTTCCAAGGATGAAAGGTGACTAGGTCTTCTAACAACCACCAGGGTCACTTGTCACTCCACATTTAAAGGCGCATAAGGTATTTACCGATGGAGGGTCGTAATTGAAAGGAACATTGCTCATTATCAAGACTACTTTTTCTTTTTCTCCATTTTCCAGCTGTTTTAAAACATTTTATACTTTTTTGTATCCTCTGATCTTGTAATTTTTGGGAAGTTTTGAGTAACAATTGCTTGAAAACCGAGAGAAAAGGAATAAAAATGAATGAAATTACGGAAACAGTAGATTCAAGTGTGTCGTTTTTCGAGGATCTTCGGCCAACTGACATTTATTCAGACCACCATAACATTCTTCGAAAATTGAGCTGTGGCTCACGCGATGGGTTAATACGATTGCGACGCTTAGTTTTCAAGAGATCATAACTCGGAAATGGTTAGAATTAAAGACCTGAAAACTTGATTTTTGTGTTTAGGAGGTTCTTAAATACCAGGGTATCCATTTTCACCAAGTTCCAATACGGTTTCTGAATAGAACTGCCTCGTAACTTCACCTTGAATAAATGTTTACTTTTCCATTTTTCTTTTCTCTTCCCTTCTAGTCTCCCGTCCTCGTTTTGGAGCCGGCTAAAACTTTTTAGGCAAAACACACGCATTATCTGCTCGTCTGCGCCTCTTCATCTCATACACTCTCTCATCCTAATTATCATTCCCTATAATTATGTTGCCTGCCACAAATTTCTCTGGCTTCCCCTCAAATTATTTTTCATTTTCATTTCTATACATATCACCCCAAAGACGTCCCGACTTCCTCTAGATGTCCCCTTTTATATTTAGTTTGCTGTCTATTTTTCTTATTTTTTCTATTTTCTATACTATACTTATATCCGACTACGGTTACTGTTGACCCCTGTCTGCTTGGAGGCCTCTTCCGTTTCGGTTTTTCTATTTCTTATTTTTCTGTATCTACGGCTCTTATGACCATTTTGCCAAAATTTGCTATTAATTCACGTCATATCCACAATGGCTGCGTTTTTAACATTGTTAATTAATAATGCCATGATAGGTAAGCATACCATTAGAAAAAAACTAATAATTTTTTTTCCAGAACTCTTGGAAACAAAAATATATAAGAACAACAACAACTGTTGCGATGCCTCACAACATCCAATTTGACAGTAAGTTATTGATAAAAAAAAGTTTATTTAAATATGTGTTTTTACAGATTTCCAGCTGGTTCAAATCTACTTTTTTATCATTATGTGGTTGTCTTCCAAACTTGTATTATGGGTTTTATACATGTCACTAGAAAAAGATAGAGTTGTGGAAGTTTCCTATGGGACACATATCATACGCAGATGGTCTCCGAGGTCTCAACTTAAAATAATGTTTATATAATAAATCTGTGTTTGATAACTTTCACATGAACATTCGAAAAAAACGTTATGCAAATTTTATGTAATGAGAAAAACAGATGATTATGAGAGCCAAAGACAAAAAGCAGATGACGCTAAGAATCTCAATGGGTCCTCCAAACTTTAGAATCTATCGAAACTTCAGAAACCCTGAAATTCAGGTTTTGGGTTCTTTGGGGTCCTAGGAATTAGAAAATCGTTTTTCCTCATTCGTTCCCTGTCTCATTTTCCTTCCTTTTTTCCTCCTCTCCACCTACAAACCACGCTCAGCTGTCCCCTTCTCGAAGACGGCTCTCATTTTCCTTTACCCATGACATTTTTCTCTCTTTCCATGTTCTGCTTGTCTGCGTCACTCGCATAAATTATGTTGTCTGCGTATCTTTCATCTCCACACGCCTCCATTCCTTCTCCATATTTACTTCAATTCTATACTCCTTCACCCAAAAGACGTCCCGACTACCCCACAGATGTCCCCCTTCTTGTAGTTTTTAGCCAATTTATTCTATAATTCCCATATTTTCTGTCTATGTACTCTTATCCGAACGGTTGTTGACCACTGTCTGTTTAGAGGCCTCTTCCGTTTTTGCTATTTTATTGATTTTTCTATACTTTCGACTGTTCTGATCATTCCGCCAAACTCGAGAAGCTGTTGTAAGTTTTGATTTTTCATCAAATTTTTGATAAAAACAGTAGAGCTCAAAGTACCGTAACTGCTCAAAAACGAAGTGTATCAGCTTATCAGCTTATGAAGTCAGCTTATGGAAAATTCATCCAAATCGTATTTTCAACAAAACGTTGGAAAATTTGATAAAGACTTTTGCTTCAGGTTCATAAGACTCCAACTTGTGTCACAATGCTCCTAGAGGAGTCCAGCGATGCTTCCGGTCAGGACAATCTTCCGGGGAACTGTACTGAACTTGAAAAGAAGATCAAGAAGGAGATCCCATCAAGCTATGATGTCCAAGATGAAAAAACAGTGGAGTGGGTAAGTAGATCATTTTATTATCTAGTACTTTTGTATGCAACAGCACAGCAAAGTTAACAAAAATTAAGATTTTCAGGTCTGTTGTGACAACAAATGTTGTAAGCAGAGGTCTGACACATTTTGTGTGAGGCTCAACAACCGAAAATGGTCGAAATTGCAACCGTTCCGTTGCTGTAACAATCGCTCCAAAACGGGAGCCATTCATCGCAAGTTTCACGATCTTAGCAGCGTCCGGAATCCATCAGCAACCGAAAAGGTCGATTAAATTATTTCTTCCTCGAACCGTTGTCAGAGAAGGAGGAAAATTTGATAATTGATGTGATGATCTTTTTGGTCTTTCTTCATCCTCGATGAGAATTCTCTGATTCTGAATAAATTTGTAACTATCTTGATGACCTGTGTTCTTGAATTTCCAACCGGCAAAAAAAGCAGATGGCAATGAGAGCCAAGAGCAGCTGACAAGTGATTCTGAAAGTCGCTGTGCCCTCAAAGTCTCAGAATCTTTCGAAACTTCAGAACCCCCGAATTTCATTATTCAGAAATCTTCGGGCTGCCTAGAATTTCAAAATCGCGGAACTTTGACCAATTTTTGTTTCACTCCCTCCTTCTATTCCCCCCGTCACTGTGTTGAACGCCGCTGCCCATCTCCTTTTTCCCAACAAAAAACACGTATCATTTTTTTTATTGTTTGCTTTTCTGCTTCTCTGCGTCTTTTCATCTGGTACACTCTTTTTCCATCATCTGCATCGTCCTGCATCAGTTTCTTTTTTTTTATTTGCCTTCACTCGCTTTCCATTTTCATTTTCATTCTATGTTCCTACCCCCCAAAAGACGTCCCGACTACCCAGATGTCCTCCTTTTTGTAGTGTTTAGTCTATATTTTCTTCAATTCCCCTATTTTCTATACCATTCTCATATCCGATTACGGTTACTGTTGACCACTATCTGTATCAAGAGGTCTTTTCCGTTTCGGTTTTTTTGATTTTCTGTACTTCTGACTGATGTGACCACTTCGCCAAACTGGAGAGGCTCTTGGTAAGTGTGATTTTATCTGCTAATTTTCTGATCTAACGCGTCAGCGACTCTGGAATATCATTTGATGGTGTATTTTTTTTCAGCTAGTCATAGCAAAATGTCAGCTGGAACACCTCCGCCGTATTTTGAAAAATGCTCTTGCACTCTGGCATCCACTTGCGATGAGTTTCACCGAAATGATCAGAGTTTTGATGATGAACTTGTTTGAAGTACACTCGCTGACCGTGTCTGGTCACTTGATTCAATGGCTTCCACTTTCCATGCTACGATTCATGGGCCAGAGATCCTCACTGAGATATTCAAACGAATGGAACTCAAGGACATGTATGTTCATGCTTTTTTTTATTATTGTCACCGATTAACTCGGTTTTCAGAGCACTTTGGCACCATTCATCTTCTCTTCAATCCTCAAAACTTCAATATTCAATGGGACCATAATAATGGGAAGCGCGGCATTTTCAACGACTTTCATCAAGAAGACGAGGTTTTTTCAATGAGATATGAAGGCATAGAGATGAGCAGAATTGTGTGGAGGACGGGATTTTCAAATGCGAGTAGTGCTCAGGATGCTCTCGAGTTCCTGAAAAGTTTGGGAAGATACTTGGTTTATTGGCTTTATTCATATTTTCTTCTAAGCCTTTTTACCATTTATTCTTCCATTGTAAATAAATTTGTAACTATCTCGATAACCTTTTGTTTTCAAATATTTGTCAAAAAAAAGGAGGGTTTTCCAAAAAAATTCGATGAAAAACTGAAAGAAGCAAAAAAACTATGACAGTCAAAAGCAGATGACAAATGATGCTGAAAATCTCGATGTGCTCTCCAAACTTCGTGGTTGCGAAATCGACGCGAGTTGCGAAATGACGTGGTTGCAAAATCGACGTAAGTTGCGAAATGTCGCAGTTGCAAAGTGACTGGTTGCGAAACGTCGGAGTGTCATAATCTCAGAATCTCAGAAGTTTGGAATCGGCTTTTTTCTTCTCCTCCAGTTCGACTTTTCCGTCCTTCTGTCAAACACCGTTCTCATTTTCCAACAAAAAACACGTATCATTTTTGCATTGTTTGCTTTTCTGCTTCTCTGCGTCTCTTCATCGAATACACTCTCTCTCTTTTTATCATTTGCAAGTCAGTTTTATCGTTTTCCATGTATTGCCAAAAATCATTCTTTCCCCCCATTCTACCCCCCAAAAGACGTCCCGACTCCCTTCTAGATGTCCCCTTTTTGTAGTATTTAGTCTATATTTTTCTCTAATTTCTATGCCATACTCATATCCGATTACGGTTACTGTTGACCCCTATCTGTATCAAGAGGTCTTTCCGGTTTCGGTTTTCTTGATTTTTTTTTGGACTTTAACTTTTACGACCGTCTTGTTGAACTTGAGAGGTTCTTGGTAAGTATGATTTTTCTTTTCTAGTTTTCTGAACTAAGAGCGCAGGAATACCGTTTGACAATGATTTTTTTCAGTTGGCACCAACGGAATCAAGGATGTCTACAGCTCAAAAGTGCTCAGATGCCCTACGCACGCATTGGTTCAAAAACAGAAAACCAAATACAAAGGATCTGGAAGAGTGAATCAACTGGAATTTCACGTGGAACTCGAATGCGTTTTTTTTTGGAAATGGTAAATCCGCTACAAAACGAAATTGACATCCTTTCGTGTAACGGAACCCATCTTTGCAAAGGAATGTAACCCACATCACGCTCAAACCTTTTGAATGTTAAATTTTTCATTTGAACCGATGAATAAATTATTTCAATTTTCAAAGACTGTTCCTCGGAATCTCAGAATCCTTCTGAATTTGTGAGAAATGCAGAAGACATCAGAAACTCAGGATCCTACAGAGTTTTTCAGATTGCTTCAGATTTCTTCAGAATCACCAAATCTCAGTATTTTTGAACAGCTGTCAGCTGCCTACCCTCCCTTGGTTTTTTTTTTTCCATTTCCTTCAGTCCCCCGGCCACCTGGTGACCGCCCATCTGTTCATTTTTCTTTTTTTATATTTCTGCGTCTCTTCATTTTCTACACTCTCTCTCTCTTCCCATCCTTTGCAATCGCCATCTTCTCTGCGTCTCTTTTCTCTTACTCCATCTATTTTCTACAGCCATTCATTCTTCATTTAACCCCCAACAGACGTCCCGACTACTCTTAGATGTCCCCTTTTTGTAGTTTGTAGTCCCCTATTTTTTTCGAATCCCCATATTTTCTATCTATGTATATGTATACTTCTATTCGTTTACGGTTACTGCTGACCCCGTGCTTCTAGAGGTCTTTTCCGTTTCGGATCCCTTTATTGATTTTTTTGGAAAGTTATAACTTTTGGTAAGTTTTCTTGGCTCCGCGACACTTTGCAACCGGACATTTCGCAACTACGATAGTTCGCCAAACGTCGCATTTTTATTAGAGCAATTTTCGAAATGTCACTGTTGCGAAATGACCGGTTGCGAAGTGTCGCGGAGCCGTTTTCTTGTTTGATTAGTAAGAATTTATAGATGGTTCCACATTTTTTCAAATGGTATTTTCGCTATGAGAGAGAACTGAAGGGCATCAAAATCACTGCTGCTCGTGTTGATGGTGGGACCGGCATCGGGATGGTCTGTGTTTCCCGCAGTAACGAGACCCAAGGAGTATTATATTTTCGTTGGAGCAATGATGGAACTGGAAGGGATCGAAGTCTCTCATGGAGGCAGGTGGTGTCTCCAAACTCCAAGAAAGTGAAGGAAGTCTCCATCGAAACAGGACATGAGAATCACTGTAAGCAAATTACCTCATTTCTGTAAAAATGCTTTTTTTTTCATTTTCAAGGTCGCCTGATGAAAATTTTGGTTCTTGGAATGGAGGAAAACAATAAGTTGGAAAGTATGTATGCTTTCAGGAGCCGTGCCGCGCTATTCATGGTGTCGTCGATATAGTTGTTTATAGATTGTAAATAAATTTGTAACTATCTCGAAGATTTTGTATTCTTAAATATTTTAACAGATAAACTAAGAAAAACACAAAACGGTGTCAGCCAAGGATAGCTGACAAATGACGCTGCGTTCTTGTAATTTCAGAATCTATCAAAACTTCAGAAACACCAAATGTTATGATTTGGAAGTCTTAGAGCCTCTGGGATTTCAAAATTGCAAAATTTTCACTAATCTTTGACCCACTCCCTCCAGATGTACGTTTTTGCATCTTTTTTGCTTTGTGAGGGCTCCTGGATATTTCGCCACTAGTCATTTCGCAACTACGACCTTTCGCCACCGCAACAACTTGCAAGTTGCTGAACTAATGTGAGTTGCGAAATGTCGTAGTTACGAAACGACTGGTTGCGAAATGTCTCGGAGCTATAAAATCATCCTGAACCCACCAGATTCTTTCGAGCTCTTTCAGAATCCTTCAGAATCTTTCGTTTTACTAACACAAAAATCACTTTAATCACATTCATTCTTGAAAATTCTCTACACAATTGTGCAGAATAAAAAATCGAGAAATCACAAAACTAAAAATAAATAATTGAGTTCCGTTCCGCATTGCACTCCGTTCCGCATTGCACTTCTTCGTCAAACTCATAGTCAGTTCTGAAAATTTTACTTTTGAAAAAATAATGGTGAAAATTTTCATTTTGAACTCACTTCTCTTTCTCCTATCTTCACCAAATTTTGCTCCAAGTTTCATGTTTTCTGGGTTTTTTCTTCTGTTCTACAGTTTTGTAAACAGCATTTTTGAAAACAAAAAGCCGTTGGAAGAAGGATGTGGACACAAACGTTAGATTCAATTGTAGTCCTTTTTCTAGACCATTGGCAGTACAAGTATGGAGGACGGAAAGCTCAAAAATTTTCTCCGAAATAACCAACAAACCCTGAAAAACGAAAAACCCAATTTTGATTTTTAAAAATTTTGGAAAAAACTCACATAATTTTAATTTTTAACAATGATCTGATCATTTTAGTTGTGATGATGATACCCACTCCCCAATAATACCCATATTTTGAGGCGAAGTTGTGACACCGAGAACTTCAGTGTGACCTTTTATGCGGAGGTATTTTGAGAGAATAAAATCCAGACGCTGGTTGTAAAACATCATCCAGGTTTTATATATGGTAACCTGAAAATATCCAGAGATAAACAGTTGAACCAAAGGATGTCGAAACATTGAAATTCACATCTTTTTCACACCCAACAACCTTTAAAAAACTAACCTATTTTCACTCATATTAAACATCAAAATCTACATATAGAAATATTTAGAAAAATACAGTAATCCAAAAAAATTATAAAATTTCAGTAAAATCAAATAAAAAAGAGACCATGAATAGACAGACCACAGTCATTTTGGAGGGGAATACTAATAATGAATTGAGAAAAAATTTACAGTTTTGGAGGAGAGGGGAGAAAAGAGGGCGGAGCCTATTTCCTACTGATAACGAGGGAGTATAGAGGAGGAAGAGACGCAGACACTGATAAGGAGTTGTTGACATTATTTTAGTGGCTAGGGTGCTTTCGGCGTGTTTTTTGTCAGGAAGCTGGCTGCTCTAACTGTCGAAAAACCTGAATTTGGGAAAATTTGGAATTTGGCGTCAACAGTCAATAATCGCCTGTTCTCTTCGTTCAGATTCTCTGCTTCAGAATCTCAGAATACCCTCAATAATCAAATTTCACAATCGATTCTTCAAATTTGTACAAGAACCAAATACTATCATGATGTTGTTCATCCTTGGAAACTCCTAAAAAAACATCGAAAAAACAAGAGAAAAGAATTTAAAAATTTATCTCGGTCCCCATTAGAGTTTGCACGTCCGGTTTCTTCGATTCTGAAAAAAAACTTGGTTTCTTAATTTGTTTTGGGATTTTTTTCATTTTTACTTACTCTTTATTCTTCTTCTGTTTTATAAGTGGTACCACGTGTCTTGCCATGAAAAAAAACCAAATGTGTTCTTGGAACACAAGTCGCTGAAAAAAACGAAATTTTCGAACATATTCGATCTAGAATCTTCAAAAAAAAGTCGAAACTCACATTTTTTCTCATTCTAACAATGATGGAATTATCTTTATACTGAATAAGAGATTCGTTGCCTGAAAAATCCCTATATTTTGAGACTAAAATCTGGACAAAAATGACGTCATTTTTTTCTAAATTCCACCCCGAAACTCACATTTTCTACATCAAAAATGTTATGTCACGTTTGCTTCGAAGGAGATCAGAAACCACAAGTTTTTTTTCCTTCAAATTTCAAAATTAGACTTTTACCTGATTCTTCCATTAATTTCTGCTTCTTTCTTTGGTGACACTTGACATCAAATTGAGTTGTATTTTTTATCTGAAAAAAACTTATTTGGAAATTTTTTTGAAATTCAAATAAAACACACACCATACTCTCAAGATTTTGCCAGAAAGCGGAATGTTTTTCTTTCGTGGGTTGTTGGGTTGTCTAAAAAACTTGTAGATCTAAAAATTGAAAGTGACTAAACTTACGAACGATAAATCAGAAGAATCTACGCCACATGTAATTAATGAGAGAAAAACAAGCTTTGTTATCGTCGTTTTCCGTCTTTCGAGTATTCAGCATTTTTTTTGGTGCAAAAAATGGAAAATCATCTATTTTTCTCATGTTTGGTCAGAACTGTGATTTTGCAAAGTTCCCTTAATCTTAATTCTCCCCTTTTTCAGTCCAAGAATTTAGAAAAAACTCACATTTATTACTCATCAAAGGATTTAGAACAGCTTTCAGGTAGATTAAAAACCCTGAAATTACCACATTTTTTAAACCCGAACACCTAGAGAAACTAACCTATTTTCACCCTTTTACCATGCCCACCTTCATACAGAAGTACAGTAATCAAAAAAATTGGAAATTCTCAGTAAAATCAAATAGAAAAAGAGGAGACCGTGAATAGACAGACCACAGTCAAGGAGGGGAATACTAATAATGAATTGAGAAGAAATTGGCAAATTTGAAGGAGAAAGAGGGGAAAGTGGGCGGAGCCTATTTCTGAAACTGATAACGAGGAAGTATGGGCAAAGGAGAGGGGAAAAGAGAGAGACACTGATATGGAATATTTTTGACAATATTTGAGCATCTGGGGTGCCTATAGCGCGATTTTTTCAGCTCGGAGGTAACAAGTTACGGACTGTTTAAACTGACACAAAAATCTGAAAATTGTGAATCTTACCAATGATGAGATTACTGATGAGATTTACAGTACAGTTTTTTTACTAATCCTCAACTACTGTGTCCAACTACAGTAACAGTATCAACTACAGTATCCAATTACTGTATCAGCTACAGTATTCAACTACAGTATCAACTACTGCATCTCACTACAGTATTTTACTGGACTTTTTTTCAAATTTAGTCACCAACTCCGTAGCAGTGTCTCCGTCCCTTCCCTCCCTTTTCCCTATACTCCCTCGTTATCAGTGGAAATAAGCTACAGATGGCATGCTACCTTCTATAAAGTTTGAGATAGACTTTTGGCGCCAAATTTGAAATTTTCGATTATTGGAACATTCGGCCTAAACAAAACGCCAAGGGCACTCGAGTCGCTCAAATTTTGTCCACATCTCCATATCATTGCCTTTGTCTCTTTCCTCCGTTTCCCTATACTCCCTCGTTATCAGTAGGAAATAGGCTCCGCCCCCTTTCTCTCCTCTCCTCTCCAAAATTGTCAATTTCTTCTCAATTCATTATTAGTATTCTGCAGAGAAACTAGGTGGGGAGAAAATACCCTTAGAGATGTCGCGAACTCCCTAGTTCTGCGGAAACGGTGTTAAAGCGTATTCTTAGGCGGTAAAAGGATAAGATAAGCGATGCAAAGGTCAAGAACATAAAACGGTTAAATTATACGCATTTATTGCGAAGCGATGAATAGAAAAAGGGCATAAAAATGTATGCAACAATTTAGGCATCACAACTGGCAACAGAACGACGTCCAGTGTGTCGGCGCAGCCCGTGCTGCGTAGCGTCCCTGGTGGTCGTGTGGAGAAAGCGATTCGTAGCGTCCCTTGTCCGTAGAGCGCGCTTGCTGACAAGCAAGTGCGCGGGAATTTGAATAAGGTGGCTACGGAAATAATTAAATTGAACAGGAATTAAATGGGAAAGAGTCGCGATAAATAGAGTAATCGATAGATTACGAATTATAGCGATGAATAGGAGGTTGAATGGAATATATAAATGTTTATAATGACTCAGGTATTGTGGGCAATACTCTAGAGAGTCGTTATAGAACATTCACGTTGTCAATGCCGTGCATATGACGGTATATTTGACAACATATTCCCCTTTTTGACTGTGGTCTGTCTATTCATGGTCTCTTTTCTTTTTTGATTTTACAGAACATGTATTATATTTTTGTGTAGATTTGGATGATGAAAGTATTTGGATCTGTAAGTTTTTATGAAATTTCAAGCTAAAAAGTTTCGAAATTTGTAGTCCGTGGATGAAACGATAGTGAAAAAAAGAGTAGAGTTTTACAGGAAAAAATCAAATTTTTTTTTGTTTTTTTCCACTATTTACTTTTGCAGAATGGTCGACTTCAATTCAAATGTGCCCATTCACACCCTTGTCTCAAAACTACTCTACAGTCGCGAATCATGGCTTCTATTCTGGACAAAATCTTGGAAGGTTATAGTATAAAGGAAAGCTGGGAAAAGAGATCTACTCACCTATTGTTGAATTAAAAACTCTACAAGGTCATTACAATTTATTATCCCTCTCTTGATCCAACAAAACAATTTTAACATAACACTGGTGTTGCTTCTTCTTATTTCCAATATTATATATTTTTTTGCGATTTTTATGCCGGCTATGTCAGTATAAATATTGTCTATGTTTCCAATTTCTGCAACGATCCGATACACTCATTTTATATGTATGTATATTTTGCGAGTTACCAATAAATTATTTGTGGTTTTGGAAACTTTCTCAAGATAGCAAAGTTGCTGTCCAGTTTTCAAGGTTTTTCAGATTTTCAGACTAAAATGAGAGACTACATTGTCTCCCTAGAAGAACTGGCAAACAACATAGAGGTTGTCCTCAATCATTATCTAAAATATGTTTTCAATGCATTTTTGGCGCCGAATTCAATATTTGGGCAAATTTCGAGTTTTCGACAGTTTGAATAGTCTGCTCCTGAAAAATTGCACCTAAGACAACCCAGTCGCTAAAATTTAGTCACCAACTCCACAACAGTGCCTATGTCTCTTCCCTCTCTTGTCCCTACACTCTCTCGTTATCAGAAATAGATAGGCTCCGCCCACTTTCCCCCGTCTCATCCAAAATTGTCAATTTCTTCTCAATTCATTATTAGTATTCCCTCTCCAAAATGACCGTGGTCTGTCTATCATCGTCTCCTCTTTTTCTATTTGATTTAACTGAAACATTATTATTTTGGATAACTGTAGATTACAGCATACTGTTGGATCACAAGTTTGGTGAGCCAAACGCAAAAATGTATTTGTAAACGTGGGTTTGGATTCTCGTATGGGAGAAGTGTTACCTGTGTTTGAAAACATTTATTACTGTAGACCCAACTGTACATCTTTCAGGCGTACGTTGGCCTTCACGTCAAGCGATTGTACTGCCAATCGGAAATCTACTATCCCTATCTCGATGCATCAAAACAAATTTTCAACTGGAGCAGACAATCGGCACGTTCCAGTCTTCATCGATGTCAAATATGCCACACTCGATACAAAGAACGGAACAAAAGTTGCGTTGATAACGATATGCAACATTTCGGCTCGTGCCATATTATTGTGGAGATGTCATTCGATGACGCCGGAAGAGCTACGTCAAGTTCATCAAGGTTGAAATTGTTAAACTTTAATAGTGTGTTTTTGAAATTTTGTCCTCGAATATGAATTTTGTTTTGTTTAATAAAAAAGTTGAAAATACGCCAATTACATCTCTTTCTCCTCTCAGAATCCATCAGAACTTGAGAATATTAGGCACTCCAAATTTCAGATTTACAAAATTTCAGAATCGTCATCTTCCGAACCAAAGATGAAAGATGTTGTCTCGGACAGTTTTTTCCCCTATCTTCCCTCAACTCCTTCAAACCCCCCCCCCCCCCCCAAACCAAGACAAACAGTTTTTCTTCAAATTTTTCTATTTACCCAACTTTTTTTCTCCACCACTCTCTCAATTTCCAATACTTTTTCTCTGTTCTCCGATAAGAATTAGGCTCCGCCCTTTTTTGCACCGCCATTAGTTTTCCGCCAAGTTTTCCTGTCATTTTACTCTCTTCTTCTTACTCCAAAATGACCGTGGTCTGTCTTTTCATGGTCTCTTTCACTATTATTTGATTTTTCTGAAAATATTTTTCGATGGATTACTGTAATTGGATTTTAATGGATTTGCTCACGTGTGATGGAGACGTTGAAAAAAGTAAGTTTTTTGGCAATTTTCTCGAATTGTTATTTTTATGGATTACTGTAGTTACTGTAATTGGACTTTAATGGATCTATTACACAATCAAAAGGGCTAGAAAAATTGGATTTTTCTCGGAATTTTCCGGCAGAATACGCCTTCACCGTCACTGAAAACTACATTTGCTGTCCTTTTTTCCAGATCCCGTAGCAGCAATACTCCAAACTTCACTCAACTTCGTACTAATATTCAAAGATTATGCAATGCACCAATATCATTCTTTCAATATGAAGTGTTTTTATAATAAAGCACTTTCAACACAACACAATAGTTGCTATTTTGTGGTTTTCTGTGAAAACTTTTTATGAGATTTGAGATGAAAATTTGGTCCAGTTCTTCAGGATTCTAGATTTTTTAGGTCGATTTGGGCAGAAATTACAGGGGAAAATATACATTAAAGATAGCAATTGGGCAGATGACTTGCTGCCTCTTATGATTTTGAGCTGGATTTCTGGCGCCAAATTCAAATAATTGTGAAATTTCAGATTTTTTGAACACGTGAAGTCTGAAGCTGGTTACCTCCTACCTAATGAAACGCGCCAAGGGCACCCTAGCTGGTCAAACTTTGTCAACAACTTCATATCAGTGTCTATGTCTTTTCACCCTCTCCTTTCCCTATACTCCCTCGTTATCAGTTTCAAAAATAGGCTCCGCTCACTTTCCCATTGTCTCCTCCAAAATTGTCAATTTCTTCTCAATTCATTATTAGCATTTCTCTCCTTGACTGTGGTCTGTCTATTCACGGTCTCTTGTTTATTTGATTTTATTGAAATTGATTTTATGGATTACTGGTTTGGTAAATTCGATTATGGACTGCTGCTGAAATTAGTGAGTATTCAATGTTTTTTTTTTCCAAAGACATGTATGAAATTCAGCTCCTCTGACAAAAAATGTCATCTTGGGCATCCGATGAGAGCAATGATGTTGATGTTTTTCCTGAAGCAACCATTTCCTCGTCCCAATTCTCCCATTCCGACGAAGAAGAAGATGACAAAAAACAGGTCGTCGAATTTCCGATGGACAAAAAGAGACAACGATCAGTGAAAATGGAAAGAATTCGAGGAAAATTTGGAGCAAAATCTGGATCGTTTCTTCCAAAAAACTTCTAAATTGTTTTGTTTTTTTCCAGGTTCCATGTTCAGGTTGACATACACTTTTTGATATAAAGAATTTCTTATCAATTTCACTTTCCACACTGTTCAGCAAATGTTTCAAATTTTCAAAATTTTCAAAAAGATACACTGTTAAAAAACAGAAACACAACATTTCAGAATTTTACACTGCAACCGAATATTACTGCACAGATTTGAAGGAAACTAACTTTTGGATTTTCAAAGTTTCAAAGTCGGATTCTTTCTTGAAATTGTACTTTTCAAAGTTTCTGAAGACGAATTCAATGTCCTGAATAAATTCTTTTTTCAACTTTCAAAAAAACGTTTGATTTTGATGTTTTGTGGAAATTACAGCGCCCGGAGTCGATTTCTCACAATTTTTAAATTATGGGGGTCCTGGTTTTCTAATTTTTAAGACACTACGATTTCCGACAACTGAAATTTTCCCCTAAAAAATGTTTTCCACCATCTTCTCTCCCTCAACTCCTTCAAACCCCCAAACCAAAACAAACAGTTCCTCTTCAAAGTTGTCTATTTACCCAACTTTTTTTCTTCACCACTCTCTCGGATTCCCATACTATTTCTCTGTTCTCCGATGAAAAATAGGCCCCGCCCACTTTTCCACACCGTCTTTCGTTTTCCGCCAAGTTTTCCCTTCATTTTGCTCTCTTTATTCTATTCTAAAATGACCGTGGTCTGTCTCCTCATGGTCTCCCTCTATATTATTTGATTTTTCTGAAATATATTTTTTCTTTGGATTACGGTAGCTACAGTGATTGGACATAAAATGGCTAGAAAATTGTAGGTTTTTTTTCCGTCTTTTCAACTAAAAATAGTGGATATTTTCAGGTTAGCGGTGGAGCGCATTTTCTATATATTTTGAGGTTTTTTTTTGAATATTGCTTTCCAGAGCAAATAAACGAAAGGCGACCAGTAAGTTCTTTTCCTTTGCTATTTGGAAATCTTAATTCGCAATATTTATTTTTCAGGACGCTGCCGGAAGATGCAGGATTTTGTAACTTCCCGTTCACATTCCATGACTGTAGAGAAATATGTATTTTTGAAGTTTTTTAAAATATATTTTTGTATTTTGGTAATTAGATATGCAACAAACCGTACACCATGGACTCCTGTAAATTTTGTTGTTATGTTTTTTTTGCCTAATTTTTTTTCTCTTCCCTAATTATCAAGTCATTGTTAGAAAATGTCCTTTTTTCAGAAATTTTTTCTCTTGTTTCAGTAGTAATGATTACTAAATTATGATTTTTGGTATGGATTTTTTGAAAAAAATACTGTGCAATAAAGACTACAAAGCTATTTTTTATTTAATAAAGTTATTTTGTTTTTCAAATGTTCAAATATTCAGATTTCCAGATTTCCAAATTTCCAGATGTCCGCCAAATGTGCAAAGTCTACAACTGTCATCGACCTGTCAATTTTCTTGACATTTTTTTTTCAAAATTTATCAGTTCTCTGCGTCTCTCACTTTTTTATACTCTCTCCTTATCATCTTTCCGTTGAAGCTCCGCCCACTTTCCCCTTCTTCTTCAACTTTTTCCCATTTTCATTAGTTTAGTAATTTCCCTCCGTGGCAAGAAGTTGATAATTTCAAGGACTATTATTACAAGGAGAGGAATTTGAATTACATATTTTCTTTAATTTTCGTACCTATTTCGCAGGACATGACCGCCACGGTATTCATGATAGTTTTTGTGTTTGTTTCATTTTCTTTGACAATAAAAATTTCTTCAGAATTTTTTTTGGTTTTCCTCTTGCCTACATATACAAGCCAAAAAAATGGAAAAATTCTAATTTTCTCTCCAACCTTGCCCAAGAAACAGTTCTTATTAAACTGTCAATCACCTTTTTTCCATTTTTTCTCTGTTTCTCTGCATCTACCACTTTCCCCCATACTCTCTCATTCAAACTTCCAAATGTCCAGATTTCCAGATTTCCAGATTTTCAGATGTTCAGATGTCCAAAATTTCAGATGTCCGCCAAATGTGCAAAGTCTACAAGTGCCATCGACCTGTCAATTTTCTTGACATTTTTTTGAAATTTATCAGTTCTCTGCGTCTCTCACTTTTCCTATACTCTCTCCTTATCAACCCCCGTTTGAGCTCCGCCCACATTTCCCCTTCTCCTTCAACTTTTTTTTCCATTTCTCCATTCTCATTAGTTTTGTAATTACTCTCTTAAAATGTGACTGTCGTCTGAAGTATGGTCTACTAATTTTTTTCTATTTTCGTAAGCTGATTTTTCTGGAACTACTGTACTTTTTATTTGGATATTCTATGGGTACTCTAAGGGTGTCTTATGAGTGAAAACGGTGAGTTTTTTGGTGAAATTTGGTTGATTTTTGAAAATCTGGACCTATTTTCAGATTCTGAAAAGAATGTTATTCGCCGGTCCGACAAGGAAATCTCAAAGTCCAGATTTTTTATACTCGAATGCGGTAAGTTTTTCCAAGCTCCGCCCCCTATTTTAGGGTACCGAACTTTTTTGTATTTTTCCAGACATGATACAATGCCAATCTATTATAAAATGTATGGTTCCGCTGGATTTCACAACTATTCTATGAAATTTTCAACTCAGCGAAAACTTTCGAGAAAATTTTCGAAAAAGTAAGTGTTGAAAATCAGAAACGTCAATAATTAGACATCTAGAAATCTGGGGTTCTGGAAATTCGAAAATCTAGATTTTCGAAAACTTGGTTATTTTTTCAGCCTGACTGTCAAAAAGCGGAATTTGTTTGGATGATTTTATTTGATTTTTGATCTCAAATACGCAGGACATGACCACGACCGTATTCATATAATTTTTTATTAATAATTTTTGAGATAAATAATTACATTTTTTTGGTTAATTTTGCAATACAAAAATACATTGAAGATACAAAAAAAAGTTTTTGATTGTGAGATTCTTAGTGTCATTTCTATTTTTAACATCAAAGTTCACTTTCCCAAAAAATTGTTACACAAAAAAGTTCGATCTCACTTCGCCCAACAAACAGTTCTCATTAAACTGTCAATCACCTTTTTCCCATTATTTTCTCTGTTTCTCTGCGTCTCTCACTTTCCTCATACTCTCTCGCTCTGGTTATCACCCCCCCCCCCCCCTCTTTTCCTTATCACCCCATTTAGGCTCCGCCCACTTTTCCCCTTCTTCAACTTTCCCAATTCTGATTAGTTTAGTAGTTTCTCTCAAAAAATGTGACTGTCGTCTGAAGTATGGTCTACTATTTCCTATTTGATTTTTCTGGAATTACTGTATTTTCTTATTTGGATATTCTATGGGTACTGTATGGGTATTTTTATGGGCAAAAATGGTGAGTTTAACCTCGATTAATACTTGCACAGGAAGTTATAGGTTTTATTAACCAAAATCGCTCCGGAAATCACCCATCTATTGTTTCAGAATCTTCGATTATTTATCACAAAAATCAACAAAATGATCCAACTCTTGATGTGCCCACGGAACGACTCAGCCTGCAACAAAACATTTGAAGCAGTTTTCAACATTACCGCTCCTATTGCGAACGTTCTAGCGAACTTAGTAAGTTGTCTCATAGGGAAAATTCTTGTAAGAAAACTTGGAAGAAAAATTCTCGAAAAATGGCCGGCAATAAAAAATTTGGGAACAATTGTAAGTCAGAAAATCCTTAAAATTTTCGAACAATTTCAGGAATTTCCAGACTGTGGAACAGTATACATTTGAGACCCCGTGATAGGAAACTAAATTTGTGAAAAGTAAGATTTTTTAACTTATTCCATATTTTTTATTAGAGATAGCCAACTTTTGAAATAATTTGAAATAATTTTCCAAAATTCTCAATGTTAATATTTTCAGCTGCCGGTAGAGCTACAACTATATCCTCACAGGTAAGCCAAAATAAAGTTATATCTCTTTTTAGTTTTTTGATTTCAGGTTACTGTAAGTTTTGGACACACAATACATGTCACAGTTCAATGTCTTTTTTCTGGATTACTGTAAGTTTTCAGAAAAAATGTTCTTGAAATGTCTTTTTTCTCATTTTTCAGGTTCTCAATTCTTCAAAGGAAAACTGTGTAATAAGAAGCCCTTCTACAACATTTTTATCATTTTTTCCACTAACACAATTTGAATAAAAATGTGTTTATAAAAAGTGTCAACCATACTTCAAGCATCAGTCACATTTTACGAAAACCCATGAAACTGGAAAAAATAGGGGAAAGTGGGCGGAGCTTAGATAGTGGTAAGAAACCAAGATGATGATGACAAGAAGAGAGGAAGAGAGAGTTTAGGGAAATTGGACACCGGGACATTTCGCAACTACTACATCTCTCAACTCACATCGATTTCGCAACCGCGACAATTCGCAACCAAGCCATTTCGAAACTTCGCAACCAGTCTTCGCTGACCTCTATAAACTAGTCCACTTAACGTTCATTAAAGTTGAATGGGATTGAGGGTGTTGTGAACTTTTCCAGGTTATAGTCTACATTAAAAAAACTTTGATGTTAAAGTGAACTTTCAACAAAAATCCTTGATTTCGTGGTTTTGAAATGGCGTGGTTGCAAATTGTCGAGGTCCCAAAAAGGAACGATAGCAAAATGTCTTATTTGCAAGATTGACGTGAGTTTCGAAATAACTGGTTGCAAAATGTCTCGGAGCCGGAAATTGAGAGACAAAAGAGAAATGGTAACAGAAATAAGGAAAAAGGACATTCCCATAAAATCAAAAGTTCTACTCGAGCTCATCCTCCACCTCTATCACCAAAATTATTTTTTCTAAAGGATACTGACATACAGTACCGGACAAAAAGCTATGAACTTTTGGTCTTTTTAGTTGAAAACGTCAACTTTGGGGTCTGGGAAAAGATGTTAAAACCGTTATATTTGAAACTTTTTGGGTGTATACATCAACTCTAGAACTCTATTTTTGTAGTTGGCAACTTTTTTGTACAATTTCTTCTCGAGATGATATGGCTCGTGAAATGCAGAAGACACTAAAATTGGTGAAAATTGCAGTAAAAATGCGGAAATTTAGCATCGCCCCACTTTAAAGGGACTCGCCATCTTTAGAAGAGTTTGTACAAAAAAAAGTTGTCAACTACAAAAATAGAGTTCTAGAGTTGATGTATACACCCAAAAAGTTTCAAATCAAACGATCAAGTTTAACATCCTTTCCCTGACCCCCAAAGTTGACGTTTTTCAACTAAAAACACCAAAAGTTCATAGATTTTGTCCTCTACTGTATATACAGGGTCACCACGTATCCATCTTCTTTTCTGATGTTCAACACCGGTAGTTTACAGAAGAACTCTTTGAAATTCAAAAAATATTGCAAATTTTACACTTTAAGGAAGTCAGTAAACTTTGATACAAGCCTTCAAGATTCAACGTTGAAATTTCTGTCATCGCAATCTTTTTTTTTCGTTAGAGGCGGAGGAACATAACCCCGAAACTTGGATCAAAAGGACGCTGAAAATGAGGCGAGAATTCCGAATTTTGTACTCTGCATCATTCAAAGTGAATGCACTATTTGTGTAGAAATGTCTGTCAAAAGCAAAAATAAGCATAGTGAAAGTTGATTTGAAACCTCAGGGATCTATAAAAATCACATTGACTTCTTGGGATCCTTGGCCTCTTTTTGGGCCCCGGGACCCAAGCTTACGACCCTTGAACATTCTCGGGAACTTTCCACAAATCCAAACAGAGCACTTATCATTTTCCCAGAACACCTACGCACCCCCCCCCCCCCCCCCTCCCCTTCTATTTCCCATCATTCTTCTGAGATCATTATTTTAATTATCAAGATTGCAAAAAAACACAATTTTATGAATTTTCAGTTTCAGATGATCGAATTAGCTCAAATAAATTGTGTCCTGTCTTTTTTTTCACACCTCCTCGGACTGCTCATTGTGCTTAATGTGAGGTATTGTTTACAAAATACAAATTCAATCGTACATTATTGAATTTACAAAAATCAATGCCCGCTCAACTTTGTTACGTTTTAACGGCAAAATTTTCATTTTAGTTGGATACTAAATCTATTTATTTTATTCTCTCCTTGTGGAAAAATCATTTTTACTTTTGAAATTTGCAAATTGCTTCCATTCTTTCTCAACAAAACGTTTTTGAACACTAAAATCTTTTTTCTCATTTTTTTCTCCCGAAAATTTTCTGAACTATCAAAATCAGTATTTTCTCTGGCTCTCTAGCTTTCAAATTTAGCAACTTTCTCGAAACTCAATTTTTACCGAGCTATTTTTGAATTCCCTCTCAAATCGGCAAGCGCGCCAGTAGCGGTGCTGGCGCCTTTTCCGTGTTACAGAAATTTCAGCCTCATTTTCTTTCCTATTTCTCCCAAAAATGAAAACAATTGTTTTTTTTCAATAAATATTGAGCTGTTTTTAGAGTTAAATATGAGCAACTTTTTTTCAGGTTTAAGTATGAACAATCCAGATCTACGTGACGGCGAAATTCCAGGTAAAACAAAGAAATATAAGAATAAGAAGCGGTGAGGGGGAAATTGATGAAAAATTTAGAATTTTCACACTTTCCCTTTCGTTTTTACATCAAAAATTCATCAATTTTCATCTAAAAATGCTTATTTTCAGCGAATCTCGCTGGCGGCCAAGCAGTTGCTCCTGCTCCAATCATGAACGCAGACGCTCTTCAAATGATGATGCTACAAATCAATGGTACGAATTCTATCGGTTTTGGCGGAAAGAGGAGATATTGATGGGAACTTCGAAATTTCCACATTTTTCTCCTCGTTTTTTTCATCAAAAATCGATCATTTTTCATCTAAAAATGCTTATTTTCAGCGAATCGTGTTGGTGGACCGCAAGCCGGTGGCGCTCCGATTATGAACGCTCTTCCTCAAGATGTGGTTCCCATGGAATTTCGTCCAGAAATCCGGGGGCTTGGAGCTCCCGGTTTCTGCGGTCTCTGCCTCGAAGAGTTCGGATGCAAGAAGTCTACTCATACCCGTAAACAGAAACATCGTAGCTTATTGAAATTCACATAGAGTTGATTTTTTAGCTTTATATTGTCGATGTTTCCTCATGACCCAGAAAATGACAAATTTTTTTCTAGGCCATTTTTTTGTCTCAATTTCCCAGTATATCTCAGAACTCGATTTATTCATTTTTGTACATGCCTGTGTCTTTTTTTTCCTGGAATTTTGAAAAACTGAAAATTCCAGAAATTTCGACTTTTTTTGGCTTTAGTTTAGGCACCCCATGGCACTCCCCGAAGGCCATTTTATTACTATCATCAATATTATTATTATTGTTCCCATTTGTTAATTCTCGAGAATATTATCAACTTTTACACACAAAAGACCGCCACCACCCAGAATATAATTGAAAATTGAACCATTCTTCCCCCCTCGCTATCAATCTGTTGTATACTCCCCTTTTTGATTAGGCTCCACCCCCTCAAAGTTAGAGGCTCCTCCCCGATATTCTATCACTATTTTCAATTCAATTCAAATTCACTGTACAAGTTCAAATGCGCCATCCTATCATCAGCAAAAAAAAATGAATGTTCTCGAGAATTCTTGTATGTTTTGCACTGAATTTGGAATCACGAAAAATCCAAAAGACGAAATAAAAAATAAAAATAAAGTTTTTCATTTCTAGAAGAAAGCGTGAAGATTGAAGAATTTGAGAGCGGAATCATGGGACACCAACAACACATATTTGGAATAAAATTAAGCAACAAGTCCCTTCTCAACGTTATCCTCCACCACCATCACTAAAACCCGTCCTCCGGAAGTGTACCGACACACGTAGAGTGTCGCCACGTATCCATCCTCTCTCTTGATCTCCACAGCTGGCCGTGGTTGTTGGAATTCTCCTCTGAAAATTGTAATAATTTAACAACATATTCTTGAAATTTCCAGGAAATTGCAAAAAAACTAGACTCTAGAAAATCATTTGTACTTTCAGAATGTTAAAGATTTTTAAAGGTGCATAACTTGGTTCATGCAATGGCTGGAGATGTTAAGATGATACATTTGGATTTCTCACATTATCAGCATTTTATTAATATAGGTTTCATTTTCGAGTGCCAAAACGTTTCTGACCGTGACCCAGTTGAATTAACTCCCCTTGTAACTCAACGCTTACCGTCTCAAAACTCTCAAGGGATTCGGATCGGTATGTGGAATCTCTTGCATGATCGAATTAAAGTCTGCTTGAGTTTCAATTGACATAGTACACATTTTCAAATTTCGATGACACTCTAGAGACATCCAACTTCTGAGAAACGAAATCCAAGCCGGTACTGTAAGACGTCTGAAATAAGAGAGGATCTCGATCGAATCCAATTCTAGAAATCTTTCCAGCGAAATTTCTCCTTTGTCCTGAATAATCAAGTGTCCCAAGCCTGATGGGATTGGAACGTTTCCGATTGTCTCGAGATCCACTTCCAACTTATTTGTTATTTTCAGAGAACTGAATAGACATTGAATATCACCCATCGGAACATTCACTCCATACAATTCTAGATCTGGAATCGCAGGTGCATGAGACTGGATCAACTTGATGATTCTGCAGTTTTCCTGCTGAACATAATTTATAAACAAACGAAGATCAACAATTTCCACATTAAGAATTCCCTTGATATACTCAAAAGTATCCATCCATTTTTGAATCAAGTCCTCTGCATATATGTAACTCTTTTCGTAAGTTTCATTTTCTTGCCATTCCGACATTTTTCGAAGTCCATCCTTGTGCTTTTTTTGTGTTAGTCTGTATTGGAGATAGTGTGAGTCGGTCATTTTAAAGTTGATCTCGGGTTGGCGCCACACGCATAGAACAACTTTGAAAGGTGGACGAGTTTTCATGCAGAATTTTGCGATATTCCTGCACTCGGGGATCATTCGGGAGAAGGCGATGCTGAAAATGGATAAAATATATGGATAAATCGTACGTATTGCAAGCATAAAAAGCTGATTTTTGTGTTCACGAAGACCCAAAGAATCAGGGTATAAATTTTCAGCAAGTCCCAATATGGTATTCAAAAGGAACTCCATTTTCCGATTCCATTTTTGGGGGGTTTGTTTTTCTTATAATCGATGTTTTTATCAAATTTTTGAGGTTTTTTTTGAAAAACTCAAAGATTTTTCGGAATATTTTTCTACCTTTTCCTACCGATCAAAGCCGAACTTATTGATGGGCTATTATAATAAATTCAACGAAAACTCACATTTCAAAAGGATCCATTTTGCTGAGAACTTCTTGAATCGCTAAAATGGGAAGCTTGAGAAGAGGAAATCTCGATGGATTTTCCATGGTGTCAATCTGACTGACAATCTGGAATGACTTAGTAGAATAGAAAGTCCATCAGATATTTCTCAGGTAGCAATTCAAACGAAAAAAATAAGGAAAAATCGTCTCAGGTCGAAAATCGATTGCAACGAAGAAAGGGGTGTGCTGGTTCACAGTGGGACCAACAGTAGACAGTGCGTACAGAATGGAGAAAAAATGCCAGAGAGTACATGTAGGTGTAAGTTGGCTAAGGGGGCGGAGGCAGGTGGAAGGCGATCTTGAGAACCTCCAGTCGATACCTAATGACTACTTGTTTGTCATTAGTAAGGTTAGCACTGGATTCTACTTTTGTCTAAAAGCAAACATAGATAATTTTGTCACCTTTTACATATTGCCGTCCCACTGTTTGCTTTTTAGACAAAACGAATCCAATCCTACAGTATCTTTTCTAAAGGCAAACAACTAGTCATCAGGTGCCCAAGGTTCTCACACACCCATCGGCCATCTGACTCCGCCCCTTGCCAGCCTCCATCTGCATATACTCTTTGCCAATCTTTCTCCATTCCCTACACACTTACCACTGTTGGTCTCATTGTGAACCAAAGACCATTGGCAAGTTATTATCGATTTTTCATCGAAGGCACCATGGAAAATTCATCGAAATTTCCTCTTCTCAAGCTTCCCATGTTAGCGATTCAGGAAGTTCTCAGTACAATGGAACCGTTTGAAATGTAAGTTTTTTCCAATCATCTGTTAAATCCATAGCAGCCCAAAAATAGGTCCGCCAGGCCCGTTTTTACAGAAAACTTTTCAGTTTTTTCTGAAAAAAACACTGAAATTAGATAGAAATCCCTAGAAATGACGGTTTTCCATAGAAAATACCCCGAAAATGGACCCTTTCTATGGAATTCCTTTTAAACCCCGTATCGGAACTTGCTGGAAATTGATCTAAAAATGATTGGTTGCGAAATGTCGCAGTTGCAAAATTTCTTGGTTGCGAAATGTCATGGTTGTGAAATCGTGTTCCGCAAGTTCGGGAGTATCAGGGTGTCGATTTTCGACACCCCCAGGTTTTGCAACTAACATCGATTCCGCAACCACGTCATTTCGCAACCATCAAATTCACAAGATCACGATCAATTCTATTTCTTTTGGAAACTAGATGACAATCTGGATTAGTTTATGATATCCGTAATCAGATGCAGCGTATATGAATGAAAACTGGACTACTATACAAAGTTGCGAAATAACTGGTTGCAAAATGTCTGGTTGCGAAAAGTCGTGGTTGCGAAACGACTAGTTGCGAAACGTCTAATTGCGAAACGCCGGGGTGCCCGATTTTTAGAAAGTTTTCATACGGTTTTTAAGGGAACTCTCATGTTAACAACCTGGGCAGGTTGGTAGGAGTCAATTCATGACCAGGTCCAGCTCACGACAATAACGATTTATTCATTTTCAGCACCGCGTTCTCCCAAATGACCCCCAAGTGCAGAAATATCGCGAATCTCTGCTTGAAGACACGCCCACCTTTCAAAGTTGTTCTATCCGCGTGGCAACACCCCGAGATCAACTTCAAAATGTCCGACTCGCACTATCTCCAGTACAAAATTACACCTAAAAAGCACAAGGATGGACTTCGAAGGATGACAAAAATATGTCAAACCAATGAAACTTACGATAAGAGTTACATTTATGCAGATGACTTGTTGCAAAAATGGATGGAGACTTTTGACTATATTAAGAGATATCTCAATGTGGAAATTATTGATTTTCCATTTCCTATGGATGATTTTCCGCAGGAAAACTGCAGGATCATCAAGTGGATCCAGTCTCATGCACCTGCAATTCCAGATATCGGAATATACGGGGAGAATGTACCAATGGGCGACATTCAACTTTTATTCAATTCTCTAAAAATCACAAATAGGTTGGAAGTGGACCTCGAAGCGATCGGAAGCGTTCCGATCCCACCAGGCTTAAAATATTTTGTTATTGTGGACAAGGGAGAAATGTCACTGGAGAGATTTCTAGAATTGGATTCGATCGAGATCCGTTTTCATTTTAGACATCTTACAGTACCGGCTTGGATCTCGTTTCTCAGAAGTTGGTTGTCTTTAGAGTGCCATCGAAATTTGAAGATGTGTACTATGCCAATTGAAACTCAACTAGACTTTGATTTAATCATGCAAGAGATTCCACACACCGAACCAAATCCTTTGAGAGTTTTGAAACGGTAAGCGTAGAGTTTTCGACTAGATTCTTATAATTTTTTCTCATTTTCAGAGGAGAATTCCGACGACCTCGTCGAGCGGTGGAGATCAGAAGAAAGGATGGATACGTGGCAACACTCTACATGTGTCAGTATCCTTCTGGGAAATTACTTATAAGGATGGTGGTGGAGGATGAAGTCGCTCAGAATGATGTTCAGATGGACTACGAATTATGAAAAATGATATATTCAGGGGTGATATGTTTTTACGGTATGCTTTTTCTCTCTAATTTGTTTAACAACAAGAAAAGACAAGAAGATTTCACACAATTCAGTTTTCGGAAGTTCTTGATTCAATAATTTTGACCCGCGTTATGACCTGTCAAAGTCTGCTGAGGCCCACCTCACGTGAAAATCTAGGAGGCGGTATAACTTGGGGAAGGGAGCTCCACAAAAAAAATGGGAGAGGTTTATTTTTAGAACATATTCAAACTACACCCTCTAAATGAATCGCATTTGTTTGATACTGGACGGAAATGCGATTTTTTGACAGCTTAGCCCGTATAGTCTTGAAAAACTTCTTGACTTTCAACAAGAACAACATTTCGTCGAAATTCCGTCTGTTACATCCCAAGTAGGTAATTTGAATTAGTAGCGGGATGAGCAAAATGTCAAAGAACTTGAAGCCATATGTGGCCTGAAATCGGAAGATGAGACTGACGACTAGTGGAAAATTCTTACGTCCGAAACATTCTGATTGTAGAGATATATAGGGATGTAGCTCTGTAAATTCGATCAATTTGAAATTTTCTTCGAACTGTCTCTTACAGATTTTTCAATTAATGTTGCCATCAACTGCCACATCACAAATAATTGTGGTTGACTGAGCCGAACAGAGGGCAAATGTCGAAGTTTTCTGATGCTGATAAAGATCGGAATGTATGATAACGCAGATAATAAGAGAAAAAAATTAACGATCCAGTAATACATCTGTAAACTTCAATATAGCTTATATTAGGCTGTTCAGAAAGTTTCAACCCATTTTTTCAAAAAATTGGTTTCCTTCTAAATTGAGAAAATAGAATACGGTCACTGCTGTTGTCGAATATGCCAATAGCCCTGCGATTTTGACAACTTAAAATGGCTTTCGTACTCCTTCTGGAATTGCCCACAATTCTAGAGTACTAAATAGTATTTATGTTCCGATTATTCACTCCACAATTCTCCACAGACTGCTTATCATTATTTCCCTTTATTTCTGTATTCCAGTAATTCTATTTGAATTCCCGCTAAATTCGTGTCTGCGTCGTTCTCTCTAACCATACGCACACATTATAACATACGCGCACACACGCAATCTCGGCGAGACCCGCAGTGCCTGCGTGTGTGCCCCTTCAACCACCTTCCCCCAAAATCAGTCAGTACTTTTGTACTCTCGCTGCCCTACCAGCACGAGATGGAATGACCGCATACGAGTATACACACTAAAGGCGTTATGCTGCTCACGCCGCTGACACTCACCCTCAGATATTATGTTGCCCATGTGACAAATGTCTTAGTGCTAGGCTCTCAGAGAAATCAGAATGATCCTCAGAAGCTACTGAACTGATGACCAGGGAAGATAATAATTATCCCTTTCAGTTAATTTATGAGTTGCTCAGCTGCTCGTGTAAGACACCTTTCACGCAACCCGCTGCTGAGAACAACGACTCGACTACAGGCTCATGCCGAATATTTGGTTATTCTGTAATAATTACACAAATGTTCCAACCCGCCCTTTTTCCGTGTTAAGGCACTTTCTTGGGCACAATAAATACTTTTGGAAATAAAATGTGTGCTGTTGTAGAATTGGCACCGCTTATCTATTAGAGAGATGTTTAACACACAATTGAGAGCAAAGTAGCCTAGCAGAGACAGGTGGTCTCCACGACAACCAATTACCTGATTCCTCCGCAACTGCACTGTTTAGTTTAAATTTGATGATAACTCGCTGTAAATATTCTGCTAGCATTACATGCCTGTAGTATCAAAACGTACCGGTGAGTGGCTCCATCTAATAAATCAACTTGATTTTGAAAATCATGAGCTCAATCGTTTTTTAAATGTTTTTTGGTTCTGCCCGAATTTTCGTTTCTCTGAGTGAAGTTATCGAAGCGGACATTTATGTATCAAACAGCTGAACTTTCTGTTAATAGTTCACATACGCTAATTATGTTTGTTTTCTCACCGTTCGGCGGTATTAAAACTTTATTTTCTCAGTGAGACATTTTCGAATGTTTGATTATATTTCATGTATTATAGATGTACTTAATTTGTTATCACTAATAATGAGTTCTTGAAATACATCCTGCGCCGTCGTGCCTCGGAAAAATCACAAATACCATTTTCCCTGCTTTTTGCTTCAACTCACTAAAAAAATTTCGTAGGAGTGTTTGATTGATTGTAAGTATTGTTGTGAAATTATGATCTACCGAGTCATATTAAAGCAAACTTTCATGTTCTTATGATCAATTCTACCCAAACTGAAGCAAGAACAACACAGCGAGTCAGAATAGAAAAATGGGCTCTCTGAAACTTTTTATCCTATTTCGCGGCCAGACAAAGCTAGCCGTTCACAATCGAGTTTTTTATTACTGCTAGGATCCTCAATTATTGTGCCAAAGTAATGAGTCATAGGACAGTATGGGACGACCGTGAGCCCGAGGACAAGATGAACCTTCAGAATGGGTCGGAACTTTTTGAACAGCCTAATAAAAAATGAGAAAAAAAACTTACATCGTGTAAATCACCGATTTTGCTCTTGAACTTTTTTGAGATATAGGAATACAGCGTAAATTCCAAGACAGAAATTCCGTATGCAATCCAAATTATTTCTCTCATGGTTTTTTGCGAAAAGTTCAAATATTTCTCTGTGTCGGGGTAAAAGTACATTAACACTCTTTGTACTGCCAAAATAGTCAATAGGTATTGATTAACTTCCACTACAAAAGCCGACACAAAAAAAGCCACTACTACAGAGAGCCAGATCAGCATATCGAACAAATGGATCTGAAAAACATAGAGTAAAATAGCGGCCGTGCTCAGAAAATAGAGCAGCAGATTAAATATTTTCAAAAACGAATGAAAGTGATTGATGATTGGAAAAACTGCAGATTCCTCGTCTCGTCGCCAGTTTTTGTGATAAACATGTATGTAGACAGGGAAAATTGCAATTGAGCATAACAAATAAACAATGAAAATTGGCATGCAGAATCTTGGCAATTGCACGATCAATTCTATGACGGAAGACGCATTATAGTATGAAACACTCTCGTTCGAGCTCATGATTATAATTCTGATGAAGTTTCAGCGGCAGGTTTTAGGCGGAGCAGAATTTGTTTTGGGCGAAGCAGAAAAGGCGTAGCAGAATTTGTTCTTGCAAGATTTCAGCTGCATCAAAGCATATGACGAACAGAGTTCACTATGTAAAAAAAACAGGTGCAATTTTGTGTTGTGGATTTCAAGAACCAAAGAGTCAAAAAAACTGTGTTCGCCACTTCAAAAGAGCAAAAAATTACTTCAATGTTAATTAGAAGTTGAACCGATTTAATAATGTACAGAGTTCGTATTGATTGCAAATTTGGATTTCGAAGTTTCAAGAGAAATTTTCATTCCCAAGTAGATGATTTGAATGTACCCAAATTGAAGTCAATACCATTCTAGCATCCATCAAGCCTTCAGAATCTTACGGTTTCTCCAAAACCTTCCAGAAGTTTAAGGTCTTCTAATTCTGTAAATTTTCAGAATATTAGATGTCATCCGATCACCTCAACGCTCCGCAACCAGTCATTTCGCAACTACGACACTTTGCAACTCTTGACTACTTTTCGAAGTTGCAAAATGATTGGTTGCGAAACGTCGGGGTGCGGTCATACGACACCTTAAAACTTCAGACGTTTCTGATTTTCGGTATTTGTCAGTTTGGACGGTCTACAAATACCCACCTCACCTGAAGATATACCGCGCCAAACGCACCCCACTTCTTCAAATTCAGCTAACAACTTTTTATTTGCGGCATTTTGAAATGTATGAGCTGAAGAAAACTGACGTTCAACATATACAAAAAACTTCGACGCATGATTTATTGAAGCAATCACAATCTAAGGCTGTGGACAAATCCAATGGATAACGAATAATTTTATTCCCAAACATAAAATGTGAACTCCACTGTGTTATGCCTTCCCTGCACAAGAGACACAGTTCCAATCCTCCCGTCTTTCCCATAAATATCTTGTCCGCCAACAATAGTCACTTCTGAATCTTTTTCCCACGCCGCATTATAGATCTCGAATATTTTCTCCCTTCCAGCCGGTGCATATTGGTATCCTATTCCTTTGAGAATGCTTTCCAGATTTGGTTGTTCGAATCTAAAGCTCATTTGAAGAATCTTCAGGCGGCGGCACGCTCCTTGTTTCCATGCTTTCAAAAACTTGTTAATGTCAGAGTCAGTAAAACTAGAATTGTTCAGTTGAATGGTCTTCGCATTCATGGTTAACAAGTCGTCCAGCTTTACAAGATTGGAATGTTCAACACTAATCTGATCAAAGTTACGGACCACAACTTTGCTCCAGAGTACGCCGACGTTGTCTGGTAACAAGATGTGAAATCTCTTCGTGGTTGGGAAGTTGGCCAACAAGTTTTCTTGAAATGCTAGGTCATAAGCTTTATAGAGCACTATTCCCCTGACACTACCAATATGCTGTCGGAAACCGTCGAGATTGATCTCTGCTTGAGGCTTATTCAAACTCAACACATCAAGTTCGGTCTTCTTCGATATCTCCACAAAATGATTCAACCAATTTTTCAATGTGTATCCCTTTTTTCTAAAGGCGGGCTTTGCACAAAATTGACCGCCACACAAAAAAAGAGGCTCATTGATGTCATCAGTTCCTGTCCACAGTTCAGGGTACCCCTTTCGTAGAGCCCAATGAATGGTACCTGGGAGCCTGCACTGGATATATGAGTATTCGCCGAGATAGAGTTGCATGTGAGGAATCTTGAAGTTGATTGCCTTGACCGCGGATTTGGTTCGATTAGAGATGGTTGAGAGCGAAATTCTGAAATGAAAAACAAACGGATAAATAAATTTGGTTCCACTTACATTGCAACTTCGTCGGTGATGCTTCTAAGCACATAAGACACTGCAGATGTTGGAAGACGGAGGAGAGGAAATCGTTCATTGCCCATTTTGAACTAATAAAAGATTGAACAAGGATAGTGTATTGAAAAATGTAGTGGGCCAATGGGATAGCAGACAATGACAATGAAAAAGATGGCTGTAGCCGAGGGTCTCGGTAGGTAGAGGGACAGAATGTTCTAGAAGATTGTGTATTGATCGAGACGTAAGGGTGATGAGTGAAAACAGATGACGTGATGATGGGTGAGGAGTAAGGTGCGGTGCTAATAATGGATTAACAAACTCAGAAGGGGTGACTGTGGTTAAGGGTAGAACACTAGACTGGATGTGAGAAAGATTGGTCTCCTAATGAGAACGTTAAAGGGCGAGCGTGATAATTTGAAAATGACGTCGGTCAGTCGATGCGGGCAAGCACGACGACAAAGATGGTGTATTTTTCATATCACCAAATTGACTCCTTAACCTGGATTGATTCATCCGATCACCTCGACATTTCGCAATCAGTTTTTTTGCAACTCACCTCGACGTTTTGCAACCACGACATTTCGCCACTGGTCATTTTGCAACCACCAAATCCACATGCATAATAATAACTTCACGATTAAATCTATTTCTTTGGAAAGTAGATTGACTACTTTACGAAGATGCGAAATGACTGGTTGCGGAATGTCTAGTTGCGAAACGTCTTGGTTGCGAAATTTCGCAGTTGCGAAACTACTAGTTGCGAAACGTTGGGGTGCCGTCTTCAGACGTTTTGGATTTTCAGGTATTCGTCAGTTTGGACAGTAAATTTTGCCAACAACTTTTTATCAGTGTCTGCGTCACTCTCCTTCATACTCCTCTTCGTTATCATTAAAAATAGGCTCCGCCCACTTGTGCCTCCCCTCCTTCAAAATTGTCAATTTCTCCTCAATTCATTATTAGTATTCCCCCCTCCAAAATGACTGTGGTCTGTCTATTCACGGTCTCTTTTTTATTTGATTTTACTAAGACTTTGCATTATTATGGATTACTGTATGTGAATTTGGGTACTGTAGAATCGCCGAGGAGAAAAGGTACGTATTTTTTGAAATTTTTAGGTATAACATACAGTTTTCAGGACTTATTTGAAAGAGGATGAAAATCAAACCTCACCAGTTGCTTCTTACATATAATGGCCACTCAGATTATGCCTCTTTCTGGAACACCGAAATAGCGGCAGGTACTAACTGGCTTGAATAATGTCAATGAATACTGTATATTGTAAATTTGTAGACAACTCAAAAGCTACCCTCACAGCCATCAACTCCTCCTTTCGGCTCTATTGGTGTCTTTTATGACTATTCATGAGAACGAATTAACCTGAAAAAAGTGTGAGTTGTGTCTCCAAAATAGCTTGAGTTATAAAAAAAGATTTTTTGCAGAAAACTTCTCGTTATACACAATGGAACATTTAAAAATAATTTTTGCTTTTGTATCCGGCATTGAATTGTTTCGAGGTGTTATAATTTCATCTCATTGCTTAAAATCGAAATGTCCAACGTGCCAGCTGATATTAGAAGATCGAATCGTTCCAGCAAATCCACGGAAAAGAGTCCAACTGTGATTGTCTTTCCAACGCTGGTATGTATGTCATATTCAGTTTTGCAGCTTCAAAATCATTCAATTTCAGCTCTGACCAAGGTCACTATTGCACCATCACCAATGTCTCAAGTACCATCTGGCGGAGCGTCTGGAATCGCAGACACTCTTCAAACCGTGGCCGCCATCATTCCTAAGCAGCCGAAGCAAGGAGGAGGTGCACAAATCGCTGCCAAAGAATTGAAAATCGCTGTTGCCGGTGATAATTGTTCAAGTTTTTTTTTCATTCGTGCTTTATTTCGATAATAAAATAATTCACTTTTTTCAAAAATAATTTTTTTCAAAGGAAACATAACACACATCAGTAATCGGTCTTCCTCTTCACCTACCGTCAATCCCTTTTCCATTAACTTTTCTCTGCTTCTCTGCGTCTCTCACTATTCCTGTACTCTCTCGCTATCTTTCTTTGTCCTTTCTCACACCCGCTAGGCTCCGCCCACTTTCCGATCTCCTCCATGTTCCTTCTTCTCATCTTTATTTTCGTTAGTGTAGTAGTTTCTTTCCAAAAATGTGACTGTTGTCTGAAATATGGTCTATTTTTGGTTTTTATAAGCTGATTTTTCTGAATTTATTACTGTATTTTGGCTTTTGATATTCGGGTACTACTGTATTTTTTCTGGACATTATGTAAGTTTTCATTTTTTTAACAGTTACTCAACTTTAAAAATTTAATTTCAGCCATACTGTTCGAATGACTAAAAATCAGATGGACGTGGTGTGATAGAGTTGTACAGACGAGCAATGAGAGGTGAAAAACTGGATTTCGAATCTGAGTCTGATTCTGATGATCACGATGTGAACACTCATCAGTAAGTATTGACAAATAGTATTCTCAAAAATACACTAAATCGTTTTTCAGTGGAGATGTATCACTCTACGAGGCTTCTGTGGAAAATAGAGAGGAAATGCGAGATGGGTTATATGAAGAAGGTTCGGACTTCATAGTCCGATTGATGAAAACCCATTTGAGGAAATTGCATTCTCCTGAAGCCCTCTTGGAACTTTTTGCATACGGACTCGAAAATTCACTTCGACAGAACACTATGTCCCTGGAGCGATGTTCTGTATGGATGGGCTACATTGGCGACATATGCAGAACCCATCGGTTCATTGTGCCTCCAGCAATCTCAAGTGTGATAAAACACTTCATGCACCATCAAAAATTACGGAATTCGACATAAATGAAATTCGAACAATTATTGCAACGATCGTTCTTATCATTTTCTATCCATTCTTTTCTTTTTCTATCCCTTATTTATCTGTATATTCAATCATGATTTATATGAATAATGAGATCGGCAAATTAGACGGCATTTATTATGATTTCCAACAATTGATAAGATTCGTACAGAGATATAATACAGACTGAGATATATCTCCCGTACAGATATATCTCTCTATAATGCAAATGCCTTCACTCGCCACAAAAAAATGAGTCTTTAAGGGAATCTTTGAAAAAAGAAGACTGCAGTAATCTAGCTACAGTAATCCTACTATAGGTCAGCAGAATCTCTATAGGAAACCTACAGTAATCTTACTATAGAAGCCCTACGGTAGCCTTACAGTAGACCTACAGTAATCTAAATGTAGTCTTACCTTCCAAAAACACCCACCATGTTGTTCATAACGCTCGGTTGCATCTGAAAATGTTCAAAGTTTTTTTTGAAAAACAATCAATTTTTCTCTACCACCCTCTCAATTTTCCTCCTCCAAGGCATCACAAGACCGTATTCGCAGAGGAGTACTGTAGCCGGAGCTCCGCCCACTTCGTCATATGGAGCAGCACTGGCGCGTGGCCAATTTCCGAGGAATACGGTCAAACAGCCGGAGGAGCAAGAAACGGAGCCTAGAATCCATCGGGATTCAACATCGTCGTCGTCGATTTCATCGGAAGTCGTCTTCAATCCGCAAATTCAACGCCCGTCGGCTCTCAACTTGGAGCAGAAGGCGGTGAGCCCGAAGTTGGAGAATGCGCCGACATCCACGGCGGCGCTGTTTGATGCGATGTTGGCGGATTTGAATCATGGAGGGGCGAAGGTGAGTATAAAAAAGAGCAAAAAATTTGGAGCATTTTGAGCCCATATGGTGCATTTTGAGCCAACATGGAGCATTTTTGAAAAGTTGGGTTCTGAAGGTTTTTGGAGCATTTTGAGCGCGAAATTAGCAAGTTTAGCCCAAAAATAGGATAACATAAGTTTTCGAGAAAATTTGGAGCATTTTGAGCCAAAATTGAGCACATATGGAGCATTTTGAGCCAACATGGAGCATTTTTGAAAATTTTTGAATTTCGAGCGTTTTTCGTACGTCTATAAGATAACAGAAAAGATCGAGAAATTCGGAGCATTTTGAGCCATCTCGGAGCCTATATGGTGCATTTTGAGCCAACATGGAGCATTTTTGAAAAAATTGGGTTCTGAAGGTTTTTGGAGCATTTTGAGCGCGAAATTAGCAAACTTAGCCCAAACATAGGTGAAGCTGAGTTTTTTAAAAAATTTGGAGCAGTTTGAGACAAAATTGAGCACATATGGAGCATTTTGAGCCAACTTGGAGCATATTGAAAAATTTTGAATTTTGAGCTTTTTTAAAGATTATTTTTGACTATTTGGAGCATTAGAAGTATTTAGAAGATGCCAAAAGTGATTTTGAAAACGAGCGAAACATTTGGAGCATTCGGAGCCCAAAATGAGCCAACATGGTGCATTTTGAGCCGACATGGAGCATAAGTATACTTTGGGTATTCATGAGATAGTGGATGGAAATCACGAAAATATGGAAGGATTCTTAACCCACAATAAGAATAACACCAAATCAATGATAGTTTTTGAAGTTCTCCCCTTGTAGAGCGTCTACATACTTCCTTCTTAGTGAACGTCATAATCTTGTTTCTGTAGATTTTCCCATAAAGTTGAACATGCCCTAAAACACATACAGTACTGAAAAATAGTATGGTAGTGTTAAGAAGGTGTCAATCTACAAAATCGACATAAAAATCCCTGCTTTGACTCGATCTACCTAGCTCTAATACGCCATTAAAGACAACATTTCTCAAAATTGAGATTCGGGCGGTTTTCAAAAACTTCTGTCAGACCAACAAAAAAAGCATAAATCTTTCGAAATGGCTTCAGAAAACCTGAAGACATGTGGCTGACACCCAATAATCAAAATTTGCTCGCTACGGTCATGTCATCTGAAAATATTGGGAGTGAGGATGTGAAAAATCCATGAAATTTGGTTAAAATGCATTTATCATGAAAAAAAGTTGGCATTTTTGAGCTTTTTGTTTGGAATCGACTATCAACCGGCATGAATTTCAATGCTCTACATTTTGGCATCAAAAAACTAATCAAAAATTGGGCCGGTTATCGCTAAACGCCAGGGGGGTCCTATAGATATTGACCGCTTGCAGATGCACCTTTCTGTTAGTATCATGGTACCGGAAAAGATACATTCACAAAAGTTTGGCCCTGGGGGTTATTTTAGGTCCTGATTTGATTGGCGTTTACAGATTTTTGTAATCTCGTCTCGTTCTACCTCTGCACGCCAAATCTAGGGGGGTCCTATAGATATTGACCGCACTGTATTTGTTCCCTCGTTATCAGTTTCAAAAATAGGCTCCGCCCACTTTCCCCTCTCCTTCAAAACTGTCAATTTCTTCTCCATTCATTATTAGTATTCCCCTACTTGACTGTGGTCTGTCTATTCATGGTCTCCTCTTTTTTATTTGATTTTGCTGAAATTTTTTTGGATTACTGTATTCGGATACTGTATAATCTCAAGTTTGGTGAGTTTTGGTTGGTGAGATTTCGCAATATCAATCGTCTTTTTTCAGGAAAATCGGTTGATTAATATATTTTCCAAGACGTCCAGAATTAGACACAACGATTCCAAGACAGTGAGTAAGACTGAAATATAGCACATTTTCGAATTTTGGAAAAAAATTCAAATATTTCAGAGATGCACGCCATGCAGAAAAAACCAATTTGTAGAAGACTCGAACATGGAATATAACAGATAAAAGTTTCTGCGGTACATGATTATTTTTTCGATTATTGTTAAATTTGAATATCTGTTCATAGTCACCAGTCATTGTTGAATAAATATTTTATATTTTCAAGTTGTTTTCGATTTCAAATGTTTGAGAAAATCGAAAAACTCCGTGGGAATCAGTTAAAAGTTAGGTTTTCTTTGGTATTTTTATAATTTTTAATAAGTTAAACATTTTTATAATCATTGGATTTCCAGATTTCCAAATCTCCAGATTTCCCGATTTCCAGATTTCCAGGTTTTGAGAATTCCAGATTGCGAGAATTCCAGATTTCCAGATTTCCAGATGGTTTTTACTCTCTTCTTCCTCTGCCATCATCTCAATTTTTTCTACTATTTCTCGTTCTATTTACCAACCCCTCTTTCTTATGTACCCGCATACCTTATCAGTTTCAAAAATAGGATCCGCCCACTTCTCCTCCAAAATTGTCAATTTCTTCTCAACTCATTATTAGTATTCCCCTCTTTGACTGTGGTCTGTCTATTCATGGTCTCCCTTTTTTATTTGATTTTACTGAAAATTTTTTGTATTATGGATTACTGTATTTGGTTCTGTATGGTCTAAAGTTACGGCTCAAGAAGTGGCTCTTCAAGGGTTGCATCAGGGAGAAATGAACCTTTCCAAGTTTGGTCAAAATGGTTCGTGAGCTAGGAAAAAGCATACGACAATTCACCATGCAAAACGAAAGAGCAGTTCATTGCGATTAAACCCATTCCGACGACTCTCTACTTCATGCAATCGGAGGTGAGTTCTGTAGTTCCTCTAGATGGTTTTTCTTTTGCAATTTTTTGCGAAACTAGGACTATGTATGACTTTCTCGTTAAAACGGGCCCATAGTGAATTTACGACTCCGAGACATTTCGCAACCAGTCCTTTCGCAACTACGGCATTTCGCAACCAGGTCATTTCGAAACCAAGAAATTTAGGCTTTTTGTAGAAATTTCACGTTAAAATCACTACTTCTCAAATGTAGACTAGTACCTGGAATAGTTCACAATACCCTCAATCCCATACAACCTTAATAAACGTAAAGTGGACTAGTCCATATAGTTTCGAAGCGGCTGGTTTCAAAACATCCAGTTTCGAAATGTCTTGGTTGCGAGTTGTCGCGGTTGCGAAATTGACGTGAGTTGAGAAATGTCCTGGAGCCGAATCAATGGGTTCATAGGGAATCAACGGGTTCATAAATTGTTTGGCGCATCTCTGGACAGCATAATGTGAAAACACACTATTCATTTTCAGATTACTGTCAATAATGACTGGCACTGTCTTTATGATCATAGGATTACGCTGTCCAAAATGCCAAGGAGATCATCCGGAAATTTGGGGCCGCAACATTCCGACGTCGGAAAGGATCGCAATGGCCGTTAAAAGAGGCTTTTGCCTAATTTTTCTAATTTCGAATAAATTTGTTTTGGCTCTGTCCCAGAAAAAAGGTCCTTCGAAAATAAAGAGGTCCTTCGCGAAACTAAAAGGTCCTTTGAAGAAATAAAAAGGTCCTTTGGCAAGATATAGGTCCTTTCAAGAAATATAATGGTCTTTTTGAGTAAAATAAAGGTCCTTTGGTTATTAAAATGGTTCTTTGGAAATATAACGGTCCTTTGGAAAATATCGGCGAAAAATGCCCCAACCGCAAAGAATTTTCTCAAGCCATTATACTTCCCTTTATATTTTCAGGCTTAGGCAACGCCACAGAAGTCTTTAATACAAATTGAAAGCTAAAATTCATCTAAAAGTCTATTTTTCGGAATTATAGTGTTTCTGAGGCCTTTGCCTAAGCCTGAGGAAAAGGAAACGCTACCAAAATATTTACTGAATGATGAATTCTTGGAACCATTCTTTGCGGTTATGACCGTCCTTTGCATTAGGGACCATTCAATTGTCAAATTTGTGTCACCCAAAGTTCTGGGACCATTTTGAACGATTTTCAAAGAACCCTTTTACTTTTCAAAGGACCCGTTTATTTCACAAAGGACCGTTATATTATCCAAAGGACCTTTTTATTTCCCAAAGGACCCGTTTATTTCTCAAAGGACCGTTATATTTCTCAATGGACCTTTATTTTGACCAAAGGACCTTTTTAATAGCCAAAGGACCTCTATTTTGACTAAAGGACCTTTATTTTGACAAAGGACCTCTGAGAATGCAAAGGACCTTTTTTTCTGGGAAAGAGCCTTTGTTTTTTGTTTGATTTTTGTTCTTTTTTGTTTAGAAATTCTAGAAATGTGAAAATGTTCACAATCTGAAAAAATGTGAGTAGCAAACCATGTAACTCTGATTTCACTTCTGGGACTGACGACGTCGCAACTGACTTTCCTAAAAATTTCAGAAAATTAAGAATATCTCCTTGAAATTCTCTTTCAAACGTTATAGTTTTCATGAAAATTAGTTCACTGGTTCTTTAGATAACAACCTACAACTGATAACTTCCAACTCTTGGAAAACCGCGGCAATCGTGATTGCGAAATTACTGGTTGCGAAATGTCTGGGTTGCGAAATGTCGTGATTGCGAAACGTCGAGGCGCCCCAGCTGCTCAAACTTTGTCACCTAGTCCTTATCAGTGTCTGCGTCTCTTCCCCCTCTATACTCTCTCCTTATCAGTTTCAAAAATAGGCTCCGCCCACATCCCCCCCTCGTTCTCCTTCAAAATTGTCAATTTCTTCTCAATTCATTATTAGTATTCTCTCTCCAATATGACTGTGGTCTGTCTATTCACGGTCTCTTTTTTATTTTGATTTTACCGAAACTTTTCATTGTAGATTACTGTATTTGGAACTGTATGGTCTCAAGTTAGGTGAGTGCGTCATGGGAAGATTTCGTAATTTCAATTATATTATAGTACTGTAGTTCCTATTGGGGTTTAATTTTTTTAAGCATTGCCCTTTTATCAAGAAGGATTAGAAAAACCGTTTTGCTGATTATATCATTTTCAGATTATGGTTTTCTGAAATAGCTTCACCTGGAGATGTTTTGATCATGACAGTTCTGATGTCTTATTTAGAAGAGGAGTAAGAGTCGAAAGAACAAGCCAAATTTTATAGAAACTAACGGAAATAAGAAATATTCCGACGACATTAGTTGTTTGGATAATTTTGAATAAACTTGGTTTTTTTTAACTATTGTTCTTTTATTGCTTCAAAAGTTCCAGAAATGTGGAAATGGCCACAAGTTGAAGCAATGTGAGTAACAAGCCATGCAACTTTGTTTTCACTTCTGAAATTAAATTTGTCACAACTGACGTTGACTTTCCTAAAAATTTCAGAAAATTAACAAGATCTCCTGAAAATTTCCATTCAATTTTCACGAAAACTGGTCAACTGGTTCTCTAGATAACAGTCTACAAATGATAATTTTCAACTTTTGAAAAAACGTGCCAAAGGCACCCCCAGCTGTTCTAAATAATTTCAGAATCTTAGAATCTAGTGTCACATTAGAGAAGTTTAAGGACGTTTTCCCTTAAACCTGTGATCTGGAATTTCATGATGTGTTTTTTAATACTTTTTTTTATTCAGATGTCGGTATTCCGAGACAGCTGCCCGGACTGCCGCCAAAAAAATAGGCTCCGCCCACTCCCCCTAGTCTCCTACAAAATGGTCAATTTCTTCTGGGGGGTAAATTGGACGAAATTTTTCTCTCTTTTCTCTATCACCCGCTCAGAACCAATGCATAGTGTATAGAAAGAGTGATGTGGATGGCAGCTGGCCAAGGGGGCAAGCAAGACGGGTCTATCGGGGGTAATAAAAAACATTGAATTCCAAATGAGAAGAAGACCAAACAGAGATATTATGGGTAGTCATATGCAACTTCGATTGCACTTCTGGGACTGAAAACGTCACATGTAACTTTTTCTAAAATTTCAGAAAACTAACAAGTTCTCCTAAAAATTCCCATTCCAACCGTATAATTTTCATAAAAATAGGTCCACTGGTTTTCTAGATAACAAAGTACCAAATGTCGTGGTTGCGAAATGTCTTGGTTACAAAATGTCTTGGTTGCGAAATGTCGTGGTTGCGAAATCAACGTGAGTTGCGAAATGACTGGTTGTGAAATGTCTATTTGCGAAATGTCATGGTTACGACATGTCTTGATTGGAAAATGTCGTGATTGCGAAATCAACTTGAGTTGCGAAATGACTGGTTGCGAAACGTCGGGGTGCTGCCAAATGCGCCCCAGCTGCTCAATTTTTGTCACCAACTCCTTATCAGTGTCTGCGTCTCTTCCCCCTCTATACTCCCTCGTTATCAATTTCAAAAATAGGCTCCGCCCACTTCCCCCCCCCCCCTTCTCCTCCAAAATGGTCAGTTTCTTCTCAATTTTTGCCCCCTCCCTGGGGGGTAAATTGGACGCAATTTTTCATTGTTTTCTCTACCACCCTCTCCATTTCCCATACTATTTCTTCTTGTTTACAACTAGATGAGTCCGGGGAGGGGCGTCTCCCCCTATCTTCATTTTCTTCTACTAGTCGCCTCATTTCTTTCATTTCAACAATGTACACTTAACCCTCCCTCGTTGACCATGGTCTGTTTTCATGGTCTCCTTTTTTCTGTATTTTCTATTTTTCTCAAAAGTCTCTTATTTATGGATTACTGTATTTATGTATTCGGGTACCAGATGGTCTCAGATTTGGTGAGTTTTTCTTCCAAAATTTCGAACTTTTCGAAGTTTTTTTTTCAGAAATATTTGATCTCAAATTTGGTTAAATTCGGGTTTTTGGAGATTTCTGGGGTGACTACGATGAGGAAATCGACGGTTGAAGAAGGGTGAGTTTTTCTTATTGAAAAAGGTTCTGATATTTTGAAGGTCTTTCAATGAAATTAATGAAAAAAAAATTAAGTTTTTTTTCAGAAACTCATGATCTCTTCCTCAACCATGACGTTGTCCATTCCAGCAATCTTCTCGCGCGCCGAAACTCTAGGATGAGTCGGATGTTAACCTGTTTTCCCAGAGAGAGGAGGGCACGAAATGGTGCATGGAAGTTTATTTATTAGAGTACGATAGATTGTGAGTTCCTTCCCTTATAACTTCAGAGAGTCATTTATATTATTCTTTCAGTGGAAAGGATAAGATTGCTGAGTTCGTAAGGTGCACGGAGGACAAAACCTACGAGTATTGTCTTGACGGGTATCAAGATGGAGACGGGCTTAGAAGAGGAGGACAGATCGGAGGAATAAGCTAAATTTTGTGAATGAATTTCTTGCATAAATTTGGAGTAAATATGGTTTTTTTTTTAACTTTTGTTCTTTTATTGGTTTAGAAGTTCCAGGAATGTGAAAATGACCACAAGCTAAGAAAAAACGCGAGACATGCAACTTTGATTCCATTTCTAAAGTTGAGTTCGTAACAACTGACTTTCCTAAAAATTTCAGAAAATTAACAATATCTCTTTTAGAAAAGTAAGCCAAATGTCGTTGCGAAATGACTGGTTACGAAATGTCTTGGTTGGAAAATGTCGTGGTTTCGAAATCTACGTGAGTTGCGAAATGACTGGTTGCGAAATGTTTTGATTACGAAATGACTTGGTTGCGAAATGTCTTGGTTGCAAAATGTCTTGGTTGGAAAATGTCGTGGTTTCGAAATCTACGTGAGTTGCGAAATGACTGGTTGCGAAATGTTTTGATTACGAAATGACTTGGTTGCGAAATGTCTTGGTTGCAAAATGTTTTGGTTGCGAAATCAACGTGAGTTGTGAAATGACTGGTTGCGAAATTTCTTGGTTACGAAATGTCTAGTTGCAAAATGTCGTGGTTGCGAAATCAACGTGAGATGCGAAATGACTGGTTGCGAAACGTCGCGGTTGCAAAATCGACGTAAGTTGCGAAATGACTGGTTGCGAAATGTCTAGTCGCGAAATGTCTTGGCTGCGAAAAGTCTTGATTGGGAAATGTCGTGGTTGTGAAATCAATGTGAGTTGCGAAATGACTGGTTGCGAAACGTCGGCGCCCCAGCTGCTCAAATTTTGTCACCAACTCCTTATCAGTGTCTGCGTCTCTTCCCCCTATATACTCCCTTGTTATCAGTTTCAAAAATAGGCTCCGCCCACTTTCCCCCTTCAAAATTGTCAATTTCTTCTCAATTCATTATTAGTATTCCCCTCTTCAAAATGACTGTGGTCTGTCTATTCATGGTCTCCTCATTTTTTATTTGATTTTACTGAAAGTTATTTATTTATTTTTGGATTACTGTAGATTACTGTATTTGGGTACTGTAGGATCTCAAGTTTGGTGAGTTTTTGATGGTAAAATTTTAAAATTTTAGTAGACTTTTTTAGAACTTTTGGATGATCTCAATTTCAAAAAACGCATAATTTTCAAGGCTCTTGGAAAAAATGGTCATATCAGAATTCAATGGAATGTAAGTAAGCTTGGTTATTCAAATAACTAGTGGAAAAATTGGAATTCTAAAAATTCAAATTTTTCAGCGTTATTTTTTCATCATCTGCCATCATCATGACCGTAAGTAATATGAAAAATGATAACTTTATAAATACCAGAGTGAGTTCCTACATTCGAAAAATTTGGATAATGGTATTTTTTCCAGATGCGTCCATATTTTTCACCTTATATTACATGGAGGTTAAACCAATATTAAAAGTTTGTTTTAAGTGTTATTGGAAGTTTGAAGATCGAAGATAAATGTGTTTTTTTTTTCAAAAAAAATGAGCAAGAAATATTTGGAAAATAAGTTGAACTTTTCAGATTTTTGTATATACACTGGACTGTTTTACAATATTCATAGCTGCGGAGTGGATTGACGAAATTTGGATTTTTTATATATGTAAGTTTTCATTGCTCAGCTTTAAAAATTTTGAACTTTCTCTTTCAGAATACATTCAATTGCTCCGTCAACGCCAATTTCAAAGCTTTAATATTAAAATAGACATTCCGAGATGGACTTTCTAAAGGATTTTAAAGACCGATTTTTTTCAATTTATTTTTGAGCTTCTGAAAAATATTAATTTTTAATGAATACTGTAAGTTTTTTCTTAAAGAAACCCTTAAAAATCGCAGATTTTTTTTTGCAGAAATCACTTGGTTGTATATGTTTTTTTGGATGATTTATATGGAAGTTCCACTGTCATTTTAGTATATTTTGTGAGTTTTGAGGATGCCGATCAAACTGGGCCTTCTCATTTTATCGCTTTTGTTTGCTTTTATGATGTTATTATTGGATCTAGCCTTTTTCAATAAAAACTTCATCACCAAATCCACTCTTACAATTCAAGAAGCTCATTATCCTTGAGAAACGTTTAGAATCCTTTAGAATCTTTCGAGAGAGACAGAGACGGATATCCGAATCGTCCATTTTTGACGTCTTCTGAATTTAGAATCCTCAAAAATGCAAACATTTTCCCCTTGTTGTCTTGACTTTTTGTTATTTGTCCCAGCCCCCAGCCGCCAAAATTTCTCCCACTTTTCTCTACCACCCTCTCTATTTCCCATACTATTTCTCTCTTGTTTACAACTAGCCGAGGGAATGGCGCCCCCAGGGTGCCTCCCTATCTTCATTTTTTTTCTCAATTTTTTCATTTTACCAATGTACACCTAACCCTCCCCTCTTGACCGTGGTCTGTCTACTCATGGTCTCCTTTTTTCTGTAATTTCTATTTTTCTGAAAATTCTCTTATTTATGGATTACTGTATTTGTGTATTCGGGTACTAGATGGTCTCAGATTTGGTGAGTCATTCTCCAAAATTTTGAACTTTAGAAGTTTTTTTTCAAGGAAAAAATCGATCTCAAATGTGTTCCAATTCGGGTTTTTGGAGACTTCTGGGGTGACTATGATGAGCAAACTTGGATTTAAAGAAGGGTAAGTTTTTTTTTTGATTAAAGAATATTCTGAGATTCTGATTTTCTAAAGGTTTTTCAATGAAATGTTCATACTTTTTCAGACATTCGTGATCTAGGATTGGTCGAGGTCGTGTTATGTATGTGTTTGGTGGTCCGAAGTATGGTGACCGCCGATGTTGGGGATTCAGCGGAGGGACCGAAATGGATTGATACACCTTGTTCATGTGAGTTTGCCTTCTGAACAACTTATCTGAGCAAATATCTTTTTTAGTGAAACAAGACCGTCACCTCCAGGACGACGATGAAGAAGAGGAAAGATTCCTCTATCTTGAGAAAATTCGTGAGTTTGCTGCACGTCCCCTTTTCCCATATCTGAGCAAATGCCTTTTCAGGGAAGGAGAATGAACGCGGCCACCAAGAAGACGAAATACACCGTCGTCGCCAAGAAGAAGCCGAACTCTGGCGTCGCCAAAAAGAAGGGGACAGAGCGACTGGACCAACCGGTTAGTTCCCTACACCCAACTGTTTCCTGCATCATTCATTGCATTTATTTTCAGTCGACGATCAGCTCGACGTATGGCATCGGCGCCTGCAAACGGCAAGCGACATGGCCGACTTGATCCACGAGCAAGTGGACAAGTTCCGGCCTTCCGGAGCCCAAGAAGCCTGCTCGCCGAAGCTCTCGCGGAAGCAAACTCTCCCGAGGCTCAAGGCTTGGCTAGTGCAGTTTGCCTGTTGGTTTTTTTGTTGTTTTTTTTTTCAAAAAAAACTTGTGTTGAATAATAACTTGTTTGAATCTAGAAAACATGAAAATTGGAAAAAAACATTTGAAAAAACTTTTTTTCTGACCAAAATCTGAGTTTTCGCTTTCTCGGATTTCTACATTTCTTGGGGCCCGTCAATTGTTCTTTGGGACCCGTAAAGTCGAATAGAGCCGATTTTTTTTCCAGAAAAAATTGATCTCAAATGTGTTCCAATTCGGGTTTGGAGACTTCTGGGGTGACTATGATGAGCAAATTAACGATTGAAAAAGGGTGAGTTTTTCTGATTAAAAAAAGATTCTGAGATTCACTCTAATATTAGGCTGGGGAATAATTTTCTTTCTTTTTTGGAGGGTCATGTTTGATCCCCCATTACTCGTTGATGAAAAGGTGGATTGATATGGGGTAAAGTGCGTTGTAAAGTGCAACTCATTGTTATTTTAAGGTATTAGTCTCAACTTGCTGGCTTACTCAGTTTTTGTTTACGGTGACATCTTTTCTTTCTGACCGATTTTGTTTTCAGGGTAACGTTTTAGTTTCAATTTTCTCTGTACTTCGAAATATCTTTGAGAAGAGGATATTTAGTGTTAATGGTTGAGAGCAAAATGCTGATTGAAAATCAAAAAAGTTTCAATTCAGGAGTGTCGTAGAAAAAGTTTTGAAGCGGCCTGAAGTAATTTTGTCCAAATCTTCACCTTGAAGATTCTAGCGTGAGTTATATAAGTATATCGCAACTGATCTTTTTGAATTAAGTTTTAAAAGGAAGAAACAAAGTACAGTTATCAGTGATTAAAATTGCGGAAGCTTGGAATTATTTTATCGGGGAAAAAAATTTGGTCGAGCAATGCTGCATATTTTGGATGATGAAGGCAAAATCAATGAGTGTACCCCAGTACATAATCATGTGTGTTTTACTAATGCTGCAATCGATCATACATTTTACAGAATGCATATAAATAGCTAGTGTGTTGCTCTATTCACACTTCAAACCAGATCTCGATTGGTCATGGTATACCATCACAGAAGTCTCCGAAACCTCAAATTTTAGTAAAATTTGGGTTACCTTTTACTTTTGCACCATATTGAATGTTTAATGCTGGGAACTTTTTGAAAATTTGCATGCTTGTTAATGAAGGTTTTGTCTAGATATAGCCCAAAATTCAAGTCAATGGCTTTATGGAGTGAGAAAATGTAACAAAAACTGTTTTCAGAGGTGATTTGATATATTCGGTGGAAAATGATTGCGGATTCCTCATTTGCTCCTGTGATTCCCTGATGTTTTGTTGTACTATAATTGTAGTTCAGACTTTGTTCTATTTGATTTAAAAAATAGACTTTTCATTCGACCGCTTTATTTAGGGTAAATCTTAAAACTAGAAAATGTCGAAAAAAAGAGGTCACTTCCTTCTTTTTGTCGTCAAAAACCTAGTTCTAGTGGGACGGGGGTGGGCAACTACCATGATAATTCCGAGAAGCTAGCAAGGCTAACAAAACTAGTTTCAAGCTTCTTGGTCACGGCTACTTCGAGAAACTTCCTGCGAAAAATCATCCAAAAAAAGAAAGAAAATTATTCCCCAGCCTAATAGTAAAGGTTTTTCAATGAAATTTTCATATTTTTTTCAGAAATTCATAATCTTTTCATGAAATTTCATGAACTTCATAGAATTGATGGTCCAGGCAAAGTCATGTTATGTGTTTGGTGGTCCAAAATATGGTAAGTTTTTTCTCAAAGCATTTTTTTAATTTTGAACATTTTCAGAAAAAAGTCATGCTCTCAATATGGTGGTCTTTTTTGGAGGATGTGAGTTTCTCAATTTATTAAAGGGAAATTTATGTTTCTTATTTCCAGGAGAAGGCAGAATCAAAACCAACCTCAGATTTCATTGAGGCAAATTGCAAGCGTTTTGTTAAATTTTGTGTAAATTTCTGTATTTAATTATTATTTTGAGATTTGAATGACAAGTGTAATTTTGTTTTTTAGTTTATCCAACTTGGCCAAGTTTGCCAAGAGTTATGACAACTTGAAGTTTTGAAATTCTGTCGAAATTTTAGAAAATGTCGACATTCTCGAAAACCAAACATATGTATATGAGAAAAAATCATTGCACATGCTCCCATAACTTTTTATGCTCTTTCGAATGCCACTCGGGAGACATGAACATTTATAAACATTGATGAAAATATCAAATTTGGGGTCACAATGTTTTTGCAAAGGTCGTAGTTGCGAAATGTCTCGGTTGCAGAATGTCCTAGTTGCGAAATCAACGAAAGTTACAAAATGACTCGTTCTGGAATTGTCGCAGTTGCAAAATGTCCAGTTACCAAATATCGTGGTTGCGAAATGGCATGGTTGCGAAATGACTGGTTGCGAAGCGTCGGAGTGCCAAATGGAAGGATATTTCCGTCAAAATTTTGAAAATTTTCATGGGGCGTGGGACCTTCACGTGGAATCTGAGAAAAAGTGTTATCCACGTTTAATCGAAATTTTTCAAAATTTTCTATCATCGGAAATCCAACAAGACAATAAATTATTTCCCAAAATGTTCTTTCTCAAATGGTTCAAATCGTCTCCTCCTATTCCTCCTCCGGGTACGGTCACAATAATGGATATGCCGGATCTAGTAATGAGGGAAGGATGTCGATTTGATTTCAATGTAAGCTAACAGGAGTTCCGATTTTCAGGCTCACCGACGTTTCGCAACCGCGACATTTCGCAACTTCGTCATTTCGCAACCAAATAATCATTATCACATGTAGCCTAAATGAGTGTAAAGCGACCAAGTTTATACAGTTGCGAAGTGACTGGTTGCAAAACGTCCGGTTGCAAAGTGGCCTGGATGCAAATGTGAAGGGATTAAAAAGAAATACGTTGTAATTTCCAGACTAAACCTTCGCAAAGTGAATCGAGCCTTCCAATTCTTCATCGATGAGGCGAAGATAATTCAATTTTATCTATATGGTCTTGACGTGAAAATTCATAGTGATCGCGTTGATTTGACGCTCATGGGGACCAAATCTGATATCACGAATGAATCAGAAATTCGCTTCCATTGTCGTGATGGTGTGAGCAGCGTTTTTCGCTCGGAAACTGGCACTCACTATTTACAAGAAAGACACAGACACAGATTGAGTTTCCAAGATCAATTCGTTATTTGCTTGGATGGGATTCTGAAGAACAACCAAAGTGGAAACTGGCAATTTTTGAATTTTCAATGTGAATCGGAAAAGAAGAAGAAGGAGAAGAAGAAGAAGTGTTGGAGCATTTTTGGATCGATTTTCGGATTTTTGGATCGTTTTTCTTCGAAACATCATGTAGATGCTACAGAAATGGTGACGAATTCAGTTTTGGATTCGCTGGAGAAGATTTACCAGTCGAGTAGAGTCAAAGCCCGATATTTGTCAATCGAGAGATTCCAACTGAAGCAAGTGACGAGACTCGTGGATATTCTGAAGCCCGGATATTCAAAAAATCTAGCTGCTCATCAAATTTCAAAAAATGATCTATCGGGAAAAGTGGTAACATGTCGCTTGGAGTTGAATATGGAAACTTTTGATTCGGAGAATCCGTCTTCTGAAAATTTGGAAATTGCCGTTCAAAACTTGACACCAAACGATGTGCTAACTTTCAAAAAGGTAACTTTTTTGGTTAGATGCTCCAGAATGAAACTGTATTTCTAGATTTTCCTCTCATCTCCTCACGGCCAACGTTTGAAAATCATATACGACAACTTTTTGAGTAACAAGGAACTGCGCTCGATTCTTGGAAAGTCTAACCGTTTCGGGTTTACATGGACTTTCGATTGGCATAAGAAGACTCTGCATGTGGAACTTTTCGAGTTGTGGAACGACGTTCTGTTTGAGTGGATTGAGAAGGAAAAGGAAGAAGAACCCGAGTATTTTTCCTTTTTTGAGATGTTTGACAATTAGATGTGAATGAAGTTTTTCTCTATTTTATTCATAATGAGCATTTCAAGGCTTACTAGAGGCTTACAAGTTGTGGTTCAAAAATCAGACTAGAATTTCGGCACCCCGACGTTTCGCAACTAGTCATTCCGCAACTGCGACATTTCGCAACCAAGACATTTCGCAACTTTGTAAAGTAGTCCAGTTTTCATACTTGTGATTACGCATATCATAAACCAATCCAGGTTGCCATCTACTTTTTAAAGAAAAATAGATTTGAATGTAAACTTATTATTATGCACGTGGAATTGGTGGTTGCGAAATGTCATGGTTGCGAAACGTCTTGGTTGCGAAACGTCGGGTCGCCCTTGTGTCCAGATGTTCTTAACTCCAAAATTCGCAATATTTGTCTGTCTGTTTGTCCGAAATCTCCTAAAATCCCCCAAAGTTCTTGTGTCTGTCTGTCTGTGTGTCCAGATATCCCCAAACTCCCCTGATGATCAAAAACTGGAAATTTCAAAATTTCCAAAATTGCTCCATCTTCACCAAAAATGCTCCAAAACTCCTATTCAGAGCAAAAATTGGGCTTTCCGGGGTCAAAATTTGCTTTAAAACCCAAAAATCCACTCTAAAAACTTCAAAAACGGGTTGAAAAACTCCGAAAAAAATTTCACCAAAAAGGGGTCCGGGGGGGTCCTACAGTAACCTACGAAAAATATTCAACATATTACAGTATACGACGAGGAGAGTTGGGGAAGAGATAATAAAACGTGGCTAGAAAATAAGGGGACAAAAAAATCATCACCACCAGTGGTCTAAAAGGGGGGAGGGGTCTCTATATATACACAAAAAAGGGGGCGGAGCCTAAAAGTGGGCGGAGCCAAAATTTTACAGACATTCTCAAAAATCGAAAAATGACCTAAAACTAGGGGTAATCGTGGGCGGGAAGTTCGAAAATCGTGGTTTCCGGGCTCGACAAGGCCGGGAAAGCCTAGTTTAGGCCTGATTAAGGCCCGAAACTGGGGTGTTGGCCCACAGCTTGTCCAAATCCCTCATGAGCATTTTCATCGTATCATCGTCGACCATATCGTCGATTACAGGGGTCCAACGCCCATTGGCTGCTGAGAAGTGGGCGGAGCCACGCCGAGGACCACCCGCTTTGAGGGTTTAATTGGGGAGAAGAGGGAACAGCTGCGGAAGGAATTCCAGGAGTCACCGATTTTCATTGGGGAGACTTGTTGATGGTTACTGTAGTTGGCGAGTGGATTACTGTAGGCGGGTGTCTGCAAAAAATTTGAAATTGTGGCGGGAAAATTGAAAAATCGAAATTTTCGAAATTTCAAAATTAGACGTCAAAAATGAAAATCTACAAAATTTTAAAGATTTTTGTGAAGAATACGGTGTTTTGATCACAGAATTTTGAGCCAATTTTTTTTTTAATTTTTCGAAAAATTGAAAACTTAGAATTCCAAATCTTGGGCTCAAAATGCTCCAAAATTGCTCAATTCTATCTCAAAATGTACCAAAATTATTGGATTTATCATTTTTCGTCTAATTTCATGCTCGGAATCAAAAAAATCGAAAATTTTCAAAAATGCTCCATGTCGGCTCAAAATGCACCATGTTGGCTCATTTTGGGCTCCGAATGCTCCAAATGTTTCGCTCGTTTTCAAAATCACTTTTGGCATCTTCTAAATACTTCTAATGCTCCAAATAGTCAAAAATAATCTTTAAAAAAGCTCAAAATTCAAAATTTTTCAATATGCTCAAAATGTTGGCTCAAAATGCTCCATATGTGCTCAATTTTGTCTCAAACTGCTCCAAATTTTTTAAAAAACTCAGCTTCACCTATGTTTGGGCTAAGTTTGCTAATTTCGCGCTCAAAATGCTCCAAAAACCTTCAGAACCCAATTTTTTCAAAAATGCTCCATGTTGGCTCAAAATGCACCATATAGGCTCCGAGATGGCTCAAAATGCTCCGAATTTCTCGATCTTTTCTGTTATCTTATAGACGTACGAAAAACGCTCGAAATTCAAAAATTTTCAAAAATGCTCCATGTTGGCTCAAAATGCTCCATATGTGCTCAATTTTGGCTCAAAATGCTCCAAATTTTCTCGAAAACTTATGTTATCCTATTTTTGGGCTAAACTTGCTAATTTCGCGCTCAAAATGCTCCAAAAACCTTCAGAACCCAACTTTTCAAAAATGCTCCATGTTGGCTCAAAATGCACCATATGGGCTCAAAATGCTCCAAATTTTTTGCTCTTTTTTATACTCACCTTCGCCCCTCCATGATTCAAATCCGCCAACATCGCATCAAACAGCGCCGCCGTGGATGTCGGCGCATTCTCCAACTTCGGGCTCACCGCCTTCTGCTCCAAGTTGAGAGCCGACGGGCGTTGAATTTGCGGATTGAAGACGACTTCCGATGAAATCGACGACGACGATGTTGAATCCCGATGGATTCTAGGCTCCGTTTCTTGCTCCTCCGGCTGTTTGACCGTATTCCTCGGAAATTGGCCACGCGCCAGTGCTGCTCCATATGACGAAGTGGGCGGAGCTCCGGCTACAGTACTCCTCTGCGAATACGGTCTTGTGATGCCTTGGGGGACCGATGCGGACACTGGTTTGTTGGGTTGACGACGTTTCCAACCATCCACCGATGCCATTTCGTAGAAAAATCCATCGGAATTCGGATCGTAATAGCGCATCGTTGGATTCTGAGGGCCCCCTGGATTCTGAGAATTCTGAGAATTTCCAGAATTTCCAGATGCTCCAGAAGACGTCGGTGGTGGTGGCTGAGACAAGGCCATGACTTGTTGCATATGAAAGGCCTGTTGAAGGAAGGCCGCTTGGGCGGCGGCCTGTTGCGCAGCCAGCAGCTGATTGTACTTGGCCTGACCGTTGACGTTCATGTGGGCGACTTCCTGCAAAAAATATAAATGGTTTAGATGAGATTTGGGATGGTTTTAGAGGGGAAATTCGAGTTTCTAGCAAAAATTTGAGCCATTTTAGGTCAAAAATGGTCAAAATTGGGCAAAAATGATGATTTTTGAAATCCGAGGGATTCAGAAGGCGTCAGAGGACATCAGATGGATTCTAGCGGATTGTGGAGCTTCGCTAGGGTAATTTTTGGTGGGAAATTCAAAAAATTCAAAAAAATTGAGAAATTCTGAGCCATTTTTGGTAAAAAATGATCAAAATTGGACAAAAATGGCCAAAATCGAAATCTAGGGATTCAAAAGTAAATTCGAACTTTTCATGAGATTTTGAGCTAAAATAACGGCTTTTAGGCCAAAAATAATCGAAAAATCATAAAAATGACGGGAATTCAAAATTGAAGATTCTGAAAGCTTCAGAAGACGTCATCTGCACTTCTGATGATTCAAATTTTGTTTTTTCCGATTATGAAGACTCCACGGAACATCAGAATTGCAAAAGATCCCAAGTTCAATCCTAAACTTCAAAATCTGATTTTCAAGATTCTGAAGGATTCAGAAGACCCCTTAGAAGACGTCGTCCCTCTCTCAAAACTTCAGAATCCCCTCTAAATCGTCTTCTTCTCAAGTTCAGCATTCTTCTAATGGTTCAAGTTTTTCTTCTCCTGTTCTCCTCAATAAAACTGTTATTGTTTTGTTATTCTCTCTCCCATATCACCCTTCATTGTTGTTGTCGACTGACCACTTGTAATTTCTCATCATCGTCATCAACAACGAGAAGAAAAAGAAGATGCGTTCAACTTCAGAACGTCTTCTTCCCAATTCTCGTCTTCTTGTTTAGAGGATAGTTGCCATCGTTCCGAGAAGACAGAAAACGTCATGACCAATAATAGGCAAAACGAACAATACTTGGGGCTTCTTTTTCTAGAGAGAAGGCAACAAGTTTCGGCACCCAACGACGTTTCGCAACTAGTCACTTCGCAACCACGACATTTCGCAACCACGACACTTCGCAACCATGTCATTTCGCAACCATGTCATTTCGCAACTGACGCCGATTTCGCAACCACGACACTTCGCAACCACGACATTTCGCAACTAGTCATTTCGCAACCACGACATTTCGCAACCACGACACTTCGCAACCATGTCATTTCGCAACTGACGCCGATTTCGCAACCACGACACTTCGCAACCACGACGTTTCGCAACTAGTCATTTCGCAACCACGACATTTTGCAACTGGTTGCGAAACGTCGGGTGTGCCGAGAAGAACTAAAGGCGGCCAGATGACCCTTCAAAGATGACGTTTCGACCATCTGGAGTCGTCTTCTGACTTCTAATGTCGACCCTAGAGCATCGAACATCACGAAAATTCGAATTTCGAGATTCTGACTTCTTTCTCCCCGGAATCCTTCTAAATTTCAATAAATTCTGACTTTCGAATTCTTCTTTTGATGCTTCACTTTTCTGCAGAATCCCTTCCTTCAAAAGATATTTGCTCTTGGTTTTCATTAGTTTGCTCCTTGTTCCGTCTGATTTCCATCATGAGTATCATCATTTTCTCCATTTTCATCTTCATCGTCTATGTCTTTTTCTTCTTCTTCTGGAGCACATGACCCCCCCCCCCCCCCCTATTCCACAATGATGACGCTGATGAGTTCTAAAGAACACGACCTCTTTTTTTCCGGTTTCTCTCTCTCTTGAATTCTAGCCAATAGTAGGGAAAAATGGGATATAGAAGAGAAGGAGAGGACAAGAGACCAGGGCAAAAACAACAACGAGTGTTCCTCGTGAGTGTTTCCTCGTGTCCTTGTTTTTCAGTGTGTGTGTGCCGGGCAGGAGGAGGACTTTCAGAGAAAAAGAGGAGATGGACTCTCTTTTTCTGGAAAATAAAAAGAGGGCACCAGAGTGAGTCACCTGGAGAAAAGAGCTTACTGAGAATCTAGAATTCTGGGAAGGGATTCAGAATCACCATTAGTTTCCAAGGAACAAAACAATTTTCGAGAAATGGAGAGAAAGCGGAGGAGACTTTCAGGCGATTTTCGACCGTTTTTGGCAAAAAAAGGCGAATTTCGATGTGAAAAATGACGCCAAGCATACAGAATCCTCCAGGATCCTGAAGACGTCACAGAATTTCAAAATTTTCGAAATTAGCAAACATCGTTTACAGACAGGTTCGGTCAAAAGGCTCGGCCAAAAACTCGAAATTTCCGATTTCGTATGCTCAGAAGACGTGTAGAGATTCAGAATCACTCAGAAGACGTCAAGAATCGAGATTTTCAAATTTCTCAACTTTTCGATGCCCCACTTTGCTTCGTTTCCTTGTTTTATATTTCGGTCCCTCTTTTATTTTTCAGCCAAGAAAAAAACAGAAGAGAAGAAACCACTCTGACCAAACCCCCCCCCCCCCCCCCCCCTCCTTTCTCTCTGCGTCTCTTCTTCTCTAATGCTATTTCTGTCTTTCAGAAGCCTTGGAGAGCCGTGTCACGGCTCAAAAGGGCATCTGAACTCCTCTGTCCGTCCGTTTTTGCTCTTTTTGCTCCATTTTCTATCCTTTTTGAGGAATGAGCAATGGTGGCTCTCAGATGGAAAGGAAGGAAGGAAAAAGAGAAGTCCTCAAAGTACACAGTAAGGACTACCAGTGTGCTCTTCTAGAATCTATTTTGATCTCCGGAAGAATTGTGCTCAAGAGCTCTCTATATAGTACAATCTACTCAAAATGATCAAAAACTGGGCAGTTAGGCCAGAAAATGAGCCCAAATTGACTCGAGTGCAAAAATGAGCAATTCAGTGAGAAATAGCACACGCTGATCCAGATGGAGCATTTTCAATTAGACATGAACAATCAAATCGGAGCAAGACAAAGCCAGAGTGACTTCAGAAGGCCTCCAGAATCCCTCAGAAGACGTCAAATATCGAAAAAAATTCACATTTTCCTAGAATCTTCTAGCCACTTCTGGAACTTCTAGGCTTGATTCTAGAAGCCTCAAAGTGCTTCAGAATCCCTCAGAAGACGTCAAATAGTGAATTTTCAAAAATTCTCATTTAGTGCAAAACGTGAGCAAAAAGTGACTCATGAGGTCAGTCTCAGATGCGGAAATCGAGGAACTAGAAGACGTCGCGATCATCAGAAAAAGGTTGGAGATCAAAATTCAAACATAGTCATCACGTGTTCACGTCTTCTGAATATTCATGCATATGCTATATTCTGAGAATGTTGCGAAATCTAGAAAGGGAGGAATTATCATCGTCTAGTCTGGAGGATGACTAAAAAGACTCGCTGAGGAATCGTCGAAAAAATTTCGAAATTCTGATGACGTCGATGAGGATTCAGAATCCTTTAGAAGACGTCAAAAAATCGAAAAATTCAAATTTTCCCTAATATCTCCTAGACACTTCTGGAACTCCCAGAAATGCTTCCCGAAGCCCCAAAGTGCTCCAGAATCCCTCAGAATCCTTGAGAAGACGTAAAAAAATCGAAAATTTCAAATTTTTTCTAGAATCTTCTAGACCCTTCTGGGACCGTTGGTGATGGCTTCAGAAGTCCCAAAATGCTCCAGAATCCCTAGAATCCTCCAGAAGACGTCAAAATTGAAATTTTAGAAAATCTCCATTTTTCGGCCATTTTAAGGTTATTCATTTTCGGCAGAAATTTCGGATTTCAGAATCCTCCAGAAGACGTCAAAAATCGAAAATTTCGAAATCAAAAAATTCCATTTTTTTTGGTCATTTCTAGGCCGTTCTAAGCCGATTTTCATGACTTTTGGGTCATTTTTAGTCCATTTTGGGTCATTTTCAGCCAATTTTTCACTTTCTCGGGTCATTTTTGGCGCCAAATTCAAATTTTTGGGTCAGAAAAAAAATGCTCACCTGCTCCTTTCCATTATTCGCCTTGTGTACAGCCGAATTCGGCTGTCTCCTCCGCCACCCTTTCGCTCCATTCTGCTCATAGTAGTATCCATCGGAGGCGACATCGTAGAACCAGTACTCCTCGTTATTTCCGTTGTTTTGGGCGCCGGCTCCAGAAGACGTCGGCGGACCCCCTTGGGCTCCAGAATTGGCTCCAGAAGACGTCGGAAGGGCTCCAGAAGCTCCCGAAATCGTCACAGGAGGTGAAAGTACAGTAACTGGTCCCCCTTCTTCAGAAGATTCCGACATTGCTTGTGACATCTGAGAGGAGGCTCCGCCCCCCACTTGGAAACCGTCACGACGGGCGGCACCCTGTCCCGATAGGCCGTGTTTTCGGAATTTCTTCGCCTTCTTCTGTGGATTGTCCTTGTGAAGTTTCGTCAAATAGTGCAGATGACACTGTGATTGAGGAATCGATGAGGGCGTCGTGGATTTGGATTCTGCAAAGAAATCTGGGGTCATTTTTTGGCGGGAAATTCAAAAAATTTGGGCCAAAACGGGCGAAAATAGCTCAAAATCGACAAATTTTGAGCCAAAGTAGCTCAAAACACACTAAAATTGAGCCAAAATCGACTGAAAACTGTCTAAAACGGATTTTGGGTTATTTTTTGGCGGGAAATTCGAATTTTTAGACTAAAAATCGCAAAAATCAAGCCAAAACGGCCTAAAATCGATCTCGATTTTTGTGTCAAAATTTGTCGAAAAACGACGAAAATTTGAGGAATTTTGAGCCAAGGTGATCTAAATGATTCTGAAGGCGTCAAGAAGGATTTTGAGCGCGAAATTTGAATTTTTGAGTGAAAAATGGCGGAAATTGAGCCAAATTAGTCAAAAATAGCTCGAAAAACGACAGAAATGACGGAAATCACGGGAATTCAAAATTTGAGTATTCTGAAGTTCCAGAAGACGTCAAAGTCCCGTTTCCAGTGATTTTGAGGTTATAATAACCGAAAATTCACGAATTTTGAGCCAAAATGGCCTAAACGAGGTCAAATCTGGTCGAAAAACGACGAAAATGACGATATTCCAAAACTTTACGATTCTGAAGATCCAGAAGACGTCAAAACTCGGAAAAATCGGCAAAATCTCAAAAAATCAGCCTTTAGAACCAATTCCAGGCGTTTCCCCACAAAAATTGGCTCCGAAACCTCAAAATCTACAACAAAAAATGCCATAAAATCTTATTCAATCCTAGAAAAGTGGGAAATGAGGAAAACTGGGAAAACACGAAGAAGACCAAGAGGAGGATTGGATCATCTGACACGATCCATCCGATGTAATACAAACAAGGAACTATTGCGTCGTCCTGGAGAAAAACGAAAACGATGTCCATGGCTGATGACCAATGGATAGAGGAGATGGAAAATCCTGTCTTCTTCTCTTCTGAGGAGAAGACCACCCCCTACTTTTTCTTCTGGAGGCGACAACGAAGACGATCATGGCGATGAAGGAAGGCGCGAGAAGAAGAGACGATCTCAACTTTTTTTTTGTCTTGGGATGATCCGAAAAGTGGTGTTGTAGGGGAGATGAGAAATAGAACTTGTTCTTCTATGATGATGAGTTTTTTATTCTTGGTTTTTTTGGTAGGAAGAGGAAGATGGAAAAAATATGAAGAGATTCTAATAAGTGTCACGAAAGTGGACAAAAAGTTAGGGAATCTAGCGCGAATTCAAAAATGTTCAGTCTAGACAGCCTATGGCAGCGATTCAGACCGACTTCAACAAATGAAAAATGAGCATTTTCGAGGCCGAAAATCGCCAATTTTTCTCCGAATTTCGGATCGGAAAATGTCGAAACTGTCTAGAAGCTTCAGAATCCTTCAGAAGACGTCAATAAGTGAATTTTCAAAATGTTTCATATTGGCCATTTTCCACTATCCGGGGTCAAATTTTGTCTAAATTTCGGATTTTTCGCTAACAGAATCCTTCAAAAGACGTCAAGAATCGAAAATTTCAAAATCAAGAAAGTTCACTTTTTGGTCATTCCTAGGCCATTTTAGACCATTTTTCATGTTTTTCGGCTCATATTTCGTCAATTTTAGACCATGTTAGCTTCATTTTTTTTTTCTAGTCTTCTATCATCCAAGGCTTAGGCTTAGGCCATCTTTCATTCTTTTTGCCTTATTTTAAGCCTAATTTTTGCTATTTTTGTCTCCTACCATTTCTCAGTCCATTTTAGAACATTTTAGTTCATTTTTCCTGGTTTTGGGCTCATTTTTGCTAATTTTCGCTCGATTTTCATGTTTTTTGGCTCATTTTTGCTCCAATTTTTTTCTCAAATCTATCTAAACACTCACCACTCTCCGACGAGCTTCCCCTTCTCTGCATGTTCCATGCTCCGGCTCCTTGTGCTCCATCTGCCGGTCCCCCTCCTGCTCCAGCTCCATTCTTCAAAATATCGTTATCCATGAACCAGGCGAGTGTCTTCGTCCCGCGAGCCGGTGGCATTTTTGAGGAAAATTCCGATGGTAAGGGTACTGTAGAACGATTCGTTTGTATCATATATGGATGATTAGTATTTGTAGAAGTTGAGAAGGTGATTCTGAAAATTCGGAAAAATTAGGAAAAGAGGATTCTGGAGACAAGAGAAGAACAGCGAAAAGTTGACGGAAAATTGACGATAAAACGGCGAAAAATGAAGAAAATTGAAATTTTTTAAAAATCGAAAAATTCAGAAGACGTTGGGAGAGATTCAGATGAGAAATTGGCTAAAAATGAGAAAAAAGAGCATAAAAAGTGATGAAAAATGACCGAGAAAAGGGGAGAAAATGAGGAAAATTGAGAAGATTCTGGAGACGAAAAATTCAGAAGACGTTGGGAGGATTCAGATGACCTAACGAAAGGAAATTTGACCGAAAAATGAGTCAAAAATGAAGAAAAACGACCCAAAAAAGGTGTCAAAATTGAAAAAGTTAACGATGAGCAAAAGTCAGAAAATTGGGCGGGAAATTCAAATTTTTTAAAGGTTTTTTGGGGTCAAAATGTGATTTGTAGACGAAATTCAGCAATTTTTCGACTTTTCTGGGCCAAAAATATGCTCAAAAATAGATTTTTGAACTCAAAATGCTTCAAAATGCCAAAAAATTTCACTTTTCTGAGCTGAAAACGGCTCGAAATTCGATTTTTCAGCTCAAAATGTGTCGAAAAATGATTTCTCTAAGTCAGAAAATCTCTATTTTTCCATTTTCCGAACTCAAATTTTGCGTATATTACGATTTTTGAGCTTAAAAAGGTGGGAAAAGAGTCCAAAATGCTCCAAAACTGGAATCACAAGATTAGAAGAGAGAGAGAGCAAGGAGAACACGAGGGGATAGAAAATAAGGAAACAGGAGCAAAAAAATAAAGAAGGGGAATAATGAGCAAAGCTCAAACACCTTCTCAAGGACGGAAAATAGGGGGAAAATTGTGGAAAAAATGACGACAACTCAAATATGAAGAATCTTGGGACATTCAAAAACTTGAAAAAATTGAAATTTCAGACGTTTTCGACTCGAAAAATGGCCTAAAACCCATCTAGATTGGTCTAGAAAGCACAATTAATGGGATTCGAAGGATTCTAGGTTTTCAAGGATTCTGAATCCTGGGGACGTCTTCTGGATCTTAGATTCCTAGAATCCAGATTCCTCTTCAGAATCTCTAAAAGTCAAGATCAGTCAGTGGAGGTTCTAAACCAAACTGAACCCTGAACTCCTCTATTCCCCTCTCTCTTTTCCCAGGAGAGAAATAGACGGCCAGAAAAGAGTGCAGCACCCTTTTTTAGGCTCCGCCCCCTTTTTCTCCTCCCCTCCGGAGAGAAGGGGAGGAGAGAAAAGAGACAGGGGGATAACAGATGAGGGGAGAGAACATCTGCTGCTCAAAGTGTACTTTGGGAATGGCGGAAAGAGGGGGGGGGGGTCCTCTCCGGACCACTGTACTTCGGGAAAATGGGAAAATGGAGGAATGGGAAATTGGAAAAAGTGCTAGAAAAGGGTAGATGGAGGGAGGGAAGATGGACTAAGACTAAGGTCGAAAAAAAAAACACAAAGTTCACAATCCAGAATGAGGACCGAAAATCGCAAAAAAAAAGTCGAAAAAAGACGAAAAACTCCTCATTTTCAGATTTTCAGGTCTACCGTATCTTGGCTCAATCTGCAGATTTATTTATTAAATTAAAAATTTTTAAATCAACAAGTTAAGACGGTCAAAATGAGCATAAACATGACTATTTTTGCTCAGTTTCGAAAATTGGGCCCCGGACCCCAAAAATGAAAATTGAGCAAAATGGGTCGTGTTTAGGCTCATTTTGACCGTTTTGATATGGTGAGTCTAAAAACTCAAATTTCATAGTTAGATCTACAGGTTGAGCCTAGTTACAGTCGGCAAAGTGTTAAAAATTTCTCAGGTGTTGGCAGATGTATAATAGAAGTTTCATCATTACAGTAGGACACTGAAAATCAAATTTTTTCAATTTTCCTAGTTTTCTTGAATTTTCACATTTTCAGCTGATGGGATTCAGGATTCACTCACTATCCACATTTTTTCAAAGCGTTTTTAGCGATTCCAGGGCATCACCTAGACTCCACCAGTATTTTTCGAATTTCCCCCATTTTTCAGCATTTTCTCTTATTTCCACTATTCTAATCAATTTTAAACTTAGTTTTTCAAATTTCTCAACTGTGAAAACCCCTAATAAGACTCTAAAATAACCAGTTTTCCTTCTTTATTACTCATTTTCGCCCTTAGATAGTGGGACGTCTTTTTTGGGGTCACTCCGCGCAAATTATCGAATGGCGATACTTTTTCACTTTCATTGAAATTCTACTTACTTGTTTCCATTATTTTACTATTTTTTCGTTTTTTTTTTCTTCCGGGAATGTCTGATCGAGATAGTTGGAAGGTGAAGATGTGGACCACTTCAGGAGCGATTCATCGAAGAGACACCATTCGAAGGACTTGATTTATCAGAAAAGAGAAAAGAAAAAGAAAGACACACAAACAGAACCACTAAAACATCAGAATCCTTGAAAATGAGACACTTCCAATTCATATCTTGAAAATTCATCCATTTTCGGAGATCAGACAGTTGATTTAGAATCCTAGAAAAGTACTCAAAATCACACGAATTCTAGAATTGAAGGGTTGAATAAGAAACAGTTGGAGACGGTATATTGAGTTCTTGCATTAGAGCGCGTCTGCATTTTTGAATGCTTTTTTTATAGAGCGCGATTTGACGTGGATTCTCAACAGAGCTCGCTTGCATTATCAGTAGAGCGTCTTTTCTCGAATTTCAAGTCTCGAATTTCAACTGAAGACGGCTCTCCTAGAGAATTTCGATGATTTGAGGAAAAAGATGTTCCGCAGAATCGACAAACACCTCGACACAATTCTCGCTTGAATATAGTACTCGATTCATTCATGTCCGTAAAAATGATACGATTTGAACCATTGCAAGCTTATAATAACTAAATGTAAGGAGCGTGTTCATTAGTTTCCTTTGTGCCAAGCAACGACAAGAGATGAAAAAAAACTCAGTTGTCCGAGAGGACTACACGAGGGCATACTTCGCAACTTCCGCAAACACAACCACGCCAAAGCGCAGAAATGACGCTGCATTTTTTTTTGCAACCCTTTTTGTTGTCACTGTCGCGTTGCAATGCATTCTCCCCTTGTCACAAAGCAAACAAATGAACACGCTTCTTACATTTAGTTATTATAAGCTTCCAATGGTTTCAAGCAGTTTTTTTTATCCTTCACCCCACTACGTTCGCATGCGATGTTCTCGTTTGTTCTCTTTCTCTTTACCTCGTTTCTGTTATTGATGTCATGAATTGCGATCATTGTCATTAATCTTTCGCATGAGCGCCAAGTGTTTTCTCTTTGTAATAATCATCGCCGCCAGTCGTATGTCTATCCAACTGTTTCGTTTAGCTTAAGCGGTTTGTTCCCTTTCCACTTTCCTTTTTCTCGCTTCTCATTTTGACATCAAGCTATGCAATTACGCCCGCTTCTGCATTTCGAGCATTCAGCTAGTAACGAGAAGTTTCCAGCTTTCCCCATTCTTCTTCTTCATGCAATGTTCGCGCTTGTTCACTTTCCCGCCACCTCGTTTCTGTTATCGATATTGCATTGTCTTGTGATGATTATTACTTCCTCCTCCAGTAAATACTTAAAACATCTGTTCTCTTTAGCTCAAGTGTTTCCTTTTAGATGTCATTCCTCGCTTCTTTCATTCATTCCTTTTCTCGCTTCTCATTTTGACATCATGCTTTGCGATGATGCTTATTACAGTGTTCCGATCCCCTTGTGTTGGTTTCAATTTTTACGCGCAGCTGGAATTTTTCGGTGTTTTCCGAAATTTTTCGTTAGGATTCGTAGTTTTTTATCGCTCTGCTGAGCAAATAAACTAGTTCGCCGTCTTCTTTTTCGCTTTGAAAAATTTCTAACTATTTAGAGCATACAAATTTACGTTGCTTGCCATAGATTCTTTTACTTGAGCTCTAGATTTGTATATTTGGTTTAGTCGTTTATCTGTTCCCATGGTTATTCTTCTCCTTTTCTGCACTTCTTGATAAGTTATCACCATCACCGAAGCAAAAATTTGCAGAATAAAATGACGAGACGCAGAAACAAAGGAAAAGCCGTTTCTAACTCGAATCTCAATTTCGTTGTAACTTCTTCTGTCGACAATGCATATCAACCCCAAGAGATACAGCGTAAGTCACGATAATGTTTGTCAAAGACTCAGATAAACTTTCTTCTTTTTTTCAGCATCGAAGGACCAAAAAATGCGAGCTCATTTCCAGCGGCGCATGACCGGAAGAGACTTCATCACCACACAAACATCGTTCGACTTGAAGTACGCAGTCCCAGCACAACCTTGTCTCAGAGATCCAAAATGGGAACCCTCGTTTGTGAGTCGATGAAAACCAATGATATTTGCATCATTTTTAGCCGAAAGTAGTTCATCATGAAAATGGAAAATGAGCGTTTTTCCCGGTCATTTTGAACTACTTTTTGCGCAAAAGGTGCACAAATTGCGCTGAAAAATATCTCATAACACTGCATTTCCAGCAACGACATGATAGATTGCGACCACTTCGTGGCTATTGTCTCGACAATGTAACAATCCTCGATGAATCAGAGAAGGGTGCGAATCGCCCCAGAAGTAGCAGTGATCCAGTCAGATTCGAAGGACTTGTGTGCCTACTGAAGCGATATGCCAGCGAGTTGAAGACAGAATACTGGATGAAAACATCAGTCATGTATCCACTTGGACCAAAGATGATGGACAGAATTGCTAGAAGAGTTAGTGAAACTGGGAAAAAACAAGCTAAATGTACTTTTTTTTCAGAGATTGAACTTTGAAGGCCGCCGTTCGAAGCTTCTGGTTTACAATGACAACTCTAGCGCATTTCTTGTAGTTCAAAGTGAACCGGATCAGCAGGAACAAACGATTGCCGAAATCGAGCGAACACTCGGTGTGCATAGCAAAAACGCGGAAAATGAGTTAATATCGCCTCCGAATTGCAAATATGCTATGCTTTACAAGAATGGCGAGGAGCCTCGTCTTATTAATAACGCTAACGAGTCACCGATCGCAATAATTTCGGATGAACCATTTGCTCAATGCAGAAGTCGACAGGCGCCTGAGGCATTCTACACGCATTTTCTGGCCACTCCTGTTCGTCTGACTCGTTCTATGGGTGATCCTGAGAAGAGATGGCTTCAGGAGCGTTTGGAGCGTTACGATTTGAGAAATAAAGCAATTAGAGTTCTCGAGTTTTATACTGTGGAAGATCGAAATGCGGCGATGGAGAGAGGAAAAGTGGAACATTATGACACTTTGTTCTGTGATACTGCTTTCAATATGAAAGAGCCGTTCGAACAATTGAACATGTATGTGCAATACATGATGATCCCGAAGCATGTGGAATGCTTGGCTGTTACAATCGCGAACGAGAGTGACAAAGCGTTCGCCGAATCCGCATTCATTTCTCATCAGCTTACGATTAACTACTTCAAACCAGATGGTTCTGCAGACTGCGACTTGAAATATGATCCGAATAAGAAAACGGTAAGTCTATTTTCTGGAGAAACGCTCAAATTGGCCCTTTTCAGATCGTCCTCCAACATTTCGCTCGCCACTTGGATTCGTTCGAGGCGCAAAATTGGTTCATCAGACGTATTGCCCAAGTGAACTTCATCCCAATTGAGAAAACGGAAAAGTACACCGAGCGTATTCCTGGTGCACTCGCGTCGTTCAAAAGAGGGAGATCTAAAAATATCGCGGCACTGATCGAACAGGAGCTATACAAAATCGGACACCTCAGTAACATTTATCGACCGATTGCTGAACCGTGGACTGAGACAATGCAAGGCGCGATGGGCGCTCGTTTCTTCCTCCATCTCGTCAAGGAGCGCCCGGATGTGCCATGGAAAGTGTCTCGCCACAATACGGGACCCAATCAGAGAGAGGAAACGTTCACTGTACACTTCAGAACAGTGGATGTTGGATTGCGATTCATGGAGCATGTTCTTGAAAAGTCATACAAAGAGGCGATTTTCCGATGTGATCTCAACGACAGACAAGGGGTGAGTTTTACGACATTTTGAACTTCCAATTCTATGATTTCAAAATTTCAGCCAAAAATAATTCCAACCTACCGCCTATCAATTGCCATCAGTCGATCGGTTCGCTATGCTCTCAACGAAAAGATCAAAGAATTGGATACCAGAGTGCGACATACGTTCAGTAGTCTGTCTCAGAACGGAGACGTTATTATGGAATCCGAAGAGGCGTTGTATTACTTTGGGCGTCTTTTCGAGGAGTGGCAATTCGGAAGCGATGAAGGAATTATCGGAGTGATGGGCTGGAATCCAGCTCTTGTTCGTGTCTTTACTAATCGTCTTCGCAGACTTTTGGAACCCATTGAATTCACCTCTGAAACACAGTATGATCTCTTCTGCGGAGTTGGAGAGGTTTATGTGAAGAGTTTGCCGAAAAAATACGAACATCGTGTGGTGGTGGACGTTGACAAGTATTCTCGAAAGATCAGACTGCTTGGTGATTGTGCTGATGCCGCTCGCGAAGATCTGAAAAACTACTCGGAAAACAAAAAGTTCATTAGGATTAAAGTAGATATTCCTCTATGCTTCCCACACTACAACAATCGCTTGAGAGATTTGCTTACTCCACAGAAGATATCCGAATTGTCGAGAGCATTGGATGCAAGGCTGGAAGGAAATGAGGCAAAGCAAGCACTCAAGTTTACTGGATCCATTAGTCAATACGAGAAGTTGACGGTTGCTTTCGGAGAGATCAGTTCGGAAATCTTCATTCGCGAAACCAGAAATCGTGAAGCAGGTATGTAATCTCAAAACTTGTTACTTGGGAAAAAGAAACTGATCGTTTTTGCAGAAATTCCGAACATAGATTGCTCAACATGCATGACTCTCATTGGAATTGGTGTTGACTACTACCGTTTCGATTGTGGCCATGTGTTGTGCAGAAGATGTACGAATTCGTTGATCAGAGCGAAAGTTGACGATGGACAACTTGTCATTTCTTGCCTTGTGCAAACTTGTCAAAGAGTGATTTCGCCGAAGGAAATCATGGTTAGTGTAGATGAACTAAATACCAGAAAAGTGAATTTCTTTGTTTTACAGCATATCATATTCGGAGACTCGAGTAAAGTTCGTGACTTTGACAACGACAAGCTTCAATTTCTGATCAACAAAACCAAGGATGTCATTGTCAATTCGAACCCCAACTTGAAACCATGTACCACTGCCGATTGTCTCGGTATTCTAGAAAAAGAGGAAGGAGTGGTTGAGCAACCAAAAGGGTGCAGTGCTTGCAAACGTCCCTACTGTCGTATTTGTCTCGGCGATATACACGAAGGACGCACATGCGAAGATCACGAACGTCTTCTGATTCCTGACGAATCCATCAAGCAATGGGCTACCGAAGCTGGTAACAAAGTGAAGCAGTGTCCAAATTGCTCAATGCTTGTCGAGAAACGTGCTGGATGCAATCATATGGAATGCATTCAGTGTCATACTTATTTCTGTTGGGTGTGCCTATTCATTGCTCCAGAATCCGGTGCTATCTACGCTCACATGACAGCAGAACATGGTGGACATGGTGGAGTGATTATTGTGAGTTGTATCGTCTAATGAACATATAATTTTAATCGTTTTTGTTTTGCAGAATCCAGAAAACGAGGACAGAGAGATGCAAGAAATCCTTCATCAACAGCTCGCTATCGACCAGGCGGAGATTCAACGACAAGAACGACTCCTGGATGCTTTCTTCCGAGACGACGAGAATCTGGAAAATCGTGAATTCGATGATGATGCTCCAATTGAAAGAGAAGGAAGGGCTAGAGAAGCGAATCAGAGACAAACGCCAGATCTATTTATGCTGAACGAGGAAGTTGCAGGAGGACCACCACCTGGTCTTCGCCTACCGGAACAAGTATCACAAGATCCAGCATATATCGAGCCACCACCAGGACTCGAATTGCCACCGAACCTTCGGCGCCCCACACCAGAACCACCAGTGAGACCACGCCCTGCTGCACACCTCACTCGTATTCCCGACATTCTTCCACAACTGGACCCAGAATACTACGCGGACTTGACTAGAAGCGAAGGTCTCTTGGAATGGATTAACAACTCGGAAACTCTGGAAGAGCAAGATGAAAAAATTGCCGAGTTGGTCCAAAATGCACACGACAACAACAACAGGAACCAAGGAACTTCAACCTAAATCATGTTCTCTGTGCATCACCATTATAACCAAGTTTTCATGCATTTCTGTTCCATTTTCCCATTATTTTTCTTGCCATCATCTGTCAAATTCAAACTCGTCCTTCAGCAGGGTTTTTGGTAATGCTGTGCTGTTTTAAAAGTGTCATTCTGTTTTTCTACCCGTGCCCATACGAATTTCACTGTCGCCTGTATAGTTTTTAATAAAGTCCCATCGTTTTCCAGCACCCCTTTTTTTTACAGAGGAGATTTCGAAATGTATGATCACATTTTCAATAAGTGCAGTCGACCTCCGGAAGACAAGATTTTCTCAAAAACTTTATTGGAATCACAACGGGGAAAGTGAATCTATTTCTGACTTTTAGAATTTTCAACATCGAGAGAGCACAATGCAAGAGGACTTTCAAGAAGAATGGCAAACGGATGGACGGAAGACCAAACTCGGTTTCTAAAAATTCTGGAGAGCTGAAAAGCAGGCCATTCGGTATCTCATTCTCTCTTTTCCATTCGCAAAATAAACCTAGAACTCAGTCAAGTTTTCTTTTCATTTCAGTCGTTGTCTCTGATCTACCTAAAACAACAAACATAAGCTCATTCATGTCGGCATCTGCCTGTCATGTTCTATTCTTAACAGCCAACTTCGCTAAGATCCGAGATATTTTCGCATAATACTCGCAACTCAAGTCAAAAGAAGCCAGAGCATCGAGCCAATCTGTGAGTCACCTGAAATCAAGAAGAAGAACATTTCTCTGGACTCTGGATTCTCCTAGTTTCCGATCCACTTCAAAGCCATATAGTTTCCCTTTCTCTGTATTGTTTGAAATTCCGAGCCAAGCAAGCAGTTGCTCGTTCTTCAACTCCTCGACCCATCCAATCATTTGATCTTTCTTCGACATGTTGGGAGTGAACAAGGCCTCATCACCTTCATAATTCGAGATGAGCACATTATCTTGCTTGAGACGTTTAGTAGTGAACAAATGCTAGTAGCCCACCAAATCATTTCCAACTCTCACCCTACCCAACTTTCGCTCAAATACCCAATTTTCGCCCAATAGTTGCCACCTTCATCCGATATACAATCCTGCTCTGTTTGAAATCTACGACTTCGAAGGTGTTGGTTTGTTTGTTAGAAACACTTTCTGCCATCCAATTGGCTTCAGATGACATGTCCACTCGATCAAGAGATTAGGCTGCCACTGAAAGAAAGTCGAGAGATGATAAACCGTTTCTCTTTTTCCATCGCTCCGTGTGGTCGCTGTCAACAAGAAGACCTATGAGGTCAGATACTTCCACATCAATGACGGAGAGGACAACGGAAGCGACCACGAATAAGCTCGGGTCTTGTTGTTGAAATAAATTTTTGTTTCAAAAATTTGTTGTTTTATAAGAGAAAAAGATAATTACGAAAGCAATAAGCGTATGACAGTTATTCACACTGGTTCTCTTAAGGAAGTTGTTAATCCAAGACGTCACTCAATATTCTTCTCCTGGTAGAGATCCGCAGAATTCTTGCATTCCCCGATCTGGCCTAAATTCCTTCGGTTTTCGAAAATTTTCAAGTCGCAGAATGGTTCTCCCTTGCAATCCTTTCACTTGAGATGTGATCAGAACGCTGCCTCGAGCTGAAAAACTCGAATTAAACTCGCTCCTCTCAGAAACTCAGATTACTGTAGTTGATTCGTTCTTCACTTCCAGATACACACTCTCATGTACTTTCATTTGAAAATTCGCAAAGAAACAGAGATTACTACAGTTACTACAGTTACTCAAATTCAGAAAACAATCATAAAAAAATATGAAAGGGATTACGTTTCATATTTTATTCAGTTCTTAGCTATGTTCGAGTTCTCGGAATCTCAGTTCTGAAATTCTCCATCGATCTCTTATTTCTGCTGGAGCGCCGGAGGAAAGGAGTCCACTGACAATGAACAAGATCATTAAAAAATATGAATTTATTCACAGGGTAAAAATAATAAATGAATTAAAATGAAAGTGAGTGGATTCTAGAATTATGAGATTCTTCGATCGTTTACTCCAAAATATTCTGACTAATACAACTAAAAAGATCAAACTTCCTCACTAAGGCTTATCGAGGATTATGAACTGAAATAAAATCGAATGAGAGAAAAAGAGAATATTAGAAATATCGAGAGGAACGACTGGATTGAGCAGGAGATGGTGTGGATGTTGAAGCTACTCTCGGAGCTTTGGATGCAAATGATTGGGAAGACTGTGCACACGGTTTGGTTGAGGACGAATTGGGAGGTGATAGAGAAACTCTGAAAATGAAAATGTAATGAATATGTTTTGAACCTTGAAAAGTTTGAAAATCTCCATAGATACTCACCGTAACTGAACTTTTATTGGTCGTCGCCACCTGTCTAACAGTCTTCAGATATGGGGATAGCAACGCCCCCTCCATGCTTGTTTCGATCTTTTCTGACAACAGAATGTAGGTTATTAAATGACAGGAGGGAATTAGTGAAGGATTGATCTAACTTGGTTTCAGTGAGACAAAACAAATCAAAACAATCGGAAGAGGCTAACAATTCTAAGTCCGGAATTTTGTTTTAAACAGAATGAGTTTATGTTTTTTAAAGTCTCAGTTATATTGCTAGCTCCACAGTGGATTTGTCATTATTATTTTAAAGTCGACCAATTACCCGCACACACGTGAAGCATACACAATGAGATCATCCTACCGGATGATGAAATATCTGACCTAGTTTTCGAAAATGATGACAATTATGCAACTCTCTTATTCTATTTGATATCCTCGTCTTGACTGTGTCTTCCTCTGGACACCTTTGATTGGATTTCACCTCTTCTGTAAACGAATCCAATGAGTGTTCGGAGGACTGTGCTATCCAATTCGAAACCGATGTTCTTCATGCTGAAGTTTTCTGGCTGGCCGTCGTAACCTTTTTTTTAAATCTCTCTGCCAGACGTTGTGTAGCCAAAATGAGTTTTATCCGACATTTTCTAAGAGAATCTGTCCGATTTTCTATCTGGTTTGTCTATCTGGTAGTTATTTTGGAAACTTTTTTTGTCAAGCAACGTTGACACGTTTTTAAAAATTAAAAGAGGTCATGGAAATTCGGTTTGTTGATTTTTCCTTCCAATTTTCATCCAATTCCCCCTTCTACACCCTTCAATGTCCTGGTTTTAGTCTTCACTACAAAAAAATCCGGCAAAAGTAGCCCAAAATATATTGGAATCAAATTTGGAAATAGGCTCCGCCTACTTCACACACAAAACATAGTGGACGGCGGAACCCGTGAGGTGTCGGCTGCTTGCTTTGGTGGGGTTGACGAGAGATGCCGACCGCGCTTCCTGATTTCCCAAGAGAAAATTCAAAAAAAAATCAAGCAATAAACTGCAGAAGACTGGGAAGACAGAATATTTTGAACGACCAACACGCTAACAGAGGTTTTTTGGCCAGTTCGATATGGTTTTTATATGAAAAATACTATGCGAAACATATTCCATTCATCACCATAGAGAGAGAGAGAGGAGAGGAGTACTCAAAATTTCAGTGGATTCAATTTTTCACCAAACTTAATGTGCACAGAATTCCACAGAGATGTTGAACAAAAGGGAGGATTTAGAGGTGATAGGGGGATTTTTAGACTGAGGTTCGGATGATTACTGTAGCCGAGTAACACAATTGAATTGTCTTCTTTATTACAGACTTTTGTTTGAATCGGATCGGAGCTCACTTTATTTTTCTATATCGAAGGAGGATTCAGAAGACGTTGGCCGACGACTAGAACATGTTCATGAATTCGGACTCTTCCTAATTTTGATATTTTCATATAGAATTTTCCTCTGTTTCCATACCGTTATCCTTATACAGTTTCTAATCAATTTCCCCTTTTCTCTTGCATTCTTTTTCAGGAACCTACGTGTGACCGGTGACTAGAGCATGAATGACTGTCAGAATATAATCATCAGAAGAATCTAGGAATTTGATTCAGATGATTGTAGCCTATAATTTTGTAATTTTCATTGTCCTCTTTTTGTTCTGAAGCATTAATCCATCACCGGTAATACAAATGAGATGACTAGATAAAATGATAGAAAACATTAAGAAAAAAGAATGAGCATTTTCAGATTGGAATGATGGGTTCAGAAGTGTATCTTGGAGAATCAGAATCCATAGTCCAGAGAAACGTTCTTCTTCTTGATTTCAGGTGATTCACAGGTTGGCTCAAGGTGCTCTGGCTTCTCTTGGTGAGGAGAAAGCATATGGTCAAAAGAATGCTCAGAAGAGCATTCATAATGACTACGAGAGCCAAAATGAAAAGGGAGTTGATCCCGGATGGTTGCGCTTGAGCTGGTGTTGTGGTGACAGTTGTTGATCTTGGGATCGTCGAAGTTGGCAAAGTAGTAGTGGTCGTAGTGATGGAGCTGGTGGCTTGGTTGTTCTTGCATCTGGATCCAATAAATCGTCGCACTTGAAGCTCCCCCCCCCCCCCCCCCCACAAGAACAATCACATCTTTGAAGGTAAAGACATCACGTTGTGGAGTTCCAGTCTTTTTGAGTTGATAGATATGTTCCTGAGCATCTCCTCCGACCATAGTGAAAGAGATTTTGATTGTGTCCTTCTAGTACAGTGAATGGAAACGGATGATTCTTGATTCGCCTATGGCCAGCCAGAAAGTCAGCATGAAGAACATCGGTTTCGAATTGGATAGCACAGTCCTCCGAACACTCATTGGATTCGTTTACAGAAGAGGTGAAATCCAATCAAAGGTGTCCAGAGGAAGACACAGTCAAGACGAGGATATCAAATAGAATAAGAGAGTTGCATAATTGTCATCATTTTCGAAAACTAGGTCAGATATTTCATCATCCGGTAGGATGATCTCATTGTGTATGCTTCACGTGTGTGCGGGTAATTGGTCGACTTTAAAATAATAATGACAAATCCACTGTGGAGCTAGCAATATAACTGAGACTTTAAAAAACATAAACTCATTCTGTTTAAAACAAAATTCCGGACTTAGAATTGTTAGCCTCTTCCGATTGTTTTGATTTGTTTTGTCTCACTGAAACCAAGTTAGATCAATCCTTCACTAATTCCCTCCTGTCATTTAATAACCTACATTCTGTTGTCAGAAAAGATCGAAACAAGCATGGAGGGGGCGTTGCTATCCCCATATCTGAAGACTGTTAGACAGGTGGCGACGACCAATAAAAGTTCAGTTACGGTGAGTATCTATGGAGATTTTCAAACTTTTCAAGGTTCAAAACATATTCATTACATTTTCATTTTCAGAGTTTCTCTATCACCTCCCAATTCGTCCTCAACCAAACCGTGTGCACAGTCTTCCCAATCATTTGCATCCAAAGCTCCGAGAGTAGCTTCAACATCCACACCATCTCCTGCTCAATCCAGTCGTTCCTCTCGATATTTCTAATATTCTCTTTTTCTCTCATTCGATTTTATTTCAGTTCATAATCCTCGATAAGCCTTAGTGAGGAAGTTTGATCTTTTTAGTTGTATTAGTCAGAATATTTTGGAGTAAACGATCGAAGAATCTCATAATTCTAGAATCCACTCACTTTCATTTTAATTCATTTATTATTTTTACCCTGTGAATAAATTCATATTTTTTAATGATCTTGTTCATTGTCAGTGGACTCCTTTCCTCCGGCGCTCCAGCAGAAATAAGAGATCGATGGAGAATTTCAGAACTGAGATTCCGAGAACTCGAACATAGCTAAGAACTGAATAAAATATGAAACGTAATCCCTTTCATATTTTTTTATGATTGTTTTCTGAATTTGAGTAACTGTAGTAACTGTAGTAATCTCTGTTTCTTTGCGAATTTTCAAATGAAAGTACATGAGAGTGTGTATCTGGAAGTGAAGAACGAATCAACTACAGTAATCTGAGTTTCTGAGAGGAGCGAGTTTAAGACACACTCTCTGAGAAACTCGATTGTGCCGTTGTACAGAAAAAAGTCAAACTGATTTTCGTTAGTTGCTGTTTGGTATAGTAGGTACCCATACACTTCTAAGAACTTTGCCTCATAATCCATCTGGCTCCGCCCCCATCTTGCTCACATATGCATATGGTCGGAGCAAAAAATTAAAATTTTTCAAAATTGAGATTTTGATTGGATTTTGATAGGAGTGTTTAGTACTCATTATTTGATGATTCTTTTGTGTTCAAACCAAAATTCCAACTCGACTCCTTTGTATGGAAAAAATACTTCTCTTGAGAAAAACTGTTTTCTTGGTCGATTTTCGCCTGTCGTGAAAAATTTGTGAACTCACCACATTGAGATCTTTGCAGATTCAGATTTCTCGCCTAATTTTACCCTAGAAAACTTGGTTTTGCTCAAAATCCGAACGGTACGTATTTTTGCTAGAGACCAAAATATGTGATTTTCAGCAAGTTTTTCATCTATCCCTAGATGATATTTCGCCAAATTTTGAAAACAGGAAAACTAGAAGCAAACGCGTTGTATTTTGGAAGACTAACTGCACATTGTTCATTGATGAAGTTTGGACGACTCTGCTTCCTGATTCTCTAAGTTATGTCACTTTAGCATTTTCTAGAGCAATTTTTTGGGTTTCTCTAGTTCGATTTTTCGCGTATTTGATGATTTTAACAATTTAAAACGCGAAAAATTGAGCTAGAGATTGCACAAAACCACTTTTCTGCATGAAAAACGGAAAAAATGGCAAATTTTCAATTTTTCCATATTTTGAACAAATAATCGATTTTTACCCTTTACAGACCGAATAAACACGATTTTTGATAAAATTTAGAATTTAAAACCCAAAAAATTGCTCTAGAAAATGCTAAAACCCGCTTTTCTCTCCGAAAATCGGCCCACAGAGTCTCCAAATTTGTCTGACCGCGAGAGAGTGTGCGAAAAGCGGAGAGTGGCACACAAAACATAGTGGACGGCGGAACCCGTGAGGTGTCGGCCGCTTCCCTACCCCCTACCTTATAAACTCCAGCGCCCCTCTAAAGATGATGTGATGACATCTGATGCAGCAACATTTCTGAAGAATCCAATCAAGTGTGGATTCTTCAGAAATGTTGCTGCATCAGCGGTCATCATTTGTAGACGTCTTCTCGAATCAGATGCAAAATTTTTCTAATCATTGAGATTAATGTCGTCACCAGTGTTGAGCGGAATTCCTTCCGTCTTCCGTCTTCCGTAGTTTTTTCTCTTCCGTCTTCCGTGTTCCGTGTTCCGTGAAAAATATTTTGTTCCGTTTTCCGTCTTCCGTCTTCCGTAAATTTCGAACTTTTTTCCGCTCATCTAAAAATTTTTCTCGAGAAAAAATTTCAAGGAAAAGTGATTTTTGGTCCATTTTCCTTCAAAAAATGGGTCGAAAATTCAAAAAGTTTCCAAGGAAAAGTGACTTTTAATCAATTTTTGCACTGAAACAGGTCAAAAATTTGAAAAAATTTTCCGCCGTTCAAAAATTTTCTCTTCCGTCTTCCGTGTTCCGTGTTCCGCGGAAAAAACTTTTTTCCGTTTTCCGTCTTCCGTGTTCCGTAAAATAATTTTTGTTCCGTCTTCCGTCTTCCGTCTTCCGTCAAATAAAATTCCATTTCCGCTCAACACTGGTCGTCACCATCGTCGTGCTCACAGGAGACGGAGCCCTCCCGGTCGTAGAATATGCGCCATTTATTAATTTTTATAGGGGAAACAGAGTTCGGATAAGAGCACTCCTGGCTATCCACACCGATAGTCTAAAAGGACAGGTGATAGTAGTGGAGAGCAAATTGATATCGCATGGAGCAAGAAACATGAAGAATGTCGAATCGAAAAGAAAGGAATGTGCATTAAAATGAAACCACAATTATAGAAAAGTAACAGATGAATGCTGTGGTTCAGTGTGAAATTGACTGGAAAATTGGGAAAACCGTTGACAAGTAAAAGCGAACAAACGAAGTATGGAAGAGAAAAAACATACCAAGATCTGAAGACTCAGGCTTTGATCATGTGTCATCCGTGGATCTGTTTATCCTCTCTCGACGTTCTTTCAGTGACAGCCTAATCTATTGATTTTCCATTGTTTGTATTCTCTGCTGATAACACAGTCATCGATAGAGGAAGAAACAGTTTCGAGTATTCTACTATTTTCACATGTTCTGTCTTAATCTATCTTCACGAGAGATCGTAGATATCTGGGAGACACAGACACGAAAACTTCTATCATCCCAATTTACAATTTCTCGGCTTCTAGGAGAAACTCTGAAATTCTGAATCTCTTCGACTTCTGAACTCAATGATTCGGGAGATCATGGATTCTTGAAACCTGGAATTTTTCTGAATTCGTGAGTTCTTGGGAGTCGAAAGTTTTGATCTTTGCGGTGATTCGATTTTTGGATCCGTTCTGATTCTTATAATTTCAAATCTTTGTGTTAAAAAAAGAAGAAATCCGATATGTAATGTACCACAAAGGAAAGAAGGAGCATTTTTACTTCTCCCCACTTTTTAATGAGTCCCATTTCCTTTTAGATACAGTTTTCTCTTTCTTACAATCCTTGCTTCATGTTTGCTTCACCTCCATTTTTCCATTTGAATTTTCCAATTTGATGGTGTCTCCTAAATCCCTAACTTGAAGAAAATAAAGCAGCCCTTTTATTGGTCGTCGCCACCTGTCTAACAGTCTTCGGATATGGGGATAGCAACGCCCCCTCCATGCTTGTTTCGATCTTTTCTGACAACAGAATGTAGGTTATTAAATGACAGGAGGGAATTAGTGAAGGATTGATCTAACTTGGTTTCAGTGAGACAAAACAAATCAAAACAATCGGAAGAGGCTAACAATTCTAAGTCCGGAATTTTGTTTTAAACAGAATGAGTTTATGTTTTTTAAAGTCTCAGTTATATTGCTAGCTCCACAGTGGATTTGTCATTATTATTTTAAAGTCGACCAATTACCCGCACACACGTGAAGCATACACAATGAGATCATCCTACCGGATGATGAAATATCTGACCTAGTTTTCGAAAATGATGACAATTATGCAACTCTCTTATTCTATTTGATATCCTCGTCTTGACTGTGTCTTCCTCTGGACACCTTTGATTGGATTTCACCTCTTCTGTAAACGAATCCAATGAGTGTTCGGAGGACTGTGCTATCCAATTCGAAACCGATGTTCTTCATGCTGACTTTCTGGCTGGCCATAGGCGAATCAAGAATCATCCGTTTCCATTCACTGTACTAGAAGGACACAATCAAAATCTCTTTCACTATGGTCGGAGGAGATGCTCAGGAACATATCTATCAACTCAAAAAGACTGGAACTCCACAACGTGATGTCTTTACCTTCAAAGATGTGATTGTTCTTGTGGGGGGGGGGGGGGGGGGGAGCTTCAAGTGCGACGATTTATTGGATCCAGATGCAAGAACAACCAAGCCACCAGCTCCATCACTACGACCACTACTACTTTGCCAACTTCGACGATCCCAAGATCAACAACTGTCACCACAAGACCAGCTCAAGCGCAACCATCCGGGATCAACTCCCTTTTCATTTTGGCTCTCGTAGTCATTATGAATGCTCTTCTGAGCATTCTTTTGACCATATGCTTTCTCCTCACCAAGAGAAGCCAGAGCACCTTGAGCCAACCTGTGAATCACCTGAAATCAAGAAGAAGAACGTTTCTCTGGACTATGGATTCTGATTCTCCAAGATACACTTCTGAACCCATCATTCCAATCTGAAAATGCTCATTCTTTTTTCTTAATGTTTTCTATCATTTTATCTAGTCATCTCATTTGTATTACCGGTGATGGATTAATGCTTCAGAACAAAAAGAGGACAGTTTCTCTACGAGAGGAAACAATAAGAAGACAATGAGTTTTTATTTTTGCATATTGAAAAAACTGACACCTTGAGAATACGGATAAAATGTTCTTCTTTATCTCTCCACCTTTATGTTCTTTCAATTTTAAAACGGAAGAATTCATTCTCTTTTTATTGGTTTCTTTCGTTCGGAGATAAAGAAGCACTCGTCTTTCTTATTCTCCAGCTATAAACTCGTTCATTATTTCGTATTCTTAACATTCCAGTCTTTCTGTAACTGCTCCCAATTCAATGCTTCTCTCTTTTCAATTTGTAATTATTGCTTTCAACTCCTTCCAGTTGATTTCATTTGACTATTTTCAATCAATTTCAATGTTAAACGTATTAGTTTGTAGAAATATGCAGGAAAAATGAAAATTACAAAATTATAGGCTACAATCATCTGAATCAAATTCCTAGATTCTTCTGATGATTATATTCTGACAGTCATTCATGCTCTAGTCACCGGTCACACGTAGGTTCCTGAAAAAGAATGCAAGAGAAAAGGGGAAATTGATTAGAAACTGTATAAGGATAACGGTATGGAAACAGAGGAAAATTCTATATGAAAATATCAAAATTAGGAAGAGTCCGAATTCATGAACATGTTCTAGTCGTCGGCCAACGTCTTCTGAATCCTCCTTCGATATAGAAAAATAAAGTGAGCTCCGATCCGATTCAAACAAAAGTCTGTAATAAAGAAGACAATTCAATTGTGTTACTCGGCTACAGTAATCATCCGAACCTCAGTCTAAAAATCCCCCTATCACCTCTAAATCCTCCCTTTTGTTCAACATCTCTGTGGAATTCTGTGCACATTAAGTTTGGTGAAAAATTGAATCCACTGAAATTTTGAGTACTCCTCTCCTCTCTCTCTCTCTATGGTGATGAATGGAATATGTTTCGCATAGTATTTTTCATATAAAAACCATATCGAACTGGCCAAAAAACCTCTGTTAGCGTGTTGGTCGTTCAAAATATTCTGTCTTCCCAGTCTTCTGCAGTTTATTGCTTGATTTTTTTTTGAATTTTCTCTTGGGAAATCAGGAAGCGCGGTCGGCATCTCTCGTCAACCCCACCAAAGCAAGCAGCCGACACCTCACGGGTTCCGCCGTCCACTATGTTTTGTGTGTGAAGTAGGCGGAGCCTATTTCCAAATTTGATTCCAATATATTTTGGGCTACTTTTGCCGGATTTTTTTGTAGTGTAGACTAAAACCAGGGCGTTGAAGGGTGTAGAAGGGGGAATTGGATGAAAATTGGAAGGAAAAATCAACAAACCGAATTTCCATGCACTCTTTTAATTTTTAAAAACGTGTCAACGTTGCTTGACAAAAAAACTTTCCAAAATAACTTCCAGATAGATAAACCAGATAGAAAATCGGACAGATTCTCTTAGAAAATGTCGGATAAAACTCTTTTTGGCTACACAACGTCTGGCAGGGAGATTTTAAAAAAAGGTTACGACGATACTAGAGGAATGGATATGATGAGTGCCATGGAACCTTCTTGTTTCCTCCCGCATATTTCACACTGGGCTCTGTAACTAACTGTTTGCTCCTCTCAGAACATCTTTATACAGACATTCAGAAAAATGAGATATGACGACTAGAACCGGAGAGTCTTCCACAGCCTTTCAGGTTTTCGAGATTTCATCGGATTTGTTCATAATTCTTCTGGAATCTCTAGAAGTTCTGAATCATCAAAAAGCATTTAGAACACTCCTGCGGCTTTTCCAGAATCCTCCGTACACATTCATAGTTTTCTGATGTAGTTCAGGCCACTTCGGAATTTGGAGTATTGTTTTCACTAAAATCAGAAACTAGGTGTTCATCGTGTTTAGAAATGTTTGGTTTTCAAGATCTGTCGCGTAGAATTGTTATTTCAAGTACTTGGCTCCAGTTTTATTTGAGAAGAGGATAGTAATATTCAGGTGATTACAATCAATAAAATAAAAATGATGAAACGACAGAAAAAGGGAATTTTGAACAAGAAATCGAAAAACTATGAATACAATAGAGAAAATTAAAGAGAGGAGTTAGCAACAAGAGCAACTCCGCGTTGGTAGAATACGGTAGCAGATGACAAATGGAAGACGAGTGGGGAAATCAGCTGGCGACGATCTCCGTACAAGTACAGTGGAAGACGCGTTCCATCAGCGACATCCTGAAATTTTTATTTGAGAGCTCAGTTTCCCATTGATCGATGTTACCTGTTTCCAGCTCAGCTCAACAACGTCACATTCGCTCTTGACAAGTTCGCACAATTCGAGCTTGTTACCACCAATTGATTTGGCTCCACGAATATCCACTCCAGAAATGCGGAAAACGTCAGTGTTCTCAGTGCGTCCGATATGGATATGCAAACTGAGCTGTTCGAGAGACCAAGTATTAGCCTGAGCAACTTGTTGACGGGTGGCAGTGATGTATGCTTCTGGAGAGAATGTTCCTCCAAGCCAGAATGTTTCTCTCTGAAAATATACGTGTATTGCAACTTTATCTATCCATTAAACGAACCTTCAAGTTGTCAGACCCTCCGATGCGCATGAGTTGCTCGAGTCTTTCATTCAGATCAATCATCCAATCCATAACGGTAACTTCTTTTGGAACCGTGTATCTCTTCCATCCGTTTGGAACTTCTCCCTTCTGCAAACTGGCAGCCAAAGCACGTGTCTCATTGTTTTGCTTCTTCTCAGAACGACAAACAGCAGCAATCTCATTCAGGTCGCGACGAATGTCTTTCAGCAACTGAGATCCCAAGTTGACTTCTCTTTCGAAGAATCTGAACAACGGATCCTTGATGTTCTCCACGGTACGGCGCATTTTAACGATCTCCTTTGGCAACAACTGCAGCCATTGCTTTGCGAGTTCTCCCAACTGAGCCATCCATTGTGGTTTCGCTTCCTCCTTTCCGTCTTCACTGAATGCCAGTTCTTCATCGGTTACCTTCAACATGTTGCGGAGCATCGATTCTCCTCTCTTCGTCAGCAACACTTTCACCGCATTGTTTGGAAGTTCGAGCCAAGCGGGCAGTTGTTCGTTTTTCAGCTCCTCAACCCACCCAATCATTTGATCTTTCTTCGACATGTTGGGAGTGAACAAAGCCTCATCACCATCATACTTCGAGATGAGCACATGATCTTGCTCGAAACTTTTAGCAGTGAACAAATTCTCCAGAACACAATCAAGTAGGACCTGATCAAACTCATTGTCTATCTTTCCTCCGTAGATGCATTGACTGAGAAGAGTACGAAGAGTGGTCCATGGAAGACGTTCAGGCTCCACATTCGGTCTACCTTGAGCAACAGCATCGACGGCAGCATCCAGAGTGTCACATGCAATACGAAGATCAGCATCCGAGAACTCGTAGGCAGTAGACCAACCGAGAGGAGTGTATCTAAAAAGTGTGAATTTTGTGAATAAGTCGAGACAATTTTTCTTACCTGAGTCTTTCTTGCACGAGAGCATGCAACCAGCATACAAGGAGATACAGTCTGCTTCTTTCTGTCGGGGCTTTGGTAAGCCGTTGAGGAGGAATGCTGGATAAGGAACGGAGAAGATTGGCCTTCAATCCAGTAGCTGGTTCGAACACAACCACTCGCGAAGCTCTCATGATAGCAGACGGAAGTTTGGGATGAATTTCGGCAGTTAGGAAAAGCCGGAACTGTACATGTGGCTTCATCAAATGCAACCGTTTCTCTAATTGGGCGAGCCAGCTTGGAGCCAAGTGAACGTTCTTGAGAAGGACCCATCTTCCTGACTTTGTAGCAGCTTGCAGAGCCGAGTCAGCCTGGTTGAAACCTTCGGCGGAACCAATAGCGATAGACGTTAATTGACGGCTAGTTTCGACAGCGAGATCCTCAATCTTTCCAGATGCATCGTAGCCAGTAGCTGAGCAGAGTAGAATAGGCTCCGATGGAGCAACTTCGTTGTCAACGATTGAGAGAATATCCACCACTTTGTCTTGTTGCATGAAGTGATCATCGAAAGCAGTGGAGACGACGCGATGAGCGGATGCCATCAATCTGTCGGGACGAAGTGCATGGACTACGATCAAGGAATTCATTGCATTGCACAACGGCGTTAGCTTTCCATCAGCATCATCCCAGATGGCTGGAACATTGAATTATCGTGCGAATTATCGTGCGTCAGCCAGGCAGTCACAGCAGCAGCGTTGGATTTCAATTTAGTGAAAACGGTTTCGAATCCGTTCAGTTTGACTTTAGCGATAGTCTTCTTGTACTCAACAGATAACAAATCGTTTTGTGAGCTCGTCGATACTTGAAGTGATCATGCATATATGCTACGAGACGGTCCACCTTCTCTTCTGTCTTTTCGAAAGTCTTCTCGCTGTTGATTTTGCCCGCGTACTCGACGATGAACGCCATGTCGATATCTGGAAGAAAATGGGAATTTCGGGGGTGTTGGGAGTAAAAATCCGACCAAAATTGACAAATTTTTACTTAACATTATTAATTTTTGTCAATAATTATTTCGGAAATCAGTCAAAAAATCGTACAAATCAACTTCTGCATATAGGCCCAACACCAGAATGGTAGAAGAAAGCAGCAGACTTGGAATGCGAAGAAGAACGGAACCCATTGATAGTAGTTGATGGAAGCGTCTTCTGTGTAGAGATCTGTCATCTGGAAAGCATCATGTTGGTTGATTCGACTGCAGAAAGCTTACCATTCTTTGCAACGAAATTGGATCTACCCAGAAGAAGATCAAAGTGTTGGTCATATGCTGGAGCGGCTGGGTTCAAGCGAATATGGATTCTCACCAGCAAAAGAGCGAGAAGAACCTTATCAGTGTGCAACATTCCACGCGAAACACGACGGAAGACGGTCTGAAAATAAAAGTATATTTGAAAAAAAAGGAGTAGGTCTCTACCTGGAACAAACTGGTGGTGATAATACGTAGTCTCTTGGCGTAAGCCGTTGTTGAAGAAAGCTCCGGAGTCTTGAGAACATATGTGAAGATTTCCACAAGGAAGGCCAGCGAGTAGTGGTATAAGAAATGAATTTCGTTGAGTTGCTGAAGAGTATGGTAGATGTGTGAACAAGCAGTGGCAGGTCGTTGATATTGTGCAGACACAGCACCCACTTCAGCCATGACTTTGTCGGTTTCAGCAGACTTTTGAGCAACTTCCGCGGGTTCGTTCTTCAGTTTCTCCAACGTTTCAATAACCGAATTATCGTCCAGAATCTTTCCTTTACTTTCATTCAACGCCGCTAGCAAGGCCTTTTCGAGATGGCGAAGTCGTACAGCAAACTCTCCTTGAAGCTTCAGAAGATCATTACGCTTCTTGTCAACATCTGGACGTTCACTGCGGAGCACTTGATTGAGACATTGACTGGCCAATGATGAGGATGTGACCGTGAAGTTGACAAAAGTAACACGAGAGCAGATATCTGGAGAGAATTCGACCGTCGAATCACGAGTGATCATGAAGATTTGGAAAGATGGTGACAAGTCAATGTCTTGATCTCCGATAGTGATCAGAACACGTCCCCCGGCTCTCTTGACTTCACGGTTCAACACTGGATTGAGAATTGGATCGTATGCTTCAACATCTTGAACGAGAAGCGAGTATCCGAAACGAAGTGCAGATTCCAGGGTCTTGCGGAATGCATCGTCCAAGAAAGACGTCTTCTGAATATTCTTTTCGGAGAATTGCTTCATGATGTATTCGACGGCTTGGCCTGATGGATCAATAATCAATGGGTAACGATTGAAGCGATGAAGCATAATAGCGTTTTCTGTAGACAAGTCATCCACTGGAAGTGAGTTGAGTTGCCACTGCAAACAATCATCAACAGTTGAGAGATATTCGATGCGGGCCAAATCGTGACGGAAGTGAAGACCAGCATTGACGACGTGATTGAACCATTTGTGGAAGATTTCGTCGCGAAGCATTTGGCCGTAATATTTGTCCCATATGCAAGGAATGCAGATGAGAGAAGAGCATTTCCGACAAGAGAATCCATTTGTTGAGAGAACCCAGCACTTCCACTTGAGATGAAAGGGGATGACCTTTTCTTGAACAGATGACAGATCTTGCTCTACATTTTCAGCTTAACCAATAAGCTGAGCATACTCTTCCTTGTATTTCCCGATGGATTCTTCCAGTTCCGTGATTCTGACATCAACAACCTTTCCTTCTTCGGTCTTCTTCGCAGCTTCTTTCTCCAATCTCTTCAGTTCGTTTCTCAACGGTTCGACTTTGTGAAGCATCTTTGAGTACAACAGCTGAGCTCTTGTCGAACTGAGGAATTCTGGTCATGAAATCTTCCTTCATCATAACTTGACGAATAGCCTTCCAATCTGTTCCAACTTGTTCTCTCAGCAAAATGCAAATTGCTTCCAATGTGAGCTTGACAGTGACTGGAGGACTGGACATTGATTTGACTTTAACCAGCTGACTCTTTTTGATTCCTTGAACTGCCGTCTGAGCTTCCGCTACGGCTGGTTCAACTTGTGCCAAATCGCTTTTGACAAATGTCTTCTTTTCAGTCATTTTCTTCAACTGCTCAGCAAGTTCTTTCTGCAAATGTTCTTAAAACTTCTTCTCCTCTTCAGCCTTCTGTTGATCTCCCTTCTTTCAGCTTCAAATTAGCAGTTTCCTTTTTCTCTTCTCTTTAAATGCAGGCTCTTCTGCAGTTCCTCCACTTGTTCCTCCGTCTTACTGATCTTGTTCAAACCGATATTCAAGTGAATCTTCTCCTCTTCAAGATCGGATCGCTTTTCATGGAAAACTGCCATAAACTGTTTGATGAAGTCGAGGAAGTGTCTTGGAGTACCACGCGGTGACCCTTCTTCATCTCCATTTTGTTGAACTTCTGAACAGTCTTGTGCACAAGGCAAAGGGTGTTGACGACGGCATCACGATATGTTGGTTGTGAAGGAACAAGTTCGCATGATGGGGTCAACCAGACAGATCCTTCGTAATCTGTTTTATCGAGATTCATGGTTTTCGTCAGCTCAGATCCAACTTGGTAGAGAGCGTTTTCACTCCAGTCACCTAACCAATTGAGCACACATCTGTTGAACAAAGCAGGCGAGGTGGAAGCATGCTCGCGTAGACCACTTCCGGGTGGATTCATGGTGAAGACAACGTGAAGATTACGCATGACTTGTTGTGTGAACCATTTGTAAAGTTCATCATGACTGTCAAGGATCAATCCTTGTCTCTGAGCTCCTTTCTTAATTTGGGTCATCAGGGTGGTGTGTTCATCTCCTTCGAACAATCCAGGAACTTCATTGTTAGCTAGCAAAGTGTTCAATCTCTCGAGGAATCCAGTGCCAAGCATGTTCGACTCATCCATGATGAAGCAAAGTTTCTCGTTTCGGCAATCAGCTTTTCGCAAGACGGTTCTCATGTCTTCATCAAAGTCGGCGGCAGTATACTTGGAATGTACCTTCAGTTGGAATACGCTAAGTCCATTCAACCAGACGACGAATCTTGACAACATTGTTTTTCCTGCTCCTGTAGTTCCGATTAGAAGCAAATGGCCTTGAGATTGACGATAGATTCTGTCAATTCGGAGAACATGGTCGAGCCTTTGGTCAAAGAGCACAAGTTTAACATCAAGCTCTTCTTCGTAGAATCCTTTGAGTCTTGCAGAAACATAGTCTTGAAGTTCTTCACGTGTAACTGGAACGTAGTTGCGGATAGCCAGCAGGAGTATAACGATGGTCTCTTAAAAGTTTCATCAAGACGACAGGAGTTTCCGAAATACCGCTCTGCCGTGGTGTCCACAAGTTTATCGGTCCACTCCCGTTCTCCTTCAGTAACCAATCTGTCTTGGAACAGACGAATCGCTTCATGAGCCCATAGGCGGACTAGTTGTTCAGCAGACAGCGATTCCAATGGTGTGATGGCCTCCGAAATTCCTCTGACCCATCTGGTCAATTCTCTTGGAGAATAGACATAATGAGGCTGATCGTCTTGAGTGAAGTGTTCCTGACTGAATGTTCCATAGATTTGCTGCAGTGAGGTTTCTCCTGGATAATCGACGTAGACAATAGGGACGTGACGGAGGAAACGAGATGTCATTGGATGACGTCCAGGATCCGTAGGTGGATTACAAGCACCAACGAATTGGATACGCTCGAGAGAAACCCAGCTGTGGTCGGAAGTTCTATAGAATCCATTCAATTCGACAAGTTGACGAAGGAAGCTGATGACTCTTTGTGTTCCGTACTTGTCCGGGGCTGGTAAATTGATCTCGTCACAGAAGATTACGAGCCACTGCGAAAGTTGAACTGGTGCAAGCACAACGCCATTTGGTGTACGTCTGAAAACCACAATCAATCATTTTCTTATTCAGAGATATGTTTGAATATGTTGATAAATGCTAACCAAGAATCTTACCTGTACTCGCAGTAATGATCGAAGGTGCGGAGAAGCAATTCTGGTGTAGTCGATGATGAGAAATTGACATTGACGACATCCATTTCCTGTTGGGAGCGAAGAGCAGCGAGAAGTGTCATTGTTTTACCGGAACCGGGTGGACCGCACAAAACAAGTGGCTTATGCTCCGCAAGCCAAGCTGCAAGGAGCATTTCATGGAGAAAGGTGTCGATGTTTGGAACGACGAGATCTGCAGCAGCAACACGATGAAATTCAATTTCCACAGTTGGAACATTAGCGAGCCATGGCTGCCAATTTCCATTCAGTTGTACTTCATAGTCGATAAGACAAACCTGTAAATAGTTTTTGAATAGTGGATGCCGAGTCTCCGCCGTCATACCTGTTGCTTTGGTGGCAAAGAGATAGTTGTGACCTGTCGAATGAAATCACTCATCATCTCTCTTGACTTCCATTTTCCATCACCACTGAATGCCCAGATTGGTGAGCATCGATCGGAGAGCAAAGTTCTGAATCTGGTCAAGTTCCATTGAATCATCAATCAGTCCTTCATCATGAGAAACCATCTTGCGAACTGAGTACGACATCATTGAGAAGAAAGAAGACAATAGCCGCTGAGGAGTCGGGGGCATGATATGTTCAAGTTCAGCAATCGCATATTTCAAAGCTCCTGGTACAATTCCATCTTGTGAGAAGTGTGTCTGTAGGGCGAGAGCAGCAGTTCTTTGAATTTCGATAGCACGTGTTTCCTTTTCCTCTTCTTTGATCAAGTTAACTGGAGCATTTGATGACGAGAAGCTCACCGCAGATTCAGAATCAAGCGGCACTCGTCGAAGCATTGAGAGATATCTTTCGAACAACATCTCTGAAGTGACAACTTCCTCACTGAACCAAACCATTCCACAACGGGATACTGTAGCGAGTGTCGCATATTTCAGATCAGCGACTTCGAAGATGATTCTGACGTTTGGTGGAATTGATAGACGTTCTCCATTCGGCAATGTAAGCAGTTTATTGTCATCCAACACCGAATTCAAGTTTTCCACCCATTCTGGATCAACATCGCCATCGAAGATAATCCATTGACGACGATCAGCTTTGCCTCTAACATTGTCAATAATTTTTCGAATGATAGAAGTGAACAATCCATCGGTCCATTCACGAGTGTTAGGATCCATAACTCCATCCTTGCTCATGGCTTTAGCATCAATTACGTGTGCAACTACTTCTACATTCTCCCAACGTTCCAAAGCCTTCAATAGAACTTTCCAGGCCATAGTTTTTCCTGATCCACTTGATCCGACAAGCATAAGCCCATGGTTCAGATTAGTGATCTGATATAGCTGGAGCACCTTGTCAAGCCACATTGATCCCATTTCTCCTTGAACATCAGAATAAATGAGAAGATGTTCGTTGCAAACCAAAGCCAACTGTTCGCGGAGCCTGAAATTCAAGAAAATAATAAAATGCAAAAACAATTATTCGAACTTACTCTTTCATTTGATTGGCGGTGTAGTGAATTCCTGGGAAGACATCCGAAAGAAGCGAGGTGAGCAAAGCGATATCTTCGTTAACAAGCTTTGGAACGAGTGTCTCGCAGACCGACTGAATGAGCATCTGTTGTTCGGCAATATCCTCCAAAGCTGCTGATCCCATTTTGTCCAACTTGTCACGCTTGATGTTACCAGCGGAAACCAATACGTAATTCAAAGCACGAAGGCCAAAATCGTAGTGACACTGAGCAGAGAGTTGCTCTTTGCAAAGTATAAACAATGGAACAATCTTGTTGGCAAGAGTTTCGGCTGTACGGAATCCTTGAGAGAAGAGCATGACTTGAGCAATTAGCTGACGATCTGGTTGAGTCATTGCCAAGCTTCGGAAGAGTTGCTTCAAGTTATCAGGCAGATTCGAACGTCCCGAATAGCCAGGATTCATTATAATGAAGATTCCGATATTTGAGTTCACATTGAGACGCTTTCCAACAAGGTCCACACTCATATCTCAACCTGCACGAACTGCTTCTTGAATGGTTTGAATTTGTTGGGAAACGGCGGACAGCATGCGCTCCTCTAAACGATTGAACTCGTCGAAACATCCCCATGCACCGACTTGGCATAATCCAACCAAAATACGACCCATTGCTTGGAAATCGAACGCTTCATCACAATTGAACACAAGAACAAAGCGACCGAGTTGATGTCCGAGAGCTTTCACAGATTCAGTCTTTCCTGTTCCGGCAGGTCCGAATGGAGAGCCTCCGAGGCGAGAGTGGAGTGCTTGAGTCATAGTGAGATAGCAACGATCAGTGAGTGGAGTACGAACGAGTCTCTCTTGGATTCCCAAATATTCGAACCCGTAGAAAAACTGAGCGTTGGCCATTTTCACAACACAACAGCGTACTGGATCCACTTCCTTAGCAGCACGGATTTTTTTCGATGCAAGCTTGCGGCATGTATCACGTTTATGAACTAATTCGGTGATCTAAAATGTTTCATTTAATTATTATTTGATTATTCAAGTGAAAAACTCACCAATGCTTCCATCTTCTTTCTGCGAATCGGTGGTTGCTCCTTGAGTACACTATTAGCCAGAAGTTCGAGAGTTTTCACAACCAATTGTTCAACATTTTCGGCTCCTTTCCCATCTGCTAATGTCTTCTCCATTTCATCGCACCACCAAATTTCAGCAGTCAATGTAATAACTTGTGTTGGATAGTTGTCCAGCCATTGCACGTAATCGTCAGTGGTCATTGTTTGAATGTTCATCTTGGAGAAATGAGCGAGCGACGATGCAAGTTGTCTAGCCAGAGTATGTTTCATTTCAGACTCAAGCGCCTGCAGCCAATCATTGATCCTAACGTCTTTCGTCACTACTTTCTTGACCATGCTGACCTTTTCACCTTCTCTCGAATGGAAAGCGGTGATCTGAAAACAAAAAAACTGTACATGTTTATCGTCAATAACCAAACTAACCGATCTATCGTCTTCCTCAATGTCAATAGCAGTGATTCCGGCAAACATTTTCTTCAAATGCTTTTGGATTCTTGTGATGTCTTTGCTGTTACCCATGATCTCCAACAAGTCTTCATCTCCAACAAAATAGAAACGTGGGAAGGATGATCGTTCTCTCTCCAAATATTCTCCCAGCGCCTTCTGAATCTTGGCAAGCATGTCTGCGAGGCGCTCGAGAAGACGTTGTGCTCCTTGCATATTTACTACATCGAGAATTCGGGGAGAAGTAGAAACCTTCTTCATCAAAGCCAAGACATCAGTAGTGATTGTGGCGAATCTTGAGCTTTCAAATGGAAGCAATGTAGCAATCTCAGCAGATCCAGAGAAAAGACCTTCCAGATAAACCCATCTCCGTTGAACATCAATCCAGACATCAAACATAGCGTTGATGAGCTTTTCATCCCACGACTGTGCGCTTTCTTCAAATTGCTTGTAGTATGGCGACAATTTCATCGCTGACAGCGAATTCTGATGTTCCTTAAGCTTGTTGAACAAATCGACCCATCCTTTGATCAAACGAGTCTTATTCTGGTAGTTGACAAGTTCGACCTCATTGTTCTGCCAATACTCGCGCATCTCTCGCAGGAATTCTTCCAGGGCCATCTCTCCTTGAGCAACCAAGAGAATCTTTTTGATTGTCTGCTCGTGTCGTTGAATGTCGGCATCCTAAACTGAAATTAAAAACGTTGATATCTAGCATAAACACTCATGAATACCTTGTCCAAGAGTCAAGAGTCGACTAAATGGCAAGTCGAAAACTTACGAGATCCTCGATTCTGAGAATTCCGTCCTCAACTGGGTTCTTGCACTAAACGTTGAACTTGAGATGCACCTTCTTCGTGCGAAGAGCCTTCTTGGTAGACTTGGCGTGTTGCTTAGCGACCATGATTACCTGAAATAAGATTGCATTACAAATAGAACCGAAAACGAGCAAAGATCCGAAGAAGAAGTGGAAAAGAGAACAAACGAAAAGACTGCATGCGAAAGAAGAGTATTGAAACCATTGAATTGAGACCATTGCGACCGTTAACTAAATACGAAAAGCACGTTTTAGAAGAGACAATTATGCACTTCAACTATGATAAAGATAAACAAGACACTAGTCGAAAAAAGCAGACAGCACTTAGTAATATCGCATACGAACGGAATAGGCTCGGAACAATTATTGAAAGGACGCTGACTTTTGCACGCACATTTCTGCTATCATTGAGCTCTACAACAAAGAAAAACTAGTAAGGAACATTACAACGATTGCACAAACAGAGAAACTAGGTGGGTGATCGGAACGCTGTAATAATAAGCATCATCGCAAAGCATGATGTCAAAATGAGAAGCGAGAAAAGGAATGAATGAAAGAAACGATATCGATAACAGAAACGAAGTGAACAAGCATTGCATGAGGAGAAAGAGGGGTGTATATAGAAACAACTGGTTGAAACCATTGCAAGCTTATAATAACTAAATGTAAGGAGCGTGTTCATTAGTTTCAAAGAGTTGAAAAAAACTCAGTTGTCCGAGAGGACTACACGAGGGCATACTTCGCAACTTCCGCAAACACAACCACGCCAAAGCGCAGAAATGTCGCTGCATTTTTTTTTGCAACCCTTTTTGTTGTCACTGTCGCGTTGCAATGCATTCTCCCCTTGTCACAAAGGAAACTAATAAGCACGCTTCTTACATTTAGTTATTATAAGCTTCCAATGGTTTCAAGCAGTTTTTTTTTATCCTTCACCCCACTACGTTCGCATGCGATGTTCTCGTTTGTTCTCTTTCTCTTCACCTCGTTTCTGTTATTGATGTCATGAATTGCGATCATTGTCATTAATCTTTCGCATGAGCGCCAAGTGTTTTCTCTTTGTAATCATCATCGCCGCCAGTCGTATGTCTATCCAACTGTTTCGTTTAGCTTAAGCGGTTTGTTCCCTGTCCACTTTCCTTTTTCTCGCTTCTCATTTTGACATCAAGCTATGCAATTACGCCCGCTTCTGTATTTCGAGCATTCAGCTAGTAACGAGAAGTTTCCAGCTTTCCCCATTCTTCTTCTTCATGCACTGTTCGCGCTTGTTCACTTTCCCGCCACCTCGTTTCTGTTATCGATATTGCATTGTCTTGTGATGATTATTACTTCCTCCTCACTGCGTCCTCAGCCTGGGATCTAGAGAATCGTTTGCTGGCGCGATTTCGCCATGGCGCACTTGCCGATCGCTGGCGCATTTCTCGATATTTAAATTTTTTGTACTGAAATCATGTTTTCTCGTTTTTGGGCGATTTTTTCAGAATTCTAATCAATAGGAATGAAAGAACAGCTTAAAATACATAGAAAAAGTAAAAAATGTTTTCGATAAGTTCTGTTTTCGCTGAGATATTAAGAGGCGAAGAAATGTAAAAAATCCATGCATTTTTTCTATGTATTTTAAGCTGTTCTTTCATTCCTATTGATCAGAATTCCGAAAAAATCGCCCAAAAACGAGAAAACATGACAATTTTTCAATTTCAGTACAAAAAATTTAAATATCGAGAAATGCGCCAGCGATCGGCAAGTGCGCCATGGCGAAATCGCGCCAGCAAACGATTCTCTAGATTCCAGGCTGAGGACGCAGTGCTCCTCCAGTATTTAAAACATCTGTTTTCTTTAGCTCAATTGTTTCACTTCAAATGTCATTCCTCGCTTCTTTCATTCATTCCTTTTCTCGCTTCTCATTTTGACATCATGCTTTGCGATGATGCTTATTACAGCGTTCCGATCACCCACCTAGTTTCTCTGTTTGTGCAATCGTTGTAATGTTCCTTACTAGTTTTTCTTTGTTGTAGAGCTCAATGATAGCAGAAATGTGCGTGCAAGTCAGTGTCCTTTCAATAATTGTTCCGAGCCTATTTCGTTCGTATGCGATATTACTAAGTGTTGTCTGCTTTTTTCGACTAATGTCTTGTTTAGCTTGAGCGTCATTTCACTCCAAAAGAAATAATGTTCTTCGTTCATTCGTTCGAGTTTCTCTCTATCACCTTGTCCGTTAATGTAATCGATGTTTCTTCTTTCAGAATGATCGTCTCCACCGGCCACCACCAGCAGCAGCAGCAACAACTAAAATGATGTTTTTGAGCAAGTTTAATCTCAGTTTGAACTTTGTTGGTTAAAATTTTTCAGAGAAGAGGCAAATTCAAAGTGAGCCAGATAACGACGGAAGATGGAAATCGGGAAGACGAAGAGCAAGACGATGATAACGAAGAGGCCGAGGATTCCGAATCGGACGAAGAGGAAGAAGACTCGGATTCGGTGAATTCAGTCTGAAAATGGATGATATTGACAGCTGATTTGAAAGCGAAGTGTTGTGAATAATGAAGAGAATTGTCCATTAAGCCTTCTGTAACCACTCTTGTCATTGCATTCCCTCGTAGTGAGAGTGCGAACAACAAGAGTGATTACAGAAGTCTTGATGGAAATTTCTCTTCATTATTCACAACGCTTCATTATCAATTCAGCTGTCAATATCATCCATTTTCAGTGAATTGTTGCATTATCAAGGATTCAAAAAATGATCAACCAATTCGCTGGTAGATTTTTACGGTTAGTCACTCAAGAACAGAAAATTCTTCTCCGATATAATTTTGAGGTTCTTCTAAGAACATGACAAGATGCAACAACTTCCAAATTTCCTTTTGATATTCCGTGGCTCAAGATGGAGAGAAGAGCAACAAGAGGTAAGAACTGGTGAGTTTGAATTGATAACTTGTCCATTGTCCATTTCCCCCTTCTGGAATATCACATCTTCACTTTCCTTTGAACAGTCAGTGGTAGTTGGCCAACAATATGCAATCTATCCTCTCCGTTCATGGTTGGAAGTGCTCATGTGTAATTTTTTTCTTTTTGCATCTTCTATGTGTGTTATTCGTAACCAATTCGCCCCTTTGATCTTTCATTCTTTCAGCTATACACGCTATGTGACAGATTCGAAGATTCGAAGAAACATGCATTGAAATTGAATGAAAAACTAATGAGAAGTAACTAATACTTTATGAGGATGTTAGTTTCGGTGTGAAAATCGATGGAATATAGGGGAAAGTCGTTATTACTGAATATTGCTGGTTGCAAACTTCAAACAAAGAGCACTAAGCGTACATTATAACACAGAAAAACGAGACTACGTTCAAATGAAAGGCAACTTTATGAGGATTCTAGGCATATCACTTTTGCATATGTTTTCTTGTTATTTAGACATAAGAGACACTGATTAATAATAAGCAACGCTGTCTGCAGCTCACGCTTATATGGATCTGAAGCACACTAATCGTATAAGATACAAGGGAAGTCGAGAATAAGTTCAAAAGAGAGACCATTTAACGAAGATTCTAATGGTATAACGTTTTCTTATGTATTCATTTCATTTCAGCAAATGAGAGACACTGATTAATGATAAGCAACATTGTAGCTTACGCTGATATCGATCAGAAGCGTACTAAACGTACAGACAACTTTGGAAGACAAGGCTAGGCTCAGAAGTAAGGAAATTGTATGGGAATTCTAGTGAAATATGAATAAGATAAATGAGACATTGATTGCAGCTAAGCATCTTGTGTGCATCTTATCGAGTATTCAGATCCCAGGATTCCGAAAGGTACGGACAACTTTGAAAGGCGAGACTAGTCTTAAGTAAAGGCAAATTCAATGGCAAAATGTATTATTAAATTGGAAAAAGTATAACGATAAATGTTCAGAGGAGACTGCCGTTGGTATCAAAGTGTCCGAATGTTAGATGTTGATGATCTGAAATTTAGATTCCCGAATAATCCAATTAGAGAGGGAAGAAGGGAACTTTGGAATTGTAAGCATATTAGCGAAGGAATGAGGAATCAGTCTAGGATTACGAGAGAGTGTTACGGTAGATGAAGTCGGGAAGAAGGGAGTCCAGATAGTTGAGGAGTCATACAAGGGTCATGAGTGATTATGAGTCCGAATTTAGGTAAGCGAGTCCATTAGGGTAGTATTGAGAAATGAGTCTGATAAGTGGAGGAAGAGTGAGTCCAGATATGAGGGGGTCATTCAGTATTGTGGCATGCAGAATGCGGAGGGACAGATAGTATGCAGACATAAGGATTCTGGTGAATCATCAGAGATCAACAAGAAACCAGGAGACAGATTCAGGTAGGCTGATGAATAGTCCAGCAGAATTACATGTGAGGCTAACATAGAGGGAGACTAATGCTTCATTGATAACCGGGATTAAGCTCATAATGAATAATTTTTATAAGGGAAACATAACTAGAATAAGAACACTCCTGGCTATCCACACCGATATCGCTGATCTAAAAGGACAGGTGATAGTAGTGGAGAGCAAATTGATATCGCATGGAGCAAGAAACATGAAGAATGTCGAATCAAAAAGAAAGGAATGTGCATTAAAATGAAACCACAATTATAGAAAAGTAACAGATGAATGCTGTGGTTCAGTGTGAAATCGACTGAAAAATTGGGAAAACCGTTGACAAGTAAAAGCGAACAAACCAAGTATGGAAGAGAAAAAACATACCAAGATCTGAAGACTCAGGCTTTGATCATGTGTCATCCGTAGATCTGTTTATCCTCTCTTGACTTTCTTTCAGTGGTAGCCTAATCTATTGATTTTCCATAATTTGTATGCTCACTTGTGTTGGCTGGGAAGAATAGAACATGGATGACAGATGCCGACATGAATGAGCTTGTGTTAGTTGTTTTAGGTAGATCAGAGACAACGATTGAAATGAAAAGAAAACTTGACTGAGTTCTATGTTTATTTTGCGAATGGAAAAGAGAGAATGAGATACCGAATGGCTTTCTTTCCAGATTTGGTATCGACATGATAATGAGAGATTCCAACCGTTTGAATTCAGGACAATCCATGGGATTAGTGGGAGGAAATTGGTGTGCTCAAGAAGCTGTCAGATGGAAAAAGAGTAACGATTTATCCTCTCCCGACGTTCTTTCAGTGGTAGTCTGCTGATAACACAGTCATCGATAGAGGAAGAAACAGTTTCGAGTATTCTACTATTTTCACATGTTCTGTCTTAATTTATCTTCATGAGAGACCGTAGATCTCTGGGTGACACAAACACGAAAACTTCTATCATCCCAATTTACAATTTCTCGGCTTCTCTGAAGTTCTGAACTCTGAAGTTCTCTGAAGTTCTCTGAAGTTCAAACTCTGAAATTCTGAATCTCTTTGACTTCTGAGCTCAATGATTCGGGAGATCATGGATTCTCGAGACCTGCAATCTTTGAAATTCGTGAGTTTTTGGGATTTGAGAGTTTTGAACTTTGCAAAGATTCGATTTTTGGATCCGTTCAGATTCTTATAATTTCAAATCTTTGTGTTCTAGATAGGGGAGGAAGTATATTGAGACTGAAAAGCAGAAATCCGATCTGTAATGTACCACAGAGGAAAGAAGGATCAATTTTACTTCTCCCACTTTTTAATGAGTCCTATTTCCTTTTAGATACAGTTTTCTCCTTCTTCCGAATCTTGCTTCATGTTTGCTTCACCTCCATTTTTCCATTTGAATTTTCCAATTTGATGGTGTCTCCTGAATCCCTAACTTGAAGAAAATAAAGCAGCCCTTTTGACTCTTCTTACTAGAAATCCAAGCAAAGACATGTCACTTTTGAGGATATCATTGTTTCTTCTCATTTTCTGTTTATTTCCGATTCTTCCTGATCTCTCCTCGCCTTTTCTTTCTATTGTCTCTTCTCAAATTATCAAGTCTAATTGCACGATCCCCATGATCGGATCAATATTTATTATTTTGTACAAATTGTGATCGTCGATTCTGCACAAGGATCCAGCACCTTCTTCCAGTAGGACACCACCAGCCAACTCGGAATTTGAAATTATTAAGTTGATCAGGTCCAATATAAGTCTTATTTGAATTGGTCTTTTCACCATTCTCGTCGCTGTTTTTCTTGTCTACGCATGTAGAGTTGATGTGAAACACTGGAAGAAGAGTATTAACAGACGTATTCAATTGGAGTATCCAAATGCATCTCTGACAGAGTTTCAACTTCCACCGATGCATAGAATATTTGAAAATCTTGGAACTCCATTGGATCCTGACTCCACGAGACGAACTGAATCAACACGAATTGAAAGAACATCAGATGAGAAAACACTACGTATCGTCACCGCAATGTACAATGCATCTAATCGAGACCTTCCTGAGTCGGTTCATAAGTTATTATACTTTTTGAGAGTTCTATTGGAAACATGTTTATTTCAGAGTCTCCAATCTAAAAGTGGCAATTTGTCTCGACCACAGAGAGCGTCAACTATTTTGCAAACAATATCCGAGAAAGACGTCGAGTCTTCGAAAGCTTCTGAGCCTGAATTTTCCAAATAAACATTTATATTTAAATTTTTATTTGTGTCCGAATTCTACAGTTTCTTTTTTTTTAAAGAAAAGTCTTCAATTTCTGAAACTCGCTGCTATTTTCAGGCTCCGATGAGTGGTGGAAAGGATGAAGTGAGCGATAAAGCTCTCTTGAAAGTTTTGAAAAAAAAATCACCCAATACCATCGCAGTTTTCTCACGAGGAGAATACTTCACTGTCTATGGCGATGATGCCCAATTTGTCGCAACCAACATTTTCAAAAGCGATGTTTGCGTCAAGACATTCACAGAATGAAGATCATTTTTATTCAATGAAGATCATTTTTATTCAATGAAGATCATTTTTATTCTGAAATATTGCTATAAAAAAAACTGCACCCGAGGTGTTCCCGCTGCGTAGACAGAAATCTACGCAAACGGAGAAAGAGTAAATGAAAATAGTGACAACGAGATGGAACTTTATTCAGCAATGAACATTTTAGGATTTTTGAGATTTGTGGCCCTAAAGAGGGCCGTTGGGTTCGGTGGGGTAGTTTTCAGCTCGAAGGCTTACTTGCTGGAGGTGTACTTGGTCACAGCCTTGGTTCCCTCAGAAACGGCGTGCTTGGCCAACTCTCCTGGAAGGATCAAACGGACAGCCGTTTGGATTTCGCGAGATGAGATGGTTGAGCGCTTGTTGTAGTGGGCAAGACGAGAAGCCTCGGCGGCGATGCGTTCGAAGACGTCGTTGACGAAGGAGTTCATGATGGACATGGCTTTGGAGGAGACTCCGGTGTCTGGGTGAACTTGCTTGAGCACACGGTAGATGTAGACTCCGTACGATTCCTTGCGGGCATGGCGTCTCTTCTTTCCGTCCTTTGGCTTGGTGGCGGGAAGTAAAAATTGGCGCACTGGCGGGCGGCCGCCAGTGCGCATACGTACCGTGACTTTTGTAAGAGCCATCAATCAATATTGAAATGGACAGTGACCAGTGATAGTAACTCTCGCTTTATATGGCGCTGCGGTGGGTGGGCGGGGCTAAGCTGATTTGAAAGTGTTTAGTGCAAAGAGAGACGCAGGTTGCGAGCGGAAAGAGGTGTCCCGACAGGGTGGTTAAGTTTGACTCCGCCCCGCCACCGGAGCGAGTATATAAAAGGGATTTTTCTGGCAGTTCGTCTCAAAAAAGGAATCCGCCGTATCGAGATTTAACGAACTCCGACAAATACAAAACAAAAGTAGTAAAATATTAAGAAAAAGGACAATCTAGGGTGCAATGGTAGTTGGGGGGGGCCACTCCAAAATTTAGGACAGGGGAAGAGGACAGGGGAAGAGAAACTTAGAACAAAATGAGCGAGAAAATGAAAAAAATGGACACAGAAAACAAAAGATGGTTATTATTGAGATTCTGTCCAGACGTTGATTATCCTAGCAGTGTTGAAATTTTAGGATGATTGTCTTGAAACAATCCTCTTTGCCGCCGAAAAACGTAGACTCATATTTGATTTGGAATCCCTCGAAAGTAGAAGAATTGCTTGATTCTTTCGCTTATTGTGTTAATTCTTTCGTTTATTGTGTGTACGACACAGCTCTTATCATCCGAAATGATGGAAGATACCTTCACTATGAGGGAGAAGAAACAAGAAATCCGTCTCCCACTGCTCTACGTGTCGTCACATTCTGTCGAGAGAAGACTCCAGAATTCCAGTTACGACACATGAATCGCGATTATTTGAGATGAAAGGCAAAAAGAAGCAGAGGAAGAGAGATCAGAGAAGGTAATAGTTATATTTTCAATGTAAAACCGAGCCCTCAAAACGGTGAAAATACCGAAAAATGCATTTGTTTGCTGTATCCTCAATAGAGCGAATTTTAATATCAAAAATAAGACTAATAACAAAATCGTGTTGTTTCAGGATTCGCACCATCACCATTACTACTGGAGACACAGACGAACCAGCAGAAGACTCGAAAGGAAATCTTGATAAATATTCGTTCTCATGTTTTAAATTCGCACCATTTTTCTTTCTACTTTTCACTTTTCTTCAATGACATAAACATATATACATAGAATCACCGTTTTCTCGTTATTTAGTTATTTACAGATTAGGTTAGTTAATTGAGTAGAGACATGAGAACAATACAAAAATAAAAGTACACGAATATTCTTCTAACTGCTTGACCATCTTTCTTCACTCGTTTTCTTCAATTCTTCCTTTCCAACGTCTTCTTCTCTTCTGGATCTTCTGAATCCTTCTCGCGCTTGGCATCTTTACATCCTCCATCCTCTCCTCCATCTGGATTCTTTCTTTTCAACGTCTTTTTCTTTTCTCCGTCTTCGTTTCCCACCGAACACGCATCCTTCAACCAATCGAGCAAGCCTTCATCAGAATCGTCTTCCCCTTTCATCGGCTCATCTGAAGCTTCTTCCTCTTCTGAATCCTTCTCTTCTTTCTCTTCTTGCTCATCGTCATCGGAAAAAGAAATTCTTCTAGTGGTGATCCACTTTGTATCCACATTTACACGCAGACATGATGCTGGGTTGAACATGGTTTCGGTGGTACAACTGTTGAGTTTTCCAAAGAATTCAACGCAGACAGAAGTGAATGGATTGATCTGAAGAAGAATTTTTTAAATATTAGCCTAGGAAAGTTTCGAGAAAAACCTTTTCTCCTCTATTCAGATTATTCAATCTGTTATCTTCTCTTTTAAAAATCTGCATCACTTCTGAATCCTTCATTTTTCTCAGAAACATCCCATCATCCGGAATCTCATCCATTTTCTCATCGGAATCCCACCTTGACAACTGTGAACTGCTGGGCTTAGTTGGAAAAAATCTGAAGTAAAACAGAAATTGGAGATGCAGCGAATGTTGAGACTCACTTTTTTTGGCCGGAGCAACAACTACATCGATTTGTCATGATGGGAAGAGAGGATTCCAAGGGGACCGGAATCTGGAAAGTAGATATTAACAGTATTTTCAATGTCACACTGTCCGAAACTTGTGAAACGAAAAATAAAAAAATTTCAGAACAAAACTGAAAACAAAAAACAAGAGAGATATCGATGATCACCGGTACAAGTAGCTTCAATTCATTTTACAGACAGAGCCGTTTCTGATTTTCAGATTAGATTATTAATGACAAAAAATACATCAAATACAAAATATCACAGGAATTATAGTAAGTACAGATCCATATATCTCCGCTTGGCTTCTTTACATTCTTCCTCGTCTTCGTTTTTCCTTTTCAACGTCTTCTTCTCTTCCGGATCTTCTGAATCCTTCTGCTTCTTCGTTTCCATGTAATCGAATTCTTCTGGATCTTTCTTATCAAAAACGCGCTTAGCATCTTTACATCCTCCATCATCTCCTCCATCTGGATTCTTCCTTTTCAACATTTTCTTCTCTTCTGAATCTTCGTTTCCTACCGACCACCCAGTGTTCATCAAATCGAGTAAGCCTTCATCTAAATCGTCTTCCACTTGCATCGGCTCATCTTCCTCTTTCTCTGAATCTTCAACTTCCGTATCTTCCTCGTCGAAACACAGAATTCTTCTGGTTTTGCACCACTGTTTATTGATAGTTTCCCGAAGACATGACGCTGGATTGAAGATGGTTTCGTTGAAACGACTGTCGGCTCTTCCGAAGAATCTAATACCGGTAGAAGTGAATGGGTTGATCTGGAACAAATGATACATTAGTCATGAGACAAAATAGGCTCAATAATAGCTCTAAAATCCAAAAAAATGGCTTTGAAATGAAACAACAAAAAACTATTAGCAGAAAATAGTACAAAAACCCACCTCTCCCCCGGCAGCGAGATTCTTTGATGCCCTTTGCTGTCTCTCAGAAATCTGCATATATTCGGAATCCTGCATTCTTTTCAGAAACTTCTCATCATCTGGAATCTCATCCATTTTCTCATCGGAATCCCATCTGGTCAACTGTGAAGTGCTGGGTTCAGTAGGAAAGAATCTGGAAAAACGAGAGAATTTGGAAATGCTGTTAATGTTGAGACTCACCTTCTTCGGTCGGAGCAATTAAATTGAGATGGCATTTCGAAAAGGAATGGTTGCCAAGGGGACCGGAATCGGAAAAATAGTCATTAGAGATATTTTCAATATTAACCCTGTTGCTAAATAAAGTCGAATTTTTCAGCTTTCAGTTTTTCAGGTTTTTAGGTCTTTCGGACAATTCATGAAAAAGCCTCGAAACCTAAAAAAAGCGGCGGCAGAGTCGAAAAATTGAACGTTTACTTATTTTAGCAGTAGAGCTACATTTTTGAAAATTTGAATGATGATAAAAGTGAAAAACTGATTCAAAACTTTGAAGAAGAAAAATAAGAAAGTTGCAGAACAAAACTGGCAAGAAAGAACGAGAAATGTATATAAACAGTGACATTTCATTTTACAGACAGAGCCGTTTCTGATTTTCAGATTAGATTATTAATGACAAAAAATACATCAAATACAAAATATCACAGGAATTATAGTAAGTACAGATCCATATATCTCCGCTTGGCTTCTTTACATTCTTCCTCGTCTTCGTTTTTCCTTTTCAACGTCTTCTTCTCTTCCGGATCTTCTGAATCCTTCTGCTTCATCGTTTCCATGTAATCGAATTCTTCTGGATCTTTCTCATCAAAAACACGCTTAGCATCTTTACATCCTCCATCATCTTCTCCATCTGGATTCCTCCTTTTCAACATTTCCTTCTCTTCTGAATCCTTTTCGCCCGGAATCGAAAATAAAGTGTTGAACCCTTTGACCAATTCCAAATCTTCAGTTCCCTGCATAGGCTCATCATTATCTTCTTCATCTTCTGAATCCTTTTCTCCCATTTCTTCATCTTCTTCATCGGAAAACGAAACTCTTCTGGGTCTGATCCACTGTGTACCCACCCCTACCCGAAGACATGACGCTGGATTGAAAATGGTTTCGATGTTAAAACTGTTTGATTTTCCGAAGAATTCAACGCAGACAGAAGTGAATGGATTGATCTGAAGACGAATTTTACATGATATTAGCCTAGGAAAGTTTCGAGAACGTACCTTTTTCCTTCGATTCAGATTATTCGATGTGTTCCGCCCTCTTTCGAAAATCTGCATGAATTCTGAATTTATCATTCTCTTCAGAAACCCTTCATCATCCGGTGTCTCATCCATTTTCTCATCGGAATCCCATTTGGACAACTGTGAAGTGCTTGGTTTAGTAGGAAAGAATCTGGAAAATGGGTGGGAAATTGAAAATGATGTGACTGTTGAAACTCCATTACATTTTTTGGCCGGAGCAACTAAATCGATTTGGCATTTCGCAGAAAAGAAATGTTTCAAAGGGGACCGGAATCTGAAATTCAGATGGAAAATTTTGGAAAAAAGTCTCTGCCGAAAAATAGAGAAATAGAGAAACTGACAAAAAACAAGAGAGATATGAAGGATAAATGGTGAAAATTGCTTCAATTTATTTTACAGAGAGACCTTTCTGATTTGAGGTCAAATAATTAATGACAAAAAATACATCAAGTACAAAATATCACAAGAATTATAGTAAGTACAGTATGTTCATTGATCTCTATATCTCCGTTTGGCTTCTTTACATTCTTCCTCGTCTTCATTCTTTCTTTTCAATGTCTTCTTCTCTTCTGGATCTTCTGAATTCTCCTCTCTCTTCCGTATCCATATTATTGAAAATATTCAGGAAATCGTCTTCAATATCATCGCCTGGCTCTGTTTCCTTATCCGACACCTCTTCATCTGAATCATTTTCATTTTCCTTCTTTACTTTATTCTTCTTCGTCGTCCGATAATACATTTCTTCTGGTAGTGACCCATTGTTTGTCCCATTTTACACGTAGACATGATGCTGGATTGAAGATTGTTTCGTCGTGGGAAGATGATTTGAAGGGCAAATACTCACTTGCTATAAAATCATTTGCTATTTGCCCATTTGCTATACTTGTCTCACTTGCTATAGTCACATTTGCTATACCTGTCTCATTTGCTATTTGCCCATTTGCTATAGATCATTTGCTATATTTGGATCATTTGCTATATTTTCCCCATTTTCAAAATCTCATTTGCTATAAAAAAGTCCATTTGCTATATGCGAGATCATTTGCTATTTTTGTCTCATTTGCTAGATTTTTCTAGCTCATTTGCTAGAGTTTTCTGGCTCACTTGCTAGACTATTTGAACTCATTGCGAAATTGTGAAGACAAATGAGGTATGGATTCTGGTTGCAATTCAACCTAGTAAATATCGAAAACAATCAAATAGAGCGTCGTTAATCAACAATTACTTTATTCGGTTATTAATAACAAAAACCCCCTCCCCCAGAGGTCTCTTCGGAGACCGAAGAGACCCGGGATCATCGGGGGTTTAAAAAAATTGAAATAAACAACAACAATAGAAATAACAACAACCAAAAAATCAATAGTATGAACGAATATCAGGCTATAAGATTGTCGAATCCCCGTTGGACGAGTCATCGTAGGAAGGACTGAATTTGCTCAACGGTCTCCTTACTCTTGATGATGTTCGACGTCCGTCTGAAGAGTGTGGAGTAGATGTGTCACCGGTGTTTGGAGAAAACGGAACGTCTATGGTGGAAGATGATTGATTGGGGTCGGGGAGAGAAACGGAAGCGTCGCTATCGAAAGAAATACTGAAATAAGATATTGTACGATTAGTTTTCAAGATATCATCGTAACCTAGAAATTTCGGCCATCTGTCGGACGTGGTTTCTGGCAGATTGTTTGGAACCAATTCGGTCTGACAGCTTCAATCCACTTCTTCCGGAAAACGTGTTGACTGCCTTGGTGGGAACTTGTTTGCCCGAAGCACATGACCAGTAAGCGTCTACCTCCGCATCTTTCAAGCGACAGAGACAGAAAATGCTGAATGAAACATATGTTTACATAATACATTTGAACAACATACACATGAGAGCAGATATAGGCCGGAAGAGTGGGTCCGCACTTCCAACAGTCAATCATGAAGTTATCAGAAACTTTGACATGACTGTATCGGTCTCGATTTTGGTCGGATAAACTTGTGTCGATCAGATGATATGTGTTGCTCTTCAGAGCAAGCAGTTGGATGTTCTTACAGGCAAGCTCCTCTTCATTGATCTTCTTGTGATCAAAACCTGCAAGCACATGAGTTGTGAGTAGAAAGCGGTACATGCAAACCTTCGGCAATACGAAGTGGCACGTTCAATCCGAGCATTCGCACTGCGATGAGTCCAGATGAGCTGTAGGCAGAAATCCTTTCTTGCAACGTTGCTCCATCAACATCAATCGAAAAGAACACGTATTCAGAACCATCCAGTGCACTGAGCCAACACTCTCGAAACTTCCCTGCAACCGAAATTGTTTAGAAAATACTTTTCAGAGTAATTAAACCTTCACAACAATCATCAAGTCTTCGAATCAATTCTGGAACAGGGTGACGTCTCGACAATGTCGCTTTTATGATTCCGTTGAATGTTTCGTTTTGATTGTTCGTGGAATACTGGAGAATGTGGCCTGCTCGAAGCTTGGCGTATGCAGATGCAGATTCGAAAAGCATTTTCTTGTTTTTTTTCAGCCAATCGAAAACTCGAGCATCTACACGGGTACGGATGTGCCCAAGGCGCTTGTCGTACGTCTGCTCATCGAAACATCCCAGGAGTCCGGAACGCCACTTGCCATCTTTCTGAAACGGGAACACATTTCTAGAGATTACTTAGGAATATATCCAACCATTTTTCCGAAAAGGAATGGCTTTGCTTGAAGGGCCACTGCTTTTCCACCATAATCGAAACGGAGGAGAGAGAGGAGATGGACGTCGCACCTGATAGCAGCTGCACTCAGCATCTGAAGACGTATTTTGAATAATTTAGAAGTAAATAGAAACAATTATACCTCCGGATACTGCTCTAGAGCAGATTCACCATCCAAAAGTACACATGGAATATGTCGTTCATTGTTCGGATCGTCCAGTTCGAAAAATTTTTGAGCAAGAGCTGATGCAAACTTCATGTGATTCTCCGCCGACTTTGTCGAGTGTAGCATGTATCCAATAGGAATGACTCTAGGCTTCAGAGAAGACTTTGTCTTGAACAGATTGGTTTCGCCAAGAACAACTGTCACATATACGTCTCCTAAGTTGAAGGTTGTGTCCACATGGAGACGTGATGGGAAGAAAATTCCGCTCGGTGTTTTAGCCAGAAGTTTCTTCACTTCACGCTTTCTCGTATCTTCATCAACTGCTTGCAAGTTATCCACAAGTGAAACCCAGTCGTTCCATCGTTCTTTGGTGGGGCATCCTTTGAAAAATATGCTGCATCCTTCTTCGAAAATTTTGATGAAGGTGAAATCCGTGAGAATCTCGGAACCATCTGAATAGTGTTATTGTCAAGACTGCTTCGTAAAGGCACTACTCTCACCATGGGCAAACCAGACAGTGTCTGGATGCAAAATCTTCAAGTCTCGCGCCATTTTCAGAGTAGTTTTTGAGCGGGGACCAGTTTTTCCGGTGATAACTTCAGATGAACTGCGAGCCAAATTTGCCACTTGCTTTCTCGTGACTGAAATTCCCATATCTCGAGCAGCTTTTACAGCTCCAGTGATAGTTCTCATTGGTAAGACGGTCGTCATCAGTGTTTCTTTTGTTGCCTCTGCAATGAATAAAAAATTTAATAATGCCCAAGAAGATATCCACGCACTGTCAAGTCTCTTGTTGGGAACATCATTGATACTGATTTCATCCAACGAAGAGGTGAACATGTAAACATAGGTGTAGTCGTGATATGAGATGACCTGAAAACTATTTTTGTTGTGTGATGAAAAACGGAAATACAAACCTGTTTATGAATTCCATGGTTGTTAAAGTCTGTGCACCTCATTGATTGCACAGTTTCACCATGAATTTTGATCTTGGAATACGTCGGCTGGTGGCGATACTCCACTTTCTTGTTCTTGTCAAACTTGGTTTTCGACCAAGTAAATCCGTCAAACGGATTTTTCTCACAAGCAACACTCGGAATTTTTACATACAACTCTCGATTTCGTTTGAAGTTGAGGAGATGAACAATGTCGATAGTTTCAGTTTCGACGAACCTGACAACGAAATTTTCATTGATTTTCTATCATTTTTTCAAGAAAACTTACTTATCATCCGCCAGCAGTTGCTCGAAATCTTTTCCTTTTAGGAAATTGCTCTCCATATTGCACCGGAGGTTCTTAAAACCAGCCGTAGGCCTGAAAATATCAATATAACAACAGCATCGATGCTCGAAAAATACTGAAAAACGAAGAAAACTCGAAGAAAAATAGCAGAATAAAAGGTTGCTCATGTTAAAAATTTAGAGAAAAACCCGCCCGACGCTCCAAAAATGCCAAAGAACAGCGAAAATCAGAAGGAAAAATTGCGAAAAACGTTGCTCATTGCACAAAATTTCGAAAAGAGTCACCGCGAAAACACGCTCTATCGCACTCTCGCTTGGCAGCGAGCCAAATTTCAAAGTTGGCATTGTGCCAGCGATTTCGTAATATTTCTCGCAACGCATCTGAAAGGAGAAAATTCGCGCGAATTTCAATTTTCCGAGTAACGAATTTCCGTTCTGTAATCCTGTGTCATTGAAAAAATTAGGTTGAAAAATTTCACGAAAAATGTCAAAAAAAAATGCAACGGTAATGTACAGGCAGCCACTATAAATATGCTAACATTTGTTTCCAAAAGTTTGCGCGAATAGAAATGTGAGAACAGGATTTATGAATTTAGAAACATTTCTGAATATGTTCTAATAGGGTAAAGAGTGAAACACGGAAAACCTCATGAAATCGGTGAAATGATTTTTTTTTCGATTTGGCCTAAAAATCACACTTTATGAGAGAAATCACGTCTCGCACGGTTTAAAATGCTATCATAAATTTGTTCTAGTTGTTTTGTATACCTTACAAATGAAAAAGTTGGTGAAATTCTTAAAAAATTATGAAAAAAGCGAAAAAAATTGAACCATGAGCAACGCCCAATTCTAGCAAACGAGCCAAAAAATCTAGCAAATGAGACAAAAATAGCAAATGATCTCGCATATAGCAAATGGACTTTTCTATAGCAAATGAGACTTTGAAAATGCGGAAAATCTAGCAAATGATCCACATATAGCAAATGATCTATAGCAAATGGGCAAATAGCAAATGAGACAGGTATAGCAAATGTGACTATAGCAAGTGAGACAAGTATAGCAAATGGGCAAATAGCAAATGATTTTATAGCAAGTGAGTATTTGATGATTTGAAGAAATTGGAGCCAACGGAATCGAAGACGTTCTGCTGAAAGATATTAAACCGTTCTTGGGTGTATGATGAACCTAGAAGCCCAAACTGCGGCCTAGGAAAGCCTGAAAGTCACTAAGAATTGTCACATTTTCTGGAAATCATTCTGAGCTGAAAATCGCAATTTTGAGCAAGAAATTGGCTGAAAAACGCAGCTGTAAGGGTAAAGTCATGCGAATTATCGCTGAAATTCTCCTCACCACTTCCTCGGAAACTCTTTTCTCTCTTTCAGAAATCATCGTCATTTCCGCTTCTTTCATCTTCTCCAAAAACTTTTCGTCGTCCGGTTTCTCGTCCACTTTATCAGTCCAGCCTCCAAACATATTCGGGAAACTCATGGATCCGCATCCTCTGAAAATTGGAAAATATATAAAAAATTACTTTTCTGAATAACATACAGACTGACTATCATATCTGTTGGAAAATGCTTTCCGGGGGACTTTGAGCCTGAAAATAGCTAATTTGACAATTCTCGCACACCAAAAAGAGTGAAAATTACGGTTTGCGAGCTGAAATAGAGAGAAAAACGCCCAAAAATTCGATTTTTTAGAGAGAAAAATAGGAAATTGTTGGTTCAAAAGCTCAAAAATTCAAAAATGTTACCTCATTTCTATTTCCAACTATTTCAGGAAATATCAAATTGGGAGCTGAACAATCTATTAGAAATTAGCAAAATAAAAACAAAGGATGCTTCATTTAAAGATAATATTAGGGCGGTAAAAATTTGAAAATCCATGCTCCACTGCACTCCCCGTGCATTTGGTCAAATGGAAGAGTTTTTGCAAAAGAAGTCAGTGTGATTTTCTCTTCCATTTGACCACGTGCGCTAGAGCACGGATGCTCATATTCCTACCGGCCTAATAACAATTAAAAAAGATGCAGTTATTATGCAACAAGGGATGAAAGAAGGACAAGGAATAAAAACGAGCATAGGTTTAGAAAAACAGAACATTGTCGAGAGCCTTTTCCATCGCGTCATGAGCTTGTTCGAGTGGAATTTGCTGGAAAAAATTGATTAATTTTTATCAAAATTATGTTAAAACTATACCTGATCTCCCGCAGTCATCATGAGGTTTCTCAACTTTCTCTGGAATTCGTACATCAATGGATTAGCAAGATAGCACATCGACGATCCGAGATGAGAGCTTTTGAGCTTTCTGAGCTAGGTTTACAGAGCAAGCGGTCTGAAAAATGTAAGCGTTGCAAATATGATTAACTCGAAATACCCACCACAATGTTGATTCGAATGGGATCTTTAGGCATCGCATACGGATGTTTGTATCTCACAGTCTCACAATCACCATGATCACAATCACCATGATCACTAACAGCTTGTCCCGCTTCTCTTCTCTTTTCGCGTTCTTGTCTTCTTTGAAGCTTTTGACAGTAGGCTGAAATCATTCAGTTTCAATCGACGAGTATACCTGTACATCAATAACTCACTAACGAAATCCTCAACTGTTGCGTTGTCTCTATCTCCATTTGACATCATCTGTGCTCGTTTCCTTTTAGCGATTGCCAACAGTTTTTCTTTGTCAATAACTTCCCGACTTCTCGACCTTCTCCTATCATATCCTCTTCTCTCTCCAGAGCGACTTCTCCAACGTGTGGCCCTTTCGAAACTTCTAGCTCTCTTAGATAAACTTCTTCTTCTAGTACGGTCATCTCTTCTTGCACGCTGAGGTGACGGGCTGCGTTTTCTGTTCGATTGGCGGTCTCTGGATCTCGATCGATGACGAGAAACTTTGCTAAAATGTCCAGTCGAACATTTTTAAACAAAAAATTGGCAAGACTCATCTCTCTTTCTGTTTTTCGTCATGACTCGACCCACTTCTTTTCTTTTTTCTCTCTGATTTTTCTCTTTTCTTCTTCTTTTCCTTCTCCGGTTTGTCACCTTTCTCGCTATTTCCTACGTTTATTCCAGATTGGGGAACATCCTTATTACGTTCCTCTAGTGTGTCTTTGATACTTATCTTCTTTTCTCTGATGACTTCATCGGGATGAACTCCATCCGCGGGTCCATAGGCATAATCTTCTATTTCTCCATCCTCGATTTCTCGCTCTCTCTCAAAGCATCTTCATCCACCGGAACAGTTGTCGCGATCGAAATTTCAAGTTTTAGCTCCATTTTCACTATTGGAGCACTGAAATCTTCTTCAGCTGAAGCGTTTTCTGATGCATTATTCAAAGGTTGATCTATAGATGAAGAAACTGTCTTGAGAGTGCTCTCTTTTTCGTCATTTCGTTGAGAAACACTGAAAAACGCACTTAATTCAATTTAAAAATAATGTCACATACTCTTTTGGTGAAGAAAGGAATTTAGTTTCGGTCGGCTTCTTGTCCAGATCAATTATCTTTTCACTTCGATTTCGTGAACGACTTCTGCTCTTTCTCCTTTTCTTGTGCTTTTTCCGCTCTTTGCTGCGAGTCCTACTGGGACTCCTTGAACTATCCGAATATGTTCTACTTCTCTTTCGACCCTTTTTTCTTTCCTTCGATTGATGACTACTCCGATGTTTTCGATGTTTCTTTCGTTTTTCCACTACATCGGTTTCATCACACCCGGCTATTTTATCAACGGAGAACGCCTGAAATGCAAAAAACTTGAAAAATATTGCAGCTCGAAGAAAGTTACCTTCTCAGAAGATTTCAAATCATTTAAAAGATCAGCAATAATAGCTTCACTATTGCATTGCTGATTTTCTCCAACATCTTCAGGCATTTTCTGAAAATAAATTGTTTTCAGTTTTCAATTTTTGACACACCACCGATTGCGAGGAAAGGGTTGTCTTCGAGGAACGGATTGCGAGGAAAAGTGGGCGGAGTTTGCAAATCTGCAATTTCGCAACGTGCGGCGCGCAGTTTCAGCCGAAGCTCCGCCTACTTTTCCTCGCAATCCGTTCCTCGAAGACAACCCTTTCCTCGCAATCGGTGTGGTGTCAAAATTTTTGTTTTTGCAGCCTTCTATTTCAAAATTTTTGAGTTACCGCGCATCGAAAAGTGCGTCAACAGATGCGCGCCAGTAGTCCTTTTGCGCTTTTAATATTTTTTCTTTAAAAAAAACACAATTTTTTTGGAAAAGTTACCATTTTTCCTACCCAAAAACAGTTAAAACAACGAAATTAGTTTTTACAGGGTAAAATTTATCATGGGGAATAAAAGTAAAGAAAAAAGAAAGGCCAGGAAACGGCGATTGTCAAACTCGAAAACAAACGAAGATCTCGAAGTGATTGAAGTGTCTCTTCAGAAGAAACGATTACTGGATGATAGTTTTGATATCGTTCGAACTGCCAAAGACGAGTTGGAGAAAAAAGGTTTCAAATTTTGGGCGAAATATTAATTCGCAATGCTAAATTACAGAACAACCATTGGAGATTCTTCCGACTCGCGAGCTTCTAGGAAACCAATTAGTCGCTGCTATTAGGAATCATCATTTTGCAATTATTGAAGGACCTCTGGGATGCGGAAAAACGTTTTTGGGGCGCTATGCTGCGAGCACACTCGGTCTACCACTCCATATCATGCAAATGGGAGATCAAATTGATTCTAAAGTAAGTCTTTCAAAATGAAATTTGGCAATTAAGCTCAAAAAGTAATTTTCAGACCTTGTTCGGATCGTATCATTGCACAGAAGTTGCTGGACAGTTTGTTTGGAAAGCCTCCACATTTGCCAATTGGCTACAAGCTCCTGGAATCGTTTTTCTTGAAGATATTGATGCTGCAAATGCAGATGTCATCTCAAAAATCGTAGAAATCGCAATCAATCGTCAAACAGACGCTTCGAATTCGGAGAAAAATGCGCACTTCAACAAAGATGTCCGAATCGTCGCCACTATGTCGTGAGTCCTTATATTAAAAATAAAGCAAAAACGAAAGCTCAAATCAAAAACTATTCTTGCAGTGGAAAAGGCAAAAAAGCTGCGGTCTTAGACGGTGTCCCAGTGCGTATTCGTGTTCAGCAGCTGTCTGATGATGAACTGAAAAGACTGGCATCGAAAGCCTTTCCCCGAATCGCTCATCTTGCCCGAACTCTAATTTCTGCATTCCGCAAGATAGAACTCGTTCCCGGTACCGGAAATTAGAGACAATCAACTTCAACGTAAGTCTGAATATTAGGTTTTTCTTCCTAATTTTACCCTTTTCAGAGACTTTCTTCGTGGATGCGCTCGTTTGGCTCTTCTTCCAGATATCTCTGCCAATGTTGGAACATTCGCTGAACTTATTGATGTCTGGTGTTTAGCTGATCCTAAACAAAGATCTTCTCAGCTTTGCAATATTGTTCGTTTGTATATCTGAACGCTTCTGTTGTTTCATTAATCATTTTTTAGATTGGCTCATCACTAAACGTGAATCCAGATCTAATTCATACTCATCTCTCTGTTCGTCAGCCAGAAGTGAAATATGATGAACTTGTTGTCTCTGTTGGCAGAGCTAATTTGCCAAGAAAAATGTCCATGATCAAGACAGGAAGACATCGTCTTGGCCTCACCAGAGACGTTGTTCAACTCATGGAGCGGATCGGTGTCTGTGTCTCCCACAATGAACCTCTACTTTTAGTTGGAGAAACTGGAGTTGGAAAAACTTCGGTTGTTCAAGCTGTTGCCGATCTTATTGGAGCCACACTTGACGTCGTTAACGTCAGTCCTACTTCGGATTCTGACGAGCTGATTCAAGGGTACACAAATTTCAATAAATCGTTGATCTACAACATATTCGATTTTCAGATATAAACCAACAACCATTGGAAGATTGATGGAGCCGTTCACCAAGCTTTACATGGAAGTTTTCACAAAAAACTTTGATTCAAAGAACAATCAAAAATTCATCGACAATCTGGAGAAATGTCTCTCTTCTGGAAGATTCAAGGATTATCTAAGTTTGGTGGAAGCCACGGCAAGCAAAGCACTCCAAAGGAAAGGAACAAACAAAGATGAAAGATGGGCTGAGCTCCTAGTACGTGCTCGCCAGATTCGAGAGGGTCTTGAGAAGGGAGCTGCACCATTTGCTCTTCAGAAAGGAGCAGTTTTAGAAGCCGCTGAAAAAGGACATTGGCTTCTTGTCGATGAAATCAATTTAGCACCTCCAGAATGTCTCGATGCAATTGTTCATGCTTTATCAGCTTCAGGAACTCATCCGAATTTTCGACTCTTTGCTTGTATGAATCCAGCTACAGATGCAGGAAAAAGACGACTTCCACCTAGCGTCAGAACAAAGTATTTAGAGTTTTCCAATTGTCATTTTCTGATCAATATTTTTCAGGTTCACAGAATTCTTCGTGTCAGAAACTGCGGATCCATTCCACTTTCCCACCATTTTTCATATCTTGTTTTTTGCGTCTTGAATGAATTCATTTTTATCAGATCGAGTTTCAAGATGAGCGTTCTCGAGCAACTGAAGGCTGCTTCTGTCGTTGTAGCGGATACCGGTGATTTCAATGGTAATATTTACGAACATTTCTCGATTACTGTCATATTTAGTTGATTCATTGGATACCAACAAGTTTTGAATCGAGCCCGAGACGTTGTAGAGGCTGTTCGGCATCCTGAGAATTATTTAATATCATGTAAATAGAAATCAAGAGAACAGTATCCGTATTAAAAATCAATCTTCAAGATACATTTTTCAGCTATCAAAGAGTTCCAACCAACTGATGTTACAACCAATCCGTCTCTCATCCTGGCTGCTTCCAAAATGGAGCAATACGCTGCCCTGATCGATGAAGCCGTCGTTTACGCAAAAGAGCACGCTAAAGGTCACGAGCAAACTGTCCAAGCTGCCTTGGACCGTCTTTTCGTCGTTTTTGGAAAAGAAATCTTGAAGACTATTCCTGGAAGAGTTTCTACCGAAGTGGACGCTCGTCTTTCATTCGATACCCAGGCATCAATCGATCGTGCTCTTGGATTGATCGCTCAATATGAGAAAGAAGGAATTTCGAGAGAACGCATTCTGATCAAGCTGGCTTCAACCTGGGAGGGAATCCAAGCTGCCAAGTAAGATTCGTTCACCTGTGCAGAATCTGGTGTGACCCTTATTTCCCCATTCGTTGGACGTATTATGGATTGGTTCGTCAAGAACACTGATCAAAGAGCTTACACTCGCAAAGACGATCCGGGAATTGTTAGCGGTACTCGAATCTTCAACTACTACAAGAAATACGACTACAAAACTCAAGTGATGGCTGCATCGTTCCGAAATACTGAGGAGATCAATGGACTCGTCGGATGTGACCTTCTCACAATCTCTCCTGCTCTTCTGAAATAACTTGCTGCGGAAACTGAAGCAGCTCCAGTTATCCTCAGCTCTTCACACGGTGAGCAACCTTAATTGAAATCGATTCTTGAACTCTATAAATTTTCAGCAAAGCAACTCGACTTGCCAAAGATTACCATTGATGAGAAGACTTTCCGCTGGGCTCTCAACGAAGATGCGATGGCGACAGAGAAACTTGCCGAAGGTATCCGCAACTTTGCCAAGGACGCTCGAACTCTCGAAAATCTCATAGAGGACAAAATCTAAATATTCCATTCATTCCAAAACTGAGTTTGTGATAGTTTTTCTAATGTTCAGCTTGTTTTTTTTTCTGGTGGCACTCAATTTCCCGAAATAAAATTTTTCATGTATACACAGAAGCATTACATATTTTGTTTAAAAATTGAGAGCCGATCGATTCGAGTGGGAATGTGTGGCTTAGTGGCAGGTTTTCAACTCAAAATCCTTATGTAGCGCAAAAACTGACACGATTTTAAATTATAAATATGGCCCCTATGTTCTTATTCTTAGAATCAGTCGTTCACCTAATAATCAAAAGGGCACTGTCTCCCCGATTTGAGGGTAAAGCTATTTAATTTCATGGAAACTATCGAAGCCATTCTTGATCCATCTTAAGTGTATTTCGTTATCGATCGAAACAATACGCCAATGAGAACAGCGAGGATGAAAAAGAAAAACTCGTCACAATCTGAATCTTCTTTCATAAGTCAACTATAATAGGTTCGAGTTATCTAATTCTTGTGCGCTCGGACTGCAAAACAAAAAAACAGAAATAACAAGTTTTCATTTTCAACAAAAACAATTTAAAGTTTTCCAAGATCACGAGCACGTTCAAGCTTGAGCTTGCGAGCATCAGACTCGGCGGACATGACTCTTCCTCCCCAGTGCTTGCGTATCTCCTCGTGGCGCTCGCTGAAGTTGTTGTTCACAGTCTCGACGAGCTTGTTCAAGGCGGTCTTGTCCTCTCTGAAAAAAGTTGAATATCGAAAATTCTCAAACAATGCAAACATACGGGTTAATGTCGACAAGAGCAAGAGCAGCGGTGGTCTTTCTGTGGACAACAGTTCCGAGAGCGGCCTTTCCCTTGATGATGGCGTATGGGACGTTGTACTGGCGGCAGAGAGCCGGAAGGTGGAGAACGATCTCAATTGGGTTGACATCGTGAGCGGTGAGCACCAATTGGGCCTTGCGGGTCTCAACAAGACGAGTGATCGTGTTGACTCCATGGCGGACAGTGTTTGGCCTCTTGGTGACCTCCTCCTTCTTTCCAGCGGCGCCGCCTCCTTTTTGGCCTCGCTGGATTCTGGGCGGTACTTGTCCAGAAGCTTGTCTAGCTGAAAACAAAATCGTTTGATAAATCACTCAAAATTCGTATGAAAATTCTTACTTCACCTGTCAGAGTGGATGCGTCAGTGCAAAACACAAGATTTGCTTATACTACATTACTCTGATAAGAACTTAGCTATACCTACCGGGCTGGCTATCACGGGCGGTTCTGAACTGGTTGCTGGTTGGTGGGATCTTCAGACGCTTCTGGAGGATGGCGGATTGGCGTTGGAGACGGATGTACTTTGGTCATTTGACGAAGCGGGTGACATCTCTCTTTGGCTGGACATCTTGTCCTGCAAATAACCATAGTTATTATAGAGGATTAAAAATTGTATTGTAATTTGCATGGTTTGTCCTAACCGTCAATGACCCATCAGATCTACGGAAGGATAAGGAATATGCAATTCAGCCCGGGCATCTCAAGTAGTGGTAGAGGGCCACACAGGCTGTTGGTATTCGACATGGTGGACCGAGGTCAACCCCTCGTTATGAACACGATGAAAATCAATCAAACCCGAAGAGGATCGCTAATCGCATGTCGTTACGGAAAATGCAAATTATAACTGATACTGATGGGAGCACTTTCTCATAAGCTAAGTTTTCGATTTTTACGTACCGATGTTGAAGTTGCGTGGACTCTTCTCAAACAGTGGGTTCTTCACTTCCTTTTGGACTTGAGTCTGAGCACGGATGTGCGCTGGAGCAGCGGCGACTTTCTTCTTGATGACTTTCTTACTTGGCTGAAAATACACCGTTAGTTGGAAATATTACATGCGTTTGCAGAATATTCGTCAATGAAATGACGTCAATTATGCCAATTTTGAAGAAAAACTCACCATCTTGTATGGACGAGGGGCCCCATGATTCCGAAGAGTGGCACTTGGCAGCAGACGAGATAGAGGATGAGTGTGACAGCCGTCCAAAGCATCTTCTCGCGGAATCGCACCTTCCGATCGGGCTTCGACACTCCGGGAACGAAGGCGCAAAACGGGTTTGACGTAGTCGAGGAACATTACTGCAAGAAAATCAGATTTATGGGAGAAAAATGAGAGAATCGGTTATCGATTACATTAACGGAAAAGATAATAGAGAGAAACTCGAACGAATGAACGAAGAACATAATGTCATTTGGAGTGAAATGACACTCAAGCTAAACAAGACACTAGTCGAAAAAAGCAGACAGCACTTAGTAATATCGCATACGAACGGAATAGGCTCGGAACAATTATTGAAACGACGCGGGTTTGCACGCACATTTCTGCTATCATTGAGATCTACAACAAAGAAAAACTAGTAAGGAACATTACAATGATTGCACAAACAGTGAAACTAGGTGGGTGATCGGAACGCTGTTTGAATAAGCATCATCGCAAAGCATGATGTCAAAATGAGAAACGAGAAAAAGGAATGACACACCACCCCAAGCTTCCGAAACTCACGGCAAACGCGCAAGGAAAAGCACGCGAAACACGCAAAGGCGATTTGAAGGCGCATTACTCGTTTTATTCAAAATATCACTGGAGATTCTGAATTTCGAACGCTGGAACGAATTCTGAATAGTTTTTCGCATATTTTCTCAATAGCTTTTGAAGATCTGCTCAAAAGCTATCGAAAAAATGCTTATTCGTTACATTTCGTCCGTTATTCGCCGAGTTGATAGCTTCGGAAGTTTTATGATTTTCGTGATATTCTTGAAGCTATTATTTATTTTTCGGAAGTGATTCTGAAACTGAAAACAAGCTTAAAATTATAATTTACCAATTTACTAACGTATGATCTTTACTTTTTGTGCATTTCGTGTCATGCTCGTCGAGAAAAATTGTCTTCCAGATTAAACGGAGGGTATTATCAAGGTGGTCATAGGCAAGGATAGTTCTAGGGAACGTTAGGTTAGTAGGAGGGACAGAAAAAACGGATGTAACATTTTTTTTCGATATCACGAAAATCATAAAACTTCCGAAGCTATCAACTCGGCGAATAACGGACGAAATGTAACGAATAAGCACTTTTTCGATAGCTTTTGAGCAGATCTTCAAAAGCTATTGAGAAAATATGCGAAAAACTATTCAGAATTCGTTCCAGCGTTCGAAATTCAGAATCTCCAGTGATATTTTGAATAAAACGAGTAATGCGCCTTCAAATCGCCTTTGCGTGTTTCGCGTGCTTTTCCTTGCGCGTTTGCCGTGAGTTTCGGAAGCTTGGGGTGGTGTGAATGAATGAAAGAAGCGAGGAATGACATTTAAAGTGAAACACTTGAGCTAAAGAAAACAGATGTTTTAAGTAGGCGGAAGTGATAATCATCGCAAGACAATGATAGGAAAGTGAACAAGCGCGAACATTGCATGAAGAAGAAGAATGACGCTTATGCTTATGCGCTCACTCTTATGCGCTTTCGCTTATGCGTTTATGCTTAGCGGTTATGCGAAAGAACAATCAACTGACTGGCGGGGGAACGTGATAATCATCGCAACTCATGATATCGACAGCAGAAACGAGGTAAAGAGAAAGAGAACAAACGAGAACATCGCATGCGAACGTAGTGGGGTGACAGCTAGTGACAGACAGTGGTGGAAACCATTGGAAGCTTATAATAACTAAATGTAAGAAGCGTGTTTATTAGTTTGCTTTCTGCCAAGGAGAGAATGCATTGCAACGCGACAATGACAACAAAAAGGCTTGCACAAGTTAAAGGACCGCTGAAATAGAGGAGTGGATTACAAAAAGAACCGAAAACGAAAGGCTCCGCGACGTTTCGCCACGTGACATTTCGAAACAGTGACATTTCGAAACACACGTCGATTTCGAAACTGTGACGTTTCGCTACTGTGACGTTTCGAAACTAGAAATTTCGAAACACGACGTTTCGAAACTGCGACATTTCGAAACCGGACTTTTCGCAACCAGAAATTTTCAAACGTTATTGAAAAAATCCAATATTTCTATGAAATAGGTTCGAAAACAATTCAAATTCAAAAATATGCATTAGTTGCGAAAAGCCCGGTTTCGAAATGTCGCGGTTTCGAAACGTCGTGTTTCGAAATGTCTAGTTTCGAAATGTCACAGTAGCGAAACGTCACAGTTTCGAAATCGACGTGTGTTTCGAAATGTCACTGTTTCGAAATGTCACGTGGCGAAACGTCGCGGAGCCAAACGAAACAATATCCGGAGAAGAAAGGCAATGACTATCAGAATTTGAGGCTAGGCATACGAAGATTAAAACCGCCCTAATAACAAGTTTTCATTTTTAACAAAACAATTTGATGTTTTCTAAAGCAGAAGCGTGGTAGTGGGAAAGAGAACAAACGAAATATAAACGAAAATCGCGAAAACAATGCATGCGAAAGAAGAGTAGATGAAGACAACTACATAAATACGAAAAGCGCCTTTTAAGAAAGACAATTAAGCAGTTCAACCATGATAAAGAGCGCGAAACAAAAAGTTTGCTTATTACGGGAGGGAAGAAACATTGAATCGCAACAAGCCATTAGAGAGAAAAACACGATTGAGACATCAATCAAGCGTTCACCGTTTCTCTGAAAGCAATGAAGACACTAAATGGAGTGAAAAAGAGACAGAGACATTGAAAAATGATCCCATTAATCGAGAATATGCACACGACTAGTCGAGACTATTGAAAAAGGGCGGTGATAATGGAAAATGATGAGAGAAGAAAAAACAGCTAATGTTGAATGCGACAACAGAAATGCTGATCGAAAGAACATGGAAAGTTAATTGTGTGTGAACGAAGAATTGGTCTAGACGAATCAGTGAGCATCATAGTAACAAAAGCAGAAGCGAGAGTGGGTGAGAAATCAGATTAGGGGCTTATGTTCAATACAAACGAACAGTTAACTGACTGGCGGGGGAACGTGATAATCAACGCAACGCATTGGTGTCGAAAGCAGAAGAGGGGGAAAGAGAACAAACGAGAAGATTGCATGTAGGGGAAGAATGGACGAAAGCGACTGGTGGCAATAATGATTGCAAAGAGAACATAATTGGCGCTCATGCGAAAGATTAATGATAATCATCAAAAATCATGATATTATCGACAGCAGAAAGCAGAACCTAATGTTGATAGAACGTGATAGAGTGCCACTTTATATTACACATCTATGAGAAATCGAAATTTACAAATTGAAACGAGAGAAGCATTGAGTTGGGAGTTTATACAGAAAGACTGTTAGGAATGTTAAGAAAACGAAATAATGAACGAGTATGTAGCTGGAGAATAAGAAAGACGATTGCTTCTTCATCTCCGAATGAAAAGAACCGATAAGAAGAGAATGGATTCTCCCGTTTGCAAATTGAAAGAACATAAACGTTGAGAGATAAATAACAACTTTTCATCCGTATTCTCATGCTGTCAGTTCTTTCAATATGCAAGCATAAAAACTCATTCTCTTTTATTGTTTCCTATTTTATAGAAAAACTTCTCTTTCTGTTCTCAAGCATTAATCCATCACTGCAAATGAATCAAAATTACTTCAGCGTATTTTCCTTGACGACCCATGGATATTTTGCAATAATTGAAATTGAATTCGGAGGAATGTCAGCTTTCGATTTGTATAGGTCTCATGCCAAAATTTCATGTCTGACCGCTCTCTAGTTACTTCAAAAATCAGTCAAATGATCAACTGAAAAAATTGGTTACCGAACTGTGTCACTGATGGGTTCGTAGAGATTGATGGATTCGTAGAGACATGTCGAAGAAAGATCAAATTATTGGATGGGTCGAGGAGTTGAAGAACGAGCTTGAATCGGAATTTCAGACAATACAGAGAAAGGGAAACTATATGGCTTTGGAGTGAATTGTAAACTAGGAAAAGTGGTTCGAAATATGTCTTAGAATTGTTCTGCATCTTCTGGAAGCAACTCTGTCGGTCTGGTAATACAAATGAGATGACTAGATGAAATAATAGAAAATATGAAAGAACAATTTGCATTTTCAGATGGGAATGATGGTTGATGGTTCAGAAGTGTATCTTGGAAAACCAGAGGAGAATCCAGAGTACAGAGAAACGTTCTTCTTCGATTTCAGGTGACTCACAGGTTGGCTCGATGTAGGTGCTCTGGCTTCTCTTGGTGAGGAGGAAGCATATGGTCAAAAGAATGATCAGAAGAGTAATCATAATGACAACAAGAGCCAAAATGAAAATGGAGTTGATCCCGGATGGTTGAACTGGAGCTGGTGTTCTGGTGACAGTTGTTGCTCTTGGGATCATCGAAGTTGACAAAGTAGTTGTGGTCGTAGTGGTAGTAGTAGTGGCGGTAGTAGTGGAGCTGGTAGTGGTAGTTGGCTTGGTTGTTCGTGGCTTCGTACATCTGGATCCAATTAATCCCTCGTCGCACTCGAAACTGGCCTCCACGAGAACAATTAGAGTCAGCAATGGTTCGCGAGAAAAAACGGATAACTGTGATTTAGAAAATACAGTAACTAACAAGAGATAACGAAATCAGCTATCCTAAGATGAGTCAGTTGGTGTCTGATTAAGTATGGTCCATACTGTATGGAGGAATGAAGACCGTGGAATTGAGAAAAGTTAAGTTAATTGAGTAGAGACAATAGAAAGAAGAGGCGAGGAGAGATCAGGAAGAATCGGAAATAAACAGAAAATGAGAAGAAACAATGATATCCTCAAAAGTGACATGTCTTTGCTTGGATTTCTAGTAGGAAGAGTCAAAAGGACTGATTTGTTTTATTCAAGTTCAGGAGACACCATCAAATTGGAAAATTCAAATGGAAGAATGGAGGTCAAGCAAACATGAAACAAGGTTCGTCAGAAAGAGAAAACTGTATCTAAAAGGAAATGGGACTCATTAAAAAATGGGATAAGTAAAATTGATCCTTCTTTCCCTTGTGGTACATTACAGATCGGATTTCTGCTTTTCAGTCTCAATATACTTCCTCCCCTATCTAGAACACAAAGATTTGAAATCGTAGGAATCTGAATGGATCCAAAAATCGAATCCTCGTAAAGTTCAAAACTCTCAAATCTGTGTTACGGTCGTTATCTCTTGTCAGGTATTCTCTAAATCACAGTAATCCGTTTTTCTCGCTAACCATTACTGACTCCATTTATCATTCCCATCGAGAGTCTCTGAAGATCCATCTGTCCAGGGATGATAGAAGTTTTCGTGATTGTGTCTCCCAAAGATCTACGGTCTCTCATGAAGATAAATTAAGACAGAACATGTGAAAGAGTAGAATACTCGAAACTGTTTCTTCCTCTATCGATGACTGTGTTATCAGCAGAGAATACAAACAATCGAACATCAAGAGATTAGACTGAAAGAAAGTTGAGAGAGAATAAATAGTTTCTCTTTTTCCATCTGACAGCTTCTTGAAAACACCAATTCACTCCCACTAATCCCATTGATTGTCCTGAAATCAAACGGTTGGAATCTCTCATTGTCCTGTCGATCCCAAATCTGGAAAGCAGACCATTCGGTATCTCATTCCTCTCTTTTCCATTTGCAAAATAAACCTCGAACTCAGTTAAGTTTTCTTTTCATTTCAATCGTTGTCTCTGATCTACCTAAAACAACTAACACAAGCTCATTCATGTCGGCATCTGTCTGTCATGTTCTATTCTTCCCAGCCAACACAACTGAGCATACAAATTATGGAAAATCAATAGATTAGGCTACCACTGAAAGAAAGTCAAGAGAGAATAAATAGTTTCTCTTTTTCCATCTGACAGTTTCTTGAGCACACCAATTTCCTCCCACTAATCCCATTGATTGTCCTGAAATCAAACGGTTGGAATATCAACTCCAGTAGCCCACCAAATCATTTCCAACTCTCACCCTACCCAACTCGCTCAAATGCCGACCCAAATCTTCGTCCCGTGATTCCAAGCTGGCACGTCCAATTTAAGAAACGGTTGCATTAGAAGCCGAGAAGTTGTAAATTGGAATGATAGAAGTTTTCGTGTCTGCGTCACCCAGAGATTTACGGTCTCTTATGAAGATAGATTAAGACAGAACATGTGAAAATAGTAGAATACTCGAAACTGTTTCTTCCTCTATCGATGACTGTGTTATCAGCAGAGAATACAAACAATGGAAAATCAATAGATTAGGCTGTCACTGAAAGAACGTCGAGAGAGGATAAACAGATCCACGGATGACACTTGATCAAAGCCTGAGTCTTCAGATCTTGGTATGTTTTTTCTCTTCCATACTTCGTTTGTTCGCTTTTACTTGTCAACGGTTTTCCCAAATTTTCAGTCGATTTCACACTGAACCACAGCATTCATCTGTTACTTTTCTATAATTGTGGTTTCATTTTAATGCACATTCCTTTCTTTTTGATTCGACATTCTTCATGTTTCTTGCTCCATGCGATATCAATTTGGTCTCCACTACTAACACCTGTCCTTTTAGACTATTGGTGTGGAGAGCCAGGAGTGTTCTTATCCGAACTCTGTTCCCCCTATAGAAATGATTCATTTCGAACTTAAGCCCGGTTATCAAGGAAGCATCAGTCTCTCTCTATGTTAGCCTCTCTAAACTGTATCTCTAATGGACTATTCATTAGCCTACCTGGATCTGCCTCCTGGTTTCTTGTTGTTACTAGAATCGCTGATGATTCACCAGAATCCTCTCCTGTCCCTCCGCATTCTGCATGCCACAATACTGAATGACCCCCTCATATCTGGACACTCTTCCTCCACTTATCGTACCATCCCCTTATCAGACTCATTTCTCACTACCACCCTAATGGACTCGCTTACCTAAATTCGGACTCAAAACCATTCATGGCTCTTGTATGACTTCTCAACTATCTGGACTCCCTCCTTCCCGACTTCATCTACCGTAACACTATTTCGTAATTCTAGACTGATTCCTCATTTCTTCGCTAATATGCTTACAATTCCAAAGTTCCCTTCTTCCCTCTCTAATTGGATTATTCGGGAATCTAAATTTCAGATCATCAACATCTATCATTCGGACACTTTGATACCAACGGTAGTCTCCTCTGAACATCTGTCTTTATACTTTTTCCAATATAATAATACATTTTGCCAATGAATTTGTCTTTACTTAAGCCTAGTCTCGCCTTTCAAAGTTGTTCGTACTTTTCGGAATCCTGGGATCTGTATACTCGATAAGATGCACACAAGATGCTTAGCTGTAATCAATGCATTATTTGTCGAAATGACATGAAGACAAACGTGAATGTTATAATAGAATCTTAGAATTAGAATCCTCACCCGATTTCCTTTCACTTGATCTCGCATAGTTACCTGTACGACTAGTGTGTTAATGGTCAATAATTACTTGAGCACCAGCCAGCGTTAGGCAAGATTAATCAATATCTCATCAGACGAAATAACATGAAAACAGGATTGAATGTTATACCGTTAGATTTCACATAAAATTTCCATTCATTTGAGCCTAGTCTCGTCTTTCGTAGTAACATGTACGCTTAGTTTGCTTTTGATCCGTACATGCGTGAGCTGCGAACAACTGCAGACAACACTGCAACGTTGCGGACAACGTTCGTTAGCAGTAATCAAAGCCTTATTTTCCGAAATGAAATGAAAGCATAGGAAACGTTATACCATTAGAATCCCCGTTAAATGGTCTTTCTTTTGAATCTATTCTCGACTTCCCTTCTATCTTATACGATTAGTGTGTTTCAGATCCATATAAGGATAGGAAAGTGAACAAGCGCGAACATTGCATGAAGAAGAAGAATGACGCTTATGCTTATGCGTTTATGCTTAGCGGTTATGCAAGAGAACAATCAACTGACTGGCGGGGGAACGTGATACTCATTGCAATTCATGATATCGTCAGCAGAAGAGATGCGGTGAGAAAGAGAACAAAGGATGCGAACGTAGTGGGGTGAAAGCTAGAAGCAACTGCTTGAAACCATTGGAAGCTTATAATAACTAAATGTAAGAAGCGTGTTTATTAGTTTGCTTTGTGACAAGGGGAGAACGGAGAACCATTCTGCGACTTGAAAATTTTCGAAAACCGAAGGAATTTAGGCCAGATCGGCGAATGCAAGAATTCTGCAAATCTCTACCAGGAGAAGAATATTGAGTGACGTCTTGGATTAACAACTTCCTTAAGAGAACCAGTGTGGATAACTGTCATGCGCTTATTGCTTTCGTAATTATCTTTTCCTCTTATAAAACAACATATTTTTGAAACAAAAATTTATTTCAACAACAAGACCCGAGCTTATTCGTGGTCGCTTCCGTTGTCCTCTCCGTCATTGATGTGGAAGTATCTGACCTCATAGGGGTTCTTGTTGACAGCGACCACACGGAGTCAGTCACGGAGAGAGTTTCTCTTGAGGTATCTGAAAGCAAAAAGTTAAAATAAGGAAGAATTGAAAAGGGATTACCTCTTGGAGAATGGGATCTCGGAGATGACGGAGACCTTGGATTTTCCGGCCTCGATCTTGATTCGGTCTTTCCGTTGACCTTGATCTTTTCGTTGAAGAAAGCTTCCTGAAAATAACCACTGCTTATTAGGTGTCATAATAACCCTTATCATTACGATAGAGACGGAAACTCTATCGACTAGATGAGGCTGCACAGGCGAGTGTAACACTTACGAGATCCTCGATTCTGAGAATTCCGTCCTCAACTGGGTTCTTGCACTCAACGTTGAACTTGAGATGCACCTTCTTCTTGCGAAGAGCCTTCTTGGTAGACTTAGCGTGTGGCTTAGCGACCATGATTACCTGAAATAGAGGATTGGATTAGTAAAAGAACCGAAAAACGAGCAAAGATCCGAAGAAGAAGTGGGGGAAAGAGAACAAACGAGAACAAATGGGCTAGCTAGAAAAAACATGTGGAAACAATTGAAGGCGTTCTGTGAAGGCCAACATGAGAATATTCGTAATGCTTGTTCATCTGCAATCATTGAAGAGCAAAAAGGGAACTAGATGAAAACGCAGATACAGCGCTCTTACGAATCGCTTGAGTGCCAGCCCTAGGTAAAGTATAGAAGCAACTTCAGTTGAAACGGTACATACGAAAAGCTGTTTAGTGATGATGGTAGAATGTATCAACACCAGAAAAAAAACAAAAAGTTTGTTTATAACGGGAGGGAAAAAACATTGAATCGCAGCATGTCATTAGAGAGAAAAACGCTATTGAGACATCAACACGTGTTCACCGTTTCTCTGAAAGCAATGAAGACACTAAATGGAGTGAAAAAGAGACAGAGACATTGAAAAATGATCCCATTAATCGAGAATATGCACACGACTAGTCGAGACTATTGAAAAAGGGCGGTGATAATGGAAAATGATGAGAGAAGAAAAAACAGCTAATGTTGAATGCGACAACAGAAATGCTGATCGAAAGAACATGGAAAGTTAATTGTGTGTGAACGAAGAATTGGTCTAGACGAATCAGTGAGCATCATAGTAACAAAAGCAGAAGCGAGAGTGGGTGAGAGAGCAGACTTGACGCTTATGTTCAATACAAACGAACAGTTAACTGACTGGCGGGGGAACGTGATAATCGTCGCAACTCATGATATCGACAGCAGAAACGAGGTAAAGAGAAAGAGAACAAACGAGAACATCGCATGCGAACGTAGTGGGGTGACAGCTAGTGACAGACAGTGGTGGAAACCATTGGAAGCTTATAATAACTAAATGTAAGAAGCCTGTTCATTAGTTTACTTTGTGACAAGGGGAGAATGCATTGCAACGCGACAGTGACAACAAAAAGTCTTGCACAAAATAGCAGCGACATTTCTGCGCTTTAGCGTGGTTGTGTTTGCGGAAGTTGCGAAGTATGCCCTCGTGTAGTCCTCTCGGACAACTGAGTATTTTTTTATCTCTTGTCGTTGCTTGTCACAAAGCAAACAAATGAACACGCTCCTTACATTTAGTTATTATAGGCTTGCAAGCATACAGTTACTATAAGCTTCTAATGGTTTCAAGCAGTTGCTTCTAGCCTACACCCCACTACGTTCGCATGCGATGTTCTCGTTTGTTCTCTTTCTCTTTACCTCGTTTCTGCTGTCGATATCATGAGTTGCGATGATTATCACGTTCCCCCGCCAGTCAGTTGATTGTTCTTTCGCATAACCGCTAAGCATAAACGCATAAGCGAAAGCGCATAAGAGTGAGCGCATAAGCATAAGCGTCATTCTTCTTCTTCATGCAATGTTCGCGCTTGTTCACTTTCCTATCATTGTCTTGCGATGATTATCACTTCCGCCTACTTAAAACATCTGTTTTCTTTAGCTCAAGTGTTTCACTTCAAATGTCATTCCTCGCTTCTTTCATTCATTCCTTTTTCTCGTTTCTCATTTTGACATCATGCTTTGCGATGATGCTTATTCAAACAGCGTTCCGATCACCCACCTAGTTTCACTGTTTGTGCAATCGTTGCAATGTTTCTTACTAGTTTTTCTTTGTTGTAAATCTTGATGATGGCAAAAATGTGCGTGCAAGTCCACGTCCTTTCAATAATTGTTCCGAGCCTATTCCGTTCGTATGCGATAATACTAAGTGCTGTCTGCTTTTTTCGACTAGTGTCTTGTTTAGCTTGAGTGTCATTTCACTTCAAAAGACATTATGTTCTTCGTTCATTCGTTCGAGTTTCTCTCTATTATCTTGTCTGTTAATGTAATCAATGTTTCTTCTTTCAGAACGCTTCAATCGTCGTCACTACACCGGCCAGCAGCAGCAGCAACAACAACTAAAAGGATATTCTTGAGCAAGTTTAATTTCAGTTCGAGCTTTGTTGGTTAAAATTTTACAGAGAAGAGGCGAATTCAAAGTGAGCCAGATAACGACGGAGAAGATGAAAATCGGGAAGACGAGGAGCAGGACGATGATAACGAAGATGCCGAGGATCCCGAATCGGACGAAGAGGAAGAAGACTCGGTAGTTCAGATGACTCGGATTCGGTGAATTCAGTCTGAAAATGGATGATATTGACAGCTGATTTGAAAGCGAAGTGTTATGAATAATGAAGAGAATTGTCCATTAATCCTTCTGTAACCACTCTTGTCATTACATTCTCACTACGAGAGAATGCAATAACAGGAGTGATTACAGAAGGATAAATGGACATTTCTCTTCATTATTCATAACACTTCGCTTTCAAATCAGCTGTCAATATCATCCATTTTCATTGATTTTCTCAATTTTCGGGTCATCTTGAGGTGTTTTCGACTAAGGATTGTTGCATTTTCAAGGATTTAAAGAAGAATCAACCGATTCGCTGGTAGATTTTTACGGTTAGTCACTCAAGAACAGAAAATTCTTCTCCGATATAATTTTGAGGTTCTTCTAAGAACATGACAAGATGCAACAACTTCCAAATTTCCTTTTGATACTCCGTGGCTCATGATGGAGAGAAGAGCAAGAAGAGGTAAGAACTGGTGAGTTTGAATTGATCACTTGTGTTGTCCATTGTCTTCTTCCTTCACATCTTCACTTTCCTTTGAACAGTCAGTGGTAGTTGGCCAACAATATGCCATCTATCCTCTCCGTTCATGGTTGGAAGTGCTCATGTGTAATTGTTTTCTTTTTGCATCTTCTATTTATGTTATTCGTATCCAATTCACCCATTTGATCTGTCATTCTTTCAGCTATACACATTACTTCTAGCCGTTTTCAGAAGACCACATGCACAAATTTTTCTGTGTATTTATGATTCATGGAGAAAATAAAGCAGTTTACCTGCTCTATGCAGAATGTTCGTGAATCATATCTGCTACAGTACACATCAACGTCTAGTATTACACAAAAGGCGATGAGAGATCGGGAAGACTCGGAAATAAACAGAAAATGAGAAGAAACCATGATATCTTCAAAAGGAGATTTCAGGACAATCAATGGGATTAGTGGGAGTGAATTGGTGTTCTCATGAAGCTATCAGATGGAAAAAGAGAAACGATTTATCCTCTCTCTCTCTCGTCTTTAAGTGGTATAGAGGCTCTGCAATTCATGGGAATGATAAATGGAGTCAGTAATGGTTAGCAAGAAAAACGGATTACTGTGATTTAGAGAATACAGTAACAAGAGATAACGAAATCAGCAATCCTAAGGTCAAAAGTAATTTGGTATCTGATTAAGTATGGAGAAAAGAAGACCACGGAATTGAAATATTAATTTAATTTGAGAAAAGTAGAGACAAAAAAGGCAAGGAGAGATCAAGAAGAATCGGAAACAAACAGAAAATTAGAAGAAACATTGATATTCTCAAAGGAGGCAAAGGTGACATGTCTTTGCTTGGATTTCTAGTAAGAAGAGTCAAAAGGATTGCTGATCATATTTTTTATTCATTGTTAGGGATTCAGGAGACACCATCAAATTGGAAAAATTGGAACTTTGAAGATTCTGGACAAATGGATCTTTAGAGGCTTCAGGGGCTCTGCAAGTCATGAGAATCAGACTCATTCAAGTGAAAGTATAGAGACGGGAAAAGATCAACACGTGGAAATGTACCGGAGAGGGAAAAGGATCACCGGAGAATTGGAGTTAGCAATGTTTTACCAAGACAAAAGAGTTACTGTGTGCGAGAGGAATACTGTGGTTTAGAGAGTACCGTAACTAACAGGAGATAACGAAATCCTTACAAAACTAAGAAACATTCCATGTAACATATATTATGTAATGTCTTCGATTACCGTCAGTCTGCTTTTGTTTCATTCAATGCTAATATTGCTAGTTCCTAAAGTCAATATGTGTCTGGGTTAACATGATTTATTGAGGGATAAGTTAGAAGCTTGCTCTCTGCTTATATAGTAGAAACATACAAAAAGAATAGAAGGTATGAGAATATATCATACAGTTCCAAACAAGAACCAAATCCCAGTCCTTCGTAATCATTTGTTCGTTCTGAACACAAAAAAAATCACAAAAAGAGTATTTTCAATGTGATGCAGTAGTCATTAACTACTGTAAGGGATAGGTTATCCCTTATTAGGCATCTGTAATTAGAATTACAGATACAGTTACAGTATCTCCCATAAGTCTCTAGTTTGATAGAAGCTTTCTCCTTTGACCGGTGACGCATACCAGATGCCTCTAAGATCAAAGGAGGCGAATTCCTCTATCTGTCCAGGACAGGCGAGCCGCGCTCTCCGCGGAACGCATGCTCTCTCTTCCTCACAGTTACTAACAGTTTTTCTTACAGAAGCCGACGAGGAAGCCTCAATCTCTGACTGCCTGACACCCTCCAGTTCTCCATGCTCTTCACACCCCATCGTCAACACCTACACCATTCCGATCGAAGCTTCTGCCCACACAATCTCCGCCCCTTGGGAGCGACTACAAAAGCCAGGATGAAAGCCGGGACGTGGCTCGGAATCGAGGCCGGAACGTCACTAAATTATGGTCGTTTTATCTTGTAACTTTATCTCTACTTTTCTCTTCTTCTGACCATCTCGATCCCTCATTCTCCCACCCATCTCTTTTCGATCCTCAAAACCTCTCTCGTTCAGTTTACGGTTTGCCTTGTTCATTCTCTCATTATTCCATTAGATGTCTTCCCTTTACCACTTAATAAATGATGAGCCGAGAAACCCCTCGTTCTAGGCTTGGGACCTCAGAAAGAGGCCCGTACACTTCACTGGTAGCAGCGAGTTCCGGTCTGCCTCGGCACAGACCACCCTTTCGAGGGCCCTTTTTAGATCCACCCCTCCTTCCTTAGGTCCCAGTCTAGTCTATGATTTTGAGAGTTTTTGAATGAGAATGAGAATAGTTTAGGTTTTCCGAGCCCCACATCTTTTAGGTTAAGTAAGCTCGTCTTTCCCCCTTTTAAGTCGTTTTGAATTCGTGATTGTTGATTTTCGTTTCGTTTAAATCTTAGCTAAGTCGGCGAGTAAATCTTGGAGACGGTTCCCAAGTCGTGAAATCTTAGAATCGGACTAAGTCGTTTTTGAGTTGAGTTTCGTGAGTAAATCTTGGATTGGTTCCAAGTCGTTAAATCTTGTGCCTAACGAACACAAGTCGTTAAATCATGTGGAGCGCCACATGTAGGGGTTGATATTAGGAAGTGTAGTTATTTTAGTTTTCTATACTAGGTAAACTTCTAGGACCTAGGGCCCAATTGGCCCTAGAAGTTAAGCTTAGGTTTAAAATTTTTCTTTAAGCTCCCTTAAGATGTGGTTAGTTAAGTTATAAGTTGAGCAGTTAAATCTTCCTCCCGAGCAATCTTCCGATTTCCGATGTATTCTATAATTATCCACGCTTCCACCCTGTTTTCTTTCTCGTATTTTTCTTCTTGTCTCCTCTTTAGTTATCTTTTGAATTTCTAAATTGAGTTAAGACTTTATTAGGACACCTTCCCTAAGAATTTCCTCTTCTTCTTTTCCATCCAGTTATTAATTTTCGCTTTTTCTTGTTATCTAAGATTTTCATCTAAGTAAGGCTCTTTTGATATCATCACTAGTTATCTTTTCTTTTATCAATTCATATTATCTTGAGATCTTGCTACCACTAAAAAGTATCAGGTTACCAATCTTTTGATTACGATCTCTTAGTGTCTCTCTAGCCTTAATTCAAATTTGTTTACTTTTGCGGCTGCCTCAAGCTAGCCTCGGAAGTGTAACAAGAATTGTGGTAGCATAGGAACATGAGTCATACGTCTTCTATCCCTCATCACGCGTCCTTTTTGAGTCTTCTCTTCTATCCCTTCTTCTTTGTCCTAGGTTCCTCTTTCTGTCCTCACTGTTAGTCGCCTCTTCAAATTTTCTGTCGTCGTCTTTTCAAATAAAAGAGAGGGACTACAGTTTTAGGATTTCTTTTATGGTTCCTAAGCTTACGCGTGCGAACCATTTAATATCTCCTTTCAGACTCCGTTCAAGACAGCCGAGTTTTTGCATGTTACCGATACACCCGTCAACTTCTGGCGGCCCACAGGCGCCGCCTCAACCTGCAGCCGAGGATCCCACCAGCTCCAGCTCAGCCTCCATCAACGCCAATCGTGACGGCTCCGAAGAATCCGACACCGATGACCTCGTTCTCCATACCGACACCTGCTTGGGGAACTATCGGGCCACCGTCACGCCAAGAGGAGAGCAAGTGATCAACCTGAAGGACGCGATGGTGTTGGACCTCACCGCCATCCACCAAAGGATGGGCCTGCTGACCAAGCTTTCCGCCGACCGGATCGAGGTGATCGAGGATCGCCTCAAGGAAGTCGAAGGTAAGTTGGGGGGCTTAGACGCCCAAATTTCCCCTACCCTTAGGACCCCCCTTCGACAGCCCCCGCTAGGTAAGCCTCCGACAGATGTTCCGGAGACCCGGGAGACGAGCAGTTCTCACAGACGAACTGCGTCTTCCCAAGATGAGGTCACTCCCCCCGCAGCGACTAAGGCCCCAACCATTAGCGTTCTTGGAGAAAAGGTGGCATCCAATGTCCCCGTATTTAAGGGGGCCCCAAACGAGAATTTTGCCACCTTTATCCGGTCGTTTGACGACCACGCCAACGCAGCCAAGACCACCTTACAGGACGGTGAGAAACGCGCTGTTTTATTAACCTTCTTGAAAGAATATGCGAGGGACAAGGCGCAAGAACTGCTGGAGGTTGAGCCGGATGCAACGTATCCGAGGGTCGTCGAGTTCATGAAGGGGGCCTTCCAGGATCCTTCGCGCGCTGAGATGGAGAGGCAGCAGCTGCGTCAGTGTAAGCAGACCGCGAGCGAGTCGGTAGACTCCTTCTGCGCGCGCATCAGAAGGCTGGCCCAGAACGCCTATCCTGACAAGTCCAACAAGGAAGTTCAGGATCAGGCTAAGGAAGCCTTCGTGGACGGCCTGCTGCCGAACATCAAGTTCCACGTCAGAGGAGTCTCACCGACGACGTTCCAAGACGCGATAAACGCCGCGATTAAGTTCGAGCTGCTGCTAATAGAGGCCGCGAAAGGAAACGCAGCCATGCCGCTAGGTATGGCGATCTCCCCCTCAGCGCCGAACCTTTCCCCGGTGGCCCAGTTCACGGCGCCCCCAGTAAACACGCCACAGCCGCACTATCAGCAGCCCGCGTACCAGCCGTACCAACAGCAAGCGGCCCAACGAAGTTATCAGCGGCCGCAGCAACAGCGCTTCCAGCAGCAGCCTAGGAGAACAGCTTGTTATGAGTGTGGTCAGGAAGGCCACTTCGCGGCCGAATGCAGGCGCCGCAATCAACAGCAACAGCGCTACCAGCCGCCTAGGTACAACAATAGGCAGCGCAACTACCGCAGCCAGCGCCCGTACTTCCCGGTCCTCGTTAAAGGTGGAAGGTGTAAGGGATACTAGTATCCTAGTATCCCTTAGGTTTTATGTCTCATTTACTAATCAGACACTGTTCTGATGACTCTCAAACTGTTAGGCTGACTTTCTTGGACTTTGCTCACTGACGCATACATTCCAATGGATACATCTCGACGATATTGCTTTGGACTATGGACCGTTTTTCTCTACGTTTCCTGCGCCTCCCGTGGTCTCTCTCTCTACAATCAGCTGAAAGCCGCCGCCTCATGGACTGTTCCCGCAACCTGCGTCTCCATCATCTGGGAAACACTGGCTCAACTGGAATTCGCTGTCAACAGATGCTCACTGGACTCTGCCCCAAGATGCCTGTACACCTCCGCATTCCCATGGCACGTCACCCACCCGCACAGTCTGCATTCCAACCGTCAGCTCAAGCTCCGCCCCAATTCCAGCGCCGAGGGACAGTATAAATAGGCCGCGGATGGTTCAATCGAGGCCTTCTCCTAATTTCTCTGTATTTTATGTGTTTGAATTGCCTACTTAATAAATTAGTAATTATCACAAAGCCCTGTGCAGCCTAGAACCTTTATTGGTAGCAGCGAGTGAGGCCGGCAAGAGCCCGGCCAATTAAGTACGATCCACCACTGCACAGGGTTTCATTAGGTAGAATGAGTTTAGACTTTTGAGGCAATGTTAAGAGATCCAGTGCATCTCCTAGTTTTTGTGAGTTTCAGTAGACTGTAGGAGTTAAGACCCTAGACAGAACATTAATGAGTAACTACCTCAGTTAAAAAATCAACTGAGTTCTCCTTTGAAAGTAATTTTCGCCGTCTAATGAGTCGAGTTTGTTGAAGAAAGTTGAGGTGAATTTCCTACGCTAGTTCGTTTCTGTTTATTTATTAAGGTTAGCCTGCAGAAGAATGTTGAGGTTGAGTTCCAACATTAGTTCGCACCGTGGTCGTGGTGGTTTTTGGATTTTTGTTTATCCTGCAGAAGAGTGTTAATAGTGTAACGATCGTCGTAGTCTAGGTGTACACCATAGTTTTTGGTTTCCTCTCTTCACTTTGTCCGTCGTCGTAATTTGTTTTCTTTTCGTTGTTACTTGTTCAAGTCTTGTAGTTCCGTTCTGTCTAGTGGAGATTCTGACGCCAGAACCGTTCGGGTTCTTGGGATGTCCGAAGATCCTTTTCCTCATGGCCCATCGAGTACGATTGGAGTTCTTGTTGAGGAAAAAGGCCCAGCGCGCCTTCCATTTTTTTTTCTCAAGCGTCCATACACCTTCGTTTTGTCTGATTATCTAAATGGTCCGCTTCTCGTGATATCAGGAGATCTCTCCCTTCTCAACTCATCTGTTTCCAATGGAGTTCCTTCCACGAAGATAGGCCGGTCAGCGCCTTCCATTTTACATATCGTTTCGTTGTCCACATTTCTTCGTTTTGGCAGACTATCGATGTTAGTAGCTAAGTCTTCGGGACAAGTGCTGATACTGTCTGGAACGGAAACTGATGTTTCCTCCTCCCTTTGACATTCAGAAAAGCTCAATGCCTAAAGACTTGCCTTTCGGTAGAAAACTTGTGGCCACTGCCCTCACTAATTTCCTTCCAACTCTTGAATTCTTTCAAGCTACCCTAGCATCAGAGACCATGTTCACAATTCGAACCGGCAGGATCCGTTATTTTTCTAGTCAAGTTACCGAACCTTGGCTAACTCAACTTATCACCTCACACACTTGGAGAGATAGGATACTTTCCTTGTTTTAGGACCAGGGACGGTCCTCGTTAAAGGTGGGAGGTGTAAGGGATAGGTTATCCCTTATTAGGCATCTGTAATTAGAATTACAGATACAGTTACAGTATCTCCCATAAGTCTCTAGTTTGATAGAAGCTTTCTCCTTTGACCGGTGACGCATACCAGATGCCTCTAAGATCAAAGGAGGCGAATTCCTCTATCTGTCCAGGACAGGCGAGCCGCGCTCTCCGCGGAACGCATGCTCTCTCTTCCTCACAGTTACTAACAGTTTTTCTTACAGAAGCCGACGAGGAAGCCTCAATCTCTGACTGCCTGACACCCTCCAGTTCTCCATGCTCTTCACACCCCATCGTCAACACCTACACCATTCCGATCGAAGCTTCTGCCCACACAATCTCCGCCCCTTGGGAGCGACTACAAAAGCCAGGATGAAAGCCGGGACGTGGCTCGGAATCGAGGCCGGAACGTCACTAAATTATGGTCGTTTTATCTTGTAACTTTATCTCTACTTTTCTCTTCTTCTGACCATCTCGATCCCTCATTCTCCCACCCATCTCTTTTCGATCCTCAAAACCTCTCTCGTTCAGTTTACGGTTTGCCTTGTTCATTCTCTCATTATTCCATTAGATGTCTTCCCTTTACCACTTAATAAATGATGAGCCGAGAAACCCCTCGTTCTAGGCTTGGGACCTCAGAAAGAGGCCCGTACACTTCACTCTACTGATGATTTTCTGCAAGTTTCAATCGAATACAATTCCTGGGAGATATTATAAAATTCACGCTGACTACTGTGCAGAGGACCCGTTTAGGACTGTTTTGAGTTCTCTGATCTGATTTGAAAAACGGAAACTTTCAGAATTTTGATAGCTAATGAGCGCAATACAGAAATAAACGATTGGTAAGTCCAACTATTGAAGATTCCAAGTCAGAAGTGAATCAGGTGCGGATTTAGTGCCTTCTGCCTTGAATGAAGATCTGGAAGTATAGTTTATGAATATAGAATGAATCTTTTATATGTCAGAAAAGGAGGAGGATCTGAACCTTTCGAGTAGCACAACTTCCAATTTCGAATTGGGACAATCTGGGGGAGATAAGTCAAAGTTTCAATCAGATTTAATACTCTACTAGATTCAATACTTTCAATAATTTTGAGAGGAATCCATTTTTCCATTTGAATTTTCCAATTTGATGGTGTCTCCTGAATCCCAAGCAATGAATAAAAGAATATGATCAGCAAGCCTTTTGACTCTTCTTACTAGAAATCCAAACAAAGACATGTCACCTTTGCCTCCTTTGAGAATATCATTGCTTCTTCTCATTTTTTGTTTATTTCCGATTATTTTTGATCTCTCCTCGCCTTTAATTTAATTTTTTTTCAATTCCATGGTCTTCTTTTCTCCATACTTAATCAGACACCAATTGACTCATGTTTTGACATTAGGATAGCTGATTTCGTTATCTCTTGTTACTGTATTCTCTAAAGCACAGTAATCCGTTTTTCTTGCTAACCATTACGGACTCCAACTATCATTCCCATCGAGAGCCTCTGAAGATCCATTTGTCCAGGGATGATAGAAGTTTTCGTGCTTGTGTCTCCCAGATATCTACCATCTCTCATGAAGACAGAACATGTGAAAATAGTAGAATACTCGAAACTGTTTCTTCCTCTATCGATGACTGTGTTATCAGCAGAGAATACTGTGAAAGGGAAGATTCTCTTCCTTTTCTTTCTTGTTCATTCTGCCCGAGTACAGTCTCTTGGGACGACAATTATTCGTACAGCGGAGCCGACACGCGTATGTAATTGAGTATTGACAGTTTAAGGGAAAGATGATGACTTTCCTATTAGGCTTATTTACTCATGCCTTATGCGGGTCGACGGAGCGTCGTATAGTTGGAGCCACTTGAGAATGTATAGTTGAAAGGACGACTAAGCTCCGCCCCTTTAGTATAAAAGGCTAACGCAATAACATAAACATTAGTCAAGGATCTCCATCTGAAGGGAGAAGTATGCTCGTCCCTGTTCTCCCCTATTCTTGTACTCAATAAATGATTCATTTATAAACCAAGGGTTTCATCTACAACCTCTGAACAAGATGTTATGGCACTAACGTTTTCTCGTTCACAATACAAACAATCGAACATCAAGAAATTAGGCTGCCACCGAAAGAAAGTTGAGTTTTTCTTCCCACGTATCCCATTGATTGTCCTGAAATCAAACGGTTGCCATGGAGTCTCTCATTATCTTTATCCTATCGATCCCAAATCTGGAAAGAAAGCCATTCGGTATCTCATTCTCTCTTTGCCGTTCGCAAAATAACCCTAGAACTCAGTCAAATTTTCTTTTCATTTCAATCGTTGTCTCTGATCTACTTAAAACAACAAACATAAGCTCATTCATGTCGGCATCTGCATGTCATCCATGTTCTATTCTTCCCAGCCAACACAACTTCTCGCTAAGATCCGAGATATTTTCGCATAATACTCGCAACTCCAGTAGCCCACCAAATCATTTTCAACTCTCACCCTAACCAACTTTCGCTTAAATGCCGACCCCAATCTTCGCCCCGTGATTCCAAGCTGGCAATTAAAAGAAACGGCTGCATTTGATGAAGCCGCATGACCAGTTCCGTCTCTTTTCCTAACTGCCGAAGTGTATCCCAACTTCCGTCTGCTATCATGAGAGCTTCGCTAAAAGTCTCGAGCAAGATAATGTGCTCATCTCGAAGTATGAAGGTGATGAGGCCTTGTTCACTCCCAACATGTCGAAGAAAGATCAAATTATTGGATGGGTCGAGGAGTTGAAGAACGAGCTTGAATCGGAATTTCAAACAATTCAAAGAAAGGGAAACTATATGGCTTTGGAGTGAATCGGAAACCAGGAAAAGCGGTTCGAAATATGTCTTAAAATCGTTCAGCATCTTCTGGAAGCAACTCCGTCGGTCTCTTGAAATATGAATACAGTAAAGTGCTTCACAATGACGAAATATGCTATTTGCACTAAATCGATTTCAAAGAAACAGCTAGTTTGTATGGTATTGGTTCTGAGAATCTTTCAACGGAAACTATTTAAAATTGAGGGAGATAGTGGACTGGTTCGAATGTCCAACAATCGGGTTACAGTAGTACGGAACATCTATCGAGGTCTGAGACAATATTATAATCCAAAGGTTTTGAATTTGTAGGTGTGACTTGTGAGAGTTCCACTAGAGATGAGCAAGATAATATGCATACTACTCAGATGACCTTTGTGAATATACTGGAATTTGTTCAAAGTAAGGTTCACATTTCCAGAAAATCATCGTCAATTAATGGCCTAATTTTCCAATAAAGGAGGTCCACTGAAACGCAAAACTGAATCGTCGACAACTCAGAAAGGAGATTTTAGCTTATCTTTATTGCTGCTTCTAATGTGTTCAATTGTTTCCAAATAAACCACTGTTCATTATCTCAAATATTTTATACAGGATTTTCACTTCGTCCAGCTAACATTCTCACTCTAATTTTTCAGAAATCCTCGATGAGCTTAAAGTAACCTTAGATTTATTCTCACATCCATCAATAAAACCTCCGTGTTATTTCTAACTTCACAGTGGATTTGTCATCATTCTTTTACAGTTGACCAATTATCCGCACACACGTGGAGCATACATAACGAAACGGTCCAACCGGATGATAACAAATCTGACCTAGTTTTCAAAAATGATGACAGTTATACACCTGGAAAGGGGGTATATAAGGACCTCGAAACTCCAAGGAAACCCGCTCACCTCTCTCAGTTAAGCAAAATGAACTCTCTTATTCTCTTTGCTATCCTCATCTCGACTGTGTCTCCCTCTCGACACCTTCAATTGGATTTCATCTCTTCCACCGACTGTACCATCTAATTCGCCACCGATATTCTTCATGCTCAAATTTTCTGACTGGCCATCGGCGAATCAAGAACGATCAGGTTCTATTCACTCAAGGACACCATCAAAGTCACTTTCACTAGGGACGGAGAAAATGCTCAGGAACAAATCTATCAAATCGAAAAGACTGGAACTCCACAACGTGCTGTCGTTACGCTCAAGGATGTGACTGATCTTGCGGAGGCCAGTTTCGAGTGCGACGAGGAATGCATTGGATCCAGATATACGAAGCCACGAACAACCAAGCAACTACTACCACCAGCTACACTACTACTACCAATACGACCACTACTACTTTGCCAATTTCGATGATCCCAAGATCAACAACTGTCACCAGAACACCAGCTCCAGTTCAACCATCCGGAATCAACTCTATTTTCATTTTGGCTCTCCTTGTCACTATGATTGCTCTTCTGATCATTCTTTTGACCATATGCTTCCTCCTCACCAAGAGAAGCCAGAGCACCTACATCGAGCCAACCTGTGAGTCACCTGAAATCGAAGAAGAACGTTTCTCTGTACTCTGGATTCTCCTCTGGTTTTCCAAGATACACTTCTGAACCATCAACCATCATTCCCATCTGAAAATGCTAATTCTTTTTTTATATTTTCTATTATTTCATCTAGTTATCTCATTTGTATAACCGGTGTTATTTGTTTCCCTGTTATTATCGAATTATAAATACTGTAATAAACCAGTAAAAACTACGACTTTCCCTTCTCGGTGTCTAGTCTCTTGAATCTGCATTTGTTTTTTATAATCTAAATTTTCAGACAGCCACCTGATTGTTCTTGCGTCTTTTCTTTTCATGATGCTTCCTGTCAGTCAGTAAAATAGTTTTATTCCTTGCCTACAATATCCTTGATCTCCCGACAAGACCTTTCACGTTTTTGATTCAATCAAGCTCTTCATGCAAGTTTTCGTCACACTTTGATGTAACTGACTCTTTTTTCAATGCTTCAAATTGTCTCTATTTGGCATATCTCATCTCTTACCTAAGGTCTTCTATATGCTCCAATTCTATGATTTGCGTTGTTTAGAAGATGGGTCAGCAATTGTTTTTCTTAACTTGTTCCATTTTTCCTCAGAAACGAGCATTCTGGAAGACGATAGAGCAGAAAGTAGAAGAGGTGCAGTTGCAAAATCAAACGAACAAACGGATATCAGCAATGTTCTTCAAGAGAGATTCCAATAGTCAATTTAATATAGAAACGAAAAAAGTGTCAATTTCATTATCTGAAACTATCATGTCCTGAGGCAGAGAACCGCACAGGATTACTGTGGTTTAGAGTTCCACTAAATCCAATTCTCATATCTTAAAACATTCATTCTCGTCATCTTCTTCTTATTCATCACGGTCCAGAAGACAGATTGAAAAGTCAGAAGAGGCATTCCATTAGATCTCAAGATGCATTGACTAGTTGTCCTTCTTTTGTTTCCCTCTAACGAGTATGACATCTGAATCCACTGAATCCACGTCTTCTGAACTTGTGGCAATCAAATAAGCGAACAATTTGGTAAGAGAAGAGAGATCACAAGAATCTGGAGACTAGTGTCATGTGATCTTCCGAATCCGATGTCTTCTTCTCTTGTTTCCATAAATTTCTAGAAGAGAGCATTCGAGAAAAAAGACAACAAAAAAGCAATGTCAACACCACAAATTTCAAAGAAGTGTTCAAAAATCAATAATCGAGAAAATTCGTTAAGTTTTGTGTATTGAAAGGCAAAAAACGAAGACCTGGTAACTTGTCCATTGAAAGATTCGTTAGGAACACCAACTTCTTCTCCTTTTTCCTCCATTGTCGTTTCATCGTCGATAGCAAAATGATGAAATTCGATGAAAAATGAATAGAAATTGCTGAAAAGTCGAATTAGAAGTTTTAAGTGGAAGCAGAATAAGAAACATGAAATGAAAACATAAAAGATATTTCAGTTTCGACCACTTTCACTAGACTGATATGTAATTAATAAAGAAACGATAGGAGAGAGCGTGGTCATCGTCAGTAGTGACTCTCTCCGGAATTTTTAGAATTCAAAAAACATCAATTTTAGATGAAACTCGACAGAATAATCAAGCATTTTGATGGAACATCATGCAGAATCGCAGCATCATATGCACGACAACATCTACTTGCTTTTTTGGAATGACTAGCTGATTCTCTGGTATAACTCGTTTGTTTTGCTTATCATCGAAATCAAATCGTTCTGTTGAATTAGCGGCACGAAGTTTGTCCAGTTGATTTTTCAATGTTCATGTATCTTCTATTTGCATCTCATAGCTATGTTGTACTTCCGCTTCCTCCTTTCCGTTTTCACTGAATGCCTTCTCTTCATCGGTTACCATTTTTCGGAGCATCGATTCTCCTCTCTTCGTCCGCAACACTTTTTCTGTATTGTTGGAAATTCCGAGCCAAGCGGGCAGTTGCTCGTTCTTCAGCTCTTCGACATATCCAATTATTTGATTTTTCTTGTTGGGAGTGAACAAGGCCTCACCACCATCGTACTTCGAGATGAGCACATGATCGGAAAAGACGGAACTGTACATGCGGCTTCATCGAATGCAACCGTTTCTCCAATTGAGCGAGCCAGCTTGGAGCCAAGTGAACGTTCATGAGAAGGACCCATCTTCCTGACTTTGTAGCAGCTTGCAGAGCCGAGTCAGCCTGGTTGAAACCTTCGGCGGAAACAATAGCGATAGACGTTAATTGACGGCTAGTTTCGACAGCGAGATCCTCAATCTTTCCAGATGCATCGTAGCCAGTAGCTGAGCAGAGTAGAATAGGCTCCGATGGAGCAACTTCGTTGTCAACGATTGAAAGAATCATTTTGTCTTGTTGCCTGAAGTGATCATCGAGAGCAGTGGAGACGACGCGATGAGTGAATGCCATCAGCATCATCCCAGACGGCTGGAAAATCAAATTGATTAGTTCGCCTGATTGCAGAAAGTTTACCATTCTTTGCAACGAAATCGGATCTACCCAGAAGTAGATCAAAGTGTTGGCGAAAAAGCGAGAAGAACCTTATCGGTGTGGAACAATCCATGAGAAACACGACGGAAGACGATCTGAAAAATTGAAATTGTTGAAAAAAAGGCACTACATTGAGAATTAGATCGTATGCTTCAACATGTCGAACGAGAAGCGAGTTTCCGAAACGAAGTGCAGATTGCCATTTTTCCCATTGGAGCGATTCTTTAAATTTCTTCCTTGCTCTCAACGAGCAGACGTTTTGTGAGACCATCTGGAGCACCGAGGAGATCAGAGAGAAGATGATCATCAACAGAAGCGAACACTTCCTTTTGTTCTCTCCGGGGGAATGTGACATTCGCTTTTTCTCCCTTCTTTGCTATCAGTGATCCCTTGTAGATCTTTCCGATTCCAATTCCTCCATCAGCAGGTTTCATTTTTCGAACCAACTTCTTCTCAGAGTTCTGCGCCACAGCTGCATTCGGATTCGCGTCACAAAGCATGAAAACAACACGATTGTTCTCTTCCACCTTCTCCACATTAGCAACGATAAAATCCCCGACTTTCGTTGCGAATAACTCCAGTGATCTTATTGAATGTGTGAACAAGAAGCACTCCAGAATCGAACATCTTCTTGGCGATACATGGAAGTGCGTTTCCGGATTCCAATTCCTCTACACAATTGACTCATGGTCCTTTCAAAGCGATGATCTGCTCTCGGCAAGTGACGATTAGGTTCTTCCGTTGATCACAAACTTCCCAGACACGACACTTCATATCAGTGCCCACTTTGAATTTAGTCTTGAGTTGTTTAGCACCGATCGGTTTGTCGGATAGCATAGCCAATGAAGCGAACGCTTTGACGAAATTACAAACCAACATGTAGACACCTCCTTTTGCAACATGCTGAACACGTCCGTCGAGAATATCTCCGCATTTTGCGTCCTAAAATATAGAATTAAATTGGGGAACTCTGAAGTTAAAACCTTACTTGATACGTAGTGATCGTCTGATTCAGAATATCTTTTCTTGTAGAGACAATAAGTGATCTGTCAGCATAACGGAATCCAGTGACTCTACACAGTTTTTCTTTTCCAACGACGTATTCAGAAGCGACGGCATCAGGCTTCTCCAGCAGACCACGAGATGATACTGCAGTAACCAAAGACTTCTTCTCATCAGTTGGTGGTAGAGTGAAGTAAACAACACATTTCGTTGCAATAACATCGATAACAGTGCATGTCACTTTGTCTCCAATTGAGATTCCTTCGAAAGAGGTTCGTTTTATCGACGATATCGGGATGAGCGTTGAGAACAAGGATCTTCGAGTTTTGTTGGCAGAACATCACGATTGCTCGAATTGCTTTTCCGAGTTTCTCCGGATTCTCGCGAAGACGTGGTGGCAAGTTACGACGTGGAAGGATTCCTCTGAGCCCGTTTCCAATGTTAACAATGACTCCTGCAGTAACAGCTTCTCCGGTTGGCTCACACTCAAGAATTGTTCCTGGCATGAGATGGTTGAGTTGAAGTTTTTCACAGCTTGTCATGTTCAGATTGTCTTGTTCGACGAATGAAGTGACTTTGACGACACGCGAAGTATTGGAAAGAATTCTGGTCACAAGTGGTTGTCCTTCTTCCAATCCAGATGCAGGGAATTGAGACTTTTCGATGAATCCAGTCATTTGATCGAGTCCGACATCCAAAATAGCTCCTTTTTCTTCGAGACTCACAACTGAAGTATGAATGACAAGACCGGCAGCTAGCATGCTTGGGGAGAGATGCTTGTTGAGTCTGGCTGGATTGCAACTGCCCTTTGCCTTTCCTTTATCTCCGCCTGCGTTCTTGCTGGTGACTCTGAATGGAACCATTTGGCCAATTTGGAAAGCATCTTTGATCGTGATTTTATCTTCGTTAAACAGTTGAGTGAACTTCGGAGACACTTCGGAAGCATGGATTTTAACAGTGCGAATATCTGCGGTGTGCAAGAGAACTCCATCTTCGAACAACTCAGCCACTACTCCAAGACCAGTCAGACCATCCATAAACGTTTTTTCTTCGATTTTTGGAATCCAGGAAAATTCTTCTTTAGATTTCTTGGCATCATCTTGTTGTGGAGCTCCTGCCTTTCTCTGAAATCGCTCGAATTTGAGAAAAAGAAAAAAATATAGTCTACCTTCAACCCTTTTGCTGGGAAAGTTCCATTCGAAGGTTTTGATGACTTCGGTTTATCAGAGCCTCCACCACGAGGGAAACACTTCTCATTTGTTACCTCCTCAAGTTTAACCATCTGAAAAAACGCGTTTTCAAAATTTGGGTTGCAAAGGAACGGCATAAAATTAAGCAAATATTTTTTTATGAGATGTTAACTAATTTTATATATCATGAAAGCTTGATAAATTTACGCTTGAAGCATTATAATTAAGTTTTTAGTCAGAAAAAATTCTTGAAAACTTTTCCACCGAAAATGTGTGCAAACACATAAAGCACTAACACTGCGACGCAATATCGCGGGAATTCGAAGTTATGCGGATTTTTTTTTTGAGGAAGCAGAGACAAAAAAAAACTAAGAATTAACTACTAATCAACACTGTTATTCAATACAAAAATATTCATTTTTAATACAAAGAAGAAAAGGAGTATTCAACTACCTTTCAAAATTCTCTCTTCAAGACCGTCGGCTTCTTCTTGCGAGGATCTTTTTGAGCTTCTGCCACTGACGAAACGTGTGGAATTGGGCGTGGAGTAACGTGTGAACCAGCTTGTGGAGTAGATTTGTCGCCTGGTGGAGTGAAATTTTGCAGACCGTTCCTATGCTTGGATGAATTGACAGCATTTTCAGCCTTATCCAGCTTATGATCCTTTCGATTATCCTTCTTTCTACCATGAGTAGTTGTCTTATCCTTGGAGTCACCCGATTTCTTATTCTTCTTTTTCGAATCCTTCGAATCTTTCGACTTGGCATCCTTCCCAATTGGTTGCGACTCACGATCGGTAGAATGACGTCTTCTGGATTCTCTTGGATCCTTCGCATGATCTCTCGACTCTTTGGATCTTTCCAACTTTCTCTCCTTCTTTGACTTTGATCTGGCCTCTTTGACTTTCTTCTCATCATCCTTCTTCTTGCCATCTTCCTTCTTTTTCTCTTCTTCCTTCTTTTTCTCCGCCTCCTTTCTTGCCTCTTCCTCCTTCTTCTTCTCCTCATTTTTCACCGACCAGACCTCCTGTAAATTCAACTCGTATGCTCTACATGTCAACTTATCACTTACATCAGCGCCAACAGTACCCCATGGAAGCTTGAGCAGTGGCTTGCCAAGATGAATCTCTCCACCGACAATGTCACTCTCTTTAGGACGGAAGGCGTCCTCGAGCATTGCCACTGTCGCCGTCTCATCCATGCACTTCTCCATAGACCGTGGCTTTTTCAAGTATTTCTTTTTGATCGGATTCATCTCTTCCTTTTTCTTTCTCAGCTCATCATAGTCCAGCGGATCCGTATGCTTTGCACCACGTTTTGTCATCAATTCCGCAAGAAGCTCGTACATCATCCAGTAGTTGGGACGATCCCAATAGTCGAGTGTCTTCAGATGCTTGTGAATCGGTTCCAAGGATTTGGTCAATTCATTACTGGCGAGTGCCGCATCGAATCGATCCTTTTTCAAGACTTCGATTCTGTCCGGATTCACAACATCCGCCCACGGAAGATCCACTCTCAACTCGACAATCATGTATAACCAGGCGAAGAGATCATCAACTCGTCCTTGCTCTCGACGAAGATGCATACGTGGCGAGCAATAGCGGTAGGTGCCACGGAAACGGCACTGAAAAGAAGAGAATTTCAAAGATTTAACTTGATTCGAGACTTACTGAATCTCTTGGACGACGAATCACGAATCCGTACTCTTTCGTAGTCATCCCGTACTGTCTACCCATTCCGAAATCGATGAGATAGATGACAGGAGACTCCTCATTGTAGTCCAGAGTGACATTGCAAGGCTTCAGGTCTCTGTGGATATAGCATTTCTCGTGGAGCTGAAATTCGAAGGTTATATAGTTTTAAATGGTAAAAGAATCTTACGGCTTTCACAGCTAATAAGCTGCGAATGGCGACACGAAGAATCGTGGAGTCCGAGAACTTTCCCTTCAAACCAGCGTAAACCTTCTGAAGATCCATTCCGCAAAGTGTCATGACGATGAAGCGATAATCCGTCTCATTACCACTATCCAAGCACTGAATAGCTGACTTGACTCCCTTCATCGCATCCATAGCCTGCTTTTCGATTTTCAAAACAGACTCTTTTCCTTCGCCCGCCTTCTCCAACTTCATCGCAGCGTCGGATCCATCGGTGATGTTGATGACGTGGAGGACTTTTCCGAAAGCTCCTGATCCGAGAACTTTGATCGGATGCCATTTGTTTCGGATTGGCTTCAAATTGCTTATTGCCCGACAATTATATTTTTAGTGAGACAATGCGCTCTATTGGTAACATGACGGAAATTTGAATGCTTCGGCTTTGCTGCCGGTTTTTCAGGTGTCGTGGCCTTGTTCTTTTGAAAACGTCATTAAACACACGAGGCCTCAAAACCCGAAAAATACGGCGGTATTTAAAGCCGAAAAATTCTAATTCTAGCCATTTTTGCAATAGAGCGCATTGCAACATTGTAAATTTCGCTACTTCTCATCTATTCATCACTTACAACATTCATATCGACCTTAATACTCGACGACTTCTCGTCACTAGCCATTTGCTTTGATGATTTCCTTTTCAAAGGAAGAGGAGCGTTTACTTTTATCGGAACTGTCTGAGCTCTGGTTTTATGCTATCGAGTGCGTGGCATCTTCACGAAGAAACTATTGAAGTTTAGATCAGAAAAATTAAATGCGTGAAAAGAATGACAGATCAAATGGGTGAATTGGATACGAATAACACACATAAATAGAAGATGCAAAAAGAAAACAATTACACATGAGCACTTCCAACCATGAAGGGAGAGGATAGATGGCATATTGTTGGCCAACTACCACTGACTGTTCAAAGGAAAGTGAAGATGTGAAGGAAGAAGACAATGGACAACACAAGTGATCAATTCAAACTCACCAGTTCTTACCTCTTCTTGCTCTTCTCTCCATCTTGAGCCACGGAATATCAAAAGGAAATTTGGAAGCTGTTGCATCTTGTCATGTTCTCAGAAGCACCTAAAAATTATAACGGAGAAGAATTTTCTGTTCTGGAGTGACTAACCGTAAAAATCTACCAGCGAATTGGTTGATCCTTTTTTGAATCCTTGAAAATGAAACAATTCACTGAAAATGGATGAAATTGAGAGCTGAATTGAAAGCGAAGCGTTGTGAATAATAAAGAGAATTGTCCATCAAGACTTCTGTAATCACTCTTGTTGTCCGCACTCACTACGAGAGAATGCAATGACAAGAGTGGTTACAGAAGGATAAATGGACATTTCTCTTCACTATTCACAACGCTTCGCTTTCAAATCAGCAGTCAATATCATCCATTTCCAGACTGAATTCACCGAATCCGAGTCATCTGAACTACCGAGTCTTCTTCCTCTTCGTCCGATTCGCAATTCTCGGCCTCTTCGTTATCATCGTCCTTCGTCTTCCCGAATCATTCGAATCGCGACAACGCATTTTCTTTGAAGTGTTGAACGATGCATGTTGAGGAATTCACGAAGAGCAAGCATAGCAGGAACGATGACTTTCATATAGTTCTCCAAATAGACTCTCTGCATAAATCCGGTGGCTGCTTCCACTGCTTCAGCAGGTGGCTCATCCAGTGCGTTCTCATTCGGATCTTTTCCTACTTCCATTTTGATTTGCATCTCGTTGGAGGCCATGATCAGTAGAGCATCATCCAGAAAGCACTGGGTATTGTAATCTTTGAATTCGTATTCTTCGTTGACAACAGGGAAGAAGATACGTTCACAGATGCTCTTCTTTACTTCGAATTTCGATCGATCGTCAAGTGATTCAATCATGAAAGTGTAAATGGCAATGCGACATGGTCTGGCCAAAGCAGTTCCTCCGCCAATTGCCACATCAATTTGTCCCATTTCTTCATCATCATGACCTACACCAATCAGGCGCCTGGCTTGAGTAAGTGCGAGCATGTACTGAACGAAGTTGTTTTTGAAGAAATTGGGATCTTCCGATTGGTGAACTTCACTCTGAAAGTATGAAGAATGAATTTTTGAAAGGAACATATCAAAACTAACAATGTAGAGCTTAGCATCATTTCGAACGTCCTCATTGGCATCGAGAGTAGCCATCATCATACGAATCATAATTTCTCCGTTGAATCGGAAAATACCATTGCATATGAGACGAGCGATTTGATTGATGGCATGACGACGGACAAGAACCGAAGGACCACAAAGCGACGCAGCCAGCATTGGAGCGTATCGATCGGTCTTGAATCTGAAATATACGCAATTGAAAGGTGTTTTTCTCGTTGGGAAGACTTACGAATTGCATGCATCTCCCATAGCAACGACAATGTTAGATCGGATTTGGTGCGACGGATTTCGTTGGAGTTGTTTCACGAGCGAGGGCATCAGTTTAAGAAGACGATCATGCTGGAATAAGTTACCTTACTTTCTCTATCAAAAGTGAAACCTGCTTACCGCCACAATCATGTTAGCCAAGGTGACAACACTAACGGCTCGAACGTTATCACTGAAGAGCCCTCATGAGCCACCATTCCACCTCCATTTCCTTCCTGAGATTGTGCGAATTGGGAAAGTTGAGTGTGCGGACGAGAATGATGAGCAGAAGGCATATCAGGATTTATGTCAGTTGCATCAGCTGAGTTAACTTCGTAGGAATTGACGATGAGTGATAGAGTCTTTGCAAGTCTTTCATGACGTTGAATCAATTGTGGAGAGTACGAGAAAACTTCGTTCGTGACGTTGAGAGCCGTGCAAAGAAGTCGTTCTTGAAGTTCAGCATTTCTCCTCCACTCATCTTTGTCTTTGAACATGTCGAACGACTGGACGATTGTATCAAAACATTTGACGATCAGCTCATCACCAAAGTCTTCTAAACGTTTTTGATCTGGAAAAGAACATAGTTTAAAATTGGAAGCAACTTTTCTGAATTCATACTCTCAGATCTATCACCAATCCCGTCTATCAGCTTCCCTAAGCAATGATAGATGCTTCTTGCGTGTGAAGAATGGAGACAATAATCACCGAGAGTGCCTTGTAGTGAACGGACCAATTCTGCTTTCGCGTCATCGTCTTCGCGTCTTGTTTTCCACTTCTAGACAAAATGTGTCTCTTCATCGTATCGATAACCGACTTCTTGACAAGTTTCTCTCTTCTAACAGCATCTTTCAGAGCACTCATAATATAGTTACGATGGTTGGTGACGGATTCGATAGTATCCAATAGTGACCAAGTCAGATCAGAAGGATTATCGAGGAGAGGTGTTAGCACGTTCTAAGAAAAAAGTAATTGTAGAGACAAATTATTAAGGCGGTAAAAATTTGAAAATGGGTTTTCAAATTTTACTGCCTGAATATCAGTAGGAACCCACCATGATAAGTTTGCTAGCATGTTCAGTGACATCATTATCCGTATCGTTGAGCATCGAGATCAGTGAATGAAGCCATTTTGACCCGAGGCTTTCTCTGCAATAATATGACATTTCAAAAAATTCTGTTTCATTATTCAACTCACTTAAAAAGCATGTTATCACGGAGCATGAGATCTGTGAATGCTTCAGCACTATTCTTTCTCGCTGAAACCAGTTTGTCTCTACACAATTTCTGAATGATTCCCAACATGGTTTCGAACTTTATTTCCTCGTCACAGAATGAAAGATACAGCTTCAGAAGAGTACAAGAGCTCTTTTTTACAGGTGCCTTTTCATCAGTAGCCAATCGACGAACGATCATATAAATTATGTCCTTCTCAATGCGCGCTTCTCCCTTGTTCATCATTTTGAGCTTGTTGAACTTATCGATAATCTGCTGCTCTCCAAGAAGCAGGTCAGTAGGCTTCTTGTTCTTGGCAGAGGGATCTTCATGATTTGAGGTGTTCGAAGAAGAGGATTCGTTCAAGTTTTCTCCAACGTCGCCTAATTTTTCGTCCATTTTAGCATTGATGAGTTGACAAAACTCTTGGAATGCAATTCGGTGAGTATCCAATTCGAGAATCATGGCCAGACTGTGAGATCCGTGCAATCGCATTGCTGCTGACTTGTCCAGACATGCCAGGTAGACAATGTTATACAAGACGGACAGGGCATTTACACGATCCACATCTTTCGCTTGTGCTGCCTTCTTCTTCTTCTTTTTCTCCTCCTCCTTTCGTTTTTTCTCTCTTATCCGTCTTGATTTGTTTCCATCATCGTCGTCTTCTGAATCTTCTGCTTCCGCTGCCGCTGCAGGCTCCTTTTCCTCCTCAGCATCTTCTTCCTGCTCTTCTGCCTCTTCCATTTCATCTTCCTCCTCGAAATCGAAACTAGTGATAAGAACACTGGCGAGCTCGTTGGAAAGTGATTTGACACCAGTAAAACGTGATTTGAACATTACGTTCATCAACTGAACGAAATTGACATACAGCTCTCGATCGTTCTCTTTCGGACAAATGTAGATTTCCGTGGTTCGTTGACTTGGATCGAAGTCGGCTAGCAGTTTCTTCAGAATTCTTGGAAAATCGTTGTTCGGAGTTGAGAGACATCCAGAAGAGTCGAGACCAGCTAGAAGTACCGATTTGGACAATTCCATGCAACATTTCTTCATGTGTGTCGATGGAATATTCGTTGGATTTGGATTGTAAAGCTGGTCGGCTGGATATCTCATTTGATCGGCAGCAACTCTCATCATGGTTGAAGGAACAGAAAAGTCTAGTAACATACTGAGATCGTAGTTCATCGTATCTCTCATGTGATGCATCAAATCAGCAAGCATTTGTTACATGAAGACTCGCAGAATCTCGATTGCAGTGAATCCAGTTCCGAGAACAAAGTGCTCCGAGATGAGATGTGGAAGCATTGAAAAGAATTTCGTCTTCATCTCTCCAGCTGTGAAGTATTTCAGAGACAGCAAGACTTCTCGACGGACATTCATTAGCTCTGGTGGGCATCTATTCAACATTTGCATTGTTCCAGCCACGAGAGCATCTCCGTTTTGTTGCAGACATTTCATGAACTGAAATAAACATAATCTTTGATATTATCATAAAAATTGTATCCTTACCGCTGGAATTTTAGCCATAATATTGACGAATGACAAAATTTTAGATTGTACGGTAACAAAGTCGTCGGTGAGCGAATCGTGGAATTTGTCTTTGTCAGTAGGAACTTCAACGTTGAGATAGGTGAATTCTAAACTTCTGTTTGAACTGATGTTTTGAAATGCAGATAGAAGAAGATCACAAAAAATGGAATGGACAGATAAGCTGATGGAATCAAGTTGAAGCTTGCATCGAGGTCGTTTCCGTAGAGAATAACTTGTTGGGAATAGTAGCATTTCGCTAAGTATTCCGTAATCAACTGCTCGTTTGTACTTGATGGCGGTGGCACAGTGTGTTCTCGAATAAGAAATAGTTCTTGCGATCTTCCAGCAGCAGTCAACTCGAGCACCATTGTTCGGAGAGTGAGCAGAAGAGACTGAACTTCTCTACAATACTCCATCTTTCCAGCAGTTCTTCCCTGATCTATGAGTATTTTGATGGCGAGAAGAGCATTTCCCTCGTTTTCCACCAAAATAAGTGTCATCATTTGCTTCAGGATATTATTGGAATGAAACTTGACACTATCAATATTGGAAACCCGAAGAACAATTTCCAACATCAACTTTCGAAGCGCTTGTGTGTTGTTTTCTTGGATGAATTGAGGACTTGTGTTGCAGAACTGAGATAGAATTGCAAGTACCAACTTTTCCACAATTTTCTCGTGATCGTGAAGAGTAAAGTTGTTTTCAATAGCCGCCCAGATTTCCTGAAATTTGGAGATAAGTAGGATTCGTTGTTCAGAAAATGACTATACCTGAAGAGTCTTCAATTTCGCATCATCACGTTGTCCTTCTTGAATGAGATTTTGAATCCGATTCTCGAGTTCGATCAAATGTGGACTTCTGTCTGACAGCGTCGACGGAGCATTTCTATCGGATAACATGGGCTTTTGACTTGTCGAAGGCATCGACGGATCCATGTCGAAAATGTGAACAGCGCTGAGGCTCCAATGAGATTGTGGAGGTATCAAGACTGGATGATGTACTTCTGAAAAAGAGGTGATCGAGAGAGATTTTGCGTATTATCGAAACTAGGGGAACATCGAATAAAAACTACCTAATAAATGTTAGTAAATCTGACTACATCTGTAATCGCTTTCTTGATGCACTGCGTCCTCAGCCTGGGATCTAGAGAATCGTTTGCTGGCGCGATTTCGCCATGGCGCACTTGCCGATCGCTGGCGCATTTCTCGATATTTAAATTTTTTGTACTGAAATCATGTTTTCTCGTTTTTGGGCGATTTTTTCAGAATTCTAATCAATAGGAATGAAAGAACAGCTTAAAATACATAGAAAAAGTAAAAAATGTTTTCGATAAGTTCTGTTTTCGCTGAGATATTAAGAGGCGAAAAAATGTAAAAAATCCATGCATTTTTTCTATGTATTTTAAGCTGTTCTTTCATTCCTATTGATCAGAATTCCGAAAAAATCGCCCAAAAACGAGAAAACATGACAATTTTTCAATTTCAGTACAAAAAATTTAAATATCGAGAAATGCGCCAGCGATCGGCAAGTGCGCCATGGCGAAATCGCGCCAGCAAACGATTCTCTAGATTCCAGGCTGAGGACGCAGTGTGATGTCATAATTATCTAAAACTCAACAAAAAATTTCGAGAAATGCGGGTGATGTTGGAGAAGAGAAAGCACTATTAAAACAAAATTTTCCAATGCAACATTATATCGAGAAGCAAGAGAATTCAATTCTGAACATTTTCCTATAATTTTCTTCGAAAAAATTCAAAAATTCAGAAGCATATGCTTCATGAAGCTTCAGAAGCTCTTCCAGTTTTTCATGAATTTCTTTAGCGGCCAGAGAAACTCTCTCGTGAGCGCACACTCTCTCGCCGCATACACAACGACGCGCAATTGCGTAAGCCCGCGCAGGCTAGAAGCTCACGGCGAATTCTGAATTTTTCAGTGATTTTCAGCGATTTTTTCTAGGTTTTTTGTTGAATCCGCGTGCTTCTTTTGGTTTCCAGACCTAAAAAATTAATCTGCGCATAGGGCTCATCGAAAATCGATCGACGAAATGTCGCAAACCGCCGAAAATTCGCAAACTTCATCGCCAGTTAACCTAAAAATTTTTTCAAGCCTTTCTCTCATTATTTCCAATGTCCTCGTGCTTTTTTTCGTGCTAGTGAAGATGCTGCTTTGCTAGAAGCTTCAAATTCTTGATCTTGCCTCTCATTTTTCTGTCAACCTTCATTTTCCCTACTTCATTACATCAATTTTACAGGTACCCCGACTTGTCTAAGCTCCGCCCCATTTCCATTGGAAAAAATTAACGAAGATAAGTTTTGCGAAAATTCGATGTTTCTCAACTAACATTTGACCACATTTCAGACCACTCCTCAGTCGTTGCTATCAACATACCACACTCGTCTGGTTTCCGACTGTGATTCTCTTCCTGCTCGCCCCGTTTCTGATAGCTCAGATTTTCTTCCTCCGTCTCAACCCGATTCCATGGACGAGGCAACTTCCAGTGAAAGTTGGACTCGCGTGTATACTGATCGCTGATTCTTTATCAATGCTTGCTGTTCCAATCTATGAAACACTGTTCCACGGACTTCCTTACCCAGTCGAATTCGTTTATCCAATTACATTGTGTCTGTCTATGGTGAGTTTTGCGGAAATTCGAGATTTCTCAACTAACATTTCACCTCATTTCAGATCGTCCTGACCGCTCTGATCGTTTCCTTCCGCAACTATGGAATTATGACTTCAGGAGGCCTTTTCATTGGCTGGCTGGTTTTTACGATTTCCGCTGTTCCGGAACTTCTGTACTGGATTCAACAAATCTCTGCGTCGCATCAAACCTGGGAATGGGTGGATTATCCAAAATGCATTGCTTTCTTCGTTTGGTTAATTTGCTGTGTCCTTGAGACTTACCTGCACTGTTACGCAGATATTTCACCAGATGGATATAAAGAACTGAATGCTCCCCGAAACCCGAGTCCAGAAACAAGTTCTTCCTGCTTGAATCGTATCACAATGTGGTGGTTTGGAGCACTGTGCCGTCTCGGAATGAGAAAACCGCTGGAAATCTTCGATCTCTATTCTCTGAATGACGATGATACATCAGGGCTGTTGGTCCCAAAATGGCTGTATTTGTGGAATAAGCAGAGCAAGAGTATGCCACATCAACTAATCGATAACTTTGTCCTAATGAAAACTTTTATAGAAATCGCCGAAGAAGATGGTACCTCATCAGATGAGAAGAAACCACTGCTCCAAGACACGCCAGCGCATTACCAACAGCTTCCTTCCAGCCAAAATTTGCACCGGATTCCTTCGATCATCTGGACACTTTTCCTAATGTTCAAATGGGAAATCAGCATGGCTTCTACTCTCGCACTACTACTATCTGATGTTCAGAGTTGGAACTAGAGTTCAAACGGTTTTGACGGCTGCAGTCTATCGCAAGACTCCGATTATCAAATGCTGTTCGCCGTGAAAAGACAGTCGGAGAAATTGTCAACTTGATGGCTATCGATGTTGATCGTTTCCAACAGATCACTTCTCAAATCATGCAGTACTGGTCGAATCCTCTTCAAATCGGATTGGCTCTATTCTTTTTGTTCCAACAACTCGACGTTTCGGTGTTCAGTGGAGTCGCTGTCATGGTTCTTCTCTTTCCAATCAATTTCGGAATCACTATGATCATTCGGAAATGGCAAATCGCTCAAATGTACTACAAGGATGAACGGACGAAGATGGTGAACGAAGTGCTTAATGGAATAAAAGTTGTACCACAGCAACCATGGATTCAGAATAACACAGTCCGTCAGAACATCACTTTCGGACGGCAAGTCAATGACTATTTCTACCATCGTGTATTGGATGCGTGTGCTCTTCAAGTCGATCTTCTCATTCTTCCACACGGAGATGGTACCGAAATCGGAGAGAAAGGAATAAACTTGTCTGGCGGACAGAAAGCACGCATTTCGTTAGCACGATCAGTATATCAAAACTACGAAATATACCTCCTCGATGATCCAATGAGTGCCGTCGATGCTCATGTTGGAAGCCACATGTTTAATTCCGTGATTGGACCGGAAGGTATGCTTCGTAACAAAACGCGAATTCTGGTTACCGATGAGCTCTCATACCTCGAACAGTCGAACCTGATAATTGTGATGAACGATGGACGTATTGAGTATCAAGGAACGTATAATGAACTGATGCAACAAGGAGCTTTCGAACAGTTGTTAATGGAAGGAAGAGAAGGAGAGGAGAGCTACCGAAAGATCGCAGGATGGCGATGACGAAAGTTCGGAACCTAGAGGACGTAAGTTTGGAATTCTTGTGTCCCATAAAAATGGTTCTTTTTACAGTAGTGGAAACTGGAAGAGTCAAAATGAGCACTTATTACAAGTATTTTGGTGCAATGGGTGTTCCAATTGCAGTCCCATTCGTACTTGGAATGACTCTCAGTACGCTCGTATCAATGGGAAGAAATCTGTGGCTGACTGATTGGTCAAACGATAATTCTCGCTCAAATGATGACTCGGAAGGAAAAACAATCAGCGTTCGGCTTGGAGTTTATGCCGGCCTTGGATTCTCAGAAAGTAAGAATTCGCTGATATAAACTTCATTCATTATTCTGATTTTTCAGTTGTCTTCGTCGGAATGCTATCATTACTGTATGGTGCTGTCTCTGCATTAAGAAATCTTCATGCTCCATTGATGCGCAACTTGTTCCGTGTGCCGATGTCTTTCTTCGATACAACTCCATTCGGAAGAATCCTGAAATGCATAGGAAAAGATATTGAAACGGTCGATGTTCTGCTCACATTTAATGTTCAATTCTTCGCTCAATGCTTGCTCCAAGTCGTCTCGACGCTCATCATTATCATGATTTCGACACCAGTTTTTGGAATCGTCATCGTTCCACTTTCCCTGATGTATATGATGATCATGCGGTACTACATTGCGACATCTCGTCAACTGAAGCGTTTGGAATCCATCACAAGATCCCCGATTCACAGTGATTTAAACTTGAATCTACTACTAATTCACCTACTCTACCCTCGTTTCACCCTAATTTAAATCATTTCACATTCAAATTATCATTCTTATGATGAATCTCCCGTACCATGATCTACGAATCATTTCCTTTATTTCGGTGTAGAAAACTTGTTTTCCTCCCAGTTGCCTTGCTTTCATCGTCCGGATACTCTTCAATTACATTAGTTTTATTTTTCAATCATTTTCTTTTTACGTGTAAAATGAAAGACTATTGCTTGTAATTAGGTTCCCAGTTTTTTTAAATATGGGTTGTACCCAACTTATCTTTATTCCATTGGTTCATTCATTTGTTCAATGTTGTTTTCAGACTGAAAATCATTGTCAATACGCATCCTCCTAAAATAGAAGAGCTACTGAAGGTTGATCCGTACTTGCACGATTTCCAAGATGAGATTTCGCGAAGATATGGCGTATTTCTCGACTTTCAAAAACGCATCGAGGAATGTGGAGGAATGGAGGCGTTCACGTCTTCATACAAGCAGTTTGGGCTGAATGTGCAACCAGGCAACTCTGTGAAAGGACTTGAATGGGCCCCCGCCGCAGAAAAGTTGGCTCTGATAGGAGATTTCAGTGCGTTGTTGTGATTTATTTTCTTTGAAACTATTTACAATGTTATAGTATCAAAAACATCTTTTCCAGATAACTGGCATCAGAATGCTAATGTATACCACAAAGAGGAACATGGAAAGTGGAGCGTAACAGTTCCAGCCAATGCCGACGGATCATGTGCTATCCCGCATAACTCCGTCATCAAAATCGCCGTCTCTCGGCACGGGCAAACATATTTCAAACTGAGTCCATGGGCTAAGTTTGTGACTTGTCCGAATCCGAAAGAGACTGTCATCTATCATCAAAACTTCTGGAACCCTCATGAGAAATATCGACTGAGAAAGAAGCATCCAGCTCGTCCTGCATCTCTCATAATCTACGAGGCTCAAGCCGGAATCAGTAGCCACGAAGGTAAAATCAACACGTATCGTGCATTCGCAGATGAAGTCTTGCCTCGAATTCACAAGCAGGGCTACAACGCGATTCCATTGATGGCAGTAATGGAGCATGTCTATTACGCCTCGTTCGGATATCAAGTGTCCAATTTCTTCGCTGTCTCCAGCAGATGTGGAACCCCGGAAGATCTGAAATACTTGGTAGATAAGGCTCACTCCATGGGAATCTTCATGCTTCTTGATGTCGTTCATTCCCACGCTTCGAAGAACGTTTAAGATGGTCTCAATCAATGGGATGGCTCTAATGGAGGATATTTCCACGATAATGCCCGCGGATTCCACAATCTCTGGGATTCGAGCTGTTTGATTATACTCAGTAAGGGAGAGTTGAACAATCTAAATACGAGTGAAATTTGCAGAATCGAAACACTCCGTTTCCTTCTTTCTAACGTTCGTTGGTGGGTTGAGGAATACGGTTTCGATGGTTTCCGTTTTGATGGTGTGACTTCAATGATTTATCACTCACATGGAATAAGTCAGTAAATTTTCTCGTCTTTGTACACTGAACAATTTTACAGATGACTCTTTCTGTGGCGGATATCCAATGTATTTTGGATTGAATCCTGACACCGATTCTTTAGTCTACTTGATGTTGGCTAACGACTTTCTTCATAAGAAATATCCCTTCATGGTGACAATCGCTGAAGAAGTCTCAGGAATGCCTGGAATCTGTCGTCCAGTTGAAGAAGGTGGTCAAGGTTTTGACTACCGACTAGCGATGGCGATCCCTGATATGTGGATCAAAATATTGAAGCATACGTCTGATGAAGATTGGAAGATCGATGACATTGTATTTAATTTGGAGAACAGACGTTACGCAGAAAAGCATGTTGCCTATGCCGAGTCGCACGATCAGGCTTTGGTCGGAGATAAGACTATTGCTTTCTGGTTGATGGATAAGGAGATGTACGACTTCATGTCAACCGATTCCCCACTTACTCCAATCATTGATCGAGGCTTAGCTCTGCATAAACTCATTCGTCTCATCACCATCGGACTAGGTATAATATTTTTAGATTATATGATCTGAAAAAATAGTTCCGGCTGTTTTTAAATTATCAAAATCCTAGCTAATAAACATGTTTTTTTTTTCAGGAGGTGAAGCCTGGCTCAACTTCATAGGAAACGAATTCGGTCATCCTGAATAGCTAGATTTCCCTCGTGTAGGCAATGGAGAATCATTTCACTATGCTCGTCGGCAGTTCAATCTCGTCGATGCTGATTATCTTCGTTATAAGTTCCTGAACAACTGGGACCGCGAACTGATGCATCTCGAGGAACGTACTGGATTCCTCCATAAGGGATTCGCTTACAATTCGTGGAAGCATGACGGAGATAAAGTCGTAGTCTTCGAAAGAGGAGGTTTAGTGTTCGTCATAAACTTCCATCCAAACAAGAGCTTCGCTGATTACTCGATCGGAGTCAACACTCCTGGAAGGTAACACAATAAAGCCAAATAAAAATAAAAATTCCTTATTTTTCAGATACCAAATCGCTCTGAACTCGGATAAGGAAGAGTTTGGAGGACACAATCGTATCGAACAAGACACCGTCTTCCACACATTTGATGATGGATACGCTGGAAGACGTCATCCTCAGCAAGTATGCATTCCCTGCCGCTCCGCAATCGTGTTGGAGAAGGTTGATGAATAATCGTTATTCTTGTGCCATTTTGCTCAAATTTTTCAAGTTTCTAACACTTGCCATACATACCCATACGTGATTTGTACTTCTCCGGTTAGATTTTTCCCTTTTCTGGTGCCATTTTCGCATTTTCGTTGTAATCTCTACCTCCAAAGTTATTCTCATGATTTGTTTATAATTTTTATTGCATGCACAGATAAGTTTAATTATTAATTAGATGAAGTTTAGAGAAAAAAACTAACATTTCCATCGCACAGCTGCTGGTTGAACTACCATTTTTTGTTTTATTTCAAAGGAGTCAAAAAGTTCTATTCTTAACATTCCGATGGGGTTTCATTGAAATCTTTGTGACATCGATTTTTCGATTCGAATCTTTCAGCTTTAAAATGATCCGTTTGATAGTAGGAAATGAAAGGAGGAACTTTTTCGGATCGATTCCATGTAGCAGTCAACAAGATCATTACAAAGTATTAGGGCTGGCACAGTCAGCAACCCAGAAAGATATTAAATCAACATATTATAAACTTTCGAAGCAACATCATGCAGATACAAATCCAGCGAATAAGGAAGATGCTGCTAAAAAATTTCATCAGGTAATCAGCTTTCTATAATCAAATGATCGTGAGACTTTCAGGTTGCGATGGCTTACGAAGTATTAGGATCTGAAGATAAAAGGAAGGCATACGACATGACAAGAATAACAACTTCTCAAATGCCCGGAGACCCATCTTCCTTCAGCAACCGTTATCGCCGACGATCAGCTACGAAACAATATACTGATATTGACATCGACTATAAAGATTTCGAACATTTCCAGCGGAGCACGAGGCGAAGACCTCAATATCACTCCTATTTCGATATGCCCAACGAATTCTAGGCTGAATTCGGTGGATTCAAGAAGCGGGTCTTCAAAATTGAATATGAAGCTGCTCAAGAAAAGGTACTTAGTACTAATATTACAACTATGAATATATACACATCCAAAGTTTCAGCATGGTGCAATGTACAAGGACGGTAGAGCTGCTCAAAGAGAAATGGAAGAACTTCGACGTCAGGTGGAACGAGAACACGCAGCACAACAGGCTCGCTACCCGATTCCTACTTTCGAGCAAATGATGAGAGATAAACGGGCAAAAGAAGCGAATGAGGCGAGACAGTATATGGCTGGAATGTTTGTAACTGCTATTGTAGCCGGATTTTTGACTGTATTGTTGACTCGATAGCCTGATTCCGCGTTCCCCCCGTGATTTTATTTTAATGATATTAGATGTTCGATAGATTTTAATTCAATAAAGCTAGATTTTAAAAATTTCTGCAGAATCTTCACTAATTCAAACTAAGAACGATGAGAATAATGCTGGACCTTGCTGATCCGTTCACCGGATTCTAGGAAAGAAGACGAATCCGATGTGTTTCATGAAAATAATTTATGTAGTTGAGGCATGGTAAAAATAATTTGAGATTACGAAAAGATGTCTTTGGCTCTCCAATCGAGCGCATCGAGATCGATGTCATCACCATCATCATCAGATTCCTCCTCTGGCTCTTCCTTCTTCATTCTTCGTTCCTTCGCCTGATTCAATCGTTTCTCTTTCTGAATTTCCATATCGTTCAGCTTTTTCAGTGCAGCCATTTGTTCATCAATTCTCTCCAGCTCAAGTTCTCTTTGCACAGCTGCTTCATGCTCTTCAGCCTTCGCATCTTGATCCACTTGTTCTTCCCCAATTTCCTCCTTCCACCGCTCGTATTCAGCATCTAATTCGGCGTTTCTTTCGCGAGTTTCTCGCACGTTCCGATCTAAACGTTTGTCATCGAAGAATCCGGCCGGAACACCTTCTATCAAGTTGCTCGAGTGTCCACTGGCAGCTGCTTTGGAGTCGTCTTTTCGGAATGGAGTACTGGAATATTTCAAGATGATGAAAATCTTTCGAACATGATCAGTTTACCTGTCTTTTTCGTCGAAGAAATCCGTTGGTAGTGTCGTTGGACCTTGTTTAGGTATTTCTTTCTGTTTCTTGTTTGGTGGTTCATCTGAACTTCGTTGTCCCATTTCCTTTCAACGCTTTTGAGTATTAGTCTTCAGTTTCTCGATGCTCTCCCTGTGCTTCTTTCCATTCACATGTGCTGTCCAAATTTTTGGTTGCTGTAGTCTTTTGGCCAAGATTCACGGTCAAAATGTATTGTGGATTATCTCCAACAGTATAAACGTCTCGAACAGGTCCCGTTTCTTGTTTCCATGTGGCATGATAGACCGAGGTACATGGGAATAAATCAGCATTCCAATTGACATAAATGACATCAAAAAAGTGTCGTACTGACTCGTAGTCAATCCAGAAGATTCCGTCATCTTTCGTGATCAAATGCTAAAGCACTTTTCATTTTGGGAGTCCAGTTCAGTTTGTCTTTGTCCGAGAAGTTGCCTTTCCAGCGAGAATGGGTCCATGGATTTTTAACTTTGAGAAGGCGCTTGTTCTGAAGAACGGTAATATATTTTGGAAACCTCGTAACTTCCGACAAACCTCAACATTTCTTATATCAATTACTGCATTCGCATGTGTTTCGACTAATCCGGACCTCTTCTGCATTTCCTCTGTCATTTTACCGGTAGCCAATGTGATCAGACAGTCACCACGATGAAAACGATCGAATAGCTTACGGAAGATAGCGTCTGGATCAGCCTTAGAAGATTCGTTAAGCTCAATCCTTTCGGGTATACAACCAGTCAGTGCATTTAGATCGATGTTCTTGAAAATAATCTTAAAATTTACAAAAATTTAAAAAAAACTCACTGAATTAGATCCAGGGAAATCGTATCCACCCATCACTTTCATGTATGCTTTTTCTAATAGGGATACCCAAAGTTCTCCTTTGTTTTCTGTTTGTGAGCACATCATTCGATCGTTCTCATCAACGGGAAAATAGTCGTCAATAACTACTTTTCTCCAAACTCCGTTTATATGAAATTTGATCATATACTTTCCTGCAGGATTGTATATTGGCTTTCCCTGACTATCTTGAGGATGACTTATGCTGAAAAGGCAAATTAGATTCAATAATTCACTCCTTAGGCATACCTTGTCACAAGTTGTTTTCTGAATCTTTTTTCGTAAAGTGCTGCGATAGACAGAGAAGAAATGAATGAGCAGTCAGAAATCACAGTCTGCTTGATCGTGTGGCAATCGATAGACGAGATTATAGTTGGTTTTTCGAACAGCTCACTAACACGTTTCCAACCCTAAACTCGAAGAACCACACTAAATTAATTCGAATGTATCTTGTCCTACTTTCAATTTTAGCCTTTGTTTTTGAGTTAGTCCAATTTTCCCGTCCGGATCTGTGAACTTTCCGATCTGTCCTTTGAATTCGTTAGCTTTGTCATAATTGTGAAATGGAACATAAAGCTTATTGTTGATATTCGAAGTTGTTGATAAAACATCGAGTTCTTCTTTTGTGAATTTTTGTGAATTCGATGGGGATGGGGGTACAGGAACATGGCGAGTAGGAGATTTGAACGGTTCTTGGCTTGTGGACGGTGATGGTGTTTGATGTTCGTTGAGATTCAGCTTTGAAAGATCTTAAAATTGGTGAAAATTATTTTTCGTGCCCAGAATTTCTATTTACCATCTACGGGAACTTCCGGGAACAGCAACTCCACTTCAGTTACCTTCTTTTTGAGAGTCACAAGTTCTTCTATGCATTTCAACGCGCTCTCTGCAGTTGTTCTCAACTTTTTAAGCGTTTCCTGTGGAAGTGCACGGTTCCTAGAAGCTCCGAGACACTGCTCAACAATGGATTCATAAATTTCTCGAGATTCGTCCATCTGATTCTCACAGTATTGAAAAATTGCGGCTTTTATCATGAGAAAGTCGACATTATGAGCGACATCATCACTGATTGGCGGATACTGAAACGATATATTAATTTTGAAAGTTTATTTTGCATTCTCACCTGAAGCTGAAGATTGGCAAGGTTGGATTTCAGAAACTCAGCTCTATTGATGCACTCCATAACATTTTTCCGGAAAATAGGCAAGCATTTCTTCTCTTGGACTAGCTTGAGCAATTGGTTTCCCGCTTCGGTGTAACAGAATATGGCTTCTTCATATTTTTCCCCTGAAATGCTGAAAATCAATTTCGAAACTTTGTATTCTATTGCTAATTCTAATGCAAGAAAACCATTTTATAACAGTACCTGATCATAGTAAACGGCTTTCTGTGACAATTCAAATGCTGATTGCGTCGCTTTTTCACGGTGAATTTTTCGCGACGTATTTTGAATTTCACACTTTCGCGCGCTGCTGAAAATAGTAAGATCTGCAGGTTATGCGTCTCTTCGTTCAGCACGCTATTACCAGTGAGATAGCGTGCAGAACGAAGAGACGCTTACTGTAGTAATCTTACTGTAGAAATTGAGCGCGAAAAATAGAAATTCAAAAGACGTCGCGAAAAATTCACCGTGCTTTTTCATCCATACGCTGAAAGGAAATCTATTTCATGAAACAAATCTCAGACGAAATGAGAAAATCTTGAAATTTCAATTATAAAATCACTCGAAAATTGTCTAGCGTCTCTCGAGTTCGCATGCTCTTTCGCTCTGCTCATTTGAGCGTAGATGCGGTGTTTCATTTTTGTAAGATTTTGTTTTTCCAGCTCATTTTATTAACCTCAAGTGTTTTAAGATTGCTTGGAACAAGAATTAGATTTTCAACTGGTTTTATATTTTAGCAGAGCTCCTGTAAATGTTCAAAATTGTCTTCCTTTTGCCATTTTGCTAGTCACTGAGCAAATATATGCTCCTGAACGTTATTTCTTTAGTTTCTCCCAAATTAAATGGTTTTGGCATAATAAGATTTTTCAGATATGATCAATCTACGATTACCATGTCAGACTTCAAAAAACTTGGTTCAAATCACACGTGGAATGAAGAAGTACCCTTTTCCAGTTACATATGAAAGTGAGCGAATTCTTACCACTAAATTAATGTTTCAAAATTATTTAGATGTACGATTTCCTCCAAGCGGCCAACTCAAGTTGCCAGTGATGCCAGCCGATCCAGCATATGATGCGGAAAAGGGAGAGAAAAAGTGAGCTCCTAAAGTAATTTCGTTATGACAATGAAAAGTTTTCAGATACAAGTCGACAAAAAGAATGATCGAGGCGAGAGGTGTCGAAGAAGTTCATACAGAGTTGATTCACGAGCAGTATGGTCTCGCTGCAGTTTCGGGAGGATTCATTGACAGTGACGATTTCAAATTTCTCCAGGACAGAATCAACAAGAACCTGATTGACAATCAGTTTGCCGTGTGGCGAGTAGACGAACCATGGCTACCAAGAACCAAGAAAGCACAAGGAACAAGACTTGGTGGAGGAAAAGGATCCATTCAGAAGTACGTTACACCAGTCAGAGCGAATCGAATCATTCTGGAAGTTGGAGGTTATATTACTGAAGTTGAGGTAGGCGAACCGATACTGAAGCAAAATAAAGTAATTTTCTTCTCAGGCAAAGGCGTTCCTTCTGTATTTGTGTGAACGATTCTCCTTCCCTGTCGAGTTCGTAAGTGAATCAATGCTGGCAGAAAGACGGCGAAAAGCAGAAGAAATGCGACTGATGAATAAGAATCAATTCAACTGGGACCGTGTCATCAAGTACAATATGCAAAATTGTAACAGCTGGCTCTCAAATTACGACATCGCTTGGAAGGGGAAGTATCGATAAATGCCTTATAAAACTTGTTTGGATTTTAGATGTTGTAGTTCTTTTTGTTTTACTATGAAGATTTTTCCAATATTCACTTCAAAAATGTTTACATCCAAGGTTTTTGTCCTCGTTTGAGTTCCTTGGTAAACAAAGTTATTGTTCTACGATTTTTCCAGATTTTATAGGTTCAATGGCACTAGGCGAAGATGATATTCTATCAGTTCCATTCCGGTGAGATTTAATTGACTTTTCTGGAGTTTAGTCAACGTCTTCTTTAGATACTTCGTCTTCTGTATCGGAGGCCTTCCATCTTCTGCCCTTCTAATATGTGTTCTACTATCCCTTTTTCTTCACTTCGACCAAGCCACATCTACTCACTGTGAAGTCGCGAACTGATTGCCATCAATATCCGCTGCCGTTTCAACGTATACACCAGAAAAGTATATCTGAAGAATTTTGATCGGATTGCACATTGGCCCTCGTCTAGTAGTAGCCGTTGCTTTTAGAAATTTCCTGACGAGTTCTCCTTTGAGACCATATACCGGATTCAAACGATTCCGATTCTTATGCAATCTTGCGTGCTGTCTGAATCTTCTCGAAAATTTCTTCTTGCTTGCGCTCACTTCTGTCTCATCCAGTGAAGAAAGTAAAAAGTAAGAATAGCTTTTTTGAAATTCACATGATGAGAATCATGTTTTTCAGCTCTTCATGCCAAGTGCTTCGGAGGTTTCGCCATCTCCTCAATTATCTACATGATTCTGAGCACATGGCTCTTCAGCGAATCAGGAAGACGTAGAGCAACAAATCTCGTAATTTCATCCTTCAAGGAAATGTATTCTAATAGTTATTTTTTTCAGGGAGAGCGATCATACGAGTACAAAATTCTGGGAGCATCGATTTTCGTGGTCTGCTTCTTCCTTGGAGGTTATCTTTATTGGAGACACAACACTTATTGTGAACCTGGAATTTACACTCTTTTCGCCCTGGTGGAATATTCCGCAGTTCTCTCGAACATATTTTTCCATTGTACTCTATACTACGACTTCCATGGCAAAAACATCGCTCTGACATCTTCATTCGGCAGTGGCCATTATAATCTCCTGCCAACTCAAATCGAAAAAGACACATGATAATCAGATATTTGGGGTCTTCTAATTCTGTGATGACATGGTTTTAATGCATTATAATATTATTCGTGGAATCTGGATATTCCATTATTACTTTTTCTGTTCGCTTCGGGTTTAGCTTCACTTATACTTCTAATAAATTGGTTCCTTTTCACGTTTATCGCATTCAGAATGAACACCAGTCTAGAAAAGTTCCAAGAAACGACAATGGAAATGGTATTAATTATTCAGATATCATTTTCAGAACTGAAATAACCCATTCTGCAAAAAAGCCTCCTTACATCCACACATGAACAATTAAACGAGTATTTCAATACTCCATTCTGACTCTTCTCTGTCGTCCTTGTTTCTGAGAATACCCTCACTTCACTTTGCCATTTCCTTTTCCTCACTCTCTCTCAGTTTTCTGGCTCCGAATCGATGTTCTTTTCATGCCGCCCCTCTCCGTGCTTCTGGCTCAGACTCCGCCCTCTCTGGCTCCCTCCCTTTCACTCGCCGGCCGTCTCTAACGCCTTCTTCGTTTCCACTTCTTTTCCATTTTCTTTTAGTCGGATGTGTTAGTGGAAAAGCTCGTAAGAAGAACTCACAACTTCGAGAAACACATTTAATCGTATTCACCTTTCATTCTGGAAACTAGAGAATTTCAGGTCTGAACCATGTCTCTGAGCAAACAAAAACGCCCTGAAGATCAGCTTTCGCCGCTTGATCTCCTTGCTGGTCGCCTGAACGTCCACGCCTACGAATCAGTGAGTAGATGATTACATGTTGAAGAATCGGGATAGTTCCAAAACTCAACGTTAATTTTAGTGTGTGGGGACTACTGTCCCAATGAGTTTGAAGGTACAGATCCCTGAATGAATTCATATACACATCCCACATCTCATACTATTCAAAAAAACTACAGTAGTTAATTTTCTTATTCGCCTTTCTTCGTCAGTTGAAAATGGTCAACTTTGAGGGTCGGAAATAGTGGGTTCTCTGATAATGCTGAAATTTGGTAGATGTAAAGATAAACTCTAGCACTCCCATTTTGTAGTTGACAGTGTTTCTCTTTAAATTCCTGGCAGGTCGCGTGTAGTAAAGGATGTTTTTGAATAGGTCGAATTTGTACCTCATTTTGAATTTCTTTGCGTTTGGGGACCGAACAATGTCAACTGTGGTTCTCAGAAAAAGTTGGAAACTAAATATGTAAATGTTGTGCTAGAGTTGATCTATACATCCACCGAAGATTAGGACGATCCGATGATGAGAACCCACTTTTTCAGAATCTCAACGTTGACAATTTTGAACTGAAAGTAGTCAAATTGTATTACTTGCTTTACAGATACTGTGGCTTTCTAAAGATCTTGCTAATGATGTGCTCATAAGCATTCAGTTTCTAAGTCATTCTGCTACCATAGTGAAGAAGACATGATGACGCCAAGCCTTTCTCTTCCTATTTTTCCTTTCTGAAGTTTCAAATTTCCAGCGTCTCGGGAAACGCATTGACTTCAAGAAGAATAAGAAGACTGCGTTCTTCGGATTCAACATCAAACACTTCTTCACATTTCGCATCGGTAAACCGACTGATTCCAAAGAATGGCAGAAGCATGCAATTATGCAGGAAGTAATCGACGAGTGTGAGGAGGAGGACGAGAAGCAGGCTAGATTTTCAAGGAATCTGACACTTTGTTTCAATTCCCAGAATTGCTCATTAGAAGAAAGAGCTTTCTTTTTTCTTCAGTCTCTTGTGACTGAACTGTGATACGGAGAAATAGAGAGGGAAAGGTAAATTGAAGAAAAAGGAAGTAAAAGAAGAAATGGCTGACTAAATTTATGGCTTTCGGAAATGGCAGAAGGATTTTAGAAGATTGAAAAATGGCATTCATTTGGGCAAATGGGAAATTGAGAATAGATATACGGTAGGGGAATGGAATGGCTATAAAGGAAGAAAAAGATGAAAGGGTAAGAAAGTGGATCGAAATGAAATTGGTTTTTCGAATTTACTTACGATTAATGAAAGATTTCAAATATCCTTTACGATTTCAATTTCATCTGAAAGCTTTTTTTAATGGAAGTCAGGGACTTACAAAAATTTTAATTCGACTCTTTAACTTTCTAGTTCCCATGGCTTGCTCTTCCGGATGATCTGCGAGAGGAGGTTGTCCAGAGAATGCCACACCAATCTCAAATCAAATTGGCAGCCACTTCCGTAGAAGAACGTTCTTTTGTGAAGAACATGAAAGTGGATTGCAAGCTCTTTGTCATAGAGGACTTCAGTCGTCGTACAACCAACGCTCTTCGTTATCCAGCACTCTATGACAAAGTCTATCCGAAGTCTGGAGTGAGATTAGAGATCGTTCTCTCCAAGTATCAAATTATTCTTTATAGAAAAGATACTTCCTGAACTTTCAATGTGACTGGGAACATGATATCGCTGTCGGCTTTTGTGAGCACCATCGTCCATTCCGTGGAATGTCTGCAAAGGTCTATTGGGTTTCTCCAGAAGGCACCATCAAGAAGACAGTCGTACCAGGAGCCAATGCCTACGAATTAGCTGTGCAAACAGCTCGAGACTTCTTCAAAGTGATCACCGAGGATTGCAAGAGAGCCTCGATTGCATTGTCTGGATGGCCGGAGGAGGTTTTCGAGATTCCAGAGCTCCAGAAGAGCTACATCATTGGTATAGCAATTATAATTGTATCCTCTATCAATTCGTTGTTCCTAGGCTCAAGCTATGACGACGTGGAGTCCATTCACAAGACCTACGATTTCTTCCAGCCGTATTCGTTCGATGTCTACATGCATAAAACAGCCATCAAGTACATCTGGCCATTCTCATTGCTCGCCGTGGCTCGTCCCGGATTGACTGGTTGGATGAGAATGAAGGCAAAGGATCGTGCACTAAGCGATCAAATGCTCAAGAAAGATCTACGCATCTTGATTCTCCATGATTCATTCGTCAGGTGTGTGGCCTTTGGGAACATCTGTAACGATATCTTGTTTTCAGCATCGAAGCAATGAACAACTTCATGAGAAGATGGCAAAACGGACTCATCTCACAGATAAGTTCTGCTGGTGGGCAATCAGCACCCATGTCTACATAGAAGTCGAGGAAGTCATTCAAGCTCTCAATGTTACATTCATCGAGGAACGTTATGGACCGAAGTAGTGAGTCGCGTGGTTTGATTGATATTGCATCCAAAATCCTTTTTTTTCAGTAATTTCTCCAAGGAATCCAAGGATTCCAAGAAGAAACCAAAGCCACCACAGATGGTTAGAATGGTCCGATACCGCGTCCAGAGCAATGTTGATAGCAGTCTGTACGGTACCATCATCGTTCGTGACAAGATGATTCTTTTCGCAAATGCCTGAGCTGCCCCTAGAGTCGACGAGTTCGGACTTGTCACCTACAAGACAAGATCCGGAATCAACGAGACTCAATTCTAATTTATTCTAACAAATCTCCAATGCTGTCGTTTCATCTTCCTATCCCATTTTTCCCCGTAGTGATCTCTTATCTTCTTCTATTTTTCCAGCCAAACACATCTAATCTTCTGCAACTTGCATAAATCTCTTTATATATCCGGAGTCCAGAAAACAATTCATTCACAATTAAAACACGATCCGAGAACACAGTAGAATCAACAGAAAACAATTATGTCTAAAAGTGGGAATACTCATTCACAATCTAATTAGGAGAAGCACGAATCAAAAGATGAATATGAAAAGCAACACAGTAGGAAAAAGTGAATATTCATTCATGATCTACAGTCTCCGTTTGAATCCACCGATACGTACTCCTCCCGGTTTCTGGGGAAGCTGATAGGTTATTCTCAACATATCCAGAAGTTTTACAAGTTTCCCCTTGCCGATTCTGCCGAGGGGTCCTTCTGCCTTCTCAAGGCGAATCATCATCTCTTCCTGAAAAAGTTATAAACGACGAATTCCCGAGATTCACAAACCAAGGAAACAGGTTGCAGTGAGAGAATGTGCTCATATAAAACTGAGTTCTGTGCATCCCGAAGCCAATGTAAGAATGACACTTTCAAAGTGCCCAACTCGTTCGACTTTCCACTTCTATTTGAAGCTATCACATCATCCTCATCATCATCTTCTACTTCTATATCGTCTCCACAGATTTTGCCGACCTCTCGTTCATCGTTTGACAGGTTCAACGTTTTATCAGCCTCACTATCGCTATCGACGTCTCCAGAACCATCAGTTAGATTCACCAACGATGAATGTTTCGAGATAGTTTTTTTCGGTGAGCGTTTCTTCGGAGAATCCGCTATTCGTTCACTTAGAGTTTTTGTCCGGGCTACTGTCGTCTTCTTCGGTCCTTTTCCGCCATTTCCTGGGTCCTATTCCGAAATTTCGTTTCTTATCAATGGTCGGATAGTCGGTGTTCCTGTACATACTTCAGGATGCAATGTAGTATACGCCTTCTTTAGAATCTGAATCATAGCCTTCTTTCCCTTCGGACGCATTCCTATTTCCTTCATTCGCTCTTTCAACTCAGTCTCCTCCATATTGTCGAAAAGAGGCATCGGCGTGATGTCATTGGTTTTCAATATTTTCACATGAGACCCGAAAATCGGTTTGGTTGCGTTTCTTACAGGTGTCACAGCGGTGATAGCGGTTGATGTGCTAGGAATGTTTGTTGGCTGAAATTTGAATAATTTTGGAGTAATGTCGAAACTCGTCTACCTGATTACTCCATTCATCGAATGAGTCCATTGTCACATTATATCTTGATGTTTGGGGAACCGAATGTGAAGTTGAGTCAGGGAATTCTTGTAGAATAATATCCTCATCTCCTGCATGATCTTCTTTTTCATTATCGTTTCCGAATCCAAGAAACGGATCATCTGATGCGTAGAAATCTATAAGTGCTCTACCCTCCTCATCCTCCACGATTGGTTCATTTGTCGTTGTCGCCTCAATCTCATCATTCCCTCCTGATTCAACTATCGAAGAAGCTTGATTTTCAATGATTTCTTCTGTTTCAACATGTTCAATTTCCCGTTTATCTTCTGCTTCTTCTCTTTTGTTCACTTTTATCAAATTTTCCAATCCGATCGGACCATATTTCATTGCCAGCTCCTTAACACCATCTTTTTCTTCGTCACTCCACTCGATTTTCGCTGTGAACACAAATGTCACCCACGCTTTCAAAACATCTCTCGTCTGTGCAACTTCGATAGTTTCACTCCTTGGATGCATTTTCATCATAGATGTTCTGTTCCTCAACATTACAGAAGGGCATTTAATTGTGAAACCATCAGAAGAATTGAGAGAGATTGTGGAAATGTCAGAAGTGTCTTCCATTGCTTTCTGCATATCAGATGACAACTGTTCGTAGCGAGAAAGCTGTAAAAAGTAGTTGATTTCACTATGGAAAGTAATAAAACTCACTTTGTCTATCATTTTCTTCATCTGAAACGATTGCTCGGTTACTCCTTGCTGTTTTTCGTTCTTATTGCTTACTGCTTTGGAATGAAATTCATCAATGAATCGTGAATGGAGAGTAGTGAGAACTTCACATTGACACTTCTTCGGTGCCAACTCAACAACTGCAAATGATCGAGGACGTTTTCTTTTTCGATTCTCTTCGTCATCGGCGGCAATTCTTGCAAACTTCACGTTGTTCTTGGATAGTTCCCCAGATCGCTGCGGTTCTTTCGGCTGCAGCGAAGGCTTTTCGAGTACTTGGTCATCCCTAAATGTTGACTGTTTTCTAAAAATCAACCTTTGACCTTCACAAACTTTTCTATAGCTTCTGTGAGTTTTTTGACTGACTTGCGTTGTGCTTTCCTTTCTTTCTCCCTCTCAGCATGTTTCATGTGACAGACTTTGACATGGATATCTCTGAAAGATATCTTTCATCAAATGCTTTATACTTTTTGGAACTACCGTCTAGCATTCATCCAAAGTGTCATATCCTTTGAACAAACTTTACATGTTATCGTTTCCACTGACGACGATGTTTTCTCTTCATCATCACTCAAAACAATTTCGTCGAATAGAGGTGGAGCGTCTGAACTCATTCTCAACCGTTTCATTTATAATTATCTTTTCTTCTTACTTTTTTCAGGTTCATCTGGAACAATGCTCTGTACACTTTCGAGCTTTTGCGGACGTCTGAATTCGAAAACATGATTTTTCAATGAATATTTGTCAATGTATACCTGGGAGCAGATGATATTGCATTTAGGGAAAAGGTCTTTTTAAGGGCTCCGCGACGTTTCGCCACGTGACATTTCGAAACAGTGACATTTCGAAACACACGTCGATTTCGAAACTGTGACGTTTCGCTACTGTGACGTTTCGAAACTAGAAATTTCGAAACACGACGTTTCGAAACTGCGACATTTCGAAACCGGACTTTTCGCAACCAGAAATTTTCAAACGTTATTGAAAAAATCCAATATTTCTATGAAATAGGTTCGAAAACAATTCAAATTCAAAAATATGCATTAGTTGCGAAAAGCCCGGTTTCGAAATGTCGCGGTTTCGAAACGTCGTGTTTCGAAATGTCTAGTTTCGAAATGTCACAGTAGCGAAACGTCACAGTTTCGAAATCGACGTGTGTTTCGAAATGTCACTGTTTCGAAATGTCACGTGGCGAAACGTCGCGGAGCCTTTTTAAGCGAGGAGTCATTCATGAGTACCTGAGAACCAATTTCGAACGGTTCTCTCTTGTTTTCTAAAACATTCTGATAGTGTAGAACGCTAAAAACGTGTCATGAAGATTGTTGAGAGTAGCAGAATCACGATGTTCATTAGGAAACAACGAGAGAAAAGTACGTTTCAGATCTCGACGCAACACAAATAAGAAAGAATCAGTATGTGATGAATAAATATGCTAAATGAACATAAAACGGTGTGGGTGATCATAAAATGGGGGAACGTAAGTGATGAAATCTATAAACTAGGAACAGATCCCGGCTGGTAACAAAGATTCAGAAAAGGAACAGAGATAGATGCTATGATGGAATAAATTAATGTTTGGATATCAACGATAATATTGTTGTTGCGCCGATTGTTGATATGGAGCTGATGGAGGAACACCACCCATACGACTTCCAGCACGATATGAAGTAGACTGGCGTGCCTCTGGTGGAGGATCATTGAAATGGCGTTTGAACCAGTCGAGCATTCGATCCAGAGAGTCGAAGTTCTGATGACGGAACCGGATACCGCTTGGTGAAACTAAAAATAAACACGATGGTGAGGAAGAAATGATCCACAAACTCACTTTTGAAATACTCATGCCGGATTCGGTTGGTACTATCGAACATTTAGGAGATGCAGAACTGACATGGTTGTCTGAATGATGCACTGAACACGTATGGAGATCGTCCCAGTTCTCGTTTCAATTCGTGCACGAAAACTTCGAGTTTTTCCGTGTCTTCACATAATCCACGAGTGAAGAAATACTTATGGGTGGTGATATCACGAGATATCTGAATCATTGGAAGAACGAAGCGCGAGGTCAATTCATCCAGGTCTTCAAATTCTTCTCCACCAACAGAAAGTTGGCGACCAATCGAAAAGATCTGGTCTTATGCAGATTCCTTGACGAAGAAGTTGTGATAGACGCCATTGCAAATCTTCCATGTTACAGAGAGCCCAGAGCTTTTGTTGGCGGGAGGACGAATAATGCAATCACTCCAATCCATCGAATCCAACATTTTTGTCGCTTCTTCGTAAGAGACGTTTTTGAAACTCGAATTGTTAACGACCCTTGAAACTCGAGTTTCCGCGACCTTTTTTTTCGAGGTCTTTTTCTTCATAAGTGCTATGTCGTCGTCAAAAGTTGATTGATCCCAATAGTCGTCACGTTGAGCGGGATTTTCATCTTTCAGATCGGTGCTCTTGCAACTCAACAACAGACTGAAACGTTCTTTGTCGATTTTCAATACTTTGAAGTACTGTGGCTGGCCGATCTTGACACGAGTCAACGGATTATCTATGTGACTCGACGAGATGTTCTTATTCGGACAGTAGCCATTGTCAAATCTGACACGAATTCCAACTGCTGTTCCGGGACATCCACCAGGACCACCCTAAAATTGAAAAAGATTGTCATCACTCCTAATAAGCTGGTAAGTTAACTCACTGCTTTGAGCAAATGGCTGTGAATTCCATCTGGATCTAAGGCGGTAAACGATTTACAGCAGGGACATATGTATTGATCGTCGTCTGTAGCATCTGGCAGCATCGTATTTACAGCTTCTTTATCAACTTTGCGATATTGAACTGACTGCACTGTTCCCAGAACCTTACATCCTTCCTGAAAACATGCTGTTATAATAATGTAATAGATAATGAACTAAAACATACCTTGATCTCTTTACCACTGCGAGCAAGAAGATCGTAGAAAACTTCGCCGCTGGGTTCCTCAAAGGGCAAACGAAGATCTTTATAACGAGCGCTCAGTTCACTTGAAATATCGTACAATGTTGCTTTCTTTTCTCCAAATCCTTGTCGACTAAGCTCTTCGGCAAACGCATCTAAATCGAGATCTCTTAACCGTTCCGGTGACTCCATGATTTCTTGGAGAGCCGCAGTTGGATCTGCCGAATCATCAACTTCCAGAGCGTCCACTGCCATCTTTCTAGCCCATTCGTATGTTTCTGGATGAACTCTTGATCCATCGAGAACCTCCACATAAGCATCAGTTTTGTCGGACACCTTGTGCGTATCAATTTTGATGAATCCAGCACAGTTCATAAAAACCTTCGGGCCGAGTTTACATCCAACAACCAGTTTGGATCTACTCTCAATCAAGTTGTCATTTGCTTTGATGCTTTTCAGAAGTGAAGTCGCCTTGCGTGGTCCCAGTCCACGAGTGAATTGAAGCATGTTCGTGTAGTGGGGGAATTCAGCACACTTGTTGATGTCTACTCCTTCCTCGTTGACCTTGTTAACGAGTTCGTGATAAAGAACACGAGCTAGGAGTTCTTGATCAATATCTCTTTGGAGTGGATGCAACGAAAGACAGAAGATATCTTCATCGCTGTTCCATAAATGAGCATACTCCGGAATGGGGTCGAGAAGGAGTCGAGCAAGAGACATGGCTTGACGAAGAGTTGGCGGATGATCAGGGTTTTCTGCTACGGACATGTTCGATTTCGAGTATACTTTAGCAGCTTCATTATCCATTAGGAACACAGGGATCTGGCGCGTGATTTTTTCTCTTTCAGCAGGTTACTGATCGCTTCTTCCAAATCTCTCTGCAAAACAGGAATAATTTATACGCCTCCCCTTCTAAAAACGAACTTTTAATCTTGTGCATTCCATATCCTCTATATTAAGACCAATGGCGTGAGGTCTGCGCCTCTGCACAAACTTCATGAACAGATCCATTGACTCAGCTTTCAGAGCGCCTGTATTTCCACCAGCGTGCCCTCTTTTGGTGAAATGAACCATACGAAGTCAACGATTGATATTGGCTCATCTACAGTAGTCTGCCGACTGCCTCTCCAACTTGAGAAATTCCTCCGAATGGCACGGAATGGTGCTTCGATACTTTGATCAGCGAGCCGTTTCAGAACAGTTTCAGGACTTTCTATTGTTTTCGGCATTTGGAGAGATCTTTCATTGAGTTGCCCGTTTGGATTCAAGTACCACTCGCTTGCAGAATTTTCTGTTGGGGTTTTGGGCTCTTCGGCCTCTTCTACCACGGAATTAACTTCTTCCGTAATACTTTCACTACAAACTGAACTATCTGCTGAAGATTCGGATGCATCTTCATCGATAAACTGAGTTCTCTTTTTCGGTTTTGGACTTCTAGGGGGAGGCACTGGAGTTGGAGTTGAGCATTCTTCGAAAACTGCAGTTGAGTTCCGTCCTGTTAAAGAAGATATATCGTGACTTGAATCGGATTTAGACTTCGCAGTCCTCCAGCTTCTTTTCCTAGTGTTCTGAAGAGCTCTCATCCATTCGTTCCGTTGCTTATCCGAGCTACATTCTAGTACAATTACTTCATTGTTTGAGCTAAAAATATTGCGCGTTTGAATCAGATAATCCTTTCTATCAAACCCACTGAATTTCAAATCGACCCTCTTCATTTGGATCGTATGTGAATGCTGCACCACTCAACGAGACTCTTCCTATGCATTTGATGTCATCTGAATCTTTGTACCGATTGTTGATTGTTTGATTGTTGATTTTTTTTTGTTGATTTGTTGATTGGAAAATTGATAAAATGAATATCGAATGAGAACAACAAGTCTTTGTATCTAAGCACTAACTTCGTAGCATAATCATGATCTTTTTCGTAATCATTTCGATCATCGGGCAGTTCGTAGACGAATCGGGAGTTTCTGGAAGAACCAGACAAGTAATCGGTTGTCCAAACATCATGTTCGAGGTGACCAAAAATCCGAAACAAAGGAGAATTTGGATTGTTGTTGTATGAACGATCCGTTCGGCACCATTATCTTGGCCTCGCTGGATTCTGGGCGGTACTTGTCCAGAAGCGTGTCTAGCTGAAAGTAGAAATTATGGATAAAAGATTCTTTAGGTGTCATCAAAGTGAATGCGTCAGTGCAAAACACAATGTTTCTACATCACTCTGATAAGGAATTAGCTATACCAACCGGGCTGGCTATCAAGGGCGGTTCTGAATTGGTTGGTGGGATCTTCAGACGCTTCTGGAGAATGGCGGATTGGCGTTGGAGACGGATGTACTTTGGCCATTTGACGAAACGGGTGACATCTCTCTTTGGCTGGATATCCTGCAAAATGAAATTCAAATTGGCATTGAGTACAAAAGGCTCCGAAACGTTTCGCATCGATATTCGCACTCTTGTCGGCTTAAACTACTTGAAAATGCGCGGAAAGGTGTTGAAAATGAGTATGAAGTGCAACCAAAACACATGAACTGTTTAGAAGTGACAACACAATCCTTCTTTTTTGATGATTATTCCTCTTTTGGTTACATTTTCATATTAATTACTACACCTTTCCGCTTATTTTGGAATACTTTATATCAAAGGACGACATAAAAATAGCCGCGAAACGTCTCTCCATTAAACGTTTGTGAAGAAACATACCTGATGTTGCGTGGTCTCTTCTCAAACAGTGGGTTCTTCATCTCCTTTTGTTCTAATCGATATTTTACCTGGAAAAATACGAGAATTAGAAGTAAAAGCAGAAATTGAGCAGAAATTCATGAAACGAATAATAAAAAAAGAAATTAGAGAGAACGACGATAAGCAAATGATGAAATGAGGTGAAATGAGGGGTTTCAAAATAAAAGGATTTCTTCGAAATCGATACGAAGTGCTGAAAAATTGAATGAATAAGAGAAGGAGAGAGAACGGTAGCAGATAAAACTAAATGCAATTGACTGTAATCCTTGGAATAGTAATAAACCTAGAAATGACTGAAATACAACAACTATGGTGTTCTTTCTCTTTGAAAAACGGATCAGCGAAAGGAGAGAGAGAGAAGAGTGGGCGGAGTAAAGCGATGCGCATGCAATGAAAGAGTAACAGATAAGAAGAAAGAGTAACAGATAAGAGAACAGAAGAAGACGAAAGTTCATTAGAAAGGGAATTGAATTTGGAATATTGTCATATTAGTTTCATTTGTCTTCTTATGTCACTCATGCAATCAAACAGTGATCAATGGAAAAGGGCGGAGACGATGCACATTGTAAGCGGCGGTACGTACATTCAATGTTGCTAATGGCAATTTTCTAAAGCAGAAGCGATATGTTGGGAAAGAGAACAAGAAACACTGCATGCGAGAGAAGAGTAAATGAAAAAATGTTGAAACCAGTGCAAACGTTAACTAAATACGGAAAGCGCGTTTTAAGAGAGACAGTTAAGCAGTTCAACTATGATAGAGATAGACAAGCAAACGATGCATGCGAACGTTTGCATGCGAACAAATCAACAGACGAGTGATAATCAACGCAACGCACTGGTGGCGAAAGCAGAAGCGAACAAATGGGGGAAAGAGAGAGAGAGCAAACGAAAAGAATGCATGAGGACGAAGAATGGAATAAAGCTAGAAACATCTCGTTACTATTAGGTGGATGTTCGAAATCAGAAGTGGGCATAATTGCAAAGCAAAATGAGAAGCGAAAACCGCTCAAGTTAAACAAAACAGTTGAATAATCATACGACTAGTGGCGATAATCATTGCAAAGAGATCATAATTGGCGCTCATGCGAGGGAATAATGATAATCATCACAAGTCATGATATCGACAGCAGAAGCGATGTGTTGGGAAAGAGAACAAAAGAAACACTGCATGTAAAAGAAGAGTAGATGAAGACTTGTTGATATCATTGCATACGTTAAAAAGCGTATTTTGAGAGAGATAAAGAGAGACAAGAGCAAAAAAAGAAGTTTGCTTATTACGCGTAATGAGGAAAGAAACATTGAATCGCAGCATGTCAGCATGTCTCTATGACGCAGCATGTCTCTATGACATTCTCAGAAGCACTCCAGCCCTCCCCAAAGCCTTAGACTAACTAGTCGACCATGGGCTACATGTCTATATGTATATGTGAATGGCTGTGCATGAATTTCGATTCGAAATTTCGAAAGGCATCCTTCTCACCTACAGTAACCTAGAGCCAAGATAACTTAAGACGGAAGAATGTATATCTATCTGCACATGATGTGAGAAAATAGGAGAAGAGGAGACAGGCCTATACGATGAGTTGCTTCTGTCCTATTTTCTCCTAACTGTATGCACCGATATGCTCTATGTCTACAAACCTTCATATGCATATGCGCTGGTTACAAGAGCTAGTGTGAGAGGATGGTCACCGACTCGAAATCTTTATTGGTTCGGATCGCATCATCACGCTACTCTTCTACCTCTACTCTATCACTAGAATGCATCTTCTGCCTCTCCCCATGCTCCCTGGCCCATAACATACCTCAAGACATCTTGATTGAAATGATCCCTTCTCCTAACACGACTCCAACGATATCTGATCCATCCTCAACCAGCACGACTTCTCGACTCGGTCACTATCCTCGAAGACAGGAGTCCACAAACATTGGCTGACCTCGCTTGTCTATGCATTCCCATTTCTGTCTACTCACATCTACTCCGAGTCATAGATGACACCTCTGCCATCCTTTTTAGCCGGGTCGCCGTATCCTCGGGGGCAACCATAAGCATAATAATCTACAAAAGGTTTCGGAAGTATTCAGTCTATAGACCTTCAAACTTCTTATTCGCCAATGTAAATTAATCAGCAGAGTACACTAACTCTGCCTAGCCACCAAAGACCACCCAAAAGGCAAGTCGATAGTGTATGTGCCGCTTCTGAGAGGATCTTCCTCAGCTCGATCCTCTGCTCTCCCCTCCCAACAACTCGTCATTGAAGCAACTCCTCTAGATTTGCGTTAATCCTGCAATCTAAAATTTTAGAAAAAGGATAAAAAACAGCAGATTCCGACAATCCAAGAACCTGTGACCGAGAATCTCAAAACTTGGTGACTCCGAGAGTCCAAGAGTCCTATATGCTGCGCTGGAAATTTTGGTTTCGAAACGACCAGGTTGCAAAACCTCATGGTTGCGAAATGACAGGTTGCGAAGTGAACCCGAAGACGTTGGCTGAAGAATCGGAAGATTAGAAGGCGTTGATGGCATCTGGAATTTCAATAATTCTTCTTTTTCTCAGCCTGAATTCTTGGATTTTTGATTTCCTAATTCCCGAAATCTTGAACTTTTGGAAAATAAGCATTTGTTGCAAGCTCAACATCACATTATATCGCTCCCGTTGGTCTACTTTAGCTAAATTTCAAGTGCTGTACCTACAGTAATCCTAGAATGTTCCGATAATTGAAAAACTCTTCAAATACTCCTTCAAATTGGGGTTACTGTAGAAGTTTCTGGAAACCAAGTTGCGAGATGTGATACCCAGAACCTAAAGTAATTCATTGTCTCAATAATAGCACTACAAGTATGTCTTGGTTACTGTACTTCACTATCAACAAGAATAGACAACTATTGGGCGAAGATTGGGTATTTGAGCGAAAGTTGGGTAGGACGAGAGTTGTAAACGATTTGGTGGGCTACTAGCATTTGTTCACTGGTAAAAGTCTCGAACAACATTATGTGCTCATCTCGAAGTATGAAGGTGATGAGGCCTTGTTCACTCCCAACATGTCGAAGAAAAATCAAATGATTGGATGGGTCGAAGAACAGAAGAACGAGCAACTGTCCGCTTGGAACGGAATTTCAGACAATACAGAGAAAGGGAAACTATATGGCTTTGGAGTGAATCGGAAACTAGGAAAAGCAGTTCGAAATATGTTTTAAAATCGTTCAGCATCTTCTGGAAACAACTCTGTCGGTCTGGAAATACAAATGAGATGACTAGATGAAATAATAGAAAATATAAAAAAAGAATTAGCATTTTCAGATGGGAATGATGGTTGATGGTTCAGAAGTGTATCTTGGAAAACCAGAGGAGAATCCAGAGTACAGAGAAACGTTCTTCTTCGATTTCAGGTGACTCACAGGTTGGCTCGATGTAGGTGCTCTGGCTTCTCTTGGTGAGGAGGAAGCATATGGTCAAAAGAATGATCAGAAGAGTAATCATAATGACAACGAGAGCCAATATTAAAATAGAGTTGATTCCGGATGGTTGAACTGGAGCTGGTGTTGGGGTGACAGTTGTTGATCGTGGGATCATCGAAGTTGACAAAGTAGTTGTGGTCGTATTGGTAGTAGTAGTGGCGGTAGTAGTGGAGCTGGTAGTGGTAGTTGGCTTGGTTGTTCGTAGCTTCGTACATCTGGATCCAATTAATCCCTCGTCGCACTCGAAACTGGCCTCCCCAAGAACAGTTGGAGTCAGTAATGGTTCGCGAGAAAAAACGGATAACTGTTACTTGGAGAATACAGTAACTAACAAGAGATAACGAAATCAACTATCCTAAGGTCAAAAGTCAGTTTGTGTCTGATTACGTATGGAGGAATGAAAGCCACGGAATTGAGAAAAATCAATCTAATTTGAGAAAAGTAGAGACAAAAAGGCAAGGAAAGACCAGGAAGAATCGGAAATAAACAGAAAATTAGAAGAAACAGAAAATTTGACACGAAAACTTTCTTCATCCCAGGACAGATGGATCTTCAGAGGCTCTGCAATCCATGGGAATGATAATTGGAGTCAGTTAAAAACGGATTACTGTTATTTAGAGAATACAGTAACTGACAAGAGATAACGAAATCGTCTATCCTAATGTCAAAACACGAGTCAATTAGTGTCTTATTCAATACGAAGGAATGAAGACCATGGAATTGAAAAAAGTTAAATTAATTTGAGAAGAGACAATAGAAAGAAAAGGCGAGGAGAGATCAGGAAGAATCGGAAATGAACAGAAAATGAGAAGAGAAAATGATATCTTCAAAAGTGACATGTCTTTGCTTGGATTTCTAGTAAGAAGAGTCAAAAGGGCTGCTTTATTTTCTTCAAGTTAGGGATTCAGGAGACACCATCAAATTGGAAAATTCAAATGGAAAAATGGAGGTGAAGCAAACATGAAGCAAGGTTCGTAAGAAAGAGAAAACTGTATCTAAAAGGAAATGGGACTCATTAAAAAATGGGATAAGTAAAATTGATCCTTCTTTCCCTTGTGGTACATTACAGATCGGATTTCTGCTTTTCAGTCTCAATATACTTCCTCCCCTATCTAGAACACAAAGATTTGAAATCGTAGGAATCTGAATGGATCCAAAAATCGAATCCTCGTAAAGTTCAAAACTCTCAAATCTGTGTTACGGTCGTTATCTCTTGTCAGGTATTCTCTAAATCACAGTAATCCGTTTTTCTCGCTAACCATTACTGACTCCATTTATCATTCCCATCGAGAGTCTCTGAAGATCCATCTGTCCAGGGATGATAGAAGTTTTCGTGATTGTGTCTCCCAAAGATCTACGGTCTCTCATGAAGATAAATTAAGACAGAACATGTGAAAATAGTAGAATACTCGAAAATGTTTCTTCCTCTATCGATGACTGTGTTATCAGCAGAGAATACAAACAATCGAACATCAAGAGATTAGGCTGCCACTGAAAGAAAGTTGAGAGAGAATTAATCGTTTCTCCTTTTCCATCTGACAGCTTCTTGAGAACACCAATTTCTTCCCACTAATCTCAATGATTGTCCTGAAATCAAACGGCTGCCATGGAATCTCTCATTGTCCTTATCCTGTCGATCTCAAAGTTGGAAAATAGGTCATTTATAAGCTCAATTCTCTCTTTTCCATTTGCAAAATAAACCTAGAACTCAGTCAAATTTTCTTTTCATTTCAATCGTTGTCTCTGATCTACCTAAAACAACTAACACAAGCTCATTCATGTCGGCATCTGCATGTCATCCATGTTCTATTCTTCCCAGCCAACACAACTGAGCATACAAATTATGGAAAATCAATAGATTCGGCTACCACTGAAAGAAAGTCGAGAGAGGATAAACAGATCTACGGATGACACTTGATCAAAGCCTGAGTCTTCAGATCTTGGTATGTTTTTTCTCTTCCATACTTCGTTTGTTCGCTTTTACTTGTCAACGGTTTTTACAATTTTTCAGTCGATTTCACACTGAACCACAGCATTCATCTGTTACTTTTCTATAATTGTGGTTTCATTTTAATGCACATTCCTTTGTTTTTGATTCGACATTCTTCATGTTTCTTGCTCCATGCGATATCAATTTGGTCTCCACTACTAACACCTGTCCTTTTAGACTATTGGTGTGGAGAGCCAGGAGTATTCTTATCCGAACTCTGTTCCCCCTATAGAAATGATTCATTTCGAACTTAAGCCCCGGTTATCAAGGAAGCATCATTCTCTCTCTATGTTAGCCTCACATGTAATTCTGCTGGACTATTCATCAGCCTACCTGAATCTGTCTCCTGGTTTCTTGTTGATCTCTGATGATTCACCAGAATCCTTATGTCTGCATACTATCTGTCCCTCCGCATTCTGCATGCCACAATACTGAATGACCCCCTCATATCTGGACTCACTCTTCCTCCACTTATCAGACTCATTTCTCAATACTACCCTAATGGACTCGCTTACCTAAATTCGGACTCATAATCACTCATGACCCTTGTATGACTCCTCAACTATCTGGACTCCCTTCTTCCCGACTTCATCTACCGTAACACTCTCTCGTAATCCTAGACTGATTCCTCATTCCTTCGCTAATGTACTTACAATCCTAAAGTTCCCTTCTTCCCTCTCTAATTGGATTATTCGGGAATCTAAATTTCAGATCATCAACATCTATCATTCGGACACTTTGATACCAACGGTAGTCTCCTCTGAACTTCAATTTTCATACTTTTTCCAATAATAAATTTTGCCATTGAATTTGTCTTTATGTAAACCTAGTTTCGTCTTTCAAAGTTGTTCGTACCATTCGGAATCCTGGGATCTGTATACTCGATAAACAGTAGACAAAGCAGCTTAGCTATTAGGGCGGTAAAGATTTGAAAACTCGTGCTCCAGCGCACTGGTCAAATGGAAGAGAAAATCACACTGATTTTTTTGCAAAAACTCTTCCATGTGACCAAATGCACGGGGAGTGCAGTGGAGCATGGGTTTTCAAATTTTTACCGCCCTAATATCAATGAATTATTTGTCGAAACGACATGAAGACAAAAGTGAATATTACCTCATGTTACATCCTCACCAAATTTCGTTTCACTTGAGCTCATCCTCGTCTCGCATAGTTACCTGTAAGCCTAGTTGGCTTCTGATTCATATTTCCGAAGCCTACAGTCAACAGGCATATCCTTAATCAATGTCGTTCCTTGTGTGTTTTGTACGATTTCATTTCACGAATGTTTAATCTTTAATGCGCGACTATGTTTCTTCGCGGCAGAGATTACTAAAAGCGTAAGCAGCAGTCAACGTATCAGTAATCAGTGTCTTATTTCGAAATGACACGGAAACAGATGCAAATTATATATCGTTAGAGTTCCCATTAAATTGTCCTTCTTTTGAGCCTAGCCTTGCCTTCCAAAGTTGTCTGTACGCTTAGTGTGCTTCTGATCCATGTAAGCTTGTGCTGCAGTCAAGGCTGCATATCATCAATCAAAGTTACATTGGTCGAAATGACATGAAAAAAGTGCAAACAATATATGCCTAGAATCCTCATAAAATTGCCTTTCATTTGAACCTAACCTCGTTTTTCTGTGTTATAATGTACGCTTAGGGCTCACGTTTTGAAGTTTGCAACCAGCAATATTCAGTAATAACGACTTTCCCCTATATTCCATCGATTTTCACACCGAAACTAACATCCTCATAAAGTATTAGTTACTTCTCATTAGTTTTTCATTCAATTTCAATGCATTTTTATTCGAATCTTCGAATCTGTCACATAGCGTGTATAGCTGAAAGAATGAAAGATCAAAGGGGCGAATTGGTTACGAATAACACACATAGAAGATGCAAAAAGAAAAAAATTACACATGAGCACTTCCAACCATGAACGGAGAGGATAGATTGCATATTGTTGGCCAACTACCACTGACTGTTCAAAGGAAAGTGAAGATGTGAAGGAAGAAGACAATGGACAATGGACAAGTTATCAACTCAAACTCACCAATTCTGACCTCTTCTTGCTCTTCTCTATTCCCATCATGAGCCACGGAATATCGAAAGAAATGTGGAATTTCGATGCATTTTTTGAGGGAAATGGTGTGTTGTTGGCTGCGTATTGTTCCAGAGAAAACGAAGAGAGTTGTTGCAGCTTAGAAGAACCTAAAATTTATCGCGGAGAAGAATTTTCTGTTCTTGAGTGACTAACCGTAAAAAACGTCCAGCGAATCGGTTGATCCTTTTTTAAATCCTCGAAAATGCAACAATCCTCAGTCTGAAATAGCCAATGATGACCCGAAAATTGAGAAAATCAATGAAAATGGATGATATTGACAGCTGAATTGATAACGAAGTGTTGTGATTCTCTTCATTATTCACAACGCTTCGCTTTCAATTCAGCTGTCAATATCATCCATTTTCATTGATTTTCTCAATTTTCGGGTCATCATTGGCTATTTCAGACTGAGGATTGTTGCATTTTCTGTGCGAAACTAAGCTAATAACTTGAGCGTTATGATGGAACGTCATGCAGAATCGCAGCATCATATTCACGACAATATCTACTTGCTCTTTTGGAATGACTCGCTGATTCTCTGGCATCTCTCGTTTGTTTTGCTTATCCTCGAAATCAAATCGTTCTGTTGAATTAGCGGCACGAAGTTTGTCAAGTAGTCTATCCACTTCCATAGCTTCCTTGTCTGAGATGATATGATCAGACTTCTGCATTCTTCCCACTTGATGATCATCTCACACACTTCAATAGCCTGTCGTCGAGTTTTCACTAGCTGTAATTCGAACTAATTAGCTTGTGTATTGTCATGCATCCACTTACTTCTCAATGATAATGTTCGGCATGGTGAGTGCTCGTTGAACAGCATTCAGAAGTGGTGTTATTATGTCATAACGGATGTGGTAGTAGACGCGGTAATTGCGAACAACAGTAGTTCTGAAAACAAAAATAGCAACATTAGTTTTGAATGAAAAACTTACAATACATGTTGCATAAAGATGACCTTCTTCGATGAGAATCTTCTTCACATGAGACAGTATCTGTTGATGTCCGTCCTCCATTCTTACTCTCAACTCTTGCAGAACTATCTTGCGGTTAATTGTGAATCGTTCGATGATGCTGGCAAAGAAGTAGAATCCAGTGTATCTCAACGTTGGATTCTGTCGATTTGGTGTGGCGAGACACGGTCAGGCGAAGAGCATAAAGTTCCGATGACGTCCGCCTTGTAGTGATTATTATGAATGTGTTCGGGGGCATGTTGCACGAACAAAGTGCACAGCTGGCAGAACAAGATTATCATTCCATCACTGAAGTCCAATCGATGTGATCCAATCACAGTGGTGAGTCTTGCCACAAGATTCTCCGTACTGTTGCTCGAGTCTGGATCAATTGAGTCATAAGAATCATCTATCGCCACACTTCCTACGCTCTCATCGGTATCATATCTTTCGAATGCTAATGGAATGATGAGATACTGAATCACTTTGAGAATCTTCACATCTTTAAAAGCTTGCTGCGCGTTTTCTTCGAACAACACCACTCTTCTCTACCACAACGGCATTTTTGGAATGACTTCGGTTTTCAGAAACTCGCGAACAAATGAGAAATCGGTTTGAAATTTGCTCATGAACACTGCGACAACATTGAAGAACACATCGTAGTGTTGCGTAGTGTTTGCTTAATCCTTTCGGTGAACACGAATCAACGGCTTTCTTAGATTCCAACGGAGAATTCTCGTATTTCTTAAGACCTTCGTTTGCACCGTAACCCAAGAAAGTAGTCGGAATTCTGATCACTTCGACCCAGATTAATCTCATGTACATCTCCACCGTTGTACACTTCGTCTTTTGGAACTTCGAATGCTATTTGAACACTTGCTCCGCCCATATCTATCATTCCAGCTCATTCTCCTTATCGAATCGTCCTTTAAAACGTAAAATTAAAAGTTGAAAAATAAATGGTGCATACCAAGAATATAATTGACTTCTATCCAGCTATAAATCCCTTCCCATGCATCGTTTATGACACGAATATTTGAGTCAAGGACTCTCAGAGTGGCTACTTGCTTCAATCCTATTTGTAAGTGTTCAATAATTGCCTTCTTCTTTCTGAACATTCTCAATAAGAAAGTGAAGGTGTTGGGATTGTTTTACTCTTCAGAGATTAGTCTTATTCCGGCGGTCGCGAAGATCATAACATCAGTTTCAGCGAGTTGATGAGCTGGAATGTGCTCTTCGGCAAATTTGAGAAGAGGAGTCAAATACTCTGAAAAATCATATTGTAACATATTATTCAACTTCATTTGTTGCTCACCTATCACTTGCTCCGGCTTATCTGCAAAAGTGCTCAACCCAGGTGTCACTCATGAATTAGCGTGTCAATGTCTGTTAGTCCACCGGCCATCGGTTTCAGAGTATACACGAAAAGAAGTGTTCCACTCGACCTCTGCGGAGTGTCTCCGAACTTCCTATCGTGAATGGGAAAACGGTAAAAATGAGTAGAATACTAAATAGCGAATGAAGAAAATAATTGAATAAACAGTGACGGAAAACATGAGTAAGATATCAGATGATGCTAAGTTTACACGATAAACGATGACTTAGAAGAAGGTATCGATTTATGCCATTGGTTCGTCATGTTTTCCAGGTCGACGACGCAGCTTTGAACTTGGTTCCTTCAGTGATTTGATACTCATCTTTGCAGATCGTTGACGGCGGACCTGAAACATTGAGGACTTGCAATAAGCTTTGATAAGGAATGCTTACGGTAGTTGGAATATCGGCAGAAGCCGGAGTTGAAGGTTTCTTGAATCTGGGTGTTGGTGCTTTTCGTGCGGGCTTTTCAGATGTTTCTGACGGAGCAATCAGCATCGGACCTCGCCGTGAAAAAGTAGAAGTGGAGGGAGCAGAGACTTCTGGTACGTTTTCTGAATATATAGAGTTCTTTACAGCGGAAAAATCGTGGTGAAAGATACCATGGAAACTTTGAAAAAGTTCACTCCGTCGTCCTTTCGAAGCGCGTTGTTTCATCCGCGGAGTTCCGTTTTCCAGATTTTGAATAGAAGATGCACCGTCTCTTGAAAAACTTGGCAATGTTCTTGAGAGCAACAATCGAAATAGAATGTCATCGAGAGGTAGACGTAGGAAGCATAGAGTTCGATGTTGATCTGCTTATTGTTAACGGTAGCCTCGACCTCGGAGTGGTAGTTTTGACGAGCGAGCGACATTATTGGTGATTGTTTGCTGTTAGTGATACTCATGTTGATATGGTACACACGACCTGGAAAATGAAAGAAATTAGGAAGATTTCAATGGTTGAAGAGCGATTTTTGCACCATTTTCAGCTAGAAACATCTCAAAATGATCGGATGATAGTGGAAATCACTATTAAATTGGAATCAGAAGGTGAAGAAACAAGCAAAAAAAAACAATGGAAAATTACATCAAGTGTATGCAAACTCATTTTGAATGCTTTATCGTGGGTTCTCGCTATTTTTTGTCTTTTGACAGTGTTTTACATCTCTTTTCGACCATTTTTAGGTATGGTAAACTGAAAATAGTGCAAAAATCGCTGGAAAACGCCCAATATTCACTATTGAAGACGTACGATGTTCGAGTGATGTTGTGGAGGATCAGAAGGTGTTGTTGGTATGGTGCACAAACGACGATTGTCTACCTGGAAAATGAAAGAAATTAGGGAGATTTTATGGGTTTGAGAGTGATTTTTGCACCATTTTTAGATAAAAATACCTCAAAATGACCGGAGAATAGTGAGAATTTCTTGAGAAATGCTAGAAAGATACTAAGATCAGCAAGAAGGGTTCCAAAAGGAGATTAGCGACAGCGGAAACGAAAGGAATTGGCTATTTAAAATCCTTCAGAAGCCATCAGACCTCTTCTGAATCATTTTTAGGCATAATTAGCACATAGGTTGCTATATGAGACGAGAACGCACAATTCTGAGTGAAAAGTGCAGAAAAAATACGAATTTTGAGCCAAAAATCGTGATTTTTCGGCTAAAATTGTAGCTTTCAATGGAAAAATTCAGAGGAAATGACGACTTTTATAGCGAAAATTGTGAAATTTGGGTCGAAAAGAAATTGGAAGAGGAAGGATTCTGAAGGCGTCAGAAGATTCTGGAAGCGAAATGTGAAGTTTAGCACGAAAATTTAGGAAAATTGAACGATTTTTGAGTCAAAACGCTTTGAAAATTGTTTCAGACTCAAAAATCATTGAATTTTCTGTTTTTTTTTTGCAAATCTTCTCATTTTTTTTCTAGAATCTTCCGACGTCTCCAGAATTCTTGATCTTCCAATTTCCATCAATTTCGGGGCAAATTTCACAATTTTCGGCATTAAAATCGTCATTTCTCCTGAATTTTTCAATTGAAAGCTTGGAAATGTGCTTGCTTTTCTCATAGTGTAACTTATGCGCTTTCAATAACAAAAAATGGTTTAGAAGACGTCTGATGGCGTCTGAAAGCTTCTGAACATTAAAAATCCCTCTAAAGCAGAGGAAAAAGCTTTCATTCGTCTCTGTAGTCGCTAATCTCTTCCTGGAAGCTTTTTTGCCTTCTGGTAGCCATTTCTCGGTCATTTTAAGAAATGTTTGGTGCATTTTCAGCCAAAAATCGTTGTTGCAACGCACTTCTCTGGGAACGCGTCAAGTCCGGCGATGCGGTACTGGTTGCCAGTCAACCGATGGTCTCTCTTTGACAGTTTAACTCTGAAAACCAAGTATATTAATGAAAAATAATGAAATTTCAAACTGCAAACCTTTGCGGAGTGCAATAATTGCGTCGGTACGCTCTTCCGACGTCCCATTTGTTGAATGGGTAGGACATGTAGCAGGCGCCGGCGACGAACGCGGTCGTGATTACTCCGGAGTAGAACTGTTCGAACCACATGCTGGAAATGAGAATTATTAGTGTTGAAATAGCAATAAAGTTGAAGAAATTGAAGAAAATTACAGAAAAATCGAAGAAAAACGAGTGAACAAGCAGAAGAAGCCAAAATACCGATTTTCATGAAAACAGCGATTTCTGAGCTAAAACAAGTTAATCTATACCTTTTGACACCAAATTTATCAATTAGAGCTTCGAAATCAACTGTGACCCCCCCCCCCCCCCCCCGGAATCCAACGAAAACCACTTCTCCCCATCTATTCTGAGAAACCATCGAAAAACTAAATTTTTCCATAAAAATCGATGAAGAAACTACATTTCTAGCATAAAAAACGACTCTACATCCTATTTTTCACCAGAAAAACTTTGAAAAACGATGAAAAAATCAAGAAATCGCATTATTTCGATCAAAAAATGGTTGCGTAAATCGACAGCGCAGTGTGGGCGGAGCTAAATGGCCACTTTGCAAGCGGCGCGCGCGTTTTTCGCAAGGGTGCGGCAGGGAGTCGGAGTTTTGTTTGTTTTTGGGTGGAGCAAGAAACATGAAGCATCTTGATCCAGATTCGAAGGAAAATGCATTGAAATTGAATTAAGAACAAAGAGAAGTAATTAATAATTTATGGGAATGCTAGTTTTTACCTATTCTTTCCAGATTTTTCATCTTTCGTCATGATGTTAGAAGCCCTGATTTATTTTCGATTCTTCATCTTCAATAACAACATAGAATTCTTTTTTAATAATGAGGGATTTCCACGTACTATAGCTTTTGAAGCACAATAATGTGCTTTAGTTTAATTTTGAGCTTGCTTTTCCATGTGAGAATGTCGTGTCCGTCCGACGCCTTCCTTCTCCTCTTCTTCTTCTACTTCTTATCCAACACCTGCTCGCTTTGATTATTATGTGTTACGTGGTCATTATGTACACTTGGAAGCACAACTCAAATTCTCATGTCCAAGGATTCAGGATTTTGAAGTCTCAGACTATCAGAGCCACAGAATCTAGGAATTCTCAAGTGTTGAAATGTAGAAGTCTTAAAACTCCATCCTCTGAAATGTTTCTCTGAATCTCATAAGTTTCAGATTCTGAATCTTCCAAAATAGTGAAGTGAGCCAATACATCCAACAGAGCAACTTGAAAATTATGATTTCTCCAAAAATTTTGAAAATTTAGATTTTTGAAATTTTTCGAAAATTGATCTAGAGAAGCCTAGAATCCATTTCCCAAGCGTCTCGGTGGTCCCCAGTGATCCAGAGCAGCTGTGTGGTTGACATCTTCAAAATTTTTGAAAATTTCTATTTTCGAATTTTTTTCAAAAATTGAGCTCGGAGCATCATCAGAAGCCTATTTTCTCATCGACAGCGGAACCGAGGTCATCTCATCTAGACCGCTCCTATGTCTTCCGAATTCTGTGTTTTCTTCCCTTGAAATTTCCTGAAAATTTGATTTCCCTCCCCAATTTGTAAGATAAGCGATGCAAATTCATAACAGAACACAAGGGGTATCAAATGGTTTTTATTGAGAAAAAAGAAAAGACAAAAAAAGAAGAAGAGAAGAAGCCTGAGAATACCCTGAAAGGTCTGAAAGATTAGATAAAAGCCTAAAGTTACGACGAAAAGATTAAAAAGACTTAAACCTTAGTTTTCACTGGAATTCTCTAGAATCCCCCTAGAAGTACGCTCAGATACACTGAGCGTATAGTAAGAGCACCTACCTACCTATAGATATTCAAACTTTCGGCTGCTCTTACTAGAGTTTGAATAAAAAGAGAAAACTAGAAATAGAGAATTCCCCTCTCCCCGAGTGGCGCAGCCATCCTCAGTAGTAACCACTCGGGTTTATTTCTTCGAGAAGAAATAAGGGAAATTTGAAAAAAATAGAACCTACAATCTTCGTTATCATCGTCGTCGTTGGCTTCTTCTTCATCTTCCTCATCCACATTCTCTTCTCACCACAGTCGTGGACGTCTTCTGAATTGGCCAAGTCATCAAAAATCCAAAAATCATCATTGCTCGTCGGCTTCTTCGGTGTCTTCTTCTTCTTTTCAACACACACTTTCACATGGATTATATGAACTAATGAAATAAAAAAGACACTCGTTCTGAGGATTTGAGTCAAAAATTGGGTCTAAAATGCTCCGAAAATGGCTTAAAATGAGCTAGAATTACTTAGAAGACACGGGATGCATTTGACCCCTAATACTAATCATTTTGGAGAAAAAAAGAGCACTAGACTATTCGTAAGAAGCGGAAATTGCACCAACGAAGCTCGAAATTCTTCAAAAATGACTCAAAATCTACAATGATCGACTAGAAGAGGAATTTTTGGCAAAAATGAGTAATTTTTTAAGCTGAAAATCGGGCATTCTGAGCTAAAGAATGAGCTGGAATGCACCGAAAATAACGAAAAATGAGCCAAAATTGATAAAAGTCTATCATTTTTTGGCTAAAAATGAAGTCTAAGCCCTTCAAAATGAGCCGAGATTCTTCGGAAATTGCTCAAAATCAACACTAGAAGAGAAATGTCGATTTTTTTTGCAAAAATTAGCCATTTTCAGCTGAAAACGGGGTCTCAGAGCTCTAGAATGAGCTGGAAACGCCTAAATGCTTCCTTCTGAAGCAATCGTAACGAAAAATGGTCATTTTTGACACAAAGATAGGCTCCGAGCCGTTCAAAATTCCTCAAAATCACTCCAAATGAACCCAAAATGCTCGAAACTGGGCAAAAAGGGAACTACATCAACTATGTACTACTCGTCCTCTCTGTCTTCTACAATTTTTCCTATTCTCATTGGAATCGTCTGATCAACATCTTCGGAACTTAATCATCTTCTCAGGCTAGTTGAGAAAAATTGTCTTTTGAGACGTATTCTGCCCTCCTGCTTCTACTCTAGCAAGCCAAAAAGGGCTTCTGAAACTACTCGAAATCTTCTTATCGCCATTCTGAAGACTTTGGCCTCTTCGATTTCCAGCTTCGAAACCTGGAAAACGAGGCAAAAATTAGAATCAAGATATCAAAATTAGAAAGAGAAAACACTCACCTTTTCATCTGCTATCGTCGGAAATCGCCCACTCCCCCTATCCGTCTTTTCACTAGAAAAACCTAACAAAAAGGCTTAGAAAAGGCCTAAAATGACCTAGAAAACCCATCTCAAGCACTTCAGATTTCGTCAAGACAGTGTTAACTAGAACTAGAAGACTCGGATTGTGAAAATTCTATCAAAATTGACTCAAAATGAGCCAGAATCGTCTAGAAGTGATATAGAGCATTTTCATCGAAAAATGAGCCAATTTAGAACTAAAAAGAGAAAGGGCAAGCTTGAAATCCTTCAAAATGAGTCAAACTCGCTCTATGTGTGCTCAAAGTGCACTGGAAATGACTCCAAATGAGCCAAAATCGGGGCCAAAACTGCGGCGGACGACCTCGAGATTCGTCGTTTTCTCTGCGTCTCTCACGGCCGGCAGTACTCTCTCGCTCTCGCTCGTCTTTCGCATTGTAAAGGGGAACTAAAGCTCTGATTGAGCTCGAAACTGGAAAGATGGGTTATTTATGACACAAAAAATGGATTGCAATCCTTCAGAATGAGTCAAACTCGCTCTAATTGCACTCAAAACGCTCCAAAAATGACGCAAAAGGAGCCAGACTCGCCTAGACAGAACATGGAGCATTTTCAACTAAAATGAGTCATTTTTGAATCGAAATATGGGCTCAGAGAGCTCTGAAATCACCGATTCGTATACTTTTGAAGTGAAAATTAGTCATTTTTGGCAGGAAATTGAGCCAAAAATGATCAAAATTGGCGCCAAAACAGTGGCGGACGACCTGGGCTTCGCCAAAATTGCTCGAAAATGTGCATCGGCGGCAAACTAGCACTCTATATGTCTCTACTGGTCTTCCATCGAGTTTAAAATGCTCAAAAACAAGCAAAAATGGAATCCATCACATTTATCGCTTGGTCTTCTCTGCTTCCTTCATCTGTACCGCCTACTCGTCAACGTCTTCTGGCCAAAACCTTCTGAAGTGTCGAAGACGTTGATTTTTGGAAACTTCCAACGTCTTCTGCTCTTCCTTCTTCTTCTCTAGCAAGCCTCTGTCCTTCATCTTCTTCTCTACAGAGTCGAGAAAAATCGTCTTCTGAGACGCCTTCTTCTCTAGCAAGCCGAAAGAAGGCTTCTGAAACTTCTCGAATCTGCTCAGTCTCGATTCCTGAAGAAGTTGGCTTCCTCGATTTCCAGCTTCGACACATTGTTGAAACCTGAAAATTCGAAAAACATTAGACTACAAGCTATTTTCCTTGAAAAAAGAGAAAAGAATATCCCTTACCTATTAAAAAAAAAACCCATTGAGAACCTGAAAGAGAGACGAATACCTGGAAAAAGAGTATCATTAACCGGACGGATTTTTTTACGGAACAATTTAATACAGGGAAGGAATTCCTGTGAAGAAGGGCGGCGGCGATGTTCGTGCTTTTCTGAAAATAACTTTTTCGACGATAATTTTGAATAATTTGGGTTGAAAAAACAATGAATTTCGATGCATTTTCAGTCTAAATGAGCGAAAAAGTAGAAAAAATGAGCGATATTTTTTCAAAAAAAAATTCGAAAAATGAAGATGCAAGCGCGCTCCATTGAGAAACGGCCCGTGTAGTCCTCTCGGAGGAGCAATTTTCGGTTGGAAATGAGGAAAAAAGGACTGAAATTTGACGATTAGCGGAGCATCGAGCTCAAAATGCTCCAAAATGACTAAAAATAGACTCAAATTAGCTCAAAATGTTCCAAAACAAGAAAAAAAGAAACTAGCAAAACTCGATTGCTCTTCTGTTCTTCATCTTCATCTATACTTCCTACTCGTTGACGTCTTCTGGCCATGACCTTCTGAAGTTCTGAAGACATCTATTCATCGGAACTTCCAACGTCTTCTCCCCTTCATCTTCTTCTCTATGGGTCTTCTGATCTTCCTCCTTCTGCTAGAAGCCAAAAAAGGTCTTCTGAATCTTCTCGAATCTTCTCAGTCTCGATTCTGAAGACGTTGACTTCCTCGATTTCCACCTTTGACACCTGAAAAATCGAAAAGAAAATTAGGACCTAGACATCGAAATTGTGAAGAGAAAACCACTTACCTTTTCCTCTAGAATCGTCGGTCATCCTGGATTCCTACTGTACTTCTTCCTCTCTTCTCTCTCGTATTCTCTCCATCTAATCACTATCTATCTATGGATTCTTAATCTGCTTTTAGTCTCTTCTTCTCTCGTACTCTCTCCTGCTTACCCCTTACCAGAAAAATTACCAAAAATGAGCTCTAAACCCTTCAAAACGAGCCAAAGTTGCTCCAAATTAGACAACTAGAATCAGGAATAATCGTAAATTTTCTTCGCCCCTCCCATTTGAAGTTCATCAAATCACAAGAATCCAGAAGACGTCAAGGAACAAAAGAACCATCTTACAAGACTAAGAAATTGTCAAAACTCGAAATATGGAATTCTCCGAAGAGCAAAAAGGCGGAATTTGGGACTCAAATCGATTGAATCAAAAGGAAAAGCTAGACTAAAATGCTCCGAAAACTGGCTCAAAATGAGCTCTAAACCCTTAAAAATGAGCCAAAACTGCTCCGAAATTGCTCAAAGACCCCAAAAATGGAATTTACATGTATTCACTCGTCTTCCATCAACATCATCTGATCTTCTGGGTCTTCTGAACTTGACGTCGATTCGATTCTGAAGATGTGAAGACGTCGCCAACTTCGATCGGAGATGAGCTGGATTTTGAAGATGTGAAGTGGAGACTTCTTGGAGTCGAATACCTGGAAAATCAAGAGAAAATTAGAATCAAGATATCGAAATTTGAAGCTTCCTTACCTTTCTCTGTAAAATCCACTGCAAACCTGAAAGAGAGACGAATACCTGGAAAAAGAGTATCATTAACCGGACGGATTTTTTACGGAACAATTTAATACCGGGAAGGAATTACTGTGAAGAATGGCGGGGTTCCGATGGTCTTGCTTTTCTGAAATTAAAATTTTCAATGAGAATTTTGAATAATTTGGGTTATGAAACGATGAGTTTCGGGCGCTATTGTAGTTCAAAACCCTTCAAAATGAGCCAAAATTGCTCCAAAAAGGGGCTCAGCGGCAAAAAATGAAGTTACATGCATCCACTAGTCTTCCATCTACATCATCTGATCTTCTGGGTCTTCTGAAGTTGACGTCGGCGATGAGCTGGATTCTGAAGTTGTGTAGATGTCGACGTCTTCGATATTCTTTCAGCTTGGCTACCTGGAAAATGAAGAGAAGATTAGAATCAAGATATCGAAATTTGAAGGAAAACCAACCTTATACATCCTTCTCAATCCGCATCGCCAAAGGAGAACTATCCTCAGAATAAGCCTTTTTGGATTTTGGTGGCCTAGAAAGCTCAGACTCTCAAAAAACTAGGCCACCATAACCCAGCAGCTATTCTGAGAAAAGTTCAGTGGAATTTCCTCAAAAATTCCCTGATAAAAGCACCTATATACAACGTTTCGGCCGCTTTTACCAGACGTTGATATAGAGAATTGATAATAAGAAGAACCCTATTCCCGGTGGCGCGGCCATCCTCAGTGATAACCACCGGGAGAATCAGAAAAATCGACAGAAAATGCTCCAAAAATGGCTCAAAATGAGCCAGAATCACTCAAGAAGGAGATGGAGCATTTTGAGCTATTTCCTACTAAAAATGGAGCTCCGAGAGCTTCAGAATCGACTTCAATGATCTAAGGAACTCGTGAAAATCGACAATTTTGGCTTCAAAATGAGCCAAAATCGCTTCAAAATGGGCCAATTTTCTTCGCCCCGCCCACTTGGTATTCTTCAAAATTTCAAGAAGACGTCAAGGAGCAACTACATGAAGCAGATGGAATAGTTGAAAAGGTGATTATAGGGAAATAGTAGAAATCTCATTTTTTGGTTTTTCAGGCTTCTTCAAAAGTCAAAAATCGCCGATTTTGGAGATTTTTGGAGCCAAAAAGAGCACAAAAGTCGATGGATTTTACAGGAATTTTTCGGGAATAATTGATATTTCATGTTGTTGATTTTTTACTATATACTTTTTTTCTGATAATAATGATGAATCTCTGATTTTGAATAAAAAATATGCATTGAGAATTTTCATGAAAATGGAATAAAGAAAGGAATGAGTGAGAGACACAGACACGCAGACAGTTAGACAACATTTTAATAAAAAATGAAAAATTTGAAGGCATCTGAATTTTGACGTCTTCTGGATTCTAGGATCTCTAAAATTTGAAAATTTCTGGATTCTGATTCTTGAGAGTTTCGGAATTTTGACGTCTTCATATTTTGGAATTCTTGGGATCCTGAGGGCATCTAGATTTGACGTCTTCTGAATTCGAGATTCTTGGGGTCCTAAGGTCTTCTGAATCCTGACGTCTTCTGGATTCTAAGCCATATGAAATATTGAAAATTGAAGATTCAAAGAGCACATAGCGCGGAGCACATTTTTTCAGGTTCCTCCGAGCATCTTCAGATGACGTCATCATCATCGTCGTGTGGCTCCAGAAGGCATCATCGTCGTCGTCATCAATCTTCGAAATTTCTTGCTCATTGTGCTCAGGCCCCGCCCTCTTTGATATCATCTTGCTCCTTTACTTAGGCTCCGCCCATTTCTTCTGATTTTTGCTCAAGCTCCGCCCCCTTTTTTCAAGTTTGCTCCATCTACAGTACCCCTCGATTTTCAGTGATTTTGGACCCCAAATTTTCATGTTTTTGAGCTACCGTATTTACTCTAATAGTGGGGCACCTCTTATTGAAGGGCACCTCCAATATAAGGGCATCTGGATGGAGAGATTGAAAAATAAAAGGGCACCTCTATTTGAAGGGCACCCCTAATATAAGGGCACCCGCAACATATGTTTTGGCTGGAATTTTTCCAAAAATCTGAAGAATAGGGATGTTTTTGTGTAAAAAGTAGTGCGTTTTTACTGGTTAAGTGAGATTTTCCTTTGATTTTTCACTATTTTTCACTATTTTTTCTCATTTTCTGTGGATTGGTAGTAAATCCGATATTGTCATCAAAAGGTTGAGAAATACAAGGGCACCTCCATTTGAAGGGCACCTCTATTTGAAGGGCATCCAAAAAAGTAGGTTGAACAATAGAAGGGCATGCCCCACTATTAGAGTAAATACGGTATTTTAGCTACAGTAATCCCCAAACTCCGCCCCTTTTTTTGTAATTTTTCATATTCTGAGCCCCTTATCCACCTACAGTACCTCTCTATGAATACTGTATATGTCTATATGTCCCCAAAATTTCTCTTTTTTTTCATTTTTTTCGGTTTCCAACCGTCCAATATCTATTCATGGGAGTCCCCCCACCAAAACACCATAATCCCGTCTATTTTTTAGGGACCCTCGTTTTTGCCAGTGCAAAAAGTGTCGAGGTGAGTTTGTCCGGATGTCCATTCTCCTTATAACTATTTTCAATTTCCAGATTCATGATGTCAGCCAGCTCCAACACCAGCCGCAACGATTCAGGAGTGTCCGGAGTTGGGGATAGAAGTGACGATTCGATGGATATGGATAGTGGAAGGAAGAGACGATCGGTGGAAGGCGACGAGTCCGATGAGCCACCGAAGAAGGCAAGTCCGGAAGCACTTCGAGAGAGACTCGCTGAGAACCACCGCCACATCGCCTTGTATTACGAGACGTGGACGCCAAGGAAACAAGAGTTGTTGGACAAGGCTTGCCGAGGACAGGTAGGATTTGGAGAATTATCCTTAAGTGCCTTCTTTATCTCCGGATGTCCGAGGGGCCCAAAACTCAAAAAGAGGGACCTGTACAAAAGTTTTGCTCAGGCTCCGCCCCTTTTTTTCGGCTCAAGGGACTTGGGGACCCCTACTTCTTGATATTTTGAGCAAGCTCCGCCCCTTTTTTTCGGCTCAAGGGACTCGGGGACCCCTACTTCTTGATATTTTGAGCAAGCTCCGCCCCTTTTTTTCGGCTCAAGGGACTTGGGGACCCCTACTTCTTGATATTTTGAGCAAGCTCCGCCCCTTTTTTTCGGCTCAAGGGACTCGGGGACCCCTACTTCTTGATATTTTGAGCAAGCTCCGCCCCTTTTTTTCGGCTCAAGGGACTCGGGGACCCCTACTTCTTGATATTTTGAGCAAGCTCCGCCCCTTTTTTTCGGCTCAAGGGACTCGGGGACCCCTACTTCTTGATATTTTGAGCAAGCTCCGCCCCTTTTTTTCGGCTCAAGGGACTCGGGGACCCCTACTTCTTGATATTTTGAGCAAGCTCCGCCCCTTTTTTTCGGCTCAAGGGACTTGGGGACCCCTACTTCTTGATATTTTGAGCAAGCTCCGCCCCTTTTTTTCGGCTCAAGGGACTTGGGGACCCCTACTTCTTGATATTTTGAGCAAGCTCCGCCCCTTTTTTTCGGCTCAAGGGACTCGGGGACCCCTACTTCTTGATATTTTGAGCAAGCTCCGCCCCTTTTTTTCGGCTCAAGGGACTCGGGGACCCCTACTTCTTGATATTTTGAGCAAGCTCCGCCCCTTTTTTTCGGCTCAAGGGACTTGGGGACCCCTACTTCTTGATATTTTGAGCACCCCCCCCCCCCCCCCAGGACCCCTCTCCATCGCCTCCAAGTGTCCACTAATAACATATTATTAATTTTCAGCTGAGCAACAACGAGACGATTGAAGCATTGAAGAAGCAGCTGGTGAAGCGTGATGAGAAGATCAAGGATCAGGCGAAGACGATCGAGGAGCAAGCTGAGGAGCTTCAAGATTACAAGGAAGCACGTTGGGAGTGGATGCGGCAAAATGTGGAGCAAGAGAACATTGTGCAACTCCCGGATGCTGCAGTGCTTCAACCGCTCCTCGACCGAGTCACCCGGGACTTCAACCGCTTCTGCAAAGACACCTTGTACGGGAGTCGGCATGTAGGGAGGGAGAGCGCGTGTGGCGCAGTGAGGAGGGGCGGCGGGGAGGTGCGAGAGGTTGCGGGTTCAAACCCCGGCGGGGGCAAAAAGGGGGAAAATTTTTTTTTGTGATAATCAGGTTCGTCAGGAATTTTTTTTTTAGGTTCGTCACTTTTTTGAAAATTATGTTCCCTATTTTTCATACATGTGTGCTTCCCAACGGGCGTGAGCTTCCATCCGACTATCCGCCGTCGGCGCAACTTGCTCAGAGATGCATTGATCGGAAAGCCTCCCTCGCTCACACGATTCCCCCCACCACTTCCACGCGGAAACTTCCAGCCGAATCAACTGATGGATCAGAAGGACTGGGAGGATTTTGTGAAAGTTGGACCAAACGGAGAGTCGAGAATTGGACATGCTCGTCAAGCACTTCTGGAGATTCGATCGGGGATTTGGCTGTTGCACAATCTCTCTGCTCAACAATACATCAAGGTCAGACTTCGAACACAATAAAAAAAAACAAGAAATAATTAAAATAATTAGAAAAGAAAGGGAGTCTTGGAGACTCACATTATTGATTTTTGGGGGAAACTCTGGGAAATTTGAACATTTTGAATACACAGATACAGACATTTCAAATTTTCAGATTCCTGGATAAAATTTGGGAAATTTGGAGACTCACAGATATTTAAAATCCTCATATCTCTGGCAAAATTTGAAGTGACACAGACATCGGTACACACAGACACACAGATATCAGAAATCCTCAGATTCTGGATAAATTCTGAGAAAATTGAATGTCTGGAAACACAAATATCTAGATACACATACATCAAAAATCCTCAGAATTCTACACATAGACACAGAGTTATTCAAAATTTTCAGATTTCTGGAAAAATTTTCAATGAAATTCTGATATTTTCAAGTTTTCAAAAAAACTTGGCCATCTATACAAATAGACACAGAGTTATTCAAAATTTTTCGATTTTTGGTTAAATTTTGGAAATTTTTCAGCCATCTAGACCATATAAAAGAGGTTCTGAATTTTTTTAAATTTTTTAGGCCTCAGAGGTTCTGAATCCTTTCTATTCCTTCTGAAGATTCTCTTGGCCATATTTCTTGTTCTCTTCATCTTCATCTTGCCCAACATCTCCTCCTTCTCGCTTTTTCGATACTCTTCTGAAGATTCCTCCTCCTTCTTCCTCACTTCCTCGTCCAACAAATTCTGGAGTCTTCTGAATTCCTTGAAGACGTTGTCCTGCTCATTGTGCTCTCGAAGAAATCTGAAAAATTGAAAATTATTATGAAAATTTTGGAGTAAATTTAGAGCATTTGAGGAAGCTGGGTTTCTGAAGATCTCCCAACTCATGCTCGCCCCCATCCTCCATCCGGTCTTGTCCGATCTCGAGACCATCAGTGTGGTTGGAGCGAGCAAGTTTTCGAGTCAGCATGGGAATCCTCTGCAATTCAGAGAGCTGGGAGCTGTATTTGGACAACAAGCTGAAGACCGGATTGTCGACTGGTGTGAAAGGCGTGTACAGGAACATGTCATCTTCGCTCTATGCCACGACGACAAGCCGGAGCTGAAGGTTCAGTTGAGCCACGTCGAATCCAACGTCGCGAAGCTTTCTTCGGCTTTCGGCGCCCAGCCCTCGAACCTCAAGGATCTCCCCGTCATCTGCGGACCAATTGGACTGAAATTCGGACTCAATCAGGAGATCATCTTCGTCACAATGCTGCTTGCCACTGGACTGTCTGCACGTCCACTTCTTTATCAGTGTGGAGGAGGCGACGGAAGTGAGGCGGCGGCGAACAGTGCGAGAGATCTTGTTGCGCGATTGAAGCAAAACAAGATCACATACCGTGAGTTTTTTTTTGGGTTCAAAAAATTCTTTGAAAATCGAAAAAAATGTGCTTCTATAGAATGTTGTCAGTGTACAATTTCTTGTCTGTATGTGCTCTTTCTTCATCGATTTTTTATCTCAATTTTTTCAATTTTTTGACTTTCTTGATATGTGATACACACCTCTCCAAACTCCTTCTATTTTCCCAGATCTTCTTCTGGGGGAGTTTTGGAGCATCTTCTGAATCCTCCACGTCTTCTGTATCCTTTGATTCTCCTTGTAGTCGTTGTTGTCTCCTCAACGTCTTCTGAATCCTCTGAATCTTCTTCTATGTTGTTGTTGTAGTTGTAGTAGACGACGCAACCTGGAAATTTAAACATTTTATTGAGAATTGAGAGCAAAGAATAGGGTAGAAAATGAGCAAAAACTAAAAAATTGTGATTCCAAAAAAGTGGGCGGAGCTTAGATTCTGACCCGCCCACTTTTTTGAATTGCAATTTTCGAGTTTTTGCCTTTTTGTCATATTTTGGATAATTTAAAATTGTTTGACTTTCGACCGTAATCCTCCATTAACCTATTTTTATTTTCAGATGATCTATTGGGATTGGTACATGCAGCGAAGGATGATGTCGCGATCGCGGCCACAGGAATTTTCGCAAAATTCAATGCGTTGTTGGACGAGAAGGAGAGGCTGGAGTTGGTAGCTGAAACGGAGAGAAGAGCCAGAGAGGAGGAGGAGGCGGCAGCGGCGAGGAGACCCCCCAGGAAGTCGATGAAATTGCTGAAGATGGCGATGACCAGTAGAGGATGTCCCTTTTTCTCTTTTTCTCTTCCTCCATTGTTTTCCGTTTCATTTTTTTTCTCCAATTTTTTTCCAAAGTTTCATTATCAAAATTTTTGTGCTATCCCTATGTAAATGTCAAATTTTTTCTCTCATTTTCTCATAAACCAATGTAAATACTTTATCCCTCAGAACTTGCTCTTTAATAATAGTAAGATAAAAAGAACTAGAAGCCAAATCTCGTCGAAAGTTTTTTCATCATTTCTAATTTTCAGTTCATAATCTGCTGACTACTTTTTTCTCAATTTTTCTGGAGGATTACGGTCGAGGAATCAAACGATTTTCAATTAGATTTTTTGAATTTTTGTCCTTTAAACCTTACCTTCAAAATGAATATGGAGCATCCTTGTCCTCGACGTCTTCTGATTCTTCTGGAGGCTGTAGTAGTTGTGGTTGTTGTAGACGACGACACCTGGAAAAATTGAGGATTTTAGTGAGATTTTTGAGTAGATTTTTGTAGATTACCTTCAAAATCTGCATCTCAAGGATTCTCCGTGTCCTTTGATCATCATCTCCGGTCTTGCTAATCGATCGAGCTTGCGATCCCTCGTGCTCCGTCACAATGTATCATCGGGAATCATTCCTGAAGAATCGACGGACGCCTCCAACAACTATTCGAATGAAGTTCTGCTTCCTCCACTGCGCAATCGTCTGTCCGTGATAGATGAGCACATGGAAGTAGTCATCCATGAGCAGAATCCGATTGGGAAGGATTGACGATGTGTCGAGGAGCTCTGGCGACCGCTGAATAATGGGAAAATTAGAAAACATTTCAATTTCAAAGTTCTCACTTGAACGAATAACTAAAAAGCACTAACTGAATCATGGTCGTACTCTCCAACACATTCTCCGAGAACAATATATGTCTATAATAGGCAGTCTCATCTAAGGAATTATTGAAGACCTGAAGGAATTGCGAACGACGCAAATGGAACATAAACTGTGGGAATAATGAGCATTTGTCGGACAAGCGGAACGAGTTCGGATCGTCTTTCGATTAGATTCAAATAGAGTTCCTTTTCGAAGAACGTCTTCTGAAGTGTCTTCTGAATCCTCCAATCGATTCGAAATGCTTATTTCTCCGAGAGCAACCTCCGATTGTATCCGCCGACTCATCCACAGCTTTCTAGAGCCAATTTATCCACTATTCTTCCTTAGAATCGCCAGCTTTCTTCTCAGAATCTTCTAACAGATCATCGTGACGTCTTCTAAAGATTTTCTCCAGATTCTTCTTTCCCTTTTTGACTTGAAAACACCATTCCAATCGTAGTCCTCGGCGAGTTGGCTCCAAACTTCCACCGATTCTCATCTCCCGATCCGAAACATTCGCATTTCGCACATTTCCACTGGCACAACAGCCGAGCACTCCCTTGATCTTCAATCCTCCGCTCGAAAATCCGGATTCAACATGATGTACTTGTTCTGTCCGAGCGCACATTCCTAAGGGGGTCCTGCCAGACGATTCCGACGTCTTCTGGGATTCTGAAGTCTTCTTTTGCTGCTGCCCTTGCATCCACGCGTGCCCTGGAAATGTTTTTATTTGGAAAATTAGGTAAAAAAGTGAGAATTGGGAAATTTCGCCGCGATAGAGTGTCTCTTCTTCTTCTTACCTAAACAAAAATCGACCTTCTGATGCTTCTTCTCCTCGTTGTCGTCGTCGATCCTCCATCCATCCATCGATCCATCTCCCGATTCCTCCTCCAATCGTCGTCGTCGGCCTCTCTGGAAAACATACTAGATTTTGATGGCCTATCTTTTTTTTGATTCTCTGATGAGTCTGTTTGAAGAGCGACGAGTTGAACGAGTCTCCCATGACCACATGTCCTCCTGACGAGTTGAATAGGTTCTTCATCTCCATTAAGCCAGTCTGATCGAGAGCACACGAGTAGACATCGACGCCGTGGCCATTCTTAACGACACGCGACGCGAGAGCATCATAGAACTTGTTGGCCTTCTTCATGAATGGTGCATTATCCTCTCTGATCGAATCCTCACAGTCGCTGATTCTGAAAAACATGCTAGTTTTTGATGGGCTATCTTTTTGTTTGAATTTTCAGCTCTCATATCGTCAGGTCGAAATTTCAAATCGCAATGCCAAAATTCACTTTTTTTATTGTTATTTTCCGCATTCTCACCTCATCGTCCTCCATCAGTCTCGCAATAAAAGTACTACACAATCCACGTCTCCTATCAGCCATCCTTGATTCAGAATCTCATATGAATACCCAAATGCTTCTATTGCAAACGCGCTAGTATTCCTACCCTCGCATGCAGAGGGGGTTTTTGCTTTTTTTGTTTTTTGAAAGAAAATCAAAGAAAAAGTTCACGCAAAACTATTAATTCAAAAATTTTGAGATTTTTATATCAATCGACGTGGAATTTTCGAGAATCGATTGATATAAAAACCTCAAAAATTTTGAGCTAATGTATCCCCCTTTTTCAAAATACTTCCCGGGCCTCCTGTGGGAAGGTGTCCCCTTGTCTAGGGCGTTAAGCTTATGGGAAGGGCCAATCAGATAACTTTCCCGCAGAGTCAGATTACTTTCTGGAACAGTTTTAGTGCTCCCGGGCCTCCTGTGGGAAGGTGTCCCCTTGTCTAGGGCGTTAAGCATGGGGGAAGGGCCAATCTTATGACTCCCCGGTGTAAAAATTAAAATTACCTCGCAACCACTACGTGTCGAAGGGAAATGCAGAAATAAATGTATTTTTGCTTTTTGAGAATTGTTCCCATTTTGATTTTCATGAGAATGGGAGGAAGGTCGCGGAAAAATCATTAAAAACGTAAAAAACCCCTTGCATGTGAGGGTAGAAATACCAGCGTACCTATTGCAATCTTCACAGTTTCTTCAGTCTTCAGGAGAATAGCTCATCTGATTCTTATTTGGAATCTTTGAATCGGCGGGAATTTCCAAATTGACAAGTCTGGTATCTTGAAAGTGATTTTCCGATGTGACACGGCGATTGCTACACACCTTCAAGGCTTCTGATTTCCCGGCGAAGCGATATTTCGTCTGAATCTTCACAGCTGGATCGATATTTTCTGCCATTGTTCATTGATTCCTATCTCCTTGATCTTTCTCCAAACTTCTTGTTTCTAATTTCGTGTTGATCATCAGCGAAACTGACACCTCCAGTCATCATTTTTCCATCAAATTGATCCAGCGAAATTGCATTTTTGATACGAAGAATCTCCTAGGCCAAGTACAGTAGTATGAGTGTTCTCCAGGAGTTCTGAGCCAAGGGATATTCGGAGGAGAGATTTCCACGTTTTTCGCATATTCGGAGGCATCTCTTCTTTATCGTTCATCGATCGTCCTTCCTCCAGAATCCTCCTCCAATTGTCGTCGCCAGCCTCTCTGGAAAACATACCAGTTTTTTGTTAAGAGCTTTTTTGGAATTTTCAACTCTAATATAAAAAATGTACCTTCACTAATCAAAAACAGCGTCATTTTCAACATAATCGCGAATTGTGTCATCAATTTGTACATTTCCGTGATACTCAACACCACTTTTCGATTATTTTTGAGCATTTTCGTCGGGGAGCACGTCTCGCGAATCGATTCGAGAAGCTTATCGGAGGCTTGGAGGATTAGCATTGCGTCTTTCCAGCAGTTGGTCTGGAAATAAGAGACATTTTGAATTTGCCGACAGACATTACGAAAAATCCCATCGAAAAAACTGTAATATTTCTCGAAAATCCCAGGAAATCGGCTTAAAATTGTGCGGTATGGGGGTTTTCGAGCAATTTTACAGTTTTTTTCGATGGGATGTTTGGAATCGGAACACATTTTTCAACTTGAAAATCGCTCCAAACTGCAAAAAGTGCTAGCCGAAAAGAATAAGCTCCGCCCACTTTTTTGGAATTTCATTTTTAGTGTTATCGGCTTATTTTTGAGCCAATTTTTATGGTTTTCCAGCGATTTTCAGACGTTTTCATTGCAATTTTTAGTTTCTTCACATATTTTGAAACGATTTTTTTTTCCGTTTTCTTCGTCCTCACCTCGTAAATTCTTCGTAGAATCATTGGATTCTTGAGCACATTTTCGGTCTTCTCGATGACTTTCTGGCGATTTTCTCTGAAATTTACAACTGTTTGAAAGGATAAAATGATTTTAAAAGCATCAAAAATTAAGGGAAAACTGAGAAAAATTGTCTATTTTTCTCAGAATTTTCTCTCGATTTTCGAGCACTTTTTGATCTCTAACTAACCTTTTTGAAAGTTGATATTGATGTTGATCCCTTCGATTTCTTCGACACTGTCTGAAATCATCGATTGGCGAACAAAGATAATGAAGATAATGAAAATTGGATTCAAACCAATCATAGAAATTCGACAAAAATTGGACAATTCAATGCAATCAATAAAATCTTTATTGAACAAATATATTGGAAAAAATGAGAAGGAAAAGGAGGAAAAATGCAATAGGAAATTGAGAAAAATTTAGGGGGGAATCGGAGAAGATTCATCAGAAGACGTCGTCGGCCACCAGATAGACATTTTTAATGCATTTGTGTGATGAGAAATGAATCGAAATCGTGAAAAATTGGCGCCCAAAAGGGGGCGGGGCTTACAGAAAGTTGGCGCCGCCTATTTTTTGGATCGATTTTTATAATGTTTGACCGATTTTTTCAATTTCCACCCTCTCATGTTCCCTGTCGCTTTCTGAACCCTCGAGAATTCTGTAGAATCGTTCTAACCTTCTTAGAATTTTATAGGAATGCTATAGTTGCTTTTTGTGAAAAAATTGTTTTATTTTGTCGAATTCTCACTTTCCCCTCTTAGCTAATCGTCAACTTTCACTCCTTTTTCTCTTTATTTCTAACTGAAATTTTCTTCTCCGAGAGGACTACACGCGCCGTTTCTCAGTGGAGCGCGCTTGCACCCTTAGTTTTGAAAATTTTGTGGAAAAATTCGTCAAGTTTTCTTCAGCATTTCCTTGAGCTTTTCTCGGTAAAAAAGTGAATTTTGCAACTGAAAACCTCTTCTAAAATTTAGTAAATTCTCATTAAAATGCTTCTAATTGTTGAAAATCATTCAATCTTCTGCAATTTTCCTCGGGAAACTTGGAAATTTTGTGTATCTTGTTTCTCGACCAAAAATTGTTGTTTTCAGTGCTTTTTAACCACTCTCTTCATCACTCGTTCCATGTTTACCTATTTCCTTTTTCAATCGAAATTTCACAAACAATCTAGCCCATTTCCATTTTTCCAGGCGAAGAAAGCCCCGCTTTTACTATCACTAGCCTTCCTCCTGGTGGGCATGTCTTCGGGCATCAACGTCGATTCGCTTGTCAAGATGTGCGCAAATCCGCCAGCCGAGCAAACGAAGATCAGTGATAAAATCGCTCTTCCCGATTCTTATAAGGTAACTTTTGGCTCAGAAGCACACACAATTAGCAAAATGCGTTGTTTTCAGATCTCTGGCTCAGTGACTGATTGGATGTTGGAAAAGACGACGCTTTTGATGGAGAGTGCGGATAGTAGAAAAGGCTTCCGTTTTTTCGAAATGAAGAAAGACGATCGGACACAGAAGTGGCTTCAGCTTGGAGACGAAACCTTCGTGCTTATTACAAGCAGTACGTGGAATTAGGGCTTAATCTTTGAAGGAGGATTCCGGTCAAGAAAATTTTCCCTTTAAATGCCGAAAATTAAGTGGAGATCTCAAAAATCACAATGAAATACCTTCGAAACGAGCCAAAAACTTACAAGTATCCTCGTGCCCGACATTTCCTAAAAAGTGCTATCGGAATGATTTTGGAGAATTCTTGGCCTAATTTTCTCTATTTCTGGCTCTTTTTTGCACATATCCTCTTCTTTCATTTGTCAAATTTCTTCCCCTTACTCCTAAAACGAAAAAGTAGGCATATTTGAGCCGAGAATACTGCAGAACCCATCAGATTGCCATTTTTGGGGATCTCGGCAACTTTTGATGATTCGCTCATTTCCAAGTCAATTTTCGAGGGTTTAGAGTGATTATTGAGCTTTTTCATTGGTTTTTTTAAATCACTGATTTTTGCATATTTTGAAGTTGATCGGAAGCCTCCTTAAAATTCTGACTTGTTAAGATATCTTCCAAAGAATCTCAAAACCCCTAACTTTTTTTCCAGACGGCGACTGTGTCCTGAATGCTCCCTGGGTCAAACAGTGTTATTGGCAATGACACCTCTTCCTTATCCAACATCGTCGGAGGAATCATCACCTTTGTCAAGAACAACTCTGGATTCATGGTCAAGGACAACATCGACGTTGTGGGAGGAGTCAACGCAATGAAATGGGTGTCATGTATCAAAGGAGCAAGTGCTCGGAGGTGATGAGTCGATTCATCAGGCCGTCAAATCGTTCTCCAACCCCATTCTCCTATCGATTCGTATTGCGGAGATGGAGAATTTCAACTCTACAAGTGTCTCTGGAAACGAGGCATGGATTGATCACGGTGTCATCTGTGAGCACATCTGGATGAGTTCGCTTCTACTTTGGACTATTTCGACCATGCCAAAGACGTATCGGAGGTGGTAGAAGTACTCTCTTCGGAAGAAGACAAGATCTTCGTGGTGTCTGGTCTCTCGTTCAATAATCTCCTGAAAATCAAGGAAAGTAAATATCCCAAAGGTATTGACTATATTCTTCACGACTACAAGTATGGATACGAGTTCACAATGAGCCAAGGAGCTTGTGGAAATTTCACAACATTGACTGACTATACTAGCGATGCGATTATTGACCACTCGACCAGAATCAACAGAACATGTCAGGATTTTGTCCGATTTGATAGGGCCACGAGGAAACCAGTGCAGTCTTTGAAAGTGACTCGCATTCCGGTAGCTGCATCCAAATTGAGTTTCAAACTTACTGGATGTTATGATAGTGGAAGCTTCTCGAACAACACGTGGATTCTACCAATCAAAGATAGTGGGTGATGCATATTTTGAATGTATTCTTCTAATAATCTGTCTTTCAGAGAACATCACCAGCAAGTTGGGTAGAGTCGTCTGAACAAGGCCGTCGCTGAGACGATTTCCAAAAACGTCTATTCCATGTCGTCGTGCTCTACGTTGAGAATCGTGACGGTGGACTTTCGATGATTCTTCGTTTGGCGGAGAAAACCGATGTGCAAATGTTGGATACAACTATACGGCTCAGTTGAGCACAGAGGAGTTGTTCAGCAAGATCAATGCCACGTTGTTCTCGCCGCTTTTGCCTATCGAGGTTGATGGAAAGATTGAGGTTAGTGATTAAAAATCACACTGAAAAAGTTCTGAAATTGCTATGAACCCGCAAAAAATGACTCCAACAAGAGGGGAAAGATGCGGAGCCACAACAAGACCGCTGTTGGAACATTTCGCAGCCAGTTTTCTAGATTTTAGATAGATTTTAGCGCGTTTTTTTCGTGAAATTTGGAATCTACACACAGTTTTACATTAGAAATGATCGGAACCTGAATATCCGAAAGTTTAGCATTCAGAATTCTTGAATCTGATATTGCTGATTCCGGTTTTTGAAAATTACACTCGCTTAGAGTTCCAGGATTTCTTGCAATAGCTTAACCCTTCTTTTTTGCAGAAATGGGTTGGTGACGCCGCCGCGATGAAACCATATCCATCGGAAGAGAATGGATTCCTCGGATGCACAGGCGATGTTCGTCCTTGCTATCTTCTGCCTTCTCACCTCGGATTCTCGATCGGAGCATCCCCACACTTATCAAGGTTTTGAGTAGTTTCGAAGACTTGTTTTTAATAATTGTTCCCCCCCCCCCCCCTCTCACTTCCTGATTGCCATAGCATAATTTCTTGTGATTATTTTTCCAATTTCCCACCCATCCACTCGTGATTTTTCCAGTTACCAACAAGTTATCCCCCCCCCCCCCCCTCTCTGATCCATTCCTCGAGTCCCTCCAAATATATTTCAATTTTTGTTCATTTCTCTCAACTGGTATTTCCGCCCATTCCCAAACGGGATAATTTGTTAAAATGACTGAAATTTGAATTATTTGGCTTTCCCGCCGTTTTTCCAGGTTTGCTGGTTTCTTTTATTCTAGAGAATTGCCCACAAGGAGTGCATGAAATCTCCAAACCTGTCAAAAAAACGGCGAGAAAGCTGAAAATTCACATTTCAAAAATGTTAGCATTGCAGTTTCAAAGGAGGATTCCGGTCAAAAACTTTTATTGCTTTAAAATATGTAAAAATGTGTGTAGATTCCGAAAATCACAACGAAAATGCTCAAAAATCGCTTTAAAACCCTGAAAAATAGCTCCAAAATGAGCAAAAATCCCGCGAATGGTCTCCGGCGGCCGTGGCCGAGTTTCCCAAAAAAGGGGCGGAGTCAGCCAATGAGCGCCGTTGTAATTACGGACGCGCGCCCTGTCATTGGCTGCTGGTGAATTACAATGGCGCTCATTCCACCCCTTTTTTGGGAAACTCGGCCACGGCCGCCGGAGACCATTCGCGGGATTTTTGTTCATTTTGGAGCTATTGTTCAGGGTTTTAAAGCGATTTTTGAGCATTTTCGTTGTGATTTTCGGAATCTACACACATTTTTACATATTTTAAAGCAATAAAAATTTTTGACCGAAATCCTCCCTTAACATTGAAAACATGACTAATCGATGTGTAAAATTTCCAATTTCCAGATGTCCTCACAAACTCTGCGAAGTGGGAAAGAGCGTGCGCTTCAGATCGTCGAAAAAGCGTCACGACTCCGAATTCAGGACGCTCGTGACAATATTGGAGCACGAACGACTGGAAGACAACTGAAGAAAGGGCACAATCAAATGGGACATACTCAGGGAGCACGCGAAGCCACCACTCGGATGGATTTGGGGAGATTTCTTCCGTCCCTGGCAGAGAATGTATCCCGGAGACAAACTGTTCAACGCTGATATCAAGTGAGGGATTTTGGAAAATTTGTGTAGATCCAAACTATCACACGGAAAAAGCTTAAGAAGCGCTCGAAAACGATGAAAATTGGCTCAAAAATGTTCCAAAAAGGATCGAAGCCGAAATTCCCGAAATCGGGACAAATTTTTTGGATCATTTCCAGACCGATTTTTGTCGTTTTGAGCTGAGATTCAAGCTTTTTCATTGCGAAATTTTAAATCTACGAACAAAGGAAATTGTCAGGATTTAAAAATCCAAACATTCTAAATCCAGGAAACGTCGGAATTGAGAATTCCGATGACTGGCCAGAAATTGGCTCTAAAATGAACTGCATCTCACATACCTTGAGGTTTCAATTAAAAACAAGTTTTTTTCCAGCACCCGTCGCGAATACCTCCCACTATCACTCTTCCAAACTTGCCCGTCTCATCGACCTCGGCTGGATCAACCCAATCGACGTCTCCACACTATGCGCTACTCAAAAATTCCAACTCAACCCGAAAAAAGCCGTCGAATACGGATTCGAAGAGGGCGCCGACTCGTTTCCCTATCCGGTGGATATCGAGGTACAGTATGCCACGGACGAGTGCGAATCGCCTGTTATGATGTGGAAAGTCTGAAAGCGGCGGTGGCTCCGAAGGCGTGGTTTGAGAAGGGACGAGTGATACCGAAGCGAAAATCGAGTACTATATGGATGCGAAGAATCGAGGATATCTATGTGAGGAGACGAAGTTGGATAAGGAGAGACAGTTGAGTGCAGATGTGAGAGGATACGAGTTGCCTGCTTCGAAAGTGTCTTCAAGTCTCAAATCGATTGATCAAGTTTTCCATGGAATTCCTTCTGGAAGTGTCAAGGTTTTTGCACCGAAGAATGAAGTGCATCGGGAATATTACAGTAGCCAAAGATCTGATAAATTGTACTCTTGATCGATTTTTTGTTTCTAGATTGTTTCCTTCGTTTATTGTTGATTTTGTTTCTTTTTTAACTAGTGTTTTTAGTAGTAAACTTTCAATCATATCAGTTGTCTGTTTTCAAATAATCGGTCACGAGACAAGAATGTCACGAAAAAAACTAGAAAAAGCGGACAAGAAACGAGGAGGCCGAGGCCGATGGAAGAGAAGGCAACGTTTGGTTGAAAATGGCCTTTTCGAAGAGGATTTTCGTGGGTTTTTGAGCAGTTTTGGAGCATTTTCATCATGGTTTTCGGAATCTACACACACATTTTAACGTTTTTTTCATGAGGAATCAAATTTTTTGACCGTAATCCAAGTGATAGTTAGAATTTGGAGAACAAGGAGGATCATTTTTATTTGAAAAAATTGGATCAAATGTTTTGTCTTCAAAAAAAATCCCTGAAAATGCTCTTCGAAATGTGCGAAAATCACAATGGTGGACGTGGCCGAGTTTCCCAAAAAAAGGGCGGAGTCAGCCACCGGGGACCATTTGTGTGCTTCTCGCACATCTTGGAGTGCATTTTCGTCGGTTCAGAACAATTTGTGAGCATTTTTATTATGAAAATGTGTTGATGTACTGTAGATGAATCGGAATATGGAGTTTTAAGTGAAACACCAACAAAAAATCCACCGAGAAGCAGTTGAATTGTATAACAATAGATCAATGGAGTTGTTTCAAAGAAAAGTGAAATTGTCGATCTGATACCCAAAATGAGAAGAAATTTCGAAATTTGGCGTCTACTGACTTCATAATCCTCCAGAAGTTCAATTTCCAAAGTTCCCTTTCTTCTGCCTTTAGAATCTACGTGGATCGATATATGTTTAACCTCCGAATCCTCCAAAATCTCAACTTTTGGAATTTGAGGTCTTCTGAATTCGAATCAGATAGAACTGCTTTTTCCCTGTTTTTCGTCTATCGACTTTAGGAACTTCCAGAATTTGAATTCTCGAAATTTGAAGTCTGCTGACTTCAGAATCGCCGAGAATCGCAATTCTTGAGCGTGTACTTTTTCATACTTCTGAATTCTCTTTTCGAAAGTTTTACGTCTTCAGATTCCTTGAGAACTCCCTGATTTTCAGTTTTGGAAAGCTGACATCTCCTGACTTCAGAATTCTCACAACTAAGTTTTCGAAATTCGACGTCTTCCGGCTCCAGAGTTCTCTAGATACGTATTTTTTGAATTTGTACTATTTTCGTATTCGTCGACCCGCTTCATCATTGTCATCTTCTTCAGATCGTGCATATTTTCCAGAACGTCTTCAGTCCAAATTCGATAGCGTAGCTCCTGGACTCTCCTCCTACTCCTCTTCTTCTTTAATCTCCTCCAATTCGTCTCGTCGAATGATTCGAAATGGATTTTGTAGAAAATCATTCAAAATTTGTTACCATTCTTGGGGTCTCAAGTCTAGTCTATTAAATTTTATTAGTCCATAGTTGCGAAATGGCCATCGTTTTGAGAATTAGTTAAGGTTTCGAAAATTGCGAAACGACCAAATTCAGGAGGTCAATATTCAGAAAAACAGGTACAAAATTGAGCTCTCAATTCAAAGAGTTACCTAACCCCTCTATCCTACTTGCATACCTTGCTGTCACCTTGACACCACTCCAGATTCCTGAAGTCTTCTTGGATTGCTTCGTATGACCGCGTCAAAATGTGTATATTGATTTTGTGGCCTTGTGACCACTTCTGTACTCTCCTGGGAAAACATCCATTGTTCAATAGTCATAGTCTTGAACCCTCACAATTTTCTCCATCCTCCTTCATTCTTGCATTTTTCGCTCGTCCATTTCACTGACCATTATTTTGCCTCCTTGAATTTCTTTTATTGGATTTTTGCCTTTATCGATATGGTTATAGGTTGATCAAGTAATGTTAAGATTTGAGGGGAAAATAGAGGTACGATTGGGATGTTTTAGGAGAACATTTTCACATAGTTGAACTAATGGGAATAGTATAAGTAGGTAAGGTTTTTGATTCCCCACTTCCGTCAAACTAGTCAAAATCCTAAAAACCACATGAATTCTAGAACTGACGGGTTGATTAAGAGAGTTCTCAATTTGTACCTGGTCGCAATGAGTGCAGCCGGAAGATCGATAAGCGATGTTAAATTTCAAAGAACTCTCTAAAGGTCCTGAAATTCGAAAATTTCATGAACATCAAGAAAAATTCATCCATTTTTTTGAGATCAAAAACTTGATTTAGAGTCGTAGAAACATTTCAATGAAGAATAAATTCGCAAATCTTCTAGATTTGAAGAGAACGACTACCCCAAATTCTGAAAAACTGAAAGATTCCCCATCGAATCCAAGAAGAACTTTGGAAAACTGTCTGGTGAGAATATCACTTTGTTATTCCTTGCAGTAGTATTGAAATGCAAAAACAAGATATCTACACAACATTTTATTGCTCCACAAGACAGTATTAGATTATCAAACATATTTTTTCCTCCGCTTTTTTTTTGTGAGTGTCTCCATGGCCAACGCCATTGCCTCAACAAGGGATCCATCGATATCGTCACCAAAATATATGTGTCGCATCATCTTTCTGTTATCCAGACTGCTCATCACATTGGCATGAAACACATGCAGGTACTTGGCTGCCGCGCTCGCCAGAGTATTGTAATGATCCAGATCTTCCTCCTTTTCCAACACTCGCCGTCCGTCCTCTCCAATCAACTGATTCCTTGGGAACAGATTTCTACAATTAAAATGGAGTTTGAAATCAAGTCTCTCTCCGACCATCAAATGTGGCATCCAACTAAAAGGACTTGGTAGCTCATTTCAAAATTCCAAATATCACACAGAAATGCTCAAAATGTGCCTAGAGACCCAGAAAGTGCACCTCAAAACCAGAGAAAAACCAAACATTTTCTTGGTGGCCGAACTTTCTCCAGGGGGACTTTCACGTGGATAAAAAAACACCTTTGATACTTTCGGCTGTGGAATCCTGGTCCTCATCGCCTTCTGGAATCTCCTCCAATTGTGGTTGGTTCTTGGTTGGAGTAGACACCTGAAAGATTAGAATTGGATTTCTCAGAAGACGGTGTAGAAAATTGTTACCATTCGGGAATTCCCTGACATCTCACTGGCGTCGATACCAGAGATGTCACAATTTCTCATGAAATCCTCTGGCGCCTTCACAGTTGTCTCTTGCGGAATCTGGAAAATACCATTTTCTACTATTCTTGAATCAAGTTTAAATTTACCGGTGGACTCAATCTTTCCTCAAAATCCTCCTCCATAACTGTCTCATCTGCGTTTCTCCCCAATTGATGAGTCGATGAGTGCGGTCTGTTGATCTCGAAGCCAGCGAATATTTTCTACAAAAATCGAAATTCTTCATATTTCTAACGGTCTCTTACTTCGTATTTTGCACGGTTATGCGGTCTCGGAAGAAAATTTGTGTAGCTGATTGGTTCTCCCATGGAAATTCTTCTAGAAGATCTTGGAGCCGTCACATCTGAAACAGAATAAAATTGGCTTTCCCGGAGATCTCCTTGCGAGTGGAGATCTTCCGTCTTTGGACGCTCACCTTCTGTAGATCCGGATGAGTTCGATTCGGACGAATTTATGTTCAATGCTTTCAATTCTTTCTTCATGTTGCGATCTTTCTTCATGTCTGCGGTCGTTCAAGCATCAAAGATCAGTTAGAAAATACTCTCGATTCTACTGAAATAAATCGATAGCCTATGTTGACCCTGGGGCCACCTCAAAATGGTGTTTTGTCAATTCGAAAAAATGGCAAAAATGTTAATATAGAAATAAAAATTTCCTCATTTTTCAGATTCTCAATCTCCATAGTTATGTCAAGATGAGAATAGGAGCGAGCAGCCCAAATTCTGAAAGTCCCTGCTTATCCAATTTCTGTGTTTCCACATGTCGATGTTATATTTTTTTTTTAGACTGCTAAACATTCCGAAGACAACAACAGAAAGAACACCATATTTTGCCACAACAACTTTTTTTTGCTTTGCTATTATCCTTCGAGTGATTCATAACATCGGAACTCCTTCAGACTCCATTTCCTCAGACACAAACAAAGAGAATGCCTATTTGAGTTCAGAAATGTATATCAGAAGAACGGGCGGAGATACCAAAAAGTTGTAAACTACAAAATTGCTCAGCATAACATTTTACACATTTTTGTAGTTTACAGTGTTTTGATACCTCTGCTCCTTCTTGAGATATGCGCCTTTAAAGCTAAACTGGTTGCAAGCGGTTGCCAAGGAAACAATGACCGTCTTGACATGTTAGCTGAAGCCTAATACTTGAAATGTGTCAATGAACTTGAGTTGTATAGCAATCTGAAAGCCTAAAATATCAGCAAAAAACTTCCATCGATGTTGAATATAATAACGAAGCATCAGTAGCTACAATACGATATTCGAGTTTCGTCATTTTCAGTTGAAAAACGCCAACTTTGAGTGGCTGAAAAACTAATTCAAACTAGTTATTCTTGTTTGAGAATTAGAGGGTACCTGAATCAAACCTTGAACTTTAATTTTGTAGTTGATAACTTTTTTCTATCTCTGCAATCGGAAAAGTTACGCTCAGAAACCTACGGCGATGCCAAATTTTGCTCGATTTCATTGCTAATAAATTTTTTGAGCTTTTTTTTCGATGGTCCATATCTTGGCAAAGCGGACTTGTACAAAAAAGTTGTCAACTGCAAAATGAAAGTTCAAGATCTTTCTTATATAATACGATTCTAATTCTGTCCGTTTGTCCGCGATATCCGCGTCCGTTTTTCATTTCTAAAAGAAAGCGTGAAGATTGAAGTGAACTTTCTCGAACAGGAAGAAGAAAAAACCGATGAAAACAAAATGTTATTTCTAATTTCTCGATCGCGCCGCAGGCGCCCAGCTTTGCTGGTTTGATTAATACACACTCAAATTTTCAAACAGGAAAATCGACTTTGAATCACTTTTTCTGGTACCCGAAGTTCACGATTTTCCACTAAGAATGAGGAAAACGAATATCATTGTGGCCGATACTGTAGCTGATGAAAACCAGAAGGACATCATAACAAACGCCGAAACGCAATACAGATAACAAGATTCAAAGCAATTCTTCGGATGAAGTGGTGCTGTGGTATGTCAGAAGACTCGTTGTCCAATGTTCCATACTGTATTCCAACTGTTGACTCCCAATATGAAACACGAAGAATCTGTGAATAGCTTTCTGAAAAGTGAAGCAATTTCGAGTTCCAGTAATAGAGAAGCGACACTAGAACATATTGCCACCGCTTTGTTGCTGCTTGTCTCTCATTCCCATCCCTCTCAACTATCTGAAAACCGAAAAAAAACTCGTATCTGAGACAAAAAAGAAGAGGGGAAAAAGAAATTACAAAACGTTTACTAGGAATCTCTCTGGTAACAAAAGAAAATGCGATAGGGATAAATAGAAATGAGATTGTTTAATCCGAGAAGTGTTCCTTATCGAAGCTCCGACTCCTGGTCCGACTCTCTTCAGATTGGCAACCAATACTTCTCATCGATGAAATCGGTAAGATGATCATCATTGTGGTTTCCAGCAGTTGTTGAATTTCTCGAGAGCCAAAGTAGCATCGAAAGCCTTCTTCCCCACACGTCCTTCTCTGGTTTTTGGATGTCCTGGAGCACCAGTGGAAGGTTTTTGGCACCGATAAGAGTTGAAACTTGAGCAAGACAAGTGTCCCATTCTCCAGTACCCTGAGAAATTCAATTATAAACAGAGGGAGAGATAAAAAAGTTATACCTACATTTATAGTCAGTTCTCCAATTAGTTTGCTTAATCCTTTCGGTGAACACGAATATCAGCGGCTTTCTTAGATTCCATTGGAATCATTCCAGCAGAGAATTCTCGTATTTCTTAAGACCTTCGTTCGCATCGTAACCCAAGAAAGTAGTCGGAATTCTGATCACTTCGACCCAGATTAATCTCATATACATCTCCACCGTTGTACACTTCGTCTTTCGGAACATCGAATGCTATTTGAACACTTGCTCCGCCCATATCTGGCTCATTCTCCTTATCGAATCGTCCTTAAAAATGAAAAAAAAACATTAAAAGTTGAACAATGAATGGTGCATACCAAGAATATAATTGACTGCTATCCAGCTATGACACGAATATTTGAGTCAAGGACTCTCAGAGTGGTTATTTGTTTCTATCCGATTTGTAAAGGCGAATTTGAGAAGAGGAGTCAAATACTCTGAAAAATCATATTGTAACATATTATTCAACTTCATTTGTTGCTCACCTATCACTTGCTCCGGCTTATCTGCAAAAGTGTTCAACCCAGGTGTCACCTTTTTCACTCATTCTCATGAATCAGCGTGTCAATGTCTGTTAGTCCACCGGTCATTGGTTTCAGAATATACACGAAAAGACGTGTTCCACACGACTCACATATCACACCGTATTTTACATCTGAAAATGGAAAATTGCTTTTTGACGAATTGTGCTCAATGAGGTGGAACTCCAGAAACCATTCTCCCTACCATTTTCGTATTCTGCAACACTCCTCGTCGACCAGTGTCTCCGAACTTCCTATCGTGAATGGGAAAACGGTAAAAATTAGTAGAATACTAGTAAATAGCGAATGAAGAGAATATAAAGAAACAGTGACAAAGAACATGAGTATGATATCAGATAATGCTAAGTTTACACGATAAACGATGACTTAGAAGAAGGTATCGATTTATGGCATTGGTTCGTCTTGTTTTCCAGGAGTTGAAGGTTTCTTGAATCTGGGTGTTGGTGCTTTTCGTGCGGGCTTTCTAGCTGGTCCCCTAGGTGTTTCTGACGGAGCAATCAGCATCGGACCTCGCCGTGAAAAAGTAAAAGTGGAGGGAGCAGAGTCTTCTGGTACGTTTTCTGAATATATAGAGTTCTTTACAGCGGAAAAATCGTGGTGAAAGATACCATGGAAACTTTGAAAAAGTTCACTCCGTCGTCCTTTCGAAGCGCGTTGTTTCATCCGCGGAGTTCCGTTTTCCAGATTTTGAATAGAAGATGCACCGTCTCTTGAAAAACTTGGCAATGTTCTTGAGAGCAACAATCGAAATAGAATGTCATCGAGAGGTAGACGTAGGAAGCATAGAGTTCGATGTTGATCTGCTTATTGTTAACGGTAGCCTCGACCTCGGAGTGGTAGTTTTGACGAGCGAGCGACATTATTGGTGATTGTTTGCTGTTAGTGATACTCATGTTGGTATGGTGCTCACGACCTGGAAAAATGAAAGAAATTAGGGAGATTTCATTGGTTGGAGTGATTTTTGCATCATTTTCAGCTAAAAACACCTTAAAATGAGTGAAAAAATGTGAAAATCACGATTAAAATGCAAACAGAAGGTGAAGAAACAAGCGAAAAGCCACACGGAAAATGACAAAAGGTATCTGCGGTCACTAATTTTGAACGGTTTTAGCGATTTTTCACTATTTTTTTTTGCATTTTGACAGTGTTTCACATTTCTTTTCGATCATTTTTAGGTGTTGCAAGCTGAAAACTGTGCAAAAATTGCTGGAAAACGTCCAATTCATCTATTGAAGACGTACGATGTTCGAGTGATGTTGTCGAGGATGAGAAGGTGTTGTTGGTATGATGCACAAACGACGACTGTCTATCTGGAAAATTAGATGAATTAGAGAGATTTCATGGGTTTCAGAGTGATTGTTGCATCATTTTCAGCTGAAAATACCTCAAAGTGGCCGGAAAACAGCAGAAATTACGATAGAAATGCTAGTAAGACACCACTAAAATCAGTGAGAAAGATTCGAAAAAGAGATTAGCGACAGCGGAAACATTCTAGTGTTCACAGGCCCGTCAGAAGCCTTCCGAAGCCATTAGACGTCTTCTCAATCATTTTTAGTGCATAAGTAGCAGCGATTTCCACAGTTTTCCGGTCATTTTGAGGAATTTTTGGTGCATTTTGCAGCAAAATCGACTGTCATCAAACGCACCACAGCGCCCCGAAACTGGATGGCGCGAAAAAAAGCGCTTGAATTTAGCCGCAGAGCGCGCTTGCTTTTTCAAGCCATTTTCAGCGAAATATTTTTCAAACGGCTCGTTCTCGGCTGAAATCGAATGAAAAATAACGGGACTACCTGAGAAAGGAAGAGCAAGTCTTGTTTTATCATATTTATAACATTTTACCCATCTAATTGTGATAACGAAAGAGAAATTCAACGAGAAAGCAAATATTCGCATTTTCAGCCACTTTTTTCAACGAAAAGTGTCATTTTCATTAGTTTTTTCAAGTGATACACTATTAATGCCTACTCTATTAATGCCTACTACTACAAGCAATGTCCAGAACGTATGTTATGACAATAGAGACCGAAATAAATAACCAATCTACTGATTTTCCTCTTTTAGTTATAAACAGTGATTCCTCTGCTGAAAAGTGATATTCAAATGTTCAAGGATGATTAGAACAGCTGAGAAACGTAACTCCGTTCGTTTTGGTGCGCACACTGAACATTTTATGTCAAAATTCTGTTCTGCCTTCAGTTTCAAATTGAAATGGGAAATCACCTTTGCAGCAACGAACGAGGAATTGTCACAAACCAGCGAGAACTTCAAAGATTCTGGTCAGAAACTTTTCTATTAAGTACAAAACTCGTGAAGAAACGTTTTGAAACCTTTTATTAGTCAATGGAAACAGGAAAAACGGAGCAACAGTAAAAAACGTGCTCAAGCCGAGAATAAGGCCATTCGGGCTCATTTGAAGGTTTTACTTGTTTATATTTAGTATGGCATTGCTCTACCTGATTCAGTTTAAGTTTCTCTTACCTTTGAGCCTATTTACTATACGAATTTTTCCCAAAAAATGACACTTTTCGTCGAAAAAAGTGGCTGAAAATGCGAATATTTGCTTTCTCGTTGAATTTCTCTTTCGTTATCACAATTAGATGGGTAAAATGTTATAAATATGATAAAACAAGACTTGCTCTTCCTTTCTCAGGTAGTCCCGTTATTTTTCATTCGATTTCAGCCGAGAACGAGCCGTTTGAAAAATATTTCGCTGAAAACACGGCGCGGCCGAGTCGACGCCTGCCGGCCATTTTTTGACAGTTAAATACTCAGCCATAAAATGTACGCAGCCAAATTTGCCGCATTATTGCGTAAGAGTGTTTGCGGACTTGTCAACCGTACCGAGCAAAACAATTAATTTTTATCGAATTTTTTGTCACAGAATGAACAAAAAATCGTTAAATTAGTCACTAAAACTGGAAAAAATGTGGATAATTTTTATATGCGATGCTTGACAATGTACCGACAGCAAATTTGTGATGTTCAATTTGCCTTAAATTAGTGCAAAATTTGACAGCTCACTCAGTAAGGTGTTGGCTTGAAATATGTAGTATCTGGAGGGAGTCTAGAATTTTTGTAATAGAATAATCGAGATTCTGATTGATATCATCATTCTAATGATCTTTCTATTGTATTCGAAGGTGAAATTCATCGAAAAATCAGCAACAAATTCCGGACAAGTCATATGAAAGTCTAGCAAGCTCAACTAAGCCGAATCCAGGAATCCCGAAAATGAATAATACGTTTGGTCCACGATATAGTCTTGTTTCATGTCTGAAAACTCTTCTTGTTCGCAATCGAAGCAATTTGAGAGAGAGGCAGGGATAACTGTTTATGAGTGTCTGATTCCAATGTTCCATGCGAATAAATTTCTTTTGAATTAAAGGATGATAGAACTTGTCGAAGTTTTATTGAAAATATTTATTAACTGAAAGAGAGTGAACAAAGTAAAATCGAGAATTATAGCTTGAATTATAGGGAATTTCGAAGATTGATAGTAGTCGATACTTCGAGCGGCTGTAGATATTTCGCGGAGTTTTTAAGGTATTAAGAGGGATTTTTAAAGGTACTTTACACTAGTTTACGGACACCTTTAAGATAAAAGAATCTTTGTAGATTCTTCAAGAAGCCTTTTAAAGTTATTTTAGGAGGATTTGTAGGGGCTGTCATAGGATTTTCGAAATTTTGAAGGAATTTTGGTAGGTGTTGCAAGCAAACTTTTGAGGGTGCTTAGTCTCCTTTTAAGCATACTGCAAAGGACTAAGAAGACTATAGGAAGTTTCTAAACTACCTAGCTGAGTCATTTTGAGAATTATTCCAAACTGAGAAATTGACAGGTTAAAGAAATCTTGAGCCGCTCATTAAAAGGCTACCTAAGCTACTAAGTTGGGCATCTCTCCAGAACTACGTGGAGGGCCTTCTTTTTAAGAGACATTCCATATATGCACTGAGCATGATCCCACTATACCGGGCACACTTTTTCAAAGTTATTTTTTCTGGCTATTATTATGTGTGCAGACACTGTTAGGTCTCTAGTGTACAGTAAATCAGTTTTCCTTCAACCCCCTACCGTAATGACCAAAATTCACCAAAATTCAGCCAAAATTTTCAAAAATTTTCAAAAAAATTTCTGTGAGAGCTATCAACCAGATCTTTTTTGTAACTGTTAGCTGACATTATTTCAAACATTTTATGTGTTGACAACTAATTTTTCACTCCGCTATTAAACATAGAAAATGTTCCATCTTTATGGAGCAAAATTTTCATGACCTAATTTTCTAATTTTTTCGACCGTCCCGAAAATTTTTTCAACTACGTGAGTCGAGATTTTTTGATATTAGCAAGATCAACTCTTGAGACGTCTACACTGAAAAAATCTTCCCTGGTTTCTGGTTGTCTTAAAGGCGATTCAGGCCAAAATGTGTACCCAACTTCGAGAACTTCAACTAGACCTTATTCACGTAAAAACATTCCTAGCTAACCGATTTGAACCAAATTTTCAGACTATGTACTGTCTCAAATAATAAGTAACTCCACAAATTTTCAGCCATTTTACTTGTCTTTCCATGAAATGACAGACTCTCGAAAAATTGGTGTTGATTGTCTGCGGGACTATACTATTTGTCCTCATTGACATGCTAGGGATTCCGTTATAGAATGGAATAGCTTTTTATTTCATAGCTAATTGATTTATGTTCTTAGTCACTTTTCAAAAAACAGCACAATATCGATTTGGAAGAAGATGAAGGCCATAATGGCACCCAAGCTATAACTTCTCCAAAACTGGTTTTCAAAGAGAATTTATTAATTCAATGTGAGCATATTCATGCGCATTTGGTTCAATTTCACCTTTTTTCTCTTAAAAACTTTGTTTGCAAAAACAAAGTCGAAGAAAATCCTCGACAATATGGGCCTAATTTAAACTCACTCCAGCAAGGAACACAACTTTTTCGAGAGTCTGTCATTTCATGGAAACACAAGTAAAATGGTTGAAAATTTGTGGAGTTACTTATTATTTGAGACAGTACATAGTCTGAAAGTTTCATTCAAATCGGTCGACGAGAAGTGTTTTTACGTGAATGAGGTGCAGTTGAAATGTTTGAAGTTGGGTACACATTTTGGCCTGAATCGCCTTTAAGACAACCAGAAACCAGGGAAGATTTTTTCAGTGTAGACGTCTCGAGAGTTGATCTTGCTAATATCAAAAAATCTCGACTCACGTAGTTGAAAAAATTTTCGGGACGGACGAAAAAATTAGAAAATTAGGTCATGAAAATTTTGCTCCATAAAGATGGAACATTTTCGATGTTTAATAGCGGAGTTAAAAATTAGTTGTCAACACATAAAATGTTTAAAATAATGTCAGCTAACAGTTACAAAAAAGATCTTGTTGATAGCTCTCACAGAAATTTTTTCGAAAATTTTTGAAAGTTTTGGCTGAATTTTGGTGAATTTTGGTCATTACGGTAGGGGGTTGAAGGAAAACTGATTTACTGTACACTAGAGACCTAACAGTGTCTGTACACATAACAATAGCCAGAAAAAATAACTTTGAAAAAGTGTGCCCGGTCAGTCTCAGTTGTTTCATGGAATGCCTCTTAATTTTCAAGAATTTTGCTAGTTTTTTTTTAAAATCTCATCGTCTTCTTGGTGGTGGTGTTGGTGGTGTTGGTGGTCTTGGTGATAGGATCCGTCAACCTGTAAATATTATGTATAAGTTCAACGTTATTATCAGTTAGAGGCTCAAGAGTATGAATATGTGACGAAAAGTCGCGCCTTCAAGAAACTTTTCGCCAAGCCTATATATTTCATAGGTAGACGAAAACAGTTAGCTTTGCTTACTGTTTTCTATCACGTTTTCCGACGTTCCGGAAGTGAAGAGGAGGAGTGTGATTTCTGGGAAACGCTCTAATCTTGAGTATGATTACTCTACAGGGAATGTGAAGGGTTACTCGTGAATGTGAAGGGTTACCGGTTAGGATGGAGAGGCAGAAATCAATAATGCATGAGAGTCCGAGAATGGTCTATGTCTCGAATAGGTCAAGCAGGGAGAGACCCTAAGTTTCTTCTCTATGTTTGCTCCTAGCTACCTCAGGTCTCAGTTATTTCAACAGTAAGGAAACCCGGAGGCTCTTGGTGGTAACACGTCAAAGGAGAAGATTAAAGAAAGAGGAGAAGCCAGAATAGATTATGAGGTCTTCTCCATCACACTTTCAATGTGCAATAGTATACGTCTGATGATAACCTAGAGAGATACATCACTACCGACCTTCTCTTCCTGTAGCCAGGAGATGCTTATTGAAGTATGCACACTTAACAAAATCCCGATTGTACAGATGGAAGATAACACTTCATAGTATAACAGTACATCAGAGTATGCTCCGCCTCCGGTCAACTCAGTTCAGTTCGGGAGGGTCCAGCTCCGGAATTATGTCCGTAGTCAAAACGGTTCTTTGATAACCCCAGACGTCCGGCTATTCATAGACCTCTACTAGGGTGGACCTGTATTTGTCTCCCGATCTGAATTTTACATTGAGATTAGGAGATCTCGGTGAATTTAGAGATTTAGTGTCTAGATCAATTATCTTTCTCTGGATAGTTGGTAAAGCTTTGGTTCGAAAAACTACATCTTTCTGGGATTCTTGCAATGGAATGGGATATCCGAAAGTATGACGCACGAGTCGAAGTTCCTGTTACCTTCCAACCCGAAGAAGGCACTATAAAGACAGTTCACCGTTTGGATAAGGGTGGGGGCTATATTTGGATATACCCATCTGCTCATATAGGTCATTGTAGGAAGGGATTAGCAATTATCTCGAAAACGAAATCATACAGCCTCGTGTTTTTTTGATAGAGTAATGTGAGCACTAATCGACGTCTTTTGGAGAAATAAACCAAAACTTTTTATAGAAACTTTTTGAGGAAGAAACACTTTTATGTTCCAACAGGCCATTTTGGAAGGAAGTTGCGATTATCTCGAGAACGAAGACATACAACTTCCTACTTTTTTTATATGAGAAAGTCAGCACTAATAGACGTCTTTTGAAGAAATAAACCATAACTTTTTATAGAAACTTTTCGAGAAAAATTTTTTTTGTTCGCACAAATTTTGCTATGGTGAAAATTTTCGATTTCTTTCGAACCAATCTGATAGATCAGTGGTATTTTTAGCATGGGAACAAAGTGAAGACGCATAGTTGTATTTTCAGAACAAATCCAGAAAATAATCGGTAAAGTTTCGAAGAAAAACTTTCTTATACTCATAGAGACTATCTTCTATAAAAAGTCGGGCGTATCTCGAAAACGGAATCGTACAGCCTCCTGATTTTTTTATAGGATAAAGTGAGCACCTAATAGTGTCTTTTGAAAAACAAATCAGAAAATTGTTAGAGAAAATTTTGGAGAAATACATATTTCTCTGCTTCACCAAGCCATTTTTGGAAGAAATTCGCGATTATCTCAAAAACGGAATCGTACAGCCTCCTGATTTTTTAATAGGTTAAAGTGAGCACTAAATAGCGTCTTTTGAAAAACAAATCAAAAAATTGTTAGAGAAAATTTTGGAGAAAAAATTTTTTTTCTGCTCTGGAAGACCTTTTTCGAAGTAATTTCTAGCTTTTTGGAGGAAATTGTTTGAAGGCACGGATATTTTTAGATGAAAACGACGGAAGACTTTTCGCCAGACAATATGCGATCGATAGAACCTCACTATTCTTTTTATTTTTCTTTAACTTTCGTGAAACTGACTCACTCTTCGGCAGTTGCTGATCTCCTCCTTGGCAACTCCTCTGAGTGACTTGTCGTCGATTATACCTAGAATTTATCATTTTCATTACATAACACTAAAAAACTGAGGGAAAAACCGAAGAAAAAGCTTGAAAAACGAGCAAAAACCGATGAAAAAAATGCAATGCATTAAAATTTTGGTGGCCGAACTTTCGCTTTTTCTAGGCCACGAGTCGACTCGGCCGCGCCGTGAAAATGGCTTGAAAAAGCAAGCGCGCTCTGCGGCTAAATTCAAGCGCTTTTTTTCGCGCCATCCAGTTTCGGGGCGCTGTGCGCACTTCTCTGGGAACGCGTCAAGTCCGGCGATGCGGTACTGGTTGCCAGTCAACCGATGGTCTCTCTTCGACAGTTCGACGACGACGATGTTCGAGTGGTGTTTTTGGTATGGTGCACAAACGACGACTGTCTACCTGGAAAATGAAAGAAATTAGGGAGAATTCATGGGTTTGAGAGTGATTTTCGCATTATTTTCAGCTACAAAACCCCCAAAATGACCGGAAAATAGTGAAAATGACTATAGAAATGCTAGAAAGACGCTAAAATCAGCAAGAGGGAGAGAAAATGTGAAGTTTTTTTATGTATCAACTGCTGTATGATGCTCAATGTTCACTATGTGATTTCTTAATGCCAATTGTTCTCTTTGTGCGTTTTCAATATCAGCAATGTTTGAACTATTCTAGGCTAAAATGGAATGCTTCTGATTGTTCTTCCGCCTTCTGACACCATTTCGATACAATTTTACACCCTTTTTTCGGTCATTTTGAGGTGTTTCAAGCTGGAAATAGTGCAAATAGCGTTGAAAAAACGTCGTAATCGACTGTAGAAGACATACTTCTCTGGGAACGCGTCCTGTCCCTGTTTGCAAGTCAACCAGTGGTCTCGCTTCGGCAGTTCGTCTCCTTACCTGAAAATCGACAGAAATTAGTAAGAAAAGTAGTGATGTCGACTGTTTGGCAATCTCGAAACAACCAGAGAATTGTGACAATTACTGCTAAAACGATGCACAGCAAGCGGAAAACCACTAAAACCAGAAAACGGAGAGCAGTTTTCAGCAAGTTTTCACTGTTTGACATCATTTTAATAGTAATTTTCAGCCTTTTCAGATTGCTTTGAAGTATTTTTATTAGCCAAAAATTGATGTTTCAACCCACTTCTCTTGCCAGTCAACCGATGGTCTCTCTTCGACAGTTCGACTCTGAAAACAAAGCAAATTAGTGAAAATGACGAAATTTCAAGCTGCAAACCTTTGCGGAGTGCAATAGTTGCGTCGGTACGCTCTTCCGACGTCCCATTTGTTGAATGGGTAGGACATGTAGCAGGCGCCGGCGACGAACGCGGTCGTGATTACTCCGGAGTAGAACTGTTCGAACCACATGCTGAAAATGATGATTATTAGTGCTGAGAGAAGGAGAAAAAGTTGAAAAGTTGAAGAAAATTGGAGGAAAATCGAAGAAAAGCGAGTGAAGAAGCAGAAGAAGCAAAAATAAGGATTTGCATGGAAAAACAACGATTTTAGAGCTGAAATAAGTTATTATATATTTTTTAACATCAAATTCATCATTCAGAGCTTCGAAATCAACTGAAAACCTCCCGAAAACCACTCATCTACATCAATTCTGAGAAACCATCGAAAGACTCAATTTTCCCATAGAAATCGATAAAGAAACCACATTTCTAGCATAAAAAACGTTCGGCGCTATACTAGTTGGGGGGGGCCACTCCAAAAATTTTTTCTAGAGTCAATTTTTCGGGGCCTTTTGCCTAAGCCTGTAATAAGGAAACGTTGTAAAGTATTGTGAGCATTGTAAAAATAAGAAACATTGAAGTTAGTTTTTTGCACTTTTGACATGAAAATACTCATTTTCAGTACTTTTCAAGCCAAAAACTGGTCAGAAACCTTTTGAATTTTAGTCGTCTCCTTGTCTGCTTTTTATGCCTACATTATTTCATAACGTTTCTTTATACCAGGCTTAGGCAAAAGGCCCCGAAAAATTGACTCTAGAAAAAATTTTTGGAGTGGCCCCCCCCAACTAGTATAGTGCCAAACGTTCCTTTATCCTATCTTTCACTGTGAAAACTCCAAAAAACTATGAGAAACCACAGAAATCGCATTATTTCTATGAAAAAAGGCAAAGTAAATCGAAATTCAAATGTGGGCGGAGCCAAAATAGGCACTTTGCAAGTGGCGCGCGCGTTTTTCGCAAGGTGCGGCATAGAGTTGGAGTTTTGTTTCTTTTTGGGTGGAGCGAGTAACATGATGCATATTGAGTCAGATTCGAAGAAATTCGAAAATTCGAAAAAAAGATTCGAAAAAAAGAATTGAAATTGAATGAAAACTAAAGAGAAGAAACTTATAATTGACGAGGAGACTAATTTCGGTGTGAAAATCGGTGGAAAATAGCGAAAATCTTTAACATCAATAAAGAGCAACTGAATAATACTGGATGCAAGCTTTAAATCATGAGCACAAAGTGTACAGGCAACACAGAAAAACGGGATTAAGTTTAAATGAAAGGAAATTTTGTGAAGATTCTAGGCATATAACGTTTGCACATGTTTTCATGTCATTTCGACCAATGAAACTTTGATTAATGATAAGCCACATTGTTTGCAGCACATGCTTATATGGATCAGAAGCACACTATGCGTACATGATACAAGTAAAGTCGAGAATAGGTTCGGAAGAAAGATCATTTAATGATCATTTAATGGTATAACGTTGTCCTATGTTTTCATGTCATTTCGGAGAATAAGGCGTTGATTACAGCTAATGAACGTTGTCTGCAACGTTGCAACGTTTTTTGCAGCACACAATAATATGGATTAGAAGCGTACCAAACACACAGATCACTAGGAAAGTCGAGAATAGGTTCAAATTTAAGGAAATTTTATGGGGATTCTAGGAAAGGATGCAGTTTGGAAACTCAACAATTGGGATCCACTTTTCGATTATAAGAATAACCATTGGGTGTCTTTTTGTAGTGAAAGGAAGAGTTTCTATTCTCATAAACAGCTTCCATTATTTCATTTGCCCAACATCTCAAAGGATAACAATGTTGAATTTGCCAACGACTTTATCCAATACGATGTTGCAAACTATCTTCAGATGATGCATGGAGTGAGAACAATACTTGAAGGTAACCTCAAAATTATACAATGTTCAAATTCATAGTTCTACATTTTCAGATTCCAAACTGAAAACCATAATCCCCATTGCTTAATCCATGAAACTGTACAACGTGGTCCACTACTGTGAATATCAACTGATGGCCTACAAGGAATCAGTTAAAGATCTGACATTTGCATTCAAATTCAACACACATCACTACTTGGCTCAATTACTCGGAATAGTGGAGTCTCGAGAAGAATTGAAGGATATTCTAAAGGGAGTGGATATTCAGAGGATGTCAGGAGAATCCATGAAACAGTGTACTAGATTCATTGATTTGATTGCACGTAAAAAAGGATAGAAGAACAGGTTTCTCCGACTCTCAACTCCACAAATATACGTCCGCTTTGTGAGATTTAAAAAGAATATTGTAGAGCAAAAAAAAAACAATTCGCCTTCTATCTTTGTCATTTGGTCTATTATCTTCCTGAAATTTTGACCATAGCTTTAGATACATTGAATAAACCAAAATGACTGAGATAGAAGCCAAATTCTGTTAGAATGATGAACAAGACGAGTTATTGGGTATTCCAAAAATTGACTTCTAGTGGGAGTATGGAATGAGATTCCAGTTGAAATCAGTGGTCGAAAAGGCAGTGGTGCCAAAATTTCGAAGTTTTGGATCTGGAAATTGTTTTCGAGCTGTTAATGATGGAATATGATTCTACAGTCAATTTGAAGTTTTTCACTGTAAATAAGACCTTCTAGAAGTGCCTAGAAGTTGAGATAATCGTCGTCAAGGTACCACTGAAGGGCTCTTGGAGCAAGTTCGATGTCTTATAACTCGTTTTTGAAAAACATTTAGCCGGAGTTCATTTCAGAATTGAGATCAACAGGGTCGATATTATCTAAATCCGACATCTTGGTAAATTCCAAAACTGCAAAGCTAAATACTTCCCTTGTCAGTTCTCGACGTTTGACGTCTTCTGTCTTGAGAACTCCCTGATTTCATTTTCTGGAAAGCTGAAATCTCCTGACTTTAGAATCCTCACGTTTCAAGTTTCGAAATTTGACGTCTTCTGACTCCAGAGATCTCTAAAATCGTATTTTTTGAATTCGAACTATTTTCGACTTCAAAATCTCCTATAATGTCACAATACAGAACGCTTTTTTAAATCAAAACTTTATTACAGAGCAAAAAATGTTCAAATCTTACTAGAAATAAGAAGAAAGACCAGGAAGAGATTTTCTGGTTTTTGAAATCCAAGTGGAAGACTCCCGATAAAAGTTTCGTTTTCCTTTGGTTTTGGATAACGCTTTCGGAGTCTCACAAGATTTTTGAGATACTCTGTTGTGAAATTCTAAATCTTTAAAGGGGGAGTCTACTAATTTCCAAAATTTGGGTGTAAGAATCTCGAAATCTTCAGGTTACAAACATTCACTATATCGAAAAATTGAAATTTTCAGAAAAATAAGAATTTCCACGTAGCACACTTCTATTGATTTCTCTCGAAAAATCTCTGCAGAAAAATGTGTATTCCCGTGACTTGAATTGTTTTGATTTTTGGTTATCTGATTTGCCAACAAAGAAGATATTGCCAGCAAGACAATCAGCAGTAAGAGTGGAAGGCAGTCAGTCTAGAAAAATCAGTTCAAATTTTTCCGATTCCTTTTCTTTTATTTCATTCTTTCCTTTTACTTTATTTTGTTCCCTCAGATTCTTCCTAAGTTAATTTATCATTTGCAGGTAATCATACTTATAAAGACCAATCCTGGAGGCCAGGCGACAGAAGGGAGTTGTGCCTGGTAAGTTTTTTCATTTCTTCTCTACGGATCTCGAAACTTTTGGTATTCATCATTTTTTTCAGGATCCAGGAAAAGTCTTAAATGGCTGAAGGTGAGCGTCCAAAGACGGATGGCCTCCCACCGCAAGGAGATCTCTGGGAAAGTCAATTTTATTATGTTTCAGAAGTGACTGCTCCGGGAGCGTCGAGACGAATCTCTATGAAACAACCAGTCACCTACACGCACTGCTTCTCGAAGAGTACTATCAGAAACGTAAGACACAGACAGTTAGAAATATGATGATTTTCGATTTTTAGTGGAAAAATAATCCAGTTCGGAGGAGACCCCCCCCCCCGCCTTCTACACAGCAACCAGAAAGAACCGTTGAAGGAAGAGATAACCCGGTAAGTTTAAACTTGATTCATGAATAGTAGAAAATGATACTTTCCAGGTGACTGGAGCTGAATGACAACTGCTCCAAATCAAAAAAGTATCAAGAAGTCGAAGCCAACTGAGAAACCAGCGACGATGCCAAAGTCTGAAACTCCGAAATCTCAGATATCGAAGACTTCTGAATCTACTAAAGGTGAGCGTCCAAAGACGAAAGGTCTCCCGCCGCAAGAAGATCTCTGGGAACGTCAATTTTATTATGTTTCAGAAGTGACTGCTCCGAGAGCGTCGAGACGAATCTCCATGAGACAACCGGTCACCTACACGCACTGTTTCTCGAAAAGTACTATCAGAAACGTAAGACACAGACAGTTAGAAATATGAAGATTTTCGATTTTTAGTGGAAAAAAGACAGTGACGCGGAGACTGCCAAACCATATGCACAGATTCACGACCCAGAAGGAACTGTTGAGAATGGAAGTGATGACCCAGTAAGTTGAAACTTGATTCCTGAATAGTAGAAAATGATATTTTCCAGATTCCTGAAGATACAACTGTAAAGGCGCCAGAGGATTTCATGAGCAATTGCGAAATCTCTGGGATCAACGTCACTGAAATGTGGTCCAACTCAAGAATGGTAACAAATTTTGAATGATTTTCGACAAAATCCAATTCTAATCTTATAGGTGTCCACTCTAGTCAAGAGCACACAAAACGAATTGGAGGAGAATAAATGAGAGTCCAGGAGCTACGTTATCGTCCCCCGTGCTTTCCTATCGAAGGATGCAACTATCGAGGTTGGACTGAAGAAGTTCTGGAAAACATAGACGATCTGAAGAAGCAGATGATGAACCGGGTCGAAGAATACATTGATGCACTTCTAGCCTAGATTGAGTACTTCATTCTTTCTTGTGAGATTTGAAAAAATTTTTGCTCTGTAATAAAGTTTTGATGTTAAAACAAGCGTTATGTATTGTGACATCCTATCATATTCTTAAGTCGAAAGTAGTACAAATTCCAAAAATACGATTCTAGAAAACTCTAGAGTCAGAAAACATCGAATTTCGAAAATTTAGTTGTGAGAATTCTGAAGTCAGAAGATGTCTGCTTTCCAAAACTGAAAATCAGGGAGTTCTCAAGGAAGAAGACGGCAAACTTCGAGAACAGGATTCTGAAATCTGAAAAGGTCAACATTCCAGAACCTAAATTCTGGACGATTCTAAAGTCAGAAGACTTGGAATCTCAAGAATTTAGATTCTGGAAGTTCCTAAAGTCGATAGACGAAAAACAGGGAAAAAGCAGTTACTATCTGATTCGAATTCAGAAGACCTCAAATTCCAAAAGTTGAGATTTTGGAGGATTCTGAGGTCTAAACATATCTATTATACAAAAATGGGGGAATCGGAAGGAATCGTGAAGACAGAAAAGTTTAAACTTTGAAAGCTGGAATTCTGGGTGATTGTCAGAAGACGTGGCATTTTGAAAATTGAGATCCTCGAAGATCCTGAAGACAGAAGACATGAAACTTTGGAAATTGAACTTCAGGAGGATTCTGAAGTCAGAAGACGCTGAACTTCGAAATTATTGGATTTCTAGATTCCGGATGATTTTGGAACATGGAGAAGGAAGTGTACCAAGAGAAACGCAAGGAAGAATTCTCATTTTGGGTTTCAGATCGACAATTTCCCTTTTCTTTGAAACAACTCCATTGATCTACTTTATACAATTCAACTGCTTCTCAGCGGTGTTTTTCTGTTGGTGTCTCACTTAAAATTCCACATTCCGATTCACCTACTGTACACTTACAACACATTTTCACAATTGAAACATTCAAAAACACACAAATGGTCCCCGCCGGCTGACTCCGCCCCTTTTTTGGGAAACTCTTCCACCCATCGTGTGATTTTGGCAGATTTCGAAGAGCATTTTCAGGGATTTTTTTCAACAAAACAAAACATTTTATTCAACTTTTTCAAATAAAAATGATCCTCCTTCTTCTCTATCTTTGTTCTTCCATCTTTCTCTTTCTCTCTCAATCAATCGATCGATGTACGATGGTATTTCTACCCTCACATGCAAGGGGGTTTTTTACGTTTCTAATGATTTTTACGCGACATTCCCCCCATTTTCATGAAAATCAAAATAGGAACTATTTTAAGCAAGCAAAAATCAATTTATTTCTGCATTTCCCTTCGACGCGTGGTTGTTACGAGGTAATTTTAATTTTTACCCCGGGGAGTCGTCAGATTGGCCTTTCCCCCATGCTTAACGCCCTAGACAAGGGGACACCTTCCCACAGGAGGCCCGGGAGCACTGAAACTGAGCCAGAAAGTCATCTAATTTTGCGGGAAAGTTATCTGATTGGCCTTTCCCCCATGCTTAACGCCCTAGACAAGGGGACACCTTCCCACAGGAGGCCCGGGAGCACTGAAACTGAGCCAGAAAGTCATCTAATTTTGCGGGAAAGTTATCTGATTGGCCTTTCCCCCATGCTTAACGCCCTAGACAAGGTGACACCTTCTCACAGGAGGCCCGGGAAGTATCTTTACTATTAATAAACGCAAAATTCTGTGTGTGTGTTGTTTGTTCCGGACTCGCTCACTCTAGCGAAGTTCCTACTGGACCAATTTCGTTCAAACTTTCACCGGTTATCAAGAATTGGCCCGCGATGATGCCCATCTATTTCGATTTCCGAATGATCAAAAAATGAGGTCACAAGGTGGCAAAAACCTTCTTTTTAGCTCTATTCCATTGTTTCAGTTTTGAGAGAGGGAGAGACGAGTTCACGGCGTTATTTTCCACTTTTCGAAAGTTTTTCAATTTTCGCATTTTTTAAAAATTTTACGTCGGCCCGAAGGGCCCCAGAGGGGCGCAGCCCATCTGGTTTTGAAAAAGGGGGAACACTAGTTCAAAAATTTAGAAGTTTTTATATCACTCGATTCTCGAAAATTCCACGTCGATTTATATAAAAATCTCAAAATTTTTGAATCAATAGTTTTGCGTGAACTTTTTCCTTGATTTTCTTTCAAAAAACAAAAAAAAGCAAAAACCCCTCTGCATGTGAGGGTAGGAATACCAGCGCGCTCGATCGATTTTCTGAAACTCTTACTATCACTTGGACTACGGTCAAACATTTTTATTCTTCATTAAGATACATAACAATGTGTGAAGCATCTGAAAATCATAAGGAAACTGCTCAAAAATTGCTTTAAAACCCCAGAGAATGAGCTTCGAAACGAGCAGAAATAGTATCCGGAGGCCGTGGCCGAGTTTCCCGAAAAAGGGGCGGAGTCAGCAAATAAGCGCCATTGAAACTGCCAGAACTGTGATTAGCTGTCAGCAAATCTCAAAAGACGTCCATCGGCAGACTCCACCCCTTTTTGGGGAAACTCAGCTACAGACATCAGGAGGCAACTTCTGCGTTTCTTGCTCGTTTCGTAGCTCATTTTCTAGGGTTTTAGAGCAAATTTTGAACATTTCCATCATGACTTTCTCCTCTGAAAAGCACAAAAATTGCTCTAAAACCACGAAAATCCGATTTGAGAAGGCCATTTTCAGCCAAAAGTTGCTTCAAGTCGCTGTGGGAACTGAAGTTTTCTCTTCCATCATACTTGTTTCTGGGCAATTCCAGTCCGCTTTTTCGAGTTTTTTCAACCATTTTTAACAGAAAACACTCGAAAAAGCAGCATCGAATCGCTAAAAATCAAGGTGACCCAAGTCCGATAGAAGAGAAAGCTCCACGGCCGCCTAGGGCATCTTTTGGTTAAAAACGGCTTTTTCAAATCGGATTTTCGTGGCTTTAGAGCAATTTCTTGGAGCGAGAGCTGCCTCGCCAGCCGTCTCCAATCGTTTGGTCTCCATTATTGCCGTCTGAAAATTTGATAAAATTAGACTACAAGCTATTTTCTTTAAAAAAGAGAAAAGAATCTCCCTTACCTATTCTAAAATAATCCATTGTGATCCTGAAAGAGAGTCGAATTCCTGGAAAAAGAGTATCATTAACCGGACGATTTTTTTACGGAACAATTAATTACCGGGAAGGAATTCCTGTGAACATCTTCGTCATTGATCTTAGATCTCTTTCGATCGATTTTCTGAAATTCTAACTATCACTTGGACTACGGTCAAACATTTTAATGATTCATTAAGATACATAACAATGTGTTCTGATTTCGAAAATCATAATGAAAATGCTCCAAAATTGCTCTAAAACGCCAGAAATCCAGCTCCGAAATGAGCAGAAATTGTCTCCGGAGACCGTGGCCGAGTTTCCCTGAAAAGGAGCGGAGTCAGCCAGTGAACGCCATTGAAACTACTAGCACTGTAATTGGCTGCCAGCAAATCTCAAAAGACGTCCATCGGCAGACTCCACCCCTTTTTGGGGAAACTTGGCCACGGTTCCCAGGAGACAACGTCTACGAATCTTGCTCGTTTCGTAGCTCCTTTTTCTGGAGACTGGAGAAATTTTTGAGCATTTTCTTCATGAATTTCGGAATCTGCACACATTTCTACGTATTTTGAAGTAAATAAAATGCTTGGCCGGAACCCTGAAAACCACAAAAAATGCTCTAAAACCACGAAAATCCGATTTGAGAAGGCCATTTTCAGCCAAAAGTTGTTTCAGGCGGTGGCTAACCGGAGTTTTCTCTTCCATCAGACTAGTTTCTTGGCGACCCCAGTCCGCTTTTTTGAGTTTTTCCAGCCATATCTAACAGGAAACCCTCGAAAAAGAAGTTTGGAATCGCTAAAAAGCAAGGTGTCCTAAATGGAAGAGAAAGCTCCACGGCCGCCTGAGACAGCTGCTAGCTGAAAATGGCCTTTTCAAATCGGACTTTCGTGGTTTCAGTGCAATTTTTCACAGCGAAAGCCGCCTCGCCAGCTGTCTCCAGTCGTTGGATCTTCATTGTTGTCGCCTGAAAATTTGATAATATTAGACTACAAGATATTTTCTTTGAAAAAAGAGAGAAGAAACTCTCTTACCTATTCTGTAAAATCCACTTTGAACCTGAAAGAGAGGCGAATACCTGGAAAAAGAGTATCATTAACAGGACGATTTTTTTACGGAACAATTTATTACCGGGAAGGTATTCCTGAAAAGAACGGCGGCGGCGATTGTTGTGGTTTCCTGAAAACAAAAAAATATCGTCGAGAATTTTGAACTTTTTGGGTTAAGAAACTACGAATTTCGATCCATTTTCAGTCTAAATGAGCGAAAAAAATGAAGAAAATTCGACGAATTTTTTCAGAAAAATTAACACGGCGCGGCCGAGTCGACTCGTGGCCTAGAAAAAGCGAAAGTTCGGCCACCAAAATTTTAATGCATTGCATTTTTTTCATCGGTTTTTGCTCGTTTTTCAAGCTTTTTCTTCGGTTTTTCTCTCAGTTTTTTAGTGTTTTGTAATGAAAATTATAAATTCTAGGTATAATCGACAACAAGTCACTCGGAGGAGTTGCCAAGGAGGAGAACAGCAACTGCCGAAGAGTGAGTCATTTTCACGAAATTTAAAGAAAAATGAAAAGAATAGTGAGGTTCTATCGATAGCATATTTTCTGGCGAGAAGTCTTCCGTCGTTTTCATCTAAAAATATCCGTGCCTTGAACAATTTCCTCCAAAAAGCTAGAAATTACTTCGAAAAAGGTCGTCCAGAGCAGAAAAAAAATTCATTTCTGAAAAATTTTCTCTAAGAATTTTTTGATTTGTTTTTCAAAAGACGCTATTTAGTGCTCACTTTATCATATTAAAAAATCAGGAGGCTGTACGATTCCGTTTTTGAGATAATCGCGAATTTCTTCCAAAAATGGCTTGGTGAAGCAGAGAAATATGTATTTCTCCAAAATTTTCTCTAACAATTTTCAGATTTGTTTTTCAAAAGACACTATTAGGTGCTCACATTATCCTACCAAAAAATCAGGAGGCTGTACGATTCCGTTTTCGAGATACGCCCGACTTTCTATAGAAGATAGTCTCTATTAGTATAAGAAAGTTTTTCTTCGAAACTTTACCAATTATTTTCTGGATTTGTTCTGAAAATACAACTATGCGTCTTCACTTTGTTCCCATGCTAAAAATACCACTGATCGGTTCGATTGGTTCGAAAGAAATCGAAAATTTTCACCATAGCAAAATTTGTGCGAACAAAAAAAATTTTTCTCGAAAAGTTTCTATAAAAAATTTTGGTTTTTTTCTTCAAAAGACGTCTATTAATGCTGACTTTCTCATATGAAAAAAGTAGGAAGTTGTATGTCTTCGTTCTCGAGATAATCGCAACTTCCTTCCAAAATGGCCTGTTGGAACATAAATGTGTTTCTTCCTCAAAAAGTTTATATAAAAAGTTTTGGTTTATTTCTCCAAAAGACGTCGATTGGTGCTCACATTACTCTATGAAAAAAACACGAGGCTGTATGATTTCGTTTTCGAGATAATTGATAATCTCTTCCTACAATGACCTATATGAGCAGATGGGTATATCCAAATATAGCCCTCACCCTTATCCAAACGGTGAACTGTCTTTATAGTGTCTTCTTAGGGTTGGAAGGTAACAGGAACTTCGACTCGTGCGTCATACTTTCGGATATCCCATTCCATTGCAAGAATCCCAGAAAGATGTAGTTTTTAGAACCAAAGCTTTACCAACTATCCAGAGAAAGATAATTGAGCCAGACACTAAATCTCTAAATTCACCGAGATCTCCTAATCTCAATGTAAAATTCAGATCGGGAGACAAATACAGGTCTAGCCTAGTAGAGGTCTATGAATAGCCGGACGTCTGGGGTTATCAAAGAACCGTTTTGACTACGGACATAATTCCGGAGCTGGACCCTCCCGAACTGAACTGAGTTGACCGGAGGCGGTGCATACTCTGATACCAGGAGGTTTTCGTCCCCTTCGGGGACTCCAACCTCCTGGCATCCGCTTTCTTGTCTCTCCTCACACACCCGAAGGGTGCCACAGTGAAAATAGGGTGAATTTTCGAAAATTTCAAAATTAATATTTTCGAGAAAAGAAAAGTACGGGCATTATCTCGGACAAATTTCCAATCGATCTGTAAAACATTCATCCAAATCGGTCCACTGGTAGCCGAGATATGATGAGCGACAAAGGGACATACACACAGAATTGGTGATTGTTATTAGTAAAGATACTGTGATACTATGAAGTGTTATCTTCTATCTGTACAATCGGGATTTTGTCAAGTGTGCATACTTCAATAAGCATCTCCTGGCTACAGGAAGAGAAGGTCGGTAGTAATGTATCTCTCTAGGTTATCATGAGACTGTCGTATACTATTGCACATTGAAAGTGTGATGGAGAAGACCTCATACTCTAATCTGGCTTCCTTCTCGGACTCTCATTCATTATTGATTTCTGCCTCTCCATCCTTTAACATTATCACACCATCTCTCCACACATGAGATTACCGACCAGGAGGCGAAGGTTGAGTCTTTATGAAGAGTTTAGGAGTAACCCTTCACATTCCCTGTAGAGTAATCATACTGAAGATTAGAGCGTTCCCCAGAAATCACACTCCTTCTCTTCACTTCCGGAACGTCGGAGAATGTGATAGAAAACAGTAAGCAAAGCTGACACGTTGAGTCTACCTGTGCTCGCACTAATCACTTGACAAACCAGATCAGTTAAAAATGAAAGTAGTTGATTCATCCACCGTATTCAAGAGATGAAATATTTAGTCTTGGCGGAAAGTTTCTTGGAGGCGCGACTTTTCGTCACATTGATATTTTGAGCCTCTAACTGATAATAACGTTGAACTTATCTTTACTAATAACATTTGAAAACTTATGTATGTTCGTTTGTGTGTCGCTAGCTGTAACTCTGCTCATTCTGAACCGATTTTCTTGAAATTTTTTTCAGAATATCAGAAATTTGGCTACGTTGATGCCCATGTGCTTAGATTTTTGATATCTCAAAAATGGAGCAAGTTACAGCTCTTTTCGTGATTTTCCAGTACTAATTTTTGAAAAAGTGGGAACCAAAAATGTGTTGCAAGTCATAACTCAGTTCAAAGTAAACCGATTTTTTTGAAAATTTCACAGATTGTTCCTGAATATGTGAGGATGATGCACGTCTTTTTTGTTTCTTATATTTCCCTTTTTAACGCCTTCTGGAGCACTTCTTCTGAGCAGGCGTGCAAAATCTACCATGCGCGGCAAGGGGAGGAGGCGCACACACAAACGCGGTGGCCGACGCGGACCTCGATTGATGTCGGCTGCTTCCCGCATGACCACCGCCGCCACGTGGCAAACGTCCGGTTCAATTACCCAAGTTTTGGGTAAACTTTGCGATGGGTAGGGGTTGATGGGTGGAATTATATATCATTCTGTTCGTCTCTTCACGTGGATTCAGAATATGAAGGAAAATTTCAGAAAAGTTGAACTTGAAAGAAGTTATGGAGCTTTGAAATTCCTAAAATCGTCACTACTGAAGTTGATGGGGTCATTCCACTTTGGAACAGTCTAAATAAAACTCTGCCCAAAATAGCTGTGCTGAATGAAACTTTTCAAAATAGAACTGTTAAAAATTGCACTACACTTACAGTAACGGCCATAATTACATTCGTTTTCGTCATTTTCAGTGGAAAACCGTCACTTTTTGATAGATGAAAAAGTGATTTAAAGTCGCGTTTTCTGTTTGAAAATTTGAGGGTGTATCAATCAAACATTGAACTTTCATTTTGTAGTTGACAACTTTCCTGTACAAGTTCGCTCTACCAAGATATGGGGGAAAGCTCGAAAAATTTCGAGAATTAGCACTGAAATCGAGCAAAACTTGGCATCGCCGTACGTTTCTGTGCGTAACTTTTTTGAATGCAGAGATGTAAAAAAGCTGTCAACTACAAAATTGAAGTTCAAGGTTTTATGCATATACCCCCAAATTCTCAAACAAAAATAACTACTTTGAATTCGTTCTTCAGCCAATCAAAGTTGGCGTTTTTCAACTGAAAATCATAAAAGCGTATATCATTATGGCCGGTACTGCATATTAGAGAGCATTTTAGCATTTCTGCTCCGCACAATTATATTTCGGGGAGAGTTCTATTCAGACACAGTAAACTCATGAAAGGGCCGCAGGCCATATAAGAAAGGGCAAGACCTATGATTTTTGATAAGAAGGATAACATGTATTGCAGGAAGAATCTAATGGTTAATTAAAAAGACCGAAGGTCTTATTCAAAGGAGCCGAAGGCTCCCGGCCCGAGAAGCAAGCAAAAGCCAGGTGGTGGAGCCCCGAAGGGGCGAAAACCACCTGGTACATAATATTTACAGGTCGACTGATCCTATCGCCAAGACCACCAACACCACCACCAAGAAGACGATGGGAGTTTAGAAAAAAACTAACAAAATTCTCGAAAATTAAAAAGAAGGCCCTCCACGTAGTTCTGGAGAGAGCCCTATTTAGTAGCTTAGGTAGCCTTTTAATGAGCGGCTCAAGATTTCATGAACCTGTCAATTTCACAGTTCGGAATAATTCTCAAAATGACTCAGCTAGATAGTTCAGAAACTTCCTATGGTCTTCTTAGTCTTTTGCAGTATGCCTAAAAGGAGACTAAGCACCCTCAAAAGCTTGCTTGCAACACCTACCAAAATTCCTTCAAAAAATTTCGGAAATCCTATGGAAGTCCTTACAAAGCCTCCTAAAATAACTTTAAAAGGCTCCTTAAAGTATCTACAAAGATTCGTTTAGCTTAAAAAAGGTCCGTAAACTAGTGTAAAGTATCTTTAAAATTCCCTCTTAATACCTTCAAAACTCCGCGAAATATCTACAGCCACTCGAAGTATCGACTGCTATCAATCTTCGAAACTCATTATAAATCAAGCTATAATTATCGATTTTACATTGTTCCCTCTTTTTCAGTTAATAAATATTTTCATTAAAACTTCGACAAGTACTCTCATCCTTTCATTCAGAAGAAATCTATTCGCTTGGAACATTGGAATCAGACGCTCATAAACAGTTATCCCTGCCTCTCTCTCTCAAGTTGCTTCGATTGCGAACAAGAAGAGTTTTCAGACATGAAACAAGACTACCGTATTTCCTCTAATTGACCGGCACCTCTAATTGTCCGGCACCCTCTAATAGACCGGCTGTCAAATCATGACTTTGAAAAATAGACCGGCACCCTCTAATAATCCGGCACTCTTCAATTATCCGTCAGTACAAGAAAATTTGCAGTACTTAAAAATTTTAAAAATTCACAAAATTAGACATGTTTGTGGTACGATTTTGCCTGTTTTCAGGTTTTTTGCAACATTTTGATGTTCTTAAAATACTATTTTCAATTTTGACTGCTTCCAACATGAATACATCCTCGAAAATGCACTTAAAAAGTCATATTTGTATGGCGAAATAGAGATTTTCGGAGAATTTTTAAAAAATTCCTCCTTTTGAATAATAGACCGGCACCCTCTAATTGTCCGGCACCCTCTAATAAACCGGCATCCAAATGGCTCCCTCGAAAAATAGACCGGCATGCCGGTCAATTAGAGGAAATACGGTATATCGACTATATCGTGGACCAAACGTATTATTCATATTCGGGATTCCTGGATTCAGCTTAGTTGAGCTTGCTAGACTTTCATATGTCTTGTCCGGAAGTTGTTGCTGATTTTTCGATGAATTTCAGCTTCGAAAACAATGGAAAGATCATTAAAATGACGATATTAACCAGAATCTCGATTCTTCCATTTCAGAACTTCTAGACTCCCTTCAGATACTACATATCTCAAGAAAACTCCTTACTGAGTGATCTGTCGAATTTTGCACCAATTTAAGGTGAATTGAACATTACAAATTTGCTGTCTGTACATTGTCAAGCGTCGCATATAAAAATTATCCACATTTTTTCCAGTTTTAGTGACTAATTTAACGATTTTTTGTTCATTTTGTGACAAAAAATTCGATAAAAATTAATTTTTTTGCTCGGTACGGTTGACAAGTCCGCAAACACTCTTACGCAATAATGCGGCAAATTTGGCTGCGTACATTTCATGGCTGAGTATTTAACTGTCAAAAAATGGCCGGCAGGCGTCGTCTCGGCCGCGCCGTGTTAAAAAAATGAGGTTGCAAGCGCGCCCCACTGAGAAACGGCGCGTGTAGTCCTCTCGGAAAAGCACTTTTCTGTTGGAAATAAAGAGAAAAAGTACTGACATTTCACGATTATCTAAGAGGGGAAAGTGAGAATTCGACAAAATAAAACCATTTTTTCACAAAAAGCAACTATAAATTTTCTATAAAATTCTAGAAATGCCAGGACGATTATGCAGAATTTTGGAGGGTTTGGAAGGTGACAGGGAACATGAGAGGGTGGAAATTGAAAAAATCGGTCAAACATTATTAAAATCGACCTAAAAAGTGGGCGCCGCCAAGTTTCTGTAAGCCCCGCCCCGTTTTGGGCGACAGTTTTTCACGATTTCGATTCATTTCTCATCACACAAATGCATTAAAAATGTCTATCTGGTGGCCGACGACGTCTTCTGATGAATCTTCTCCGATTCCCCCCTGAATTTTTCTCAATTTCCTATTGATTTTTTCCTCCCTTTTCTACTCATTTTTTCCAATATTTTTGTTCAATAAAGATGTTATTGATTGCATTGAATTGTTCAATTTTTATCGAATTTCTATGATTGGTTTGAAACCAATTTTTATTATCTTTATTATCTCTGTTCCCCAATCTATGATTTCAGACAATGTCGACGGGATCCAACAACATCAATATCAACTTTCAAAAAAGGTTAGTTAGAGCTCAAAAAAATGCTCGAAAATCAATAGAAAATTTTGAAAAAAATAGAAAATTTTGCTAAATTTTCTCTTGATTTTAATGTTCTTAAAATCCTTATTAACACCTCAAAAAACCTAAATTTCGAAGAAAACTGCCAGAAAATCAGTGAGAAGACCGAAAATCTGCTCAAGAATCCAATGATTCTAAGAAGAAGTTAGGACGGAGACAACAAATAGAAATCGCTTCTAAAAATTTGACATTGCGATCGGAAAATTTTGTCACTGCGATTGAAAGCAGTGACAACATTTTATCACTGCGATAAAGACACAAGAAACTATATGTATAATTTTTCAGGACCAAGACTTCCCGGAGCACCATCAGCACCACGAGCTCCAGCCAATCAGCGAGTGCGACGATTCGATCAAAGAGGAAGATGCACCATTCATGAAGAAGGCCAACAAGTTCTATGATGCTCTCGCTGTCGTTAAGAATGGCCACGCCGTCGATGTTTACTCGTGTGCTCTCGATCAGACTGGCTTAATGGAGATGAAGAACCTATTCAACTCGTCGCTCTTCAAACAGACTTATCAGAGAATCAAAAAAAGATTGGCCATCAAAATCTAGTATGTTTTCCAGAGAGGCCGACGACGACGATTGGAGAAGGATTCGGGAGATGGATCGATCGATGGAAGGGCGACGACGACGACGACGAGGAGGAGGAGTAGAAGCATCAGAAGACCGATTTTTTTAAAGGTAAAAGAAGAAGAAGAGACACTGAATTGCGGCGAAATTCCCCAATTCTCACTTCGTTTACCTAATTTTTCAAATAAAAACATTTTCAGGGCACGTGTGGATGCAAGGGCAGCAGCAGAAGACTCCAGAATCCCAGAAGACGTCGGAATCAACTGACAGGGCCCCCCTTAGGAATGTGCACTCGGACAGAACAAGTACATCATGTTGAATCCGGATTTTCGATTAGAAGAAAAGCATCATCAAGAAAAGGCCAAGAATCTATCTGAAGATAGGATTCAACGATGGAGGTGAAAGTGGACGGAGAGTTGAAGATTGAGGGAGTGCTCGGTTACTGTGCCAGTGGAGATGTGCGAAATGCGAATGTTTCGGATCAGGAGATGGGAATTGGTGGAAGTTTGGAGCCATCTTGCTGAGGACTTTGATTGGAGTGGTGTTTTCGAGTCAAAAAAGGGAAAGAAGAATCTGTTTGAAGCCAAGAATCGAGAGAATCTTCAGAAGACGTCACGATGATCAGTTAGAAGATTCTAAGAAGAATTCTGGCGATTCTAAGGAGAAAAGTGTGGAAAATTGGCTCTAGAATGCTGTGGATGAGTCGGCGGATACAATCGGAGGTTGCTCTTGGAGAAATGAGCACTTCGAGCATTTCGACTCGATCGGAGGATTCAGAAGGCACTTCAGAAGACGTTCTTCAAAAAGGACTCTTTGTGTATCAAGACTACTCGAAAGACGATCCGAACTCGTTCCGCCTATCCGAAAAGTTCTCACTATTCCCACAGTTTATGTTCCATTTGCGTCGTTCGCAATTCCTTCAGGTCTTCAATAATTCCCCAGATGAGACTGCCTATTATAGACATATATTGTTTTCGGAGAGGAGAGTACTACCATGATTAATCCAGTGCTTTTCAGTTATTCATTCAAGTAAGAACTTTGAAAATGAAATGTTTTCTAATTTTTCCATAATTCAGCGGTCGCCAGAGCTCCTCGACACATCGTCAATCCTTCCCAATCGGATTCTGCTCATGGATGACTACTTCCATGTGCTCATCTATCACGGACAGACGATTGCGCAGTGGAGAAAGCAGAACTTCACTCAAATAGTTGTTGGAGGCGTCCGTCGATTCTTCAGGAACGATTCCCGATGCCAAGATATATTGTGACGGAGCACGAGGGATCGCAAGCTCGATCGACTAGAAAGACCGGAGATGATGATCAAAGGACACGGAGAATCCTTGAAGTACATAGTTTGAAGGTAATCTACAAAGATCTACTCGAAAATCTCACAAAAATCCTCAATTTTGCCAGGTGCCGTCGTCTACAACAACCACAACTGCCTCCAGAAGAATCAGAAGACGTCGGAGACAAGAATGCTCTATGAGCTTGTTTGAAGGTGAGACTTTGAGCACAAAAATTCAAAAAATCTAATTTAAAATTCTTTGATTCTTCGACCGTAATCCTCCTGAAAAATTGAGAAAAAAGTAGTCAGCAGATTATGAACTGAAAATGAGAAATGATGAAAAAACTTTCGACGAGATTTGGCTTCTAGATGTTTTTATTTTCATGGTACAGGAGTGATGATGCAATAAATATGAATGGAGACAATAAATAAAAATTCTAGGCAATTAGGGGTGCGGAAAAATATAAAAATTTCAACTTTTTGACAGCTATGAAAAATTCTCTATTTTGAAAAAATAGAGAGAAAAAAAGGCGGAATAATGAGAATAATAAACGATTCTCAGTCAAATATAAAACAGGCATTTAAAGGTGAGTAAGAAGCTAAAATTTGAATTTTGGAAAAAATTCAACAAAAAAAAGACAAATATGAAAGTATCCCGGAAAAATTTACACACTTTTTGAGGCGAGGAAAATTGAAATTTTTGAAAAAAGATTCCAAAGAAATTGAGACAAAATTTGAAGATTTCTCAGAAAAATCTCGAGAAAAATGAGAAAAAAATTGGAGAAAAAAACTAAAATGCATCACAATCTAAATGCATCACAAACTACAGTAACCGGGGTGCGGGGGCAAAAAATGGTCTGAAAAATTTCAGAAAACGAAAAGGGGGCATGGGTGAATTTAGGGATAAAGTATTTACATCTATTGGTGAGTTGAAAATCAAAAAAAACACATTTACAAACATAACACAGATAAAGATGAGAAAATTTTGGCGAAAAAAAATTGGGGGTTAAAAAGATAAAATATAACCAAGGGTTTGGGGGAGAGAGAAAACGGGGGGAAACTACTACTATATACAAAAAAGACACTCAACTACTCCATCGTGTCATCGTCGGCTTCTCCGGCGGCAGCGGCAGCGGCAGCAGCTCTGGCCTCTTCCTCTTTCTTCTTCCTTTCCGCTTCCTCCTTCCGCTCCTTCTCAGCCAATTCTCCATGAATCTTCGCGAACACATCGCCTGGCCCCGCATCCACCAACATACACGCCAACTGATCTGAAAATAAAAATAGTTGAATGGAGGATTACGTCGAAAATCAAACAATTTTAAATGATCTGAAATGCGATGAAAAGTTGAAAAACTAGTCTAGAACTCAAAAAATATAGCTCTAAAATAAGGCGAAAACTAAAAATTGCCACTCTCGAAAAGTGGGCGGGGTCAGATTCGAAGCTCCGCCCACTTTTTGGGAATCACAATTTTTGAGTTTTTGCTCATTTTGGAGGCAATTTTCTAGGCTTTGAAGCTCATTTTTGACCCTACTTTTTGCTCTCAATTCTCAATAAAATGTTCAAATTTTCAGGTGTCGTCGTCCACTACTACTACAACAACAACGACTACAAGAAGATTCAGAAGGCCGAGGAGATTCCGAGGATTCAGAAGATGCTCCAAAACTCTCCCAGAAGAAGATCTGGGAATATAGATGGATTTTGGAGAGGTGTGTATCACAGATCAAAAATGTCAAAAAGTGAAAATCTGTGATAAAAATCGATGAAAAAAGAGCACATACAGACAAGAATATACACGGACAACATTCTAGAGAAGCACATTTGGTTTTTTTTATTTTCATAATTTTTTTTGAACCCAAAACTCACGAAGAGTGCTCCCGTTCCGCTTCAGCCGTTCGAGAACATTTCTCGCTGCGTCGACTGAAGTGGAACATCCGTTGTAGTGAAGAATCAGCGGCCTCCCAGCGACTCCAGCTGCCAACAACAACTCCACCAACATCAGCTCCTGATCCGTACTCTTCAGCCATCTGATCGGTCCACTGAACACTGGCATCTTTTGCGGTTGGGCATCGAAGGCGTGATACAACTTCGCCACGTCGTCTTCGATGGTACGCATCTTCAAGAGCACTGTCGTACGACCCGCCCCGAAGCCTTCTGGTGAGAAGAGGAGATGCTCTACAGCATGACGTTCACTCCGGTCTTCGAGACGGTCACCAACCGCAAGTCCTCCCATCCTTGCCAATCTATGGAATCGAGCCGCTCCTTGTGCCCTCCTATGCGTCGAAAACTGATATCCGCCGATGATGGAGATGGTTTCGTTGTCGGCGAGAGTCGAATGCAGAATGGATGCCAAGAAGTGAGACGGATGTTCGAAGAAGAAGAGATCTTCCTGAAAAAAAAAGTTGGGACTCTAGAAACACACAAAAATTATAAAAAAATTTGTTAAAAAGCTCAAAAAGTTGCTAAAAAACCTCGAAAAATGAGCAGGCCCCTAGGGGGACCTGACTCCGCCCACTTGGCTCATTTTTCGAGGTTTTTGGCAAGTTTTTGAGCTTGAAAATCTGTTTTTTTCTCCAAAAGTTTCACATAAATTTTCAATTTTTCAGATTGCTTCGAGAGCACAAGGATCAGAACAACGTCTTCAAAGATCTTCAGAAGGCGTCAGCTGGATTCAGAAGGATTCAAGAGGATTGAGAGAGATTCAGAAGACGTCAGATGGCTCCAGAAGGATTCAAGAGGAGTCAGAAGGATTCAGAAGACGTCAAGAGGGTTCAGGAGGATTGGGAAAGGATTCGGAAGATGCGAGAAGGATTCAGAAGACGCTAGAAGGATTCAGAAGGATTGGGAAGATGTCAGAAGAAATTTGAATGATTCAGAAGGAATAAGAAGTATTTAGTAGACGTTGGAAGGATTCAAAAATGCTCACCTCTCCGATATCCTTCGATCCCATATTGAAATCGCTTCCAATCTGGGCGCTCACTCCTTCAATTTGCGTTACCATCCTGACTCGAACTCGATCGACCGACTCGTGAAGCTCGACGTCGACGTCTCCAACCTTCTGATGCATCTTCTTTCCCCATTCAGCTTGGAAGTTGGCGATGTTGGCGCGATTGATTCGGAACGACATTGGCTGGCGCATTCGATTCGACACAACCGCATCGAAAAATTCCGCGAGGAATCGGAGCTTCTCCGCCGCCTTCGCCACCGTCAACAATCTGCACCCTTTTCTCATCAACATCATCGCCATTGCTTGAGCCGCTTGCCACTGATCGAATGTGACTGACGAGACGTCGCCGTTCAGAAGAGGAACGGCGTTTCGGAACGTGTCGATTGTTGTCGCCAGTGTCAGCACATTGATCAGGAACTTGAAGACGAAGGGCTCTCCAAGTGTCGAATCGTCCAGCAAGAAGTTGATGGCTGCGTAGGTCGTCTTCACGTCCCCTCGTTGGCATCTTCGAAGTGTCCGCTGAAAGAAGGTAGGTTGAATGGGTGAGTTTAGAAGGATCCCGAAGGATTCTGGTTTAAACATTTTTCAAATTTTGAAAAAAATTCTCAAAAAAATTTGGTTAAAAATCTAAAATTGTAAATATCCATTTGTCTAGATGCTCTAGATGGCCAAATTTTTTTGAAATTTGGCCAAAAATCGAATATTTTAAATGTAAAAATCAGAGAATTTGAAAAATCTGATCTATATAGTCTAAATGGCCAAATTTTTTCAAAAATTTGGCAAGAAATCTGTGAATTTTATATGCATGTGTTTCCAAATCTCCAGATGTCCACTTTTAGTCAAAAATCGATAATTTCCGATGTCAATATCTTGTTAAATTTTGCCAGAGATCTGAGGATTTTAAATATCTATGAGTATCCAAATTTCCCAAAATTTTGCCAGAAATCCGAGGATTCTAGATGCCAATGTGTTTGTGTATCCCGATGTCTCACTTTCATAACAATCTTCCAGAAATCTGAGAATTCAAAATGCCTGTGTATCTATGTATTCAAATATTCAAATATCCCAAAATTTCCACCCAAAAATCGATAATTTCCGGTATCAATGAGTCTCCAAATTCCCCAAAATTCATCCAGAAATCTGAAAATTTGGAATGTCTGTATCTGTGTATTCAAAATGTTCAAATTTCCCCTTAAAAATCGATAAGTTCCGGTTTCTGTGAGTCTTCCAGATTCCCTTTCTTTTCTCATTATTTTACTTTTTTTGTTTTTTTTTAATATAGTTCGAAGTCCCACCTTGATGTACTCAGTGACGGAGAGTCCGGCTTGGCGCCAGGTTCCAGTCAGCATTTCCATCCTCGCGGCGCGTCCAAATCCGATGCGTGACTCGGGAACGTTGTTGACGACTCGCACTTTGGTGAACTCCTCCCAATCGGCAGTGTCGATGAGTCCGGAAGCTTGGAAGTCGGCGGCTTGGATACGAGGCGTTGGCTGTCCGTTGAGCTGCTCCGCGACAACTACATCTTCCAGTGGCTGACGACGTTGATCCAGACGTGGCTCGAAGCTCTCGACGACCACGCCATTCACCATGAAGACGTCCCTGTGAAGATTGGCCATTCCAATCGTGACTTGCTCGAGAAGGGACGGTGGTGGGATTGCGACTGGAACTGGAGCAGGAACAACTGGAGCTGGAGGGAGTTGAATTTGTTGGAAATCGTACTCCGGATCCTCTTGCCGACGTTCCTCCAGCCAGTTTTCCAAGTACGCCTGATCGTTGAGCAACCCCTGGATTTGTTTCTCCAACGCCTCCATTTTCTCCGGATCGCCAGCCTCCTTGGCCTTCTCAAGCTCCTCGGTGATCTCCACAATCTTCTTCTTGAGCTCTTCCTTCTCCTTCTTCAACTTCACATTCTCCTCGTTCGCCTCCTCGAGTTTCTGCTTCAACTCCTTATTCTCATTCTCCTTTCTGACGTCTTCATCATCCTTGGCCTTCTGAAAATTAATAATGCTTTATTGGTTGGAACTTAGAAGGTAAGGAGGGGGTCCGGGGGGGGGGGGTTCGAAAAACGGGCGGGGCCAGGTTGAAATCTCAAGAAAGGGGGGGACCCCCAAGCCCTGGACCCCCAAAAAATGGGCGGAGCTTGGTCGAAATCTCAAAAAAAAGGGAGGGGGGGGGACCCCCCCGAGCAATGGATCCCCAAGAAAATGGGCGGAGCCTGAGAAAAACTTCTGTACAGGTCCCCCTTTTTGAGTTTTTGGCTCTCAGTGTTTTTTTTTAAACCCCTCGGACTTCCGGAGATGGAGAAGGCACTGAAGGATAATTCCCCAAATCCTACCAGTACCTGTAGATCTCTTGAAAGCTTCGAAAAGATCTTGCTGACGTCCTCGCTGGCTTTCTCAAGAAGCTCCTCTGCAGTCATCTTCTTCTCCGGCTCATCTGAGACATCCATTGACCTTCTCTTCCTCGACGCACTAGCAGATCCGATTGGCGATCCTTGATCGGCTTCACCAAATCCAGAATCGTTGTTGGCGTTAGCGGCTGGTGCAGACATCACGAATCTGAAAATTGGAAAAAGTTATAAGGAGAATGGACATCCGGACAAACTCACCTCAAAACTTTGCGGAAAGCAAAAAACGCAAGTACCCTGAAAATTGGGGGGTGATTACGGTGTTTTGGTGGGGGGACTCCCATGAATAGATATTGGACGGTTGGAAACCGAAAAAATAGGAAAAAATCAGAAAAATTGGGGGTATATATACATATACAGTATTCATAGAGGGGTACTGTAGATGGAAAAGGGGCTTAAAATATGAAAAATTACAAAAAAGGGGCGGGGTTTGGGGATTACTGTAGATGAAAATGCTCAAAAACATGAAAAATTGGGGAGAAAAATCATGAAAATCGAGTAAAATTGAAGGGTACTGTAGCTAAAAATGCTCAAAAATATAAAAATTTGGGGTCCAAAATCACAAAAATCCTGAAAATTGGGGTTACTGTAGATGGAGCAAAATCGAAAAAAGGGGGCGGAGCTTGAGCAAAAATCAGAAAAAATGGGCGGAGCCTAATCATGGAGCAAGATGATATCAAAAAAGGGGTGGGACTTGAGCACAAAAATCAAGAAAAATCGAAGATTGACGACGACGACGATGACGCCTTCTGGAGCCACACGACGATGATGATGAAGTCTTCTGAAGATGCTCGGAGGAACCTGAAAAAATGTGCTCCGCGCTATGTGCTCTTGGATTCTTCAATTTTCAATATTTCATATGGCTCAGAATCCAGAAGACGTCAAGATTCAGAAGACCTCAAGAGCTCAAAAATCTCGAAATTATGAAGACGTCAAATGACTTCAGAATCACAAGAATCTCAAGTTCAGAAGAAGTCAGAATCCAGACGACGTCAGATTTCAGAAGACCTCAAAATCTCAAGAATCTCGAATTCAGAAGACGTCACAATCCAGACGACGTTAGAATCCAGAACTTCTTGAATTCTGAAGCCTCCAGAAGACGTCGAAATTCCAATGGCTTCTGAATTCGATGGATTCTAGAATCTCAAGAATCTCGAATCCAGAAGACGTCAGAATTCGGATGCCTTCAAATTTTTCATTTTTCATTATAATGTTGTCTAGCTGTCTATGTCTCTCATGTGAGTTCATTTCTTTATTCTCTCTTTTCTTGAAAATTCTCAAAGCATATTTTTTATTCAAAATCAGAAATTCATCATTATCATCAGAAAAAAAATCAACGACATAAAAAAGCAATTATTTCCCAAAAATTGCTCCAAAATCCATCCACTTTTGTGCTCTTTTTGACTCCGAAAATCTCCAAAAATCGGCGATTTTTGACTTTTGAAGAAACCTGAAAAACTGAAAATGAAATTTCTACTATTTCCCTATAATCACCTTTTCAACAATTCCATCTTCTTCATATAGTTCCTCCGTGACATCTTCTCGAAATTGTGAAGATTTCCAAGTGGGCGGGGCGAAGAAAATTGGTCCATTTTGAAGCAATTTGGGTCATTTTGACGCGATTTTTTTGTCGATTTTCTCTTCGAATTCCTTGGATCCTTGAAGTTCCAGAGCTCTCGGAGCAAGATTTGCAGTGGAAAATGCTCCATATCCTTCTTTGGTCATTTTGAGCCATTTTTGGAGCATTTTGTGCATTTTTCTGATTCTCCCGGTGGTTATCACTGAGGATGGCCGCGCCACCGGGAATAGGGTTCTTCTTATTATCAACTTATTATCAATTCTCTATATCAACGTCTGATAAAAGCGGCCGAAACGTTGTGTATAGGTGCTTTTATCAGGGAATTTTCGAGGAAATTCCCCTCTCTAGCTTTTGGGTTATGGTGGCCTAGCTTTTTGAGATGATGAGGTTTCTAGGCCACCAAAATCCAAAAATGCAAAAAACTTGTTTAGCCGATGATGGCGATGCCGATTGCGAAGGATTTAGAAGGTTGGTTTTCTTCAAATTCCGATATCTTGATTCTAGTTTTTTCTTCATTTTCCAGGTATTCGACTTCCAGAAGATTCCACTTCACGTCTTCAGAATCCAGCTCTTCTCCGATCAAAGTTGGCGACATCATCTTCAAAATCGATATCACATTCTCCGACGTCAACTTCAGAAGACTCTTCAGAAGATCAGACGATGTAGATGGAAGACAAGTGGACACATGTAACTCCTTTTTTTGCCTTCTTTGAGTATTCTGGAGCAATTTTGGCTTATTTTGAAGGGTTTAGAGATCTTTTTTTTGGCCATTTTTGGAGGAATCCTGACAAATTTTCGATGAGTTTTGAGCCCATTTTTGCATCTAAAATGACAGAAATATCTCATTTTTGACCAGTTTTGGAGCATTTTAGTCTAGATTTTCCACTTGATTCAATCGATTTGAGCTCCAAATTCCGCCTTTTTGCTCTTCGGAGAATTCCAAAATTCGAATTTTCATGACTTTTCCTTTCTCTTGTAAGATGCATCTTTTGCTCCTTGACGTCTTCTGGATTCTTGTAATTGTGAGAATTTGGTGTTGGGCGATTTTTCCTGATTCTACTAGTCCATTTCGGAGCATTTTAGCTCATTTTGATAGGTCTAGAACCCATTTTTGGAGCATTTTCAGCCAATTTTGGAGAAATATTGACAAATTTCGATGAGTTGTGAGCCCATTTTTATATCAAAAATGATAGAAATAACTCATTCCAATCTCATTTTTAGCTAATTTCGGAGCATTTTGGGCTAGATTTTTCTTTCGATTTTATGGATTTGGACTCCAAAATCCGTTTTTTGCTCATCGGAGAATTTCGAAATTCGAAGTTTGATGACTTTCCCTTTTCTTATAAAACTCGACTTATGCTCCTTGACGTCTTCTAGATTCTTCTATTCTTGTAAGTCTGAGAATTTCATGTGGGCGGGACGAAGAAAATTGACGATTTTTCCTAATGCTAGTTGGTTAATTTGGAGCAATTTCGGCTCGTTTTGAAGGGTTTGTGATGAGTTCTGAGCCCATTTTTGCATCAAGAATGATAAAAATGTTTCGATTCCCTCTCATTTTTGACCAGTTTTGGAGCAGTTTGAGCTCGATTATTCGACAATTTCATCGATTTTTGCTCCAAATTCCGCCTTTTTAGTCTTCGGAGAACTCCAAAATTTGAATTTCGATGGCTTCATCTCTTTCTATATTGATCTTGACGTCTTCTAGATTTTCCGGATTTCGAAAATTCCATGTTTGCGGGGCGGAGAACATGTGACGATTTTCCTGATTCTAGTTGTCTAATTTGGAGCAATTTCGACTCATTTAGAGCTCATTTTTTGGTCATATTTTGATAATTTTTAGTCAATTTTGGAGCAATTTTTACGAATTTCGAGGCCAATCTAGGCCTGTGAAAACTGCCTATACCTAATGACTAGCGATAGATAGTGGTGGAGAGGGAGAGAGTACGAAGTGAAGACGAGCAGAGGAAGAAGTACATCAGGAATACATTTCGAGAGGAAAAGGTAAGTGCTTTTCTCTTCACAATTTCAATGTCTAGATTCTACTACGAAATGCATCGTTTTATAACCCAAATTATTCAAAATTCTCGTCGAAAATGTTATTTTCAGAAAAGCACGACCATCGCCACCCCGCCATTCTTCACAGGAATTCCTTCCCGGTAATAAATTGTTCCGTAAAAAATCCGTCCGGTTAATGATACTCTTTTTCCAGGTATTCGTCTCTCTTTCAGGTTAACAATGGATTTCTTTAGAATAGGTAAGGAAGCTTCTTTTCTTTCTAGATTCTAATTTTCTTTCGATTTTCCAGGTGTCGAAGCTGGAAATCGAGGAAGCCAACGTCATCAGAAGAGAAGAATCGAGAAGCTTCAGAAAGCCTTCTCGACTAGTTGGAGGAGAAGAAAGATCAGAAGACGTCTCAGATGGTGAAGAGCAGAAGACGTTGGAAGTTTCGATGAATGGCTGTCTTTGGCACTTCAGAAGGTCTCCGTCAGAAGACGTCGACGAGTATAGGAATTATAGATGAAGAAGACGCAGAAGAGCAATCGAGTTTTGCAAGTTTTTTTTTCGTTGGTTTTGCTCATTCTGACCCGATTTCGGAGCATTTTTGAGCTTCAAATTTATCGATTTGGGCTCCGAATTTCGATTTTTTTGCTTTCCATTCCAAATTCTTTAGGCTTTTCTAGTTCATTCCAGAGCTCTCTGAGCCCATATTTCGATCCAAAAATGTCTAATTTTTGTTGAAAATGCTCCATATCGCTTCTAGGTGATTCCGGCTTATTTTGAGCCATTTTTGGAGCAGTTTGAGTGTAATTAGAGCAAGTTTAACTCATTCTGAAGGACTGTAATCCATTTTTTGTGCCATACATAACACATCTTTCGAATTTCGAGCTCATTCAAAGCTTTAGTTTCCCCTTCAAAACTCAAGAGACAAACGAGAGCGAGAGAGTACTGCCGCCCGTGAGAGACGCAGAGAAAACGAGATCGTCCGTCGCTGTTTTGGCGCCAATTTTGGCCATTTTTTGCTCATTTTGGTTCAGTTTGAGCTGTTTTCAGTGCATTTTGAGCACAAATAAATAGATTGTGGGTCTTCTTGAAAGATTTCGAGTCATTCCTTGCTCCATTTTCGACTCAAAAATGGCTTATTTTCGTTAAAAATGCTCCATAGCACTTCTAGGCGATTCTGGACCATTTTGAGTCATTTTTTGAGCATTTTGAGCCGATTTTGATGGAATTGTTCACATTCCGAATCTTCTAGTTCTAATTATCATTGAGATTTGAAGGCTTTCCTAGGCCATTTGACCGTTTTCGGCCTTTTCTAGCCCTTCTTGTTAGGCGTTTCCATTGAAAATAAGAAGAGTGGGACTGTGCGATTTCCGACGATCGCAGCTGATGAGGTGAGTGTTTCTTCTACCCAATTTTGATATTTTGATTCTAATTTTCTCCTCATTTTCTAGGTTTCAAGCGGGAAATCGAGGTGGCCGACGTCTAGAAGACTCCTCAATTTCTTCAGAATCGAGAGCAGAAAGTTCAGAAGACATGCATCAGACGATTCCGAAGAGATAAGGAAGACGAGTAGAAGACAGAGAGAACGAGTAGTAGTTGCGAATAGTAGTAGTAGTTGATGTAGTTCTGGTTTTGCTCATTTTCGAGCATTTTGAGCTTCTTTGAACCCAATTCTTGGTTATTGTTCGAGCATTTCGAGCCAATTTTGACAAATTTCGATAATTTTCGAGCCCATTTTTGCATTAAAAATGACAGAAATGCCTTCATTTCCCGCTCGTTTTGAGCCTATTTCGGAGCATCTCGGCTCCGAATTTAGCTATTTCCTCCCTACTCCAAATGCTCTAGGTTCTTCTAATTCGTTCCAGAGCTCTCTGAGCCTATATTTCGATTCAAAAATGACTCATTTTAGTAGAAAATGCTCCATGTCGCTTCTAGGTGATTCTGGCTTATTTTGAGTCATTTCCGGTGTATTTTGAGTGCAATTAGTGCAAGTTTGACTTATTCTGAAGTCCTTCCAGTCATTTTTTGTGTCAGAAATAAGCCATTTTTAGAATTTCCAGCTCAATCTGAGCTTTAGTTTCCCCTTCTCAATGCAAATGGACAGCAAGAGCGAGAGAGTACTGCCGCCCGTGAGGGACGCAGAGAAAACGAGATCGTCCGTCGCTGTTTTGGCGCCAATTTTGGCCATTTTTTGCTAATTTTGGCTCAATTTGAGCGGTTTTCAGTGCATTTTGAGCACAAATAGAGCGATTTGAACTCAATTTATAGGATTTCCAGCCATTCCTTGCTCCATTTTAGTTCTAAATTCGCTAAAATTGCTCCATATCTCTTCTAGTCGCTTCTGGCTCATTTGAGTCATTTTTGGACCATTTTGAGTCGATTTCCAGCGATTTTCGGTCGGTTTTTTCGTTTTTGGCGACATTTCTGAGCTCTTTGAGCCAATTGACTCCAAAAAAATTTTTTGGAGTGCCCCCTCCCTCTTTCAGAAAAGTACGACCGTCGGAACCCCACCATTCTTCTCAGGAATTCCTTCCCGGTAATAAATTGTTCCGTAAAAAATCCGTCCGGTTAATGATACTCTTTTTCCAGGTATTCGTCTCTCTTTCAGGTTAACAATGGATTATTTTTAGAATAGGTAAGGGAGATTCTTTTCTTTCTAGATTCTAATTTTCTTTCGATTTTCCAGGTGTCGAAGCTGGAAATCGAGGGAGCCAACGTCATCAGAAGAGAAGAATCGAGAAGCTTCAGAAAGCCTTCTCAACTAGTTGGAGGAGAAAAAGAAAGATCAGAAGACGTCTCGGAAGAGCATCTTCTCGTCTCTGTAGAGAAGAAAATGAAAATCAGAAGACGTTGGAAGTTTCGATGAATAGTTGTCTTCGGCACTTCAGAAGGTCTCCGTCAGAAGACGTCGACGAGTAGGCAGTACAGAAGAAGAAGACACAGAAGAGGAACCGATACATGTCATTTTAAGCACATTTTTGAGCAATTTGAGCCCATTTTTAGTCATTTTCGGAGCATTTTTAGCTCGAATTTTCTTCATAAGATGATGTCGATGGAAGACCGACAGATTTCGAGCGATTTTGGCTCATTTCGAAGAATCTACAGCTCTTTTTTGGCTGTTTTTAGAGCGTTTTGACCCGATTTTGAAGCAATTCTGACAAATTTGACCCCTTTTTGCATCGAAAATGACAGAAATGTCTTAATTTCCCGCTCATTTTGAGCCAACTTCGGGGGGCATTTTGAGCTTTTGTTCTCTATTGAAAATGATAGATTTTTGTTTCCAATTGCTTCTAGTCGATTCTTTCTGACGTTAGAGCTCTCTGTAGCGCTAATCGTCAAATTTCAGTCCTTTTTTCTTCATTTCCAACCAAAAAGTGCTCCTCCGAGAGGACTACACGGCGCGTTTCTCAGTGGAGCGCGCTTGCACCCTCATTTTTGAAATTTTTTCGAAAAAAAATCGCCGAATTTTCTTTATTTGCTCGCTCGTTTAGACTGAAAATGCATCGAAATTCATCGTTTTTTCAACCCAAATTATTCAAAATTCTCGTCGAAAATTGAAATTTTCAGAAAAGCAAGACCATCGCCACCCCGCCATTATTCACAGGAATTCCTTCCCGGTATTAAATTGTTCCGTAAAAATCCGTCCGGTTAATGATACTCTTTTTCCAGGTATTCGTCTCTCTTTCAGGGTCACAATGGATTTTTTTAGATTAGGTAAGGAAGATTCTTTTCTCTTTTTTTAAGAAAAAAACTTGTAGTCTAATATTTTCGAATTTTTAGGCAACAACAATGAACACCAAACGACTGGAGACAGCTGACGAGGCAGCTTTCGCATTGGAAAATTGCTCTAAAACCAAGAAAACCGGATTTGAAAAGGCTGATGGAAGCCTATTTCGGAGCATTTTTGAGCTTTTGCTCTCTACTGAAAATGATCTAGGCTCTTCTAGTTGATTCCAGAGCTCCCTGAGGCCATATTTCGATTCAAAAATGACTCATTTTAGTTGAAAATGCTGCATGTCTCTTCTAGTCGATTCGGGCTCTTTTTGAGTCATTTTTTGAGCATTTTGAGCCGATTTTGATGGAATTGTTCACATGGCTTTCCTAGGCCATTTGACCGTTTTCGGCCTTTTCTAGGTCATCTTGTTAGGATTTTCTAGTGAAAAAATGGAGAATGGGAGTGTGCCATTTCCGATGATCGCAGCTGATGAGGTGAGTGATTTCTTCCCAATGTCTATATCTAGATTCTAATTTTCTCCTCATTTTCTAGGTTTCAAGCGGGAAATCGAGGTGGCCGACGTCTAGAAGACTCCTCAATTTCTTCAGAATCGAGAGCAGAAAGTTCAGAAGACATGCATCAGACGATTCCGAAGAGATAAGGAAGACGAGTAGAAGACAGAGAGAACGAGTAGTAGTTGCGAATAGTAGTAGTAGTTGATGTAGTTTTGTTTTTGCTCATTTTCGAGCATTTTGAGCTTCTTTGAGCCCAATTCTTGGTTATCTAGCATTTCGAGCCAATTTTGACAAATTTCGATAATTTTTGAGCCCATTTTTGTATCAAAAATGACAGAAATGTCTTCATTTCCCACTCATTTTGAGCATGTTTCGGAGCATTTTGGCTTAGAATTTCGTTATTTCCTCCCTACTCCAAATGCTCTAGGTTCTTCTAATTCGTTCCAGAGCTCTCTGAGCCTATATTTCGATTCAAAAATGACTCATTTTAGTAGAAAATGCTCCACGTCGCTTCTAGGTGATTCTGGCTTATTTTGAGCCATTATTGGTGGATTTTGAGTGTAATTAGTGCAAGTTTTACTCATTTTTTAAGATATTTCAATCCATTTTTGTGTCATAAATAACCCATTTTTAGAATTTTGAGCTCTTTAGTTTCCCCTTCTCAATGCAAATGTGCAGCGAGAGCGAGAGAGTACTGCCGGCCGTGAGAGACGCAGAGAAAACGAGATCGTCGGCCGCTCTTTTGGTGCCAATTTTGACCATTTTTGCTCATGTTGGCTCAATTTGAGCTGTTTTCAGTGCATTTTGAGCACAAATAGAGAGACTCTGACTCATTGTGAAGTATTTCAAGCTTGCCCTTGCTCCATTTTAGTTCTAAATTGGCTTATTTTCGTTAGAAAATGCTCCATATCTCTTCTAGTCGATTCTGGCTCATCTTGAGCCGTTTTGAAGCATTTTGAGTCGATTTCCAGCGATTTTCGGCCGGTTTTTCTCGTTTTGGGCGACATTTCTGAGCTCTTTGAGCCAATTGGCTCCATTTTTGGAGTGCCCCCCCCCCCCCCCCCCCAACTACTATAGCGCCCGAAATTCATCGTTTATAACCCAAATAATTCAAAATTCTCGTCGAAAATTGAAATTTTCAGAAAAGCACGACCATCGGAACCCCGCCATTCTTCAATGGAATCCCTTCCCGGTAATAAATTGTTCCGTAAAAAATCCGTCCGGTTAATGATACTCTTTTTCCAGGTATTCGTCTCTCTTTCAGGGTCACAATGGATTTTCTTAGAATAGGTAAGGAAGCTTCTTTTCTTTCTATATTCTAATTTTCTTTCGATTTTACAGGTGTCGAAGATGGAAATCGAGGAAGCCAACGTCTTCAGAAATCGAGAAGATTGCTCAGATCAAGTGCCTATAGAAGATTCGAGAAGCTTCAGAAGCCCTTTTTTTGGCTTTGTGGAGAAGAAGGAAGAGCAGAAGAGGTCTCAGAAGACAAATTTCCTCGACTCTGTAGAGTAGATGATGAAGATCAGAAGACGTCGGAAAATCCGAGGAATAGATGTCTTCAACACTTCAGAAGGTCTCGATCAGAAGACGTTGACGAGTAGACAGTATAGATGAAGAAGACACAGAAGAGCAAGCGATATATGTGATGGATTCCTTTTTTGCTTGTTTTTGGAGTATTTTTAGCTAATTTGAGCTCATATTTTAGCCGTTTTCGGAGCATTTTTAGCTCGAATTTCCTGCATAAGATGATGTAGATGGAAAACCAGCAGATTTCGAGCAATTTTGGCTCGTTTTGAAGGATTCACAACTCCTTTTTGGTCATTTTTGGACCATTTTAGTCAATTCCGAAGCAATTCTGACGAGTTGCGATGAGTTTTGAGCCTATTTTGGCATCAAAAATGACAGAAATTCCTTGATTTCGTGCTCATTTTAACCCATTTTGAGCCAATTTCAGAGCATTTCGGAGATTTTTCTTCTCTATTGAAAATGATCTATTTTTACATTTAAATGGATTTTCTAGTCGATTCTGGCTGATTTTAGAGCTCTCTGTAGCGCTCATCGTCAAATTTCCTTCCTTTTTCCTTATTTCCAACCGAAAATTGCTCCTCCGAGAGGACTACACGCGCCGTTTCTCAGTGGAGCGTGCTTGCAACCTCATTTTTGAATTTTTTCCGAAAAAAAATCGCAAATGTTCTCTATTTTTTCGCTCGTTTAGACTAAAAATGCATCGAAATTCGTCTTTTGATAACCCAAATTATTCAAAATTCTCGTCGAAAATGTTATTTTCAGAAAAGCACGACCATCGCCACCCCGCCATTATTCACAGGAATTCCTTCCCGGTAATAAATTGTTCCGTAAAAAATCCGTCCGGTTAATGATACTCTTTTTCCAGGTATTCGTCTCTCTTTCAGGGTCACAATGGATTTTTTTAGATTAGGTAAGGAAGATTCTTTTCTCTTTTTTTAAGAAAAAAACTTGTAGTCTAATATTTTCGAATTTTTAGGCAACAACAATGAAGACCAAACGACTGGAGAGAGCTGACGAGGCAGCTTTCGCATTGGAAAATTGCTCTAAAACCAAGAAAACCGGATTTGAAAAGGCTGATGGAAGACTATTTTGGAGCATCTTTGAGCTTTTTGCTCTCTACTGAAAATTCTCTAGGTTCTTCTAGCTCATTCCGGAGCTCTCTGAGCCCATATTTCAATTCAAAAATGACCCATTTTAGTAGAAATTCCTCCATATACTGTCTAATCGCTTCTGGCTCATTTTGAGTCATTTCCGGTGTATTTTGAGTGCAATTAGTGCAAGTTTGACTCATTCTGAAGTTCTTCCAGCCATTTCTTGTGTCATAAATAACCCATCTTTCGAATTTCGAGCTCATTGAGAGCTTTAGTTTCCCCTTTACAATGCAAATGGGAAGCGAGAGCGAGAGAGTACTGCCGACCGTGAGAGACGCAGAGAAATAGACGAATCTCTTTTTCTCTGCGTGTCTCACAGCCGGCAGTACTCTCTCGCTCTCGCTTGGCCTTATGTCGCTATTTCGGAGCCAATTTTGGCCGTTTTTGTTCAATTTTTCTGCCAAAGATGACTAATACGATAAGTAAGTAGCACTATGAGCTCATTTGGAGCAGTTTTGGTTCGTTTTATTGTCGAAAATGACTGTTTTTATCGCTACAAATGCGTTTGAAGCATCTAGTGGATTCTGGCTCATTTTGAGTCATTTTAGGAGCGTTTTCAGCCGATTTTGTTGGAATTTTTTACAATTCGAATCTTCTAGATGTAATTATCACTCTCTTGATGAGAGCTTTAGTGCTTGAGAAGGGTTTTCTAGGTCATTTTAGCCCTTTTCTAGGCCTTCTTGTTAGGCTTTTCTAGTGAAAAGCTGGATGGTGGGTGTGTGCAATTTTCGACGATTGCAGATCAAAAGGTGAGTGTTTTTTCTTACTAATTTTCATATTTTGATTCTAATTTTCTCCTCATTTTCTAGGTATCGAAGCGGGAAATCGAAGACTCTAGAAGACTGAAGACTCTACGTCTCGAAGACTCTTTCAACTTCTTCCTCAAAATCGAAAGAACAAAGTTTAGAAGACGAAGATTCCGATGAGAAGAGGATGAAATAGTAGAAGACAGAGTGGACGATTAGTACTTGCGAATAGTAGTAATTAATGTAGTTCCCTTTTTTGCTCATTTTAGAGCATTTCAAGCTTATTTGGAGCGATTTTGAGGAATTTTGAGCCTATCTTTGTGTCAAAAATTTCCAATTTTCGTTGCGATTGCTTCAGAAGCATGTAGTCGTGTCCAGCTTATACCAGAGCTCTTGGAGCCCAACTTTTCTTTCAAAATGGCTAATTTTTGTCAAATTTTCCACATATCTCTTCTAGACGGTTCTGACTCATTTTGAGCCATTTTAGTAGAATTTTCTATGCATTTTGAGCAAAGTCGGCTCATTTTTTGAAGCATTTCGAGCTAGAATTCTTCCCCACTTCTAGACGGTCCTGACTCATTTTGAGCCATTTCAAGAGCAATTTCGGCTCGTTTCGAAGATATCTACACCTTTTTTGTGCCAAAAATGGTCAATATTCTAGTTTTTTCGCTTCTGAGACCCCGATTTCCCGTTCAAAATGGCTCCTTTTTGCCCAAAATTCGAAATATCTCTTCTAGTCGATCGCTGTAGATTTCGAGCCAGTTTCGAAGAGTTTAGACATCATTTTCAGTCTAAAAATGATAGATTGCCACGAAAAACGTTCCATATCTCTTCTAGGTGGTTCTAAGCCATTTCCGGAGCACTTTAGGCTCAATTTGTGATCCAAATCGTTTTGAGTGTCTTTTCAATTCCATTAGTCTATATGATTCATGTGAGAGTGTGTGTTGAAGAGAAGAAGATCACGAAGAAAAAGAAGAAGCCAACGACGATGATGATTTTTGGATTTTCCAATGCAAAGATGGCATAGTCACTTCAGAAGACGTCTATGACAGTTGTGAGAAGAAGAAAAAGAATAGTAATGGACTGCCGAGGATGATATTGATGATTATAAATTCCATTTTTATCAAATTTCCATTAGTTAGTTCCCTGTATTTCTTCTCGAAGAAATACACCCGAGTGGTTACTACTGACGATGGCTGCGCCACTCGGGGAGAGGGGAAATTCTCTATTTTGTCTAGTTCTATATTTCAAGCTCTAGTAAGAGCAGCCGAAAGCTTGAATATGTTATCCATTTGCAGCTCGGATAAGCCTCTTTACAACGACACTCCGCTGTTCCGCAGTTCAAGTTTATGGACTTTGAGTTTATGGACTTTGAACTGCGGAACAGCGGAGTGTCGTTGCAAAGAGGCTTACCGTGCGGTGAATGGATAATAGGTGCTTTTACTATGGAATTTCGGAGGAAATTCCACTAAAAATAGGCCATTTTTGACCATGCTAGACTTGTCCATGGCCGTTTTAGACTACTAGGCTTTCTAGAAAATATCGAAATTCTCCATTTTTCATCGAATTTTTTATATGTATATTTTTTCTCAATAAACTAATTTGATACCCCTCGTGTTCTGTTAATGAATTCCCATCGCTTATCTTAGAAATTGGGGAGGGAAATTGGGAATTTCAGGAAATTTCAAGAGAGGAAAACACAAAATTCGGAAGACATAGGAGCGGTCTAAATGAGAGGACCTCGGCTCCGATGTCGATGAGAAAATGGGCTTCAGATCTGAATTTTCGAAAAAATTTAAAAATCGAAATTTTCAAAAATTTTGAAGATGTCAACCACATACTAAAGTCAGAAAGGAAACGAAGAATCTTTCAAAAACGGTTAAACTTTATCGAAAAGGCGACTACGACATCATCAATTATTTCATCAGTAGAATTGATTGGCGGCTGAAATTCTCATGCATGTCCGTGGAAGAAATGTATTGTAGCTTCACTAAGATTATGCATGATTTAATTGCTCGTTTCGTCCCCACCAAATCATTCAAACTCTCCTACAAATCCCATTCTTCAAGCGTTATCAAACTGCAAAAGGAAAAACTGAGAATCTGGAGAAGTCAAGGAAATTCGACAGAGTATAAGGAAGTATCAAATTTGCTGAAGATGCGCCTGCGTCAAGAAGAAAAAGCTTTGCATGAACGTCGCCTTGAAAACGGTAATCCGAAAGAGTTTTTCAATTTCATAAACTCCCGTTACAAAGAAAACAGTGAAATTGGCGTTTTGAAAAACAAATCTAATGAGCCAATTAATGATGCATTTGAAAAAGCTGAAATATTCTCAGAATGCTTCTCTGAAGTTTTCACTAATGATGATAACAAGTTCCCATCTGCCAAGCTTCGCTCTAGTTTTGAAACTGACTCAATAACATTTGAACCATTTGCTGTGGAAGATGCACTGTCTAAATTGGCTTCTAAGGTCAACACAACGCCCGAAGGCATTCCTGCTATTTTTCTAAAAAACGTGTGTACTTCAGTTGCTGAACCGCTTTCTATCATATATATTTTTTCTCAATAAACTAATTTGATACCCCTCGTGTTCTGTTAATGAATTCCCATCGCTTATCTTAGAAATTGGGGAGGGAAATTGGGAATTTCAGGAAATTTCAAGAGAGGAAAACACAAAATTCGGAAGACATAGGAGCGGTCTAAATGAGAGGACCTCGGCTCCGATGTCGATGAAAAAATGGGCTTCAGATCTGAATTTTCGAAAAAATTTAAAAATCGAAATTTTCAAAAATTTTGAAGATGTCAACCACACAGCTACTATGGATCACTGGAGAGCTTCGAGACGATTGGAAAATGGATTCTAGGCTTCTCTAGACCAATTTTCGAAAAAAATCCAATATTCGAAATTTTCAGAATTTTTTGGAATAGTCTTCTAGTTTCAAGTTGCTATTTTGGATGTATTGGCTCACTTCACAGAAGACGTCGACGGAGATGATGAAGATTCTGCAGATTCTGAAGACGTCGACGATGAAGCACCATTTCTAGATTCTTAAGCCAATATCCAACTCAATGTCTTTCATAACCTTTATTCTCTGTGTATCTGCCATCAACTCAACTCAACAGATTTTCAAAATTTTCAAGGTCTTCGATTTTCAAAAAAGTTCATTTTTAAAAAAAAAAAGAAGTTTATTCACACAACTGATCCGTCACCACCGTCCCCCAGAGATCCCAAATTCAAAAATTCTGAAAAAATAATCAATTAAAAACAATCAATAATCTAGTCGGGGCAGGTCCTGAAGACCCGGATGCAAGGGGAGGCTGAAGGGTGTTCCTAAACAAAATTTCCTAAAAAAAGTTTTATTACTAGCATCCAGAAGTGGACACGACGTGCTCCAATCTCAGTTCCAGCGCTATTTCTATCATTATGAGCGGACCCAGTGGTGAATCCTGGCAACCACGAAAATAGATGTTTCAGATGTTTGGTCGAGATGTATTGTTGTTAGACGATAAGCGGTGTAGTAATGAAGTAAAAATATCATCTCCGTCGACGTCTTCTGTGAAGTGAGCCAATACATCCAAAATAGCAACTTGAAACTAGAAGACTATTCCAAAAAATTCTGAAAATTTCGAATATTGGATTTTTTTCGAAAATTGGTCTAGAGAAGCCTAGAATCCATTTTCCAATCGTCTCGAAGCTCTCCAGTGATCCATAAGTAATAACTTTTATGAACTTGTGATCACTAAACAAGTCACCAACAAGCACATCCCTGACAATCGAGGTGTTGGTTAAACAGAGATCTAAAATGTTATCGGGGTTGAGGCGAGTGGGCGACATAACATGCTGAGACAATCCATTATTAACAACAAAAGAAAGAAAATGTTTGCACGGTGAGTCACAAGCAGAAAGCAAAGACCAGTCGAGATGAGGCATGTTGAAGTCACCAAGAATGATACAATTCTTTTGAGAGGAAAGTAAGAATTCGAGAGTTGCAATTAAATTATCAAGTTTAGCGAAGTGATTTGGGTGATAGGCTACAATTATTCGAATAGTTTCCCCTTTAACCATAACATCTAAACCAACTACTTCCGAAGAGCTAAAATTTGAAGGGATGTCGATAGGGAGAAATTTGAGGTTTTTGGATATGAGGATAGCAACGCCCCCTCCATGCTTGTTTCGATCTTTTCTGACAACAGAATATTGGTTATTTAATGACAGGAGGGAATTAGTGAAGGATTGATCTAACTTGGTTTCAGTGAGACAAAACATATCAAAACAATCGGAAGAGGCTAACAATTCTAAGTCCGGAATTTTGTTTTTAACAGAAAAACAGTTCGCATAACCTACTGTGATGAACTTTGCTTTGTCCGGACTGTCCATGGATACGGCTCTGTGCCTTCTGGATACGCGATTTTGACCACCTCGAGATTCCGAACTGTCCAAATCCGCTTTCCCTCTGCGTTGTTCTTCAGGATGGCCTGTGCCCAAGACTTCCTGTACTGGTCCAGCTCCGGCAGTAGTATGGAGAGCGAGATTTCCCAGGAATCCAGTACTAAATCAGCTGTCCCCACGAGGAGGGGTGCCATGAACAGTTGTTGTTGTGGGGAATGGCGTGGGGAATGAAGAGGACTGTGGGGAATGGCGTGGGGAATGAAGAGGACTGTGGGGAATGGCGTGGGGAATGAAGAGAACTGTGGGGAATGGCGTGGGGAATGAAGAGAACTGTGGGGAATGGTGTGTGGGGAATGGGGCAATTTGAAAACCCTAGGCCATTTCGTCTATAAGGCCAAGGCGGCCCTAAGCCAGGAAATGACAATAGGGACTAGGTTTTGCAAAAGTTAGGCCATCTGCAAAAGCTAGGCCATCAGAGTTAGGCCAGCAGAAGTTCCAAGGGCTCCAAGTCCAGAAGATCAAGAATCCAACAGAATCAGACAGCCAATATATTTGTCGGTTGTCTAGCTTATGAAACCCATAAGGGTGCTAGGCTACCAGGCCTTCCAATTTCCATTTGTATTCTTTGATTTTTTCAATGTTTTCAATGATTTCCTTCATGGGTTACTGTAGGGTTACTGTAGGGTTACTGTAGGGTTACTGTAGGGTTACTGTAAGGCTACAGTATGCCAAGGCTACAGTATGCCAAGGCTACAGTATACCAAGAGCCAAGAGCGTTTTCAATAAAAAGCCAACTTTTTACGACCCTTAGTAAAAAAGTTGGCTTTATTTTGAAAATGCCATGCCATTCCATATACTTTCTCAAAATTTTCAAAGTCTTCGGCCATATGCTCTCTATTTCCAATTTTTACCGCATACCCTCCCAATGATTTACTACCATGTCTCCCCTCTGTGTCCGTAGTGTGTATAACCATATGACTCATCGTCTCCTCTCTCGGTGGCCATATGACTCATCGTCTCCCTCTCCTATGTCTCCCCTCTATGTGGCCATATGGTGGTGTCTGTAGTGTGTGATATGTGATCTGTAGGGGTCTCTGGTTCGAGGCCCTCGTGTGGTTTTCAAAAAAAAAAAAAAAAAAAGATAGAGAAAAAACAGATTTATTCAAACAACATCAAACAACATCAAATTGAAGCCAGACGTCTGCATAGTTCGGCAATCTCATCGGCGTCCGTCTCAATCGTCACGGTGATCTGAAAAAAGGCATTATAGGAATTGTGAAACAAAGTGGCTTACCTTAACAGACGTCTCATCGTCAGTTCGCTGTTCCTTTGGTGGTAGTCCAGGACTTGATGTTGAAGTGCCAACAGATTCCATAGTGTCTTTACTATTTTCCATACAGGGAGCTTCTTTACAGGCATCTCGAACGACCGACATCCACGAGAACATTTATACAGAATGACTTGGAGATAATACAGAATGGCTTGGAGACCATACAGAAAGGGGCGGAGCCCAAAGCATCAAAGAACGTTTTTGATTTTATAAGATTTATTGAGCAATGGGACAATTTTTGAGGGGGTGGGGGTAACACAACTGCAAAACCCCTGGTCCCCTTAGGCCCTCCGTGAAGGAGGGTCGACCGGGGACCAGTCTCTCCTACGGAGAGACTCTGGATATATGAGGGAAGATTGAAAAAATAGAAGGGGTATACAAGAGAGATTACAAACAAGAGCACACTTTACATTTTGGACAGAATGGCACCGTCAGATTGCAGTCTTCGCTGATAGTGATAGAGTCTCGGCACTCTTTACAGAAAGTAATAGAGGACATCTTGCAGAAATTGCCAGCACAGAATGTCTTGATCTTCTTCTTGGCATCTAATGAACACTGGCTTGCTTCGTCCTTTTGCTTTGGTGGTGATTGTCCTTCTCTGGCCTTTCGAAGAGCTTCGACATCTTGTCTCCAGGCTTCTTGTTTTGCTTTTTGTCTGGCTTGTGCATTGAGAATCGCATGTTTTCGGGCATCTAGCTCGGCTTGCTTGGCTACATCTTCTATCTTCTTCTTGGCTTCTAGATCTGCTTTCTTCTTGGCCTCAAGTTCGAGTGCTGCTTTGACTGAAGCAGCTGATGCTTCAGCCATGTCCTCTTTTTTGGCCAGAGAATCTCTCATTGATTGAGCTTCTTTCTTGGCCTTGACAATTTGCTTCACCAATTTTTCCTTGTCCATTTGATTTTCTTTGTTTTCCATTTGAGTTTCCTTGTAGAGATCTGTAAAATAATGTGATGTTTCAAAAAAATATCTAATGGTAACTTTCCTTCTAATGGATCGTTGAAGACAGCTGGCTTTGAAGGGATGGAGTCCTTGGGCATTTTCTGAAAGATCAAAAGATCAAAAACGAGAGCTCAAAAACAATACGACCTACCTCCATGACGACAAACAGCAAGAATGACAGATATGTTCTATGATTAAACCTTAAAATAGGGCAAAGCCTGAGAATGTCTCGTCAAATATGCTGCAAGTCCGCAACGTCGTCAAATATGATGTCAGGTCCGCATACACCATGCTCAGGCGGACGAGAACTAAAAAAGGTATCTCTCTAAAAACCTTGTCATTCTGACATTTTGTCGTCGTGCTGAGTGGTGACCTATTTTATCATGTCTCGCTCTGATCCCATTTCTCAATTGAGTGAACTTTACAAAAGCCTCTCAATAGGAAAAGCCCCACCAACCGGTGCTTTCGATGATCTTCTATCGAAAGTGATCGGGCTACGTTATGTTCAAGTAAATCGATCTTTTGACTGTCCCAACACGGATCTTTCCATGGAGGAGAGCCAAGAGGATGCATGTGAACCTCCAAGCAAAAAGTGTAAGGGCATCACTATTACTCTCAGTGATGCCAAGAGACCTAGAAGAATAGAGAAAATAAAAGATGAAATACTGGTAAGTTGTATTCTTGCATTTTCTTTTTTGAAAATATACATTTTTCAGACCAAGTACTTTGGTGTACAGTGCAGCAGAATCTTCGGAGACACACACTCGCTTCCCAAAGCTCTAGCCCTGGGCCAAATCAAAGACACCCTGCATCACACAAAATCCGATGCCAAGAAGAGAGAGCTCACCCAAATCATAGATAACCTGACTAGAGCAGATGTAAGTGTACACAAATAGGTACCAACACTAATGTGTTTCTTTCAGATATCATTGGAAACTCGTGAGAGGTCCCAGCTCGTCCTAGCCAAGAAACTGCTAGCCGAAGCCAAGATGCCTACCTACCAAGAACAACATGACCGTGAAGACCTGGCCAAGCTATGTGCCCATCTCTCAGACTATCAAGTGCACCTGTGGGAAGGTGACACCCCGACTAAGCGTATGATCTTCAACCCTGATGCCAAGAAGTTTATTGGACTTTTCCTTCAAGACAACCACTACGAGGTTGTGACAAGCACAAAGGTCCCACGTCACTGCAGGTAAGCTTTTTTCATAAGCTTGCCACATTTCTTTTTTTCAGCTTCTGCCACAAATGCGGCAAATTCGAAAATGAGCATAACCACTGGAAGAAATGTGATGCCGGCACTTATAGAGAGAGCCATCCAAAAAGGCCCGAATTCTTCAAACAAATTCCTAAGGCCTCAAAAGTTGTTCTTTTGGCCCCTATGGTATATGGAATCAAAACAACAGATAAGCATGGCTTTCATTCCTACTCCATCAAAACCGCCGACAAAACAAACATCAACGACGTTTCTATAAAGAAAGCGGTAAGTCTTTCTTCAATAGTCGCCGTTCAAATTTCTTTTTTTTTCAGCTGTGCGACTTCATCGTCAACGAGGAACAACTGGACTAACAATGCACATCTTTCTCTATTTTTATACTTTTATATTGTCTATTTTTTGTCTAATAAATATTTTTGAAAATTTATGTGTTCTTGCATCATATGTTCTTGAAAAAACCAACCAACACACACACACCCACCCCTATGGTCCACAGAGGCCCTCCGTGAAGGAGGGTCGACCGGGGCCATTAATCATAAGCCATCCATCGTCTCTCTTGTTGAGAGACTCTGTCTGGCTAGGGGGTGCAGTTGGAAGAGGAGGGTAGGGACCAAAGAAGATATACATTTTTCTAGGGATTTTTGCCATTGCACAAATTAAACACAATTTATGACAAGATTATTTTATTGAAACACAATCTTTGCACAATTCAAAATAGCAAAACACAATCTAAAACACAATTGAAAACAGCGTTACACAATCTAGACACAATTAAAAATACAGTAAAATATCAATCATATCATCAGAATTTATCCAACTAGCAAATGAAATTGGGTAGCCCTCCCATTTGACAAGGCTCTGCTTCTTGCCCTTGTGTGTCCTCGTATCCAGGACCTTCTCGATTCTGTAGACTGCATTCGGATCGTATGTGCATTTGGTCAGCTCTCTAGTATAGAAGACACCTTCGATTTCCTCTCCATTCGTATCCTTCAGATTGTAGACGACCGGCTTCCTGTTGATCACCCGGCTAACAACATAGACTTCTGTCGTCCATCCTTGCTCATATCCTTTGTCGAATGTCCCTCTTTTTGCCGAAATCCTGACATGATCTCCGACTTTGAATTTTGAAGGCAATACCGTATCCTTGGGTAGTGGTGTGTTGAAGTCTCCATTCTTCACATCAACAGGCCTCTTGCCAATACCCCTGTTGACTGAATGATTAATGGCCTTGACAACTCTATCCAGCACATTGATGTACTTGTATCCATACTTATGAGTCATATATTTTGCCAGCCGTGTCTTTAGTGTGCGGTTGGCTCTCTCAACCACAGCACACTTCAGGTCGCTCTTAGGGGAAATGTGATGGACGCCCCTCTCTTTGAAAAGTTTGGCAACATGTGAATTGTAAAACTCTTTGCCTTCATCAGAATAGACACTAATAGGAGATGTGCCCATTTCTTCAAAGACTTCGGCTAGAGCATCTGCCACCTCTATGCCTCCTTTCGATTTTAGAGGTTTGACAAATAGGCGGCGGGTGTAAATATCTATGATGGTCAGCAAAAATGTGACGTCATCATTACTGGACTTGTATTTTGACATGTCCGCCAGATCAATTTGCAATTCTGTATAGACCCCAGCGGCGGTGGTCTTGAGACGAGGGAATCTCTTGAAGGTAGGCCTATGAAGTGTGAAGGATTCGATATCTTCTAAGACCTTCTCGACTTCTTCATATTTCAAATTCTTGAAGCGATCCTTTAGAAAATAGTGAACATTGGCAACCGAAGTAAAGGCACAGGGATTCTTGGGATTGGACCAGGCATCTTTGATAGCGGCTTTGGCTCTGGAAGAAATCATAATGAATGAAAAAATGAAAAACCCAAAACTCACTTTATACAAATTTCCAGAGTCTACAGTAGATTCTCGAGCCAACCGGGGCTCCGTGGCCTCTCTTTGTCCTTCGTCTTCTGCCCATACCCATTTCTTCTTTGATTTCCTTCTTGATCTTGGGCTTGATATCTGGTTTGACATCCGGCTCCTCTTCCTTGATTTCCGTCTTGATTTCTTTCTTGGGCCATTTGATTTTGATCTCCTTGATATCTGGTTCTTCGACCTCAAGCTTGGGGTGTCTCTTTGGCATCTTGAGTTTCTTCTTTGGCCTTATCTTTTTGATATCTGGTCCTTCCTTCCTCAAAATTTGGCCATCGTCAGCCCTTCCTTTCTTCCTTGGATGTCTTCTCTCCTCTGCTTCAGGATCTCTAGGTTGTTTCCTCTTGGGTCCTCTCGGCTCCACCTCCCAATCGGATGATATGTCAGAATCATAGTAGTCTTCTTCTTCTTCTTCTTTGATTTCCTCCTTCTTCGGCAATTTGATATCCTTCCAATCTGGCTCCTTGACCTCGAGCTTTGGGTATCTCTTTGGCATTTTGAGTTTCTTCTTTGGCCTTATCTTCTTGATATCCGGTTGATGAACCTCATATGCCCATCCTTTCCTTGCTGGTTCTTCTTCTTCGTCCCCAGACTCTGGCATTCGTCTTCTCTTGGGTCCTCTTGGCTCTTCTTCATACATGTCCTCATCGGAGTCCTCTTCCTTGATTTCCTTCTTCAATGCTTTGACCCTCTCCAATAACTTTATCATTTTTTGTTGTTTCTTATTTTTCTTTCTCATAGGCTTGACCCTCGTTCCCCGAACATATGGTATAGGAGAGGGGGATGTAGAAAAGGAGAGAGGAGACTCCTCTTGAACATATGGTACCGACGGCTCAGCTGTCGGAGGCTGGGGTGCCTGTGGCGTTTCTTGAACATATGGCTGGGGTGCCTCTTGAACATATGACATCGGAGGAGGGGGAGGCTGTGGTATTGGAGGCTGTGGTATTGGAGGAGGTGGCTGGGCAGCATGTCGGGCAAAGTTTTCTCTTATAATGCCAAGTACTTCTCTGTTGACTATGGGAAGATTCATGTGTTGCCTAACCTTGAATAGGAGGTCTTGGTAGAAACGGGACTTGGCGGTTTCATCTAGGGAAGGATCATTAAGAATCTTTTCAAGAAATCGTTTGGCGGACTCTATAGAGCCACCTTCATCATATGGAATCATATGATATTTGCGTAAAAGCTTAGCCATTGAGATTGGCTGCTACAAGTGCGGGAATAATAAGAGCTGATAGCTGAGATTTAGAGAACTTATATAGAATTCTTCGAGCCGTCTCCACATTGCTAGCACCAGATAGAGCCAGAAGATGGGAATGGATTGGCTTCAAAATGGCAGCCTCTTTGCTGCTCAATGGAATGTTTCGAGAGTTGAGGATATTGTACACAATCTCGACCAAAATGTTGATTTGCTTGTTGGTGGCATTGCGCAAAGTCTGGCGATTCCTCTTCATAACATTATGGAGGAAATCGTGATGGACAATAAGATTGGCAGCCATGATTGAAGACTTCTATATTTTTTGGCTTTTTATAATGCCTCATAGGCTGTGGGGTACTCATCGGTGAAATCTGAAATGATCCTCATGGCCTGTGGAGACATTGGGTCATTATTTATGAGCATCGCCTGGTAGGGGCGGGCCATCACCTCTCTGTAGGCTTGGTAGGCGCCTCGCCAGCTGGTTCCAAATTGCTGGACTAGAAGATTTTTGATTTGGGCGGCATCTGAGAGGCTGCGCATTAGGATGATGTATGTGCTGTTGTTTCGAGTGACCGGTGGTAATGCGAAAGCAGATTGTACCAGATTGAAGACGGCACAATTGAAATGATGGGCATATACAGTGAAAAGAGTATTTAAGAGATTGAGGTTCTCCTTGGATTTCCCAAACTCGGTCATTAGATCGTCGCACACTACGATATTATTTTGGTTCTTGTATTCTTTCAACATTTCTACATCAGGTAAGCCCTCGTAGACCCGTATATTTGGTAGATGATATGGGATGCTAGACGTCTTAACACCACAATACCAGAAGATGTTAGCTATTGGGGCCTCAAATGATTCGGGGTTCTCGATTATTTTACGAATAAGTGTGGTCTTCCCACTTTGTGTAGCTCCGATGATTGTGGTTTGTGACGGAAATCTGAACTTGAACCCGGGCCTCATTGTTTTCTTATGAGACGCTTGAGTAATATGAGGCATGGACAGAAAGCAACCAGAATAGAGATGGTAGCAATGAGGTTGATAGTGATTGTAGGCACAGAAACCGGCTCTGGTAAAGACTCGTTTCTGAAAATCATGGTTATTATATACGCTCATCTTCCCCTTTTATAGGTATGGACGACTTCTATGTCACCCTCCCTTCCAACGTCCCCAATGCTCCCATTGCCAATACCTCCAGCCGCTATGTCACCCGACTGCCTGAAGTTCTACAGCTCCGAAAAGACAAATGGATGGTTGCCCTGACGGACCTTGTATATCCTCATAGTTTTGTCAATGTCGGCAAGCCTCTCCATTATTGGATCCACTTCAAATCAAATACACCCCCAATTCGATTGACATTTCCATCGGCAAACTATGAAAATCTGCCACAAATTGTGTCCACTCTAAATCCTCGTCGAGGCAAGAGAGCAGCTCCCGAAGAAACTGATGAGGAGAAGAAACAGAGGATCCTTCAATTTGTTGCCAAGAAGAAGAAGGAAGACGAAGAGAAAGCTGAACAGAAGAAGCTAGAGGTCTTGGCTCTCCTCCAGAAGAAGGAAGACGATAAAAAATCTGAAGCCCTTAAAGAAGCTAAGAAAAGAGAGGACCTAGAGCGTAGCCAAGAAGAAGAGAGACGCAGAGAAGACGAGGAGAAGAAGAAGAAAACGATGGAGCTGATCGAGAGGAAGAGAGCAGAAGACGCAGCTAAGGAAGCCGAAAAACAAAGGCAAGCCATAGAACTAGTGAATAAGAAGAGAGCAGATGATGAGGCGAAGAGACGGAGAGAAGACGACGAAAGGAAGAAGCAGGCGATGGAGGCTAAGAAGAGAGCAGATGACGAGGCAGCCGAGAAGAAAAAATCTGAAGATTTGAAGAAACAAGAGGATGAAGCGAAGAGACACAGAGAAGACGAGGAAAAGAAGAAATGGGCGATGGAACTGGTGGCTAAGAAGAGGGCCGAAGACGAGGCTAGAGAAGCCGAGGAGAGAGCCAAAGAAAATGAGAGGCTCAGAGAAGAGGCTGCCCGGGAAGAAGAAAAGAAGAAACAGACACTGGAGCTACTGGCTAAGAAGAGAGCAGAAGACGAGGCTAGAGAGAAGAGACGCAGAGACGAGGAAAAAGCTAGAGAAGACGAAAGGAAGAAACAAGCCCTAGAATTTTTGGCAAAAAAGAGAGCCGATGAAGAAGATGAGAGACGCAGAGAAGAGGCCAAGAAGGCTGACGATTTGAAGAAAGAGAAGGAGAAGGCTGATGACTTGAAGAAGACGCAAGAGGAGAAGGCCAAGAAGGAGGATGAAGTTCGGAAATTTTTGGAGGAGAGACGACACAAAGAAGAAGAGGAACGAGCCAAACAATTGAAGGCTGAGGAGGACCGCAAACATCTAATTTTGTCTTTTGTTAAACAGCAAGGTGCTATAGCCAACACCCTTGTACTATGATATCTTGGACAGAGTTTTGAATAGGCCCCAAGATCCTACAAAATATAGAGAACTCTTGACTGAGTTTGAGCGTATCCGCTCTGTAGTCAGCAAGGATGGCTCAGACTCTTCTCTTAGATTTTCTGAGGATAATGGTAGACTGAAGATTGATATCCATAATCCAGACGTCTTGTTTGTCGAATTCGATAAGGCGATGGCATATTTCCTTGGTTTCGATGACCCAATAGTCAGAAATTCTCAGACGGCCCCACATAAAATCAACATTTTTGGCGATGTCAGTGTGATTTACTTGTATTCGGACATCGTAGAGCCCATTATTGTTGGTAACAAGAAGACCAATCTCCTATCTGTAATCCCCTGTACAGGCAAACATGAGAGTGTCGTATACTATACTGTACCAAATCCTCGCTATGTCCCCTTGATCAATAGCACTATAGATTCAATTCGTATTGAGCTACTCACGGATATGGGTGATCCAATTCCCTTCAGCTGGGGCACCACTATTGCTGTATTGCATTTTAAGAAATTGAAATAAACTGTTGTTATTGTTATTGTTTTTTCCTTTGTACACACACACACACACACACACCCCCTGAGAAAGCCGAGTCTCTCAACAAGAGAGACAGAGGCTTTCTCTCCTGGCTCCGGTCGACCCTCCTTCACGGAGGGCCTAAGGGGCCAGAGGTTTTGCAGTTGTGTTGGTTTTTTTGGGGGCCCTTAAGAAATAAAACAGAGAATCCATACAAAAATTTATTGACCACACAAAATTGACAGACATCATTTAGCAAGTTGTTGACGGTAGAGTGCCTGGTTGTTCGGATTGAAGACCTTCTCGACGATTTTGTTGAGGCATCCAGGTAGAACTAAATCGAGGTACTTGGACCAATTCTTGAACGTCTCCGACTCTTCCTTGGGATCGGTGTGATGGATTGTGAGGACGTGCATGACGCATTTCTCGAAGGACGGGAAGACTTGGCTGCAGTCTGGGCAGGTTCGATGTTGGATGTTGTCGAGGATCTGAAAGAAAAAATTAGAAGGGCTAGGAGATGGGCACTTACCATTGATCCAGTGGTCTCGCCAAAATGGTGAAGAATAGTGTTGGCCCAGGCATTGAGGACTTTATGGGAAGTGTGAGCAGTTGGAGTTGTCTGAACACGGACTGGGTGGGATTCTCTGATGTGATTGATTAGGTCGACCAACATTCGATAATGGACATAGCACACAGGGCATGAGTGGACCTGTCTTCCAATGCTCCAGGTTGGTATCTTCTCAAATTCCTTTTGGGTTATGCATGGGGGCTTCTGGCGAATGCCATAATGTATGATTTTGAAATGGGCATTGAGATCTTCTTTGTTTGGAAAAAGCAGGCCGCATTCACGACAAAAGAGATTGAGCTTGTATGGCAGCATCGCAATCAATGCAGAATGAGCTTGTATTTGTAGTTATCCCATAGGTAGGCCCGTATGAACTGGTCATCATTGGACAAATTATCAAAGAGGGTGCATAGTCTTTTGAAGGAGTACCCTCGACACATCATCGCCAATATGAAAATCACAAAGCCACCACATGTTACTTCATTATATTTTTGGTTTTTGTATGTGTTGTGGACTACTTTCGGAAAAGTCTCTAGGTATTGCCTGATGTGATTGTTTGGTCTCTCGCCTAGAGAGCAGAAGAAATGACAGGTGCGCCTCTCGTCTACGAAGATGCCTTGCCAGTGCCTCCCCTCTTGTCCTCTGGTGTCTGTGTTGACGACTAGACAGTAGTTCTTCTTTCTGGGTCTCGGAAGATTTATGAGTTCGTCGGCGGAGTAGACTCCTATGAAGTGATCTTTGATATAGGGGTCTCTAGAGAGAATAGAGTGAATCTCATCAGAAAACATTATAAATACTGAAGCATTTTGATTTCTCTATACATTTTTATAATGACTCCAGTTCCTGTAGATCTTACAAAAATCAACTATCGAGCCCTTCTCAGACACAACATCCCTGGGTCTGGCCCATTTCTTGGGACCAGATACCAAAGGGGTGGAAATATGAGAGGAGCCGGATTGGGTGGTATACTAACAGCCGCCCTATCCCTTATCCCTAGATTCCTAAGTTCCGTGGCCGGCCAGCATCTCATTAGCGCTTCTAAGGCCGTGGCATCGGAAATAGCCGAGGGTAAGGATTTGAAGACTAGCCTTAAGACTGTGGCCAAGAAGAAACTCAAAGAGTTCGGAGGGTCTGGTAGGAGAAAAACTATAAAAGGACCAAGTGTTGCAGTACTAAAGCCACATTTAGTCAATAAGACTAATCGTAACAACTTCCTATAATGCTTAGTCGAATAGATCCAAAGAGTCAAGACTTCATCACTGAAGAGCTTGACTTTTCTACTCTACCCGCAACACAATGTGGCATCCTCAACTCTAGGTTCACATATGTTCCTCTGAAGAACCAGCTAACTTCTAGTGGACCCTGGGAATTGAACTTGACCAACAATAGCCGAAGTTATATGAACCCAAAGAAAGTGTACATTGTGTTCACATTCAAAATCACCGACCAGGACGGCAATCATGTAGATATGGGCGATGATAATCAGCAATTCCCTCTTCGCTATGCACCTATCAATAACATTGCCCATAGCATCATCAATAGTTATACCCTCCACATTAATGGAGAACTAGTCTCTCATAACACAATCAACTATGCCTACCAAAGCTACCTTGAATCTTGTCTAATGTTTGGAGAAGAGATCAAGAACTCTACACTAACCTCTGCTGGGTTTCATCATGACCCAGTAATCGGGGATATCAACAGTAAAGGATTTGTGGAGCGCTGTAAGACGGTCAGGGAAAAGGGAGAGGTCCAAGTGGCCTGTAACTTTTCTTGTGATCTCATGAACCAAAACAAAGTTTTGATCAATGGATGCGACGTCAAACTCACTCTCTATCCAAACAAGAGTGAGTTCCTTATCGAAGGATACAATATTGGAACCCACAAGCTTCAATTCCACGTCACCGATGTCTTCGCAATGGTCAACGAACTGGACTTGGCCGATGGCCTGGCAAACGAGCTGGAGGCTGCCCTATTGGAGCACAAGAACATTCAATACCCTGTGATCTCACCACAAGTCCGAAGCTTCTACATCGAGGCCAATCGTTTGGATGCACCCGCCAACACAGTCTTCACATCCAAGATGCCCCGCCGAATTTTCGTTGGACTCGTCTCGGCGGATTCCTATAATGGAACCTATGGCACATCACCCTTCAACTTCAAACACTTCGACATTAGCCAGATTTCAATCGACTTTTGTGGTCTGTCGGTTCCTGGCCGTCCCTTCAACTTGGACTTTCAAGGAGGCAAATTCATAGAGCCCTACCTCATGCTCCAAGAGGCTCTGGGCCATGCCCGAACCAACTTTACATCGAATTCCATCAGCAAAGAGATGTTCAGAAGCTGTGGCTACACAATCTTCGGCTTCGAACTCAGTGTCATTGCCCAAGATCACAATCTCTTTGAGCTGGTGAAGCAGACGAATGTGTCCATTCGGATCAACTTCAAACAGAAGACCCCAGATGGCGGCCTGTATGCCATTGTCTATGGAGAGTTTGACAACATTTTGAATCTCAACGAACTCAGAGTCCCAACCATAAGCACTATAATCTAGTCATTCTTGCTGTTTGTCGTCGTGGAGGATGGTCGTATCTTCTGAAGCTCTCAAAAAAGGCCGCAAGCCAAATGTCAATGCCCAAACCACCAAGCGATCCGAGTCTCCGCCTTTTGGCTATCAACCAATAGAAGAGTATATGGCAGAGACCCCAAAAATTTCACAAGGCCGACAGGTATGTTTTTGATTTTTTGATATGTCTATATTGATTTTTTCAGAAATATCTTGAAGTTCAAGCCAAAAAAGTAGAGATGCCCACCATTGTGACTGCTGCCCTGGACCCTACCCATCTCTTCGATGACTCTACATTCTCAATCAACATGTGTCTCCCGTGCCGTATTGCCAGCCGAAAATTGCTGATGAGACAAGTCGACGAAGACAGCCAAGTACTAGGTAAGTCCCTATTTCTATTGACTTTATTAATTTTAGTTTTTCAGGCCTCAACCTCTGCATGATCTGCCGGACCGGCCTCAAGGCTCAACTCAATGCCAAGTTCTTCAAACACACACTTCTTTGCTTCAAGCGCCAGCAACTCGCCTCTTCAACCAAATGACCGGCTTGTTTTTATTATTGACCCTTCTCTATTGTATTCTATGTTTTTCAAACCCTCCTTCACAAATCCAGAGTCTCTCTAAAAGAGAGCCTCAACTGGTCCCCGGTCTCCTTCACCGAGGGCCTAAGGGGACCAGGGGTTTTGCAGTTACCCACACCCCCTCAAAAATTGTCCCATTGCTCAATAAATCTTATAAAATCAAAAACGTTCTTTGATGCTTTGGGCTCCGCCCCTTTCTGTATGGTCTCCAAGCCATTCTGTATTATCTCCAAGTCATTCTTTTTTTTTGAAAACCACACGAGGGGGTCGAACCAGAGACCACACACTACAGACACCACCATATGGTCACAGAGAGGGGAGACATATGAGAGGGAAGACGATGAGTCATATGGTTATACACACTACGGACACAGAGGGGAGACATAGGAGAGGGGAGACATGGTGATAAATCATTGGGAGGGTATGCGGTAAAATTTGGAAATAGAGAGCATATGGCCGAAGACTTTGAAAATTTTGAGAAAGTATATGGAATGGCTTGGCATTTTCAAAATAAAGCCAACTTTTTTACTAAGGGTCGTAAAAAGTTGGCTTTTTATTGAAAACGCTCTTGGCACTTGGTATAATGTAGCCTTGGCATACTGTAGCCTTGGCATACTGTAGCCTTACAGTAACCCTACAGTAACACTACAGTAACCCTACATCAACCCTACATCAACCCATGAAGGAAATCATTGAAAACATTGAAAAAAATCAAAGAATACAAATGGAAATTGGAAGGCCTGGTAGCCTAGCACCCTTATGGGTTTCATAAGCTAGACAACCGACAAATATATTGGCTGTCTGATTCTGTTGGATTCTTGATCTTCTGGACTTGGAGCCCTTGGAACTTCTGCTGGCCTAACTCTGATGGCCTAGCTTTTGCAGATGGCCTAACTTTTGCAAAACCTAGTCCCTATTGTCATTTCCTGGCTTAGGGCCGCCTTGGCCTTATAGACGAAATGGCCTAGGGTTTTCAAATTGCCCCATTCCCCACACACCATTCCCCACAGTTCTCTTCATTCCCCACGCCATTCCCCACAGTTCTCTTCATTCCCCACGCCATTCCCCACAGTCCTCTTCATTCCCCACGCCATTCCCCACAGTCCTCTTCATTCCCCACACCATTCCCCACAACAACAACTGTTCATGGCACCCCTCCTCGTGGGGACAGTTGATTTAGTACTGGATTCCTGGGAAATCTCGCTCTCCATACTACTTCCGGCTTGCTGAGATCCGGACGAACAGTGGCTTCGCGGCGCTGTTCCAAAATCGGAGGCCCATAAAAAAATCGGAGGCCCATGGCAGAATCAGAGGCCCATGAAAAAATCGGAGGCCCATAAATATATCGGAGGCCCATGGCAGAATCGGAGGCCCATAAATCCGTGTCAGGGTCAATATCAGAAACTCAATTTCTTGGACACTAATCGTGTGTATTTGGCAGAATACGTTGAAATAAGTGCAATTGGTGAAAATATTGTATATGGGGCGTTATGATACTTATGTTATTTTGTAGTCAGAGAAAAAGATTTCTCGAGTTAAAAGTGTTGTTAAAATAGTAATAATAGTCAGTGAAATCATAGGCGCCGATCAAAACCAAAAAATTATCACAACAAATGAAAAGTTATGGTAAAATAAGCTCTTGAATTTGATTTTTGCACTACATGGATATGATGATAGAGACACATATACGATTAAAAAATAGTAGTTTCATTATTAAGTCCTATATTTACAGCAATATTAAACTTCTACTTAACTCGGTCTGAATTCCCCATGAAGCATGATTTCTGAATGCCATCGTGTGCTCGACTGTCTCATGGAATACCATTTACAATGTTAGACTTATTCACTCCACTAAAGTTAAGACGTGAGGTTTGTCCATTTTGAAACGGACTGTGCGCATGGTCAGTCTTAGGTTCTTTAATGTCTCTAAACCCTTGAAAGACTCAATTAAGGCATCGAATCCCTATTTGAAATACTGCATCGCTTCATAAATCTGCATTTCACCGATAAACTCAGGGGTAGAGGTTTTGTATCCAGTTAGCTTATTTCAGTGAGTTGTGCCTTCCACATATAATTAGTTTCTAGGAAAATGACTTTCTGATACTGACTCTCACACTCATTCATGGGCCTCCGATTCTGCCATGGGCCTCCGATTTTTTTATGGGCCTCCGATTTTTTCATGGGCCTCCGATTCTGCTATGGGCCTCCGATTCTTTTATGGGCCTCCGTTTTTGGAATAGAGCCGGCTTCGCGGCAACCGTCCACCAAAGTCTTGACAGAATGGAAGGACGACATCACAGTTGAGGCATCCTTCATGGTCTCGAATTTCAGCTTGAGCAACGGCGGCTGGTCCGACTTGGTCTTGATTCGAAAAACCTGGCACTGTCCGGAAACCTTGCACTGATCTGCAATTTTCTTGGCGAAATCGGCATCCTTGGATGAATCAGAGGAAACCTGAGCGTTTCGGACAATGACAGCGCACTTCCGACTATCAGCATCCTGGGCAAGTTTGGCAGCAGACATAAATGAGACTTGAGCAGAAGGAGCAGCAAGTCCCTCGGAGAGAACTTCAGCAAAAGTTTTCTTGTTGGAAGTACCAGAAGTATCGACGGAGTTCTTCAAGTCAACGATTTCTTTTCTCAGCAAGCCCACCTCGGTAATCAGATCCTTGTTCTGCTGTTGAAGATTGAGAACAATCTTGGCCATGGAAGCCCAGAGAACAGACAATTCACCATGATTCTTCTGTGGCAGAGTCAAGTGAATAATAGATTTGAGAATATCATCTTCCGGGGAAGTATCCGTAGGATGAGTTGTAGTCATAGTGAGAGTGGAGAAGATAGAATCAGTAGAAAGAGATGATGACTTGGAACGTTTGTCTAGTTTGTTGTTTGATTGGGGGGAAAGTTTCAATAATCTTTTCATCAGAGCTCCGCGACAGACGACCGCTCGGCTCGAGAAAAAATTGAAAAGTGAGAAAAAATTGAAAAGTGAGAAAAAATTGAAAAGTGAGAAAAAATTGAAAAGTGAGAAAAAATTGAAAAGTGAAAAATTCGAGATTTAGGCATACTTTTCTCTTCTGATAGTACTTTTTCATCTCATCTAGACAACTCCATCCGAAGAGCTAATCAAAGGGTAAATATTCTTTTTAATGTCCTCAAAAATGCTTGTTTCGAAATTTTCATAAAATGTTTCACAATCTATATTAGGCCACTTCTTGAATACGGTACAATTATTTCCTCCCCTATCTCAAAGGAACAAATTAGAAAATTAGAATCATTTCAAAAATCTTTCGTTTTTCGTGTTTTCAAAAAATTTCATATCAACTACTCCTCTTATTTTGAATCGCTTTCACATTGTAACTTAGAGTCGCTAGAGCGGCGCAGACTATTGTTAGATCTCTCTTTTATGTATAAGCTCCTTGTCTCTAAGGAAATAATTATCCCAAACATTTCATTTGTAAAATTCTCTAACGTCTCTAGTTTACGTCGGCATAATTTTCATATACGCTCTCTTCTGTCAAATTCTTCTAAAATAGGTTCCCAATTTCTCACTAACAGAACTTTGCGCTGTTGGAATGCCCTCCCTTCTCACTTTTTTCCCCTACGTCCCTCATCTATTGTTTTTAAATCACATATAGCGTTATTTAATTTTGACAATTATCTTATTCTTAACAATTTCAACTTTTAATGTATTTTTTTTAACTCTGTATACATTTTTTTTAAACCTTGATATGTATAAGCGGCTTTTTGGCCCTTCAATCAATAAATATTATCCTAGTATTTCTCACTATACTTTTATTGATTTGCTTTGGGTAGACAACTCAATGTTGGGGAAAACATCTTCACTATGAGGTGTTATTGCGGTGGTGGTGGTTCATCAGTGGTTTTAGGTGAGATCTCTCTTTGAGGTGTACACAAGCAATAGCTAGAATAGTACTGCCAGCTCCTTCACTTAAGGATTAGGCAGGACTAATTCCAGACTGCTGTGGGAGAGAGACTAGTGATGAGTCACTGCACGTGGTGGTGTCAGAGTGCAAGACTAGTTTTACAAGTGAAGTGATGAGTGGGGGAAAACTAGAGTGAGAGGCGCAGACGTCAAAAGATTGGCGCCCACAAATACAATATTTGGCGGGTGAAAGGAATGGAGCGAGGATGCATATTAGTGAAGGGATTACTGTAGAAGGGGAAACAATAATGTGGCAACATTAATGAAGAAATGGAAAGGTATTAACTTGGGATAGAATGGAACAAGTTAACAAGGAAACTACTGATTATGTTAAGGAGAAAAGGTCGAGGAAATTGTGGTGGATTATTTCCGCGACACTCCGGGACGAGACGAAGCAACATTAGTGATTAGAATCGGTAATGTTGATTGATTCCTTTGGTCCTGTAGTTGGTCCTTGGTCCAATGTTTTTCTAATGAGGCTCCCGAACTTCTCGACAAGATCCGTGAAAGCCACCAAAGCACATCCAACTCTCTCGATACGCTCTTAAGGGTTATGCGAACCCAAGGGAGTGCTGTAGATGAGCAGTTGAAGATTGCGGAGAAGCGATTGAGCGATATTGGCTCCAGAAACCATCGCAGAGAAGAATTCATGCAAAAATGGAAATCTCTGCAATTAAAGAACGAACCATACGGAGGAAGCAGAAGGAGCTTAAAAGGAAGAGGAAGCAGGAAGAAAAGGAACGTCTGGAGAAGGAGGAGAAAGCAGCTAGGTTAGCAAGAAGAGCCGAAGAAAGAAAGAAGGAGGAGGAAGAAGTAGAAGATAGGAGATGGACGAAGTTCGGGTTCGAAAGAGAATCTAAGTGGAGAGATAGAATCACGCTGCCTTCCAAAGCAACAAGAAAAGCAGCAATTGCTTCCTTCCACCGATCGCCGAGCCCACACACAAGTTCCTTCGACAAAATGGAGCCCATGCCCAAGAGGAGAAGACAGGAGGAGTTCTCGATAGCAAGAATGCAGTCAATCCCTCCTCAGCCACCGCAATTCTCGGCGACTCAAGATGGTAGTAGGCTTCTGGAAGATCTGTTTCGCCGTCATCAAGAAATTGAGCAACAAGCGAATGCACTTTTCGCGTCGAACTTTCCGTCAACGAGCACACACACTGCAGGAACAAGCCAAAGCAGGAACTGGCAAGAAGTCAGTTTTCTCGACGTGCAGATGGCAGAAGCTCCGCAGAATTTTGTCCCGCCCGAATACGTGAACTATCAGTTTGCCATCAACAACCCACCAGCCTCCGAAACGGATACAAGAGCAGCAAGTACGGAAGTGCCCGAGCGCCCACAGCACGGTTCGGAGCCAAGGGAAAAGCAAGAAAAGGAGGTCGACAAGCGGGTGGAAAAGGATGACAAGCGCGAGAAGCACGAAAAGCCAAAAAGAGGAGGAACAGAAGACGAACGTCGTTCTCAAAGAAGAGACGGCAGAAGAGGAAGCGTGGAGAGGAGAGATGAAAGAGGGAACCGTTCCAACGCATACGGTTATCGAGATAGATACCGATTCCAGCACAGAAGTCCTCACAGAAGACGTGAAACCTCACCTCCTCAAACAAGACGTAATTCTCGTCGTGTTCGATCACCAAGAGAGCATCGCCGTCCAGGTCGTCAAGATTCTCGTCGACACAGATACCACAGCCGAACAAGAGCAAAAGAGGAAGTGTCGATGAGAGAAGCTCGAAGAAGATCCCATTCTAGACGACGTGAAAATCCCGAAGGAAAATCTCGCGTTGAGCAGAGATCGCCGATAAGAAAGCGTCACCGTTCTCCCTCGGAAAAGAAGTCGTCGGATGCTAAAGCAAGCTGCCAAAGCACGCGAAAAGGGAGAAGAGGAAGAAGTTCGTCTAGCAGTACGTCGTCGAGTAGTGACAGCTCGTCGACGGGAAGCAGCAGTTCCTCAAGCTCTGGATCATCATCGGACGCATCTTCAAGAAGCTCTTCATCCAAGTCATCAAGAAGACAGCTGAGCAAAGGGAAGAAGGAGTCTCTGCAGCCAAAGCACTCGGAATTCGGATCCCCAACAAAGAAGGCGTCTTCAGATGGAAAGGAATCCACAGGAAAGGAGGAGAAGGTGTCTTCAAAGGATGTCAGTCTCCACAGCAAAATGGAGCATTAAAAATCTCATTTATTTTCTTATTTAAAGATAAATGCAGTATGTTGAAACAAGTCTTGAGTAGCCTTCCTTCCCATATGAGTTTGAAAAGCTCTGAATATTGCGTTCTAACTTTATCACACTTTTTTCTCACTCATTTCATCCCACTTCTCTCATCTCTCTCACCTCATCTCATCCTTAGCTTACAAGTTATCTATTACTCCACTCTTACTAAAAGTAGTGTCATTAGGTAAAAAACGCCACAGCAACAATCAGTAATTCGCCCCAAAGCTGAAGTGCGGCCGAAGGCGGAGTGCTTAGATTGTTTGGAAGAAGGAAAGTGCAGCACAGAGAGGAAAAGAAGGAAGAGAAAGGAACGCATCCACTCCAAAGCAATACGGAGTAGAAGTCGAACCATCATCGGGTCACAACAACTAACGTGCTGAAGAATCATTCGCTAGTGGAAAAGCTCAGAACTCAGCGTGACTACAAATCGTATTATTACGTGGCATAGGTCAAAGTCAAAACAGAGGTCAACGAAGGTTATCCAAAGCCGAAGAAGCCCAAGCACAAATCAGTTCCAACATAAGGAAACCATCAGGACAGTATCATTCGTCCAGCGTTCGCATCACCATGCAAAACCAATCGAAGATGATTGACAAGGATATCCAAGGTCCATCGCAAGGGACTTCTAGTCAGGAGATCGAGGATCCGTCGGCAATTCAAGTGTCGACGCCAAAGCAGAAGGACGAGAAGCTCGAGCAAAAAAGAGAACCGAAGACTCCGAAGCTGCTCCCGTTGCCAGAACTTCCAGTTCCAAAGCCGGAAGAGGCGGCTAAGGAACTAGGGGTACTGCCACCAACGGATCTTTTCGTCGAAGAGTACTTCCGTCGGAACAAGTACCTCGCTTCGGACTTTCTCAAGAAGTGGATCAAGAACAACTGCAAGGCTTCAGTTCCATCGCAACAAGTCTGCGGAATCTGCTCGTGCAACTTCTCCGGAATGCCGGTATCGTACCACCGCATGGAACATTGTCCGATTCCCGTCCCACACCGCCCGAGATTCATGGCAAACAACACCAAGTCAATCTGTCTCCGATGCCTGGGAAAGAGCGATTATCACGATGCCTGTCCAGATCGTCCAAATTGTGAGCAGTGTGAGGATTTCAAGAACACCATCAGAGTTCATACTCCGCTCATTGGAGTCTGCGACATACCGGAAGATCGACTCGAGACGCTCATCAACGAATACCGCCGCCAGCACTACATGGACTTGGTGGAGGAGAGCATGGTCAATCCGTTCAAAATCAAGTTCTATAATGATGAGCCAATGAGACGCCGGATGAGAAGGGAAAGACAGGTGTTCGGATACCCAGCGTTTGTAGACGAGAGAGAGGAGATCGGTCTTGTCCGATATATCGACGACGCCAACTACGAAGGTCTAATCCCATTCCACTACAAGCACGCCAGAGGATTGGTGGATAAGAAGATTGCTGATTACCAACGCATCTACTACACCATCAACCAACCCAATCGTCCCAACCCGCCAGCCCACATCAAAGCCAAGATTGACAACTACTTCGAAGTCAAACAGCAGAACGATCTGATCGCGGCATCCTTCGAAACGGAGAAACACGAAAGAGAAGGACAAGTGGACGGCAAGAAGGGGGACGAGCAGGAATACGGTAAGCCGGAGCTGAGTCCGAGTCATGAAGTGCGTGACTCGGCCCAAGCGAAGGATAACCATAGCACGATGACTTCGGGCGAAGCGGGCGGAGCGGCTCAGGAAGTCCAAAGCAAGCCGGTGGCCAACAAGGAGAGAACCGAGGATTTCGTCAAGAGAACCTGGATCATGACCAAGGAAGCCAGAACAGAATTGGACCCAGAGCACAGTCAGTACTTGCCATCGGAAGAAGAGACTAAAAACCAATGGTGGACCACGGCTTCGAACAAGTTGTCGGAAATCTCCAAGATGCCAGAAGATATCAAGGAGAGGTTCATCCAAGCCACCGTCAGCAACAGTTTCGTCTCGAGATCCGGATCGGAGAACCAAGTCTACAAGACAAACATCAAGAATGTCAAGAAGCAGGAACTCCAACTGACAATGATGGACATAGCTGTCAAGGAAAAATGCTCCATCGAGGAGATCAAGTACCTCCAACGTGAGCTCACGGGAACCAGTGATCCAGCTGTATGGATTGACGAATTGTCGAAGGAGCACAAAGAACCCAAGAGAGTGAAGTACCACTATCTGGAACTCCTCATGAAGATCGGAGTGATCCTAGTCAATACCAAGAAAGAGAATCCCACAGCAAAGCTAACCCCCACCCGCGTCCGCATATTGGCCAACGAGCAACCATACAACAACACGGTCATTGTTCCGGACTTCGAAATGTACAAGGATATGGTTCTCCTATCGGGAGAAGAGTTCGTCATGTTGTTCATCCACTCCATCGCCAAAGCAATGCTCGAATAAGCGAAGGAAGGAAGGACCGTCTACTCGAACGACTTGAACTCTTTGACCACCGCATTCCTTATACATGAGATAAAAGTTGATGAATAATACCTGACTTAATTGCCCCCTAGCATAATACTTAGCCTCATTCCTAACAAAGTTCCCCATCTCACTGCCAATCATTGTTCATGACACATTGCCACTCATTGCTCCTCAGTCACCCTACATGATCGCAACACTCCCACTCAGTAATACCAACACAGTCGTTACAGAGGAAAGGAGCATGGATACCGACCAAAGCACGATCATCATGACAACCATCAAGTTGTTCTGCATTGACCAAATATGCATGGCAATCCGAGCCGGAAGGATCAAGAAGGCAAATCTCAACCAGCTTGGCCAAAGGAAACGAGAAGTCGCATCCACCATGGAAAGACTAGTCAAAGCAAGCCGCAGATACGAGGACGTCGAGGCAGTCGTTGAGAATCGTTTGAAGTCCCTATCCAAAGCACAAGCAGCCCTCCCAGAAGAAGCAAAAGCTAAGGTCATGGACGCCCTTCACAAGATTGGATTCCTCGCTTTGAAGTGCGAAGCAGAGGAGTTAATCATGAAGGCTGAAGCGTCATTGAAGAGCAGCAACGATGGAAAGCGCCGTGGCCTAAAAAATTCTTAAGGTCATCGCAACCCTAGGAAAATGTCAACCAGCTAGTAGGCTTTCGAATAGCCTCAAATTCATGTATCTAGGTCCGTGATTGACAAAGCGACCCCAAGCCAAACCTTCAGATCTCCATGAAATTCAGCAACGATGGAAAGCGCCGTGGCCTAAAAAATTCTTAAGGTCATCGCAACCCTAGGAAAATGTCAACCAGCTAGTAGGCTTTCGAATAGCCTCAAATTCATGTATCTAGGTCCGTGATTGACAAAGCGACCCCAAGCCAAACCTTCAGATCTCCATGAAATTCAGCAACGGTGGAAAGCGCCGTGGCCTAAAAAATTCTTAAGGTCATCGCAACCCTAGGAAAATGTCAACCAGCTAGTAGGCTTTCGAATAGCCTCAAATTCATGTATCTAGGTCCGTGATTGACAAAGCGACCCCAAGCCAAACTTTCAGATCTCCATGAAATTCAGCAACGATGGAAAGCGCCGTGGCCTAAAAAATTCTTAAGGTCATCGCAACCCCTGGAAAATGTCAACCAGCTAGTAGGCTTTCGAATAGCCTCAAATTCATGTATCTAGGTCCGTGATTGACAAAGCGACCACAAGCCAAACCTTCAGATCTCCATGAAATTCAGCAACGGTGGAAAGCGCCGTGGCCTAAAAAATTCTTAAGGTCATCGCAACCCTAGGAAAATGTCAACCAGCTAGTAGGCTTTCGAATAGCCTCAAATTCATGTATCTAGGTCCGTGATTGACAAAGCGACCCCAAGCCAAACTTTCAGATCTCCATGAAATTCAGCAACGATGGAAAGCGCCGTGGCCTAAAAAATTCTTAAGGTCATCGCAACCCCTGGAAAATGTCAACCAGCTAGTAGGCTTTCGAATAGCCTCAAATTCATGTATCTAGGTCCGTGATTGACAAAGCGACCCCAAGCCAAACCTTCAGATCTCCATGAAATTCAGCAACGATGGAAAGCGCCGTGGCCTAAAAAATTCTTAAGGTCATCGCAACCCTAGGAAAATGTCAACCAGCTAGTAGGCTTTCGAATAGCCTCAAATTCATGTATCTAGGTCCGTGATTGACAAAGCGACCCCAAGCCAAACCTTCAGATCTCCATGAAATTCAGCAACGATGGAAAGCGCCGTGGCCAAAAAAATTCTTAAGGTCATCGCAACCCTAGGAAAATGTCAACCAGCTAGTAGGCTTTCGAATAGCCTCAAATTCATGTATCTAGGTCCGTGATCGACAAAGCGACCCCAAGCCAAACCTTCAGATCTCCATGAAATTCAGCAACGATGGAAAGCGCCGTGGCCTAAAAAATTCTTAAGGTCATCGCAACCCTTGGAAAATGTCAACCAGCTAGTAGGCTTTCGAATAGCCTCAAATTCATGTATCTAGGTCCGTGATTGACAAAGCGACCCCAAGCCAAACCTTCAGATCTCCATGAAATTCAGCAACGATGGAAAGCGCCGTGGCCTAAAAAATTCTTAAGGTCATCGCAACCCCTGGAAAATGTCAACCAGCTAGTAGGCTTTCGAATAGCCTCAAATTCATGTATCTAGGTCCGTGATTGACAAAGCGACCCCAAGCCAAACCTTCAGATCTCCATGAAATTCAGCAACGATGGAAAGCGCCGTGGCCTAAAAAATTCTTAAGGTCATCGCAACCCTTGGAAAATGTCAACCAGCTAGTAGGCTTTCGAATAGCCTCAAATTCATGTATCTAGGTCCGTGATTGACAAAGCGACCCCAAGCCAAACCTTCAGATCTCCATGAAATTCAGCAACGGTGGAAAGCGCCGTGGCCTAAAAAATTCTTAAGGTCATCGCAACCCTAGGAAAATGTCAACCAGCTAGTAGGCTTTCGAATAGCCTCAAATTCATGTATCTAGGTCCGTGATTGACAAAGCGACCCCAAGCCAAACCTTCAGATCTCCATGAAATTCAGCAACGATGGAAAGCGCCGTGGCCTAAAAAATTCTTAAGGTCATCGCAACTCTTGGAAAATGTCAACCAGCTAGTAGGCTTTCGAATAGCCTCAAATTCATGTATCTAGGTCCGTGATTGACAAAGCGACCCCAAGCCAAACCTTCAGATCTCCATGAAATTCAGCAACGATGGAAAGCGCCGTGGCCTAAAAAATTCTTAAGGTCATCGCAACCCTAGGAAAATGTCAACCAGCTAGTAGGCTTTCGAATAGCCTCAAATTCATGTATCTAGGTCCGTGATTGACAAAGCGACCCCAAGCCAAACCTTCAGATCTCCATGAAATTCAGCAACGATGGAAAGCGCCGTGGCCTAAAAAATTCTTAAGGTCATCGCAACTCTTGGAAAATGTCAACCAGCTAGTAGGCTTTCGAATAGCCTCAAATTCATGTATCTAGGTCCGTGATTGACAAAGCGACCCCAAGCCAAACCTTCAGATCTCCATGAAATTCAGCAACGATGGAAAGCGCCGTGGCCTAAAAAATTCTTAAGGTCATCGCAACCCTAGGAAAATGTCAACCAGCTAGTAGGCTTTCGAATAGCCTCAAATTCATGTATCTAGGTCCGTGATCGACAAAGCGACCCCAAGCCAAACCTTCAGATCTCCATGAAATTCAGCAACGATGGAAAGCGCCGTGGCCTAAAAAATTCTTAAGGTCATCGCAACTCTTGGAAAATGTCAACCAGCTAGTAGGCTTTCGAATAGCCTCAAATTCATGTATCTAGGTCCGTGATTGACAAAGCGACCCCAAGCCAAACCTTCAGATCTCCATGAAATTCAGCAACGGTGGAAAGCGCCGTGGCCTAAAAAATTCTTAAGGTCATCGCAACCCTAGGAAAATGTCAACCAGCTAGTAGGCTTTCGAATAGCCTCAAATTCATGTATCTAGGTCCGTGATTGACAAAGCGACCCCAAGCCAAACCTTCAGATCTCCATGAAATTCAGCAACGGTGGAAAGCGCCGTGGCCTAAAAAATTCTTAAGGTCATCGCAACTCTTGGAAAATGTCAACCAGCTAGTAGGCTTTCGAATAGCCTCAAATTCATGTATCTAGGTCCGTGATTGACAAAGCGACCCCAAGCCAAACCTTCAGATCTCCATGAAATTCAGCAACGATGGAAAGCGCCGTGGCCTAAAAAATTCTTAAGGTCATCGCAACCCTAGGAAAATGTCAACCAGCTAGTAGGCTTTCGAATAGCCTCAAATTCATGTATCTAGGTCCGTGATCGACAAAGCGACCCCAAGCCAAACCTTCAGATCTCCATGAAATTCAGCAACGATGGAAAGCGCCGTGGCCTAAAAAATTCTTAAGGTCATCGCAACCCTAGGAAAATGTCAACCAGCTAGTAGGCTTTCGAATAGCCTCAAATTCATGTATCTAGGTCCGTGATTGACAAAGCGACCACAAGCCAAACCTTCAGATCTCCATGAAATTCAGCAACGGTGGAAAGCGCCGTGGCCTAAAAAATTCTTAAGGTCATCGCAACTCTTGGAAAATGTCAACCAGCTAGTAGGCTTTCGAATAGCCTCAAATTCATGTATCTAGGTCCGTGATTGACAAAGCGACCCCAAGCCAAACCTTCAGATCTCCATGAAATTCAGCAACGATGGAAAGCGCCGTGGCCTAAAAAATTCTTAAGGTCATCGCAACCCTAGGAAAATGTCAACCAGCTAGTAGGCTTTCGAATAGCCTCAAATTCATGTATCTAGGTCCGTGATTGACAAAGCGACCCCAAGCCAAACCTTCAGATCTCCATGAAATTCAGCAACGATGGAAAGCGCCGTGGCCTAAAAAATTCTTAAGGTCATCGCAACCCTAGGAAAATGTCAACCAGCTAGTAGGCTTTCGAATAACCTCAAATTCATGTATCTAGGTCCGTGATTGACAAAGCGACCCCAAGCCAAACCTTCAGATCTCCATGAAATTCAGCAACGATGGAAAGCGCCGTGGCCTAAAAAATTCTTAAGGTCATCGCAACCCTAGGAAAATGTCAACCAGCTAGTAGGCTTTCGAATAGCCTCAAATTCATGTATCTAGGTCCGTGATTGACAAAGCGACCCCAAGCCAAACCTTCAGATCTCCATGAAATTCAGCAACGATGGAAAGCGCCGTGGCCTAAAAAATTCTTAAGGTCATCGCAACCCTAGGAAAATGTCAACCAGCTAGTAGGCTTTCGAATAGCCTCAAATTCATGTATCTAGGTCCGTGATTGACAAAGCGACTCCAAGCCAAACCTTCAGATCTCCATGAAATTCAGCAACGGTGGAAAGCGCCGTGGCCTAAAAAATTCTTAAGGTCATCGCAACCCTAGGAAAATGTCAACCAGCTAGTAGGCTTTCGAATAGCCTCAAATTCATGTATCTAGGTCCGTGATTGACAAAGCGACCCCAAGCCAAACCTTCAGATCTCCATGAAATTCAGCAACGATGGAAAGCGCCGTGGCCTAAAAAATTCTTAAGGTCATCGCAACCCCTGGAAAATGTCAACCAGCTAGTAGGCTTTCGAATAGCCTCAAATTCATGTATCTAGGTCCGTGATTGACAAAGCGACCCCAAGCCAAACCTTCAGATCTCCATGAAATTCAGCAACGGTGGAAAGCGCCGTGGCCTAAAAAATTCTTAAGGTCATCGCAACCCTAGGAAAATGTCAACCAGCTAGTAGGCTTTCGAATAGCCTCAAATTCATGTATCTAGGTCCGTGATTGACAAAGCGACCCCAAGCCAAACCTTCAGATCTCCATGAAATTCAGCAACGATGGAAAGCGCCGTGGCCTAAAAAATTCTTAAGGTCATCGCAACCCTAGGAAAATGTCAACCAGCTAGTAGGCTTTCGAATAGCCTCAAATTCATGTATCTAGGTCCGTGATTGACAAAGCGACCCCAAGCCAAACCTTCAGATCTCCATGAAATTCAGCAACGGTGGAAAGCGCCGTGGCCTAAAAAATTCTTAAGGTCATCGCAACCCTAGGAACATGTCAACCAGCTAGTAGGCTTTCGAATAGCCTCAAATTCATGTATCTAGGTCCGTGATTGACAAAGCGACCCCAAGCCAAACCTTCAGATCTCCATGAAATTCAGCAACGATGGAAAGCGCCGTGGCCTAAAAAATTCTTAAGGTCATCGCAACCCTAGGAAAATGTCAACCAGCTAGTAGGCTTTCGAATAGCCTCAAATTCATGTATCTAGGTCCGTGATTGACAAAGCGACCCCAAGCCAAACCTTCAGATCTCCATGAAATTCAGCAACGATGGAAAGCGCCGTGGCCTAAAAAATTCTTAAGGTCATCGCAACCCTAGGAATATGTCAACCAGCTAGTAGGCTTTCGAATAGCTTCAAATTCATGTATCTAGGTCCGTGATTGACAAAGCGACCCCAAGCCAAACCTTCAGATCTCCATGAAATTCAGCAACGATGGAAAGCGCCGTGGCCTAGAAAATTCTAAAGGTCATCGCAACCCTAGGAATATGTCAACCAGCTAGTAGGCTTTCGAATAGCTTCAAATTCATGTATCTAGGTCCGTGATTGACAAAGCGACCCCAAGCCAAACCTTCAGATCTCCATGAAATTCAGCAACGATGGAAAGCGCCGTGGCCTAAAAAATTCTTAAGGTCATCGCAACCCTAGGAACATGTCAACCAGCTAGTAGGCTTTCGAATAGCCTCAAATTCATGTATCTAGGTCCGTGATTGACAAAGCGACCCCAAGCCAAACCTTCAGATCTCCATGAAATTCAGCAACGGTGGAAAGCGCCGTGGCCTAAAAAATTCTTAAGGTCATCGCAACCCTTGGAACATGTCAACCAGCTAGTAGGCTTTCGAATAGCCTCAAATTCATGTATCTAGGTCCGTGATTGACAAAGCGACCCCAAGCCAAACCTTCAGATCTCCATGAAATTCAGCAACGATGGAAAGCGCCGTGGCCTAAAAAATTCTTAAGGTCATCGCAACCCTAGGAAAATGTCAACCAGCTAGTAGGCTTTCGAATAGCCTCAAATTCATGTATCTAGGTCCGTGATTGACAAAGCGACCCCAAGCCAAACCTTCAGATCTCCATGAAATTCAGCAACGATGGAAAGCGCCGTGGCCTAAAAAATTCTTAAGGTCATCGCAACCCTTGGAAAATGTCAACCAGCTAGTAGGCTTTCGAATAGCCTCAAATTCATGTAAATAGGTCCGTGATTGACAAAGCGACCCCAAGCCAAACCTTCAGATCTCCATGAAATTCAGCAACGATGGAAAGCGCCGTGGCCTAAAAAATTCTTAAGGTCATCGCAACCCTTGGAAAATGTCAACCAGCTAGTAGGCTTTCGAATAGCCTCAAATTCATGTATCTAGGTCCGTGATTGACAAAGTATCTAGGTCCGTGATTGACAAAGCGACCCCAAGCCAAACCTTCAGATCTCCATGAAATTCAGCAACGATGGAAAGCGCCGTGGCCTAAAAAATTCTTAAGGTCATCGCAACCCTAGGAAAATGTCAACCAGCTAGTAGGCTTTCAAATAGCCTCGAATTCATGTATCTAGGTCCGTGATTGACAAAGCGACCCCAAGCCAAACCTTCAGATCTCCATGAAATTCAGCAACGATGGAAAGCGCCGTGGCCTAAAAAATTCTTTAGGTCATCGCAACCCTAGGAACATGTCAACCAGCTAGTAGGCTTTCGAATAGCCTCAAATTCATGTATCTAGGTCCGTGATTGACAAAGCGACCCCAAGCCAAACCTTCAGATCTCCATGAAATTCAGCAACGATGGAAAGCGCCGTGGCCTAAAAAATTCTTAAGGTCATCGCAACCCTAGGAATATGTCAACCAGCTAGTAGGCTTTCGAATAGCTTCAAATTCATGTATCTAGGTCCGTGATTGACAAAGCGACCCCAAGCCAAACCTTCAGATCTCCATGAAATTCAGCAACGATGGAAAGCGCCGTGGCCTAAAAAATTCTAAAGGTCATCGCAACCCTAGGAATATGTCAACCAGCTAGTAGGCTTTCGAATAGCTTCAAATTCATGTATCTAGGTCCGTGATTGACAAAGCGACTCCAAGCCAAACCTTCAGATCTCCATGAAATTCAGCAACGATGGAAAGCGCCGTGGCCTAAAAAATTCTTAAGGTCATCGCAACCCTAGGAACATGTCAACCAGCTAGTAGGCTTTCGAATAGCCTCAAATTCATGTATCTAGGTCCGTGATTGACAAAGCGACCCCAAGCCAAACCTTCAGATCTCCATGAAATTCAGCAACGGTGGAAAGCGCCGTGGCCTAAAAAATTCTTAAGGTCATCGCAACCCTTGGAACATGTCAACCAGCTAGTAGGCTTTCGAATAGCCTCAAATTCATGTATCTAGGTCCGTGATTGACAAAGCGACCCCAAGCCAAACCTTCAGATCTCCATGAAATTCAGCAACGATGGAAAGCGCCGTGGCCTAAAAAATTCTTAAGGTCATCGCAACCCTAGGAAAATGTCAACCAGCTAGTAGGCTTTCGAATAGCATCAAATTCATGTATCTAGGTCCGTGATTGACAAAGCGACCCCAAGCCAAACCTTCAAATCTCCATGAAATTCAGCAACGATGGAAAGCGCCGTGGCCTAAAAAATTCTTAAGGTCATCGCAACCCTAGGAAAATGTCAACCAGCTAGTAGGCTTTCGAATAGCATCAAATTCATGTATCTAGGTCCGTGATTGACAAAGCGACCCCAAGCCAAACCTTCAAATCTCCATGAAATTCAGCAACGATGGAAAGCGCCGTGGCCTAAAAAATTCTTTAGGTCATCGCAACCCTAGGAACATGTCAACCAGCTAGTAGGCTTTCGAATAGCCTCAAATTCATGTATCTAGGTCCGTGATTGACAAAGCGAGCCCAAGCCAAACCTTCAGATCTCCATGAAATTCAGCAACGATGGAAAGCGCCGTGGCCTAAAAAATTCTTAAGGTCATCGCAACCCTTGGAAAATGTCAACCAGCTAGTAGGCTTTCGAATAGCCTCAAATTCATGTAAATAGGTCCGTGATTGACAAAGCGACCCCAAGCCAAACCTTCAGATCTCCATGAAATTCAGCAACGATGGAAAGCGCCGTGGCCTAAAAAATTCTTTAGGTCATCGCAACCCCTGGAAAATGTCAACCAGCTAGTAGGCTTTCGAATAGCCTCAAATTCATGTATCTAGGTCCGTGATTGACAAAGCGACCCCAAGCCAAACCTTCAGATCTCCATGAAATTCAGCAACGGTGGAAAGCGCCGTGGCCTAAAAAATTCTTAAGGTCATCGCAACCCCTGGAAAATGTCAACCAGCTAGTAGGCTTTCGAATAGCCTCAAATTCATGTATCTAGGTCCGTGATTGACAAAGCGACCCCAAGCCAAACCTTCAGATCTCCATGAAATTCAGCAACGATGGAAAGCGCCGTGGCCTAAAAAATTCTTAAGGTCATCGCAACCCTTGGAAAATGTCAACCAGCTAGTAGGCTTTCGAATAGCCTCAAATTCATGTATCTAGGTCCGTGATTGACAAAGTATCTAGGTCCGTGATTGACAAAGCGACCCCAAGCCAAACCTTCAGATCTCCATGAAATTCAGCAACGATGGAAAGCGCCGTGGCCTAAAAAATTCTTAAGGTCATCGCAACCCTAGGAAAATGTCAACCAGCTAGTAGGCTTTCAAATAGCCTCAAATTCATGTATCTAGGTCCGTGATTGACAAAGCGACCCCAAGCCAAACCTTCAGATCTCCATGAAATTCAGCAACGATGGAAAGCGCCGTGGCCTAAAAAATTCTTAAGGTCATCGCAACCCTAGGAACATGTCAACCAGCTAGTAGGCTTTCGAATAGCCTCAAATTCATGTATCTAGGTCCGTGATTGACAAAGCGACCCCAAGCCAAACCTTCAGATCTCCATGAAATTCAGCAACGATGGAAAGCGCCGTGGCCTAAAAAATTCTTAAGGTCATCGCAACCCTAGGAACATGTCAACCAGCTAGTAGGCTTTCGAATAGCCTCAAATTCATGTATCTAGGTCCGTGATTGACAAAGCGACCCCAAGCCAAACCTTCAGATCTCCATGAAATTCAGCAACGGTGGAAAGCGCCGTGGCCTAAAAAATTCTTAAGGTCATCGCAACCCTAGGAACATGTCAACCAGCTAGTAGGCTTTCGAATAGCCTCAAATTCATGTATCTAGGTCCGTGATTGACAAAGCGACCCCAAGCCAAACCTTCAGATCTCCATGAAATTCAGCAACGATGGAAAGCGCCGTGGCCTAAAAAATTCTTAAGGTCATCGCAACCCCTGGAAAATGTCAACCAGCTAGTAGGCTTTCGAATAGCCTCAAATTCATGTATCTAGGTCCGTGATTGACAAAGCGACCCCAAGCCAAACCTTCAGATTTCCATGAAATTCAGCAACGATGGAAAGCGCCGTGGCCTAAAAAATTCTTAAGGTCATCGCAACCCTAGGAACATGTCAACCAGCTAGTAGGCTTTCGAATAGCCTCAAATTCATGTATCTAGGTCCGTGATTGACAAAGCGACCCCAAGCCAAACCTTCAGATCTCCATGAAATTCAGCAACGATGGGAAGCGCCGTGGCCTAAAAAATTCTTAAGGTCATCGCAACCCCTGGAAAATGTCAACCAGCTAGTAGGCTTTCGAATAGCCTCAAATTCATGTATCTAGGTCCGTGATTGACAAAGCGACCCCAAACCAAACCTTCAGATCTCCATGAAATTCAGCAACGGTGGAAAGCGCCGTGGCCTAAAAAATTCTTAAGGTCATCGCAACCCTAGGAAAATGTCAACCAGCTAGTAGGCTTTCGAATAGCCTCAAATTCATGTATCTAGGTCCGTGATTGACAAAGCGACCCCAAGCCAAACCTTCAGATCTCCATGAAATTCAGCAACGGTGGAAAGCGCCGTGGCCTAAAAAATTCTTAAGGTCATCGCAACCCTAGGAAAATGTCAACCAGCTAGTAGGCTTTCGAATAGCCTCAAATTCATGTATCTAGGTCCGTGATTGACAAAGCGACCCCAAACCAAACCTTCAGATCTCCATGAAATTCAGCAACGATGGAAAGCGCCGTGGCCTAAAAAATTCTTAAGGTCATCGCAACCCTAGGAACATGTCAACCAGCTAGTAGGCTTTCGAATAGCCTCAAATTCATGTATCTAGGTCCGTGATTGACAAAGCGACCCCAAACCAAACCTTCAGATCTCCATGAAATTCAGCAACGATGGAAAGCGCCGTGGCCTAAAAAATTCTTAAGGTCATCGCAACCCTAGGAACATGTCAACCAGCTAGTAGGCTTTCGAATAGCCTCAAATTCATGTATCTAGGTCCGTGATTGACAAAGCGACCCCAAGCCAAACCTTCAGATCTCCATGAAATTCAGCAACGATGGAAAGCGCCGTGGCCTAAAAAATTCTTTAGGTCATCGCAACCCTAGGAACATGTCAACCAGCTAGTAGGCTTTCGAATAGCCTCAAATTCATGTATCTAGGTCCGTGATTGACAAAGCGACCCCAAGCCAAACCTTCAGATTTCCATGAAATTCAGCAACGATGGAAAGCGCCGTGGCCTAAAAAATTCTTAAGGTCATCGCAACCCTAGGAACATGTCAACCAGCTAGTAGGCTTTCGAATAGCCTCAAATTCATGTATCTAGGTCCGTGATTGACAAAGCGACCCCAAGCCAAACCTTCAGATCTCCATGAAATTCAGCAACGATGGGAAGCGCCGTGGCCTAAAAAATTCTTAAGGTCATCGCAACCCCTGGAAAATGTCAACCAGCTAGTAGGCTTTCGAATAGCCTCAAATTCATGTATCTAGGTCCGTGATTGACAAAGCGACCCCAAACCAAACCTTCAGATCTCCATGAAATTCAGCAACGGTGGAAAGCGCCGTGGCCTAAAAAATTCTTAAGGTCATCGCAACCCTAGGAAAATGTCAACCAGCTAGTAGGCTTTCGAATAGCCTCAAATTCATGTATCTAGGTCCGTGATTGACAAAGCGACCCCAAGCCAAACCTTCAGATCTCCATGAAATTCAGCAACGGTGGAAAGCGCCGTGGCCTAAAAAATTCTTAAGGTCATCGCAACCCTAGGAAAATGTCAACCAGCTAGTAGGCTTTCGAATAGCCTCAAATTCATGTATCTAGGTCCGTGATTGACAAAGCGACCCCAAACCAAACCTTCAGATCTCCATGAAATTCAGCAACGATGGAAAGCGCCGTGGCCTAAAAAATTCTTAAGGTCATCGCAACCCTAGGAACATGTCAACCAGCTAGTAGGCTTTCGAATAGCCTCAAATTCATGTATCTAGGTCCGTGATTGACAAAGCGACCCCAAACCAAACCTTCAGATCTCCATGAAATTCAGCAACGATGGAAAGCGCCGTGGCCTAAAAAATTCTTAAGGTCATCGCAACCCTAGGAACATGTCAACCAGCTAGTAGGCTTTCGAATAGCCTCAAATTCATGTATCTAGGTCCGTGATTGACAAAGCGACCCCAAGCCAAACCTTCAGATCTCCATGAAATTCAGCAACGGTGGAAAGCGCCGTGGCCTAAAAAATTCTTAAGGTCATCGCAACCCTTGGAAAATGTCAACCAGCTAGTAGGCTTTCGAATAGCCTCAAATTCATGTATCTAGGTCCGTGATTGACAAAGTATCTAGGTCCGTGATTGACAAAGCGACCCCAAGCCAAACCTTCAGATCTCCATGAAATTCAGCAACGATGGAAAGCGCCGTGGCCTAAAAAATTCTTTAGGTCATCGCAACCCTAGGAACATGTCAACCAGCTAGTAGGCTTTCGAATAGCCTCAAATTCATGTAAATAGGTCCGTGATTGACAAAGCGACCCCAAGCCAAACCTTCAGATCTCCATGAAATTCAGCAACGATGGAAAGCGCCGTGGCCTAAAAAATTCTTAAGGTCATCGCAACCCTTGGAAAATGTCAACCAGCTAGTAGGCTTTCGAATAGCCTCAAATTCATGTATCTAGGTCCGTGATTGACAAAGTATCTAGGTCCGTGATTGACAAAGCGACCCCAAGCCAAACCTTCAGATCTCCATGAAATTCAGCAACGATGGAAAGCGCCGTGGCCTAAAAAATTCTTTAGGTCATCGCAACCCTAGGAACATGTCAACCAGCTAGTAGGCTTTCGAATAGCCTCAAATTCATGTATCTAGGTCCGTGATTGACAAAGCGACCCCAAGCCAAACCTTCAGATCTCCATGAAATTCAGCAACGGTGGAAAGCGCCGTGGCCTAAAAAATTCTTAAGGTCATCGCAACCCTAGGAACATGTCAACCAGCTAGTAGGCTTTCGAATAGCCTCAAATTCATGTATCTAGGTCCGTGATTGACAAAGCGACCCCAAGCCAAACCTTCAGATCTCCATGAAATTCAGCAACGGTGGAAAGCGCCGTGGCCTAAAAAATTCTTAAGGTCATCGCAACCCTAGGAAAATGTCAACCAGCTAGTAGGCTTTCGAATAGCCTCAAATTCATGTATCTAGGTCCGTGATTGACAAAGCGACCCCAAGCCAAACCTTCAGATCTCCATGAAATTCAGCAACGATGGAAAGCGCCGTGGCCTAAAAAATTCTTAAGGTCATCGCAACCCTAGGAAAATGTCAACCAGCTAGTAGGCTTTCGAATAGCCTCAAATTCATGTATCTAGGTCCGTGATTGACAAAGCGACCCCAAGCCAAACCTTCAGATCTCCATGAAATTCAGCAACGGTGGAAAGCGCCGTGGCCTAAAAAATTCTTAAGGTCATCGCAACCCTAGGAAAATGTCAACCAGCTAGTAGGCTTTCGAATAGCCTCAAATTCATGTATCTAGGTCCGTGATTGACAAAGCGACCCCAAGCCAAACCTTCAGATCTCCATGAAATTCAGCAACGATGGAAAGCGCCGTGGCCTAAAAAATTCTTAAGGTCATCGCAACCCTAGGAACATGTCAACCAGCTAGTAGGCTTTCGAATAGCCTCAAATTCATGTATCTAGGTCCGTGATTGACAAAGCGACCCCAAACCAAACCTTCAGATCTCCATGAAATTCAGCAACGATGGAAAGCGCCGTGGCCTAAAAAATTCTTAAGGTCATCGCAACCCTAGGAAAATGTCAACCAGCTAGTAGGCTTTCGAATAGCCTCAAATTCATGTATCTAGGTCCGTGATTGACAAAGCGACCCCAAACCAAACCTTCAGATCTCCATGAAATTCAGCAACGATGAAAAGCGCCGTGGCCTAAAAAATTCTTAAGGTCATCGCAACCCTAGGAACATGTCAACCAGCTAGTAGGCTTTCGAATAGCCTCAAATTCATGTATCTAGGTCCGTGATTGACAAAGCGACCCCAAGCCAAACCTTCAGATCTCCATGAAATTCAGCAACGATGGAAAGCGCCGTGGCCTAAAAAATTCTTAAGGTCATCGCAACCCTAGGAAAATGTCAACCAGCTAGTAGGCTTTCGAATAGTAGGCTTTCGAATAGCCTCAAATTCATGTATCTAGGTCCGTGATTGACAAAGCGACCCCAAGCCAAACCTTCAGATCTCCATGAAATTCAGCAACGATGGAAAGCGCCGTGGCCTAAAAAATTCTTAAGGTCATCGCAACCCTAGGAACATGTCAACCAGCTAGTAGGCTTTCGAATAGCCTCAAATTCATGTATCTAGGTCCGTGATTGACAAAGCGACCCCAAGCCAAACCTTCAGATCTCCATGAAATTCAGCAACGATGGAAAGCGCCGTGGCCTAAAAAATTCTTAAGGTCACCGCAACCCTAGGAACATGTCAACCAGCTAGTAGGCTTTCGAATAGCCTCAAATTCATGTATCTAGGTCCGTGATTGACAAAGCGACCCCAAGCCAAACCTTCAGATCTCCATGAAATTCAGCAACGATGGAAAGCGCCGTGGCCTAAAAAATTCTTAAGGTCATCGCAACCCCTGGAAAATGTCAACCAGCTAGTAGGCTTTCGAATAGCCTCAAATTCATGTATCTAGGTCCGTGATTGACAAAGCGACCCCAAGCCAAACCTTCAGATCTCCATGAAATTCAGCAACGGTGGAAAGCGCCGTGGCCTAAAAATTCTTAAGGTCATCGCAACCCTAGGAAAATGTCAACCAGCTAGTAGGCTTTCGAATAGCCTCAAATTCATGTATCTAGGTCCGTGATTGACAAAGCGACCCCAAACCGAACCTTCAGATCTCCATGAAATTCAGCAACGATGGAAAGCGCCGTGGCCTAAAAAATTCTTAAGGTCATCGCAACCCCTGGAAAATGTCAACCAGCTAGTAGGCTTTCGAATAGCCTCAAATTCATGTATCTAGGTCCGTGATTGACAAAGCGACCCCAAGCCAAACCTTCAGATCTCCATGAAATTCAGCAACGGTGGAAAGCGCCGTGGCCTAAAAAATTCTTAAGGTCATCGCAACCCTAGGAAAATGTCAACCAGCTAGTAGGCTTTCGAATAGCCTCAAATTCATGTATCTAGGTCCGTGATTGACAAAGCGACCCCAAACCGAACCTTCAGATCTCCATGAAATTCAGCAACGATGGAAAGCGCCGTGGCCTAAAAAATTCTTAAGGTCATCGCAACCCTAGGAATATGTCAACCAGCTAGTAGGCTTTCGAATAGCCTCAAATTCATGTAATTAGGTCCGTGATTGACAAAGCGACCCCAAGCCAAACCTTCAGATCTCCATGAAATTCAGCAACGGTGGAAAGCGCCGTGGCCTAAAAAATTCTTAAGGTCATCGCAACCCTAGGAAAATGTCAACCAGCTAGTAGGCTTTCGAATAGCCTCAAATTCATGTAATTAGGTCCGTGATTGACAAAGCGACCCCAAGCCAAACCTTCAGATCTCCATGAAATTCAGCAACGGTGGAAAGCGCCGTGGCCTAAAAAATTCTTAAGGTCATCGCAACCCTAGGAAAATGTCAACCAGCTAGTAGGCTTTCGAATAGCCTCAAATTCATGTATCTAGGTCCGTGATTGACAAAGCGACCCCAAGCCAAACCTTCAGATCTCCATGAAATTCAGCAACGATGGAAAGCGCCGTGGCCTAAAAATTCTTAAGGTCATCGCAACCCTAGGAAAATGTCAACCAGCTAGTAGGCTTTCGAATAGCCTCAAATTCATGTAATTAGGTCCGTGATTGACAAAGCGACCCCAAGCCAAACCTTCAGATCTCCATGAAATTCAGCAACGGTGGAAAGCGCCGTGGCCTAAAAAATTCTTAAGGTCATCGCAACCCTAGGAAAATGTCAACCAGCTAGTAGGCTTTCGAATAGCCTCAAATTCATGTAATTAGGTCCGTGATTGACAAAGCGACCCCAAGCCAAACCTTCAGATCTCCATGAAATTCAGCAACGGTGGAAAGCGCCGTGGCCTAAAAAATTCTTAAGGTCATCGCAACCCTAGGAAAATGTCAACCAGCTAGTAGGCTTTCGAATAGCCTCAAATTCATGTATCTAGGTCCGTGATTGACAAAGCGACCCCAAGCCAAACCTTCAGATCTCCATGAAATTCAGCAACGATGGAAAGCGCCGTGGCCTAAAAAATTCTTTAGGTCATCGCAACCCCTGGAAAATGTCAACCAGCTAGTAGGCTTTCGAATAGCCTCAAATTCATGTATCTAGGTCCGTGATTGACAAAGCGACCCCAAGCCAAACCTTCAGATCTCCATGAAATTCAGCAACGATGGAAAGCGCCGTGGCCTAAAAAATTCTTAAGGTCATCGCAACCCTAGGAAAATGTCAACCAGCTAGTAGGCTTTCGAATAGTAGGCTTTCGAATAGCCTCAAATTCATGTATCTAGGTCCGTGATTGACAAAGCGACCCCAAGCCAAACCTTCAGATCTCCATGAAATTCAGCAACGATGGAAAGCGCCGTGGCCTAAAAAATTCTTAAGGTCATCGCAACCCTAGGAAAATGTCAACCAGCTAGTAGGCTTTTGAATAGCCTCAAATTCATGTATCTAGGTCCGTGATTGAGAAAGCGACCCCAAGCCAAACCTTCAGATCTCCATGAAATTCAGCAACGATGGAAAGCGCCGTGGCCTAAAAAATTCTTAAGGTCATCGCAACCCCTGGAAAATGTCAACCAGCTAGTAGGCTTTCGAATAGCCTCAAATTCATGTATCTAGGTCCGTGATTGACAAAGCGACCCCAAGCCAAACCTTCAGATCTCCATGAAATTCAGCAACGGTGGAAAGCGCCGTGGCCTAAAAAATTCTTAAGGTCATCGCAACCCTAGGAAAATGTCAACCAGCTAGTAGGCTTTCGAATAGCCTCAAATTCATGTATCTAGGTCCGTGATTGACAAAGCGACCCCAAGCCAAACCTTCAGATCTCCATGAAATTCAGCAACGATGGAAAGCGCCGTGGCCTAAAAAATTCTTAAGGTCATCGCAACCCTAGGAAAATGTCAACCAGCTAGTAGGCTTTCGAATAGCCTCAAATTCATGTCTAGGTCCGTGATTGACAAAGCGACCCCAAGCCAAACCTTCAGATCTCCATGAAATTCAGCAACGGTGGAAAGCGCCGTGGCCTAAAAAATTCTTAAGGTCATCGCAACCCTTGGAAAATGTCAACCAGCTAGTAGGCTTTCGAATAGCCTCAAATTCATGTATCTAGGTCCGTGATTGACAAAGCGACCCCAAGCCAAACCTTCAGATCTCCATGAAATTCAGCAACGATGGAAAGCGCCGTGGCCTAAAAAATTCTTTAGGTCATCGCAACCCTAGGAACATGTCAACCAGCTAGTAGGCTTTCGAATAGCCTCAAATTCATGTATCTAGGTCCGTGATTGACAAAGCGACCCCAAGCCAAACCTTCAGATCTCCATGAAATTCAGCAACGGTGGAAAGCGCCGTGGCCTAAAAAATTCTTAAGGTCATCGCAACCCTAGGAACATGTCAACCAGCTAGTAGGCTTTCGAATAGCCTCAAATTCATGTATCTAGGTCCGTGATTGACAAAGCGACCCCAAGCCAAACCTTCAGATCTCCATGAAATTCAGCAACGATGGAAAGCGCCGTGGCCTAAAAAATTCTTAAGGTCATCGCAACCCTAGGAACATGTCAACCAGCTAGTAGGCTTTCGAATAGCCTCAAATTCATGTATCTAGGTCCGTGATTGACAAAGCGACCCCAAGCCAAACCTTCAGATCTCCATGAAATTCAGCAACGATGGAAAGCGCCGTGGCCTAAAAAATTCTTAAGGTCATCGCAACCCCTGGAAAATGTCAACCAGCTAGTAGGCTTTCGAATAGCCTCAAATTCATGTATCTAGGTCCGTGATTGACAAAGCGACCCCAAGCCAAATCTTCAGATCTCCATGAAATTCAGCAACGATGGAAAGCGCCGTGGCCTAAAAAATTCTTAAGGTCATCGCAACCCCTGGAAAATGTCAACCAGCTAGTAGGCTTTCGAATAGCCTCAAATTCATGTATCTAGGTCCGTGATTGACAAAGCGACCCCAAGCCAAACCTTCAGATCTCCATGAAATTCAGCAACGATGGAAAGCGCCGTGGCCTAAAAAATTCTTAAGGTCATCGCAACCCTAGGAACATGTCAACCAGCTAGTAGGCTTTCGAATAGCCTCAAATTCATGTATCTAGGTCCGTGATTGACAAAGCGACCCCAAGCCAAACCTTCAGATCTCCATGAAATTCAGCAACGATGGAAAGCGCCGTGGCCTAAAAAATTCTTAAGGTCATCGCAACCCCTGGAAAATGTCAACCAGCTAGTAGGCTTTCGAATAGCCTCAAATTCATGTATCTAGGTCCGTGATTGACAAAGCGACCCCAAGCCAAACCTTCAGATCTCCATGAAATTCAGCAACGATGGAAAGCGCCGTGGCCTAAAAAATTCTTAAGGTCATCGCAACCCCTGGAAAATGTCAACCAGCTAGTAGGCTTTCGAATAGCCTCAAATTCATGTATCTAGGTCCGTGATTGACAAAGCGACCCCAAGCCAAATCTTCAGATCTCCATGAAATTCAGCAACGATGGAAAGCGCCGTGGCCTAAAAAATTCTTAAGGTCATCGCAACCCCTGGAAAATGTCAACCAGCTAGTAGGCTTTCGAATAGCCTCAAATTCATGTATCTAGGTCCGTGATTGACAAAGCGACCCCAAGCCAAACCTTCAGATCTCCATGAAATTCAGCAACGATGGAAAGCGCCGTGGCCTAAAAAATTCTTAAGGTCATCGCAACCCCTGGAAAATGTCAACCAGCTAGTAGGCTTTCGAATAGCCTCAAATTCATGTATCTAGGTCCGTGATTGACAAAGCGACCCCAAGCCAAACCTTCAGATCTCCATGAAATTCAGCAACGGTGGAAAGCGCCGTGGCCTAAAAAATTCTTAAGGTCATCGCAACCCTAGGAAAATGTCAACCAGCTAGTAGGCTTTCGAATAGCCTCAAATTCATGTATCTAGGTCCGTGATTGACAAAGCGACCCCAAGCCAAACCTTCAGATCTCCATGAAATTCAGCAACGATGGAAAGCGCCGTGGCCTAAAAAATTCTTAAGGTCATCGCAACCCCTGGAAAATGTCAACCAGCTAGTAGGCTTTCGAATAGCCTCAAATTCATGTATCTAGGTCCGTGATTGACAAAGCGACCCCAAGCCAAACCTTCAGATCTCCATGAAATTCAGCAACGATGGAAAGCGCCGTGGCCTAAAAAATTCTTAAGGTCATCGCAACCCTAGGAACATGTCAACCAGCTAGTAGGCTTTCGAATAGCCTCAAATTCATGTATCTAGGTCCGTGATTGACAAAGCGACCCCAAGCCAAACCTTCAGATCTCCATGAAATTCAGCAACGATGGAAAGCGCCGTGGCCTAAAAAATTCTTAAGGTCATCGCAACCCTAGGAAAATGTCAACCAGCTAGTAGGCTTTCGAATAGCCTCAAATTCATGTATCTAGGTCCGTGATTGACAAAGCGACCCCAAGCCAAACCTTCAGATCTCCATGAAATTCAGCAACGGTGGAAAGCGCCGTGGCCTAAAAAATTCTTAAGGTCATCGCAACCCTAGGAAAATGTCAACCAGCTAGTAGGCTTTCGAATAGCCTCAAATTCATGTATCTAGGTCCGTGATTGACAAAGCGACCCCAAGCCAAACCTTCAGATCTCCATGAAATTCAGCAACGATGGAAAGCGCCGTGGCTAAAAAATTCTTAAGGTCATCGCAACCCTTGGAAAATGTCAACCAGCTAGTAGGCTTTCGAATAGCCTCAAATTCATGTATCTAGGTCCGTGATTGACAAAGCGACCCCAAGCCAAACCTTCAGATCTCCATGAAATTCAGCAACGATGGAAAGCGCCGTGGCCTAAAAAATTCTTAAGGTCATCGCAACCCCTGGAAAATGTCAACCAGCTAGTAGGCTTTCGAATAGCCTCAAATTCATGTATCTAGGTCCGTGATTGACAAAGCGACCCCAAGCCAAACCTTCAGATCTCCATGAAATTCAGCAACGATGGAAAGCGCCGTGGCCTAAAAAATTCTTAAGGTCATCGCAACCCCTGGAAAATGTCAACCAGCTAGTAGGCTTTCGAATAGCCTCAAATTCATGTATCTAGGTCCGTGATTGACAAAGCGACCCCAAGCCAAACCTTCAGATCTCCATGAAATTCAGCAACGATGGAAAGCGCCGTGGCCTAAAAAATTCTTAAGGTCATCGCAACCCTAGGAACATGTCAACCAGCTAGTAGGCTTTCGAATAGCCTCAAATTCATGTATCTAGGTCCGTGATTGACAAAGCGACCCCAAGCCAAACCTTCAGATCTCCATGAAATTCAGCAACGATGGAAAGCGCCGTGGCCTAAAAAATTCTTAAGGTCATCGCAACCCTAGGAACATGTCAACCAGCTAGTAGGCTTTCGAATAGCCTCAAATTCATGTATCTAGGTCCGTGATTGACAAAGCGACCCCAAGCCAAACCTTCAGATCTCCATGAAATTCAGCAACGATGGAAAGCGCCGTGGCCTAAAAAATTCTTAAGGTCATCGCAACCCTAGGAACATGTCAACCAGCTAGTAGGCTTTCGAATAGCCTCAAATTCATGTATCTAGGTCCGTGATTGACAAAGCGACCCCAAGCCAAACCTTCAGATCTCCATGAAATTCAGCAACGATGGAAAGCGCCGTGGCCTAAAAAATTCTTAAGGTCATCGCAACCCCTGGAAAATGTCAACCAGCTAGTAGGCTTTCGAATAGCCTCAAATTCATGTATCTAGGTCCGTGATTGACAAAGCGACCCCAAGCCAAACCTTCAGATCTCCATGAAATTCAGCAACGATGGAAAGCGCCGTGGCCTAAAAAATTCTTATGGTCATCGCAACCCTAGGAACATGTCAACCAGCTAGTAGGCTTTCGAATAGCCTCAAATTCATGTATCTAGGTCCGTGATTGACAAAGCGACCCCAAGCCAAACCTTCAGATCTCCATGAAATTCAGCAACGATGGAAAGCGCCGTGGCCTAAAAAATTCTTATGGTCATCGCAACCCTAGGAACATGTCAACCAGCTAGTAGGCTTTCGAATAGCCTCAAATTTATTCGAAAGCCTACTAGCTGGTTGACATTTTCCTAGGGTTGCGATGACCTTAAGAATTTTTTAGGCCACGGCGCTTTCCATCGTTGCTGAATTTCATGGAGATCTGAAGGTTTGGCTTGGGGTCGCTTTGTCAATCACGGACCTAGATACATGAATTTGAGGCTATTCGAAAGCCTACTAGCTGGTTGACATGTTCCTAGGGTTGCGATGACCTCAAGAATTTTTTAGGCCACGGCGCTTTCCATCGTTGCTGAATTTCATGGAGATCTGAAGGTTTGGCTTGGGGTCGCTTTGTCAATCACGGACCTAGATACATGAATTTGAGGCTATTCGAAAGCCTACTAGCTGGTTGACATGTTCCTAGGGTTGCGATGACCTTAAGAATTTTTTAGGCCACGGCGCTTTCCATCGTTGCTGAATTTCATGGAGATCTGAAGGTTTGGCTTGGGGTCGCTTTGTCAATCACGGACCTAGATACATGAGTTTGAGGCTATTCGAAAGCCTACTAGCTGGTTGACATTTTCCTAGGGTTGCGATGACCTTAAGAATTTTTTAGGCCACGGCGCTTTCCATCGTTGCTGAATTTCATGGAGATCTGAAGGTTTGGCTTGCGGTCGCTTTGTCAATCACGGACCTAGATACATGAATTTGAGGCTATTCGAAAGCCTACTAGCTGGTTGACATGTTCCTAGGGTTGCGATGACCTTAAGAATTTTTTAGGCCACGGCGCTTTCCACCGTTGCTGAATTTCATGGAGATCTGAAGGTTTGGCTTGCGGTCGCTTTGTCAATCACGGACCTAGATACATGAATTTGAGGCTATTCGAAAGCCTACTAGCTGGTTGACATGTTCCTAGGGTTGCGATGACCTTAAGAATTTTTTAGGCCACGGCGCTTTCCACCGTTGCTGAATTTCATGGAGATCTGAAGGTTTGGCTTGGGGTCGCTTTGTCAATCACGGACCTAGATACATGAGTTTGAGGCTATTCGAAAGCCTACTAGCTGGTTGACATGTTCCTAGGGTTGCGATGACCTTAAGAATTTTTTAGGCCACGGCGCTTTCCATCGTTGCTGAATTTCATGGAGATCTGAAGGTTTGGCTTGGGGTCGCTTTGTCAATCACGGACCTAGATACATGAATTTGAGGCTATTCGAAAGCCTACTAGCTGGTTGACATTTTCCTAGGGTTGCGATGACCTTAAGAATTTTTTAGGCCACGGCGCTTTCCACCGTTGCTGAATTTCATGGAGATCTGAAGGTTTGGCTTGGGGTCGCTTTGTCAATCACGGACCTAGATACATGAGTTTGAGGCTATTCGAAAGCCTACTAGCTGGTTGACATGTTCCTAGGGTTGCGATGACCTTAAGAATTTTTTAGGCCACGGCGCTTTCCATCGTTGCTGAATTTCATGGAGATCTGAAGGTTTGGCTTGGGGTCGCTTTGTCAATCACGGACCTAGATACATGAATTTGAGGCTATTCGAAAGCCTACTAGCTGGTTGACATGTTCCTAGGGTTGCGATGACCTTAAGAATTTTTTAGGCCACGGCGCTTTCCATCGTTGCTGAATTTCATGGAGATCTGAAGGTTTGGCTTGGGGTCGCTTTGTCAATCACGGACCTAGATACATGAATTTGAGGCTATTCGAAAGCCTACTAGCTGGTTGACATGTTCCTAGGGTTGCGATGACCTTAAGAATTTTTTAGGCCACGGCGCTTTCCATCGTTGCTGAATTTCATGGAGATCTGAAGGTTTGGCTTGGGGTCGCTTTGTCAATCACGGACCTAGATACATGAATTTGAGGCTATTCGAAAGCCTACTAGCTGGTTGACATTTTCCTAGGGTTGCGATGACCTTAAGAATTTCTTAGGCCACGGCGCTTTCCATCGTTGCTGAATTTCATGGAGATCTGAAGGTTTGGCTTGGGGTCGCTTTGTCAATCACGGACCTAGATACATGAATTTGAGGCTATTCAAAAGCCTACTAGCTGGTTGACATTTTCCTAGGGTTGCGATGACCTTAAGAATTTTTTAGGCCACGGCGCTTTCCATCGTTGCTGAATTTCATGGAGATCTGAAGGTTTGGCTTGGGGTCGCTTTGTCAATCACGGACCTAGATACATGAGTTTGAGGCTATTCGAAAGCCTACTAGCTGGTTGACATTTTCCTAGGGTTGCGATGACCTTAAGAATTTTTTAGGCCACGGCGCTTTCCATCGTTGCTGAATTTCATGGAGATCTGAAGGTTTGGCTTGGGGTCGCTTTGTCAATCACGGACCTAGATACATGAATTTGAGGCTATTCGAAAGCCTACTAGCTGGTTGACATTTTCCTAGGGTTGCGATGACCTTAAGAATTTTTTAGGCCACGGCGCTTTCCATCGTTGCTGAATTTCATGGAGATCTGAAGGTTTGGCTTGGGGTCGCTTTGTCAATCACGGACCTAGATACATGAATTTGAGGCTATTCGAAAGCCTACTAGCTGGTTGACATTTTCCTAGGGTTGCGATGACCTTAAGAATTTTTTAGGCCACGGCGCTTTCCATCGTTGCTGAATTTCATGGAGATCTGAAGGTTTGGCTTGCGGTCGCTTTGTCAATCACGGACCTAGATACATGAATTTGAGGCTATTCGAAAGCCTACTAGCTGGTTGACATGTTCCTAGGGTTGCGATGACCTTAAGAATTTTTTAGGCCACGGCGCTTTCCACCGTTGCTGAATTTCATGGAGATCTGAAGGTTTGGCTTGGGGTCGCTTTGTCAATCACGGACCTAGAAACATGAGTTTGAGGCTATTCGAAAGCCTACTAGCTGGTTGACATGTTCCTAGGGTTGCGATGACCTTAAGAATTTTTTAGGCCACGGCGCTTTCCATCGTTGCTGAATTTCATGGAGATCTGAAGGTTTGGCTTGGGGTCGCTTTGTCAATCACGGACCTAGATACATGAATTTGAGGCTATTCGAAAGCCTACTAGCTGGTTGACATGTTCCTAGGGTTGCGATGACCTTAAGAATTTTTTAGGCCACGGCGCTTTCCATCGTTGCTGAATTTCATGGAGATCTGAAGGTTTGGCTTGGGGTCGCTTTGTCAATCACGGACCTAGATACATGAATTTGAGGCTATTCGAAAGCCTACTAGCTGGTTGACATGTTCCTAGGGTTGCGATGACCTTAAGAATTTTTTAGGCCACGGCGCTTTCCATCGTTGCTGAATTTCATGGAGATCTGAAGGTTTGGCTTGGGGTCGCTTTGTCAATCACGGACCTAGATACATGAATTTGAGGCTATTCGAAAGCCTACTAGCTGGTTGACATTTTCCTAGGGTTGCGATGACCTTAAGAATTTTTTAGGCCACGGCGCTTTCCATCGTTGCTGAATTTCATGGAGATCTGAAGGTTTGGCTTGCGGTCGCTTTGTCAATCACGGACCTAGATACATGAATTTGAGGCTATTCGAAAGCCTACTAGCTGGTTGACATGTTCCTAGGGTTGCGATGACCTTAAGAATTTTTTAGGCCACGGCGCTTTCCACCGTTGCTGAATTTCATGGAGATCTGAAGGTTTGGCTTGGGGTCGCTTTGTCAATCACGGACCTAGATACATGAGTTTGAGGCTATTCGAAAGCCTACTAGCTGGTTGACATGTTCCTAGGGTTGCGATGACCTTAAGAATTTTTTAGGCCACGGCGCTTTCCATCGTTGCTGAATTTCATGGAGATCTGAAGGTTTGGCTTGGGGTCGCTTTGTCAATCACGGACCTAGATACATGAATTTGAGGCTATTCGAAAGCCTACTAGCTGGTTGACATTTTCCAGGGGTTGCGATGACCTTAAGAATTTTTTAGGCCACGGCGCTTTCCATCGTTGCTGAATTTCATGGAGATCTGAAGGTTTGGCTTGGGGTCGCTTTGTCAATCACGGACCTAGATACATGAATTTGAGGCTATTCGAAAGCCTACTAGCTGGTTGACATTTTCCAGGGGTTGCGATGACCTTAAGAATTTTTTAGGCCACGGCGCTTTCCATCGTTGCTGAATTTCATGGAGATCTGAAGGTTTGGCTTGGGGTCGCTTTGTCAATCACGGACCTAGATACATGAATTTGAGGCTATTCGAAAGCCTACTAGCTGGTTGACATTTTCCAAGGGTTGCGATGACCTTAAGAATTTTTTAGGCCACGGCGCTTTCCATCGTTGCTGAATTTCATGGAGATCTGAAGGTTTGGCTTGGGGTCGCTTTGTCAATCACGGACCTAGATACATGAATTTGAGGCTATTCGAAAGCCTACTAGCTGGTTGACATTTTCCTAGGGTTGCGATGACCTTAAGAATTTTTTAGGCCACGGCGCTTTCCACCGTTGCTGAATTTCATGGAGATCTGAAGGTTTGGCTTGGGGTCGCTTTGTCAATCACGGACCTAGATACATGAATTTGAGGCTATTCGAAAGCCTACTAGCTGGTTGACATTTTCCTAGGGTTGCGATGACCTTAAGAATTTATTAGGCCACGGCGCTTTCCATCGTTGCTGAATTTCATGGAGATCTGAAGGTTTGGCTTGCGGTCGCTTTGTCAATCACGGACCTAGATACATGAATTTGAGGCTATTCGAAAGCCTACTAGCTGGTTGACATTTTCCTAGGGTTGCGATGACCTAAAGAATTTTTTAGGCCACGGCGCTTTCCATCGTTGCTGAATTTCATGGAGATCTGAAGGTTTGGCTTGGGGTCGCTTTGTCAATCACGGACCTAGATACATGAATTTGAGGCTATTCGAAAGCCTACTAGCTGGTTGACATTTTCCAAGGGTTGCGATGACCTTAAGAATTTTTTAGGCCACGGCGCTTTCCACCGTTGCTGAATTTCATGGAGATCTGAAGGTTTGGCTTGGGGTCGCTTTGTCAATCACGGACCTAGATACATGAATTTGAGGCTATTCGAAAGCCTACTAGCTGGTTGACATTTTCCAGGGGTTGCGATGACCTTAAGAATTTTTTAGGCCACGGCGCTTTCCATCGTTGCTGAATTTCATGGAGATCTGAAGGTTTGGCTTGGGGTCGCTTTGTCAATCACGGACCTAGATTAATGAATTTGAGGCTATTCGAAAGCCTACTAGCTGGTTGACATGTTCCTAGGGTTGCGATGACCTTAAGAATTTTTTAGGCCACGGCGCTTTCCATCGTTGCTGAACTTCATGGAGATCTGAAGGTTTGGCTTGGGGTCGCTTTGTCAATCACGGACCTAGATACATGAATTTGAGGCTATTCGAAAGCCTACTAGCTGGTTGACATGTTCCTAGGGTTGCGATGACCTTAAGAATTTTTTAGGCCACGGCGCTTTCCATCGTTGCTGAATTTCATGGAGATCTGAAGGTTTGGCTTGGGGTCGCTTTGTCAATCACGGACCTAGATACATGAATTTGAGGCTATTCGAAAGCCTACTAGCTGGTTGACATTTTCCTAGGGTTGCGATGACCTTACGAATTTTTTAGGCCACGGCGCTTTCCACCGTTGCTGAATTTCATGGAGATCTGAAGGTTTGGCTTGGGGTCGCTTTGTCAATCACGGACCTAGATACATGAATTTGAGGCTATTCGAAAGCCTACTAGCTGGTTGACATGTTCCTAGGGTTGCGATGACCTTAAGAATTTTTTAGGCCACGGCGCTTTCCATCGTTGCTGAATTTCATGGAGATCTGAAGGTTTGGCTTGGGGTCGCTTTGTCAATCACGGACCTAGATACATGAATTTGAGGCTATTCGAAAGCCTACTAGCTGGTTGACATGTTCCTAGGGTTGCGATGACCTTAAGAATTTTTTAGGCCACGGCGCTTTCCATCGTTGCTGAATTTCATGGAGATCTGAAGGTTTGGCTTGGGGTCGCTTTGTCAATCACGGACCTAGATACATGAATTTGAGGCTATTCGAAAGCCTACTAGCTGGTTGACATGTTCCTAGGGTTGCGATGACCTTAAGAATTTTTTAGGCCACGGCGCTTTCCATCGTTGCTGAATTTCATGGAGATCTGAAGGTTTGGCTTGGGGTCGCTTTGTCAATCACGGACCTAGATACATGAATTTGAGGCTATTCGAAAGCCTACTAGCTGGTTGACATGTTCCTAGGGTTGCGATGACCTTAAGAATTTTTTAGGCCACTGTAACGGTAAGTACAGGTGAGTAGGTAAGTGCGCCCCATGGACAACGCGACTCCGCCCCAAGTGGTGAGGAGGACCGGCTTCGACGGTCCGTCAGTCGGTGGCGTACCCTCGTGCTAGGAGGTGAGGCCTGGTGTGGCTCTGTAGATCTTCCCTTTCCCCTTTACATTTCCTAGAATGTATTAGGTTTTATTCTATATTCGTGTTTATTCTAATCATAATAAATCTGTATCTGGAGCTACTATTCTTACTTTTACTATATGAACTCACTATTCACAAGCATCTACTTATTCAAATATGCTGGATGTTATATGGAGGTCCCGACCTTGAGAAGATACTTCGCTGAGGTACTCTTCGACAGGTAAGTTTATAGTTCCTGCAGACTGGTATGTGATTTCGTTCTTTGTCCTTACTTTCTCGTATTCACGAGACAGCCAGATGTTCTACCCGTAAACCTCAACCCCAGGAGGTAGTTTTATTTTGATTTTGAGGACTCCAGGAGCAACTGTATGTAAAGACTCATCAGTGGAGTGGGCTGTATATGTCGAAGACCTTAGATAGCTATCACCGCTTTTCCTCCGTTTCTAATCTCTTTTCGCTGTGGTAGTTTTCAAAATTCGCGCGCAATCATTTAGGTTTTCACAGCAAAAAGTTCTACAGATTTCATTCGGCCGTAAGCAGAGGAGCATATAACCTACATGTACTATTATTTCATATAGGCTTTATGTGCTCCGGGTCAAGTTTAAAAATGTCTGGTTGCATTATTGTTATGTGTGCACACAACCGCAATGGATGTCTGACCTCAGAGAAATCTGAAAGTCATCATTCTTTGTTAGGAAAAGTTCGGAATGCTCCCACTGCCTTTCTGTTTGCCAGATTTAGGGATACACAGTATAGGATACGAGTTCCTCAGCTCATTCAAACTCGAGTAGTTTGTTTGACAGATGTCTGCTGAGCATTCATCAAGGAATTCGCCGATAAGATAAGGATTTGGTTGTTCAATTCATCATTCAAAGGACCAACAATTGCCGATCAGACGCAATCGCTCCCAAGGAGATCAATTGTCCAGTATTTGCTCCGCAAATACAAAGGATTTACGAAAGGACCAAGATTACGACAGTTCCATTCAAACTTCAAAGGAGATGGAGTTTATGACGCCATCGGAGATGGATTACCGTCATATAACGCCATCGAAGGAGGATTACTGTCATATGACCACCAGATGGACGTTCCCAGACGTGCACCTGCTGCGCTCATAAAACCCACCAGAGTAGAAAGACACAGTGACCTGACCCTGTGGCTCACACCCACTGTGGACCAGTGAAACTGTTGCATGAACAAACACCAGAAAACACACCACACTGCTAGCCGGCATTTGCAATGTGCACTCTTTCGAGACTGTTCAGAGCTATCTCACCGTTTTCTTGGAAGTAACTTAGTTTTCACACAGTTTGAGAGCTATCGATTGCTGTTTTGTTCTGCCCTTGTTCTTTCTCAAGCACACCAACCCAATTAGACCCAGTCTAATTTTGTCTTCTGATCTTAGCATGCGATTTCAACTTTTGGAAATTATTTTGTTCAAAATTCAATTTCAAAATTCAAAATTCAAAACTCAACTTCAAAATTCAAAATTCAACACTTTTCAATTCCCAATTTTCAAAACCCAATTTCTCAACTTTCAATTTCCAATCTTTCAATTTGAATTTTTCCAAAATTTCAAATTTCAATTCTTTCAAAATTTTCAAAATTTCAAATTTCAATTCTTTCAAAATTTCCAAAATTTCAAATTTCAATTCTTTCAAAATTTCCAAAATTCAAACTCTAAATTTCAACTTTCAATCTTTCAAAATTCAAACTCTAAATTTCAACTTTCAAACTTTCAAATTCAATTTCCAAAATCTTTCAATTCTAAAATTTTTCAATTCAAATTTCAAAATCTTCATTCAACTCTCAAATTTCTCAATTCAAAAATTTTTCTATAAAATCAAACATTTCATTTCAAAATTTCTCAAATACCAAATTTTTAAAATTTTACTCCAAAGTTCGGAATTCAATCGCTAGATCATTTATCAAGACATTTACCACCATCAGCACACACCACCCACCGCCTCAACCACACCCTATCCGATTTTAAAGCTGAGATATTTGCAGACTCGTTCACGGAAATCTCGAGACCCGACAACGACTGCAAATCGAGAAGCCGACAACGGATTGTTCCAACTCCCCAACTTCCAATCACCGATTCCAAGTTCCGTTTCCAACTACCGATTTCGTCTTCCGATTCCAACCACCGATTCCGACTTCCAACTCAAAAATTCCGATTCCTCATTGAAGAAAAATCCGAAAGATGTCACCGACGAAGGATCCCGATCCGCCGAAGATGACGTCCATCCCAATTCTCATGCAATTCTCAACCACCATTGTTGCTGCCATCCCTGGTTCAGCCATCCCCTACATTATGATTTCCATTGACGACAAAGGCCTAGTCGCTCTTTGGGATTCTGGAGCCAGTGTTACATATGTAAGCCTGTCTACTGCTAACCATTTGGGATTGCAAATCGAGAAATGTCGACAAAGAAACGCCAAAACTGCAAATGGTTCGTCCTTCGCATTTATTGGAAGTTTCACAGCACCAGTACGAATTGCGGAGATTTTGGTCGAATACGAGTTCCTGGTGGCACCTGATCACTGCTGCCCAGGAAACGCTCTATTGGGATTTGACTTCATGGAGTTCTTGGATCGAAATAGTATTCAAGTTATCCTTTGCCCCTCACAGGGAAAACTCATTGTTGGAGGAATAGGAACGCCTATTATTGGACCGGACAGAGTAGCATTCCCGAGCACCAACGCCCTCATGGAAGTATTGTGCACTGAAGATGTCATCATCCATCCAGGACAAGAGCACATTATCCAAATCGCCAATTCTGAGGACACGAAAGACGACGAAGCAGTACTTCTGAAGTCAGCACTGGATGCACCCCTCATATTTGAGAAGACAATTTTTCATCCTCTGGAAGCTCGGGGAACAGCTTTGAGAGTTAGGAACGTGACGAAGGAAGCCATTCTTATTGAAGAAGGTCAAGTTATTGGAAAAGGAACGATTGTTCAACTTTCAGATCTGCCAAAACCCGAAGAACCAACGATTCCACCCGAAGCCAACTGGGAAGATAAAATCTTTGATCCAAAGAACATCAAGTTTTTGGAAAAGCTGAAAATCGATGGACCAACTTTGACACAAGAGATGAAGGAACAACTTTTGGCAGTTATCACGAACAACGGTCGTTCATTTTTCAACGAGGACGCTAATATTGGATTATTTAATGGAGGAGTGGAACACAAAATTGAGCTACGTCAGGATCTTCCGTTTCCAACTTCGAGGACATATCGAGTACCGCTTGGAAACCAACCAGAAGTTGAACGACAAGTGCAGGAGATGCTGAAGATGGGAATTATCGAGCCGTCCACTTCTACATTCCTGTCGCCCATTGTTCTGGTCCCGAAGAAAGATAAGTCCTACAGATTCACTACTGATTTTCGACTGCTGAATGCTGCAACAGTAAAACAAAATTATCTCATTCCACACATTTCGGACATCGTGGATTTAGCAGCTGGAGGAAAGTATTTCACAAATTTGGATCTGGTTCAAGGATTCTTCCAAATTCCTCTACGGAAGTCTGATCGAGCTCTCACATCATTTGCCACGCCTACTGGCACTTTTCAATATCGACGGATGACTGCAACTTCGAGTCAAAGCCAAGCTGTTTTGTTATTTGGATGATCTACTCATTGTTTCGGAAACTTTCCAACAACATTTGGACGATCTCAACGAAGTTTTCGGAGAAATCGCCAAAATTGGATTCAAGATCAAAGCAGAGAAGTGTTCGTTCGCTCAAATAGAAGTCACTTTTCTGGGACTTCTAGTTGGAAGAGAAGGGATCAAGCCGAACCCTGCCAAAGTTCAAGCCATCAAGGATTTCCCAATTCCAAGATCGCCATCAGGAGTTCGAAGTTTCTTGGGAATCACCAACTATTTTCGGAAGTTCATCTTTCGATATGCGGATATCGCGGAGCCGTTGCAAAAGCTGACAAGGAAGGATGAGGACTTCGTATGGACAAAGGATCAGGATGATGCATTTGAAAAGCTGAAGAAATCGCTGTGCAGTGCTCCAGTTCTACATCCACCAGTCGCCGGGAAACCATTCGTCATAGAATCCGACGCAAGTTCTATCGCCGTAGGAGCCTTATTGCTACAAGAAGGAGACGACGGTGAACTTCATCCAATTGCCTATGCGTCAAGGAAACTGAATGAAGCTGAACGAAGGTATCCACCAATTGAAACTGAGGCTCTGGCTTTAGTTTTTGCAACTGCACAGTTCCGAACCTACATTCTCGGAACACCTGTGACCGCTATAGTCGATCATCGACCACTAACCAGTCTGATGCACCGACGCGATTTGATCGGGAGGCTCGCCAAGTATCAAATCACTCTACAAGAACTGGACTTGAAGATTCTGTACCGCCCTGGTCGTCTAAACTCCGTCTGTGATGCATTATCTCGTTACATTGGTAAAGAGATAAAAGAACCAAGAGGCCCAACAAAGAAGGTGGAGGATGTCCAAGTCAATGTAACTCAAGCCGCTTCAAATCTCTATTCTCAAGAACAAATCAAGATGATTCAAAAGGATCTACAGTGGATTCGAAAAATTGTGTCACAAGTTGAGGATGGAGAACCCAATATCACCGAGAAGTATGCTGTGAGAAATGGAATTCTCTACCTAAAGAAGAACAACAATCAAGTCATTCTGATGCCTGAAGACAAGCCGATAACAACAACTATCGTTCGTCATTTTCACCAGACGCCACATTTAGGAGCTCATGCAGGAATCCAGCAAACACGAGATTTGATTGCTCAACGTTTCTTTTGGAGAAGTATGAAGAAGGATATCGCTGAAGTCTTGAAAAGTTGTCAACAGTGCATTCGAAGGAAAGTCAATCCACACCAAGAGACAAAAGAGCCGATGGGAAGTTTACCAAAACTTTCAAAGCCGTGGGAACGAATTCATTCGGACATTTGCGGACCATTTCCAATCACTGCCAACGGAAATCGATACATGCTGACCGTCAAGGATGATTTTACCAAGTACGTCGTCGCCATACCGATTGAAACCCAACATGCGAAAGTCATTGCGAAAGCATTGATGGAACATGTCTTCTTGAAGTTTGGAACACCGGAAGTAATGGTTACCGACAATGGATCGAATTTCACATCTGAGCTGATGAAGGAAGTTCTCACGACACTTCAAATCACCCACTCAACAACTGCACCATACCACAAAACGAGCAACGGAGCCATCGAAAGAGTTCACCGAGTATTGGAAGAGAAGTTAGCAGCATATGTCAACGGAACTCAAACCGATTGGGATGCGAAACTTCAATACATCGTTTTCGCAATCAATTCAATCCCTCACACAACAACGAAGGTCTCTCCAAATTATGCTCTGTATGGAAGGGAATTGACAACTCCAGAAGATATTCGACTTGGCGTTCCGACTGCTCAATACGCTGATGTGGAAGACTTCCATAATCAAATGCGGATCCATCTCAAGGATCTACACGAAGAAATGGAGAAGAAGATCGAAAAGGAAGGAACAAGGAGGAAACAAGATTATTCGGAGAGACAAAGGACATTGGAAAGAAACGTTCGAATTGGATGCAAAGTGTTTGTAAGAAGGAGCCCGCCAAGAAACAAACTGGCACCAAGACTACATGGACCGTTCGTTGTCACTGGAACAAGCCAATTCAACATCGAATACATGGACGGAAGGAAGAAGAAGAAGGCCAATAAGAATGATGTTCAAGTCTACGAAGATCGAGAAGGAGCAGATACCAACAACGAGGATAGGAGGACCGACGACGAGGATGCGAGGATCAACGACGAGGATGCGAGGATCAACGTCAAGGATAGGAGGATCGACAACAAGGATGCACGGAAAGTTAAGAATGCTGTCAAGATCAACAACGAGGATAATGATATGGATGGAAGGATGCCCCAAGGAAAAGCTGTGAAGATGAAACGGACGGATCGGAAGGACAAGCTGAAACACCAGGAGAAGCAGATGACGGAGATGATGGACCGCTTGGGCGTAACAGAAGAGGAAGCAGAGAAGTACATCCAGAAGGACAAGCAGAATGCCCAGATGGAAGGTTCAACTGGAACGACACCGATTCGAAGATCCGAGCGCATCAAGGAAGCAAGGAAGGTAAGAAAATAATTCTAATTGTCCGTATTCTCATGTTCACTAACAATTTTGTTGGTATCCCTTTGTTCAATTTCCTTTCTCTAATTGTGAATCCCCCCTCTTTTTCTCTTATTTTAGGTAATCGCCCTTTTCAGGTTAATTTTTTTCTATCCCCCTAACTCTTTATTTCTTTTCTCTCTCTCTCTTCTTCTTAATCAACCCCCCCCCCCCTCTTTTATTTTGATCTACTTTCCACACCAATCCAAGCCTGTTGAGCGAGGGCGCTCAACTTATGGATAAGGGGGATGTAACGGTAAGTACAGGTGAGTAGGTAAGTGCGCCCCATGGACAACGCGACTCCGCCCCAAGTGGTGAGGAGGACCGGCTTCGACGGTCCGTCAGTCGGTGGCGTACCCTCGTGCTAGGAGGTGAGGCCTGGTGTGGCTCTGTAGATCTTCCCTTTCCCCTTTACATTTCCTAGAATGTATTAGGTTTTATTCTATATTCGTGTTTATTCTAATCATAATAAATCTGTATCTGGAGCTACTATTCTTACTTTTACTATATGAACTCACTATTCACAAGCATCTACATATCCAAGTATGGACGATGTTATACCACGGCGCTTTCCATCGTTGCTGAATTTCATGGAGATCTGAAGGTTTGGCTTGGGGTCGCTTTGTCAATCACGGACCTAGATACATGAATTTGAGGCTATTCGAAAGCCTACTAGCTGGTTGACATGTTCCTAGGGTTGCGATGACCTTAAGAATTTTTTAGGCCACGGCGCTTTCCATCGTTGCTGAATTTCATGGAGATCTGAAGGTTTGGCTTGGGGTCGCTTTGTCAATCACGGACCTAGATACATGAATTTGAGGCTATTCGAAAGCCTACTAGCTGGTTGACATGTTCCTAGGGTTGCGATGACCTTAAGAATTTTTTAGGCCACGGCGCTTTCCATCGTTGCTGAATTTCATGGAGATCTGAAGGTTTGGCTTGGGGTCGCTTTGTCAATCACGGACCTAGATACATGAATTTGAGGCTATTCGAAAGCCTACTAGCTGGTTGACATTTTCCAAGGGTTGCGATGACCTTAAGAATTTTTTAGGCCACGGCGCTTTCCACCGTTGCTGAATTTCATGGAGATCTGAAGGTTTGGCTTGGGGTCGCTTTGTCAATCACGGACCTAGATACATGAATTTGAGGCTATTCGAAAGCCTACTAGCTGGTTGACATGTTCCTAGGGTTGCGATGACCTTAAGAATTTTTTAGGCCACGGCGCTTTCCATCGTTGCTGAATTTCATGGAGATCTGAAGGTTTGGCTTGGGGTCGCTTTGTCAATCACGGACCTAGATACATGAATTTGAGGCTATTCGAAAGCCTACTAGCTGGTTGACATGTTCCTAGGGTTGCGATGACCTTAAGAATTTTTTAGGCCACGGCGCTTTCCATCGTTGCTGAATTTCATGGAGATCTGAAGGTTTGGCTTGGGGTCGCTTTGTCAATCACGGACCTAGATACATGAATTTGAGGCTATTCGAAAGCCTACTAGCTGGTTGACATGTTCCTAGGGTTGCGATGACCTTAAGAATTTTTTAGGCCACGGCGCTTTCCATCGTTGCTGAATTTCATGGAGATCTGAAGGTTTGGCTTGGGGTCGCTTTGTCAATCACGGACCTAGATACATGAATTTGAGGCTATTCGAAAGCCTACTAGCTGGTTGACATGTTCCTAGGGTTGCGATGACCTTAAGAATTTTTTAGGCCACGGCGCTTTCCATCGTTGCTGAATTTCATGGAGATCTGAAGGTTTGGCTTGGGGTCGCTTTGTCAATCACGGACCTAGATTAATGAATTTGAGGCTATTCGAAAGCCTACTAGCTGGTTGACATGTTCCTAGGGTTGCGATGACCTTAAGAATTTTTTAGGCCACGGCGCTTTCCATCGTTGCTGAATTTCATGGAGATCTGAAGGTTTGGCTTGGGGTCGCTTTGTCAATCACGGACCTAGATACATGAATTTGAGGCTATTCGAAAGCCTACTAGCTGGTTGACATGTTCCTAGGGTTGCGATGACCTTAAGAATTTTTTAGGCCACGGCGCTTTCCATCGTTGCTGAATTTCATGGAGATCTGAAGGTTTGGCTTGGGGTCGCTTTGTCAATCACGGACCTAGATACATGAATTTGAGGCTATTCGAAAGCCTACTAGCTGGTTGACATTTTCCTAGGGTTGCGATGACCTTACGAATTTTTTAGGCCACGGCGCTTTCCACCGTTGCTGAATTTCATGGAGATCTGAAGGTTTGGCTTGGGGTCGCTTTGTCAATCACGGACCTAGATACATGAATTTGAGGCTATTCGAAAGCCTACTAGCTGGTTGACATGTTCCTAGGGTTGCGATGACCTTAAGAATTTTTTAGGCCACGGCGCTTTCCATCGTTGCTGAATTTCATGGAGATCTGAAGGTTTGGCTTGGGGTCGCTTTGTCAATCACGGACCTAGATACATGAATTTGAGGCTATTCGAAAGCCTACTAGCTGGTTGACATGTTCCTAGGGTTGCGATGACCTTAAGAATTTTTTAGGCCACGGCGCTTTCCATCGTTGCTGAATTTCATGGAGATCTGAAGGTTTGGCTTGGGGTCGCTTTGTCAATCACGGACCTAGATACATGAATTTGAGGCTATTCGAAAGCCTACTAGCTGGTTGACATGTTCCTAGGGTTGCGATGACCTTAAGAATTTTTTAGGCCACGGCGCTTTCCATCGTTGCTGAATTTCATGGAGATCTGAAGGTTTGGCTTGGGGTCGCTTTGTCAATCACGGACCTAGATACATGAATTTGAGGCTATTCGAAAGCCTACTAGCTGGTTGACATGTTCCTAGGGTTGCGATGACCTTAAGAATTTTTTAGGCCACGGCGCTTTCCATCGTTGCTGAATTTCATGGAGATCTGAAGGTTTGGCTTGGGGTCGCTTTGTCAATCACGGACCTAGATACATGAATTTGAGGATATTCGAAAGCCTACTAGCTGGTTGACATTTTCCTAGGGTTGCGATGACCTTAAGAATTTCTTAGGCCACGGCGCTTTCCATCGTTGCTGAATTTCATGGAGATCTGAAGGTTTGGCTTGGGGTCGCTTTGTCAATCACGGACCTAGATACATGAATTTGAGGCTATTCGAAAGCCTACTAGCTGGTTGACATGTTCCTAGGGTTGCGATGACCTTAAGAATTTTTTAGGCCACGGCGCTTTCCATCGTTGCTGAATTTCATGGAGATCTGAGTGTTTGGCTTGGGGTCGCTTTGTCAATCACGGACCTAGATACATGAATTTGAGGCTATTCGAAAGCCTACTAGCTGGTTGACATTTTCCTAGGGTTGCGATGACCTTAAGAATTTTTTAGGCCACGGCGCTTTCCATCGTTGCTGAATTTCATGGAGATCTGAAGGTTTGGCTTGGGGTCGCTTTGTCAATCACGGACCTAGATACATGAATTTGAGGCTATTCGAAAGCCTACTAGCTGGTTGACATTTTCCAAGGGTTGCGATGACCTTAAGAATTTTTAGGCCACGGCGCTTTCCACCGTTGCTGAATTTCATGGAGATCTGAAGGTTTGGCTTGGGGTCGCTTTGTCAATCACGGACCTAGATACATGAATTTGAGGCTATTCGAAAGCCTACTAGCTGGTTGACATGTTCCTAGGGTTGCGATGACCTTAAGAATTTTTTAGGCCACGGCGCTTTCCATCGTTGCTGAATTTCATGGAGATCTGAAGGTTTGGCTTGGGGTCGCTTTGTCAATCACGGACCTAGATACATGAATTTGAGGCTATTCGAAAGCCTACTAGCTGGTTGACATTTTCCAAGGGTTGCGATGACCTTAAGAATTTTTTAGGCCACGGCGCTTTCCATCGTTGCTGAATTTCATCGAGATCTGAAGGTTTGGCTTGGGGTCGCTTTGTTAATCACGGACCTAGATACATGAATTTGAGGCTATTCGAAAGCCTACTAGCTGGTTGACATTTTCCTAGGGTTGCGATGACCTTAAGAATTTTTTAGGCCACGGCGCTTTCCACCGTTGCTGAATTTCATGGAGATCTGAAGGTTTGGCTTGGGGTCGCTTTGTCAATCACGGACCTAGATACATGAATTTGAGGCTATTCGAAAGCCTACTAGCTGGTTGACATTTTCCTAGGGTTGCGATGACCTTAAGAATTTTTTAGGCCACGGCGCTTTCCATCGTTGCTGAATTTCATGGAGATCTGAAGGTTTGGCTTGGGGTCGCTTTGTCAATCACGGACCTAGATACATGAATTTGAGGCTATTCGAAAGCCTACTAGCTGTTTGACATTTTCCTAGGGTTGCGATGACCTTAAGAATTTTTTAGGCCACGGCGCTATCCATCGTTGCTGAATTTCATGGAGATCTGAAGGTTTGGCTTGGGGTCGCTTTGTCAATCACGGACCTAGATACATGAATTTGAGGCTATTCAAAAGCCTACTAGCTGGTTGACATTTTCCTAGGGTTGCGATGACCTTAAGAATTTTTTAGGCCACGGCGCTTTCCATCGTTGCTGAATTTCATGGAGATCTGAAGGTTTGGCTTGGGGTCGCTTTGTCAATCACGGACCTAATTACATGAATTTGAGGCTATTCGAAAGCCTACTAGCTGGTAGACATTTTCCAGGGGTTGCGATGACCTTAAGAATTTTTTAGGCCACGGCGCTTTCCATCGTTGCTGAATTTCATGGAGATCTGAAGGTTTGGCTTGGGGTCGCTTTGTCAATCACGGACCTAGATACATGAATTTGAGGCTATTCGAAAGCCTACTAGCTGGTTGACATGTTCCTAGAGTTGCGATGACCTTAAGAATTTTTTAGGCCACGGCGCTTTCCATCGTTGCTGAATTTCATGGAGATCTGAAGGTTTGGCTTGGGGTCGCTTTGTCAATCACGGACCTAGATACATGAATTTGAGGCTATTCGAAAGCCTACTAGCTGGTTGACATTTTCCTAGGGTTGCGATGACCTTAAGAATTTTTTAGGCCACGGCGCTTTCCATCGTTGCTGAATTTCATGGAGATCTGAAGGTTTGGCTTGGGGTCGCTTTGTCAATCACGGACCTAGATACATGAATTTGAGGCTATTCGAAAGCCTACTAGCTGGTTGACATTTTCCTAGGGTTGCGATGACCTTAAGAATTTTTTAGGCCACGGCGCTTTCCATCGTTGCTGAATTTCATGGAGATCTGAAGGTTTGGCTTGGGGTCGCTTTGTCAATCACGGACCTAGATACATGAATTTGAGGCTATTCGAAAGCCTACTAGCTGGTTGACATGTTCCTAGAGTTGCGATGACCTTAAGAATTTTTTAGGCCACGGCGCTTTCCACCGTTGCTGAATTTCATGGAGATCTGAAGGTTTGGCTTGGGGTCGCTTTGTCAATCACGGACCTAGATACATGAATTTGAGGCTATTCGAAAGCCTACTAGCTGGTTGACATTTTCCTAGGGTTGCGATGACCTTAAGAATTTTTTAGGCCACGGCGCTTTCCATCGTTGCTGAATTTCATGGAGATCTGAAGGTTTGGCTTGGGGTCGCTTTGTCAATCACGGACCTAGATACATGAATTTGAGGCTATTCGAAAGCCTACTAGCTGGTTGACATTTTCCTAGGGTTGCGATGACCTTAAGAATTTTTTAGGCCACGGCGCTTTCCATCGTTGCTGAATTTCATGGAGATCTGAAGGTTTGGCTTGGGGTCGCTTTGTCAATCACGGACCTAGATACATGAATTTGAGGCTATTCGAAAGCCTACTAGCTGGTTGACATGTTCCAAGGGTTGCGATGACCTTAAGAATTTTTTAGGCCACGGCGCTTTCCATCGTTGCTGAATTTCATGGAGATCTGAAGGTTTGGCTTGGGGTCGCTTTGTCAATCACGGACCTAGACATGAATTTGAGGCTATTCGAAAGCCTACTAGCTGGTTGACATTTTCCAAGGGTTGCGATGACCTTAAGAATTTTTTAGGCCACGGCGCTTTCCACCGTTGCTGAATTTCATGGAGATCTGAAGGTTTTGCTTGGGGTCGCTTTGTCAATCACGGACCTATTTACATGAATTTGAGGCTATTTGATTGACAAAGCGACCCCAAGCCAAACCTTCAGATCTCCATGAAATTCAGCAACGGTGGAAAGCGCCGTGGCCTAAAAAATTCTTAAGGTCATCGCAACCCTAGGAAAATGTCAACGAGCTAGTAGGCTTTCGAATAGTAGGCTTTCGAATAGCCTCAAATTCATGTATCTAGGTCCGTGATTGACAAAGCGACCCCAAGCCAAACCTTCAGATCTCCATGAAATTCAGCAACGGTGGAAAGCGCCGTGGCCTAAAAAATTCTTAAGGTCATCGCAACCCTAGGAAAATGTCAACCAGCTAGTAGGCTTTCGAATAGCCTCAAATTCATGTATCTAGGTCCGTGATTGACAAAGCGACCCCAAGCCAAACCTTCAGATCTCCATGAAATTCAGCAACGGTGGAAAGCGCCGTGGCCTAAAAAATTCTTAAGGTCATCGCAACCCTAGGAAAATGTCAACCAGCTAGTAGGCTTTCGAATAGCCTCAAATTCATGTATCTAGGTCCGTGATTGACAAAGCGACCCCAAGCCAAACCTTCAGATCTCCATGAAATTCAGCAACGATGGAAAGCGCCGTGGCCTAAAAAATTCTTAAGGTCATCGCAACCCTAGGAAAATGTCAACCAGCTAGTAGGCTTTCGAATAGCCTCAAATTCATGTATCTAGGTCCGTGATTGACAAAGCGACCCCAAGCCAAACCTTCAGATCTCCATGAAATTCAGCAACGGTGGAAAGCGCCGTGGCCTAAAATTCTTAAGGTCATCGCAACCCTAGGAACATGTCAACCAGCTAGTAGGCTTTCGAATAGCCTCAAATTCATGTATCTAGGTCCGTGATTGACAAAGCGACCCCAAGCCAAACCTTCAGATCTCCATGAAATTCAGCAACGATGGAAAGCGCCGTGGCCTAAAAAATTCTTAAGGTCATCGCAACCCCTGGAAAATGTCAACCAGCTAGTAGGCTTTCGAATAGCCTCAAATTCATGTATCTAGGTCCGTGATTGACAAAGCGACCCCAAGCCAAACCTTCAGATCTCCATGAAATTCAGCAACGGTGGAAAGCGCCGCGGCCTAAAAAATTCTTAAGGTCATCGCAACCCTAGGAAAATGTCAACCAGCTAGTAGGCTTTCGAATAGCCTCAAATTCATGTATCTAGGTCTGTGATTGACAAAGCGACCCCAAGCCAAACCTTCAGATCTCCATGAAATTCAGCAACGGTGGAAAGCGCCGTGGCCTAAAAAATTCTTAAGGTCATCGCAACCCTAGGAAAATGTCAACCAGCTAGTAGGCTTTCGAATAGCCTCAAATTCATGTATCTAGGTCCGTGATTGACAAAGCGACCCCAAGCCAAACCTTCAGATCTCCATGAAATTCAGCAACGATGGAAAGCGCCGTGGCCTAAAAAATTCTTAAGGTCATCGCAACCCCTGGAAAATGTCAACCAGCTAGTAGGCTTTCGAATAGCCTCAAATTCATGTATCTAGGTCCGTGATTGACAAAGCGACCCCAAGCCAAACCTTCAGATCTCCATGAAATTCAGCAACGGTGGAAAGCGCCGCGGCCTAAAAAATTCTTAAGGTCATCGCAACCCTAGGAAAATGTCAACCAGCTAGTAGGCTTTCGAATAGCCTCAAATTCATGTATCTAGGTCTGTGATTGACAAAGCGACCCCAAGCCAAACCTTCAGATCTCCATGAAATTCAGCAACGGTGGAAAGCGCCGTGGCCTAAAAAATTCTTAAGGTCATCGCAACCCTAGGAAAATGTCAACCAGCTAGTAGGCTTTCGAATAGCCTCAAATTCATGTATCTAGGTCCGTGATTGACAAAGCGACCCCAAGCCAAACCTTCAGATCTCCATGAAATTCAGCAACGGTGGAAAGCGCCGTGGCCTAAAATTCTTAAGGTCATCGCAACCCTAGGAACATGTCAACCAGCTAGTAGGCTTTCGAATAGCCTCAAATTCATGTATCTAGGTCCGTGATTGACAAAGCGACCCCAAGCCAAACCTTCAGATCTCCATGAAATTCAGCAACGATGGAAAGCGCCGTGGCCTAAAAAATTCTTAAGGTCATCGCAACCCCTGGAAAATGTCAACCAGCTAGTAGGCTTTCGAATAGCCTCAAATTCATGTATCTAGGTCCGTGATTGACAAAGCGACCCCAAGCCAAACCTTCAGATCTCCATGAAATTCAGCAACGGTGGAAAGCGCCGTGGCCTAAAAAATTCTTAAGGTCATCGCAACCCTAGGAAAATGTCAACCAGCTAGTAGGCTTTCGAATAGCCTCAAATTCATGTATCTAGGTCCGTGATTGACAAAGCGACCCCAAGCCAAACCTTCAGATCTCCATGAAATTCAGCAACGGTGGAAAGCGCCGCGGCCTAAAAAATTCTTAAGGTCATCGCAACCCTAGGAAAATGTCAACCAGCTAGTAGGCTTTCGAATAGCCTCAAATTCATGTATCTAGGTCTGTGATTGACAAAGCGACCCCAAGCCAAACCTTCAGATCTCCATGAAATTCAGCAACGGTGGAAAGCGCCGTGGCCTAAAAAATTCTTAAGGTCATCGCAACCCTAGGAAAATGTCAACCAGCTAGTAGGCTTTCGAATAGCCTCAAATTCATGTATCTAGGTCCGTGATTGACAAAGCGACCCCAAGCCAAACCTTCAGATCTCCATGAAATTCAGCAACGGTGGAAAGCGCCGTGGCCTAAAAAATTCTTAAGGTCATCGCAACCCTAGGAAAATGTCAACCAGCTAGTAGGCTTTCGAATAGCCTCAAATTCATGTATCTAGGTCCGTGATTGACAAAGCGACCCCAAGCCAAACCTTCAGATCTCCATGAAATTCAGCAACGGTGGAAAGCGCCGTGGCCTAAAAAATTCTTAAGGTCATCGCAACCCTAGGAAAATGTCAACCAGCTAGTAGGCTTTCGAATAGCCTCAAATTCATGTATCTAGGTCCGTGATTGACAAAGCGACCCCAAGCCAAACCTTCAGATCTCCATGAAATTCAGCAACGATGGAAAGCGCCGTGGCCTAAAAAATTCTTAAGGTCATCGCAACCCTAGGAAAATGTCAACCAGCTAGTAGGCTTTCGAATAGCCTCAAATTCATGTATCTAGGTCCGTGATTGACAAAGCGACCCCAAGCCAAACCTTCAGATCTCCATGAAATTCAGCAACGATGGAAAGCGCCGTGGCCTAAAAAATTCTTAAGGTCATCGCAACCCTAGGAACATGTCAACCAGCTAGTAGGCTTTCGAATAGCCTCAAATTCATGTATCTAGGTCCGTGATTGACAAAGCGACCCCAAGCCAAACCTTCAGATCTCCATGAAATTCAGCAACGGTGGAAAGCGCCGTGGCCTAAAATTCTTAAGGTCATCGCAACCCTAGGAACATGTCAACCAGCTAGTAGGCTTTCGAATAGCCTCAAATTCATGTATCTAGGTCCGTGATTGACAAAGCGACCCCAAGCCAAACCTTCAGATCTCCATGAAATTCAGCAACGATGGAAAGCGCCGTGGCCTAAAAAATTCTTAAGGTCATCGCAACCCCTGGAAAATGTCAACCAGCTAGTAGGCTTTCGAATAGCCTCAAATTCATGTATCTAGGTCCGTGATTGACAAAGCGACCCCAAGCCAAACCTTCAGATCTCCATGAAATTCAGCAACGGTGGAAAGCGCCGCGGCCTAAAAAATTCTTAAGGTCATCGCAACCCTAGGAAAATGTCAACCAGCTAGTAGGCTTTCGAATAGCCTCAAATTCATGTATCTAGGTCTGTGATTGACAAAGCGACCCCAAGCCAAACCTTCAGATCTCCATGAAATTCAGCAACGGTGGAAAGCGCCGTGGCCTAAAAAATTCTTAAGGTCATCGCAACCCTAGGAAAATGTCAACCAGCTAGTAGGCTTTCGAATAGCCTCAAATTCATGTATCTAGGTCCGTGATTGACAAAGCGACCCCAAGCCAAACCTTCAGATCTCCATGAAATTCAGCAACGATGGAAAGCGCCGTGGCCTAAAAAATTCTTAAGGTCATCGCAACCCCTGGAAAATGTCAACCAGCTAGTAGGCTTTCGAATAGCCTCAAATTCATGTATCTAGGTCCGTGATTGACAAAGCGACCCCAAGCCAAACCTTCAGATCTCCATGAAATTCAGCAACGGTGGAAAGCGCCGCGGCCTAAAAAATTCTTAAGGTCATCGCAACCCTAGGAAAATGTCAACCAGCTAGTAGGCTTTCGAATAGCCTCAAATTCATGTATCTAGGTCTGTGATTGACAAAGCGACCCCAAGCCAAACCTTCAGATCTCCATGAAATTCAGCAACGGTGGAAAGCGCCGTGGCCTAAAAAATTCTTAAGGTCATCGCAACCCTAGGAAAATGTCAACCAGCTAGTAGGCTTTCGAATAGCCTCAAATTCATGTATCTAGGTCCGTGATTGACAAAGCGACCCCAAGCCAAACCTTCAGATCTCCATGAAATTCAGCAACGGTGGAAAGCGCCGTGGCCTAAAATTCTTAAGGTCATCGCAACCCTAGGAACATGTCAACCAGCTAGTAGGCTTTCGAATAGCCTCAAATTCATGTATCTAGGTCCGTGATTGACAAAGCGACCCCAAGCCAAACCTTCAGATCTCCATGAAATTCAGCAACGATGGAAAGCGCCGTGGCCTAAAAAATTCTTAAGGTCATCGCAACCCCTGGAAAATGTCAACCAGCTAGTAGGCTTTCGAATAGCCTCAAATTCATGTATCTAGGTCCGTGATTGACAAAGCGACCCCAAGCCAAACCTTCAGATCTCCATGAAATTCAGCAACGGTGGAAAGCGCCGTGGCCTAAAAAATTCTTAAGGTCATCGCAACCCTAGGAAAATGTCAACCAGCTAGTAGGCTTTCGAATAGCCTCAAATTCATGTATCTAGGTCTGTGATTGACAAAGCGACCCCAAGCCAAACCTTCAGATCTCCATGAAATTCAGCAACGGTGGAAAGCGCCGCGGCCTAAAAAATTCTTAAGGTCATCGCAACCCTAGGAAAATGTCAACCAGCTAGTAGGCTTTCGAATAGCCTCAAATTCATGTATCTAGGTCTGTGATTGACAAAGCGACCCCAAGCCAAACCTTCAGATCTCCATGAAATTCAGCAACGGTGGAAAGCGCCGTGGCCTAAAAAATTCTTAAGGTCATCGCAACCCTAGGAAAATGTCAACCAGCTAGTAGGCTTTCGAATAGCCTCAAATTCATGTATCTAGGTCCGTGATTGACAAAGCGACCCCAAGCCAAACCTTCAGATCTCCATGAAATTCAGCAACGGTGGAAAGCGCCGTGGCCTAAAAAATTCTTAAGGTCATCGCAACCCTAGGAAAATGTCAACCAGCTAGTAGGCTTTCGAATAGCCTCAAATTCATGTATCTAGGTCTGTGATTGACAAAGCGACCCCAAGCCAAACCTTCAGATCTCCATGAAATTCAGCAACGGTGGAAAGCGCCGTGGCCTAAAAAATTCTTAAGGTCATCGCAACCCTAGGAAAATGTCAACCAGCTAGTAGGCTTTCGAATAGCCTCAAATTCATGTATCTAGGTCCGTGATTGACAAAGCGACCCCAAGCCAAACCTTCAGATCTCCATGAAATTCAGCAACGGTGGAAAGCGCCGTGGCCTAAAAAATTCTTAAGGTCATCGCAACCCTAGGAAAATGTCAACCAGCTAGTAGGCTTTCGAATAGCCTCAAATTCATGTATCTAGGTCCGTGATTGACAAAGCGACCCCAAGCCAAACCTTCAGATCTCCATGAAATTCAGCAACGATGGAAAGCGCCGTGGCCTAAAAAATTCTTAAGGTCATCGCAACCCTAGGAACATGTCAACCAGCTAGTAGGCTTTCGAATAGCCTCCAATTCATGTATCTAGGTCCGTGATTGACAAAGCGACCCCAAGCCAAACCTTCAGATCTCCATGAAATTCAGCAACGGTGGAAAGCGCCGTGGCCTAAACAATTCTTAAGGTCATCGCAACCCTTGGAACATGTCAACCAGCTAGTAGGCTTTCGAATAGCCTCAAATTCATGTATCTAGGTCCGTGATTGACAAAGCGACCCCAAGCCAAACCTTCAGATCTCCATGAAATTCAGCAACGATGGAAAGCGCCGTGGCCTAAAAAATTCTTAAGGTCATCGCAACCCTAGGAAAATGTCAACCAGCTAGTAGGCTTTCGAATAGTAGGCTTTCGAATAGCCTCAAATTCATGTATCTAGGTCCGTGATTGACAAAGCGACCCCAAGCCAAACCTTCAGATCTCCATGAAATTCAGCAACGATGGAAAGCGCCGTGGCCTAAATAATTCTTAAGGTCATCGCAACCCTAGGAACATGTCAACCAGCTAGTAGGCTTTCGAATAGCCTCAAATTCATGTATCTAGGTCCGTGATTGACAAAGCGACCCCAAGCCAAACCTTCAGATCTCCATGAAATTCAGCAACGATGGAAAGCGCCGTGGTCTAAAAAATTCTTAAGGTCATCGCAACCCTAGGAAAATGTCAACCAGCTAGTAGGCTTTCGAATAGCCTCAAATTCATGTATCTAGGTCCGTGATTGACAAAGCGACCCCAAGCCAAACCTTCAGATCTCCATGAAATTCAGCAACGATGGAAAGCGCCGTGGCCTAAAAAATTCTTAAGGTCATCGCAACCCTAGGAAAATGTCAACCAGCTAGTAGGCTTTCGAATAGCCTCAAATTCATGTCTAGGTCCGTGATTGACAAAGCGACCCCAAGCCAAACCTTCAGATCTCCATGAAATTCAGCAACGGTGGAAAGCGCCGTGGCCTAAAAAATTCTTAAGGTCATCGCAACCCTTGGAAAATGTCAACCAGCTAGTAGGCTTTCGAATAGCCTCAAATTCATGTATCTAGGTCCGTGATTGACAAAGCGACCCCAAGCCAAACCTTCAGATCTCCATGAAATTCAGCAACGATGGAAAGCGCCGTGGCCTAAAAAATTCTTAAGGTCATCGCAACCCTAGGAAAATGTCAACCAGCTGGTAGGCTTTCGAATAGCATCAAATTCATGTATCTAGGTCCGTGATTGACAAAGCGACCCCAAGCCAAACCTTCAAATCTCCATGAAATTCAGCAACGATGGAAAGCGCCGTGGCCTAAAAAATTCTTTAGGTCATCGCAACCCTAGGAACATGTCAACCAGCTAGTAGGCTTTCGAATAGCCTCAAATTCATGTAAATAGGTCCGTGATTGACAAAGCGACCCCAAGCCAAACCTTCAAATCTCCATGAAATTCAGCAACGATGGAAAGCGCCGTGGCCTAAAAAATTCTTTAGGTCATCGCAACCCTAGGAACATGTCAACCAGCTAGTAGGCTTTCGAATAGCCTCAAATTCATGTATCTAGGTCCGTGATTGACAAAGCGACCCCAAGCCAAACCTTCAGATCTCCATGAAATTCAGCAACGATGGAAAGCGCCGTGGCCTGAAAAATTCTTAAGGTCATCGCAACCCCTGGAAAATGTCAACCAGCTAGTAGGCTTTCGAATAGCCTCAAATTCATGTATCTAGGTCCGTGATTGACAAAGCGACCCCAAGCCAAACCTTCAGATCTCCATGAAATTCAGCAACGGTGGAAAGCGCCGTGGCCTAAAAAATTCTTAAGGTCATCGCAACCCTAGGAAAATGTCAACCAGCTAGTAGGCTTTCGAATAGCCTCAAATTCATGTATCTAGGTCCGTGATTGACAAAGCGACCCCAAGCCAAACCTTCAGATCTCCATGAAATTCAGCAACGGTGGAAAGCGCCGTGGCCTAAAAAATTCGGCTCTTTCCCAGAAAAAAGGTCCTTTGCATTCTCAGAGGTCCTTTGTAAAAATAAAGGTCCTTTAGTCAAAATAGAGGTCCTTTGGCTATTAAAACGGTCCTTTGGTCAAAATAAAGGTCCATTGAGAAATATAACGGTCCTTTGAGAAATAAACGGGTCCTTTGGGAAATAAAAAGGTCCTTTGAATAATATAACGGTCCTTTGTGAAATAAACGGGTCCTTTGAGAAGTAAACGAGTTCTTTGAAAATCTTTTGAAATGGTTTCAGAAGTTTGGGTGACACAAATTTGACAATTGAATGGTCCCGAATGCAATAGAGGTCATAACCGCAAGAAATGGTTCCAAGAATTCGTCATTCAGTAAATATTTTGGTAGCGTTTCCTTTTTCTTAGGCTTAGGCAAAGGCCTCAGAAACATTATAATTCCGAAAAATATACTTTTAGATGAATTTTAGCTTCCAATTTGTTATTAAGACTTCTGTGGCGTTGCCTAAGCCTGAAAATATAAAGGGAAGTATAATGGCTTGAGAAAATTCTTTGCGGTTGGGGCCATTTTTTGCCGATATTTTTCTAAGGACCGTTATATTTCCAAAGGACCATTTTAATAGCCAAAGGACCTCTATTTTACTCAAAAGGACCATTATATTTCTTGAAAGGACCTCTATCTTGCCAAAGGACCTGTTTATTTCTTCAAAGGACCTTTTAGTTTCGCGAAGGACCTCTTTATTTCCAAAGGACCTTTTTTCTGGTACAGAGCCAAAAATTCTTAAGGTCATCGCAACCCTAGGAACATGTCAACCAGCTAGTAGGCTTTCGAATAGCCTCAAATTCATGTATCTAGGTCCGTGATTGACAAAGCGACCCCAAGCCAAACCTTCAGATCTCCATGAAATTCAGCAACGATGGAAAGCGCCGTGGCCTAAAAAATTCTTAAGGTCATCGCAACCCTAGGAACATGTCAACCAGCTAGTAGGCTTTCGAATAGCCTCAAATTCATGTATCTAGGTCCGTGATTGACAAAGCGACCCCAAGCCAAACCTTCAGATCTCCATGAAATTCAGCAACGATGGAAAGCGCCGTGGCCTAAAAAATTCTTAAGGTCATCGCAACCCTAGGAAAATGTCAACCAGCTAGTAGGCTTTCGAATAGTAGGCTTTCGAATAGCCTCAAATTCATGTATCTAGGTCCGTGATTGACAAAGCGACCCCAAGCCAAACCTTCAGATCTCCATGAAATTCAGCAACGATGGAAAGCGCCGTGGCCTAAAAAATTCTTAAGGTCATCGCAACCCTAGGAAAATGTCAACCAGCTAGTAGGCTTTCGAATAGTAGGCTTTCGAATAGCCTCAAATTCATGTATCTAGGTCCGTGATTGACAAAGCGACCCCAAGCCAAACCTTCAGATCTCCATGAAATTCAGCAACGATGGAAAGCGCCGTGGCCTAAAAAATTCTTAAGGTCATCGCAACCCTAGGAAAATGTCAACCAGCTAGTAGGCTTTCGAATAGCCTCAAATTCATGTATCTAGGTCCGTGATTGACAAAGCGACCCCAAGCCAAACCTTCAGATCTCCATGAAATTCAGCAACGATGGAAAGCGCCGTGGCCTAAAAAATTCTTTAGGTCATCGCAACCCTAGGAACATGTCAACCAGCTAGTAGGCTTTCGAATAGCCTCAAATTCATGTATCTAGGTCCGTGATTGACAAAGCGACCCCAAGCCAAACCTTCAGATCTCCATGAAATTCAGCAACGATGGAAAGCGCCGTGGCCTAAAAAATTCTTAAGGTCATCGCAACCCTAGGAAAATGTCAACCAGCTAGTAGGCTTTCGAATAGCCTCAAATTCATGTATCTAGGTCCGTGATTGACAAAGCGACCCCAAGCCAAACCTTCAGATCTCCATGAAATTCAGCAACGATGGAAAGCGCCGTGGCCTAAAAAATTCTTTAGGTCATCGCAACCCTAGGAACATGTCAACCAGCTAGTAGGCTTTCGAATAGCCTCAAATTCATGTATCTAGGTCCGTGATTGACAAAGCGACCCCAAGCCAAACCTTCAGATCTCCATGAAATTCAGCAACGATGGAAAGCGCCGTGGCCTAAAAAATTCTTAAGGTCATCGCAACCCTAGGAAAATGTCAACCAGCTAGTAGGCTTTCGAATAGCCTCAAATTCATGTATCTAGGTCCGTGATTGACAAAGCGACCCCAAGCCAAACCTTCAGATCTCCATAAAATTCAGCAACGGTGGAAAGCGCCGTGGCCTAAAAAATTCTTAAGGTCATCGCAACCCTAGGAAAATGTCAACCAGCTAGTAGGCTTTCGAATAGCCTCAAATTCATGTATCTAGGTCCGTGATTGACAAAGCGACCCCAAGCCAAACCTTCAGATCTCCATGAAATTCAGCAACGATGGAAAGCGCCGTGGCCTAAAAAATTCTTAAGGTCATCGCAACCCTAGGAAAATGTCAACCAGCTAGTAGGCTTTCGAATAGCCTCAAATTCATGTATCTAGGTCCGTGATTGACAAAGCGACCCCAAGCCAAACCTTCAGATCTCCATGAAATTCAGCAACGATGGAAAGCGCCGTGGCCTAAAAAATTCTTAAGGTCATCGCAACCCTAGGAAAATGTCAACCAGCTAGTAGGCTTTCGAATAGCCTCAAATTCATGTATCTAGGTCCGTGATTGACAAAGCGACCCCAAGCCAAACCTTCAGATCTCCATGAAATTCAGCAACGATGGAAAGCGCCGTGGCCTAAAAAATTCTTAAGGTCATCGCAACCCTAGGAAAATGTCAACCAGCTAGTAGGCTTTCGAATAGCCTCAAATTCATGTATCTAGGTCCGTGATTGACAAAGCGACCCCAAGCCAAACCTTCAGATCTCCATGAAATTCAGCAACGATGGAAAGCGCCGTGGCCTAAAAAATTCTTAAGGTCATCGCAACCCTAGGAAAATGTCAACCAGCTAGTAGGCTTTCGAATAGCCTCAAATTCATGTATCTAGGTCCGTGATTGACAAAGCGACCCCAAGCCAAACCTTCAGATCTCCATGAAATTCAGCAACGATGGAAAGCGCCGTGGCCTAAAAAATTCTTAAGGTCATCGCAACCCCTGGAAAATGTCAACCAGCTAGTAGGCTTTCGAATAGCCTCAAATTCATGTATCTAGGTCCGTGATTGACAAAGCGACCCCAAGCCAAACCTTCAGATCTCCATGAAATTCAGCAACGATGGAAAGCGCCGTGGCCTAAAAAATTCTTAAGGTCATCGCAACCCTAGGAAAATGTCAACCAGCTAGTAGGCTTTCGAATAGCCTCAAATTCATGTATCTAGGTCCGTGATTGACAAAGCGACCCCAAGCCAAACCTTCAGATCTCCATGAAATTCAGCAACGATGGAAAGCGCCGTGGCCTAAAAAATTCTTAAGGTCATCGCAACCCCTGGAAAATGTCAACCAGCTAGTAGGCTTTCGAATAGCCTCAAATTCATGTATCTAGGTCCGTGATTGACAAAGCGACCCCAAGCCAAACCTTCAGATCTCCATGAAATTCAGCAACGATGGAAAGCGCCGTGGCCTAAAAAATTCTTAAGGTCATCGCAACCCTTGGAAAATGTCAACCAGCTAGTAGGCTTTCGAATAGCCTCAAATTCATGTAAATAGGTCCGTGATTGACAAAGCGACCCCAAGCCAAACCTTCAGATCTCCATGAAATTCAGCAACGATGGAAAGCGCCGTGGCCTAAAAAATTCTTAAGGTCATCGCAACCCTAGGAAAATGTCAACCAGCTAGTAGGCTTTCGAATAGCCTCAAATTCATGTATCTAGGTCCGTGATTGACAAAGTATCTAGGTCCGTGATTGACAAAGCGACCCCAAGCCAAACCTTCAGATCTCCATGAAATTCAGCAACGATGGAAAGCGCCGTGGCCTAAAAAATTCTTAAGGTCATCGCAACCCTAGGAAAATGTCAACCAGCTAGTAGGCTTTCGAATAGCCTCAAATTCATGTATCTAGGTCCGTGATTGACAAAGCGACCCCAAGCCAAACCTTCAGATCTCCATGAAATTCAGCAACGATGGAAAGCGCCGTGGCCTAAAAAATTCTTTAGGTCATCGCAACCCTAGGAACATGTCAACCAGCTAGTAGGCTTTCGAATAGCCTCAAATTCATGTATCTAGGTCCGTGATTGACAAAGCGACCCCAAGCCAAACCTTCAGATCTCCATGAAATTCAGCAACGATGGAAAGCGCCGTGGCCTAAAAAATTCTTAAGGTCATCGCAACCCTAGGAAAATGTCAACCAGCTAGTAGGCTTTCGAATAGCCTCAAATTCATGTATCTAGGTCCGTGATTGACAAAGCGACCCCAAGCCAAACCTTCAGATCTCCATGAAATTCAGCAACGATGGAAAGCGCCGTGGCCTAAAAAATTCTTAAGGTCATCGCAACCCTAGGAAAATGTCAACCAGCTAGTAGGCTTTCGAATAGCCTCAAATTCATGTATCTAGGTCCGTGATTGACAAAGCGACCCCAAGCCAAACCTTCAGATCTCCATGAAATTCAGCAACGATGGAAAGCGCCGTGGCCTAAAAAATTCTTTAGGTCATCGCAACCCTAGGAACATGTCAACCAGCTAGTAGGCTTTCGAATAGCCTCAAATTCATGTATCTAGGTCCGTGATTGACAAAGCGACCCCAAGCCAAACCTTCAGATCTCCATGAAATTCAGCAACGATGGAAAGCGCCGTGGCCTAAAAAATTCTTAAGGTCATCGCAACCCTAGGAAAATGTCAACCAGCTAGTAGGCTTTCGAATAGCCTCAAATTCATGTATCTAGGTCCGTGATTGACAAAGCGACCCCAAGCCAAACCTTCAGATCTCCATGAAATTCAGCAACGATGGAAAGCGCCGTGGCCTAAAAAATTCTTTAGGTCATCGCAACCCTAGGAACATGTCAACCAGCTAGTAGGCTTTCGAATAGCCTCAAATTCATGTATCTAGGTCCGTGATTGACAAAGCGACCCCAAGCCAAACCTTCAGATCTCCATGAAATTCAGCAACGATGGAAAGCGCCGTGGCCTAAAAAATTCTTAAGGTCATCGCAACCCCTGGAAAATGTCAACCAGCTAGTAGGCTTTCGAATAGCCTCAAATGCATGTATCTAGGTCCGTGATTGACAAAGCGACCCCAAGCCAAACCTTCAGATCTCCATGAAATTCAGCAACGATGGAAAGCGCCGTGGCCTAAAAAATTCTTAAGGTCATCGCAACCCCTGGAAAATGTCAACCAGCTAGTAGGCTTTCGAATAGCCTCAAATTCATGTATCTAGGTCCGTGATTGACAAAGTATCTAGGTCCGTGATTGACAAAGCGACCCCAAGCCAAACCTTCAGATCTCCATGAAATTCAGCAACGGTGGAAAGCGCCGTGGCCTAAAGAATTCTTAAGGTCATCGCAACCCTAGGAAAATGTCAACCAGCTAGTAGGCTTTCGAATAGCCTCAAATTCATGTATCTAGGTCCGTGATTGACAAAGCGACCCCAAGCCAAACCTTCAGATCTCCATGAAATTCAGCAACGATGGAAAGCGCCGTGGCCTAAAAAATTCTTAAGGTCATCGCAACCCTAGGAAAATGTCAACCAGCTAGTAGGCTTTCAAATAGCCTCAAATTCATGTATCTAGGTCCGTGATTGACAAAGCGACCCCAAGCCAAACCTTCAGATCTCCATGAAATTCAGCAACGATGGAAAGCGCCGTGGCCTAAAAAATTCTTAAGGTCATCGCAACCCCTGGAAAATGTCAACCAGCTAGTAGGCTTTCAAATAGCCTCAAATTCATGTATCTAGGTCCGTGATTGACAAAGCGACCCCAAGCCAAACCTTCAGATCTCCATGAAATTCAGCAACGATGGAAAGCGCCGTGGCCTAAAAAATTCTTAAGGTCATCGCAACCCCTGGAAAATGTCAACCAGCTAGTAGGCTTTCAAATAGCCTCAAATTCATGTATCTAGGTCCGTGATTGACAAAGCGACCCCAAGCCAAACCTTCAGATCTCCATGAAATTCAGCAACGGTGGAAAGCGCCGTGGCCTAAAAAATTCGGCTCTTTCCCAGAAAAAAGGTCCTTTGCATTCTCAGAGGTCCTTTGTAAAAATAAAGGTCCTTTAGTCAAAATAGAGGTCCTTTGGCTATTAAAACGGTCCTTTGGTCAAAATAAAGGTCCATTGAGAAATATAACGGTCCTTTGAGAAATAAACGGGTCCTTTGGGAAATAAAAAGGTCCTTTGAATAATATAACGGTCCTTTGTGAAATAAACGGGTCCTTTGAGAAGTAAACGAGTTCTTTGAAAATCTTTTGAAATGGTTTCAGAAGTTTGGGTGACACAAATTTGACAATTGAATGGTCCTGAATGCAATAGAGGTCATAACCGCAAGAAATGGTTCCAAGAATTCGTCATTCAGTAAATATTTTGGTAGCGTTTCCTTTTTCTTAGGCTTAGGCAAAGGCCTCAGAAACATTATAATTCCGAAAAATATACTTTTAGATGAATTTTAGCTTCCAATTTGTTATTAAGACTTCTGTGGCGTTGCCTAAGCCTGAAAATATAAAGGGAAGTATAATGGCTTGAGAAAATTCTTTGCGGTTGGGGCCATTTTTTGCCGATATTTTTCTAAGGACCGTTATATTTCCAAAGGACCATTTTAATAGCCAAAGGACCTCTATTTTACTCAAAAGGACCATTATATTTCTTGAAAGGACCTCTATCTTGCCAAAGGACCTGTTTATTTCTTCAAAGGACCTTTTAGTTTCGCGAAGGACCTCTTTATTTCCAAAGGACCTTTTTTCTGGTACAGAGCCAAAAATTCTTAAGGTCATCGCAACCCTAGGAAAATGTCAACCAGCTAGTAGGCTTTCGAATAGCCTCAAATTCATGTATCTAGGTCCGTGATTGACAAAGCGACCCCAAGCCAAACCTTCAGATCTCCATGAAATTCAGCAACGATGGAAAGCGCCGTGGCCTAAAAAATTCTTAAGGTCATCGCAACCCTAGGAACATGTCAACCAGCTAGTAGGCTTTCGAATAGCCTCAAATTCATGTATCTAGGTCCGTGATTGACAAAGCGACCCCAAGCCAAACCTTCAGATCTCCATGAAATTCAGCAAAGGTGGAAAGCGCCGTGGCCTAAAAAATACTTAAGGTCATCGCAACCCTAGGAAAATGTCAACCAGCTAGTAGGCTTTCGAATAGCCTCAAATTCATGTATCTAGGTCCGTGATTGACAAAGCGACCCCAAGCCAAACCTTCAGATCTCCATGAAATTCAGCAACGATGGAAAGCGCCGTGGCCTAAAAAATTCTTAAGGTCATCGCAACCCTAGGAACATGTCAACCAGCTAGTAGGCTTTCGAATAGCCTCAAATTCATGTATCTAGGTCCGTGATTGACAAAGCGACCCCAAGCCAAACCTTCAGATCTCCATGAAATTCAGCAACGATGGAAAGCGCCGTGGCCTAAAAAATTCTTAAGGTCATCGCAACCCCTGGAAAATGTCAACCAGCTAGTAGGCTTTCGAATAGCCTCAAATTCATGTATCTAGGTCCGTGATTGACAAAGGTTGCGATGACCTTAAGAATTTTTTAGGCCACGGCGCTTTCCATCGTTGCTGAATTTCATGGAGATCTGAAGGTTTGGCTTGGGGTCGCTTTGTCAATCACGGACCTAGATACATGAATTTGAGGCTATTCGAAAGCCTACTCCTAGGAAAATGTCAACCAGCTAGTAGGCTTCCGAATAGCCTCAAATTCATGTATCTAGGTCCGTGATTGACAAAGCGACCCCAAGCCAAACCTTCAGATCTCCATGAAATTCAGCAACGATGGAAAGCGCCGTGGCCTAAAAAATTCTTAAGGTCATCGCAACCCTAGGAACATGTCAACCAGCTAGTAGGCTTTCGAATAGCCTCAAATTCATGTATCTAGGTCCGTGATTGACAAAGCGACCCCAAGCCAAACACTCAGATCTCCATGAAATTCAGCAACAATGGAAAGCGCCGTGGCCTAAAAAATTCTTAAGGTCATCGCAACCCTAGGAAAATGTCAACCAGCTAGTAGGCTTTCGAATAGCCTCAAATTCATGTATCTAGGTCCGTGATTGACAAAGCGACCCCAAGCCAAACCTTCAGATCTCCATGAAATTCAGCAACGATGGAAAGCGCCGTGGCCTAAAAAATTCTTAAGGTCATCGCAACCCTAGGAAAATGTCAACCAGCTAGTAGGCTTTCGAATAGCCTCAAATTCATGTATCTAGGTCCGTGATTGACAAAGCGACCCCAAGCCAAACCTTCAGATCTCCATGAAATTCAGCAACGGTGGAAAGCGCCGTGGCCTAAAAAATTCTTAAGGTCATCGCAACCCTTGGAAAATGTCAACCAGCTAGTAGGCTTTCGAATAGCCTCAAATTCATGTATCTAGGTCCGTGATTGACAAAGCGACCCCAAGCCAAACCTTCAGATCTCCATGAAATTCAGCAACGATGGAAAGCGCCGTGGCCTAAAAAATTCTTAAGGTCATCGCAACCCTAGGAAAATGTCAACCAGCTGGTAGGCTTTCGAATAGCATCAAATTCATGTATCTAGGTCCGTGATTGACAAAGCGACCCCAAGCCAAACCTTCAAATCTCCATGAAATTCAGCAACGATGGAAAGCGCCGTGGCCTAAAAAATTCTTTAGGTCATCGCAACCCTAGGAACATGTCAACCAGCTAGTAGGCTTTCGAATAGCCTCAAATTCATGTATCTAGGTCCGTGATTGACAAAGCGACCCCAAGCCAAACCTTCAGATCTCCATGAAATTCAGCAACGGTGGAAAGCGCCGTGGCCTAAAAAATTCTTAAGGTCATCGCAACCCTTGGAAAATGTCAACCAGCTAGTAGGCTTTCGAATAGCCTCAAATTCATGTATCTAGGTCCGTGATTTACAAAGCGACCCCAAGCCAAACCTTCAGATCTCCATGAAATTCAGCAACGGTGGAAAGCGCCGTGGCCTAAAAAATTCTTAAGGTCATCGCAACCCTAGGAACATGTCAACCAGCTAGTAGGCTTTCGAATAGCCTCAAATTCATGTATCTAGGTCCGTGATTGACAAAGCGACCCCAAGCCAAACACTCAGATCTCCATGAAATTCAGCAACAATGGAAAGCGCCGTGGCCTAAAAAATTCTTAAGGTCATCGCAACCCTAGGAAAATGTCAACCAGCTAGTAGGCTTTCGAATAGCCTCAAATTCATGTATCTAGGTCCGTGATTGACAAAGCGACCCCAAGCCAAACACTCAGATCTCCATGAAATTCAGCAACAATGGAAAGCGCCGTGGCCTAAAAAATTCTTAAGGTCATCGCAACCCTAGGAAAATGTCAACCAGCTAGTAGGCTTTCGAAAAGCCTCAAATTCATGTATCTAGGTCCGTGATTGACAAAGCGACCCCAAGCCAAACCTTCAGATCTCCATGAAATTCAGCAACGATGGAAAGCGCCGTGGCCTAAAAAATTCTTAAGGTCATCGCAACCCTAGGAAAATGTCAACCAGCTAGTAGGCTTTCGAATAGCCTCAAATTCATGTATCTAGGTCCGTGATTGACAAAGCGACCCCAAGCCAAACCTTCAGATCTCCATGAAATTCAGCAACGGTGGAAAGCGCCGTGGCCTAAAAAATTCTTAAGGTCATCGCAACCCTAGGAAAATGTCAACCAGCTAGTAGGCTTTCGAATAGCCTCAAATTCATGTATCTAGGTCCGTGATTGACAAAGCGACCCCAAGCCAAACCTTCAGATCTCCATGAAATTCAGCAACGATGGAAAGCGCCGTGGCCTAAAAAATTCTTAAGGTCATCGCAACCCTAGGAAAATGTCAACCAGCTAGTAGGCTTTCGAATAGCCTCAAATTCATGTATCTAGGTCCGTGATTGACAAAGCGACCCCAAGCCAAACCTTCAGATCTCCATGAAATTCAGCAACGATGGAAAGCGCCGTGGCCTAAAAAATTCTTAAGGTCATCGCAACCCTAGGAAAATGTCAACCAGCTAGTAGGCTTTCGAATAGCCTCAAATTCATGTACCTAGGTCCGTGATTGACAAAGCGACCCCAAGCCAAACCTTCAGATCTCCATGAAATTCAGCAACGATGGAAAGCGCCGTGGCCTAAAAAATTCTTAAGGTCATCGCAACCCTAGGAAAATGTCAACCAGCTAGTAGGCTTTCGAATAGCCTCAAATTCATGTCTAGGTCCGTGCTTGACAAAGCGACCCCAAGCCAAACCTTCAGATCTCCATGAAATTCAGCAACGGTGGAAAGCGCCGTGGCCTAAAAAATTCTTAAGGTCATCGCAACCCTTGGAAAATGTCAACCAGCTAGTAGGCTTTCGAATAGCCTCAAATTCATGTATCTAGGTCCGTGATTGACAAAGCGACCCCAAGCCAAACCTTCAGATCTCCATGAAATTCAGCAACGATGGAAAGCGCCGTGGCCTAAAAAATTCTTAAGGTCATCGCAACCCTAGGAAAATGTCAACCAGCTAGTAGGCTTTCGAATAGCCTCAAATTCATGTATCTAGGTCCGTGATTGACAAAGCGACCCCAAGCCAAACCTTCAGATCTCCATGAAATTCAGCAACGGTGGAAAGCGCCGTGGCCTAAAAAATTCTTAAGGTCATCGCAACCCTAGGAAAATGTCAACCAGCTAGTAGGCTTTCGAATAGCCTCAAATTCATGTATCTAGGTCCGTGATTGACAAAGCGACCCCAAGCCAAACCTTCAGATCTCCATGAAATTCAGCAACGATGGAAAGCGCCGTGGCCTAAAAAATTCTTAAGGTCATCGCAACCCTAGGAAAATGTCAACCAGCTAGTAGGCTTTCAAATAGCCTCAAATTCATGTATCTAGGTCCGTGATTGACAAAGCGACCCCAAGCCAAACCTTCAAATCTCCATGAAATTCAGCAACGATGGAAAGCGCCGTGGCCTAAAAAATTCTTAAGGTCATCGCAACCCTTGGAAAATGTCAACCAGCTAGTAGGCTTTCGAATAGCCTCAAATTCATGTAAATAGGTCCGTGATTGACAAAGCGACCCCAAGCCAAACCTTCAGATCTCCATGAAATTCAGCAACGATGGAAAGCGCCGTGGCCTAAAAAATTCTTAAGGTCATCGCAACCCTTGGAAAATGTCAACCAGCTAGTAGGCTTACGAATAGCCTCAAATTCATGTATCTAGGTCCGTGATTGACAAAGCGACCCCAAGCCAAACCTTCAAATCTCCATGAAATTCAGCAACGATGGAAAGCGCCGTGGCCTAAAAAATTCTTAAGGTCATCGCAACCCTTGGAAAATGTCAACCAGCTAGTAGGCTTTCGAATAGCCTCAAATTCATGTATCTAGGTCCGTGATTGACAAAGTATCTAGGTCCGTGATTGACAAAGCGACCCCAAGCCAAACCTTCAGATCTCCATGAAATTCAGCAACGGTGGAAAGCGCCGTGGCCTAAAAAATTCTTAAGGTCATCGCAACCCTAGGAAAATGTCAACCAGCTAGTAGGCTTTCGAATAGCCTCAAATTCATGTATCTAGGTCCGTGATTGACAAAGCGACCCCAAGCCAAACCTTCAAATCTCCATGAAATTCAGCAACGGTGGAAAGCGCCGTGGCCTAAAAAATTCTTAAGGTCATCGCAACCCTAGGAAAATGTCAACCAGCTAGTAGGCTTTCGAATAGCCTCAAATTCATGTATCTAGGTCCGTGATTGACAAAGCGACCCCAAGCCAAACCTTCAAATCTCCATGAAATTCAGCAACGGTGGAAAGCGCCGTGGCCTTAAAAATTCTTAAGGTCATCGCAACCCTAGGAAAATGTCAACCAGCTAGTAGGCTTTCGAATAGCCTCAAATTCATGTATCTAGGTCCTGTCGACGTTTGCACCGTCGAAAACGTTTCGAAAGAAGGAGGAGGCAATAAATCGGTGCTGCAGCTTTTTATTGCGTGTCAACGCAATTTTATCGTCAATAATTCTCCTGTATATAAGGAGAAGCTTCAATGCTGTGGATCATCGTTTTCTTATCTTATTGTTGTGAAATAAACTATTTTCTATTCTCTTCACTCGTTATACAAGTAAGCTTCTGGATATTTTTCTACATGGTGACCCAGTTTACTTGTGTACAATGAGTGGAAGACTTCGGAGGTTAATTGGAACGGCCAAGTATCAGTTGCAAGCTAGACTCGAAGATGAGCTGGAGTCAGAAGAACGGATTGCCAAATTCGATGCGGAAGAGATGACGGAGTTCTTGCAACAAACTGTGGACGATCATCAAAGGATTGCGGCTCAAGTAGATAAGTTGGAGACTTATCATGCGGATTGGATGAAGATTTGCGGAATCAACAAGGATGAAGCGGCTGTACGTGCGGAGTACATTGCAAGATATGGCGATTACATGAATCAATGCAACGAAGGCAAAGCAAGGATGAAGTTGTTGGACACAACTTATCAAAAATGGTACAATCAATTGAAATCAATGGATGCGGAAAAAGCTGAAATGTTGGTGTTACCTGAAGAAGTTGCGGAACCTAGAGCGGTCAAGGATACTGCTACGATTTTGTCTAAACCTCCAGGAGGAAGTGAGTCTAAGGAGCAGAGCGGAAATTGTGCAACGGAGACTGGACATGCGGAAAAGCTGGCGGAGCAAGTGTACACTGGGGAACATCAAGAGTCGGAGAGGTCTACAAGCGGGAGACAACAAGTTTCGAATGTTTCACACGCGGCAAGTGATATTCAAGTTTTGATACCTATGTCTCAATTAGGAGTGACTCTACCACAGATCAAGATGCCTACGTTCGATGGAGACTATTTGAAATTTCATGAGTTTCAACAATCTTTCACTTCCATCATGTCTCATATGAAACAGGATGGCTGTACCAAGCTGATGTATTTGAAGTCTGCACTGATTGGAGAACCATGGAAGCTGATCAAGGATTTGAAGAACACTAATGAGAATTTCGATATTGCAATCAACACTCTCAACGAACAATATGGAGGTCTTCTGAGGTACAAGCATCTTCTGCTGCAGAAGTTGAGAAGTCTACAAGATATCCGTGGCAGCAACAGCGCATCAGTTCTACAGGAATTCTACATCAATGCCAATACAGTCTTCAACGAGTTGATGACGTTGGGATGTGACATGGACAACATTGCAACAGCTGACATGATTGAGTGTAAACTACCTCAGAGAGTGGTTAAAAAAATCTACTCAATGGGCTATCGGGATACACCATATTTGGCAAGTGAGTTGTTACAAGTCGTGGGAAAGCTGTCAAGAACGGAGAGTTTGGTTGCTGCAATTTGTGCCACACCATCACATGATCATCATTCAACAACAATGGCTACTCAGAATCAACGATACGGACAAGGAAAGTATTCTTCGAAGAAGAATCACGGAGGGAAACAGTTCAATGCAGCGTGCCCATTCTGCGTCGAGGAGAACATGAACGTCGAGGAGCACATGAAGCATCGTCCCAATGACTGCCGCAAGTATTTAACCAACTTTCAACGAAAGAAGAGAGCTCATGATAAGAAGTTATGCTTCAGATGTCTCAACATCAAGGGGAAGCATATGGCTAAGGATTGTACTTGGACATGTCGTATGTGTAATGGACTTCACCATTCTTCAATTTGTCAATGCAGAGATCAAGTAAACAATGGTAATGGTAACAGTATGCAGTCGTCAGGTGAATTGTCTGGAAAAGCTTCGGGAGTTATGCAGTCGGCTAATGGATCGTTTGGAAACGCTTCGGGAGGCATGCAGTCGTCTGGTGGTAAATCATCTACAAATGCGTTTGGAGGTGTACAGCGTGGAGCAGCAGGAAATCAACGTCAGCATCAATCGTCTTGGAATCAACGGCAACAACAACAGGGACTCAATACTCAACAAGGGAACGGATCTAAAACTTTTGGGAATTATCGGAATCAAGGATCTCAGGGATATCGTAACAATGGTGGTCAAACAACACATACTCATGTAGCTGACGTTGCTGTAGAAGAAGTTGGGAACAATGTGGAATGCGTGCAGTTTGTTCAAGTTGCTGTAAACGAGATAACAACAATGAAGGAGATAGAGGATATGCAGACTTTGGAAACTGTATCGGAAGTCAAGGAAGTGATTTCCAAAAATGTGGATGTGCTGCCTGTTATCATGATGTCAGTCGATCTACCCGTCATCAACAATGAGGGAGAGGAAGTGATTGGTACTGTTTTCTTCGACAGCGGATCCAACACCAGTTATATTTCGGAGAAATTTGTCAAGCTGCTGGGATTGGAGTCTACGGGTGAGAAGAAACTTCATCTCAATACTTTTGCATCTTCTCAATCTCAATCTATCAAGTCTCACACTTATGATGTTTTTATAAAAACAAAGAAGTCTACCAGATCAGTCGAATTGTGCTCTGTGGAGCATATTGCTAACAACATTGTGACTGCTGATGTAAAACCAGAAGTTTTGGAGAAGCTGATAAATGGAGAGCACTGTTCAGTATATCGAGAGAGAAAAGATGTCGACATTCTCATTGGATTGGACAATTATCTTCAAATGCTGGGACAAGTCAATACTGTGAAGTTATCCAATGGTCTACAGATGAACATCACTGATTGCGGACCGATTGTTTCTGGGAAAGAACGACTTATTTACGAAGAAGACAACATCACTCTTGCTGCGGAGAGTAGTGGAGATGCGGAGTTGTGTCAATGGCTGAAGCAGTTTTGGGATCTCGAAGCAATTGGAATCATCGACGTGAATTCAAAAACCAAGTCAGAAGAGGAAGCACGGGACTACTTCGAGGAGACAACTGTGAGGAATACTGATGGACGATTTGTTGTGAGACTTCCGTATTGTGATAAGGATCCAATCAAGGCGAATCGACAACTGGCTTCGGGACGACTCATCAGTACGATAAAGAGATTGGAGAAAGACCCCAAACTGCATGCCAAATATGCTGAAATCATCAAGGAACAACTGGCACTGGATTTCATTGAGTTGGTAAAGGACGAGAGACATTTGGATGGATCAGTGGTACACTATCTCGCTCATCACCCCATAATTAAGGAGACTTCGAAAACTACCAAAGTGAGGATGGTTTTCGATGGATCCGCAAAACTATCAAAAACAGAGCGATCTTTGAATGAGCATCTTCATGTCGGGGAAAGTCTCTTACCAGATGTTGCCGCAGTCTTGCTACGAATCCGGAATGGGAAGATACTGATTTCGGCTGACATTCAGAAGGCGTTCTTACAAATGGAGCTCAATGTTCAAGATAGGGATGCGACTCGATTTCTCTGGGCAGAATACAGTTCATCAACCATTCAGTGCTTTCGGTTTAAACGAGTTCCATTCGGGCTCAAGTCATCACCCTACCTCTTGAATCAAGTGCTGAAGACTCTTCTGGAAGAACAGAACAGTGATATGGCAAGGAGAATGCTGAGATCGTTGTATGTGGACAATGTCTACGTTTGCGTCAACTCAATGGAGGAAGCAAAGCAGTTCTATCACTATTCGAAGGAAGTTTTTGGTCAAGCAATGATGAATCTCTGTCAATATGTGAGCAACAACTCTTCTGTTAACAAGTACTTTGTGGAACAAGAGAAATGTGAGCCGGAAGCTGAGATGCAAAAATTATTGGGTGTCAAATGGAATACTGCTACAGATGAGTTGATTTTTTCATTTCCGGATGTGAAAGCTGAGATGCTTACAAGAAGGAAAACGCTGAAGACGATTGCTGGGGTATACGATCCTCAAGGATATCTCACACCAACTACACTGTCTGGAAAGCTCTTCTTCCAATTATTGAATGATTCATCATGGGATGCCCCGCTGTCAAAAGAACAACATCAGCAATGGATGCAAGTGGTAAAAGATTGGAAAGGAAATCCATGGCACATCAAGAGAATGCTGTTTGAAGAAAGTCAATGGATCAATGCATCAAGTGTGGAGCTACATGTTTTTTCGGATGCTAGTCAATTGGCTTATGGAGCAGTTGCATATTTGCGATTGGTGAGCAAAGATGATGCTGTATCTCAATTTTTGATGTCAAAGTCTCGAGTGGCTCCTAAGAAAGGACATAGTATTCCGCAGTTGGAGATGTTGGCTTTACTATGTGGAGTTTTATTGGCGAACTACATTCGGAAGGAGATGGATCGAAAGATTGGACAAGTCTATCTATGGACAGATAGTATGTGTTCGTTGGATACGTTGAAAGCTGGAACAAGTGGAAATGTCTTCATCAAGAATCGGATCAAGAGGATTGCGGAGCTGTCGGATGGATTTGAGTTCACACATGTTCCTGGGAAGAACAATCCTGCTGATCACTTGACAAGAGGGTTGTCGTTTGAAGAGCTGAAGAAGTCTGACAAATGGATTCATGGACCTGAATTTCTACGTGAACATCAGGAGCTGCCTATAAGAAGATCATCAGTGGAACCAGTGGCAACGTTGGTAGCAATGAATGAGCAACAAGCACTTATTGATCCATATCGATTCGGAACTTTTCATCGGATGCTGAGGACTGTTATGGTTATTCTTCATTTCATCACTCGTGGAAAACTCAACAATCAACAACGTGCGCAGAGAGCAAGAAAGCAGATCTTCAAATGGGCTCAAGAGATGAATCCACCAAGTGATGAAACTATTCAATCATTGAAGCTACTACGGAATGAGGATGGACTTTGGATCTATACAGGAAGAGTGAATCAACGACCATTGATCTACTTGCCACATGGAAGGATCGTCAAGCTTTTGATAATGGAGATACACAGGACATGTAATCATTCAAGTGCATTATTCACTTTGAGTCAACTGCGAACTGCTGTATGGATCACTAAAGGAAGGATGCTGACAAAGAAGGTGGTCGATGATTGTGTTGGATGCAAACAATTGCGTGTCAAAGCCTACAAACATCCAGAATTTGCTGTGTTCCCGGATTCCAGAATAAAACCAGCAAAGCCGTTCGAAAACTGTGGAGTTGATTATGCTGGGCCTTTGAAGGTCAAAGTGGACCAGGAGATCAAGGACATCTACTTTGTGCTCTTCACTTGCCTCTATTCACGATTCATTTTCACTGCAACAGTTCTGGACATGGAAACAACTTCATTTCTACATATTCTTCGAAGACTCAGTGCTCAATTTGGAATTCCGAAGCTGATTGTCGCAGATAATGCACAACAATTTCACATGATGGACACGGTGCTGGAAAGTCTCAAAGAACAACAGCGGAGTGGAATTGTGGCTACTACATCGTTACCGGAGTTCAAATTCATTGCAGCTCACAATCCGTGGTCAGGAGGAGTTTACGAACGGATGATTGGATTGGTGAAGAGATTATTGGTGCGGGCTGGGTCTACAAGGATCATGATGTCTATTGAGGATTTCATCACTGTTTTGGCCGAGTGCACTTCTATTGTCAACTGCAGACCGTTGACGTATGTGGCTTCTGATGATGACATCACACCACTGAGACCAATTGATTTTGTCTACCCATCCAACAACTATGAAGGAATTATGGATTTGTCAATGCCGCCTGATACCGATGGAGAAACACCGGAACGGAGGAATCTGATGGAAAGTTGGAGTCATTTGTCATCAATCACGGAAGATTTTCATCGACGTTGGAGCAAGGAGTACACGCAAGTATTGCAAGAAAGAATTCAATTCAAACATCATCAAGGATCGACAGTGGCTGAAAAACCAAAAGTTGGAGACGTCGTACTAATTGAACAACCTAGTCTTGGGAAGTCAAAGTGGCAGATGGGAAGGATTACTGAAGTTAAAGAAAGATCAGCTAAGGTAAAGAATGGAAAAACGAAGAGGATTATGGAGTACCCCTATAAATTGCTCTACCCATTGGAGACAAGCAGTTCGGAAGAAGAGGTTCAATCAGCTACAGATCAGGAAGTTCCAACAAATACGGTCAGGAGATCAGTGCAAGTTCGAAGATCTCCCAGATTAGCTCGTAATCTGACTTTTCTGGCAACTCTATTCGCTTTGGTTTCAATTTCGTTTGCTGAGAACACGATGCTATTCAATCAGACGCTGGATAATTCTACATTCAATTGGATGATCAACAATGGATCGGGACCAATGGATATAGTCAACAACCTTGGAAAGGTTGCAGCAATCATTGGGATAGGATATGTGATATGGATTAGTTCAATCGTCATCAGTTTGGTCGGAGCAGTATTGATGATTGCAGTTCGTATTGGTCAATTGATGTGTCATGGGTTACATTGGATATGGAGGAAGAAGAAGGAAAGGTCATCGACAAATGCAGGACGAGTTCTACTGTTGTTGGTTTTCATTGTGTTCATTCAAATTGGTCAAGGATGTAACGAGATTGCTTCCATCAACGCTGATCAAAAAGTATGTGAACTCACAGCCGATAAGAAGCAGTGTCATCTGAACACCATCTCAATTCTCAATGTAAGACCAAATGGATCAGTTGGATGTTTTCGAGTGATGAATGAAAACAAAAATTTGGAAACTTTTGTGGAGGTTCAAGCTGTGGCATTGGTTTCGAAGTGTATACAGAAGACCATGCATTTTGAACGGGATTTCAGTATTTCTCATTCTTGGTCACATCGTTGTTGGACAGCAGGAAGTTGTTCATCGTCAAAGTGTGAATCTCTTGAAGCCGATCATGCTAACTTGGAAGAATTTTCAATTGAATCCAGAAAGACCTATGGTTACAGTCGCTGTTATAGGACATGTGGATGCATAACATGTGGTTGGTGTTTTCATTGCACTCCTTCATGTTTGTTTTCTCGGATTTTCGCTCAACCCAAATCATCCTTCGTCTACGAAATCTTATCATGTCCCGCTTGGAAGACAGTAGTGGAGGTGAACATCAATATCAATGGACGGAGGTCGTCTTTATCAGTTGAACATGGAATTCCCTACAAGCTGCATGGAACGAATATCACTCTCATCATCACTGGCTTTTCAACACCCCCCACGCCGGTACATGGTGCTACCTTCATCAAAAGATTCAAGAAGGACAACGTGAAAGAAAGATACGGATTCACTTACACTTCTTCTGCTGTGGCCGGAGCGCCTACTAAAGGATTAGTAGGTGAATTCATGTGTTCTACCTACTCGGATGCTGTCAACTTTCGATGTATTTTTGCGGAGGAGTTGTGCAGGAGAATTGTTCAAGGAACAACGATCAGTGTTTTTTGTAAACATATCGAATTGGAGGACTTGATCAAGAAATCTCAATTGCCAATTCGGGAAGCTGGTATTTTGGTGACTACGGATGGAGGAACGATCATCACTAAGCTCACTTCTTCCGCTTTGGTCTCCATCCAACTGCAGTTCAAAAATCAGACAGTAGTTCGAGTGCAGAAAAACGATACTTGCAGAATGGAAAATGTGAGTGTTAAAGGATGTTTCTCATGTGGACAGGGAGCAATTCTGGAAGCAATATGTCAATCAGTCGTGAACGAGAATATTGAAGCTACTGTCAGCTGCCCATCGTTTGGAGTTGAGTTTGTAAATTGTGGTAAAGGAGGAAAACATGGCATCATCAACTTCGCTTCGTCAGCAGACAAACTGAATGAAGTGTGCAACATCACCTGTGGTAATGTGCTGAAGAAATTCAATTTGATGGGTCAGCTCGAGGAAACGAAGGCTTTTGACGCAGAAGTAGTTAAGGAAAAGTTTGCTGAATTTCAGAAGTATGTTTCCGAAGAAGGTTTCTTTTCATCCATTGGATCTTCTATATTCAACTTATACGATCGGATTGTGCATTATCTTGGATCCACTATTATATTCACTACCATCATTATCATCGGAATTATGCTGATCCAATTATACATTCCTCTGTGTCGCGAGTGTCGACGTTTGCACCGTCGAAAACGTTTCGAAAGAAGGAGGAGGCAATAAATCGGTGCTGCAGCTTTTTATTGCGTGTCAACGCAATTTTATCGTCAATAATTCTCCTGTATATAAGGAGAAGCTTCAATGCTGTGGATCATCGTTTTCTTATCTTATTGTTGTGAAATAAACTATTTTCTATTCTCTTCACTCGTTATACAAGTAAGCTTCTGGATATTTTTCTACAGGTCCGTGATTGACAAAGCGACCCCAAGCCAAACCTTCAGATCTCCATGAAATTCAGCAACGGTGAAAAGCGCCGTGGCCTAAAAAATTCTTAAGGTCATCGCAACCCTAGGAACATGTCAACCAGCTAGTAGGCTTTCGAATAGCCTCAAATTCATGTATCTAGGTCCGTGATTGACAAAGCGACCCCAAGCCAAACCTTCAAATCTCCATGAAATTCAGCAACGGTGGAAAGCGCCGTGGCCTAAAAAATTCTTAAGGTCATCGCAACCCTTGGAAAATGTCAACCAGCTAGTAGGCTTTCGAATAGCCTCAAATTCATGTATCTAGGTCCGTGATTGACAAAGTATCTAGGTCCGTGATTGACAAAGCGACCCCAAGCCAAACCTTCAAATCTCCATGAAATTCAGCAACGGTGGAAAGCGCCGTGGCCTAAAAAATTCTTAAGGTCATCGCAACCCTAGGAAAATGTCAACCAGCTAGTAGGCTTTCGAATAGCCTCAAATTCATGTATCTAGGTCCGTGATTGACAAAGCGACCCCAAGCCAAACCTTCAGATCTCCATGAAATTCAGCAACGATGGAAAGCGCCGTGGCCTAAAAAATTCTTAAGGTCATCGCAACCCTAGGAAAATGTCAACCAGCTAGTATGCTTTCAAATAGCCTCAAATTCATGTATCTAGGTCCGTGATTGACAAAGCGACCCCAAGCCAAACCTTCAGATCTCCATGAAATTCAGCAACGATGGAAAGCGCCGTGGCCTAAAAAATTCTTTAGGTCATCGCAACCCTAGGAAAATGTCAACCAGCTAGTAGGCTTTCAAATAGCCTCAAATTCATGTATCTAGGTCCGTGATTGACAAAGCGACCCCAAGCCAAACCTTCAGATCTCCATGAAATTCAGCAACGGTGGAAAGCGCCGTGGCCTAAAAAATTCTTAAGGTCATCGCAACCCTAGGAAAATGTCAACCAGCTAGTAGGCTTTCGAATAGCATCAAATTCATGTATCTAGGTCCGTGATTGACAAAGCGACCCCAAGCCAAACCTTCAAATCTCCATGAAATTCAGCAACGATGGAAAGCGCCGTGGCCTAAAAAATTCTTTAGGTCATCGCAACCCTAGGAAAATGTCAACCAGCTAGTAGGCTTTCAAATAGCCTCAAATTCATGTATCTAGGTCCGTGATTGACAAAGCGACCCCAAGCCAAACCTTCAGATCTCCATGAAATTCAGCAACGGTGGAAAGCGCCGTGGCCTAAAAAATTCTTAAGGTCATCGCAACCCTAGGAAAATGTCAACCAGCTAGTAGGCTTTCGAATAGCATCAAATTCATGTATCTAGGTCCGTGATTGACAAAGCGACCCCAAGCCAAACCTTCAAATCTCCATGAAATTCAGCAACGGTGGAAAGCGCCGTGGCCTAAAAAATTCTTAAGGTCATCGCAACCCTAGGAAAATGTCAACCAGCTAGTAGGCTTTCGAATAGCCTCAAATTCATGTATCTAGGTCCGTGATTGACAAAGCGACCCCAAGCCAAACCTTCAGACCTCCATGAAATTCAGCAACGATGGAAAGCGCCGTGGCCTAAAAAATTCTTAAGGTCATCGCAACCCTAGGAAAATGTCAACCAGCTAGTAGGCTTTCAAATAGCCTCAAATTCATGTATCTAGGTCCGTGATTGACAAAGCGACCCCAAGCCAAACCTTCAGATCTCCATGAAATTCAGCAACGATGGAAAGCGCCGTGGCCTAAAAAATTCTTTAGGTCATCGCAATCCTAGGAAAATGTCAACCAGCTAGTAGGCTTTCAAATAGCCTCAAATTCATGTATCTAGGTCCGTGATTGACAAAGCGACCCCAAGCCAAACCTTCAGATCTCCATGAAATTCAGCAACGGTGGAAAGCGCCGTGGCCTAAAAAATTCTTAAGGTCATCGCAACCCTTGGAAAATGTCAACCAGCTAGTAGGCTTTCGAATAGCCTCAAATTCATGTATCTAGGTCCGTGATTGACAAAGCGACCCCAAGCCAAACCTTCAGATCTCCATGAAATTCAGCAACGATGGAAAGCGCCGTGGCCTAAAAAATTCTTAAAGGGGGCGTCCGCTAATTCAAAAATTTTTGAGTTTTTTATATGAATCGACGCAGAATTTTGTCTCGGCAAAGAAATCCTCTTGGACCCTAGCTCAAAAATGCCTCCTTTTCAAAATATAGACCAAAAACCCCTAAAAAAACTCCACTTAGAGGGTGCACTTTGAGGAGTTGGGCGAGAGTTAGAATCCTTGAGGGTGCACGTAAAAAAAAGATTAAAAACGTGAATTCTTTTTGTCAGTTATTGATCCCAAAACAGTGAAGGAGTATAGTTTGATTACATGGGGACCTGAATAGTAAATTTTCATTATAAGGAGATGAATCTAAAAAACACTCCTGGGGCGCCGACGGCGCATGGTTGGTGCGCGCTCTTGGTGTGCGCGTTCAATGCGCACACCTAAAACTGTCTCCAGAAGTCGTCAAAGTTTATTTAGTAAAATGCCAGGACTTTTGAGTTCAATATGAATCTCTTACAGTAATCTGGCATTCTTCAGTGATCTAGAGTCTTCTTCTAGTTTTGCCTATTTCTGTACTCTAGTACCACATAGTTGTCTGGAGTCCTACAGACCTCTACAGTACTCTCTGGAGTAATTCCAGTGTTTTTTTATGAGAACTTTTTGTGTTTTTTTTTATTGGCGAACTGAACTGGACTACTTTTCTGTTGTGCGACTATCAACGTGGGCAATTCAAAAGACAACAAGAATGAGAGTATTCTTCCGTACATCATGGCTCCTGGAAGACAAGTGGTCCTGAAATGCTGCTTTTGCCAAAAATCTGTACTCCGTTGCGACATGGTGAGAGTAACTTCTAAAGCTGAAGAACTATCGGATTGGTGCAAGAGACTAGGAACGGAATTCAAAGCAAACTGTGAGAAGGTGAAGAATCCATTTCTCTGTCTGATTCACTTTCCAAAAAAGAAAACCCGGGAACCAAGAGCCCATGTGCTTCCGTACAAGGTAACTGTATTCTACTATTCATTCATATAAATTTTTCTAGCACGGATATCAAAAACTCGTTATTGACTATGATTCGGATGAGGAGGAGGAGGAAGGATCCGTTGAGGAACCATTTGATGAGGATAGTGACGATGATTTGTATGATGTGAGGAAATGTTTACTTTCGTCAAACATATATGCGTTTTAGGAGGATATTGAAGAAGAGAATGACACACAAACAATTGATATGTCCACGAAATTCGAAAATCTATTTGTCTGCTGGAAGCAAATTTTGCCCATAATTTCTCTTTGCCTCGTGTGCTGGAAAAATGGAATCAAAAAGTATGCTGATGTGAAGACCGAACAACGAGGAGCTTCAGTCAATGTAATTCATTACTCTGGATTTTGTTTTTATTCATTTTTCAGGCTCAAATGTTCTGCTCCTGTTGTGAAAACACGTGGGAGTGGAGCTCATCTCCTGTATTTGAGGAGCCTGGAAGAAGAGGTCCAAAGTCTTACACAGTCAATGCTTGGTTGGTTACTGCTATCATGACCACGGGAAATGGATTTTCCGTAAGAAAAGACGACATTTCTTTATCATATTTTTCGTCTTCCAGAAAATGAAGTCACTCTTCGAAGAGATGCGTACTCCTTTTCTTTGCAAGTCTAGATTCTATGAGATATTGAAACGGAAAGTCGAACCAGCGATCAAATCAATTTATAAAAACCACAATTCAAGAGTTCTCTCGAAAGTTTCTGAAGCTATTGTGCAGGTAATCAAGAATCATTTTTCAGTATTCTAATTTTTCCGATTCAGAAAGGACCACTGGATATTGCCGGCGACGGACAATATGATAGTCGGGGATTCTCTGCGTATATATGCCGATTTTCGTTGCTAGACATTGCCTCAAAGCTCATTCTGGATTTCCAAGTATGCCGTAAGATCAGAGGAGGGAATTCAGGGGTTTTGGAAAAAATGCCCATGGCCAATGCTTTCCTCGACTCATTCAAAAACTCCGTGAACTGACCAATGTTGAAAATCCCATAGCTTCTCTGACAACGGATCGTTGTACGAATCTTGACGCTGCCATGAAGGACTTTCCCACCATAACCCATTTCTTTGATGCTTGGCACTTTATCAGAACTATACGACGAGATATTATGGAGGTTTGCTATACATTTTTTCTAATGACACTTCCAAAAATTTCAGAAGTGGAACCAGAAGCAATTCACTCCGATTCGTGGGTGGGTGCGTCCTCTGGTGAACCATATCTACAGTTCTATTTGTTCTTCCAATGGTGCCGGTAGTCTCGCATATGAAAAAATCATGTCATTTTTTCATCATGTTCGAAATGTTCATGATCGATTTGAGGTAACAGCTTGAGCATATAATCAAAAACTGAAATCTTATTTAGGATATCCAATCGGTGAAATTTGACAGTTTCAAAAAGTGTGCTCACGCCTCGGACTCAAGCTCAGAACCAGAAAAATACATCGATCTAAATGATCCGGCTGACAAGAAGGCTTACAATGTGCTATTTGACATTCTAGCGAAGCCGAATAGGAAAAAAGATTTGGAATCTGTATCTCCTCATCTGGCAACTTCTGAACTGGAATCTTTTCACTCTCTCGCAACGCAGTATACCCCCAAAGAAAAATTCTAGTATGATTGAAATTTTGAAAAACAACTCAATAATTTTTTACAGCGACGAGGGATCCTACGTTCTGAGGTCAATGTTATCAGTCCTGCATTGGAACTATCTTCAGCTGGATGAATTAGACGGAATTCGGAAAGTGATTCGAACAGTTCCATTCTACTGCAAGAGTAAAAAACAAGTAGTGTATAAAAACCGGAAAGAAGGCGGACTTCACCTATGGAGACAGGAGATTCTACAACTCGTTATGAATCAAAATTTTCAAAGGAACTTGGATATCAACGATCAAATGCAAGAAGAAATTGAAATTCGTGCAGCAACTGAAGCTCAGCTATATTCAACTGTGAACTAGAATTCTTTTGTGTATGATTTTTTTTATTTTTAGCCTGTTCTGAAACGAGTGCACAAAAAAACACAAAAAGTTCTCATAAAAAAACACTGGAATTACTCCAGAGAGTACTGTAGAGGTCTGTAGGACTCCAGACAACTATGTGGTACTAGAGTACAGAAATAGGCAAAACTAGAAGAAGACTCTAGATCACTGAAGAATGCCAGATTACTGTAAGAGATTCATATTGAACTCAAAAGTCCTGGCATTTTACTAAATTAACTTTGACGACTTCTGGAGACAGTTTTAGGTGTGCGCATTGAACGCGCACACCAAGAGCGCGCACCAACCATGCGCCGTCGGCGCCCCAGGAGTGTTTTTTAGATTCATCTCCTTATAATGAAAATTTACTATTCAGGTCCCCATGTAATCAAACTATACTCCTTCACTGTTTTGGGATCAATAACTGACAAAAAGAATTCACGTTTTTAATCTTTTTTTTACGTGCACCCTCAAGGATTCTAACTCTCGCCCAACTCCTCAAAGTGCACCCTCTAAGTGGAGTTTTTTTAGGGGTTTTTGGTCTATATTTTGAAAAGGAGGCATTTTTGAGCTAGGGTCCAAGAGGATTTCTTTGCCGAGACAAAATTCTGCGTCGATTCATATAAAAAACTCAAAAATTTTTGAATTAGCGGACGCCCCCTTTAAGGTCATCGCAACCCCTGGAAAATGTCAACCAGCTAGTAGGCTTTCGAATAGCCTCAAATTCATGTATCTAGGTCCGTGATTGACAAAGCGACCCCAAGCCAAACCTTCAGATCTCCATGAAATTCAGCAACGGTGGAAAGCGCCGTGGCCTAAAAAATTCTTAAGGTCATCGCAACCCTAGGAACATGTCAACCAGCTAGTAGGCTTTCGAATAGCCTCAAATTCATGTATCTAGGTCCGTGATTGACAAAGCGACCCCAAGCCAAACCTTCAGATCTCCATGAAATTCAGCAACGATGGAAAGCGCCGTGGCCTAAAAAATTCTTAAGGTCATCGCAACCCTAGGAAAATGTCAACCAGCTAGTAGGCTTTCGAATAGCCTCAAATTCATGTATCTAGGTCCGTGATTGACAAAGCGACCCCAAGCCAAACCTTCAGATCTCCATGAAATTCAGCAACGATGGAAAGCGCCGTGGCCTAAAAAATTCTTAAGGTCATCGCAACCCTAGGAACATGTCAACCAGCTAGTAGGCTTTCGAATAGCCTCAAATTCATGTATCTAGGTCCGTGATTGACAAAGCGACCCCAAGCCAAACCTTCAGATCTCCATGAAATTCAGCAACGATGGAAAGCGCCGTGGCCTAAAAAATTCTTAAGGTCATCGCAACCCCTGGAAAATGTCAACCAGCTAGTAGGCTTTCGAATAGCCTCAAATTCATGTATCTAGGTCCGTGATTGACAAAGCGACCCCAAGCCAAACCTTCAGATCTCCATGAAATTCAGCAACGGTGGAAAGCGCCGTGGCCTAAAAAATTTTTGCTGAATTTCATGGAGATCTGAAGGTTTGGCTTGGGGTCGCTTTGTCAATCACGGACCTAGATACATGAATTTGAGGCTATTCGAAAGCCTACTAGCTGTTTGACATTTTCCTAGGGTTGCGATGACCTTAAGAATTTTTTAGGCCACGGCGCTTTCCATCGTTGCTGAATTTCATGGAGATCTGAAGGTTTGGCTTGGGGTCGCTTTGTCAATCACGGACCTAGATACATGAATTTGAGGCTATTCGAAAGCCTACTAGCTGGTTGACATGTTCCTAGGGTTGCGATGACCTTAAGAATTTTTTAGGCCACGGCGCTTTCCATCGTTGCTGAATTTCATGGAGATCTGAAGGTTTGGCTTGGGGTCGCTTTGTCAATCACAGACCTAGATACATGAATTTGAGGCTATTCGAAAGCCTACTAGCTGGTTGACATTTTCCTAGGGTTGCGATGACCTTAAGAATTTTTTAGGCCACGGCGCTTTCCATCGTTGCTGAATTTCATGGAGATCTGAAGGTTTGGCTTGGGGTCGCTTTGTCAATCACAGACCTAGATACATGAATTTGAGGCTATTCGAAAGCCTACTAGCTGGTTGACATTTTCCTAGGGTTGCGATGACCTTAAGAATTTTTTAGGCCACGGCGCTTTCCATCGTTGCTGAATTTCATGGAGATCTGAAGGTTTGGCTTGGGGTCGCTTTGTCAATCACGGACCTAGATACATGAATTTGAGGCTATTCGAAAGCCTACTAGCTGGTTGACATTTTCCTAGGGTTGCGATGACCTTAAGAATTTTTTAGGCCACGGCGCTTTCCATCGTTGCTGAATTTCATGGAGATCTGAAGGTTTGGCTTGGGGTCGCTTTGTCAATCACGGACCTAGATACATGAATTTGAGGCTATTCGGAAGCCTACTAGCTGGTTGACATTTTCCAAGGGTTGCGATGACCTTAAGAATTTTTTAGGCCACGGCGCTTTCCATCGTTGCTGAATTTCATGGAGATCTGAAGGTTTGGCTTGGGGTCGCTTTGTCAATCACGGACCTAGATACATGAATTTGAGGCTATTCGAAAGCCTACTAGCTGGTTGACATTTTCCTAGGGTTGCGATGACCTTAAGAATTTTTTAGGCCACGGCGCTTTCCATCGTTGCTGAATTTCATGGAGATCTGAAGGTTTGGCTTGGGGTCGCTTTGTCAATCACGGACCTAGATACATGAATTTGAGGCTATTCGAAAGCCTACTAGCTGGTTGACATGTTCCTAGGGTTGCGATGACCTTAAGAATTTTTTAGGCCACGGCGCTTTCGATCGTTGCTGAATTTCATGGAGATCTGAAGGTTTGGCTTGGGGTCGCTTTGTCAATCACGGACCTAGATACATGAATTTGAGGCTATTCGAAAGCCTACTAGCTGGTTGACATGTTCCTAGGGTTGCGATGACCTTAAGAATTTTTTAGGCCACGGCGCTTTCCATCGTTGCTGAATTTCATGGAGATCTGAAGGTTTGGCTTGGGGTCGCTTTGTCAATCACGGACCTAGATACATGAATTTGAGGCTATTCGAAAGCCTACTAGCTGGTTGACATGTTCCTAGGGTTGCGATGACCTTAAGAATTTTTTAGGCCACGGCGCTTTCCATCGTTGCTGAATTTCATGGAGATCTGAAGGTTTGGCTTGGGGTCGCTTTGTCAATCACGGACCTAGATACATGAATTTGAGGCTATTCGAAAGCCTACTAGCTGGTTGACATTTTCCTAGGGTTGCGATGACCTTAAGTATTTTTTAGGCCACGGCGCTTTCCACCTTTGCTGAATTTCATGGAGATCTGAAGGTTTGGCTTGGGGTCGCTTTGTCAATCACGGACCTAGATACATGAATTTGAGGCTTTTCGAAAGCCTACTAGCTGGTTGACATTTTCCAGGGGTTGCGATGACCTTAAGAATTTATTAGGCCACGGCGCTTTCCATCGTTGCTGAATTTCATGGAGATCTGAAGGTTTGGCTTTGGGTCGCTTTGTCAATCACGGACCTAGATACATGAATTTGAGGCTATTCGAAAGCCTACTAGCTGGTTGACATTTTCCTAGGGTTGCGATGACCTTAAGAATTTTTTAGGCCACGGCGCTTTCCATCGTTGCTGAATTTCATGGAGATCTGAAGGTTTGGCTTGCGGTCGCTTTGTCAATCACGGACCTAGATACATGAATTTGAGGCTATTCGAAAGCCTACTAGCTGGTTGACATTTTCCTAGGGTTGCGATGACCTTAAGAATTTTTTAGGCCACGGCGCTTTCCATCGTTGCTGAATTTCATGGAGATCTGAAGGTTTGGCTTGGGGTCGCTTTGTCAATCACGGACCTAGATACATGAATTTGAGGCTATTCGAAAGCCTACTAGCTGGTTGACATTTTCCTAGGGTTGCGATGACCTTAAGAATTTTTTAGGCCACGGCGCTTTCCATCGTTGCTGAATTTCATGGAGATCTGAAGGTTTGGCTTGCGGTCGCTTTGTCAATCACGGACCTAGATACATGAATTTGAGGCTATTCGAAAGCCTACTAGCTGGTTGACATGTTCCTAGGGTTGCGATGACCTTAAGAATTTATTAGGCCACGGCGCTTTCCATCGTTGCTGAATTTCATGGAGATCTGAAGGTTTGGCTTTGGGTCGCTTTGTCAATCACGGACCTAATTACATGAATTTGAGGCTATTCGAAAGCCTACTAGCTGGTTGACATTTTCCTAGGGTTGCGATGACCTTAAGAATTTTTTAGGCCACGGCGCTTTCCATCGTTGCTGAATTTCATGGAGATCTGAAGGTTTGGCTTGGGGTCGCTTTGTCAATCACGGACCTAGATACATGAATTTGAGGCTATTCGAAAGCCTACTAGCTGGTTGACATGTTCCTAGGGTTGCGATGACCTTAAGAATTTTTTAGGCCACGGCGCTTTCCATCGTTGCTGAATTTCATGGAGATCTGAAGGTTTGGCTTGGGGTCGCTTTGTCAATCACGGACCTAGATACATGAATTTGAGGCTATTCGAAAGCCTACTAGCTGGTTGACATGTTCCTAGGGTTGCGATGACCTTAAGAATTTTTTAGGCCACGGCGCTTTCCATCGTTGCTGAATTTCATGGAGATCTGAAGGTTTGGCTTGGGGTCGCTTTGTCAATCACGGACCTAGATACATGAATTTGAGGCTATTCGAAAGCCTACTAGCTGGTTGACATGTTCCTAGGGTTGCGATGACCTTAAGAATTTTTTAGGCCACGGCGCTTTCCATCGTTGCTGAATTTCATGGAGATCTGAAGGTTTGGCTTGGGGTCGCTTTGTCAATCACGGACCTAGATACATGAATTTGAGACTATTCGAAAGCCTACTAGCTGGTTAACATGTTCCTAGGGTTGCGATGACCTTAAGAATTTTTTAGGCCACGGCGCTTTCCATCGTTGCTGAATTTCATGGAGATCTGAAGGTTTGGCTTGGGGTCGCTTTGTCAATCACGGACCTAGATACATGAGTTTGAGGCTATTCGAAAGCCTACTAGCTGGTTAACATGTTCCTAGGGTTGCGATGACCTTAAGAATTTTTTAGGCCACGGCGCTTTCCATCGTTGCTGAATTTCATGGAGATCTGAAGGTTTGGCTTGGGGTCGCTTTGTCAATCACGGACCTAGATACATGAGTTTGAGGCTATTCGAAAGCCTACTAGCTGGTTAACATGTTCCTAGGGTTGCGATGACCTTAAGAATTTTTTAGGCCACGGCGCTTTCCATCGTTGCTGAATTTCATGGAGATCTGAAGGTTTGGCTTGGGGTCGCTTTGTCAATCACGGACCTAGATACATGAATTTGAGGCTATTCGAAAGCCTACTAGCTGGTTGACATTTTCCTAGGGTTGCGATGACCTTAAGAATTTTTTAGGCCACGGCGCTTTCCACCGTTGCTGAATTTCATGGAGATCTGAAGGTTTGGCTTGGGGTCGCTTTGTCAATCACGGACCTAGATACATGAATTTGAGGCTATTCGAAAGCCTACTAGCTGGTTGACATTTTCCAGGGGTTGCGATGACCTTAAGAATTTTTTAGGCCACGGCGCTTTCCACCGTTGCTGAATTTCATGGAGATCTGAAGGTTTGGCTTGGGGTCGCTTTGTCAATCACGGACCTAGATACATGAATTTGAGGCTATTCGAAAGCCTACTAGCTGGTTGACATTTTCCTAGGGTTGCGATGACCTTAAGAATTTTTTAGGCCACGGCGCTTTCCATCGTTGCTGAATTTCATGGAGATCTGAAGGTTTTGCTTGGGGTCGCTTTGTCAATCACGGACCTAGATACATGAATTTGAGGCTATTCGAAAGCCTACTAGCTGGTTGACATTTTCCTAGGGTTGCGTTGACCTTAAGAATTTTTTAGGCCACGGCGCTTTCCACCGTTGCTGAATTTCATGGAGATCTGAAGGTTTGGCTTGGGGTCGCTTTGTCAATCACGGACCTAGATACATGAATTTGAGGCTATTCGAAAGCCTACTAGCTGGTTGACATTTTCCAGGGGTTGCGATGACCTTAAGAATTTTTTAGGCCACGGCGCTTTCCATCGTTGCTGAATTTCATGGAGATCTGAAGGTTTGGCTTGGGGTCGCTTTGTCAATCACGGACCTAGATACATGAATTTGAGGCTATTCGAAAGCCTACTAGCTGGTTGACATGTTCCTAGGGTTGCGATGACCTTAAGAATTTTTTAGGCCACGGCGCTTTCCATCGTTGCTGAATTTCATGGAGATCTGAAGGTTTGGCTTGGGGTCGCTTTGTCAATCACGGACCTAGATACATGAATTTGAGGCTATTCGAAAGCCTACTAGCTGGTTGACATGTTCCTAGGGTTGCGATGACCTTAAGAATTTTTTAGGCCACGGCGCTTTCCATCGTTGCTGAATTTCATGGAGATCTGAAGGTTTGGCTTGGGGTCGCTTTGTCAATCACGGACCTAGATACATGAATTTGAGGCTATTCGAAAGCCTACTAGCTGGTTGACATTTTCCTAGGGTTGCGATGACCTTAAGAATTTTTTAGGCCACGGCGCTTTCCATCGTTGCTGAATTTCATGGAGATCTGAAGGTTTGGCTTGGGGTCGCTTTGTCAATCACGGACCTAGATACATGAATTTGAGGCTATTCGAAAGCCTACTAGCTGGTTGACATTTTCCAAGGGTTGCGATGACCTTAAGAATTTTTTAGGCCACGGCGCTTTCCATCGTTGCTGAATTTCATGGAGATCTGAAGGTTTGGCTTGGGGTCGCTTTGTCAATCACGGACCTAGATACATGAATTTGAGGCTATTCGAAAGCCTACTAGCTGGTTGACATGTTCCTAGGGTTGCGATGACCTTAAGAATTTTTTAGGCCACGGCGCTTTCCATCGTTGCTGAATTTCATGGAGATCTGAAGGTTTGGCTTGGGGTCGCTTTGTCAATCACGGACCTAGATACATGAATTTGAGGCTATTCGAAAGCCTACTAGCTGGTTGACATGTTCCTAGGGTTGCGATGACCTTAAGAATTTTTTAGGCCACGGCGCTTTCCATCGTTGCTGAATTTCATGGAGATCTGAAGGTTTGGCTTGGGGTCGCTTTGTCAATCACGGACCTAGATACATGAATTTGAGGCTATTCGAAAGCCTACTAGCTGGTTGACATGTTCCTAGGGTTGCGATGACCTTAAGAATTTTTTAGGCCACGGCGCTTTCCATCGTTGCTGAATTTCATGGAGATCTGAAGGTTTGGCTTGGGGTCGCTTTGTCAATCACGGACCTAGATACATGAATTTGAGGCTATTCGAAAGCCTGTGTTGACATTTTTCCTAGGGTTGCGATGACCTTAAGAATTTTTTAGGCCACGGCGCTTTCCATCGTTGCTGAATTTCATGGAGATCTGAAGGTTTGGCTTGGGGTCGCTTTGTCAATCACGGACCTAGATACATGAATTTGAGGCTATTCGACACAGCCTAACTAGCTGGTTGACATTTTCCTAGGGTTGCGATGACCTTAAGAATTTTTTTAGGCCACGGCGCTTTCCATCGTTGCTGAATTTCATGGAGATCTGAAGGTTTGGCTTGGGGTCGCTTTGTCAATCACGGACCTAGATACATGAATTTGAGGCTATTCGAAAGCCTACTAGCTGGTTGACATGTTCCTAGGGTTGCGATGACCTTAAGAATTTTTTAGGCCACGGCGCTTTCCATCGTTGCTGAATTTCCATGGAGATCTGAAGGTTTGGCTTGGGGTCGCTTTGTCAATCACGGACCTAGATACATGAATTTGAGGCTATTCGAAAGCCTACTAGCTGGTTGACATTTTCCTAGGGTTGCGATGACCTTAAGAATTTTTTAGGCCACGGCGCTTTCCATCGTTGCTGAATTTCATGGAGATCTGAAGGTTTGGCTTGGGGTCGCTTTGTCAATCACGGACCTAGATACATGAATTTGAGGCTATTCGAAAGCCTACTAGCTGGTTGACATTTTCCTAGGGTTGCGATGACCTTAAGAATTTTTTAGGCCACGGCGCTTTCCATCGTTGCTGAATTTCATGGAGATCTGAAGGTTTGGCTTGGGGTCGCTTTGTCAATCACGGACCTAGATACATGAATTTGAGGCTATTCGAAAGCCTACTAGCTGGTTGACATTTTCCTAGGGTTGCGATGACCTTAAGAATTTTTTAGGCCACGGCGCTTTCCATCGTTGCTGAATTTCATGGAGATCTGAAGGTTTGGCTTGGGGTCGCTTTGTCAATCACGGACCTAGATACATGAATTTGAGGCTATTCGAAAGCCTACTAGCTGGTTGACATTTTCCTAGGGTTGCGATGACCTTAAGAATTTTTTAGGCCACGGCGCTTTCCATCGTTGCTGAATTTCATGGAGATCTGAAGGTTTGGCTTGGGGTCGCTTTGTCAATCACGGACCTAGATACATGAATTTGAGGCTATTCGAAAGCCTACTAGCTGGTTGACATTTTCCTAGGGTTGCGATGACCTTAAGAATTTTTTAGGCCACGGCGCTTTCCATCGTTGCTGAATTTCATGGAGATCTGAAGGTTTGGCTTGGGGTCGCTTTGTCAATCACGGACCTAGATACATGAATTTGAGGCTATTCGAAAGCCTACTAGCTGGTTGACATTTTCCTAGGGTTGCGATGACCTTAAGAATTTTTTAGGCCACGGCGCTTTCCATCGTTGCTGAATTTCATGGAGATCTGAAGGTTTGGCTTGGGGTCGCTTTGTCAATCACGGACCTAGATACATGAATTTGAGGCTATTCGAAAGCCTACTAGCTGGTTGACATTTTCCAAGGGTTGCGATGACCTTAAGAATTTTTTAGGCCACGGCGCTTTCCATCGTTGCTGAATTTCATGGAGATCTGAAGGTTTGGCTTGGGGTCGCTTTGTCAATCACGGACCTAGATACATGAATTTGAGGCTATTCGAAAGCCTACTAGCTGGTTGACATTTTCCAAGGGTTGCGATGACCTTAAGAATTTTTTAGGCCACGGCGCTTTCCATCGTTGCTGAATTTCATGGAGATCTGAAGGTTTGGCTTGGGGTCGCTTTGTCAATCACGGACCTAGATACATGAATTTGAGGCTATTCGGAAGCCTACTAGCTGGTTGACATTTTCCTCGGGATCTCGACGGGTCCCCCAAGGACGTGGATGCCAATCTTGGCTTATATTTCCTACGCGTGACTAGATGAGCTGGGCGTATTTATACTGAACCTAGAAGTAAACCTACTAAATAAAAGCGCTGATTAGAAGGTAGACTAAGAGGACAGTGTCCTTGAGTGGCGCCAGGGTTGAGACACTAACATTACCTGAAGAGGTTAGCGCTATTTTTACCAGCATAAGGGACCCTTTAGTTAGCACCAGACTTGATATCCCTGTTTGGTTGGGAGCGCGACTAGAAGGGAGAAGTAGGGGTGTATTAGGATATTTAAGTTTATTATTATGGAAATTTTTGCCTAAATAGTTAACCCTTGGCCTAGAGTTAAGCTAAATTGGACCTAATATTGATAAACCTAAAGTATACTAATTGAGACCTAAGAGCGCAAAGTTAACCTAGTCTTCGGTTTTCTTGACGTTCCTTCGGCTTGGTTGTTGCTTGTCCTTCTTCTCTCCTGGTAGTTGTGCTTTGGGACCTTGTAGTTGACTTTTCTTCCTCTCGTGTTGGTTCACCGCCAGGTGTACTCTTTGCTGAGTTGTTCCTGGCCCGTTCGTTGTGGATGCCGTAGCAACTGTTTCGAACTGATGACGTGGAAGATCCAATCTCACGTACTAGCATTCGGGCTAATACGGACTACAGTGATTTGAGCAGCTGAGTGATGAGCATTTGCATCCATCGTTCCGTGACTTGTTGTCCAGGGAATGTACATCCTTTCCGGTGATCTACATTTGCTAGGAGTGTTGCTTGTCGTCCTCACTTTCAGCTTGCAGACGCTCATTGATTCGTCGTTATGTTGCCACTCGCTCGAGTCTGCTGGGAGCCCATAACGCTTCCGATTGCTCGGCATTTTCAGCATTCTTCCGACTTAATTTGACGTCGTTTGTCGCTGCATTTTGTCCTCCGAGCTCTTCGCAACAGAACTCTTCCGACTTCGAAACATTGTGACTTCTTTCTTCTTCATGAATCGTTCACCGCTACCTTCGCGACGGGTATCGGCTACTAGCACATTTCGTTGAATATCGGTCGTTCTTCTTGTGTCTTCCGACTGGAATTCGTTGAATGTTCGATTTTGCAGCTTGTCTACACTGGCACTTCTCTTCGGCGGTTGATGTTGCGTCGCCGACGAAAACCACTCGATAGTTGCATCGGCGAATGATTTCCGCTTGATTGTGTCGTTGTTGAGCCATTTTAAGTAGACTTCAGAAGATGCTGGGGGTTTGACTTCACTTCTGACGCCTTCTGTTGTTGCTTCCCGTCGCCTGAGCTCCTCGCAACGAAACCCATTCGACTGAAAGACTTATAACCGTTTTCCGCGAATTTCACAGCTTTTCCTGCGTTGTCACGTCTCCTTGATGATGTTTCGTGTGTCTCCGGCGAAAAAATGACGCTGCATCATCATTGGTCGTCGGACATCACGGTTGCACGAAGATGTGTTGCTAGGGACCGAGGGAATGAAGACTTCTGTTGTTGTGCTGCGTTCTGTCTCCATTTTCAACACCTTCTGGTCATGCCTTCCGTCTTCCGAGCTTCTCGCAACGAAACTCATTGGACCTGGGCATTTTTAAGCTGTTTTCCGCGAATTTGTGTCATCTTTTTCGTTGACATCTCTCCTTGCTGTCGTTTCGTTCGTCGCCGGCGAAAAATGTTGAGTTACTTCGTCGTAGATCGTCGGGCGATACTTTTTGCATGGAGATTTGTTGCTGGGGGAGCCAAACTGAAGACGCCTTCTTCTTCCTCTACTTCTCTTGTGTGTCTCATCGCCGTCGCTGTTCACTGACATTGCTTCGGCATTTTTAGCATGAATCTGTCTTCTTTGACGTCTCTCGTCGCTGCTTCCGTTCACCAGAGCTTCTCGCAACGAAAACTCTTCGGACTGATGGAATTGCCATGTATTTTCGTGCGAAATTGCAGCTGGTACTCGTTGACGTGTCTCCTTGATGATGTTGTTCGTGTTACCAGTGCCAAAAATCAATAATTGCGCTGTTATCGATCGATGGGCAGCACTTTTGCAGGTAGACAAGTCGTTGGAGAGCCAAAATGACGAAGACGTTCGAGCAAATGCTGTGGGAATCGATTCCTTCTCTTCGCCGCCGCTTGACATCGCGTCGGCTCACTTGAAAAAAAAATTTTTCACCGGTTTTGGACGATGATTCACTCGCTACGAGTTCTTTTTCGGATTGATTCGCTAATCTCCTCGCAACGGAAACTCGCAAAAACCCTACTCCGGTCGATGCACCATGTCGCGCCGTGGTTATTTACTGGCTCACACGCGAAAGCCAGGATCTGCGCGAGTGAATGATTGGTGGTGAACTGAGTGCCTCTGAAGGGCTTGACGATGTGTGTAGACACCTCAGGCTTCGCAACAGCCGTTGGTGAGTGTGGTTCAGTGGTGTTTCGTTGGTGGTAGAATAGATAGAGTAGTGAATATTGTGCACTGCTTTATTAGTAGAACAGGCTGGGGACAGATGAGACGAGAGAGCGGTGACGGGTCACCGTTCTCGATGGGGGAAAAGAAGGGAAGTGAGTAGTGAGGGAAGTGAAAGGTGAAGTGAAGTGAAGTGAAAGTGAATGGGGGAATTTTAGGAACAACTAATTATTGCGAAATCGTTCCGCGTTTGAACGCGTTTGGCGGGAAGTCCGGTGGCGCGCACTTGCATTGTCGACGCGGGTGATCCTCGCGGGAGAAGTTTGGTGAAGTGAGTCTGCTTTACCATCGATTCCGTGGGAATTGCTTGGGGAAATGAACGAAAGGAAGTTGTAGAATATTATAGCGAATATTTGAGAGATAATGAGAACCGTCGCGTACATAAGGCGTATTATGGGCGCGACACTGGGGGCGGGAAGGGAGCTACTTTTGGGCCAAAAGTAGTGATATAGCTTTGCCTCCAGTTGTCTCGAAAATGTTCGCGTCCATTCCGTTCTTTCCGTGGCGATGGGAATGAATGTATAGCAGAGTGCTTGCTCGCAACGCATGCACTCGCCTGAACGATGACCAAAAGCAAAAGGTCGTGCCAATCGCCGAGCGATGGGCGCGACAATCACGGACCTAGATACATGAATTTGAGGCTATTCGAAAGCCTACTATTCGAAAGCCTACTAGCTGGTTGACATTTTCCTAGGGTTGCGATGACCTTAAGAATTTTTTAGGCCACGGCGCTTTCCACCGTTGCTGAATTTCATGGAGATCTGAAGGTTTGGCTTGGGGTCGCTTTGTCAATCACGGACCTAGATACATGAATTTGAGGCTATTCGAAAGCCTACTAGCTGGTTGACATGTTCCTAGGGTTGCGATGACCTTAAGAATTTTTTAGGCCACGGCGCTTTCCATCGTTGCTGAATTTCATGGAGATCTGAAGGTTTGGCTTGGGGTCGCTTTGTCAATCACGGACCTAGATACATGAATTTGAGGCTATTCGAAAGCCTACTAGCTGGTTGACATTTTCCAGGGGTTGCGATGACCTTAAGAATTTTTTAGGCCACGACGCTTTCCATCGTTGCTGAATTTCATGGAGATCTGAAGGTTTGGCTTGGGGTTGCTTTGTCAATCACGGACCTAGATACATGAATTTGAGGCTATTCGAAAGCCTACTAGCTGGTTGACATTTTCCAGGGGTTGCGATGACCTTAAGAATTTTTTAGGCCACGGCGCTTTCCATCGTTGCTGAATTTCATGGAGATCTGAAGGTTTGGCTTGGGGTCGCTTTGTCAATCACGGACCTAGATACATGAATTTGAGGCTATTCGAAAGCCTACTAGCTGGTTGACATTTTCCAGGGGTTGCGATGACCTTAAGAATTTTTTAGGCCACGGCGCTTTCCATCGTTGCTGAATTTCATGGAGATCTGAAGGTTTGGCTTGGGGTTGCTTTGTCAATCACGGACCTAGATACATGAATTTGAGGCTATTCGAAAGCCTACTAGCTGGTTGACATTTTCCAGGGGTTGCGATGACCTTAAGAATTTTTTAGGCCACGGCGCTTTCCATCGTTGCTGAATTTCATGGAGATCTGAAGGTTTGGCTTGGGGTCGCTTTGTCAATCACGGACCTAGATACATGAATTTGAGGCTATTCGAAAGCCTACTAGCTGGTTGACATTTTCCAGGGGTTGCGATGACCTTAAGAATTTTTTAGGCCACGACGCTTTCCATCGTTGCTGAATTTCATGGAGATCTGAAGGTTTGGCTTGGGGTTGCTTTGTCAATCACGGACCTAGATACATGAATTTGAGGCTATTCGAAAGCCTACTAGCTGGTTGACATTTTCCAGGGGTTGCGATGACCTTAAGAATTTTTTAGGCCACGGCGCTTTCCACCGTTGCTGAATTTCATGGAGATCTGAAGGTTTGGCTTGGGGTCGCTTTGTCAATCACGGACCTAGCCATGAAATTCAGCAACGGTGGAAAGCGCCGTGGCCTAAAAAATTCTTAAGGTCATCGCAACCCTAGGAAAATGTCAACCAGCTAGTAGGCTTTCGAATAGCCTCAAATTCATGTATCTAGGTCCGTGATTGACAAAGCGACCCCAAGCCAAACCTTTAGATCTCCATGAAATTCAGCAACGATGGAAAGCGCCGTGGCCTAAAAAATTCTTAAGGTCATCGCAACCCTAGGAAAATGTCAACCAGCTAGTAGGCTTTCGAATAGCCTCAAATTCATGTATCTAGGTCCGTGATTGACAAAGCGACCCCAAGCCAAACCTTCAGATCTCCATGAAATTCAGCAACGATGGAAAGCGCCGTGGCCTAAAAAATTCTTAAGGTCATCGCAACCCTAGGAAAATGTCAACCAGCTAGTAGGCTTTCGAATAGCCTCAAATTCATGTATCTAGGTCCGTGATTGACAAAGCGACCCCAAGCCAAACCTTCAGATCTCCATGAAATTCAGCAACGATGGAAAGCGCCGTGGCCTAAAAAATTCTTAAGGTCATCGCAACCCTAGGAAAATGTCAACCAGCTAGTAGGCTTTCGAATAGCCTCAAATTCATGTATCTAGGTCCGTGATTGACAAAGCGACCCCAAGCCAAACCTTCAGATCTCCATGAAATTCAGCAACGATGGAAAGCGCCGTGGCCTAAAAAATTCTTAAGGTCATCGCAACCCTAGGAAAATGTCAACCAGCTAGTAGGCTTTCGAATAGCCTCAAATTCATGTCTAGGTCCGTGATTGACAAAGCGACCCCAAGCCAAACCTTCAGATCTCCATGAAATTCAGCAACGGTGGAAAGCGCCGTGGCCTAAAAAATTCTTAAGGTCATCGCAACCCTTGGAAAATGTCAACCAGCTAGTAGGCTTTCGAATAGCCTCAAATTCATGTATCTAGGTCCGTGATTGACAAAGCGACCCCAAGCCAAACCTTCAGATCTCCATGAAATTCAGCAACGATGGAAAGCGCCGTGGCCTAAAAAATTCTTAAGGTCATCGCAACCCTAGGAAAATGTCAACCAGCTGGTAGGCTTTCGAATAGCATCAAATTCATGTATCTAGGTCCGTGATTGACAAAGCGACCCCAAGCCAAACCTTCAAATCTCCATGAAATTCAGCAACGATGGAAAGCGCCGTGGCCTAAAAAATTCTTTAGGTCATAGCAACCCTAGGAACATGTCAACCAGCTAGTAGGCTTTCGAATAGCCTCAAATTCATGTATCTAGGTCCGTGATTGACAAAGCGACCCCAAGCCAAACCTTCAGATCTCCATGAAATTCAGCAACGGTGGAAAGCGCCGTGGCCTAAAAAATTCTTAAGGTCATCGCAACCCCTGGAAAATGTCAACCAGCTAGTAGGCTTTCGAATAGCCTCAAATTCATGTATCTAGGTCCGTGATTGACAAAGCGACCCCAAGCCAAACCTTCAGATCTCCATGAAATTCAGCAACGATGGAAAGCGCCGTGGCCTAAAAAATTCTTAAGGTCATCGCAACCCCTGGAAAATGTCAACCAGCTAGTAGGCTTTCGAATAGCCTCAAATTCATGTATCTAGGTCCGTGATTGACAAAGCGACCCCAAGCCAAACCTTCAGATCTCCATGAAATTCAGCAACGGTGGAAAGCGCCGTGGCCTAAAAAATTCTTAAGGTCATCGCAACCCCTGGAAAATGTCAACCAGCTAGTAGGCTTTCGAATAGCCTCAAATTCATGTATCTAGGTCCGTGATTGACAAAGCGACCCCAAGCCAAACCTTCAGATCTCCATGAAATTCAGCAACGATGGAAAGCGCCGTGGCCTAAAAAATTCTTAAGGTCATCGCAACCCCTGGAAAATGTCAACCAGCTAGTAGGCTTTCGAATAGCCTCAAATTCATGTATCTAGGTCCGTGATTGACAAAGCGACCCCAAGCCAAACCTTCAGATCTCCATGAAATTCAGCAACGGTGGAAAGCGCCGTGGCCTAAAAAATTCGGCTCTTTCCCAGAAAAAAGGTCCTTTGCATTCTCAGAGGTCCTTTGTAAAAATAAAGGTCCTTTAGTCAAAATAGAGGTCCTTTGGCTATTAAAACGGTCCTTTGGTCAAAATAAAGGTCCATTGAGAAATATAACGGTACTTTGAGAAATAAACGGGTCCTTTGGGAAATAAAAAGGTCCTTTGAATAATATAACGGTCCTTTGTGAAATAAACGGGTCCTTTGAGAAGTAAACGAGTTCTTTGAAAATCTTTTGAAATGGTTTCAGAAGTTTGGGTGACACAAATTTGACAATTGAATGGTCCCGAATGCAATAGAGGTCATAACCGCAAGAAATGGTTCCAAGAATTCGTCATTCAGTAAATATTTTGGTAGCGTTTCCTTTTTCTTAGGCTTAGGCAAAGGCCTCAGAAACATTATAATTCCGAAAAATATACTTTTAGATGAATTTTAGCTTCCAATTTGTTATTAAGACTTCTGTGGCGTTGCCTAAGCCTGAAAATATAAAGGGAAGTATAATGGCTTGAGAAAATTCTTTGCGGTTGGGGCCATTTTTTGCCGATATTTTTCTAAGGACCGTTATATTTCCAAAGGACCATTTTAATAGCCAAAGGACCTCTATTTTACTCAAAAGGACCATTATATTTCTTGAAAGGACCTCTATCTTGCCGAAGGACCTGTTTATTTCTTCAAAGGACCTTTTAGTTTCGCGAAGGACCTCTTTATTTCCAAAGGACCTTTTTTCTGGTACAGAGCCAAAAATTCTTAAGGTCATCGCAACCCTAGGAACATGTCAACCAGCTAGTAGGCTTTCGAATAGCCTCAAATTCATGTATCTAGGTCCGTGATTGACAAAGCGACCCCAAGCCAAACCTTCAGATCTCCATGAAATTCAGCAACGATGGAAAGCGCCGTGGCCTAAAAAATTCTTAAGGTCATCGCAACCCCTGGAAAATGTCAACCAGCTAGTAGGCTTTCGAATAGCCTCAAATTCATGTATCTAGGTCCGTGATTGACAAAGGTTGCGATGACCTTAAGAATTTTTTAGGCCACGGCGCTTTCCATCGTTGCTGAATTTCATGGAGATCTGAAGGTTTGGCTTGGGGTCGCTTTGTCAATCACGGACCTAGATACATGAATTTGAGGCTATTCGAAAGCCTACTCCTAGGAAAATGTCAACCAGCTAGTAGGCTTCCGAATAGCCTCAAATTCATGTATCTAGGTCCGTGATTGACAAAGCGACCCCAAGCCAAACCTTCAGATCTCCATGAAATTTAGCAACGATGGAAAGCGCCGTGGCCTAAAAAATTCTTAAGGTCATCGCAACCCTTGGAAAATGTCAACCAGCTAGTAGGCTTTCGAATAGCCTCAAATTCATGTATCTAGGTCCGTGATTGACAAAGCGACCCCAAGCCAAACCTTCAGATCTCCATGAAATTCAGCAACGGTGGAAAGCGCCGTGGCCTAAAAAATTCTTAAGGTCATCGCAACCCTAGGAACATGTCAACCAGCTAGTAGGCTTTCGAATAGCCTCAAATTCATGTATCTAGGTCCGTGATTGACAAAGCGACCCCAAGCCAAACCTTCAGATCTCCATGAAATTCAGCAACGATGGAAAGCGCCGTGGCCTAAAAAATTCTTAAGGTCATCGCAACCCTAGGAAAATGTCAACCAGCTAGTAGGCTTTCGAATAGCCTCAAATTCATGTATCTAGGTCCGTGATTGACAAAGCGACCCCAAGCCAAACCTTCAGATCTCCATGAAATTCAGCAACGATGGAAAGCGCCGTGGCCTAAAAAATTCTTAAGGTCATCGCAACCCTAGGAAAATGTCAACCAGCTAGTAGGCTTTCGAATAGCCTCAAATTCATGTATCTAGGTCCGTGATTGACAAAGCGACCCCAAGCCAAACACTCAGATCTCCATGAAATTCAGCAACAATGGAAAGCGCCGTGGCCTAAAAAATTCTTAAGGTCATCGCAACCCTAGGAAAATGTCAACCAGCTAGTAGGCTTTCGAATAGCCTCAAATTCATGTATCTAGGTCCGTGATTGACAAAGCGACCCCAAGCCAAACCTTCAGATCTCCATGAAATTCAGCAACGATGGAAAGCGCCGTGGCCTAAAAAATTCTTAAGGTCATCGCAACCCTAGGAAAATGTCAACCAGCTAGTAGGCTTTCGAATAGCCTCAAATTCATGTATCTAGGTCCGTGATTGACAAAGCGACCCCAAGCCAAACCTTCAGATCTCCATGAAATTCAGCAACGGTGGAAAGCGCCGTGGCCTAAAAAATTCTTAAGGTCATCGCAACCCTAGGAAAATGTCAACCAGCTAGTAGGCTTTCGAATAGCCTCAAATTCATGTATCTAGGTCCGTGATTGACAAAGCGACCCCAAGCCAAACCTTTAGATCTCCATGAAATTCAGCAACGATGGAAAGCGCCGTGGCCTAAAAAATTCTTAAGGTCATCGCAACCCTTGGAAAATGTCAACCAGCTAGTAGGCTTTCGAATAGCCTCAAATTCATGTATCTAGGTCCGTGATTGACAAAGCGACCCCAAGCCAAACCTTCAGATCTTCATGAAATTCAGCAACGATGGAAAGCGCCGTGGCCTAAAAAATTCTTAAGGTCATCGCAACCCTAGGAAAATGTCAACCAGCTAGTAGGCTTTCGAATAGCCTCAAATTCATGTATCTAGGTCCGTGATTGACAAAGCGACCCCAAGCCAAACCTTCAGATCTCCATGAAATTCAGCAACGGTGGAAAGCGCCGTGGCCTAAAAAATTCTTAAGGTCATCGCAACCCTAGGAAAATGTCAACCAGCTAGTAGGCTTTCGAATAGCCTCAAATTCATGTATCTAGGTCCGTGATTGACAAAGCGACCCCAAGCCAAACCTTCAGATCTCCATGAAATTCAGCAACGATGGAAAGCGCCGTGGCCTAAAAAATTCTTAAGGTCATCGCAACCCTAGGAACATTTCAACCAGCTAGTAGGCTTTCGAATAGCCTCAAATTCATGTATCTAGGTCCGTGATTGACAAAGCGACCCCAAGCCAAACCTTCAGATCTCCATGAAATTCAGCAACGATGGAAAGCGCCGTGGCCTAAAAAATTCTTAAGGTCATCGCAACCCTAGGAACATGTCAACCAGCTAGTAGGCTTTCGAATAGCCTCAAATTCATGTATCTAGGTCCGTGATTGACAAAGCGACCCCAAGCCAAACCTTCAGATCTCCATGAAATTCAGCAACGGTGGAAAGCGCCGTGGCCTAAAAAATTCTTAAGGTCATCGCAACCCTAGGAAAATGTCAACCAGCTAGTAGGCTTTCGAATAGCCTCAAATTCATGTATCTAGGTCCGTGATTGACAAAGCGACCCCAAGCCAAACCTTCAGATCTCCATGAAATTCAGCAACGATGGAAAGCGCCGTGGCCTAAAAAATTCTTAAGGTCATCGCAACCCTAGGAACATGTCAACCAGCTAGTAGGCTTTCGAATAGCCTCAAATTCATGTATCTAGGTCCGTGATTGACAAAGCGACCCCAAGCCAAACCTTCAGATCTCCATGAAATTCAGCAACGGTGGAAAGCGCCGTGGCCTCAAAAATTCTTAAGGTCATCGCAACCCTTGGAACATGTCCACCAGCTAGTAGGCTTTCGAATAGCCTCAAATTCATGTATCTAGGTCCGTGATTGACGAAGCGACCCCAAGCCAAACCTTCAGATCTCCATGAAATTCAGCAACGATGGAAAGCGCCGTGGCCTAAAAAATTCTTAAGGTCATCGCAACCCTAGGAAAATGTCAACCAGCTAGTAGGCTTTCGAATAGTAGGCTTTCGAATAGCCTCAAATTCATGTATCTAGGTCCGTGATTGACAAAGCGACCGCAAGCCAAACCTTCAGATCTCCATGAAATTCAGCAACGGTGGAAAGCGCCGTGGCCTAAAAAATTCTTAAGGTCATCGCAACCCTAGGAAAATGTCAACCAGCTAGTAGGCTTTCGAATAGCCTCAAATTCATGTATCTAGGTCCGTGATTGACAAAGCGACCCCAAGCCAAACCTTCAGATCTCCATGAAATTCAGCAACGGTGGAAAGCGCCGTGGCCTAAAAAATTCTTAAGGTCATCGCAACCCTAGGAAAATGTCAACCAGCTAGTAGGCTTTCGAATAGCCTCAAATTCATGTATCTAGGTCCGTGATTGACAAAGCGACCCCAAGCCAAACCTTCAGATCTCCATGAAATTCAGCAACGATGGAAAGCGCCGTGGCCTAAAAAATTCTTAAGGTCATCGCAACCCTAGGAACATGTCAACCAGCTAGTAGGCTTTCGAATAGCCTCAAATTCATGTATCTAGGTCCGTGATTGACAAAGCGACCCCAAGCCAAACCTTCAGATCTCCATGAAATTCAGCAACGGTGGAAAGCGCCGTGGCCTAAAAAATTCTTAAGGTCATCGCAACCCTTGGAACATGTCCACCAGCTAGTAGGCTTTCGAATAGCCTCAAATTCATGTATCTAGGTCCGTGATTGACGAAGCGACCCCAAGCCAAACCTTCAGATCTCCATGAAATTCAGCAACGATGGAAAGCGCCGTGGCCTAAAAAATTCTTAAGGTCATCGCAACCCTAGGAAAATGTCAACCAGCTAGTAGGCTTTCGAATAGTAGGCTTTCGAATAGCCTCAAATTCATGTATCTAGGTCCGTGATTGACAAAGCGACCGCAAGCCAAACCTTCAGATCTCCATGAAATTCAGCAACGGTGGAAAGCGCCGTGGCCTAAAAAATTCTTAAGGTCATCGCAACCCTAGGAAAATGTCAACCAGCTAGTAGGCTTTCGAATAGCCTCAAATTCATGTATCTAGGTCCGTGATTGACAAAGCGACCCCAAGCCAAACCTTCAGATCTCCATGAAATTCAGCAACGGTGGAAAGCGCCGTGGCCTAAAAAATTCTTAAGGTCATCGCAACCCTAGGAAAATGTCAACCAGCTAGTAGGCTTTCGAATAGCCTCAAATTCATGTATCTAGGTCCGTGATTGACAAAGCGACCCCAAGCCAAACCTTCAGATCTCCATGAAATTCAGCAACGATGGAAAGCGCCGTGGCCTAAAAAATTCTTAAGGTCATCGCAACCCTAGGAACATGTCAACCAGCTAGTAGGCTTTTGAATAGCCTCAAATTCATGTATCTAGGTCCGTGATTGACAAAGCGACCCCAAGCCAAACCTTCAGATCTCCATGAAATTCAGCAACGGTGGAAAGCGCCGTGGCCTAAAAAATTCTTAAGGTCATCGCAACCCTTGGAACATGTCAACCAGCTAGTAGGCTTTCGAATAGCCTCAAATTCATGTATCTAGGTCCGTGATTGACAAAGCGACCCCAAGCCAAACCTTCAGATCTCCATGAAATTCAGCAACGATGGAAAGCGCCGTGGCCTAAAAAATTCTTAAGGTCATCGCAACCCTAGGAAAATGTCAACCAGCTAGTAGGCTTTCGAATAGTAGGCTTTCGAATAGCCTCAAATTCATGTATCTAGGTCCGTGATTGACAAAGCGACCCCAAGCCAAACCTTCAGATCTCCATGAAATTCAGCAACGATGGAAAGCGCCGTGGCCTAAAAAATTCTTAAGGTCATCGCGACCCTAGGAACATGTCAACCAGCTAGTAGGCTTTCGAATAGCCTCAAATTCATGTATCTAGGTCCGTGATTGACAAAGCGACCCCAAGCCAAACCTTCAGATCTCCATGAAATTCAGCAACGATGGAAAGCGCCGTGGCCTAAAAAATTCTTAAGGTCATCGCAACCCCTGGAAAATGTCAACCAGCTAGTAGGCTTTCGAATAGCCTCAAATTCATGTATCTAGGTCCGTGATTGACAAAGCGACCCCAAGCCAAACCTTCAGATCTCCATGAAATTCAGCAACGATGGAAAGCGCCGTGGCCTAAAAAATTCTTAAGGTCATCGCAACCCTAGGAAAATGTCAACCAGCTAGTAGGCTTTCGAATAGCCTCAAATTCATGTATCTAGGTCCGTGATTGACAAAGCGACCCCAAGCCAAACCTTCAGATCTCCATGAAATTCAGCAACGATGGAAAGCGCCGTGGCCTAAAAAATTCTTAAGGTCATCGCAACCCTAGGAACATGTCAACCAGCTAGTAGGCTTTCGAATAGCCTCAAATTCATGTATCTAGGTCCGTGATTGACAAAGCGACCCCAAGCCAAACCTTCAGATCTCCATGAAATTCAGCAACGGTGGAAAGCGCCGTGGCCTAAAAAATTCTTAAGGTCATCGCAACCCTTGGAACATGTCCACCAGCTAGTAGGCTTTCGAATAGCCTCAAATTCATGTATCTAGGTCCGTGATTGACGAAGCGACCCCAAGCCAAACCTTCAGATCTCCATGAAATTCAGCAACGATGGAAAGCGCCGTGGCCTAAAAAATTCTTAAGGTCATCGCAACCCTAGGAACATGTCCACCAGCTAGTAGGCTTTCGAATAGCCTCAAATTCATGTATCTAGGTCCGTGATTGACAAAGCGACCCCAAGCCAAACCTTCAGATCTCCATGAAATTCAGCAACGATGGAAAGCGCCGTGGCCTAAAAAATTCTTAAGGTCATCGCAACCCTAGGAACATGTCAACCAGCTAGTAGGCTTTCGAATAGCCTCAAATTCATGTATCTAGGTCCGTGATTGACGAAGCGACCCCAAGCCAAACCTTCAGATCTCCATGAAATTCAGCAACGATGGAAAGCGCCGTGGCCTAAAAAATTCTTAAGGTCATCGCAACCCTAGGAAAATGTCAACCAGCTAGTAGGCTTTCGAATAGTAGGCTTTCGAATAGCCTCAAATTCATGTATCTAGGTCCGTGATTGACAAAGCGACCGCAAGCCAAACCTTCAGATCTCCATGAAATTCAGCAACGATGGAAAGCGCCGTGGCCTAAAAAATTCTTAAGGTCATCGCAACCCTAGGAAAATGTCAACCAGCTAGTAGGCTTTCGAATAGTAGGCTTTCGAATAGCCTCAAATTCATGTATCTAGGTCCGTGATTGACAAAGCGACCCCAAGCCAAACCTTCAGATCTCCATGAAATTCAGCAACGATGGAAAGCGCCGTGGCCTAAAAAATTCTTAAGGTCATCGCGACCCTAGGAACATGTCAACCAGCTAGTAGGCTTTCGAATAGCCTCAAATTCATGTATCTAGGTCCGTGATTGACAAAGCGACCCCAAGCCAAACCTTCAGATCTCCATGAAATTCAGCAACGATGGAAAGCGCCGTGGCCTAAAAAATTCTTAAGGTCATCGCAACCCCTGGAAAATGTCAACCAGCTAGTAGGCTTTCGAATAGCCTCAAATTCATGTATCTAGGTCCGTGATCGACAAAGCGACCCCAAGCCAAACCTTCAGATCTCCATGAAATTCAGCAACGATGGAAAGCGCCGTGGCCTAAAAAATTCTTAAGGTCATCGCAACCCTAGGAAAATGTCAACCAGCTAGTAGGCTTTCGAATAGCCTCAAATTCATGTATCTAGGTCCGTGATTGACAAAGCGACCCCAAGCCAAACCTTCAGATCTCCATGAAATTCAGCAACGATGGAAAGCGCCGTGGCCTAAAAAATTCTTAAGGTCATCGCAACCCTAGGAAAATGTCAACCAGCTAGTAGGCTTTCGAATAGCCTCAAATTCATGTATCTAGGTCCGTGATTGACAAAGCGACCCCAAGCCAAACCTTCAGATCTCCATGAAATTCAGCAACGATGGAAAGCGCCGTGGCCTAAAAAATTCTTAAGGTCATCGCAACCCTAGGAAAATGTCAACCAGCTAGTAGGCTTTCGAATAGCCTCAAATTCATGTATCTAGGTCCGTGATTGACAAAGCGACCCCAAGCCAAACCTTCAGATCTCCATGAAATTCAGCAACGATGGAAAGTGCCGTGGCCTAAAAAATTCTTAAGGTCATCGCAACCCTAGGAAAATGTCAACCAGCTAGTAGGCTTTCGAATAGCCTCAAATTCATGTATCTAGGTCCGTGATTGACAAAGCGACCCCAAGCCAAACCTTCAGATCTCCATGAAATTCAGCAACGATGGAAAGCGCCGTGGCCTAAAAAATTCTTAAGGTCATCGCAACCCTAGGAACATGTCAACCAGCTAGTAGGCTTTCGAATAGCCTCAAATTCATGTATCTAGGTCCGTGATTGACAAAGCGACCCCAAGCCAAACCTTCAGATCTCCATGAAATTCAGCAACGGTGGAAAGCGCCGTGGCCTAAAAAATTCTTAAGGTCATCGCAACCCTTGGAAAATGTCAACCAGCTAGTAGGCTTTCGAATAGCCTCAAATTCATGTATCTAGGTCCGTGATTGACAAAGCGACCCCAAGCCAAACCTTCAGATCTCCATGAAATTTAGCAACGGTGGAAAGCGCCGTGGCCTAAAAAATTCTTAAGGTCATCGCAACCCTAGGAACATGTCAACCAGCTAGTAGGCTTTCGAATAGCCTCAAATTCATGTATCTAGGTCCGTGATTGACAAAGCGACCCCAAGCCAAACCTTCAGATCTCCATGAAATTTAGCAACGGTGGAAAGCGCCGTGGCCTAAAAAATTCTTAAGGTCATCGCAACCCTAGGAACATGTCAACCAGCTAGTAGGCTTTCGAATAGCCTCAAATTCATGTATCTAGGTCCGTGATTGACAAAGCGACCCTAAGCCAAACCTTCAGATCTCCATGAAATTCAGCAACGATGGAAAGCGCCGTGGCCTAAAAAATTCTTAAGGTCATCGCAACCCTAGGAAAATGTCAACCAGCTTATAGGCTTTCGAATAGCCTCAAATTCATGTATCTAGGTCCGTGATTGACAAAGCGACCCCAAGCCAAACCTTCAGATCTCCATGAAATTCAGCAACGATGGAAAGCGCCGTGGCCTAAAAAATTCTTAAGGTCATCGCAACCCTAGGAAAATGTCAACCAGCTAGTAGGCTTTCGAATAGCCTCAAATTCATGTATCTAGGTCCGTGATTGACAAAGCGACCCCAAGCCAAACCTTCAGATCTCCATGAAATTCAGCAACGATGGAAAGCGCCGTGGCCTAAAAAATTCTTAAGGTCATCGCAACCCTAGGAAAATGTCAACCAGCTAGTAGGCTTTCGAATAGCCTCAAATTCATGTATCTAGGTCCGTGATTGACAAAGCGACCCCAAGCCAAACCTTCAGATCTCCATGAAATTCAGCAACGATGGAAAGCGCCGTGGCCTAAAAAATTCTTAAGGTCATCGCAACCCTAGGAAAATGTCAACCAGCTAGTAGGCTTTCGAATAGCCTCAAATTCATGTATCTAGGTCCGTGATTGACAAAGCGACCCCAAGCCAAACCTTCAGATCTCCATGAAATTCAGCAACGGTGGAAAGCGCCGTGGCCTAAAAAATTCTTAAGGTCATCGCAACCCTAGGAAAATGTCAACCAGCTAGTAGGCTTTCGAATAGCCTCAAATTCATGTATCTAGGTCCGTGATTGACAAAGCGACCCCAAGCCGAACCTTTAGATCTCCATGAAATTCAGCAACGATGGAAAGCGCCGTGGCCTAAAAAATTCTTAAGGTCATCGCAACCCTTGGAAAATGTCAACCAGCTAGTAGGCTTTCGAATAGCCTCAAATTCATGTATCTAGGTCCGTGATTGACAAAGCGACCCCAAGCCAAACCTTCAGATCTCCATGAAATTCAGCAACGATGGAAAGCGCCGTGGCCTAAAAAATTCTTAAGGTCATCGCAACCCTAGGAAAATGTCAACCAGCTAGTAGGCTTTCGAATAGCCTCAAATTCATGTATCTAGGTCCGTGATTGACAAAGCGACCCCAAGCCAAACCTTCAGATCTCCATGAAATTCAGCAACGGTGGAAAGCGCCGTGGCCTAAAAAATTCTTAAGGTCATCGCAACCCTAGGAACATGTCAACCAGCTAGTAGGCTTTCGAATAGCCTCAAATTCATGTATCTAGGTCCGTGATTGACAAAGCGACCCCAAGCCAAACCTTCAGATCTCCATGAAATTCAGCAACGGTGGAAAGCGCCGTGGCCTAAAAAATTCTTAAGGTCATCGCAACCCCTGGAAAATGTCAACCAGCTAGTAGGCTTTCGAATAGCCTCAAATTCATGTATCTAGGTCCGTGATTGACAAAGCGACCCCAAGCCAAACCTTCAGATCTCCATGAAATTCAGCAACGATGGAAAGCGCCGTGGCCTAAAAAATTCTTAAGGTCATCGCAACCCTTGGAAAATGTCAACCAGCTAGTAGGCTTTCGAATAGCCTCAAATTCATGTAAATAGGTCCGTGATTGACAAAGCGACCCCAAGCCAAACCTTCAGATCTCCATGAAATTCAGCAACGATGGAAAGCGCCGTGGCCTAAAAAATTCTTAAGGTCATCGCAACCCTTGGAAAATGTCAACCAGCTAGTAGGCTTTCGAATAGCCTCAAATTCATGTATCTAGGTCCGTGATTGACAAAGTATCTAGGTCCGTGATTGACAAAGCGACCCCAAGCCAAACCTTCAGATCTCCATAAGGTTTGGCTTGGGGTCGCTTTGTCAATCACGGACCTAGATACATGAATTTGAGGCTATTCGAAAGCCTACTAGCTGGTTGACATGTTCCTAGGGTTGCGATGACCTTAAGAATTTTTTAGGCCACGGCGCTTTCCATCGTTGCTGAATTTCATGGAGATCTGAAGGTTTGGCTTGGGGTCGCTTTGTCAATCACGGACCTAGATACATGAATTTGAGGCTATTCGAAAGCCTACTAGCTGGTTGACATGTTCCTAGGGTTGCGATGACCTTAAGAATTTTTTAGGCCACGGCGCTTTCCATCGTTGCTGAATTTCATGGAGATCTGAAGGTTTGGCTTGGGGTCGCTTTGTCAATCACGGACCTAGATACATGAATTTGAGGCTATTCGAAAGCCTACTAGCTGGTTGACATTTTCCTAGGGTTGCGATGACCTTAAGAATTTTTTAGGCCACGGCGCTTTCCATCGTTGCTGAATTTCATGGAGATCTGAAGGTTTGGCTTGGGGTCGCTTTGTCAATCACGGACCTAGATACATGAATTTGAGGCTATTCGAAAGCCTACTAGCTGGTTGACATTTTCCAAGGGTTGCGATGACCTTAAGAATTTTTTAGGCCACGGCGCTTTCCATCGTTGCTGAATTTCATGGAGATCTGAAGGTTTGGCTTGGGGTCGCTTTGTCAATCACGGACCTAGATACATGAATTTGAGGCTATTCGAAAGCCTACTAGCTGGTTGACATGTTCCTAGGGTTGCGATGACCTTAAGAATTTTTTAGGCCACGGCGCTTTCCATCGTTGCTGAATTTCATGGAGATCTGAAGGTTTGGCTTGGGGTCGCTTTGTCAATCACGGACCTAGATACATGAATTTGAGGCTATTCGAAAGCCTACTAGCTGGTTGACATGTTCCTAGGGTTGCGATGACCTTAAGAATTTTTTAGGCCACGGCGCTTTCCATCGTTGCTGAATTTCATGGAGATCTGAAGGTTTGGCTTGGGGTCGCTTTGTCAATCACGGACCTAGATACATGAATTTGAGGGACCGAGGGAATGAAGACTTCTGTTGTTGTGCTGCGTTCTGTCTCCATTTTCAACACCTTCTGGTCATGCCTTCCGTCTTCCGAGCTTCTCGCAACGAAACTCATTGGACCTGGGCATTTTTAAGCTGTTTTCCGCGAATTTGTGTCATCTTTTTCGTTGACATCTCTCCTTGCTGTCGTTTCGTTCGTCGCCGGCGAAAAATGTTGAGTTACTTCGTCGTAGATCGTCGGGCGATACTTTTTGCATGGAGATTTGTTGCTGGGGGAGCCAAACTGAAGACGCCTTCTTCTTCCTCTACTTCTCTTGTGTGTCTCATCGCCGTCGCTGTTCACTGACATTGCTTCGGCATTTTTAGCATGAATCTGTCTTCTTTGACGTCTCTCGTCGCTGCTTCCGTTCACCAGAGCTTCTCGCAACGAAAACTCTTCGGACTGATGGAATTGCCATGTATTTTCGTGCGAAATTGCAGCTGGTACTCGTTGACGTGTCTCCTTGATGATGTTGTTCGTGTTACCAGTGCCAAAAATCAATAATTGCGCTGTTATCGATCGATGGGCAGCACTTTTGCAGGTAGACAAGTCGTTGGAGAGCCAAAATGACGAAGACGTTCGAGCAAATGCTGTGGGAATCGATTCCTTCTCTTCGCCGCCGCTTGACATCGCGTCGGCTCACTTGAAAAAAAAATTTTTCACCGGTTTTGGACGATGATTCACTCGCTACGAGTTCTTTTTCGGATTGATTCGCTAATCTCCTCGCAACGGAAACTCGCAAAAACCCTACTCCGGTCGATGCACCATGTCGCGCCGTGGTTATTTACTGGCTCACACGCGAAAGCCAGGATCTGCGCGAGTGAATGATTGGTGGTGAACTGAGTGCCTCTGAAGGGCTTGACGATGTGTGTAGACACCTCAGGCTTCGCAACAGCCGTTGGTGAGTGTGGTTCAGTGGTGTTTCGTTGGTGGTAGAATAGATAGAGTAGTGAATATTGTGCACTGCTTTATTAGTAGAACAGGCTGGGGACAGATGAGACGAGAGAGCGGTGACGGGTCACCGTTCTCGATGGGGGAAAAGAAGGGAAGTGAGTAGTGAGGGAAGTGAAAGGTGAAGTGAAGTGAAGTGAAAGTGAATGGGGGAATTTTAGGAACAACTAATTATTGCGAAATCGTTCCGCGTTTGAACGCGTTTGGCGGGAAGTCCGGTGGCGCGCACTTGCATTGTCGACGCGGGTGATCCTCGCGGGAGAAGTTTGGTGAAGTGAGTCTGCTTTACCATCGATTCCGTGGGAATTGCTTGGGGAAATGAACGAAAGGAAGTTGTAGAATATTATAGCGAATATTTGAGAGATAATGAGAACCGTCGCGTACATAAGGCGTATTATGGGCGCGACACTGGGGGCGGGAAGGGAGCTACTTTTGGGCCAAAAGTAGTGATATAGCTTTGCCTCCAGTTGTCTCGAAAATGTTCGCGTCCATTCCGTTCTTTCCGTGGCGATGGGAATGAATGTATAGCAGAGTGCTTGCTCGCAACGCATGCACTCGCCTGAACGATGACCAAAAGCAAAAGGTCGTGCCAATCGCCGAGCGATGGGCGCGACAATCACGGACCTAGATACATGAATTTGAGGCTATTCGAAAGCCTACTATTCGAAAGCCTACTAGCTGGTTGACATTTTCCTAGGGTTGCGATGACCTTAAGAATTTTTTAGGCCACGGCGCTTTCCACCGTTGCTGAATTTCATGGAGATCTGAAGGTTTGGCTTGGGGTCGCTTTGTCAATCACGGACCTAGATACATGAATTTGAGGCTATTCGAAAGCCTACTAGCTGGTTGACATGTTCCTAGGGTTGCGATGACCTTAAGAATTTTTTAGGCCACGGCGCTTTCCATCGTTGCTGAATTTCATGGAGATCTGAAGGTTTGGCTTGGGGTCGCTTTGTCAATCACGGACCTAGATACATGAATTTGAGGCTATTCGAAAGCCTACTAGCTGGTTGACATTTTCCAGGGGTTGCGATGACCTTAAGAATTTTTTAGGCCACGACGCTTTCCATCGTTGCTGAATTTCATGGAGATCTGAAGGTTTGGCTTGGGGTTGCTTTGTCAATCACGGACCTAGATACATGAATTTGAGGCTATTCGAAAGCCTACTAGCTGGTTGACATTTTCCAGGGGTTGCGATGACCTTAAGAATTTTTTAGGCCACGGCGCTTTCCATCGTTGCTGAATTTCATGGAGATCTGAAGGTTTGGCTTGGGGTCGCTTTGTCAATCACGGACCTAGATACATGAATTTGAGGCTATTCGAAAGCCTACTAGCTGGTTGACATTTTCCAGGGGTTGCGATGACCTTAAGAATTTTTTAGGCCACGGCGCTTTCCATCGTTGCTGAATTTCATGGAGATCTGAAGGTTTGGCTTGGGGTTGCTTTGTCAATCACGGACCTAGATACATGAATTTGAGGCTATTCGAAAGCCTACTAGCTGGTTGACATTTTCCAGGGGTTGCGATGACCTTAAGAATTTTTTAGGCCACGGCGCTTTCCATCGTTGCTGAATTTCATGGAGATCTGAAGGTTTGGCTTGGGGTCGCTTTGTCAATCACGGACCTAGATACATGAATTTGAGGCTATTCGAAAGCCTACTAGCTGGTTGACATTTTCCAGGGGTTGCGATGACCTTAAGAATTTTTTAGGCCACGACGCTTTCCATCGTTGCTGAATTTCATGGAGATCTGAAGGTTTGGCTTGGGGTTGCTTTGTCAATCACGGACCTAGATACATGAATTTGAGGCTATTCGAAAGCCTACTAGCTGGTTGACATTTTCCAGGGGTTGCGATGACCTTAAGAATTTTTTAGGCCACGGCGCTTTCCACCGTTGCTGAATTTCATGGAGATCTGAAGGTTTGGCTTGGGGTCGCTTTGTCAATCACGGACCTAGCCATGAAATTCAGCAACGGTGGAAAGCGCCGTGGCCTAAAAAATTCTTAAGGTCATCGCAACCCTAGGAAAATGTCAACCAGCTAGTAGGCTTTCGAATAGCCTCAAATTCATGTATCTAGGTCCGTGATTGACAAAGCGACCCCAAGCCAAACCTTTAGATCTCCATGAAATTCAGCAACGATGGAAAGCGCCGTGGCCTAAAAAATTCTTAAGGTCATCGCAACCCTAGGAAAATGTCAACCAGCTAGTAGGCTTTCGAATAGCCTCAAATTCATGTATCTAGGTCCGTGATTGACAAAGCGACCCCAAGCCAAACCTTCAGATCTCCATGAAATTCAGCAACGATGGAAAGCGCCGTGGCCTAAAAAATTCTTAAGGTCATCGCAACCCTAGGAAAATGTCAACCAGCTAGTAGGCTTTCGAATAGCCTCAAATTCATGTATCTAGGTCCGTGATTGACAAAGCGACCCCAAGCCAAACCTTCAGATCTCCATGAAATTCAGCAACGATGGAAAGCGCCGTGGCCTAAAAAATTCTTAAGGTCATCGCAACCCTAGGAAAATGTCAACCAGCTAGTAGGCTTTCGAATAGCCTCAAATTCATGTATCTAGGTCCGTGATTGACAAAGCGACCCCAAGCCAAACCTTCAGATCTCCATGAAATTCAGCAACGATGGAAAGCGCCGTGGCCTAAAAAATTCTTAAGGTCATCGCAACCCTAGGAAAATGTCAACCAGCTAGTAGGCTTTCGAATAGCCTCAAATTCATGTCTAGGTCCGTGATTGACAAAGCGACCCCAAGCCAAACCTTCAGATCTCCATGAAATTCAGCAACGGTGGAAAGCGCCGTGGCCTAAAAAATTCTTAAGGTCATCGCAACCCTTGGAAAATGTCAACCAGCTAGTAGGCTTTCGAATAGCCTCAAATTCATGTATCTAGGTCCGTGATTGACAAAGCGACCCCAAGCCAAACCTTCAGATCTCCATGAAATTCAGCAACGATGGAAAGCGCCGTGGCCTAAAAAATTCTTAAGGTCATCGCAACCCTAGGAAAATGTCAACCAGCTGGTAGGCTTTCGAATAGCATCAAATTCATGTATCTAGGTCCGTGATTGACAAAGCGACCCCAAGCCAAACCTTCAAATCTCCATGAAATTCAGCAACGATGGAAAGCGCCGTGGCCTAAAAAATTCTTTAGGTCATAGCAACCCTAGGAACATGTCAACCAGCTAGTAGGCTTTCGAATAGCCTCAAATTCATGTATCTAGGTCCGTGATTGACAAAGCGACCCCAAGCCAAACCTTCAGATCTCCATGAAATTCAGCAACGGTGGAAAGCGCCGTGGCCTAAAAAATTCTTAAGGTCATCGCAACCCCTGGAAAATGTCAACCAGCTAGTAGGCTTTCGAATAGCCTCAAATTCATGTATCTAGGTCCGTGATTGACAAAGCGACCCCAAGCCAAACCTTCAGATCTCCATGAAATTCAGCAACGATGGAAAGCGCCGTGGCCTAAAAAATTCTTAAGGTCATCGCAACCCCTGGAAAATGTCAACCAGCTAGTAGGCTTTCGAATAGCCTCAAATTCATGTATCTAGGTCCGTGATTGACAAAGCGACCCCAAGCCAAACCTTCAGATCTCCATGAAATTCAGCAACGGTGGAAAGCGCCGTGGCCTAAAAAATTCTTAAGGTCATCGCAACCCCTGGAAAATGTCAACCAGCTAGTAGGCTTTCGAATAGCCTCAAATTCATGTATCTAGGTCCGTGATTGACAAAGCGACCCCAAGCCAAACCTTCAGATCTCCATGAAATTCAGCAACGATGGAAAGCGCCGTGGCCTAAAAAATTCTTAAGGTCATCGCAACCCCTGGAAAATGTCAACCAGCTAGTAGGCTTTCGAATAGCCTCAAATTCATGTATCTAGGTCCGTGATTGACAAAGCGACCCCAAGCCAAACCTTCAGATCTCCATGAAATTCAGCAACGGTGGAAAGCGCCGTGGCCTAAAAAATTCGGCTCTTTCCCAGAAAAAAGGTCCTTTGCATTCTCAGAGGTCCTTTGTAAAAATAAAGGTCCTTTAGTCAAAATAGAGGTCCTTTGGCTATTAAAACGGTCCTTTGGTCAAAATAAAGGTCCATTGAGAAATATAACGGTACTTTGAGAAATAAACGGGTCCTTTGGGAAATAAAAAGGTCCTTTGAATAATATAACGGTCCTTTGTGAAATAAACGGGTCCTTTGAGAAGTAAACGAGTTCTTTGAAAATCTTTTGAAATGGTTTCAGAAGTTTGGGTGACACAAATTTGACAATTGAATGGTCCCGAATGCAATAGAGGTCATAACCGCAAGAAATGGTTCCAAGAATTCGTCATTCAGTAAATATTTTGGTAGCGTTTCCTTTTTCTTAGGCTTAGGCAAAGGCCTCAGAAACATTATAATTCCGAAAAATATACTTTTAGATGAATTTTAGCTTCCAATTTGTTATTAAGACTTCTGTGGCGTTGCCTAAGCCTGAAAATATAAAGGGAAGTATAATGGCTTGAGAAAATTCTTTGCGGTTGGGGCCATTTTTTGCCGATATTTTTCTAAGGACCGTTATATTTCCAAAGGACCATTTTAATAGCCAAAGGACCTCTATTTTACTCAAAAGGACCATTATATTTCTTGAAAGGACCTCTATCTTGCCGAAGGACCTGTTTATTTCTTCAAAGGACCTTTTAGTTTCGCGAAGGACCTCTTTATTTCCAAAGGACCTTTTTTCTGGTACAGAGCCAAAAATTCTTAAGGTCATCGCAACCCTAGGAACATGTCAACCAGCTAGTAGGCTTTCGAATAGCCTCAAATTCATGTATCTAGGTCCGTGATTGACAAAGCGACCCCAAGCCAAACCTTCAGATCTCCATGAAATTCAGCAACGATGGAAAGCGCCGTGGCCTAAAAAATTCTTAAGGTCATCGCAACCCCTGGAAAATGTCAACCAGCTAGTAGGCTTTCGAATAGCCTCAAATTCATGTATCTAGGTCCGTGATTGACAAAGGTTGCGATGACCTTAAGAATTTTTTAGGCCACGGCGCTTTCCATCGTTGCTGAATTTCATGGAGATCTGAAGGTTTGGCTTGGGGTCGCTTTGTCAATCACGGACCTAGATACATGAATTTGAGGCTATTCGAAAGCCTACTCCTAGGAAAATGTCAACCAGCTAGTAGGCTTCCGAATAGCCTCAAATTCATGTATCTAGGTCCGTGATTGACAAAGCGACCCCAAGCCAAACCTTCAGATCTCCATGAAATTTAGCAACGATGGAAAGCGCCGTGGCCTAAAAAATTCTTAAGGTCATCGCAACCCTTGGAAAATGTCAACCAGCTAGTAGGCTTTCGAATAGCCTCAAATTCATGTATCTAGGTCCGTGATTGACAAAGCGACCCCAAGCCAAACCTTCAGATCTCCATGAAATTCAGCAACGGTGGAAAGCGCCGTGGCCTAAAAAATTCTTAAGGTCATCGCAACCCTAGGAACATGTCAACCAGCTAGTAGGCTTTCGAATAGCCTCAAATTCATGTATCTAGGTCCGTGATTGACAAAGCGACCCCAAGCCAAACCTTCAGATCTCCATGAAATTCAGCAACGATGGAAAGCGCCGTGGCCTAAAAAATTCTTAAGGTCATCGCAACCCTAGGAAAATGTCAACCAGCTAGTAGGCTTTCGAATAGCCTCAAATTCATGTATCTAGGTCCGTGATTGACAAAGCGACCCCAAGCCAAACCTTCAGATCTCCATGAAATTCAGCAACGATGGAAAGCGCCGTGGCCTAAAAAATTCTTAAGGTCATCGCAACCCTAGGAAAATGTCAACCAGCTAGTAGGCTTTCGAATAGCCTCAAATTCATGTATCTAGGTCCGTGATTGACAAAGCGACCCCAAGCCAAACACTCAGATCTCCATGAAATTCAGCAACAATGGAAAGCGCCGTGGCCTAAAAAATTCTTAAGGTCATCGCAACCCTAGGAAAATGTCAACCAGCTAGTAGGCTTTCGAATAGCCTCAAATTCATGTATCTAGGTCCGTGATTGACAAAGCGACCCCAAGCCAAACCTTCAGATCTCCATGAAATTCAGCAACGATGGAAAGCGCCGTGGCCTAAAAAATTCTTAAGGTCATCGCAACCCTAGGAAAATGTCAACCAGCTAGTAGGCTTTCGAATAGCCTCAAATTCATGTATCTAGGTCCGTGATTGACAAAGCGACCCCAAGCCAAACCTTCAGATCTCCATGAAATTCAGCAACGGTGGAAAGCGCCGTGGCCTAAAAAATTCTTAAGGTCATCGCAACCCTAGGAAAATGTCAACCAGCTAGTAGGCTTTCGAATAGCCTCAAATTCATGTATCTAGGTCCGTGATTGACAAAGCGACCCCAAGCCAAACCTTTAGATCTCCATGAAATTCAGCAACGATGGAAAGCGCCGTGGCCTAAAAAATTCTTAAGGTCATCGCAACCCTTGGAAAATGTCAACCAGCTAGTAGGCTTTCGAATAGCCTCAAATTCATGTATCTAGGTCCGTGATTGACAAAGCGACCCCAAGCCAAACCTTCAGATCTTCATGAAATTCAGCAACGATGGAAAGCGCCGTGGCCTAAAAAATTCTTAAGGTCATCGCAACCCTAGGAAAATGTCAACCAGCTAGTAGGCTTTCGAATAGCCTCAAATTCATGTATCTAGGTCCGTGATTGACAAAGCGACCCCAAGCCAAACCTTCAGATCTCCATGAAATTCAGCAACGGTGGAAAGCGCCGTGGCCTAAAAAATTCTTAAGGTCATCGCAACCCTAGGAAAATGTCAACCAGCTAGTAGGCTTTCGAATAGCCTCAAATTCATGTATCTAGGTCCGTGATTGACAAAGCGACCCCAAGCCAAACCTTCAGATCTCCATGAAATTCAGCAACGATGGAAAGCGCCGTGGCCTAAAAAATTCTTAAGGTCATCGCAACCCTAGGAACATTTCAACCAGCTAGTAGGCTTTCGAATAGCCTCAAATTCATGTATCTAGGTCCGTGATTGACAAAGCGACCCCAAGCCAAACCTTCAGATCTCCATGAAATTCAGCAACGATGGAAAGCGCCGTGGCCTAAAAAATTCTTAAGGTCATCGCAACCCTAGGAACATGTCAACCAGCTAGTAGGCTTTCGAATAGCCTCAAATTCATGTATCTAGGTCCGTGATTGACAAAGCGACCCCAAGCCAAACCTTCAGATCTCCATGAAATTCAGCAACGGTGGAAAGCGCCGTGGCCTAAAAAATTCTTAAGGTCATCGCAACCCTAGGAAAATGTCAACCAGCTAGTAGGCTTTCGAATAGCCTCAAATTCATGTATCTAGGTCCGTGATTGACAAAGCGACCCCAAGCCAAACCTTCAGATCTCCATGAAATTCAGCAACGATGGAAAGCGCCGTGGCCTAAAAAATTCTTAAGGTCATCGCAACCCTAGGAACATGTCAACCAGCTAGTAGGCTTTCGAATAGCCTCAAATTCATGTATCTAGGTCCGTGATTGACAAAGCGACCCCAAGCCAAACCTTCAGATCTCCATGAAATTCAGCAACGGTGGAAAGCGCCGTGGCCTCAAAAATTCTTAAGGTCATCGCAACCCTTGGAACATGTCCACCAGCTAGTAGGCTTTCGAATAGCCTCAAATTCATGTATCTAGGTCCGTGATTGACGAAGCGACCCCAAGCCAAACCTTCAGATCTCCATGAAATTCAGCAACGATGGAAAGCGCCGTGGCCTAAAAAATTCTTAAGGTCATCGCAACCCTAGGAAAATGTCAACCAGCTAGTAGGCTTTCGAATAGTAGGCTTTCGAATAGCCTCAAATTCATGTATCTAGGTCCGTGATTGACAAAGCGACCGCAAGCCAAACCTTCAGATCTCCATGAAATTCAGCAACGGTGGAAAGCGCCGTGGCCTAAAAAATTCTTAAGGTCATCGCAACCCTAGGAAAATGTCAACCAGCTAGTAGGCTTTCGAATAGCCTCAAATTCATGTATCTAGGTCCGTGATTGACAAAGCGACCCCAAGCCAAACCTTCAGATCTCCATGAAATTCAGCAACGGTGGAAAGCGCCGTGGCCTAAAAAATTCTTAAGGTCATCGCAACCCTAGGAAAATGTCAACCAGCTAGTAGGCTTTCGAATAGCCTCAAATTCATGTATCTAGGTCCGTGATTGACAAAGCGACCCCAAGCCAAACCTTCAGATCTCCATGAAATTCAGCAACGATGGAAAGCGCCGTGGCCTAAAAAATTCTTAAGGTCATCGCAACCCTAGGAACATGTCAACCAGCTAGTAGGCTTTCGAATAGCCTCAAATTCATGTATCTAGGTCCGTGATTGACAAAGCGACCCCAAGCCAAACCTTCAGATCTCCATGAAATTCAGCAACGGTGGAAAGCGCCGTGGCCTAAAAAATTCTTAAGGTCATCGCAACCCTTGGAACATGTCCACCAGCTAGTAGGCTTTCGAATAGCCTCAAATTCATGTATCTAGGTCCGTGATTGACGAAGCGACCCCAAGCCAAACCTTCAGATCTCCATGAAATTCAGCAACGATGGAAAGCGCCGTGGCCTAAAAAATTCTTAAGGTCATCGCAACCCTAGGAAAATGTCAACCAGCTAGTAGGCTTTCGAATAGTAGGCTTTCGAATAGCCTCAAATTCATGTATCTAGGTCCGTGATTGACAAAGCGACCGCAAGCCAAACCTTCAGATCTCCATGAAATTCAGCAACGGTGGAAAGCGCCGTGGCCTAAAAAATTCTTAAGGTCATCGCAACCCTAGGAAAATGTCAACCAGCTAGTAGGCTTTCGAATAGCCTCAAATTCATGTATCTAGGTCCGTGATTGACAAAGCGACCCCAAGCCAAACCTTCAGATCTCCATGAAATTCAGCAACGGTGGAAAGCGCCGTGGCCTAAAAAATTCTTAAGGTCATCGCAACCCTAGGAAAATGTCAACCAGCTAGTAGGCTTTCGAATAGCCTCAAATTCATGTATCTAGGTCCGTGATTGACAAAGCGACCCCAAGCCAAACCTTCAGATCTCCATGAAATTCAGCAACGATGGAAAGCGCCGTGGCCTAAAAAATTCTTAAGGTCATCGCAACCCTAGGAACATGTCAACCAGCTAGTAGGCTTTTGAATAGCCTCAAATTCATGTATCTAGGTCCGTGATTGACAAAGCGACCCCAAGCCAAACCTTCAGATCTCCATGAAATTCAGCAACGGTGGAAAGCGCCGTGGCCTAAAAAATTCTTAAGGTCATCGCAACCCTTGGAACATGTCAACCAGCTAGTAGGCTTTCGAATAGCCTCAAATTCATGTATCTAGGTCCGTGATTGACAAAGCGACCCCAAGCCAAACCTTCAGATCTCCATGAAATTCAGCAACGATGGAAAGCGCCGTGGCCTAAAAAATTCTTAAGGTCATCGCAACCCTAGGAAAATGTCAACCAGCTAGTAGGCTTTCGAATAGTAGGCTTTCGAATAGCCTCAAATTCATGTATCTAGGTCCGTGATTGACAAAGCGACCCCAAGCCAAACCTTCAGATCTCCATGAAATTCAGCAACGATGGAAAGCGCCGTGGCCTAAAAAATTCTTAAGGTCATCGCGACCCTAGGAACATGTCAACCAGCTAGTAGGCTTTCGAATAGCCTCAAATTCATGTATCTAGGTCCGTGATTGACAAAGCGACCCCAAGCCAAACCTTCAGATCTCCATGAAATTCAGCAACGATGGAAAGCGCCGTGGCCTAAAAAATTCTTAAGGTCATCGCAACCCCTGGAAAATGTCAACCAGCTAGTAGGCTTTCGAATAGCCTCAAATTCATGTATCTAGGTCCGTGATTGACAAAGCGACCCCAAGCCAAACCTTCAGATCTCCATGAAATTCAGCAACGATGGAAAGCGCCGTGGCCTAAAAAATTCTTAAGGTCATCGCAACCCTAGGAAAATGTCAACCAGCTAGTAGGCTTTCGAATAGCCTCAAATTCATGTATCTAGGTCCGTGATTGACAAAGCGACCCCAAGCCAAACCTTCAGATCTCCATGAAATTCAGCAACGATGGAAAGCGCCGTGGCCTAAAAAATTCTTAAGGTCATCGCAACCCTAGGAACATGTCAACCAGCTAGTAGGCTTTCGAATAGCCTCAAATTCATGTATCTAGGTCCGTGATTGACAAAGCGACCCCAAGCCAAACCTTCAGATCTCCATGAAATTCAGCAACGGTGGAAAGCGCCGTGGCCTAAAAAATTCTTAAGGTCATCGCAACCCTTGGAACATGTCCACCAGCTAGTAGGCTTTCGAATAGCCTCAAATTCATGTATCTAGGTCCGTGATTGACGAAGCGACCCCAAGCCAAACCTTCAGATCTCCATGAAATTCAGCAACGATGGAAAGCGCCGTGGCCTAAAAAATTCTTAAGGTCATCGCAACCCTAGGAACATGTCCACCAGCTAGTAGGCTTTCGAATAGCCTCAAATTCATGTATCTAGGTCCGTGATTGACAAAGCGACCCCAAGCCAAACCTTCAGATCTCCATGAAATTCAGCAACGATGGAAAGCGCCGTGGCCTAAAAAATTCTTAAGGTCATCGCAACCCTAGGAACATGTCAACCAGCTAGTAGGCTTTCGAATAGCCTCAAATTCATGTATCTAGGTCCGTGATTGACGAAGCGACCCCAAGCCAAACCTTCAGATCTCCATGAAATTCAGCAACGATGGAAAGCGCCGTGGCCTAAAAAATTCTTAAGGTCATCGCAACCCTAGGAAAATGTCAACCAGCTAGTAGGCTTTCGAATAGTAGGCTTTCGAATAGCCTCAAATTCATGTATCTAGGTCCGTGATTGACAAAGCGACCGCAAGCCAAACCTTCAGATCTCCATGAAATTCAGCAACGATGGAAAGCGCCGTGGCCTAAAAAATTCTTAAGGTCATCGCAACCCTAGGAAAATGTCAACCAGCTAGTAGGCTTTCGAATAGTAGGCTTTCGAATAGCCTCAAATTCATGTATCTAGGTCCGTGATTGACAAAGCGACCCCAAGCCAAACCTTCAGATCTCCATGAAATTCAGCAACGATGGAAAGCGCCGTGGCCTAAAAAATTCTTAAGGTCATCGCGACCCTAGGAACATGTCAACCAGCTAGTAGGCTTTCGAATAGCCTCAAATTCATGTATCTAGGTCCGTGATTGACAAAGCGACCCCAAGCCAAACCTTCAGATCTCCATGAAATTCAGCAACGATGGAAAGCGCCGTGGCCTAAAAAATTCTTAAGGTCATCGCAACCCCTGGAAAATGTCAACCAGCTAGTAGGCTTTCGAATAGCCTCAAATTCATGTATCTAGGTCCGTGATCGACAAAGCGACCCCAAGCCAAACCTTCAGATCTCCATGAAATTCAGCAACGATGGAAAGCGCCGTGGCCTAAAAAATTCTTAAGGTCATCGCAACCCTAGGAAAATGTCAACCAGCTAGTAGGCTTTCGAATAGCCTCAAATTCATGTATCTAGGTCCGTGATTGACAAAGCGACCCCAAGCCAAACCTTCAGATCTCCATGAAATTCAGCAACGATGGAAAGCGCCGTGGCCTAAAAAATTCTTAAGGTCATCGCAACCCTAGGAAAATGTCAACCAGCTAGTAGGCTTTCGAATAGCCTCAAATTCATGTATCTAGGTCCGTGATTGACAAAGCGACCCCAAGCCAAACCTTCAGATCTCCATGAAATTCAGCAACGATGGAAAGCGCCGTGGCCTAAAAAATTCTTAAGGTCATCGCAACCCTAGGAAAATGTCAACCAGCTAGTAGGCTTTCGAATAGCCTCAAATTCATGTATCTAGGTCCGTGATTGACAAAGCGACCCCAAGCCAAACCTTCAGATCTCCATGAAATTCAGCAACGATGGAAAGTGCCGTGGCCTAAAAAATTCTTAAGGTCATCGCAACCCTAGGAAAATGTCAACCAGCTAGTAGGCTTTCGAATAGCCTCAAATTCATGTATCTAGGTCCGTGATTGACAAAGCGACCCCAAGCCAAACCTTCAGATCTCCATGAAATTCAGCAACGATGGAAAGCGCCGTGGCCTAAAAAATTCTTAAGGTCATCGCAACCCTAGGAACATGTCAACCAGCTAGTAGGCTTTCGAATAGCCTCAAATTCATGTATCTAGGTCCGTGATTGACAAAGCGACCCCAAGCCAAACCTTCAGATCTCCATGAAATTCAGCAACGGTGGAAAGCGCCGTGGCCTAAAAAATTCTTAAGGTCATCGCAACCCTTGGAAAATGTCAACCAGCTAGTAGGCTTTCGAATAGCCTCAAATTCATGTATCTAGGTCCGTGATTGACAAAGCGACCCCAAGCCAAACCTTCAGATCTCCATGAAATTTAGCAACGGTGGAAAGCGCCGTGGCCTAAAAAATTCTTAAGGTCATCGCAACCCTAGGAACATGTCAACCAGCTAGTAGGCTTTCGAATAGCCTCAAATTCATGTATCTAGGTCCGTGATTGACAAAGCGACCCCAAGCCAAACCTTCAGATCTCCATGAAATTTAGCAACGGTGGAAAGCGCCGTGGCCTAAAAAATTCTTAAGGTCATCGCAACCCTAGGAACATGTCAACCAGCTAGTAGGCTTTCGAATAGCCTCAAATTCATGTATCTAGGTCCGTGATTGACAAAGCGACCCTAAGCCAAACCTTCAGATCTCCATGAAATTCAGCAACGATGGAAAGCGCCGTGGCCTAAAAAATTCTTAAGGTCATCGCAACCCTAGGAAAATGTCAACCAGCTTATAGGCTTTCGAATAGCCTCAAATTCATGTATCTAGGTCCGTGATTGACAAAGCGACCCCAAGCCAAACCTTCAGATCTCCATGAAATTCAGCAACGATGGAAAGCGCCGTGGCCTAAAAAATTCTTAAGGTCATCGCAACCCTAGGAAAATGTCAACCAGCTAGTAGGCTTTCGAATAGCCTCAAATTCATGTATCTAGGTCCGTGATTGACAAAGCGACCCCAAGCCAAACCTTCAGATCTCCATGAAATTCAGCAACGATGGAAAGCGCCGTGGCCTAAAAAATTCTTAAGGTCATCGCAACCCTAGGAAAATGTCAACCAGCTAGTAGGCTTTCGAATAGCCTCAAATTCATGTATCTAGGTCCGTGATTGACAAAGCGACCCCAAGCCAAACCTTCAGATCTCCATGAAATTCAGCAACGATGGAAAGCGCCGTGGCCTAAAAAATTCTTAAGGTCATCGCAACCCTAGGAAAATGTCAACCAGCTAGTAGGCTTTCGAATAGCCTCAAATTCATGTATCTAGGTCCGTGATTGACAAAGCGACCCCAAGCCAAACCTTCAGATCTCCATGAAATTCAGCAACGGTGGAAAGCGCCGTGGCCTAAAAAATTCTTAAGGTCATCGCAACCCTAGGAAAATGTCAACCAGCTAGTAGGCTTTCGAATAGCCTCAAATTCATGTATCTAGGTCCGTGATTGACAAAGCGACCCCAAGCCGAACCTTTAGATCTCCATGAAATTCAGCAACGATGGAAAGCGCCGTGGCCTAAAAAATTCTTAAGGTCATCGCAACCCTTGGAAAATGTCAACCAGCTAGTAGGCTTTCGAATAGCCTCAAATTCATGTATCTAGGTCCGTGATTGACAAAGCGACCCCAAGCCAAACCTTCAGATCTCCATGAAATTCAGCAACGATGGAAAGCGCCGTGGCCTAAAAAATTCTTAAGGTCATCGCAACCCTAGGAAAATGTCAACCAGCTAGTAGGCTTTCGAATAGCCTCAAATTCATGTATCTAGGTCCGTGATTGACAAAGCGACCCCAAGCCAAACCTTCAGATCTCCATGAAATTCAGCAACGGTGGAAAGCGCCGTGGCCTAAAAAATTCTTAAGGTCATCGCAACCCTAGGAACATGTCAACCAGCTAGTAGGCTTTCGAATAGCCTCAAATTCATGTATCTAGGTCCGTGATTGACAAAGCGACCCCAAGCCAAACCTTCAGATCTCCATGAAATTCAGCAACGGTGGAAAGCGCCGTGGCCTAAAAAATTCTTAAGGTCATCGCAACCCCTGGAAAATGTCAACCAGCTAGTAGGCTTTCGAATAGCCTCAAATTCATGTATCTAGGTCCGTGATTGACAAAGCGACCCCAAGCCAAACCTTCAGATCTCCATGAAATTCAGCAACGATGGAAAGCGCCGTGGCCTAAAAAATTCTTAAGGTCATCGCAACCCTTGGAAAATGTCAACCAGCTAGTAGGCTTTCGAATAGCCTCAAATTCATGTAAATAGGTCCGTGATTGACAAAGCGACCCCAAGCCAAACCTTCAGATCTCCATGAAATTCAGCAACGATGGAAAGCGCCGTGGCCTAAAAAATTCTTAAGGTCATCGCAACCCTTGGAAAATGTCAACCAGCTAGTAGGCTTTCGAATAGCCTCAAATTCATGTATCTAGGTCCGTGATTGACAAAGTATCTAGGTCCGTGATTGACAAAGCGACCCCAAGCCAAACCTTCAGATCTCCATGCAATTCAGCAACGATGGAAAGCGCCGTGGCCTAAAAAATTCTTAAGGTCATCGCAACCCTAGGAAAATGTCAACCAGCTAGTAGGCTTTCAAATAGCCTCAAATTCATGTATCTAGGTCCGTGATTGACAAAGCGACCCCAAGCCAAACCTTCAGATCTCCATGAAATTCAGCAACGATGGAAAGCGCCGTGGCCTAAAAAATTCTTAAGGTCATCGCAACCCCTGGAAAATGTCAACCAGCTAGTAGGCTTTCGAATAGCCTCAAATTCATGTATCTAGGTCCGTGATTGACAAAGCGACCCCAAGCCAAACCTTCAGATCTCTCAACCAGCTAGTAGGCTTTCGAATAGCCTCAAATTCATGTATCTAGGTCCGTGATTGACAAAGCGACCCCAAGCCAAACCTTCAGATCTCCATGAAATTCAGCAACGATGGAAAGCGCCGTGGCCTAAAAAATTCTTAAGGTCATCGCAACCCTAGGAACATGTCAACCAGCTAGTAGGCTTTCGAATAGCCTCAAATTCATGTATCTAGGTCCGTGATTGACAAAGCGACCCCAAGCCAAACCTTCAGATCTCCATGAAATTCAGCAACGGTGGAAAGCGCCGTGGCCTAAAAAATTCTTAAGGTCATCGCAACCCTTGGAAAATGTCAACCAGCTAGTAGGCTTTCGAATAGCCTCAAATTCATGTATCTAGGTCCGTGATTGACAAAGCGACCCCAAGCCAAACCTTCAGATCTCCATGAAATTCAGCAACGGTGGAAAGCGCCGTGGCCTAAAAAATTCTTAAGGTCATCGCAACCCTTGGAAAATGTCAACCAGCTAGTAGGCTTTCGAATAGCCTCAAATTCATGTATCTAGGTCCGTGATTGACAAAGCGACCCCAAGCCAAACCTTCAGATCTCCATGAAATTCAGCAACGATGGAAAGCGCCGTGGCCTAAAAAATTCTTAAGGTCATCGCAACCCTAGGAAAATGTCAACCAGCTAGTAGGCTTTCGAATAGCCTCAAATTCATGTATCTAGGTCCGTGATTGACAAAGCGACCCCAAGCCAAACCTTCAGATCTCCATGAAATTCAGCAACGATGGAAAGCGCCGTGGCCTAAAAAATTCTTAAGGTCATCGCAACCCTAGGAAAATGTCAACCAGCTAGTAGGCTTTCGAATAGCCTCAAATTCATGTATCTAGGTCCGTGATTGACAAAGCGACCCCAAGCCAAACCTTCAGATCTCCATGAAATTCAGCAACGATGGAAAGCGCCGTGGCCTAAAAAATTCTTAAGGTCATCGCAACCCTAGGAAAATGTCAACCAGCTAGTAGGCTTTCGAATAGCCTCAAATTCATGTATCTAGGTCCGTGATTGACAAAGCGACCCCAAGCCAAACCTTCAGATCTCCATGAAATTCAGCAACGATGGAAAGCGCCGTGGCCTAAAAAATTCTTAAGGTCATCGCAACCCTAGGAAAATGTCAACCAGCTAGTAGGCTTTCGAATAGCCTCAAATTCATGTATCTAGGTCCGTGATTGACAAAGCGACCCCAAGCCAAACCTTCAGATCTCCATGAAATTCAGCAACGGTGGAAAGCGCCGTGGCCTAAAAAATTCTTAAGGTCATCGCAACCCTAGGAACATGTCAACCAGCTAGTAGGCTTTCGAATAGCCTCAAATTCATGTATCTAGGTCCGTGATTGACAAAGCGACCCCAAGCCAAACCTTCAGATCTCCATGAAATTCAGCAACGGTGGAAAGCGCCGTGGCCTAAAAAATTCTTAAGGTCATCGCAACCCCTGGAAAATGTCAACCAGCTAGTAGGCTTTCGAATAGCCTCAAATTCATGTATCTAGGTCCGTGATTGACAAAACGACCCCAAGCCAAACCTTCAGATCTCCATGAAATTCAGCAACGATGGAAAGCGCCGTGGCCTAAAAAATTCTTAAGGTCATCGCAACCCTTGGAAAATGTCAACCAGCTAGTAGGCTTTCGAATAGCCTCAAATTCATGTAAATAGGTCCGTGATTGACAAAGCGACCCCAAGCCAAACCTTCAGATCTCCATGAAATTCAGCAACGATGGAAAGCGCCGTGGCCTAAAAAATTCTTAAGGTCATCGCAACCCTTGGAAAATGTCAACCAGCTAGTAGGCTTTCGAATAGCCTCAAATTCATGTATCTAGGTCCGTGATTGACAAAGTATCTAGGTCCGTGATTGACAAAGCGACCCCAAGCCAAACCTTCAGATCTCCATGCAATTCAGCAACGATGGAAAGCGCCGTGGCCTAAAAAATTCTTAAGGTCATCGCAACCCTAGGAAAATGTCAACCAGCTAGTAGGCTTTCAAATAGCCTCAAATTCATGTATCTAGGTCCGTGATTGACAAAGCGACCCCAAGCCAAACCTTCAGATCTCCATGCAATTCAGCAACGATGGAAAGCGCCGTGGCCTAAAAAATTCTTAAGGTCATCGCAACCCTAGGAAAATGTCAACCAGCTAGTAGGCTTTCAAATAGCCTCAAATTCATGTATCTAGGTCCGTGATTGACAAAGCGACCCCAAGCCAAACCTTCAGATCTCCATGAAATTCAGCAACGATGGAAAGCGCCGTGGCCTAAAAAATTCTTAAGGTCATCGCAACCCCTGGAAAATGTCAACCAGCTAGTAGGCTTTCGAATAGCCTCAAATTCATGTATCTAGGTCCGTGATTGACAAAGCGACCCCAAGCCAAACCTTCAGATCTCCATGAAATTCAGCAACGATGGAAAGCGCCGTGGCCTAAAAAATTCTTAAGGTCATCGCAACCCTAGGAACATGTCAACCAGCTAGTAGGCTTTCGAATAGCCTCAAATTCATGTATCTAGGTCCGTGATTGACAAAGCGACCCCAAGCCAAACCTTCAGATCTCCATGAAATTCAGCAACGGTGGAAAGCGCCGTGGCCTAAAAAATTCTTAAGGTCATCGCAACCCCTGGAAAATGTCAACCAGCTAGTAGGCTTTCGAATAGCCTCAAATTCATGTATCTAGGTCCGTGATTGACAAAGCGACCCCAAGCCAAACCTTCAGATCTCCATGAAATTCAGCAACGATGGAAAGCGCCGTGGCCTAAAAAATTCTTAAGGTCATCGCAACCCTTGGAAAATGTCAACCAGCTAGTAGGCTTTCGAATAGCCTCAAATTCATGTAAATAGGTCCGTGATTGACAAAGCGACCCCAAGCCAAACCTTCAGATCTCCATGAAATTCAGCAACGATGGAAAGCGCCGTGGCCTAAAAAATTCTTAAGGTCATCGCAACCCTAGGAAAATGTCAACCAGCTAGTAGGCTTTCAAATAGCCTCAAATTCATGTATCTAGGTCCGTGATTGACAAAGCGACCCCAAGCCAAACCTTCAGATCTCCATGAAATTCAGCAACGATGGAAAGCGCCGTGGCCTAAAAAATTCTTAAGGTCATCGCAACCCCTGGAAAATGTCAACCAGCTAGTAGGCTTTCGAATAGCCTCAAATTCATGTATCTAGGTCCGTGATTGACAAAGCGACCCCAAGCCAAACCTTCAGATCTCTCAACCAGCTAGTAGGCTTTCGAATAGCCTCAAATTCATGTATCTAGGTCCGTGATTGACAAAGCGACCCCAAGCCAAACCTTCAGATCTCCATGAAATTCAGCAACGATGGAAAGCGCCGTGGCCTAAAAAATTCTTAAGGTCATCGCAACCCTAGGAACATGTCAACCAGCTAGTAGGCTTTCGAATAGCCTCAAATTCATGTATCTAGGTCCGTGATTGACAAAGCGACCCCAAGCCAAACCTTCAGATCTCCATGAAATTCAGCAACGGTGGAAAGCGCCGTGGCCTAAAAAATTCTTAAGGTCATCGCAACCCTTGGAAAATGTCAACCAGCTAGTAGGCTTTCGAATAGCCTCAAATTCATGTATCTAGGTCCGTGATTGACAAAGCGACCCCAAGCCAAACCTTCAGATCTCCATGAAATTCAGCAACGGTGGAAAGCGCCGTGGCCTAAAAAATTCTTAAGGTCATCGCAACCCTTGGAAAATGTCAACCAGCTAGTAGGCTTTCGAATAGCCTCAAATTCATGTATCTAGGTCCGTGATTGACAAAGCGACCCCAAGCCAAACCTTCAGATCTCCATGAAATTCAGCAACGATGGAAAGCGCCGTGGCCTAAAAAATTCTTAAGGTCATCGCAACCCTAGGAAAATGTCAACCAGCTAGTAGGCTTTCGAATAGCCTCAAATTCATGTATCTAGGTCCGTGATTGACAAAGCGACCCCAAGCCAAACCTTCAGATCTCCATGAAATTCAGCAACGATGGAAAGCGCCGTGGCCTAAAAAATTCTTAAGGTCATCGCAACCCTAGGAAAATGTCAACCAGCTAGTAGGCTTTCGAATAGCCTCAAATTCATGTATCTAGGTCCGTGATTGACAAAGCGACCCCAAGCCAAACCTTCAGATCTCCATGAAATTCAGCAACGATGGAAAGCGCCGTGGCCTAAAAAATTCTTAAGGTCATCGCAACCCTAGGAAAATGTCAACCAGCTAGTAGGCTTTCGAATAGCCTCAAATTCATGTATCTAGGTCCGTGATTGACAAAGCGACCCCAAGCCAAACCTTCAGATCTCCATGAAATTCAGCAACGGTGGAAAGCGCCGTGGCCTAAAAAATTCTTAAGGTCATCGCAACCCTAGGAACATGTCAACCAGCTAGTAGGCTTTCGAATAGCCTCAAATTCATGTATCTAGGTCCGTGATTGACAAAGCGACCCCAAGCCAAACCTTCAGATCTCCATGAAATTCAGCAACGGTGGAAAGCGCCGTGGCCTAAAAAATTCTTAAGGTCATCGCAACCCCTGGAAAATGTCAACCAGCTAGTAGGCTTTCGAATAGCCTCAAATTCATGTATCTAGGTCCGTGATTGACAAAACGACCCCAAGCCAAACCTTCAGATCTCCATGAAATTCAGCAACGATGGAAAGCGCCGTGGCCTAAAAAATTCTTAAGGTCATCGCAACCCTTGGAAAATGTCAACCAGCTAGTAGGCTTTCGAATAGCCTCAAATTCATGTAAATAGGTCCGTGATTGACAAAGCGACCCCAAGCCAAACCTTCAGATCTCCATGAAATTCAGCAACGATGGAAAGCGCCGTGGCCTAAAAAATTCTTAAGGTCATCGCAACCCTTGGAAAATGTCAACCAGCTAGTAGGCTTTCGAATAGCCTCAAATTCATGTATCTAGGTCCGTGATTGACAAAGTATCTAGGTCCGTGATTGACAAAGCGACCCCAAGCCAAACCTTCAGATCTCCATGCAATTCAGCAACGATGGAAAGCGCCGTGGCCTAAAAAATTCTTAAGGTCATCGCAACCCTAGGAAAATGTCAACCAGCTAGTAGGCTTTCAAATAGCCTCAAATTCATGTATCTAGGTCCGTGATTGACAAAGCGACCCCAAGCCAAACCTTCAGATCTCCATGCAATTCAGCAACGATGGAAAGCGCCGTGGCCTAAAAAATTCTTAAGGTCATCGCAACCCTAGGAAAATGTCAACCAGCTAGTAGGCTTTCAAATAGCCTCAAATTCATGTATCTAGGTCCGTGATTGACAAAGCGACCCCAAGCCAAACCTTCAGATCTCCATGAAATTCAGCAACGATGGAAAGCGCCGTGGCCTAAAAAATTCTTAAGGTCATCGCAACCCCTGGAAAATGTCAACCAGCTAGTAGGCTTTCGAATAGCCTCAAATTCATGTATCTAGGTCCGTGATTGACAAAGCGACCCCAAGCCAAACCTTCAGATCTCCATGAAATTCAGCAACGATGGAAAGCGCCGTGGCCTAAAAAATTCTTAAGGTCATCGCAACCCTAGGAACATGTCAACCAGCTAGTAGGCTTTCGAATAGCCTCAAATTCATGTATCTAGGTCCGTGATTGACAAAGCGACCCCAAGCCAAACCTTCAGATCTCCATGAAATTCAGCAACGGTGGAAAGCGCCGTGGCCTAAAAAATTCTTAAGGTCATCGCAACCCTAGGAACATGTCAACCAGCTAGTAGGCTTTCGAATAGCCTCAAATTCATGTATCTAGGTCCGTGATTGACAAAGCGACCCCAAGCCAAACCTTCAGATCTCCATGAAATTCAGCAACGATGGAAAGCGCCGTGGCCTAAAAAATTCTTAAGGTCATCGCAACCCTTGGAAAATGTCAACCAGCTAGTAGGCTTTCGAATAGCCTCAAATTCATGTATCTAGGTCCGTGATTGACAAAGCGACCCCAAGCCAAACCTTCAGATCTCCATGAAATTCAGCAACGGTGGAAAGCGCCGTGGCCTAAAAAATTCTTAAGGTCATCGCAACCCTAGGAACATGTCAACCAGCTAGTAGGCTTTCGAATAGCCTCAAATTCATGTATCTAGGTCCGTGATTGACAAAGCGACCCCAAGCCAAACCTTCAGATCTCCATGAAATTCAGCAACGATGGAAAGCGCCGTGGCCTAAAAAATTCTTAAGGTCATCGCAACCCCTGGAAAATGTCAACCAGCTAGTAGGCTTTCGAATAGCCTCAAATTCATGTATCTAGGTCCGTGATTGACAAAGCGAACCCAAGCCAAACCTTCAGATTTCCATGAAATTCAGCAACGATGGAAAGCGCCGTGGCCTAAAAAATTCTTAAGGTCATCGCAACCCCTGGAAAATGTCAACCAGCTAGTAGGCTTTCGAATAGCCTCAAATTCATGTATCTAGGTCCGTGATTGACAAAGCGACCCCAAGCCAAACCTTCAGATCTCCATGAAATTCAGCAACGGTGGAAAGCGCCGTGGCCTAAAAAATTCTTAAGGTCATCGCAACCCTAGGAAAATGTCAACCAGCTAGTAGGCTTTCGAATAGCCTCAAATTCATGTATCTAGGTCCGTGATTGACAAAGCGACCCCAAGCCAAACCTTCAGATCTCCATGAAATTCAGCAACGATGGAAAGCGCCGTGGCCTAAAAAATTCTTAAGGTCATCGCAACCCCTGGAAAATGTCAACCAGCTAGTAGGCTTTCGAATAGCCTCAAATTCATGTATCTAGGTCCGTGATTGACAAAGCGACCCCAAGCCAAACCTTCAGATCTCCATGAAATTCAGCAACGATGGAAAGCGCCGTGGCCTAAAAAATTCTTAAGGTCATCGCAACCCCTGGAAAATGTCAACCAGCTAGTAGGCTTTCGAATAGCCTCAAATTCATGTATCTAGGTCCGTGATTGACAAAGCGACCCCAAGCCAAACCTTCAGATCTCCATGAAATTCAGCAACGATGGAAAGCGCCGTGGCCTAAGAAATTCTTAAGGTCATCGCAACCCTAGGAACATGTCAACCAGCTAGTAGGCTTTCGAATAGCCTCAAATTCATGTATCTAGGTCCGTGATTGACAAAGCGACCCCAAGCCAAACCTTCAGAACTCCATGAAATTCAGCAACGATGGAAAGCGCCGTGGCCTAAAAAATTCTTAAGGTCATCGCAACCCTAGGAACATGTCAACCAGCTAGTAGGCTTTCGAATAGCCTCAAATTCATGTATCTAGGTCCGTGATTGACAAAGCGACCCCAAGCCAAACCTTCAGATCTCCATGAAATTCAGCAACGATGGAAAGCGCCGTGGCCTAAAAAATTCTTAAGGTCATCGCAACCCCTGGAAAATGTCAACCAGCTAGTAGGCTTTCGAATAGCCTCAAATTCATGTATCTAGGTCCGTGATTGACAAAGCGACCCCAAGCCAAACCTTCAGATCTCCATGAAATTCAGCAACGATGGAAAGCGCCGTGGCCTAAAAAATTCTTAAGGTCATCGCAACCCTAGGAACATGTCAACCAGCTAGTAGGCTTTCGAATAGCCTCAAATTCATGTATCTAGGTCCGTGATTGACAAAGCGACCCCAAGCCAAACCTTCAGATCTCCATGAAATTCAGCAACGATGGAAAGCGCCGTGGCCTAAAAAATTCTTAAGGTCATCGCAACCCCTGGAAAATGTCAACCAGCTAGTAGGCTTTCGAATAGCCTCAAATTCATGTATCTAGGTCCGTGATTGACAAAGCGACCCCAAGCCAAACCTTCAGATCTCCATGAAATTCAGCAACGATGGAAAGCGCCGTGGCCTAAAAAATTCTTAAGGTCATCGCAACCCTAGGAACATGTCAACCAGCTAGTAGGCTTTCGAATAGCCTCAAATTCATGTATCTAGGTCCGTGATTGACAAAGCGACCCCAAGCCAAACCTTCAGATCTCCATGAAATTCAGCAACGATGGAAAGCGCCGTGGCCTAAAAAATTCTTAAGGTCATCGCAACCCCTGGAAAATGTCAACCAGCTAGTAGGCTTTCGAATAGCCTCAAATTCATGTATCTAGGTCCGTGATTGACAAAGCGACCCCAAGCCAAACCTTCAGATCTCCATGAAATTCAGCAACGATGGAAAGCGCCGTGGCCTAAAAAATTCTTAAGGTCATCGCAACCCTAGGAACATGTCAACCAGCTAGTAGGCTTTCGAATAGCCTCAAATTCATGTATCTAGGTCCGTGATTGACAAAGCGACCCCAAGCCAAACCTTCAGATCTCCATGAAATTCAGCAACGGTGGAAAGCGCCGTGGCCTAAAAAATTCTTAAGGTCATCGCAACCCTTGGAAAATGTCAACCAGCTAGTAGGCTTTCGAATAGCCTCAAATTCATGTATCTAGGTCCGTGATTGACAAAGCGACCCCAAGCCAAACCTTCAGATCTCCATGAAATTCAGCAACGATGGAAAGCGCCGTGGCCTAAAAAATTCTTAAGGTCATCGCAACCCTAGGAAAATGTCAACCAGCTAGTAGGCTTTCGAATAGCATCAAATTCATGTATCTAGGTCCGTGATTGACAAAGCGACCCCAAGCCAAACCTTCAAATCTCCATGAAATTCAGCAACGATGGAAAGCGCCGTGGCCGAAAAAATTCTTAAGGTCATCGCAACCCTTGGAAAATGTCAACCAGCTAGTAGGCTTTCGAATAGCCTCAAATTCATGTATCTAGGTCCGTGATTGACAAAGCGACCCCAAGCCAAACCTTCAGATCTCCATGAAATTCAGCAACGATGGAAAGCGCCGTGGCCTAAAAAATTCTTAAGGTCATCGCAACCCTTGGAAAATGTCAACCAGCTAGTAGGCTTTCGAATAGCCTCAAATTCATGTATCTAGGTCCGTGATTGACAAAGTATCTAGGTCCGTGATTGACAAAGCGACCCCAAGCCAAACCTTCAGATCTCCATGAAATTCAGCAACGGTGGAAAGCGCCGTGGCCTAAAAAATTCTTAAGGTCATCGCAACCCTAGGAAAATGTCAACCAGCTAGTAGGCTTTCGAATGGCCTCAAATTCATGTATCTAGGTCCGTGATTGACAAAGCGACCCCAAGCCAAACCTTCAAATCTCCATGAAATTCAGCAACGGTGGAAAGCGCCGTGGCCTAAAAAATTCTTAAGGTCATCGCAACCCTAGGAAAATGTCAACCAGCTAGTAGGCTTTCGAATAGCCTCAAATTCATGTATCTAGGTCCGTGATTGACAAAGCGACCCCAAGCCAAACCTTCAGATCTCCATGAAATTCAGCAACGGTGGAAAGCGCCGTGGCCTAAAAAATTCTTAAGGTCATCGCAACCCTAGGAAAATGTCAACCAGCTAGTAGGCTTTCGAATAGCATCAAATTCATGTATCTAGGTCCGTGATTGACAAAGCGACCCCAAGCCAAACCTTCAGATCTCCATGAAATTCAGCAACGGTGGAAAGCGCCGTGGCCTAAAAAATTCTTAAGGTCATCGCAACCCTAGGAAAATGTCAACCAGCTAGTAGGCTTTCGAATAGCCTCAAATTCATGTATCTAGGTCCGTGATTGACAAAGCGACCCCAAGCCAAACCTTCAGATCTCCATGAAATTCAGCAACGATGGAAAGCGCCGTGGCCTAAAAAATTCTTAAGGTCATCGCAACCCTAGGAAAATGTCAACCAGCTAGTAGGCTTTCAAATAGCCTCAAATTCATGTATCTAGGTCCGTGATTGACAAAGCGACCCCAAGCCAAACCTTCAGATCTCCATGAAATTCAGCAACGATGGAAAGCGCCGTGGCCTAAAAAATTCTTTAGGTCATCGCAACCCTAGGAACATGTCAACCAGCTAGTAGGCTTTCGAATAGCCTCAAATTCATGTATCTAGGTCCGTGATTGACAAAGCGACCCCAAGCCAAACCTTCAGATCTCCATGAAATTCAGCAACGATGGAAAGCGCCGTGGCCTAAAAAATTCTTAAGGTCATCGCAACCCCTGGAAAATGTCAACCAGCTAGTAGGCTTTCGAATAGCCTCAAATTCATGTATCTAGGTCCGTGATTGACAAAGCGACCCCAAGCCAAACCTTCAGATCTCCATGAAATTCAGCAACGGTGGAAAGCGCCGTGGCCTAAAAAATTCTTAAGGTCATCGCAACCCTAGGAAAATGTCAACCAGCTAGTAGGCTTTCGAATAGCCTCAAATTCATGTATCTAGGTCCGTGATTGACAAAGCGACCCCAAGCCAAACCTTCAGATCTCCATGAAATTCAGCAACGATGGAAAGCGCCGTGGCCTAAAAAATTCTTAAGGTCATCGCAACCCTAGGAACATGTCAACCAGCTAGTAGGCTTTCGAATAGCCTCAAATTCATGTATCTAGGTCCGTGATTGACAAAGCGACCCCAAGCCAAACCTTCAGATCTCCATGAAATTCAGCAACGATGGAAAGCGCCGTGGCCTAAAAAATTCTTAAGGTCATCGCAACCCCTGGAAAATGTCAACCAGCTAGTAGGCTTTCGAATAGCCTCAAATTCATGTATCTAGGTCCGTGATTGACAAAGCGACCCCAAGCCAAACCTTCAGATCTCCATGAAATTCAGCAACGATGGAAAGCGCCGTGGCCTAAAAAATTCTTAAGGTCATCGCAACCCTAGGAAAATGTCAACCAGCTAGTAGGCTTTCAAATAGCCTCAAATTCATGTATCTAGGTCCGTGATTGACAAAGCGACCCCAAGCCAAACCTTCAGATCTCCATGAAATTCAGCAACGATGGAAAGCGCCGTGGCCTAAAAAATTCTTTAGGTCATCGCAACCCTAGGAACATGTCAACCAGCTAGTAGGCTTTCGAATAGCCTCAAATTCATGTATCTAGGTCCGTGATTGACAAAGCGACCCCAAGCCAAACCTTCAGATCTCCATGAAATTCAGCAACGGTGGAAAGCGCCGTGGCCTAAAAAATTCTTAAGGTCATCGCAACCCTAGGAAAATGTCAACCAGCTAGTAGGCTTTCGAATAGCCTCAAATTCATGTATCTAGGTCCGTGATTGACAAAGCGACCCCAAGCCAAACCTTCAGATCTCCATGAAATTCAGCAACGATGGAAAGCGCCGTGGCCTAAAAAATTCTTAAGGTCATCGCAACCCCTGGAAAATGTCAACCAGCTAGTAGGCTTTCGAATAGCCTCAAATTCATGTATCTAGGTCCGTGATTGACAAAGCGACCCCAAGCCAAACCTTCAGATCTCCATGAAATTCAGCAACGATGGAAAGCGCCGTGGCCTAAAAAATTCTTAAGGTCATCGCAACCCTAGGAACATGTCAACCAGCTAGTAGGCTTTCGAATAGCCTCAAATTCATGTATCTAGGTCCGTGATTGACAAAGCGACCCCAAGCCAAACCTTCAGATCTCCATGAAATTCAGCAACGATGGAAAGCGCCGTGGCCTAAAAAATTCTTAAGGTCATCGCAACCCCTGGAAAATGTCAACCAGCTAGTAGGCTTTCGAATAGCCTCAAATTCATGTATCTAGGTCCGTGATTGACAAAGCGACCCCAAGCCAAACCTTCAGATCTCCATGAAATTCAGCAACGGTGGAAAGCGCCGTGGCCTAAAAAATTCTTAAGGTCATCGCAACCCTAGGAAAATGTCAACCAGCTAGTAGGCTTTCGAATAGCCTCAAATTCATGTATCTAGGTCCGTGATTGACAAAGCGACCCCAAGCCAAACCTTCAGATCTCCATGAAATTCAGCAACGGTGGAAAGCGCCGTGGCCTAAAAAATTCTTAAGGTCATCGCAACCCTAGGAACATGTCAACCAGCTAGTAGGCTTTCGAATAGCCTCAAATTCATGTATCTAGGTCCGTGATTGACAAAGCGACCCCAAGCCAAACCTTCAGATCTCCATGAAATTCAGCAACGGTGGAAAGCGCCGTGGCCTAAAAAATTCTTAAGGTCATCGCAACCCTAGGAACATGTCAACCAGCTAGTAGGCTTTCGAATAGCCTCAAATTCATGTATCTACGTCCGTGATTGACAAAGCGACCCCAAGCCAAACCTTCAGATCTCCATGAAATTCAGCAACGATGGAAAGCGCCGTGGCCTAAAAAATTCTTAAGGTCATCGCAACCCTAGGAACATGTCAACCAGCTAGTAGGCTTTCGAATAGCCTCAAATTCATGTATCTAGGTCCGTGATTGACAAAGCGACCCCAAGCCAAACCTTCAGATCTCCATGAAATTCAGCAACGATGGAAAGCGCCGTGGCCTAAAAAATTCTTAATGTATCTAGGTCCGTGATTGACAAAGCGACCCCAAGCCAAACCTTCAGATCTCCATGAAATTCAGCAACGGTGGAAAGCGCCGTGGCCTAAAAAATTCTTAAGGTCATCGCAACCCTAGGAACATGTCAACCAGCTAGTAGGCTTTCGAATAGCCTCAAATTCATGTATCTAGGTCCGTGATTGACAAAGCGACCCCAAGCCAAACCTTCAGATCTCCATGAAATTCAGCAACGATGGAAAGCGCCGTGGCCTAAAAAATTCTTAAGGTCATCGCAACCCTAGGAACATGTCAACCAGCTAGTAGGCTTTCGAATAGCCTCAAATTCATGTATCTAGGTCCGTGATTGACAAAGCGACCCCAAGCCAAACCTTCAGATCTCCATGAAATTCAGCAACGATGGAAAGCGCCGTGGCCTAAAAAATTCTTAAGGTCATCGCAACCCCTGGAAAATGTCAACCAGCTAGTAGGCTTTCGAATAGCCTCAAATTCATGTATCTAGGTCCGTGATTGACAAAGCGACCCCAAGCCAAACCTTCAGATCTCCATGAAATTCAGCAACGGTGGAAAGCGCCGTGGCCTAAAAAATTCTTAAGGTCATCGCAACCCTAGGAAAATGTCAACCAGCTAGTAGGCTTTCGAATAGCCTCAAATTCATGTATCTAGGTCCGTGATTGACAAAGCGACCCCAAGCCAAACCTTCAGATCTCCATGAAATTCAGCAACGGTGGAAAGCGCCGTGGCCTAAAAAATTCTTAAGGTCATCGCAACCCTAGGAACATGTCAACCAACTAGTAGGCTTTCGAATAGCCTCAAATTCATGTATCTAGGTCCGTGATTGACAAAGCGACCCCAAGCCAAACCTTCAGATCTCCATGAAATTCAGCAACGGTGGAAAGCGCCGTGGCCTAAAAAATTCTTAAGGTCATCGCAACCCTAGGAACATGTCAACCAGCTAGTAGGCTTTCGAATAGCCTCAAATTCATGTATCTACGTCCGTGATTGACAAAGCGACCCCAAGCCAAACCTTCAGATCTCCATGAAATTCAGCAACGATGGAAAGCGCCGTGGCCTAAAAAATTCTTAAGGTCATCGCAACCCTAGGAACATGTCAACCAGCTAGTAGGCTTTCGAATAGCCTCAAATTCATGTATCTAGGTCCGTGATTGACAAAGCGACCCCAAGCCAAACCTTCAGATCTTTATGAAATTCAGCAACGATGGAAAGCGCCGTGGCCTAAAAAATTCTTAAGGTCATCGCAACCCTAGGAACATGTCAACCAGCTAGTAGGCTTTCGAATAGCCTCAAATTCATGTATCTACGTCCGTGATTGACAAAGCGACCCCAAGCCAAACCTTCAGATCTCCATGAAATTCAGCAACGATGGAAAGCGCCGTGGCCTAAAAAATTCTTAAGGTCATCGCAACCCTAGGAAAATGTCAACCAGCTAGTAGGCTTTCGAATAGCCTCAAATTCATGTATCTAGGTCCGTGATTGACAAAGCGACCCCAAGCCAAACCTTCAGATCTTTATGAAATTCAGCAACGATGGAAAGCGCCGTGGCCTAAAAAATTCTTAAGGTCATCGCAACCCTAGGAACATGTCAACCAGCTAGTAGGCTTTCGAATAGCCTCAAATTCATGTATCTAGGTCCGTGATTGACAAAGCGACCCCAAGCCAAACCTTCAGATCTCCATGAAATTCAGCAACGATGGAAAGCGCCGTGGCCTAAAAAATTCTTAAGGTCATCGCAATCCTAGGAACATGTCAACCAGCTAGTAGGCTTTCGAATAGCCTCAAATTCATGTATCTAGGTCCGTGATTGACAAAGCGACCCCAAGCCAAACCTTCAGATCTCCATGAAATTCAGCAACGATGGAAAGCGCCGTGGCCTAAAAAATTCTTAAGGTCATCGCAACCCTTGGAAAATGTCAACCAGCTAGTAGGCTTTCGAATAGCCTCAAATTCATGTGGCTAGGTCCGTGATTGACAAAGCGACCCCAAGCCAAACCTTCAGATCTCCATGAAATTCAGCAACGATGGAAAGCGCCGTGGCATAAAAAATTCTTAAGGTCATCGCAACCCCTGGAAAATGTCAACCAGCTAGTAGGCTTTCGAATAGCCTCAAATTCATGTATCTAGGTCCGTGATTGACAAAGCGACCCCAAGCCAAACCTTCAGATCTCCATGAAATTCAGCAACGATGGAAAGCGCCGTGGCCTAAAAAATTCTTAAGGTCATCGCAACCCCTGGAAAATGTCAACCAATTCATGTATCTAGGTCCGTGATTGACAAAGCGACCCCAAGCCAAACCTTCAGATCTCCATGAAATTCAGCAACGGTAGAAAGCGCCGTGGCCTAAAAAATTCTTAAGGTCATCGCAACCCTAGGAAAATGTCAACCAGCTAGTAGGCTTTCGAATAGCCTCAAATTCATGTATCTAGGTCCGTGATTGACAAAGCGACCCCAAGCCAAACCTTCAGATCTCCATGAAATTCAGCAACGGTGGAAAGCGCCGTGGCCTAAAAAATTCTTAAGGTCATCGCAACCCTAGGAAAATGTCAACCAGCTAGTAGGCTTTCGAATAAATTTGAGGCTATTCGAAAGCCTACTAGCTGGTTGACATGTTCCTAGGGTTGCGATGACCTTAAGAATTTTTTAGGCCACGGCGCTTTCCATCGTTGCTGAATTTCATGGAGATCTGAAGGTTTGGCTTGGGGTCGCTTTGTCAATCACAGACCTAGATACATGAATTTGAGGCTATTCGAAAGCCTACTAGCTGGTTGACATTTTCCTAGGGTTGCGATGACCTTAAGAATTTTTTAGGCCACGGCGCTTTCCATCGTTGCTGAATTTCATGGAGATCTGAAGGTTTGGCTTGGGGTCGCTTTGTCAATCACGGACCTAGATACATGAATTTGAGGCTATTCGAAAGCCTACTAGCTGGTTGACATGTTCCTAGGGTTGCGATGACCTTAAGAATTTTTTAGGCCACGGCGCTTTCCATCGTTGCTGAATTTCATGGAGATCTGAAGGTTTGGCTTGGGGTCGCTTTGTCAATCACGGACCTAGATACATGAATTTGAGGCTATTCGAAAGCCTACTAGCTGGTTGACATGTTCCTAGGGTTGCGATGACCTTAAGAATTTTTTAGGCCACGGCGCTTTCCATCGTTGCTGAATTTCATGGAGATCTGAAGGTTTGGCTTGGGGTCGCTTTGTCAATCACGGACCTAGATACATGAATTTGAGACTATTCGAAAGCCTACTAGCTGGTTAACATGTTCCTAGGGTTGCGATGACCTTAAGAATTTTTTAGGCCACGGCGCTTTCCATCGTTGCTGAATTTCATGGAGATCTGAAGGTTTGGCTTGGGGTCGCTTTGTCAATCACGGACCTAGATACATGAGTTTGAGGCTATTCGAAAGCCTACTAGCTGGTTAACATGTTCCTAGGGTTGCGATGACCTTAAGAATTTTTTAGGCCACGGCGCTTTCCATCGTTGCTGAATTTCATGGAGATCTGAAGGTTTGGCTTGGGGTCGCTTTGTCAATCACGGACCTAGATACATGAATTTGAGGCTATTCGAAAGCCTAATAGCTGGTTGACATTTTCCTAGGGTTGCGATGACCTTAAGAATTTTTTAGGCCACGGCGCTTTCCATCGTTGCTGAATTTCATGGAGATCTGAAGGTTTGGCTTGGGGTCGCTTTGTCAATCACGGACCTAGATACATGAATTTGAGGCTATTCGAAAGCCTACTAGCTGGTTGACATTTTCCTAGGGTTGCGATGACCTTAAGAATTTTTTAGGCCACGGCGCTTTCCACCGTTGCTGAATTTCATGGAGATCTGAAGGTTTGGCTTGGGGTCGCTTTGTCAATCACGGACCTAGATACATGAATTTGAGGCTATTCGAAAGCCTACTAGCTGGTTGACATTTTCCAGGGGTTGCGATGACCTTAAGAATTTTTTAGGCCACGGCGCTTTCCATCGTTGCTGAATTTCATGGAGATCTGAAGGTTTGGCTTGGGGTCGCTTTGTCAATCACGGACCTAGATACATGAATTTGAGGCTATTCGAAAGCCTACTAGCTGGTTGACATTTTCCAAGGGTTGCGATGACCTTAAGAACTTTTTAGGCCACGGCGCTTTCCATCGTTGCTGAATTTCATGGAGATCTGAAGGTTTGGCTTGGGGTCGCTTTGTCAATCACGGACCTAGATACATGAATTTGAGGCTATTCGAAAGCCTACTAGCTGGTTGACATTTTCCAAGGGTTGCGATGACCTTAAGAATTTTTTAGGCCACGGCGCTTTCCATCGTTGCTGAATTTCATGGAGATCTGAAGGTTTGGCTTGGGGTCGCTTTGTCAATCACGGACCTAGATACATGAATTTGAGGCTATTCGAAAGCCTACTAGCTGGTTGACATTTTCCTAGGGTTGCGATGACCTTAAGAATTTCTTAGGCCACGGCGCTTTCCATCGTTGCTGGATTTCATGGAGATCTGAAGGTTTGGCTTGGGGTCGCTTTGTCAATCACGGACCTAGATACATGAATTTGAGGCTATTCGAAAGCCTACTAGCTGGTTGACATTTTCCTAGGGTTGCGATGACCTTAAGAATTTTTTAGGCCACGGCGCTTTCCATCGTTGCTGAATTTCATGGAGATCTGAAGGTTTTGCTTGGGGTCGCTTTGTCAATCACGGACCTAGATACATGAATTTGAGGCTATTCGAAAGCCTACTAGCTGGTTGACATTTTCCAGGGGTTGCGATGACCTTAAGAATTTTTTAGGCCACGGCGCTTTCCATCGTTGCTGAATTTCATGGAGATCTGAAGGTTTGGCTTGGGGTCGCTTTGTCAATCACGGACCTAGATACATGAATTTGAGGCTATTCGAAAGCCTACTAGCTGGTTGACATGTTCCTAGGGTTGCGATGACCTTAAGAATTTTTTAGGCCACGGCGCTTTCCATCGTTGCTGAATTTCATGGAGATCTGAAGGTTTGGCTTGGGGTCGCTTTGTCAATCACGGACCTAGATACATGAATTTGAGGCTATTCGAAAGCCTACTAGCTGGTTGACATGTTCCTAGGGTTGCGATGACCTTAAGAATTTTTTAGGCCACGGCGCTTTCCATCGTTGCTGAATTTCATGGAGATCTGAAGGTTTGGCTTGGGGTCGCTTTGTCAATCACGGACCTAGATACATGAATTTGAGGCTATTCGAAAGCCTACTAGCTGGTTGACATTTTCCTAGGGTTGCGATGACCTTACGAATTTTTTAGGCCACGGCGCTTTCCACCGTTGCTGAATTTCATGGAGATCTGAAGGTTTGGCTTGGGGTCGCTTTGTCAATCACGGACCTAGATACATGAATTTGAGGCTATTCGAAAGCCTACTAGCTGGTTGACATTTTCCAGGGGTTGCGATGACCTTAAGAATTTTTTAGGCCACGGCGCTTTCCATCGTTGCTGAATTTCATGGAGATCTGAAGGTTTGGCTTGGGGTCGCTTTGTCAATCACGGACCTAGATACATGAATTTGAGGCTATTCGAAAGCCTACTAGCTGGTTGACATGTTCCTAGGGTTGCGATGACCTTAAGAATTTTTTAGGCCACGGCGCTTTCCATCGTTGCTGAATTTCATGGAGATCTGAAGGTTTGGCTTGGGGTCGCTTTGTCAATCACGGACCTAGATACATGAATTTGAGGCTATTCGAAAGCCTACTAGCTGGTTGACATTTTCCTAGGGTTGCGATGACCTTAAGAATTTTTTAGGCCACGGCGCTTTCCATCGTTGCTGAATTTCATGGAGATCTGAAGGTTTTGCTTGGGGTCGCTTTGTCAATCACGGACCTAGATACATGAATTTGAGGCTATTCGAAAGCCTACTAGCTGGTTGACATTTTCCTAGGGTTGCGTTGACCTTAAGAATTTTTTAGGCCACGGCGCTTTCCACCGTTGCTGAATTTCATGGAGATCTGAAGGTTTGGCTTGGGGTCGCTTTGTCAATCACGGACCTAGATACATGAATTTGAGGCTATTCGAAAGCCTACTAGCTGGTTGACATTTTCCAGGGGTTGCGATGACCTTAAGAATTTTTTAGGCCACGGCGCTTTCCATCGTTGCTGAATTTCATGGAGATCTGAAGGTTTGGCTTGGGGTCGCTTTGTCAATCACGGACCTAGATACATGAATTTGAGGCTATTCGAAAGCCTACTAGCTGGTTGACATGTTCCTAGGGTTGCGATGACCTTAAGAATTTTTTAGGCCACGGCGCTTTCCATCGTTGCTGAATTTCATGGAGATCTGAAGGTTTGGCTTGGGGTCGCTTTGTCAATCACGGACCTAGATACATGAATTTGAGGCTATTCGAAAGCCTACTAGCTGGTTGACATGTTCCTAGGGTTGCGATGACCTTAAGAATTTTTTAGGCCACGGCGCTTTCCATCGTTGCTGAATTTCATGGAGATCTGAAGGTTTGGCTTGGGGTCGCTTTGTCAATCACGGACCTAGATACATGAATTTGAGGCTATTCGAAAGCCTACTAGCTGGTTGACATTTTCCTAGGGTTGCGATGACCTTACGAATTTTTTAGGCCACGGCGCTTTCCACCGTTGCTGAATTTCATGGAGATCTGAAGGTTTGGCTTGGGGTCGCTTTGTCAATCACGGACCTAGATACATGAATTTGAGGCTATTCGAAAGCCTACTAGCTGGTTGACATTTTCCAGGGGTTGCGATGACCTTAAGAATTTTTTAGGCCACGGCGCTTTCCATCGTTGCTGAATTTCATGGAGATCTGAAGGTTTGGCTTGGGGTCGCTTTGTCAATCACGGACCTAGATACATGAATTTGAGGCTATTCGAAAGCCTACTAGCTGGTTGACATGTTCCTAGGGTTGCGATGACCTTAAGAATTTTTTAGGCCACGGCGCTTTCCATCGTTGCTGAATTTCATGGAGATCTGAAGGTTTGGCTTGGGGTCGCTTTGTCAATCACGGACCTAGATACATGAATTTGAGGCTATTCGAAAGCCTACTAGCTGGTTGACATTTTCCTAGGGTTGCGATGACCTTAAGAATTTTTTAGGCCACGGCGCTTTCCATCGTTGCTGAATTTCATGGAGATCTGAAGGTTTGGCTTGGGGTCGCTTTGTCAATCACGGACCTAGATACATGAATTTGAGGCTATTCGAAAGCCTACTAGCTGGTTGACATTTTCCAAGGGTTGCGATGACCTTAAGAATTTTTTAGGCCACGGCGCTTTCCATCGTTGCTGAATTTCATGGAGATCTGAAGGTTTGGCTTGGGGTCGCTTTGTCAATCACGGACCTAGATACATGAATTTGAGGCTATTCGAAAGCCTACTAGCTGGTTGACATTTTCCAAGGGTTGCGATGACCTTAAGAATTTTTTAGGCCACGGCGCTTTCCATCGTTGCTGAATTTCATGGAGATCTGAAGGTTTGGCTTGGGGTCGCTTTGTCAATCACGGACCTAGATACATGAATTTGAGGCTATTCGGAAGCCTACTAGCTGGTTGACATTTTCCTCGGGATCTCGACGGGTCCCCCAAGGACGTGGATGCCAATCTTGGCTTATATTTCCTACGCGTGACTAGATGAGCTGGGCGTATTTATACTGAACCTAGAAGTAAACCTACTAAATAAAAGCGCTGATTAGAAGGTAGACTAAGAGGACAGTGTCCTTGAGTGGCGCCAGGGTTGAGACACTAACATTACCTGAAGAGGTTAGCGCTATTTTTACCAGCATAAGGGACCCTTTAGTTAGCACCAGACTTGATATCCCTGTTTGGTTGGGAGCGCGACTAGAAGGGAGAAGTAGGGGTGTATTAGGATATTTAAGTTTATTATTATGGAAATTTTTGCCTAAATAGTTAACCCTTGGCCTAGAGTTAAGCTAAATTGGACCTAATATTGATAAACCTAAAGTATACTAATTGAGACCTAAGAGCGCAAAGTTAACCTAGTCTTCGGTTTTCTTGACGTTCCTTCGGCTTGGTTGTTGCTTGTCCTTCTTCTCTCCTGGTAGTTGTGCTTTGGGACCTTGTAGTTGACTTTTCTTCCTCTCGTGTTGGTTCACCGCCAGGTGTACTCTTTGCTGAGTTGTTCCTGGCCCGTTCGTTGTGGATGCCGTAGCAACTGTTTCGAACTGATGACGTGGAAGATCCAATCTCACGTACTAGCATTCGGGCTAATACGGACTACAGTGATTTGAGCAGCTGAGTGATGAGCATTTGCATCCATCGTTCCGTGACTTGTTGTCCAGGGAATGTACATCCTTTCCGGTGATCTACATTTGCTAGGAGTGTTGCTTGTCGTCCTCACTTTCAGCTTGCAGACGCTCATTGATTCGTCGTTATGTTGCCACTCGCTCGAGTCTGCTGGGAGCCCATAACGCTTCCGATTGCTCGGCATTTTCAGCATTCTTCCGACTTAATTTGACGTCGTTTGTCGCTGCATTTTGTCCTCCGAGCTCTTCGCAACAGAACTCTTCCGACTTCGAAACATTGTGACTTCTTTCTTCTTCATGAATCGTTCACCGCTACCTTCGCGACGGGTATCGGCTACTAGCACATTTCGTTGAATATCGGTCGTTCTTCTTGTGTCTTCCGACTGGAATTCGTTGAATGTTCGATTTTGCAGCTTGTCTACACTGGCACTTCTCTTCGGCGGTTGATGTTGCGTCGCCGACGAAAACCACTCGATAGTTGCATCGGCGAATGATTTCCGCTTGATTGTGTCGTTGTTGAGCCATTCTAAGTAGACTTCAGAAGATGCTGGGGGTTTGACTTCACTTCTGACGCCTTCTGTTGTTGCTTCCCGTCGCCTGAGCTCCTCGCAACGAAACCCATTCGACTGAAAGACTTATAACCGTTTTCCGCGAATTTCACAGCTTTTCCTGCGTTGTCACGTCTCCTTGATGATGTTTCGTGTGTCTCCGGCGAAAAAATGACGCTGCATCATCATTGGTCGTCGGACATCACGGTTGCACGAAGATGTGTTGCTAGGGACCGAGGGAATGAAGACTTCTGTTGTTGTGCTGCGTTCTGTCTCCATTTTCAACACCTTCTGGTCATGCCTTCCGTCTTCCGAGCTTCTCGCAACGAAACTCATTGGACCTGGGCATTTTTAAGCTGTTTTCCGCGAATTTGTGTCATCTTTTTCGTTGACATCTCTCCTTGCTGTCGTTTCGTTCGTCGCCGGCGAAAAATGTTGAGTTACTTCGTCGTAGATCGTCGGGCGATACTTTTTGCATGGAGATTTGTTGCTGGGGGAGCCAAACTGAAGACGCCTTCTTCTTCCTCTACTTCTCTTGTGTGTCTCATCGCCGTCGCTGTTCACTGACATTGCTTCGGCATTTTTAGCATGAATCTGTCTTCTTTGACGTCTCTCGTCGCTGCTTCCGTTCACCAGAGCTTCTCGCAACGAAAACTCTTCGGACTGATGGAATTGCCATGTATTTTCGTGCGAAATTGCAGCTGGTACTCGTTGACGTGTCTCCTTGATGATGTTGTTCGTGTTACCAGTGCCAAAAATCAATAATTGCGCTGTTATCGATCGATGGGCAGCACTTTTGCAGGTAGACAAGTCGTTGGAGAGCCAAAATGACGAAGACGTTCGAGCAAATGCTGTGGGAATCGATTCCTTCTCTTCGCCGCCGCTTGACATCGCGTCGGCTCACTTGAAAAAAAAATTTTTCACCGGTTTTGGACGATGATTCACTCGCTACGAGTTCTTTTTCGGATTGATTCGCTAATCTCCTCGCAACGGAAACTCGCAAAAACCCTACTCCGGTCGATGCACCATGTCGCGCCGTGGTTATTTACTGGCTCACACGCGAAAGCCAGGATCTGCGCGAGTGAATGATTGGTGGTGAACTGAGTGCCTCTGAAGGGCTTGACGATGTGTGTAGACACCTCAGGCTTCGCAACAGCCGTTGGTGAGTGTGGTTCAGTGGTGTTTCGTTGGTGGTAGAATAGATAGAGTAGTGAATATTGTGCACTGCTTTATTAGTAGAACAGGCTGGGGACAGATGAGACGAGAGAGCGGTGACGGGTCACCGTTCTCGATGGGGGAAAAGAAGGGAAGTGAGTAGTGAGGGAAGTGAAAGGTGAAGTGAAGTGAAGTGAAAGTGAATGGGGGAATTTTAGGAACAACTAATTATTGCGAAATCGTTCCGCGTTTGAACGCGTTTGGCGGGAAGTCCGGTGGCGCGCACTTGCATTGTCGACGCGGGTGATCCTCGCGGGAGAAGTTTGGTGAAGTGAGTCTGCTTTACCATCGATTCCGTGGGAATTGCTTGGGGAAATGAACGAAAGGAAGTTGTAGAATATTATAGCGAATATTTGAGAGATAATGAGAACCGTCGCGTACATAAGGCGTATTATGGGCGCGACACTGGGGGCGGGAAGGGAGCTACTTTTGGGCCAAAAGTAGTGATATAGCTTTGCCTCCAGTTGTCTCGAAAATGTTCGCGTCCATTCCGTTCTTTCCGTGGCGATGGGAATGAATGTATAGCAGAGTGCTTGCTCGCAACGCATGCACTCGCCTGAACGATGACCAAAAGCAAAAGGTCGTGCCAATCGCCGAGCGATGGGCGCGACAATCACGGACCTAGATACATGAATTTGAGGCTATTCGAAAGCCTACTATTCGAAAGCCTACTAGCTGGTTGACATTTTCCTAGGGTTGCGATGACCTTAAGAATTTTTTAGGCCACGGCGCTTTCCACCGTTGCTGAATTTCATGGAGATCTGAAGGTTTGGCTTGGGGTCGCTTTGTCAATCACGGACCTAGATACATGAATTTGAGGCTATTCGAAAGCCTACTAGCTGGTTGACATGTTCCTAGGGTTGCGATGACCTTAAGAATTTTTTAGGCCACGGCGCTTTCCATCGTTGCTGAATTTCATGGAGATCTGAAGGTTTGGCTTGGGGTCGCTTTGTCAATCACGGACCTAGATACATGAATTTGAGGCTATTCGAAAGCCTACTAGCTGGTTGACATGTTCCTAGGGTTGCGATGACCTTAAGAATTTTTTAGGCCACGACGCTTTCCATCGTTGCTGAATTTCATGGAGATCTGAAGGTTTGGCTTGGGGTCGCTTTGTCAATCACGGACCTAGATACATGAATTTGAGGCTATTCGAAAGCCTACTAGCTGGTTGACATTTTCCAGGGGTTGCGATGACCTTAAGAATTTTTTAGGCCACGGCGCTTTCCATCGTTGCTGAATTTCATGGAGATCTGAAGGTTTGGCTTGGGGTCGCTTTGTCAATCACGGACCTAGATACATGAATTTGAGGCTATTCGGAAGCCTACTAGCTGGTTGACATTTTCCTAGGGTTGCGATGACCTTAAGAATTTTTTAGGCCACGGCGCTTTCCACCGTTGCTGAATTTCATGGAGATCTGAAGGTTTGGCTTGGGGTCGCTTTGTCAATCACGGACCTAGCCATGAAATTCAGCAACGGTGGAAAGCGCCGTGGCCTAAAAAATTCTTAAGGTCATCGCAACCCTAGGAAAATGTCAACCAGCTAGTAGGCTTTCGAATAGCCTCAAATTCATGTATCTAGGTCCGTGATTGACAAAGCGACCCCAAGCCAAACCTTCAGATCTCCATGAAATTCAGCAACGATGGAAAGCGCCGTGGCCTAAAAAATTCTTAAGGTCATCGCAACCCTTGGAAAATGTCAACCAGCTAGTAGGCTTTCGAATAGCCTCAAATTCATGTATCTAGGTCCGTGATTGACAAAGCGACCCCAAGCCAAACCTTCAGATCTCCATGAAATTCAGCAACGATGGAAAGCGCCGTGGCCTAAAAAATTCTTAAGGTCATCGCAACCCTAGGAAAATGTCAACCAGCTAGTAGGCTTTCGAATAGCCTCAAATTCATGTATCTAGGTCCGTGATTGACAAAGCGACCCCAAGCCAAACCTTCAGATCTCCATGAAATTCAGCAACGATGGAAAGCGCCGTGGCCTAAAAAATTCTTAAGGTCATCGCAACCCTAGGAAAATGTCAACCAGCTAGTAGGCTTTCGAATAGCCTCAAATTCATGTATCTAGGTCCGTGATTGACAAAGCGACCCCAAGCCAAACCTTCAGATCTCCATGAAATTCAGCAACGATGGAAAGCGCCGTGGCCTAAAAAATTCTTAAGGTCATCGCAACCCTAGGAAAATGTCAACCAGCTAGTAGGCTTTCGAATAGCCTCAAATTCATGTATCTAGGTCCGTGATTGACAAAGCGACCCCAAGCCAAACCTTCAGATCTCCATGAAATTCAGCAACGATGGAAAGCGCCGTGGCCTAAAAAATTCTTAAGGTCATCGCAACCCTAGGAAAATGTCAACCAGCTAGTAGGCTTTCGAATAGCCTCAAATTCATGTCTAGGTCCGTGATTGACAAAGCGACCCCAAGCCAAACCTTCAGATCTCCATGAAATTCAGCAACGGTGGAAAGCGCCGTGGCCTAAAAAATTCTTAAGGTCATCGCAACCCTTGGAAAATGTCAACCAGCTAGTAGGCTTTCGAATAGCCTCAAATTCATGTATCTAGGTCCGTGATTGACAAAGCGACCCCAAGCCAAACCTTCAGATCTCCATGAAATTCAGCAACGATGGAAAGCGCCGTGGCCTAAAAAATTCTTAAGGTCATCGCAACCCTAGGAAAATGTCAACCAGCTGGTAGGCTTTCGAATAGCATCAAATTCATGTATCTAGGTCCGTGATTGACAAAGCGACCCCAAGCCAAACCTTCAAATCTCCATGAAATTCAGCAACGATGGAAAGCGCCGTGGCCTAAAAAATTCTTTAGGTCATAGCAACCCTAGGAACATGTCAACCAGCTAGTAGGCTTTCGAATAGCCTCAAATTCATGTATCTAGGTCCGTGATTGACAAAGCGACCCCAAGCCAAACCTTCAGATCTCCATGAAATTCAGCAACGGTGGAAAGCGCCGTGGCCTAAAAAATTCTTAAGGTCATCGCAACCCCTGGAAAATGTCAACCAGCTAGTAGGCTTTCGAATAGCCTCAAATTCATGTATCTAGGTCCGTGATTGACAAAGCGACCCCAAGCCAAACCTTCAGATCTCCATGAAATTCAGCAACGATGGAAAGCGCCGTGGCCTAAAAAATTCTTAAGGTCATCGCAACCCTTGGAAAATGTCAACCAGCTAGTAGGCTTTCGAATAGCCTCAAATTCATGTAAATAGGTCCGTGATTGACAAAGCGACCCCAAGCCAAACCTTCAGATCTCCATGAAATTCAGCAACGATGGAAAGCGCCGTGGCCTAAAAAATTCTTAAGGTCATCGCAACCCTTGGAAAATGTCAACCAGCTAGTAGGCTTTCGAATAGCCTCAAATTCATGTATCTAGGTCCGTGATTGACAAAGTATCTAGGTCCGTGATTGACAAAGCGACCCCAAGCCAAACCTTCAGATCTCCATGAAATTCAGCAACGGTGGAAAGCGCCGTGGCCTAAAAAATTCTTAAGGTCATCGCAACCCTAGGAACATGTCAACCAGCTAGTAGGCTTTCGAATAGCCTCAAATTCATGTATCTAGGTCCGTGATTGACAAAGTATCTAGGTCCGTGATTGACAAAGCGACCCCAAGCCAAACCTTCAGATCTCCATGAAATTCAGCAACGATCGAAAGCGCCGTGGCCTAAAAAATTCTTAAGGTCATCGCAACCCCTGGAAAATGTCAACCAGCTAGTAGGCTTTCGAATAGCCTCAAATTCATGTATCTAGGTCCGTGATTGACAAAGCGACCCCAAGCCAAACCTTCAGATCTCCATGAAATTCAGCAACGGTGGAAAGCGCCGTGGCCTAAAAAATTCTTAAGGTCATCGCAACCCTAGGAAAATGTCAACCAGCTAGTAGGCTTTCGAATAGCCTCAAATTCATGTATCTAGGTCCGTGATTGACAAAGCGACCCCAAGCCAAACCTTCAGATCTCCATGAAATTCAGCAACGATGGAAAGCGCCGTGGCCTAAAAAATTCTTAAGGTCATCGCAACCCCTGGAAAATGTCAACCAGCTAGTAGGCTTTCGAATAGCCTCAAATTCATGTATCTAGGTCCGTGATTGACAAAGCGACCCCAAGCCAAACCTTCAGATCTCCATGAAATTCAGCAACGGTGGAAAGCGCCGTGGCCTAAAAAATTCGGCTCTTTCCCAGAAAAAAGGTCCTTTGCATTCTCAGAGGTCCTTTGTAAAAATAAAGGTCCTTTAGTCAAAATAGAGGTCCTTTGGCTATTAAAACGGTCCTTTGGTCAAAATAAAGGTCCATTGAGAAATATAACGGTCCTTTGAGAAATAAACGGGTCCTTTGGGAAATAAAAAGGTCCTTTGAATAATATAACGGTCCTTTGTGAAATAAACGGGTCCTTTGAGAAGTAAACGAGTTCTTTGAAAATCTTTTGAAATGGTTTCAGAAGTTTGGGTGACACAAATTTGACAATTGAATGGTCCCGAATGCAATAGAGGTCATAACCGCAAGAAATGGTTCCAAGAATTCGTCATTCAGTAAATATTTTGGTAGCGTTTCCTTTTTCTTAGGCTTAGGCAAAGGCCTCAGAAACATTATAATTCCGAAAAATATACTTTTAGATGAATTTTAGCTTCCAATTTGTTATTAAGACTTCTGTGGCGTTGCCTAAGCCTGAAAATATAAAGGGAAGTATAATGGCTTGAGAAAATTCTTTGCGGTTGGGGCCATTTTTTGCCGATATTTTTCTAAGGACCGTTATATTTCCAAAGGACCATTTTAATAGCCAAAGGACCTCTATTTTACTCAAAAGGACCATTATATTTCTTGAAAGGACCTCTATCTTGCCAAAGGACCTGTTTATTTCTTCAAAGGACCTTTTAGTTTCGCGAAGGACCTCTTTATTTCCAAAGGACCTTTTTTCTGGTACAGAGCCAAAAATTCTTAAGGTCATCGCAACCCTAGGAACATGTCAACCAGCTAGTAGGCTTTCGAATAGCCTCAAATTCATGTATCTAGGTCCGTGATTGACAAAGCGACCCCAAGCCAAACCTTCAGATCTCCATGAAATTCAGCAACGATGGAAAGCGCCGTGGCCTAAAAAATTCTTAAGGTCATCGCAACCCTAGGAACATGTCAACCAGCTAGTAGGCTTTCGAATAGCCTCAAATTCATGTATCTAGGTCCGTGATTGACAAAGCGACCCCAAGCCAAACCTTCAGATCTCCATGAAATTCAGCAACGGTGGAAAGCGCCGTGGCCTAAAAAATTCTTAAGGTCATCGCAACCCTAGGAAAATGTCAACCAGCTAGTAGGCTTTCGAATAGCCTCAAATTCATGTATCTAGGTCCGTGATTGACAAAGCGACCCCAAGCCAAACCTTCAGATCTCCATGAAATTCAGCAACGATGGAAAGCGCCGTGGCCTAAAAAATTCTTAAGGTCATCGCAACCCTAGGAACATGTCAACCAGCTAGTAGGCTTTCGAATAGCCTCAAATTCATGTATCTAGGTCCGTGATTGACAAAGGTTGCGATGACCTTAAGAATTTTTTAGGCCACGGCGCTTTCCATCGTTGCTGAATTTCATGGAGATCTGAAGGTTTGGCTTGGGGTCGCTTTGTCAATCACGGACCTAGATACATGAATTTGAGGCTATTCGAAAGCCTACTCCTAGGAAAATGTCAACCAGCTAGTAGGCTTCCGAATAGCCTCAAATTCATGTATCTAGGTCCGTGATTGACAAAGCGACCCCAAGCCAAACCTTCAGATCTCCATGAAATTCAGCAACGATGGAAAGCGCCGTGGCCTAAAAAATTCTTAAGGTCATCGCAACCCTAGGAACATGTCAACCAGCTAGTAGGCTTTCGAATAGCCTCAAATTCATGTATCTAGGTCCGTGATTGACAAAGCGACCCCAAGCCAAACCTTCAGATCTCCATGAAATTCAGCAACGGTGGAAAGCGCCGTGGCCTAAAAAATTCTTAAGGTCATCGCAACCCTTGGAAAATGTCAACCAGCTAGTAGGCTTTCGAATAGCCTCAAATTCATGTATCTAGGTCCGTGATTGACAAAGCGACCCCAAGCCAAACCTTCAGATCTCCATGAAATTCAGCAACGGTGGAAAGCGCCGTGGCCTAAAAAATTCTTAAGGTCATCGCAACCCTAGGAACATGTCAACCAGCTAGTAGGCTTTCGAATAGCCTCAAATTCATGTATCTAGGTCCGTGATTGACAAAGCGACCCCAAGCCAAACCTTCAGATCTCCATGAAATTCAGCAACGATGGAAAGCGCCGTGGCCTAAAAAATTCTTAAGGTCATCGCAACCCCTGGAAAATGTCAACCAGCTAGTAGGCTTTCGAATAGCCTCAAATTCATGTATCTAGGTCCGTGATTGACAAAGCGAACCCAAGCCAAACCTTCAGATTTCCATGAAATTCAGCAACGATGGAAAGCGCCGTGGCCTAAAAAATTCTTAAGGTCATCGCAACCCTAGGAAAATGTCAACCAGCTAGTAGGCTTTCGAATAGCTTCAAATTCATGTATCTAGGTCCGTGATTGACAAAGCGACCCCAAGCCAAACCTTCAGATCTCCATGAAATTCAGCAACGGTGGAAAGCGCCGTGGCCTAAAAAATTCTTAAGGTCATCGCAACCCTAGGAACATGTCAACCAGCTAGTAGGCTTTCGAATAGCCTCAAATTCATGTATCTAGGTCCGTGATTGACAAAGCGACCCCAAGCCAAACCTTCAGATCTCCATGAAATTCAGCAACGATGGAAAGCGCCGTGGCCTAAAAAATTCTTAAGGTCATCGCAACCCCTGGAAAATGTCAACCAGCTAGTAGGCTTTCGAATAGCCTCAAATTCATGTATCTAGGTCCGTGATTGACAAAGCGACCCCAAGCCAAACCTTCAGATCTCCATGAAATTCAGCAACGATGGAAAGCGCCGTGGCCTAAGAAATTCTTAAGGTCATCGCAACCCTAGGAACATGTCAACCAGCTAGTAGGCTTTCGAATAGCCTCAAATTCATGTATCTAGGTCCGTGATTGACAAAGCGACCCCAAGCCAAACCTTCAGATCTCCATGAAATTCAGCAACGATGGAAAGCGCCGTGGCCTAAAAAATTCTTAAGGTCATCGCAACCCTAGGAACATGTCAACCAGCTAGTAGGCTTTCGAATAGCCTCAAATTCATGTATCTAGGTCCGTGATTGACAAAGCGACCCCAAGCCAAACCTTCAGATCTCCATGAAATTCAGCAACGATGGAAAGCGCCGTGGCCTAAAAAATTCTTAAGGTCATCGCAACCCCTGGAAAATGTCAACCAGCTAGTAGGCTTTCGAATAGCCTCAAATTCATGTATCTAGGTCCGTGATTGACAAAGCGACCCCAAGCCAAACCTTCAGATCTCCATGAAATTCAGCAACGATGGAAAGCGCCGTGGCCTAAAAAATTCTTAAGGTCATCGCAACCCTAGGAACATGTCAACCAGCTAGTAGGCTTTCGAATAGCTTCAAATTCATGTATCTAGGTCCGTGATTGACAAAGCGACCCCAAGCCAAACCTTCAGATCTCCATGAAATTCAGCAACGGTGGAAAGCGCCGTGGCCTAAAAAATTCTTAAGGTCATCGCAACCCTTGGAAAATGTCAACCAGCTAGTAGGCTTTCGAATAGCCTCAAATTCATGTATCTAGGTCCGTGATTGACAAAGCGACCCCAAGCCAAACCTTCAGATCTCCATGAAATTCAGCAACGATGGAAAGCGCCGTGGCCTAAAAAATTCTTAAGGTCATCGCAACCCTAGGAAAATGTCAACCAGCTAGTAGGCTTTCGAATAGCATCAAATTCATGTATCTAGGTCCGTGATTGACAAAGCGACCCCAAGCCAAACCTTCAAATCTCCATGAAATTCAGCAACGGTGGAAAGCGCCGTGGCCTAAAAAATTCTTAAGGTCATCGCAACCCTTGGAAAATGTCAACCAGCTAGTAGGCTTTCGAATAGCCTCAAATTCATGTATCTAGGTCCGTGATTGACAAAGTATCTAGGTCCGTGATTGACAAAGCGACCCCAAGCCAAACCTTCAGATCTCCATGAAATTCAGCAACGGTGGAAAGCGCCGTGGCCTAAAAAATTCTTAAGGTCATCGCAACCCTAGGAAAATGTCAACCAGCTAGTAGGCTTTCGAATAGCCTCAAATTCATGTATCTAGGTCCGTGATTGACAAAGCGACCCCAAGCCAAACCTTCAGATCTCCATGAAATTCAGCAACGATGGAAAGCGCCGTGGCCTAAAAAATTCTTAAGGTCATCGCAACCCCTGGAAAATGTCAACCAGCTAGTAGGCTTTCGAATAGCCCCAAATTCATGTATCTAGGTCCGTGATTGACAAAGCGACCCCAAGCCAAACCTTCAGATCTCCATGAAATTCAGCAACGGTGGAAAGCGCCGTGGCCTAAAAAATTCTTAAGGTCATCGCAACCCTAGGAAAATGTCAACCAGCTAGTAGGCTTTCGAATAGCCTCAAATTCATGTATCTAGGTCCGTGATTGACAAAGCGGCCCCAAGCCAAACCTTCAGATCTCCATGAAATTCAGCAACGATGGAAAGCGCCGTGGCCTAAAAAATTCTTAAGGTCATCGCAACCCCTGGAAAATGTCAACCAGCTAGTAGGCTTTCGAATAGCCTCAAATTCATGTATCTAGGTCCGTGATTGACAAAGCGACCCCAAGCCAAACCTTCAGATCTCCATGAAATTCAGCAACGATGGAAAGCGCCGTGGCCTAAAAAATTCTTAAGGTCATCGCAACCCTAGGAACATGTCAACCAGCTAGTAGGCTTTCGAATAGCCTCAAATTCATGTATCTAGGTCCGTGATTGACAAAGCGACCCCAAGCCAAACCTTCAGATCTCCATGAAATTCAGCAACGATGGAAAGCGCCGTGGCCTAAAAAATTCTTAAGGTCATCGCAACCCTAGGAAAATGTCAACCAGCTAGTAGGCTTTCGAATAGCCTCAAATTCATGTATCTAGGTCCGTGATTGACAAAGCGACCCCAAGCCAAACCTTCAGATCTCCATGAAATTCAGCAACGGTGGAAAGCGCCGTGGCCTAAAAAATTCTTAAGGTCATCGCAACCCTAGGAACATGTCAACCAGCTAGTAGGCTTTCGAATAGCCTCAAATTCATGTATCTAGGTCCGTGATTGACAAAGCGACCCCAAGCCAAACCTTCAGATCTCCATGAAATTCAGCAACGATGGAAAGCGCCGTGGCCTAAAAAATTCTTAAGGTCATCGCAACCCTAGGAACATGTCAACCAGCTAGTAGGCTTTCGAATAGCCTCAAATTCATGTATCTAGGTCCGTGATTGACAAAGCGACCCCAAGCCAAACCTTCAGATCTCCATGAAATTCAGCAACGGTGGAAAGCGCCGTGGCCTAAAAAATTCTTAAGGTCATCGCAACCTTAGGAACATGTCAACCAGCTAGTAGGCTTTCGAATAGCCTCAAATTCATGTATCTACGTCCGTGATTGACAAAGCGACCCCAAGCCAAACCTTCAGATCTCCATGAAATTCAGCAACGGTGGAAAGCGCCGTGGCCTAAAAAATTCTTAAGGTCATCGCAACCCTAGGAACATGTCAACCAGCTAGTAGGCTTTCGAATAGCCTCAAATTCATGTATCTACGTCCGTGATTGACAAAGCGACCCCAAGCCAAACCTTCAGATCTCCATGAAATTCAGCAACGATGGAAAGCGCCGTGGCCTAAAAAATTCTTAAGGTCATCGCAACCCTAGGAACATGTCAACCAGCTAGTAGGCTTTCGAATAGCCTCAAATTCATGTATCTAGGTCCGTGATTGACAAAGCGACCCCAAGCCAAACCTTCAGATCTCCATGAAATTCAGCAACGGTGGAAAGCGCCGTGGCCTAAAAAATTCTTAAGGTCATCGCAACCCTAGGAAAATGTCAACCAGCTAGTAGGCTTTCGAATAGCCTCAAATTCATGTATCTAGGTCCGTGATTGACAAAGCGACCCCAAGCCAAACCTTCAGATCTCCATGAAATTCAGCAACGGTGGAAAGCGCCGTGGCCTAAAAAATTCTTAAGGTCATCGCAACCCTAGGAACATGTCAACCAACTAGTAAGCTTTCGAATAGCCTCAAATTCATGTATCTAGGTCCGTGATTGACAAAGCGACCCCAAGCCAAACCTTCAGATCTCCATGAAATTCAGCAACGGTGGAAAGCGCCGTGGCCTAAAAAATTCTTAAGGTCATCGCAACCCTAGGAACATGTCAACCAGCTAGTAGGCTTTCGAATAGCCTCAAATTCATGTATCTACGTCCGTGATTGACAAAGCGACCCCAAGCCAAACCTTCAGATCTCCATGAAATTCAGCAACGATGGAAAGCGCCGTGGCCTAAAAAATTCTTAAGGTCATCGCAACCCTAGGAAAATGTCAACCAGCTAGTAGGCTTTCGAATAGCCTCAAATTCATGTATCTAGGTCCGTGATTGACAAAGCGACCCCAAGCCAAACCTTCAGATCTCCATGAAATTCAGCAACGGTGGAAAGCGCCGTGGCCTAAAAAATTCTTAAGGTCATCGCAACCCTAGGAACATGTCAACCAGCTAGTAGGCTTTCGAATAGCCTCAAATTCATGTATCTAGGTCCGTGATTGACAAAGCGACCCCAAGCCAAACCTTCAGATCTCCATGAAATTCAGCAACGATGGAAAGCGCCGTGGCCTAAAAAATTCTTAAGGTCATCGCAACCCTAGGAAAATGTCAACCAGCTAGTAGGCTTTCGAATAGCCTCAAATTCATGTATCTACGTCCGTGATTGACAAAGCGACCCCAAGCCAAACCTTCAGATCTCCATGAAATTCAGCAACGATGGAAAGCGCCGTGGCCTAAAAAATTCTTAAGGTCATCGCAACCCCTGGAAAATGTCAACCAGCTAGTAGGCTTTCGAATAGCCTCAAATTCATGTATCTAGGTCCGTGATTGACAAAGCGACCCCAAGCCAAACCTTCAGATCTCCATGAAATTCAGCAACGATGGAAAGCGCCGTGGCCTAAAAAATTCTTAAGGTCATCGCAACCCTAGGAACATGTCAACCAGCTAGTAGGCTTTCGAATAGCCTCAAATTCATGTATCTAGGTCCGTGATTGACAAAGCGACCCCAAGCCAAACCTTCAGATCTCCATGAAATTCAGCAACGATGGAAAGCGCCGTGGCCTAAAAAATTCTTAAGGTCATCGCAACCCTAGGAAAATGTCAACCAGCTAGTAGGCTTTCGAATAGCCTCAAATTCATGTATCTAGGTCCGTGATTGACAAAGCGACCCCAAGCCAAACCTTCAGATCTCCATGAAATTCAGCAACGGTGGAAAGCGCCGTGGCCTAAAAAATTCTTAAGGTCATCGCAACCCTAGGAACATGTCAACCAGCTAGTAGGCTTTCGAATAGCCTCAAATTCATGTATCTAGGTCCGTGATTGACAAAGCGACCCCAAGCCAAACCTTCAGATCTCCATGAAATTCAGCAACGATGGAAAGCGCCGTGGCCTAAAAAATTCTTAAGGTCATCGCAACCCTAGGAACATGTCAACCAGCTAGTAGGCTTTCGAATAGCCTCAAATTCATGTATCTAGGTCCGTGATTGACAAAGCGACCCCAAGCCAAACCTTCAGATCTCCATGAAATTCAGCAACGGTGGAAAGCGCCGTGGCCTAAAAAATTCTTAAGGTCATCGCAACCCTAGGAACATGTCAACCAGCTAGTAGGCTTTCGAATAGCCTCAAATTCATGTATCTACGTCCGTGATTGACAAAGCGACCCCAAGCCAAACCTTCAGATCTCCATGAAATTCAGCAACGGTGGAAAGCGCCGTGGCCTAAAAAATTCTTAAGGTCATCGCAACCCTAGGAACATGTCAACCAGCTAGTAGGCTTTCGAATAGCCTCAAATTCATGTATCTACGTCCGTGATTGACAAAGCGACCCCAAGCCAAACCTTCAGATCTCCATGAAATTCAGCAACGATGGAAAGCGCCGTGGCCTAAAAAATTCTTAAGGTCATCGCAACCCTAGGAACATGTCAACCAGCTAGTAGGCTTTCGAATAGCCTCAAATTCATGTATCTAGGTCCGTGATTGACAAAGCGACCCCAAGCCAAACCTTCAGATCTCCATGAAATTCAGCAACGGTGGAAAGCGCCGTGGCCTAAAAAATTCTTAAGGTCATCGCAACCCTAGGAAAATGTCAACCAGCTAGTAGGCTTTCGAATAGCCTCAAATTCATGTATCTAGGTCCGTGATTGACAAAGCGACCCCAAGCCAAACCTTCAGATCTCCATGAAATTCAGCAACGGTGGAAAGCGCCGTGGCCTAAAAAATTCTTAAGGTCATCGCAACCCTAGGAACATGTCAACCAACTAGTAAGCTTTCGAATAGCCTCAAATTCATGTATCTAGGTCCGTGATTGACAAAGCGACCCCAAGCCAAACCTTCAGATCTCCATGAAATTCAGCAACGGTGGAAAGCGCCGTGGCCTAAAAAATTCTTAAGGTCATCGCAACCCTAGGAACATGTCAACCAGCTAGTAGGCTTTCGAATAGCCTCAAATTCATGTATCTACGTCCGTGATTGACAAAGCGACCCCAAGCCAAACCTTCAGATCTCCATGAAATTCAGCAACGATGGAAAGCGCCGTGGCCTAAAAAATTCTTAAGGTCATCGCAACCCTAGGAACATGTCAACCAGCTAGTAGGCTTTCGAATAGCCTCAAATTCATGTATCTAGGTCCGTGATTGACAAAGCGACCCCAAGCCAAACCTTCAGATCTCCATGAAATTCAGCAACGATGGAAAGCGCCGTGGCCTAAAAAATTCTTAAGGTCATCGCAACCCTAGGAACATGTCAACCAGCTAGTAGGCTTTCGAATAGCCTCAAATTCATGTATCTACGTCCGTGATTGACAAAGCGACCCCAAGCCAAACCTTCAGATCTCCATGAAATTCAGAAACGATGGAAAGCGCCGTGGCCTAAAAAATTCTTAAGGTCATCGCAACCCTAGGAAAATGTCAACCAGCTAGTAGGCTTTCGAATAGCCTCAAATTCATGTATCTAGGTCCGTGATTGACAAAGCGACCCCAAGCCAAACCTTCAGATCTCCATGAAATTCAGCAACGATGGAAAGCGCCGTGGCCTAAAAAATTCTTAAGGTCATCGCAACCCTAGGAACATGTCAACCAGCTAGTAGGCTTTCGAATAGCCTCAAATTCATGTATCTACGTCCGTGATTGACAAAGCGACCCCAAGCCAAACCTTCAGATCTCCATGAAATTCAGCAACGATGGAAAGCGCCGTGGCCTAAAAAATTCTTAAGGTCATCGCAACCCTTGGAAAATGTCAACCAGCTAGTAGGCTTTCGAATAGCCTCAAATTCATGTATCTAGGTCCGTGATTGACAAAGCGACCCCAAGCCAAACCTTCAGATCTCCATGAAATTCAGCAACGGTGGAAAGCGCCGTGGCCTAAAAAATTCTTAAGGTCATCGCAACCCCTGGAAAATGTCAACCAGCTAGTAGGCTTTCGAATAGCCTCAAATTCATGTATCTAGGTCCGTGATTGACAAAGCGACCCCAAGCCAAACCTTCAGATCTCCATGAAATTCAGCAACGGTGGAAAGCGCCGTGGCCTAAAAAATTCTTAAGGTCATCGCAACCCTAGGAAAATGTCAACCAGCTAGTAGGCTTTCGAATAGCCTCAAATTCATGTATCTAGGTCCGTGATTGACAAAGCGACCCCAAGCCAAACCTTCAGATCTCCATGAAATTCAGCAACGATGGAAAGCGCCGTGGCCTAAAAAATTCTTAAGGTCATCGCAACCCCTGGAAAATGTCAACCAATTCATGTATCTAGGTCCGTGATTGACAAAGCGACCCCAAGCCAAACCTTCAGATCTCCATGAAATTCAGAAACGATGGAAAGCGCCGTGGCCTAAAAAATTCTTAAGGTCATCGCAACCCCTGGAAAATGTCAACCAGCTAGTAGGCTTTCGAATAGCCTCAAATTCATGTATCTAGGTCCGTGATTGACAAAGCGACCCCAAGCCAAACCTTCAGATCTCCATGAAATTCAGCAACGGTAGAAAGCGCCGTGGCCTAAAAAATTCTTAAGGTCATCGCAACCCTAGGAAAATGTCAACCAGCTAGTAGGCTTTCGAATAGCCTCAAATTCATGTATCTAGGTCCGTGATTGACAAAGCGACCCCAAGCCAAACCTTCAGATCTCCATGAAATTCAGCAACGGTAGAAAGCGCCGTGGCCTAAAAAATTCTTAAGGTCATCGCAACCCCTGGAAAATGTCAACCAGCTAGTAGGCTTTCGAATAGCCTCAAATTCATGTATCTAGGTCCGTGATTGACAAAGCGACCCCAAGCCAAACCTTCAGATCTCCATGAAATTCAGCAACGGTGGAAAGCGCCGTGGCCTAAAAAATTCTTAAGGTCATCGCAACCCTAGGAAAATGTCAACCAGCTAGTAGGCTTTCGAATAAATTTGAGGCTATTCGAAAGCCTACTAGCTGGTTGACATGTTCCTAGGGTTGCGATGACCTTAAGAATTTTTTAGGCCACGGCGCTTTCCATCGTTGCTGAATTTCATGGAGATCTGAAGGTTTGGCTTGGGGTCGCTTTGTCAATCACGGACCTAGATACATGAATTTGAGGCTATTCGAAAGCCTACTAGCTGGTTGACATGTTCCTAGGGTTGCGATGACCTTAAGAATTTTTTAGGCCACGGCGCTTTCCATCGTTGCTGAATTTCATGGAGATCTGAAGGTTTGGCTTGGGGTCGCTTTGTCAATCACGGACCTAGATACATGAATTTGAGGCTATTCGAAAGCCTACTAGCTGGTTGACATTTTCCTAGGGTTGCGATGACCTTAAGAATTTTTTAGGCCACGGCGCTTTCCATCGTTGCTGAATTTCATGGAGATCTGAAGGTTTGGCTTGGGGTCGCTTTGTCAATCACGGACCTAGATACATGAATTTGAGGCTATTCGAAAGCCTACTAGCTGGTTGACATTTTCCTAGGGTTGCGATGACCTTAAGAATTTATTAGGCCACGGCGCTTTCCATCGTTGCTGAATTTCATGGAGATCTGAAGGTTTGGCTTTGGGTCGCATTGTCAATCACGGACCTAGATACATGAATTTGAGGCTATTCGAAAGCCTACTAGCTGGTTGACATTTTCCTAGGGTTGCGATGACCTTAAGAATTTTTTAGGCCACGGCGCTTTCCATCGTTGCTGAATTTCATGGAGATCTGAAGGTTTGGCTTGCGGTCGCTTTGTCAATCACGGACCTAGATACATGAATTTGAGGCTATTCGAAAGCCTACTAGCTGGTTGACATGTTCCTAGGGTTGCGATGACCTTAAGAATTTTTTAGGCCACGGCGCTTTCCACCGTTGCTGAATTTCATGGAGATCTGAAGGTTTGGCTTGGGGTCGCTTTGTCAATCACGGACCTAGATACATGAATTTGAGGCTATTCGAAAGCCTACTAGCTGGTTGACATGTTCCTAGGGTTGCGATGACCTTAAGAATTTTTTAGGCCACGGCGCTTTCCATCGTTGCTGAATTTCATGGAGATCTGAAGGTTTGGCTTGGGGTCGCTTTGTCAATCACGGACCTAGATACATGAATTTGAGGCTATTCGAAAGCCTACTAGCTGGTTGACATGTTCCTAGGGTTGCGATGACCTTAAGAATTTTTTAGGCCACGGCGCTTTCCATCGTTGCTGAATTTCATGGAGATCTGAAGGTTTGGCTTGGGGTCGCTTTGTCAATCACGGACCTAGATACATGAATTTGAGGCTATTCGAAAGCCTACTAGCTGGTTGACATGTTCCTAGGGTTGCGATGACCTTAAGAATTTTTTAGGCCACGGCGCTTTCCATCGTTGCTGAATTTCATGGAGATCTGAAGGTTTGGCTTGGGGTCGCTTTGTCAATCACGGACCTAGATACATGAATTTGAGGCTATTCGAAAGCCTACTAGCTGGTTGACATTTTCCTAGGGTTGCGATGACCTTAAGAATTTTTTAGGCCACGGCGCTTTCCATCGTTGCTGAATTTCATGGAGATCTGAAGGTTTGGCTTGGGGTCGCTTTGTCAATCACGGACCTAGATACATGAATTTGAGGCTATTCGAAAGCCTACTAGCTGGTTGACATTTTCCTAGGGTTGCGATGACCTTAAGAATTTATTAGGCCACGGCGCTTTCCATCGTTGCTGAATTTCATGGAGATCTGAAGGTTTGGCTTTGGGTCGCATTGTCAATCACGGACCTAGATACATGAATTTGAGGCTATTCGAAAGCCTACTAGCTGGTTGACATTTTCCTAGGGTTGCGATGACCTTAAGAATTTTTTAGGCCACGGCGCTTTCCATCGTTGCTGAATTTCATGGAGATCTGAAGGTTTGGCTTGCGGTCGCTTTGTCAATCACGGACCTAGATACATGAATTTGAGGCTATTCGAAAGCCTACTAGCTGGTTGACATGTTCCTAGGGTTGCGATGACCTTAAGAATTTTTTAGGCCACGGCGCTTTCCACCGTTGCTGAATTTCATGGAGATCTGAAGGTTTGGCTTGGGGTCGCTTTGTCAATCACGGACCTAGATACATGAATTTGAGGCTATTCGAAAGCCTACTAGCTGGTTGACATGTTCCTACGGTTGCGATGACCTTAAGAATTTTTTAGGCCACGGCGCTTTCCATCGTTGCTGAATTTCATGGAGATCTGAAGGTTTGGCTTGGGGTCGCTTTGTCAATCACGGACCTAGATACATGAATTTGAGGCTATTCGAAAGCCTACTAGCTGGTTGACATGTTCCTAGGGTTGCGATGACCTTAAGAATTTTTTAGGCCACGGCGCTTTCCATCGTTGCTGAATTTCATGGAGATCTGAAGGTTTGGCTTGGGGTCGCTTTGTCAATCACGGACCTAGATACATGAATTTGAGGCTATTCGAAAGCCTACTAGCTGGTTGACATTTTCCTAGGGTTGCGATGACCTTAAGTATTTTTTAGGCCACGGCGCTTTCCACCTTTGCTGAATTTCATGGAGATCTGAAGGTTTGGCTTGGGGTCGCTTTGTCAATCACGGACCTAGATACATGAATTTGAGGCTATTCGAAAGCCTACTAGCTGGTTGACATTTTCCAGGGGTTGCGATGACCTTAAGAATTTTTTAGGCCACGGCGCTTTCCATCGTTGCTGAATTTCATGGAGATCTGAAGGTTTGGCTTGGGGTCGCTTTGTCAATCACGGACCTAGATACATGAATTTGAGGCTATTCGAAAGCCTACTAGCTGGTTGACATTTTCCTAGGGTTGCGATGACCTTAAGAATTTTTTAGGCCACGGCGCTTTCCATCGTTGCTGAATTTCATGGAGATCTGAAGGTTTGGCTTGGGGTCGCTTTGTCAATCACGGACCTAGATACATGAATTTGAGGCTATTCGAAAGCCTACTACAGTGCTCCACAAAAGTATAACCTCACCCCCCGGTTTTCCAGTATCTCGAGAACGGTAAGAGTTGCGGGAAAGCTTCCAACTGAAAAAATACTCTAATTGTTGAGTTATTATGACCCACAAAAGTTCAGAGAATGAAAATAAAAAATTGAAAAAATATTGCATTTTTTCGGGAAAATCACTTTTGGCGATCCACAAAAGTATAACCTCACCCTGAAAAAACGATGAAAAAATGGGATGTCTTTGAAACTTGATTGATAACTTCATTCAAAAGCGTTCTATTGAAAATTTTATGATTACAAAGTTGTTTTAAATTTTGTTTTCTTCAACTTTTTAGTTGAACACTTTTTTCAAAAACCCTCGGTTGTCAAGATATCGTCCTTCCAAAATGACTTGTTGCCACGGGCGCGCGAAACCGCGTATCTCGTTAGTGAGTACAGTAATCGGAAAGTGGTCAACTAAAAAAATGTTCTTTGGACATTGTTTCATCGCATCCTAACAAAAAAAAACCCAAGAAATTGTTTTTATTCATGAGGGACATCGACATGTGCAATTTGGCGAAATGTTTATTTTTTCTATTTTAGCCAGTTTTTTGAGCGCGTATAACTCGCTTGGAAATGAGTTTGGAAAAATGTTGTCAACATAAAAAACGTTAAAAATAATCAGATAAACAAGTTTTCAGTTGACAACTTTTGTTTATTTTCAATTCCTACAAAGTTATGCTCCGTAGAGCAAAACAGGGTTTGAAGGGGTTTATAACTGTAACTAACTGGACGACCAGAGCTGTTCGTGCCAGGTTAATCAAAATTGATGTCAAAATATCTTTTGTCTAAGATAAGGCTGACTTACAACTAAATGGGTCAACTTGAAGTGTCACAATCAGCTAGTTTTTCAAGAATATTCATTAAAAATCCACAAAAACCAAAGAAAAGGCAGTTTAATTCAAAAGAAACAAGTTCTAATAATTGGTTGGACCTCCAATGTTTCTTGTAAGCTCGAACAGGCGACTATCCATAAATAGATACAAGTTGTCCAACAGTGTTTGATCAACTTCTTTCCAAGCAGACACGATTGCTTTCTTGAGATCCTTCACGTTGTGGTACATCTGGTTTCCGCCATAAATCTTCTGAACCATAACTCCCAATACGTTCTTGATGATGTTCAAATCAGGCGAGCATGTCAATATTCAGGATGAAAAGGGCGGAAACCAAATGTACCACAACGTGAAGGATCTCAACGTTCAAGAAAACAATCATGTCTGCTTGGAAAGAAGTTGACCAAACACTGTTGGACAACTTGTATCTATCCATGGATAGTCGCCTGTTCGAGCTTACAAGAAACATTGGAGGTCCAACCAATTATTCGAACTTGTTTCTTTTGAATTAAACTCCCTTTTCTTTGGTTTTTGTGGACCTCTAATGAATAATCTTGAAAAACTTGCTGATTGTGACATTTAAAGTGGACCCATTCAGGTGTAAGTCAGCCTTATATCAGTAAAAAGTCAATTTTGACATCAATTTTGATTAACCTGGCACGAACAGCTCTGGTCGTCCAGTTAGTTACAGTTATAAACCCCTTCAAACCCTGTTTTGCTCTACGGAGCATAACTTTGTAGGAATTGAAAATAAACAAAAGTTGTCAACTGAAAACTTGTTTATCTGATTATTTTTAACGTTTTTTATGTTGACAACATTTTTCCAAACTCATTTCCAAGCGAGTTATACGCGCTCAAAAAACTGGCTAAAATAGAAAAAATAAACATTTCGCCAAATTGCACATGTCGATGTCCCTCATGAATAAAAACAATTTCTTGGGTTTTTTTTTGTTAGGATGCGATGAAACAATGTCCAAAGAACATTTTTTTAGTTGACCACTTTCCGATTACTGTACTCACTAACGAGATACGCGGTTTCGCGCGCCCGTGGCAACAAGTCATTTTGGAAGGACGATATCTTGACAACCAAGGGTTTTTGAAAAAAGTGTTCAACTAAAAAGTTGAAGAAAACAAAATTTAAAACAACTTTGTAATCATAAAATTTTCAATAGAACGCTTTTGAATGAAGTTATCAATCAAGTTTCAAAGACATCCCATTTTTTCATCGTTTTTTCAGGGTGAGGTTATACTTTTGTGGATCGCCAAAAGTGATTTTCCCGAAAAAATGCAATATTTTTTCAATTTTTTATTTTCATTCTCTGAACTTTTGTGGGTCATAATAACTCAACAATTAGAGTATTTTTTCAGTTGGAAGCTTTCCCGCAACTCTTACCGTTCTCGAGATACTGGAAAACCGGGGGGTGAGGTTATACTTTTGTGGAGCACTGTAGCTGGTTAACATGTTCCTAGGGTTGCGATGACCTTAAGAATTTTTTAGGCCACGGCGCTTTCCATCGTTGCTGAATTTCATGGAGATCTGAAGGTTTGGCTTGGGGTCGCTTTGTCAATCACGGACCTAGATACATGAGTTTGAGGCTATTCGAAAGCCTACTAGCTGGTTAACATGTTCCTAGGGTTGCGATGACCTTAAGAATTTTTTAGGCCACGGCGCTTTCCATCGTTGCTGAATTTCATGGAGATCTGAAGGTTTGGCTTGGGGTCGCTTTGTCAATCACGGACCTAGATACATGAATTTGAGGCTATTCGAAAGCCTACTAGCTGGTTGACATTTTCCTAGGGTTGCGATGACCTTAAGAATTTTTTAGGCCACGGCGCTTTCCACCGTTGCTGAATTTCATGGAGATCTGAAGGTTTGGCTTGGGGTCGCTTTGTCAATCACGGACCTAGATACATGAATTTGAGGCTATTCGAAAGCCTACTAGCTGGTTGACATTTTCCAAGGGTTGCGATGACCTTAAGAATTTTTTAGGCCACGGCGCTTTCCATCGTTGCTGAATTTCATGGAGATCTGAAGGTTTGGCTTGGGGTCGCTTTGTCAATCACGGACCTAGATACATGAATTTGAGGCTATTCGAAAGCCTACTAGCTGGTTGACATTTTCCAAGGGTTGCGATGACCTTAAGAATTTTTTAGGCCACGGCGCTTTCCATCGTTGCTGAATTTCATGGAGATCTGAAGGTTTGGCTTGGGGTCGCTTTGTCAATCACGGACCTAGATACATGAATTTGAGGCTATTCGAAAGCCTACTAGCTGGTTGACATTTTCCTAGGGTTGCGATGACCTTAAGAATTTTTTAGGCCACGGCGCTTTCCATCGTTGCTGAATTTCATGGAGATCTGAAGGTTTGGCTTGGGGTCGCTTTGTCAATCACGGACCTAGATACATGAATTTGAGGCTATTCGAAAGCCTACTAGCTGGTTGACATTTTCCTAGGGTTGCGATGACCTTAAGAATTTCTTAGGCCACGGCGCTTTCCATCGTTGCTGAATTTCATGGAGATCTGAAGGTTTGGCTTGGGGTCGCTTTGTCAATCACGGACCTAGATACATGAATTTGAGGCTATTCGAAAGCCTACTAGCTGGTTGACATTTTCCTAGGGTTGCGATGACCTTAAGAATTTTTTAGGCCACGGCGCTTTCCATCGTTGCTGAATTTCATGGAGATCTGAAGGTTTGGCTTGGGGTCGCTTTGTCAATCACGGACCTAGATACATGAATTTGAGGCTATTCGAAAGCCTACTAGCTGGTTGACATTTTCCTAGGGTTGCGATGACCTTACGAATTTTTTAGGCCACGGCGCTTTCCACCGTTGCTGAATTTCATGGAGATCTGAAGGTTTGGCTTGGGGTCGCTTTGTCAATCACGGACCTAGATACATGAATTTGAGGCTATTCGAAAGCCTACTAGCTGGTTGACATTTTCCAGGGGTTGCGATGACCTTAAGAATTTTTTAGGCCACGGCGCTTTCCATCGTTGCTGAATTTCATGGAGATCTGAAGGTTTGGCTTGGGGTCGCTTTGTCAATCACGGACCTAGATACATGAATTTGAGGCTATTCGAAAGCCTACTAGCTGGTTGACATGTTCCTAGGGTTGCGATGACCTTAAGAATTTTTTAGGCCACGGCGCTTTCCATCGTTGCTGAATTTCATGGAGATCTGAAGGTTTGGCTTGGGGTCGCTTTGTCAATCACGGACCTAGATACATGAATTTGAGGCTATTCGAAAGCCTACTAGCTGGTTGACATTTTCCTAGGGTTGCGATGACCTTAAGAATTTTTTAGGCCACGGCGCTTTCCATCGTTGCTGAATTTCATGGAGATCTGAAGGTTTGGCTTGGGGTCGCTTTGTCAATCACGGACCTAGATACATGAATTTGAGGCTATTCGAAAGCCTACTAGCTGGTTGACATTTTCCTAGGGTTGCGATGACCTTAAGAATTTTTTAGGCCACGGCGCTTTCCATCGTTGCTGAATTTCATGGAGATCTGAAGGTTTGGCTTGGGGTCGCTTTGTCAATCACGGACCTAGATACATGAATTTGAGGCTATTCGAAAGCCTACTAGCTGGTTGACATTTTCCAAGGGTTGCGATGACCTTAAGAATTTTTTAGGCCACGGCGCTTTCCATCGTTGCTGAATTTCATGGAGATCTGAAGGTTTGGCTTGGGGTCGCTTTGTCAATCACGGACCTAGATACATGAATTTGAGGCTATTCGGAAGCCTACTAGCTGGTTGACATGTTCCTAGGGTTGCGATGACCTTAAGAATTTTTTAGGCCACGGCGCTTTCCATCGTTGCTGAATTTCATGGAGATCTGAAGGTTTGGCTTGGGGTCGCTTTGTCAATCACGGACCTAGATACATGAATTTGAGGCTATTCGAAAGCCTACTAGCTGGTTGACATTTTCCAAGGGTTGCGATGACCTTAAGAATTTTTTAGGCCACGGCGCTTTCCATCGTTGCTGAATTTCATGGAGATCTGAAGGTTTGGCTTGGGGTCGCTTTGTCAATCACGGACCTAGATACATGAATTTGAGGCTATTCGGAAGCCTACTAGCTGGTTGACATTTTCCTCGGGATCTCGACGGGTCCCCCAAGGACGTGGATGCCAATCTTGGCTTATATTTATTACGCGTGACTAGATGAGCTGGGCGTATTTATACTGAACCTAGAAGTAAACCTACTAAATAAAAGCGCTGATTAGAAGGTAGACTAAAAGGACAGTGTCCTTGAGTGGCGCCAGGGTTGAGACACTAACATTACCTGAAGAGGTTAGCGCTATTTTTACCAGCATAAGGGACCCTTTAGTTAGCACCAGACTTGATATCCCTGTTTGGTTGGGAGCGCGACTAGAAGGGAGAAGTAGAGGTGTATTAGGATATTTAAGTTTATTATTATGGAAATTTTTGCCTAAATAGTTAACCCTTGGCCTAGAGTTAAGCTAAATTGGACCTAATATTGATAAACCTAAAGTATACTAATTGAGACCTAAGAGCGCAAAGTTAACCTAGTCTTCGGTTTTCTTGACGTTCCTTCGGCTTGGTTGTTGCTTGTCCTTCTTCTCTCCTGGTAGTTGTGCTTTGGGACCTTGTAGTTGACTTTTCTTCCTCTCGTGTTGGTTCACCGCCAGGTGTACTCTTTGCTGAGTTGTTCCTGGCCCGTTCGTTGTGGATGCCGTAGCAACTGTTTCGAACTGATGACGTGGAAGATCCAATCTCACGTACTAGCATTCGGGCTAATACGGACTACAGTGATTTGAGCAGCTGAGTGATGAGCATTTGCATCCATCGTTCCGTGACTTGTTGTCCAGGGAATGTACATCCTTTCCGGTGATCTACATTTGCTAGGAGTGTTGCTTGTCGTCCTCACTTTCAGCTTGCAGACGCTCATTGATTCGTCGTTATGTTGCCACTCGCTCGAGTCTGCTGGGAGCCCATAACGCTTCCGATTGCTCGGCATTTTCAGCATTCTTCCGACTTAATTTGACGTCGTTTGTCGCTGCATTTTGTCCTCCGAGCTCTTCGCAACAGAACTCTTCCGACTTCGAAACATTGTGACTTCTTTCTTCTTCATGAATCGTTCACCGCTACCTTCGCGACGGGTATCGGCTACTAGCACATTTCGTTGAATATCGGTCGTTCTTCTTGTGTCTTCCGACTGGAATTCGTTGAATGTTCGATTTTGCAGCTTGTCTACACTGGCACTTCTCTTCTGCGGTTGATGTTGCGTCGCCGACGAAAACCACTCGATAGTTGCATCGGCGAATGATTTCCGCTTGATTGTGTCGTTGTTGAGCCATTTTAAGTAGACTTCAGAAGATGCTGGGGGTTTGACTTCACTTCTGACGCCTTCTGTTGTTGCTTCCCGTCGCCTGAGCTCCTCGCAACGAAACCCATTCGACTGAAAGACTTATAACCGTTTTCCGCGAATTTCACAGCTTTTCCTGCGTTGTCACGTCTCCTTGATGATGTTTCGTGTGTCTCCGGCGAAAAAATGACGCTGCATCATCATTGGTCGTCGGACATCACGGTTGCACGAAGATGTGTTGCTAGGGACCGAGGGAATGAAGACTTCTGTTGTTGTGCTGCGTTCTGTCTCCATTTTCAACACCTTCTGGTCATGCCTTCCGTCTTCCGAGCTTCTCGCAACGAAACTCATTGGACCTGGGCATTTTTAAGCTGTTTTCCGCGAATTTGTGTCATCTTTTTCGTTGACATCTCTCCTTGCTGTCGTTTCGTTCGTCGCCGGCGAAAAATGTTGAGTTACTTCGTCGTAGATCGTCGGGCGATACTTTTTGCATGGATATTTGTTGCTGGGGGAGCCAAACTGAAGACGCCTTCTTCTTCCTCTACTTCTCTTGTGTGTCTCATCGCCGTCGCTGTTCACTGACATTGCTTCGGCATTTTTAGCATGAATCTGTCTTCTTTGACGTCTCTCGTCGCTGCTTCCGTTCACCAGAGCTTCTCGCAACGAAAACTCTTCGGACTGATGGAATTGCCATGTATTTTCGTGCGAAATTGCAGCTGGTACTCGTTGACGTGTCTCCTTGATGATGTTGTTCGTGTTACCAGTGCCAAAAATCAATAATTGCGCTGTTATCGATCGATGGGCAGCACTTTTGCAGGTAGACAAGTCGTTGGAGAGCCAAAATGACGAAGACGTTCGAGCAAATGCTGTGGGAATCGATTCCTTCTCTTCGCCGCCGCTTGACATCGCGTCGGCTCACTTGAAAAAAAAATTTTTCACCGGTTTTGGACGATGATTCACTCGCTACGAGTTCTTTTTCGAATTGATTCGCTAATCTCCTCGCAACGGAAACTCGCAAAAACCCTACTCCGGTCGATGCACCATGTCGCGCCGTGGTTATTTACTGGCTCACACGCGAAAGCCAGGATCTGCGCGAGTGAATGATTGGTGGTGAACTGAGTGCCTCTGAAGGGCTTGACGATGTGTGTAGACACCTCAGGCTTCGCAACAGCCGTTGGTGAGTGTGGTTCAGTGGTGTTTCGTTGGTGGTAGAATAGATAGAGTAGTGAATATTGTGCACTGCTTTATTAGTAGAACAGGCTGGGGACAGATGAGACGAGAGAGCGGTGACGGGTCACCGTTCTCGATGGGGGAAAAGAAGGGAAGTGAGTAGTGAGGGAAGTGAAAGGTGAAGTGAAGTGAAGTGAAAGTGAATGGGGGAATTTTAGGAACAACTAATTATTGCGAAATCGTTCCGCGTTTGAACGCGTTTGGCGGGAAGTCCGGTGGCGCGCACTTGCATTGTCGACGCGGGTGATCCTCGCGGGAGAAGTTTGGTGAAGTGAGTCTGCTTTACCATCGATTCCGTGGGAATTGCTTGGGGAAATGAACGAAAGGAAGTTGTAGAATATTATAGCGAATATTTGAGAGATAATGAGAACCGTCGCGTACATAAGGCGTATTATGGGCGCGACACTGGGGGCGGGAAGGGAGCTACTTTTGGGCCAAAAGTAGTGATATAGCTTTGCCTCCAGTTGTCTCGAAAATGTTCGCGTCCATTCCGTTCTTTCCGTGGCGATGGGAATGAATGTATAGCAGAGTGCTTGCTCGCAACGCATGCACTCGCCTGAACGATGACCAAAAGCAAAAGGTCGTGCCAATCGCCGAGCGATGGGCGCGACAATCACGGACCTAGATACATGAATTTGAGGCTATTCGAAAGCCTACTATTCGAAAGCCTACTAGCTGGTTGACATTTTCCTAGGGTTGCGATGACCTTAAGAATTTTTTAGGCCACGGCGCTTTCCACCGTTGCTGAATTTCATGGAGATCTGAAGGTTTGGCTTGGGGTCGCTTTGTCAATCACGGACCTAGATACATGAATTTGAGGCTATTCGAAAGCCTACTATTCGAAAGCCTACTAGCTGGTTGACATTTTCCAAGGGTTGCGATGACCTTAAGAATTTTTTAGGCCACGGCGCTTTCCACCGTTGCTGAATTTCATGGAGATCTGAAGGTTTGGCTTGGGGTCGCTTTGTCAATCACGGACCTAGATACATGAATTTGAGGCTATTCGAAAGCCTACTAGCTGGTTGACATTTTCCAAGGGTTGCGATGACCTTAAGAATTTTTTAGGCCACGGCGCTTTCCACCGTTGCTGAATTTCATGGAGATCTGAAGGTTTGGCTTGGGGTCGCTTTGTCAATCACGGACCTAGACATGAATTTGAGGCTATTCGAAAGCCTACTAGCTGGTTGACATTTTCCAAGGGTTGCGATGACCTTAAGAATTTTTTAGGCCACGGCGCTTTCCACCGTTGCTGAATTTCATGGAGATCTGAAGGTTTTGCTTGGGGTCGCTTTGTCAATCACGGACCTAGATACATGAATTTGAGGCTATTTGAAAGCCTACTAGCTGGTTGACATTTTCCTAGGGTTGCGATGACCTTAAGAATTTTTTAGGCCACGGCGCTTTCCACCGTTGCTGAATTTCATGGAGATCTGAAGGTTTGGCTTGGGGTCGCTTTGTCAATCACGGACCTAGATACATGAATTTGAGGCTATTCGAAAGCCTACTAGCTGGTTGACATTTTCCAGGGGTTGCGATGACCTTAAGAATTTTTTAGGCCACGGCGCTTTCCATCGTTGCTGAATTTCATGGAGATCTGAAGGTTTGGCTTGGGGTCGCTTTGTCAATCACGGACCTAGATACATGAATTTGAGGCTATTCGAAAGCCTACTAGCTGGTTGACATTTTCCTAGGGTTGCGATGACCTTAAGAATTTTTTAGGCCACGGCGCTTTCCACCGTTGCTGAATTTCATGGAGATCTGAAGGTTTGGCTTGGTGTCGCTTTGTCAATCACGGACCTAGATACATGAATTTGAGGCTATTCGAAAGCCTACTAGCTGGTTGACATTTTCCAGGGGTTGCGATGACCTTAAGAATTTTTTAGGCCACGGCGCTTTCCATCGTTGCTGAATTTCATGGAGATCTGAAGGTTTGGCTTGGGGTCGCTTTGTCAATCACGGACCTAGATACATGAATTTGAGGCTATTCGAAAGCCTACTAGCTGGTTGACATTTTCCAGGGGTTGCGATGACCTTAAGAATTTTTTAGGCCACGGCGCTTTCCATCGTTGCTGAATTTCATGGAGATCTGAAGGTTTGGCTTGGGGTCGCTTTGTCAATCACGGACCTAGATACATGAATTTGAGGCTATTCGAAAGCCTACTAGCTGGTTGACATTTTCCTAGGGTTGCGATGACCTTAAGAATTTTTTAGGCCACGGCGCTTTCCACCGTTGCTGAATTTCATGGAGATCTGAAGGTTTGGCTTGGTGTCGCTTTGTCAATCACGGACCTAGATACATGAATTTGAGGCTATTCGAAAGCCTACTAGCTGGTTGACATTTTCCAGGGGTTGCGATGACCTTAAGAATTTTTTAGGCCACGGCGCTTTCCATCGTTGCTGAATTTCATGGAGATCTGAAGGTTTGGCTTGGGGTCGCTTTGTCAATCACGGACCTAGATACATGAATTTGAGGCTATTCGAAAGCCTACTAGCTGGTTGACATTTTCCAGGGGTTGCGATGACCTTAAGAATTTTTTAGGCCACGGCGCTTTCCATCGTTGCTGAATTTCATGGAGATCTGAAGGTTTGGCTTGGGGTCGCTTTGTCAATCACGGACCTAGATACATGAATTTGAGGCTATTTGAAAGCCTACTAGCTGGTTGACATTTTCCTAGGGTTGCGATGACCTTAAGAATTTTTTAGGCCACGGCGCTTTCCACCGTTGCTGAATTTCATGGAGATCTGAAGGTTTGGCTTGGGGTCGCTTTGTCAATCACGGACCTAGATACATGAATTTGAGGCTATTCGAAAGCCTACTAGCTGGTTGACATTTTCCAGGGGTTGCGATGACATTAAGAATTTTTTAGGCCACGGCGCTTTCCATCGTTGCTGAATTTCATGGAGATCTGAAGGTTTGGCTTGGGGTCGCTTTGTCAATCACGGACCTAGATACATGAATTTGAGGCTATTCGAAAGCCTACTAGCTGGTTGACATTTTCCTAGGGTTGCGATGACCTTAAGAATTTTTTAGGCCACGGCGCTTTCCACCGTTGCTGAATTTCATGGAGATCTGAAGGTTTGGCTTGGTGTCGCTTTGTCAATCACGGACCTAGATACATGAATTTGAGGCTATTCGAAAGCCTACTAGCTGGTTGACATTTTCCAGGGGTTGCGATGACCTTAAGAATTTTTTAGGCCACGGCGCTTTCCATCGTTGCTGAATTTCATGGAGATCTGAAGGTTTGGCTTGGGGTCGCTTTGTCAATCACGGACCTAGATACATGAATTTGAGGCTATTCGAAAGCCTACTAGCTGGTTGACATTTTCCAGGGGTTGCGATGACCTTAAGAATTTTTTAGGCCACGGCGCTTTCCATCGTTGCTGAATTTCATGGAGATCTGAAGGTTTGGCTTGGGGTCGCTTTGTCAATCACGGACCTAGATACATGAATTTGAGGCTATTCGAAAGCCTACTAGCTGGTTGACATTTTCCTAGGGTTGCGATGACCTTAAGAATTTTTTAGGCCACGGCGCTTTCCACCGTTGCTGAATTTCATGGAGATCTGAAGGTTTGGCTTGGTGTCGCTTTGTCAATCACGGACCTAGATACATGAATTTGAGGCTATTCGAAAGCCTACTAGCTGGTTGACATTTTCCAGGGGTTGCGATGACCTTAAGAATTTTTTAGGCCACGGCGCTTTCCATCGTTGCTGAATTTCATGGAGATCTGAAGGTTTGGCTTGGGGTCGCTTTGTCAATCACGGACCTAGATACATGAATTTGAGGCTATTCGAAAGCCTACTAGCTGGTTGACATTTTCCTAGGGTTGCGATGACCTTAAGAGTTTTTTAGGCCACGGCGCTTTCCACCGTTGCTGAATTTCATGGAGATCTGAAGGTTTGGCTTGGGGTCGCTTTGTCAATCACGGACCTAGATACATGAATTTGAGGCTATTCGAAAGCCTACTAGCTGGTTGACATTTTCCAGGGGTTGCGATGACCTTAAGAATTTTTTAGGCCACGGCGCTTTCCATCGTTGCTGAATTTCATGGAGATCTGAAGGTTTGGCTTGGGGTCGCTTTGTCAATCACGGACCTAGATACATGAATTTGAGGCTATTCGAAAGCCTACTAGCTGGTTGACATTTTCCAAGGGTTGCGATGACCTTAAGAATTTTTTAGGCCACGGCGCTTTCCATCGTTGCTGAATTTCATGGAGATCTGAAGGTTTGGCTTGGGGTCGCTTTGTCAATCACGGACCTAGATACATGAATTTGAGGCTATTCGAAAGCCTACTAGCTGGTTGACATTTTCCAAGGGTTGTGATGACCTTAAGAATTTTTTAGGCCACGGCGCTTTCCATCGTTGCTGAATTTCATGGAGATCTGAAGGTTTGGCTTGGGGTCGCTTTGTCAATCACGGACCTAGATACATGAATTTGAGGCTATTCGAAAGCCTACTAGCTGGTTGACATTTTCCAGGGGTTGCGATGACCTTAAGAATTTTTTAGGCCACGGCGCTTTCCATCGTTGCTGAATTTCATGGAGATCTGAAGGTTTGGCTTGGGGTCGCTTTGTCAATCACGGACCTAGATACATGAATTTGAGGCTATTCGAAAGCCTACTAGCTGGTTGACATTTTCCAAGGGTTGCGATGACCTTAAGAATTTTTTAGGCCACGGCGCTTTCCATCGTTGCTGAATTTCATGGAGATCTGAAGGTTTGGCTTGGGGTCGCTTTGTCAATCACGGACCTAGATACATGAATTTGAGGCTATTCGAAAGCCTACTAGCTGGTTGACATTTTCCAGGGGTTGCGATGACCTTAAGAATTTTTTAGGCCACGGCGCTTTCCATCGTTGCTGAATTTCATGGAGATCTGAAGGTTTGGCTTGGGGTCGCTTTGTCAATCACGGACCTAGATACATGAATTTGAGGCTATTCGAAAGCCTACTAGCTGGTTGACATTTTCCAGGGGTTGCGATGACCTTAAGAATTTTTTAGGCCACGGCGCTTTCCATCGTTGCTGAATTTCATGGAGATCTGAAGGTTTGGCTTGGGGTCGCTTTGTCAATCACGGACCTAGATACATGAATTTGAGGCTATTCGAAAGCCTACTAGCTGGTTGACATTTTCCTAGGGTTGCGATGACCTTAAGAATTTTTTAGGCCACGGCGCTTTCCACCGTTGCTGAATTTCATGGAGATCTGAAGGTTTGGCTTGGTGTCGCTTTGTCAATCACGGACCTAGATACATGAATTTGAGGCTATTCGAAAGCCTACTAGCTGGTTGACATTTTCCAGGGGTTGCGATGACCTTAAGAATTTTTTAGGCCACGGCGCTTTCCATCGTTGCTGAATTTCATGGAGATCTGAAGGTTTGGCTTGGGGTCGCTTTGTCAATCACGGACCTAGATACATGAATTTGAGGCTATTCGAAAGCCTACTAGCTGGTTGACATTTTCCTAGGGTTGCGATGACCTTAAGAGTTTTTTAGGCCACGGCGCTTTCCACCGTTGCTGAATTTCATGGAGATCTGAAGGTTTGGCTTGGGGTCGCTTTGTCAATCACGGACCTAGATACATGAATTTGAGGCTATTCGAAAGCCTACTAGCTGGTTGACATTTTCCAGGGGTTGCGATGACCTTAAGAATTTTTTAGGCCACGGCGCTTTCCATCGTTGCTGAATTTCATGGAGATCTGAAGGTTTGGCTTGGGGTCGCTTTGTCAATCACGGACCTAGATACATGAATTTGAGGCTATTCGAAAGCCTACTAGCTGGTTGACATTTTCCAAGGGTTGCGATGACCTTAAGAATTTTTTAGGCCACGGCGCTTTCCATCGTTGCTGAATTTCATGGAGATCTGAAGGTTTGGCTTGGGGTCGCTTTGTCAATCACGGACCTAGATACATGAATTTGAGGCTATTCGAAAGCCTACTAGCTGGTTGACATTTTCCAAGGGTTGCGATGACCTTAAGAATTTTTTAGGCCACGGCGCTTTCCATCGTTGCTGAATTTCATGGAGATCTGAAGGTTTGGCTTGGGGTCGCTTTGTCAATCACGGACCTAGATACATGAATTTGAGGCTATTCGAAAGCCTACTAGCTGGTTGACATTTTCCAGGGGTTGCGATGACCTTAAGAATTTTTTAGGCCACGGCGCTTTCCATCGTTGCTGAATTTCATGGAGATCTGAAGGTTTGGCTTGGGGTCGCTTTGTCAATCACGGACCTAGATACATGAATTTGAGGCTATTCGAAAGCCTACTAGCTGGTTGACATTTTCCTAGGGTTGCGATGACCTTAAGAATTTTTTAGGCCACGGCGCTTTCCACCGTTGCTGAATTTCATGGAGATCTGAAGGTTTGGCTTGGGGTCGCTTTGTCAATCACGGACCTAGATACATGAATTTGAGGCTATTCGAAAGCCTACTAGCTGGTTGACATGTTCCTAGGGTTGCGATGACTTTAAGAATTTTTTAGGCCACGGCGCTTTCCATCGTTGCTGAATTTCATGGAGATCTGAAGGTTTGGCCCGGGGTCGCTTTGTCAATCACGGACCTAGATACATGAATTTGAGGCTATTCGAAAGCCTACTAGCTGGTTGACATGTTCCTAGGGTTGCGATGACCTTAAGAATTTTTTAGGCCACGGCGCTTTCCACCGTTGCTGAATTTCATGGAGATCTGAAGGTTTGGCTTGGGGTCGCTTTGTCAATCACGGACCTAGATACATGAATTTGAGGCTATTCGAAAGCCTACTAGCTGGTTGACATTTTCCAGGGGTTGCGATGACCTTAAGAATTTTTTAGGCCACGGCGCTTTCCATCGTTGCTGAATTTCATGGAGATCTGAAGGTTTGGCTTGGGGTCGCTTTGTCAATCACGGACCTAGATACATGAATTTGAGGCTATTCGAAAGCCTACTAGCTGGTTGACATGTTCCTAGGGTTGCGATGACCTTAAGAATTTTTTAGGCCACGGCGCTTTCTATCGTTGCTGAATTTCATGGAGATCTGAAGGTTTGGCTTGGGGTCGCTTTGTCAATCACGGACCTAGATACATGAATTTGAGGCTATTCGAAAGCCTACTAGCTGGTTGACATGTTCCTAGGGTTGCGATGACCTAAAGAATTTTTTAGGCCACGGCGCTTTCCATCGTTGCTGAATTTCATGGAGATCTGAAGGTTTGGCTTGGGGTCGCTTTGTCAATCACGGACCTAGATACATGAATTTGAGGCTATTTGAAAGCCTACTAGCTGGTTGACATTTTCCTAGGGTTGCGATGACCTTAAGAATTTTTTAGGCCACGGCGCTTTCCATCGTTGCTGAATTTCATGGAGATCTGAAGGTTTGGCTTGGGGTCGCTTTGTCAATCACGGACCTAGATACATGAATTTGAGGCTATTTGAAAGCCTACTAGCTGGTTGACATTTTCCTAGGGTTGCGATGACCTTAAGAATTTTTTAGGCCACGGCGCTTTCCATCGTTGCTGAATTTCATGGAGATCTGAAGGTTTGGCTTGGGGTCGCTTTGTCAATCACGGACCTAGATACATGAATTTGAGGCTATTCGAAAGCCTACTAGCTGGTTGACATTTTCCTAGGGTTGCGATGACCTTAAGAATTTTTTAGGCCACGGCGCTTTCCATCGTTGCTGAATTTCATGGAGATCTGAAGGTTTGGCTTGGGGTCGCTTTGTCAATCACGGACCTATTTACATGAATTTGAGGCTATTCGAAAGCCTACTAGCTGGTTGACATTTTCCAGGGGTTGCGATGACCTTAAGAATTTTTTAGGCCACGGCGCTTTCCACCGTTGCTGAATTTCATGGAGATCTGAAGGTTTGGCTTGGGGTCGCTTTGTCAATCACGGACCTAGATACATGAATTTGAGGCTATTCGAAAGCCTACTAGCTGGTTGACATGTTCCTAGGGTTGCGATGACCTAAAGAATTTTTTAGGCCACGGCGCTTTCCATCGTTGCTGAATTTCATGGAGATTTGAAGGTTTGGCTTGGGGTCGCTTTGTCAATCACGGACCTAGATACATGAATTTGATGCTATTCGAAAGCCTACTAGCTGGTTGACATTTTCCTAGGGTTGCGATGACCTTAAGAATTTTTTAGGCCACGGCGCTTTCCATCGTTGCTGAATTTCATGGAGATCTGAAGGTTTGGCTTGGGGTCGCTTTGTCAATCACGGACCTAGATACATGAATTTGAGGCTATTCGAAAGCCTACTAGCTGGTTGACATTTTCCAAGGGTTGCGATGACCTTAAGAATTTTTTAGGCCACGGCGCTTTCCACCGTTGCTGAATTTCATGGAGATCTGAAGGTTTGGCTTGGGGTCGCTTTGTCAATCACGGACCTAGACATGAATTTGAGGCTATTCGAAAGCCTACTAGCTGGTTGACATTTTCCTAGGGTTGCGATGACCTTAAGAATTTTTTAGGCCACGGCGCTTTCCATCGTTGCTGAATTTCATGGAGATCTGAAGGTTTGGCTTGGGGTCGCTTTGTCAATCACGGACCTAGATACATGAATTTGAGGCTATTCGAAAGCCTACTAGCTGGTTGACATTTTCCTAGGGTTGCGATGACCTTAAGAATTTTTTAGGCCACGGCGCTTTCCATCGTTGCTGAATTTCATGGAGATCTGAAGGTTTGGCTTGGGGTCGCTTTGTCAATCACGGACCTAGATACATGAATTTGAGGCTATTCGAAAGCCTACTAGCTGGTTGACATTTTCCTAGGGTTGCGATGACCTTAAGAATTTTTTAGGCCACGGCGCTTTCCATCGTTGCTGAATTTCATGGAGATCTGAAGGTTTGGCTTGGGGTCGCTTTGTCAATCACGGACCTAGATACATGAATTTGAGGCTATTCGAAAGCCTACTAGCTGGTTGACATTTTCCTAGGGTTGCGATGACCTTAAGAATTTTTTAGGCCACGGCGCTTTCCATCGTTGCTGAATTTCATGGAGATCTGAAGGTTTGGCTTGGGGTCGCTTTGTCAATCACGGACCTAGATACATGAATTTGAGGCTATTCGAAAGCCTACTAGCTGGTTGACATTTTCCTAGGGTTGCGATGACCTTAAGAATTTTTTAGGCCACGGCGCTTTCCATCGTTGCTGAATTTCATGGAGATCTGAAGGTTTGGCTTGGGGTCGCTTTGTCAATCACGGACCTAGATACATGAATTTGAGGCTATTCGAAAGCCTACTAGCTGGTTGACATTTTCCTAGGGTTGCGATGACCTTAAGAATTTTTTAGGCCACGGCGCTTTCCATCGTTGCTGAATTTCATGGAGATCTGAAGGTTTGGCTTGGGGTCGCTTTGTCAATCACGGACCTAGATACATGAATTTGAGGCTATTCGAAAGCCTACTAGCTGGTTGACATTTTCCTAGGGTTGCGATGACCTTAAGAATTTTTTAGGCCACGGCGCTTTCCATCGTTGCTGAATTTCATGGAGATCTGAAGGTTTGGCTTGGGGTCGCTTTGTCAATCACGGACCTAGATACATGAATTTGAGGCTATTCGAAAGCCTACTAGCTGGTTGACATGTTCCTAGGGTTGCGATGACCTTAAGAATTTTTTAGGCCACGGCGCTTTCCATCGTTGCTGAATTTCATGGAGATCTGAAGGTTTGGCTTGGGGTCGCTTTGTCAATCACGGACCTAGATACATGAATTTGAGGCTATTCGAAAGCCTACTAGCTGGTTGACATTTTCCTAGGGTTGCGATGACCTTAAGTATTTTTTAGGCCACGGCGCTTTCCACCTTTGCTGAATTTCATGGAGATCTGAAGGTTTGGCTTGGGGTCGCTTTGTCAATCACGGACCTAGATACATGAATTTGAGGCTATTCGAAAGCCTACTAGCTGGTTGACATTTTCCAGGGGTTGCGATGACCTTAAGAATTTTTTAGGCCACGGCGCTTTCCATCGTTGCTGAATTTCATGGAGATCTGAAGGTTTGGCTTGGGGTCGCTTTGTCAATCACGGACCTAGATACATGAATTTGAGGCTATTCGAAAGCCTACTAGCTGGTTGACATTTTCCTAGGGTTGCGATGACCTTAAGAATTTTTTAGGCCACGGCGCTTTCCACCGTTGCTGAATTTCATGGAGATCTGAAGGTTTGGCTTGGGGTCGCTTTGTCAATCACGGACCTAGATACATGAATTTGAGGCTATTCGAAAGCCTACTAGCTGGTTGACATTTTCCTAGGGTTGCGATGACCTTAAGAATTTTTTAGGCCACGGCGCTTTCCATCGTTGCTGAATTTCATTGAGATCTTTCCTAGGGTTGCGATGACTTTAAGAATTTTTTAGGCCACGGCGCTTTCCACCGTTGCTGAATTTCATGGAGATCTGAAGGTTTGGCTTGGGGTCGCTTTGTCAATCACGGACCTAGATACATGAATTTGAGGCTATTCGAAAGCCTACTAGCTGGTTGACATTTTCCAGGGGTTGCGATGACCTTAAGAATTTTTTAGGCCACGGCGCTTTCCATCGTTGCTGAATTTCATGGAGATCTGAAGGTTTGGCTTGGGGTCGCTTTGTCAATCACGGACCTAGATACATGAATTTGAGGCTATTCGAAAGCCTACTAGCTGGTTGACATTTTCCTAGGGTTGCGATGACCTTAAGAATTTTTTAGGCCACGGCGCTTTCCACCGTTGCTGAATTTCATGGAGATCTGAAGGTTTGGCTTGGGGTCGCTTTGTCAATCACGGACCTAGATACATGAATTTGAGGCTATTCGAAAGCCTACTAGCTGGTTGACATTTTCCTAGGGTTGCGATGACCTTAAGAATTTTTTAGGCCACGGCGCTTTCCACCGTTGCTGAATTTCATGGAGATCTGAAGGTTTGGCTTGGGGTCGCTTTGTCAATCACGGACCTATTTACATGAATTTGAGGCTATTCGAAAGCCTACTAGCTGGTTGACATTTTCCAGGGGTTGCGATGACCTTAAGAATTTTTTAGGCCACGGCGCTTTCCACCGTTGCTGAATTTCATGGAGATCTGAAGGTTTGGCTTGGGGTCGCTTTGTCAATCACGGACCTAGATACATGAATTTGAGGCTATTCGAAAGCCTACTAGCTGGTTGACATGTTCCTAGGGTTGCGATGACCTAAAGAATTTTTTAGGCCACGGCGCTTTCCATCGTTGCTGAATTTCATGGAGATTTGAAGGTTTGGCTTGGGGTCGCTTTGTCAATCACGGACCTAGATACATGAATTTGATGCTATTCGAAAGCCTACTAGCTGGTTGACATTTTCCTAGGGTTGCGATGACCTTAAGAATTTTTTAGGCCACGGCGCTTTCCATCGTTGCTGAATTTCATGGAGATCTGAAGGTTTGGCTTGGGGTCGCTTTGTCAATCACGGACCTAGATACATGAATTTGAGGCTATTCGAAAGCCTACTAGCTGGTTGACATTTTCCAAGGGTTGCGATGACCTTAAGAATTTTTTAGGCCACGGCGCTTTCCACCGTTGCTGAATTTCATGGAGATCTGAAGGTTTGGCTTGGGGTCGCTTTGTCAATCACGGACCTAGACATGAATTTGAGGCTATTCGAAAGCCTACTAGCTGGTTGACATTTTCCTAGGGTTGCGATGACCTTAAGAATTTTTTAGGCCACGGCGCTTTCCATCGTTGCTGAATTTCATGGAGATCTGAAGGTTTGGCTTGGGGTCGCTTTGTCAATCACGGACCTAGATACATGAATTTGAGGCTATTCGAAAGCCTACTAGCTGGTTGACATTTTCCTAGGGTTGCGATGACCTTAAGAATTTTTTAGGCCACGGCGCTTTCCATCGTTGCTGAATTTCATGGAGATCTGAAGGTTTGGCTTGGGGTCGCTTTGTCAATCACGGACCTAGATACATGAATTTGAGGCTATTCGAAAGCCTACTAGCTGGTTGACATTTTCCTAGGGTTGCGATGACCTTAAGAATTTTTTAGGCCACGGCGCTTTCCATCGTTGCTGAATTTCATGGAGATCTGAAGGTTTGGCTTGGGGTCGCTTTGTCAATCACGGACCTAGATACATGAATTTGAGGCTATTCGAAAGCCTACTAGCTGGTTGACATTTTCCTAGGGTTGCGATGACCTTAAGAATTTTTTAGGCCACGGCGCTTTCCATCGTTGCTGAATTTCATGGAGATCTGAAGGTTTGGCTTGGGGTCGCTTTGTCAATCACGGACCTAGATACATGAATTTGAGGCTATTCGAAAGCCTACTAGCTGGTTGACATTTTCCTAGGGTTGCGATGACCTTAAGAATTTTTTAGGCCACGGCGCTTTCCATCGTTGCTGAATTTCATGGAGATCTGAAGGTTTGGCTTGGGGTCGCTTTGTCAATCACGGACCTAGATACATGAATTTGAGGCTATTCGAAACCCTACTAGCTGGTTGACATTTTCCTAGGGTTGCGATGACCTTAAGTATTTTTTAGGCCACGGCGCTTTCCACCTTTGCTGAATTTCATGGAGATCTGAAGGTTTGGCTTGGGGTCGCTTTGTCAATCACGGACCTAGATACATGAATTTGAGGCTATTCGAAAGCCTACTAGCTGGTTGACATTTTCCAGGGGTTGCGATGACCTTAAGAATTTTTTAGGCCACGGCGCTTTCCATCGTTGCTGAATTTCATGGAGATCTGAAGGTTTGGCTTGGGGTCGCTTTGTCAATCACGGACCTAGATACATGAATTTGAGGCTATTCGAAAGCCTACTAGCTGGTTGACATTTTCCAAGGGTTGCGATGACCTTAAGAATTTTTTAGGCCACGGCGCTTTCCATCGTTGCTGAATTTCATGGAGATCTGAAGGTTTGGCTTGGGGTCGCTTTGTCAATCACGGACCTAGATACATGAATTTGAGGCTATTCGGAAGCCTACTAGCTGGTTGACATTTTCCAAGGGTTGCGATGACCTTAAGAATTTTTTAGGCCACGGCGCTTTCCATCGTTGCTGAATTTCATGGAGATCTGAAGGTTTGGCTTGGGGTCGCTTTGTCAATCACGGACCTAGATACATGAATTTGAGGCTATTCGGAAGCCTACTAGCTGGTTGACATTTTCCAAGGGTTGCGATGACCTTAAGAATTTTTTAGGCCACGGCGCTTTCCATCGTTGCTGAATTTCATGGAGATCTGAAGGTTTGGCTTGGGGTCGCTTTGTCAATCACGGACCTAGATACATGAATTTGAGGCTATTCGAAAGCCTACTAGCTGGTTGACATTTTCCAAGGGTTGCGATGACCTTAAGAATTTTTTAGGCCACGGCGCTTTCCATCGTTGCTGAATTTCATGGAGATCTGAAGGTTTGGCTTGGGGTCGCTTTGTCAATCACGGACCTAGATACATGAATTTGAGGCTATTCGGAAGCCTACTAGCTGGTTGACATTTTCCAAGGGTTGCGATGACCTTAAGAATTTTTTAGGCCACGGCGCTTTCCATCGTTGCTGAATTTCATGGAGATCTGAAGGTTTGGCTTGGGGTCGCTTTGTCAATCACAGACCTAGATACATGAATTTGAGGCTATTCGAAAGCCTACTAGCTGGTTGACATTTTCCTAGGGTTGCGATGACCTTAAGAATTTTTTAGGCCACGGCGCTTTCCATCGTTGCTGAATTTCATGGAGATCTGAAGGTTTGGCTTGGGGTCGCTTTGTCAATCACGGACCTAGATACATGAATTTGAGGCTATTCGGAAACCTACTAGCTGGTTGACATTTTCCAAGGGTTGCGATGACCTTAAGAATTTTTTAGGCCACGGCGCTTTCCATCGTTGCTGAATTTCATGGAGATCTGAAGGTTTGGCTTGGGGTCGCTTTGTCAATCACGGACCTAGATACATGAATTTGAGGCTATTCGAAAGCCTACTAGCTGGTTGACATTTTCCTAGGGTTGCGATGAACTTAAGAATTTTTTAGGCCACGGCGCTTTCCATCGTTGCTGAATTTCATGGAGATCTGAAGGTTTGGCTTGGGGTCGCTCTGTCAATCCACAGGTGATTCGCGAATAGCCCGTTACGGATGTATTTGCCATTCGCGCGCGGTTGAAATAGGAATCATATGTGGATCCGTATCCGATCAGTAATGGGTAACTCTGTAAATTTCGTTCAACATGGTTGGATCCGTTTCTGACCCGTCTTGCTCTTGTTCGCGAACCCCTTACGCGCCTCGCTAGTTTTTTTGTCTTTTGTCTGTTTGTTTTTTATCTGTTTCGAAATTGAAAATCATTAACATTCATATAGAATACATTATAAAACAACAATAGTAAAAAATTAAGAAAAAAAAGGACGATCTAGGAGAGGGGAGGAGAAACTTAGAACAACATGAGTGAGAAAATTAAAAAAATGGACACAGAAACAAAAGGTGGATATTATTGAGATTCTGTCCAGACGTTGATTATCCTAGCAGTGTTGAAATTTTAGGATGATTGTCTTGAAACAATCCTCTTTGCTATTACAATGTTCCGTTTTGAAGAAATTCGACGATCGCCCAATCCTAAAAAAGGGGATTTGCATGCGAATTTATAACGGAGTCAGCATTACTTACCATTCTATTTACGTTCCTATGATAATCATTCAACTTCACGCTACTTGCTAACTTGAATATCGGTGAATACAAGTCTCTGACTTTACTGCTCGGTAGGATCGCGTTTTTTGTAAAACTGGAAACAAACTAGATTATCATTCATTTTCTAACCGATTTCTCACCCATCGTAGATTCTTCCTTTCGAAGTACTTGCAGATTGAATTTGACATGCTTCCAGTGCTGAAAAATAGCGAAAACTCAAAAAAAAGACATGAAAAACAAGTTCTGAGGAAAATAAAAAAATAAAATGGAAGAGTTTGAACTAGTCCATCGCAAGTTCGGCCTTCGGGAACGGATCCGCATGCGGATCCTAGACCAAACATCACGCAGGTCATCTGCCCTTTTACACACCCGCCCGTTTCTGATCCATTTGCGAACCCATATTCTGTCCGTTAGCGACCAGACAGCTCACTTTCAAAATACGGCCCGTATGCGAATCCTGGTTCGCGAAAACAGCAGTAACGGATCAGTTATGCGTCGAATACCTAGCCCATCCCCGTACGGATCCGACCGCACTTCACCTGTGTCACGGACCTAGATACATGAATTTGAGGCTATTCGAAAGCCTACTAGCTGGTTGACATTTTCCAAGGGTTGCGATGACCTTAAATTTTTTTAGGCCACGGCGCTTTCCATTATTGCTGAATTTCATGGAGATCTGAAGGTTTGGCTTGGGGTCGCTTTGTCAATCACGGACCTAGATACATGAATTTGAGGCTATTCGAAAGCCTACTAGCTGGTTGACATTTTCCAAGGGTTGCGATGACCTTAAGAATTTTTTAGGCCACGGCGCTTTCCATCGTTGCTGAATTTCATGGAGATCTGAAGGTTTGGCTTGGGGTCGCTTTGTCAATCACGGACCTAGATACATGAATTTGAGGCTATTCGAAAGCCTACTAGCTGGTTGACATTTTCCAAGGGTTGCGATGACCTTAAGAATTTTTTAGGCCACGGCGCTTTCCATTGTTGCTGAATTTCATGGAGATCTGAAGGTTTGGCTTGGGGTCGCTTTCTCAATCACGGACCTAGATACATGAATTTGAGGCTATTCGAAAGCCTACTAGCTGGTTGACATTTTCCTAGGGTTGCGATGACCTTAAGAATTTTTTAGGCCACGGCGCTTTCCATCGTTGCTGAATTTCATGGAGATCTGAAGGTTTGGCTTGGGGTCGCTTTGTCAATCACGGACCTAGATACATGAATTTGAGGCTATTCGAAAGCCTACTAGCTGGTTGACATGTTCCTAGGGTTGCGATGACCTTAAGAATTTTTTAGGCCACGGCGCTTTCCATCGTTGCTGAATTTCATGAAGATCTGAAGGTTTGGCTTGGGGTCGCTTTCTCAATCACGGACCTAGATACATGAATTTGAGGCTATTCGAAAGCCTACTAGCTGTTTGACATTTTCCTAGGGTTGCGATGACCTTAAGAATTTTTTAGGCCACGGCGCTTTCCATCGTTGCTGAATTTCATGGAGATCTGAAGGTTTGGCTTGGGGTCGCTTTGTCAATCACGGACCTAGATACATGAATTTGAGGCTATTCGAAAGCCTACTAGCTGGTTGACATTTTCCAAGGGTTGCGATGACCTTAAGAATTTTTTAGGCCACGGCGCTTTCCATCGTTGCTGAATTTCATGGAGATCTGAAGGTTTGGCTTGGGGTCGCTTTCTCAATCACGGACCTAGATACATGAATTTGAGGCTATTCGAAAGCCTACTAGCTGGTTGACATTTTCCTAGGGTTGCGATGACCTTAAGAATTTTTTAGGCCACGGCGCTTTCCATCGTTGCTGAATTTCATGGAGATCTGAAGGTTTGGCTTGGGGTCGCTTTCTCAATCACGGACCTAGATACATGAATTTGAGGCTATTCGAAAGCCTACTAGCTGGTTGACATTTTCCTAGGGTTGCGATGACCTTAAGAATTTTTTAGGCCACGGCGCTTTCCATCGTTGCTGAATTTCATGGAGATCTGAAGGTTTGGCTTGGGGTCGCTTTGTCAATCACGGACCTAGATACATGAATTTGAGGCTATTCGAAAGCCTACTAGCTGGTTGACATGTTCCTAGGGTTGCGATGACCTTAAGAATTTTTTAGGCCACGGCGCTTTCCATCGTTGCTGAATTTCATGAAGATCTGAAGGTTTGGCTTGGGGTCGCTTTCTCAATCACGGACCTAGATACATGAATTTGAGGCTATTCGAAAGCCTACTAGCTGTTTGACATTTTCCTAGGGTTGCGATGACCTTAAGAATTTTTTAGGCCACGGCGCTTTCCATCGTTGCTGAATTTCATGGAGATCTGAAGGTTTGGCTTGGGGTCGCTTTGTCAATCACGGACCTAGATACATGAATTTGAGGCTATTCGAAAGCCTACTAGCTGGTTGACATTTTCCAAGGGTTGCGATGACCTTAAGAATTTTTTAGGCCACGGCGCTTTCCATCGTTGCTGAATTTCATGGAGATCTGAAGGTTTGGCTTGGGGTCGCTTTCTCAATCACGGACCTAGATACATGAATTTGAGGCTATTCGAAAGCCTACTAGCTGGTTGACATTTTCCTAGGGTTGCGATGACCTTAAGAATTTTTTAGGCCACGGCGCTTTCCATCGTTGCTGAATTTCATGGAGATCTGAAGGTTTGGCTTGGGGTCGCTTTGTCAATCACGGACCTAGATACATGAATTTGAGGCTATTCGAAAGCCTACTAGCTGGTTGACATTTTCCTAGGGTTGCGATGACCTTAAGAATTTTTTAGGCCACGGCGCTTTCCATCGTTGCTGAATTTCATGGAGATCTGAAGGTTTGGCTTGGGGTCGCTTTGTCAATCACGGACCTAGATACATGAATTTGAGGCTATTCGAAAGCCTACTAGCTGGTTGACATTTTCCTAGGGTTGCGTAGACCTTAAGAATTTCTTAGGCCACGGCGCTTTCCATCGTTGCTGAATTTCATGGAATTCTGAAGGTTTGGCTTGGGGTCGCTTTGTCAATCACGGACCTAGATACATGAATTTGAGGCTATTCGAAAGCCTACTAGCTGGTTGACATGTTCCTAGGGTTGCGATGACCTTAAGAATTTTTTAGGCCACGGCGCTTTCCATCGTTGCTGAATTTCATGGAGATCTGAAGGTTTGGCTTGGGGTCGCTTTGTCAATCACGGACCTAGATACATGAATTTGAGGCTATTCGAAAGCCTACTAGCTGGTTGACATTTTCCTAGGGTTGCGATGACCTTAAGAATTTTTTAGGCCACGGCGCTTTCCATCGTTGCTGAATTTCATGGAGATCTGAAGGTTTGGCTTGGGGTCGCTTTGTCAATCACGGACCTAGATACATGAATTTGAGGCTATTCGAAAGCCTACTAGCTGGTTGACATTTTCCTAGGGTTGCGATGACCTTAAGAATTTTTTAGGCCACGGCGCTTTCCATCGTTGCTGAATTTCATGGAGATCTGAAGGTTTGGCTTGGGGTCGCTTTGTCAATCACGGACCTAGATACATGAATTTGAGGCTATTCGAAAGCCTACTAGCTGGTTGACATTTTCCTAGGGTTGCGATGACCTTAAGAATTTTTTAGGCCACGGCGCTTTCCATCGTTGCTGAATTTCATGGAGATCTGAAGGTTTGGCTTGGGGTCGCTTTGTCAATCACGGACCTAGATACATGAATTTGAGGCTATTCGAAAGCCTACTAGCTGGTTGACATTTTCCAGGGGTTGCGATGACCTTAAGAATTTTTTAGGCCACGGCGCTTTCCATCGTTGCTGAATTTCATGGAGATCTGAAGGTTTGGCTTGGGGTCGCTTTGTCAATCACGGACCTAGATACATGAATTTGAGGCTATTCGAAAGCCTACTAGCTGGTTGACATGTTCCAAGGGTTGCGATGACCTTAAGAATTTTTTAGGCCACGGCGCTTTCCACCGTTGCTGAATTTCATGGAGATCTGAAGGTTTGGCTTGGGGTCGCTTTGTCAATCACGGACCTAGATACATGAATTTGAGGCTATTCGAAAGCCTACTAGCTGTTTGACATGTTCCTAGGGTTGCGATGACCTTAAGAATTTTTTAGGCCACGGCGCTTTCACCGTTGCTGAATTTCATGGAGATCTGAAGGTTTGGCTTGGGGTCGCTTTGTCAATCACGGACCTAGATACATGAATTTGAGGCTATTCGAAAGCCTACTAGCTGGTTGACATTTTCCAGGGGTTGCGATGACCTTAAGAATTTTTTAGGCCACGGCGCTTTCCATCGTTGCTGAATTTCATGGAGATCTGAAGGTTTGGCTTGGGGTCGCTTTGTCAATCACGGACCTAGATACATGAATTTGAGGCTATTCGAAAGCCTACTAGCTGGTTGACATTTTCCTAGGGTTGCGATGACCTTAAGAATTTCTTAGGCCACGGCGCTTTCCATCGTTGCTGAATTTCATGGAGATCTGAAGGTTTGGCTTGGGGTCGCTTTGTCAATCACGGACCTAGATACATGAATTTGAGGCTATTCGAAAGCCTACTAGCTGGTTGACATTTTCCTAGGGTTGCGATGACCTTAAGAATTTCTTAGGCCACGGCGCTTTCCATCGTTGCTGAATTTCATGGAGATCTGAAGGTTTGGCTTGGGGTCGCTTTGTCAATCACGGACCTAGATACATGAATTTGAGGCTATTCGAAAGCCTACTAGCTGGTTGACATGTTCCTAGGGTTGCGATGACCTTAAGAATTTTTTAGGCCACGGCGCTTTCCACCGTTGCTGAATTTCATGGAGATCTGAAGGTTTGGCTTGGGGTCGCTTTGTCAATCACGGACTTAGATACATGAATTTGAGGCTATTCGAAAGCCTACTAGCTGGTTGACATGTTCCTAGGGTTGCGATGACCTTAAGAATTTTTTAGGCCACGGCGCTTTCCATCGTTGCTGAATTTCATGGAGATCTGAAGGTTTGGCTTGGGGTCGCTTTGTCAATCACGGACCTAGATACATGAATTTGAGGCTATTCGAAAGCCTACTAGCTGGTTGACATGTTCCTAGAGTTGCGATGACCTTAAGAATTTTTTAGGCCACGGCGCTTTCCATCGTTGCTGAATTTCATGGAGATCTGAAGGTTTGGCTTGGGGTCGCTTTGTCAAGCACGGACCTAGATACATGAATTTGAGGCTATTCGAAAGCCTACTAGCTGGTTGACATTTTCCTAGGGTTGCGATGACCTTAAGAATTTCTTAGGCCACGGCGCTTTCCATCGTTGCTGAATTTCATGGAGATCTGAAGGTTTGGCTTGGGGTCGCTTTGTCAATCACGGACCTAGATACATGAATTTGAGGCTATTCGAAAGCCTACTAGCTGGTTGACATGTTCCTAGGGTTGCGATGACCTTAAGAATTTTTTAGGCCACGGCGCTTTCCACCGTTGCTGAATTTCATGGAGATCTGAAGGTTTGGCTTGGGGTCGCTTTGTCAATCACGGACTTAGATACATGAATTTGAGGCTATTCGAAAGCCTACTAGCTGGTTGACATGTTCCTAGGGTTGCGATGACCTTAAGAATTTTTTAGGCCACGGCGCTTTCCATCGTTGCTGAATTTCATGGAGATCTGAAGGTTTGGCTTGGGGTCGCTTTGTCAATCACGGACCTAGATACATGAATTTGAGGCTATTCGAAAGCCTACTAGCTGGTTGACATGTTCCTAGAGTTGCGATGACCTTAAGAATTTTTTAGGCCACGGCGCTTTCCATCGTTGCTGAATTTCATGGAGATCTGAAGGTTTGGCTTGGGGTCGCTTTGTCAAGCACGGACCTAGATACATGAATTTGAGGCTATTCGAAAGCCTACTAGCTGGTTGACATTTTCCTAGGGTTGCGATGACCTTAAGAATTTTTTAGGCCACGGCGCTTTCCATCGTTGCTGAATTTCATGGAGATCAGAAGGTTTGGCTTGGGGTCGCTTTGTCAATCACGGACCTAGATACATGAATTTGAGGCTATTCGAAAGCCTACTAGCTGGTTGACATTTTCCAAGGGTTGCGATGACCTTAAGAATTTTTTAGGCCACGGCGCTTTCCATCGTTGCTGAATTTCATGGAGATCTGAAGGTTTGGCTTGGGGTCGCTTTGTCAATCACGGACCTAGATACATGAATTTGAGGCTATTCGAAAGCCTACTAGCTGGTTGACATTTTCCAGGGGTTGCGATGACCTTAAGAATTTTTTAGGCCACGGCGCTTTCCATCGTTGCTGAATTTCATGGAGATCTGAAGGTTTGGCTTGGGGTCGCTTTGTCAATCACGGACCTAGATACATGAATTTGAGGCTATTCGAAAGCCTACTAGCTGGTTGACATTTTCCAGGGGTTGCGATGACCTTAAGAATTTTTTAGGCCACGGCGCTTTCCATCGTTGCTGAATTTCATGGAGATCTGAAGGTTTGGCTTGGGGTCGCTTTGTCAATCACGGACCTAGATACATGAATTTGAGGCTATTCGAAAGCCTACTAGCTGGTTGACATGTTCCAAGGGTTGCGATGACCTTAAGAATTTTTTAGGCCACGGCGCTTTCCACCGTTGCTGAATTTCATGGAGATCTGAAGGTTTGGCTTGGGGTCGCTTTGTCAATCACGGACCTAGATACATGAATTTGAGGCTATTCGAAAGCCTACTAGCTGTTTGACATGTTCCTAGGGTTGCGATGACCTTAAGAATTTTTTAGGCCACGGCGCTTTCACCGTTGCTGAATTTCATGGAGATCTGAAGGTTTGGCTTGGGGTCGCTTTGTCAATCACGGACCTAGATACATGAATTTGAGGCTATTCGAAAGCCTACTAGCTGGTTGACATTTTCCAGGGGTTGCGATGACCTTAAGAATTTTTTAGGCCACGGCGCTTTCCATCGTTGCTGAATTTCATGGAGATCTGAAGGTTTGGCTTGGGGTCGCTTTGTCAATCACGGACCTAGATACATGAATTTGAGGCTATTCGAAAGCCTACTAGCTGGTTGACATTTTCCTAGGGTTGCGATGACCTTAAGAATTTCTTAGGCCACGGCGCTTTCCATCGTTGCTGAATTTCATGGAGATCTGAAGGTTTGGCTTGGGGTCGCTTTGTCAATCACGGACCTAGATACATGAATTTGAGGCTATTCGAAAGCCTACTAGCTGGTTGACATTTTCCTAGGGTTGCGATGACCTTAAGAATTTTTTAGGCCACGGCGCTTTCCATCGTTGCTGAATTTCATGGAGATCTGAAGGTTTGGCTTGGGGTCGCTTTGTCAATCACGGACCTAGATACATGAATTTGAGGCTATTCGAAAGCCTACTAGCTGGTTGACATTTTCCTAGGGTTGCGATGACCTTAAGAATTTTTTAGGCCACGGCGCTTTCCATCGTTGCTGAATTTCATGGAGATCTAAAGGTTTGGCTTGGGGTCGCTTTGTCAATCACGGACCTAGATACATGAATTTGAGGCTATTCGAAAGCCTACTAGCTGGTTGACATTTTCCTAGGGTTGCGTAGACCTTAAGAATTTCTTAGGCCACGGCGCTTTCCATCGTTGCTGAATTTCATGGAGATCTGAAGGTTTGGCTTGGGGTCGCTTTGTCAATCACGGACCTAGATACATGAATTTGAGGCTATTCGAAAGCCTACTAGCTGGTTGAAATGTTCCTAGGGTTGCGATGACCTTAAGAATTTTTTAGGCCACGGCGCTTTCCATCGTTGCTGAATTTCATGGAGATCTGAAGGTTTGGCTTGGGGTCGCTTTGTCAATCAGGGACCTAGATACATGAATTTGAGGCTATTCGAAAGCCTACTAGCTGGTTGAAATGTTCCTAGGGTTGCGATGACCTTAAGAATTTTTTAGGCCACGGCGCTTTCCATCGTTGCTGAATTTCATGAAGATCTGAAGGTTTGGCTTGGGGTCGCTTTGTCAATCACGGACCTAGATACATGAATTTGAGGCTATTCGAAAGCCTACTAGCTGGTTGACATTTTCCTAGGGTTGCGATGACCTTAAGAATTTTTTAGGCCACGGCGCTTTCCATCGTTGCTGAATTTCATGGAGATCTGAAGGTTTGGCTTGGGGTCGCTTTGTCAATCACGGATATAGATACATGAATTTGAGGCTATTCGAAAGCCTACTAGCTGGTTGACATTTTCCAGGGGTTGCGATGACCTTAAGAATTTTTTAGGCCACGGCGCTTTCCACCGTTGCTGAATTTCATGGAGATCTGAAGGTTTGGCTTGAAGTCGCTTTGTCAATCACGGACCTAGATACATGAATTTGAGGCTATTCGAAAGCCTACTAGCTGTTTGACATGTTCCTAGGGTTGCGATGACCTTAAGAATTTTTTAGGCCACGGCGCTTTCCACCGTTGCTGAATTTCATGAAGATCTGAAGGTTTGGCTTGGGGTCGCTTTGTCAATCACGGACCTAGATACATGAATTTGAGGCTATTCGAAAGCCTACTAGCTGGTGTCAACCCGTGATTGACAAAGCGACCCCAAGCCAAACCTTCAGATCTCCATGAAATTCAGCAACGGTGGAAAGCGCCGTGGCCTAAAAAATTCTTAAGGTCATCGCAACCCTAGGAAAATGTCAACCAGCTAGTAGGCTTTCGAATAGCCTCAAATTCATGTATCTAGGTCCGTGATTGACAAAGCGACCCCAAGCCAAACCTTCAGATCTCCATGAAATTCAGCAACGATGGAAAGCGCCGTGGCCTAAAAAATTCTTAAGGTCATCGCAACCCCTGGAAAATGTCAACCAGCTAGTAGGCTTTCGAATAGCCTCAAATTCATGTATCTAGGTCCGTGATTGACAAAGCGACCCCAAGCCAAACCTTCAGATCTCCATGAAATTCAGCAACGATGGAAAGCGCCGTGGCCTAAAAAATTCTTAAGGTCATCGCAACCCTAGGAACATGTCAACCAGCTAGTAGGCTTTCGAATAGCCTCAAATTCATGTATCTAGGTCCGTGATTGACAAAGCGACCCCAAGCCAAACCTTCAGATCTCCATGAAACTCAGCAACGATGGAAAGCGCCGTGGCCTAAAAAATTCTTAAGGTCATCGCAACCCTAGGAACATGTCAACCAGCTAGTAGGCTTTCGAATAGCCTCAAATTCATGTATCTAGGTCCGTGATTGACAAAGCGACCCCAAGCCAAACCTTCAGATCTCCATGAAATTCAGCAACGATGGAAAGCGCCGTGGCCTAAAAAATTCTTAAGGTCATCGCAACCCTAGGAACATGTCAACCAGCTAGTAGGCTTTCGAATAGCCTCAAATTCATGTATCTAGGTCCGTGATTGACAAAGCGACCCCAAGCCAAACCTTCAGATCTCCATGAAATTCAGCAACGATGGAAAGCGCCGTGGCCTAAAAAATTCTTAAGGTCATCGCAACCCCTGGAAAATGTCAACCAGCTAGTAGGCTTTCGAATAGCCTCAAATTCATGTATCTAGGTCCGTGATTGACAAAGCGACCCCAAGCCAAACCTTCAGATCTCCATGAAATTCAGCAACGATGGAAAGCGCCGTGGCCTAAAAAATTCTTAAGGTCATCGCAACCCTAGGAAAATGTCAACCAGCTAGTAGGCTTTCGAATAGCCTCAAATTCATGTATCTAGGTCCGTGATTGACAAAGCGACCCCAAGCCAAACCTTCAGATCTCCATGAAATTGAGCAACGATGGAAAGCGCCGTGGCCTAAAAAATTCTTAAGGTCATCGCAACCCTAGGAAAATGTCAACCAGCTAGTAGGCTTTCGAATAGCCTCAAATTCATGTATCTAGGTCCGTGATTGACAAAGCGACCCCAAGCCAAACCTTCAGATCTCCATGAAATTCAGCAACGATGGAAAGCGCCGTGGCCTAAAAAATTCTTAAGGTCATCGCAACCCTAGGAAAATGTCAACCAGCTAGTAGGCTTTCGAATAGCCTCAAATTCATGTCTAGGTCCGTGATTGACAAAGCGACCCCAAGCCAAACCTTCAGATCTCCATGAAATTCAGCAACGGTGGAAAGCGCCGTGGCCTAAAAAATTCTTAAGGTCATCGCAACCCTTGGAAAATGTCAACCAGCTAGTAGGCTTTCGAATAGCCTCAAATTCATGTATCTAGGTCCGTGATTGACAAAGCGACCCCAAGCCAAACCTTCAGATCTCCATGAAATTCAGCAACGATGGAAAGCGCCGTGGCCTAAAAAATTCTTAAGGTCATCGCAACCCTAGGAAAATGTCAACCAGCTGGTAGGCTTTCGAATAGCATCAAATTCATGTATCTAGGTCCGTGATTGACAAAGCGACCCCAAGCCAAACCTTCAAATCTCCATGAAATTCAGCAACGATGGAAAGCGCCGTGGCCTAAAAAATTCTTTAGGTCATCGCAACCCTAGGAAAATGTCAACCAGCTAGTAGGCTTTCGAATAGCCTCAAATTCATGTATCTAGGTCCGTGATTGACAAAGCGACCCCAAGCCAAACCTTCAGATCTCCATGAAATTCAGCAACGGTGGAAAGCGCCGTGGCCTAAAAAATTCTTAAGGTCATCGCAACCCCTGGAAAATGTCAACCAGCTAGTAGGCTTTCGAATAGCCTCAAATTCATGTATCTAGGTCCGTGATTGACAAAGCGACCCCAAGCCAAACCTTCAGATCTCCATGAAATTCAGCAACGATGGAAAGCGCCGTGGCCTAAAAAATTCTTAAGGTCATCGCAACCCCTGGAAAATGTCAACCAGCTAGTAGGCTTTCGAATAGCCACAAATTCATGTATCTAGGTCCGTGATTGACAAAGTATCTAGGTCCGTGATTGACAAAGCGACCGCAAGCCAAACCTTCAGATCTCCATGAAATTCAGCAACGGTGGAAAGCGCCGTGGCCTAAAAAATTCTTAAGGTCATCGCAACCCTAGGAAAATGTCAACCAGCTAGTAGGCTTTCGAATAGCCTCAAATTCATGTATCTAGGTCCGTGATTGACAAAGCGACCCCAAGCCAAACCTTCAGATCTCCATGAAATTCAGCAACGATGGAAAGCGCCGTGGCCTAAAAAATTCTTTAGGTCATCGCAACCCTAGGAACATGTCAACCAGCTAGTAGGCTTTCGAATAGCCTCAAATTCATGTATCTAGGTCCGTGATTGACAAAGCGACCCCAAGCCAAACCTTCAGATCTCCATGAAATTCAGCAACGGTGGAAAGCGCCGTGGCCTAAAAAATTCTTAAGGTCATCGCAACCCCTGGAAAATGTCAACCAGCTAGTAGGCTTTCGAATAGCCTCAAATTCATGTATCTAGGTCCGTGATTGACAAAGCGACCCCAAGCCAAACCTTCAGATCTCCATGAAATTCAGCAACGATGGAAAGCGCCGTGGCCTAAAAAATTCTTAAGGTCATCGCAACCCCTGGAAAATGTCAACCAGCTAGTAGGCTTTCGAATAGCCTCAAATTCATGTATCTAGGTCCGTGATTGACAAAGCGACCCCAAGCCAAACCTTCAGATCTCCATGAAATTCAGCAACGATGGAAAGCGCCGTGGCCTAAAAAATTCTTAAGGTCATCGCAACCCCTGGAAAATGTCAACCAGCTAGTAGGCTTTCGAATAGCCTCAAATTCATGTATCTAGGTCCGTGATTGACAAAGCGACCCCAAGCCAAACCTTCAGATCTCCATGAAATTCAGCAACGATGGAAAGCGCCGTGGCCTAAAAAATTCTTAAGGTCATCGCAACCCCTGGAAAATGTCAACCAGCTAGTAGGCTTTCGAATAGCCTCAAATTCATGTATCTAGGTCCGTGATTGACAAAGCGACCCCAAGCCAAACCTTCAGATCTCCATGAAATTCAGCAACGGTGGAAAGCGCCGTGGCCTAAAAAATTCTTAAGGTCATCGCAACCCTAGGAAAATGTCAACCAGCTAGTAGGCTTTCGAATAGCCTCAAATTCATGTATCTAGGTCCGTGATTGACAAAGCGACCCCAAGCCAAACCTTCAGATCTCCATGAAATTCAGCAACGATGGAAAGCGCCGTGGCCTAAAAAATTCTTAAGGTCATCGCAACCCCTGGAAAATGTCAACCAGCTAGTAGGCTTTCGAATAGCCTCAAATTCATGTATCTAGGTCCGTGATTGACAAAGCGATCCCAAGCCAAACCTTCAGATCTCCATGAAATTCAGCAACGGTGGAAAGCGCCGTGGCCTAAAAAATTCGGCTCTTTCCCAGAAAAAAGGTCCTTTGCATTCTCAGAGGTCCTTTGTAAAAATAAAGGTCCTTTAGTCAAAATAGAGGTCCTTTGGCTATTAAAACGGTCCTTTGGTCAAAATAAAGGTCCATTGAGAAATATAACGGTCCTTTGAGAAATAAACGGGTCCTTTGGGAAATAAAAAGGTCCTTTGAATAATATAACGGTCCTTTGTGAAATAAACGGGTCCTTTGAGAAGTAAACGAGTTCTTTGAAAATCTTTTGAAATGGTTTCAGAAGTTTGGGTGACACAAATTTGACAATTGAATGGTCCCGAATGCAATAGAGGTCATAACCGCAAGAAATGGTTCCAAGAATTCGTCATTCAGTAAATATTTTGGTAGCGTTTCCTTTTTCTTAGGCTTAGGCAAAGGCCTCAGAAACATTATAATTCCGAAAAATATACTTTTAGATGAATTTTAGCTTCCAATTTGTTATTAAGACTTCTGTGGCGTTGCCTAAGCCTGAAAATATAAAGGGAAGTATAATGGCTTGAGAAAATTCTTTGCGGTTGAGGCCATTTTTTGCCGATATTTTTCTAAGGACCGTTATATTTCCAAAGGACCATTTTAATAGCCAAAGGACCTCTATTTTACTCAAAAGGACCATTATATTTCTTGAAAGGACCTCTATCTTGCCGAAGGACCTGTTTATTTCTTCAAAGGACCTTTTAGTTTCGCGAAGGACCTCTTTATTTCCAAAGGACCTTTTTTCTGGTACAGAGCCAAAAATTCTTAAGGTCATCGCAACCCTAGGAACATGTCAACCAGCTAGTAGGCTTTCGAATAGCCTCAAATTCATGTATCTAGGTCCGTGATTGACAAAGCGACCCCAAGCCAAACCTTCAGATCTCCATGAAATTCAGCAACGATGGAAAGCGCCGTGGCCTAAAAAATTCTTAAGGTCATCGCAACCCCTGGAAAATGTCAACCAGCTAGTAGGCTTTCGAATAGCCTCAAATTCATGTATCTAGGTCCGTGATTGACAAAGCGACCCCAAGCCAAACCTTCAGATCTCCATGAAATTCAGCAACGATGGAAAGCGCCGTGGCCTAAAAAATTCTTAAGGTCATCGCAACCCTAGGAACATGTCAACCAGCTAGTAGGCTTTCGAATAGCCTCAAATTCATGTATCTAGGTCCGTGATTGACAAAGCGACCCCAAGCCAAACCTTCAGATCTCCATGAAATTCAGCAACGATGGAAAGCGCCGTGGCCTAAAAAATTCTTAAGGTCATCGCAACCCTAGGAACATGTCAACCAGCTAGTAGGCTTTCGAATAGCCTCAAATTCATGTATCTAGGTCCGTGATTGACAAAGCGACCCCAAGCCAAACCTTCAGATCTCCATGAAATTCAGCAACGGTGGAAAGCGCCGTGGCCTAAAAAATTCTTAAGGTCATCGCAACCCTAGGAAAATGTCAACCAGCTAGTAGGCTTTCGAATAGCCTCAAATTCATGTATCTAGGTCCGTGATTGACAAAGCGACCCCAAGCCAAACCTTCAGATCTCCATGAAATTCAGCAACGGTGGAAAGCGCCGTGGCCTAAAAAATTCTTAAGGTCATCGCAACCCTAGGAAAATGTCAACCAGCTAGTAGGCTTTCGAATAGCCTCAAATTCATGTATCTAGGTCCGTGATTGACAAAGCGACCCCAAGCCAAACCTTCAGATCTCCATGAAATTCAGCAACGATGGAAAGCGCCGTGGCCTAAAAAATTCTTAAGGTCATCGCAACCCTAGGAACATGTCAACCAGCTAGTAGGCTTTCGAATAGCCTCAAATTCATGTATCTAGGTCCGTGATTGACAAAGGTTGCGATGACCTTAAGAATTTTTTAGGCCACGGCGCTTTCCATCGTTGCTGAATTTCATGGAGATCTGAAGGTTTGGCTTGGGGTCGCTTTGTCAATCACGGACCTAGATACATGAATTTGAGGCTATTCGAAAGCCTACTCCTAGGAAAATGTCAACCAGCTAGTAGGCTTCCGAATAGCCTCAAATTCATGTATCTAGGTCCGTGATTGACAAAGCGACCCCAAGCCAAACCTTCAGATCTCCATGAAATTCAGCAACGATGGAAAGCGCCGTGGCCTAAAAAATTCTTAAGGTCATCGCAACCCTTGGAAAATGTCAACCAGCTAGTAGGCTTTCGAATAGCCTCAAATTCATGTATCTAGGTCCGTGATTGACAAAGCGACCCCAAGCCAAACCTTCAGATCTCCATGAAATTCAGCAACGGTGGAAAGCGCCGTGGCCTAAAAAATTCTTAAGGTCATCGCAACCCTAGGAACATGTCAACCAGCTAGTAGGCTTTCGAATAGCCTCAAATTCATGTATCTAGGTCCGTGATTGACAAAGCGACCCCAAGCCAAACCTTCAGATCTCCATGAAATTCAGCAACGGTGGAAAGCGCCGTGGCCTAAAAAATTCTTAAGGTCATCGCAACCCTTGGAAAATGTCAACCAGCTAGTAGGCTTTCGAATAGCCTCAAATTCATGTATCTAGGTCCGTGATTGACAAAGCGACCCCAAGCCAAACCTTCAGATCTCCATGAAATTCAGCAACGATGGAAAGCGCCGTGGCCTAAAAAATTCTTAAGGTCATCGCAACCCTAGGAAAATGTCAACCAGCTAGTAGGCTTTCGAATAGCCTCAAATTCATGTATCTAGGTCCGTGATTGACAAAGCGACCCCAAGCCAAACCTTCAGATCTCCATGAAATTCAGCAACGATGGAAAGCGCCGTGGCCTAAAAAATTCTTAAGGTCATCGCAACCCTAGGAAAATGTCAACCAGCTAGTAGGCTTTCGAATAGCCTCAAATTCATGTATCTAGGTCCGTGATTGACAAAGCGACCCCAAGCCAAACACTCAGATCTCCATGAAATTCAGCAACAATGGAAAGCGCCGTGGCCTAAAAAATTCTTAAGGTCATCGCAACCCTAGGAAAATGTCAACCAGCTATTAGGCTGTTCAATAAGTTTCGTTACTAATCAGGTAGAAGTTCAACTGTCGCCCAATCTTCAAATATAGCCTTGCTCAAGCTTATTGGTGATTCATTGTTAGTGGCAACTATCGGATTATACTTTGACAACCTGGGCCCTCATTACCTCCAAAACCCTTTGAACGGTGGCGTGACAAGCGGCTGAAGGTCATTTTTGTCAATCTCCCGAAATCTTGAAAATTTTTTCCTAGATGTGGGCGTAAGTGAAAATTGTTTGATAGATAACGTAGCACAAAGTTGAAACTACATTATAAAACCATTACCTTAATTAGATTCCATCGAAAATTTGAGAACCATGCCTTGAAAAACTATAGCGAAAACCAGTACTGTTCTGGAGGTAAAAAATGAATCCTCACAGTGATGTCCAAAGTTGGTGAAAGACTAAGACACTCATTTTAGCTGTGAAATTAACTCTGTGTTTTGATATGATACTTAAATTATTCTCCTCTGACACTGGTCTGTCTGCTAACCCCAAAAACTGAAGCTTACTCAAACTTTTGGGAATTTCAGGTTACGGGTCAAATATCTGCCGTCTCCCTCAATTGGCATAGAAGAATTTAATTGTCAATTTTGTAAAAACTCCTCAGCTATAAAACAACAGCAAAAGATTTTCCCTCGTTTATCTACCAGGGCTAGACAGCGACAATATTCAACCCTGTGTATATGCAAAAATTTCATCATCAGGGAGAAAGTCAGGAAATTTTTTGATCGAAATTTTTTTACTCTTCCGAAAAGTTGAACAATTTGATATTAGTTTTTTATCAAAGTAATACGTATGAATTTATGAATAACAGGAAAGAGGATCATTCTATATTCCGAACCACTGCTAGTAAGCTCTCGTTTCCATTTTAGTAGCATTTCTATTAAAACATGTGAATTTTGTTAAGTGTGCCAGGTAACGTAACTGTTTTTATGCCATCATACTGAGCTAACCTCTGTCTATTAATTCCCACAAAATCGCATTTCCAGCATGACTCTAACGTGAATAAAAGCGACCTTTGTAATGTCGGTCAAACTCGAAATGCGGCGAACGAAGAAACTTTTTGTATATTTTTCCCCCAAGCGTTCATAATAAGACGAGAAATAGTTTTCATAGAGTACTAGAGATATACTTTCTGATAGTCAAATAACAGACTTCCACCAACTTCTGATCAAACGCGAACATGACTCAAAGTTCTAACTAGAATCACTAACGTTACTTATTGAACAGCCTAATAGTAGGCTTTCGAATAGCCTCAAATTCATGTATCTAGGTCCGTGATTGACAAAGCGACCCCAAGCCAAACCTTCAGATCTCCATGAAATTCAGCAACGATGGAAAGCGCCGTGGCCTAAAAAATTCTTAAGGTCATCGCAACCCTAGGAAAATGTCAACCAGCTAGTAGGCTTTCGAATAGCCTCAAATTCATGTATCTAGGTCCGTGATTGACAAAGCGACCCCAAGCCAAACCTTCAGATCTCCATGAAATTCAGCAACGGTGGAAAGCGCCGTGGCCTAAAAAATTCTTAAGGTCATCGCAACCCTAGGAAAATGTCAACCAGCTAGTAGGCTTTCGAATAGCCTCAAATTCATGTATCTAGGTCCGTGATTGACAAAGCGACCCCAAGCCAAACCTTCAGATCTCCATGAAATTCAGCAACGATGGAAAGCGCCGTGGCCTAAAAAATTCTTAAGGTCATCGCAACCCTAGGAAAATGTCAACCAGCTAGTAGGCTTTCGAATAGCCTCAAATTCATGTATCTAGGTCCGTGATTGACAAAGCGACCCCAAGCCAAACCTTTAGATCTCCATGAAATTCAGCAACGATGGAAAGCGCCGTGGCCTAAAAAATTCTTAAGGTCATCGCAACCCTAGGAAAATGTCAACCAGCTAGTAGGCTTTCGAATAGCCTCAAATTCATGTCTAGGTCCGTGATTGACAAAGCGACCCCAAGCCAAACCTTCAGATCTCCATGAAATTCAGCAACGATGGAAAGCGCCGTGGCCTAAAAAATTCTTAAGGTCATCGCAACCCTAGGAAAATGTCAACCAGCTGGTAGGCTTTCGAATAGCATCAAATTCATGTATCTAGGTCCGTGATTGACAAAGCGACCCCAAGCCAAACCTTCAAATCTCCATGAAATTCAGCAACGATGGAAAGCGCCGTGGCCTAAAAAATTCTTTAGGTCATCGCAACCCTAGGAACATGTCAACCAGCTAGTAGGCTTTCGAATAGCCTCAAATTCATGTATCTAGGTCCGTGATTGACAAAGCGACCCCAAGCCAAACCTTCAGATCTCCATGAAATTCAGCAACGGTGGAAAGCGCCGTGGCCTAAAAAATTCTTAAGGTCATCGCAACCCTTGGAAAATGTCAACCAGCTAGTAGGCTTTCGAATAGCCTCAAATTCATGTATCTAGGTCCGTGATTGACAAAGCGACCCCAAGCCAAACCTTCAGATCTCCATGAAATTCAGCAACGATGGAAAGCGCCGTGGCCTAAAAAATTCTTAAGGTCATCGCAACCCTAGGAAAATGTCAACCAGCTAGTAGGCTTCCGAATAGTAGGCTTTCGAATAGCCTCAAATTCATGTATCTAGGTCCGTGATTGACAAAGCGACCCCAAGCCAAACCTTCAGATCTCCATGAAATTCAGCAACGATGGAAAGCGCCGTGGCCTAAAAAATTCTTAAGGTCATCGCAACCCTAGGAAAATGTCAACCAGCTAGTAGGCTTTCGAATAGCCTCAAATTCATGTATCTAGGTCCGTGATTGACAAAGCGACCCCAAGCCAAACCTTCAGATCTCCATGAAATTCAGCAACGGTGGAAAGCGCCGTGGCCTAAAAAATTCTTAAGGTCATCGCAACCCTTGGAACATGTCAACCAGCTAGTAGGCTTTCGAATAGCCTCAAATTCATGTATCTAGGTCCGTGATTGACAAAGCGACCCCAAGCCAAACCTTCAGATCTCCATGAAATTCAGCAACGATGGAAAGCGCCGTGGCCTAAAAAATTCTTAAGGTCATCGCAACCCTAGGAAAATGTCAACCAGCTAGTAGGCTTTCGAATAGCCTCAAATTCATGTATCTAGGTCCGTGATTGACAAAGCGACCCCAAGCCAAACCTTCAGATCTCCATGAAATTCAGCAACGATGGAAAGCGCCGTGGCCTAAAAAATTCTTAAGGTCATCGCAACCCTAGGAACATGTCAACCAGCTAGTAGGCTTTCGAATAGCCTCAAATTCATGTATCTAGGTCCGTGATTGACAAAGCGACCCCAAGCCAAACCTTCAGATCTCCATGAAATTCAGCAACGGTGGAAAGCGCCGTGGCCTAAAAAATTCTTAAGGTCATCGCAACCCTTGGAACATGTCAACCAGCTAGTAGGCTTTCGAATAGCCTCAAATTCATGTATCTAGGTCCGTGATTGACAAAGCGACCCCAAGCCAAACCTTCAGATCTCCATGAAATTCAGCAACGATGGAAAGCGCCGTGGCCTAAAAAATTCTTAAGGTCATCGCAACCCTAGGAAAATGTCAACCAGCTAGTAGGCTTTCGAATAGCCTCAAATTCATGTATCTAGGTCCGTGATTGACAAAGCGACCCCAAGCCAAACCTTCAGATCTCCATGAAATTCAGCAACGGTGGAAAGCGCCGTGGCCTAAAAAATTCTTAAGGTCATCGCAACCCTTGGAACATGTCAACCAGCTAGTAGGCTTTCGAATAGTAGGCTTTCGAATAGCCTCAAATTCATGTATCTAGGTCCGTGATTGACAAAGCGACCCCAAGCCAAACCTTCAGATCTCCATGAAATTCAGCAACGATGGAAAGCGCCGTGGCCTAAAAAATTCTTAAGGTCATCGCAACCCTAGGAACATGTCAACCAGCTAGTAGGCTTTCGAATAGCCTCAAATTCATGTATCTAGGTCCGTGATTGACAAAGCGACCCCAAGCCAAACCTTCAGATCTCCATGAAATTCAGCAACGGTGGAAAGCGCCGTGGCCTAAAATTCTTAAGGTCATCGCAACCCTAGGAACATGTCAACCAGCTAGTAGGCTTTCGAATAGCCTCAAATTCATGTATCTAGGTCCGTGATTGACAAAGCGACCCCAAGCCAAACCTTCAGATCTCCATGAAATTCAGCAACGATGGAAAGCGCCGTGGCCTAAAAAATTCTTAAGGTCATCGCAACCCTAGGAAAATGTCAACCAGCTAGTAGGCTTTCGAATAGCCTCAAATTCATGTATCTAGGTCCGTGATTGACAAAGCGACCCCAAGCCAAACCTTCAGATCTCCATGAAATTCAGCAACGATGGAAAGCGCCGTGGCCTAAAAAATTCTTAAGGTCATCGCAACCCTAGGAAAATGTCAACCAGCTAGTAGGCTTTCGAATAGCCTCAAATTCATGTATCTAGGTCCGTGATTGACAAAGCGACCCCAAGCCAAACCTTCAGATCTCCATGAAATTCAGCAACGATGGAAAGCGCCGTGGCCTAAAAAATTCTTAAGGTCATCGCAACCCTAGGAAAATGTCAACCAGCTAGTAGGCTTTCGAATAGCCTCAAATTCATGTATCTAGGTCCGTGATTGACAAAGCGACCCCAAGCCAAACCTTCAGATCTCCATGAAATTCAGCAACGGTGGAAAGCGCCGTGGCCTAAAAAATTCTTAAGGTCATCGCAACCCTTGGAACATGTCAACCAGCTAGTAGGCTTTCGAATAGCCTCAAATTCATGTATCTAGGTCCGTGATTGACAAAGCGACCCCAAGCCAAACCTTCAGATCTCCATGAAATTCAGCAACGATGGAAAGCGCCGTGGCCTAAAAAATTCTTAAGGTCATCGCAACCCTAGGAAAATGTCAACCAGCTAGTAGGCTTTCGAATAGCCTCAAATTCATGTATCTAGGTCCGTGATTGACAAAGCGACCCCAAGCCAAACCTTCAGATCTCCATGAAATTCAGCAACGATGGAAAGCGCCGTGGCCTAAAAAATTCTTAAGGTCATCGCAACCCTAGGAACATGTCAACCAGCTAGTAGGCTTTCGAATAGCCTCAAATTCATGTATCTAGGTCCGTGATTGACAAAGCGACCCCAAGCCAAACCTTCAGATCTCCATGAAATTCAGCAACGGTGGAAAGCGCCGTGGCCTAAAAAATTCTTAAGGTCATCGCAACCCTTGGAACATGTCAACCAGCTAGTAGGCTTTCGAATAGCCTCAAATTCATGTATCTAGGTCCGTGATTGACAAAGCGACCCCAAGCCAAACCTTCAGATCTCCATGAAATTCAGCAACGATGGAAAGCGCCGTGGCCTAAAAAATTCTTAAGGTCATCGCAACCCTAGGAAAATGTCAACCAGCTAGTAGGCTTTCGAATAGCCTCAAATTCATGTATCTAGGTCCGTGATTGACAAAGCGACCCCAAGCCAAACCTTCAGATCTCCATGAAATTCAGCAACGGTGGAAAGCGCCGTGGCCTAAAAAATTCTTAAGGTCATCGCAACCCTTGGAACATGTCAACCAGCTAGTAGGCTTTCGAATAGTAGGCTTTCGAATAGCCTCAAATTCATGTATCTAGGTCCGTGATTGACAAAGCGACCCCAAGCCAAACCTTCAGATCTCCATGAAATTCAGCAACGATGGAAAGCGCAGTGGCCTAAAAAATTCTTAAGGTCATCGCAACCCTAGGAACATGTCAACCAGCTAGTAGGCTTTCGAATAGCCTCAAATTCATGTATCTAGGTCCGTGATTGACAAAGCGACCCCAAGCCAAACCTTCAGATCTCCATGAAATTCAGCAACGATGGAAAGCGCCGTGGCCTAAAAAATTCTTAAGGTCATCGCAACCCCTGGAAAATGTCAACCAGCTAGTAGGCTTTCGAATAGCCTCAAATTCATGTATCTAGGTCCGTGATTGACAAAGCGACCCCAAGCCAAACCTTCAGATCTCCATGAAATTCAGCAACGGTGGAAAGCGCCGTGGCCTAAAAAATTCTTAAGGTCATCGCAACCCTTGGAACATGTCAACCAGCTAGTAGGCTTTCGAATAGCCTCAAATTCATGTATCTAGGTCCGTGATTGACAAAGCGACCCCAAGCCAAACCTTCAGATCTCCATGAAATTCAGCAACGATGGAAAGCGCCGTGGCCTAAAAAATTCTTAAGGTCATCGCAACCCTAGGAAAATGTCAACCAGCTAGTAGGCTTTCGAATAGCCTCAAATTCATGTATCTAGGTCCGTGATTGACAAAGCGACCCCAAGCCAAACCTTCAGATCTCCATGAAATTCAGCAACGGTGGAAAGCGCCGTGGCCTAAAAAATTCTTAAGGTCATCGCAACCCTTGGAACATGTCAACCAGCTAGTAGGCTTTCGAATAGCCTCAAATTCATGTATCTAGGTCCGTGATTGACAAAGCGACCCCAAGCCAAACCTTCAGATCTCCATGAAATTCAGCAACGATGGAAAGCGCCGTGGCCTAAAAAATTCTTAAGGTCATCGCAACCCTAGGAACATGTCAACCAGCTAGTAGGCTTTCGAATAGCCTCAAATTCATGTATCTAGGTCCGTGATTGACAAAGCGACCCCAAGCCAAACCTTCAGATCTCCATGAAATTCAGCAACGATGGAAAGCGCCGTGGCCTAAAAAATTCTTAAGGTCATCGCAACCCCTGGAAAATGTCAACCAGCTAGTAGGCTTTCGAATAGCCTCAAATTCATGTATCTAGGTCCGTGATTGACAAAGCGACCCCAAGCCAAACCTTCAGATCTCCATGAAATTCAGCAACGATGGAAAGCGCCGTGGCCTAAAAAATTCTTAAGGTCATCGCAACCCTAGGAACATGTCAACCAGCTAGTAGGCTTTCGAATAGCCTCAAATTCATGTATCTAGGTCCGTGATTGACAAAGCGACCCCAAGCCAAACCTTCAGATCTCCATGAAATTCAGCAACGGTGGAAAGCGCCGTGGCCTAAAAAATTCTTAAGGTCATCGCAACCCTAGGAAAATGTCAACCAGCTAGTAGGCTTTCGAATAGCCTCAAATTCATGTATCTAGGTCCGTGATTGACAAAGCGACCCCAAGCCAAACCTTCAGATCTCCATGAAATTCAGCAACGATGGAAAGCGCCGTGGCCTAAAAAATTCTTAAGGTCATCGCAACCCTAGGAAAATGTCAACCAGCTAGTAGGCTTTCGAATAGCCTCAAATTCATGTATCTAGGTCCGTGATTGACAAAGCGACCCCAAGCCAAACCTTCAGATCTCCATGAAATTCAGCAACGATGGAAAGCGCCGTGGCCTAAAAAATTCTTAAGGTCATCGCAACCCTAGGAACATGTCAACCAGCTAGTAGGCTTTCGAATAGCCTCAAATTCATGTATCTAGGTCCGTGATTGACAAAGCGACCCCAAGCCAAACCTTCAGATCTCCATGAAATTCAGCAACGGTGGAAAGCGCCGTGGCCTAAAAAATTCTTAAGGTCATCGCAACCCTTGGAACATGTCAACCAGCTAGTAGGCTTTCGAATAGCCTCAAATTCATGTATCTAGGTCCGTGATTGACAAAGCGACCCCAAGCCAAACCTTCAGATCTCCATGAAATTCAGCAACGATGGAAAGCGCCGTGGCCTAAAAAATTCTTAAGGTCATCGCAACCCTAGGAAAATGTCAACCAGCTAGTAGGCTTCCGAATAGTAGGCTTTCGAATAGCCTCAAATTCATGTATCTAGGTCCGTGATTGACAAAGCGACCCCAAGCCAAACCTTCAGATCTTCATGAAATTCAGCAACGATGGAAAGCGCAGTGGCCTAAAAAATTCTTAAGGTCATCGCAACCCTAGGAACATGTCAACCAGCTAGTAGGCTTTCGAATAGCCTCAAATTCATGTATCTAGGTCCGTGATTGACAAAGCGACCCCAAGCCAAACCTTCAGATCTCCATGAAATTCAGCAACGATGGAAAGCGCCGTGGCCTAAAAAATTCTTAAGGTCATCGCAACCCCTGGAAAATGTCAACCAGCTAGTAGGCTTTCGAATAGCCTCAAATTCATGTATCTAGGTCCGTGATTGACAAAGCGACCCCAAGCCAAACCTTCAGATCTCCATGAAATTCAGCAACGATGGAAAGCGCCGTGGCCTAAAAAATTCTTAAGGTCATCGCAACCCTAGGAACATGTCAACCAGCTAGTAGGCTTTCGAATAGCCTCAAATTCATGTATCTAGGTCCGTGATTGACAAAGCGACCCCAAGCCAAACCTTCAGATCTCCATGAAATTCAGCAACGGTGGAAAGCGCCGTGGCCTAAAAAATTCTTAAGGTCATCGCAACCCTTGGAACATGTCAACCAGCTAGTAGGCTTTCGAATAGCCTCAAATTCATGTATCTAGGTCCGTGATTGACAAAGCGACCCCAAGCCAAACCTTCAGATCTCCATGAAATTCAGCAACGATGGAAAGCGCCGTGGCCTAAAAAATTCTTAAGGTCATCGCAACCCTAGGAAAATGTCAACCAGCTAGTAGGCTTCCGAATAGTAGGCTTTCGAATAGCCTCAAATTCATGTATCTAGGTCCGTGATTGACAAAGCGACCCCAAGCCAAACCTTCAGATCTTCATGAAATTCAGCAACGATGGAAAGCGCAGTGGCCTAAAAAATTCTTAAGGTCATCGCAACCCTAGGAACATGTCAACCAGCTAGTAGGCTTTCGAATAGCCTCAAATTCATGTATCTAGGTCCGTGATTGACAAAGCGACCCCAAGCCAAACCTTCAGATCTCCATGAAATTCAGCAACGATGGAAAGCGCCGTGGCCTAAAAAATTCTTAAGGTCATCGCAACCCCTGGAAAATGTCAACCAGCTAGTAGGCTTTCGAATAGCCTCAAATTCATGTATCTAGGTCCGTGATTGACAAAGCGACCCCAAGCCAAACCTTCAGATCTCCATGAAATTCAGCAACGGTGGAAAGCGCCGTGGCCTAAAAAATTCTTAAGGTCATTGCAACCCTAGGAAAATGTCAACCAGCTAGTAGGCTTTCGAATAGCCTCAAATTCATGTATCTAGGTCCGTGATTGACAAAGCGACCCCAAGCCAAACCTTCAGATCTCCATGAAATTCAGCAACGATGGAAAGCGCCGTGGCCTAAAAAATTCTTAAGGTCATCGCAACCCTAGGAAAATGTCAACCAGCTAGTAGGCTTTCGAATAGCCTCAAATTCATGTCTAGGTCCGTGATTGACAAAGCGACCCCAAGCCAAACCTTCAGATCTCCATGAAATTCAGCAACGGTGGAAAGCGCCGTGGCCTAAAAAATTCTTAAGGTCATCGCAACCCTTGGAAAATGTCAACCAGCTAGTAGGCTTTCGAATAGCCTCAAATTCATGTATCTAGGTCCGTGATTGACAAAGCGACCCCAAGCCAAACCTTCAGATCTCCATGAAATTCAGCAACGATGGAAAGCGCCGTGGCCTAAAAAATTCTTAAGGTCATCGCAACCCTAGGAAAATGTCAACCAGCTAGTAGGCTTTCGAATAGCATCAAATTCATGTATCTAGGTCCGTGATTGACAAAGCGACCCCAAGCCAAACCTTCAAATCTCCATGAAATTCAGCAACGATGGAAAGCGCCGTGGCCTAAAAAATTCTTTAGGTCATCGCAACCCTAGGAACATGTCAACCAGCTAGTAGGCTTTCGAATAGCCTCAAATTCATGTATCTAGGTCCGTGATTGACAAAGCGACCCCAAGCCAAACCTTCAGATCTCCATGAAATTCAGCAACGGTGGAAAGCGCCGTGGCCTAAAAAATTCTTAAGGTCATCGCAACCCCTGGAAAATGTCAACCAGCTAGTAGGCTTTCGAATAGCCTCAAATTCATGTATCTATGTCCGTGATTGACAAAGCGACCCCAAGCCAAACCTTCAGATCTCCATGAAATTCAGCAACGATGGAAAGCGCCGTGGCCTAAAAAATTCTTAAGGTCATCGCAACCCTTGGAAAATGTCAACCAGCTAGTAGGCTTTCGAATAGCCTCAAATTCATGTATCTAGGTCCTTGATTGACAAAGTATCTAGGTCCGTGATTGACAAAGCGACCCCAAGCCAAACCTTCAGATCTCCATGAAATTCAGCAACTATGGAAAGCGCCGTGGCCTAAAAAATTCTTAAGGTCATCGCAACCCTAGGAAAATGTCAACCAGCTAGTAGGCTTTCGAATAGCCTCAAATTCATGTATCTAGGTCCGTGATTGACAAAGTATCTAGGTCCGTGATTGACAAAGCGACCCCAAGCCAAACCTTCAGATCTCCATGAAATTCAGCAACGATGGAAAGCGCCGTGGCCTAAAAAATTCTTAAGGTCATCGCAACCCTTGGAAAATGTCAACCAGCTAGTAGGCTTTCGAATAGCCTCAAATTCATGTATCTAGGTCCGTGATTGACAAAGTATCTAGGTCCGTGATTGACAAAGCGACCCCAAGCCAAACCTTCAGATCTCCATGAAATTCAGCAACGATGGAAAGCGCCGTGGCCTAAAAAATTCTTAAGGTCATCGCAACCCTAGGAAAATGTCAACCAGCTAGTAGGCTTTCGAATAGCCTCAAATTCATGTATCTAGGTCCGTGATTGACAAAGCGACCCCAAGCCAAACCTTCAGATCTCCATGAAATTCAGCAACGATGGAAAGCGCCGTGGCCTAAAAAATTCTTAAGGTCATCGCAACCCTAGGAAAATGTCAACCAGCTAATAGGCTTTCAAATAGCCTCAAATTCATGTATCTAGGTCCGTGATTGACAAAGCGACCCCAAGCCAAACCTTCAGATCTCCATGAAATTCAGCAACGATGGAAAGCGCCGTGGCCTAAAAAATTCTTTAGGTCATCGCAACCCTAGGAACATGTCAACCAGCTAGTAGGCTTTCGAATAGCCTCAAATTCATGTATCTAGGTCCGTGATTGACAAAGCGAGCCCAAGCCAAACCTTCAGATCTCCATGAAATTCAGCAACGATGGAAAGCGCCGTGGCCTAAAAAATTCTTAAGGTCATCGCAACCCCTGGAAAATGTCAACCAGCTAGTAGGCTTTCGAATAGCCTCAAATTCATGTATCTAGGTCCGTGATTGACAAAGCGACCCCAAGCCAAACCTTCAGATCTCCATGAAATTCAGCAACGATGGAAAGCGCCGTGGCCTAAAAAATTCTTAAGGTCATCGCAACCCCTGGAAAATGTCAACCAGCTAGTAGGCTTTCGAATAGCCTCAAATTCATGTATCTAGGTCCGTGATTGACAAAGCGACCCCAAGCCAAACCTTCAGATCTCCATGAAATTCAGCAACGGTGGAAAGCGCCGTGGCCTAAAAAATTCTTAAGGTCATCGCAACCCTAGGAAAATGTCAACCAGCTAGTAGGCTTTCGAATAGCCTCAAATTCATGTATCTAGGTCCGTGATTGACAAAGCGACCCCAAGCTAAACCTTCAGATCTCCATGAAATTCAGCAACGATGGAAAGCGCCGTGGCCTAAAAAATTCTTAAGGTCATCGCAACCCCTGGAAAATGTCAACCAGCTAGTAGGCTTTCGAATAGCCTCAAATTCATGTATCTAGGTCCGTGATTGACAAAGCGACCCCAAGCCAAACCTTCAGATCTCCATGAAATTCAGCAACGGTGGAAAGCGCCGTGGCCTAAAAAATTCTTAAGGTCATCGCAACCCTAGGAACATGTCAACCAGCTAGTAGGCTTTCGAATAGCCTCAAATTCATGTATCTAGGTCCGTGATTGACAAAGCGACCCCAAGCCAAACCTTCAGATCTCCATGAAATTCAGCAACGATGGAAAGCGCCGTGGCCTAAAAAATTCTTAAGGTCATCGCAACCCCTGAAAAAGGTCAACCAGCTAGTAGGCTTTCGAATAGCCTCAAATTCATGTATCTAGGTCCGTGATTGACAAAGCGACCCCAAGCCAAACCTTCAGATCTCCATGAAATTCAGCAACGATGGAAAGCGCCGTGGCCTAAAAAATTCTTAAGGTCATCGCAACCCCTGGAAAATGTCAACCAGCTAGTAGGCTTTCGAATAGCCTCAAATTCATGTATCTAGGTCCGTGATTGACAAAGCGACCCCAAGCCAAACCTTCAGATCTCCATGAAATTCAGCAACGGTGGAAAGCGCCGTGGCCTAAAAAATTCTTAAGGTCATCGCAACCCTAGGAAAATGTCAACCAGCTAGTAGGCTTTCGAATAGCCTCAAATTCATGTATCTAGGTCCGTGATTGACAAAGCGACCCCAAGCCAAACCTTCAGATCTCCATGAAATTCAGCAACGATGGAAAGCGCCGTGGCCTAAAAAATTCTTAAGGTCATCGCAACCCTAGGAACATGTCAACCAGCTAATAGGCTTTCGAATAGCCTCAAATTCATGTATCTACGTCCGTGATTGACAAAGCGACCCCAAGCCAAACCTTCAGATCTCCATGAAATTCAGCAACGATGGAAAGCGCCGTGGCCTAAAAAATTCTTAAGGTCATCGCAACCCCTGGAAAATGTCAACCAGCTAGTAGGCTTTCGAATAGCCTCAAATTCATGTATCTAGGTCCGTGATTGACAAAGGTTGCGATGACCTTAAGAATTTTTTAGGCCACGGCGCTTTCCATCGTTGCTGAATTTCATGGAGATCTGAAGGTTTGGCTTGGGGTCGCTTTGTCAATCACGGACCTAGATACATGAATTTGAGGCTATTCGAAAGCCTACTCCTAGGAAAATGTCAACCAGCTAGTAGGCTTCCGAATAGCCTCAAATTCATGTATCTAGGTCCGTGATTGACAAAGCGACCCCAAGCCAAACCTTCAGATCTCCATGAAATTCAGCAACGATGGAAAGCGCCGTGGCCTAAAAAATTCTTAAGGTCATCGCAACCCTAGGAACATGTCAACCAGCTAGTAGGCTTTCGAATAGCCTCAAATTCATGTATCTAGGTCCGTGATTGACAAAGCGACCCCAAGCCAAACCTTCAGATCTCCATGAAATTCAGCAACGGTGGAAAGCGCCGTGGCCTAAAAAATTCTTAAGGTCATCGCAACCCTTGGAAAATGTCAACCAGCTAGTAGGCTTTCGAATAGCCTCAAATTCATGTATCTAGGTCCGTGATTGACAAAGCGACCCCAAGCCAAACCTTCAGATCTCCATGAAATTCAGCAACGGTGGAAAGCGCCGTGGCCTAAAAAATTCTTAAGGTCATCGCAACCCTAGGAACATGTCAACCAGCTAGTAGGCTTTCGAATAGCCTCAAATTCATGTATCTAGGTCCGTGATTGACAAAGCGACCCCAAGCCAAACCTTCAGATCTCCATGAAATTCAGCAACGATGGAAAGCGCCGTGGCCTAAAAAATTCTTAAGGTCATCGCAACCCTAGGAAAATGTCAACCAGCTAGTAGGCTTTCGAATAGCCTCAAATTCATGTATCTAGGTCCGTGATTGACAAAGCGACCCCAAGCCAAACCTTCAGATCTCCATGAAATTCAGCAACGATGGAAAGCGCCGTGGCCTAAAAAATTCTTAAGGTCATCGCAACCCTAGGAAAATGTCAACCAGCTAGTAGGCTTTCGAATAGCCTCAAATTCATGTATCTAGGTCCGTGATTGACAAAGCGACCCCAAGCCAAACACTCAGATCTCCATGAAATTCAGCAACAATGGAAAGCGCCGTGGCCTAAAAAATTCTTAAGGTCATCGCAACCCTAGGAAAATGTCAACCAGCTAGTAGGCTTTCGAATAGCCTCAAATTCATGTATCTAGGTCCGTGATTGACAAAGCGACCCCAAGCCAAACCTTCAGATCTCCATGAAATTCAGCAACGATGGAAAGCGCCGTGGCCTAAAAAATTCTTAAGGTCATCGCAACCCTAGGAAAATGTCAACCAGCTAGTAGGCTTTCGAATAGCCTCAAATTCATGTATCTAGGTCCGTGATTGACAAAGCGACCCCAAGCCAAACACTCAGATCTCCATGAAATTCAGCAACAATGGAAAGCGCCGTGGCCTAAAAAATTCTTAAGGTCATCGCAACCCTAGGAAAATGTCAACCAGCTAGTAGGCTTTCGAATAGCCTCAAATTCATGTATCTAGGTCCGTGATTGACAAAGCGACCCCAAGCCAAACCTTCAGATCTCCATGAAATTCAGCAACGATGGAAAGCGCCGTGGCCTAAAAAATTCTTAAGGTCATCGCAACCCTAGGAAAATGTCAACCAGCTAGTAGGCTTTCGAATAGCCTCAAATTCATGTATCTAGGTCCGTGATTGACAAAGCGACCCCAAGCCAAACCTTCAGATCTCCATGAAATTCAGCAACGGTGGAAAGCGCCGTGGCCTAAAAAATTCTTAAGGTCATCGCAACCCTAGGAAAATGTCAACCAGCTAGTAGGCTTTCGAATAGCCTCAAATTCATGTATCTAGGTCCGTGATTGACAAAGCGACCCCAAGCCAAACCTTTAGATCTCCATGAAATTCAGCAACGATGGAAAGCGCCGTGGCCTAAAAAATTCTTAAGGTCATCGCAACCCTTGGAAAATGTCAACCAGCTAGTAGGCTTTCGAATAGCCTCAAATTCATGTATCTAGGTCCGTGATTGACAAAGCGACCCCAAGCCAAACCTTCAGATCTCCATGAAATTCAGCAACGATGGAAAGCGCCGTGGCCTAAAAAATTCTTAAGGTCATCGCAACCCTAGGAACATGTCAACCAGCTAGTAGGCTTTCGAATAGCCTCAAATTCATGTATCTAGGTCCGTGATTGACAAAGCGACTCCAAGCCAAACCTTCAGATCTCCATGAAATTCAGCAACGGTGGAAAGCGCCGTGGCCTAAAAAATTCTTAAGGTCATCGCAACCCTTGGAAAATGTCAACCAGCTAGTAGGCTTTCGAATAGCCTCAAATTCATGTATCTAGGTCCGTGATTGACAAAGCGACCCCAAGCCAAACCTTCAGATCTCCATGAAATTCAGCAACGATGGAAAGCGCCGTGGCCTAAAAAATTCTTAAGGTCATCGCAACCCTAGGAACATGTCAACCAGCTAGTAGGCTTTCGAATAGCCTCAAATTCATGTATCTAGGTCCGTGATTGACAAAGCGACCCCAAGCCAAACCTTCAGATCTCCATGAAATTCAGCAACGATGGAAAGCGCCGTGGCCTAAAAAATTCTTAAGGTCATCGCAACCCTAGGAACATGTCAACCAGCTAGTAGGCTTTCGAATAGCCTCAAATTCATGTATCTAGGTCCGTGATTGACAAAGCGACCCCAAGCCAAACCTTCAGATCTCCATGAAATTCAGCAACGGTGGAAAGCGCCGTGGCCTAAAAAATTCTTAAGGTCATCGCAACCCTTGGAAAATGTCAACCAGCTAGTAGGCTTTCGAATAGCCTCAAATTCATGTATCTAGGTCCGTGATTGACAAAGCGACCCCAAGCCAAACCTTCAGATCTCCATGAAATTCAGCAACGGTGGAAAGCGCCGTGGCCTAAAAAATTCTTAAGGTCATCGCAACCCTAGGAACATGTCAACCAGCTAGTAGGCTTTCGAATAGCCTCAAATTCATGTATCTAGGTCCGTGATTGACAAAGCGACCCCAAGCCAAACCTTCAGATCTCCATGAAATTCAGCAACGATGGAAAGCGCCGTGGCCTAAAAAATTCTTAAGGTCATCGCAACCCTAGGAAAATGTCAACCAGCTAGTAGGCTTTCGAATAGCCTCAAATTCATGTATCTAGGTCCGTGATTGACAAAGCGACCCCAAGCCAAACCTTCAGATCTCCATGAAATTCAGCAACGATGGAAAGCGCCGTGGCCTAAAAAATTCTTAAGGTCATCGCAACCCTAGGAACATGTCAACCAGCTAGTAGGCTTTCGAATAGCCTCAAATTCATGTATCTAGGTCCGTGATTGACAAAGCGACCCCAAGCCAAACCTTCAGATCTCCATGAAATTCAGCAACGATGGAAAGCGCCGTGGCCTAAAAAATTCTTAAGGTCATCGCAACCCTAGGAAAATGTCAACCAGCTAGTAGGCTTTCGAATAGCCTCAAATTCATGTATCTAGGTCCGTGATTGACAAAGCGACCCCAAGCCAAACCTTCAGATCTCCATGAAATTCAGCAACGATGGAAAGCGCCGTGGCCTAAAAAATTCTTAAGGTCATCGCAACCCTAGGAAAATGTCAACCAGCTAGTAGGCTTTCGAATAGCCTCAAATTCATGTATCTAGGTCCGTGATTGACAAAGCGACCCCAAGCCAAACACTCAGATCTCCATGAAATTCAGCAACAATGGAAAGCGCCGTGGCCTAAAAAATTCTTAAGGTCATCGCAACCCTAGGAAAATGTCAACCAGCTAGTAGGCTTTCGAATAGCCTCAAATTCATGTATCTAGGTCCGTGATTGACAAAGCGACCCCAAGCCAAACCTTCAGATCTCCATGAAATTCAGCAACGATGGAAAGCGCCGTGGCCTAAAAAATTCTTAAGGTCATCGCAACCCTAGGAAAATGTCAACCAGCTAGTAGGCTTTCGAATAGCCTCAAATTCATGTATCTAGGTCCGTGATTGACAAAGCGACCCCAAGCCAAACACTCAGATCTCCATGAAATTCAGCAACAATGGAAAGCGCCGTGGCCTAAAAAATTCTTAAGGTCATCGCAACCCTAGGAAAATGTCAACCAGCTAGTAGGCTTTCGAATAGCCTCAAATTCATGTATCTAGGTCCGTGATTGACAAAGCGACCCCAAGCCAAACCTTCAGATCTCCATGAAATTCAGCAACGATGGAAAGCGCCGTGGCCTAAAAAATTCTTAAGGTCATCGCAACCCTAGGAAAATGTCAACCAGCTAGTAGGCTTTCGAATAGCCTCAAATTCATGTATCTAGGTCCGTGATTGACAAAGCGACCCCAAGCCAAACCTTCAGATCTCCATGAAATTCAGCAACGGTGGAAAGCGCCGTGGCCTAAAAAATTCTTAAGGTCATCGCAACCCTAGGAAAATGTCAACCAGCTAGTAGGCTTTCGAATAGCCTCAAATTCATGTATCTAGGTCCGTGATTGACAAAGCGACCCCAAGCCAAACCTTTAGATCTCCATGAAATTCAGCAACGATGGAAAGCGCCGTGGCCTAAAAAATTCTTAAGGTCATCGCAACCCTTGGAAAATGTCAACCAGCTAGTAGGCTTTCGAATAGCCTCAAATTCATGTATCTAGGTCCGTGATTGACAAAGCGACCCCAAGCCAAACCTTCAGATCTCCATGAAATTCAGCAACGATGGAAAGCGCCGTGGCCTAAAAAATTCTTAAGGTCATCGCAACCCTAGGAAAATGTCAACCAGCTAGTAGGCTTTCGAATAGCCTCAAATTCATGTATCTAGGTCCGTGATTGACAAAGCGACCCCAAGCCAAACCTTCAGATCTCCATGAAATTCAGCAACGATGGAAAGCGCCGTGGCCTAAAAAATTCTTAAGGTCATCGCAACCCTAGGAAAATGTCAACCAGCTAGTAGGCTTTCGAATAGCCTCAAATTCATGTATCTAGGTCCCTGATTGACAAAGCGACCCCAAGCCAAACCTTCAGATCTCCATGAAATTCAGCAACGATGGAAAGCGCCGTGGCCTAAAAAATTCTTAAGGTCATCGCAACCCTAGGAAAATGTCAACCAGCTAGTAGGCTTTCGAATAGCCTCAAATTCATGTCTAGGTCCGTGATTGACAAAGCGACCCCAAGCCAAACCTTCAGATCTCCATGAAATTCAGCAACGGTGGAAAGCGCCGTGGCCTAAAAAATTCTTAAGGTCATCGCAACCCTTGGAAAATGTCAACCAGCTAGTAGGCTTTCGAATAGCCTCAAATTCATGTATCTAGGTCCGTGATTGACAAAGCGACCCCAAGCCAAACCTTTAGATCTCCATGAAATTCAGCAACGATGGAAAGCGCCGTGGCCTAAAAAATTCTTAAGGTCATCGCAACCCTAGGAAAATGTCAACCAGCTAGTAGGCTTTCGAATAGCCTCAAATTCATGTATCTAGGTCCGTGATTGACAAAGCGACCCCAAGCCAAACCTTCAGATCTCCATGAAATTCAGCAACGATGGAAAGCGCCGTGGCCTAAAAAATTCTTAAGGTCATCGCAACCCTAGGAAAATGTCAACCAGCTAGTAGGCTTTCGAATAGCCTCAAATTCATGTCTAGGTCCGTGATTGACAAAGCGACCCCAAGCCAAACCTTCAGATCTCCATGAAATTCAGCAACGGTGGAAAGCGCCGTGGCCTAAAAAATTCTTAAGGTCATCGCAACCCTTGGAAAATGTCAACCAGCTAGTAGGCTTTCGAATAGCCTCAAATTCATGTATCTAGGTCCGTGATTGACAAAGCGACCCCAAGCCAAACCTTCAGATCTCCATGAAATTCAGCAACGATGGAAAGCGCCGTGGCCTAAAAAATTCTTAAGGTCATCGCAACCCTAGGAAAATGTCAACCAGCTGGTAGGCTTTCGAATAGCATCAAATTCATGTATCTAGGTCCGTGATTGACAAAGCGACCCCAAGCCAAACCTTCAAATCTCCATGAAATTCAGCAACGATGGAAAGCGCCGTGGCCTAAAAAATTCTTTAGGTCATCGCAACCCTAGGAACATGTCAACCAGCTAGTAGGCTTTCGAATAGCCTCAAATTCATGTATCTAGGTCCGTGATTGACAAAGCGACCCCAAGCCAAACCTTCAGATCTCCATGAAATTCAGCAACGGTGGAAAGCGCCGTGGCCTAAAAAATTCTTAAGGTCATCGCAACCCTTGGAAAATGTCAACCAGCTAGTAGGCTTTCGAATAGCCTCAAATTCATGTAAATAGGTCCGTGATTGACAAAGCGACCCCAAGCCAAACCTTCAGATCTCCATGAAATTCAGCAACGATGGAAAGCGCCGTGGCCTAAAAAATTCTTAAGGTCATCGCAACCCTTGGAAAATGTCAACCAGCTAGTAGGCTTTCGAATAGCCTCAAATTCATGTATCTAGGTCCGTGATTGACAAAGCGACCCCAAGCCAAACCTTCAGATCTCCATGAAATTCAGCAACGATGGAAAGCGCCGTGGCCTAAAAAATTCTTAAGGTCATCGCAACCCTTGGAAAATGTCAACCAGCTAGTAGGCTTTCGAATAGCCTCAAATTCATGTATCTAGGTCCGTGATTGACAAAGTATCTAGGTCCGTGATTGACAAAGCGACCCCAAGCCAAACCTTCAGATCTCCATGAAATTCAGCAACGGTGGAAAGCGCCGTGTCCTAAAAAATTCTTAAGGTCATCGCAACCCTAGGAAAATGTCAACCAGCAAGTAGGCTTTCGAATAGCCTCAAATTCATGTATCTAGGTCCGTGATTGACAAAGCGACCCCAAGCCAAACCTTCAGATCTCCATGAAATTCAGCAACGATGGAAAGCGCCGTGGCCTAAAAAATTCTTAAGGTCATCGCAACCCTAGGAAAATGTCAACCAGCTAGTAGGCTTTCAAATAGCCTCAAATTCATGTATCTAGGTCCGTGATTGACAAAGCGACCCCAAGCCAAACCTTCAGATCTCCATGAAATTCAGCAACGATGGAAAGCGCCGTGGCCTAAAAAATTCTTTAGGTCATCGCAACCCTAGGAACATGTCAACCAGCTAGTAGGCTTTCGAATAGCCTCAAATTCATGTATCTAGGTCCGTGATTGACAAAGCGACCCCAAGCCAAACCTTCACTTAGGCCACGGCGCTTTCCATCGTTGCTGAATTTCATGGAGATCTGAAGGTTTGGCTTGGGGTCGCTTTGTCAATCACGGACCTAGATACATGAATTTGAGGCTATTCGAAAGCCTACTAGCTGGTTGACATTTTCCTAGGGTTGCGATGACCTTAAGAATTTTTTAGGCCACGGCGCTTTCCATCGTTGCTGAATTTCATGGAGATCTGAAGGTTTGGCTTGGGGTCGCTTTGTCAATCACGGACCTAGATACATGAATTTGAGGCTATTCGAAAGCCTACTAGCTGGTTGACATTTTCCTAGGGTTGCGATGACCTTAAGAATTTTTTAGGCCACGGCGCTTTCCATCGTTGCTGAATTTCATGGAGATCAGAAGGTTTGGCTTGGGGTCGCTTTGTCAATCACGGACCTAGATACATGAATTTGAGGCTATTCGAAAGCCTACTAGCTGGTTGACATTTTCCAAGGGTTGCGATGACCTTAAGAATTTTTTAGGCCACGGCGCTTTCCATCGTTGCTGAATTTCATGGAGATTTGAAGGTTTGGCTTGGGGTCGCTTTGTCAATCACGGACCTAGATACATGAATTTGAGGCTATTCGAAAGCCTACTAGCTGGTTGACATTTTCCAAGGGTTGCGATGACCTTAAGAATTTTTTAGGCCACGGCGCTTTCCATCGTTGCTGAATTTCATGGAGATCTGAAGGTTTGGCTTGGGGTCGCTTTGTCAATCACGGACCTAGATACATGAATTTGAGGCTATTCGAAAGCCTACTAGCTGGTTGACATTTTGCAGGGGTTGCGATGAACTTAAGAATTTTTTAGGCCACGGCGCTTTCCATCGTTGCTGAATTTCATGGAGATCTGAAGGTTTGGCTTGGGGTCGCTTTGTCAATCACGGACCTAGATACATGAATTTGAAGCTATTCGAAAGCCTACTAGCTGGTTGACATTTTCCAGGGGTTGCGATGACCTTAAGAATTTTTTAGGCCACGGCGCTTTCCACCGTTGCTGAATTTCATGGAGATCTGAAGGTTTGGCTTGGGGTCGCTTTGTCAATCACGGACCTAGCTACATGAATTTGAGGCTATTCGAAAGCCTACTAGCTGGTTAAAATGTTCCTAGGGTTGCGATGACCTTAAGAATTTTTTAGGCCACGGCGCTTTCCATCGTTGCTGAATTTCATGGAGATCTGAAGGTTTGGCTTGGGGTCGCTTTGTCAATCACGGACCTAGATACATGAATTTGAGGCTATTCGAAAGCCTACTAGCTGGTTGACATGTTCCTAGAGTTGCGATGACCTTAAGAATTTTTTAGGCCACGGCGCTTTCCATCGTTGCTGAATTTCATGGAGATCTGAAGGTTTGGCTTGGGGTCGCTTTGTCAATCACGGACCTAGATACATGAATTTGAGGCTATTCGAAAGCCTACTAGCTGGTTGACATGTTCCTAGAGTTGCGATGACCTTAAGAATTTTTTAGGCCACGGCGCTTTCCATCGTTGCTGAATTTCATGGAGATCTGAAGGTTTGGCTTGGGGTCGCTTTGTCAATCACGGACCTAGATACATGAATTTGAGGCTATTCAAAAGCCTACTAGCTGGTTGACATTTTCCTAGGGTTGCGATGACCTTAAGAATTTTTTAGGCCACGGCGCTTTCCACCGTTGCTGAATTTCATGGAGATCTGAAGGTTTGGCTTGGGGTCGCTTTGTCAATCACGGACCTAGATACATGAATTTGAGGCTATTCAAAAGCCTACTAGCTGGTTGACATTTTCCTAGGGTTGCGATGACCTTAAGAATTTTTTAGGCCACGGCGCTTTCCACCGTTGCTGAATTTCATGGAGATCTGAAGGTTTGGCTTGGGGTCGCTTTGTCAATCACGGACCTAGATACATGAATTTGAGGCTATTCGAAAGCCTACTAGCTGGTTGACATTTTCCTAGGGTTGCGATGACCTTAAGAATTTTTTAGGCCACGGCGCTTTCCATCGTTGCTGAATTTCATGGAGATCTGAAGGTTTGGCTTGGGGTCGCTTTGTCAATCACGGACCTAGATACATGAATTTGAGGCTATTCGAAAGCCTACTAGCTGGTTGACATTTTCCAGGGGTTGCGATGACCTTAAGAATTTTTTAGGCCACGGCGCTTTCCATCGTTGCTGAATTTCATGGAGATCTGAAGGTTTGGCTTGGGGTCGCTTTGTCAATCACGGACCTAGATACATGAATTTGAGGCTATTCGGAAGCCTACTAGCTGGTTGACATGTTCCAAGGGTTGCGATGACCTTAAGAATTTTTTAGGCCACGGCGCTTTCCATCGTTGCTGAATTTCATGGAGATCTGAAGGTTTGGCTTGGGGTCGCTTTGTCAATCACGGACCTAGATACATGAATTTGAGGCTTTTCGAAAGCCTACTAGCTGGTTGACATGTTCCTAGGGTTGCGATGACCTTAAGAATTTTTTAGGCCACGGCGCTTTCCACCGTTGCTGAATTTCATGGAGATCTGAAGGTTTGGCTTGGGGTCCGTGATTGACAAAGCGATCCCAAGCCAAACCTTCAGATCTCCATGAAATTCAGCAACGATGGAAAGCGCCGTGGCCTAAAAAATTCTTAAGGTCATCGCAACCCTAGGAAAATGTCAACCAGCTAGTAAGCTTTCGAATAGTAGGCTTTCGAATAGCCTCAAATTCATGTATCTAGGTCCGTGATTGACAAAGCGACCCCAAGCCAAACCTTCAGATCTCCATGAAATTCAGCAACGGTGGAAAGCGCCGTGGCCTAAAAAATTCTTAAGGTCATCGCAACCCTAGGAAAATGTCAACCAGCTAGTAAGCTTTCGAATAGCCTCAAATTCATGTATCTAGGTCCGTGATTGACAAAGCGACCCCAAGCCAAACCTTCAGATCTCCATGAAATTCAGCAACGGTGGAAAGCGCCGTGGCCTAAAAAATTCTTAAGGTCATCGCAACCCTAGGAAAATGTCAACCAGCTAGTAGGCTTTCGAATAGCCTCAAATTCATGTATCTAGGTCCGTGATTGACAAAGCGACCCCAAGCCAAACCTTCAGATCTCCATGAAATTCAGCAACGATGGAAAGCGCCGTGGCCTAAAAAATTCTTAAGGTCATCGCAACCCTAGGAAAATGTCAACCAGCTAGTAGGCTTTCGAATAGCCTCAAATTCATGTATCTAGGTCCGTGATTGACAAAGCGACCCCAAGCCAAACCTTCAGATCTCCATGAAATTCAGCAACGATGGAAAGCGCCGTGGCCTAAAAAATTCTTAAGGTCATCGCAACCCTAGGAACATGTCAACCAGCTAGTAGGCTTTCGAATAGCCTCAAATTCATGTATCTAGGTCCGTGATTGACAAAGCGACCCCAAGCCAAACCTTCAGATCTCCATGAAATTCAGCAACGGTGGAAAGCGCCGTGGCCTAAAAAATTCTTAAGGTCATCGCAACCCTAGGAAAATGTCAACCAGCTAGTAGGCTTTCGAATAGCCTCAAATTCATGTATCTAGGTCTGTGATTGACAAAGCGACCCCAAGCCAAACCTTCAGATCTCCATGAAATTCAGCAACGGTGGAAAGCGCCGTGGCCTAAAAAATTCTTAAGGTCATCGCAACCCTTGGAACATGTCAACCAGCTAGTAGGCTTTCGAATAGCCTCAAATTCATGTATCTAGGTCCGTGATTGACAAAGCGACCCCAAGCCAAACCTTCAGATCTCCATGAAATTCAGCAACGATGGAAAGCGCCGTGGCCTAAAAAATTCTTAAGGTCATCGCAACCCCTGGAAAATGTCAACCAGCTAGTAGGCTTTCGAATAGCCTCAAATTCATGTATCTAGGTCCGTGATTGACAAAGCGACCCCAAGCCAAACCTTCAGATCTCCATGAAATTCAGCAACGGTGGAAAGCGCCGTGGCCTAAAAAATTCTTAAGGTCATCGCAACCCTAGGAAAATGTCAACCAGCTAGTAGGCTTTCGAATAGCCTCAAATTCATGTATCTAGGTCTGTGATTGACAAAGCGACCCCAAGCCAAACCTTCAGATCTCCATGAAATTCAGCAACGGTGGAAAGCGCCGTGGCCTAAAAAATTCTTAAGGTCATCGCAACCCTAGGAAAATGTCAACCAGCTAGTAGGCTTTCGAATAGCCTCAAATTCATGTATCTAGGTCCGTGATTGACAAAGCGACCCCAAGCCAAACCTTCAGATCTCCATGAAATTCAGCAACGGTGGAAAGCGCCGTGGCCTAAAAAATTCTTAAGGTCATCGCAACCCTAGGAAAATGTCAACCAGCTAGTAGGCTTTCGAATAGCCTCAAATTCATGTATCTAGGTCCGTGATTGACAAAGCGACCCCAAGCCAAACCTTCAGATCTCCATGAAATTCAGCAACGATGGAAAGCGCCGTGGCCTAAAAAATTCTTAAGGTCATCGCAACCCTAGGAAAATGTCAACCAGCTAGTAGGCTTTCGAATAGCCTCAAATTCATGTATCTAGGTCCGTGATTGACAAAGCGACCCCAAGCCAAACCTTCAGATCTCCATGAAATTCAGCAACGATGGAAAGCGCCGTGGCCTAAAAAATTCTTAAGGTCATCGCAACCCTAGGAAAATGTCAACCAGCTAGTAGGCTTTCGAATAGTAGGCTTTCGAATAGCCTCAAATTCATGTATCTAGGTCCGTGATTGACAAAGCGACCCCAAGCCAAACCTTCAGATCTCCATGAAATTCAGCAACGGTGGAAAGCGCCGTGGCCTAAAAAATTCTTAAGGTCATCGCAACCCTAGGAAAATGTCAACCAGCTAGTAGGCTTTCGAATAGCCTCAAATTCATGTATCTAGGTCCGTGATTGACAAAGCGACCCCAAGCCAAACCTTCAGATCTCCATGAAATTCAGCAACGGTGGAAAGCGCCGTGGCCTAAAAAATTCTTAAGGTCATCGCAACCCTAGGAAAATGTCAACCAGCTAGTAGGCTTTCGAATAGCCTCAAATTCATGTATCTAGGTCCGTGATTGACAAAGCGACCCCAAGCCAAACCTTCAGATCTCCATGAAATTCAGCAACGGTGGAAAGCGCCGTGGCCTAAAAAATTCTTAAGGTCATCGCAACCCTTGGAACATGTCAACCAGCTAGTAAGCTTTCGAATAGCCTCAAATTCATGTATCTAGGTCCGTGATTGACGAAGCGACCCCAAGCCAAACCTTCAGATCTCCATGAAATTCAGCAACGATGGAAAGCGCCGTGGCCTAAAAAATTCTTAAGGTCATCGCAACCCTAGGAAAATGTCAACCAGCTAGTAGGCTTTCGAATAGTAGGCTTTCGAATAGCCTCAAATTCATGTATCTAGGTCCGTGATTGACAAAGCGACCCCAAGCCAAACCTTCAGATCTCCATGAAATTCAGCAACGGTGGAAAGCGCCGTGGCCTAAAAAATTCTTAAGGTCATCGCAACCCTAGGAAAATGTCAACCAGCTAGTAGGCTTTCGAATAGCCTCAAATTCATGTATCTAGGTCCGTGATTGACAAAGCGACCCCAAGCCAAACCTTCAGATCTCCATGAAATTCAGCAACGGTGGAAAGCGCCGTGGCCTAAAAAATTCTTAAGGTCATCGCAACCCTAGGAAAATGTCAACCAGCTAGTAGGCTTTCGAATAGCCTCAAATTCATGTATCTAGGTCCGTGATTGACAAAGCGACCCCAAGCCAAACCTTCAGATCTCCATGAAATTCAGCAACGATGGAAAGCGCCGTGGCCTAAAAAATTCTTAAGGTCATCGCAACCCTAGGAACATGTCAACCAGCTAGTAGGCTTTTGAATAGCCTCAAATTCATGTATCTAGGTCCGTGATTGACAAAGCGACCCCAAGCCAAACCTTCAGATCTCCATGAAATTCAGCAACGGTGGAAAGCGCCGTGGCCTAAAAAATTCTTAAGGTCATCGCAACCCTTGGAACATGTCAACCAGCTAGTAGGCTTTCGAATAGCCTCAAATTCATGTATCTAGGTCCGTGATTGACAAAGCGACCCCAAGCCAAACCTTCAGATCTCCATGAAATTCAGCAACGATGGAAAGCGCCGTGGCCTAAAAAATTCTTAAGGTCATCGCAACCCTAGGAAAATGTCAACCAGCTAGTAGGCTTTCGAATAGCCTCAAATTCATGTATCTAGGTCCGTGATTGACAAAGCGACCCCAAGCCAAACCTTCAGATCTCCATGAAATTCAGCAACGGTGGAAAGCGCCGTGGCCTAAAAAATTCTTAAGGTCATCGCAACCCTTGGAAAATGTCAACCAGCTAGTAGGCTTTCGAATAGCCTCAAATTCATGTGTCTAGGTCCGTGATTGACAAAGCGACCCCAAGCCAAACCTTCAGATCTCCATGAAATTTAGCAACGGTGGAAAGCGCCGTGGCCTAAAAAATTCTTAAGGTCATCGCAACCCTAGGAACATGTCAACCAGCTAGTAGGCTTTCGAATAGCCTCAAATTCATGTATCTAGGTCCGTGATTGACAAAGCGACCCTAAGCCAAACCTTCAGATCTCCATGAAATTCAGCAACGATGGAAAGCGCCGTGGCCTAAAAAATTCTTAAGGTCATCGCAACCCTAGGAAAATGTCAACCAGCTAGTAGGCTTTCGAATAGCCTCAAATTCATGTATCTAGGTCCGTGATTGACAAAGCGACCCCAAGCCAAACCTTCAGATCTCCATGAAATTCAGCAACGATGGAAAGCGCCGTGGCCTAAAAAATTCTTAAGGTCATCGCAACCCTAGGAAAATGTCAACCAGCTAGTAGGCTTTCGAATAGTAGGCTTTCGAATAGCCTCAAATTCATGTATCTAGGTCCGTGATTGACAAAGCGACCCCAAGCCAAACCTTCAGATCTCCATGAAATTCAGCAACGATGGAAAGCGCCGTGGCCTAAAAAATTCTTAAGGTCATCGCAACCCTAGGAAAATGTCAACCAGCTAGTAGGCTTTCGAATAGCCTCAAATTCATGTATCTAGGTCCGTGATTGACAAAGCGACCCCAAGCCAAACCTTCAGATCTCCATGAAATTCAGCAACGATGGAAAGCGCCGTGGCCTAAAAAATTCTTAAGGTCATCGCAACCCTAGGAACATGTCAACCAGCTAGTAGGCTTTCGAATAGCCTCAAATTCATGTATCTAGGTTCGTGATTGACAAAGCGACCCCAAGCCAAACCTTCAGATCTCCATGAAATTCAGCAACGGTGGAAAGCGCCGTGGCCTAAAAAATTCTTAAGGTCATCGCAACCCTTGGAAAATGTCAACCAGCTAGTAGGCTTTCGAATAGCCTCAAATTCATGTATCTAGGTCCGTGATTGACAAAGCGACCCCAAGCCAAACCTTCAGATCTCCATGAAATTTAGCAACGGTGGAAAGCGCCGTGGCCTAAAAAATTCTTAAGGTCATCGCAACCCTAGGAACATGTCAACCAGCTAGTAGGCTTTCGAATAGCCTCAAATTCATGTATCTAGGTCCGTGATTGACAAAGCGACCCTAAGCCAAACCTTCAGATCTCCATGAAATTCAGCAACGATGGAAAGCGCCGTGGCCTAAAAAATTCTTAAGGTCATCGCAACCCTAGGAAAATGTCAACCAGCTAGTAGGCTTTCGAATAGCCTCAAATTCATGTATCTAGGTCCGTGATTGACAAAGCGACCCCAAGCCAAACCTTCAGATCTCCATGAAATTCAGCAACGATGGAAAGCGCCGTGGCCTAAAAAATTCTTAAGGTCATCGCAACCCTAGGAAAATGTCAACCAGCTAGTAGGCTTTCGAATAGCCTCAAATTCATGTATCTAGGTCCGTGATTGACAAAGCGACCCCAAGCCAAACCTTCAGATCTCCATGAAATTCAGCAACGATGGAAAGCGCCGTGGCCTAAAAAATTCTTAAGGTCATCGCAACCCTAGGAAAATGTCAACCAGCTAGTAGGCTTTCGAATAGCCTCAAATTCATGTATCTAGGTCCGTGATTGACAAAGCGACCCCAAGCCAAACCTTCAGATCTCCATGAAATTCAGCAACGATGGAAAGCGCCGTGGCCTAAAAAATTCTTAAGGTCATCGCAACCCTAGGAAAATGTCAACCAGCTAGTAGGCTTTCGAATAGCCTCAAATTCATGTATCTAGGTCCGTGATTGACAAAGCGACCCCAAGCCAAACCTTCAGATCTCCATGAAATTCAGCAACGGTGGAAAGCGCCGTGGCCTAAAAAATTCTTAAGGTCATCGCAACCCTAGGAAAATGTCAACCAGCTAGTAGGCTTTCGAATAGCCTCAAATTCATGTATCTAGGTCCGTGATTGACAAAGCGACCCCAAGCCAAACCTTCAGATCTCCATGAAATTCAGCAACGATGGAAAGCGCCGTGGCCTAAAAAATTCTTAAGGTCATCGCAACCCTAGGAAAATGTCAACCAGGTAGTAGGCTTTCGAATAGCCTCAAATTCATGTCTAGGTCCGTGATTGACAAAGCGACCCCAAGCCAAACCTTCAGATCTCCATGAAATTCAGCAACGGTGGAAAGCGCCGTGGCCTAAAAAATTCTTAAGGTCATCGCAACCCTTGGAAAATGTCAACCAGCTAGTAGGCTTTCGAATAGCCTCAAATTCATGTATCTAGGTCCGTGATTGACAAAGCGACCCCAAGCCAAACCTTCAGATCTCCATGAAATTCAGCAACGATGGAAAGCGCCGTGGCCTAAAAAATTCTTAAGGTCATCGCAACCTTAGGAAAATGTCAACCAGCTAGTAGGCTTTCGAATAGCATCAAATTCATGTATCTAGGTCCGTGATTGACAAAGCGACCCCAAGCCAAACCTTCAAATCTCCATGAAATTCAGCAACGATGGAAAGCGCCGTGGCCTAAAAAATTCTTTAGGTCATCGCAACCCTAGGAACATGTCAACCAGCTAGTAGGCTTTCGAATAGCCTCAAATTCATGTATCTAGGTCCGTGATTGACAAAGTATCTAGGTCCGTGATTGACAAAGCGACCCCAAGCCAAACCTTCAGATCTCCATGAAATTCAGCAACGGTGGAAAGCGCCGTGGCCTAAAAAATTCTTAAGGTCATCGCAACCCTTGGAAAATGTCAACCAGCTAGTAGGCTTTCGAATAGCCTCAAATTCATGTCTAGGTCCGTGATTGACAAAGCGACCCCAAGCCAAACCTTCAGATCTCCATGAAATTCAGCAACGGTGGAAAGCGCCGTGGCCTAAAAAATTCTTAAGGTCATCGCAACCCTAGGAAAATGTCAACCAGCTAGTAGGCTTTCGAATAGCCTCAAATTCATGTCTAGGTCCGTGATTGACAAAGCGACCCCAAGCCAAACCTTCAGATCTCCATGAAATTCAGCAACGGTGGAAAGCGCCGTGGCCTAAAAAATTCTTAAGGTCATCGCAACCCCTGGAAAATGTCAACCAGCTAGTAGGCTTTCGAATAGCCTCAAATTCATGTATCTAGGTCCGTGATTGACAAAGCGACCCCAAGCCAAACCTTCAGATCTCCATGAAATTCAGCAACGATGGAAAGCGCCGTGGCCTAAAAAATTCTTAAGGTCATCGCAACCCTTGGAAAATGTCAACCAGCTAGTAGGCTTTCGAATAGCCTCAAATTCATGTATCTAGGTCCGTGATTGACAAAGTATCTAGGTCCGTGATTGACAAAGCGACCCCAAGCCAAACCTTCAGATCTCCATGCAATTCAGCAACGATGGAAAGCGCCGTGGCCTAAAAAATTCTTAAGGTCATCGCAACCCTTGGAAAATGTCAACCAGCTAGTAGGCTTTCGAATAGCCTCAAATTCATGTATCTAGGTCCGTGATTGACAAAGTATCTAGGTCCGTGATTGACAAAGCGACCCCAAGCCAAACCTTCAGATCTCCATGAAATTCAGCAACGATGGAAAGCGCCGTGGCCTAAAAAATTCTTAAGGTCATCGCAACCCTTGGAAAATGTCAACCAGCTAGTAGGCTTTCGAATAGCCTCAAATTCATGTATCTAGGTCCGTGATTGACAAAGCGACCCCAAGCCAAACCTTCAGATCTCCATGAAATTCAGCAACGATGGAAAGCGCCGTGGCCTAAAAAATTCTTAAGGTCATCGCAACCCTAGGAAAATGTCAACCAGCTAGTAGGCTTTCGAATAGCATCAAATTCATGTATCTAGGTCCGTGATTGACAAAGCGACCCCAAGCCAAACCTTCAGATCTCCATGAAATTCAGCAACGATGGAAAGCGCCGTGGCCTAAAAAATTCTTTAGGTCATCGCAACCCTAGGAACATGTCAACCAGCTAGTAGGTTTTCGAATAGCCTCAAATTCATGTATCTAGGTCCGTGATTGACAAAGCGACCCCAAGCCAAACCTTCAGATCTCCATGAAATTCAGCAACGGTGGAAAGCGCCGTGGCCTAAAAAATTCTTAAGGTCATCGCAACCCCTGGAAAATGTCAACCAGCTAGTAGGCTTTCGAATAGCATCAAATTCATGTATCTAGGTCCGTGATTGACAAAGCGACCCCAAGCCAAACCTTCAGATCTCTCAACCAGCTAGTAGGCTTTCGAATAGCCTCAAATTCATGTATCTAGGTCCGTGATTGACAAAGCGACCCCAAGCCAAACCTTCAGATCTCCATGAAATTCAGCAACGATGGAAAGCGCCGTGGCCTAAAAAATTCTTAAGGTCATCGCAACCCTAGGAACATGTCAACCAGCTAGTAGGCTTTCGAATAGCCTCAAATTCATGTATCTAGGTCCGTGATTGACAAAGCGACCCCAAGCCAAACCTTCAGATCTCCATGAAATTCAGCAACGGTGGAAAGCGCCGTGGCCTAAAAAATTCTTAAGGTCATCGCAACCCTAGGAACATGTCAACCAGCTAGTAGGCTTTCGAATAGCCTCAAATTCATGTATCTAGGTCCGTGATTGACAAAGCGACCCCAAGCCAAACCTTCAGATCTCCATGAAATTCAGCAACGATGGAAAGCGCCGTGGCCTAAAAAATTCTTAAGGTCATCGCAACCCCTGGAAAATGTCAACCAGCTAGTAGGCTTTCGAATAGCCTCAAATTCATGTATCTAGGTCCGTGATTGACAAAGCGAACCCAAGCCAAACCTTCAGATTTCCATGAAATTCAGCAACGATGGAAAGCGCCGTGGCCTAAAAAATTCTTAAGGTCATCGCAACCCTAGGAAAATGTCAACCAGCTAGTAGGCTTTCGAATAGCTTCAAATTCATGTATCTAGGTCCGTGATTGACAAAGCGACCCCAAGCCAAACCTTCAGATCTCCATGAAATTCAGCAACGGTGGAAAGCGCCGTGGCCTAAAAAATTCTTCAGGTCATCGCAACCCTTGGAACATGTCAACCAGCTAGTAGGCTTTCGAATAGCCTCAAATTCATGTATCTAGGTCCGTGATTGACAAAGCGACCCCAAGCCAAACCTTCAGATCTCCATGAAATTCAGCAACGATGGAAAGCGCCGTGGCCTAAAAAATTCTTAAGGTCATCGCAACCCCTGGAAAATGTCAACCAGCTAGTAGGCTTTCGAATAGCCTCAAATTCATGTATCTAGGTCCGTGATTGACAAAGCGACCCCAAGCCAAACCTTCAGATCTCCATGAAATTCAGCAACGGTGGAAAGCGCCGTGGCCTAAAAAATTCTTAAGGTCATCGCAACCCTAGGAAAATGTCAACCAGCTAGTAGGCTTTCGAATAGCCTCAAACTCATGTATCTAGGTCCGTGATTGACAAAGCGACCCCAAGCCAAACCTTCAGATCTCCATGAAATTCAGCAACGATGGAAAGCGCCGTGGCCTAAAAAATTCTTAAGGTCATCGCAACCCCTGGAAAATGTCAACCAGCTAGTAGGCTTTCGAATAGCCTCAAATTCATGTATCTAGGTCCGTGATTGACAAAGCGACCCCAAGCCAAACCTTCAGATCTCCATGAAATTCAGCAACGGTGGAAAGCGCCGTGGCCTAAAAAATTCTTAAGGTCATCGCAACCCTAGGAACATGTCAACCAGCTAGTAGGCTTTCGAATAGCCTCAAATTCATGTATCTAGGTCCGTGATTGACAAAGCGACCCCAAGCCAAACCTTCAGATCTCCATGAAATTCAGCAACGATGGAAAGCGCCGTGGCCTAAAAAATTCTTAAGGTCATCGCAACCCCTGGAAAATGTCAACCAGCTAGTAGGCTTTCGAATAGCCTCAAATTCATGTATCTAGGTATGTGATTGACAAAACGACCCCAAGCCAAACCTTCAGATCTCCATGAAATTCAGCAACGATGGAAAGCGCCGTGGCCTAAAAAATTCTTAAGGTCATCGCAACCCTAGGAACATGTCAACCAGCTAGTAGGCTTTCGAATAGCCTCAAATTCATGTATCTAGGTCCGTGATTGACAAAGCGACCCCAAGCCAAACCTTCAGATCTCCATGAAATTCAGCAACGATGGAAAGCGCCGTGGCCTAAAAAATTCTTAAGGTCATCGCAACCCCTGGAAAATGTCAACCAGCTAGTAGGCTTTCGAATAGCCTCAAATTCATGTATCTAGGTCCGTGATTGACAAAGCGACCCCAAGCCAAACCTTCAGATCTCCATGAAATTCAGCAACGATGGAAAGCGCCGTGGCCTAAAAAATTCTTAAGGTCATCGCAACCCTAGGAACATGTCAACCAGCTAGTAGGCTTTCGAATAGCCTCAAATTCATGTATCTAGGTCCGTGATTGACAAAGCGACCCCAAGCCAAACCTTCAGATCTCCATGAAATTCAGCAACGATGGAAAGCGCCGTGGCCTAAAAAATTCTTAAGGTCATCGCAACCCTAGGAAAATGTCAACCAGCTAGTAGGCTTTCGAATAGCATCAAATTCATGTATCTAGGTCCGTGATTGACAAAGCGACCCCAAGCCAAACCTTCAGATCTCCATGAAATTCAGCAACGATGGAAAGCGCCGTGGCCTAAAAAATTCTTTAGGTCATCGCAACCCTAGGAACATGTCAACCAGCTAGTAGGTTTTCGAATAGCCTCAAATTCATGTATCTAGGTCCGTGATTGACAAAGCGACCCCAAGCCAAACCTTCAGATCTCCATGAAATTCAGCAACGGTGGAAAGCGCCGTGGCCTAAAAAATTCTTAAGGTCATCGCAACCCCTGGAAAATGTCAACCAGCTAGTAGGCTTTCGAATAGCATCAAATTCATGTATCTAGGTCCGTGATTGACAAAGCGACCCCAAGCCAAACCTTCAGATCTCTCAACCAGCTAGTAGGCTTTCGAATAGCCTCAAATTCATGTATCTAGGTCCGTGATTGACAAAGCGACCCCAAGCCAAACCTTCAGATCTCCATGAAATTCAGCAACGATGGAAAGCGCCGTGGCCTAAAAAATTCTTAAGGTCATCGCAACCCTAGGAACATGTCAACCAGCTAGTAGGCTTTCGAATAGCCTCAAATTCATGTATCTAGGTCCGTGATTGACAAAGCGACCCCAAGCCAAACCTTCAGATCTCCATGAAATTCAGCAACGGTGGAAAGCGCCGTGGCCTAAAAAATTCTTAAGGTCATCGCAACCCTAGGAACATGTCAACCAGCTAGTAGGCTTTCGAATAGCCTCAAATTCATGTATCTAGGTCCGTGATTGACAAAGCGACCCCAAGCCAAACCTTCAGATCTCCATGAAATTCAGCAACGATGGAAAGCGCCGTGGCCTAAAAAATTCTTAAGGTCATCGCAACCCCTGGAAAATGTCAACCAGCTAGTAGGCTTTCGAATAGCCTCAAATTCATGTATCTAGGTCCGTGATTGACAAAGCGAACCCAAGCCAAACCTTCAGATTTCCATGAAATTCAGCAACGATGGAAAGCGCCGTGGCCTAAAAAATTCTTAAGGTCATCGCAACCCTAGGAAAATGTCAACCAGCTAGTAGGCTTTCGAATAGCTTCAAATTCATGTATCTAGGTCCGTGATTGACAAAGCGACCCCAAGCCAAACCTTCAGATCTCCATGAAATTCAGCAACGGTGGAAAGCGCCGTGGCCTAAAAAATTCTTCAGGTCATCGCAACCCTTGGAACATGTCAACCAGCTAGTAGGCTTTCGAATAGCCTCAAATTCATGTATCTAGGTCCGTGATTGACAAAGCGACCCCAAGCCAAACCTTCAGATCTCCATGAAATTCAGCAACGATGGAAAGCGCCGTGGCCTAAAAAATTCTTAAGGTCATCGCAACCCCTGGAAAATGTCAACCAGCTAGTAGGCTTTCGAATAGCCTCAAATTCATGTATCTAGGTCCGTGATTGACAAAGCGACCCCAAGCCAAACCTTCAGATCTCCATGAAATTCAGCAACGGTGGAAAGCGCCGTGGCCTAAAAAATTCTTAAGGTCATCGCAACCCTAGGAAAATGTCAACCAGCTAGTAGGCTTTCGAATAGCCTCAAACTCATGTATCTAGGTCCGTGATTGACAAAGCGACCCCAAGCCAAACCTTCAGATCTCCATGAAATTCAGCAACGATGGAAAGCGCCGTGGCCTAAAAAATTCTTAAGGTCATCGCAACCCCTGGAAAATGTCAACCAGCTAGTAGGCTTTCGAATAGCCTCAAATTCATGTATCTAGGTCCGTGATTGACAAAGCGACCCCAAGCCAAACCTTCAGATCTCCATGAAATTCAGCAACGGTGGAAAGCGCCGTGGCCTAAAAAATTCTTAAGGTCATCGCAACCCTAGGAAAATGTCAACCAGCTAGTAGGCTTTCGAATAGCCTCAAATTCATGTATCTAGGTCCGTGATTGACAAAGCGACCCCAAGCCAAACCTTCAGATCTCCATGAAATTCAGCAACGATGGAAAGCGCCGTGGCCTAAAAAATTCTTAAGGTCATCGCAACCCCTGGAAAATGTCAACCAGCTAGTAGGCTTTCGAATAGCCTCAAATTCATGTATCTAGGTCCGTGATTGACAAAGCGACCCCAAGCCAAACCTTCAGATCTCCATGAAATTCAGCAACGGTGGAAAGCGCCGTGGCCTAAAAAATTCTTAAGGTCATCGCAACCCTAGGAACATGTCAACCAGCTAGTAGGCTTTCGAATAGCCTCAAATTCATGTATCTAGGTCCGTGATTGACAAAGCGACCCCAAGCCAAACCTTCAGATCTCCATGAAATTCAGCAACGATGGAAAGCGCCGTGGCCTAAAAAATTCTTAAGGTCATCGCAACCCCTGGAAAATGTCAACCAGCTAGTAGGCTTTCGAATAGCCTCAAATTCATGTATCTAGGTATGTGATTGACAAAACGACCCCAAGCCAAACCTTCAGATCTCCATGAAATTCAGCAACGATGGAAAGCGCCGTGGCCTAAAAAATTCTTAAGGTCATCGCAACCCTAGGAACATGTCAACCAGCTAGTAGGCTTTCGAATAGCCTCAAATTCATGTATCTAGGTCCGTGATTGACAAAGCGACCCCAAGCCAAACCTTCAGATCTCCATGAAATTCAGCAACGATGGAAAGCGCCGTGGCCTAAAAAATTCTTAAGGTCATCGCAACCCCTGGAAAATGTCAACCAGCTAGTAGGCTTTCGAATAGCCTCAAATTCATGTATCTAGGTCCGTGATTGACAAAGCGACCCCAAGCCAAACCTTCAGATCTCCATGAAATTCAGCAACGATGGAAAGCGCCGTGGCCTAAAAAATTCTTAAGGTCATCGCAACCCTAGGAACATGTCAACCAGCTAGTAGGCTTTCGAATAGCCTCAAATTCATGTATCTAGGTCCGTGATTGACAAAGCGACCCCAAGCCAAACCTTCAGATCTCCATGAAATTCAGCAACGATGGAAAGCGCCGTGGCCTAAAAAATTCTTAAGGTCATCGCAACCCTAGGAACATGTCAACCAGCTAGTAGGCTTTCGAATAGCCTCAAATTCATGTATCTAGGTCCGTGATTGACAAAGCGACCCCAAGCCAAACCTTCTGATCTCCATGAAATTCAGCAACGGTGGAAAGCGCCGTGGCCTAAAAAATTCTTAAGGTCATCGCAACCCTTGGAAAATGTCAACCAGCTAGTAGGCTTTCGAATAGCCTCAAATTCATGTATCTAGGTCCGTGATTGACAAAGCGACCCCAAGCCAAACCTTCAGATCTCCATGAAATTCAGCAACGATGGAAAGCGCCGTGGCCTAAAAAATTCTTAAGGTCATCGCAACCCTAGGAAAATGTCAACCAGCTAGTAGGCTTTCGAATAGCATCAAATTCATGTATCTAGGTCCGTGATTGACAAAGCGACCCCAAGCCAAACCTTCAAATCTCCATGAAATTCAGCAACGATGGAAAGCGCCGTGGCCTAAAAAATTCTTAAGGTCATCGCAACCCTTGGAAAATGTCAACCAGCTAGTAGGCTTTCGAATAGCCTCAAATTCATGTAAATAGGTCCGTGATTGACAAAGCGACCCCAAGCCAAACCTTCAGATCGCCATGAAATTCAGCAACGATGGAAAGCGCCGTGGCCTAAAAAATTCTTAAGGTCATCGCAACCCTTGGAAAATGTCAACCAGCTAGTAGGCTTTCGAATAGCCTCAAATTCATGTATCTAGGTCCGTGATTGACAAAGTATCTAGGTCCGTGATTGACAAAGCGACCCCAAGCCAAACCTTCAGATCTCCATGAAATTCAGCAACGGTGGAAAGCGCCGTGGCCTAAAAAATTCTTAAGGTCATCGCAACCCTAGGAACATGTCAACCAGCTAGTAGGCTTTCGAATAGCCTCAAATTCATGTATCTAGGTCCGTGATTGACAAAGCGACCCCAAGCCAAACCTTCTGATCTCCATGAAATTCAGCAACGGTGGAAAGCGCCGTGGCCTAAAAAATTCTTAAGGTCATCGCAACCCTTGGAAAATGTCAACCAGCTAGTAGGCTTTCGAATAGCCTCAAATTCATGTATCTAGGTCCGTGATTGACAAAGCGACCCCAAGCCAAACCTTCAGATCTCCATGAAATTCAGCAACGATGGAAAGCGCCGTGGCCTAAAAAATTCTTAAGGTCATCGCAACCCTAGGAAAATATCAACCAGCTAGTAGGCTTTCGAATAGCATCAAATTCATGTATCTAGGTCCGTGATTGACAAAGCGACCCCAAGCCAAACCTTCAAATCTCCATGAAATTCAGCAACGATGGAAAGCGCCGTGGCCTAAAAAATTCTTAAGGTCATCGCAACCCTTGGAAAATGTCAACCAGCTAGTAGGCTTTCGAATAGCCTCAAATTCATGTAAATAGGTCCGTGATTGACAAAGCGACCCCAAGCCAAACCTTCAGATCGCCATGAAATTCAGCAACGATGGAAAGCGCCGTGGCCTAAAAAATTCTTAAGGTCATCGCAACCCTTGGAAAATGTCAACCAGCTAGTAGGCTTTCGAATAGCCTCAAATTCATGTATCTAGGTCCGTGATTGACAAAGTATCTAGGTCCGTGATTGACAAAGCGACCCCAAGCCAAACCTTCAGATCTCCATGAAATTCAGCAACGGTGGAAAGCGCCGTGGCCTAAAAAATTCTTAAGGTCATCGCAACCCTTGGAAAATGTCAACCAGCTAGTAGGCTTTCGAATAGCCTCAAATTCATGTATCTAGGTCCGTGATTGACAAAGCGACCCCAAGCCAAACCTTCAAATCTCCATGAAATTCAGCAACGGTGGAAAGCGCCGTGGCCTAAAAAATTCTTAAGGTCATCGCAACCCTTGGAAAATGTCAACCAGCTAGTAGGCTTTCGAATAGCCTCAAATTCATGTATCTAGGTCCGTGATTGACAAAGTATCTAGGTCCGTGATTGACAAAGCGACCCCAAGCCAAACCTTCAGATCTCCATGAAATTCAGCAACGGTGGAAAGCGCCGTGGCCTAAAAAATTCTTAAGGTCATCGCAACCCTAGGAAAATGTCAACCAGCTAGTAGGCTTTCGAATAGCATCAAATTCATGTATCTAGGTCCGTGATTGACAAAGCGACCCCAAGCCAAACCTTCAAATCTCCATGAAATTCAGCAACGGTGGAAAGCGCCGTGGCCTAAAAAATTCTTAAGGTCATCGCAACCCTAGGAAAATGTCAACCAGCTAGTAGGCTTTCGAATAGCATCAAATTCATGTATCTAGGTCCGTGATTGACAAAGCGACCCCAAGCCAAACCTTCAGATCTCCATGAAATTCAGCAACGATGGAAAGCGCCGTGGCCTAAAAAATTCTTTAGGTCATCGCAACCCTAGGAACATGTCAACCAGCTAGTAGGCTTTCGAATAGCCTCAAATTCATGTATCTAGGTCCGTGATTGACAAAGCGACCCCAAGCCAAACCTTCAGATCTCCATGAAATTCAGCAACGATGGAAAGCGCCGTGGCCTGAAAAATTCTTAAGGTCATCGCAACCCCTGGAAAATGTCAACCAGCTAGTAGGCTTTCGAATAGCCTCAAATTCATGTATCTAGGTCCGTGATTGACAAAGCGACCCCAAGCCAAACCTTCAGATCTCCATGAAATTCAGCAACGATGGAAAGCGCCGTGGCCTAAAAAATTCTTAAGGTCATCGCAACCCCTGGAAAATGTCAACCAGCTAGTAGGCTTTCGAATAGCCTCAAATTCATGTATCTAGGTCCGTGATTGACAAAGCGACCCCAAGCCAAACCTTCAGATCTCCATGAAATTCAGCAACGATGGAAAGCGCCGTGGCCTAAAAAATTCTTAAGGTCATCGCAACCCTAGGAACATGTCAACCAGCTAGTAGGCTTTCGAATAGCCTCAAATTCATGTATCTAGGTCCGTGATTGACAAAGCGACCCCAAGCCAAACCTTCAGATCTCCATGAAATTCAGCAACGATGGAAAGCGCCGTGGCCTAAAAAATTCTTAAGGTCATCGCAACCCTAGGAAAATGTCAACCAGCTAGTAGGCTTTCGAATAGCCTCAAATTCATGTATCTAGGTCCGTGATTGACAAAGCGACCCCAAGCCAAACCTTCAGATCTCCATGAAATTCAGCAACGATGGAAAGCGCCGTGGCCTAAAAAATTCTTAAGGTCATCGCAACCCCTGGAAAATGTCAACCAGCTAGTAGGCTTTCGAATAGCCTCAAATTCATGTATCTAGGTCCGTGATTGACAAAGCGACCCCAAGCCAAACCTTCAGATCTCCATGAAATTCAGCAACGGTGGAAAGCGCCGTGGCCTAAAAAATTCTTAAGGTCATCGCAACCCTAGGAAAATGTCAACCAGCTAGTAGGCTTTCGAATAGCCTCAAATTCATGTATCTAGGTCCGTGATTGACAAAGCGACCCCAAGCCAAACCTTCAGATCTCCATGAAATTCAGCAACGGTGGAAAGCGCCGTGGCCTAAAAAATTCTTAAGGTCATCGCAACCCTAGGAACATGTCAACCAGCTAGTAGGCTTTCGAATAGCCTCAAATTCATGTATCTACGTCCGTGATTGACAAAGCGACCCCAAACCAAACCTTCAGATCTCCATGAAATTCAGCAACGATGGAAAGCGCCGTGGCCTAAAAAATTCTTAAGGTCATCGCAACCCTAGGAACATGTCAACCAGCTAGTAGGCTTTCGAATAGCCTCAAATTCATGTATCTAGGTCCGTGATTGACAAAGCGACCCCAAGCCAAACCTTCAGATCTCCATGAAATTCAGCAACGATGGAAAGCGCCGTGGCCTAAAAAATTCTTAAGGTCATCGCAACCCTAGGAACATGTCAACCAGCTAGTAGGCTTTCGAATAGCCTCAAATTCATGTATCTACGTCCGTGATTGACAAAGCGACCCCAAGCCAAACCTTCAGATCTCCATGAAATTCAGAAACGATGGAAAGCGCCGTGGCCTAAAAAATTCTTAAGGTCATCGCAACCCTAGGAAAATGTCAACCAGCTAGTAGGCTTTCGAATAGCCTCAAATTCATGTATCTAGGTCCGTGATTGACAAAGCGACCCCAAGCCAAACCTTCAGATCTCCATGAAATTCAGCAACGGTGGAAAGCGCCGTGGCCTAAAAAATTCTTAAGGTCATCGCAACCCTAGGAAAATGTCAACCAGCTAGTAGGCTTTCGAATAGCCTCAAATTCATGTATCTAGGTCCGTGATTGACAAAGCGACCCCAAGCCAAACCTTCAGATCTCCATGAAATTCAGCAACGATGGAAAGCGCCGTGGCCTAAAAAATTCTTAAGGTCATCGCAACCCCTGGAAAATGTCAACCAGCTAGTAGGCTTTCGAATAGCCTCAAATTCATGTATCTAGGTCCGTGATTGACAAAGCGACCCCAAGCCAAACCTTCAGATCTCCATGAAATTCAGCAACGATGGAAAGCGCCGTGGCCTAAAAAATTCTTAAGGTCATCGCAACCCTAGGAACATGTCAACCAGCTAGTAGGCTTTCGAATAGCCTCAAATTCATGTATCTAGGTCCGTGATTGACAAAGCGACCCCAAGCCAAACCTTCAGATCTCCATGAAATTCAGCAACGATGGAAAGCGCCGTGGCCTAAAAAATTCTTAAGGTCATCGCAACCCTAGGAAAATGTCAACCAGCTAGTAGGCTTTCGAATAGCCTCAAATTCATGTATCTAGGTCCGTGATTGACAAAGCGACCCCAAGCCAAACCTTCAGATCTCCATGAAATTCAGCAACGCTGGAAAGCGCCGTGGCCTAAAAAATTCTTAAGGTCATCGCAACCCCTGGAAAATGTCAACCAGCTAGTAGGCTTTCGAATAGCCTCAAATTCATGTATCTAGGTCCGTGATTGACAAAGCGACCCCAAGCCAAACCTTCAGATCTCCATGAAATTCAGCAACGGTGGAAAGCGCCGTGGCCTAAAAAATTCTTAAGGTCATCGCAACCCTAGGAAAATGTCAACCAGCTAGTAGGCTTTCGAATAGCCTCAAATTCATGTATCTAGGTCCGTGATTGACAAAGCGACCCCAAGCCAAACCTTCAGATCTCCATGAAATTCAGCAACGGTGGAAAGCGCCGTGGCCTAAAAAATTCTTAAGGTCATCGCAACCCTAGGAACATGTCAACCAGCTAGTAGGCTTTCGAATAGCCTCAAATTCATGTATCTACGTCCGTGATTGACAAAGCGACCCCAAACCAAACCTTCAGATCTCCATGAAATTCAGCAACGATGGAAAGCGCCGTGGCCTAAAAAATTCTTAAGGTCATCGCAACCCTAGGAACATGTCAACCAGCTAGTAGGCTTTCGAATAGCCTCAAATTCATGTATCTAGGTCCGTGATTGACAAAGCGACCCCAAGCCAAACCTTCAGATCTCCATGAAATTCAGCAACGATGGAAAGCGCCGTGGCCTAAAAAATTCTTAAGGTCATCGCAACCCTGGGAACATGTCAACCAGCTAGTAGGCTTTCGAATAGCCTCAAATTCATGTATCTAGGTCCGTGATTGACAAAGCGACCCCAAGCCAAACCTTCAGATCTCCATGAAATTCAGCAACGGTGGAAAGCGCCGTGGCCTAAAAAATTCTTAAGGTCATCGCAACCCTAGGAAAATGTCAACCAGCTAGTAGGCTTTCGAATAAATTTGAGGCTATTCGAAAGCCTACTAGCTGGTTGACATGTTCCTAGGGTTGCGATGACCTTAAGAATTTTTTAGGCCACGGCGCTTTCCATCGTTGCTGAATTTCATGGAGATCTGAAGGTTTGGCTTGGGGTCGCTTTGTCAATCACAGACCTAGATACATGAATTTGAGGCTATTCGAAAGCCTACTAGCTGGTTGACATTTTCCTAGGGTTGCGATGACCTTAAGAATTTTTTAGGCCACGGCGCTTTCCATCGTTGCTGAATTTCATGGAGATCTGAAGGTTTGGCTTGGGGTCGCTTTGTCAATCACGGACCTAGATACATGAATTTGAGGCTATTCGAAAGCCTACTAGCTGGTTGACATTTTCCTAGGGTTGCGATGACCTTAAGAATTTTTTAGGCCACGGCGCTTTCCATCGTTGCTGAATTTCATGGAGATCTGAAGGTTTGGCTTGGGGTCGCTTTGTCAATCACGGACCTAGATACATGAATTTGAGGCTATTCGAAAGCCTACTAGCTGGTTGACATGTTCCTAGGGTTGCGATGACCTTAAGAATTTTTTAGGCCACGGCGCTTTCCATCGTTGCTGAATTTCATGGAGATCTGAAGGTTTGGCTTGGGGTCGCTTTGTCAATCACGGACCTAGATACATGAATTTGAGGCTATTCGAAAGCCTACTAGCTGGTTGACATGTTCCTAGGGTTGCGATGACCTTAAGAATTTTTTAGGCCACGGCGCTTTCCACCTTTGCTGAATTTCATGGAGATCTGAAGGTTTGGCTTGGGGTCGCTTTGTCAATCACGGACCTAGATACATGAATTTGAGGCTATTCGAAAGCCTACTAGCTGGTTGACATTTTCCAGGGGTTGCGATGACCTTAAGAATTTTTTAGGCCACGGCGCTTTCCATCGTTGCTGAATTTCATGGAGATCTGAAGGTTTGGCTTGGGGTCGCTTTGTCAATCACGGACCTAGATACATGAATTTGAGGCTATTCGAAAGCCTACTAGCTGGTTGACATTTTCCTAGGGTTGCGATGACCTTAAGAATTTTTTAGGCCACGGCGCTTTCCATCGTTGCTGAATTTCATGGAGATCTGAAGGTTTGGCTTGGGGTCGCTTTGTCAATCACGGACCTAGATACATGAATTTGAGGCTATTCGAAAGCCTACTAGCTGGTTGACATTTTCCTAGGGTTGCGATGACCTTAAGAATTTTTTAGGCCACGGCGCTTTCCATCGTTGCTGAATTTCATGGAGATCTGAAGGTTTGGCTTGGGGTCGCTTTGTCAATCACGGACCTAGATACATGAATTTGAGGCTATTCGAAAGCCTACTAGCTGGTTGACATTTTCCTAGGGTTGCGATGACCTTAAGAATTTATTAGGCCACGGCGCTTTCCATCGTTGCTGAATTTCATGGAGATCTGAAGGTTTGGCTTTGAGTCGCTTTGTCAATCACGGACCTAGATACATGAATTTGAGGCTATTCGAAAGCCTACTAGCTGGTTGACATTTTCCTAGGGTTGCGATGACCTTAAGAATTTTTTAGGCCACGGCGCTTTCCATCGTTGCTGAATTTCATGGAGATCTGAAGGTTTGGCTTGCGGTCGCTTTGTCAATCACGGACCTAGATACATGAATTTGAGGCTATTCGAAAGCCTACTAGCTGGTTGACATGTTCCTAGGGTTGCGATGACCTTAAGAATTTTTTAGGCCACGGCGCTTTCCACCGTTGCTGAATTTCATGGAGATCTGAAGGTTTGGCTTGGGGTCGCTTTGTCAATCACGGACCTAGATACATGAATTTGAGGCTATTCGAAAGCCTACTAGCTGGTTGACATGTTCCTAGGGTTGCGATGACCTTAAGAATTTTTAGGCCACGGCGCTTTCCATCGTTGCTGAATTTCATGGAGATCTGAAGGTTTGGCTTGGGGTCGCTTTGTCAATCACGGACCTAGATACATGAATTTGAGGCTATTCGAAAGCCTACTAGCTGGTTGACATGTTCCTAGGGTTGCGATGACCTTAAGAATTTTTTAGGCCACGGCGCTTTCCATCGTTGCTGAATTTCATGGAGATCTGAAGGTTTGGCTTGGGGTCGCTTTGTCAATCACGGACCTAGATACATGAATTTGAGGCTATTCGAAAGCCTACTAGCTGGTTGACATGTTCCTAGGGTTGCGATGACCTTAAGAATTTTTTAGGCCACGGCGCTTTCCATCGTTGCTGAATTTCATGGAGATCTGAAGGTTTGGCTTGGGGTCGCTTTGTCAATCACGGACCTAGATACATGAATTTGAGGCTATTCGAAAGCCTACTAGCTGGTTGACATTTTCCTAGGGTTGCGATGACCTTAAGAATTTTTTAGGCCACGGCGCTTTCCACCGTTGCTGAATTTCATGGAGATCTGAAGGTTTGGCTTGGGGTCGCTTTATCAATCACGGACCTAGATACATGAATTTGAGGCTATTCGAAAGCCTACTAGCTGGTTGACATTTTCCAGGGGTTGCGATGACCTTAAGAATTTTTTAGGCCACGGCGCTTTCCATCGTTGCTGAATTTCATGGAGATCTGAAGGTTTGGCTTGGGGTCGCTTTGTCAATCACGGACCTAGATACATGAATTTGAGGCTATTCGAAAGCCTACTAGCTGGTTGACATTTTCCAAGGGTTGCGATGACCTTAAGAATTTTTTAGGCCACGGCGCTTTCCATCGTTGCTGAATTTCATGGAGATCTGAAGGTTTGGCTTGGGGTCGCTTTGTCAATCACGGACCTAGATACATGAATTTGAGGCTATTCGAAAGCCTACTAGCTGGTTGACATTTTCCTAGGGTTGCGATGACCTTAAGAATTTTTTAGGCCACGGCGCTTTCCATCGTTGCTGAATTTCATGGAGATCTGAAGGTTTGGCTTGTGGTCGCTTTGTCAATCACGGACCTAGATACATGAATTTGAGGCTATTCGAAAGCCTACTAGCTGGTTGACATTTTCCTAGGGTTGCGATGACCTTAAGAATTTCTTAGGCCACGGCGCTTTCCATCGTTGCTGAATTTCATGGAGATCTGAAGGTTTGGCTTGGGGTCGCTTTGTCAATCACGGACCTAGATACATGAATTTGAGGCTATTCGAAAGCCTACTAGCTGGTTGACATTTTCCTAGGGTTGCGATGTCCTTAAGAATTTTTTAGGCCACGGCGCTTTCCATCGTTGCTGAATTTCATGGAGATCTGAAGGTTTTGCTTGGGGTCGCTTTGTCAATCACGGACCTAGATACATGAATTTGAGGCTATTCGAAAGCCTACTAGCTGGTTGACATTTTCCTAGGGTTGCGATGACCTTACGAATTTTTTAGGCCACGGCGCTTTCCACCGTTGCTGAATTTCATGGAGATCTGAAGGTTTGGCTTGGGGTCGCTTTGTCAATCACGGACCTAGATACATGAATTTGAGGCTATTCGAAAGCCTACTAGCTGGTTGACATTTTCCAGGGGTTGCGATGACCTTAAGAATTTTTTAGGCCACGGCGCTTTCCATCGTTGCTGAATTTCATGGAGATCTGAAGGTTTGGCTTGGGGTCGCTTTGTCAATCACGGACCTAGATACATGAATTTGAGGCTATTCGAAAGCCTACTAGCTGGTTGACATTTTCCAAGGGTTGCGATGACCTTAAGAATTTTTTAGGCCACGGCGCTTTCCATCGTTGCTGAATTTCATGGAGATCTGAAGGTTTGGCTTGGGGTCGCTTTGTCAATCACGGACCTAGATACATGAATTTGAGGCTATTCGAAAGCCTACTAGCTGGTTGACATGTTCCTAGGGTTGCGATGACCTTAAGAATTTTTTAGGCCACGGCGCTTTCCATCGTTGCTGAATTTCATGGAGATCTGAAGGTTTGGCTTGGGGTCGCTTTGTCAATCACGGACCTAGATACATGAATTTGAGGCTATTCGAAAGCCTACTAGCTGGTTGACATTTTCCAAGGGTTGCGATTACCTTAAGAATTTTTTAGGCCACGGCGCTTTCCATCGTTGCTGAATTTCATGGAGATCTGAAGGTTTGGCTTGGGGTCGCTTTGTCAATCACGGACCTAGATACATGAATTTGAGGCTATTCGAAAGCCTACTAGCTGGTTGACATTTTCCTAGGGTTGCGATGACCTTAAGAATTTTTTAGGCCACGGCGCTTTCCATCGTTGCTGAATTTCATGGAGATCTGAAGGTTTGGCTTGGGGTCGCTTTGTCAATCACGGACCTAGATACATGAATTTGAGGCTATTCGAAAGCCTACTAGCTGGTTGACATTTTCCTAGGGTTGCGATGACCTTAAGAATTTTTTAGGCCACGGCGCTTTCCATCGTTGCTGAATTTCATGGAGATCTGAAGGTTTGGCTTGGGGTCGCTTTGTCAATCACGGACCTAGATACATGAATTTGAGGCTATTCGAAAGCCTACTAGCTGGTTGACATTTTCCAAGGGTTGCGATGACCTTAAGAATTTTTTAGGCCACGGCGCTTTCCATCGTTGCTGAATTTCATGGAGATCTGAAGGTTTGGCTTGGGGTCGCTTTGTCAATCACGGACCTAGATACATGAATTTGAGGCTATTCGGAAGCCTACTAGCTGGTTGACATTTTCCTCGGGATCTCGACGGGTCCCCCAAGGACGTGGATGCCAATCTTGGCTTATATTTATTACGCGTGACTAGATGAGCTGGGCGTATTTATACTGAACCTAGAAGTAAACCTACTAAATAAAAGCGCTGATTAGAAGGTAGACTAAGAGGACAGTGTCCTTGAGTGGCGCCAGGGTTGAGACACTAACATTACCTGAAGAGGTTAGCGCTATTTTTACCAGCATAAGGGACCCTTTAGTTAGCACCAGACTTGATATCCCTGTTTGGTTGGGAGCGCGACTAGAAGGGAGAAGTAGAGGTGTATTAGGATATTTAAGTTTATTATTATGGAAATTTTTGCCTAAATAGTTAACCCTTGGCCTAGAGTTAAGCTAAATTGGACCTAATATTGATAAACCTAAAGTATACTAATTGAGACCTAAGAGCGCAAAGTTAACCTAGTCTTCGGTTTTCTTGACGTTCCTTCGGCTTGGTTGTTGCTTGTCCTTCTTCTCTCCTGGTAGTTGTGCTTTGGGACCTTGTAGTTGACTTTTCTTCCTCTCGTGTTGGTTCACCGCCAGGTGTACTCTTTGCTGAGTTGTTCCTGGCCCGTTCGTTGTGGATGCCGTAGCAACTGTTTCGAACTGATGACGTGGAAGATCCAATCTCACGTACTAGCATTCGGGCTAATACGGACTACAGTGATTTGAGCAGCTGAGTGATGAGCATTTGCATCCATCGTTCCGTGACTTGTTGTCCAGGGAATGTACATCCTTTCCGGTGATCTACATTTGCTAGGAGTGTTGCTTGTCGTCCTCACTTTCAGCTTGCAGACGCTCATTGATTCGTCGTTATGTTGCCACTCGCTCGAGTCTGCTGGGAGCCCATAACGCTTCCGATTGCTCGGCATTTTCAGCATTCTTCCGACTTAATTTGACGTCGTTTGTCGCTGCATTTTGTCCTCCGAGCTCTTCGCAACAGAACTCTTCCGACTTCGAAACATTGTGACTTCTTTCTTCTTCATGAATCGTTCACCGCTACCTTCGCGACGGGTATCGGCTACTAGCACATTTCGTTGAATATCGGTCGTTCTTCTTGTGTCTTCCGACTGGAATTCGTTGAATGTTCGATTTTGCAGCTTGTCTACACTGGCACTTCTCTTCGGCGGTTGATGTTGCGTCGCCGACGAAAACCACTCGATAGTTGCATCGGCGAATGATTTCCGCTTGATTGTGTCGTTGTTGAGCCATTTTAAGTAGACTTCAGAAGATGCTGGGGGTTTGACTTCACTTCTGACGCCTTCTGTTGTTGCTTCCCGTCGCCTGAGCTCCTCGCAACGAAACCCATTCGACTGAAAGACTTATAACCGTTTTCCGCGAATTTCACAGCTTTTCCTGCGTTGTCACGTCTCCTTGATGATGTTTCGTGTGTCTCCGGCGAAAAAATGACGCTGCATCATCATTGGTCGTCGGACATCACGGTTGCACGAAGATGTGTTGCTAGGGACCGAGGGAATGAAGACTTCTGTTGTTGTGCTGCGTTCTGTCTCCATTTTCAACACCTTCTGGTCATGCCTTCCGTCTTCCGAGCTTCTCGCAACGAAACTCATTGGACCTGGGCATTTTTAAGCTGTTTTCCGCGAATTTGTGTCATCTTTTTCGTTGACATCTCTCCTTGCTGTCGTTTCGTTCGTCGCCGGCGAAAAATGTTGAGTTACTTCGTCGTAGATCGTCGGGCGATACTTTTTGCATGGAGATTTGTTGCTGGGGGAGCCAAACTGAAGACGCCTTCTTCTTCCTCTACTTCTCTTGTGTGTCTCATCGCCGTCGCTGTTCACTGACATTGCTTCGGCATTTTTAGCATGAATCTGTCTTCTTTGACGTCTCTCGTCGCTGCTTCCGTTCACCAGAGCTTCTCGCAACGAAAACTCTTCGGACTGATGGAATTGCCATGTATTTTCGTGCGAAATTGCAGCTGGTACTCGTTGACGTGTCTCCTTGATGATGTTGTTCGTGTTACCAGTGCCAAAAATCAATAATTGCGCTGTTATCGATCGATGGGCAGCACTTTTGCAGGTAGACAAGTCGTTGGAGAGCCAAAATGACGAAGACGTTCGAGCAAATGCTGTGGGAATCGATTCCTTCTCTTCGCCGCCGCTTGACATCGCGTCGGCTCACTTGAAAAAAAAATTTTTCACCGGTTTTGGACGATGATTCACTCGCTACGAGTTCTTTTTCGGATTGATTCGCTAATCTCCTCGCAACGGAAACTCGCAAAAACCCTACTCCGGTCGATGCACCATGTCGCGCCGTGGTTATTTACTGGCTCACACGCGAAAGCCAGGATCTGCGCGAGTGAATGATTGGTGGTGAACTGAGTGCCTCTGAAGGGCTTGACGATGTGTGTAGACACCTCAGGCTTCGCAACAGCCGTTGGTGAGTGTGGTTCAGTGGTGTTTCGTTGGTGGTAGAATAGATAGAGTAGTGAATATTGTGCACTGCTTTATTAGTAGAACAGGCTGGGGACAGATGAGACGAGAGAGCGGTGACGGGTCACCGTTCTCGATGGGGGAAAAGAAGGGAAGTGAGTAGTAGTAGTATACAGTGACTTTAAGGCGGATCGATAATCAACCTCCTCTGAAATTATCGGTTTTTTTCCGAACTGAAACGGCCCCCTCTGGGGGCCATTTCAGTAGGTTCGGAAAAAAACCGATAATTTCAGAGGAGGTTGATTATCGATCCGCCTTAAAGTCACTGGCTGATAAAATTATTCCGCTGATAATCTGATTAAAAAGTTGTGTTATTTTTCCTGATTTTACAGTCGTGTTGACCAAGTCAATTTGAAAATCAGAAAATCTTTCACTTTAGTGATAAAAATGATAAACACTGATAAGAGATATCTCTATTGTTCAAACGCATATGCGATTACCTCAATTCAAATAGAAAATCCGCTAATTTTTGACGTTAGTGATAATGATGATAAGCACTGATAAGAGATATCACCCGCTTAAAAACCTATTTTCGATTACCTATGATTCAACTCGAAAATCCGCAAAATCTTGATGTTAGTGATAAGAATGATAAGCACTGATAAGAGATATCACTCGCTTAAAAACCTATATTCGATTACCTATGATTCTATTGAAAAAATCTGAAAATGTCTTAATTCATTGATAAGGTTGATAACAGGTGATAAGTGATAGCACCCTGAGTAGTAGTATACAGGGATAATAAGTAAACTTCAACTTTATACATTACTTCCTAAAAACTCTATTATAAACCATTTTTCTATACGTGGCCTCAGTAGTACTAGGATTTGATTGATAAGATCTATGGAAACGTGGAATCAAAAAAGAAGTTGAAAATCTGGAAAGCAAATATCAGTTTCAAAAATGTGTTCGCCACACGAGTTATCTTTCAAGATGGGTAGTAAGAAGTTTTGTGCACTGAGTCGTGCCATTGATGGTGTTTATGACTTCAATTATGTGAGTTTTTGAAAAATATTATATGAGTGAAAAATTGAAAAAATTATAGGTCACCTGCCCACCACCACCATCACCAACACCATCATCATCGACCTTGCTGCCTGATACCGAGTTTTTTGACTTCAGTTTCTGGACTGGTGTTTTTGTCGGGTTGTGCATCATGATTCTTGCCATCCTTCTGAAGCTCTACGTGTTCACCCCACTTCATAGTTATGCACAAGATTGGAAACTGTTCAAGAAATTGGAGAAAGATAGAAATGTAAAAGTTGAGGGAGACAGCGGAAATGATATTGAAGACTTGTTGGCGTAATAAATGTTTTTGTGTGTTGTTTCAATCTTGTTACTTTACTTATTGCTACCTTCCGATCGGAAAGATGTCCAGAGCGGGGCGTGTACGGTGTATGTAAGATGTGACGAAACATGCTACTTCTCAGGTTTTGCACCCTGTTTTTGTTAACCTCTCGACAATAAATCATTTATTAAATCAAGCGTTCACGAAATTGTTGAAACTCATCAAAGGTTTTCTTCGCCTTTTTGAAGACACGGAGGATTGCGATTGTGAAACAGCAGCCGAAGCAAGTACCGATACATATTCCAAGTGCCAAAGAACTGTTGAATGCCGACGTAGAATACTGGAATAGATCTGTTCCAGTAAAAATTACAGATAGACATACCTGGAGCACCTGCATCGTGGAATGATTTATATAAAAAATAAGTATAGGGATCATTTGCGATTCTTTTCTGAATGTCACGTTTTAATACTTTATTTCAAAACCTCCACTCCATTTTTCTCAAATGTAGGTCGAGATGATGTCACTTTAAAAACGAAGTTTGATGTGTGAAATATCGACAATGAATCTTTCTTGGAATTCGTCTTTGAAATCGTCCAGTACTACACTTCTAGAAGATTTTACCCAAAATTTTTTCATTTCTAAAAATGAACTGTACAATATGCGGTGAAATTTTCTCATCTCGAATAATACAAGAACGTCCACCAGTTTTACTACCCAGTAAGTCTAAATTATCAATCAATCATATTCCATACATTCTTAGGTTGTGGTCACACAATGTGTCTAGTTTGCTGGCAAAAATGGAATAAACCAAAGTGTCCTATATGTCGAACTAGGATTAATCCATTTGGAAGACCATACTGTTTCAACTTGGTTGTTATGAGAGCAGTAGCACATAATCGTGCTGTCTGTCCCATGTGTGCAAATCCATTTAGAGATGTTGATGGAAAAGTTCCTAGGATTTTAACGGGTTTGTTTTTCTTTAACAATTGAATCAACACGTCATGGTTTTCAGCATGTCATCACACAGTTTGTGAAAATTGTATAGAAGGAAAAAAGATATTCTTCGAGTTCAAATGTTACTGTACTAGACGCTCCTACATTACACCGAGACCACTCGAAGAACTAGTCAAAGATTTTCAAGTTCTGGAAATTTCAAGAGAAATAAACGCATAACAATTTATATGTATTGTATTATTTTGGAAAATAGAATAAATGGACGATTACATGTTATTATCAGAGGGTTGAATAGATCTGATGGGTTTGGGGTACTTCGCAAACGTGGTTCTTTTCTGACAATCAACGCAATACTCGAAAGTCAATTCTCCATTCTTTACTGTTACAGTTGGACGGCAACATTGAGCTAGGACAGCTGTGACAACTGTACCTCTACCGGTCACAGTACAAGGTACCACTGAAAAAAAGTGATAAGTTTCTATGGGTGTTCGGAGAAAAGACTCACTACTCTTCCAGTTGCTTGCTCCAGCGTCAACCACTTTACCGTCCTCAGTCAACTGAATTCCTGGAGAATAAATATTGCATACTCAGAAATAAATGAAAAAACTTGCCATAAAATGTAAGCGGGTGTTTCTTGGCGTGATCCGGATATTTCAATGCGAATGTTCGCTTGTCACAGATATCACAGAATTTACTGTAATATTTCCGATCACAAATCGTGATTGTGCTCGCACAAGAGGTACATAGCGAATATACAATAGTTCCAGTTCCATTGACCAGAGCGCTAGGCGTAATATCAGACCACATTTTCTAAAGAATGAAGTTTTACTTCAGGAAGCCGACCATTTTATAATGTCTACTGACCTACTTTTCTAACCGGTTTAAATCCCGCCTATTTTCTAACCTTGTATATAAGATTTTTCAGCTAGGTATAATAGCCGGAAATGGTCTCGCAAGAAGAAAAAGAAGAAGGTCGGTTTTTAATATTTTCCCCTTTTTTTTCTAAAAATATTAAATCATTCAGAAATTCAATCACTTGTCAAAAAGATTTTGACAAAAGGTAGGAAACGTGAGGTTGAAGTTAGACAAAAGTGTAACGGTAAACGTAAAATTGGTTATGGACCGAGAGAAATGAAAAGTCTTGAACAAATTGCCAATGAATTTGAGAATCGAGATGGAACTCAGTATATGACGCGTAAGTGTGCTTACTGTTGACAATCTATTTTTTCAATTCAGAGCGAGAGATATTTGAAATGAAGGAACATATTCATTTTGAATATGAACCTAAGTTTGTATACAGAAATGAAAGACGCGTATCGCTTCCGGAAACCCGACTACGCTTCAAAAATAATGCAAACAGTCCAGAAATCATTCAAAAAACATTTGATCAATTTATACGTTACTGTCTCGGAAAATCTGGAGGTGATTTGACTAGATCTAGAATGAGCTTTGGGTAAGAAAACTTTTATTTTTCAGCTAACTTGTTTTTTTATTTTAGGTTCTTTCATGAAGGGTTCCATAAATCCCCAGGTTTTTGGATTAATGAGAGAACATATGAGTCATTCAATGGTCAGGTTTTGTTTGAGGAGCTGGAACGTATAACTCAATCCAAAACCGAAGTCGATATTGATGACACTTTCATAGTTCATTTACATGTTTTCAATGACTTACCAGGCGGCAGCAAACTTAAGAGAAATGTAATTGGTTTAAAAAAAAGAATTGACAGAAAAGATTTTTTAAGCTCTTTGATGAACAACTCCGAATATCTGCCTATGTTGTGGGTTCTGGAAAATGTTTACCGAAAGCTGTCGCTCTTGCCAAATATTGGTATTCTTTGAAAGAAAGTGAAGATAATCTCACGATTTGGAGGAACATGACGCTTTCCAAAGTGGGATTCATTTTATTAGCAATCTTTAATTTTTATCAAATTTTTAGTACAATTATCTGAATGAGAAAACTCAACTTGAAGAGGCAGATAAAATTCTGAGAAAGGCAGAGTTGTCGACTGATGAACAGATTTTTGATCTCGATCATTTGGAGACAATTTCCAAAGCTTTCCCTGAATACAAGTTTGAAGTCTACACCCGTAACACATATGACAAATATTACCAAATAACAAAAGAATTCAATTTGGATGCCGAGAAATTGATTACAATCGGCTTTAAGAGGGAAGACGGTATTGGACATTATGATTTCATCAAACCGTCATTAATCTATATGAAGACTACGTAGGTTTTTTTTTTTCATAGTTTAGTACGATAGATCCTTATTACAGATTCTGTCATAAATGTAAAAAGAATATATTATCAAGAGGTCATTATCAAATTTGCGATGCAAAATGTAAAAAATGCGGTTTTTATGAATGTGAAATGACCCAACAGGAGACAATATATTGCGAAAAGTGCAACACAAACTTCCCTAACAAAGAATGTTATGAGGGTCATTTACAATCGGCATATCGAGCAAAAAAACCAATGTGTGCCAAACGATACACGTATGAATTGATTATTTTCAAATTTTATGATGAACATTTTCAGATGTCGTAAATGTAATGTCCGAGTATACACAGACTTAGTCTCAAAAGAGGAAGAACACGATTGTGAGAAACGTGTGAGATGTAGAGAATGTATGCAAAAGTATGACAAAACAAAACATCATGACTGTTGTTTTGAACCTCCAAAGAAGACGTTTCGAGATTCAAAAATGAATAGTCAATCCTATTACAAAGTTTTGTGTTATGATGTCGAGTCGATTGTTGTTAACACCTCAAACGGTCCAGGTAACTTTTTCAAGTAGAGAAACACTTTCACAATAGTTATAGATCCAAGTGAACCGTCACCTGCACATAAAGTCAACTTGATTTGCTACAAAACATTTTGTAGTAAATGTAGTCATACAGGTGAAGAAAACTGTGATTGTGAAACTGGTAATTTTCATTACACGGATTATGATGACCCTCTGAAGGAATTTGTGAATTTTTTACTGTATGATGAAAAATTGAATGGGTGCTATGTGATTGCTCATAACGGGGGGAGGTGAGTTTCAAGAAAAAGTTACTTTTAATTCAAGTGTATTTCCAGATATGATCATAACTTTGTCCTAGCAAAAATAATGACTGATTATGATGTTATACCGGATTACGTTTCCAATGGGACATCACTCATTATGGCTAATATTCAAAACACAAAGTTATGTAGAACGGAAAACCACAACAGACTATACTTTCGGGATTCTCTACTGTTCATACCGATGCCTCTGTCAAAGATGCCGAAAACTTTTGGCATTGAAGAATTAAAGAAAGGATATTATCCCTATTATTACAATCATCCAGAAAACTATGGAAAAATTTTATATGGATTACCTCCAAAGTTTTATTATGATCCGGAACATATGAAACCGGACGCACTAGAAATGTTTGAAAAGTGGTATAGTGAACATCAATATGACGTTTTTGATGCTAATCAAGAACTGTTAACATATTGTCAGAGTGATGTAGAAATTTTGACTGCTGGAGTTCGGGAATACATCAAGGTATTTTTTGTAGTGTCACAATTCAAAAAAAATACTAATTTCAGATTTGTAAAAATCTTTTCAACAATTGGAATCCAATTATGTCGGCATGTACAATTGCCAGTTTTGTTCATCACATTCTAAAATTTGAACATTTTAAACCTGGTGACTTGGGGATTATACCGGAATACGGTTTTCCTGAAAGAAGCAATTCTGTCATTGCACTAAAAATGTTTCTGTGGTTGGAGAGAGAGCTAAATATAACTATTCATCATAAACTACGAGGGCCTGAAAAAAAACTCATGATGAAAAATGGAGATTTCTATTTTGCCGATGGATTTGACGAAGAATCCAACACCGTTTATGAAGTGCATGGTTGTTTTTACCATGGATGTCCCAAATGTTTTAACCCAACACTTGACCATCCTCTCAATCCTGGGGTAGAGAATAAAGCAATCTATGATCGCACAATGAGAAGAGAAGAGCAAATCCGTGAAGCAGGCTACAATTTGGTCAGTTTTTGGGAACATGATATCGAAGAAATGTTGAAGAAGAACTTAGAAATGAGACATTTTTTTTCAAAGGTAGGAAGCAATAATTTCATTTTGTCAAATCATGAAATTTAGTGTCGTCATGCAACTCATTTGATACCTCGCGATGGTATGTTTGGAGGTCGCACACAACCGTACCAAATGATTGTAAAATGTGCAGAAGATGAAGAGTGTAGATATGATGACTTCAACTCTCTTTATCCTTCTGTAAACATTCAATATGAGTATCCGAGAGGACAGCCTATCGTGCACAAAAAACATTTCCCAGATATAGTACCAGGTCAATTGTTGTGTAAAAAAGGTGAGACTTCGTCAATATATACTTTTTAGTATAAATCTTCTTAGGGCTCTATATGTGCTCCGTACTCCCACCACCCGACATCAAAATCACTGTTTTACCCTACAAAATACCAGGATTTCTAACATTTCCAAGTTGTCGAAAATGCATAGAGACCAATAGACAAAATCCATGTAACCATGAAAAGGTTTCTGATCGTTATCTAACAGGTGTTTGGACTCATGTCGAACTGAATGCAGCCATAGAAAGAGGTAAGCAGCATACTGCAAAATTAATCAAAATTATTCTTGAAGGTTACCAGTTACTGAAGTTTCACGAAATTTGGTGGTGGCCTGATGAGAAATGGAAGACTGCAGATTATTTTTTGAACTACCTAAAGTCAATGATCAAATTGAAACATGAATCATCTGATTGGCCACGCGATAACATGAGCGAAGATGAAAAAAACGAATATATTGCGGAAATTGCACGAAGAGATGGAGTCACACTCGATAAGGAAAATGTGAGAAAAGCCGATAACATGAGGGAGATGTCGAAACTGTTTTTAAACACTTGTTGGGGTAAAACTTAAAAAAAATATGTATGTGTAAAATTCATTTTAGGAAAATTTTCTGAAAATCCCATTAAAACGGAAACAAAAATATTTGAGACTTTGGACCATGTTGCTCAAAGTGAGTACATGAGCGAACAAGGTTACGAGGTTAAGGGTATTGTGGATTGGGACGGTGGAAAAACGCTGATTACAAGAAAGAACATGATTGAAAGTGTGAGTACAAAACCATTTACAAATGTTGTGATTGGAATTTACACCACATCTTATGCACGATTACGTCTTTTGAAAGCGATGGAAGCAATTGGATCTGAAAATTTGATATATTGTGGTGAAGTTGTTGTTTCCTTTTAATAATTATAACCTTTTTATTTCAGATACCGATAGCGTTATCTACAAGAAGAAAATTGATGACCCTAGTCCTGTTGAATCACTTATTGGTGGAGGTTTGGGAAAACTAAAATCTGAGATACCGAATGGTTACCAAATGAAAAAGATCATATGCATGGCGTCAAAAGTATATTCATATCAACTAATCAATCCTCAAACAAAGAAAGAAAAAATTGTGACCAAGTTCAAAGGTGTAGTTCTCAACTCATCTGCCAGTCGTACAATACACATGCACGCCATGGAGAAATCGGTAATATACACCAAAGTTTTTTGTCAAGAAATTCTTTTAAATTTTCAGGTTGTGGACTTTTTAAACGGGGAAACGAATATTCTTACGGCTCCAGATATGAAAATGAAGAGGTCAAAAGTGTTGGGGGAAGTAACCACTACAAGGCTTGAAAAAAAACTCAAACCAGTTATGAACAAAGTTCGAGTTCTCCCTGATGGTAAAACACTTCCTGCTGGTTATTATCCAAATTGTCAACTTGTGGAAGATTTTCCTTACTGAATATTCAATATTTCTGACTCATCCACCCACGAATCGAATTGAGTTGGTTGACCTTCCCATCTTACTTTGACTTGTTTTTTGCCTTTGTATTTTCGATGGGCTAAAATTTTTTCAATTCTATATACTTGATCCTTGTCATAAAAAACTCTTGTCATTTCATGATAATAAAATTTCCCATCTATATCTTCCCCATTTCCATCGGTTATAGTGTATGTTACAGGTTCTGTTGGGAAAATATGAGTGATAACAAATACCTCCTGAGTCCAGCTTTGTTCATATCCCTTGTCAAACGTTCCTTTTTTAGCGTAGATACGTACATGATCCCCGATTTTGTATTTGTGTTTACGTGTTTTCTTCTCTTGTTTACCGATAGAGAAGTCACCATTCTTTACGTCGACGGGGGCCATTTTGATTGATCGGTTTACCGAGTGATTGATACCATTCACCACTTTGTCTAAGACATCTATATATCTCCAATTATATCTGGCAGTCGTATACTTAGCAAGCCTAGATTTGAGTGTTCGATTAGCACGTTCAGCCATGGCACACTTTATCTCACTTTTCGGTGTACAATGGTGAATGGATAAGGTTTTGAAGTATTGTTGAACATGTGAATTGTAAAACTCTTTGCCGAAATCGCTATAAACATAAATTGGTGGGGATTTGAATGTTGAAAATATTTTTTTCAAAGCTAAGACAACTTCTTCTCCTTTTTTAGACTTCAACGGTTCCACATAAAACATTCTAGAATAAACATCTACGCATACCAAGAGAAAAGTAACACTATCATTACTTTTTTTGTGTCTTGAAACATCAGCCAAATCTATTTGAACTGAGTTCTGAATACCTGAAGAAGTCGTTTTTAAACGTGGAAACTTGGATCTCACTGGTACATGCTTAGTGTATGCTTCAATACTTTCCAACACCTTTTCGATTTGACGTCTTGTTATTCCTTTTGGTTTCAAATATTTATGAATTGTATTAATGGAAGAGAAAGCACAAGGATTATCAGGATTCAAATATGCATCTCGAATTAATTCTTCGGACATCACTTCCACAAACGAATGGCAAGTCTATTTGTACCTTTTCCAAGCTTTGGGACAGGAGGTAATCGTTTCTGCCGATAACGACGTGGTGTAGCACTCATTGATGTTTTGGAAGGTTGTCTCGCAGTAGGTTTCGGTTTGGAAGTTTGTCGGGTGACCGGTCTTGAACTGCGGATTCCAGATAAAGGTGTATCTGTGGAAGGTTGAGTAGGTGTTGAAATAGCAGGCGATGATTCTACTTGAGTATCATCCTCAGAAACATCTTCTTCTTCTTCTTCTTCTTCAGTTTTCTTATCATTTGAACTGTTAGACTTTGATACTTTCTGCGCTGTCGAAATTTTTGGTAACTCTTGGGTATCTTGATGATTTTGTATATTTTCACTCCTTTTGTCGTATTCCTTCACAACTTCACTCAAAGTTCTTAAGATATTCCTGTCAACAATACGCAAATGTGGTAAATTTTTGATACGGTAAAGTAGATCTTGATAGAATTTTTGCTTTGACTCAGGGTCTAGGGTTTTATCATTCAAAATTTCATCAAGAAGCCGTCTTGGAGGGTCTAAAGGGTCATGACCATCAATTTCAATAAGTCGATACTTTTTAATCATTTCAACTTAGTAGCTATCAATGCAGGTACGATAATGCATTTTAGATCAGTTTTTCTGAGTTTATATAGCAATTTTCGAGCAACTTCGGTATTCCTACATCTTGAAATTTCTGTTAAAAGTCCTTGTTTTGGCTTTAAAGTACTCAACTCATGTTTCCTCAGCGGAATTTTTTTAGTTTTCATCAAGTTTAAGATAATTTCGACTAGAATAGAAACCTCCTTATCACTCGCAGTAGAAATAAATGACTTTTTTTTCAAAACGTTATTCAAAAAGTCAATATGAATTACCAATCTTTCGGACATTTAAAACTGAAATGAATGAAAATTCTATTTATATACGATTGGAAACTCCTGTAAAAAGTTTTCCATGATTCTACAACAAGAATCAATATTCGGATCATTATTAATTAACATTGCATTGTATGGTTTAGTCATGATGGACTGATATGCAGTTAATGCTCCTCTCCATTTATCACCAAACTGTTGGATTAACAAGTTTTTTATTTGAGCAGCATCTGACAGGTTCCGCATCAAAATCAAATAGGTTGAATTGTTTCGAGTGGTTGGTGGTAAGGCAAATGCAGACTGAACTAAGTTGAATATTGCACAATTGTAATGATGTGCATACACACAGAATAAATCATTAAGCAAAAAAAGAGCTTTTTTGTCTCTTGCAAACAAATTCATTAGGTCATCCATGACTATGATGTTGTTTTTGTGGCGATGTTGTTTTAGGAACTCCACATCCGGTATTCCTTCAATGCAAGTAATTTGAGGTAAATGTTTCGGAATTCCCTCATTGTCCACACCGTAGAACCAAAAAATGTTATCGATCGGTGATGAAAAGGTAGCATCTAAATTTTCCAAAATATATCGCATTAATGTTGTTTTCCCAGACTGCGTTGCCCCAATAACTGTTGTTTGAGAAGGGAATCGAAATTGAAATGGAGTCATCTTATTCGTCTGAGCAGGCATGGACAAATAGTGAAAAATATTGTAATTGTGAGGAAGATATTTATAGTAAATCCGATCGGGATGGTTTCTTGAATGTACTCAGTTGAATTAGAGTTGTAGTTTTCTTTGGGGGGTAAAACTTGATTCCACATTTTTTGAACATCAACGTGAATAATGACCCTATCAAAATTAGTGTGAGGTATTTTATAGTCGTTTCATTCAAAGATTGAACCTCAAAGTCAGGTGCGGCAAAAATAGGTAACCTGGTATAAAGCGAAGGATCCACATTTGCAAGAACAGTGTTATTGAAGATTATGGAGCCATTCGTGTGAAGAATTGTTAAAAGTCCGTCAACTACATTGAAATCTTTAACATTATACACTTTCCAACTGGGATCCGTGGTAGGGTGTCCTAACTTGTAAATATACGGATCTCTCCATAGATAGATTTGATTATTAACGTGATCAACTGTAAACAAATCGGAATAAAAATCCAGTAATAGTGCTTCCTCTTTTAAGATTTTGATTAGCCTGCCGTCGCAATGCATAAGTAATACGTTTTGCTTTATTACGTCAAAAGTACAATTTTTATTGATGTTGTAAACCTGGGACCTATCATCGATAAGTGTGTTCCCAAATTGACGGAAACAAGACAGTTTAGGTTCACCAGATACACTGTAACTTTCAAAGTTTCCAAAAAAATTGGTTTCCACAGGAACATTGAACAAATCAAACTGTAAAGATGGATCAGTTTTAGTAAAAAAAGAAACAGCTGTTACATGTGAGATTAGTAATGTTAAAATGAACATCATTTTGAATTTTTTGAGAAATGTCTGTGCTTTTTATAGTAAAATACCCCTTGATCTATATTTATGTTTGCGAAACGTCCAAACTTTCAAAGAAATTATTTTTTCAGATCAAACGAATGATCAAAAGAATGAGATTATACAAAGTAACTTTTTCATCTATAAAAGGCTGTCAGATTGATGGAAGAGATCAAAATGGAAGATTTCTATTTGACTTTACCTTCTTCCTCTGAAAGTTCTAACACCCAAAATACGTCATCTGTTTACACAACAAGACTGCCACAGGTATTAACACTTGAGAAGGATAAATGGGTGGTTGCTGCTACAGATATAATCTATCCATACTCTTTTAAGAATGTTAGTAAAGTTTTGAAATATTACATTCACTTCAAAGATGCAGCACAACCGTTGTGCTTTGATATTCCTGCAAATCAATACACTACCTCCGAACAAGTGTTGGCAGTTTTAAATCGGAAATCTAGAAAAAGACGAGATTTACAAGGTGCCGTAGAAGAAGAAATTCAAAAACAACTTGTCGAAGGAACAATAAAACAGACAATTGAAAGCTGGAGAGATTTCTTTTTGTTTCTGTTGATCTGCATGCCACTTTTTGTAGAAGAAGAAGAAAAGACTAAAAACGAGTCTCTGGAGGAAACACCAGAAGTTCCAATACAACCCGAAATAGATGTCAACACTGAGAAGATTGATGATCCTGAAAATAGAAGCAGAGATACAATTGAGGAAGGAAATAATTATGTGGATTTTGCGGAACAATCAGGTGGCGGAAACGAAGATGTTACTAATGAAAATACAGAAGAAGATATTGATGTAGAGGGAGAGAAAGGGGTCACCATGAATGCAAAAGATGAACACGACAAAGCCATTTCTGAGGCGTTGAAGAAACACTTTGAGGATATGTTGAAATTAAAAACTTCTGAATCGAACACATTAAAAGACACACTTTCTCAAATATTTAGCGATCATTTGGATAAGTTGGAAAAGTTGCATGACAAAGAGGCGACTTCAATTCAAAAAGTGTTCAACCAAACAAACATTGATCAAACTACTCTGGTAGAAGCATTAAAAAATGTAAATAATACAGAAATTGTCAACGCCCTTGTCAACAAAATGACCGATCTTGAAAAAAGTTTTGTGACTGCGTTACGAGAAAGAGAAGAAGGAGTTGCCAACTTGAGTGAATCCATAGAAAATTCCATCAAGCAACAGCTCAGCGGAAAACTACAATACAAACTGATGCTTGAAAATGTGGACGATTCAAATCTAGAAGAATTTGTAGTCTTAAGAGAAGCCATGTACCCTAAGACAATCCAAACAGCTGGAGAGTTTTTACAATTCAAAATTCTAGATGATGTTCTACAGGTGGAATTCAAAGACCCGAATGTTTCTTTTCTTGAGCTGGACAAGGAGTGTGCATATTTCTTAGGATTTCATACTTGTATTATCAAAAGCAATGCAAGAGGAATTAGTGGAATTGACTTTTTCGGAAATATTAGTACTTTGTACGTTTATTGTGACGTTGTGGATCAAACTATTGTCGGAAATGTGAAAAGTTCCTTATTGACTGTTGTACCATGTAAGGGAAAATATGGAGAAATGATTCAACATACATTCCCAGTGCCAAGATATCTACCTTTGATGAACGGTAGCATTGATTCAATTAAAGTACAAGTCCTCAGTGAGTTTGGTGATCGTATCAAATTTAATTGGGGTAGTCTTATTATAACGTTGCACTTTAAAAAAGTTGTATAAATTTATTTTCAAATAAAAAAATTATATGCGTTTTTTAAATAATTTATAATAAACTGATCATCGTTTACCATCTTGATGAAAATTTCACACAATGTTTCAAATCGTACACCTCGGGCCATCATCGCTTGGATGAACACACAATATCCTCCACACGTAATTGCTGATAGACTTTGATGCCTGACAGGATTTTGAATCACACGGGGAAAGAGTCGTAAAAACCGTTGAATATAATTATTAGGCGACTCAGCCAATGAACAGAAGAAGAAGCATGTGCTTCCATTCACGAATATACTTTGCCAGTGTCTTCCGGGTGCTCCTGACGGATCTGTGTTCACAACGTATCCATACTTTTTCAAAGAAGGCCTACGCTTAGGTAATTTGTCAGCCATAACAGTTCCTTTAAACCATTTTTTGCTGAATCGATCGTTAGATAGGATGTAATCAATTTCATTGCTCATCATTTTTTTGCTATAAATAGACCATTTTTGACGTCATTTTATACATGGCGCCTGTACCCATGGATTTGACAAAAATTGATTACAAACGCCTAATTCGTCAAAATGTACCCGGAAACGGTCCTTTCCTAGGTGTTCGTTTTCAGAGGGGTGGACAGAGAGGTTCTGGTTTGGGTGGTATACTTTCTGCAGCAGTTAATGCTCTACCAAACTTTCTAAACTCTTTTTTGGGTCAACAGTTGACCCACACTGGTAGTCAAGTGATAAATGACGTTGCTTCTGGAGACACCTTAATTTCTAGTGTTAAGAAGCGTGGTAGAGCCGCCATCAAGAGAGTCACAGGTCTTGGATCTAGAAAACGTATAAAAGCAGACGTGAAAGTCATCAAACCACCCTTTGTCAAGAGTAGACGAACAAAATATCTAAATGCTTTGTAGAATCGACTCTAAATCACAAGATATGATCATTGATGACCTTGATTTTACCACTATGCCGGGTACTCAGACAGCGGTTTTGGCTAGTCGAAATAGAATAATTCGTAAGTTTACACTGTGCTACAAAAGTTAAGAAATAAAATAAAACTTATAGCTCTACATAACGCTCTCGTAAAAACAGGACCTTGGGAATTCATTTTAACCGACAATTCTCGCAGTTTCCTAAATTTGAAGAAAACCTGGCTAGTGGTTACTTTTAAAATTACAGGACCGAATGGGGTTCCTGTGGCAAAAACAGATACAAAATTGTATGCACCAGTCAACAATATAGCCCACTCTATTGTTAAAAATTTTACACTCAATCTTAATTCTCAATTAGTGTATCATAACTCTACAAACTATGCATACAAAAGCTATTTTGAGAATTTACTAATGTATAGTGATGAGCAAAAAAAATCGACTTTGAGTGTTTCTGGATATACTCCAGACTCAGCTATAGATTATAAGGATGGCACTGGTTACAAAACACGAGCTTCGTGGGTTTCCGAAGGAAAACAATTACAAGTTGCGGCAAATATTTCAATAGATTTGACTAACCAAAAGCGACCCTTGATGAATAATAGTCATCTGAAACTCATCGCTTACCCGAACTCCGATGAATTTTTAATTGACAATTATGAGAATTCTGACATAGCATACGAATTTCATGTAGAAGATGTCTATTGTATTGTTAATGAATATGAACTAGCGGATGGTCTAGCTAACGAGATGGAAGCCGCATTGTTGCAACACAAACTACTTCAATACCCACTAATCAGTTCACAAGTTCGTTCGTTTTTTATTGAACCGAACAGATTAGATGCTCCAGCAAATACACTTTTCACTACTAAAATGCCACGTCGGATATTTTTGGGTCTCGTTTCTGCTGATGCTTATAATGGAAACTACAACAAGTCCCCGTTCAACTTCAAACCACATGGTATTCGGGATGTTCATATCGACTATTGTGGTATCACTCAACCTGGCAGACCTATGAATATGGACTTTTCGAAAGGAAAATGTGCTGAACCATATTTAATGTTACAAGAAGCACTTGGTCACACGCGTAACAATTCAAGTTGTAATTCTATATCATTTGATCAATTTAAAAGCAAGGGGTTTACAATTTTCGGATTTGAAACAAGTCCTACTGCTCAAGACACTACCCTTTTTGATATTGTGAAGCCGACTAATGTATCAATTCGGTTGAATTTCAGCTCACCCACACCAACGGGGGGGCTGTATTGTATTGTTTATGCAGAGTTCGATCAAATTCTTGCAATAGATTATCAAAGAAATCCTATTATTGATACTGTTGTCTAACTTAAAAAAATAAATTTATTTTTTATTTAAAACATTCAACTATTTACAATTTTAGTCAATCGACGTGCCAGTTTTTCGACTCTTCTTTGATAAGGCTTGTGTCCCTCTATTTGTTTTCCATCTCCGCTCAACTGACCTAGTAGTTCACCTAGGAAACTTATCTCTCTTGCGACCATCAAGATTGCATTCCATCTTTCCGTCTTCTCCAATGTCAACCTTTGTACAGTTTCCTCCGCAGTTTCTTCGTCCAAATTATAAATCAAGTCGATAGGGTAAAGACTGCCAGGGTCGTTTTTCAAATAAACATATGGCCCTTCTGGTTTTTTCGTTTCCACCCCCCATTGCTGCTTGATATGTCCTTGAATACTATGCCACACCCCTGCGGACGGCCAGTATTTATTTTTCGGCCTAAAAAAGCGAGTCTATTAGTGTTTTATAAAAAAAGATGTAACAGACTCTAGAGTGACTTGAGGAATTCCAAACACTGTGCATCTTCTATGACGAATTCGGATATGAAAATGACCAGCACTTTCCAAAGCTTCATTCACAATTTTTTCTGGCATTTTTTTCCATCTAGGAAGAATAGCATCCAAATATTGTTCAAACGACATAATGACTACCCATTCAGTTTCCTTCGAATTTTTATAACCCGAATTTAAGAAGCCCCGCCTTCCATAAAACCGGTTTTCTCGGAAAAGTTAATTATATATTTGTAAGGAATTTTACTGATTTTTCACAATACGAAAGGCACAAACTTCTATAGGATGGTAACGACCTAAAGCATCGAACACTAGGGGAGAATAGGGATATAATACATTGAAGCAGTAATCTTCTCTATAAATTTCTTGGATGGTTGTCCGTCTTCCTCCGTTGATCATTCTAGTCGCATTTACCGCTGTATCACTAAAAAATCTAGACTTATTAGACTAAAAAACCAAACTTACAATACGATTGAGGGTAGAGGTATTGTTGTGCTAGTAATAGTGTTCCACATGTAAAGTATGTTTTCTTTGTTCAAAAACGAGGTGTATTTTTCACAATCAGTTGGGGTCAAGTTCTCAACGCATTGATCGAAATTTACAATCAAATCCTTCAGATAGTAATCGATTTCCTGAAATCGAAACTTTAGAAAAAACTCAAAAATAATTTTTCTCACATTTTCGTCCGGAGCAGAAAGCCAAAACGGGCGAACAGGTCTGCGAAAAAGAGTCATAATGACGAATGTTAATCGCAAATTTGAAATTCTTGAAAATCAGACACATCTCTCTCTCTCTCTCTACATGTCTAAAGCGTTTTTATTAATGAATGACTTTATTGTTTTGTGTGACGTAATCAATCCCTTTCTTTCTCTCTCTCTCTCTCTCTCTCTTTTTTCTATTTCTCCCACCCGTGTGTATCGAGAATCTATAGACCCCCCCCCTTGTTTCTTTTTTTTTGTTAGCGGATGGTATTTACCCATAATTTATTTGAGATCATTTTTAAAAATTTAGAACTTCACATATGATTACTTAATTTCTAATTATTTCCAATAGGGCGTAGTTTTTGCAAAGAAAATCAGCATCGAACCATGTGAAGTAGTTCACTTCACCACATTCTCGACAATCAGTTTCCCCATGGTCCGATTCCTCCTCGATACATTTATTACAAACAGTGTGGGAACATGCTGAAAAAGGAATGAGTAAATGAAAGTAAGTCTTAATTTTTCATTTACCTGGTAATAATCGTGGAACACGTTGATTTTCTTCTCCGTAATGAGCACCACATGGACAAACAGGTAGGACTTGATTTTCGATCTTAATATAACTTTTTCATAACAACTTTCTCAAGGGAAACTTACAATTGATATTATAGCGGTGTTTATTTCCGTTCTCAGACGGATCGGTGTCCTACATGTGAAGCAGTTGTTCTGATCAGGCCTTAATGCACACATACTACAAAACGTGTGTCCGCAATCTGAATTATAAACAGTTAATCTTCCAAAAAAAAACATAAATCTAAATACCGGTTAAGATTATTGGAACGTGAAATCCATCCACGTTTGTGAAATCATTGCGGCACACGTTGCATTCCATGTTGAATGAATTTCTGAGGATCCCAAATCTCCTCAAAATCCTTTGACCTCATTCTCATCCTGAGGATCATTTCTAGTCGGCTTCTCCATCAAAAGATGTTGAGGGATCCTTCGTGGGTGTCCGAAAAATACGGTACCCGTCCAATATTAGGGTGTTTGATTGATTGTGAAGACCATATGATGATTGAAATTTACCACCTCCGAAGAATCTGGCGGTGAGAATAAAAGAAAACTGTGCGGTAAAATGACTAATAGGACTAGGGGACAGGGAATATTCAGATCAGAGGGGCGGACCTTTCTGTCCTAATTTTTGATGCTACTATAAAAGAGTCCAGGAAAGAAGCTTTTCTCCCACCATGAGTTCGAACGAGACAAAGCAATCAGTATTTTTCTGGATTCCCCAAGCGCCGGATATCCTTGGCATCCAAAAAGACTGCGTGAGTATAAACACTTAATATAGTAAACAGCTAAACTTTACAGGAGTATGACATTGAATTGTTGCGACACATCGGGGCAAGCGGATTCTCGATGAATAGCCTTTCGGACACGCAGATGTCTCAAATTCAAATGACCCTGAATTCTGAATCTACAATCGCCGTTTGGTGCGTTGGACGGAGTACTGTCATTCACGGACCAAAACTGATAATGTAAGTTTCTTTTATCTTTCTTTCATCTTTCTGCTGAGATTTTGAGATTCTGCTGAGTTAACACAAAACCACAAACATAATTTGCTCTTTAATAATTGTAATATATCAAATATTTCACATCTCAAATTTTTTCAGAAACTCAAAACTTGCATTCGCCAAAATGCCGGAGTCAAACCAGCTGATCACTGACTTTTACATGGAGAGCTTCGGAATTCAACTGAAATATTTGGATTCCCCAACGATTCGTGATACAAACGGAGACATCTATCCGTTAGAGTTAATCAACATTAGGGTTAGTGCAGAACTAACTGAAAAGGAGAGGGAAGAGGGAGAAGTAGAGGAGGAAGAGGAGGAGGATGCGCAGGAAGAGGAATTCTTCGATGAATTCGATGACAGCATTGAAGAAATGTTCGAGTTCAGAAAATAAACTCGAACATTTCTTCAATACTGTTGACGAATTCATCAAAGAATTCCACTTCCTATACATACTCTCCCTCTACCCCTCTCTCTCTCTCTCTATTGTATTGTCTTCCTTAAAGGTGGAGTGTACTAATTTCAAAAATGTGGCGATTTTTATATGGTTCGATGCCAAATTCATTTTAGGTTCGGAAACTCTCTCTTGGATGGCAGCCTGAAAATTCTCAGTTCTCGAGATATCCTCAAAAAACAGGTGAAAAAATGAACGTAGAGTGGTCAAATGTGATGAAATTTTTGGAGGGAAAAATCCTAGAGTGGTCAACGTGAAACTTTCAAGAAAATTGGACCACTCTACGTTGACTTTTTGAGCCAGTTTTTCGCGAATATCTCGAGAACTGAGAATTTTCAGGCTGCCATCCAAGAGAGTTTCCGAACCTAAATTAAATTCTACATCGATCCATCTAAAAATCTCCCATTTTCGAATTAGTTCACTCCCCTTTAAACTTTTCTTTTTCATTAAACTTCATTAAAACTTTTTCATTAAACTTCATTAAACTTTTTCATTTCATTTCATTTTTATAATAAAAGTCTTATATCCGGAGTAACACTTATTAAGAATGGAAAAAGGAACACGAGAGACCAAACGTAGAAATTTAGATCTAAAAAAGAAACCTGAACAGACGTTGTCTTACAACTCGTTAAATAGTTTGTCATCGTACATAAATCGAGCTCGCCAGGTGACTTTTGCTTCGACGAGATTTTTTCGCGTTGTTGCAAACCAGTCGGGATCTGCTTCTTGTCCACGGTTAATCTTTTGACAGAGGGCATACATTTTTCTTGCTATAATTTGAAGTCTGAAATTAGGAACAACTTATGAGACAGTCAGCAAAAAGTTATTACTCACTTCGACTTTTGCAACACAAACAGTTCAGATATCGGTATTCTCCGCTCTGGCTGCTTGCAAAGTATAACGTACTGGTTGTCATCAATTTCGGTGTTATACTGAATGGCGAAGTGCTCCTTCACAGTAAATCGACCTCCATCTTGAGCAGTAACTTTAGAAGGTCGACCAACGATCAACTGTAGACTTGAAACAGATGTTCTTCCTCTGATGAAGACAACAATATCTGAATCTGTTAGTTTTTCGAGACATCCTTGTACATATTCCAAATTGGTGCGAAGGTGTATGTCAGGGCATAGTTTGGTGAACTCCACTTCATCCACATACGTTGAGTATCCATGCATAGCTCGTTCGATTCCTCTAAGACTAGGATGTCTTCTCCAGTTACACATACACATGACAAATCGACACAAATCGCTAATACTGAACTTATGAAAGTGACTAGGTATAGATTCAGACGAGTCAGGAATATCTGCTGGATCGATCATGTAAAGGTCCATTATGTAGATATTTCTGACTTCGAGATCTTATATGCGGACATTAGAAGGCGGGGCTTATGTTTTAAATGACATCATACTAACCTAGTTAAATGAAATACAATCTATCTGGTTTTCTTTTAGATGACATCATTTCACTCTGAATTAGGTGAAAACTTTTCACAGGGGACTTATCGACGTAGTGACTCTGTTAATACTTATTACCAGTTTAATTAAAGTTAAATTATATGATCTTTCACGAAAGTGCTATCTCTTATCACCTGTTATCAACCTTATCAATGAAGTCAAAAATTTCCAAATGTTTCATAGAATGATATGTAATCGGATATGGGTTTTCACACGGGTGATATCTCTTATCAGTGCTTATCACTCACATCACTAAAATCAAGATTTTGCGGATTTTTGAATCGAATCATTGGTGATGATCGAATATGGGTTTTTACATGAGTGATATCTCTTATCAGTGCTTATCATTCTTATCACTAATGTCAATAATTAGCGGATTTTCTATTTGAATTGAGGTAATCGCATATGCGTTTGAACAATAGAGATATCTCTTATCAGTGTTTATCATTTTTATCACTAAAGTGAAAGATTTTCTGATTTTCAAATTGACTTGGTCAACACGACTGTAAAATCAGGAAAAATAACACAACTTTTTAATCAGATTATCAGCGGAATAATTTTATCAGCCAGTGACTTTAAGGCGGATCGATAATCAACCTCCTCTGAAATTATCGGTTTTTTTCCGAACCTACTGAAATGGCCCCCAGAGGGGGCCGTTTCAGTTCGGAAAAAAACCGATAATTTCAGAGGAGGTTGATTATCGATCCGCCTTAAAGTCACTGTATACTACTAGTAGTGAGGGAAGTGAAAGGTGAAGTGAAGTGAAGTGAAAGTGAATGGGGGAATTTTAGGAACAACTAATTATTGCGAAATCGTTCCGCGTTTGAACGCGTTTGGCGGGAAGTCCGGTGGCGCGCACTTGCATTGTCGACGCGGGTGATCCTCGCGGGAGAAGTTTGGTGAAGTGAGTCTGCTTTACCATCGATTCCGTGGGAATTGCTTGGGGAAATGAACGAAAGGAAGTTGTAGAATATTATAGCGAATATTTGAGAGATAATGAGAACCGTCGCGTACATAAGGCGTATTATGGGCGCGACACTGGGGGCGGGAAGGGAGCTACTTTTGGGCCAAAAGTAGTGATATAGCTTTGCCTCCAGTTGTCTCGAAAATGTTCGCGTCCATTCCGTTCTTTCCGTGGCGATGGGAATGAATGTATAGCAGAGTGCTTGCTCGCAACGCATGCACTCGCCTGAACGATGACCAAAAGCAAAAGGTCGTGCCAATCGCCGAGCGATGGGCGCGACAATCACGGACCTAGATACATGAATTTGAGGCTATTCGAAAGCCTACTATTCGAAAGCCTACTAGCTGGTTGACATTTTCCTAGGGTTGCGATGACCTTAAGAATTTTTTAGGCCACGGCGCTTTCCACCGTTGCTGAATTTCATGGAGATCTGAAGGTTTGGCTTGGGGTCGCTTTGTCAATCACGGACCTAGATACATGAATTTGAGGCTATTCGAAAGCCTACTATTCGAAAGCCTACTAGCTGGTTGACATTTTTCTAGGGTTGCGATGACCTTAAGAATTTTTTAGGCCACGGCGCTTTCCACCGTTGCTGAATTTCATGGAGATCTGAAGGTTTGGCTTGGGGTCGCTTTGTCAATCACGGACCTAGATACATGAATTTGAGGCTATTCGAAAGCCTACTATTCGAAAGCCTACTAGCTGGTTGACATTTTTCTAGGGTTGCGATGACCTTAAGAATTTTTTAGGCCACGGCGCTTTCCACCGTTGCTGAATTTCATGGAGATCTGAAGGTTTGGCTTGGGGTCGCTTTGTCAATCACGGACCTAGATACATGAATTTGAGGCTATTCGAAAGCCTACTATTCGAAAGCCTACTAGCTGGTTGACATTTTTCTAGGGTTGCGATGACCTTAAGAATTTTTTAGGCCACGGCGCTTTCCACCGTTGCTGAATTTCATGGAGATCTGAAGGTTTGGCTTGGGGTCGCTTTGTCAATCACGGACCTAGATACATGAATTTGAGGCTATTCGAAAGCCTACTAGCTGGTTGACATTTTCCAAGGGTTGCGATGACCTTAAGAATTTTTTAGGCCACGGCGCTTTCCATCGTTGCTGAATTTCATGGAGATCTGAAGGTTTGGCTTGGGGTCGCTTTGTCAATCACGGACCTAGATACATGAATTTGAGGCTATTCAAAAGCCTACTAGCTGGTTGACATTTTCCTAGGGTTGCGATGACCTTAAGAATTTTTTAGGCCACGGCGCTTTCCATCGTTGCTGAATTTCATGGAGATCTGAAGGTTTGGCTTGGGGTCGCTTTGTCAATCACGGACCTAGATACATGAATTTGAGGCTATTCGAAAGCCTACTAGCTGGTTGACATTTTCCTAGGGTTGCGATGACCTTAAGAATTTTTTAGGCCACGGCGCTTTCCACCGTTGCTGAATTTCATGGAGATCTGAAGGTTTGGCTTGGGGTCGCTTTGTCAATCACGGACCTAGATACATGAATTTGAGGCTATTCGAAAGCCTACTAGCTGGTTGACATTTTCCAGGGGTTGCGATGACCTTAAGAATTTTTTAGGCCACGGCGCTTTCCATCGTTGCTGAATTTCATGGAGATCTGAAGGTTTGGCTTGGGGTCGCTTTGTCAATCACGGACCTAGATACATGAATTTGAGGCTATTCGAAAGCCTACTAGCTGGTTGACATGTTCCTAGGGTTGCGATGACCTTAAGAATTTTTTAGGCCACGGCGCTTTCCATCGTTGCTGAATTTCATGGAGATCTGAAGGTTTGGCTTGGGGTCGCTTTGTCAATCACGGACCTAGATACATGAATTTGAGGCTATTCGAAAGCCTACTAGCTGGTTGACATGTTCCTAGGGTTGCGATGACCTTAAGAATTTTTTAGGCCACGGCGCTTTCCATCGTTGCTGAATTTCATGGAGATCTGAAGGTTTGGCTTGGGGTCGCTTTGTCAATCACGGACCTAGATACATGAATTTGAGGCTATTCGAAAGCCTACTAGCTGGTTGACATTTTCCTAGGGTTGCGATGACCTTAAGAATTTTTTAGGCCACGGCGCTTTCCACCGTTGCTGAATTTCATGGAGATCTGAAGGTTTGGCTTGGGGTCGCTTTGTCAATCACGGACCTAGATACATGAATTTGAGGCTATTCGAAAGCCTACTAGCTGGTTGACATTTTCCAGGGGTTGCGATGACCTTAAGAATTTTTTAGGCCACGGCGCTTTCCATCGTTGCTGAATTTCATGGAGATCTGAAGGTTTGGCTTGGGGTCGCTTTGTCAATCACGGACCTAGATACATGAATTTGAGGCTATTCGAAAGCCTACTAGCTGGTTGACATGTTCCTAGGGTTGCGATGACCTTAAGAATTTTTTAGGCCACGGCGCTTTCCATCGTTGCTGAATTTCATGGAGATCTGAAGGTTTGGCTTGGGGTCGCTTTGTCAATCACGGACCTAGATACATGAATTTGAGGCTATTCGAAAGCCTACTAGCTGGTTGACATGTTCCTAGGGTTGCGATGACCTTAAGAATTTTTTAGGCCACGGCGCTTTCCATCGTTGCTGAATTTCATGGAGATCTGAAGGTTTGGCTTGGGGTCGCTTTGTCAATCACGGACCTAGATACATGAATTTGAGGCTATTCGAAAGCCTACTAGCTGGTTGACATTTTCCTAGGGTTGCGATGACCTTAAGAATTTTTTAGGCCACGGCGCTTTCCACCGTTGCTGAATTTCATGGAGATCTGAAGGTTTGGCTTGGGGTCGCTTTGTCAATCACGGACCTAGATACATGAATTTGAGGCTATTCGAACGCCTACTAGCTGGTTGACATTTTCCTAGGGTTGCGATGACCTTAAGAATTTTTTAGGCCACGGCGCTTTCCACCGTTGCTGAATTTCATGGAGATCTGAAGGTTTGGCTTGGGGTCGCTTTGTCAATCACGGACCTAGATACATGAATTTGAGGCTATTCGAAAGCCTACTAGCTGGTTGACATTTTCCAGGGGTTGCGATGACCTTAAGAATTTTTTAGGCCACGGTGCTTTCCATCGTTGCTGAATTTCATGGAGATCTGAAGGTTTGGCTTGGGGTCGCTTTGTCAATCACGGACCTAGATACATGAATTTGAGGCTATTCGAAAGCCTACTAGCTGGTTGACATGTTCCTAGGGTTGCGATGACCTTAAGAATTTTTTAGGCCACGGCGCTTTCCATCGTTGCTGAATTTCATGGAGATCTGAAGGTTTGGCTTGGGGTCGCTTTGTCAATCACGGACCTAGATACATGAATTTGAGGCTATTCGAAAGCCTACTAGCTGGTTGACATTTTCCTAGGGTTGCGATGACCTTAAGAATTTTTTAGGCCACGGCGCTTTCCACCGTTGCTGAATTTCATGGAGATCTGAAGGTTTGGCTTGGGGTCGCTTTGTCAATCACGGACCTAGATACATGAATTTGAGGCTATTCGAAAGCCTACTAGTTGGTTGACATGTTCCTAGGGTTGCGATGACCTTAAGAATTTTTTAGGCCACGGCGCTTTCCACCGTTGCTGAATTTCATGGAGATCTGAAGGTTTGGCTTGGGGTCGCTTTGTCAATCACGGACCTAGATACATGAATTTGAGGCTATTCGAAAGCCTACTAGCTGGTTGACATGTTCCTAGGGTTGCGATGACCTTAAGAATTTTTTAGGCCACGGCGCTTTCCATCGTTGCTGAATTTCATGGAGATCTGAAGGTTTGGCCCGGGGTCGCTTTGTCAATCACGGACCTAGATACATGAATTTGAGGCTATTCGAAAGCCTACTAGCTGGTTGACATGTTCCTAGGGTTGCGATGACCTTAAGAATTTTTTAGGCCACGGCGCTTTCCACCGTTGCTGAATTTCATGGAGATCTAAAGGTTTGGCTTGGTGTCGCTTTGTCAATCACGGACCTAGATACATGAATTTGAGGCTATTCGAAAGCCTACTAGCTGGTTGACATTTTCCAGGGGTTGCGATGACCTTAAGAATTTTTTAGGCCACGGCGCTTTCCATCGTTGCTGAATTTCATGGAGATCTGAAGGTTTGGCTTGGGGTCGCTTTGTCAATCACGGACCTAGATACATGAATTTGAGGCTATTCGAAAGCCTACTAGCTGGTTGACATTTTCCAGGGGTTGCGATGACCTTAAGAATTTTTTAGGCCACGGCGCTTTCCATCGTTGCTGAATTTCATGGAGATCTGAAGGTTTGGCTTGGGGTCGCTTTGTCAATCACGGACCTAGATACATGAATTTGAGGCTATTCGAAAGCCTACTAGCTGGTTGACATTTTCCTAGGGTTGCGATGACCTTAAGAATTTTTTAGGCCACGGCGCTTTCCATCGTTGCTGAATTTCATGGAGATCTGAAGGTTTGGCTTGGGGTCGCTTTGTCAATCACGGACCTAGATACATGAATTTGAGGCTATTCGAAAGCCTACTAGCTGGTTGACATTTTCCAAGGGTTGCGATGACCTTAAGAATTTTTTAGGCCACGGCGCTTTCCACCGTTGCTGAATTTCATGGAGATCTGAAGGTTTGGCTTGGGGTCGCTTTGTCAATCACGGACCTAGATACATGAATTTGAGGCTATTTGAAAGCCTACTATTCGAAAGCCTACTAGCTGGTTGACATTTTCCTAGGGTTGCGATGACCTTAAGAATTTTTTAGGCCACGGCGCTTTCCACCGTTGCTGAATTTCATGGAGATCTGAAGGTTTGGCTTGGGGTAACTTTGTCAATCACGGACCTAGATACATGAATTTGAGGCTATTCGAAAGCCTACTAGCTGGTTGACATTTTCCAGGGGTTGCGATGACCTTTAGAATTTTTTAGGCCACGGCGCTTTCCATCGTTGCTGAATTTCATGGAGATCTGAAGGTTTGGCTTGGGGTCGCTTTGTCAATCACGGACCTAGATACATGAATTTGAGGCTATTCGAAAGCCTACTAGCTGGTTGACATTTTCCAGGGGTTGCGATGACCTTAAGAATTTTTTAGGCCACGGCGCTTTCCATCGTTGCTGAATTTCATGGAGATCTGAAGGTTTGGCTTGGGGTCGCTTTGTCAATCACGGACCTAGATACATGAATTTGAGGCTATTCGAAAGCCTACTAGCTGGTTGACATTTTCCTAGGGTTGCGATGACCTTAAGAATTTTTTAGGCCACGGCGCTTTCCACCGTTGCTGAATTTCATGGAGATCTGAAGGTTTGGCTTGGGGTCGCTTTGTCAATCACGGACCTAGATACATGAATTTGAGGCTATTCGAAAGCCTACTAGCTGGTTGACATGTTCCTAGGGTTGCGATGACTTTAAGAATTTTTTAGGCCACGGCGCTTTCCATCGTTGCTGAATTTCATGGAGATCTGAAGGTTTGGCCCGGGGTCGCTTTGTCAATCACGGACCTAGATACATGAATTTGAGGCTATTCGAAAGCCTACTAGCTGGTTGACATGTTCCTAGGGTTGCGATGACCTTAAGAATTTTTTAGGCCACGGCGCTTTCCACCGTTGCTGAATTTCATGGAGATCTGAAGGTTTGGCTTGGGGTCGCTTTGTCAATCACGGACCTAGATACATGAATTTGAGGCTATTCGAAAGCCTACTAGCTGGTTGACATTTTCCAGGGGTTGCGATGACCTTTAGAATTTTTTAGGCCACGGCGCTTTCCATCGTTGCTGAATTTCATGGAGATCTGAAGGTTTGGCTTGGGGTCGCTTTGTCAATCACGGACCTAGATACATGAATTTGAGGCTATTCGAAAGCCTACTAGCTGGTTGACATTTTCCAGGGGTTGCGATGACCTTAAGAATTTTTTAGGCCACGGCGCTTTCCATCGTTGCTGAATTTCATGGAGATCTGAAGGTTTGGCTTGGGGTCGCTTTGTCAATCACGGACCTAGATACATGAATTTGAGGCTATTCGAAAGCCTACTAGCTGGTTGACATTTTCCTAGGGTTGCGATGACCTTAAGAATTTTTTAGGCCACGGCGCTTTCCACCGTTGCTGAATTTCATGGAGATCTGAAGGTTTGGCTTGGGGTCGCTTTGTCAATCACGGACCTAGATACATGAATTTGAGGCTATTCGAAAGCCTACTAGCTGGTTGACATGTTCCTAGGGTTGCGATGACTTTAAGAATTTTTTAGGCCACGGCGCTTTCCATCGTTGCTGAATTTCATGGAGATCTGAAGGTTTGGCCCGGGGTCGCTTTGTCAATCACGGACCTAGATACATGAATTTGAGGCTATTCGAAAGCCTACTAGCTGGTTGACATGTTCCTAGGGTTGCGATGACCTTAAGAATTTTTTAGGCCACGGCGCTTTCCACCGTTGCTGAATTTCATGGAGATCTGAAGGTTTGGCTTGGGGTCGCTTTGTCAATCACGGACCTAGATACATGAATTTGAGGCTATTCGAAAGCCTACTAGCTGGTTGACATTTTCCAAGGGTTGCGATGACCTTAAGAATTTTTTAGGCCACGGCGCTTTCCATCGTTGCTGAATTTCATGGAGATCTGAAGGTTTGGCTTGGGGTCGCTTTGTCAATCACGGACCTAGATACATGAATTTGAGGCTATTCGAAAGCCTACTAGCTGGTTGACATTTTCCAGGGGTTGCGATGACCTTAAGAATTTTTTAGGCCACGGCGCTTTCCACCGTTGCTGAATTTCATGGAGATCTGAAGGTTTGGCTTGGTGTCGCTTTGTCAATCACGGACCTAGATACATGAATTTGAGGCTATTCGAAAGCCTACTAGCTGGTTGACATTTTCCAGGGGTTGCGATGACCTTAAGAATTTTTTAGGCCACGGCGCTTTCCATCGTTGCTGAATTTCATGGAGATCTGAAGGTTTGGCTTGGGGTCGCTTTGTCAATCACGGACCTAGATACATGAATTTGAGGCTATTCGAAAGCCTACTAGCTGGTTGACATTTTCCAGGGGTTGCGATGACCTTAAGAATTTTTTAGGCCACGGCGCTTTCCATCGTTGCTGAATTTCATGGAGATCTGAAGGTTTGGCTTGGGGTCGCTTTGTCAATCACGGACCTAGATACATGAATTTGAGGCTATTCGAAAGCCTACTAGCTGGTTGACATGTTCCTAGGGTTGCGATGACCTAAAGAATTTTTTAGGCCACGGCGCTTTCCATCGTTGCTGAATTTCATGGAGATCTGAAGGTTTGGCTTGGGGTCGCTTTGTCAATCACGGACCTAGATACATGAATTTGAGGCTATTCGAAAGCCTACTAGCTGGTTGACATTTTCCTAGGGTTGCGATGACCTTAAGAATTTTTTAGGCCACGGCGCTTTCCATCGTTGCTGAATTTCATGGAGATCTGAAGGTTTGGCTTGGGGTCGCTTTGTCAATCACGGACCTAGATACATGAATTTGAGGCTATTCGAAAGCCTACTAGCTGGTTGACATGTTCCTAGGGTTGCGATGACCTTAAGAATTTTTTAGGCCACGGCGCTTTCCATCGTTGCTGAATTTCATGGAGATCTGAAGGTTTGGCTTGGGGTCGCTTTGTCAATCACGGACCTAGATACATGAATTTGAGGCTATTCGAAAGCCTACTAGCTGGTTGACATTTTCCTAGGGTTGCGATGACCTTAAGTATTTTTTAGGCCACGGCGCTTTCCACCTTTGCTGAATTTCATGGAGATCTGAAGGTTTGGCTTGGGGTCGCTTTGTCAATCACGGACCTAGATACATGAATTTGAGGCTATTCGAAAGCCTACTAGCTGGTTGACATTTTCCAGGGGTTGCGATGACCTTAAGAATTTTTTAGGCCACGGCGCTTTCCATCGTTGCTGAATTTCATGGAGATCTGAAGGTTTGGCTTGGGGTCGCTTTGTCAATCACGGACCTAGATACATGAATTTGAGGCTATTCGAAAGCCTACTAGCTGGTTGACATTTTCCTAGGGTTGCGATGACCTTAAGAATTTTTTAGGCCACGGCGCTTTCCACCGTTGCTGAATTTCATGGAGATCTGAAGGTTTGGCTTGGGGTCGCTTTGTCAATCACGGACCTAGATACATGAATTTGAGGCTATTCGAAAGCCTACTAGCTGGTTGACATGTTCCTAGGGTTGCGATGACTTTAAGAATTTTTTAGGCCACGGCGCTTTCCATCGTTGCTGAATTTCATGGAGATCTGAAGGTTTGGCCCGGGGTCGCTTTGTCAATCACGGACCTAGATACATGAATTTGAGGCTATTCGAAAGCCTACTAGCTGGTTGACATGTTCCTAGGGTTGCGATGACCTTAAGAATTTTTTAGGCCACGGCGCTTTCCACCGTTGCTGAATTTCATGGAGATCTGAAGGTTTGGCTTGGGGTCGCTTTGTCAATCACGGACCTAGATACATGAATTTGAGGCTATTCGAAAGCCTACTAGCTGGTTGACATTTTCCAAGGGTTGCGATGACCTTAAGAATTTTTTAGGCCACGGCGCTTTCCATCGTTGCTGAATTTCATGGAGATCTGAAGGTTTGGCTTGGGGTCGCTTTGTCAATCACGGACCTAGATACATGAATTTGAGGCTATTCGAAAGCCTACTAGCTGGTTGACATTTTCCAGGGGTTGCGATGACCTTAAGAATTTTTTAGGCCACGGCGCTTTCCACCGTTGCTGAATTTCATGGAGATCTGAAGGTTTGGCTTGGTGTCGCTTTGTCAATCACGGACCTAGATACATGAATTTGAGGCTATTCGAAAGCCTACTAGCTGGTTGACATTTTCCAGGGGTTGCGATGACCTTAAGAATTTTTTAGGCCACGGCGCTTTCCATCGTTGCTGAATTTCATGGAGATCTGAAGGTTTGGCTTGGGGTCGCTTTGTCAATCACGGACCTAGATACATGAATTTGAGGCTATTCGAAAGCCTACTAGCTGGTTGACATTTTCCAGGGGTTGCGATGACCTTAAGAATTTTTTAGGCCACGGCGCTTTCCATCGTTGCTGAATTTCATGGAGATCTGAAGGTTTGGCTTGGGGTCGCTTTGTCAATCACGGACCTAGATACATGAATTTGAGGCTATTCGAAAGCCTACTAGCTGGTTGACATGTTCCTAGGGTTGCGATGACCTAAAGAATTTTTTAGGCCACGGCGCTTTCCATCGTTGCTGAATTTCATGGAGATCTGAAGGTTTGGCTTGGGGTCGCTTTGTCAATCACGGACCTAGATGCATGAATTTGAGGCTATTCGAAAGCCTACTAGCTGGTTGACATTTTCCTAGGGTTGCGATGACCTTAAGAATTTTTTAGGCCACGGCGCTTTCCATCGTTGCTGAATTTCATGGAGATCTGAAGGTTTGGCTTGGGGTCGCTTTGTCAATCACGGACCTAGATACATGAATTTGAGGCTATTCGAAAGCCTACTAGCTGGTTGACATGTTCCTAGGGTTGCGATGACCTTAAGAATTTTTTAGGCCACGGCGCTTTCCATCGTTGCTGAATTTCATGGAGATCTGAAGGTTTGGCTTGGGGTCGCTTTGTCAATCACGGACCTAGATACATGAATTTGAGGCTATTCGAAAGCCTACTAGCTGGTTGACATTTTCCTAGGGTTGCGATGACCTTAAGTATTTTTTAGGCCACGGCGCTTTCCATCGTTGCTGAATTTCATGGAGATCTGAAGGTTTGGCTTGGGGTCGCTTTGTCAATCACGGACCTAGATACATGAATTTGAGGCTATTCGAAAGCCTACTAGCTGGTTGACATTTTCCAGGGGTTGCGATGACCTTAAGAATTTTTTAGGCCACGGCGCTTTCCATCGTTGCTGAATTTCATGGAGATCTGAAGGTTTGGCTTGGGGTCGCTTTGTCAATCACGGACCTAGATACATGAATTTGAGGCTATTCGAAAGCCTACTAGCTGGTTGACATTTTCCTAGGGTTGCGATGACCTTAAGAATTTCTTAGGCCACGGCGCTTTCCATCGTTGCTGAATTTCATGGAGATCTGAAGGTTTGGCTTGGGGTCGCTTTGTCAATCACGGACCTAGATACATGAATTTGAGGCTATTCGAAAGCCTACTAGCTGGTTGACATTTTCCTAGGGTTGCGATGACCTTAAGAATTTTTTAGGCCACGGCGCTTTCCACCGTTGCTGAATTTCATGGAGATCTGAAGGTTTGGCTTGGGGTCGCTTTGTCAATCACGGACCTAGATACATGAATTTGAGGCTATTCGAAAGCCTACTAGCTGGTTGACATTTTCCAGGGGTTGCGATGACCTTAAGAATTTTTTAGGCCACGGCGCTTTCCACCTTTGCTGAATTTCATGGAGATCTGAAGGTTTGGCTTGGGGTCGCTTTGTCAATCACGGACCTAGATACATGAATTTGAGGCTATTCGAAAGCCTACTAGCTGGTTGACATTTTCCAGGGGTTGCGATGACCTTATGAATTTTTTAGGCCACGGCGCTTTCCACAGTTGCTGAATTTCATGGAGATCTGAAGGTTTGGCTTGGGGTCACTTTGTCAATCACGGACCTAGATACATGAATTTGAGGCTATTCGAAAGCCTACTAGCTGGTTGACATTTTCCAGGGGTTGCGATGACCTTAAGAATTTTTTAGGCCACGGCGCTTTCCATCGTTGCTGAATTTCATGGAGATCTGAAGGTTTGGCTTGGGGTCGCTTTGTCAATCACGGACCTAGATACATGAATTTGAGGCTATTCGAAAGCCTACTAGCTGGTTGACATTTTCCTAGGGTTGCGATGACCTTAAGAATTTTTTAGGCCACGGCGCTTTCCACCGTTGCTGAATTTCATGGAGATCTGAAGGTTTGGCTTGGGGTCGCTTTGTCAATCACGGACCTAGATACATGAATTTGAGGCTATTCGAAAGCCTACTAGCTGGTTGACATGTTCCTAGGGTTGCGATGACCTTAAGAATTTTTTAGGCCACGGCGCTTTCCATCGTTGCTGAATTTCATGGAGATCTGAAGGTTTGGCCCGGGGTCGCTTTGTCAATCACGGACCTAGATACATGAATTTGAGGCTATTCGAAAGCCTACTAGCTGGTTGACATGTTCCTAGGGTTGCGATGACCTTAAGAATTTTTTAGGCCACGGCGCTTTCCACCGTTGCTGAATTTCATGGAGATCTGAAGGTTTGGCTTGGGGTCGCTTTGTCAATCACGGACCTAGATACATGAATTTGAGGCTATTCGAAAGCCTACTAGCTGGTTGACATTTTCCAGGGGTTGCGATGACCTTAAGAATTTTTTAGGCCACGGCGCTTTCCATCGTTGCTGAATTTCATGGAGATCTGAAGGTTTGGCTTGGGGTCGCTTTGTCAATCACGGACCTAGATACATGAATTTGAGGCTATTCGAAAGCCTACTAGCTGGTTGACATTTTCCTAGGGTTGCGATGACCTTAAGAATTTTTTAGGCCACGGCGCTTTCCACCGTTGCTGAATTTCATGGAGATCTGAAGGTTTGGCTTGGTGTCGCTTTGTCAATCACGGACCTAGATACATAAATTTGATGCTATTCGAAAGCCTACTAGCTGGTTGACATTTTCCAGGGGTTGCGATGACCTTAAGAATTTTTTAGGCCACGGCGCTTTCCATCGTTGCTGAATTTCATGGAGATCTGAAGGTTTGGCTTGGGGTCGCTTTGTCAATCACGGACCTAGATACATGAATTTGAGGCTATTCGAAAGCCTACTAGCTGGTTGACATGTTCCTAGGGTTGCGATGACCTTAAGAATTTTTTAGGCCACGGCGCTTTCCATCGTTGCTGAATTTCATGGAGATCTGAAGGTTTGGCTTGGGGTCGCTTTGTCAATCACGGACCTAGATACATGAATTTGAGGCTATTTGAAAGCCTACTAGCTGGTTGACATTTTCCTAGGGTTGCGATGACCTTAAGAATTTTTTAGGCCACGGCGCTTTCCACCGTTGCTGAATTTCATGGAGATCTGAAGGTTTGGCTTGGGGTCGCTTTGTCAATCACGGACCTAGATACATGAATTTGAGGCTATTTGAAAGCCTACTAGCTGGTTGACATTTTCCTAGGGTTGCGATGACCTTAAGAATTTTTTAGGCCACGGCGCTTTCTATCGTTGCTGAATTTCATGGAGATCTGAAGGTTTGGCTTGGGGTCGCTTTGTCAATCACGGACCTAGATACATGAATTTAAGGCTATTCGAAAGCCAACTAGCTGGTTGACATGTTCCTAGGGTTGCGATGACCTAAAGAATTTTTTAGGCCACGGCGCTTTCCATCGTTGCTGAATTTCATGGAGATCTGAAGGTTTGGCTTGGGGTCGCTTTGTCAATCACGGACCTAGATACATGAATTTGAGGCTATTTGAAAGCCTACTAGCTGGTTGACATTTTCCTAGGGTTGCGATGACCTTAAGAATTTTTTAGGCCACGGCGCTTTCCATCGTTGCTGAATTTCATGGAGATCTGAAGGTTTGGCTTGGGGTCGCTTTGTCAATCACGGACCTATTTACATGAATTTGAGGCTATTCGAAAGCCTACTAGCTGGTTGACATTTTCCTAGGGTTGCGATGACCTTAAGAATTTTTTAGGCCACGGCGCTTTCCATCGTTGCTGAATTTTATGGAGATCTGAAGGTTTGGCTTGGGGTCGCTTTGTCAATCACGGACCTATTTACATGAATTTGAGGCTATTCGAAAGCCTACTAGCTGGTTGACATTTTCCTAGGGTTGCGATGACCTTAAGAATTTTTTAGGCCACGGCGCTTTCCATCGTTGCTGAATTTCATGGAGATCTGAAGGTTTGGCTTGGGGTCGCTTTGTCAATCACGGACCTATTTACATGAATTTGAGGCTATTCGAAAGCCTACTAGCTGGTTGACATGTTCCTAGGGTTGCGATGACCTAAAGAATTTTTTAGGCCACGGCGCTTTCCATCGTTGCTGAATTTCATGGAGATTTGAAGGTTTGGCTTGGGGTCGCTTTGTCAATCACGGACCTAGATACATGAATTTGATGCTATTCGAAAGCCTACTAGCTGGTTGACATTTTCCTAGGGTTGCGATGACCTTAAGAATTTTTTAGGCCACGGCGCTTTCCATCGTTGCTGAATTTCATGGAGATCTGAAGGTTTGGCTTGGGGTCGCTTTGTCAATCACGGACCTAGACATGAATTTGAGGCTATTCGAAAGCCTACTAGCTGGTTGACATTTTCCTAGGGTTGCGATGACCTTAAGAATTTTTTAGGCCACGGCGCTTTCCATCGTTGCTGAATTTCATGGAGATCTGAAGGTTTGGCTTGGGGTCGCTTTGTCAATCACGGACCTAGATACATGAATTTGAGGCTATTCGAAAGCCTACTAGCTGGTTGACATTTTCCAGGGGTTGCGATGACCTTAAGAATTTTTTAGGCCACGGCGCTTTCCATCGTTGCTGAATTTCATGGAGATCTGAAGGTTTGGCTTGGGGTCGCTTTGTCAATCACGGACCTATTTACATGAATTTGAGGCTATTCGAAAGCCTACTAGCTGGTTGACATGTTCCTAGGGTTGCGATGACCTAAAGAATTTTTTAGGCCACGGCGCTTTCCATCGTTGCTGAATTTCATGGAGATTTGAAGGTTTGGCTTGGGGTCGCTTTGTCAATCACGGACCTATTTACATGAATTTGATGCTATTCGAAAGCCTACTAGCTGGTTGACATTTTCCTAGGGTTGCGATGACCTTAAGAATTTTTTAGGCCACGGCGCTTTCCATCGTTGCTGAATTTCATGGAGATCTGAAGGTTTGGCTTGGGGTCGCTTTGTCAATCACGGACCTAGATACATGAATTTGAGGCTATTCGAAAGCCTACTAGCTGGTTGACATTTTCCAGGGGTTGCGATGACCTTAAGAATTTTTTAGGCCACGGCGCTTTCCATCGTTGCTGAATTTCATGGAGATCTGAAGGTTTGGCTTGGGGTCGCTTTGTCAATCACGGACCTAGATACATGAATTTGAGGCTATTCGAAAGCCTACTAGCTGGTTGACATTTTCCAAGGGTTGCGATGACCTTAAGAATTTTTTAGGCCACGGCGCTTTCCATCGTTGCTGAATTTCATGGAGATCTGAAGGTTTGGCTTGGGGTCGCTTTGTCAATCACGGACCTAGATACATGAATTTGAGGCTATTCGAAAGCCTACTAGCTGGTTGACATTTTCCAAGGGTTGCGATGACCTTAAGAATTTTTTAGGCCACGGCGCTTTCCATCGTTGCTGAATTTCATGGAGATCTGAAGGTTTGGCTTGGGGTCGCTTTGTCAATCACGGACCTAGATACATAAATTTGAGGCTATTCGAAAGCCTACTAGCTGGTTGACATTTTCCTAGGGTTGCGATGACCTTAAGAATTTTTTAGGCCACGGCGCTTTCCATCGTTGCTGAATTTCATGGAGATCTGAAGGTTTGGCTTGGGGTCGCTTTGTCAATCACGGACCTAGATACATGAATTTGAGGCTATTCGAAAGCCTACTAGCTGGTTGACATTTTCCTAGGGTTGCGATGACCTTAAGAATTTCTTAGGCCACGGCGCTTTCCATCGTTGCTGAATTTCATGGAGATCTGAAGGTTTGGCTTGGGGTCGCTTTGTCAATCACGGACCTAGATACATGAATTTGAGGCTATTCGAAAGCCTACTAGCTGGTTGACATTTTCCTAGGGTTGCGATGACCTTAAGAATTTTTTAGGCCACGGCGCTTTCCATCGTTGCTGAATTTCATGGAGATCTGAAGGTTTTGCTTGGGGTCGCTTTGTCAATCACGGACCTAGATACATGAATTTGAGGCTATTCGAAAGCCTACTAGCTGGTTGACATTTTCCTAGGGTTGCGTTGACCTTAAGAATTTTTTAGGCCACGGCGCTTTCCACCGTTGCTGAATTTCATGGAGATCTGAAGGTTTGGCTTGGGGTCGCTTTGTCAATCACGGACCTAGATACATGAATTTGAGGCTATTCGAAAGCCTACTAGCTGGTTGACATTTTCCAGGGGTTGCGATGACCTTAAGAATTTTTTAGGCCACGGCGCTTTCCATCGTTGCTGAATTTCATGGAGATCTGAAGGTTTGGCTTGGGGTCGCTTTGTCAATCACGGACCTAGATACATGAATTTGAGGCTATTCGAAAGCCTACTAGCTGGTTGACATGTTCCTAGGGTTGCGATGACCTTAAGAATTTTTTAGGCCACGGCGCTTTCCATCGTTGCTGAATTTCATGGAGATCTGAAGGTTTGGCTTGGGGTCGCTTTGTCAATCACGGACCTAGATACATGAATTTGAGGCTATTCGAAAGCCTACTAGCTGGTTGACATGTTCCTAGGGTTGCGATGACCTTAAGAATTTTTTAGGCCACGGCGCTTTCCATCGTTGCTGAATTTCATGGAGATCTGAAGGTTTGGCTCGGGGTCGCTTTGTCAATCACGGACCTAGATACATGAATTTGAGGCTATTCGAAAGCCTACTAGCTGGTTGACATTTTCCTAGGGTTGCGATGACCTTACGAATTTTTTAGGCCACGGCGCTTTCCACCGTTGCTGAATTTCATGGAGATCTGAAGGTTTGGCTTGGGGTCGCTTTGTCAATCACGGACCTAGATACATGAATTTGAGGCTATTCGAAAGCCTACTAGCTGGTTGACATTTTCCAGGGGTTGCGATGACCTTAAGAATTTTTTAGGCCACGGCGCTTTCCATCGTTGCTGAATTTCATGGAGATCTGAAGGTTTGGCTTGGGGTCGCTTTGTCAATCACGGACCTAGATACATGAATTTGAGGCTATTCGAAAGCCTACTAGCTGGTTGACATGTTCCTAGGGTTGCGATGACCTTAAGAATTTTTTAGGCCACGGCGCTTTCCATCGTTGCTGAATTTCATGGAGATCTGAAGGTTTGGCTTGGGGTCGCTTTGTCAATCACGGACCTAGATACATGAATTTGAGGCTATTCGAAAGCCTACTAGCTGGTTGACATTTTCCTAGGGTTGCGATGACCTTAAGAATTTTTTAGGCCACGGCGCTTTCCATCGTTGCTGAATTTCATGGAGATCTGAAGGTTTGGCTTGGGGTCGCTTTGTCAATCACGGACCTAGATACATGAATTTGAGGCTATTCGAAAGCCTACTAGCTGGTTGACATTTTCCTAGGGTTGCGATGACCTTAAGAATTTTTTAGGCCACGGCGCTTTCCATCGTTGCTGAATTTCATGGAGATCTGAAGGTTTGGCTTGGGGTCGCTTTGTCAATCACGGACCTAGATACATGAATTTGAGGCTATTCGAAAGCCTACTAGCTGGTTGACATTTTCCTAGGGTTGCGATGACCTTAAGAATTTTTTAGGCCACGGCGCTTTCCATCGTTGCTGAATTTCATGGAGATCTGAAGGTTTGGCTTGGGGTCGCTTTGTCAATCACGGACCTAGATACATGAATTTGAGGCTATTCGAAAGCCTACTAGCTGGTTGACATTTTCCAAGGGTTGCGATGACCTTAAGAATTTTTTAGGCCACGGCGCTTTCCATCGTTGCTGAATTTCATGGAGATCTGAAGGTTTGGCTTGGGGTCGCTTTGTCAATCACGGACCTAGATACATGAATTTGAGGCTATTCGAAAGCCTACTAGCTGGTTGACATTTTCCTCGGGATCTCGACGGGTCCCCCAAGGACGTGGATGCCAATCTTGGCTTATATTTATTACGCGTGACTAGATGAGCTGGGCGTATTTATACTGAACCTAGAAGTAAACCTACTAAATAAAAGCGCTGATTAGAAGGTAGACTAAGAGGACAGTGTCCTTGAGTGGCGCCAGGGTTGAGACACTAACATTACCTGAAGAGGTTAGCGCTATTTTTACCAGCATAAGGGACCCTTTAGTTAGCACCAGACTTGATATCTCTGTTTGGTTGGGAGCGCGACTAGAAGGGAGAAGTAGAGGTGTATTAGGATATTTAAGTTTATTATTATGGAAATTTTTGCCTAAATAGTTAACCCTTGGCCTAGAGTTAAGCTAAATTGGACCTAATATTGATAAACCTAAAGTATACTAATTGAGACCTAAGAGCGCAAAGTTAACCTAGTCTTCGGTTTTCTTGACGTTCCTTCGGCTTGGTTGTTGCTTGTCCTTCTTCTCTCCTGGTAGTTGTGCTTTGGGACCTTGTAGTTGACTTTTCTTCCTCTCGTGTTGGTTCACCGCCAGGTGTACTCTTTGCTGAGTTGTTCCTGGCCCGTTCGTTGTGGATGCCGTAGCAACTGTTTCGAACTGATGACGTGGAAGATCCAATCTCACGTACTAGCATTCGGGCTAATACGGACTACAGTGATTTGAGCAGCTGAGTGATGAGCATTTGCATCCATCGTTCCGTGACTTGTTGTCCAGGGAATGTACATCCTTTCCGGTGATCTACATTTGCTAGGAGTGTTGCTTGTCGTCCTCACTTTCAGCTTGCAGACGCTCATTGATTCGTCGTTATGTTGCCACTCGCTCGAGTCTGCTGGGAGCCCATAACGCTTCCGATTGCTCGGCATTTTCAGCATTCTTCCGACTTAATTTGACGTCGTTTGTCGCTGCATTTTGTCCTCCGAGCTCTTCGCAACAGAACTCTTCCGACTTCGAAACATTGTGACTTCTTTCTTCTTCATGAATCGTTCACCGCTACCTTCGCGACGGGTATCGGCTACTAGCACATTTCGTTGAATATCGGTCGTTCTTCTTGTGTCTTCCGACTGGAATTCGTTGAATGTTCGATTTTGCAGCTTGTCTACACTGGCACTTCTCTTCGGCGGTTGATGTTGCGTCGCCGACGAAAACCACTCGATAGTTGCATCGGCGAATGATTTCCGCTTGATTGTGTCGTTGTTGAGCCATTTTAAGTAGACTTCAGAAGATGCTGGGGGTTTGACTTCACTTCTGACGCCTTCTGTTGTTGCTTCCCGTCGCCTGAGCTCCTCGCAACGAAACCCATTCGACTGAAAGACTTATAACCGTTTTCCGCGAATTTCACAGCTTTTCCTGCGTTGTCACGTCTCCTTGATGATGTTTCGTGTGTCTCCGGCGAAAAAATGACGCTGCATCATCATTGGTCGTCGGACATCACGGTTGCACGAAGATGTGTTGCTAGGGACCGAGGGAATGAAGACTTCTGTTGTTGTGCTGCGTTCTGTCTCCATTTTCAACACCTTCTGGTCATGCCTTCCGTCTTCCGAGCTTCTCGCAACGAAACTCATTGGACCTGGGCATTTTTAAGCTGTTTTCCGCGAATTTGTGTCATCTTTTTCGTTGACATCTCTCCTTGCTGTCGTTTCGTTCGTCGCCGGCGAAAAATGTTGAGTTACTTCGTCGTAGATCGTCGGGCGATACTTTTTGCATGGAGATTTGTTGCTGGGGGAGCCAAACTGAAGACGCCTTCTTCTTCCTCTACTTCTCTTGTGTGTCTCATCGCCGTCGCTGTTCACTGACATTGCTTCGGCATTTTTAGCATGAATCTGTCTTCTTTGACGTCTCTCGTCGCTGCTTCCGTTCACCAGAGCTTCTCGCAACGAAAACTCTTCGGACTGATGGAATTGCCATGTATTTTCGTGCGAAATTGCAGCTGGTACTCGTTGACGTGTCTCCTTGATGATGTTGTTCGTGTTACCAGTGCCAAAAATCAATAATTGCGCTGTTATCGATCGATGGGCAGCACTTTTGCAGGTAGACAAGTCGTTGGAGAGCCAAAATGACGAAGACGTTCGAGCAAATGCTGTGGGAATCGATTCCTTCTCTTCGCCGCCGCTTGACATCGCGTCGGCTCACTTGAAAAAAAAATTTTTCACCGGTTTTGGACGATGATTCACTCGCTACGAGTTCTTTTTCGGATTGATTCGCTAATCTCCTCGCAACGGAAACTCGCAAAAACCCTACTCCGGTCGATGCACCATGTCGCGCCGTGGTTATTTACTGGCTCACACGCGAAAGCCAGGATCTGCGCGAGTGAATGATTGGTGGTGAACTGAGTGCCTCTGAAGGGCTTGACGATGTGTGTAGACACCTCAGGCTTCGCAACAGCCGTTGGTGAGTGTGGTTCAGTGGTGTTTCGTTGGTGGTAGAATAGATAGAGTAGTGAATATTGTGCACTGCTTTATTAGTAGAACAGGCTGGGGACAGATGAGACGAGAGAGCGGTGACGGGTCACCGTTCTCGATGGGGGAAAAGAAGGGAAGTGAGTAGTGAGGGAAGTGAAAGGTGAAGTGAAGTGAAGTGAAAGTGAATGGGGGAATTTTAGGAACAACTAATTATTGCGAAATCGTTCCGCGTTTGAACGCGTTTGGCGGGAAGTCCGGTGGCGCGCACTTGCATTGTCGACGCGGGTGATCCTCGCGGGAGAAGTTTGGTGAAGTGAGTCTGCTTTACCATCGATTCCGTGGGAATTGCTTGGGGAAATGAACGAAAGGAAGTTGTAGAATATTATAGCGAATATTTGAGAGATAATGAGAACCGTCGCGTACATAAGGCGTATTATGGGCGCGACACTGGGGGCGGGAAGGGAGCTACTTTTGGGCCAAAAGTAGTGATATAGCTTTGCCTCCAGTTGTCTCGAAAATGTTCGCGTCCATTCCGTTCTTTCCGTGGCGATGGGAATGAATGTATAGCAGAGTGCTTGCTCGCAACGCATGCACTCGCCTGAACGATGACCAAAAGCAAAAGGTCGTGCCAATCGCCGAGCGATGGGCGCGACAATCACGGACCTAGATACATGAATTTGAGGCTATTCGAAAGCCTACTATTCGAAAGCCTACTAGCTGGTTGACATTTTCCTAGGGTTGCGATGACCTTAAGAATTTTTTAGGCCACGGCGCTTTCCACCGTTGCTGAATTTCATGGAGATCTGAAGGTTTGGCTTGGGGTCGCTTTGTCAATCACGGACCTAGATACATGAATTTGAGGCTATTCGAAAGCCTACTATTCGAAAGCCTACTAGCTGGTTGACATTTTCCAAGGGTTGCGATGACCTTAAGAATTTTTTAGGCCACGGCGCTTTCCACCGTTGCTGAATTTCATGGAGATCTGAAGGTTTGGCTTGGGGTCGCTTTGTCAATCACGGACCTAGATACATGAATTTGAGGCTATTCGAAAGCCTACTAGCTGGTTGACATTTTCCAAGGGTTGCGATGACCTTAAGAATTTTTTAGGCCACGGCGCTTTCCATCGTTGCTGAATTTCATGGAGATCTGAAGGTTTGGCTTGGGGTCGCTTTGTCAATCACGGACCTAGATACATGAATTTGAGGCTATTCAAAAGCCTACTAGCTGGTTGACATTTTCCTAGGGTTGCGATGACCTTAAGAATTTTTTAGGCCACGGCGCTTTCCATCGTTGCTGAATTTCATGGAGATCTGAAGGTTTGGCTTGGGGTCGCTTTGTCAATCACGGACCTAGATACATGAATTTGAGGCTATTCGAAAGCCTACTAGCTGGTTGACATGTTCCTAGGGTTGCGATGACCTTAAGAATTTTTTAGGCCACGGCGCTTTCCATCGTTGCTGAATTTCATGGAGATCTGAAGGTTTGGCTTGGGGTCGCTTTGTCAATCACGGACCTAGATACATGAATTTGAGGCTATTCGAAAGCCTACTAGCTGGTTGACATGTTCCTAGGGTTGCGATGACCTTAAGAATTTTTTAGGCCACGGCGCTTTCCATCGTTGCTGAATTTCATGGAGATCTGAAGGTTTGGCTTGGGGTCGCTTTGTCAATCACGGACGTAGATACATGAATTTGAGGCTATTCGAAAGCCTACTAGCTGGTTGACATGTTCCTAGGGTTGCGATGACCTTAAGAATTTTTTAGGCCACGGCGCTTTCCATCGTTGCTGAATTTCATGGAGATCTGAAGGTTTGGCTTGGGGTCGCTTTGTCAATCACGGACCTAGATACATGAATTTGAGGCTATTCGAAAGCCTACTAGCTGGTTGACATTTTCCTAGGGTTGCGATGACCTTAAGAATTTTTTAGGCCACGGCGCTTTCCACCGTTGCTGAATTTCATGGAGATCTGAAGGTTTGGCTTGGGGTCGCTTTGTCAATCACGGACCTAGATACATGAATTTGAGGCTATTCGAAAGCCTACTAGTTGGTTGACATGTTCCTAGGGTTGCGATGACCTTAAGAATTTTTTAGGCCACGGCGCTTTCCACCGTTGCTGAATTTCATGGAGATCTGAAGGTTTGGCTTGGGGTCGCTTTGTCAATCACGGACCTAGATACATGAATTTGAGGCTATTCGAAAGCCTACTAGCTGGTTGACATTTTCCTAGGGTTGCGATGACCTTAAGAATTTTTTAGGCCACGGCGCTTTCCACCGTTGCTGAATTTCATGGAGATCTGAAGGTTTGGCTTGGGGTCGCTTTGTCAATCACGGACCTAGATACATGAATTTGAGGCTATTCGAAAGCCTACTAGCTGGTTGACATTTTCCTAGGGTTGCAATGACCTTAAGAATTTTTTAGGCCACGGCGCTTTCCACCGTTGCTGAATTTCATGGAGATCTGAAGGTTTGGCTTGGGGTCGCTTTGTCAATCACGGACCTAGATACATGAATTTGAGGCTATTCGAAAGCCTACTAGTTGGTTGACATGTTCCTAGGGTTGCGATGACCTTAAGAATTTTTTAGGCCACGGCGCTTTCCACCGTTGCTGAATTTCATGGAGATCTGAAGGTTTGGCTTGGGGTCGCTTTGTCAATCACGGACCTAGATACATGAATTTGAGGCTATTCGAAAGCCTACTAGCTGGTTGACATGTTCCTAGGGTTGCGATGACCTTAAGAATTTTTTAGGCCACGGCGCTTTCCACCGTTGCTGAATTTCATGGAGATCTGAAGGTTTGGCTTGGGGTCGCTTTGTCAATCACGGACCTAGATACATGAATTTGAGGCTATTCGAAAGCCTACTAGCTGGTTGACATTTTCCAGGGGTTGCGATGACCTTAAGAATTTTTTAGGCCACGGCGCTTTCCATCGTTGCTGAATTTCATGGAGATCTGAAGGTTTGGCTTGGGGTCGCTTTGTCAATCACGGACCTAGATACATGAATTTGAGGCTATTCGAAAGCCTACTAGCTGGTTGACATTTTCCTAGGGTTGCGATGACCTTAAGAATTTTTTAGGCCACGGCGCTTTCCACCGTTGCTGAATTTCATGGAGATCTGAAGGTTTGGCTTGGTGTCGCTTTGTCAATCACGGACCTAGATACATGAATTTGAGGCTATTCGAAAGCCTACTAGCTGGTTGACATTTTCCAGGGGTTGCGATGACCTTAAGAATTTTTTAGGCCACGGCGCTTTCCATCGTTGCTGAATTTCATGGAGATCTGAAGGTTTGGCTTGGGGTCGCTTTGTCAATCACGGACCTAGATACATGAATTTGAGGCTATTCGAAAGCCTACTAGCTGGTTGACATTTTCCAGGGGTTGCGATGACCTTAAGAATTTTTTAGGCCACGGCGCTTTCCATCGTTGCTGAATTTCATGGAGATCTGAAGGTTTGGCTTGGGGTCGCTTTGTCAATCACGGACCTAGATACATGAATTTGAGGCTATTCGAAAGCCTACTAGCTGGTTGACATGTTCCTAGGGTTGCGATGACCTTAAGAATTTTTTAGGCCACGGCGCTTTCTATCGTTGCTGAATTTCATGGAGATCTGAAGGTTTGGCTTGGGGTCGCTTTGTCAATCACGGACCTAGATACATGAATTTGAGGCTATTCGAAAGCCTACTAGCTGGTTGACATGTTCCTAGGGTTGCGATGACCTAAAGAATTTTTTAGGCCACGGCGCTTTCCATCGTTGCTGAATTTCATGGAGATCTGAAGGTTTGGCTTGGGGTCGCTTTGTCAATCACGGACCTAGATACATGAATTTGAGGCTATTTGAAAGCCTACTAGCTGGTTGACATTTTCCTAGGGTTGCGATGACCTAAAGAATTTTTTAGGCCACGGCGCTTTCCATCGTTGCTGAATTTCATGGAGATTTGAAGGTTTGGCTTGGGGTCGCTTTGTCAATCACGGACCTAGATACATGAATTTGATGCTATTCGAAAGCCTACTAGCTGGTTGACATTTTCCTAGGGTTGCGATGACCTAAAGAATTTTTTAGGCCACGGCGCTTTCCACCGTTGCTGAATTTCATGGAGATCTGAAGGTTTGGCTTGGGGTCGCTTTGTCAATCACGGACCTAGACATGAATTTGAGGCTATTCGAAAGCTTACTAGCTGGTTGACATTTTCCAAGGGTTGCGATGACCTTAAGAATTTTTTAGGCCACGGCGCTTTCCACCGTTGCTGAATTTCATGGAGATCTGAAGGTTTGGCTTGGGGTCGCTTTGTCAATCACGGACCTAGATACATGAATTTGAGGCTATTCGAAAGCCTACTATTCGAAAGCCTACTAGCTGGTTGACATTTTCCTAGGGTTGCGATGACCTTAAGAATTTTTTAGGCCACGGCGCTTTCCACCGTTGCTGAATTTCATGGAGATCTGAAGGTTTGGCTTGGGGTCGCTTTGTCAATCACGGACCTAGATACATGAATTTGAGGCTATTCGAAAGCCTACTAGCTGGTTGACATTTTCCAGGGGTTGCGATGACCTTAAGAATTTTTTAGGCCACGGCGCTTTCCATCGTTGCTGAATTTCATGGAGATCTGAAGGTTTGGCTTGGGGTCGCTTTGTCAATCACGGACCTAGATACATGAATTTGAGGCTATTCGAAAGCCTACTAGCTGGTTGACATTTTCCAAGGGTTGCGATGACCTTAAGAATTTTTTAGGCCACGGCGCTTTCCATCGTTGCTGAATTTCATGGAGATCTGAAGGTTTGGCTTGGGGTCGCTTTGTCAATCACGGACCTAGATACATGAATTTGAGGCTATTCGAAAGCCTACTAGCTGGTTGACATGTTCCTAGGGTTGCGATGACCTTAAGAATTTTTTAGGCCACGGCGCTTTCCATCGTTGCTGAATTTCATGGAGATCTGAAGGTTTGGCTTGGGGTCGCTTTGTCAATCACGGACGTAGATACATGAATTTGAGGCTATTCGAAAGCCTACTAGCTGGTTGACATGTTCCTAGGGTTGCGATGACCTTAAGAATTTTTTAGGCCACGGCGCTTTCCATCGTTGCTGAATTTCATGGAGATCTGAAGGTTTGGCTTGGGGTCGCTTTGTCAATCACGGACCTAGATACATGAATTTGAGGCTATTCGAAAGCCTACTAGCTGGTTGACATTTTCCTAGGGTTGCGATGACCTTAAGAATTTTTTAGGCCACGGCGCTTTCCACCGTTGCTGAATTTCATGGAGATCTGAAGGTTTGGCTTGGGGTCGCTTTGTCAATCACGGACCTAGATACATGAATTTGAGGCTATTCGAAAGCCTACTAGTTGGTTGACATGTTCCTAGGGTTGCGATGACCTTAAGAATTTTTTAGGCCACGGCGCTTTCCACCGTTGCTGAATTTCATGGAGATCTGAAGGTTTGGCTTGGGGTCGCTTTGTCAATCACGGACCTAGATACATGAATTTGAGGCTATTCGAAAGCCTACTAGCTGGTTGACATTTTCCTAGGGTTGCGATGACCTTAAGAATTTTTTAGGCCACGGCGCTTTCCACCGTTGCTGAATTTCATGGAGATCTGAAGGTTTGGCTTGGGGTCGCTTTGTCAATCACGGACCTAGATACATGAATTTGAGGCTATTCGAAAGCCTACTAGCTGGTTGACATTTTCCTAGGGTTGCAATGACCTTAAGAATTTTTTAGGCCACGGCGCTTTCCACCGTTGCTGAATTTCATGGAGATCTGAAGGTTTGGCTTGGGGTCGCTTTGTCAATCACGGACCTAGATACATGAATTTGAGGCTATTCGAAAGCCTACTAGTTGGTTGACATGTTCCTAGGGTTGCGATGACCTTAAGAATTTTTTAGGCCACGGCGCTTTCCACCGTTGCTGAATTTCATGGAGATCTGAAGGTTTGGCTTGGGGTCGCTTTGTCAATCACGGACCTAGATACATGAATTTGAGGCTATTCGAAAGCCTACTAGCTGGTTGACATGTTCCTAGGGTTGCGATGATCTTAAGAATTTTTTAGGCCACGGCGCTTTCCACCGTTGCTGAATTTCATGGAGATCTGAAGGTTTGGCTTGGGGTCGCTTTGTCAATCACGGACCTAGATACATGAATTTGAGGCTATTCGAAAGCCTACTAGCTGGTTGACATTTTCCAGGGGTTGCGATGACCTTAAGAATTTTTTAGGCCACGGCGCTTTCCATCGTTGCTGAATTTCATGGAGATCTGAAGGTTTGGCTTGGGGTCGCTTTGTCAATCACGGACCTAGATACATGAATTTGAGGCTATTCGAAAGCCTACTAGCTGGTTGACATTTTCCTAGGGTTGCGATGACCTTAAGAATTTTTTAGGCCACGGCGCTTTCCACCGTTGCTGAATTTCATGGAGATCTGAAGGTTTGGCTTGGTGTCGCTTTGTCAATCACGGACCTAGATACATGAATTTGAGGCTATTCGAAAGCCTACTAGCTGGTTGACATTTTCCAGGGGTTGCGATGACCTTAAGAATTTTTTAGGCCACGGCGCTTTCCATCGTTGCTGAATTTCATGGAGATCTGAAGGTTTGGCTTGGGGTCGCTTTGTCAATCACGGACCTAGATACATGAATTTGAGGCTATTCGAAAGCCTACTAGCTGGTTGACATTTTCCAGGGGTTGCGATGACCTTAAGAATTTTTTAGGCCACGGCGCTTTCCATCGTTGCTGAATTTCATGGAGATCTGAAGGTTTGGCTTGGGGTCGCTTTGTCAATCACGGACCTAGATACATGAATTTGAGGCTATTCGAAAGCCTACTAGCTGGTTGACATGTTCCTAGGGTTGCGATGACCTTAAGAATTTTTTAGGCCACGGCGCTTTCTATCGTTGCTGAATTTCATGGAGATCTGAAGGTTTGGCTTGGTGTCGCTTTGTCAATCACGGACCTAGATACATGAATTTGAGGCTATTCGAAAGCCTACTAGCTGGTTGACATGTTCCTAGGGTTGCGATGACCTAAAGAATTTTTTAGGCCACGGCGCTTTCCATCGTTGCTGAATTTCATGGAGATCTGAAGGTTTGGCTTGGGGTCGCTTTGTCAATCACGGACCTAGATACATGAATTTGAGGCTATTTGAAAGCCTACTAGCAGGTTGACATTTTCCTAGGGTTGCGATGACCTTAAGAATTTTTTAGGCCACGGCGCTTTCCATCGTTGCTGAATTTCATGGAGATCTGAAGGTTTGGCTTGGGGTCGCTTTGTCAATCACGGACCTAGATACATGAATTTGAGGCTATTCGAAAGCCTACTAGCTGGTTGACATTTTCCTAGGGTTGCGATGACCTTAAGAATTTTTTAGGCCACGGCGCTTTCCATCGTTGCTGAATTTCATGGAGATCTGAAGGTTTGGCTTGGGGTCGCTTTGTCAATCACGGACCTATTTACATGAATTTGAGGCTATTCGAAAGCCTACTAGCTGGTTGACATTTTCCAGGGGTTGCGATAACCTTAAGAATTTTTTAGGCCACGGCGCTTTCCACCGTTGCTGAATTTCATGGAGATCTGAAGGTTTGGCTTGGGGTCGCTTTGTCAATCACGGACCTAGATACATGAATTTGAGGCTATTCGAAAGCCTACTAGCTGGTTGACATGTTCCTAGGGTTGCGATGACCTAAAGAATTTTTTAGGCCACGGCGCTTTCCATCGTTGCTGAATTTCATGGAGATTTGAAGGTTTGGCTTGGGGTCGCTTTGTCAATCACGGACCTAGATACATGAATTTGATGCTATTCGAAAGCCTACTAGCTGGTTGACATTTTCCTAGGGTTGCGATGACCTTAAGAATTTTTTAGGCCACGGCGCTTTCCATCGTTGCTGAATTTCATGGAGATCTGAAGGTTTGGCTTGGGGTCGCTTTGTCAATCACGGACCTAGATACATGAATTTGAGGCTATTCGAAAGCCTACTAGCTGGTTGACATTTTCCAAAGGTTGCGATGACCTTAAGAATTTTTTAGGCCACGGCGCTTTCCACCGTTGCTGAATTTCATGGAGATCTGAAGGTTTGGCTTGGGGTCGCTTTGTCAATCACGGACCTAGACATGAATTTGAGGCTATTCGAAAGCTTACTAGCTGGTTGACATTTTCCAAGGGTTGCGATGACCTTAAGAATTTTTTAGGCCACGGCGCTTTCCACCGTTGCTGAATTTCATGGAGATCTGAAGGTTTGGCTTGGGGTCGCTTTGTCAATCACGGACCTAGATACATGAATTTGAGGCTATTCGAAAGCCTACTATTCGAAAGCCTACTAGCTGGTTGACATTTTCCTAGGGTTGCGATGACCTTAAGAATTTTTTAGGCCACGGCGCTTTCCACCGTTGCTGAATTTCATGGAGATCTGAAGGTTTGGCTTGGGGTCGCTTTGTCAATCACGGACCTAGATACATGAATTTGAGGCTATTCGAAAGCCTACTAGCTGGTTGACATTTTCCAGGGGTTGCGATGACCTTAAGAATTTTTTAGGCCACGGCGCTTTCCATCGTTGCTGAATTTCATGGAGATCTGAAGGTTTGGCTTGGGGTCGCTTTGTCAATCACGGACCTAGATACATGAATTTGAGGCTATTCGAAAGCCTACTAGCTGGTTGACATTTTCCAAGGGTTGCGATGACCTTAAGAATTTTTTAGGCCACGGCGCTTTCCATCGTTGCTGAATTTCATGGAGATCTGAAGGTTTGGCTTGGGGTCGCTTTGTCAATCACGGACCTAGATACATGAATTTGAGGCTATTCGAAAGCCTACTAGCTGGTTGACATTTTCCAAGGGTTGCGATGACCTTAAGAATTTTTTAGGCCACGGCGCTTTCCATCGTTGCTGAATTTCATGGAGATCTGAAGGTTTGGCTTGGGGTCGCTTTGTCAATCACGGACCTAGATACATGAATTTGAGGCTATTCGAAAGCCTACTAGCTGGTTGACATTTTCCTAGGGTTGCGATGACCTTAAGAATTTTTTAGGCCACGGCGCTTTCCACCGTTGCTGAATTTCATGGAGATCTGAAGGTTTGGCTTGGGGTCGCTTTGTCAATCACGGACCTAGATACATGAATTTGAGGCTATTCGAAAGCCTACTAGCTGGTTGACATGTTCCTAGGGTTGCGATGACTTTAAGAATTTTTTAGGCCACGGCGCTTTCCATCGTTGCTGAATTTCATGGAGATCTGATGGTTTGGCCCGGGGTCGCTTTGTCAATCACGGACCTAGATACATGAATTTGAGGCTATTCGAAAGCCTACTAGCTGGTTGACATTTTCCAGGGGTTGCGATGACCTTAAGAATTTTTTAGGCCACGGCGCTTTCCATCGTTGCTGAATTTCATGGAGATCTGAAGGTTTGGCTTGGGGTCGCTTTGTCAATCACGGACCTAGATACATGAATTTGAGGCTATTCGAAAGCCTACTAGCTGGTTGACATGTTCCTAGGGTTGCGATGACCTTAAGAATTTTTTAGGCCACGGCGCTTTCTATCGTTGCTGAATTTCATGGAGATCTGAAGGTTTGGCTTGGGGTCGCTTTGTCAATCACGGACCTAGATACATGAATTTGAGGCTATTCGAAAGCCTACTAGCTGGTTGACATGTTCCTAGGGTTGCGATGACCTTAAGAATTTTTTAGGCCACGGCGCTTTCCATCGTTGCTGAATTTCATGGAGATCTGAAGGTTTGGCTTGGGGTCGCTTTGTCAATCACGGACCTAGATACATGAATTTGAGGCTATTCGAAAGCCTACTAGCTGGTTGACATTTTCCAAGGGTTGCGATGACCTTAAGAATTTTTTAGGCCACGGCGCTTTCCACCGTTGCTGAATTTCATGGAGATCTGAAGGTTTGGCTTGGGGTCGCTTTGTCAATCACGGACCTAGACATGAATTTGAGGCTATTCGAAAGCCTACTAGCTGGTTGACATTTTCCTAGGGTTGCGATGACCTTAAGAATTTTTTAGGCCACGGCGCTTTCCATCGTTGCTGAATTTCATGGAGATCTGAAGGTTTGGCTTGGGGTCGCTTTGTCAATCACGGACCTAGATACATGAATTTGAGGCTATTTGAAAGCCTACTAGCTGGTTGACATTTTCCTAGGGTTGCGATGACCTTAAGAATTTTTTAGGCCACGGCGCTTTCCATCGTTGCTGAATTTCATGGAGATCTGAAGGTTTGGCTTGGGGTCGCTTTGTCAATCACGGACCTAGATACATGAATTTGAGGCTATTCGAAAGCCTACTAGCTGGTTGACATTTTCCTAGGGTTGCGATGACCTTAAGAATTTTTTAGGCCACGGCGCTTTCCATCGGTGCTGAATTTCATGGAGATCTGAAGGTTTGGCTTGGGGTCGCTTTGTCAATCACGGACCTAGATACATGAATTTGAGGCTATTCGAAAGCCTACTAGCTGGTTGACATTTTCCTAGGGTTGCGATGACCTTAAGAATTTTTTAGGCCACGGCGATTTCCATCGTTGCTGAATTTCATGGAGATCTGAAGGTTTGGCTTGGGGTCGCTTTGTCAATCACGGACCTAGATACATGAATTTGAGGCTATTCGAAAGCCTACTAGCTGGTTGACATGTTCCTAGGGTTGCGATGACCTTAAGAATTTTTTAGGCCACGGCGCTTTCCATCGTTGCTGAATTTCATGGAGATCTGAAGGTTTGGCTTGGGGTCGCTTTGTCAATCACGGACCTAGATACATGAATTTGAGGCTATTCGAAAGCCTACTAGCTGGTTGACATTTTCCTAGGGTTGCGATGACCTTAAGTATTTTTTAGGCCACGGCGCTTTCCACCTTTGCTGAATTTCATGGAGATCTGAAGGTTTGGCTTGGGGTCGCTTTGTCAATCACGGACCTAGATACATGAATTTGAGGCTATTCGAAAGCCTACTAGCTGGTTGACATTTTCCAGGGGTTGCGATGACCTTAAGAATTTTTTAGGCCACGGCGCTTTCCATCGTTGCTGAATTTCATGGAGATCTGAAGGTTTGGCTTGGGGTCGCTTTGTCAATCACGGACCTAGATACATGAATTTGAGGCTATTCGAAAGCCTACTAGCTGGTTGACATTTTCCTAGGGTTGCGATGACCTTAAGAATTTCTTAGGCCACGGCGCTTTCCATCGTTGCTGAATTTCATGGAGATCTGAAGGTTTGGCTTGGGGTCGCTTTGTCAATCACGGACCTAGATACATGAATTTGAGGCTATTCGAAAGCCTACTAGCTGGTTGACATTTTCCTAGGGTTGCGATGACCTTAAGAATTTTTTAGGCCACGGCGCTTTCCATCGTTGCTGAATTTCATGGAGATCTTTCCTAGGGTTGCGATGACCTTAAGAATTTTTTAGGCCACGGCGCTTTCCACCGTTGCTGAATTTCATGGAGATCTGAAGGTTTGGCTTGGGGTCGCTTTGTCAATCACGGACCTAGATACATGAATTTGAGGCTATTCGAAAGCCTACTAGCTGGTTGACATTTTCCAGGGGTTGCGATGACCTTAAGAATTTTTTAGGCCACGGCGCTTTCCATCGTTGCTGAATTTCATGGAGATCTGAAGGTTTGGCTTGGGGTCGCTTTGTCAATCACGGACCTAGATACATGAATTTGAGGCTATTCGAAAGCCTACTAGCTGGTTGACATTTTCCTAGGGTTGCGATGACCTTAAGAATTTTTTAGGCCACGGCGCTTTCCACCGTTGCTGAATTTCATGGAGATCTGAAGGTTTGGCTTGGGGTCGCTTTGTCAATCACGGACCTAGATACATGAATTTGAGGCTATTCGAAAGCCTACAGGCTGGTTGACATGTTCCTAGGGTTGCGATGACCTTAAGAATTTTTTAGGCCACGGCGCTTTCCATCGTTGCTGAATTTCATGGAGATCTGAAGGTTTGGCCCGGGGTCGCTTTGTCAATCACGGACCTAGATACATGAATTTGAGGCTATTCGAAAGCCTACTAGCTGGTTGACATGTTCCTAGGGTTGCGATGACCTTAAGAATTTTTTAGGCCACGGCGCTTTCCACCGTTGCTGAATTTCATGGAGATCTGAAGGTTTGGCTTGGGGTCGCTTTGTCAATCACGGACCTAGATACATGAATTTGAGGCTATTCGAAAGCCTACTAGCTGGTTGACATTTTCCAGGGGTTGCGATGACCTTAAGAATTTTTTAGGCCACGGCGCTTTCCATCGTTGCTGAATTTCATGGAGATCTGAAGGTTTGGCTTGGGGTCGCTTTGTCAATCACGGACCTAGATACATGAATTTGAGGCTATTCGAAAGCCTACTAGCTGGTTGACATTTTCCTAGGGTTGCGATGACCTTAAGAATTTTTTAGGCCACGGCGCTTTCCACCGTTGCTGAATTTCATGGAGATCTGAAGGTTTGGCTTGGGGTCGCTTTGTCAATCACGGACCTAGATACATGAATTTGAGGCTATTCGAAAGCCTACTAGCTGGTTGACATGTTCCTAGGGTTGCGATGACCTTAAGAATTTTTTAGGCCACGGCGCTTTCCATCGTTGCTGAATTTCATGGAGATCTGAAGGTTTGGCTTGGGGTCGCTTTGTCAATCACGGACCTAGATACATGAATTTGAGGCTATTCGAAAGCCTACTAGCTGGTTGACATTTTCCTAGGGTTGCGATGACCTTAAGAATTTTTTAGGCCACGGCGCTTTCCATCGTTGCTGAATTTCATGGAGATCTGAAGGTTTGGCTTGGGGTCGCTTTGTCAATCACGGACCTAGATACATGAATTTGAGGCTATTCGAAAGCCTACTAGCTGGTTGACATTTTCCTAGGGTTGCGATGACCTTACGAATTTTTTAGGCCACGGCGCTTTCCACCGTTGCTGAATTTCATGGAGATCTGAAGGTTTGGCTTGGGGTCGCTTTGTCAATCACGGACCTAGATACATGAATTTGAGGCTATTCGAAAGCCTACTAGCTGGTTGACATTTTCCAGGGGTTGCGATGACCTTAAGAATTTTTTAGGCCACGGCGCTTTCCATCGTTGCTGAATTTCATGGAGATCTGAAGGTTTGGCTTGGGGTCGCTTTGTCAATCACGGACCTAGATACATGAATTTGAGGCTATTCGAAAGCCTACTAGCTGGTTGACATTTTCCAGGGGTTGCGATGACCTTAAGAATTTTTTAGGCCACGGCGCTTTCCATCGTTGCTGAATTTCATGGAGATCTGAAGGTTTGGCTTGGGGTCGCTTTGTCAATCACGGACCTAGATACATGAATTTGAGGCTATTCGAAAGCCTACTAGCTGGTTGACATTTTCCTAGGGTTGCGATGACCTTACGAATTTTTTAGGCCACGGCGCTTTCCACCGTTGCTGAATTTCATGGAGATCTGAAGGTTTGGCTTGGGGTCGCTTTGTCAATCACGGACCTAGATACATGAATTTGAGGCTATTCGAAAGCCTACTAGCTGGTTGACATTTTCCAGGGGTTGCGATGACCTTAAGAATTTTTTAGGCCACGGCGCTTTCCATCGTTGCTGAATTTCATGGAGATCTGAAGGTTTGGCTTGGGGTCGCTTTGTCAATCACGGACCTAGATACATGAATTTGAGGCTATTCGAAAGCCTACTAGCTGGTTGACATGTTCCTAGGGTTGCGATGACCTTAAGAATTTTTTAGGCCACGGCGCTTTCCATCGTTGCTGAATTTCATGGAGATCTGAAGGTTTGGCTTGGGGTCGCTTTGTCAATCACGGACCTAGATACATGAATTTGAGGCTATTCGAAAGCCTACTAGCTGGTTGACATTTTCCTAGGGTTGCGATGACCTTACGAATTTTTTAGGCCACGGCGCTTTCCACCGTTGCTGAATTTCATGGAGATCTGAAGGTTTGGCTTGGGGTCGCTTTGTCAATCACGGACCTAGATACATGAATTTGAGGCTATTCGAAAGCCTACTAGCTGGTTGACATTTTCCAGGGGTTGCGATGACCTTAAGAATTTTTTAGGCCACGGCGCTTTCCATCGTTGCTGAATTTCATGGAGATCTGAAGGTTTGGCTTGGGGTCGCTTTGTCAATCACGGACCTAGATACATGAATTTGAGGCTATTCGAAAGCCTACTAGCTGGTTGACATGTTCCTAGGGTTGCGATGACCTTAAGAATTTTTTAGGCCACGGCGCTTTCCATCGTTGCTGAATTTCATGGAGATCTGAAGGTTTGGCTTGGGGTCGCTTTGTCAATCACGGACCTAGATACATGAATTTGAGGCTATTCGAAAGCCTACTAGCTGGTTGACATTTTCCTAGGGTTGCGATGACCTTACGAATTTTTTAGGCCACGGCGCTTTCCACCGTTGCTGAATTTCATGGAGATCTGAAGGTTTGGCTTGGGGTCGCTTTGTCAATCACGGACCTAGATACATGAATTTGAGGCTATTCGAAAGCCTACTAGCTGGTTGACATTTTCCAGGGGTTGCGATGACCTTAAGAATTTTTTAGGCCACGGCGCTTTCCATCGTTGCTGAATTTCATGGAGATCTGAAGGTTTGGCTTGGGGTCGCTTTGTCAATCACGGACCTAGATACATGAATTTGAGGCTATTCGAAAGCCTACTAGCTGGTTGACATTTTCCTAGGGTTGCGATGACCTTAAGAATTTTTTAGGCCACGGCGCTTTCCATCGTTGCTGAATTTCATGGAGATCTGAAGGTTTGGCTTGGGGTCGCTTTGTCAATCACGGACCTAGATACATGAATTTGAGGCTATTCGAAAGCCTACTAGCTGGTTGACATTTTCCTAGGGTTGCGATGACCTTAAGAATTTTTTAGGCCACGGCGCTTTCCATCGTTGCTGAATTTCATGGAGATCTGAAGGTTTGGCTTGGGGTCGCTTTGTCAATCACGGACCTAGATACATGAATTTGAGGCTATTCGAAAGCCTACTAGCTGGTTGACATGTTCCTAGGGTTGCGATGACCTTAAGAATTTTTTAGGCCACGGCGCTTTCCATCGTTGCTGAATTTCATGGAGATCTGAAGGTTTGGCTTGGGGTCGCTTTGTCAATCACGGACCTAGATACATGAATTTGAGGCTATTCGAAAGCCTACTAGCTGGTTGACATTTTCCTAGGGTTGCGATGACCTTAAGAATTTTTTAGGCCACGGCGCTTTCCATCGTTGCTGAATTTCATGGAGATCTGAAGGTTTGGCTTGGGGTCGCTTTGTCAATCACGGACCTAGATACATGAATTTGAGGCTATTCGAAAGCCTACTAGCTGGTTGACATTTTCCTAGGGTTGCGATGACCTTAAGAATTTTTTAGGCCACGGCGCTTTCCATCGTTGCTGAATTTCATGGAGATCTGAAGGTTTGGCTTGGGGTCGCTTTGTCAATCACGGACCTAGATACATGAATTTGAGGCTATTCGAAAGCCTACTAGCTGGTTGACATTTTCCAGGGGTTGCGATGACCTTAAGAATTTTTTAGGCCACGGCGCTTTCCATCGTTGCTGAATTTCATGGAGATCTGAAGGTTTGGCTTGGGGTCGCTTTGTCAATCACGGACCTAGATACATGAATTTGAGGCTATTCGAAAGCCTACTAGCTGGTTGACATGTTCCTAGGGTTGCGATGACCTTAAGAATTTTTTAGGCCACGGCGCTTTCCATCGTTGCTGAATTTCATGGAGATCTGAAGGTTTGGCTTGGGGTCGCTTTGTCAATCACGGACCTAGATACATGAATTTGAGGCTATTCGAAAGCCTACTAGCTGGTTGACATTTTCCTAGGGTTGCGATGACCTTAAGAATTTTTTAGGCCACGGCGCTTTCCATCGTTGCAGAATTTCATGGAGATCTGAAGGTTTGGCTTGGGGTCGCTTTGTCAATCACGGACCTAGATACATGAATTTGAGGCTATTCGAAAGCCTACTAGCTGGTTGACATTTTCCTAGGGTTGCGATGACCTTAAGAATTTTTTAGGCCACGGCGCTTTCCATCGTTGCTGAATTTCATGGAGATCTGAAGGTTTGGCTTGGGGTCGCTTTGTCAATCACGGACCTAGATACATGAATTTGAGGCTATTCGAAAGCCTACTAGCTGGTTGACATTTTCCTAGGGTTGCGATGACCTTAAGAATTTTTTAGGCCACGGCGCTTTCCATCGTTGCTGAATTTCATGGAGATCTGAAGGTTTGGCTGGGGGTCGCTTTGTCAATCACAGACCTAGATACATGAATTTGAGGCTATTCGGAAGCCTACTAGCTGGTTGACATTTTCCAAGGGTTGCGATGACCTTAAGAATTTTTTAGGCCACGGCGCTTTCCATCGTTGCTGAATTTCATGGAGATCTGAAGGTTTGGCTTGGGGTCGCTTTGTCAATCACGGACCTAGATACATGAATTTGAGGCTATTCGAAAGCCTACTAGCTGGTTGACATTTTCCAAGGGTTGCGATGACCTTAAGAATTTTTTAGGCCACGGCGCTTTCCATCGTTGCAGAATTTCATGGAGATCTGAAGGTTTGGCTTGGGGTCGCTTTGTCAATCACGGACCTAGATACATGAATTTGAGGCTATTCGAAAGCCTACTAGCTGGTTGACATTTTCCAAGGGTTGCGATGACCTTAAGAATTTTTTAGGCCACGGCGCTTTCCATCGTTGCTGAATTTCATGGAGATCTGAAGGTTTGGCTTGGGGTCGCTTTGTCAATCACGGACCTAGATACATGAATTTGAGGCTATTCGAAAGCCTACTAGCTGGTTGACATTTTCCTAGGGTTGCGATGACCTTAAGAATTTTTTAGGCCACGGCGCTTTCCATCGTTGCTGAATTTCATGGAGATCTGAAGGTTTGGCTTGGGGTCGCTTTGTCAATCACGGACCTAGATACATGAATTTGAGGCTATTCAAAAGCCTACTAGCTGGTTGACATTTTCCAGGGGTTGCGATGACCTTAAGAATTTTTTAGGCCACGGCGCTTTCCATCGTTGCTGAATTTCATGGAGATCTGAAGGTTTGGCTTGGGGTCGCTTTGTCAATCACGGACCTAGATACATGAATTTGAGGCTATTCGAAAGCCTACTAGCTGGTTGACATGTTCCTAGGGTTGCGATGACCTTAAGAATTTTTTAGGCCACGGCGCTTTCCATCGTTGCTGAATTTCATGGAGATCTGAAGGTTTGGCTTGGGGTCGCTTTGTCAATCACGGACCTAGATACATGAATTTGAGGCTATTCGAAAGCCTACTAGCTGGTTGACATTTTCCTAGGGTTGCGATGACCTTAAGAATTTTTTAGGCCACGGCGCTTTCCATCGTTGCTGAATTTCATGGAGATCTGAAGGTTTGGCTTGGGGTCGCTTTGTCAATCACGGACCTAGATACATGAATTTGAGGCTATTCGAAAGCCTACTAGCTGGTTGACATTTTCCTAGGGTTGCGATGACCTTAAGAATTTTTTAGGCCACGGCGCTTTCCATCGTTGCTGAATTTCATGGAGATCTGAAGGTTTGGCTTGGGGTCGCTTTGTCAATCACGGACCTAGATACATGAATTTGAGGCTATTCGAAAGCCTACTAGCTGGTTGACATTTTCCTAGGGTTGCGATGACCTTAAGAATTTTTTAGGCCACGGCGCTTTCCATCGTTGCTGAATTTCATGGAGATCTGAAGGTTTGGCTTGGGGTCGCTTTGTCAATCACAGACCTAGATACATGAATTTGAGGCTATTCGGAAGCCTACTAGCTGGTTGACATTTTCCAAGGGTTGCGATGACCTTAAGAATTTTTTAGGCCACGGCGCTTTCCATCGTTGCTGAATTTCATGGAGATCTGAAGGTTTGGCTTGGGGTCGCTTTGTCAATCACGGACCTAGATACATGAATTTGAGGCTATTCGAAAGCCTACTAGCTGGTTGACATTTTCCAAGGGTTGCGATGACCTTAAGAATTTTTTAGGCCACGGCGCTTTCCATCGTTGCAGAATTTCATGGAGATCTGAAGGTTTGGCTTGGGGTCGCTTTGTCAATCACGGACCTAGATACATGAATTTGAGGCTATTTGGAAGCCTACTAGCTGGTTGACATTTTCCAAGGGTTGCGATGACCTTAAGAATTTTTTAGGCCACGGCGCTTTCCATCGTTGCTGAATTTCATGGAGATCTGAAGGTTTGGCTTGGGGTCGCTTTGTCAATCACAGACCTAGATACATGAATTTGAGGCTATTCGGAAGCCTACTAGCTGGTTGACATTTTCCAAGGGTTGCGATGACCTTAAGAATTTTTTAGGCCACGGCGCTTTCCATCGTTGCTGAATTTCATGGAGATCTGAAGGTTTGGCTTGGGGTCGCTTTGTCAATCACGGACCTAGATACATGAATTTGAGGCTATTCGAAAGCCTACTAGCTGGTTGACATTTTCCAGGGGTTGCGATGACCTTAAGAATTTTTTAGGCCACGGCGCTTTCCATCGTTGCTGAATTTCATGGAGATCTGAAGGTTTGGCTTGGGGTCGCTTTGTCAATCACGGACCTAGATACATGAATTTGAGGCTATTCGAAAGCCTACTAGCTGGTTGACATTTTCCTAGGGTTGCGATGACCTTAAGAATTTTTTAGGCCACGGCGCTTTCCATCGTTGCTGAATTTCATGGAGATCTGAAGGTTTGGCTTGGGGTCGCTTTGTCAATCACAGATCTAGATACATGAATTTGAGGCTATTCGGAAGCCTACTAGCTGGTTGACATTTTCCAAGGGTTGCGATGACCTTAAGAATTTTTTAGGCCACGGCGCTTTCCATCGTTGCTGAATTTCATGGAGATCTGAAGGTTTGGCTTGGGGTCGCTTTGTCAATCACGGACCTAGATACATGAATTTGAGGCTATTCGAAAGCCTACTAGCTGGTTGACATTTTCCAAGGGTTGCGATGACCTTAAGAATTTTTTAGGCCACGGCGCTTTCCATCGTTGCTGAATTTCATGGAGATCTGAAGGTTTGGCTTGGGGTCGCTTTGTCAATCACGGACCTAGATACATGAATTTGAGGCTATTCGGAAGCCTACTAGCTGGTTGACATTTTCCAAGGGTTGCGATGACCTTAAGAATTTTTTAGGCCACGGCGCTTTCCATCGTTGCTGAATTTCATGGAGATCTGAAGGTTTGGCTTGGGGTCGCTTTGTCAATCACGGACCTAGATACATGAATTTGAGGCTATTCGAAAGCCTACTAGCTGGTTGACATTTTCCAAGGGTTGCGATGACCTTAAGAATTTTTTAGGCCACGGCGCTTTCCATCGTTGCTGAATTTCATGGAGATCTGAAGGTTTGGCTTGGGGTCGCTTTGTCAATCACGGACCTAGATACATGAATTTGAGGCTATTCGGAAGCCTACTAGCTGGTTGACATTTTCCAAGGGTTGCGATGACCTTAAGAATTTTTTAGGCTACGGCGCTTTCCATCGTTGCTGAATTTCATGGAGATCTGAAGGTTTGGCTTGGGGTCGCTTTGTCAATCACGGACCTAGATACATGAATTTGAGGCTATTCGAAAGCCTACTAGCTGGTTGACATTTTCCTAGGGTTGCGATGACCTTAAGAATTTTTTAGGCCACGGCGCTTTCCATCGTTGCTGAATTTCATAGAGATCTGAAGGTTTGGCTTGGGGTCGCTTTGTCAATCACGGACCTAGATACATGAATTTGAGGCTATTCGAAAGCCTACTAGCTGGTTGACATTTTCCAAGGGTTGCGATGACCTTAAGAATTTTTTAGGCCACGGCGCTTTCCATCGTTGCTGAATTTCATGGAGATCTGAAGGTTTGGCTTGGGGTCGCTTTGTCAATCACGGACCTAGATACATGAATTTGAGGCTATTCGGAAGCCTACTAGCTGGTTGACATTTTCCAAGGGTTGCGATGACCTTAAGAATTTTTTAGGCCACGGCGCTTTCCATCGTTGCTGAATTTCATGGAGATCTGAAGGTTTGGCTTGGGGTCGCTTTGTCAATCACGGACCTAGATACATGAATTTGAGGCTATTCGGAAGCCTACTAGCTGGTTGACATTTTCCAAGGGTTGCGATGACCTTAAGAATTTTTAAGGCCACGGCGCTTTCCATCGTTGCTGAATTTCATGGAGATCTGAAGGTTTGGCTTGGGGTCGCTTTGTCAATCACGGACCTAGATACATGAATTTGAGGCTATTCGAAAGCCTACTTGCTGGTTGACATTTTCCAAGGGTTGCGATGACCTTAAGAATTTTTTAGGCCACGGCGCTTTCCATCGTTGCTGAATTTCATGGAGATCTGAAGGTTTGGCTTGGGGTCGCTTTGTCAATCACGGACCTAGATACATGAATTTGAGGCTATTCGGAAGCCTACTAGCTGGTTGACATTTTCCAAGGGTTGCGATGACCTTAAGAATTTTTTAGGCCACGGCGCTTTCCATCGTTGCTGAATTTCATGGAGATCTGAAGGTTTGGCTTGGGGTCGCTTTGTCAATCACGGACCTAGATACATGAATTTGAGGCTATTCGAAAGCCTACTAGCTGGTTGACATTTTCCAAGGGTTGCGATGACCTTAAGAATTTTTTAGGCCACGGCGCTTTCCATCGTTGCTGAATTTCATGGAGATCTGAAGGTTTGGCTTGGGGTCGCTTTGTCAATCACGGACCTAGATACATGAATTTGAGGCTATTCGAAAGCCTACTAGCTGGTTGACATTTTCCAAGGGTTGCGATGACCTTAAGAATTTTTTAGGCCACGGCGCTTTCCATCGTTGCTGAATTTCATGGAGATCTGAAGGTTTGGCTTGGGGTCGCTTTGTCAATCACGGACCTAGATACATGAATTTGAGGCTATTCGAAAGCCTACTAGCTGGTTGACATTTTCCAAGGGTTGCGATGACCTTAAGAATTTTTTAGGCCACGGCGCTTTCCATCGTTGCTGAATTTCATGGAGATCTGAAGGTTTGGCTTGGGGTCGCTTTGTCAATCACGGACCTAGATACATGAATTTGAGGCTATTCGGAAGCCTACTAGCTGGTTGACATTTTCCAAGGGTTGCGATGACCTTAAGAATTTTTTAGGCCACGGCGCTTTCCATCGTTGCTGAATTTCATGGAGATCTGAAGGTTTGGCTTGGGGTCGCTTTGTCAATCACGGACCTAGATACATGAATTTGAGGCTATTCGGAAGCCTACTAGCTGGTTGACATTTTCCAAGGGTTGCGATGACCTTAAGAATTTTTTAGGCCACGGCGCTTTCCATCGTTGCTGAATTTCATGGAGATCTGAAGGTTTGGCTTGGGGTCGCTTTGTCAATCACGGACCTAGATACATGAATTTGAGGCTATTCGAAAGCCTACTAGCTGGTTGACATTTTCCTAGGGTTGCGATGACCTTAAGAATTTTTTAGGCCACGGCGCTTTCCATCGTTGCTGAATTTCATGGAGATCTGAAGGTTTGGCTTGGGGTCGCTTTGTCAATCACGGACCTAGATACATGAATTTGAGGCTATTCGAAAGCCTACTAGCTGGTTGACATTTTCCAAGGGTTGCGATGACCTTAAGAATTTTTTAGGCCACGGCGCTTTCCATCGTTGCTGAATTTCATGGAGATCTGAAGGTTTGGCTTGGGGTCGCTTTGTCAATCACAGACCTAGATACATGAATTTGAGGCTATTCGAAAGCCTACTAGCTGGTTGACATTTTCCTAGGGTTGCGATGACCTTAAGAATTTTTTAGGCCACGGCGCTTTCCATCGTTGCTGAATTTCATGGAGATCTGAAGGTTTGGCTTGGGGTCGCTTTGTCAATCACGGATCTAGATACATGAATTTGAGGCTATTCGGAAACCTACTAGCTGGTTGACATTTTCCAAGGGTTGCGATGACCTTAAGAATTTTTTAGGCCACGGCGCTTTCCATCGTTGCTGAATTTCATGGAGATCTGAAGGTTTGGCTTGGGGTCGCTTTGTCAATCACGGACCTAGATACATGAATTTGAGGCTATTCGGAAGCCTACTAGCTGGTTGACATTTTCCAAGGGTTGCGATGACCTTAAGAATTTTTTAGGCCACGGCGCTTTCCATCGTTGCTGAATTTCATGGAGATCTGAAGGTTTGGCTTGGGGTCGCTTTGTCAATCACGGACCTAGATACATGAATTTGAGGCTATTCGAAAGCCTACTAGCTGGTTGACATTTTCCAAGGGTTGCGATGACCTTAAGAATTTTTTAGGCCACGGCGCTTTCCATCGTTGCTGAATTTCATGGAGATCTGAAGGTTTGGCTTGGGGTCGCTTTGTCAATCACAGACCTAGATACATGAATTTGAGGCTATTCGAAAGCCTACTAGCTGGTTGACATTTTCCTAGGGTTGCGATGACCTTAAGAATTTTTTAGGCCACGGCGCTTTCCATCGTTGCTGAATTTCATGGAGATCTGAAGGTTTGGCTTGGGGTCGCTTTGTCAATCACGGACCTAGATACATGAATTTGAGGCTATTCGGAAGCCTACTAGCTGGTTGACATTTTCCAAGGGTTGCGATGACCTTAAGAATTTTTTAGGCCACGGCGCTTTCCATCGTTGCTGAATTTCATGGAGATCTGAAGGTTTGGCTTGGGGTCGCTTTGTCAATCACGGACCTAGATACATGAATTTGAGGCTATTCGAAAGCCTACTAGCTGGTTGACATTTTCCTAGGGTTGCGATGACCTTAAGAATTTTTTAGGCCACGGCGCTTTCCATCGTTGCTGAATTTCATGGAGATCTGAAGGTTTGGCTTGGGGTCGCTTTGTCAATCACGGACCTAGATACATGAATTTGAGGCTATTCGAAAGCCTACTAGCTGGTTGACATTTTCCTAGGGTTGCGATGACCTTAAGAATTTTTTAGGCCACGGCGCTTTCCATCGTTGCTGAATTTCATGGAGATCTGAAGGTTTGGCTTGGGGTCGCTTTGTCAATCACGGACCTAGATACATGAATTTGAGGCTATTCGAAAGCCTACTAGCTGGTTGACATTTTCCTAGGGATGCGATGACCTTAAGAATTTTTTAGGCCACGGCGCTTTCCATCGTTGCTGAATTTCATGGAGATCTGAAGGTTTGGCTTGGGGTCGCTTTGTCAATCACGGACCTAGATACATGAATTTGAGGCTATTCGAAAGCCTACTAGCTGGTTGACATTTTCCTAGGGTTGCGATGACCTTAAGAATTTTTTAGGCCACGGCGCTTTCCATCGTTGCTGAATTTCATGGAGATCTGAAGGTTTGGCTTGGGGTCGCTTTGTCAATCACGGACCTAGATACATGAATTTGAGGCATTTCGAAAGCCTACTAGCTGGTTGACATTTTCCAGGGGTTGCGATGACCTTAAGAATTTTTTAGGCCACGGCGCTTTCCATCGTTGCTGAATTTCATGGAGATCTGAAGGTTTGGCTTGGGGTCGCTTTGTCAATCACGGACCTAGATACATGAATTTGAGGCTATTCGAAAGCCTACTAGCTGGTTGACATGTTCCTAGGGTTGCGATGACCTTAAGAATTTTTTAGGCCACGGCGCTTTCCACCGTTGCTGAATTTCATGGAGATCTGAAGGTTTGGCTTGGGGTCGCTTTGTCAATCACGGACTTAGATACATGAATTTGAGGCTATTCGAAAGCCTACTAGCTGGTTGACATTTTCCAGGGGTTGCGATGACCTTAAGAATTTTTTAGGCCACGGCGCTTTCCATCGTTGCTGAATTTCATGGAGATCTGAAGGTTTGGCTTGGGGTCGCTTTGTCAATCACGGACCTAGATACATGAATTTGAGGCTATTCGAAAGCCTACTAGCTGGTTGACATGTTCCAAGGGTTGCGATGACCTTAAGAATTTTTTAGGCCACGGCGCTTTCCATCGTTGCTGAATTTCATGGAGATCTGAAGGTTTGGCTTGGGGTCGCTTTGTCAATCACGGACCTAGATACATGAATTTGAGGCTATTCGAAAGCCTACTAGCTGGTTGACATTTTCCTAGGGTTGCGATGACCTTAAGAATTTCTTAGGCCACGGCGCTTTCCATCGTTGCTGAATTTCATGGAGATCTGAAGGTTTGGCTTGGGGTCGCTTTGTCAATCACGGACCTAGATACATGAATTTGAGGCTATTCGAAAGCCTACTAGCTGGTTGACATTTTCCTAGGGTTGCGATGACCTTAAGAATTGTTTAGGCCATGGCGCTTTCCATCGTTGCTGAATTTCATGGAGATCAGAAGGTTTGGCTTGGGGTCGCTTTGTCAATCACGGACCTAGATACATGAATTTGAGGCTATTCGAAAGCCTACTAGCTGGTTGACATTTTCCAAGGGTTGCGATGACCTTAAGAATTTTTTAGGCCACGGCGCTTAAGGTCATCGCAACCCTAGGAACATTTCAACCAGCTAGTAGGCTTTCGAATAGCCTCAAATTCATGTATCTAGGTCCGTGATTGACAAAGCGACCCCAAGCCAAACCTTCTGATCTCCATGAAATTCAGCAACGATGGAAAGCGCCATGGCCTAAAAAATTCTTAAGGTCATCGCAACCCTAGGAAAATGTCAACCAGCTAGTAGGCTTTCGAATAGCCTCAAATTCATGTATCTAGGTCCGTGATTGACAAAGCGACCCCAAGCCAAACCTTCAGATCTCCATGAAATTCAGCAACGATGGAAAGCGCCGTGGCCTAAAAAATTCTTAAGGTCATCGCAACCCTAGGAAAATGTCAACCAGCTAGTAGGCTTTCGAATAGCCTCAAATTCATGTATCTAGGTCCGTGATTGACAAAGCGACCCCAAGCCAAACCTTCAGATCTCCATGAAATTCAGCAACGATGGAAAGCGCCGTGGCCTAAAAAATTCTTAAGGTCATCGCAACCCTAGGAAAATGTCAACCAGCTAGTAGGCTTTCGAATAGCCTCAAATTCATGTATCTAGGTCCGTGATTGACAAAGCGACCCCAAGCCAAACCTTCAGATCTCCATGAAATTCAGCAACGATGGAAAGCGCCGTGGCCTAAGAAATTCTTAAGGTCATCGCAACCCTAGGAAAATGTCAACCAGCTAGTAGGCTTTCGAATAGCCTCAAATTCATGTATCTAGGTCCGTGATTGACAAAGCGACCCCAAGCCAAACCTTCAGATCTCTATGAAATTCAGCAACGATGGAAAGCGCCGTGGCCTAAAAAATTCTTAAGGTCATCGCAACCCTAGGAAAATGTCAACCAGCTAGTAGGCTTTCGAATAGTAGGCTTTCGAATAGCCTCAAATTCATGTATCTAGGTCCGTGATTGACAAAGCGACCCCAAGCCAAACCTTCAGATCTCCATGAAATTCAGCAACGGTGGAAAGCGCCGTGGCCTAAAAAATTCTTAAGGTCATCGCAACCCTAGGAAAATGTCAACCAGCTAGTAGGCTTTCGAATAGCCTCAAATTCATGTATCTAGGTCCGTGATTGACAAAGCGACCCCAAGCCAAACCTTCAGATCTCCATGAAATTCAGCAACGATGGAAAGCGCCGTGGCCTAAAAAATTCTTAAGGTCATCGCAACCCTAGGAAAATGTCAACCAGCTAGTAGGCTTTCGAATAGCCTCAAATTCATGTATCTAGGTCCGTGATTGACAAAGCGACCCCAAGCCAAACCTTCAGATCTCCATGAAATTCAGCAACGATGGAAAGCGCCGTGGCCTAAAAAATTCTTAAGGTCATCGCAACCCTAGGAACATGTCAACCAGCTAGTAGGCTTTCGAATAGCCTCAAATTCATGTATCTAGGTCCGTGATTGACAAAGCGACCCCAAGCCAAACCTTCAGATCTCCATGAAATTCAGCAACGGTGGAAAGCGCCGTGGCCTAAAAAATTCTTAAGGTCATCGCAACCCTAGGAAAATGTCAACCAGCTAGTAGGCTTTCGAATAGCCTCAAATTCATGTATCTAGGTCCGTGATTGACAAAGCGACCCCAAGCCAAACCTTCAGATCTCCATGAAATTCAGCAACGGTGGAAAGCGCCGTGGCCTAAAAAATTCTTAAGGTCATCGCAACCCTAGGAAAATGTCAACCAGCTAGTAGGCTTTCGAATAGCCTCAAATTCATGTATCTAGGTCCGTGATTGACAAAGCGACCCCAAGCCAAACCTTCAGATCTCCATGAAATTCAGCAACGATGGAAAGCGCCGTGGCCTAAAAAATTCTTAAGGTCATCGCAACCCTAGGAAAATGTCAACCAGCTAGTAGGCTTTCGAATAGTAGGCTTTCGAATAGCCTCAAATTCATGTATCTAGGTCCGTGATTGACAAAGCGACCCCAAGCCAAACCTTCAGATCTCCATGAAATTCAGCAACGGTGGAAAGCGCCGTGGCCTAAAAAATTCTTAAGGTCATCGCAACCCTAGGAAAATGTCAACCAGCTAGTAGGCTTTCGAATAGCCTCAAATTCATGTATCTAGGTCCGTGATTGACAAAGCGACCCCAAGCCAAACCTTCAGATCTCCATGAAATTCAGCAACGGTGGAAAGCGCCGTGGCCTAAAAAATTCTTAAGGTCATCGCAACCCTAGGAAAATGTCAACCAGCTAGTAGGCTTTCGAATAGCCTCAAATTCATGTATCTAGGTCCGTGATTGACAAAGCGACCCCAAGCCAAACCTTCAGATCTCCATGAAATTCAGCAACGGTGGAAAGCGCCGTGGCCTAAAAAATTCTTAAGGTCATCGCAACCCTAGGAACATGTCAACCAGCTAGTAGGCTTTCGAATAGCCTCAAATTCATGTATCTAGGTCCGTGATTGACAAAGCGACCCCAAGCCAAACCTTCAGATCTCCATGAAATTCAGCAACGGTGGAAAGCGCCGTGGCCTAAAAAATTCTTAAGGTCATCGCGACCCTAGGAACATGTCAACCAGCTAGTAGGCTTTCGAATAGCCTCAAATTCATGTATCTAGGTCCGTGATTGACAAAGCGACCCCAAGCCAAACCTTCAGATCTCCATGAAATTCAGCAACGATGGAAAGCGCCGTGGCCTAAAAAATTCTTAAGGTCATCGCAACCCCTGGAAAATGTCAACCAGCTAGTAGGCTTTCGAATAGCCTCAAATTCATGTATCTAGGTCCGTGATTGACAAAGCGACCCCAAGCCAAACCTTCAGATCTCCATGAAATTCAGCAACGGTGGAAAGCGCCGTGGCCTAAAAAATTCTTAAGGTCATCGCAACCCTAGGAAAATGTCAACCAGCTAGTAGGCTTTCGAATAGCCTCAAATTCATGTATCTAGGTCCGTGATTGACAAAGCGACCCCAAGCCAAACCTTCAGATCTCCATGAAATTCAGCAACGATGGAAAGCGCCGTGGCCTAAAAAATTCTTAAGGTCATCGCAACCCCTGGAAAATGTCAACCAGCTAGTAGGCTTTCGAATAGCCTCAAATTCATGTATCTAGGTCCGTGATTGACAAAGCGAACCCAAGCCAAACCTTCAGATCTCCATGAAATTCAGCAACGATGGAAAGCGCCGTGGCCTAAAAAATTCTTAAGGTCATCGCAACCCTAGGAACATGTCAACCAGCTAGTAGGCTTTCGAATAGCCTCAAATTCATGTATATAGGTCCGTGATTGACAAAGCGACCCCAAGCCAAACCTTCAGATCTCCATGAAATTCAGCAACGATGGAAAGCGCCGTGGCCTAAAAAATTCTTAAGGTCATCGCAACCCTAGGAAAATGTCAACCAGCTAGTAGGCTTTCGAATAGTAGGCTTTCGAATAGCCTCAAATTCATGTATCTAGGTCCGTGATTGACAAAGCGACCCCAAGCCAAACCTTCAGATCTCCATGAAATTCAGCAACGGTGGAAAGCGCCGTGGCCTAAAAAATTCTTAAGGTCATCGCAACCCTAGGAAAATGTCAACCAGCTAGTAGGCTTTCGAATAGCCTCAAATTCATGTATCTAGGTCCGTGATTGACAAAGCGACCCCAAGCCAAACCTTCAGATCTCCATGAAATTCAGCAACGGTGGAAAGCGCCGTGGCCTAAAAAATTCTTAAGGTCATCGCAACCCTAGGAAAATGTCAACCAGCTAGTAGGCTTTCGAATAGCCTCAAATTCATGTATCTAGGTCCGTGATTGACAAAGCGACCCCAAGCCAAACCTTCAGATCTCCATGAAATTCAGCAACGGTGGAAAGCGCCGTGGCCTAAAAAATTCTTAAGGTCATCGCAACCCTAGGAACATGTCAACCAGCTAGTAGGCTTTCGAATAGCCTCAAATTCATGTATCTAGGTCCGTGATTGACAAAGCGACCCCAAGCCAAACCTTCAGATCTCCATGAAATTCAGCAACGGTGGAAAGCGCCGTGGCCTAAAAAATTCTTAAGGTCATCGCGACCCTAGGAACATGTCAACCAGCTAGTAGGCTTTCGAATAGCCTCAAATTCATGTATCTAGGTCCGTGATTGACAAAGCGACCCCAAGCCAAACCTTCAGATCTCCATGAAATTCAGCAACGATGGAAAGCGCCGTGGCCTAAAAAATTCTTAAGGTCATCGCAACCCCTGGAAAATGTCAACCAGCTAGTAGGCTTTCGAATAGCCTCAAATTCATGTAGCTAGGTCCGTGATTGACAAAGCGACCCCAAGCCAAACCTTCAGATCTCCATGAAATTCAGCAACGGTGGAAAGCGCCGTGGCCTAAAAAATTCTTAAGGTCATCGCAACCCTAGGAAAATGTCAACCAGCTAGTAGGCTTTCGAATAGCCTCAAATTCATGTATCTAGGTCCGTGATTGACAAAGCGACCCCAAGCCAAACCTTCAGATCTCCATGAAATTCAGCAACGATGGAAAGCGCCGTGGCCTAAAAAATTCTTAAGGTCATCGCAACCCCTGGAAAATGTCAACCAGCTAGTAGGCTTTCGAATAGCCTCAAATTCATGTATCTAGGTCCGTGATTGACAAAGCGAACCCAAGCCAAACCTTCAGATCTCCATGAAATTCAGCAACGATGGAAAGCGCCGTGGCCTAAAAAATTCTTAAGGTCATCGCAACCCTAGGAACATGTCAACCAGCTAGTAGGCTTTCGAATAGCCTCAAATTCATGTATATAGGTCCGTGATTGACAAAGCGACCCCAAGCCAAACCTTCAGATCTCCATGAAATTCAGCAACGATGGAAAGCGCCGTGGCCTAAAAAATTCTTAAGGTCATCGCAACCCCTGGAAAATGTCAACCAGCTAGTAGGCTTTCGAATAGCCTCAAATTCATGTATCTAGGTCCGTGATTGACAAAGCGACCCCAAGCCAAACCTTCAGATCTCCATGAAATTCAGCAACGATGGAAAGCGCCGTGGCCTAAAAAATTCTTAAGGTCATCGCAACCCTAGGAAAATGTCAACCAGCTAGTAGGCTTTCGAATAGCCTCAAATTCATGTATCTAGGTCCGTGATTGACAAAGCGACCCCAAGCCAAACCTTCAGATCTCCATGAAATTCAGCAACGATGGAAAGCGCCGTGGCCTAAAAAATTCTTAAGGTCATCGCAACCCTAGGAACATGTCAACCAGCTAGTAGGCTTTCGAATAGCCTCAAATTCATGTATCTAGGTCCGTGATTGACAAAGCGACCCCAAGCCAAACCTTCAGATCTCCATGAAATTCAGCAACGATGGAAAGCGCCGTGGCCTAAAAAATTCTTAAGGTCATCGCAACCCTAGGAAAATGTCAACCAGCTAGTAGGCTTTCGAATAGCCTCAAATTCATGTATCTAGGTCCGTGATTGACAAAGCGACCCCAAGCCAAACCTTCAGATCTCCATGAAATTCAGCAACGATGGAAAGCGCCGTGGCCTAAAAAATTCTTAAGGTCATCGCAACCCTAGGAACATGTCAACCAGCTAGTAGGCTTTCGAATAGCCTCAAATTCATGTATCTAGGTCCGTGATTGACAAAGCGACCCCAAGCCAAACACTCAGATCTCCATGAAATTCAGCAACGATGGAAAGCGCCGTGGCCTAAAAAATTCTTAAGGTCATCGCAACCCTAGGAAAATGTCAACCAGCTAGTAGGCTTTCGAATAGCCTCAAATTCATGTATCTAGGTCCGTGATTGACAAAGCGACCCCAAGCCAAACCTTCAGATCTCCATGAAATTCAGCAACGATGGAAAGCGCCGTGGCCTAAAAAATTCTTAAGGTCATCGCAACCCTAGGAAAATGTCAACCAGCTAGTAGGCTTTCGAATAGCCTCAAATTCATGTATCTAGGTCCGTGATTGACAAAGCGACCCCAAGCCAAACCTTCAGATCTCCATGAAATTCAGCAACGATGGAAAGCGCCGTGGCCTAAAAAATTCTTAAGGTCATCGCAACCCTAGGAAAATGTCAACCAGCTAGTAGGCTTTCGAATAGCCTCAAATTCATGTATCTAGGTCCGTGATTGACAAAGCGACCCCAAGCCAAACCTTCAGATCTCCATGAAATTCAGCAACGATGGAAAGCGCCGTGGCCTAAAAAATTCTTAAGGTCATCGCAACCCTAGGAAAATGTCAACCAGCTAGTAGGCTTTCGAATAGCCTCAAATTCATGTCTAGGTCCGTGATTGACAAAGCGACCCCAAGCCAAACCTTCAGATCTCCATGAAATTCAGCAACGGTGGAAAGCGCCGTGGCCTAAAAAATTCTTAAGGTCATCGCAACCCTTGGAAAATGTCAACCAGCTAGTAGGCTTTCGAATAGCCTCAAATTCATGTATCTAGGTCCGTGATTGACAAAGCGACCCCAAGCCAAACCTTCAGATCTCCATGAAATTCAGCAACGATGGAAAGCGCCGTGGCCTAAAAAATTCTTAAGGTCATCGCAACCCCTGGAAAATGTCAACCAGCTAGTAGGCTTTCGAATAGCCTCAAATTCATGTATCTAGGTCCGTGATTGACAAAGCGACCCCAAGCCAAACCTTCAGATCTCCATGAAATTCAGCAACGATGGAAAGCGCCGTGGCCTAAAAACTTCTTAAGGTCATCGCAACCCTTGGAAAATGTCAACCAGCTAGTAGGCTTTCGAATAGCCACAAATTCATGTATCTAGGTCCGTGATTGACAAAGTATCTAGGTCCGTGATTGACAAAGCGACCGCAAGCCAAACCTTCAGATCTCCATGAAATTCAGCAACGGTGGAAAGCGCCGTGGCCTAAAAAATTCTTAAGGTCATCGCAACCCTAGGAAAATGTCAACCAGCTAGTAGGCTTTCGAATAGCCTCAAATTCATGTATCTAGGTCCGTGATTGACAAAGCGACCCCAAGCCAAACCTTCAGATCTCCATGAAATTCAGCAACGATGGAAAGCGCCGTGGCCTAAAAAATTCTTTAGGTCATCGCAACCCTAGGAACATGTCAACCAGCTAGTAGGCTTTCGAATAGCCTCAAATTCATGTATCTAGGTCCGTGATTGACAAAGCGACCCCAAGCCAAACCTTCAGATCTCCATGAAATTCAGCAACGGTGGAAAGCGCCGTGGCCTAAAAAATTCTTAAGGTCATCGCAACCCTAGGAAAATGTCAACCAGCTAGTAGGCTTTCGAATAGCCTCAAATTCATGTATCTAGGTCCGTGATTGACAAAGCGACCCCAAGCCAAACCTTCAGATCTCCATGAAATTCAGCAACGGTGGAAAGCGCCGTGGCCTAAAAAATTCTTAAGGTCATCGCAACCCTAGGAAAATGTCAACCAGCTAGTAGGCTTTCGAATAGCCTCAAATTCATGTATCTAGGTCCGTGATTGACAAAGCGACCCCAAGCCAAACCTTCAGATCTCCATGAAATTCAGCAACGGTGGAAAGCGCCGTGGCCTAAAAAATTCTTAAGGTCATCGCAACCCTAGGAAAATGTCAACCAGCTAGTAGGCTTTCGAATAGCCTCAAATTCATGTATCTAGGTCCGTGATTGACAAAGCGACCCCAAGCCAAACCTTCAGATCTCCATGAAATTCAGCAACGATGGAAAGCGCCGTGGCCTAAAAAATTCTTAAGGTCATCGCAACCCTAGGAACATGTCAACCAGCTAGTAGGCTTTCGAATAGCCTCAAATTCATGTATCTAGGTCCGTGATTGACAAAGCGACCCCAAGCCAAACCTTCAGATCTCCATGAAATTCAGCAACGGTGGAAAGCGCCGTGGCCTAAAAAATTCTTAAGGTCATCGCAACCCTAGGAAAATGTCAACCAGCTAGTAGGCTTTCGAATTGCCTCAAATTCATGTATCTAGGTCCGTGATTGACAAAGCGACCCCAAGCCAAACCTTCAGATCTCCATGAAATTCAGCAACGATGGAAAGCGCCGTGGCCTAAAAAATTCTTAAGGTCATCGCAACCCTAGGAACATGTCAACCAGCTAGTAGGCTTTCGAATAGCCTCAAATTCATGTATCTAGGTCCGTGATTGACAAAGCGACCCCAAGCCAAACCTTCAGATCTCCATGAAATTCAGCAACGGTGGAAAGCGCCGTGGCCTAAAAAATTCTTAAGGTCATCGCAACCCTTGGAACATGTCAACCAGCTAGTAGGCTTTCGAATAGCCTTAAATTCATGTATCTAGGTCCGTGATTGACAAAGCGACCCCAAGCCAAACCTTCAGATCTCCATGAAATTCAGCAACGATGGAAAGCGCCGTGGCCTAAAAAATTCTTAAGGTCATCGCAACCCTAGGAAAATGTCAACCAGCTAGTAGGCTTTCGAATAGTAGGCTTTCGAATAGCCTCAAATTCATGTATCTAGGTCCGTGATTGACAAAGCGACCCCAAGCCAAACCTTCAGATCTCCATGAAATTCAGCAACGATGGAAAGCGCCGTGGCCTAAAAAATTCTTAAGGTCATCGCAACCCTAGGAAAATGTCAACCAGCTAGTAGGCTTTCGAATAGCCTCAAATTCATGTATCTAGGTCCGTGATTGACAAAGCGACCCCAAGCCAAACCTTCAGATCTCCATGAAATTCAGCAACGATGGAAAGCGCCGTGGCCTAAAAAATTCTTAAGGTCATCGCGACCCTAGGAACATGTCAACCAGCTAGTAGGCTTTCGAATAGCCTCAAATTCATGTATCTAGGTCCGTGATTGACAAAGCGACCCCAAGCCAAACCTTCAGATCTCCATGAAATTCAGCAACGATGGAAAGCGCCGTGGCCTAAAAAATTCTTAAGGTCATCGCAACCCCTGGAAAATGTCAACCACCTAGTAGGCTTTCGAATAGCCTCAAATTCATGTATCTAGGTCCGTGATTGACAAAGCGACCCCAAGCCAAACCTTCAGATCTCCATGAAATTCAGCAACGGTGGAAAGCGCCGTGGCCTAAAAAATTCTTAAGGTCATCGCAACCCTAGGAAAATGTCAACCAGCTAGTAGGCTTTCGAATAGCCTCAAATTCATGTATCTAGGTCCGTGATTGACAAAGCGACCCCAAGCCAAACCTTCAGATCTCCATGAAATTCAGCAACGATGGAAAGCGCCGTGGCCTAAAAAATTCTTAAGGTCATCGCAACCCCTGGAAAATGTCAACCAGCTAGTAGGCTTTCGAATAGCCTCAAATTCATGTATCTAGGTCCGTGATTGACAAAGCGACCCCAAGCCAAACCTTCAGATCTCCATGAAATTCAGCAACGATGGAAAGCGCCGTGGCCTAAAAAATTCTTAAGGTCATCGCAACCCTAGGAACATGTCAACCAGCTAGTAGGCTTTCGAATAGCCTCAAATTCATGTATCTAGGTCCGTGATTGACAAAGCGACCCCAAGCCAAACCTTCAGATCTCCATGAAATTCAGCAACGATGGAAAGCGCCGTGGCCTAAAAAATTCTTAAGGTCATCGCAACCCTAGGAAAATGTCAACCAGCTAGTAGGCTTTCGAATAGCCTCAAATTCATGTATCTAGGTCCGTGATTGACAAAGCGACCCCAAGCCAAACCTTCAGATCTCCATGAAATTGAGCAACGATGGAAAGCGCCGTGGCCTAAAAAATTCTTAAGGTCATCGCAACCCTAGGAAAATGTCAACCAGCTAGTAGGCTTTCGAATAGCCTCAAATTCATGTATCTAGGTCCGTGATTGACAAAGCGACCCCAAGCCAAACCTTCAGATCTCCATGAAATTCAGCAACGATGGAAAGCGCCGTGGCCTAAAAAATTCTTAAGGTCATCGCAACCCTAGGAAAATGTCAACCAGCTAGTAGGCTTTCGAATAGCCTCAAATTCATGTCTAGGTCCGTGATTGACAAAGCGACCCCAAGCCAAACCTTCAGATCTCCATGAAATTCAGCAACGGTGGAAAGCGCCGTGGCCTAAAAAATTCTTAAGGTCATCGCAACCCTTGGAAAATGTCAACCAGCTAGTAGGCTTTCGAATAGCATCAAATTCATGTATCTAGGTCCGTGATTGACAAAGCGACCCCAAGCCAAACCTTCAGATCTCCATGAAATTCAGCAACGGTGGAAAGCGCCGTGGCCTAAAAAATTCTTAAGGTCATCGCAACCCTTGGAAAATGTCAACCAGCTAGTAGGCTTTCGAATAGCATCAAATTCATGTATCTAGGTCCGTGATTGACAAAGCGACCCCAAGCCAAACCTTCAGATCTCCATGAAATTCAGCAACGATGGAAAGCGCCGTGGCCTAAAAAATTCTTAAGGTCATCGCAACCCTAGGAAAATGTCAACCAGCTAGTAGGCTTTCGAATAGCCTCAAATTCATGTCTAGGTCCGTGATTGACAAAGCGACCCCAAGCCAAACCTTCAGATCTCCATGAAATTCAGCAACGGTGGAAAGCGCCGTGGCCTAAAAAATTCTTAAGGTCATCGCAACCCTTGGAAAATGTCAACCAGCTAGTAGGCTTTCGAATAGCCTCAAATTCATGTATCTAGGTCCGTGATTGACAAAGCGACCCCAAGCCAAACCTTCAGATCTCCATGAAATTCAGCAACGATGGAAAGCGCCGTGGCCTAAAAAATTCTTAAGGTCATCGCAACCCTAGGAAAATGTCAACCAGCTGGTAGGCTTTCGAATAGCATCAAATTCATGTATCTAGGTCCGTGATTGACAAAGCGACCCCAAGCCAAACCTTCAAATCTCCATGAAATTCAGCAACGATGGAAAGCGCCGTGGCCTAAAAAATTCTTTAGGTCATCGCAACCCTAGGAACATGTCAACCAGCTAGTAGGCTTTCGAATAGCCTCAAATTCATGTATCTAGGTCCGTGATTGACAAAGCGACCCCAAGCCAAACCTTCAGATCTCCATGAAATTCAGCAACGATGGAAAGCGCCGTGGCCTAAAAAATTCTTTAGGTCATCGCAACCCTAGGAACATGTCAACCAGCTAGTAGGCTTTCGAATAGCCTCAAATTCATGTATCTAGGTCCGTGATTGACAAAGCGACCCCAAGCCAAACCTTCAGATCTCCATGAAATTCAGCAACGGTGGAAAGCGCCGTGGCCTAAAAAATTCTTAAGGTCATCGCAACCCCTGGAAAATGTCAACCAGCTAGTAGGCTTTCGAATAGCCTCAAATTCATGTATCTAGGTCCGTGATTGACAAAGCGACCCCAAGCCAAACCTTCAGATCTCCATGAAATTCAGCAACGATGGAAAGCGCCGTGGCCTAAAAAATTCTTAAGGTCATCGCAACCCCTGGAAAATGTCAACCAGCTAGTAGGCTTTCGAATAGCCTCAAATTCATGTATCTAGGTCCGTGATTGACAAAGCGACCCCAAGCCAAACCTTCAGATCTCCATGAAATTCAGCAACGATGGAAAGCGCCGTGGCCTAAAAAATTCTTAAGGTCATCGCAACCCCTGGAAAATGTCAACCAGCTAGTAGGCTTTCGAATAGCCTCAAATTCATGTATCTAGGTCCGTGATTGACAAAGCGACCCCAAGCCAAACCTTCAGATCTCCATGAAATTCAGCAACGATGGAAAGCGCCGTGGCCTAAAAAATTCTTAAGGTCATCGCAACCCCTGGAAAATGTCAACCAGCTAGTAGGCTTTCGAATAGCCTCAAATTCATGTATCTAGGTCCGTGATTGACAAAGCGACCCCAAGCCAAACCTTCAGATCTCCATGAAATTCAGCAACGATGGAAAGCGCCGTGGCCTAAAAAATTCTTAAGGTCATCGCAACCCTTGGAAAATGTCAACCAGCTAGTAGGCTTTCGAATAGCCACAAATTCATGTATCTAGGTCCGTGATTGACAAAGTATCTAGGTCCGTGATTGACAAAGCGACCGCAAGCCAAACCTTCAGATCTCCATGAAATTCAGCAACGGTGGAAAGCGCCGTGGCCTAAAAAATTCTTAAGGTCATCGCAACCCTAGGAAAATGTCAACCAGCTAGTAGGCTTTCGAATAGCCTCAAATTCATGTATCTAGGTCCGTGATTGACAAAGCGACCCCAAGCCAAACCTTCAGATCTCCATGAAATTCAGCAACGATGGAAAGCGCCGTGGCCTAAAAAATTCTTTAGGTCATCGCAACCCTAGGAACATGTCAACCAGCTAGTAGGCTTTCGAATAGCCTCAAATTCATGTATCTAGGTCCGTGATTGACAAAGCGACCCCAAGCCAAACCTTCAGATCTCCATGAAATTCAGCAACGGTGGAAAGCGCCGTGGCCTAAAAAATTCTTAAGGTCATCGCAACCCCTGGAAAATGTCAACCAGCTAGTAGGCTTTCGAATAGCCTCAAATTCATGTATCTAGGTCCGTGATTGACAAAGCGACCCCAAGCCAAACCTTCAGATCTCCATGAAATTCAGCAACGATGGAAAGCGCCGTGGCCTAAAAAATTCTTAAGGTCATCGCAACCCCTGGAAAATGTCAACCAGCTAGTAGGCTTTCGAATAGCCACAAATTCATGTATCTAGGTCCGTGATTGACAAAGTATCTAGGTCCGTGATTGACAAAGCGACCGCAAGCCAAACCTTCAGATCTCCATGAAATTCAGCAACGGTGGAAAGCGCCGTGGCCTAAAAAATTCTTAAGGTCATCGCAACCCTTGGAAAATGTCAACCAGCTAGTAGGCTTTCGAATAGCCACAAATTCATGTATCTAGGTCCGTGATTGACAAAGTATCTAGGTCCGTGATTGACAAAGCGACCGCAAGCCAAACCTTCAGATCTCCATGAAATTCAGCAACGGTGGAAAGCGCCGTGGCCTAAAAAATTCTTAAGGTCATCGCAACCCTAGGAAAATGTCAACCAGCTAGTAGGCTTTCGAATAGCCTCAAATTCATGTATCTAGGTCCGTGATTGACAAAGCGACCCCAAGCCAAACCTTCAGATCTCCATGAAATTCAGCAACGATGGAAAGCGCCGTGGCCTAAAAAATTCTTTAGGTCATCGCAACCCTAGGAACATGTCAACCAGCTAGTAGGCTTTCGAATAGCCTCAAATTCATGTATCTAGGTCCGTGATTGACAAAGCGACCCCAAGCCAAACCTTCAGATCTCCATGAAATTCAGCAACGGTGGAAAGCGCCGTGGCCTAAAAAATTCTTAAGGTCATCGCAACCCCTGGAAAATGTCAACCAGCTAGTAGGCTTTCGAATAGCCTCAAATTCATGTATCTAGGTCCGTGATTGACAAAGCGACCCCAAGCCAAACCTTCAGATCTCCATGAAATTCAGCAACGATGGAAAGCGCCGTGGCCTAAAAAATTCTTAAGGTCATCGCAACCCCTGGAAAATGTCAACCAGCTAGTAGGCTTTCGAATAGCCTCAAATTCATGTATCTAGGTCCGTGATTGACAAAGCGACCCCAAGCCAAACCTTCAGATCTCCATGAAATTCAGCAACGATGGAAAGCGCCGTGGCCTAAAAAATTCTTAAGGTCATCGCAACCCCTGGAAAATGTCAACCAGCTAGTAGGCTTTCGAATAGCCTCAAATTCATGTATCTAGGTCCGTGATTGACAAAGCGACCCCAAGCCAAACCTTCAGATCTCCATGAAACTCAGCAACGGTGGAAAGCGCCGTGGCCTAAAAAATTCTTAAGGTCATCGCAACCCTAGGAAAATGTCAACCAGCTAGTAGGCTTTCGAATAGCCTCAAATTCATGTATCTAGGTCCGTGATTGACAAAGCGACCCCAAGCCAAACCTTCAGATCTCCATGAAATTCAGCAACGATGGAAAGCGCCGTGGCCTAAAAAATTCTTAAGGTCATCGCAACCCCTGGAAAATGTCAACCAGCTAGTAGGCTTTCGAATAGCCTCAAATTCATGTATCTAGGTCCGTGATTGACAAAGCGATCCCAAGCCAAACCTTCAGATCTCCATGAAATTCAGCAACGGTGGAAAGCGCCGTGGCCTAAAAAATTCGGCTCTTTCCCAGAAAAAAGGTCCTTTGCATTCTCAGAGGTCCTTTGTAAAAATAAAGGTCCTTTAGTCAAAATAGAGGTCCTTTGGCTATTAAAACGGTCCTTTGGTCAAAATAAAGGTCCATTGAGAAATATAACGGTCCTTTGAGAAATAAACGGGTCCTTTGGGAAATAAAAAGGTCCTTTGAATAATATAACGGTCCTTTGTGAAATAAACGGGTCCTTTGAGAAGTAAACGAGTTCTTTGAAAATCTTTTGAAATGGTTTCAGAAGTTTGGGTGACACAAATTTGACAATTGAATGGTCCCGAATGCAATAGAGGTCATAACCGCAAGAAATGGTTCCAAGAATTCGTCATTCAGTAAATATTTTGGTAGCGTTTCCTTTTTCTTAGGCTTAGGCAAAGGCCTCAGAAACATTATAATTCCGAAAATATACTTTTAGATGAATTTTAGCTTCCAATTTGTTATTAAGACTTCTGTGGCGTTGCCTAAGCCTGAAAATATAAAGGGAAGTATAATGGCTTGAGAAAATTCTTTGCGGTTGAGGCCATTTTTTGCCGATATTTTTCTAAGGACCGTTAAATTTCCAAAGGACCATTTTAATAGCCAAAGGACCTCTATTTTACTCAAAAGGACCATTATATTTCTTGAAAGGACCTCTATCTTGCCGAAGGACCTGTTTATTTCTTCAAAGGACCTTTTAGTTTCGCGAAGGACCTCTTTATTTCCAAAGGACCTTTTTTCTGGTACAGAGCCAAAAATTCTTAAGGTCATCGCAACCCTAGGAACATGTCAACCAGCTAGTAGGCTTTCGAATAGCCTCAAATTCATGTATCTAGGTCCGTGATTGACAAAGCGACCCCAAGCCAAACCTTCAGATCTCCATGAAATTCAGCAACGATGGAAAGCGCCGTGGCCTAAAAAATTCTTAAGGTCATCGCAACCCCTGGAAAATGTCAACCAGCTAGTAGGCTTTCGAATAGCCTCAAATTCATGTATCTAGGTCCGTGATTGACAAAGCGACCCCAAGCCAAACCTTCAGATCTCCATGAAATTCAGCAACGATGGAAAGCGCCGTGGCCTAAAAAATTCTTAAGGTCATCGCAACCCTAGGAACATGTCAACCAGCTAGTAGGCTTTCGAATAGCCTCAAATTCATGTATCTAGGTCCGTGATTGACAAAGCGACCCCAAGCCAAACCTTCAGATCTCCATGAAATTCAGCAACGATGGAAAGCGCCGTGGCCTAAAAAATTCTTAAGGTCATCGCAACCCTAGGAACATGTCAACCAGCTAGTAGGCTTTCGAATAGCCTCAAATTCGTGTATCTAGGTCCGTGATTGACAAAGCGACCCCAAGCCAAACCTTCAGATCTCCATGAAATTCAGCAACGGTGGAAAGCGCCGTGGCCTAAAAAATTCTTAAGGTCATCGCAACCCTAGGAAAATGTCAACCAGCTAGTAGGCTTTCGAATAGCCTCAAATTCATGTATCTAGGTCCGTGATTGACAAAGCGACCCCAAGCCAAACCTTCAGATCTCCATGAAATTCAGCAACGGTGGAAAGCGCCGTGGCCTAAAAAATTCTTAAGGTCATCGCAACCCTAGGAAAATGTCAACCAGCTAGTAGGCTTTCGAATAGCCTCAAATTCATGTATCTAGGTCCGTGATTGACAAAGCGACCCCAAGCCAAACCTTCAGATCTCCATGAAATTCAGCAACGATGGAAAGCGCCGTGGCCTAAAAAATTCTTAAGGTCATCGCAACCCTAGGAACATGTCAACCAGCTAGTAGGCTTTCGAATAGCCTCAAATTCATGTATCTAGGTCCGTGATTGACAAAGCGACCCCAAGCCAAACCTTCAGATCTCCATGAAATTCAGCAACGATGGAAAGCGCCGTGGCCTAAAAAATTCTTAAGGTCATCGCAACCCCTGGAAAATGTCAACCAGCTAGTAGGCTTTCGAATAGCCTCAAATTCATGTATCTAGGTCCGTGATTGACAAAGGTTGCGATGACCTTAAGAATTTTTTAGGCCACGGCGCTTTCCATCGTTGCTGAATTTCATGGAGATCTGAAGGTTTGGCTTGGGGTCGCTTTGTCAATCACGGACCTAGATACATGAATTTGAGGCTATTCGAAAGCCTACTCCTAGGAAAGTGTCAACCAGCTAGTAGGCTTCCGAATAGCCTCAAATTCATGTATCTAGGTCCGTGATTGACAAAGCGACCCCAAGCCAAACCTTCAGATCTCCATGAAATTCAGCAACGATGGAAAGCGCCGTGGCCTAAAAAATTCTTAAGGTCATCGCAACCCCTGGAAAATGTCAACCAGCTAGTAGGCTTTCGAATAGCCTCAAATTCATGTATCTAAGTCCGTGATTGACAAAGCGACCCCAAGCCAAACCTTCAGATCTCCATGAAATTCAGCAACGATGGAAAGCGCCGTGGCCTAAAAAATTCTTAAGGTCATCGCAACCCCTGGAAAATGTCAACCAGCTAGTAGGCTTTCGAATAGCCTCAAATTCATGTATCTAGGTCCGTGATTGACAAAGGTTGCGATGACCTTAAGAATTTTTTAGGCCACGGCGCTTTCCATCGTTGCTGAATTTCATGGAGATCTGAAGGTTTGGCTTGGGGTCGCTTTGTCGGCTCGCCGTAATTTCGAAATTGACGTTCTCGAAAACAAGAGATTTCGCACCTACCGTGAAATTCGAAACTGCGAGATTTCGAAACTGCGAGACTTCGCAACTAGCAGATTCGAAACCGCGATGTTTCGCAACCAAATTAGAATATCTGTCAGAAACTGAGCAAGAAACCAGCAGTTTCAAAATTTGGTTTCGAAACGAACAGTTTTGGTTGCGAAACATCGCGGTTTCGATTCTGCTAGTTGCAAAGTCTCGCAGTTTCGAAATCTCGCAGTTTCGAATTTCACGTGAGGTGCGAAATCTCTTGGTTTCGAAACCGTCAATTTCGAAATTACGGCGAGCCGCTTTGTCAATCACGGACCTAGATACATGAATTTGAGGCTATTCGAAAGCCTACTCCTAGGAAAATGTCAACCAGCTAGTAGGCTTCCGAATAGCCTCAAATTCATGTATCTAGGTCCGTGATTGACAAAGCGACCCCAAGCCAAACCTTCAGATCTCCATGAAATTCAGCAACGATGGAAAGCGCCGTGGCCTAAAAAATTCTTAAGGTCATCGCAACCCTAGGAACATGTCAACCAGCTAGTAGGCTTTCGAATAGCCTCAAATTCATGTATCTAGGTCCGTGATTGACAAAGCGACCCCAAGCCAAACCTTCAGATCTCCATGAAATTCAGCAACGGTGGAAAGCGCCGTGGCCTAAAAAATTCTTAAGGTCATCGCAACCCTAGGAACATGTCAACCAGCTAGTAGGCTTTCGAATAGCCTCAAATTCATGTATCTAGGTCCGTGATTGACAAAGCGACCCCAAGCCAAACCTTCAGATCTCCATGAAATTCAGCAACGATGGAAAGCGCCGTGGCCTAAAAAATTCTTAAGGTCATCGCAACCCTAGGAAAATGTCAACCAGCTAGTAGGCTTTCGAATAGCCTCAAATTCATGTATCTAGGTCCGTGATTGACAAAGCGACCCCAAGCCAAACCTTCAGATCTCCATGAAATTCAGCAACGGTGGAAAGCGCCGTGGCCTAAAAAATTCTTAAGGTCATCGCAACCCTAGGAACATGTCAACCAGCTAGTAGGCTTTCGAATAGCCTCAAATTCATGTATCTAGGTCCGTGATTGACAAAGCGACCCCAAGCCAAACCTTCAGATCTCCATGAAATTCAGCAACGATGGAAAGCGCCGTGGCCTAAAAAATTCTTAAGGTCATCGCAACCCTAGGAAAATGTCAACCAGCTAGTAGGCTTTCGAATAGCCTCAAATTCATGTATCTAGGTCCGTGATTGACAAAGCGACCCCAAGCCAAACACTCAGATCTCCATGAAATTCAGCAACAATGGAAAGCGCCGTGGCCTAAAAAATTCTTAAGGTCATCGCAACCCTAGGAAAATGTCAACCAGCTAGTAGGCTTTCGAATAGCCTCAAATTCATGTATCTAGGTCCGTGATTGACAAAGCGACCCCAAGCCAAACCTTCAGATCTCCATGAAATTCAGCAACGATGGAAAGCGCCGTGGCCTAAAAAATTCTTAAGGTCATCGCAACCCTAGGAAAATGTCAACCAGCTAGTAGGCTTTCGAATAGCCTCAAATTCATGTATCTAGGTCCGTGATTGACAAAGCGACCCCAAGCCAAACCTTCAGATCTCCATGAAATTCAGCAACGGTGGAAAGCGCCGTGGCCTAAAAAATTCTTAAGGTCATCGCAACCCTAGGAAAATGTCAACCAGCTAGTAGGCTTTCGAATAGCCTCAAATTCATGTATCTAGGTCCGTGATTGACAAAGCGACCCCAAGCCAAACCTTTAGATCTCCATGAAATTCAGCAACGATGGAAAGCGCCGTGGCCTAAAAAATTCTTAAGGTCATCGCAACCCTTGGAAAATGTCAACCAGCTAGTAGGCTTTCGAATAGCCTCAAATTCATGTATCTAGGTCCGTGATTGACAAAGCGACCCCAAGCCAAACCTTCAGATCTCCATGAAATTCAGCAACGATGGAAAGCGCCGTGGCCTAAAAAATTCTTAAGGTCATCGCAACCCTAGGAAAATGTCAACCAGCTAGTAGGCTTTCGAATAGCCTCAAATTCATGTATCTAGGTCCGTGATTGACAAAGCGACCCCAAGCCAAACCTTTAGATCTCCATGAAATTCAGCAACGATGGAAAGCGCCGTGGCCTAAAAAATTCTTAAGGTCATCGCAACCCTAGGAAAATGTCAACCAGCTAGTAGGCTTTCGAATAGCCTCAAATTCATGTCTAGGTCCGTGATTGACAAAGCGACCCCAAGCCAAACCTTCAGATCTCCATGAAATTCAGCAACGATGGAAAGCGCCGTGGCCTAAAAAATTCTTAAGGTCATCGCAACCCTAGGAAAATGTCAACCAGCTGGTAGGCTTTCGAATAGCATCAAATTCATGTATCTAGGTCCGTGATTGACAAAGCGACCCCAAGCCAAACCTTCAAATCTCCATGAAATTCAGCAACGATGGAAAGCGCCGTGGCCTAAAAAATTCTTTAGGTCATCGCAACCCTAGGAACATGTCAACCAGCTAGTAGGCTTTCGAATAGCCTCAAATTCATGTATCTAGGTCCGTGATTGACAAAGCGACCCCAAGCCAAACCTTCAGATCTCCATGAAATTCAGCAACGGTGGAAAGCGCCGTGGCCTAAAAAATTCTTAAGGTCATCGCAACCCTTGGAAAATGTCAACCAGCTAGTAGGCTTTCGAATAGCCTCAAATTCATGTAAATAGGTCCGTGATTGACAAAGCGACCCCAAGCCAAACCTTCAGATCTCCATGAAATTCAGCAACGATGGAAAGCGCCGTGGCCTAAAAAATTCTTAAGGTCATCGCAACCCTTGGAAAATGTCAACCAGCTAGTAGGCTTTCGAATAGCCTCAAATTCATGTATCTAGGTCCGTGATTGACAAAGCGACCCCAAGCCAAACCTTCAGATCTCCATGAAATTAAGCAACGATGGAAAGCGCCGTGGCCTAAAAAATTCTTAAGGTCATCGCAACCCTAGGAAAATGTCAACCAGCTAGTAGGCTTTCAAATAGCCTCAAATTCATGTATCTAGGTCCGTGATTGACAAAGCGACCCCAAGCCAAACCTTCAGATCTCCATGAAATTCAGCAACGATGGAAAGCGCCGTGGCCTAAAAAATTCTTTAGGTCATCGCAACCCTAGGAACATGTCAACCAGCTAGTAGGCTTTCGAATAGCCTCAAATTCATGTATCTAGGTCCGTGATTGACAAAGCGACCCCAAGCCAAACCTTCAGATCTCCATGAAATTCAGCAACGGTGGAAAGCGCCGTGGCCTAAAAAATTCTTAAGGTCATCGCAACCCCTGGAAAATGTCAACCAGCTAGTAGGCTTTCGAATAGCCTCAAATTCATGTATCTAGGTCCGTGATTGACAAAGCGACCCCAAGCCAAACCTTCAGATCTCCATGAAATTCAGCAACGATGGAAAGCGCCGTGGCCTAAAAAATTCTTAAGGTCATCGCAACCCCTGGAAAATGTCAACCAGCTAGTAGGCTTTCGAATAGCCTCAAATTCATGTATCTAGGTCCGTGATTGACAAAGCGACCCCAAGCCAAACCTTCAGATCTCCATGAAATTCAGCAACGATGGAAAGCGCCGTGGCCTAAAAAATTCTTAAGGTCATCGCAACCCCTGGAAAATGTCAACCAGCTAGTAGGCTTTCGAATAGCCTCAAATTCATGTATCTAGGTCCGTGATTGACAAAGCGACCCCAAGCCAAACCTTCAGATCTCCATGAAATTCAGCAACGGTGGAAAGCGCCGTGGCCTAAAAAATTCTTAAGGTTATCGCAACCCTAGGAAAATGTCAACCAGCTAGTAGGCTTTCGAATAGCCTCAAATTCATGTATCTAGGTCCGTGATTGACAAAGCGACCCCAAGCCAAACCTTCAGATCTCCATGAAATTCAGCAACGATGGAAAGCGCCGTGGCCTAAAAAATTCTTAAGGTCATCGCAACCCCTGGAAAATGTCAACCAGCTAGTAGGCTTTCGAATAGCCTCAAATTCATGTATCTAGGTCCGTGATTGACAAAGCGACCCCAAGCCAAACCTTCAGATCTCCATGAAATTCAGCAACGGTGGAAAGCGCCGTGGCCTAAAAAATTCTTAAGGTCATCGCAACCCCTGGAAAATGTCAACCAGCTAGTAGGCTTCCGAATAGCCTCAAATTCATGTATCTAGGTCCGTGATTGACAAAGCGACCCCAAGCCAAACCTTCAGATCTCCATGAAATTCAGCAACGATGGAAAGCGCCGTGGCCTAAAAAATTCTTAAGGTCATCGCAACCCCTGGAAAATGTCAACCAGCTAGTAGGCTTTCGAATAGCCTCAAATTCATGTATCTAGGTCCGTGATTGACAAAGCGACCCCAAGCCAAACCTTCAGATCTCCATGAAATTCAGCAACGGTGGAAAGCGCCGTGGCCTAAAAAATTCGGCTCTTTCCCAGAAAAAAGGTCCTTTGCATTCTCAGAGGTCCTTTGTAAAAATAAAGGTCCTTTAGTCAAAATAGAGGTCCTTTGGCTATTAAAACGGTCCTTTGGTCAAAATAAAGGTCCATTGAGAAATATAACGGTCCTTTGAGAAATAAACGGGTCCTTTGGGAAATAAAAAGGTCCTTTGAATAATATAACGGTCCTTTGTGAAATAAACGGGTCCTTTGAGAAGTAAACGAGTTCTTTGAAAATCTTTTGAAATGGTTTCAGAAGTTTGGGTGACACAAATTTGACAATTGAATGGTCCCGAATGCAATAGAGGTCATAACCGCAAGAAATGGTTCCAAGAATTCGTCATTCAGTAAATATTTTGGTAGCGTTTCCTTTTTCTTAGGCTTAGGCAAAGGCCTCAGAAACATTATAATTCCGAAAAATATACTTTTAGATGAATTTTAGCTTCCAATTTGTTATTAAGACTTCTGTGGCGTTGCCTAAGCCTGAAAATATAAAGGGAAGTATAATGGCTTGAGAAAATTCTTTGCGGTTGGGGCCATTTTTTGCCGATATTTTTCTAAGGACCGTTATATTTCCAAAGGACCATTTTAATAGCCAAAGGACCTCTATTTTACTCAAAAGGACCATTATATTTCTTGAAAGGACCTCTATCTTGCCAAAGGACCTGTTTATTTCTTCAAAGGACCTTTTAGTTTCGCGAAGGACCTCTTTATTTCCAAAGGACCTTTTTTCTGGTACAGAGCCAAAAATTCTTAAGGTCATCGCAACCCTAGGAACATGTCAACCAGCTAGTAGGCTTTCGAATAGCCTCAAATTCATGTATCTAGGTCCGTGATTGACAAAGCGACCCCAAGCCAAACCTTCAGATCTCCATGAAATTCAGCAACGATGGAAAGCGCCGTGGCCTAAAAAATTCTTAAGGTCATCGCAACCCTAGGAACATGTCAACCAGCTAGTAGGCTTTCGAATAGCCTCAAATTCATGTATCTAGGTCCGTGATTGACAAAGCGACCCCAAGCCAAACCTTCAGATCTCCATGAAATTCAGCAACGGTGGAAAGCGCCGTGGCCTAAAAAATTCTTAAGGTCATCGCAACCCTAGGAAAATGTCAACCAGCTAGTAGGCTTTCGAATAGCCTCAAATTCATGTATCTAGGTCCGTGATTGACAAAGCGACCCCAAGCCAAACCTTCAGATCTCCATGAAATTCAGCAACGATGGAAAGCGCCGTGGCCTAAAAAATTCTTAAGGTCATCGCAACCCCTGGAAAATGTCAACCAGCTAGTAGGCTTTCGAATAGCCTCAAATTCATGTATCTAGGTCCGTGATTGACAAAGCGACCCCAAGCCAAACCTTCAGATCTCCATGAAATTCAGCAACGGTGGAAAGCGCCGTGGCCTAAAAAATTCTTAAGGTCATCGCAACCCTAGGAAAATGTCAACCAGCTAGTAGGCTTTCGAATAGCCTCAAATTCATGTATCTAGGTCCGTGATTGACAAAGCGACCCCAAGCCAAACCTTCAGATCTCCATGAAATTCAGCAACGATGGAAAGCGCCGTGGCCTAAAAAATTCTTAAGGTCATCGCAACCCTAGGAAAATGTCAACCAGCTAGTAGGCTTTCGAATAGCCTCAAATTCATGTATCTAGGTCCGTGATTGACAAAGCGACCCCAAACCAAACCTTCAGATCTCCATGAAATTCAGCAACGATGGAAAGCGCCGTGGCCTAAAAAATTCTTAAGGTCATCGCAACCCTAGGAACATGTCAACCAGCTAGTAGGCTTTCGAATAGCCTCAAATTCATGTATCTAGGTCCGTGATTGACAAAGCGACCCCAAGCCAAACCTTCAGATCTCCATGAAATTCAGCAACGATGGAAAGCGCCGTGGTCTAAGAAATTCTTAAGGTCATCGCAACCCTAGGAAAATGTCAACCAGCTAGTAGGCTTTCGAATAGTAGGCTTTCGAATAGCCTCAAATTCATGTATCTAGGTCCGTGATTGACAAAGCGACCCCAAGCCAAACCTTCAGATCTCCATGAAATTCAGCAACGATGGAAAGCGCCGTGGCCTAAAAAATTCTTAAGGTCATCGCAACCCTAGGAACATGTCAACCAGCTAGTAGGCTTTCGAATAGCCTCAAATTCATGTATCTAGGTCCGTGATTGACAAAGCGACCCCAAGCCAAACCTTCAGATCTCCATGAAATTCAGCAACGATGGAAAGCGCCGTGGCCTAAAAAATTCTTAAGGTCATCGCAACCCCTGGAAAATGTCAACCAGCTAGTAGGCTTTCGAATAGCCTCAAATTCATGTATCTAGGTCCGTGATTGACAAAGCGACCCCAAGCCAAACCTTCAGATCTCCATGAAATTCAGCAACGGTGGAAAGCGCCGTGGCCTAAAAAATTCTTAAGGTCATCGCAACCCTAGGAAAATGTCAACCAGCTAGTAGGCTTTCGAATAGCCTCAAATTCATGTATCTAGGTCCGTGATTGACAAAGCGACCCCAAGCCAAACCTTCAGATCTCCATGGAATTCAGCAACGGTGGAAAGCGCCGTGGCCTAAAAAATTCTTAAGGTCATCGCAACCCTAGGAAAATGTCAACCAGCTAGTAGGCTTTCGAATAGCCTCAAATTCATGTATCTAGGTCCGTGATTGACAAAGCGACCCCAAGCCAAACCTTCAGATCTCCATGAAATTCAGCAACGGTGGAAAGCGCCGTGGCCTAAAAAATTCTTAAGGTCATCGCAACCCTAGGAAAATGTCAACCAGCTAGTAGGCTTTCGAATAGCCTCAAATTCATGTATCTAGGTCCGTGATTGACAAAGCGACCCCAAGCCAAACCTTCAGATCTCCATGAAATTCAGCAACGATGGAAAGCGCCGTGGCCTAAAAAATTCTTAAGGTCATCGCAACCCTAGGAACATGTCAACCAGCTAGTAGGCTTTCGAATAGCCTCAAATTCATGTATCTAGGTCCGTGATTGACAAAGCGACCCCAAGCCAAACCTTCAGATCTCCATGAAATTCAGCAACGATGGAAAGCGCCGTGGCCTAAAAAATTCTTAAGGTCATCGCAACCCTAGGAACATGTCAACCAGCTAGTAGGCTTTCGAATAGCCTCAAATTCATGTATCTAGGTCCGTGATTGACAAAGCGACCCCAAGCCAAACCTTCAGATCTCCATGAAATTCAGCAACGGTGGAAAGCGCCGTGGCCTAAAAAATTCTTAAGGTCATCGCAACCCTAGGAAAATGTCAACCAGCTAGTAGGCTTTCGAATAGCCTCAAATTCATGTATCTAGGTCCGTGATTGACAAAGCGACCCCAAGCCAAACCTTCAGATCTCCATGAAATTCAGCAACGATGGAAAGCGCCGTGGCCTAAAAAATTCTTAAGGTCATCGCAACCCTAGGAACATGTCAACCAGCTAGTAGGCTTTCGAATAGCCTCAAATTCATGTATCTAGGTCCGTGATTGACAAAGCGACCCCAAGCCAAACCTTCAGATCTCCATGAAATTCAGCAACGATGGAAAGCGCCGTGGCCTAAAAAATTCTTAAGGTCATCGCAACCCTTGGAAAATGTCAACCAGCTAGTAGGCTTTCGAATAGCCTCAAATTCATGTATCTAGGTCCGTGATTGACAAAGCGACCCCAAGCCAAACCTTCAGATCTCCATGAAATTCAGCAACGATGGAAAGCGCCGTGGCCTAAAAAATTCTTAAGGTCATCGCAACCCTAGGAACATGTCAACCAGCTAGTAGGCTTTCGAATAGCCTCAAATTCATGTATCTAGGTCCGTGATTGACAAAGCGACCCCAAGCCAAACCTTCAGATCTCTATGAAATTCAGCAACGATGGAAAGCGCCGTGGCCTAAAAAATTCTTAAGGTCATCGCAACCCCTGGAAAATGTCAACCAGCTAGTAGGCTTTCGAATAGCCTCAAATTCATGTATCTAGGTCCGTGATTGACAAAGCGACCCCAAGCCAAACCTTCAGATCTCCATGAAATTCAGCAACGGTGGAAAGCGCCGTGGCCTAAAAAATTCTTAAGGTCATCGCAACCCTAGGAAAATGTCAACCAGCTAGTAGGCTTTCGAATAGCCTCAAATTCATGTATCTAGGTCCGTGATTGACAAAGCGACCCCAAGCCAAACCTTCAGATCTCCATGAAATTCAGCAACGATGGAAAGCGCCGTGGCCTAAAAAATTCTTAAGGTCATCGCAACCCTAGGAAAATGTCAACCAGCTAGTAGGCTTTCGAATAGCCTCAAATTCATGTATCTAGGTCCGTGATTGACAAAGCGACCCCAAGCCAAACCTTCAGATCTCCATGAAATTCAGCAACGATGGAAAGCGCCGTGGCCTAAAAAATTCTTAAGGTCATCGCAACCCTAGGAACATGTCAACCAGCTAGTAGGCTTTCGAATAGCCTCAAATTCATGTATCTAGGTCCGTGATTGACAAAGCGACCCCAAGCCAAACCTTCAGATCTCCATGAAATTCAGCAACGATGGAAAGCGCCGTGGCCTAAAAAATTCTTAAGGTCATCGCAACCCTAGGAAAATGTCAACCAGCTAGTAGGCTTTCGAATAGCCTCAAATTCATGTATCTAGGTCCGTGATTGACAAAGCGACCCCAAGCCAAACCTTCAGATCTCCATGAAATTCAGCAACGGTGGAAAGCGCCGTGGCCTAAAAAATTCTTAAGGTCATCGCAACCCTTGGAACATGTCAACCAGCTAGTAGGCTTTCGAATAGCCTCAAATTCATGTATCTAGGTCCGTGATTGACAAAGCGACCCCAAGCCAAACCTTCAGATCTCCATGAAATTCAGCAACGATGGAAAGCGCCGTGGCCTAAAAAATTCTTAAGGTCATCGCAACCCTAGGAAAATGTCAACCAGCTAGTAGGCTTTCGAATAGCCTCAAATTCATGTATCTAGGTCCGTGATTGACAAAGCGACCCCAAGCCAAACCTTCAGATCTCCATGAAATTCAGCAACGGTGGAAAGCGCCGTGGCCTAAAAAATTCTTAAGGTCATCGCAACCCTTGGAACATGTCAACCAGCTAGTAGGCTTTCGAATAGCCTCAAATTCATGTATCTAGGTCCGTGATTGACAAAGCGACCCCAAGCCAAACCTTCAGATCTCCATGAAATTCAGCAACGGTGGAAAGCGCCGTGGCCTAAAAAATTCTTAAGGTCATCGCAACCCTTGGAACATGTCAACCAGCTAGTAGGCTTTCGAATAGCCTCAAATTCATGTATCTAGGTCCGTGATTGACAAAGCGACCCCAAGCCAAACCTTCAGATCTCCATGAAATTCAGCAACGATGGAAAGCGCCGTGGCCTAAAAAATTCTTAAGGTCATCGCAACCCTAGGAAAATGTCAACCAGCTAGTAGGCTTTCGAATAGCCTCAAATTCATGTATCTAGGTCCGTGATTGACAAAGCGACCCCAAGCCAAACCTTCAGATCTCCATGAAATTCAGCAACGGTGGAAAGCGCCGTGGCCTAAAAAATTCTTAAGGTCATCGCAACCCTTGGAACATGTCAACCAGCTAGTAGGCTTTCGAATAGCCTCAAATTCATGTATCTAGGTCCGTGATTGACAAAGCGACCCCAAGCCAAACCTTCAGATCTCCATGAAATTCAGCAACGATGGAAAGCGCCGTGGCCTAAAAAATTCTTAAGGTCATCGCAACCCTAGGAAAATGTCAACCAGCTAGTAGGCTTTCGAATAGCCTCAAATTCATGTATCTAGGTCCGTGATTGACAAAGCGACCCCAAGCCAAACCTTCAGATCTCCATGAAATTCAGCAACGATGGAAAGCGCCGTGGCCTAAAAAATTCTTAAGGTCATCGCAACCCTAGGAACATGTCAACCAGCTAGTAGGCTTTCGAATAGCCTCAAATTCATGTATCTAGGTCCGTGATTGACAAAGCGACCCCAAGCCAAACCTTCAGATCTCCATGAAATTCAGCAACGGTGGAAAGCGCCGTGGCCTAAAAAATTCTTAAGGTCATCGCAACCCTTGGAACATGTCAACCAGCTAGTAGGCTTTCGAATAGCCTCAAATTCATGTATCTAGGTCCGTGATTGACAAAGCGACCCCAAGCCAAACCTTCAGATCTCCATGAAATTCAGCAACGATGGAAAGCGCCGTGGCCTAAAAAATTCTTAAGGTCATCGCAACCCTAGGAAAATGTCAACCAGCTAGTAGGCTTTCGAATAGCCTCAAATTCATGTATCTAGGTCCGTGATTGACAAAGCGACCCCAAGCCAAACCTTCAGATCTCCATGAAATTCAGCAACGGTGGAAAGCGCCGTGGCCTAAAAAATTCTTAAGGTCATCGCAACCCTTGGAACATGTCAACCAGCTAGTAGGCTTTCGAATAGTAGGCTTTCGAATAGCCTCAAATTCATGTATCTAGGTCCGTGATTGACAAAGCGACCCCAAGCCAAACCTTCAGATCTCCATGAAATTCAGCAACGATGGAAAGCGCAGTGGCCTAAAAAATTCTTAAGGTCATCGCAACCCTAGGAACATGTCAACCAGCTAGTAGGCTTTCGAATAGCCTCAAATTCATGTATCTAGGTCCGTGATTGACAAAGCGACCCCAAGCCAAACCTTCAGATCTCCATGAAATTCAGCAACGATGGAAAGCGCCGTGGCCTAAAAAATTCTTAAGGTCATCGCAACCCCTGGAAAATGTCAACCAGCTAGTAGGCTTTCGAATAGCCTCAAATTCATGTATCTAGGTCCGTGATTGACAAAGCGACCCCAAGCCAAACCTTCAGATCTCCATGAAATTCAGCAACGGTGGAAAGCGCCGTGGCCTAAAAAATTCTTAAGGTCATCGCAACCCTTGGAACATGTCAACCAGCTAGTAGGCTTTCGAATAGCCTCAAATTCATGTATCTAGGTCCGTGATTGACAAAGCGACCCCAAGCCAAACCTTCAGATCTCCATGAAATTCAGCAACGATGGAAAGCGCCGTGGCCTAAAAAATTCTTAAGGTCATCGCAACCCTAGGAAAATGTCAACCAGCTAGTAGGCTTTCGAATAGCCTCAAATTCATGTATCTAGGTCCGTGATTGACAAAGCGACCCCAAGCCAAACCTTCAGATCTCCATGAAATTCAGCAACGGTGGAAAGCGCCGTGGCCTAAAAAATTCTTAAGGTCATCGCAACCCTTGGAACATGTCAACCAGCTAGTAGGCTTTCGAATAGCCTCAAATTCATGTATCTAGGTCCGTGATTGACAAAGCGACCCCAAGCCAAACCTTCAGATCTCCATGAAATTCAGCAACGGTGGAAAGCGCCGTGGCCTAAAAAATTCTTAAGGTCATCGCAACCCTTGGAACATGTCAACCAGCTAGTAGGCTTTCGAATAGCCTCAAATTCATGTATCTAGGTCCGTGATTGACAAAGCGACCCCAAGCCAAACCTTCAGATCTCCATGAAATTCAGCAACGATGGAAAGCGCCGTGGCCTAAAAAATTCTTAAGGTCATCGCAACCCTAGGAAAATGTCAACCAGCTAGTAGGCTTTCGAATAGCCTCAAATTCATGTATCTAGGTCCGTGATTGACAAAGCGACCCCAAGCCAAACCTTCAGATCTCCATGAAATTCAGCAACGGTGGAAAGCGCCGTGGCCTAAAAAATTCTTAAGGTCATCGCAACCCTTGGAACATGTCAACCAGCTAGTAGGCTTTCGAATAGCCTCAAATTCATGTATCTAGGTCCGTGATTGACAAAGCGACCCCAAGCCAAACCTTCAGATCTCCATGAAATTCAGCAACGATGGAAAGCGCCGTGGCCTAAAAAATTCTTAAGGTCATCGCAACCCTAGGAAAATGTCAACCAGCTAGTAGGCTTTCGAATAGCCTCAAATTCATGTATCTAGGTCCGTGATTGACAAAGCGACCCCAAGCCAAACCTTCAGATCTCCATGAAATTCAGCAACGATGGAGAGCGCCGTGGCCTAAAAAATTCTTAAGGTCATCGCAACCCTAGGAACATGTCAACCAGCTAGTAGGCTTTCGAATAGCCTCAAATTCATGTATCTAGGTCCGTGATTGACAAAGCGACCCCAAGCCAAACCTTCAGATCTCCATGAAATTCAGCAACGGTGGAAAGCGCCGTGGCCTAAAAAATTCTTAAGGTCATCGCAACCCTTGGAACATGTCAACCAGCTAGTAGGCTTTCGAATAGCCTCAAATTCATGTATCTAGGTCCGTGATTGACAAAGCGACCCCAAGCCAAACCTTCAGATCTCCATGAAATTCAGCAACGATGGAAAGCGCCGTGGCCTAAAAAATTCTTAAGGTCATCGCAACCCTAGGAAAATGTCAACCAGCTAGTAGGCTTTCGAATAGCCTCAAATTCATGTATCTAGGTCCGTGATTGACAAAGCGACCCCAAGCCAAACCTTCAGATCTCCATGAAATTCAGCAACGGTGGAAAGCGCCGTGGCCTAAAAAATTCTTAAGGTCATCGCAACCCTTGGAACATGTCAACCAGCTAGTAGGCTTTCGAATAGTAGGCTTTCGAATAGCCTCAAATTCATGTATCTAGGTCCGTGATTGACAAAGCGACCCCAAGCCAAACCTTCAGATCTCCATGAAATTCAGCAACGATGGAAAGCGCAGTGGCCTAAAAAATTCTTAAGGTCATCGCAACCCTAGGAACATGTCAACCAGCTAGTAGGCTTTCGAATAGCCTCAAATTCATGTATCTAGGTCCGTGATTGACAAAGCGACCCCAAGCCAAACCTTCAGATCTCCATGAAATTCAGCAACGATGGAAAGCGCCGTGGCAAAAAAAATTCTTAAGGTCATCGCAACCCCTGGAAAATGTCAACCAGCTAGTAGGCTTTCGAATAGCCTCAAATTCATGTATCTAGGTCCGTGATTGACAAAGCGACCCCAAGCCAAACCTTCAGATCTCCATGAAATTCAGCAACGGTGGAAAGCGCCGTGGCCTAAAAAATTCTTAAGGTCATCGCAACCCTTGGAACATGTCAACCAGCTAGTAGGCTTTCGAATAGTAGGCTTTCGAATAGCCTCAAATTCATGTATCTAGGTCCGTGATTGACAAAGCGACCCCAAGCCAAACCTTCAGATCTCCATGAAATTCAGCAACGATGGAAAGCGCAGTGGCCTAAAAAATTCTTAAGGTCATCGCAACCCTAGGAAAATGTCAACCAGCTAGTAGGCTTTCGAATAGTAGGCTTTCGAATAGCCTCAAATTCATGTATCTAGGTCCGTGATTGACAAAGCGACCCCAAGCCAAACCTTCAGATCTCCATGAAATTCAGCAACGGTGGAAAGCGCCGTGGCCTAAAAAATTCTTAAGGTCATCGCAACCCTTGGAACATGTCAACCAGCTAGTAGGCTTTCGAATAGCCTCAACTTCATGTATCTAGGTCCGTGATTGACAAAGCGACCCCAAGCCAAACCTTCAGATCTCCATGAAATTCAGCAACGATGGAAAGCGCCGTGGCCTAAAAAATTCTTAAGGTCATCGCAACCCTAGGAAAATGTCAACCAGCTAGTAGGCTTTCGAATAGTAGGCTTTCGAATAGCCTCAAATTCATGTATCTAGGTCCGTGATTGACAAAGCGACCCCAAGCCAAACCTTCAGATCTCCATGAAATTCAGCAACGATGGAAAGCGCAGTGGCCTAAAAAATTCTTAAGGTCATCGCAACCCTAGGAACATGTCAACCAGCTAGTAGGCTTTCGAATAGCCTCAAATTCATGTATCTAGGTCCGTGATTGACAAAGCGACCCCAAGCCAAACCTTCAGATCTCCATGAAATTCAGCAACGATGGAAAGCGCCGTGGCCTAAAAAATTCTTAAGGTCATCGCAACCCCTGGAAAATGTCAACCAGCTAGTAGGCTTTCGAATAGCCTCAAATTCATGTATCTAGGTCCGTGATTGACAAAGCGACCCCAAGCCAAACCTTCAGATCTCCATGAAATTCAGCAACGGTGGAAAGCGCCGTGGCCTAAAAAATTCTTAAGGTCATTGCAACCCTAGGAAAATGTCAACCAGCTAGTAGGCTTTCGAATAGCCTCAAATTCATGTATCTAGGTCCGTGATTGACAAAGCGACCCCAAGCCAAACCTTCAGATCTCCATGAAATTCAGCAACGGTGGAAAGCGCCGTGGCCTAAAAAATTCTTAAGGTCATCGCAACCCTTGGAACATGTCAACCAGCTAGTAGGCTTTCGAATAGCCTCAAATTCATGTATCTAGGTCCGTGATTGACAAAGCGACCCCAAGCCAAACCTTCAGATCTCCATGAAATTCAGCAACGATGGAAAGCGCCGTGGCCTAAAAAATTCTTAAGGTCATCGCAACCCTAGGAAAATGTCAACCAGCTAGTAGGCTTTCGAATAGCCTCAAATTCATGTATCTAGGTCCGTGATTGACAAAGCGACCCCAAGCCAAACCTTCAGATCTCCATGAAATTCAGCAACGGTGGAAAGCGCCGTGGCCTAAAAAATTCTTAAGGTCATCGCAACCCTTGGAACATGTCAACCAGCTAGTAGGCTTTCGAATAGTAGGCTTTCGAATAGCCTCAAATTCATGTATCTAGGTCCGTGATTGACAAAGCGACCCCAAGCCAAACCTTCAGATCTCCATGAAATTCAGCAACGATGGAAAGCGCAGTGGCCTAAAAAATTCTTAAGGTCATCGCAACCCTAGGAACATGTCAACCAGCTAGTAGGCTTTCGAATAGCCTCAAATTCATGTATCTAGGTCCGTGATTGACAAAGCGACCCCAAGCCAAACCTTCAGATCTCCATGAAATTCAGCAACGATGGAAAGCGCCGTGGCCTAAAAAATTCTTAAGGTCATCGCAACCCCTGGAAAATGTCAACCAGCTAGTAGGCTTTCGAATAGCCTCAAATTCATGTATCTAGGTCCGTGATTGACAAAGCGACCCCAAGCCAAACCTTCAGATCTCCATGAAATTCAGCAACGGTGGAAAGCGCCGTGGCCTAAAAAATTCTTAAGGTCATCGCAACCCTTGGAACATGTCAACCAGCTAGTAGGCTTTCGAATAGCCTCAAATTCATGTATCTAGGTCCGTGATTGACAAAGCGACCCCAAGCCAAACCTTCAGATCTCCATGAAATTCAGCAACGATGGAAAGCGCCGTGGCCTAAAAAATTCTTAAGGTCATCGCAACCCTAGGAAAATGTCAACCAGCTAGTAGGCTTTCGAATAGCCTCAAATTCATGTATCTAGGTCCGTGATTGACAAAGCGACCCCAAGCCAAACCTTCAGATCTCCATGAAATTCAGCAACGGTGGAAAGCGCCGTGGCCTAAAAAATTCTTAAGGTCATCGCAACCCTTGGAACATGTCAACCAGCTAGTAGGCTTTCGAATAGTAGGCTTTCGAATAGCCTCAAATTCATGTATCTAGGTCCGTGATTGACAAAGCGACCCCAAGCCAAACCTTCAGATCTCCATGAAATTCAGCAACGATGGAAAGCGCAGTGGCCTAAAAAATTCTTAAGGTCATCGCAACCCTAGGAAAATGTCAACCAGCTAGTAGGCTTTCGAATAGTAGGCTTTCGAATAGCCTCAAATTCATGTATCTAGGTCCGTGATTGACAAAGCGACCCCAAGCCAAACCTTCAGATCTCCATGAAATTCAGCAACGGTGGAAAGCGCCGTGGCCTAAAAAATTCTTAAGGTCATCGCAACCCTTGGAACATGTCAACCAGCTAGTAGGCTTTCGAATAGCCTCAAATTCATGTATCTAGGTCCGTGATTGACAAAGCGACCCCAAGCCAAACCTTCAGATCTCCATGAAATTCAGCAACGATGGAAAGCGCCGTGGCCTAAAAAATTCTTAAGGTCATCGCAACCCTAGGAAAATGTCAACCAGCTAGTAGGCTTTCGAATAGTAGGCTTTCGAATAGCCTCAAATTCATGTATCTAGGTCCGTGATTGACAAAGCGACCCCAAGCCAAACCTTCAGATCTCCATGAAATTCAGCAACGATGGAAAGCGCAGTGGCCTAAAAAATTCTTAAGGTCATCGCAACCCTAGGAACATGTCAACCAGCTAGTAGGCTTTCGAATAGCCTCAAATTCATGTATCTAGGTCCGTGATTGACAAAGCGACCCCAAGCCAAACCTTCAGATCTCCATGAAATTCAGCAACGATGGAAAGCGCCGTGGCCTAAAAAATTCTTAAGGTCATCGCAACCCCTGGAAAATGTCAACCAGCTAGTAGGCTTTCGAATAGCCTCAAATTCATGTATCTAGGTCCGTGATTGACAAAGCGACCCCAAGCCAAACCTTCAGATCTCCATGAAATTCAGCAACGGTGGAAAGCGCCGTGGCCTAAAAAATTCTTAAGGTCATTGCAACCCTAGGAAAATGTCAACCAGCTAGTAGGCTTTCGAATAGCCTCAAATTCATGTATCTAGGTCCGTGATTGACAAAGCGACCCCAAGCCAAACCTTCAGATCTCCATGAAATTCAGCAACGATGGAAAGCGCCGTGGCCTAAAAAATTCTTAAGGTCATCGCAACCCTTGGAAAATGTCAACCAGCTAGTAGGCTTTCGAATAGCCTCAAATTCATGTATCTAGGTCCGTGATTGACAAAGCGACCCCAAGCCAAACCTTCAGATCTCCATGAAATTCAGCAACGATGGAAAGCGCCGTGGCCTAAAAAATTCTTAAGGTCATCGCAACCCTAGGAACATGTCAACCAGCTAGTAGGCTTTCGAATAGCCTCACATTCATGTATCTAGGTCCGTGATTGACAAAGCGACCCCAAGCCAAACCTTCAGATCTCCATGAAATTCAGCAACGATGGAAAGCGCCGTGGCCTAAAAAATTCTTAAGGTCATCGCAACCCTAGGAAAATGTCAACCAGCTAGTAGGCTTTCGAATAGCCTCAAATTCATGTATCTAGGTCCGTGATTGACAAAGCGACCCCAAGCCAAACCTTCAGATCTCCATGAAATTCAGCAACGATTGAAAGCGCCGTGGCCTAAAAAATTCTTAAGGTCATCGCAACCCTAGGAACATGTCAACCAGCTAGTAGGCTTTCGAATAGCCTCAAATTCATGTATCTAGGTCCGTGATTGACAAAGCGACCCCAAGCCAAACCTTCAGATCTCCATGAAATTCAGCAACGGTGGAAAGCGCCGTGGCCTAAAAAATTCTTAAGGTCATCGCAACCCTTGGAACATGTCAACCAGCTAGTAGGCTTTCGAATAGCCTCAAATTCATGTATCTAGGTCCGTGATTGACAAAGCGACCCCAAGCCAAACCTTCAGATCTCCATGAAATTCAGCAACGATGGAAAGCGCCGTGGCCTAAAAAATTCTTAAGGTCATCGCAACCCTAGGAAAATGTCAACCAGCTAGTAGGCTTTCGAATAGTAGGCTTTCGAATAGCCTCAAATTCATGTATCTAGGTCCGTGATTGACAAAGCGACCCCAAGCCAAACCTTCAGATCTCCATGAAATTCAGCAACGATGGAAAGCGCAGTGGCCTAAAAAATTCTTAAGGTCATCGCAACCCTAGGAACATGTCAACCAGCTAGTAGGCTTTCGAATAGCCTCAAATTCATGTATCTAGGTCCGTGATTGACAAAGCGACCCCAAGCCAAACCTTCAGATCTCCATGAAATTCAGCAACGGTGGAAAGCGCCGTGGCCTAAAAAATTCTTAAGGTCATTGCAACCCTAGGAAAATGTCAACCAGCTAGTAGGCTTTCGAATAGCCTCAAATTCATGTATCTAGGTCCGTGATTGACAAAGCGACCCCAAGCCAAACCTTCAGATCTCCATGAAATTCAGCAACGATGGAAAGCGCCGTGGCCTAAAAAATTCTTAAGGTCATCGCAACCCTTGGAAAATGTCAACCAGCTAGTAGGCTTTCGAATAGCCTCAAATTCATGTATCTAGGTCCGTGATTGACAAAGCGACCCCAAGCCAAACCTTCAGATCTCCATGAAATTCAGCAACGATGGAAAGCGCCGTGGCCTAAAAAATTCTTAAGGTCATCGCAACCCTAGGAACATGTCAACCAGCTAGTAGGCTTTCGAATAGCCTCACATTCATGTATCTAGGTCCGTGATTGACAAAGCGACCCCAAGCCAAACCTTCAGATCTCCATGAAATTCAGCAACGATGGAAAGCGCCGTGGCCTAAAAAATTCTTAAGGTCATCGCAACCCTAGGAACATGTCAACCAGCTAGTAGGCTTTCGAATAGCCCCAAATTCATGTATCTAGGTCCGTGATTGACAAAGCGACCCCAAGCCAAACCTTCAGATCTCCATGAAATTCAGCAACGATGGAAAGCGCCGTGGCCTAAAAAATTCTTAAGGTCATCGCAACCCCTGGAAAATGTCAACCAGCTAGTAGGCTTTCGAATAGCCTCAAATTCATGTATCTAGGTCCGTGATTGACAAAGCGACCCCAAGCCAAGCCTTCAGATCTCCATGAAATTCAGCAACGATGGAAAGCGCCGTGGCCTAAAAAATTCTTAAGGTCATCGCAACCCTAGGAAAATGTCAACCAGCTAGTAGGCTTTCGAATAGCCTCAAATTCATGTATCTAGGTCCGTGATTGACAAAGCGACCCCAAGCCAAACCTTCAGATCTCCATGAAATTCAGCAACGATGGAAAGCGCCGTGGCCTAAAAAATTCTTAAGGTCATCGCAACCCTAGGAAAATGTCAACCAGCTAGTAGGCTTTCGAATAGCCTCAAATTCATGTATCTAGGTCCGTGATTGACAAAGCGACCCCAAGCCAAACCTTCAGATCTCCATGAAATTCAGCAACGGTGGAAAGCGCCGTGGCCTAAAAAATTCTTAAGGTCATCGCAACCCTAGGAAAATGTCAACCAGCTAGTAGGCTTTCGAATAGCCTCAAATTCATGTATCTAGGTCCGTGATTGACAAAGCGACCCCAAGCCAAACCTTCAGATCTCCATGAAATTCAGCAACGATGGAAAGCGCCGTGGCCTAAAAAATTCTTAAGGTCATCGCAACCCTAGGAAAATGTCAACCAGCTAGTAGGCTTTCGAATAGCCTCAAATTCATGTATCTAGGTCCGTGATTGACAAAGCGACCCCAAGCCGAACCTTCAGATCTCCATGAAATTCAGCAACGATGGAAAGCGCCGTGGCCTAAAAAATTCTTAAGGTCATCGCAACCCTAGGAAAATGTCAACCAGCTAGTAGGCTTTCGAATAGCCTCAAATTCATGTCTAGGTCCGTGATTGACAAAGCGACCCCAAGCCAAACCTTCAGATCTCCATGAAATTCAGCAACGGTGGAAAGCGCCGTGGCCTAAAAAATTCTTAAGGTCATCACAACCCTTGGAAAATGTCAACCAGCTAGTAGGCTTTCGAATAGCCTCAAATTCATGTATCTAGGTCCGTGATTGACAAAGCGACCCCAAGCCAAACCTTCAGATCTCCATGAAATTCAGCAACGATGGAAAGCGCCGTGGCCTAAAAAATTCTTAAGGTCATCGCAACCCTAGGAAAATGTCAACCAGCTAGTAGGCTTTCGAATAGCATCAAATTCATGTATCTAGGTCCGTGATTGACAAAGCGACCCCAAGCCAAACCTTCAAATCTCCATGAAATTCAGCAACGATGGAAAGCGCCGTGGCCTAAAAAATTCTTTAGGTCATCGCAACCCTAGGAACATGTCAACCAGCTAGTAGGCTTTCGAATAGCCTCAAATTCATGTATCTAGGTCCGTGATTGACAAAGCGACCCCAAGCCAAACCTTCAGATCTCCATGAAATTCAGCAACGGTGGAAAGCGCCGTGGCCTAAAAAATTCTTAAGGTCATCGCAACCCCTGGAAAATGTCAACCAGCTAGTAGGCTTTCGAATAGCCTCAAATTCATGTATCTAGGTCCGTGATTGACAAAGCGACCCTAAGCCAAACCTTCAGATCTCCATGAAATTCAGCAACGATGGAAAGCGCCGTGGCCTAAAAAATTCTTAAGGTCATCGCAACCCTTGGAAAATGTCAACCAGCTAGTAGGCTTTCGAATAGCCTCAAATTCATGTATCTAGGTCCTTGATTGACAAAGTATCTAGGTCCGTGATTGACAAAGCGACCCCAAGCCAAACCTTCAGATCTCCATGAAATTCAGCAACGATGGAAAGCGCCGTGGCCTAAAAAATTCTCAAGGTCATCGCAACCCTAGGAAAATGTCAACCAGCTAGTAGGCTTTCGAATAGCCTCAAATTCATGTATCTAGGTCCGTGATTGACAAAGCATCTAGGTCCGTGATTGACAAAGCGACCCCAAGCCAAACCTTCAGATCTCCATGAAATTCAGCAACGATGGAAAGCGCCGTGGCCTAAAAAATTCTTAAGGTCATCGCAACCCTTGGAAAATGTCAACCAGCTAGTAGGCTTTCGAATAGCCTCAAATTCATGTATCTAGGTCCGTGATTGACAAAGTATCTAGGTCCGTGATTGACAAAGCGACCCCAAGCCAAACCTTCAGATCTCCATGAAATTCAGCAACGATGGAAAGCGCCGTGGCCTAAAAAATTCTTAAGGTCATCGCAACCCTAGGAAAATGTCAACCAGCTAGTAGGCTTTCGAATAGCCTCAAATTCATGTATCTAGGTCCGTGATTGACAAAGCGACCCCAAGCCAAACCTTCAGATCTCCATGAATTTCAGCAACGATGGAAAGCGCCGTGGCCTAAAAAATTCTTAAGGTCATCGCAACCCTAGGAAAATGTCAACCAGCTAGTAGGCTTTCAAATAGCCTCAAATTCATGTATCTAGGTCCGTGATTGACAAAGCGACCACAAGCCAAACCTTCAGATCTCCATGAAATTCAGCAACGATGGAAAGCGCCGTGGCCTAAAAAATTCTTTAGGTCATCGCAACCCTAGGAACATGTCAACCAGCTAGTAGGCTTTCGAATAGCCTCAAATTCATGTATCTAGGTCCGTGATTGACAAAGCGACCCCAAGCCAAACCTTCAGATCTCCATGAAATTCAGCAACGGTGGAAAGCGCCGTGGCCTAAAAAATTCTTAAGGTCATCGCAACCCCTGGAAAATGTCAACCAGCTAGTAGGCTTTCGAATAGCTTCAAATTCATGTATCTAGGTCCGTGATTGACAAAGCGACCCCAAGCCAAACCTTCAGATCTCCATGAAATTCAGCAACGATAGAAAGCGCCGTGGCCTAAAAAATTCTTAAGGTCATCGCAACCCTAGGAACATGTCAACCAGCTAGTAGGCTTTCGAATAGCCTCAAATTCATGTATCTAGGTCCGTGATTGACAAAGCGAGCCCAAGCCAAACCTTCAGATCTCCATGAAATTCAGCAACGATGGAAAGCGCCGTGGCCTAAAAAATTCTTAAGGTCATCGCAACCCCTGGAAAATGTCAACCAGCTAGTAGGCTTTCGAATAGCCTCAAATTCATGTATCTAGGTCCGTGATTGACAAAGCGACCCCAAGCCAAACCTTCAGATCTCCATGAAATTCAGCAACGGTGGAAAGCGCCGTGGCCTAAAAAATTCTTAAGGTCATCGCAACCCTAGGAACATGTCAACCAGCTAGTAGGCTTTCGAATAGCCTCAAATTCATGTATCTAGGTCCGTGATTGACAAAGCGACCCCAAGCCAAACCTTCAGATCTCCATGAAATTCAGCAACGATGGAAAGCGCCGTGGCCTAAAAAATTCTTAAGGTCATCGCAACCCCTGAAAAAGGTCAACCAGCTAGTAGGCTTTCGAATAGCCTCAAATTCATGTATCTAGGTCCGTGATTGACAAAGCGACCCCAAGCCAAACCTTCAGATCTCCATGAAATTCAGCAACGATGGAAAGCGCCGTGGCCTAAAAAATTCTTAAGGTCATCGCAACCCCTGGAAAATGTCAACCAGCTAGTAGGCTTTCGAATAGCCTCAAATTCATGTATCTAGGTCCGTGATTGACAAAGCGACCCCAAGCCAAACCTTCAGATCTCCATGAAATTCAGCAACGGTGGAAAGCGCCGTGGCCTAAAAAATTCTTAAGGTCATCGCAACCCTAGGAAAATGTCAACCAGCTAGTAGGCTTTCGAATAGCCTCAAATTCATGTATCTAGGTCCGTGATTGACAAAGCGACCCCAAGCCAAACCTTCAGATCTCCATGAAATTCAGCAACGATGGAAAGCGCCGTGGCCTAAAAAATTCTTAAGGTCATCGCAACCCCTGGAAAATGTCAACCAGCTAGTAGGCTCTCGAATAGCCTCAAATTCATGTATCTAGGTCCGTGATTGACAAAGCGACCCCAAGCCAAACCTTCAGATCTCCATGAAATTCAGCAACGGTGGAAAGCGCCGTGGCCTAAAAAATTCTTAAGGTCATCGCAACCCTAGGAACATGTCAACCAGCTAGTAGGCTTTCGAATAGCCTCAAATTCATGTATCTAGGTCCGTGATTGACAAAGCGACCCCAAGCCAAACCTTCAGATCTCCATGAAATTCAGCAACGATGGAAAGCGCCGTGGCCTAAAAAATTCTTAAGGTCATCGCAACCCTAGGAACATGTCAACCAGCTAGTAGGCTTTCGAATAGCCTCAAATTCATGTATCTAGGTCCGTGATTGACAAAGCGACCCCAAGCCAAACCTTCAGATCTCCATGAAATTCAGCAACGGTGGAAAGCGCCGTGGCCTAAAAAATTCTTAAGGTCATCGCAACCCTAGGAAAATGTCAACCAGCTAGTAGGCTTTCGAATAGCCTCAAATTCATGTATCTAGGTCCGTGATTGACAAAGCGACCCCAAGCCAAACCTTCAGATCTCCATGAAATTCAGCAACGATGGAAAGCGCCGTGGCCTAAAAAATTCTTAAGGTCATCGCAACCCCTGGAAAATGTCAACCAGCTAGTAGGCTTTCGAATAGCCTCAAATTCATGTATCTAGGTCCGTGATTGACAAAGCGACCCCAAGCCAAACCTTCAGATCTCCATGAAATTCAGCAACGGTGGAAAGCGCCGTGGCCTAAAAAATTCTTAAGGTCATCGCAACCCTAGGAACATGTCAACCAGCTAGTAGGCTTTCGAATAGCCTCAAATTCATGTATCTAGGTCCGTGATTGACAAAGCGACCCCAAGCCAAACCTTCAGATCTCCATGAAATTCAGCAACGATGGAAAGCGCCGTGGCCTAAAAAATTCTTAAGGTCATCGCAACCCTAGGAACATGTCAACCAGCTAGTAGGCTTTCGAATAGCCTCAAATTCATGTATCTAGGTCCGTGATTGACAAAGCGACCCCAAGCCAAACCTTCAGATCTCCATGAAATTCAGCAACGGTGGAAAGCGCCGTGGCCTAAAAAATTCTTAAGGTCATCGCAACCCTAGGAAAATGTCAACCAGCTAGTAGGCTTTCGAATAGCCTCAAATTCATGTATCTAGGTCCGTGATTGACAAAGCGACCCCAAGCCAAACCTTCAGATCTCCATGAAATTCAGCAACGATGGAAAGCGCCGTGGCCTAAAAAATTCTTAAGGTCATCGCAACCCTAGGAACATGTCAACCAGCTAGTAGGCTTTCGAATAGCCTCAAATTCATGTATCTAGGTCCGTGATTGACAAAGCGACCCCAAGCCAAACCTTCAGATCTCCATGAAATTCAGCAACGATGGAAAGCGCCGTGGCCTAAAAAATTCTTAAGGTCATCGCAACCCTAGGAACATGTCAACCAGCTAATAGGCTTTCGAATAGCCTCAAATTCATGTATCTACGTCCGTGATTGACAAAGCGACCCCAAGCCAAACCTTCAGATCTCCATGAAATTCAGCAACGATGGAAAGCGCCGTGGCCTAAAAAATTCTTAAGGTCATCGCAACCCTAGGAACATGTCAACCAGCTAGTAGGCTTTCGAATAGCCTCAAATTCATGTATCTAGGTCCGTGATTGACAAAGCGACCCCAAGCCAAACCTTCAGATCTCCATGAAATTCAGCAACGATGGAAAGCGCCGTGGCCTAAAAAATTCTTAAGGTCATCGCAACCCCTGGAAAATGTCAACCAGCTAGTAGGCTTTCGAATAGCCTCAAATTCATGTATCTAGGTCCGTGATTGACAAAGGTTGCGATGACCTTAAGAATTTTTTAGGCCACGGCGCTTTCCATCGTTGCTGAATTTCATGGAGATCTGAAGGTTTGGCTTGGGGTCGCTTTGTCAATCACGGACCTAGATACATGAATTTGAGGCTATTCGAAAGCCTACTCCTAGGAAAATGTCAACCAGCTAGTAGGCTTCCGAATAGCCTCAAATTCATGTATCTAGGTCCGTGATTGACAAAGCGACCCCAAGCCAAACCTTCAGATCTCCATGAAATTCAGCAACGATGGAAAGCGCCGTGGCCTAAAAAATTCTTAAGGTCATCGCAACCCTAGGAACATGTCAACCAGCTACAGGGTGCGTAATAATTATTGCAACGCGACTTTGAAACGTCCTAACCAAGCTGAACCTCGACGAAATTTTTTGAAATTTGGCAGATTTATTGTATCAACCTAGTTAACTATTCTGACCAAATTTGGTAGTTTAACTCCTATTTTAAGAAAAATGACACAGAGACTTGTGACGGTGACTCCTCGACACATTTACGCATTAAGGCTCCCAGGACTTTGGGGCACCAACAAAGAGTCCAATGTCATGGGAATGCGAGTATTTTCTCAACAATTGTATGAAAAAAGTTGAAATTTGAGAAAAGTTTTTCAAAGTTGTTGTGGGAAAATGTTTCTCTGAGTTAGGAGGTAATTTCTGACACATGCTAAAAGCCGAAATTTCTCACATCTTGTACCCTAGTTACGGTCTAGATATTCGAAACTTTCTGAAAATGTGGTTTCAAGTTACCCTAAAATCTTCTGTTATTGTGAGAAAAAATGGTACAACCAGCTCGACTTGGAAAATTTCTGTTGACACTTTTGTAAATACACCAGATTGCTTGTCACGCGTCTCCTTAATGTAAGACCTCAGCATGTTTGAAGCTACAGGAGGGACCCAATTCTTAATAGAAATACCGGAACTGTTTTGAAAAATGATAACATATATTGGAATTGATAATATCACATTATTTCATTCCCGCTAGATAGAAATCTTGGCCGAGATGATGGATTGAAGTTGGAACAATATTAATCCGATAACTTCATGTTTTCGCGATCATGTGGGGTGTATTCAAAGCTAGGTGTTTGAACTTCTGCTCTTAATTGAAGAAAAATGCCCAATAGTGTCAAAAAAACTAATTGGTTATACTTCCCTATCCGATAAACTCATAAAAATGCAATGTTTTGGTTTTCAAGGCACCAACGGTCATTTTTTGGTCATGAACCAGGGTTGGGAAAAGGGTCATATCTCAAAAACTAAAATTCTTAACATTTCAAACTAAACTGGATTGGAATGCACAAGGATTTATTTGTATTTTTGCAAAAAATCACTTGTGTTAATCTACCAGTTCGCGTTCTGCGAGAACGTTTATCTCTGAGACAAGGGCGTGACTAGCAGCCACCGAACCAAATGATGTTTCGAAGCCTAAGTGGTTCCATGTTTTTATTACAAAACTAAAACTTTTAGACAATAAATTATTGCGTATGACAATTATATATGCCAAGTTTGGAAGGAATTGAATATCTGTGGTCGTTTTTACACTCGCTCAAAGACGTTGCAATAATTATTACGCACCCTGTAGTAGGCTTTCGAATAGCCTCAAATTCATGTATCTAGGTCCGTGATTGACAAAGCGACCCCAAGCCAAACCTTCAGATCTCCATGAAATTCAGCAACGATGGAAAGCGCCGTGGCCTAAAAAATTCTTAAGGTCATCGCAACCCCTGGAAAATGTCAACCAGCTAGTAGGCTTTCGAATAGCCTCAAATTCATGTATCTAGGTCCGTGATTGACAAAGCGACCCCAAGCCAAACCTTCAGATCTCCATGAAATTCAGCAACGGTGGAAAGCGCCGTGGCCTAAAAAATTCTTAAGGTCATCGCAACCCTAGGAACATGTCAACCAGCTAGTAGGCTTTCGAATAGCCTCAAATTCATGTATCTAGGTCCGTGATTGACAAAGCGACCCCAAGCCAAACCTTCAGATCTCCATGAAATTCAGCAACGATGGAAAGCGCCGTGGCCTAAAAAATTCTTAAGGTCATCGCAACCCTAGGAACATGTCAACCAGCTAGTAGGCTTTCGAATAGCCTCAAATTCATGTATCTAGGTCCGTGATTGACAAAGCGACCCCAAGCCAAACCTTCAGATCTCCATGAAATTCAGCAACGGTGGAAAGCGCCGTGGCCTAAAAAATTCTTAAGGTCATCGCAACCCTAGGAAAATGTCAACCAGCTAGTAGGCTTTCGAATAGCCTCAAATTCATGTATCTAGGTCCGTGATTGACAAAGCGACCCCAAGCCAAACCTTCAGATCTCCATGAAATTCAGCAACGATGGAAAGCGCCGTGGCCTAAAAAATTCTTAAGGTCATCGCAACCCCTGGAAAATGTCAACCAGCTAGTAGGCTTTCGAATAGCCTCAAATTCATGTATCTAGGTCCGTGATTGACAAAGCGACCCTAAGCCAAACCTTCAGATCTCCATGAAATTCAGCAACGGTGGAAAGCGCCGTGGCCTAAAAAATTCTTAAGGTCATCGCAACCCTAGGAACATGTCAACCAGCTAGTAGGCTTTCGAATAGCCTCAAATTCATGTATCTAGGTCCGTGATTGACAAAGCGACCCCAAGCCAAACCTTCAGATCTCCATGAAATTCAGCAACGATGGAAAGCGCCGTGGCCTAAAAAATTCTTAAGGTCATCGCAACCCTAGGAACATGTCAACCAGCTAGTAGGCTTTCGAATAGCCTCAAATTCATGTATCTAGGTCCGTGATTGACAAAGCGACCCCAAGCCAAACCTTCAGATCTCCATGAAATTCAGCAACGGTGGAAAGCGCCGTGGCCTAAAAAATTCTTAAGGTCATCGCAACCCTAGGAAAATGTCAACCAGCTAGTAGGCTTTCGAATAGCCTCAAATTCATGTATCTAGGTCCGTGATTGACAAAGCGACCCCAAGCCAAACCTTCAGATCTCCATGAAATTCAGCAACGATGGAAAGCGCCGTGGCCTAAAAAATTCTTAAGGTCATCGCAACCCTAGGAACATGTCAACCAGCTAGTAGGCTTTCGAATAGCCTCAAATTCATGTATCTAGGTCCGTGATTGACAAAGCGACCCCAAGCCAAACCTTCAGATCTCCATGAAATTCAGCAACGATGGAAAGCGCCGTGGCCTAAAAAATTCTTAAGGTCATCGCAACCCTAGGAACATGTCAACCAGCTAATAGGCTTTCGAATAGCCTCAAATTCATGTATCTACGTCCGTGATTGACAAAGCGACCCCAAGCCAAACCTTCAGATCTCCATGAAATTCAGCAACGATGGAAAGCGCCGTGGCCTAAAAAATTCTTAAGGTCATCGCAACCCTAGGAACATGTCAACCAGCTAGTAGGCTTTCGAATAGCCTCAAATTCATGTATCTACGTCCGTGATTGACAAAGCGACCCCAAGCCAAACCTTCAGATCTCCATGAAATTCAGCAACGATGGAAAGCGCCGTGGCCTAAAAAATTCTTAAGGACATCGCAACCCCTGGAAAATGTCAACCAGCTAGTAGGCTTTCGAATAGCCTCAAATTCATGTATCTAGGTCCGTGATTGACAAAGCGACCCCAAGCCAAACCTTCAGAGTGATTGACAAAGCGACCCCAAGCCAAACCTTCAGATCTCCATGAAATTCAGCAACGATGGAAAGCGCCGTGGCCTAAAAAATTCTTAAGGTCATCGCAACCCTAGGAACATGTCAACCAGCTAGTAGGCTTTCGAATAGCCTCAAATTCATGTATCTAGGTCCGTGATTGACAAAGCGACCCCAAGCCAAACCTTCAGATCTCCATGAAATTCAGCAACGATGGAAAGCGCCGTGGCCTAAAAAATTCTTAAGGTCATCGCAACCCCTGGAAAATGTCAACCAGCTAGTAGGCTTTCGAATAGCCTCAAATTCATGTATCTAGGTCCGTGATTGACAAAGGTTGCGATGACCTTAAGAATTTTTTAGGCCACGGCGCTTTCCATCGTTGCTGAATTTCATGGAGATCTGAAGGTTTGGCTTGGGGTCGCTTTGTCAATCACGGACCTAGATACATGAATTTGAGGCTATTCGAAAGCCTACTCCTAGGAAAATGTCAACCAGCTAGTAGGCTTCCGAATAGCCTCAAATTCATGTATCTAGGTCCGTGATTGACAAAGCGACCCCAAGCCAAACCTTCAGATCTCCATGAAATTCAGCAACGATGGAAAGCGCCGTGGCCTAAAAAATTCTTAAGGTCATCGCAACCCTAGGAACATGTCAACCAGCTAGTAGGCTTTCGAATAGCCTCAAATTCATGTATCTAGGTCCGTGATTGACAAAGCGACCCCAAGCCAAACCTTCAGATCTCCATGAAATTCAGCAACGGTGGAAAGCGCCGTGGCCTAAAAAATTCTTAAGGTCATCGCAACCCTTGGAAAATGTCAACCAGCTAGTAGGCTTTCGAATAGCCTCAAATTCATGTATCTAGGTCCGTGATTGACAAAGCGACCCCAAGCCAAACCTTCAGATCTACATGAAATTCAGCAACGGTGGAAAGCGCCGTGGCCTAAAAAATTCTTAAGGTCATCGCAACCCTAGGAACATGTCAACCAGCTAGTAGGCTTTCGAATAGCCTCAAATTCATGTATCTAGGTCCGTGATTGACAAAGCGACCCCAAGCCAAACCTTCAGATCTCCATGAAATTCAGCAACGATGGAAAGCGCCGTGGCCTAAAAAATTCTTAAGGTCATCGCAACCCTAGGAAAATGTCAACCAGCTAGTAGGCTTTCGAATAGCCTCAAATTCATGTATCTAGGTCCGTGATTGACAAAGCGACCCCAAGCCAAACACTCAGATCTCCATGAAATTCAGCAACAATGGAAAGCGCCGTGGCCTAAAAAATTCTTAAGGTCATCGCAACCCTAGGAAAATGTCAACCAGCTAGTAGGCTTTCGAATAGCCTCAAATTCATGTATCTAGGTCCGTGATTGACAAAGCGACCCCAAGCCAAACCTTCAGATCTCCATGAAATTCAGCAACGATGGAAAGCGCCGTGGCCTAAAAAATTCTTAAGGTCATCGCAACCCTAGGAAAATGTCAACCAGCTAGTAGGCTTTCGAATAGCCTCAAATTCATGTATCTAGGTCCGTGATTGACAAAGCGACCCCAAGCCAAACCTTCAGATCTCCATGAAATTCAGCAACGGTGGAAAGCGCCGTGGCCTAAAAAATTCTTAAGGTCATCGCAACCCTAGGAAAATGTCAACCAGCTAGTAGGCTTTCGAATAGCCTCAAATTCATGTATCTAGGTCCGTGATTGACAAAGCGACCCCAAGCCAAACCTTTAGATCTCCATGAAATTCAGCAACGATGGAAAGCGCCGTGGCCTAAAAAATTCTTAAGGTCATCGCAACCCTTGGAAAATGTCAACCAGCTAGTAGGCTTTCGAATAGCCTCAAATTCATGTATCTAGGTCCGTGATTGACAAAGCGACCCCAAGCCAAACCTTCAGATCTCCATGAAATTCAGCAACGATGGAAAGCGCCGTGGCCTAAAAAATTCTTAAGGTCATCGCAACCCTAGGAAAATGTCAACCAGCTAGTAGGCTTTCGAATAGCCTCAAATTCATGTATCTAGGTCCGTGATTGACAAAGCGACCCCAAGCCAAACCTTCAGATCTTCATGAAATTCAGCAACGATGGAAAGCGCCGTGGCCTAAAAAATTCTTAAGGTCATCGCAACCCTAGGAAAATGTCAACCAGCTAGTAGGCTTTCGAATAGCCTCAAATTCATGTATCTAGGTCCGTGATTGACAAAGCGACCCCAAGCCAAACCTTCAGATCTCCATGAAATTCAGCAACGATGGAAAGCGCCGTGGCCTAAAAAATTCTTAAGGTCATCGCAACCCTAGGAAAATGTCAACCAGCTAGTAGGCTTTCGAATAGCCTCAAATTCATGTATCTAGGTCCGTGATTGACAAAGCGACCCCAAGCCAAACCTTCAGATCTCCATGAAATTCAGCAACGATGGAAAGCGCCGTGGCCTAAAAAATTCTTAAGGTCATCGCAACCCTAGGAAAATGTCAACCAGCTAGTAGGCTTTCGAATAGCCTCAAATTCATGTATCTAGGTCCCTCATTGACAAAGCGACCCCAAGCCAAACCTTCAGATCTCCATGAAATTCAGCAACGATGGAAAGCGCCGTGGCCTAAAAAATTCTTAAGGTCATCGCAACCCTAGGAAAATGTCAACCAGCTAGTAGGCTTTCGAATAGCCTCAAATTCATGTCTAGGTCCGTGATTGACAAAGCGACCCCAAGCCAAACCTTCAGATCTCCATGAAATTCAGCAACGGTGGAAAGCGCCGTGGCCTAAAAAATTCTTAAGGTCATCGCAACCCTTGGAAAATGTCAACCAGCTAGTAGGCTTTCGAATAGCCTCAAATTCATGTATCTAGGTCCGTGATTGACAAAGCGACCCCAAGCCAAACCTTTAGATCTCCATGAAATTCAGCAACGATGGAAAGCGCCGTGGCCTAAAAAATTCTTAAGGTCATCGCAACCCTAGGAAAATGTCAACCAGCTAGTAGGCTTTCGAATAGCCTCAAACTCATGTATCTAGGTCCGTGATTGACAAAGCGACCCCAAGCCAAACCTTCAGATCTCCATGAAATTCAGCAACGATGGAAAGCGCCGTGGCCTAAAAAATTCTTAAGGTCATCGCAACCCTAGGAAAATGTCAACCAGCTAGTAGGCTTTCGAATAGCCTCAAATTCATGTCTAGGTCCGTGATTGACAAAGCGACCCCAAGCCAAACCTTCAGATCTCCATGAAATTCAGCAACGGTGGAAAGCGCCGTGGCCTAAAAAATTCTTAAGGTCATCGCAACCCTTGGAAAATGTCAACCAGCTAGTAGGCTTTCGAATAGCCTCAAATTCATGTATCTAGGTCCGTGATTGACAAAGCGACCCCAAGCCAAACCTTCAGATCTCCATGAAATTCAGCAACGATGGAAAGCGCCGTGGCCTAAAAAATTCTTAAGGTCATCGCAACCCTAGGAAAATGTCAACCAGCTGGTAGGCTTTCGAATAGCATCAAATTCATGTATCTAGGTCCGTGATTGACAAAGCGACCCCAAGCCAAACCTTCAAATCTCCATGAAATTCAGCAACGATGGAAAGCGCCGTGGCCTAAAAAATTCTTTAGGTCATCGCAACCCCTGGAAAATGTCAACCAGCTAGTAGGCTTTCGAATAGCCTCAAATTCATGTATCTAGGTCCCTGATTGACAAAGCGACCCCAAGCCAAACCTTCAGATCTCCATGAAATTCAGCAACGATGGAAAGCGCCGTGGCCTAAAAAATTCTTAAGGTCATCGCAACCCTAGGAAAATGTCAACCAGCTAGTAGGCTTTCGAATAGCCTCAAATTCATGTCTAGGTCCGTGATTGACAAAGCGACCCCAAGCCAAACCTTCAGATCTCCATGAAATTCAGCAACGGTGGAAAGCGCCGTGGCCTAAAAAATTCTTAAGGTCATCGCAACCCTTGGAAAATGTCAACCAGCTAGTAGGCTTTCGAATAGCATCAAATTCATGTATCTAGGTCCGTGATTGACAAAGCGACCCCAAGCCAAACCTTTAGATCTCCATGAAATTCAGCAACGATGGAAAGCGCCGTGGCCTAAAAAATTCTTAAGGTCATCGCAACCCTAGGAAAATGTCAACCAGCTAGTAGGCTTTCGAATAGCCTCAAATTCATGTATCTAGGTCCGTGATTGACAAAGCGACCCCAAGCCAAACCTTCAGATCTCCATGAAATTCAGCAACGATGGAAAGCGCCGTGGCCTAAAAAATTCTTAAGGTCATCGCAACCCTAGGAAAATGTCAACCAGCTAGTAGGCTTTCGGATAGCCTCAAATTCATGTCTAGGTCCGTGATTGACAAAGCGACCCCAAGCCAAACCTTCAGATCTCCATGAAATTCAGCAACGGTGGAAAGCGCCGTGGCCTAAAAAATTCTTAAGGTCATCGCAACCCTTGGAAAATGTCAACCAGCTAGTAGGCTTTCGAATAGCCTCAAATTCATGTATCTAGGTCCGTGATTGACAAAGCGACCCCAAGCCAAACCTTCAGATCTCCATGAAATTCAGCAACGATGGAAAGCGCCGTGGCCTAAAAAATTCTTAAGGTCATCGCAACCCTAGGAAAATGTCAACCAGCTGGTAGGCTTTCGAATAGCATCAAATTCATGTATCTAGGTCCGTGATTGACAAAGCGACCCCAAGCCAAACCTTCAAATCTCCATGAAATTCAGCAACGATGGAAAGCGCCGTGGCCTAAAAAATTCTTTAGGTCATCGCAACCCTAGGAACATGTCAACCAGCTAGTAGGCTTTCGAATAGCCTCAAATTCATGTATCTAGGTCCGTGATTGACAAAGCGACCCCAAGCCAAACCTTCAGATCTCCATGAAATTCAGCAACGGTGGAAAGCGCCGTGGCCTAAAAAATTCTTAAGGTCATCGCAACCCTTGGAAAATGTCAACCAGCTAGTAGGCTTTCGAATAGCCTCAAATTCATGTAAATAGGTCCGTGATTGACAAAGCGACCCCAAGCCAAACCTTCAGATCTCCATGAAATTCAGCAACGATGGAAAGCGCCGTGGCCTAAAAAATTCTTAAGGTCATCGCAACCCTTGGAAAATGTCAACCAGCTAGTAGGCTTTCGAATAGCCTCAAATTCATGTATCTAGGTCCGTGATTGACAAAGCGACCCCAAGCCAAACCTTCAGATCTCCATGAAATTCAGCAACGATGGAAAGCGCCGTGGCCTAAAAAATTCTTAAGGTCATCGCAACCCTTGGAAAATTTCAACCAGCTAGTAGGCTTTCGAATAGCCTCAAATTCATGTATCTAGGTCCGTGATTGACAAAGTATCTAGGTCCGTGATTGACAAAGCGACCCCAAGCCAAACCTTCAGATCTCCATGAAATTCAGCAACGGTGGAAAGCGCCGTGGCCTAAAAAATTCTTAAGGTCATCGCAACCCTAGGAAAATGTCAACCAGCAAGTAGGCTTTCGAATAGCCTCAAATTCATGTATCTAGGTCCGTGATTGACAAAGCGACCCCAAGCCAAACCTTCAGATCTCCATGAAATTCAGCAACGATGGAAAGCGCCGTGGCCTAAAAAATTCTTAAGGTCATCGCAACCCTAGGAAAATGTCAACCAGCTAGTAGGCTTTCAAATAGCCTCAAATTCATGTATCTAGGTCCGTGATTGACAAAGCGACCCCAAGCCAAACCTTCAGATCTCCATGAAATTCAGCAACGATGGAAAGCGCCGTGGCCTAAAAAATTCTTAAGGTCATCGCAACCCTAGGAAAATGTCAACCAGCTGGTAGGCTTTCGAATAGCATCAAATTCATGTATCTAGGTCCGTGATTGACAAAGCGACCCCAAGCCAAACCTTCAAATCTCCATGAAATTCAGCAACGATGGAAAGCGCCGTGGCCTAAAAAATTCTTTAGGTCATCGCAACCCTAGGAACATGTCAACCAGCTAGTAGGCTTTCAAATAGCCTCAAATTCATGTATCTAGGTTCGTGATTGACAAAGCGACCCCAAGCCAAACCTTCAGATCTCCATGAAATTCAGCAACGGTGGAAAGCGCCGTGGCCTAAAAAATTCTTAAGGTCATCGCAACCCTTGGAAAATGTCAACCAGCTAGTAGGCTTTCGAATAGCCTCAAATTCATGTAAATAGGTCCGTGATTGACAAAGCGACCCCAAGCCAAACCTTCAGATCTCCATGAAATTCAGCAACGATGGAAAGCGCCGTGGCCTAAAAAATTCTTAAGGTCATCGCAACCCTTGGAAAATGTCAACCAGCTAGTAGGCTTTCGAATAGCCTCAAATTCATGTATCTAGGTCCGTGATTGACAAAGCGACCCCAAGCCAAACCTTCAGATCTCCATGAAATTCAGCAACGATGGAAAGCGCCGTGGCCTAAAAAATTCTTAAGGTCATCGCAACCCTTGGAAAATTTCAACCAGCTAGTAGGCTTTCGAATAGCCTCAAATTCATGTATCTAGGTCCGTGATTGACAAAGTATCTAGGTCCGTGATTGACAAAGCGACCCCAAGCCAAACCTTCAGATCTCCATGAAATTCAGCAACGGTGGAAAGCGCCGTGGCCTAAAAAATTCTTAAGGTCATCGCAACCCTAGGAAAATGTCAACCAGCAAGTAGGCTTTCGAATAGCCTCAAATTCATGTATCTAGGTCCGTGATTGACAAAGCGACCCCAAGCCAAACCTTCAGATCTCCATGAAATTCAGCAACGATGGAAAGCGCCGTGGCCTAAAAAATTCTTAAGGTCATCGCAACCCTAGGAAAATGTCAACCAGCTAGTAGGCTTTCAAATAGCCTCAAATTCATGTATCTAGGTCCGTGATTGACAAAGCGACCCCAAGCCAAACCTTCAGATCTCCATGAAATTCAGCAACGATGGAAAGCGCCGTGGCCTAAAAAATTCTTTAGGTCATCGCAACCCTAGGAACATGTCAACCAGCTAGTAGGCTTTCGAATAGCCTCAAATTCATGTATCTAGGTCCGTGATTGACAAAGCGACCCCAAGCCAAACCTTCACTTAGGCCACGGCGCTTTCCATCGTTGCTGAATTTCATGGAGATCTGAAGGTTTGGCTTGGGGTCGCTTTGTCAATCACGGACCTAGATGAAATTCAGCAACGATGGAAAGCGCCGTGGCCTAAAAAATTCTTTAGGTCATCGCAACCCTAGGAACATGTCAACCAGCTAGTAGGCTTTCGAATAGCCTCAAATTCATGTATCTAGGTCCGTGATTGACAAAGCGACCCCAAGCCAAACCTTCAGATCTCCATGAAATTCAGCAACGGTGGAAAGCGCCGTGGCCTAAAAAATTCTTAAGGTCATCGCAACCCCTGGAAAATGTCAACCAGCTAGTAGGCTTTCGAATAGCCTCAAATTCATGTATCTAGGTCCGTGATTGACAAAGCGACCCCAAGCCAAACCTTCAGATCTCCATGAAATTCAGCAACGATGGAAAGCGCCGTGGCCTAAAAAATTCTTAAGGTCATCGCAACCCCTGGAAAATGTCAACCAGCTAGTAGGCTTTCGAATAGCCTCAAATTCATGTATCTAGGTCCGTGATTGACAAAGCGACCCCAAGCCAAACCTTCAGATCTCCATGAAATTCAGCAACGGTGGAAAGCGCCGTGGCCTAAAAAATTCTTAAGGTCATCGCAACCCTAGGAAAATGTCAACCAGCTAGTAGGCTTTCGAATAGCCTCAAATTCATGTAACTAGGTCCGTGATTGACAAAGCGACCCCAAGCCAAACCTTCAGATCTCCATGAAATTCAGCAACGGTGGAAAGCGCCGTGGCCTAAAAAATTCTTAAGGTCATCGCAACCCCTGGAAAATGTCAACCAGCTAGTAGGCTTTCGAATAGCCTCAAATTCATGTATCTAGGTCCGTGATTGACAAAGCGACCCCAAGCCAAACCTTCAGATCTCCATGAAATTCAGCAACGATGGAAAGCGCCGTGGCCTAAAAAATTCTTAAGGTCATCGCAACCCCTGGAAAATGTCAACCAGCTAGTAGGCTTTCGAATAGCCTCAAATTCATGTATCTAGGTCCGTGATTGACAAAGCGACCCCAAGCCAAACCTTCAGATCTCCATGAAATTCAGCAACGGTGGAAAGCGCCGTGGCCTAAAAAATTCGGCTCTTTCCCAGAAAAAAGGTCCTTTGCATTCTCAGAGGTCCTTTGTAAAAATAAAGGTCCTTTAGTCAAAATAGAGGTCCTTTGGCTATTAAAACGGTCCTTTGGTCAAAATAAAGGTCCATTGAGAAATATAACGGTCCTTTGAGAAATAAACGGGTCCTTTGGGAAATAAAAAGGTCCTTTGAATAATATAACGGTCCTTTGTGAAATAAACGGGTCCTTTGAGAAGTAAACGAGTTCTTTGAAAATCTTTTGAAATGGTTTCAGAAGTTTGGGTGACACAAATTTGACAATTGAATGGTCCCGAATGCAATAGAGGTCATAACCGCAAGAAATGGTTCCAAGAATTCGTCATTCAGTAAATATTTTGGTAGCGTTTCCTTTTTCTTAGGCTTAGGCAAAGGCCTCAGAAACATTATAATTCCGAAAAATATACTTTTAGATGAATTTTAGCTTCCAATTTGTTATTAAGACTTCTGTGGCGTTGCCTAAGCCTGAAAATATAAAGGGAAGTATAATGGCTTGAGAAAATTCTTTGCGGTTGGGGCCATTTTTTGCCGATATTTTTCTAAGGACCGTTATATTTCCAAAGGACCATTTTAATAGCCAAAGGACCTCTATTTTACTCAAAAGGACCATTATATTTCTTGAAAGGACCTCTATCTTGCCAAAGGACCTGTTTATTTCTTCAAAGGACCTTTAAGTTTCGCGAAGGACCTCTTTATTTCCAAAGGACCTTTTTTCTGGTACAGAGCCAAAAATTCTTAAGGTCATCGCAACCCTAGGAACATGTCAACCAGCTAGTAGGCTTTCGAATAGCCTCAAATTCATGTATCTAGGTCCGTGATTGACAAAGCGACCCCAAGCCAAACCTTCAGATCTCCATGAAATTCAGCAACGATGGAAAGCGCCGTGGCCTAAAAAATTCTTAAGGTCATCGCAACCCTAGGAACATGTCAACCAGCTAGTAGGCTTTCGAATAGCCTCAAATTCATGTATCTAGGTCCGTGATTGACAAAGCGACCCCAAGCCAAACCTTCAGATCTCCATGAAATTCAGCAACGGTGGAAAGCGCCGTGGCCTAAAAAATTCTTAAGGTCATCGCAACCCTAGGAAAATGTCAACCAGCTAGTAGGCTTTCGAATAGCCTCAAATTCATGTATCTAGGTCCGTGATTGACAAAGCGACCCCAAGCCAAACCTTCAGATCTCCATGAAATTCAGCAACGATGGAAAGCGCCGTGGCCTAAAAAATTCTTAAGGTCATCGCAACCCTAGGAACATGTCAACCAGCTAGTAGGCTTTCGAATAGCCTCAAATTCATGTATCTAGGTCCGTGATTGACAAAGCGACCCCAAGCCAAACCTTCAGATCTCCATGAAATTCAGCAACGGTGGAAAGCGCCGTGGCCTAAAAAATTCTTAAGGTCATCGCAACCCTAGGAAAATGTCAACCAGCTAGTAGGCTTTCGAATAGCCTCAAATTCATGTATCTAGGTCCGTGATTGACAAAGCGACCCCAAGCCAAACCTTCAGATCTCCATGAAATTCAGCAACGGTGGAAAGCGCCGTGGCCTAAAAAATTCTTAAGGTCATCGCAACCCTAGGAAAATGTCAACCAGCTAGTAGGCTTTCGAATAGCCTCAAATTCATGTATCTAGGTCCGTGATTGACAAAGCGACCCCAAGCCAAACCTTCAGATCTCCATGAAATTCAGCAACGATGGAAAGCGCCGTGGTCTAAAAAATTCTTAAGGTCATCGCAACCCTAGGAACATGTCAACCAGCTAGTAGGCTTTCGAATAGCCTCAAATTCATGTATCTAGGTCCGTGATTGACAAAGCGACCCCAAGCCAAACCTTCAGATCTCCATGAAATTCAGCAACGGTGGAAAGCGCCGTGGCCTAAAAAATTCTTAAGGTCATCGCAACCCTAGGAACATGTCAACCAGCTAGTAGGCTTTCGAATAGCCTCAAATTCATGTATCTAGGTCCGTGATTGACAAAGCGACCCCAAGCCAAACCTTCAGATCTCCATGAAATTCAGCAACGGTGGAAAGCGCCGTGGCCTAAAAAATTCTTAAGGTCATCGCAACCCTAGGAAAATGTCAACCAGCTAGTAGGCTTTCGAATAGTAGGCTTTCGAATAGCCTCAAATTCATGTATCTAGGTCCGTGATTGACAAAGCGACCCCAAGCCAAACCTTCAGATCTCCATGAAATTCAGCAACGGTGGAAAGCGCCGTGGCCTAAAAAATTCTTAAGGTCATCGCAACCCTTGGAACATGTCAACCAGCTAGTAGGCTTTCGAATAGCCTCAAATTCATGTATCTAGGTCCGTGATTGACAAAGCGACCCCAAGCCAAACCTTCAGATCTCCATGAAATTCAGCAACAATGGAAAGCGCCGTGGCCTAAAAAATTCTTAAGGTCATCGCAACCCTAGGAAAATGTCAACCAGCTAGTAGGCTTTCGAATAGCCTCAAATTCATGTATCTAGGTCCGTGATTGACAAAGCGACCCCAAGCCAAACCTTCAGATCTCCATGAATGTCAGCAACGGTGGAAAGCGCCGTGGCCTAAAAAATTCTTAAGGTCATCGCAACCCTAGGAAAATGTCAACCAGCTAGTAGGCTTTCGAATAGTAGGCTTTCGAATAGCCTCAAATTCATGTATCTAGGTCCGTGATTGACAAAGCGACCCCAAGCCAAACCTTCAGATCTCCATGAAATTCAGCAACGGTGGAAAGCGCCGTGGCCTAAAAAATTCTTAAGGTCATCGCAACCCTAGGAAAATGTCAACCAGCTAGTAGGCTTTCGAATAGCCTCAAATTCATGTATCTAGGTCCGTGATTGACAAAGCGACCCCAAGCCAAACCTTCAGATCTCCATGAAATTCAGCAACGGTGGAAAGCGCCGTGGCCTAAAAAATTCTTAAGGTCATCGCAACCCTTGGAACATGTCAACCAGCTAGTAGGCTTTCGAATAGCCTCAAATTCATGTATCTAGGTCCGTGATTGACAAAGCGACCCCAAGCCAAACCTTCAGATCTCCATGAAATTCAGCAACGATGGAAAGCGCCGTGGCCTAAAAAATTCTTAAGGTCATCGCAACCCTAGGAAAATGTCAACCAGCTAGTAGGCTTTCGAATAGCCTCAAATTCATGTATCTAGGTCCGTGATTGACAAAGCGACCCCAAGCCAAACCTTCAGATCTCCATGAAATTCAGCAACGGTGGAAAGCGCCGTGGCCTAAAAAATTCTTAAGGTCATCGCAACCCTTGGAACATGTCAACCAGCTAGTAGGCTTTCGAATAGCCTCAAATTCATGTATCTAGGTCCGTGATTGACAAAGCGACCCCAAGCCAAACCTTCAGATCTCCATGAAATTCAGCAACGATGGAAAGCGCCGTGGCCTAAAAAATTCTTAAGGTCATCGCAACCCTAGGAAAATGTCAACCAGCTAGTAGGCTTTCGAATAGCCTCAAATTCATGTATCTAGGTCCGTGATTGACAAAGCGACCCCAAGCCAAACCTTCAGATCTCCATGAAATTCAGCAACGATGGAAAGCGCCGTGGCCTAAAAAATTCTTAAGGTCATCGCAACCCTAGGAACATGTCAACCAGCTAGTAGGCTTTCGAATAGCCTCAAATTCATGTATCTAGGTCCGTGATTGACAAAGCGACCCCAAGCCAAACCTTCAGATCTCCATGAAATTCAGCAACGGTGGAAAGCGCCGTGGCCTAAAAAATTCTTAAGGTCATCGCAACCCTTGGAACATGTCAACCAGCTAGTAGGCTTTCGAATAGCCTCAAATTCATGTATCTAGGTCCGTGATTGACAAAGCGACCCCAAGCCAAACCTTCAGATCTCCATGAAATTCAGCAACGATGGAAAGCGCCGTGGCCTAAAAAATTCTTAAGGTCATCGCAACCCTAGGAAAATGTCAACCAGCTAGTAGGCTTTCGAATAGCCTCAAATTCATGTATCTAGGTCCGTGATTGACAAAGCGACCCCAAGCCAAACCTTCAGATCTCCATGAAATTCAGCAACGGTGGAAAGCGCCGTGGCCTAAAAAATTCTTAAGGTCATCGCAACCCTTGGAACATGTCAACCAGCTAGTAGGCTTTCGAATAGTAGGCTTTCGAATAGCCTCAAATTCATGTATCTAGGTCCGTGATTGACAAAGCGACCCCAAGCCAAACCTTCAGATCTCCATGAAATTCAGCAACGATGGAAAGCGCAGTGGCCTAAAAAATTCTTAAGGTCATCGCAACCCTAGGAACATGTCAACCAGCTAGTAGGCTTTCGAATAGCCTCAAATTCATGTATCTAGGTCCGTGATTGACAAAGCGACCCCAAGCCAAACCTTCAGATCTCCATGAAATTCAGCAACGATGGAAAGCGCCGTGGCCTAAAAAATTCTTAAGGTCATCGCAACCCCTGGAAAATGTCAACCAGCTAGTAGGCTTTCGAATAGCCTCAAATTCATGTATCTAGGTCCGTGATTGACAAAGCGACCCCAAGCCAAACCTTCAGATCTCCATGAAATTCAGCAACGGTGGAAAGCGCCGTGGCCTAAAAAATTCTTAAGGTCATCGCAACCCTTGGAACATGTCAACCAGCTAGTAGGCTTTCGAATAGCCTCAAATTCATGTATCTAGGTCCGTGATTGACAAAGCGACCCCAAGCCAAACCTTCAGATCTCCATGAAATTCAGCAACGATGGAAAGCGCCGTGGCCTAAAAAATTCTTAAGGTCATCGCAACCCTAGGAACATGTCAACCAGCTAGTAGGCTTTCGAATAGCCTCAAATTCATGTATCTAGGTCCGTGATTGACAAAGCGACCCCAAGCCAAACCTTCAGATCTCCATGAAATTCAGCAACGGTGGAAAGCGCCGTGGCCTAAAAAATTCTTAAGGTCATCGCAACCCTTGGAACATGTCAACCAGCTAGTAGGCTTTCGAATAGCCTCAAATTCATGTATCTAGGTCCGTGATTGACAAAGCGACCCCAAGCCAAACCTTCAGATCTCCATGAAATTCAGCAACGATGGAAAGCGCCGTGGCCTAAAAAATTCTTAAGGTCATCGCAACCCTAGGAAAATGTCAACCAGCTAGTAGGCTTTCGAATAGTAGGCTTTCGAATAGCCTCAAATTCATGTATCTAGGTCCGTGATTGACAAAGCGACCCCAAGACAAACCTTCAGATCTCCATGAAATTCAGCAACGATGGAAAGCGCCGTGGCCTAAAAAATTCTTAAGGTCATCGCAACCCTAGGAAAATGTCAACCAGCTAGTAGGCTTTCGAATAGCCTCAAATTCATGTATCTAGGTCCGTGATTGACAAAGCGACCCCAAGCCAAACCTTCAGATCTCCATGAAATTCAGCAACGATGGAAAGCGCCGTGGCCTAAAAAATTCTTAAGGTCATCGCAACCCTAGGAAAATGTCAACCAGCTAGTAGGCTTTCGAATAGCCTCAAATTCATGTATCTAGGTCCGTGATTGACAAAGCGACCCCAAGCCAAACACTCAGATCTCCATGAAATTCAGCAACAATGGAAAGCGCCGTGGCCTAAAAAATTCTTAAGGTCATCGCAACCCTAGGAAAATGTCAACCAGCTAGTAGGCTTTCGAATAGCCTCAAATTCATGTATCTAGGTCCGTGATTGACAAAGCGACCCCAAGCCAAACCTTCAGATCTCCATGAAATTCAGCAACGATGGAAAGCGCCGTGGCCTAAAAAATTCTTAAGGTCATCGCAACCCCTGGAAAATGTCAACCAGCTAGTAGGCTTTCGAATAGCCTCAAATTCATGTATCTAGGTCCGTGATTGACAAAGCGACCCCAAGCCAAACCTTCAGATCTCCATGAAATTCAGCAACGGTGGAAAGCGCCGTGGCCTAAAAAATTCTTAAGGTCATCGCAACCCTTGGAACATGTCAACCAGCTAGTAGGCTTTCGAATAGCCTCAAATTCATGTATCTAGGTCCGTGATTGACAAAGCGACCCCAAGCCAAACCTTCAGATCTCCATGAAATTCAGCAACGATGGAAAGCGCCGTGGCCTAAAAAATTCTTAAGGTCATCGCAACCCTAGGAACATGTCAACCAGCTAGTAGGCTTTCGAATAGCCTCAAATTCATGTATCTAGGTCCGTGATTGACAAAGCGACCCCAAGCCAAACCTTCAGATCTCCATGAAATTCAGCAACGGTGGAAAGCGCCGTGGCCTAAAAAATTCTTAAGGTCATCGCAACCCTTGGAACATGTCAACCAGCTAGTAGGCTTTCGAATAGCCTCAAATTCATGTATCTAGGTCCGTGATTGACAAAGCGACCCCAAGCCAAACCTTCAGATCTCCATGAAATTCAGCAACGATGGAAAGCGCCGTGGCCTAAAAAATTCTTAAGGTCATCGCAACCCTAGGAAAATGTCAACCAGCTAGTAGGCTTTCGAATAGTAGGCTTTCGAATAGCCTCAAATTCATGTATCTAGGTCCGTGATTGACAAAGCGACCCCAAGACAAACCTTCAGATCTCCATGAAATTCAGCAACGATGGAAAGCGCCGTGGCCTAAAAAATTCTTAAGGTCATCGCAACCCTAGGAAAATGTCAACCAGCTAGTAGGCTTTCGAATAGCCTCAAATTCATGTATCTAGGTCCGTGATTGACAAAGCGACCCCAAGCCAAACCTTCAGATCTCCATGAAATTCAGCAACGATGGAAAGCGCCGTGGCCTAAAAAATTCTTAAGGTCATCGCAACCCTAGGAAAATGTCAACCAGCTAGTAGGCTTTCGAATAGCCTCAAATTCATGTATCTAGGTCCGTGATTGACAAAGCGACCCCAAGCCAAACACTCAGATCTCCATGAAATTCAGCAACAATGGAAAGCGCCGTGGCCTAAAAAATTCTTAAGGTCATCGCAACCCTAGGAAAATGTCAACCAGCTAGTAGGCTTTCGAATAGCCTCAAATTCATGTATCTAGGTCCGTGATTGACAAAGCGACCCCAAGCCAAACCTTCAGATCTCCATGAAATTCAGCAACGATGGAAAGCGCCGTGGCCTAAAAAATTCTTAAGGTCATCGCAACCCTAGGAAAATGTCAACCAGCTAGTAGGCTTTTGAATAGCCTCAAATTCATGTATCTAGGTCCGTGATTGACAAAGCGACCCCAAGCCAAACCTTCAGATCTCCATGAAATTCAGCAACGATGGAAAGCGCCGTGGCCTAAAAAATTCTTAAGGTCATCGCAACCCTAGGAAAATGTCAACCAGCTAGTAGGCTTTCAAATAGCCTCAAATTCATGTATCTAGGTCCGTGATTGACAAAGCGACCCCAAGCCAAACCTTCAGATCTCCATGAAATTCAGCAACGATGGAAAGCGCCGTGGCCTAAAAAATTCTTTAGGTCATCGCAACCCTAGGAACATGTCAACCAGCTAGTAGGCTTTCGAATAGCCTCAAATTCATGTATCTAGGTCCGTGATTGACAAAGCGACCCCAAGCCAAACCTTCACTTAGGCCACGGCGCTTTCCATCGTTGCTGAATTTCATGGAGATCTGAAGGTTTGGCTTGGGGTCGCTTTGTCAATCACGGACCTAGATACATGAATTTGAGGCTATTCGAAAGCCTACTAGCTGGTTGACATGTTCCTAGGGTTGCGATGACCTTAAGAATTTTTTAGGCCACGGCGCTTTCCATCGTTGCTGAATTTCATGGAGATCTGAAGGTTTGGCTTGGGGTCGCTTTGTCAATCACGGACCTAGATACATGAATTTGAGGCTATTCGAAAGCCTACTAGCTGGTTGACATTTTCCTAGGGTTGCGATGACCTTAAGAATTTTTTAGGCCACGGCGCTTTCCACCGTTGCTGAATTTCATGGAGATCTGAAGGTTTGGCTTGGGGTCGCTTTGTCAATCACGGACCTAGATACATGAATTTGAGGCTATTCGAAAGCCTACTAGCTGGTTGACATTTTCCTAGGGTTGCGATGACCTTAAGAATTTTTTAGGCCACGGCGCTTTCCATCGTTGCTGAATTTCATGGAGATCTGAAGGTTTGGCTTGGGGTCGCTTTGTCAATCACGGACCTAGATACATGAATTTGAGGCTATTCGAAAGCCTACTAGCTGGTTGACATTTTCCTAGGGTTGCGATGACCTTAAGAATTTTTTAGGCCACGGCGCTTTCCATCGTTGCTGAATTTCATGGAGATCTGAAGGTTTGGCTTGGGGTCGCTTTGTCAATCACGGACCTAGATACATGAATTTGAGGCTATTCAAAAGCCTACTAGCTGGTTGACATTTTCCTAGGGTTGCGATGACCTTAAGAATTTTTTAGGCCACGGCGCTTTCCATCGTTGCTGAATTTCATGGAGATCTGAAGGTTTGGCTTGGGGTCGCTTTGTCAATCACGGACCTAATTACATGAATTTGAGGCTATTCGAAAGCCTACTAGCTGGTTGACATGTTCCTAGGGTTGCGATGACCTTAAGAATTTTTTAGGCCACGGCGCTTTCCATCGTTGCTGAATTTCATGGAGATCTGAAGGTTTGGCTTGGGGTCGCTTTGTCAATCACGGACCTAGATACATGAATTTGAGGCTATTCGAAAGCCTACTAGCTGGTTGACATTTTCCTAGGGTTGCGATGACCTTAAGAATTTTTTAGGCCACGGCGCTTTCCATCGTTGCTGAATTTCATGGAGATCAGAAGGTTTGGCTTGGGGTCGCTTTGTCAATCACGGACCTAGATACATGAATTTGAGGCTATTCGAAAGCCTACTAGCTGGTTGACATTTTCCAAGGGTTGCGATGACCTTAAGAATTTTTTAGGCCACGGCGCTTTCCATCGTTGCTGAATTTCATGGAGATTTGAAGGTTTGGCTTGGGGTCGCTTTGTCAATCACGGACCTAGATACATGAATTTGAGGCTATTCGAAAGCCTACTAGCTGGTTGACATTTTCCAAGGGTTGCGATGACCTTAAGAATTTTTTAGGCCACGGCGCTTTCCATCGTTGCTGAATTTCATGGAGATCTGAAGGTTTGGCTTGGGGTCGCTTTGTCAATCACGGACCTAGATACATGAATTTGAGGCTATTCGAAAGCCTACTAGCTGGTTGACATTTTCCAGGGGTTGCGATGAACTTAAGAATTTTTTAGGCCACGGCGCTTTCCATCGTTGCTGAATTTCATGGAGATCTGAAGGTTTGGCTTGGGGTCGCTTTGTCAATCACGGACCTAGATACATGAATTTGAAGCTATTCGAAAGCCTACTAGCTGGTTGACATTTTCCAGGGGTTGCGATGACCTTAAGAATTTTTTAGGCCACGGCGCTTTCCACCGTTGCTGAATTTCATGGAGATCTGAAGGTTTGGCTTGGGGTCGCTTTGTCAATCACGGACCTAGCTACATGAATTTGAGGCTATTCGAAAGCCTACTAGCTGGTTAAAATGTTCCTAGGGTTGCGATGACCTTAAGAATTTTTTAGGCCACGGCGCTTTCCATCGTTGCTGAATTTCATGGAGATCTGAAGGTTTGGCTTGGGGTCGCTTTGTCAATCACGGACCTAGATACATGAATTTGAGGCTATTCGAAAGCCTACTAGCTGGTTGACATGTTCCTAGAGTTGCGATGACCTTAAGAATTTTTTAGGCCACGGCGCTTTCCATCGTTGCTGAATTTCATGGAGATCTGAAGGTTTGGCTTGGGGTCGCTTTGTCAATCACGGACCTAGATACATGAATTTGAGGCTATTCAAAAGCCTACTAGCTGGTTGACATTTTCCTAGGGTTGCGATGACCTTAAGAATTTTTTAGGCCACGGCGCTTTCCACCGTTGCTGAATTTCATGGAGATCTGAAGGTTTGGCTTGGGGTCGCTTTGTCAATCACGGACCTAGATACATGAATTTGAGGCTATTCAAAAGCCTACTAGCTGGTTGACATTTTCCTAGGGTTGCGATGACCTTAAGAATTTTTTAGGCCACGGCGCTTTCCACCGTTGCTGAATTTCATGGAGATCTGAAGGTTTGGCTTGGGGTCGCTTTGTCAATCACGGACCTAGATACATGAATTTGAGGCTATTCAAAAGCCTACTAGCTGGTTGACATTTTCCTAGGGTTGCGATGACCTTAAGAATTTTTTAGGCCACGGCGCTTTCCACCGTTGCTGAATTTCATGGAGATCTGAAGGTTTGGCTTGGGGTCGCTTTGTCAATCACGGACCTAGCTACATGAATTTGAGGCTATTCGAAAGCCTACTAGCTGGTTAAAATGTTCCTAGGGTTGCGATGACCTTAAGAATTTTTTAGGCCACGGCGCTTTCCATCGTTGCTGAATTTCATGGAGATCTGAAGGTTTGGCTTGGGGTCGCTTTGTCAATCACGGACCTAGATACATGAATTTGAGGCTATTCGAAAGCCTACTAGCTGGTTGACATGTTCCTAGAGTTGCGATGACCTTAAGAATTTTTTAGGCCACGGCGCTTTCCATCGTTGCTGAATTTCATGGAGATCTGAAGGTTTGGCTTGGGGTCGCTTTGTCAATCACGGACCTAGATACATGAATTTGAGGCTATTCAAAAGCCTACTAGCTGGTTGACATTTTCCTAGGGTTGCGATGACCTTAAGAATTTTTTAGGCCACGGCGCTTTCCACCGTTGCTGAATTTCATGGAGATCTGAAGGTTTGGCTTGGGGTCGCTTTGTCAATCACGGACCTAGATACATGAATTTGAGGCTATTCAAAAGCCTACTAGCTGGTTGACATATTCCTAGGGTTGCGATGACCTTAAGAATTTTTTAGGCCACGGCGCTTTCCACCGTTGCTGAATTTCATGGAGATCTGAAGGTTTGGCTTGGGGTCGCTTTGTCAATCACGGACCTAGATACATGAATTTGAGGCTATTCAAAAGCCTACTAGCTGGTTGACATTTTCCTAGGGTTGCGATGACCTTAAGAATTTTTTAGGCCACGGCGCTTTCCATCGTTGCTGAATTTCATGGAGATCTGAAGGTTTGGCTTGGGGTCGCTTTGTCAATCACGGACCTAGATACATGAATTTGAGGCTATTCGAAAGCCTACTAGCTGGTTGACATTTTCCAGGGGTTGCGATGACCTTAAGAATTTTTTAGGCCACGGCGCTTTCCATCGTTGCTGAATTTCATGGAGATCTGAAGGTTTGGCTTGGGGTCGCTTTGTCAATCACGGACCTAGATACATGAATTTGAGGCTATTCGAAAGCCTACTAGCTGGTTGACATGTTCCAAGGGTTGCGATGACCTTAAGAATTTTTTAGGCCACGGCGCTTTCCATCGTTGCTGAATTTCATGGAGATCTGAAGGTTTGGCTTGGGGTCGCTTTGTCAATCACGGACCTAGATACATGAATTTGAGGCTTTTCGAAAGCCTACTAGCTGGTTGACATGTTCCTAGGGTTGCGATGACCTTAAGAATTTTTTAGGCCACGGCGCTTTCCACCGTTGCTGAATTTCATGGAGATCTGAAGGTTTGGCTTGGGGTCCGTGATTGACAAAGCGACCCCAAGCCAAACCTTCAGATCTCCATGAAATTCAGCAACGGTGGAAAGCGCCGTGGCCTAAAAAATTCTTAAGGTCATCGCAACCCTAGGAAAATGTCAACCAGCTAGTAGGCTTTCGAATAGCCTCAAATTCATGTATCTAGGTCCGTGATTGACAAAGCGACCCCAAGCCAAACCTTCAGATCTCCATGAAATTCAGCAACGATGGAAAGCGCCGTGGCCTAAAAAATTCTTAAGGTCATCGCAACCCTAGGAAAAAGTCAACCAGCTAGTAGGCTTTCGAATAGCCTCAAATTCATGTATCTAGGTCCGTGATTGACAAAGCGACCCCAAGCCAAACCTTCAGATCTCCATGAAATTCAGCAACGATGGAAAGCGCCGTGGCCTAAAAAATTCTTAAGGTCATCGCAACCCTAGGAACATGTCAACCAGCTAGTAGGCTTTCGAATAGCCTCAAATTCATGTATCTAGGTCCGTGATTGACAAAGCGACCCCAAGCCAAACCTTCAGATCTCCATGAAATTCAGCAACGGTGGAAAGCGCCGTGGCCTAAAATTCTTAAGGTCATCGCAACCCTAGGAACATGTCAACCAGCTAGTAGGCTTTCGAATAGCCTCAAATTCATGTATCTAGGTCCGTGATTGACAAAGCGACCCCAAGCCAAACCTTCAGATCTCCATGAAATTCAGCAACGATGGAAAGCGCCGTGGCCTAAAAAATTCTTAAGGTCATCGCAACCCCTGGAAAATGTCAACCAGCTAGTAGGCTTTCGAATAGCCTCAAATTCATGTATCTAGGTCCGTGATTGACAAAGCGACCCCAAGCCAAACCTTCAGATCTCCATGAAATTCAGCAACGGTGGAAAGCGCCGTGGCCTAAAAAATTCTTAAGGTCATCGCAACCCTAGGAAAATGTCAACCAGCTAGTTGGCTTTCGAATAGCCTCAAATTCATGTATCTAGGTCTGTGATTGACAAAGCGACCCCAAGCCAAACCTTCAGATCTCCATGAAATTCAGCAACGGTGGAAAGCGCCGTGGCCTAAAAAATTCTTAAGGTCATCGCAACCCTAGGAAAATGTCAACCAGCTAGTAGGCTTTCGAATAGCCTCAAATTCATGTATCTAGGTCCGTGATTGACAAAGCGACCCCAAGCCAAACCTTCAGATCTCCATGAAATTCAGCAACGGTGGAAAGCGCCGTGGCCTAAAAAATTCTTAAGGTCATCGCAACCCTAGGAAAATGTCAACCAGCTAGTAGGCTTTCGAATAGCCTCAAATTCATGTATCTAGGTCCGTGATTGACAAAGCGACCCCAAGCCAAACCTTCAGATATCCATGAAATTCAGCAACGATGGAAAGCGCCGTGGCCTAAAAAATTCTTAAGGTCATCGCAACCCTAGGAAAATGTCAACCAGCTAGTAGGCTTTCGAATAGCCTCAAATTCATGTATCTAGGTCCGTGATTGACAAAGCGACCCCAAGCCAAACCTTCAGATCTCCATGAAATTCAGCAACGATGGAAAGCGCCGTGGCCTAAAAAATTCTTAAGGTCATCGCAACCCTAGGAAAATGTCAACCAGCTAGTAGGCTTTCGAATAGCCTCAAATTCATGTATCTAGGTCCGTGATTGACAAAGCGACCCCAAGCCAAACCTTCAGATCTCCATGAAATTCAGCAACGGTGGAAAGCGCCGTGGCCTAAAAAATTCTTAAGGTCATCGCAACCCTAGGAAAATGTCAACCAGCTAGTAGGCTTTCGAATAGCCTCAAATTCATGTATCTAGGTCCGTGATTGACAAAGCGACCCCAAGCCAAACCTTCAGATCTCCATGAAATTCAGCAACGATGGAAAGCGCCGTGGCCTAAAAAATTCTTAAGGTCATCGCAACCCTAGGAACATGTCAACCAGCTAGTAGGCTTTTGAATAGCCTCAAATTCATGTATCTAGGTCCGTGATTGACAAAGCGACCCCAAGCCAAACCTTCAGATCTCCATGAAATTCAGCAACGGTGGAAAGCGCCGTGGCCTAAAAAATTCTTAAGGTCATCGCAACCCTTGGAACATGTCAACCAGCTAGTAGGCTTTCGAATAGCCTCAAATTCATGTATCTAGGTCCGTGATTGACAAAGCGACCCCAAGCCAAACCTTCAGATCTCCATGAAATTCAGCAACGATGGAAAGCGCCGTGGCCTAAAAAATTCTTAAGGTCATCGCAACCCTAGGAAAATGTCAACCAGCTAGTAGGCTTTCGAATAGCCTCAAATTCATGTATCTAGGTCCGTGATTGACAAAGCGACCCCAAGCCAAACCTTCAGATCTCCATGAAATTCAGCAACGGTGGAAAGCGCCGTGGCCTAAAAAATTCTTAAGGTCATCGCAACCCTTGGAAAATGTCAACCAGCTAGTAGGCTTTCGAATAGCCTCAAATTCATGTATCTAGGTCCGTGATTGACAAAGCGACCCCAAGCCAAACCTTCAGATCTCCATGAAATTTAGCAACGGTGGAAAGCGCCGTGGCCTAAAAAATTCTTCAGGTCATCGCAACCCTAGGAACATGTCAACCAGCTAGTAGGCTTTCGAATAGCCTCAAATTCATGTATCTAGGTCCGTGATTGACAAAGCGACCCTAAGCCAAACCTTCAGATCTCCATGAAATTCAGCAACGATGGAAAGCGCCGTGGCCTAAAAAATTCTTAAGGTCATCGCAACCCTAGGAAAATGTCAACCAGCTAGTAGGCTTTCGAATAGCCTCAAATTCATGTATCTAGGTCCGTGATTGACAAAGCGACCCCAAGCCAAACCTTCAGATCTCCATGAAATTCAGCAACGATGGAAAGCGCCGTGGCCTAAAAAATTCTTAAGGTCATCGCAACCCTAGGAAAATGTCAACCAGCTAGTAGGCTTTCGAATAGCCTCAAATTCATGTATCTAGGTCCGTGATTGACAAAGCGACCCCAAGCCAAACCTTCAGATCTCCATGAAATTCAGCAACGATGGAAAGCGCCGTGGCCTAAAAAATTCTTAAGGTCATCGCAACCCTAGGAAAATGTCAACCAGCTAGTAGGCTTTCGAATAGCCTCAAATTCATGTATCTAGGTCCGTGATTGACAAAGCGACCCCAAGCCAAACCTTCAGATCTCCATGAAATTCAGCAACGGTGGAAAGCGCCGTGGCCTAAAAAATTCTTAAGGTCATCGCAACCCTTGGAAAATGTCAACCAGCTAGTAGGCTTTCGAATAGCCTCAAATTCATGTATCTAGGTCCGTGATTGACAAAGCGACCCCAAGCCAAACCTTCAGATCTCCATGAAATTTAGCAACGGTGGAAAGCGCCGTGGCCTAAAAAATTCTTAAGGTCATCGCAACCCTAGGAACATGTCAACCAGCTAGTAGGCTTTCGAATAGCCTCAAATTCATGTATCTAGGTCCGTGATTGACAAAGCGACCCTAAGCCAAACCTTCAGATCTCCATGAAATTCAGCAACGATGGAAAGCGCCGTGGCCTAAAAAATTCTTAAGGTCATCGCAACCCTAGGAAAATGTCAACCAGCTAGTAGGCTTTCGAATAGCCTCAAATTCATGTATCTAGGTCCGTGATTGACAAAGCGACCCCAAGCCAAACCTTCAGATCTCCATGAAATTCAGCAACGATGGAAAGCGCCGTGGCCTAAAAAATTCTTAAGGTCATCGCAACCCTAGGAAAATGTCAACCAGCTAGTAGGCTTTCGAATAGCCTCAAATTCATGTATCTAGGTCCGTGATTGACAAAGCGACCCCAAGCCAAACCTTCAGATCTCCATGAAATTCAGCAACGATGGAAAGCGCCGTGGCCTAAAAAATTCTTAAGGTCATCGCAACCCTAGGAAAATGTCAACCAGCTAGTAGGCTTTCGAATAGCCTCAAATTCATGTATCTAGGTCCGTGATTGACAAAGCGACCCCAAGCCAAACCTTCAGATCTCCATGAAATTCAGCAACGATGGAAAGCGCCGTGGCCTAAAAAATTCTTAAGGTCATCGCAACCCTAGGAAAATGTCAACCAGCTAGTAGGCTTTCGAATAGCCTCAAATTCATGTATCTAGGTCCGTGATTGACAAAGCGACCCCAAGCCAAACCTTCAGATCTCCATGAAATTCAGCAACGGTGGAAAGCGCCGTGGCCTAAAAAATTCTTAAGGTCATCGCAACCCTAGGAAAATGTCAACCAGCTAGTAGGCTTTCGAATAGCCTCAAATTCATGTATCTAGGTCCGTGATTGACAAAGCGACCCCAAGCCAAACCTTCAGATCTCCATGAAATTCAGCAACGATGGAAAGCGCCGTGGCCTAAAAAATTCTTAAGGTCATCGCAACCCTAGGAAAATGTCAACCAGGTAGTAGGCTTTCGAATAGCCTCAAATTCATGTCTAGGTCCGTGATTGACAAAGCGACCCCAAGCCAAACCTTCAGATCTCCATGAAATTCAGCAACGGTGGAAAGCGCCGTGGCCTAAAAAATTCTTAAGGTCATCGCAACCCTAGGAAAATGTCAACCAGCTAGTAGGCTTTCGAATAGCATCAAATTCATGTATCTAGGTCCGTGATTGACAAAGCGACCCCAAGCCAAACCTTCAAATCTCCATGAAATTCAGCAACGATGGAAAGCGCCGTGGCCTAAAAAATTCTTAAGGTCATCGCAACCCTAGGAAAATGTCAACCAGCTAGTAGGCTTTCGAATAGCATCAAATTCATGTATCTAGGTCCGTGATTGACAAAGCGACCCCAAGCCAAACCTTCAAATCTCCATGAAATTCAGCAACGATGGAAAGCGCCGTGGCCTAAAAAATTCTTTAGGTCATCGCAACCCTAGGAACATGTCAACCAGCTAGTAGGCTTTCGAATAGCCTCAAATTCATGTATCTAGGTCCGTGATTGACAAAGCGACCCCAAGCCAAACCTTCAGATCTCCATGAAATTCAGCAACGGTGGAAAGCGCCGTGGCCTAAAAAATTCTTAAGGTCATCGCAACCCCTGGAAAATGTCAACCAGCTAGTAGGCTTTCGAATAGCCTCAAATTCATGTATCTAGGTCCGTGATTGACAAAGCGACCCCAAGCCAAACCTTCAGATCTCCATGAAATTCAGCAACGATGGGAAGCGCCGTGGCCTAAAAAATTCTTAAGGTCATCGCAACCCCTGGAAAATGTCAACCAGCTAGTAGGCTTTCGAATAGCCTCAAATTCATGTAAATAGGTCCGTGATTGACAAAGCGACCCCAAGCCAAACCTTCAGATCTCCATGCAATTCAGCAACGATGGAAAGCGCCGTGGCCTAAAAAATTCTTTAGGTCATCGCAACCCTAGGAACATGTCAACCAGCTAGTAGGTTTTCGAATAGCCTCAAATTCATGTATCTAGGTCCGTGATTGACAAAGCGACCCCAAGCCAAACCTTCAGATCTCCATGAAATTCAGCAACGATGGAAAGCGCCGTGGCCTAAAAAATTCTTTAGGTCATCGCAACCCTAGGAAAATGTCAACCAGCTAGTAGGCTTTCAAATAGCCTCAAATTCATGTATCTAGGTCCGTGATTGACAAAGCGACCCCAAGCCAAACCTTCAGATCTCCATGAAATTCAGCAACGATGGAAAGCGCCGTGGCCTAAAAAATTCTTTAGGTCATCGCAACCCTAGGAACATGTCAACCAGCTAGTAGGTTTTCGAATAGCCTCAAATTCATGTATCTAGGTCCGTGATTGACAAAGCGACCCCAAGCCAAACCTTCAGATCTCCATGAAATTCAGCAACGGTGGAAAGCGCCGTGGCCTAAAAAATTCTTAAGGTCATCGCAACCCCTGGAAAATGTCAACCAGCTAGTAGGCTTTCGAATAGCATCAAATTCATGTATCTAGGTCCGTGATTGACAAAGCGACCCCAAGCCAAACCTTCAGATCTCTCAACCAGCTAGTAGGCTTTCGAATAGCCTCAAATTCATGTATCTAGGTCCGTGATTGACAAAGCGACCCCAAGCCAAACCTTCAGATCTCCATGAAATTCAGCAACGGTGGAAAGCGCCGTGGCCTAAAAAATTCTTAAGGTCATCGCAACCCTTGGAAAATGTCAACCAGCTAGTAGGCTTTCGAATAGCCTCAAATTCATGTATCTAGGTCCGTGATTGACAAAGCGACCCCAAGCCAAACCTTCAGATCTCCATGAAATTCAGCAACGGTGGAAAGCGCCGTGGCCTAAAAAATTCTTAAGGTCATCGCAACCCTAGGAACATGTCAACCAGCTAGTAGGCTTTCGAATAGCCTCAAATTCATGTATCTAGGTCCGTGATTGACAAAGCGACCCCAAGCCAAACCTTCAGATCTCCATGAAATTCAGCAACGATGGAAAGCGCCGTGGCCTAAAAAATTCTTAAGGTCATCGCAACCCCTGGAAAATGTCAACCAGCTAGTAGGCTTTCGAATAGCCTCAAATTCATGTATCTAGGTCCGTGATTGACAAAGCGAACCCAAGCCAAACCTTCAGATTTCCATGAAATTCAGCAACGATGGAAAGCGCCGTGGCCTAAAAAATTCTTAAGGTCATCGCAACCCTAGGAAAATGTCAACCAGCTAGTAGGCTTTCGAATAGCTTCAAATTCATGTATCTAGGTCCGTGATTGACAAAGCGACCCCAAGCCAAACCTTCAGATCTCCATGAAATTCAGCAACGGTGGAAAGCGCCGTGGCCTAAAAAATTCTTAAGGTCATCGCAACCCTTGGAACATGTCAACCAGCTAGTAGGCTTTCGAATAGCCTCAAATTCATGTATCTAGGTCCGTGATTGACAAAGCGACCCCAAGCCAAACCTTCAGATCTCCATGAAATTCAGCAACGATGGAAAGCGCCGTGGCCTAAAAAATTCTTAAGGTCATCGCAACCCCTGGAAAATGTCAACCAGCTAGTAGGCTTTCGAATAGCCTCAAATTCATGTATCTAGGTCCGTGATTGACAAAGCGACCCCAAGCCAAACCTTCAGATCTCCATGAAATTCAGCAACGGTGGAAAGCGCCGTGGCCTAAAAAATTCTTAAGGTCATCGCAACCCTAGGAAAATGTCAACCAGCTAGTAGGCTTTCGAATAGCCTCAAACTCATGTATCTAGGTCCGTGATTGACAAAGCGACCCCAAGCCAAACCTTCAGATCTCCATGAAATTCAGCAACGATGGAAAGCGCCGTGGCCTAAAAAATTCTTAAGGTCATCGCAACCCCTGGAAAATGTCAACCAGCTAGTAGGCTTTCGAATAGCCTCAAATTCATGTATCTAGGTCCGTGATTGACAAAGCGACCCCAAGCCAAACCTTCAGATCTCCATGAAATTCAGCAACGGTGGAAAGCGCCGTGGCCTAAAAAATTCTTAAGGTCATCGCAACCCTAGGAAAATGTCAACCAGCTAGTAGGCTTTCGAATAGCCTCAAATTCATGTATCTAGGTCCGTGATTGACAAAGCGACCCCAAGCCAAACCTTCAGATCTCCATGAAATTCAGCAACGATGGAAAGCGCCGTGGCCTAAAAAATTCTTAAGGTCATCGCAACCCCTGGAAAATGTCAACCAGCTAGTAGGCTTTCGAATAGCCTCAAATTCATGTATCTAGGTCCGTGATTGACAAAGCGACCCCAAGCCAAACCTTCAGATCTCCATGAAATTCAGCAACGGTGGAAAGCGCCGTGGCCTAAAAAATTCTTAAGGTCATCGCAACCCTAGGAACATGTCAACCAGCTAGTAGGCTTTCGAATAGCCTCAAATTCATGTATCTAGGTCCGTGATTGACAAAGCGACCCCAAGCCAAACCTTCAGATCTCCATGAAATTCAGCAACGATGGAAAGCGCCGTGGCCTAAAAAATTCTTAAGGTCATCGCAACCCCTGGAAAATGTCAACCAGCTAGTAGGCTTTCGAATAGCCTCAAATTCATGTATCTAGGTCCGTGATTGACAAAGCGACCCCAAGCCAAACCTTCAGATCTCCATGAAATTCAGCAACGATGGAAAGCGCCGTGGCCTAAAAAATTCTTAAGGTCATCGCAACCCTAGGAACATGTCAACCAGCTAGTAGGCTTTCGAATAGCCTCAAATTCATGTATCTAGGTCCGTGATTGACAAAGCGACCCCAAGCCAAACCTTCAGATCTCCATGAAATTCAGCAACGATGGAAAGCGCCGTGGCCTAAAAAATTCTTAAGGTCATCGCAACCCCTGGAAAATGTCAACCAGCTAGTAGGCTTTCGAATAGCCTCAAATTCATGTATCTAGGTCCGTGATTGACAAAGCGACCCCAAGCCAAACCTTCAGATCTCCATGAAATTCAGCAACGATGGAAAGCGCCGTGGCCTAAAAAATTCTTAAGGTCATCGCAACCCTAGGAACATGTCAACCAGCTAGTAGGCTTTCGAATAGCCTCAAATTCATGTATCTAGGTCCGTGATTGACAAAGCGACCCCAAGCCAAACCTTCAGATCTCCATGAAATTCAGCAACGATGGAAAGCGCCGTGGCCTAAAAAATTCTTAAGGTCATCGCAACCCTAGGAACATGTCAACCAGCTAGTAGGCTTTCGAATAGCCTCAAATTCATGTATCTAGGTCCGTGATTGACAAAGCGACCCCAAGCCAAACCTTCTGATCTCCATGAAATTCAGCAACGGTGGAAAGCGCCGTGGCCTAAAAAATTCTTAAGGTCATCGCAACCCTAGGAAAATGTCAACCAGCTAGTAGGCTTTCGAATAGCCTCAAATTCATGTATCTAGGTCCGTGATTGACAAAGCGACCCCAAGCCAAACCTTCAGATCTCCATGAAATTCAGCAACGATGGAAAGCGCCGTGGCCTAAAAAATTCTTAAGGTCATCGCAACCCTAGGAAAATGTCAACCAGCTAGTAGGCTTTCGAATAGCATCAAATTCATGTATCTAGGTCCGTGATTGACAAAGCGACCCCAAGCCAAACCTTCAAATCTCCATGAAATTCAGCAACGATGGAAAGCGCCGTGGCCTAAAAAATTCTTAAGGTCATCGCAACCCTTGGAAAATGTCAACCAGCTAGTAGGCTTTCGAATAGCCTCAAATTCATGTAAATAGGTCCGTGATTGACAAAGCGACCCCAAGCCAAACCTTCAGATCGCCATGAAATTCAGCAACGATGGAAAGCGCCGTGGCCTAAAAAATTCTTAAGGTCATCGCAACCCTTGGAAAATGTCAACCAGCTAGTAGGCTTTCGAATAGCCTCAAATTCATGTATCTAGGTCCGTGATTGACAAAGTATCTAGGTCCGTGATTGACAAAGCGACCCCAAGCCAAACCTTCAGATCTCCATGAAATTCAGCAACGGTGGAAAGCGCCGTGGCCTAAAAAATTCTTAAGGTCATCGCAACCCTAGGAAAATGTCAACCAGCTAGTAGGCTTTCGAATAGCCTCAAATTCATGTATCTAGGTCCGTGATTGACAAAGCGACCCCAAGCCAAACCTTCAAATCTCCATGAAATTCAGCAACGGTGGAAAGCGCCGTGGCCTAAAAAATTCTTAAGGTCATCGCAACCCTAGGAAAATGTCAACCAGCTAGTAGGCTTTCGAATAGCCTCAAATTCATGTATCTAGGTCCGTGATTGACAAAGCGACCCCAAGCCAAACCTTCAAATCTCCATGAAATTCAGCAACGGTGGAAAGCGCCGTGGCCTAAAAAATTCTTAAGGTCATCGCAACCCTTGGAAAATGTCAACCAGCTAGTAGGCTTTCGAATAGCCTCAAATTCATGTATCTAGGTCCGTGATTGACAAAGTATCTAGGTCCGTGATTGACAAAGCGACCCCAAGCCAAACCTTCAGATCTCCATGAAATTCAGCAACGGTGGAAAGCGCCGTGGCCTAAAAAATTCTTAAGGTCATCGCAACCCTAGGAAAATGTCAACCAGCTAGTAGGCTTTCGAATAGCATCAAATTCATGTATCTAGGTCCGTGATTGACAAAGCGACCCCAAGCCAAACCTTCAAATCTCCATGAAATTCAGCAACGGTGGAAAGCGCCGTGGCCTAAAAAATTCTTAAGGTCATCGCAACCCTAGGAAAATGTCAACCAGCTAGTAGGCTTTCGAATAGCCTCAAATTCATGTATCTAGGTCCGTGATTGACAAAGCGACCCCAAGCCAAACCTTCAGATCTCCATGAAATTCAGCAACGATGGAAAGCGCCGTGGCCTAAAAACTTCTTAAGGTCATCGCAACCCTAGGAAAATGTCAACCAGCTAGTAGGCTTTCAAATAGCCTCAAATTCATGTATCTAGGTCCGTGATTGACAAAGCGACCCCAAGCCAAACCTTCAGATCTCCATGAAATTCAGCAACGATGGAAAGCGCCGTGGCCTAAAAAATTCTTTAGGTCATCGCAACCCTAGGAACATGTCAACCAGCTAGTAGGCTTTCGAATAGCCTCAAATTCATGTATCTAGGTCCGTGATTGACAAAGCGACCCCAAGCCAAACCTTCAGATCTCCATGAAATTCAGCAACGATGGAAAGCGCCGTGGCCTAAAAAATTCTTAAGGTCATCGCAACCCCTGGAAAATGTCAACCAGCTAGTAGGCTTTCGAATAGCCTCAAATTCATGTATCTAGGTCCGTGATTGACAAAGCGACCCCAAGCCAAACCTTCAGATCTCCATGAAATTCAGCAACGGTGGAAAGCGCCGTGGCCTAAAAAATTCTTAAGGTCATCGCAACCCTAGGAAAATGTCAACCAGCTAGTAGGCTTTCGAATAGCCTCAAATTCATGTATCTAGGTCCGTGATTGACAAAGCGACCCCAAGCCAAACCTTCAGATCTCCATGAAATTCAGCAACGATGGAAAGCGCCGTGGCCTAAAAAATTCTTAAGGTCATCGCAACCCCTGGAAAATGTCAACCAGCTAGTAGGCTTTCGAATAGCCTCAAATTCATGTATCTAGGTCCGTGATTGACAAAGCGACCCCAAGCCAAACCTTCAGATCTCCATGAAATTCAGCAACGATGGAAAGCGCCGTGGCCTAAAAAATTCTTAAGGTCATCGCAACCCTAGGAACATGTCAACCAGCTAGTAGGCTTTCGAATAGCCTCAAATTCATGTATCTAGGTCCGTGATTGACAAAGCGACCCCAAGCCAAACCTTCAGATCTCCATGAAATTCAGCAACGATGGAAAGCGCCGTGGCCTAAAAAATTCTTAAGGTCATCGCAACCCCTGGAAAATGTCAACCAGCTAGTAGGCTTTCGAATAGCCTCAAATTCATGTTTCTAGGTCCGTGATTGACAAAGCGACCCCAAGCCAAACCTTCAGATCTCCATGAAATTCAGCAACGGTGGAAAGCGCCGTGGCCTAAAAAATTCTTAAGGTCATCGCAACCCTAGGAAAATGTCAACCAGCTAGTAGGCTTTCGAATAGCCTCAAATTCATGTATCTAGGTCCGTGATTGACAAAGCGACCCCAAGCCAAACCTTCAGATCTCCATGAAATTCAGCAACGGTGGAAAGCGCCGTGGCCTAAAAAATTCTTAAGGTCATCGCAACCCTAGGAACATGTCAACCAGCTAGTAGGCTTTCGAATAGCCTCAAATTCATGTATCTAGGTCCGTGATTGACAAAGCGACCCCAAGCCAAACCTTCAGATCTCCATGAAATTCAGCAACGATGGAAAGCGCCGTGGCCTAAAAAATTCTTAAGGTCATCGCAACCCTAGGAACATGTCAACCAGCTAGTAGGCTTTCGAATAGCCTCAAATTCATGTATCTAGGTCCGTGATTGACAAAGCGACCCCAAGCCAAACCTTCAGATCTCCATGAAATTCAGCAACGGTGGAAAGCGCCGTGGCCTAAAAAATTCTTAAGGTCATCGCAACCCTAGGAAAATGTCAACCAGCTAGTAGGCTTTCGAATAGCCTCAAATTCATGTATCTAGGTCCGTGATTGACAAAGCGACCCCAAGCCAAACCTTCAGATCTCCATGAAATTCAGCAACGATGGAAAGCGCCGTGGCCTAAAAAATTCTTAAGGTCATCGCAACCCCTGGAAAATGTCAACCAGCTAGTAGGCTTTCGAATAGCCTCAAATTCATGTATCTAGGTCCGTGATTGACAAAGCGACCCCAAGCCAAACCTTCAGATCTCCATGAAATTCAGCAACGGTGGAAAGCGCCGTGGCCTAAAAAATTCTTAAGGTCATCGCAACCCTAGGAAAATGTCAACCAGCTAGTAGGCTTTCGAATAGCCTCAAATTCATGTATCTAGGTCCGTGATTGACAAAGCGACCCCAAGCCAAACCTTCAGATCTCCATGAAATTCAGCAACGGTGGAAAGCGCCGTGGCCTAAAAAATTCTTAAGGTCATCGCAACCCTAGGAACATGTCAACCAACTAGTAGGCTTTCGAATAGCCTCAAATTCATGTATCTAGGTCCGTGATTGACAAAGCGACCCCAAGCCAAACCTTCAGATCTCCATGAAATTCAGCAACGGTGGAAAGCGCCGTGGCCTAAAAAATTCTTAAGGTCATCGCAACCCTAGGAACATGTCAACCAGCTAGTAGGCTTTCGAATAGCCTCAAATTCATGTATCTACGTCCGTGATTGACAAAGCGACCCCAAACCAAACCTTCAGATCTCCATGAAATTCAGCAACGATGGAAAGCGCCGTGGCCTAAAAAATTCTTAAGGTCATCGCAACCCTAGGAACATGTCAACCAGCTAGTAGGCTTTCGAATAGCCTCAAATTCATGTATCTAGGTCCGTGATTGACAAAGCGACCCCAAGCCAAACCTTCAGATCTCCATGAAATTCAGCAACGATGGAAAGCGCCGTGGCCTAAAAAATTCTTAAGGTCATCGCAACCCTAGGAACATGTCAACCAGCTAGTAGGCTTTCGAATAGCCTCAAATTCATGTATCTACGTCCGTGATTGACAAAGCGACCCCAAGCCAAACCTTCAGATCTCCATGAAATTCAGAAACGATGGAAAGCGCCGTGGCCTAAAAAATTCTTAAGGTCATCGCAACCCTAGGAAAATGTCAACCAGCTAGTAGGCTTTCGAATAGCCTCAAATTCATGTATCTAGGTCCGTGATTGACAAAGCGACCCCAAGCCAAACCTTCAGATCTCCATGAAATTCAGCAACGATGGAAAGCGCCGTGGCCTAAAAAATTCTTAAGGTCATCGCAACCCTAGGAAAATGTCAACCAGCTAGTAGGCTTTCGAATAGCCTCAAATTCATGTATCTAGGTCCGTGATTGACAAAGCGACCCCAAGCCAAACCTTCAGATCTCCATGAAATTCAGCAACGATGGAAAGCGCCGTGGCCTAAAAAATTCTTAAGGTCATCGCAACCCTTGGAAAATGTCAACCAGCTAGTAGGCTTTCGAATAGCCTCAAATTCATGTATCTAGGTCCGTGATTGACAAAGCGACCCCAAGCCAAACCTTCAGATCTCCATGAAATTCAGCAACGATGGAAAGCGCCGTGGCCTAAAAAATTCTTAAGGTCATCGCAACCCTAGGAACATGTCAACCAGCTAGTAGGCTTTCGAATAGCCTCAAATTCATGTATCTACGTCCGTGATTGACAAAGCGACCCCAAGCCAAACCTTCAGATCTCCATGAAATTCAGAAACGATGGAAAGCGCCGTGGCCTAAAAAATTCTTAAGGTCATCGCAACCCTAGGAAAATGTCAACCAGCTAGTAGGCTTTCGAATAGCCTCAAATTCATGTATCTAGGTCCGTGATTGACAAAGCGACCCCAAGCCAAACCTTCAGATCTCCATGAAATTCAGCAACGATGGAAAGCGCCGTGGCCTAAAAAATTCTTAAGGTCATCGCAACCCTAGGAACATGTCAACCAGCTAGTAGGCTTTCGAATAGCCTCAAATTCATGTATCTAGGTCCGTGATTGACAAAGCGACCCCAAGCCAAACCTTCAGATCTCCATGAAATTCAGCAACGATGGAAAGCGCCGTGGCCTAAAAAATTCTTAAGGTCATCGCAACCCTTGGAAAATGTCAACCAGCTAGTAGGCTTTCGAATAGCCTCAAATTCATGTATCTAGGTCCGTGATTGACAAAGCGACCCCAAGCCAAACCTTCAGATCTCCATGAAATTCAGCAACGATGGAAAGCGCCGTGGCCTAAAAAATTCTTAAGGTCATCGCAACCCCTGGAAAATGTCAACCAGCTAGTAGGCTTTCGAATAGCCTCAAATTCATGTATCTAGGTCCGTGATTGACAAAGCGACCCCAAGCCAAACCTTCAGATCTCCATGAAATTCAGCAACGGTGGAAAGCGCCGTGGCCTAAAAAATTCTTAAGGTCATCGCAACCCTAGGAAAATGTCAACCAGCTAGTAGGCTTTCGAATAGCCTCAAATTCATGTATCTAGGTCCGTGATTGACAAAGCGACCCCAAGCCAAACCTTCAGATCTCCATGAAATTCAGCAACGATGGAAAGCGCCGTGGCCTAAAAAATTCTTAAGGTCATCGCAACCCCTGGAAAATGTCAACCAATTCATGTATCTAGGTCCGTGATTGACAAAGCGACCCCAAGCCAAACCTTCAGATCTCCATGAAATTCAGCAACGATGGAAAGCGCCGTGGCCTAAAAAATTCTTAAGGTCATCGCAACCCTGGGAACATGTCAACCAGCTAGTAGGCTTTCGAATAGCCTCAAATTCATGTATCTAGGTCCGTGATTGACAAAGCGACCCCAAGCCAAACCTTCAGATCTCCATGAAATTCAGCAACGGTGGAAAGCGCCGTGGCCTAAAAAATTCTTAAGGTCATCGCAACCCTAGGAAAATGTCAACCAGCTAGTAGGCTTTCGAATAAATTTGAGGCTATTCGAAAGCCTACTAGCTGGTTGACATGTTCCTAGGGTTGCGATGACCTTAAGAATTTTTTAGGCCACGGCGCTTTCCATCGTTGCTGAATTTCATGGAGATCTGAAGGTTTGGCTTGGGGTCGCTTTGTCAATCACGGACCTAGATACATGAATTTGAGGCTATTCGAAAGCCTACTAGCTGGTTGACATGTTCCTAGGGTTGCGATGACCTTAAGAATTTTTTAGGCCACGGCGCTTTCCACCTTTGCTGAATTTCATGGAGATCTGAAGGTTTGGCTTGGGGTCGCTTTGTCAATCACGGACCTAGATACATGAATTTGAGGCTATTCGAAAGCCTACTAGCTGGTTGACATTTTCCAGGGGTTGCGATGACCTTAAGAATTTTTTAGGCCACGGCGCTTTCCATCGTTGCTGAATTTCATGGAGATCTGAAGGTTTGGCTTGGGGTCGCTTTGTCAATCACGGACCTAGATACATGAATTTGAGGCTATTCGAAAGCCTACTAGCTGGTTGACATTTTCCTAGGGTTGCGATGACCTTAAGAATTTTTTAGGCCACGGCGCTTTCCATCGTTGCTGAATTTCATGGAGATCTGAAGGTTTGGCTTGGGGTCGCTTTGTCAATCACGGACCTAGATACATGAATTTGAGGCTATTCGAAAGCCTACTAGCTGGTTGACATTTTTCTAGGGTTGCGATGACCTTAAGAATTTTTTAGGCCACGGCGCTTTCCATCGTTGCTGAATTTCATGGAGATCTGAAGGTTTGGCTTGGGGTCGCTTTGTCAATCACGGACCTAGATACATGAATTTGAGGCTATTCGAAAGCCTACTAGCTGGTTGACATTTTCCTAGGGTTGCGATGACCTTAAGAATTTATTAGGCCACGGCGCTTTCCATCGTTGCTGAATTTCATGGAGATCTGAAGGTTTGGCTTTGAGTCGCTTTGTCAATCACGGACCTAGATACATGAATTTGAGGCTATTCGAAAGCCTACTAGCTGGTTGACATTTTCCTAGGGTTGCGATGACCTTAAGAATTTTTTAGGCCACGGCGCTTTCCATCGTTGCTGAATTTCATGGAGATCTGAAGGTTTGGCTTGCGGTCGCTTTGTCAATCACGGACCTAGATACATGAATTTGAGGCTATTCGAAAGCCTACTAGCTGGTTGACATGTTCCTAGGGTTGCGATGACCTTAAGAATTTTTTAGGCCACGGCGCTTTCCACCGTTGCTGAATTTCATGGAGATCTGAAGGTTTGGCTTGGGGTCGCTTTGTCAATCACGGACCTAGATACATGAATTTGAGGCTATTCGAAAGCCTACTAGCTGGTTGACATGTTCCTAGGGTTGCGATGACCTTAAGAATTTTTTAGGCCACGGCGCTTTCCATCGTTGCTGAATTTCATGGAGATCTGAAGGTTTGGCTTGGGGTCGCTTTGTCAATCACGGACCTAGATACATGAATTTGAGGCTATTCGAAAGCCTACTAGCTGGTTGACATGTTCCTAGGGTTGCGATGACCTTAAGAATTTTTTAGGCCACGGCGCTTTCCATCGTTGCTGAATTTCATGGAGATCTGAAGGTTTGGCTTGGGGTCGCTTTGTCAATCACGGACCTAGATACATGAATTTGAGGCTATTCGAAAGCCTACTAGCTGGTTGACATGTTCCTAGGGTTGCGATGACCTTAAGAATTTTTTAGGCCACGGCGCTTTCCATCGTTGCTGAATTTCATGGAGATCTGAAGGTTTGGCTTGGGGTCGCTTTGTCAATCACGGACCTAGATACATGAATTTGAGGCTATTCGAAAGCCTACTAGCTGGTTGACATTTTCCTAGGGTTGCGATGACCTTAAGAATTTTTTAGGCCACGGCGCTTTCCACCGTTGCTGAATTTCATGGAGATCTGAAGGTTTGGCTTGGGGTCGCTTTATCAATCACGGACCTAGATACATGAATTTGAGGCTATTCGAAAGCCTACTAGCTGGTTGACATTTTCCAGGGGTTGCGATGACCTTAAGAATTTTTTAGGCCACGGCGCTTTCCATCGTTGCTGAATTTCATGGAGATCTGAAGGTTTGGCTTGGGGTCGCTTTGTCAATCACGGACCTAGATACATGAATTTGAGGCTATTCGAAAGCCTACTAGCTGGTTGACATTTTCCAAGGGTTGCGATGACCTTAAGAATTTTTTAGGCCACGGCGCTTTCCATCGTTGCTGAATTTCATGGAGATCTGAAGGTTTGGCTTGGGGTCGCTTTGTCAATCACGGACCTAGATACATGAATTTGAGGCTATTCGAAAGCCTACTAGCTGGTTGACATTTTCCAAGGGTTGCGATGACCTTAAGAATTTTTTAGGCCACGGCGCTTTCCATCGTTGCTGAATTTCATGGAGATCTGAAGGTTTGGCTTGGGGTCGCTTTGTCAATCACGGACCTAGATACATGAATTTGAGGCTATTCGAAAGCCTACTAGCTGGTTGACATTTTCCTAGGGTTGCGATGACCTTAAGAATTTTTTAGGCCACGGCGCTTTCCATCGTTGCTGAATTTCATGGAGATCTGAAGGTTTGGCTTGGGGTCGCTTTGTCAATCACGGACCTAGATACATGAATTTGAGGCTATTCGAAAGCCTACTAGCTGGTTGACATTTTCCTAGGGTTGCGATGACCTTAAGAATTTTTTAGGCCACGGCGCTTTCCATCGTTGCTGAATTTCATGGAGATCTGAAGGTTTGGCTTGGGGTCGCTTTGTCAATCACGGACCTAGATACATGAATTTGAGGCTATTCGAAAGCCTACTAGCTGGTTGACATTTTCCTAGGGTTGCGATGACCTTAAGAATTTCTTAGGCCACGGCGCTTTCCATCGTTGCTGAATTTCATGGAGATCTGAAGGTTTGGCTTGGGGTCGCTTTGTCAATCACGGACCTACAGTGCTCCACATAATGATACGCCACCCCCCGAAATTTCGGAAATCTCAAAAACGAGAAATACCGAGAATTCATCATTCACGGTGTATAAAACACTCATTGAGTAAGATTCATGAGTCCTAAAACAAAAATGAACTGAAATCAAAAAAATGAGAAAAATCAAATTTTCCAAATTTTTCGTTTTTGCAAATCCACAAAATGATACGCCACCTATCATTTTTCAAATTTTTTTTGTGTTTCTTCAGCTTTTTGTTAGATTTTCAAGAAGACTGGTGTGATGGGGTGACCATTAATGCAAATTAAATCGAAAGAACGAAAATCCGTGGAAGAATAAAGATTAAAAACCGATAACTGACCTGTCTGGTGACTTGGGGCCACGATGGCATGTTTGGAGATCGGGATACTGTTGTAACATGTGCTATCCATTAGATTCTGGAGGAAAATGGTCCACAGGTCCACTTACAAAACGTTTGGATAGCTGACAACGTCGAATTTTTGCATCGAACTTCGATTACTTCCCACACATGCTTTGAGACCAAGGCTGAATCGAGCTTGTTGGTCTCCACAGAAGCTATTCATGAGAAATAATCAGAAACCCAGTTTATCACATGACTTGCTGACATCGTGGTATTACGTGTCTGAATTCGTAGTCCTCAATTCTCCGCAGAAAAGGCGAAATGCGAACCACTGAGAGAAACAAATGGTCGTCCGCACCATGACACCTCGTTTCGTTGAGTTTCGGAGGAAGTATGGTATGTTTTCTGTGTTAAAGTCAGCCCCATAATTACAACACCCACTTGAAACATTAAGATTAAATAAATTCCAATGGCTGAAGATAACCTGGAACCGGGAAGAGAGAATTAGGACTTTACCGTAATCTTCTTCCGACTCCACCTTTTCCTTCAAAGATTTTTTTTCGATTGCACTTAAATTTTGAGATGTTTCTCAATAACCATTGGTGCTTTTTGCTTTATTGATTATGTGATAAACTGGGTTTCTGATTATTTCTCATGAATAGCTTCTGTGGAGACCAACAAGCTCGATTTAGCCTTGGTCTCGAAGCATGTTTGGGAAGTAATCGAAGTTCGATGCAAAAATTCGAGGTTGTCAGCTATCCAAACGTTTTGTAAGTGGACCTGTGGACCATTTTCCTCCAGAATCTAATGGATAGCACATGTTACGATAGTATCCCGATCTCCAAACATGCCATCGTGGACCCAAGTCACCTGACAGGTCAGTTATCGGTTTTTAGCCTTTATTCTTCCACGGATTTTCGTTCTTTCGATTTGATTTTCATTAATGGTCACCCCATCACCCCATTCTTCTTGAAAATCTAACAAAAAACTGAAGAAACACAAAAAAAATTTGAAAAATGATAGGTGGCGTATCATTTTGTGGATAGGCAAAAACGAAAAATTTCGGAAATTTGATTTTTCTCATTTTTTTGATTTCAGTTCATTTTTGTTTTAGGACTCATGAATCTTACTCAATGAGTGTTTTATACACCGTGAATGATGAATTCTCGGTATTTCTCGTTTTTGAGATTTGCGAAATTTTGGGGGGTGGCGTATCATTATGTGGAGCACTGTAGATACATGAATTTGAGGCTATTCGAAAGCCTACTAGCTGGTTGACATTTTCCTAGGGTTGCGATGTCCTTAAGAATTTTTTAGGCCACGGCGCTTTCCATCGTTGCTGAATTTCATGGAGATCTGAAGGTTTTGCTTGGGGTCGCTTTGTCAATCACGGACCTAGATACATGAATTTGAGGCTATTCGAAAGCCTACTAGCTGGTTGACATTTTCCTAGGGTTGCGTTGACCTTAAGAATGTTTTAGGCCACGGCGCTTTCCACCGTTGCTGAATTTCATGGAGATCTGAAGGTTTGGCTTGGGGTCGCTTTGTCAATCACGGACCTAGATACATGAATTTGAAGCTATTCGAAAGCCTACTAGCTGGTTGACATGTTCCTAGGGTTGCGATGACCTTAAGAATTTTTTAGGCCACGGCGCTTTCCATCGTTGCTGAATTTCATGGAGATCTGAAGGTTTGGCTTGGGGTCGCTTTGTCAATCACGGACCTAGATACATGAATTTGAGGCTATTCGAAAGCCTACTAGCTGGTTGACATGTTCCTAGGGTTGCGATGACCTTAAGAATTTTTTAGGCCACGGCGCTTTCCATCGTTGCTGAATTTCATGGAGATCTGAAGATTTGGCTTGGGGTCGCTTTGTCAATCACGGACCTAGATACATGAATTTGAGGCTATTCGAAAGCCTACTAGCTGGTTGACATTTTCCTAGGGTTGCGATGACCTTACGAATTTTTTAGGCCACGGCGCTTTCCACCGTTGCTGAATTTCATGGAGATCTGAAGGTTTGGCTTGGGGTCGCTTTGTCAATCACGGACCTAGATACATGAATTTGAGGCTATTCGAAAGCCTACTAGCTGGTTGACATTTTCCAGGGGTTGCGATGACCTTAAGAATTTTTTAGGCCACGGCGCTTTCCATCGTTGCTGAATTTCATGGAGATCTGAAGGTTTGGCTTGGGGTCGCTTTGTCAATCACGGACCTAGATACATGAATTTGAGGCTATTCGAAAGCCTACTAGCTGGTTGACATTTTCCAAGGGTTGCGATGACCTTAAGAATTTTTTAGGCCACGGCGCTTTCCATCGTTGCTGAATTTCATGGAGATCTGAAGGTTTGGCTTGGGGTCGCTTTGTCAATCACGGACCTAGATACATGAATTTGAGGCTATTCGAAAGCCTACTAGCTGGTTGACATTTTCCTAGGGTTGCGATGACCTTACGAATTTTTTAGGCCACGGCGCTTTCCACCGTTGCTGAATTTCATGGAGATCTGAAGGTTTGGCTTGGGGTCGCTTTGTCAATCACGGACCTAGATACATGAATTTGAGGCTATTCGAAAGCCTACTAGCTGGTTGACATTTTCCAGGGGTTGCGATGACCTTAAGAATTTTTTAGGCCACGGCGCTTTCCATCGTTGCTGAATTTCATGGAGATCTGAAGGTTTGGCTTGGGGTCGCTTTGTCAATCACGGACCTAGATACATGAATTTGAGGCTATTCGAAAGCCTACTAGCTGGTTGACATTTTCCAAGGGTTGCGATGACCTTAAGAATTTTTTAGGCCACGGCGCTTTCCATCGTTGCTGAATTTCATGGAGATCTGAAGGTTTGGCTTGGGGTCGCTTTGTCAATCACGGACCTAGATACATGAATTTGAGGCTATTCGAAAGCCTACTAGCTGGTTGACATGTTCCTAGGGTTGCGATGACCTTAAGAATTTTTTAGGCCACGGCGCTTTCCATCGTTGCTGAATTTCATGGAGATCTGAAGGTTTGGCTTGGGGTCGCTTTGTCAATCACGGACCTAGATACATGAATTTGAGGCTATTCGAAAGCCTACTAGCTGGTTGACATTTTCCAAGGGTTGCGATGACCTTAAGAATTTTTTAGGCCACCGCGCTTTCCATCGTTGCTGAATTTCATGGAGATCTGAAGGTTTGGCTTGGGGTCGCTTTGTCAATCACGGACCTAGATACATGAATTTGAGGCTATTCGAAAGCCTACTAGCTGGTTGACATTTTCCTAGGGTTGCGATGACCTTAAGAATTTTTTAGGCCACGGCGCTTTCCATCGTTGCTGAATTTCATGGAGATCTGAAGGTTTGGCTTGGGGTCGCTTTGTCAATCACGGACCTAGATACATGAATTTGAGGCTATTCGAAAGCCTACTAGCTGGTTGACATTTTCCTAGGGTTGCGATGACCTTAAGAATTTTTTAGGCCACGGCGCTTTCCATCGTTGCTGAATTTCATGGAGATCTGAAGGTTTGGCTTGGGGTCGCTTTGTCAATCACGGACCTAGATACATGAATTTGAGGCTATTCGAAAGCCTACTAGCTGGTTGACATTTTCCAAGGGTTGCGATGACCTTAAGAATTTTTTAGGCCACGGCGCTTTCCATCGTTGCTGAATTTCATGGAGATCTGAAGGTTTGGCTTGGGGTCGCTTTGTCAATCACGGACCTAGATACATGAATTTGAGGCTATTCGGAAGCCTACTAGCTGGTTGACATTTTCCTCGGGATCTCGACGGGTCCCCCAAGGACGTGGATGCCAATCTTGGCTTATATTTATTACGCGTGACTAGATGAGCTGGGCGTATTTATACTGAACCTAGAAGTAAACCTACTAAATAAAAGCGCTGATTAGAAGGTAGACTAAGAGGACAGTGTCCTTGAGTGGCGCCAGGGTTGAGACACTAACATTACCTGAAGAGGTTAGCGCTATTTTTACCAGCATAAGGGACCCTTTAGTTAGCACCAGACTTGATATCCCTGTTTGGTTGGGAGCGCGACTAGAAGGGAGAAGTAGAGGTGTATTAGGATATTTAAGTTTATTATTATGGAAATTTTTGCCTAAATAGTTAACCCTTGGCCTAGAGTTAAGCTAAATTGGACCTAATATTGATAAACCTAAAGTATACTAATTGAGACCTAAGAGCGCAAAGTTAACCTAGTCTTCGGTTTTCTTGACGTTCCTTCGGCTTGGTTGTTGCTTGTCCTTCTTCTCTCCTGGTAGTTGTGCTTTGGGACCTTGTAGTTGACTTTTCTTCCTCTCGTGTTGGTTCACCGCCAGGTGTACTCTTTGCTGAGTTGTTCCTGGCCCGTTCGTTGTGGATGCCGTAGCAACTGTTTCGAACTGATGACGTGGAAGATCCAATCTCACGTACTAGCATTCGGGCTAATACGGACTACAGTGATTTGAGCAGCTGAGTGATGAGCATTTGCATCCATCGTTCCGTGACTTGTTGTCCAGGGAATGTACATCCTTTCCGGTGATCTACATTTGCTAGGAGTGTTGCTTGTCGTCCTCACTTTCAGCTTGCAGACGCTCATTGATTCGTCGTTATGTTGCCACTCGCTCGAGTCTGCTGGGAGCCCATAACGCTTCCGATTGCTCGGCATTTTCAGCATTCTTCCGACTTAATTTGACGTCGTTTGTCGCTGCATTTTGTCCTCCGAGCTCTTCGCAACAGAACTCTTCCGACTTCGAAACATTGTGACTTCTTTCTTCTTCATGAATCGTTCACCGCTACCTTCGCGACGGGTATCGGCTACTAGCACATTTCGTTGAATATCGGTCGTTCTTCTTGTGTCTTCCGACTGGAATTCGTTGAATGTTCGATTTTGCAGCTTGTCTACACTGGCACTTCTCTTCGGCGGTTGATGTTGCGTCGCCGACGAAAACCACTCGATAGTTGCATCGGCGAATGATTTCCGCTTGATTGTGTCGTTGTTGAGCCATTTTAAGTAGACTTCAGAAGATGCTGGGGGTTTGACTTCACTTCTGACGCCTTCTGTTGTTGCTTCCCGTCGCCTGAGCTCCTCGCAACGAAACCCATTCGACTGAAAGACTTATAACCGTTTTCCGCGAATTTCACAGCTTTTCCTGCGTTGTCACGTCTCCTTGATGATGTTTCGTGTGTCTCCGGCGAAAAAATGACGCTGCATCATCATTGGTCGTCGGACATCACGGTTGCACGAAGATGTGTTGCTAGGGACCGAGGGAATGAAGACTTCTGTTGTTGTGCTGCGTTCTGTCTCCATTTTCAACACCTTCTGGTCATGCCTTCCGTCTTCCGAGCTTCTCGCAACGAAACTCATTGGACCTGGGCATTTTTAAGCTGTTTTCCGCGAATTTGTGTCATCTTTTTCGTTGACATCTCTCCTTGCTGTCGTTTCGTTCGTCGCCGGCGAAAAATGTTGAGTTACTTCGTCGTAGATCGTCGGGCGATACTTTTTGCATGGAGATTTGTTGCTGGGGGAGCCAAACTGAAGACGCCTTCTTCTTCCTCTACTTCTCTTGTGTGTCTCATCGCCGTCGCTGTTCACTGACATTGCTTCGGCATTTTTAGCATGAATCTGTCTTCTTTGACGTCTCTCGTCGCTGCTTCCGTTCACCAGAGCTTCTCGCAACGAAAACTCTTCGGACTGATGGAATTGCCATGTATTTTCGTGCGAAATTGCAGCTGGTACTCGTTGACGTGTCTCCTTGATGATGTTGTTCGTGTTACCAGTGCCAAAAATCAATAATTGCGCTGTTATCGATCGATGGGCAGCACTTTTGCAGGTAGACAAGTCGTTGGAGAGCCAAAATGACGAAGACGTTCGAGCGAATGCTGTGGGAATCGATTCCTTCTCTTCGCCGCCGCTTGACATCGCGTCGGCTCACTTGAAAAAAAAATTTTTCACCGGTTTTGGACGATGATTCACTCGCTACGAGTTCTTTTTCGGATTGATTCGCTAATCTCCTCGCAACGGAAACTCGCAAAAACCCTACTCCGGTCGATGCACCATGTCGCGCCGTGGTTATTTACTGGCTCACACGCGAAAGCCAGGATCTGCGCGAGTGAATGATTGGTGGTGAACTGAGTGCCTCTGAAGGGCTTGACGATGTGTGTAGACACCTCAGGCTTCGCAACAGCCGTTGGTGAGTGTGGTTCAGTGGTGTTTCGTTGGTGGTAGAATAGATAGAGTAGTGAATATTGTGCACTGCTTTATTAGTAGAACAGGCTGGGGACAGATGAGACGAGAGAGCGGTGACGGGTCACCGTTCTCGATGGGGGAAAAGAAGGGAAGTGAGTAGTGAGGGAAGTGAAAGGTGAAGTGAAGTGAAGTGAAAGTGAATGGGGGAATTTTAGGAACAACTAATTATTGCGAAATCGTTCCGCGTTTGAACGCGTTTGGCGGGAAGTCCGGTGGCGCGCACTTGCATTGTCGACGCGGGTGATCCTCGCGGGAGAAGTTTGGTGAAGTGAGTCTGCTTTACCATCGATTCCGTGGGAATTGCTTGGGGAAATGAACGAAAGGAAGTTGTAGAATATTATAGCGAATATTTGAGAGATAATGAGAACCGTCGCGTACATAAGGCGTATTATGGGCGCGACACTGGGGGCGGGAAGGGAGCTACTTTTGGGCCAAAAGTAGTGATATAGCTTTGCCTCCAGTTGTCTCGAAAATGTTCGCGTCCATTCCGTTCTTTCCGTGGCGATGGGAATGAATGTATAGCAGAGTGCTTGCTCGCAACGCATGCACTCGCCTGAACGATGACCAAAAGCAAAAGGTCGTGCCAATCGCCGAGCGATGGGCGCGACAATCACGGACCTAGATACATGAATTTGAGGCTATTCGAAAGCCTACTATTCGAAAGCCTACTAGCTGGTTGACATTTTCCTAGGGTTGCGATGACCTTAAGAATTTTTTAGGCCACGGCGCTTTCCACCGTTGCTGAATTTCATGGAGATCTGAAGGTTTGGCTTGGGGTCGCTTTGTCAATCACGGACCTAGATACATGAATTTGAGGCTATTCGAAAGCCTACTATTCGAAAGCCTACTAGCTGGTTGACATTTTTCTAGGGTTGCGATGACCTTAAGAATTTTTTAGGCCACGGCGCTTTCCACCGTTGCTGAATTTCATGGAGATCTGAAGGTTTGGCTTGGGGTCGCTTTGTCAATCACGGACCTAGATACATGAATTTGAGGCTATTCGAAAGCCTACTATTCGAAAGCCTACTAGCTGGTTGACATTTTCCAAGGGTTGCGATGACCTTAAGAATTTTTTAGGCCACGGCGCTTTCCACCGTTGCTGAATTTCATGGAGATCTGAAGGTTTGGCTTGGGGTCGCTTTGTCAATCACGGACCTAGATACATGAATTTGAGGCTATTCGAAAGCCTACTAGCTGGTTGACATGTTCCTAGGGTTGCGATGACCTTAAGAATTTTTTAGGCCACGGCGCTTTCCATCGTTGCTGAATTTCATGGAGATCTGAAGGTTTGGCTTGGGGTCGCTTTGTCAATCACGGACCTAGATACATGAATTTGAGGCTATTCGAAAGCCTACTAGCTGGTTGACATGTTCCTAGGGTTGCGATGACCTTAAGAATTTTTTAGGCCACGGCGCTTTCCATCGTTGCTGAATTTCATGGAGATCTGAAGGTTTGGCTTGGGGTCGCTTTGTCAATCACGGACCTAGATACATGAATTTGAGGCTATTCGAAAGCCTACTAGCTGGTTGACATTTTCCTAGGGTTGCGATGACCTTAAGAATTTTTTAGGCCACGGCGCTTTCCACCGTTGCTGAATTTCATGGAGATCTGAAGGTTTGGCTTGGGGTCGCTTTGTCAATCACGGACCTAGATACATGAATTTGAGGCTATTCGAAAGCCTACTAGCTGGTTGACATTTTCCTAGGGTTGCGATGACCTTAAGAATTTTTTAGGCCACGGCGCTTTCCACCGTTGCTGAATTTCATGGAGATCTGAAGGTTTGGCTTGGGGTCGCTTTGTCAATCACGGACCTAGATACATGAATTTGAGGCTATTCGAAAGCCTACTAGCTGGTTGACATTTTCCAGGGGTTGCGATGACCTTAAGAATTTTTTAGGCCACGGCGCTTTCCATCGTTGCTGAATTTCATGGAGATCTGAAGGTTTGGCTTGGGGTCGCTTTGTCAATCACGGACCTAGATACATGAATTTGAGGCTATTCGAAAGCCTACTAGCTGGTTGACATGTTCCTAGGGTTGCGATGACCTTAAGAATTTTTTAGGCCACGGCGCTTTCCATCGTTGCTGAATTTCATGGAGATCTGAAGGTTTGGCTTGGGGTCGCTTGGTCAATCACGGACGTAGATACATGAATTTGAGGCTATTCGAAAGCCTACTAGCTGGTTGACATGTTCCTAGGGTTGCGATGACCTTAAGAATTTTTTAGGCCACGGCGCTTTCCATCGTTGCTGAATTTCATGGAGATCTGAAGGTTTGGCTTGGGGTCGCTTTGTCAATCACGGACCTAGATACATGAATTTGAGGCTATTCGAAAGCCTACTAGCTGGTTGACATTTTCCTAGGGTTGCGATGACCTTAAGAATTTTTTAGGCCACGGCGCTTTCCACCGTTGCTGAATTTCATGGAGATCTGAAGGTTTGGCTTGGGGTCGCTTTGTCAATCACGGACCTAGATACATGAATTTGAGGCTATTCGAAAGCCTACTAGCTGGTTGACATTTTCCAGGGGTTGCGATGACCTTAAGAATTTTTTAGGCCACGGCGCTTTCCATCGTTGCTGAATTTCATGGAGATCTGAAGGTTTGGCTTGGGGTCGCTTTGTCAATCACGGACCTAGATACATGAATTTGAGGCTATTCGAAAGCCTACTAGCTGGTTGACATGTTCCTAGGGTTGCGATGACCTTAAGAATTTTTTAGGCCACGGCGCTTTCCATCGTTGCTGAATTTCATGGAGATCTGAAGGTTTGGCTTGGGGTCGCTTGGTCAATCACGGACGTAGATACATGAATTTGAGGCTATTCGAAAGCCTACTAGCTGGTTGACATGTTCCTAGGGTTGCGATGACCTTAAGAATTTTTTAGGCCACGGCGCTTTCCATCGTTGCTGAATTTCATGGAGATCTGAAGGTTTGGCTTGGGGTCGCTTTGTCAATCACGGACCTAGATACATGAATTTGAGGCTATTCGAAAGCCTACTAGCTGGTTGACATTTTCCTAGGGTTGCGATGACCTTAAGAATTTTTTAGGCCACGGCGCTTTCCACCGTTGCTGAATTTCATGGAGATCTGAAGGTTTGGCTTGGGGTCGCTTTGTCAATCACGGACCTAGATACATGAATTTGAGGCTATTCGAAAGCCTACTAGTTGGTTGACATGTTCCTAGGGTTGCGATGACCTTAAGAATTTTTTAGGCCACGGCGCTTTCCACCGTTGCTGAATTTCATGGAGATCTGAAGGTTTGGCTTGGGGTCGCTTTGTCAATCACGGACCTAGATACATGAATTTGAGGCTATTCGAAAGCCTACTAGCTGGTTGACATTTTCCTAGGGTTGCGATGACCTTAAGAATTTTTTAGGCCACGGCGCTTTCCACCGTTGCTGAATTTCATGGAGATCTGAAGGTTTGGCTTGGGGTCGCTTTGTCAATCACGGACCTAGATACATGAATTTGAGGCTATTCGAAAGCCTACTAGCTGGTTGACATTTTCCTAGGGTTGCAATGACCTTAAGAATTTTTTAGGCCACGGCGCTTTCCACCGTTGCTGAATTTCATGGAGATCTGAAGGTTTGGCTTGGGGTCGCTTTGTCAATCACGGACCTAGATACATGAATTTGAGGCTATTCGAAAGCCTACTAGTTGGTTGACATGTTCCTAGGGTTGCGATGACCTTAAGAATTTTTTAGGCCACGGCGCTTTCCACCGTTGCTGAATTTCATGGAGATCTGAAGGTTTGGCTTGGGGTCGCTTTGTCAATCACGGACCTAGATACATGAATTTGAGGCTATTCGAAAGCCTACTAGCTGGTTGACATTTTCCAGGGGTTGCGATGACCTTAAGAATTTTTTAGGCCACGGCGCTTTCCATCGTTGCTGAATTTCATGGAGATCTGAAGGTTTCGCTTGGGGTCGCTTTGTCAATCACGGACCTAGATACATGAATTTGAGGCTATTCGAAAGCCTACTAGCTGGTTGACATTTTCCTAGGGTTGCGATGACCTTAAGAATTTTTTAGGCCACGGCGCTTTCCACCGTTGCTGAATTTCATGGAGATCTAAAGGTTTGGCTTGGGGTCGCTTTGTCAATCACGGACCTAGATACATGAATTTGAGGCTATTCGAAAGCCTACTAGCTGGTTGACATTTTCCAGGGGTTGCGATGACCTTAAGAATTTTTTAGGCCACGGCGCTTTCCATCGTTGCTGAATTTCATGGATATCTGAAGGTTTGGCCCGGGGTCGCTTTGTCAATCACGGACCTAGATACATGAATTTGAGGCTATTCGAAAGCCTACTAGCTGGTTGACATGTTCCTAGGGTTGCGATGACCTTAAGAATTTTTTAGGCCACGGCGCTTTCCACCGTTGCTGAATTTCATGGAGATCTAAAGGTTTGGCTTGGGGTCGCTTTGTCAATCACGGACCTAGATACATGAATTTGAGGCTATTCGAAAGCCTACTAGCTGGTTGACATTTTCCAGGGGTTGCGATGACCTTAAGAATTTTTTAGGCCACGGCGCTTTCCATCGTTGCTGAATTTCATGGAGATCTGAAGGTTTGGCTTGGGGTCGCTTTGTCAATCACGGACCTAGATACATGAATTTGAGGCTATTCGAAAGCCTACTAGCTGGTTGACATTTTCCTAGGGTTGCGATGACCTTAAGAATTTTTTAGGCCACGGCGCTTTCCACCGTTGCTGAATTTCATGGAGATCTGAAGGTTTGGCTTGGTGTCGCTTTGTCAATCACGGACCTAGATACATGAATTTGAGGCTATTCGAAAGCCTACTAGCTGGTTGACATTTTCCAGGGGTTGCGATGACCTTAAGAATTTTTTAGGCCACGGCGCTTTCCATCGTTGCTGAATTTCATGGAGATCTGAAGGTTTGGCTTGGGGTCGCTTTGTCAATCACGGACCTAGATACATGAATTTGAGGCTATTCGAAAGCCTACTAGCTGGTTGACATTTTCCAGGGGTTGCGATGACCTTAAGAATTTTTTAGGCCACGGCGCTTTCCATCGTTGCTGAATTTCATGGAGATCTGAAGGTTTGGCTTGGGGTCGCTTTGTCAATCACGGACCTAGATACATGAATTTGAGGCTATTCGAAAGCCTACTAGCTGGTTGACATGTTCCTAGGGTTGCGATGACCTTAAGAATTTTTTAGGCCACGGCGCTTTCTATCGTTGCTGAATTTCATGGAGATCTGAAGGTTTGGCTTGGGGTCGCTTTGTCAATCACGGACCTAGATACATGAATTTGAGGCTATTCGAAAGCCTACTAGCTGGTTGACATTTTCCTAGGGTTGCGATGACCTTAAGAATTTTTTAGGCCACGGCGCTTTCCATCGTTGCTGAATTTCATGGAGATCTGAAGGTTTGGCTTGGGGTCGCTTTGTCAATCACGGACCTAGATACATGAATTTGAGGCTATTCGAAAGCCTACTAGCTGGTTGACATTTTCCAAGGGTTGCGATGACCTTAAGAATTTTTTAGGCCACGGCGCTTTCCACCGTTGCTGAATTTCATGGAGATCTGAAGGTTTGGCTTGGGGTCGCTTTGTCAATCACGGACCTAGACATGAATTTGAGGCTATTCGAAAGCCTACTAGCTGGTTGACATTTTCCAAGGGTTGCGATGACCTTAAGAATTTTTTAGGCCACGGCGCTTTCCACCGTTGCTGAATTTCATGGAGATCTGAAGGTTTGGCTTGGGGTCGCTTTGTCAATCACGGACCTAGATACATGAATTTGAGGCTATTTGAAAGCCTACTATTCGAAAGCCTACTAGCTGGTTGACATTTTCCTAGGGTTGCGATGACCTTAAGAATTTTTTAGGCCACGGCGCTTTCCACCGTTGCTGAATTTCATGGAGATCTGAAGGTTTGGCTTGGGGTCGCTTTGTCAATCACGGACCTAGATACATGAATTTGAGGCTATTCGAAAGCCTACTAGCTGGTTGACATTTTCCAGGGGTTGCGATGACCTTAAGAATTTTTTAGGCCACGGCGCTTTCCATCGTTGCTGAATTTCATGGAGATCTGAAGGTTTGGCTTGGGGTCGCTTTGTCAATCACGGACCTAGATACATGAATTTGAGGCTATTCGAAAGCCTACTAGCTGGTTGACATTTTCCAGGGGTTGCGATGACCTTAAGAATTTTTTAGGCCACGGCGCTTTCCATCGTTGCTGAATTTCATGGAGATCTGAAGGTTTGGCTTGGGGTCGCTTTGTCAATCACGGACCTAGATACATGAATTTGAGGCTATTCGAAAGCCTACTAGCTGGTTGACATTTTCCTAGGGTTGCGATGACCTTAAGAATTTTTTAGGCCACGGCGCTTTCCACCGTTGCTGAATTTCATGGAGATCTGAAGGTTTGGCTTGGGGTCGCTTTGTCAATCACGGACCTAGATACATGAATTTGAGGCTATTCGAAAGCCTACTAGCTGGTTGACATGTTCCTAGGGTTGCGATGACTTTAAGAATTTTTTAGGCCACGGCGCTTTCCATCGTTGCTGAATTTCATGGAGATCTGAAGGTTTGGCCCGGGGTCGCTTTGTCAATCACGGACCTAGATACATGAATTTGAGGCTATTCGAAAGCCTACTAGCTGGTTGACATGTTCCTAGGGTTGCGATGACCTTAAGAATTTTTTAGGCCACGGCGCTTTCCACCGTTGCTGAATTTCATGGAGATCTGAAGGTTTGGCTTGGGGTCGCTTTGTCAATCACGGACCTAGATACATGAATTTGAGGCTATTCGAAAGCCTACTAGCTGGTTGACATTTTCCAAGGGTTGCGATGACCTTAAGAATTTTTTAGGCCACGGCGCTTTCCATCGTTGCTGAATTTCATGGAGATCTGAAGGTTTGGCTTGGGGTCGCTTTGTCAATCACGGACCTAGATACATGAATTTGAGGCTATTCGAAAGCCTACTAGCTGGTTGACATTTTCCAGGGGTTGCGATGACCTTAAGAATTTTTTAGGCCACGGCGCTTTCCACCGTTGCTGAATTTCATGGAGATCTGAAGGTTTGGCTTGGTGTCGCTTTGTCAATCACGGACCTAGATACATGAATTTGAGGCTATTCGAAAGCCTACTAGCTGGTTGACATTTTCCAGGGGTTGCGATGACCTTAAGAATTTTTTAGGCCACGGCGCTTTCCATCGTTGCTGAATTTCATGGAGATCTGAAGGTTTGGCTTGGGGTCGCTTTGTCAATCACGGACCTAGATACATGAATTTGAGGCTATTCGAAAGCCTACTAGCTGGTTGACATTTTCCAGGGGTTGCGATGACCTTAAGAATTTTTTAGGCCACGGCGCTTTCCATCGTTGCTGAATTTCATGGAGATCTGAAGGTTTGGCTTGGGGTCGCTTTGTCAATCACGGACCTAGATACATGAATTTGAGGCTATTCGAAAGCCTACTAGCTGGTTGACATGTTCCTAGGGTTGCGATGACCTTAAGAATTTTTTAGGCCACGGCGCTTTCTATCGTTGCTGAATTTCATGGAGATCTGAAGGTTTGGCTTGGGGTCGCTTTGTCAATCACGGACCTAGATACATGAATTTGAGGCTATTCGAAAGCCTACTAGCTGGTTGACATGTTCCTAGGGTTGCGATGACCTAAAGAATTTTTTAGGCCACGGCGCTTTCCATCGTTGCTGAATTTCATGGAGATCTGAAGGTTTGGCTTGGGGTCGCTTTGTCAATCACGGACCTAGATACATGAATTTGAGGCTATTTGAAAGCCTACTAGCTGGTTGACATTTTCCTAGGGTTGCGATGACCTTAAGAATTTTTTAGGCCACGGCGCTTTCCATCGTTGCTGAATTTCATGGAGATCTGAAGGTTTGGCTTGGGGTCGCTTTGTCAATCACGGACCTAGATACATGAATTTGAGGCTATTCGAAAGCCTACTAGCTGGTTGACATTTTCCTAGGGTTGCGATGACCTTAAGAATTTTTTAGGCCACGGCGCTTTCCATCGTTGCTGAATTTCATGGAGATCTGAAGGTTTGGCTTGGGGTCGCTTTGTCAATCACGGACCTATTTACATGAATTTGAGGCTATTCGAAAGCCTACTAGCTGGTTGACATTTTCCTAGGGTTGCGATGACCTTAAGAATTTTTTAGGCCACGGCGCTTTCCATCGTTGCTGAATTTCATGGAGATCTGAAGGTTTGGCTTGGGGTCGCTTTGTCAATCACGGACCTATTTACATGAATTTGAGGCTATTCGAAAGCCTACTAGCTGGTTGACATTTTCCAGGGGTTGCGATGACCTTAAGAATTTTTTAGGCCACGGCGCTTTCCACCGTTGCTGAATTTCATGGAGATCTGAAGGTTTGGCTTGGGGTCGCTTTGTCAATCACGGACCTAGATACATGAATTTGAGGCTATTCGAAAGCCTACTAGCTGGTTGACATGTTCCTAGGGTTGCGATGACCTAAAGAATTTTTTAGGCCACGGCGCTTTCCATCGTTGCTGAATTTCATGGAGATTTGAAGGTTTGGCTTGGGGTCGCTTTGTCAATCACGGACCTAGATACATGAATTTGAGGCTATTCGAAAGCCTACTAGCTGGTTGACATTTTCCAAGGGTTGCGATGACCTTAAGAATTTTTTAGGCCACGGCGCTTTCCACCGTTGCTGAATTTCATGGAGATCTGAAGGTTTGGCTTGGGGTCGCTTTGTCAATCACGGACCTAGACATGAATTTGAGGCTATTCGAAAGCCTACTAGCTGGTTGACATTTTCCTAGGGTTGCGATGACCTTAAGAATTTTTTAGGCCACGGCGCTTTCCATCGTTGCTGAATTTCATGGAGATCTGAAGGTTTGGCTTGGGGTCGCTTTGTCAATCACGGACCTAGATACATGAATTTGAGGCTATTCGAAAGCCTACTAGCTGGTTGACATTTTCCTAGGGTTGCGATGACCTTAAGAATTTTTTAGGCCACGGCGCTTTCCATCGTTGCTGAATTTCATGGAGATCTGAAGGTTTGGCTTGGGGTCGCTTTGTCAATCACGGACCTAGATACATGAATTTGAGGCTATTCGAAAGCCTACTAGCTGGTTGACATGTTCCTAGGGTTGCGATGACCTTAAGAATTTTTTAGGCCACGGCGCTTTCCATCGTTGCTGAATTTCATGGAGATCTGAAGGTTTGGCTTGGGGTCGCTTTGTCAATCACGGACCTAGATACATGAATTTGAGGCTATTCGAAAGCCTACTAGCTGGTTGACATGTTCCTAGGGTTGCGATGACCTTAAGAATTTTTTAGGCCACGGCGCTTTCCATCGTTGCTGAATTTCATGGAGATCTGAAGGTTTGGCTTGGGGTCGCTTTGTCAATCACGGACCTAGATACATGAATTTGAGGCTATTCGAAAGCCTACTAGCTGGTTGACATGTTCCTAGGGTTGCGATGACCTTAAGAATTTTTTAGGCCACGGCGCTTTCCACCGTTGCTGAATTTCATGGAGATCTGAAGGTTTGGCTTGGGGTCGCTTTGTCAATCACGGACCTAGATACATGAATTTGAGGCTATTCGAAAGCCTACTAGCTGGTTGACATTTTCCTAGGGTTGCGATGACCTTAAGAATTTTTTAGGCCACGGCGCTTTCCATCGTTGCTGAATTTCATGGAGATCTGAAGGTTTGGCTTGGGGTCGCTTTGTCAATCACGGACCTAGATACATGAATTTGAGGCTATTCGAAAGCCTACTAGCTGGTTGACATTTTCCTAGGGTTGCGATGACCTTAAGAATTTTTTAGGCCACGGCGCTTTCCATCGTTGCTGAATTTCATGGAGATCTGAAGGTTTGGCTTGGGGTCGCTTTGTCAATCACGGACCTAGATACATGAATTTGAGGCTATTCGAAAGCCTACTAGCTGGTTGACATGTTCCTAGGGTTGCGATGACCTTAAGAATTTTTTAGGCCACGGCGCTTTCCATCGTTGCTGAATTTCATGGAGATCTGAAGGTTTGGCTTGGGGTCGCTTTGTCAATCACGGACCTAGATACATGAATTTGAGGCTATTCGAAAGCCTACTAGCTGGTTGACATTTTCCTAGGGTTGCGATGACCTTAAGTATTTTTTAGGCCACGGCGCTTTCCACCTTTGCTGAATTTCATGGAGATCTGAAGGTTTGGCTTGGGGTCGCATTGTCAATCACGGACCTAGATACATGAATTTGAGGCTATTCGAAAGCCTACTAGCTGGTTGACATTTTCCTAGGGTTGCGATGACCTTAAGAATTTTTTAGGCCACGGCGCTTTCCACCGTTGCTGAATTTCATGGAGATCTGAAGGTTTGGCTTGGGGTCGCTTTGTCAATCACGGACCTAGATACATGAATTTGAGGCTATTCGAAAGCCTACTAGCTGGTTGACATTTTCCAGGGGAGTAGTGGTGAATAGGAAAAAAATCCGTGTCCTCCAAAACGGAAAAAAATCCGTGCCCTCGGAGAGAGGGGGGGAGTAGGGGGAGAGTTTCGGAGATTGTTATCTCGGGTTGAGGATGGGAAGTAGGGGAAGAGTAGGGGAAGAGTATGGTTTTTGGGAGATTGTTATCTCGGTGAAGGAGAGATGGCTTCATTTTTCGGGGACTAATTCCGGACGGCCTAACTTTTTCGTGGCCGAATTTTTTGGTGGGAAAATTGAATTTGAAATTTTTAAAATTTTTTAAAGTTTTAAAAATTTTTCATTGATTTTTTTTTTTGGTGGGGAGTAGGGAAAGAGTAGGGTTTTTCGGAGATCCTTATCTCGGGGGATAGAGGGGGAGTAGGGAAAGAGTAGGGGGGTTTTTCGGAGATTGTTATCTAGGGGGAGAGAGGAGGTAAGGAGAGAGGACTTCATTTTTCGGGGACTAATTCCGGATGGTCTAACTTTTTCGTGGCCGAATTTTTTGGTGGGAAAATTTAATTTTGAAAAGTTTAAAGTTTTCAATTGATTTTTTTGGTGACAAAAAGGGTGAAAACTTTTTTTTCAAGGAAAAAAGTTTTCAACCTTTGGGGAACAAAATATTGCGAAATCTTTTTTCGTATCCTTGATTGTTTTTTCTTTCAGTTTATCGTGAGCAATGAGCGGTATCCCTCAGGACGTGTTGGAGAAGAGCAATCTGAAGATGAAAGGTCCCAATTCCGAGACGGTAAGAATAACTGTTTAAAAAAAATAAATAAAAAAGTGGTTAATTTTAGGTCCTTCACAGTTGTCACCCAGTTCCGGAAAAGATGGAGGAAGTTTGGATCGAAGGTGGAAAAAAGATTCCCATGTGCCCCGCCTGCAAACTGAAATTGGAGCTCTCTGGACTCAGAACTCTGGAGGTGAGATTTATTTTGAAAATAAATGTATTCATTTAGATCTTTGCAGAGATTTGTCCGATCATATCCCAGAAGCAAACCCTCGGCTGTTGCTTAAAAATTATGCTTTGTTTGATTGAAAAAATATTTATTGTTTGAATAAAAAGATTTATGTTAGAAAGACCGACTATCACATTATATGAAGAATTAGACGGTCAGAGAATACATGGTAGTTTTTGACTGAGTGGAAAGGGGGATAGAATACAAGAGAATTAGACGGTCAGAGAATACCTGTTAGTTTCCGTCTGGGTGGAGAGGGGTAGAATACAAGAGAATCAGACGGCTAGGGAGAAAGTGTCCTATTGTATAGGAAAAAAAGATAGAAAAAAAAAGATTTAGGAGAAAATGGAAAAAAAGGTAGATAGGTGAGGTAAGGTTAAAAAAATAGGGAACAATATTACGCCTTTCTCCAAAAACATCTAGTCGTCTTCGTATTTCTTCTTGATCATTGGAAGCTCGTGGTGGTAGTATTGCACTTTCCTGTGAGCATTGATATTCTCTCGGCAGATACGGCAGAGGTTCAGCACTGAAAATATAAATTTAAAAGACCTGCTTTTAGAAATAAATAGTTTTTAAATTTACCCAGTTTCTCTCTATCTTCGTCCACAACGATGATCGCCTCCAGTTTGCACTGTCGCCGGCATTCAAAGCACATGAAGATGGCGAAGATGGACTCGGTGAACATATACTTGGGTTCCAAAGTTGCCGCCTCGGGTGTTGGATGTGTGACTTCTTTGGCCTTTGCACGTAGCCGCAGCTAAAGAATACAAAAAAAGTTAATACCATAGTAGTGAAATCTAATTTAGCACTTACTTCTCTGTTTTTGGGAAGTCCTTCATCCCCTGAAGTTGGAGTAGTGGGTTCGGGTTCGGGTTCCGTCTTGACATCCTCTTTTTGTTTGTCCAGACGAGCACGCTTGGAAGGTACAGCAGAGGGCGCCATGTTAGCAAAATGATAGAATGAGTGGCTCTATGGGCGAAGAACGGTCCCATGGGAATATAGCGGTCCCACGGGACAAGAGCGGTCCCATGGGACAAGAACGGTCCGACGGGACAAGAACGGTCCGACGGGACAAGAACGGTCCGACGGGACAAGAACGGTCCCATGGGACAAGGACGGACCGACGGTACAAGAGCGGTCCCATGAGCCAAAAAAGGCCAGAGCCCTTGTAGAGTAGTTGATTTGTAACAGTATTGTTAACTGATCATAAGTAGCATTCAAAGTTAACTTGAGGGTCCTTTTCACCAGTTTTCTGACGATCTTATTCAAAGTTTTTCAATATGAACACAATTTCTAGCGGGTCTTGAAATTGATTATGACGACTGGACTTGATACTTTGGTAGCTTTAATCTTAGTTTTTGAGCCACTTACCTATCTCTTTTCTGTCAGCCAAAGTTGAATTGTATGCATTGGCTACCACATACACTCCCAGCGAGAAAAATTCCATATATTCAACCCCTGACATGTACTCTATCTTAAAATTCCCCTGACAAACTGAAGTCTATCATGATCAAATATTGCAAGATTGCTGACTAGTTGAAGGGATTTGGTTAGGAACGATGGTGGCGCAAGGAGTAGCAGTCAGCCAATTATCCACCAGAAGTTAGCCAGCCAACAACACAACGCCAGACAAAGCACCAAATTCCAAGAACGGAAAAAACACAAGTCAGCTCGCTTGATCGGAGAGCAGTCGCCGTCAAGCAGGAACCCGTGTAAGATATTAGCGAAGTTGTGAGAGATAGTCTGTTAGCATGGTGCCTCACCTGAAAAAGGAGTCACATCGATGGCACAGTGTGGCCAAGTCAATTAAGCCATCCGAGTCAGTCAATCAGGACCAACGGAGGATCAGTCCATGACATAGTCAAAGTCAGCTGAAGCAGTCAATCTCAAGTTAGAAGTTTCAGCAGCAATGTTAGTAACATTTGTTACAAAGGATAATGGTATTACCAACCAGCAAGAGCAAGATCATGTTAACCGAGTCATCAACCGAGTCATCAACCGAACGATCATTGAATGAGATCGTCAGAAAACTGGTAAAAAGGACCCTCAAGTTAACTTTGAATGCTACTTATGATCAGTTAACAATACTGTAACAAATCAACTACTCTATAAGAGCTCTGGCCTTTTTTGGCTCATGGGACCGCTCTTGTCCAAGGGACCGTTCTTTTCCCGTGGGACCGGTCTTGTCCCGTGGGACCGTTCTTGTCCCGCGGGACCGTTCATGTCCCATGGGACCGTTCTGGGATCATGGGACCGCTCTATTCCCATGGGACCGTTCTTCGCCCATAGAGCCGAATGAGTAAATCCTTTTACCTCTCTGTTTTTAAATCAGAAAATAGTGGGCGTGGTGAAAATAAATTTGAAAAGTTTCGAAAAGAATTTTTTTATTGAGTCTTCAAAAAATAGGTCACACTTTGATGAATACACACAAAATTTTTTTCTCGGGAGAGTAGATCCGAAAAAAAGATTATTACCGAAATGTAGAATTAACACATCAAAAAAACACCGCCATCGGTGACCCAGTCGTTTTTTCTCGAGATGAAAGATCCGAAAAATAGATAAAAATTTAAATTTACTTGTGTTGAAAATTTGAATTGGAAAAAGAAAACCAAAGAGAAGGGAAAACACTATGAGGGAATTATACAATAGAGTCTATTATAGGATTTCTGTTGGCGTCGAGAGCAACAATTTGATCAAATTCTGCATACACAATACAATACAAACCTCCTGTTGGTGTTGGTGTTTTGAAGTTTAGACGGACACTGACATTTGTAGGACGAATCAATTCGAACAAGTTATTATCTTGAGCAACAGAACTCAATTCAAATCCGAAAATGGTGAACCCTCCCTCTTTAAACATTTCAGTACTAATAGAATTACAACTAAAATTGGTTCTAGTGTGCCCTAATGTTTCCTGGAGTTGAATATATGCTTCAACAAACTTATTGTTGTCGAAATCAAGACCCATAGGCCTTCCGGGTTGTGTGAGTCCGCAATAATCTATATGCACATCGGTCAAATTATGTGGTTTGAAATTGAATGGGCATGTGCCTAGAGTTCCGTTATACTCATCACCAGTCACAAGTCCAATGAAAATTCGACGGGGCATTTTTGTAGTAAAAAGAGTGTTTGAAGGTGCATCAAGACGATTAGGTTCGATGTAAAATGCTCGAACTTGAGGTGAAATCAGTGGGTACTGGATGATCTGATGCTCTAGAACAGCAGCTTGTATCTCATTAGACAGTCCATCGGTTAAGTCAAACTCATTGACCAGGGCATACACATCAGTGATATTCAATTTCAGGCGTTTTTGACCAAAATCGTATGCTTCAATCAAAAAATCGCTTCTATTCGGGTAAGCTGTTAATTTCATGTTACACATATTAAGTAATACGCGCGGTTGGTTCATCAAATCTATAGAAATGTTCGCTGCTACTTGCATTGTTTTTCCTTTGTCCACTCTTGCTGCTCTTTGCAAAAATCCATCGCTCTGTTTATCACCAATTGCGGAATCATAGTAGAAACCAGCAGCAGTAAGAGTAGAATTCTTGATTTCTTTGCCATACATGAGAACGTTTTCGATATACGACTTGTATGCATAATTAGAAGAGTTGTGATAAGTCAGTTGTGAGTTAATGTGAAGGGTATAATTCTTAACTATGGAGTGGGCTATATTGTTGATGGGTGCATAACGAATAGTATCTGCGGTTCCAGTCATTTCAATAGCATTTCCCTTCTCATCAGTTATATTAAAAGTGAAGATTAAATAAGTTCGCTTTAAATTTAGGTAAGATCTAGAGTTATTAGTTAATATAAACTCCCATGGGCCATCGGCCTGGAAAGCATTTTTTAGGTTGACAACAGTCCACCGAGAGTTTTGAATACACGTTTGGGTACCGGGCATAGACGAGAAATCCAAGTCATCAATAACAACATCGTGAGATTTAGGATCCATACGACTAAGCATTTTTAGAGAAAGTTAACACGCGAGGTGTCTGGGACCAAATGAGGCTTCAGCACCTTCACACTGTTTCCTTTTATCCTTTTTCCGCGCCCGGGTCCTTTGCGTCTTTTTCCTTCACCAATCAGAGGTGCTTTAGTTTTCTTGGAACCAGAATCTTTTAGAGTCGTTTGTGCCAGGGCGGTCAAACTCGATTTCAAGTCTTTTCCATTTACCAGGTCCGTTGCTAACTGTTTTCCGCCAGAAACAAACTGCTTACCGACTGTCGAATTCAAGAAACTAGGAAGAAGGGATACAGCTGTTCCGAGAATACCACCGAGTCCGTTTCCACGTTGATTACCTCCTCTTTGGTGTCTCATTCCCAAAAATCGGCCATTTCCTGGTACATTTCGACGGAGTAATTGTTTGAAATCAATTTTGGTCAAATCAACAGGTACTGGAGGCATTATAAAAACCCAATAGAAAATTTGATTTCTGACCAAATTCTCTGTCTATTTATACATGTTTTCCAACGAGATATACAATATTCTCAGCAAGGATCAGGCTTCTCGCAAGACATTTGTGGGAGTTTTCAGTGCGGATGAACTCCTTACTTTGGGTAAAATCAAAAAGAAGCAATTTGGATTTGTGGTGAATACAGACACTCAGCATGAGCCCGGACGACATTGGCAGAGTATTTTTGTCGATGATAAAGAAACTTGTTACTTCTTTTGCTCTCTAGGAGAAAAACCTAATTTGTACATTCGAGAATACATGGCGAAATTCCCAAAAGTTGTATGTAACGCCAGAAAACAACAAAAACCGTCTGCGATTACATGTGGAGGATATTGTATTTTCTTTCAGGCAATGTTAGCTAGAGGTTTTTCTTTTCAGTTATTGTGTGAAATTTTTGATGATATTGAAAATGATGATAAGTTTATTGATGAATATCTTGAAGATACATATGAATTCAAACGGAAAATAAATAATTAACGTTTTTTGAAATGCAACACAATAATAGTACTTCCCCAATTGAAACGAATAGGTTCCGCAAACTCTGATAGGAGCTCAATTTTAATACTATCAATAGTACTATCCATTATTGGCAAATATCTAGGTTGTGGAATTGTATGATGTATCATATCGCCGTATTTTCCGCTACATGGGATAACAGCCAATAGAGATGTCTTCTGATCTCCGACAATTATAGGTTCTACAATATCACAATAGAGATAGAGGGTACTAACATTTCCAAAATAATCAATCTTGCTAGGGGCAGGTCCTGTTGTATGGATTATATTATCGTGAAATCCAAGGAAATATCCGCATGCTGGTTCAAATTCTACAAAAGCTATATCCTTAGGGTTCAGAAAATCAACATGTACACGCTCGTCTAGTGGTTTGAATAGTAGGTGGGATGTAGCATTTTCAGACTTTTTGATATCAATTAATGATCGAATTCTGACCAAGTTTTTCTTCAATTCTTCATATGAAGTCTTGTTAGGATTGGCTACCATCAGTTGATCTACAAGAGCCTGGTATTCAGCCCAATCTTTTTCCTTTGCGATATTAGCGTCTATGACTTTTGTGTATTCTGATGGAATATCGTCTCTTACGCCATTGACAGTGGCTGCTTCATATTCTTGAGCTATTTTCGATTCACCGGTAGAATTCACAGCATTGTCATATTCTACTTTGTTATTCTGGCCTTCCAAAATTTGTTCATACTCTTTTGTAATGGTTGACGTGCTATTCTGCGCTGCCTTATTGTATTCTGCTTGGAAATCCTGGGAATTATTAAGTTTTTCATACTCTTGAGGTAAAGATGCACCGTCCTCAGCTTTTTTAGCGTCTTCCTCAGCCTTCTTTTTCTTATCATCCTCTGCTTTTTTAGCGTCTTCCTCATCTTTCTTTTTCTTATCATCTTCAGCCTTTTTAGCATCATCTGCTGCCTTCTTCTTTTTAGCATCTTCCGCCTTTTTAGCATCATCTGCTGCCTTCTTCTTCTTAGCATCTTCCGCCTTTTTAGCATCTTCTGCTGTTTTAGCGTCTTCCTCAGCCTTCTTTTTCTTATCATCCTCTGCTTTTTTAGCGTCTTCCTCATCTTTCTTTTTCTTATCATCTTCAGCCTTTTTAGCATCATCTGCTGCCTTCTTCTTTTTAGCATCTTCTGCTTTTTTAGCATCATCTGCTGCCTTCTTCTTCTTAGCATCTTCCGCCTTTTTAGCATCATCTGCTGCCTTCTTCTTTTTAGCATCTTCTGCTTTTTTAGCATCATCTGCTGCCTTCTTCTTCTTAGCATCTTCCGCCTTTTTAGCATCTTCTGCTGTTTTAGCGTCTTCCTCGGCTTTCTTCTTTTTAGCATCTTCAGCCTTTTTAGCATCATCTTCAGCTTTTTTCTTCTTAGCATCTTCTGCTTTTTTAGCATCATCTGCTGACTTCTTCTTCTTAGCATCTTCCGCCTTTTTAGCATCTTCTGCTGTTTTAGCGTCTTCCTCGGCTTTCTTCTTTTTAGCATCTTCAGCCTTTTTAGCATCTTCAGCCTTTTTAGCATCATCTTCAGCTTTTTTCTTCTTAGCATCTTCTGCTTTTTTAGCATCATCTTCAGCTTTTTTCTTTTTAGCATCTTCAGCCTTTTTAGCGTCTTCCTCAGATTTCTTCTTTTTAGCATCTTCCTCGGCCTTCTTCTTTTTTGCCTCGTCTGAAATTCTTTTATTTTCCTCATCAGCTTTGCGTTTCTCTTCTTTTTGAAATACTTGTTCAAACTCTGATAATGTAGACGCTTCCTTATCATTGGCTGCTTCAACTTTTTTGGGCATCCCACTCTCAGCATTTTCAAATGCTTTTTGAAATTCTTTTCTCTCTGATTTCTCCTTATTACTATTATCCTCACTTTCCTTAGGAATATCACTTTTCTGTCCAAAAACTTTGTTAAATTCTGATTGTTCTGTATTTTCGTTTATATTTCCAGGTAAGTGTGAGTTTGGTTCTGTACCCACTTGTCCATTTCCATCTCCTAATCCATGGTGAGAACGAAACGCATTTTCGTATTCATCTGCTATAGATCTTTTCATTCTTTTTATTTCCTCTCCCACAAGAATATCCACAGTGCCTCTCTTTCGTCGAATACTTTTTGCATCATTCAAAGTGTTAATTACTTGTTGTAGGGTGGAATATTGATCAGAAGGAAAGGATACATGAATAGGAGGGCGATTCGTTTCCGATTTGAAATGGATCCAATAATCGAGGGGGCGACCAACATTAATGAAAGAATAAGGATAAATTATATCCGTTACAGCAACACTGTAACGATCCCGTTCCAGATGTAAAACTTCGGGAAGTCGGGTAAGATAACGAGACGATGTGTTATCAAATTGACTGCTTTTTACAGATGAAGGGAGAGTTATATAGAAATCATCCATTTCTGAAAGAAAAATGATTACAAGTACCTTTTCTTAAGAGTTTTTATACTATTACGCGAGAATCAGAGTATAAATAGGCCAACATACAATGGAAAAAACTACAACAAATCATGTGGTTCCTTCTTTTCCTCCTTCCGCCCGTATTGTCTGTGGCCGTATTCACAAAGACCGATCCCGCTCTACTTTTCAATAACGACAACATTCCCCTAGAGACAAATTACTATGGTAACTTTTATGGTTACGATAAAGTGGGTAGACCAATGATGAGGTCGTGCTATCGATTTGATGAGACAATTGTGGACGATTCTCAGAAACTTCATGTTGCCAACAACGAGTGTTTTTTTGAAGTTATTTCTGGCGGAGATATGCTGATGCATTGTCAATTCAGACTTTACCGAGTAAAGGGAAAACGTGTGACTCTTGTATTTCAACCACTTGAAAGATTTGCTTTTGACCATGTGCAACACAAAATTTACGTATTAAGAGATGGACAAATTTTCAAATTGGCTCATAATTCTACACAAAATTATGGGCGTTTTGCAAGCGTACGAGATTTTAATGTGGTGGATGGTGAACTAACTCTTTTCCACGACAATGGTGTTATTTCTCATAATGGTACAATCCTAACACGTGTCAATCCGAACAACTTTACAAGATTACCGATTTTTGTGGCCCCCGATTATGTGCCTAAACTCCAACCCGAGAAGAGCGAATTAATTTTGAGCGAAAGTGGTCAGGAAGGTGGAGAAATTACAGATTTTCTCAGTTATGTAACTGTTGCGATAATAATTTCAATTTTTGTAATTGTTCGTACTGTAATTGGTAAAATATTAGGAAAACGAAAAAAATACGAGCCTTCAAGTGCAACTTCCCGTTTGATAGTATAAATATCCCAATTTTTCTCTGTATCTTTTCAGTATTAAGGATGAATAAAAACAATTCTTTTGGTTTTTTCTTTCGATTCCCTTCTCAGACAACTATTATTGGAGCTACCCAATCTGGAAAGACCACTCTACTACGGAAGATTATTGAAAACACAGACTCGACGTTTAATGTTCCGATTGATAACATTTTTTGGTTTTATGGTGTAGATACTCCTGGAATACCTAGACACTTACCAAATCTAAGAGCTATAGAAGGGATACCCGATGTGGATTTGCTAAAAAGACACCGAGATCAAAAAAATATTGTTGTATGTGACGATCTTATGAATTTTTTTGCTAGGGATAAGAAATCATTACATTTACTGAACGACTTATTTTGTTTATATGCTCATCACCTCAACTGTGTTATTTTCAATCTTGTCCAATCTGCATTTACACTCCCCCCGACTACCCGAAATAACAGCACGTATATTATCTTGATGAAAAACCTCTCCGATGCCTCCCAAGTCAAGTCCCTTCTTCAACAACAATTTGGAGAAAAGTGGAGGGGTGCGTATCAGGCCTACCAGGAAATAATGTCTAAGCCATATGAGGCTATGCTTATAAACAATGATCCCCTTTCAAATGAAAAAATGAGAATCTTATCCAAATTTACTAGTAAGTATCCCGTAGCCCATGTCCCTATATAAGTAAAAAACAAGTGTATATTGTAGTGAAACAATGGCCTCTCATCTTATTATTCATTCTGATTTTCTAAATAAAGTCATGAAAAGAAACAAGTCGTGTATTCGTGAAGCTTCTTCCAAGCAAATTAATATAATTGTTGAAATTGTCTATAACCTTTTGAACTCAAAGAACATTCCTCTCAGTTCTTCTGAAGTTTCAATTTTACGCCCAATTCATGCCCAATTGGTTACCCTTTCAAAGACAAATGATACTGAAGTTGCCCGGAAAATACTATATAAGTTGTCAAAATCCCAATTAGCATCTTTCATTGTTCCTGCTTTAATTGCTACTAAATTACGTCAATGAAGCTTGTTCGAAAATATCATGTTGTTCCATTTGAAGACGGTTCCCTTACTGAATCTGCTAAACGTTTCCTGGAAGAAATTTTAAACGACGAGAGCCTGGATGATCATGCTAAATGTAGGTTCTACCAGGATTTATTGTATAGAATTCGACATCATCGAGAACTACCTATTGTGAATGATGAAGTTTACTCTATTCTCCGAGAAAATATGCTTCGTCATACACAAAAAAGTGAGAACGTTGATCAAGATAACAAAAAAGAAGAGAATTTATTGGGAAAGAAAGAAGACGACGGCGTTGTGGACGAGGAAACAGTTGAGGGAAAAATTGTAGACGCTCCTAAGAAAGAAGAAAGTCGGGGTGATACTTCTGAAAAAAATTGGTCTTTAAATTCAAATATATCAAATTTACCATACCCCTATAGTCTCGGTCCAAATGGAGATGCTGTTTCTCACGGTCCAATACACACAAAGCGTCCTGGTGTAATCAGAAAATATCAGCCTTATACTGTTCCTAAAAAAAGACAAAATGAGGTAAAGAAAAATACAAGAAATGTGGAAAAGGCAGATGTCAAGAAGAGAATCAAGAAATTAGATTTTGATGTTAAACCGAAAAAAGAAGAACTTCCGGATATTAAGCCTAATATCAAGAAGGAAGAAATTGATGACGGATATATTCCACCTGATAGTGTGGAGCAGGAAAAGAAGAAAATTCGTAAAGAGTCCACTAAAAAAATTAAGAAGGAGGAACCCAACACTAAGGAATTGAAAAAGAAAAAGAAGGAGAAGAAGAAGACCGGGAAAAAAGGAAAGACAAGTCACACAAAAAAGAAAAGGGGGACTTTGGAGAAAAAAGTCAAAATAGTACCAAACGACGATTTACCAAAACCTACCCCATTACCACCTCGAGTTTTAGCCAAGCGCAGTCGCCCAGTAGAAGAACTTGAAGAAAGCGGTACTCTATTAAAGAAGAAAGCCTACGACAACAAAGATTTGCCAAAACCTGAAAAAATTGCTCCGCGTAGTGTATTCAAAAGATCTCTAATTGACAAAACTTCAAGAGCTGTACCAGCAAAGAAAAGACGCACTATGAAAGGATCAGGAAAAGCCGCACCTCCAGGATCACGAATTTATTGCAGACTGTGGAAGCTATAAAAACTAAATGTTTTTGATTTTATTCTACTTTTATTGTTATGGATAGTACTCTAATATCTGCTATTAAAGATGCGTATACCAATGAAAAAAATCCGTGTGCTTTTTCTTCTGTTAAAAATGTGTTAAAGTTTCTGAAACCAAAATTCAAGGAACTAAAGTATGAACAAGTAGAGAAGGTTTTAGAGGATTTGGAATCTTTTACTCTGCATAGACCAAACCAAAGACGTTTTCCGAGGCTGAAAACTCGTGCTTCTGGTCTTTACAGTGACTTACAAATTGATTTGGCCGACATGTCAAAGTATAAGGCTAAAAATGACGGTGTCACTTTTCTTCTAACTGTCATTGATATCTATTCTAGGCGTCTTTTCGCAGAACCGCTGAAATCTAAAAAAGGAGAAGATGTACGCATTGGGCTAGAAAATATTTTCAAAGATATGCAAATGGCTCCAAGGAATATTTTCAGTGATGATGGTAAAGAGTTTTACAATACTCATGTTAAATCTTTGATGGAAAAACATAAAATAACACACATTTCTCCTAAAAGCGATTTGAAATGTGCAGTTGTGGAGAGAGCAAATCGAACTTTAAAGACACGTCTTGCAAAATTCATGACCGAAAAGTATAATCATAGATACATTGATGTTTTGCAAAAAGTTGTGAGTGGAATTAACAACTCTATAAATCGAGGAATTGGGAGAAAACCAGTTGATGTTAAACATGGAGACTTTACCGTACAACTGCCTACAACTAGAACAGCAAAAATAAAATTCAAGTTAGGAGATCATGTGCGCCTAGCATCTGTGAGGGGACACTTTGATAAAGGATATGAGCAGGGATGGACTACCGAAGTTTATGTTATCAGTAGAGTTGTTCCCGGACACCCAGCAGTTACCTATAATCTAGTGGATACTAATGGAGAGCCGATTCAAGGAATTTTCTATACCCGGGAGCTTACAAAATGTACCTATAATGAGAATGGCACATACAGAGTGAAAGAAGTATTGGAAACTAGAACACGGCGTGGAAAAAAACAACATCTAGTCAGATGGGATGGATACGGACCAGAATCTGATTCATGGGTAAACGCAGAAGACTTGTTAGATTTATAATTTTTTTAATTTTTTTATTTAAATAAAATATTTACATAAATGTACAAGTCCACAAATTAGCAAAGCATTTTTCTTTCCTCGGGAGACAGAAAACATCTTCCGCCAATCTCCGCAAAAATCTCCGATCCGACGGTGTGTCCCTCCAGCCAGCCAATCTCCGAAAAAATCTCCGACCCGCCAGTGTGTCCCTCCAGCCAGCCAATCTCCGAAAAAATCTCCGACCCGCCAGTGTGTCCCTCCAGCCAGCCAATCTCCGCAAAAATCTCCGATCCGACGGTGCGTCCCTCGAGCCAGCCAATCTCCGCAAAAATCTCCGATCCGACGGTGCGTCCCTCCAGACAGCCAATCTCCGAAAAAAATCTGAAAAACAAAAAAATGGGGCCGGGCATTTTCGCGCAAAGTCTTACACAAAAAATCTAGTTTCCATTTCGATACCCAAAGGGTTGGAAATTTCCCTCCTCTGTAAATCGCCCCTTGTCGACAACAGGCCTCATTCTTTTCTCTTGATGAACTGTAGTAATGTCGTCAAACAGAAGCGGTCCTCTCTTGAAAGCAAATCGCTGTGCCACAAGCGGCTCAACATCATTATTATCCACCAAGTCGGTCATCTGAAAAAAGGTAAGTATTTTTTCTATAAAAATTGCTAAAAAACAAACCATTCTCTTCATTGACTCAAAATTGATCTTTTCAGCAGTAGTAGAATTCAGAGTAATTCCTTTCGCTTTGACTTGGTAGGAAATCTCATTAGTGGTGTTGTTTCTGATTTTCAAACCATAAACCTTTGGAGCAACAGTGACAACTTCTATTAGCTCTGATCCTGCTGGAATTTCGTCCGTCATCATTCCTAGGCAATCTCCCTTTTTGTCCTTCAATAGATCCTTGTCCCTAGGTTGAAGAAAAATGACAGAGTCGGTGTCTGAAAATTTTTTCAAAGTTAGATGAAATTATGAAAAAATATTTTTTCAACTTACCACAGTAGACTCTACCATCCCCAACAGCGTCCAGAGCTTTGTAGAGGTGAATTCTGGCTGCAGAAGTGGTCAGAGCACCATAAACCACATTGGTAAATCTTGTGGTCTCTACAGCGGCCTCTGTCTTTTTCCTAGCCACGAGAACATTCTCCTCATCCCAAATTAGGAACTTCTTTGGCTCGTACCCAGATTCATCAAAGAAACTTGAGATGGACCCATCGTCGGTAGTTCTGATGAGCTTTGTCTCTGTTTTGCCAGGTTTTTGAGCAAACTTTCCTGAAAAAAAAATTATTGTTCAAGTTTTTTTTTTTTTTTTGAAAGTTCTTACCCCAAGTACTGTTGAGGAAAAGCTTTGCAAGACTTCTGAGAGCAGGATTCTTCGTATCCATTTCCTTGGGGTCCAAATCGACACCATCCTGCTCCTTGACTTTTTTCACGAACTCGTCCTTTTCACTTTCCGACATTCCTGGTCGTGGCCATCCAGAAGCTTCGTGCTTCTTCTTCAGAAGAGGCTTCATGAAGGCAGCGAAGAATCCACCTCGGAACCACTTGTCGGCAGTCCAATTCCACACCTCAAAGAATCGAACGATTTTGTAGCCCTTGTCCAGAGCAAGCTGGAGTTCATCAGTGCACCAGACTCCTGTGAGCACGCGGTCTTCATCTTCGTGATTGCACTCCTCGTCGTTCTTCTCAGTGGCGCAGGTATCACAGAGTGGGAAGATGAGTTTCCCATCGTAGCGTTGTGGTAGGACAGGTAGATCTAGTTCGGTTGGAGGGAGCACATCACAATACACCATTCCTGTAAAAGAAGTGGTTTATTCTCTCCAAATTAATCAGCAAAAAACTAACCTCTGTATGTGAGTGTCTTCAAGTTGACTGGATCAAAATTCTCTGTGATCCTCAATGGTTGTCCGATTGGATACTGTGTGCCTTTCATATTCATATATGGGTAGACACTACAGTAATCGAGGTAGTTGAGGGAGAAGCGGGCACATGCCTCTGCAAATGTTCGGAAGGCCTGTGTACGACCTCCGTACATTCCGTCTCTGGGCCGAAGTTGGTGGACATGGCGACACTAAAAATAGTTATGCTTTTTTTTGCTCTAGTTTCTGAAATGGCTTACTTTTTTGAAGAATTTGGCCATTCTCTTATTTGTTTTCAGCAAATCCTTAATGTCGCACTCCCAGATTGAGTGGACTTTGTATCCTTCAGCTCTCAAGTCCTCCTTCTTTTTCTTGGTCCGTTCCCAGAGTGAGCCAAAAGTGGCGAGTGGGTCTTCCGGATGTGGGTCATCTCTCCTACTGTAGCAGAACTTGCAGCCGTGCCAGTAGCATCCATTGATCTGTAATTTCAAAATGAAAAACTTTGAAAATTCAATTTTTTTTTTCTAACTAATACCTCAAAGACCTCCTTTGTCTTCTCATCATAGGCGTCCAGGAAGTACTTTTTACCATCTTTGGTCACCACTTGATGCTCGCCTCCACTCAGTGCATGCTTCAAAGTCCGATCGTCCATTTTTTCCATCCATCTAATATACTTCAAAGCCAGTTTTGAGTTGTTCCTGACTTTGAAGCCATTTTCGGGAACATTTCCTACAGTCCGCTCTGGGATGTACTCATTTGTGAGAACAAACATGATGTAGCTCGCAATCGTGGAAGCCTGGATGAACGGGTTCCATCCTTTGAACAGCGACTGGCAGAGCTGAAAATGTAATTTGTGCATCATTTTCTCAGATTTTTGAGTTTGAAAACTTACTTCCATATAGACGCAAACTGCCGCAGTAAGAATCTCCACATCGATATCGCAGTACTTGACAAGCTCCTCATCAAAATCGAAAGGCTGATTTTTGTGCTCCGCGTACCACTCCTCAAAGACTGCTCTCGACTTTTCTGACATGAACTTTGGCTCATATTCCTCTATACTCGGCAAGCTTGACCATTTCTGTCCATAATTTCCCTCGTGGTTTTTCAAATAGGGGAAATATCCTTTGCTCTCAATCGGTAGCCCAAATGCTTTTGGCATGTCAGCAAGCCGCATTGGGATGAATAGAAGCGAGTCCCGGAAGGTGAGTGTGTTCTTTGGGCTGATCTCCACGGTAGCGTTGAGGATTGAGGACCCATTTGCCACAAATTGAGGTTCCTTTTCCGCTTTTTTCGCCAAAAGTTTGATGAGGAAGATGTGGTCGTATCTGTAAAACATGTAATTTTTCGTAATATCCCCATTTTTATAGAACATACCTTCCTCCATTGTGAGCAATGACGTATGCGTTTTGGAGACGCGGGTCAACCATCAAAAAATCGGCGAAGCGCTCAACCACCGATTCGCTAGCACCATCCAGATAGGAGAAGTGGCCCAACGGACCACAATGGTGACATTTTTTGCCGAGGCACTTATCGCATATTAAGCGATAAGATACATGATTCACTCTGTGAGTGATACCATCACTGGCATTTTCTGTAACAAAAAAACGCATGTTTGAAAACTATAATTTACACTCACCTTTGTAAACTTCAGAGTCTACAACAATACTCTCAAAGTCATATGTCACCATTGTGTAGTGCTCCTGCTTTTTCTTGCTCTTTTCCTTATCCTTCTCGGTAGGAAGTTGGAAGGAGCATTCATGTTGTGCTGTGGTGAATCGGCCGCATTTCCCACAGTACTTGGTAGCGTGGCATACATGAAGACGAATATTAGATTGCCAACGAACAATTGGGAGTCTACAGTCGGGGCACCTATAAAAAACATATATTTTTGTTGGACACTCTAATAACCTACTTCACATATTTTTTGCAGTATGGATCTGCTTTTCTAGACACTGACGCTTTATGGCTATCATAGCACTCCTTGGAGTAGAAATATATATTGCACTCGGTGCACAATATAGATTTTCCACCAAGCACAGCATTGCATCCTTCTCTACCACATCTATTGCACAATGCTTTGCAAAAGTTCCAATGATCTAGGCCTCCGTGCTCACGACACCTCGGACAATATCTGAAATTTGATTATGTCAGCATTTGTTGCGTGATTAATGTTCTTACTTTTCATTGTTCCTCGACAACGTAGGTTTATAATAATAGTAATGATCCAGGTGGAAGAAAATGGCTATGTGACCCTTTATACCACCTCGATTGAACATATTGGTACGTTGAGGAATAGCGGTATTCGGCACTACTTCGTACAATGAGATCTCATAGTCGATGAGATGGTGAGCAAGTTCCTCTAGGTGGCCAAGAGTGTGCTCCGGTTGGTCTTCGTCCAGTCCAGCGTCTCTGAGAAGACTTTTCGCCGCCTCCAATTGAGATTTTTCGGTGGACTTAACCTGAAAAAAGCTAATTTTAATCAGATTTTTTATTAATAAACTTACATCTGGTCTCGTCAATAGGCGGTACAAATTGAGGAGTTTTTTCTTCTCTGTGGGGTCCTTCTCCATCTCCAAGTCTGCATGTCTTTTTCCAATCTCCACAGCTTTTGCCATACAATGAGTGGGCCCCAGAACCACTTTACGCTTGATTCCAAAGTATTTCTGTAATTTCACATTTTATGAATTTGGAAAAGCCATTTTCACATAAAAAAAATAGAAAAAAACTAACCAATACTTCCTCACTAATTGCGCTTTGTGGTCCTCTTCCCGCTTTTGCACCCTTTTCTAGTCGGAAAACATGCATCGTGATGTACATGGTTTCATCAATGTGGAGGGCATTGTTGGATTGAGCATGCTTGGAAATTATGTTGAGCAGCTCGTGCCCATCCGCTGTCTGGTAGGTCTCATGCCTTATCCAGAATCCACTCTTCTCACGGTAACCTGGGTGAGCCATACTGAAACATGTTAATTTTATCTCCTTTCCACCACATGAAGAACTCACTTTAACCAGAATCGCGAGGATTTCAGGTCACCACCAGCATCTTTGATCATTTTTCTAATAAAAATGTCAAACACTTTGCCAATGTGATCTTCCAGTTTCACATTTTCAGGCAGCTGATCCAAATTTCTGAATCTGAAGCGCAAATGTGGGACTGAAGCAATAGTAGTGGACAATTTGAGGAAGCGGGGGTTCTGGTCCGTTACAGAATATTTTTCAAAATATCTGAGCTCTTCGTCAGTGGGGAAGTGGGTGCATCGAGCTTTTCTAGGGGGCGGTAATAGTGAGGAGGTTCTTTGGTTTTGTGAGTTTGGGGTGGGGTCATTTCCTAGAAAAAGAGAAGAATAAAAATGTTTTTCGATTACATTAATTCTTACTCTGACTTGCAGATGGCCACCGGGAAGACGGCCCTGGCTCGTTTAGATCAAACTCCTCAACATCGTCGGCCATTTCATCCACCTCCTCCAACTCGTCAGCCATCTCGTCAATCGGAGCTCTTCTACGACTGGTGTTTCTGCGAGAAGAACCACCACCATCTGAAATGAAGATTATTATATCGAATATTTCAAAAAGGTTTTTTATTTATTTTATTTTATTTTATTTATTTTTTAAACTAACATTGTATTCCAGACGGTCCAGCTTGGCTCGACATCAGAGCGTACTCTTCATTTTCCTGCTCCAATTGGTGAGGAGGGGTGAGCAGTCTACCAATTTCACCCTCAGAAACGGTGGTATTGTTCATACCAGGAAACCAGTCACCGTGGGCGTTGCAAACTTCCTCGAAAGAAAAGTCCGTTGGAGGGGTTCTTGTTGGCCGCTCTAAAAAATATAATTGGTGAGATTTTTGTTAGAAAATATTATAACGTACGCCAACTTTCTGTCAGCGAGTAGACAAAAGTCTCTTCCGGTTCGTTCTCGACCTCATTGAGGGTTGGTCTTTGATTACCACCTAAAATTATCCAGTTTTTTTTTTTAAATTTTCAAGATTTCAGAGTATATACCTTTCTCAAACGACATTCGGACTCTCTCTCTCTCAACAGGAGTGTCCTGGGCATCATGGATGATTTCGAAATCCATGTCTTCTGGAGCTCGAGCCTCTGGAGCCTCAAGAATCTCATCCATAACGTCATCAAAGAGAATCGGAGACAGAGATCGATCTTCTTCCCCCAATGAAGACAATGGCGAGTATTGAGGTTCAGTGGACATCAAGCTCTCCTCGTCATCCGATCCGATAACATCAGGATCAGAAACAGGGACCACGATGGACACTTAAAAACAATCAGGATTGAATTTCGAAGATAGATTGGTAATTTTTTAAATCTAAATTTCTGCAATACCCAAAAAACATGACGCAAAAAAATGGTCAACCAATAGGAAGGAGGATATCTTTGAAGAAAAAAGCTAAAATGATGCAATAATTTTGACCAAAAATAATCTACAGGTAACTCAAGATTATACAAAAATTAAATTCAAGGAAAATGATGCAATAATTTTGACCAAAAAATAATCTAGAGGTAACTCAAGATTATACAAAAATTAAATTCGAGGAAAATGATGCAATAATTTCGACCGAGATTAATAATCTAAAAGTAATTCAAGATTATACAAAAAAGTTAAAGTCTAGGAAATTTAAGCGAAAAAAAAAAACTATAGTCTAGATGAGCAAATAATCAAGAATTAGGTAAGCAAGAATAATACAAAAAGGAGATTTGATATTCAAAATAATTGTTAGTAAGAGTTCAAGAAAATATGAAGGATCAGAATTCTAAATGTATTTTGGTCAACAAAATGGTGATAGTCTAAGATAAGATTATTATTCTCAAAAATCACAACTTACATGGTACATGGTTTTCCAATCTCTCCCACTCGGCTTGAGTATCTTGAGCATCTTGATAGCTTTCAATAACAGAATCAGTAGAATCACTCATTTTTTAGACGTAGCGCTCCCTCGATAATTTGTAAGTGAATGGGAAATCCCGATTCCTTTTATGCTACCCACCCTTTCCTTTTTTCAACACTCCCGATTTTGATTGACAGGTCGCCACCCTGCTTCGGGCGCCACCCTGCACCCGAAAATTTTTATACACCATGTAGTCGTTTTTTGAATTATGTCCTCCAATTAACAAGATTTCGGGTTGTAGATTAGATCTCCGATTCGAAAAAAAAGCCTAGCATGTAGATAGTGTTGTTTTTGATTGACAGATGACCCCCTTCCGAATAAAAGTTCTACACACTTTTTTTGAATTAACTTCACACTTTCTTATTCAGGCGGCCGATTAAATCTCCGATTCGGGGAAAACTTAGCATGTAGGTAGAGTTTTTTTTTTGAATGAGAAATTACCGAGATCAAAAATTGCTTTTTTTCCGAGACAGAGTGGGGCTTCTGTTTGAGAACAGTTCAAAGTGTCTCCTTGATTTTGCAGTAAGATAAAAAACTTTTTATAGGTATACATGATTTATTTTTGAAAAAAGGAAACAATCAAAAAGAATAAAAATATTAGACCACTTTAATACCGAAATATTCCAAAATTTTTTTATATTCAGCTTTGGCTTCTGGGTGTGCTTTGACAATCTCCTTATCAACATAGAGCACATGAATTCTATTGACCACGCCCACTCTTGAATCTACTAGTCGGTCGGAAATGCATAGACTCCGCCCATTTTTGTCCTCAATAATTTGAAATTTATTCATTATATTAAGCTTGACAGCATAATAGTGGCTCTTTTTTCTTATGGATCCTTATAATTCTTCTTCTTTTTACCCCAATGCTTCGACTCAACCGGGACCGATTTTGATTCCTACACAGCAGCATTCTACTAATCAATATCCGCCGAATGTTCAAATTTTTCACGATTTGCTTCTAAGCCCGGACCCATCGGAAACCCAGATGCCGTTTATACCATATGTAGCTGCTGAAGAAGGTTGGTTAATGTTTTCATAAATTTCCAGAATTTTTTTTTTCAGTTGTCAAAACCACTCGCCCAAAAGCCCCTCCAAAAAAGAGAGTATCAAAATCCAAAAAGTTGGAAGAAGAACCAAAGAAGAAGAAGAGCGATGTCGAAATTAAGAAGAAGACCAATCCAGCTCGGAGAAAGCTAGATTTTTCAAATTTAGGTATGATTATCACACTTTTTATTCCATAATAGTAGTCTCATTTTTTTAGGCAAAAAATCGCTATGCATTCATGTACTAAGCTACCCATGCTGCACCGAAAAAACTCCAATTTTCGAAAAGGATCGACTCGTGGCGGATTTGTGTCCAAAGTGTATTAGTCTCAATACGAGTTTTAAAAACTTTTGTCTTCTCTAATTTGTTCAAGTTTTCTCTATTTCTTTTTTTCTGTAAATTGCCTCTCTTTCTTTCTCTGTTTAGTTGTTCTGAATTACTTTAAAATATTTATTACAATCAAATAAACATTTCATGCCAGAAGAAGATCTTTGAATTCTTCTCCTTTCTTCTCCTCTTCCGCCTCTTTGGTCTTCTTCGAATTCTCGACGGTACGACGGGCGATGTAAAGGTAAGAGATGAGTCCAAGCCCGAGAACTGCAAGAATGAGAAGAGCAATAGTGATGACGAGTGCGATGGTCAGACGATTGTAGTCAGCTTCTCTCTTCTGAAAAAGTTTTTTTCGGTTTTTTGTCAGAGCGAAGGTAAAAACTTACATATGTCAACGCAAGTGTTTTTTGATAGCAAAAAACATCAGTGCTGACGAGATCGCACACTTGGCTGGGTTTACAATAGACACAGAGCGGGTGCTTCATAGTTGGAACCGGTTAGTTTTAGAACAGAAAACTGATTTTTCCAACATTCAATTCCTCCAAATCGACAGGAATATGTGGCATTTTTTTTTCGACACGTATCACACTTTTTTTGTTCAGAAAATCAAAGAAACTAGCTAAAAAGTTCACGGAGCAAAAATGTATAAAAGAAATTCTTTTTTTTTCATAGTCTTCAAAATTTGACTTTTTTTAGAACGTGAAGAAAATGGCTGTTTATTTGTGCCCGGATAGAAATAGACTTTTTGATATTGAATATATCGAATGGTGCCTGAATCGTAGAACTAAAGACCAAGTAGTATTTTATTCTCCAGGCAACAGAATTATTGCTGGATTAACAGTTACAGCTGATATGTGAGTCCCTTTCTTGTGCTCTCTCTTGAAAAGGGCCTATTTTTTAGACCTTCTACACATTTTTGTGGTCAAGGTACAATGACTTTGGCTACATATTTCGATTTCAAATACCCAACCCTTCGATTGGAATCAAAACAGTGTGTCGTAAGAGATATGGATGGATGCGGATATCCTGTAGAATACTTGACAATCATAAATATACCACCGTATGAGATTGACCGCTTTTTTCAAAGAAATTTTCCCATTTCCAGATTGGATAGAATTCAGAGAGACATCAATTCGTATGGCTGGAAAACAATTGCATCACCATTACCCCCTCCACCACGACAACCTACTCCTGAAATGAAAAAGGCACTGAGAATGGCCCATAAACCAAACAACGCTTGTTTATTCAATTGGTGAATCTAATTTCTTGTTTCCTACGCTATTGCATACCTACAGATTGTACTCTAACCATCTATTGCTCTACTGTCTTTTCCTATTTCATCATCGCTCTCCCAGGCGCTGGTACACTCTAGCCGTCTATTTCTCTAGATTCTCGCTATTTTCTTGGAGCTGTCTATCTCAGTACTGTCTTACCCTATTTCATCATCACTCTCCCGACGCTTGTACACTCTAGCCGTATATTACCCCGAGATAAGAATCTCCGAAAAAAACCATACTCTTCAACTCCACTCCCAACACACAGATGTGATTCTAGGCCACCCCGGCCACGTCCCTCTCTGCAAACACCACGACGACAAATTGCGGACATTGAAAATTTTTTTATTAATTAGAAAATAATCTAAGAATGGTACAATGAGGGTGGAGGAAAAAAAAAGATTTGAACACTTTAACCACAAAGACGCCATGTTTTTACTTCTTCCTCGACACTTCCATGAATCACGGATTTCTTTCCACTTGTTGAACTGCTCTGTGGACATCCATGTGTTCTTTTTCAGGAACTTGAAGATTGCCTTCTGAATTGAAAAAAGTCATGAATCAACTGATTAAAATTTTTACCTTGGCTTCATCGAGCTGTTGTCCGATGAAATCTTTTTCTGACATCACCACCCAACTGAAGTCTTTCCGCTCATCGTCAGAGAGATCGTTGTTGTAGTACCGATAATAAACATCTCGGAGTCTTGGCGTCACAAATCTCTGCAAAAATCTAAATGAATACATTTATTTTCGAAATAAATCTCACCTCCAGAGTTCTGAGTCCAGAGAGCTCCAATTTCAGCTTGCAGGCGGGGCACATGGAACCTTTTTTCCATCCTCGATATAAACTTCCTCCATTTTTTCCGGAACTGGGTGACAGCTGTGAAGGACCTAAAATTAACTACTTTTTATTTAATTTAATTTTTTATTTTTAAGAAAAGTTATGCTTACCATCTCGGAATTGGGACCTTTCATCTTCAGATTGCTCTTCTCCAGCACGTCCTGAGGGATACCGCTCATTGCTCACGATAAACTGAAAGAAAAAACAATCAAGGATACGAAAAAAGATTTCGCAATATTTTGTTCCCCAAAGGTTGAAAACTTTTTTCCTTGAAAAAAAAGTTTTCACCCTTTTTGTCACCAAAAAAATCAATTGAAAACTTTAAACTTTTCAAAATTAAATTTTCCCACCAAAAAATTCGGCCACGAAAAAGTTAGACCATCCGGAATTAGTCCCCGAAAAATGAAGTCCTCTCTCCTTACCTCCTCTCTCCCCCTAGATAACAATCTCCGAAAAACCCCCCTACTCTTTCCCTACTCCCCCTCTCTCCCCCGAGATAAGGATCTCCGAAAAACCCTACTCTTTCCCTACTCCCCACCAAAAAAAAAAATCAATGAAAAATTTTTAAAACTTTAAAAAATTTTAAAAATTTCAAATTCAATTTTCCCACCAAAAAATTCGGCCACGAAAAAGTTAGGCCGTCCGGAATTAGTCCCCGAAAAATGAAGCCATCTCTCCTTCACCGAGATAACAATCTCCGAAAAACCATACTCTTCCCCTACTCTTCCCCTACTTCCCATCCTCAACCCGAGATAACAATCTCCGAAACTCTCCCCCTACTCCCCCCCTCTCTCCGAGGGCACGGATTTTTTTCCGTTTTGGAGGACACGGATTTTTTTCCTATTCACCACTACTCAGGGGTTGCGATGACCTTAAGAATTTTTTAGGCCACGGCGCTTTCCACAGTTGCTGAATTTCATGGAGATCTGAAGGTTTGGCTTGGGGTCACTTTGTCAATCACGGACCTAGATACATGAATTTGAGGCTATTCGAAAGCCTACTAGCTGGTTGACATTTTCCAGGGGTTGCGATGACCTTAAGAATTTTTTAGGCCACGGCGCTTTCCATCGTTGCTGAATTTCATGGAGATCTGAAGGTTTGGCTTGGGGTCGCTTTGTCAATCACGGACCTAGATACATGAATTTGAGGCTATTCGAAAGCCTACTAGCTGGTTGACATTTTCCTAGGGTTGCGATGACCTTAAGAATTTTTTAGGCCACGGCGCTTTCCACCGTTGCTGAATTTCATGGAGATCTGAAGGTTTGGCTTGGGGTCGCTTTGTCAATCACGGACCTAGATACATGAATTTGAGGCTATTCGAAAGCCTACTAGCTGGTTGACATGTTCCTAGGGTTGCGATGACCTTAAGAATTTTTTAGGCCACGGCGCTTTCCATCGTTGCTGAATTTCATGGAGATCTGAAGGTTTGGCCCGGGGTCGCTTTGTCAATCACGGACCTAGATACATGAATTTGAGGCTATTCGAAAGCCTACTAGCTGGTTGACATTTTCCTAGGGTTGCGATGACCTTAAGAATTTTTTAGGCCACGGCGCTTTCCATCGTTGCTGAATTTCATGGAGATCTGAAGGTTTGGCTTGGGGTCGCTTTGTCAATCACGGACCTAGATACATGAATTTGAGGCTATTCGAAAGCCTACTAGCTGGTTGACATGTTCCTAGGGTTGCGATGACCTTAAGAATTTTTTAGGCCACGGCGCTTTCCACCGTTGCTGAATTTCATGGAGATCTGAAGGTTTGGCTTGGGGTCGCTTTGTCAATCACGGACCTAGATACATGAATTTGAGGCTATTCGAAAGCCTACTAGCTGGTTGACATGTTCCTAGGGTTGCGATGACCTTAAGAATTTTTTAGGCCACGGCGCTTTCCATCGTTGCTGAATTTCATGGAGATCTGAAGGTTTGGCTTGGGGTCGCTTTGTCAATCACGGACCTAGATACATGAATTTGAGGCTATTCGAAAGCCTACTAGCTGGTTGACATTTTCCAGGGGTTGCGATGACCTTAAGAATTTTTTAGGCCACGGCGCTTTCCATCGTTGCTGAATTTCATGGAGATCTGAAGGTTTGGCTTGGGGTCGCTTTGTCAATCACGGACCTAGATACATGAATTTGAGGCTATTCGAAAGCCTACTAGCTGGTTGACATTTTCCAGGGGTTGCGATGACCTTAAGAATTTTTTAGGCCACGGCGCTTTCCATCGTTGCTGAATTTCATGGAGATCTGAAGGTTTGGCTTGGGGTCGCTTTGTCAATCACGGACCTAGATACATGAATTTGAGGCTATTCGAAAGCCTACTAGCTGGTTGACATGTTCCTAGGGTTGCGATGACCTTAAGAATTTTTTAGGCCACGGCGCTTTCCATCGTTGCTGAATTTCATGGAGATCTGAAGGTTTGGCTTGGGGTCGCTTTGTCAATCACGGACCTAGATACATGAATTTGAGGCTATTCGAAAGCCAACTAGCTGGTTGACATGTTCCTAGGGTTGCGATGACCTAAAGAATTTTTTAGGCCACGGCGCTTTCCATCGTTGCTGAATTTCATGGAGATCTGAAGGTTTGGCTTGGGGTCGCTTTGTCAATCACGGACCTAGATACATGAATTTGAGGCTATTTGAAAGCCTACTAGCTGGTTGACATTTTCCTAGGGTTGCGATGACCTTAAGAATTTTTTAGGCCACGGCGCTTTCCACCGTTGCTGAATTTCATGGAGATCTGAAGGTTTGGCTTGGGGTCGCTTTGTCAATCACGGACCTAGATACATGAATTTGAGGCTATTTGAAAGCCTACTAGCTGGTTGACATTTTCCTAGGGTTGCGATGACCTTAAGAATTTTTTAGGCCACGGCGCTTTCTATCGTTGCTGAATTTCATGGAGATCTGAAGGTTTGGCTTGGGGTCGCTTTGTCAATCACGGACCTAGATACATGAATTTGAGGCTATTCGAAAGCCAACTAGCTGGTTGACATTTTCCTAGGGTTGCGATGACCTTAAGAATTTTTTAGGCCACGGCGCTTTCCATCGTTGCTGAATTTCATGGAGATCTGAAGGTTTGGCTTGGGGTCGCTTTGTCAATCACGGACCTAGATACATGAATTTGAGGCTATTCGAAAGCCTACTAGCTGGTTGACATTTTCCTAGGGTTGCGATGACCTTAAGAATTTTTTAGGCCACGGCGCTTTCCACCGTTGCTGAATTTCATGGAGATCTGAAGGTTTGGCTTGGGGTCGCTTTGTCAATCACGGACCTAGATACATGAATTTGAGGCTATTCGAAAGCCTACTAGCTGGTTGACATTTTCCTAGGGTTGCGATGACCTTAAGAATTTTTTAGGCCACGGCGCTTTCCACCGTTGCTGAATTTCATGGAGATCTGAAGGTTTGGCTTGGGGTCGCTTTGTCAATCACGGACCTAGATACATGAATTTGAGGCTATTCGAAAGCCTACTAGCTGGTTGACATGTTCCTAGGGTTGCGATGACCTTAAGAATTTTTTAGGCCACGGCGCTTTCCATCGTTGCTGAATTTCATGGAGATCTGAAGGTTTGGCTTGGGGTCGCTTTGTCAATCACGGACCTAGATACATGAATTTGAGGCTATTCGAAAGCCTACTAGCTGGTTGACATGTTCCTAGGGTTGCGATGACCTTAAGAATTTTTTAGGCCACGGCGCTTTCCACCGTTGCTGAATTTCATGGAGATCTGAAGGTTTGGCTTGGGGTCGCTTTGTCAATCACGGACCTAGATACATGAATTTGAGGCTATTCGAAAGCCTACTAGCTGGTTGACATTTTCCAGGGGTTGCGATGACCTTAAGAATTTTTTAGGCCACGGCGCTTTCCATCGTTGCTGAATTTCATGGAGATCTGAAGGTTTGGCTTGGGGTCGCTTTGTCAATCACGGACCTAGATACATGAATTTGAGGCTATTCGAAAGCCTACTAGCTGGTTGACATTTTCCTAGGGTTGCGATGACCTTAAGAATTTTTTAGGCCACGGCGCTTTCCACCGTTGCTGAATTTCATGGAGATCTGAAGGTTTGGCTTGGGGTCGCTTTGTCAATCACGGACCTAGATACATGAATTTGAGGCTATTCGAAAGCCTACTAGCTGGTTGACATGTTCCTAGGGTTGCGATGACCTTAAGAATTTTTTAGGCCACGGCGCTTTCCATCGTTGCTGAATTTCATGGAGATCTGAAGGTTTGGCTTGGGGTCGCTTTGTCAATCACGGACCTAGATACATGAATTTGAGGCTATTCGAAAGCCTACTAGCTGGTTGACATGTTCCTAGGGTTGCGATGACCTTAAGAATTTTTTAGGCCACGGCGCTTTCCATCGTTGCTGAATTTCATGGAGATCTGAAGGTTTGGCTTGGGGTCGCTTTGTCAATCACGGACCTAGATACATGAATTTGAGGCTATTCGAAAGCTTACTAGCTGGTTGACATTTTCCAGGGGTTGCGATGACCTTAAGAATTTTTTAGGCCACGGCGCTTTCCATCGTTGCTGAATTTCATGGAGATCTGAAGGTTTGGCTTGGGGTCGCTTTGTCAATCACGGACCTAGATACATGAATTTGAGGCTATTCGAAAGCCTACTAGCTGGTTGACATTTTCCTAGGGTTGCGATGACCTTAAGAATTTTTTAGGCCACGGCGCTTTCCACCGTTGCTGAATTTCATGGAGATCTGAAGGTTTGGCTTGGGGTCGCTTTGTCAATCACGGACCTAGATACATGAATTTGAGGCTATTCGAAAGCCTACTAGCTGGTTGACATGTTCCTAGGGTTGCGATGACCTTAAGAATTTTTTAGGCCACGGCGCTTTCCATCGTTGCTGAATTTCATGGAGATCTGAAGGTTTGGCTTGGGGTCGCTTTGTCAATCACGGACCTAGATACATGAATTTGAGGCTATTCGAAAGCCTACTAGCTGGTTGACATGTTCCTAGGGTTGCGATGACCTTAAGAATTTTTTAGGCCACGGCGCTTTCCACCGTTGCTGAATTTCATGGAGATCTGAAGGTTTGGCTTGGGGTCGCTTTGTCAATCACGGACCTAGATACATGAATTTGAGGCTATTCGAAAGCCTACTAGCTGGTTGACATTTTCCAGGGGTTGCGATGACCTTAAGAATTTTTTAGGCCACGGCGCTTTCCATCGTTGCTGAATTTCATGGAGATCTGAAGGTTTGGCTTGGGGTCGCTTTGTCAATCACGGACCTAGATACATGAATTTGAGGCTATTCGAAAGCCTACTAGCTGGTTGACATTTTCCAGGGGTTGCGATGACCTTAAGAATTTTTTAGGCCACGGCGCTTTCCATCGTTGCTGAATTTCATGGAGATCTGAAGGTTTGGCTTGGGGTCGCTTTGTCAATCACGGACCTAGATACATGAATTTGAGGCTATTCGAAAGCCTACTAGCTGGTTGACATGTTCCTAGGGTTGCGATGACCTTAAGAATTTTTTAGGCCACGGCGCTTTCTATCGTTGCTGAATTTCATGGAGATCTGAAGGTTTGGCTTGGGGTCGCTTTGTCAATCACGGACCTAGATACATGAATTTGAGGCTATTCGAAAGCCTACTAGCTGGTTGACATGTTCCTAGGGTTGCGATGACCTAAAGAATTTTTTAGGCCACGGCGCTTTCCATCGTTGCTGAATTTCATGGAGATCTGAAGGTTTGGCTTGGGGTCGCTTTGTCAATCACGGACCTAGATACATGAATTTGAGGCTATGTGAAAGCCTACTAGCTGGTTGACATTTTCCTAGGGTTGCGATGACCTTAAGAATTTTTTAGGCCACGGCGCTTTCCATCGTTGCTGAATTTCATGGAGATCTGAAGGTTTGGCTTGGGGTCGCTTTGTCAATCACGGACCTAGATACATGAATTTGAGGCTATTCGAAAGCCTACTAGCTGGTTGACATTTTCCTAGGGTTGCGATGACCTTAAGAATTTTTTAGGCCACGGCGCTTTCCATCGTTGCTGAATTTCATGGAGATCTGAAGGTTTGGCTTGGGGTCGCTTTGTCAATCACGGACCTATTTACATGAATTTGAGGCTATTCGAAAGCCTACTAGCTGGTTGACATTTTCCAGGGGTTGCGATGACCTAAAGAATTTTTTAGGCCACGGCGCTTTCCATCGTTGCTGAATTTCATGGAGATTTGAAGGTTTGGCTTGGGGTCGCTTTGTCAATCACGGACCTAGATACATGAATTTGATGCTATTCGAAAGCCTACTAGCTGGTTGACATTTTCCTAGGGTTGCGATGACCTTAAGAATTTTTTAGGCCACGGCGCTTTCCATCGTTGCTGAATTTCATGGAGATCTGAAGCTTTGGCTTGGGGTCGCTTTGTCAATCACGGACCTAGATACATGAATTTGAGGCTATTCGAAAGCATACTAGCTGGTTGAGATTTTCCTAGGGTTGCGATGACCTTAAGATATTTTTAGGCCACGGCGCTTTCCATCGTTGCTGAATTTCATGGAGATCTGAAGGTTTGGCTTGGGGTCGCTTTGTCAATCACGGACCTAGACATGAATTTGAGGCTATTCGAAAGCCTACTAGCTGGTTGACATTTTCCTAGGGTTGCGATGACCTTAAGAATTTTTTAGGCCACGGCGCTTTCCATCGTTGCTGAATTTCATGGAGATCTGAAGGTTTGGCTTGGGGTCGCTTTGTCAATCACGGACCTATTTACATGAATTTGAGGCTATTCGAAAGCCTACTAGCTGGTTGACATTTTCCTAGGGTTGCGATGACCTTAAGAATTTTTTAGGCCACGGCGCTTTCCACCGTTGCTGAATTTCATGGAGATCTGAAGGTTTGGCTTGGGGTCGCTTTGTCAATCACGGACCTAGATACATGAATTTGAGGCTATTCGAAAGCCTACTAGCTGGTTGACATGTTCCTAGGGTTGCGATGACCTAAAGAATTTTTTAGGCCACGGCGCTTTCCATCGTTGCTGAATTTCATGGAGATTTGAAGGTTTGGCTTGGGGTCGCTTTGTCAATCACGGACCTAGATACATGAATTTGATGCTATTCGAAAGCCTACTAGCTGGTTGACATTTTCCTAGGGTTGCGATGACCTTAAGAATTTTTTAGGCCACGGCGCTTTCCATCGTTGCTGAATTTCATGGAGATCTGAAGGTTTGGCTTGGGGTCGCTTTGTCAATCACGGACCTAGACATGAATTTGAGGCTATTCGAAAGCCTACTAGCTGGTTGACATTTTCCTAGGGTTGCGATGACCTTAAGAATTTTTTAGGCCACGGCGCTTTCCATCGTTGCTGAATTTCATGGAGATCTGAAGGTTTGGCTTGGGGTCGCTTTGTCAATCACGGACCTAGATACATGAATTTGAGGCTATTCGAAAGCCTACTAGCTGGTTGACATTTTCCTAGGGTTGCGATGACCTTAAGAATTTTTTAGGCCACGGCGCTTTCCATCGTTGCTGAATTTCATGGAGATCTGAAGGTTTGGCTTGGGGTCGCTTTGTCAATCACGGACCTAGACATGAATTTGAGGCTATTCGAAAGCCTACTAGCTGGTTGACATTTTCCTAGGGTTGCGATGACCTTAAGAATTTTTTAGGCCACGGCGCTTTCCATCGTTGCTGAATTTCATGGAGATCTGAAGGTTTGGCTTGGGGTCGCTTTGTCAATCACGGACCTAGACATGAATTTGAGGCTATTCGAAAGCCTACTAGCTGGTTGACATTTTCCTAGGGTTGCGATGACCTTAAGAATTTTTTAGGCCACGGCGCTTTCCATCGTTGCTGAATTTCATGGAGATCTGAAGGTTTGGCTTGGGGTCGCTTTGTCAATCACGGACCTAGATACATGAATTTGAGGCTATTCGAAAGCCTACTAGCTGGTTGACATTTTCCAGGGGTTGCGATGACCTTAAGAATTTTTTAGGCCACGGCGCTTTCCATCGTTGCTGAATTTCATGGAGATCTGAAGGTTTGGCTTGGGGTCGCTTTGTCAATCACGGACCTAGATACATGAATTTGAGGCTATTCGAAAGCCTACTAGCTGGTTGACATTTTCCTAGGGTTGCGATGACCTTAAGAATTTTTTAGGCCACGGCGCTTTCCACCGTTGCTGAATTTCATGGAGATCTGAAGGTTTGGCTTGGGGTCGCTTTGTCAATCACGGACCTAGATACATGAATTTGAGGCTATTCGAAAGCCTACTAGCTGGTTGACATGTTCCTAGGGTTGCGATGACCTTAAGAATTTTTTAGGCCACGGCGCTTTCCATCGTTGCTGAATTTCATGGAGATCTGAAGGTTTGGCTTGGGGTCGCTTTGTCAATCACGGACCTAGATACATGAATTTGAGGCTATTCGAAAGCCTACTAGCTGGTTGACATGTTCCTAGGGTTGCGATGACCTTAAGAATTTTTTAGGCCACGGCGCTTTCCACCGTTGCTGAATTTCATGGAGATCTGAAGGTTTGGCTTGGGGTCGCTTTGTCAATCACGGACCTAGATACATGAATTTGAGGCTATTCGAAAGCCTACTAGCTGGTTGACATTTTCCAGGGGTTGCGATGACCTTAAGAATTTTTTAGGCCACGGCGCTTTCCATCGTTGCTGAATTTCATGGAGATCTGAAGGTTTGGCTTGGGGTCGCTTTGTCAATCACGGACCTAGATACATGAATTTGAGGCTATTCGAAAGCCTACTAGCTGGTTGACATGTTCCTAGGGTTGCGATGACCTAAAGAATTTTTTAGGCCACGGCGCTTTCCATCGTTGCTGAATTTCATGGAGATCTGAAGGTTTGGCTTGGGGTCGCTTTGTCAATCACGGACCTAGATACATGAATTTGAGGCTATGTGAAAGCCTACTAGCTGGTTGACATTTTCCTAGGGTTGCGATGACCTTAAGAATTTTTTAGGCCACGGCGCTTTCCACCGTTGCTGAATTTCATGGAGATCTGAAGGTTTGGCTTGGGGTCGCTTTGTCAATCACGGACCTAGATACATGAATTTGAGGCTATTCGAAAGCCTACTAGCTGGTTGACATTTTCCTAGGGTTGCGATGACCTTAAGAATTTTTTAGGCCACGGCGCTTTCCATCGTTGCTGAATTTCATGGAGATCTGAAGGTTTGGCTTGGGGTCGCTTTGTCAATCACGGACCTAGATACATGAATTTGAGGCTATTCGAAAGCCTACTAGCTGGTTGACATTTTCCTAGGGTTGCGATGACCTTAAGAATTTTTTAGGCCACGGCGCTTTCCACCGTTGCTGAATTTCATGGAGATCTGAAGGTTTGGCTTGGGGTCGCTTTGTCAATCACGGACCTAGATACATGAATTTGAGGCTATTCGAAAGCCTACTAGCTGGTTGACATTTTCCAGGGGTTGCGATGACCTTAAGAATTTTTTAGGCCACGGCGCTTTCCATCGTTGCTGAATTTCATGGAGATCTGAAGGTTTGGCTTGGGGTCGCTTTGTCAATCACGGACCTAGATACATGAATTTGAGGCTATTCGAAAGCCTACTAGCTGGTTGACATTTTCCTAGGGTTGCGATGACCTTAAGAATTTTTTAGGCCACGGCGCTTTCCACCGTTGCTGAATTTCATGGAGATCTGAAGGTTTGGCTTGGGGTCGCTTTGTCAATCACGGACCTAGATACATGAATTTGAGGCTATTCGAAAGCCTACTAGCTGGTTGACATGTTCCTAGGGTTGCGATGACCTTAAGAATTTTTTAGGCCACGGCGCTTTCCATCGTTGCTGAATTTCATGGAGATCTGAAGGTTTGGCTTGGGGTCGCTTTGTCAATCACGGACCTAGATACATGAATTTGAGGCTATTCGAAAGCCTACTAGCTGGTTGACATGTTCCTAGGGTTGCGATGACCTTAAGAATTTTTTAGGCCACGGCGCTTTCCACCGTTGCTGAATTTCATGGAGATCTGAAGGTTTGGCTTGGGGTCGCTTTGTCAATCACGGACCTAGATACATGAATTTGAGGCTATTCGAAAGCCTACTAGCTGGTTGACATTTTCCAGGGGTTGCGATGACCTTAAGAATTTTTTAGGCCACGGCGCTTTCCATCGTTGCTGAATTTCATGGAGATCTGAAGGTTTGGCTTGGGGTCGCTTTGTCAATCACGGACCTAGATACATGAATTTGAGGCTATTCGAAAGCCTACTAGCTGGTTGACATGTTCCTAGGGTTGCGATGACCTAAAGAATTTTTTAGGCCACGGCGCTTTCCATCGTTGCTGAATTTCATGGAGATCTGAAGGTTTGGCTTGGGGTCGCTTTGTCAATCACGGACCTATTAGGTTGGCCCATAAGTTTCCGAACATAATTCGTTACTCTCTCATCTGCTGGCGAAGTATTGTATGGACACGGAATTGTGCCCGTTTAATGTGGCAATCAGTTATCCAGTCCCATGCAAAATTCTGAGTTTCTCTCAGTTCATACACAAGAGTTCTGTGTTCTAGAAGCCATGTGGCTGTTTTTGTGAGCCCAAGTACGTTTTGGTCTGGAACTTTTGTTGCAAATGAGCTCCATGCTTGTAACTCTCTGGAAGGGAACGTGAACAGCCTAACAAGTTTTCCTCAAAAATTTTTTTAAATCGGAAGCATTTTAGGTTCAGGGCCTACAGTTAAGCAAAAAACGCACTTTTCCCAAAAACCACCAAAAATTGATTTTTTTTGTCTAAAATCTGTAACTGAGATGCAAAAACGGCAAATTTTTCTGTATAGTAATAACACACAGAGATAATTGTCTGTATGAAATTTGACGCTGTTTGGATTCGATATAGTTGAAAAATTACAAATTTTCGATTTTTTCATATATTCAGCAAAAACTTATGTTCTAGAAGAGATGATGAGTAGATGTTGCAGTACTAAGTAAACGAATAACTTATTAAAACTATACTCCAAGCACATCTATTTGAGATGTCGGAGAACTCAGATAAATGCCCTCGAAATCATGACTTCGAAACTCCGTTTTCGTACCTTCTCGTATCTCATCTCATTACTCCCAAGCAGAGCGAGTGGGGCAGATGATTTTCTAACAAAATACAATTATGGACCCTTATGCATTAATTGCCCAAAGGGTTTATCTCGGAAACCATTCTTTACAGAATGGGAAGAAGATCAAATTATGTTCGAATACTTTTGGGCCAACCTAATAGATACATGAATTTGAGGCTATGTGAAAGCCTACTAGCTGGTTGACATTTTCCTAGGGTTGCGATGACCTTAAGAATTTTTTAGGCCACGGCGCTTTCCATCGTTGCTGAATTTCATGGAGATCTGAAGGTTTGGCTTGGGGTCGCTTTGTCAATCACGGACCTAGATACATGAATTTGAGGCTATTCGAAAGCCTACTAGCTGGTTGACATTTTCCTAGGGTTGCGATGACCTTAAGAATTTTTTAGGCCACGGCGCTTTCCATCGTTGCTGAATTTCATGGAGATCTGAAGGTTTGGCTTGGGGTCGCTTTGTCAATCACGGACCTATTTACATGAATTTGAGGCTATTCGAAAGCCTACTAGCTGGTTGACATTTTCCTAGGGTTGCGATGACCTTAAGAATTTTTTAGGCCACGGCGCTTTCCATCGTTGCTGAATTTCATGGAGATCTGAAGGTTTGGCTTGGGGTCGCTTTGTCAATCACGGACCTATTTACATGAATTTGAGGCTATTCGAAAGCCTACTAGCTGGTTGACATTTTCCAGGGGTTGCGATGACCTTAAGAATTTTTTAGGCCACGGCGCTTTCCACCGTTGCTGAATTTCATGGAGATCTGAAGGTTTGGCTTGGGGTCGCTTTGTCAATCACGGACCTAGATACATGAATTTGAGGCTATTCGAAAGCCTATTAGCTGGTTGACATGTTCCTAGGGTTGCGATGACCTAAAGAATTTTTTAGGCCACGGCGCTTTCCATCGTTGCTGAATTTCATGGAGATTTGAAGGTTTGGCTTGGGGTCGCTTTGTCAATCACGGACCTAGATACATGAATTTGATGCTATTCGAAAGCCTACTAGCTGGTTGACATTTTCCTAGGGTTGCGATGACCTTAAGAATTTTTTAGGCCACGGCGCTTTCCATCGTTGCTGAATTTCATGGAGATCTGAAGGTTTGGCTTGGGGTCGCTTTGTCAATCACGGACCTAGATACATGAATTTGAGGCTATTCGAAAGCCTACTAGCTGGTTGACATTTTCCAAGGGTTGCGATGACCTTAAGAATTTTTTAGGCCACGGCGCTTTCCACCGTTGCTGAATTTCATGGAGATCTGAAGGTTTGGCTTGGGGTCGCTTTGTCAATCACGGACCTAGACATGAATTTGAGGCTATTCGAAAGCCTACTAGCTGGTTGACATTTTCCTAGGGTTGCGATGACCTTAAGAATTTTTTAGGCCACGGCGCTTTCCATCGTTGCTGAATTTCATGGAGATCTGAAGGTTTGGCTTGGGGTCGCTTTGTCAATCACGGACCTAGATACATGAATTTGAGGCTATTCGAAAGCCTACTAGCTGGTTGACATTTTCCTAGGGTTGCGATGACCTTAAGAATTTTTTAGGCCACGGCGCTTTCCATCGTTGCTGAATTTCATGGAGATCTGAAGGTTTGGCTTGGGGTCGCTTTGTCAATCACGGACCTAGATACATGAATTTGAGGCTATTCGAAAGCCTACTAGCTGGTTGACATTTTCCTAGGGTTGCGATGACCTTAAGAATTTTTTAGGCCACGGCGCTTTCCATCGTTGCTGAATTTCATGGAGATCTGAAGGTTTGGCTTGGGGTCGCTTTGTCAATCACGGACCTAGATACATGAATTTGAGGCTATTCGAAAGCCTACTAGCTGGTTGACATTTTCCTAGGGTTGCGATGACCTTAAGAATTTTTTAGGCCACGGCGCTTTCCATCGTTGCTGAATTTCATGGAGATCTGAAGGTTTGGCTTGGGGTCGCTTTGTCAATCACGGACCTAGATACATGAATTTGAGGCTATTCGAAAGCCTACTAGCTGGTTGACATGTTCCTAGGGTTGCGATGACCTTAAGAATTTTTTAGGCCACGGCGCTTTCCATCGTTGCTGAATTTCATGGAGATCTGAAGGTTTGGCTTGGGGTCGCTTTGTCAATCACGGACCTAGATACATGAATTTGAGGCTATTCGAAAGCCTACTAGCTGGTTGACATTTTCCTAGGGTTGCGATGACCTTAAGTATTTTTTAGGGCACGGCGCTTTCCACCTTTGCTGAATTTCATGGAGATCTGAAGGTTTGGCTTGGGGTCGCTTTGTCAATCACGGACCTAGATACATGAATTTGAGGCTATTCGAAAGCCTACTAGCTGGTTGACATTTTCCTAGGGTTGCGATGACCTTAAGAATTTTTTAGGCCACGGCGCTTTCCATCGTTGCTGAATTTCATGGAGATCTGAAGGTTTGGCTTGGGGTCGCTTTGTCAATCACGGACCTAGATACATGAATTTGAGGCTATTCGAAAGCCTACTAGCTGGTTGACATTTTCCTAGGGTTGCGATGACCTTAAGAATTTTTTAGGCCACGGCGCTTTCCATCGTTGCTGAATTTCATGGAGATCTGAAGGTTTGGCTTGGGGTCGCTTTGTCAATCACGGACCTAGATACATGAATTTGAGGCTATTCGAAAGCCTACTAGCTGGTTGACATTTTCCTAGGGTTGCGATGACCTTAAGAATTTTTTAGGCCACGGCGCTTTCCATCGTTGCTGAATTTCATGGAGATCTGAAGGTTTGGCTTGGGGTCGCTTTGTCAATCACGGACCTAGATACATGAATTTGAGGCTATTCGAAAGCCTACTAGCTGGTTGACATTTTCCTAGGGTTGCGATGACCTTAAGAATTTTTTAGGCCACGGCGCTTTCCATCGTTGCTGAATTTCATGGAGATCTGAAGGTTTGGCTTGGGGTCGCTTTGTCAATCACGGACCTAGATACATGAATTTGAGGCTATTCGAAAGCCTACTAGCTGGTTGACATGTTCCTAGGGTTGCGATGACCTTAAGAATTTTTTAGGCCACGGCGCTTTCCATCGTTGCTGAATTTCATGGAGATCTGAAGGTTTGGCTTGGGGTCGCTTTGTCAATCACGGACCTAGATACATGAATTTGAGGCTATTCGAAAGCCTACTAGCTGGTTGACATTTTCCAGGGGTTGCGATGACCTTAAGAATTTTTTAGGCCACGGCGCTTTCCATCGTTGCTGAATTTCATGGAGATCTGAAGGTTTGGCTTGGGGTCGCTTTGTCAATCACGGACCTAGATACATGAATTTGAGGCTATTCGAAAGCCTACTAGCTGGTTGACATTTTCCAGGGGTTGCGATGACCTTAAGAATTTTTTAGGCCACGGCGCTTTCCATCGTTGCTGAATTTTATGGAGATCTGAAGGTTTGGCTTGGGGTCGCTTTGTCAATCACGGACCTAGATACATGAATTTGAGGCTATTCGAAAGCCTACTAGCTGGTTGACATTTTCCTAGGGTTGCGATGACCTTACGAATTTTTTAGGCCACGGCGCTTTCCACCGTTGCTGAATTTCATGGAGATCTGAAGGTTTGGCTTGGGGTCGCTTTGTCAATCACGGACCTAGATACATGAATTTGAGGCTATTCGAAAGCCTACTAGCTGGTTGACATTTTCCTAGGGTTGCGATGACCTTAAGAATTTTTTAGGCCACGGCGCTTTCCACCGTTGCTGAATTTCATGGAGATCTGAAGGTTTGGCTTGGGGTCGCTTTGTCAATCACGGACCTAGATACATGAATTTGAGGCTATTCGAAAGCCTACTAGCTGGTTGACATTTTCCAGGGGTTGCGATGACCTTAAGAATTTTTTAGGCCACGGCGCTTTCCATCGTTGCTGAATTTCATGGAGATCTGAAGGTTTGGCTTGGGGTCGCTTTGTCAATCACGGACCTATTTACATGAATTTGAGGCTATTCGAAAGCCTACTAGCTGGTTGACGTTTTCCAGGGGTTGCGATGACCTTAAGAATTTTTTAGGCCACGGCGCTTTCCATCGTTGCTGAATTTCATGGAGATCTGAAGGTTTGGCTTGGGGTCGCTTTGTCAATCACGGACCTAGATACATGAATTTGAGGCTATTCGAAAGCCTACTAGCTGGTTGACATTTTCCAGGGGTTGCGATGACCTTAAGAATTTTTTAGGCCACGGCGCTTTCCATCGTTGCTGAATTTCATGGAGATCTGAAGGTTTGGCTTGGGGTCGCTTTGTCAATCACGGACCTAGATACATGAATTTGAGGCTATTCGAAAGCCTACTAGCTGGTTGACATTTTCCAAGGGTTGCGATGACCTTAAGAATTTTTTAGGCCACGGCGCTTTCCATCGTTGCTGAATTTCATGGAGATCTGAAGGTTTGGCTTGGGGTCGCTTTGTCAATCACGGACCTAGATACATGAATTTGAGGCTATTCGAAAGCCTACTAGCTGGTTGACATTTTCCAAGGGTTGCGATGACCTTAAGAATTTTTTAGGCCACGGCGCTTTCCATCGTTGCTGAATTTCATGGAGATCTGAAGGTTTGGCTTGGGGTCGCTTTGTCAATCACGGACCTAGATACATGAATTTGAGGCTATTCGAAAGCCTACTAGCTGGTTGACGTTTTCCAGGGGTTGCGATGACCTTAAGAATTTTTTAGGCCACGGCGCTTTCCATCGTTGCTGAATTTCATGGAGATCTGAAGGTTTGGCTTGGGGTCGCTTTGTCAATCACGGACCTAGATACATGAATTTGAGGCTATTCGAAAGCCTACTAGCTGGTTGACATTTTCCTAGGGTTGCGATGACCTTAAGAATTTTTTAGGCCACGGCGCTTTCCATCGTTGCTGAATTTCATGGAGATCTGAAGGTTTGGCTTGGGGTCGCTTTGTCAATCACGGACCTAGATACATGAATTTGAGGCTATTCGAAAGCCTACTAGCTGGTTGACATTTTCCTAGGGTTGCGATGACCTTAAGAATTTCTTAGGCCACGGCGCTTTCCATCGTTGCTGAATTTCATGGAGATCTGAAGGTTTGGCTTGGGGTCGCTTTGTCAATCACGGACCTAGATACATGAATTTGAGGCTATTCGAAAGCCTACTAGCTGGTTGACATTTTCCAGGGGTTGCGATGACCTTAAGAATTTTTTAGGCCACGGCGCTTTCCATCGTTGCTGAATTTCATGGAGATCTGAAGGTTTGGCTTGGGGTCGCTTTGTCAATCACGGACCTAGATACATGAATTTGAGGCTATTCGAAAGCCTACTAGCTGGTTGACATGTTCCTAGGGTTGCGATGACCTTAAGAATTTTTTAGGCCACGGCGCTTTCCATCGTTGCTGAATTTCATGGAGATCTGAAGGTTTGGCTTGGGGTCGCTTTGTCAATCACGGACCTAGATACATGAATTTGAGGCTATTCGAAAGCCTACTAGCTGGTTGACATGTTCCTAGGGTTGCGATGACCTTAAGAATTTTTTAGGCCACGGCGCTTTCCATCGTTGCTGAATTTCATGGAGATCTGAAGGTTTGGCTTGGGGTCGCTTTGTCAATCACGGACCTAGATACATGAATTTGAGGCTATTCGAAAGCCTACTAGCTGGTTGACATTTTCCTAGGGTTGCGATGACCTTACGAATTTTTTAGGCCACGGCGCTTTCCACCGTTGCTGAATTTCATGGAGATCTGAAGGTTTGGCTTGGGGTCGCTTTGTCAATCACGGACCTAGATACATGAATTTGAGGCTATTCGAAAGCCTACTAGCTGGTTGACATTTTCCTAGGGTTGCGATGACCTTAAGAATTTTTTAGGCCACGGCGCTTTCCATCGTTGCTGAATTTCATGGAGATCTGAAGGTTTGGCTTGGGGTCGCTTTGTCAATCACGGACCTAGATACATGAATTTGAGGCTATTCGAAAGCCTACTAGCTGGTTGACATTTTCCTAGGGTTGCGATGACCTTAAGAATTTCTTAGGCCACGGCGCTTTCCATCGTTGCTGAATTTCATGGAGATCTGAAGGTTTGGCTTGGGGTCGCTTTGTCAATCACGGACCTAGATACATGAATTTGAGGCTATTCGAAAGCCTACTAGCTGGTTGACATTTTCCAGGGGTTGCGATGAACTTAAGAATTTTTTAGGCCACGGCGCTTTCCATCGTTGCTGAATTTCATGGAGATCTGAAGGTTTGGCTTGGGGTCGCTTTGTCAATCACGGACCTAGATACATGAATTTGAGGCTATTCGAAAGCCTACTAGCTGGTTGACATGTTCCTAGGGTTGCGATGACCTTAAGAATTTTTTAGGCCACGGCGCTTTCCATCGTTGCTGAATTTCATGGAGATCTGAAGGTTTGGCTTGGGGTCGCTTTGTCAATCACGGACCTAGATACATGAATTTGAGGCTATTCGAAAGCCTACTAGCTGGTTGACATGTTCCTAGGGTTGCGATGACCTTAAGAATTTTTTAGGCCACGGCGCTTTCCATCGTTGCTGAATTTCATGGAGATCTGAAGGTTTGGCTTGGGGTCGCTTTGTCAATCACGGACCTAGATACATGAATTTGAGGCTATTCGAAAGCCTACTAGCTGGTTGACATTTTCCTAGGGTTGCGATGACCTTACGAATTTTTTAGGCCACGGCGCTTTCCACCGTTGCTGAATTTCATGGAGATCTGAAGGTTTGGCTTGGGGTCGCTTTGTCAATCACGGACCTAGATACATGAATTTGAGGCTATTCGAAAGCCTACTAGCTGGTTGACATTTTCCAGGGGTTGCGATGACCTTAAGAATTTTTTAGGCCACGGCGCTTTCCATCGTTGCTGAATTTCATGGAGATCTGAAGGTTTGGCTTGGGGTCGCTTTGTCAATCACGGACCTAGATACATGAATTTGAGGCTATTCGAAAGCCTACTAGCTGGTTGACATTTTCCTAGGGTTGCGATGACCTTAAGAATTTTTTAGGCCACGGCGCTTTCCATCGTTGCTGAATTTCATGGAGATCTGAAGGTTTGGCTTGGGGTCGCTTTGTCAATCACGGACCTAGATACATGAATTTGAGGCTATTCGAAAGCCTACTAGCTGGTTGACATTTTCCTAGGGTTGCGATGACCTTAAGAATTTCTTAGGCCACGGCGCTTTCCATCGTTGCTGAATTTCATGGAGATCTGAAGGTTTGGCTTGGGGTCGCTTTGTCAATCACGGACCTAGATACATGAATTTGAGGCTATTCGAAAGCCTACTAGCTGGTTGACATTTTCCTAGGGTTGCGATGACCTTAAGAATTTTTTAGGCCACGGCGCTTTCCATCGTTGCTGAATTTCATGGAGATCTGAAGGTTTGGCTTGGGGTCGCTTTGTCAATCACAGACCTAGATACATGAATTTGAGGCTATTCGGAAGCCTACTAGCTGGTTGACATTTTCCAAGGGTTGCGATGACCTTAAGAATTTTTTAGGCCACGGCGCTTTCCATCGTTGCTGAATTTCATGGAGATCTGAAGGTTTGGCTTGGGGTCGCTTTGTCAATTCCGTGATTGACAAAGCGACCCCAAGCCAAACCTTCAGATCTCCATGAAATTCAGCAACGATGGAAAGCGCCGTGGCCTAAAAAATTCTTAAGGTCATCGCAACCCTAGGAAAATGTCAACCAGCTAGTAGGCTTTCGAATAGTAGGCTTTCGAATAGCCTCAAATTCATGTATCTAGGTCCGTGATTGACAAAGCGACCCTAAGCCAAACCTTCAGATCTCCATGAAATTCAGCAACGATGGAAAGCGCCGTGGCCTAAAAAATTCTTAAGGTCATCGCGACCCTAGGAACATGTCAACCAGCTAGTAGGCTTTCGAATAGCCTCAAATTCATGTATCTAGGTCCGTGATTGACAAAGCGACCCCAAGCCAAACCTTCAGATCTCCATGAAATTCAGCAACGATGGAAAGCGCCGTGGCCTAAAAAATTCTTAAGGTAATCGCAACCCCTGGAAAATGTCAACCAGCTAGTAGGCTTTCGAATAGCCTCAAATTCATGTATCTAGGTCCGTGATTGACAAAGCGACCCCAAGCCAAACCTTCAGATCTCCATGAAATTCAGCAACGATGGAAAGCGCCGTGGCCTAAAAAATTCTTAAGGTCATCGCAACCCTAGGAAAATGTCAACCAGCTAGTAGGCTTTCGAATAGTAGGCTTTCGAATAGCCTCAAATTCATGTATCTAGGTCCGTGATTGACAAAGCGACCCCAAGCCAAACCTTCAGATCTCCATGAAATTCAGCAACGATGGAAAGCGCCGTGGCCTAAAAAATTCTTAAGGTCATCGCGACCCTAGGAACATGTCAACCAGCTAGTAGGCTTTCGAATAGCCTCAAATTCATGTATCTAGGTCCGTGATTGACAAAGCGACCCCAAGCCAAACCTTCAGATCTCCATGAAATTCAGCAACGATGGAAAGCGCCGTGGCCTAAAAAATTCTTAAGGTCATCGCAACCCCTGGAAAATGTCAACCAGCTAGTAGGCTTTCGAATAGCCTCAAATTCATGTATCTAGGTCCGTGATTGACAAAGCGACCCCAAGCCAAACCTTCAGATCTCCATGAAATTCAGCAACGATGGAAAGCGCCGTGGCCTAAAAAATTCTTAAGGTCATCGCAACCCTAGGATAGTGTCAACCAGCTAGTAGGCTTTCGAATAGCCTCAAATTCATGTATCTAGGTCCGTGATTGACAAAGCGACCCCAAGCCAAACCTTCAGATCTCCATGAAATTCAGCAACGATGGAAAGCGCCGTGGCCTAAAAAATTCTTAAGGTCATCGCAACCCTAGGAAAATGTCAACCAGCTAGTAGGCTTTCGAATAGCCTCAAATTCATGTATCTAGGTCCGTGATTGACAAAGCGACCCCAAGCCAAACCTTCAGATCTCCATGAAATTCAGCAACGATGGAAAGCGCCGTGGCCTAAAAAATTCTTAAGGTCATCGCAACCCTAGGAACATGTCAACCAGCTAGTAGGCTTTCGAATAGCCTCAAATTCATGTATCTAGGTCCGTGATTGACAAAGCGACCCCAAGCCAAACCTTCAGATCTCCATGAAATTCAGCAACGGTGGAAAGCGCCGTGGCCTAAAAAATTCTTAAGGTCATCGCAACCCTTGGAAAATGTCAACCAGCTAGTTGGCTTTCGAATAGCCTCAAATTCATGTATCTAGGTCCGTGATTGACAAAGCGACCCCAAGCCAAACCTTCAGATCTCCATGAAATTTAGCAACGGTGGAAAGCGCCGTGGCCTAAAAAATTCTTAAGGTCATCGCAACCCTAGGAACATGTCAACCAGCTAGTAGGCTTTCGAATAGCCTCAAATTCATGTATCTAGGTCCGTGATTGACAAAGCGACCCTAAGCCAAACCTTCAGATCTCCATGAAATTCAGCAACGATGGAAAGCGCCGTGGCCTAAAAAATTCTTAAGGTCATCGCAACCCTAGGAAAATGTCAACCAGCTAGTAGGCTTTCGAATAGCCTCAAATTCATGTATCTAGGTCCGTGATTGACAAAGCGACCCCAAGCCAAACCTTCAGATCTCCATGAAATTCAGCAACGATGGAAAGCGCCGTGGCCTAAAAAATTCTTAAGGTCATCGCAACCCTAGGAAAATGTCAACCAGCTAATAGGCTTTCGAATAGCCTCAAATTCATGTATCTAGGTCCGTGATTGACAAAGCGACCCCAAGCCAAACCTTCAGATCTCCATGAAATTCAGCAACGATGGAAAGCGCCGTGGCCTAAAAAATTCTTAAGGTCATCGCAACCCTAGGAAAATGTCAACCAGCTAGTAGGCTTTCGAATAGCCTCAAATTCATGTATCTAGGTCCGTGATTGACAAAGCGACCCCAAGCCAAACCTTCAGATCTCCATGAAATTCAGCAACGATGGAAAGCGCCGTGGCCTAAAAAATTCTTAAGGTCATCGCAACCCTAGGAACATGTCAACCAGCTAGTAGGCTTTCGAATAGCCTCAAATTCATGTATCTAGGTCCGTGATTGACAAAGCGACCCCAAGCCAAACCTTCAGATCTCCATGAAATTCAGCAACGGTGGAAAGCGCCGTGGCCTAAAAAATTCTTAAGGTCATCGCAACCCTTGGAAAATGTCAACCAGCTAGTAGGCTTTCGAATAGCCTCAAATTCATGTATCTAGGTCCGTGATTGACAAAGCGACCCCAAGCCAAACCTTCAGATCTCCATGAAATTTAGCAACGGTGGAAAGCGCCGTGGCCTAAAAAATTCTTAAGGTCATCGCAACCCTAGGAACATGTCAACCAGCTAGTAGGCTTTCGAATAGCCTCAAATTCATGTATCTAGGTCCGTGATTGACAAAGCGACCCTAAGCCAAACCTTCAGATCTCCATGAAATTCAGCAACGATGGAAAGCGCCGTGGCCTAAAAAATTCTTAAGGTCATCGCAACCCTAGGAAAATGTCAACCAGCTAGTAGGCTTTCGAATAGCCTCAAATTCATGTATCTAGGTCCGTGATTGACAAAGCGACCCCAAGCCAAACCTTCAGATCTCCATGAAATTCAGCAACGATGGAAAGCGCCGTGGCCTAAAAAATTCTTAAGGTCATCGCAACCCTAGGAACATGTCAACCAGCTAGTAGGCTTTCGAATAGCCTCAAATTCATGTATCTAGGTCCGTGATTGACAAAGCGACCCCAAGCCAAACCTTCAGATCTCCATGAAATTCAGCAACGATGGAAAGCGCCGTGGCCTAAAAAATTCTTAAGGTCATCGCAACCCTAGGAACATGTCAACCAGCTAGTAGGCTTTCGAATAGCCTCAAATTCATGTATCTAGGTCCGTGATTGACAAAGCGACCCCAAGCCAAACCTTCAGATCTCCATGAAATTCAGCAACGGTGGAAAGCGCCGTGGCCTAAAAAATTCTTAAGGTCATCGCAACCCTTGGAAAATGTCAACCAGCTAGTTGGCTTTCGAATAGCCTCAAATTCATGTATCTAGGTCCGTGATTGACAAAGCGACCCCAAGCCAAACCTTCAGATCTCCATGAAATTTAGCAACGGTGGAAAGCGCCGTGGCCTAAAAAATTCTTAAGGTCATCGCAACCCTAGGAACATGTCAACCAGCTAGTAGGCTTTCGAATAGCCTCAAATTCATGTATCTAGGTCCGTGATTGACAAAGCGACCCTAAGCCAAACCTTCAGATCTCCATGAAATTCAGCAACGATGGAAAGCGCCGTGGCCTAAAAAATTCTTAAGGTCATCGCAACCCTAGGAAAATGTCAACCAGCTAGTAGGCTTTCGAATAGCCTCAAATTCATGTATCTAGGTCCGTGATTGACAAAGCGACCCCAAGCCAAACCTTCAGATCTCCATGAAATTCAGCAACGATGGAAAGCGCCGTGGCCTAAAAAATTCTTAAGGTCATCGCAACCCTAGGAAAATGTCAACCAGCTAATAGGCTTTCGAATAGCCTCAAATTCATGTATCTAGGTCCGTGATTGACAAAGCGACCCCAAGCCAAACCTTCAGATCTCCATGAAATTCAGCAACGATGGAAAGCGCCGTGGCCTAAAAAATTCTTAAGGTCATCGCAACCCTAGGAAAATGTCAACCAGCTAGTAGGCTTTCGAATAGCCTCAAATTCATGTATCTAGGTCCGTGATTGACAAAGCGACCCCAAGCCAAACCTTCAGATCTCCATGAAATTCAGCAACGATGGAAAGCGCCGTGGCCTAAAAAATTCTTAAGGTCATCGCAACCCTAGGAACATGTCAACCAGCTAGTAGGCTTTCGAATAGCCTCAAATTCATGTATCTAGGTCCGTGATTGACAAAGCGACCCCAAGCCAAACCTTCAGATCTCCATGAAATTCAGCAACGATGGAAAGCGCCGTGGCCTAAAAAATTCTTAAGGTCATCGCAACCCTAGGAAAATGTCAACCAGCTAGTAGGCTTTCGAATAGCCTCAAATTCATGTATCTAGGTCCGTGATTGACAAAGCGACCCCAAGCCAAACCTTCAGATCTCCATGAAATTCAGCAACGATGGAAAGCGCCGTGGCCTAAAAAATTCTTAAGGTCATCGCAACCCTAGGAAAATGTCAACCAGCTAGTAGGCTTTCGAATAGCCTCAAATTCATGTATCTAGGTCCGTGATTGACAAAGCGACCCCAAGCCAAACCTTCAGATCTCCATGAAATTCAGCAACGATGGAAAGCGCCGTGGCCTAAAAAATTCTTAAGGTCATCGCAACCCTAGGAAAATGTCAACCAGCTAGTAGGCTTTCGAATAGCCTCAAATTCATGTATCTAGGTCCGTGATTGACAAAGCGACCCCAAGCCAAACCTTCAGATCTCCATGAAATTCAGCAACGGTGGAAAGCGCCGTGGCCTAAAAAATTCTTAAGGTCATCGCAACCCTAGGAAAATGTCAACCAGCTAGTAGGCTTTCGAATAGCCTCAAATTCATGTATCTAGGTCCGTGATTGACAAAGCGACCCCAAGCCGAACCTTTAGATCTCCATGAAATTCAGCAACGATGGAAAGCGCCGTGGCCTAAAAAATTCTTAAGGTCATCGCAACCCTTGGAAAATGTCAACCAGCTAGTAGGCTTTCGAATAGCCTCAAATTCATGTATCTAGGTCCGTGATTGACAAAGCGACCCCAAGCCAAACCTTCAGATCTCCATGAAATTCAGCAACGATGGAAAGCGCCGTGGCCTAAAAAATTCTTGAGGTCATCGCAACCCTAGGAAAATGTCAACCAGCTAGTAGGCTTTCGAATAGCCTCAAATTCATGTATCTAGGTCCGTGATTGACAAAGCGACCCCAAGCCAAACCTTCAGATCTCCATGAAATTCAGCAACGATGGAAAGCGCCGTGGCCTAAAAAATTCTTAAGGTCATCGCAACCCTAGGAAAATGTCAACCAGCTAGTAGGCTTTCGAATAGCCTCAAATTCATGTATCTAGGTCCGTGATTGACAAAGCGACCCCAAGCCAAACCTTCAGATCTCCATGAAATTCAGCAACGATGGAAAGCGCCGTGGCCTAAAAAATTCTTAAGGTCATCGCAACCCTAGGAAAATGTCAACCAGCTAGTAGGCTTTCGAATAGCCTCAAATTCATGTATCTAGGTCCGTGATTGACAAAGCGACCCCAAGCCAAACCTTCAGATCTCCATGAAATTCAGCAACGGTGGAAAGCGCCGTGGCCTAAAAAATTCTTAAGGTCATCGCAACCCTAGGAAAATGTCAACCAGCTAGTAGGCTTTCGAATAGCCTCAAATTCATGTATCTAGGTCCGTGATTGACAAAGCGACCCCAAGCCAAACCTTTAGATCTCCATGAAATTCAGCAACGATGGAAAGCGCCGTGGCCTAAAAAATTCTTAAGGTCATCGCAACCCTTGGAAAATGTCAACCAGCTAGTAGGCTTTCGAATAGCCTCAAATTCATGTATCTAGGTCCGTGATTGACAAAGCGACCCCAAGCCAAACCTTCAGATCTCCATGAAATTCAGCAACGATGGAAAGCGCCGTGGCCTAAAAAATTCTTAAGGTCATCGCAACCCTAGGAAAATGTCAACCAGCTAGTAGGCTTTCGAATAGCCTCAAATTCATGTATCTAGGTCCGTGATTGACAAAGCGACCCCAAGCCAAACCTTCAGATCTCCATGAAATTCAGCAACGATGGAAAGCGCCGTGGCCTAAAAAATTCTTAAGGTCATCGCAACCCTAGGAAAATGTCAACCAGCTAGTAGGCTTTCGAATAGCCTCAAATTCATGTCTAGGTCCGTGATTGACAAAGCGACCCCAAGCCAAACCTTCAGATCTCCATGCAATTCAGCAACGATGGAAAGCGCCGTGGCCTAAAAAATTCTTAAGGTCATCGCAACCCTAGGAAAATGTCAACCAGCTAGTAGGCTTTCAAATAGCCTCAAATTCATGTATCTAGGTCCGTGATTGACAAAGCGACCCCAAGCCAAACCTTCAGATCTCCATGAAATTCAGCAACGATGGAAAGCGCCGTGGCCTAAAAAATTCTTTAGGTCATCGCAACCCTAGGAACATGTCAACCAGCTAGTAGGCTTTCGAATAGCCTCAAATTCATGTATCTAGGTCCGTGATTGACAAAGCGACCCCAAGCCAAACCTTCAGATCTCCATGAAATTCAGCAACGGTCGAAAGCGCCGTGGCCTAAAAAATTCTTAAGGTCATCGCAACCCCTGGAAAATGTCAACCAGCTAGTAGGCTTTCGAATAGCCTCAAATTCATGTATCTAGGTCCGTGATTGACAAAGCGACCCCAAGCCAAACCTTCAGATCTCTCAACCAGCTAGTAGGCTTTCGAATAGCCTCAAATTCATGTATCTAGGTCCGTGATTGACAAAGCGACCCCAAGCCAAACCTTCAGATCTCCATGAAATTCAGCAACGATGGAAAGCGCCGTGGCCTAAAAAATTCTTAAGGTCATCGCAACCCTAGGAACATGTCAACCAGCTAGTAGGCTTTCGAATAGCCTCAAATTCATGTATCTAGGTCCGTGATTGACAAAGCGACCCCAAGCCAAACCTTCAGATCTCCATGAAATTCAGCAACGGTGGAAAGCGCCGTGGCCTAAAAAATTCTTAAGGTCATCGCAACCCTTGGAAAATGTCAACCAGCTAGTAGGCTTTCGAATAGCCTCAAATTCATGTATCTAGGTCCGTGATTGACAAAGCGACCCCAAGCCAAACCTTCAGATCTCCATGAAATTCAGCAACGGTGGAAAGCGCCGTGGCCTAAAAAATTCTTAAGGTCATCGCAACCCTAGGAACATGTCAACCAGCTAGTAGGCTTTCGAATAGCCTCAAATTCATGTATCTAGGTCCGTGATTGACAAAGCGACCCCAAGCCAAACCTTCAGATCTCCATGAAATTCAGCAACGATGGAAAGCGCCGTGGCCGAAAAAATTCTTAAGGTCATCGGAACCCCTGGAAAATGTCATCCAGCTAGTAGGCTTTCGAATAGCCTCAAATTCATGTATCTAGGTCCGTGATTGACAAAGCGAACCCAAGCCAAACCTTCAGATTTCCATGAAATTCAGCAACGATGGAAAGCGCCGTGGCCTAAAAAATTCTTAAGGTCATCGCAACCCTAGGAAAATGTCAACCAGCTAGTAGGCTTTCGAATAGCCTCAAATTCATGTATCTAGGTCCGTGATTGACAAAGCGACCCCAAGCCAAACCTTCAGATTTCCATGAAATTCAGCAACGATGGAAAGCGCCGTGGCCTAAAAAATTCTTAAGGTCATCGCAACCCTAGGAAAATGTCAACCAGCTAGTAGGCTTTCGAATAGCTTCAAATTCATGTATCTAGGTCCGTGATTGACAAAGCGACCCCAAGCCAAACCTTCAGATCTCCATGAAATTCAGCAACGGTGGAAAGCGCCGTGGCCTAAAAAATTCTTAAGGTCATCGCAACCCTTGGAACATGTCAACCAGCTAGTAGGCTTTCGAATAGCCTCAAATTCATGTATCTAGGTCCGTGATTGACAAAGCGACCCCAAGCCAAACCTTCAGATCTCCATGAAATTCAGCAACGATGGAAAGCGCCGTGGCCTAAAAAATTCTTAAGGTCATCGCAACCCCTGGAAAATGTCAACCAGCTAGTAGGCTTTCGAATAGCCTCAAATTCATGTATCTAGGTCCGTGATTGACAAAGCGACCCCAAGCCAAACCTTCAGATCTCCATGAAATTCAGCAACGGTGGAAAGCGCCGTGGCCTAAAAAATTCTTAAGGTCATCGCAACCCTAGGAAAATGTCAACCAGCTAGTAGGCTTTCGAATAGCCTCAAATTCATGTATCTAGGTCCGTGATTGACAAAGCGACCCCAAGCCAAACCTTCAGATCTCCATGAAATTCAGCAACGATGGAAAGCGCCGTGGCCTAAAAAATTCTTAAGGTCATCGCAACCCCTGGAAAATGTCAACCAGCTAGTAGGCTTTCGAATAGCCTCAAATTCATGTATCTAGGTCCGTGATTGACAAAGCGACCCCAAGCCAAACCTTCAGATCTCCATGAAATTCAGCAACGGTGGAAAGCGCCGTGGCCTAAAAAATTCTTAAGGTCATCGCAACCCTAGGAAAATGTCAACCAGCTAGTAGGCTTTCGAATAGCCTCAAATTCATGTATCTAGGTCCGTGATTGACAAAGCGACCCCAAGCCAAACCTTCAGATCTCCATGAAATTCAGCAACGATGGAAAGCGCCGTGGCCTAAAAAATTCTTAAGGTCATCGCAACCCCTGGAAAATGTCAACCAGCTAGTAGGCTTTCGAATAGCCTCAAATTCATGTATCTAGGTCCGTGATTGACAAAGCGACCCCAAGCCAAACCTTCAGATCTCCATGAAATTCAGCAACGATGGAAAGCGCCGTGGCCTAAAAAATTCTTAAGGTCATCGCAACCCTAGGAAAATGTCAACCAGCTAGTAGGCTTTCGAATAGCATCAAATTCATGTATCTAGGTCCGTGATTGACAAAGCGACCCCAAGCCAAACCTTCAAATCTCCATGAAATTCAGCAACGATGGAAAGCGCCGTGGCCTAAAAAATTCTTAAGGTCATCGCAACCCTTGGAAAATGTCAACCAGCTAGTAGGCTTTCGAATAGCCTCAAATTCATGTATCTAGGTCCGTGATTGACAAAGTATCTAGGTCCGTGATTGACAAAGCGACCCCAAGCCAAACCTTCAGATCTCCATGAAATTCAGCAACGGTGGAAAGCGCCGTGGCCTAAAAAATTCTTAAGGTCATCGCAAGCCTAGGAAAATGTCAACCAGCTAGTAGGCTTTCGAATAGCCTCAAATTCATGTATCTAGGTCCGTGATTGACAAAGTATCTAGGTCCGTGATTGACAAAGCGACCCCAAGCCAAACCTTCAGATCTCCATGAAATTCAGCAACGGTGGAAAGCGCCGTGGCCTAAAAAATTCTTAAGGTCATCGCAACCCTAGGAAAATGTCAACCAGCTAGTAGGCTTTCGAATAGCCTCAAATTCATGTATCTAGGTCCGTGATTGACAAAGTATCTAGGTCCGTGATTGACAAAGCGACCCCAAGCCAAACCTTCAGATCTCCATGAAATTCAGCAACGGTGGAAAGCGCCGTGGCCTAAAAAATTCTTAAGGTCATCGCAACCCTAGGAAAATGTCAACCAGCTAGTAGGCTTTCGAATAGCCTCAAATTCATGTATCTAGGTCCGTGATTGACAAAGCGACCCCAAGCCAAACCTTCAAATCTCCATGAAATTCAGCAACGGTGGAAAGCGCCGTGGCCTAAAAAATTCTTAAGGTCATCGCAACCCTAGGAAAATGTCAACCAGCTAGTAGGCTTTCGAATAGCCTCAAATTCATGTATCTAGGTCCGTGATTGACAAAGTATCTAGGTCCGTGATTGACAAAGCGACCCCAAGCCAAACCTTCAGATCTCCATGAAATTCAGCAACGGTGGAAAGCGCCGTGGCCTAAAAAATTCTTAAGGTCATCGCAAGCCTAGGAAAATGTCAACCAGCTAGTAGGCTTTCGAATAGCCTCAAATTCATGTATCTAGGTCCGTGATTGACAAAGCGACCCCAAGCCAAACCTTCAAATCTCCATGAAATTCAGCAACGGTGGAAAGCGCCGTGGCCTAAAAAATTCTTAAGGTCATCGCAACCCTAGGAAAATGTCAACCAGCTAGTAGGCTTTCGAATAGCCTCAAATTCATGTATCTAGGTCCGTGATTGACAAAGCGACCCCAAGCCAAACCTTCAGATCTCCATGAAATTCAGCAACGGTGGAAAGCGCCGTGGCCTAAAAAATTCTTAAGGTCATCGCAACCCTTGGAAAATGTCAACCAGCTAGTAGGCTTTCGAATAGCCTCAAATTCATGTATCTAGGTCCGTGATTGACAAAGTATCTAGGTCCGTGATTGACAAAGCGACCCCAAGCCAAACCTTCAGATCTCCATGAAATTCAGCAACGGTGGAAAGCGCCGTGGCCTAAAAAATTCTTAAGGTCATCGCAACCCTAGGAAAATGTCAACCAGCTAGTAGGCTTTCGAATAGCATCAAATTCATGTATCTAGGTCCGTGATTGACAAAGCGACCCCAAGCCAAACCTTCAAATCTCCATGAAATTCAGCAACGGTGGAAAGCGCCGTGGCCTAAAAAATTCTTAAGGTCATCGCAACCCTAGGAAAATGTCAACCAGCTAGTAGGCTTTCGAATAGCCTCAAATTCATGTATCTAGGTCCGTGATTGACAAAGCGCCCCCAAGCCAAACCTTCAGATCTCCATGAAATTCAGCAACGATGGAAAGCGCCGTGGCCTAAAAAATTCTTAAGGTCATCGCAACCCTAGGAAAATGTCAACCAGCTAGTAGGCTTTCAAATAGCCTCAAATTCATGTATCTAGGTCCGTGATTGACAAAGCGACCCCAAGCCAAACCTTCAGATCTCCATGAAATTCAGCAACGATGGAAAGCGCCGTGGCCTAAAAAATTCTTTAGGTCATCGCAACCCTAGGAACATGTCAACCAGCTAGTAGGCTTTCGAATAGCCTCAAATTCATGTATCTAGGTCCGTGATTGACAAAGCGACCCCAAGCCAAACCTTCAGATCTCCATGAAATTCAGCAACGATGGAAAGCGCCGTGGCCTAAAAAATTCTTAAGGTCATCGCAACCCCTGGAAAATGTCAACCAGCTAGTAGGCTTTCGAATAGCATCAAATTCATGTATCTAGGTCCGTGATTGACAAAGCGACCCCAAGCCAAACCTTCAAATCTCCATGAAATTCAGCAACGGTGGAAAGCGCCGTGGCCTAAAAAATTCTTAAGGTCATCGCAACCCTAGGAAAATGTCAACCAGCTAGTAGGCTTTCGAATAGCCTCAAATTCATGTATCTAGGTCCGTGATTGACAAAGCGCCCCCAAGCCAAACCTTCAGATCTCCATGAAATTCAGCAACGATGGAAAGCGCCGTGGCCTAAAAAATTCTTAAGGTCATCGCAACCCTAGGAAAATGTCAACCAGCTAGTAGGCTTTCAAATAGCCTCAAATTCATGTATCTAGGTCCGTGATTGACAAAGCGACCCCAAGCCAAACCTTCAGATCTCCATGAAATTCAGCAACGATGGAAAGCGCCGTGGCCTAAAAAATTCTTAAGGTCATCGCAACCCCTGGAAAATGTCAACCAGCTAGTAGGCTTTCGAATAGCCTCAAATTCATGTATCTAGGTCCGTGATTGACAAAGCGACCCCAAGCCAAACCTTCAGATCTCCATGAAATTCAGCAACGGTGGAAAGCGCCGTGGCCTAAAAAATTCTTAAGGTCATCGCAACCCTAGGAAAATGTCAACCAGCTAGTAGGTTTTCGAATAGCCTCAAATTCATGTATCTAGGTCCGTGATTGACAAAGCGACCCCAAGCCAAACCTTCAGATCTCCATGAAATTCAGCAACGATGGAAAGCGCCGTGGCCTAAAAAATTCTTAAGGTCATCGCAACCCTAGGAACATGTCAACCAGCTAGTAGGCTTTCGAATAGCCTCAAATTCATGTATCTAGGTCCGTGATTGACAAAGCGACCCCAAGCCAAACCTTCAGATCTCCATGAAATTCAGCAACGATGGAAAGCGCCGTGGCCTAAAAAATTCTTAAGGTCATCGCAACCCCTGGAAAATGTCAACCAGCTAGTAGGCTTTCGAATAGCCTCAAATTCATGTATCTAGGTCCGTGATTGACAAAGCGACCCCAAGCCAAACCTTCAGATCTCCATGAAATTCAGCAACGGTGGAAAGCGCCGTGGCCTAAAAAATTCTTAAGGTCATCGCAACCCTAGGAACATGTCAACCAGCTAGTAGGCTTTCGAATAGCCTCAAGTTCATGTATCTAGGTCCGTGATTGACAAAGCGACCCCAAGCCAAACCTTCAGATCTCCATGAAATTCAGCAACGATGGAAAGCGCCGTGGCCTAAAAAATTCTTAAGGTCATCGCAACCCTAGGAAAATGTCAACCAGCTAGTAGGCTTTCAAATAGCCTCAAATTCATGTATCTAGGTCCGTGATTGACAAAGCGACCCCAAGCCAAACCTTCAGATCTCCATGAAATTCAGCAACGATGGAAAGCGCCGTGGCCTAAAAAATTCTTTAGGTCATCGCAACCCTAGGAACATGTCAACCAGCTAGTAGGCTTTCGAATAGCCTCAAATTCATGTATCTAGGTCCGTGATTGACAAAGCGACCCCAAGCCAAACCTTCAGATCTCCATGAAATTCAGCAACGATGGAAAGCGCCGTGGCCTAAAAAATTCTTAAGGTCATCGCAACCCCTGGAAAATGTCAACCAGCTAGTAGGCTTTCGAATAGCCTCAAATTCATGTATCTAGGTCCGTGATTGACAAAGCGACCCCAAGCCAAACCTTCAGATCTCCATGAAATTCAGCAACGGTGGAAAGCGCCGTGGCCTAAAAAATTCTTAAGGTCATCGCAACCCTAGGAAAATGTCAACCAGCTAGTAGGTTTTCGAATAGCCTCAAATTCATGTATCTAGGTCCGTGATTGACAAAGCGACCCCAAGCCAAACCTTCAGATCTCCATGAAATTCAGCAACGATGGAAAGCGCCGTGGCCTAAAAAATTCTTAAGGTCATCGCAACCCTAGGAACATGTCAACCAGCTAGTAGGCTTTCGAATAGCCTCAAATTCATGTATCTAGGTCCGTGATTGACAAAGCGACCCCAAGCCAAACCTTCAGATCTCCATGAAATTCAGCAACGATGGAAAGCGCCGTGGCCTAAAAAATTCTTAAGGTCATCGCAACCCCTGGAAAATGTCAACCAGCTAGTAGGCTTTCGAATAGCCTCAAATTCATGTATCTAGGTCCGTGATTGACAAAGCGACCCCAAGCCAAACCTTCAGATCTCCATGAAATTCAGCAACGGTGGAAAGCGCCGTGGCCTAAAAAATTCTTAAGGTCATCGCAACCCTAGGAACATGTCAACCAGCTAGTAGGCTTTCGAATAGCCTCAAGTTCATGTATCTAGGTCCGTGATTGACAAAGCGACCCCAAGCCAAACCTTCAGATCTCCATGAAATTCAGCAACGATGGAAAGCGCCGTGGCCTAAAAAATTCTTAAGGTCATCGCAACCCTAGGAACATGTCAACCAGCTAGTAGGCTTTCGAATAACCTCAAATTCATGTATCTAGGTCCGTGATTGACAAAGCGACCCCAAGCCAAACCTTCAGATCTCCATGAAATTCAGCAACGGTGGAAAGCGCCGTGGCCTAAAAAATTCTTAAGGTCATCGCAACCCTAGGAAAATGTCAACCAGCTAGTAGGCTTTCGAATAGCCTCAAATTCATGTATCTAGGTCCGTGATTGACAAAGCGACCCCAAGCCAAACCTTCAGATCTCCATGAAATTCAGCAACGATGGAAAGCGCCGTGGCCTAAAAAATTCTTAAGGTCATCGCAACCCCTGGAAAATGTCAACCAGCTAGTAGGCTTTCGAATAGCCTCAAATTCATGTATCTAGGTCCGTGATTGACAAAGCGACCCCAAGCCAAACCTTCAGATCTCCATGAAATTCAGCAACGATGGAAAGCGCCGTGGCCTAAAAAATTCTTAAGGTCATCGCAACCCCTGGAAAATGTCAACCAGCTAGTAGGCTTTCGAATAGCCTCAAATTCATGTATCTAGGTCCGTGATTGACAAAGCGACCCCAAGCCAAACCTTCAGATCTCCATGAAATTCAGCAACGGTGGAAAGCGCCGTGGCCTAAAAAATTCTTAAGGTCATCGCAACCCTAGGAAAATGTCAACCAGCTAGTAGGCTTTCGAATAGCCTCAAATTCATGTATCTAGGTCCGTGATTGACAAAGCGACCCCAAGCCAAACCTTCAGATCTCCATGAAATTCAGCAACGGTGGAAAGCGCCGTGGCCTAAAAAATTCTTAAGGTCATCGCAACCCTAGGAACATGTCAACCAGCTAGTAGGCTTTCGAATAGCCTCAAATTCATGTATCTAGGTCCGTGATTGACAAAGCGACCCCAAGCCAAACCTTCAGATCTCCATGAAATTCAGCAACGATGGAAAGCGCCGTGGCCTAAAAAATTCTTAAGGTCATCGCAACCCTAGGAACATGTCAACCAGCTAGTAGGCTTTCGAATAGCCTCAAATTCATGTATCTAGGTCCGTGATTGACAAAGCGACCCCAAGCCAAACCTTCAGATCTCCATGAAATTCAGCAACGGTGGAAAGCGCCGTGGCCTAAAAAATTCTTAAGGTCATCGCAACCCTAGGAAAATGTCAACCAGCTAGTAGGCTTTCGAATAGCCTCAAATTCATGTATCTAGGTCCGTGATTGACAAAGCGACCCCAAGCCAAACCTTCAGATCTCCATGAAATTCAGCAACGGTGGAAAGCGCCGTGGCCTAAAAAATTCTTAAGGTCATCGCAACCCTAGGAAAATGTCAACCAGCTAGTAGGCTTTCGAATAGCCTCAAATTCATGTATCTAGGTCCGTGATTGACAAAGCGACCCCAAGCCAAACCTTCAGATCTCCATGAAATTCAGCAACGGTGGAAAGCGCCGTGGCCTAAAAAATTCTTAAGGTCATCGCAACCCTAGGAACATGTCAACCAACTAGTAGGCTTTCGAATAGCCTCAAATTCATGTATCTAGGTCCGTGATTGACAAAGCGACCCCAAGCCAAACCTTCAGATCTCCATGAAATTCAGCAACGGTGGAAAGCGCCGTGGCCTAAAAAATTCTTAAGGTCATCGCAACCCTAGGAACATGTCAACCAGCTAGTAGGCTTTCGAATAGCCTCAAATTCATGTATCTACGTCCGTGATTGACAAAGCGACCCCAAGCCAAACCTTCAGATCTCCATGAAATTCAGCAACGATGGAAAGCGCCACGGCCTAAAAAATTCTTAAGGTCATCGCAACCCTAGGAACATGTCAACCAGCTAGTAGGCTTTCGAATAGCCTCAAATTCATGTATCTAGGTCCGTGATTGACAAAGCGACCCCAAGCCAAACCTTCAGATCTCCATGAAATTCAGCAACGATGGAAAGCGCCGTGGCCTAAAAAATTCTTAAGGTCATCGCAACCCTAGGAACATGTCAACCAGCTAGTAGGCTTTCGAATAGCCTCAAATTCATGTATCTACGTCCGTGATTGACAAAGCGACCCCAAGCCAAACCTTCAGATCTCCATGAAATTCAGAAACGATGGAAAGCGCCGTGGCCTAAAAAATTCTTAAGGTCATCGCAACCCTAGGAAAATGTCAACCAGCTAGTAGGCTTTCGAATAGCCTCAAATTCATGTATCTAGGTCCGTGATTGACAATGCGACCCCAAGCCAAACCTTCAGATCTCCATGAAATTCAGCAACGATGGAAAGCGCCGTGGCCTAAAAAATTCTTAAGGTCATCGCAACCCTAGGAACATGTCAACCAGCTAGTAGGCTTTCGAATAGCCTCAAATTCATGTATCTAGGTCCGTGATTGACAAAGCGACCCCAAGCCAAACCTTCAGATCTCCATGAAATTCAGCAACGATGGAAAGCGCCGTGGCCTAAAAAATTCTTAAGGTCATCGCAACCCTTGGAAAATGTCAACCAGCTAGTAGGCTTTCGAATAGCCTCAAATTCATGTATCTAGGTCCGTGATTGACAAAGCGACCCCAAGCCAAACCTTCAGATCTCCATGAAATTCAGCAACGATGGAAAGCGCCGTGGCCTAAAAAATTCTTAAGGTCATCGCAACCCCTGGAAAATGTCAACCAGCTAGTAGGCTTTCGAATAGCCTCAAATTCATGTATCTAGGTCCGTGATTGACAAAGCGACCCCAAGCCAAACCTTCAGATCTCCATGAAATTCAGCAACGGTGGAAAGCGCCGTGGCCTAAAAAATTCTTAAGGTCATCGCAACCCTAGGAAAATGTCAACCAGCTAGTAGGCTTTCGAATAGCCTCAAATTCATGTATCTAGGTCCGTGATTGACAAAGCGACCCCAAGCCAAACCTTCAGATCTCCATGAAATTCAGCAACGATAGAAAGCGCCGTGGCCTAAAAAATTCTTAAGGTCATCGCAACCCCTGGAAAATGTCAACCAATTCATGTATCTAGGTCCGTGATTGACAAAGCGACCCCAAGCCAAACCTTCAGATCTCCATGAAATTCAGCAACGATGGAAAGCGCCGTGGCCTAAAAAATTCTTAAGGTCATCGCAACCCTAGGAACATGTCAACCAGCTAGTAGGCTTTCGAATAGCCTCAAATTCATGTATCTAGGTCCGTGATTGACAAAGCGACCCCAAGCCAAACCTTCAGATCTCCATGAAATTCAGCAACGATGGAAAGCGCCGTGGCCTAAAAAATTCTTAAGGTCATCGCAACCCTAGGAACATGTCAACCAGCTAGTAGGCTTTCGAATAGCCTCAAATTCATGTATCTAGGTCCGTGATTGACAAAGCGACCCCAAGCCAAACCTTCAGATCTCCATGAAGTTCAGCAACGATGGAAAGCGCCGTGGCCTAAAAAATTCTTAAGGTCATCGCAACCCCTGGAAAATGTCAACCAGCTAGTAGGCTTTCGAATAGCCTCAAATTCATGTATCTAGGTCCGTGATTGACAAAGCGACCCCAAGCCAAACCTTCAGATCTCCATGAAATTCAGCAACGATGGAAAGCGCCGTGGCCTAAAAAATTCTTAAGGTCATAGCAACCCTTGGAAAATGTCAACCAGCTAGTAGGCTTTCGAATAGCCTCAAATTCATGTATCTAGGTCCGTGATTGACAAAGCGACCCCAAGCCAAACCTTCAGATCTCCATGAAATTCAGCAACGATGGAAAGCGCCGTGGCCTAAAAAATTCTTAAGGTCATCGCAACCCCTGGAAAATGTCAACCAGCTAGTAGGCTTTCGAATAGCCTCAAATTCATGTATCTAGGTCCGTGATTGACAAAGCGACCCCAAGCCAAACCTTCAGATCTCCATGAAATTCAGCAACGGTAGAAAGCGCCGTGGCCTAAAAAATTCTTAAGGTCATCGCAACCCTAGGAAAATGTCAACCAGCTAGTAGGCTTTCGAATAGCCTCAAATTCATGTATCTAGGTCCGTGATTGACAAAGCGACCCCAAGCCAAACCTTCAGATCTCCATGAAATTCAGCAACGGTGGAAAGCGCCGTGGCCTAAAAAATTCTTAAGGTCATCGCAACCCTAGGAAAATGTCAACCAGCTAGTAGGCTTTCGAATAAATTTGAGGCTATTCGAAAGCCTACTAGCTGGTCGACATTTTCCTAGGGTTGCGATGACCTTAAGAATTTTTTAGGCCACGGCGCTTTCCACCGTTGCTGAATTTCATGGAGATCTGAAGGTTTGGCTTGGGGTCGCTTTGTCAATCACGGACCTAGATACATGAATTTGAGGCTATTCGAAAGCCTACTAGCTGGTTAACATGTTCCTAGGGTTGCGATGACCTTAAGAATTTTTTAGGCCACGGCGCTTTCCATCGTTGCTGAATTTCATGGAGATCTGAAGGTTTGGCTTGGGGTCGCTTTGTCAATCACGGACCTAGATACATGAATTTGAGGCTATTCGGAAGCCTACTAGCTGGTTGACATTTTCCAAGGGTTGCGATGACCTTAAGAATTTTTTAGGCCACGGCGCTTTCCATCGTTGCTGAATTTCATGGAGATCTGAAGGTTTGGCTTGGGGTCGCTTTGTCAATCACGGACCTAGATACATGAATTTGAGGCTATTCGAAAGCCTACTAGCTGGTTGACATTTTCCTAGGGTTGCGATGACCTTAAGAATTTTTTAGGCCACGGCGCTTTCCATTGTTGCTGAATTTCATGGAGATCTGAAGGTTTGGCTTGGGGTCGCTTTGTCAATCACGGACCTAGATACATGAATTTGAGGCTATTCGAAAGCCTACTAGCTGGTTGACATTTTCCTAGGGTTGCGATGACCTTAAGAATTTTTTAGGCCACGGCGCTTTCCATCGTTGCTGAATTTCACGGAGATCTGAAGGTTTGGCTTGGGGTCGCTTTGTCAATCACGGACCTAGATACATGAATTTGAGGCTATTCGAAAGCCTACTAGCTGGTTGACATGTTCCTAGGGTTGCGATGACCTTAAGAATTTTTTAGGCCACGGCGCTTTCCATCGTTGCTGAATTTCATGGAGATCTGAAGGTTTGGCTTGGGGTCGCTTTGTCAATCACGGACCTAGATACATGAATTTGAGGCTATTCGAAAGCCTACTAGCTGGTTGACATGTTCCTAGGGTTGCGATGACCTTAAGAATTTTTTAGGCCACGGCGCTTTCCATCGTTGCTGAATTTCATGGAGATCTGAAGGTTTGGCTTGGGGTCGCTTTGTCAATCACGGACCTAGATACATGAATTTGAGGCTATTTGAAAGCCTACTAGCTGGTTGACATGTTCCTAGGGTTGCGATGACCTTAAGAATTTTTTAGGCCACGGCGCTTTCCATCGTTGCTGAATTTCATGGAGATCTGAAGGTTTGGCTTGGGGTCGCTTTGTCAATCACGGACCTAGATACATGAATTTGAGGCTATTCGAAAGCCTACTAGCTGGTTGACATTTTCCTAGGGTTGCGATGACCTTAAGTATTTTTTAAGCCACGGCGCTTTCCACCTTTGCTGAATTTCATGGAGATCTGAAGGTTTGGCTTGGGGTCGCTTTGTCAATCACGGACCTAGATACATGAATTTGAGGCTATTCGAAAGCCTACTAGCTGGTTGACATTTTCCTAGGGTTGCGATGACCTTAAGTATTTTTTAGGCCACGGCGCTTTCCACCTTTGCTGAATTTCATGGAGATCTGAAGGTTTGGCTTGGGGTCGCTTTGTCAATCACGGACCTAGATACATGAATTTGAGGCTATTCGAAAGCCTACTAGCTGGTCGACATTTTCCTAGGGTTGCGATGACCTTAAGAATTTTTTAGGCCACGGCGCTTTCCACCGTTGCTGAATTTCATGGAGATCTGAAGGTTTGGCTTGGGGTCGCTTTGTCAATCACGGACCTAGATACATGAATTTGAGGCTATTCGAAAGCCTACTAGCTGGTTAACATGTTCCTAGGGTTGCGATGACCTTAAGATTTTTTTAGGCCTCGGCGCTTTCCATCGTTGCTGAATTTCATGGAGATCTGAAGGTTTGGCTTGGGGTCGCTTTGTCAATCACGGACCTAGATACATGAGTTTGAGGCTATTCGAAAGCCTACTAGCTGGTTAACATGTTCCTAGGGTTGCGATGACCTTAAGAATTTTTTAGGCCACGGCGCTTTCCATCGTTGCTGAATTTCATGGAGATCTGAAGGTTTGGCTTGGGGTCGCTTTGTCAATCACGGACCTAGATACATGAATTTGAGGCTATTCGAAAGCCTACTAGCTGGTTGACATTTTCCTAGGGTTGCGATGACCTTAAGAATTTTTTAGGCCACGGCGCTTTCCACCGTTGCTGAATTTCATGGAGATCTGAAGGTTTGGCTTGGGGTCGCTTTGTCAATCACGGACCTAGATACATGAATTTGAGGCTATTCGAAAGCCTACTAGCTGGTTGACATTTTCCAGGGGTTGCGATGACCTTAAGAATTTTTTAGACCACGGCGCTTTCCATCGTTGCTGAATTTCATGGAGATCTGAAGGTTTGGCTTGGGGTCGCTTTGTCAATCACGGACCTAGATACATGAATTTGAGGCTATTCGAAAGCCTACTAGCTGGTTGACATTTTCCTAGGGTTGCGATGACCTTAAGAATTTTTTAGGCCACGGCGCTTTCCATCGTTGCTGAATTTCATGGAGATCTGAAGGTTTGGCTTGGGGTCGCTTTGTCAATCACGGACCTAGATACATGAATTTGAGGCTATTCGAAAGCCTACTAGCTGGTTGACATTTTCCTAGGGTTGCGATGACCTTAAGAATTTTTTAGGCCACGGCGCTTTCCACCGTTGCTGAATTTCATGGAGATCTGAAGGTTTGGCTTGGGGTCGCTTTGTCAATCACGGACCTAGATACATGAATTTGAGGCTATTCGAAAGCCTACTAGCTGGTTGACATTTTCCAGGGGTTGCGATGACCTTAAGAATTTTTTAGACCACGGCGCTTTCCATCGTTGCTGAATTTCATGGAGATCTGAAGGTTTGGCTTGGGGTCGCTTTGTCAATCACGGACCTAGATACATGAATTTGAGGCTATTCGAAAGCCTACTAGCTGGTTGACATTTTCCAAGGGTTGCGATGACCTTAAGAATTTTTTAGGCCACGGCGCTTTCCATCGTTGCTGAATTTCATGGAGATCTGAAGGTTTGGCTTGGGGTCGCTTTGTCAATCACGGACCTAGATACATGAATTTGAGGCTATTCGAAAGCCTACTAGCTGGTTGACATTTTCCAAGGGTTGCGATGACCTTAAGAATTTTTTAGGCCACGGCGCTTTCCATCGTTGCTGAATTTCATGGAGATCTGAAGGTTTGGCTTGGGGTCGCTTTGTCAATCACGGACCTAGATACATAAATTTGAGGCTATTCGAAAGCCTACTAGCTGGTTGACATTTTCCTAGGGTTGCGATGACCTTAAGAATTTTTTAGGCCACGGCGCTTTCCATCGTTGCTGAATTTCATGGAGATCTGAAGGTTTGGCTTGGGGTCGCTTTGTCAATCACGGACCTAGATACATGAATTTGAGGCTATTCGAAAGCCTACTAGCTGGTTGACATTTTCCTAGGGTTGCGATGACCTTAAGAATTTCTTAGGCCACGGCGCTTTCCATCGTTGCTGAATTTCATGGAGATCTGAAGGTTTGGCTTGGGGTCGCTTTGTCAATCACGGACCTAGATACATGAATTTGAGGCTATTCGAAAGCCTACTAGCTGGTTGACATTTTCCTAGGGTTGCGATGACCTTAAGAATTTTTTAGGCCACGGCGCTTTCCATCGTTGCTGAATTTCATGGAGATCTGAAGGTTTTGCTTGGGGTCGCTTTGTCAATCACGGACCTAGATACATGAATTTGAGGCTATTCGAAAGCCTACTAGCTGGTTGACATTTTCCTAGGGTTGCGTTGACCTTAAGAATTTTTTAGGCCACGGCGCTTTCCACCGTTGCTGAATTTCATGGAGATCTGAAGGTTTGGCTTGGGGTCGCTTTGTCAATCACGGACCTAGATACATGAATTTGAGGCTATTCGAAAGCCTACTAGCTGGTTGACATTTTCCAGGGGTTGCGATGACCTTAAGAATTTTTTAGGCCACGGCGCTTTCCATCGTTGCTGAATTTCATGGAGATCTGAAGGTTTGGCTTGGGGTCGCTTTGTCAATCACGGACCTAGATACATGAATTTGAGGCTATTCGAAAGCCTACTAGCTGGTTGACATGTTCCTAGGGTTGCGATGACCTTAAGAATTTTTTAGGCCACGGCGCTTTCCATCGTTGCTGAATTTCATGGAGATCTGAAGGTTTGGCTTGGGGTCGCTTTGTCAATCACGGACCTAGATACATGAATTTGAGGCTATTCGAAAGCCTACTAGCTGGTTGACATGTTCCTAGGGTTGCGATGACCTTAAGAATTTTTTAGGCCACGGCGCTTTCCATCGTTGCTGAATTTCATGGAGATCTGAAGGTTTGGCTTGGGGTCGCTTTGTCAATCACGGACCTAGATACATGAATTTGAGGCTATTCGAAAGCCTACTAGCTGGTTGACATTTTCCTAGGGTTGCGATGACCTTACGAATTTTTTAGGCCACGGCGCTTTCCATCGTTGCTGAATTTCATGGAGATCTGAAGGTTTGGCTTGGGGTCGCTTTGTCAATCACGGACCTAGATACATGAATTTGAGGCTATTCGAAAGCCTACTAGCTGGTTGACATTTTCCTAGGGTTGCGATGACCTTAAGAATTTTTTAGGCCACGGCGCTTTCCATCGTTGCTGAATTTCATGGAGATCTGAAGGTTTGGCTTGGGGTCGCTTTGTCAATCACGGACCTAGATACATGAATTTGAGGCTATTCGAAAGCCTACTAGCTGGTTGACATTTTCCAAGGGTTGCGATGACCTTAAGAATTTTTTAGGCCACGGCGCTTTCCATCGTTGCTGAATTTCATGGAGATCTGAAGGTTTGGCTTGGGGTCGCTTTGTCAATCACGGACCTAGATACATGAATTTGAGGCTATTCGGAAGCCTACTAGCTGGTTGACATTTTCCTCGGGATCTCGACGGGTCCCCCAAGGACGTGGATGCCAATCTTGGCTTATATTTATTACGCGTGACTAGATGAGCTGGGCGTATTTATACTGAACCTAGAAGTAAACCTACTAAATAAAAGCGCTGATTAGAAGGTAGACTAAGAGGACAGTGTCCTTGAGTGGCGCCAGGGTTGAGACACTAACATTACCTGAAGAGGTTAGCGCTATTTTTACCAGCATAAGGGACCCTTTAGTTAGCACCAGACTTGATATCCCTGTTTGGTTGGGAGCGCGACTAGAAGGGAGAAGTAGAGGTGTATTAGGATATTTAAGTTTATTATTATGGAAATTTTTGCCTAAATAGTTAACCCTTGGCCTAGAGTTAAGCTAAATTGGACCTAATATTGATAAACCTAAAGTATACTAATTGAGACCTAAGAGCGCAAAGTTAACCTAGTCTTCGGTTTTCTTGACGTTCCTTCGGCTTGGTTGTTGCTTGTCCTTCTTCTCTCCTGGTAGTTGTGCTTTGGGACCTTGTAGTTGACTTTTCTTCCTCTCGTGTTGGTTCACCGCCAGGTGTACTCTTTGCTGAGTTGTTCCTGGCCCGTTCGTTGTGGATGCCGTAGCAACTGTTTCGAACTGATGACGTGGAAGATCCAATCTCACGTACTAGCATTCGGGCTAATACGGACTACAGTGATTTGAGCAGCTGAGTGATGAGCATTTGCATCCATCGTTCCGTGACTTGTTGTCCAGGGAATGTACATCCTTTCCGGTGATCTACATTTGCTAGGAGTGTTGCTTGTCGTCCTCACTTTCAGCTTGCAGACGCTCATTGATTCGTCGTTATGTTGCCACTCGCTCGAGTCTGCTGGGAGCCCATAACGCTTCCGATTGCTCGGCATTTTCAGCATTCTTCCGACTTAATTTGACGTCGTTTGTCGCTGCATTTTGTCCTCCGAGCTCTTCGCAACAGAACTCTTCCGACTTCGAAACATTGTGACTTCTTTCTTCTTCATGAATCGTTCACCGCTACCTTCGCGACGGGTATCGGCTACTAGCACATTTCGTTGAATATCGGTCGTTCTTCTTGTGTCTTCCGACTGGAATTCGTTGAATGTTCGATTTTGCAGCTTGTCTACACTGGCACTTCTCTTCGGCGGTTGATGTTGCGTCGCCGACGAAAACCACTCGATAGTTGCATCGGCGAATGATTTCCGCTTGATTGTGTCGTTGTTGAGCCATTTTAAGTAGACTTCAGAAGATGCTGGGGGTTTGACTTCACTTCTGACGCCTTCTGTTGTTGCTTCCCGTCGCCTGAGCTCCTCGCAACGAAACCCATTCGACTGAAAGACTTATAACCGTTTTCCGCGAATTTCACAGCTTTTCCTGCGTTGTCACGTCTCCTTGATGATGTTTCGTGTGTCTCCGGCGAAAAAATGACGCTGCATCATCATTGGTCGTCGGACATCACGGTTGCACGAAGATGTGTTGCTAGGGACCGAGGGAATGAAGACTTCTGTTGTTGTGTTGCGTTCTGTCTTCATTTTCAACACCTTCTGGTCATGCCTTCCGTCTTCCGAGCTTCTCGCAACGAAACTCATTGGACCTGGGCATTTTTAAGCTGTTTTCCGCGAATTTGTGTCATCTTTTTCGTTGACATCTCTCCTTGCTGTCGTTTCGTTCGTCGCCGGCGAAAAATGTTGAGTTACTTCGTCGTAGATCGTCGGGCGATACTTTTTGCATGGAGATTTGTTGCTGGGGGAGCCAAACTGAAGACGCCTTCTTCTTCCTCTACTTCTCTTGTGTGTCTCATCGCCGTCGCTGTTCACTGACATTGCTTCGGCATTTTTAGCATGAATCTGTCTTCTTTGACGTCTCTCGTCGCTGCTTCCGTTCACCAGAGCTTCTCGCAACGAAAACTCTTCGGACTGATGGAATTGCCATGTATTTTCGTGCGAAATTGCAGCTGGTACTCGTTGACGTGTCTCCTTGATGATGTTGTTCGTGTTACCAGTGCCAAAAATCAATAATTGCGCTGTTATCGATCGATGGGCAGCACTTTTGCAGGTAGACAAGTCGTTGGAGAGCCAAAATGACGAAGACGTTCGAGCAAATGCTGTGGGAATCGATTCCTTCTCTTCGCCGCCGCTTGACATCGCGTCGGCTCACTTGAAAAAAAAATTTTTCACCGGTTTTGGACGATGATTCACTCGCTACGAGTTCTTTTTCGGATTGATTCGCTAATCTCCTCGCAACGGAAACTCGCAAAAACCCTACTCCGGTCGATGCACCATGTCGCGCCGTGGTTATTTACTGGCTCACACGCGAAAGCCAGGATCTGCGCGAGTGAATGATTGGTGGTGAACTGAGTGCCTCTGAAGGGCTTGACGATGTGTGTAGACACCTCAGGCTTCGCAACAGCCGTTGGTGAGTGTGGTTCAGTGGTGTTTCGTTGGTGGTAGAATAGATAGAGTAGTGAATATTGTGCACTGCTTTATTAGTAGAACAGGCTGGGGACAGATGAGACGAGAGAGCGGTGACGGGTCACCGTTCTCGATGGGGGAAAAGAAGGGAAGTGAGTAGTGAGGGAAGTGAAAGGTGAAGTGAAGTGAAGTGAAAGTGAATGGGGGAATTTTAGGAACAACTAATTATTGCGAAATCGTTCCGCGTTTGAACGCGTTTGGCGGGAAGTCCGGTGGCGCGCACTTGCATTGTCGACGCGGGTGATCCTCGCGGGAGAAGTTTGGTGAAGTGAGTCTGCTTTACCATCGATTCCGTGGGGATTGCTTGGGGAAATGAACGAAAGGAAGTTGTAGAATATTATAGCGAATATTTGAGAGATAATGAGAACCGTCGCGTACATAAGGCGTATTATGGGCGCGACACTGGGGGCGGGAAGGGAGCTACTTTTGGGCCAAAAGTAGTGATATAGCTTTGCCTCCAGTTGTCTCGAAAATGTTCGCGTCCATTCCGTTCTTTCCGTGGCGATGGGAATGAATGTATAGCAGAGTGCTTGCTCGCAACGCATGCACTCGCCTGAACGATGACCAAAAGCAAAAGGTCGTGCCAATCGCCGAGCGATGGGCGCGACAATCACGGACCTAGATACATGAATTTGAGGCTATTCGAAAGCCTACTATTCGAAAGCCTACTAGCTGGTTGACATTTTCCTAGGGTTGCGATGACCTTAAGAATTTTTTAGGCCACGGCGCTTTCCACCGTTGCTGAATTTCATGGAGATCTGAAGGTTTGGCTTGGGGTCGCTTTGTCAATCACGGACCTAGATACATGAATTTGAGGCTATTCGAAAGCCTACTATTCGAAAGCCTACTAGCTGGTTGACATTTTCCAAGGGTTGCGATGACCTTAAGAATTTTTTAGGCCACGGCGCTTTCCACCGTTGCTGAATTTCATGGAGATCTGAAGGTTTGGCTTGGGGTCGCTTTGTCAATCACGGACCTAGATACATGAATTTGAGGCTATTCGAAAGCCTACTAGCTGGTTGACATTTTCCAAGGGTTGCGATGACCTTAAGAATTTTTTAGGCCACGGCGCTTTCCATCGTTGCTGAATTTCATGGAGATCTGAAGGTTTGGCTTGGGGTCGCTTTGTCAATCACGGACCTAGATACATGAATTTGAGGCTATTCAAAAGCCTACTAGCTGGTTGACATTTTCCTAGGGTTGCGATGACCTTAAGAATTTTTTAGGCCACGGCGCTTTCCATCGTTGCTGAATTTCATGGAGATCTGAAGGTTTGGCTTGGGGTCGCTTTGTCAATCACGGACCTAGATACATGAATTTGAGGCTATTCGAAAGCCTACTAGCTGGTTGACATGTTCCTAGGGTTGCGATGACCTTAAGAATTTTTTAGGCCACGGCGCTTTCCATCGTTGCTGAATTTCATGGAGATCTGAAGGTTTGGCTTGGGGTCGCTTTGTCAATCACGGACCTAGATACATGAATTTGAGGCTATTCGAAAGCCTACTAGCTGGTTGACATGTTCCTAGGGTTGCGATGACCTTAAGAATTTTTTAGGCCACGGCGCTTTCCATCGTTGCTGAATTTCATGGAGATCTGAAGGTTTGGCTTGGGGTCGCTTTGTCAATCACGGACGTAGATACATGAATTTGAGGCTATTCGAAAGCCTACTAGCTGGTTGACATGTTCCTAGGGTTGCGATGACCTTAAGAATTTTTTAGGCCACGGCGCTTTCCATCGTTGCTGAATTTCATGGAGATCTGAAGGTTTGGCTTGGGGTCGCTTTGTCAATCACGGACCTAGATACATGAATTTGAGGCTATTCGAAAGCCTACTAGCTGGTTGACATTTTCCTAGGGTTGCGATGACCTTAAGAATTTTTTAGGCCACGGCGCTTTCCACCGTTGCTGAATTTCATGGAGATCTGAAGGTTTGGCTTGGGGTCGCTTTGTCAATCACGGACCTAGATACATGAATTTGAGGCTATTCGAAAGCCTAGTAGTTGGTTGACATGTTCCTAGGGTTGCGATGACCTTAAGAATTTTTTAGGCCACGGCGCTTTCCACCGTTGCTGAATTTCATGGAGATCTGAAGGTTTGGCTTGGGGTCGCTTTGTCAATCACGGACCTAGATACATGAATTTGAGGCTATTCGAAAGCCTACTAGCTGGTTGACATTTTCCTAGGGTTGCGATGACCTTAAGAATTTTTTAGGCCACGGCGCTTTCCACCGTTGCTGAATTTCATGGAGATCTGAAGGTTTGGCTTGGGGTCGCTTTGTCAATCACGGACCTAGATACATGAATTTGAGGCTATTCGAAAGCCTACTAGCTGGTTGACATTTTCCTAGGGTTGCAATGACCTTAAGAATTTTTTAGGCCACGGCGCTTTCCACCGTTGCTGAATTTCATGGAGATCTGAAGGTTTGGCTTGGGGTCGCTTTGTCAATCACGGACCTAGATACATGAATTTGAGGCTATTCGAAAGCCTACTAGTTGGTTGACATGTTCCTAGGGTTGCGATGACCTTAAGAATTTTTTAGGCCACGGCGCTTTCCACCGTTGCTGAATTTCATGGAGATCTGGAGGTTTGGCTTGGGGTCGCTTTGTCAATCACGGACCTAGATACATGAATTTGAGGCTATTCGAAAGCCTACTAGCTGGTTGACATTTTCCAGGGGTTGCGATGACCTTAAGAATTTTTTAGGCCACGGCGCTTTCCATCGTTGCTGAATTTCATGGAGATCTGAAGGTTTGGCTTGGGGTCGCTTTGTCAATCACGGACCTAGATACATGAATTTGAGGCTATTCGAAAGCCTACTAGCTGGTTGACATTTTCCTAGGGTTGCGATGACCTTAAGAATTTTTTAGGCCACGGCGCTTTCCACCGTTGCTGAATTTCATGGAGATCTGAAGGTTTGGCTTGGGGTCGCTTTGTCAATCACGGACCTAGATACATGAATTTGAGGCTATTCGAAAGCCTACTAGCTGGTTGACATGTTCCTAGGGTTGCGATGACCTTAAGAATTTTTTAGGCCACGGCGCTTTCCATCGTTGCTGAATTTCATGGAGATCTGAAGGTTTGGCCCGGGGTCGCTTTGTCAATCACGGACCTAGATGCATGAATTTGAGGCTATTCGAAAGCCTACTAGCTGGTTGACATGTTCCTAGGGTTGCGATGACCTTAAGAATTTTTTAGGCCACGGCGCTTTCCACCGTTGCTGAATTTCATGGAGATCTGAAGGTTTGGCTTGGGGTCGCTTTGTCAATCACGGACCTAGATACATGAATTTGAGGCTATTCGAAAGCCTACTAGCTGGTTGACATTTTCCAGGGGTTGCGATGACCTTAAGAATTTTTTAGGCCACGGCGCTTTCCATCGTTGCTGAATTTCATGGAGATCTGAAGGTTTGGCTTGGGGTCGCTTTGTCAATCACGGACCTAGATACATGAATTTGAGGCTATTCGAAAGCCTACTAGCTGGTTGACATTTTCCTAGGGTTGCGATGACCTTAAGAATTTTTTAGGCCACGGCGCTTTCCACCGTTGCTGAATTTCATGGAGATCTGAAGGTTTGGCTTGGTGTCGCTTTGTCAATCACGGACCTAGATACATGAATTTGAGGCTATTCGAAAGCCTACTAGCTGGTTGACATTTTCCAGGGGTTGCGATGACCTTAAGAATTTTTTAGGCCACGGCGCTTTCCATCGTTGCTGAATTTCATGGAGATCTGAAGGTTTGGCTTGGGGTCGCTTTGTCAATCACGGACCTAGATACATGAATTTGAGGCTATTCGAAAGCCTACTAGCTGGTTGACATTTTCCAGGGGTTGCGATGACCTTAAGAATTTTTTAGGCCACGGCGCTTTCCATCGTTGCTGAATTTCATGGAGATCTGAAGGTTTGGCTTGGGGTCGCTTTGTCAATCACGGACCTAGATACATGAATTTGAGGCTATTCGAAAGCCTACTAGCTGGTTGACATGTTCCTAGGGTTGCGATGACCTTAAGAATTTTTTAGGCCACGGCGCTTTCTATCGTTGCTGAATTTCATGGAGATCTGAAGGTTTGGCTTGGGGTCGCTTTGTCAATCACGGACCTAGATACATGAATTTGAGGCTATTCGAAAGCCTACTAGCTGGTTGACATGTTCCTAGGGTTGCGATGACCTAAAGAATTTTTTAGGCCACGGCGCTTTCCATCGTTGCTGAATTTCATGGAGATCTGAAGGTTTGGCTTGGGGTCGCTTTGTCAATCACGGACCTAGATACATGAATTTGAGGCTATTTGAAAGCCTACTAGCTGGTTGACATTTTCCTAGGGTTGCGATGACCTTAAGAATTTTTTAGGCCACGGCGCTTTCCATCGTTGCTGAATTTCATGGAGATCTGAAGGTTTGGCTTGGGGTCGCTTTGTCAATCACGGACCTAGATACATGAATTTGAGGCTATTCGAAAGCCTACTAGCTGGTTGACATTTTCCTAGGGTTGCGATGACCTTAAGAATTTTTTAGGCCACGGCGCTTTCCATCGTTGCTGAATTTCATGGAGATCTGAAGGTTTGGCTTGGGGTCGCTTTGTCAATCACGGACCTATTTACATGAATTTGAGGCTATTCGAAAGCCTACTAGCTGGTTGACATTTTCCAGGGGTTGCGATAACCTTAAGAATTTTTTAGGCCACGGCGCTTTCCACCGTTGCTGAATTTCATGGAGATCTGAAGGTTTGGCTTGGGGTCGCTTTGTCAATCACGGACCTAGATACATGAATTTGAGGCTATTCGAAAGCCTACTAGCTGGTTGACATGTTCCTAGGGTTGCGATGACCTAAAGAATTTTTTAGGCCACGGCGCTTTCCATCGTTGCTGAATTTCATGGAGATTTGAAGGTTTGGCTTGGGGTCGCTTTGTCAATCACGGACCTAGATACATGAATTTGATGCTATTCGAAAGCCTACTAGCTGGTTGACATTTTCCTAGGGTTGCGATGACCTTAAGAATTTTTTAGGCCACGGCGCTTTCCATCGTTGCTGAATTTCATGGAGATCTGAAGGTTTGGCTTGGGGTCGCTTTGTCAATCACGGACCTAGATACATGAATTTGAGGCTATTCGAAAGCCTACTAGCTGGTTGACATTTTCCAAAGGTTGCGATGACCTTAAGAATTTTTTAGGCCACGGCGCTTTCCACCGTTGCTGAATTTCATGGAGATCTGAAGGTTTGGCTTGGGGTCGCTTTGTCAATCACGGACCTAGACATGAATTTGAGGCTATTCGAAAGCTTACTAGCTGGTTGACATTTTCCAAGGGTTGCGATGACCTTAAGAATTTTTTAGGCCACGGCGCTTTCCACCGTTGCTGAATTTCATGGAGATCTGAAGGTTTGGCTTGGGGTCGCTTTGTCAATCACGGACCTAGATACATGAATTTGAGGCTATTCGAAAGCCTACTAGCTGGTTGACATTTTCCAAGGGTTGCGATGACCTTAAGAATTTTTTAGGCCACGGCGCTTTCCACCGTTGCTGAATTTCATGGAGATCTGAAGGTTTGGCTTGGGGTCGCTTTGTCAATCACGGACCTAGATACATGAATTTGAGGCTATTCGAAAGCCTACTAGCTGGTTGACATGTTCCTAGGGTTGCGATGACCTAAAGAATTTTTTAGGCCACGGCGCTTTCCATCGTTGCTGAATTTCATGGAGATTTGAAGGTTTGGCTTGGGGTCGCTTTGTCAATCACGGACCTAGATACATGAATTTGATGCTATTCGAAAGCCTACTAGCTGGTTGACATTTTCCTAGGGTTGCGATGACCTTAAGAATTTTTTAGGCCACGGCGCTTTCCACCGTTGCTGAATTTCATGGAGATCTGAAGGTTTGGCTTGGGGTCGCTTTGTCAATCACGGACCTAGATACATGAATTTGAGGCTATTCGAAAGCCTACTAGCTGGTTGACATTTTCCAGGGGTTGCGATGACCTTAAGAATTTTTTAGGCCACGGCGCTTTCCATCGTTGCTGAATTTCATGGAGATCTGAAGGTTTGGCTTGGGGTCGCTTTGTCAATCACGGACCTAGATACATGAATTTGAGGCTATTCGAAAGCCTACTAGCTGGTTGACATTTTCCAAGGGTTGCGATGACCTTAAGAATTTTTTAGGCCACGGCGCTTTCCATCGTTGCTGAATTTCATGGAGATCTGAAGGTTTGGCTTGGGGTCGCTTTGTCAATCACGGACCTAGATACATGAATTTGAGGCTATTCGAAAGCCTACTAGCTGGTTGACATTTTCCAAGGGTTGCGATGACCTTAAGAATTTTTTAGGCCACGGCGCTTTCCATCGTTGCTGAATTTCATGGAGATCTGAAGGTTTGGCTTGGGGTCGCTTTGTCAATCACGGACCTAGATACATGAATTTGAGGCTATTCGAAAGCCTACTAGCTGGTTGACATTTTCCTAGGGTTGCGATGACCTTAAGAATTTTTTAGGCCACGGCGCTTTCCACCGTTGCTGAATTTCATGGAGATCTGAAGGTTTGGCTTGGGGTCGCTTTGTCAATCACGGACCTAGATACATGAATTTGAGGCTATTCGAAAGCCTACTAGCTGGTTGACATGTTCCTAGGGTTGCGATGACTTTAAGAATTTTTTAGGCCACGGCGCTTTCCATCGTTGCTGAATTTCATGGAGATCTGAAGGTTTGGCCCGGGGTCGCTTTGTCAATCACGGACCTAGATACATGAATTTGAGGCTATTCGAAAGCCTACTAGCTGGTTGACATGTTCCTAGGGTTGCGATGACCTTAAGAATTTTTTAGGCCACGGCGCTTTCCACCGTTGCTGAATTTCATGGAGATCTGAAGGTTTGGCTTGGGGTCGCTTTGTCAATCACGGACCTAGATACATGAATTTGAGGCTATTCGAAAGCCTACTAGCTGGTTGACATTTTCCAGGGGTTGCGATGACCTTAAGAATTTTTTAGGCCACGGCGCTTTCCATCGTTGCTGAATTTCATGGAGATCTGAAGGTTTGGCTTGGGGTCGCTTTGTCAATCACGGACCTAGATACATGAATTTGAGGCTATTCGAAAGCCTACTAGCTGGTTGACATTTTCCTAGGGTTGCGATGACCTTAAGAATTTTTTAGGCCACGGCGCTTTCCACCGTTGCTGAATTTCATGGAGATCTGAAGGTTTGGCTTGGTGTCGCTTTGTCAATCACGGACCTAGATACATGAATTTGAGGCTATTCGAAAGCCTACTAGCTGGTTGACATTTTCCAGGGGTTGCGATGACCTTAAGAATTTTTTAGGCCACGGCGCTTTCCATCGTTGCTGAATTTCATGGAGATCTGAAGGTTTGGCTTGGGGTCGCTTTGTCAATCACGGACCTAGATACATGAATTTGAGGCTATTCGAAAGCCTACTAGCTGGTTGACATTTTCCAGGGGTTGCGATGACCTTAAGAATTTTTTAGGCCACGGCGCTTTCCATCGTTGCTGAATTTCATGGAGATCTGAAGGTTTGGCTTGGGGTCGCTTTGTCAATCACGGACCTAGATACATGAATTTGAGGCTATTCGAAAGCCTACTAGCTGGTTGACATGTTCCTAGGGTTGCGATGACCTTAAGAATTTTTTAGGCCACGGCGCTTTCTATCGTTGCTGAATTTCATGGAGATCTGAAGGTTTGGCTTGGGGTCGCTTTGTCAATCACGGACCTAGATACATGAATTTGAGGCTATTCGAAAGCCTACTAGCTGGTTGACATGTTCCTAGGGTTGCGATGACCTAAAGAATTTTTTAGGCCACGGCGCTTTCCATCGTTGCTGAATTTCATGGAGATCTGAAGGTTTGGCTTGGGGTCGCTTTGTCAATCACGGACCTAGATACATGAATTTGAGGCTATTTGAAAGCCTACTAGCTGGTTGACATTTTCCTAGGGTTGCGATGACCTTAAGAATTTTTTAGGCCACGGCGCTTTCCATCGTTGCTGAATTTCATGGAGATCTGAAGGTTTGGCTTGGGGTCGCTTTGTCAATCACGGACCTAGATACATGAATTTGAGGCTATTCGAAAGCCTACTAGCTGGTTGACATTTTCCTAGGGTTGCGATGACCTTAAGAATTTTTTAGGCCACGGCGCTTTCCATCGTTGCTGAATTTCATGGAGATCTGAAGGTTTGGCTTGGGGTCGCTTTGTCAATCACGGACCTATTTACATGAATTTGAGGCTATTCGAAAGCCTACTAGCTGGTTGACATTTTCCTAGGGTTGCGATGACCTTAAGAATTTTTCAGGCCACGGCGCTTTCCACCGTTGCTGAATTTCATGGAGATCTGAAGGTTTGGCTTGGGGTCGCTTTGTCAATCACGGACCTAGATACATGAATTTGAGGCTATTCGAAAGCCTACTAGCTGGTTGACATGTTCCTAGGGTTGCGATGACCTAAAGAATTTTTTAGGCCACGGCGCTTTCCATCGTTGCTGAATTTCATGGAGATTTGAAGGTTTGGCTTGGGGTCGCTTTGTCAATCACGGACCTAGATACATGAATTTGAGGCTATTCGAAAGCCTACTAGCTGGTTGACATTTTCCTAGGGTTGCGATGACCTTAAGAATTTTTTAGGCCACGGCGCTTTCCATCGTTGCTGAATTTCATGGAGATTTGAAGGTTTGGCTTGGGGTCGCTTTGTCAATCACGGACCTAGATACATGAATTTGATGCTATTCGAAAGCCTACTAGCTGGTTGACATTTTCCTAGGGTTGCGATGACCTTAAGAATTTTTTAGGCCACGGCGCTTTCCATCGTTGCTGAATTTCATGGAGATCTGAAGGTTTGGCTTGGGGTCGCTTTGTCAATCACGGACCTAGATACATGAATTTGAGGCTATTCGAAAGCCTACTAGCTGGTTGACATTTTCCAAGGGTTGCGATGACCTTAAGAATTTTTTAGGCCACGGCGCTTTCCACCGTTGCTGAATTTCATGGAGATCTGAAGGTTTGGCTTGGGGTCGCTTTGTCAATCACGGACCTAGACATGAATTTGAGGCTATTCGAAAGCCTACTAGCTGGTTGACATTTTCCTAGGGTTGCGATGACCTTAAGAATTTTTTAGGCCACGGCGCTTTCCATCGTTGCTGAATTTCATGGAGATCTGAAGGTTTGGCTTGGGGTCGCTTTGTCAATCACGGACCTAGATACATGAATTTGAGGCTATTCGAAAGCCTACTAGCTGGTTGACATTTTCCTAGGGTTGCGATGACCTTAAGAATTTTTTAGGCCACGGCGCTTTCCATCGTTGCTGAATTTCATGGAGATCTGAAGGTTTGGCTTGGGGTCGCTTTGTCAATCACGGACCTAGATACATGAATTTGAGGCTATTCGAAAGCCTACTAGCTGGTTGACATTTTCCTAGGGTTGCGATGACCTTAAGAATTTTTTAGGCCACGGCGCTTTCCATCGTTGCTGAATTTCATGGAGATCTGAAGGTTTGGCTTGGGGTCGCTTTGTCAATCACGGACCTAGATACATGAATTTGAGGCTATTCGAAAGCCTACTAGCTGGTTGACATTTTCCTAGGGTTGCGATGACCTTAAGAATTTTTTAGGCCACGGCGATTTCCATCGTTGCTGAATTTCATGGAGATCTGAAGGTTTGGCTTGGGGTCGCTTTGTCAATCACGGACCTAGATACATGAATTTGAGGCTATTCGAAAGCCTACTAGCTGGTTGACATGTTCCTAGGGTTGCGATGACCTTAAGAATTTTTTAGGCCACGGCGCTTTCCATCGTTGCTGAATTTCATGGAGATCTGAAGGTTTGGCTTGGGGTCGCTTTGTCAATCACGGACCTAGATACATGAATTTGAGGCTATTCGAAAGCCTACTAGCTGGTTGACATTTTCCTAGGTTGCGATGACCTTAAGTATTTTTTAGGCCACGGCGCTTTCCACCTTTGCTGAATTTCATGGAGATCTGAAGGTTTGGCTTGGGGTCGCTTTGTCAATCACGGACCTAGATACATGAATTTGAGGCTATTCGAAAGCCTACTAGCTGGTTGACATTTTCCAGGGGTTGCGATGACCTTAAGAATTTTTTAGGCCACGGCGCTTTCCATCGTTGCTGAATTTCATGGAGATCTGAAGGTTTGGCTTGGGGTCGCTTTGTCAATCACGGACCTAGATACATGAATTTGAGGCTATTCGAAAGCCTACTAGCTGGTTGACATTTTCCTAGGGTTGCGATGACCTTAAGAATTTCTTAGGCCACGGCGCTTTCCATCGTTGCTGAATTTCATGGAGATCTGAAGGTTTGGCTTGGGGTCGCTTTGTCAATCACGGACCTAGATACATGAATTTGAGGCTATTCGAAAGCCTACTAGCTGGTTGACATTTTCCTAGGGTTGCGATGACCTTAAGAATTTTTTAGGCCACGGCGCTTTCCATCGTTGCTGAATTTCATGGAGATCTTTCCTAGGGTTGCGATGACCTTAATAATTTTTTAGGCCACGGCGCTTTCCACCGTTGCTGAATTTCATGGAGATCTGAAGGTTTGGCTTGGGGTCGCTTTGTCAATCACGGACCTAGATACATGAATTTGAGGCTATTCGAAAGCCTACTAGCTGGTTGACATTTTCCAGGGGTTGCGATGACCTTAAGAATTTTTTAGGCCACGGCGCTTTCCATCGTTGCTGAATTTCATGGAGATCTGAAGGTTTGGCTTGGGGTCGCTTTGTCAATCACGGACCTAGATACATGAATTTGAGGCTATTCGAAAGCCTACTAGCTGGTTGACATTTTCCAGGGGTTGCGATGACCTTAAGAATTTTTTAGGCCACGGCGCTTTCCACCGTTGCTGAATTTCATGGAGATCTGAAGGTTTGGCTTGGGGTCGCTTTGTCAATCACGGACCTAGATACATGAATTTGAGGCTATTCGAAAGCCTACTAGCTGGTTGACATTTTCCTAGGGTTGCGATGACCTTAAGAATTTTTTAGGCCACGGCGCTTTCCACCGTTGCTGAATTTCATGGAGATCTGAAGGTTTGGCTTGGGGTCGCTTTGTCAATCACGGACCTAGATACATGAATTTGAGGCTATTCGAAAGCCTACAGGCTGGTTGACATGTTCCTAGGGTTGCGATGACCTTAAGAATTTTTTAGGCCACGGCGCTTTCCATCGTTGCTGAATTTCATGGAGATCTGAAGGTTTGGCCCGGGGTCGCTTTGTCAATCACGGACCTAGATACATGAATTTGAGGCTATTCGAAAGCCTACTAGCTGGTTGACATGTTCCTAGGGTTGCGATGACCTTAAGAATTTTTTAGGCCACGGCGCTTTCCACCGTTGCTGAATTTCATGGAGATCTGAAGGTTTGGCTTGGGGTCGCTTTGTCAATCACGGACCTAGATACATGAATTTGAGGCTATTCGAAAGCCTACTAGCTGGTTGACATTTTCCAGGGGTTGCGATGACCTTAAGAATTTTTTAGGCCACGGCGCTTTCCATCGTTGCTGAATTTCATGGAGATCTGAAGGTTTGGCTTGGGGTCGCTTTGTCAATCACGGACCTAGATACATGAATTTGAGGCTATTCGAAAGCCTACTAGCTGGTTGACATTTTCCTAGGGTTGCGATGACCTTAAGAATTTTTTAGGCCACGGCGCTTTCCACCGTTGCTGAATTTCATGGAGATCTGAAGGTTTGGCTTGGGGTCGCTTTGTCAATCACGGACCTAGATACATGAATTTGAGGCTATTCGAAAGCCTACAGGCTGGTTGACATGTTCCTAGGGTTGCGATGACCTTAAGAATTTTTTAGGCCACGGCGCTTTCCATCGTTGCTGAATTTCATGGAGATCTGAAGGTTTGGCCCGGGGTCGCTTTGTCAATCACGGACCTAGATACATGAATTTGAGGCTATTCGAAAGCCTACTAGCTGGTTGACATGTTCCTAGGGTTGCGATGACCTTAAGAATTTTTTAGGCCACGGCGCTTTCCACCGTTGCTGAATTTCATGGAGATCTGAAGGTTTGGCCCGGGGTCGCTTTGTCAATCACGGACCTAGATACATGAATTTGAGGCTATTCGAAAGCCTACTAGCTGGTTGACATTTTCCTAGGGTTGCGATGACCTTAAGAATTTTTTAGGCCACGGCGCTTTCCATCGTTGCTGAATTTCATGGAGATCTGAAGGTTTGGCTTGGGGTCGCTTTGTCAATCACGGACCTAGATACATGAATTTGAGGCTATTCGAAAGCCTACTAGCTGGTTGACATTTTCCTAGGGTTGCGATGACCTTAAGAATTTTTTAGGCCACGGCGCTTTCCATCGTTGCTGAATTTCATGGAGATCTGAAGGTTTGGCTTGGGGTCGCTTTGTCAATCACGGACCTATTTACATGAATTTGAGGCTATTCGAAAGCCTACTAGCTGGTTGACATTTTCCTAGGGTTGCGATGACCTTAAGAATTTTTTAGGCCACGGCGCTTTCCATCGTTGCTGAATTTCATGGAGATCTGAAGGTTTGGCTTGGGGTCGCTTTGTCAATCACGGACCTATTTACATGAATTTGAGGCTATTCGAAAGCCTACTAGCTGGTTGACATTTTCCAGGGGTTGCGATGACCTTAAGAATTTTTTAGGCCACGGCGCTTTCCACCGTTGCTGAATTTCATGGAGATCTGAAGGTTTGGCTTGGGGTCGCTTTGTCAATCACGGACCTAGATACATGAATTTGAGGCTATTCGAAAGCCTACTAGCTGGTTGACATGTTCCTAGGGTTGCGATGACCTAAAGAATTTTTTAGGCCACGGCGCTTTCCATCGTTGTTGAATTTCATGGAGATTTGAAGGTTTGGCTTGGGGTCGCTTTGTCAATCACGGACCTAGATACATGAATTTGAGGCTATTCGAAAGCCTACTAGCTGGTTGACATTTTCCTAGGGTTGCGATGACCTTAAGAATTTTTTAGGCCACGGCGCTTTCCATCGTTGCTGAATTTCATGGAGATCTGAAGGTTTGGCTTGGGGTCGCTTTGTCAATCACGGACCTAGATACATGAATTTGAGGCTATTCGAAAGCCTACTAGCTGGTTGACATTTTCCTAGGGTTGCGATGACCTTAAGAATTTTTTAGGCCACGGCGCTTTCCACCGTTGCTGAATTTCATGGAGATCTGAAGGTTTGGCTTGGGGTCGCTTTGTCAATCACGGACCTAGACATGAATTTGAGGCTATTCGAAAGCCTACTAGCTGGTTGACATTTTCCTAGGGTTGCGATGACCTTAAGAATTTTTTAGGCCACGGCGCTTTCCATCGTTGCTGAATTTCATGGAGATCTGAAGGTTTGGCTTGGGGTCGCTTTGTCAATCACGGACCTAGATACATGAATTTGAGGCTATTCGAAAGCCTACTAGCTGGTTGACATTTTCCTAGGGTTGCGATGACCTTAAGAATTTTTTAGGCCACGGCGCTTTTCATCGTTGCTAAATTTCATGGAGATCTGAAGGTTTGGCTTGGGGTCGCTTTGTCAATCACGGACCTAGACATGAATTTGAGGCTATTCGAAAGCCTACTAGCTGGTTGACATTTTCCTAGGGTTGCGATGACCTTAAGAATTTTTTAGGCCACGGCGCTTTCCATCGTTGCTGAATTTCATGGAGATCTGAAGGTTTGGCTTGGGGTCGCTTTGTCAATCACGGACCTAGATACATGAATTTGAGGCTATTCGAAAGCCTACTAGCTGGTTGACATTTTCCTAGGGTTGCGATGACCTTAAGTATTTTTTAGGCCACGGCGCTTTCCACCTTTGCTGAATTTCATGGAGATCTGAAGGTTTGGCTTGGGGTCGCTTTGTCAATCACGGACCTAGATACATGAATTTGAGGCTATTCGAAAGCCTACTAGCTGGTTGACATTTTCCAAGGGTTGCGATGACCTTAAGAATTTTTTAGGCCACGGCGCTTTCCACCGTTGCTGAATTTCATGGAGATCTGAAGGTTTGGCTTGGTGTCGCTTTGTCAATCACGGACCTAGACATGAATTTGAGGCTATTCGAAAGCCTACTAGCTGGTTGACATTTTCCTAGGGTTGCGATGACCTTAAGAATTTTTTAGGCCACGGCGCTTTCCATCGTTGCTGAATTTCATGGAGATCTGAAGGTTTGGCTTGGGGTCGCTTTGTCAATCACGGACCTAGATACATGAATTTGAGGCTATTCGAAAGCCTACTAGCTGGTTGACATTTTCCTAGGGTTGCGATGACCTTAAGAATTTTCTAGGCCACGGCGCTTTCCATCGTTGCTGAATTTCATGGAGATCTGAAGGTTTGGCTTGGGGTCGCTTTGTCAATCACGGACCTAGATACATGAATTTGAGGCTATTCGAAAGCCTACTAGCTGGTTGACATTTTCCTAGGGTTGCGATGACCTTAAGAATTTTTTAGGCCACGGCGCTTTCCATCGTTGCTGAATTTCATGCAGATCTGAAGGTTTGGCTTGGGGTCGCTTTGTCAATCACGGACCTAGATACATGAATTTGAGGCTATTCGAAAGCCTACTAGCTGGTTGACATTTTCCTAGGGTTGCGATGACCTTAAGAATTTTTTAGGCCACGGCGCTTTCCATCGTTGCTGAATTTCATGGAGATCTGAAGGTTTGGCTTGGGGTCGCTTTGTCAATCACGGACCTAGATACATGAATTTGAGGCTATCCGAAAGCCTACTAGCTGGTTGACATGTTCCTAGGGTTGCGATGACCTTAAGAATTTTTTAGGCCACGGCGCTTTCCATCGTTGCTGAATTTCATGGAGATCTGAAGGTTTGGCTTGGGGTCGCTTTGTCAATCACGGACCTAGATACATGAATTTGAGGCTATTCGAAAGCCTACTAGCTGGTTGACATTTTCCTAGGGTTGCGATGACCTTAAGTATTTTTTAGGCCACGGCGCTTTCCACCTTTGCTGAATTTCATGGAGATCTGAAGGTTTGGCTTGGGGTCGCTTTGTCAATCACGGACCTAGATACATGAATTTGAGGCTATTCGAAAGCCTACTAGCTGGTTGACATTTTCCAGGGGTTGCGATGACCTTAAGAATTTTTTAGGCCACGGCGCTTTCCATCGTTGCTGAATTTCATGGAGATCTGAAGGTTTGGCTTGGGGTCGCTTTGTCAATCACGGACCTAGATACATGAATTTGAGGCTATTCGAAAGCCTACTAGCTGGTTGACATGTTCCTAGGGTTGCGATGACCTTAAGAATTTTTTAGGCCACGGCGCTTTCCATCGTTGCTGAATTTCATGGAGATCTGAAGGTTTGGCTTGGGGTCGCTTTGTCAATCACGGACCTAGATACATGAATTTGAGGCTATTCGAAAGCCTACTAGCTGGTTGACATTTTCCTAGGGTTGCGATGACCTTAAGAATTTTTTAGGCCACGGCGCTTTCCATCGTTGCTGAATTTCATGCAGATCTGAAGGTTTGGCTTGGGGTCGCTTTGTCAATCACGGACCTAGATACATGAATTTGAGGCTATTCGAAAGCCTACTAGCTGGTTGACATTTTCCTAGGGTTGCGATGACCTTAAGAATTTTTTAGGCCACGGCGCTTTCCATCGTTGCTGAATTTCATGGAGATCTGAAGGTTTGGCTTGGGGTCGCTTTGTCAATCACGGACCTAGATACATGAATTTGAGGCTATCCGAAAGCCTACTAGCTGGTTGACATGTTCCTAGGGTTGCGATGACCTTAAGAATTTTTTAGGCCACGGCGCTTTCCATCGTTGCTGAATTTCATGGAGATCTGAAGGTTTGGCTTGGGGTCGCTTTGTCAATCACGGACCTAGATACATGAATTTGAGGCTATTCGAAAGCCTACTAGCTGGTTGACATTTTCCTAGGGTTGCGATGACCTTAAGTATTTTTTAGGCCACGGCGCTTTCCACCTTTGCTGAATTTCATGGAGATCTGAAGGTTTGGCTTGGGGTCGCTTTGTCAATCACGGACCTAGATACATGAATTTGAGGCTATTCGAAAGCCTACTAGCTGGTTGACATTTTCCAGGGGTTGCGATGACCTTAAGAATTTTTTAGGCCACGGCGCTTTCCATCGTTGCTGAATTTCATGGAGATCTGAAGGTTTGGCTTGGGGTCGCTTTGTCAATCACGGACCTAGATACATGAATTTGAGGCTATTCGAAAGCCTACTAGCTGGTTGACATGTTCCTAGGGTTGCGATGACCTTAAGAATTTTTTAGGCCACGGCGCTTTCCATCGTTGCTGAATTTCATGGAGATCTGAAGGTTTGGCTTGGGGTCGCTTTGTCAATCACGGACCTAGATACATGAATTTGAGGCTATTCGAAAGCCTACTAGCTGGTTGACATTTTCCTAGGGTTGCGATGACCTTAAGAATTTTTTAGGCCACGGCGCTTTCCATCGTTTCTGAATTTCATGGAGATCTGAAGGTTTGGCTTGGGGTCGCTTTGTCAATCACGGACGTAGATACATGAATTTGAGGCTATTCGAAAGCCTACTAGCTGGTTGACATGTTCCTAGGGTTGCGATGACCTTAAGAATTTTTTAGGCCACGGCGCTTTCCATCGTTGCTGAATTTCATGGAGATCTGAAGGTTTGGCTTGGGGTCGCTTTGTCAATCACGGACCTAGATACATGAATTTGAGGCTATTCGAAAGCCTACTAGCTGGTTGACATTTTCCAAGGGTTGCGATGACCTTAAGAATTTTTTAGGCCACGGCGCTTTCCATCGTTGCTGAATTTCATGGAGATCTGAAGGTTTGGCTTGGGGTCGCTTTGTCAATCACGGACCTAGATACATGAATTTGAGGCTATTCGAAAGCCTACTAGCTGGTTGACGTTTTCCAGGGGTTGCGATGACCTTAAGAATTTTTTAGGCCACGGCGCTTTCCATCGTTGCTGAATTTCATGGAGATCTGAAGGTTTGGCTTGGGGTCGCTTTGTCAATCACGGACCTAGATACATGAATTTGAGGCTATTCGAAAGCCTACTAGCTGGTTGACATTTTCCAGGGGTTGCGATGACCTTAAGAATTTTTTAGGCCACGGCGCTTTCCATCGTTGCTGAATTTCATGGAGATCTGAAGGTTTTGCTTGGGGTCGCTTTGTCAATCACGGACCTAGATACATGAATTTGAGGCTATTCGAAAGCCTACTAGCTGGTTGACATTTTCCTAGGGTTGCGTTGACCTTAAGAATTTTTTAGGCCACGGCGCTTTCCACCGTTGCTGAATTTCATGGAGATCTGAAGGTTTGGCTTGGGGTCGCTTTGTCAATCACGGACCTAGATACATGAATTTGAGGCTATTCGAAAGCCTACTAGCTGGTTGACATGTTCCTAGGGTTGCGATGACCTTAAGAATTTTTTAGGCCACGGCGCTTTCCATCGTTGCTGAATTTCATGGAGATCTGAAGGTTTGGCTTGGGGTCGCTTTGTCAATCACGGACCTAGATACATGAATTTGAGGCTATTCGAAAGCCTACTAGCTGGTTGACATTTTCCTAGGGTTGCGATGACCTTACGAATTTTTTAGGCCACGGCGCTTTCCACCGTTGCTGAATTTCATGGAGATCTGAAGGTTTGGCTTGGGGTCGCTTTGTCAATCACGGACCTAGATACATGAATTTGAGGCTATTCGAAAGCCTACTAGCTGGTTGACATTTTCCAGGGGTTGCGATGACCTTAAGAATTTTTTAGGCCACGGCGCTTTCCATCGTTGCTGAATTTCATGGAGATCTGAAGGTTTGGCTTGGGGTCGCTTTGTCAATCACGGACCTAGATACATGAATTTGAGGCTATTCGAAAGCCTACTAGCTGGTTGACATGTTCCTAGGGTTGCGATGACCTTAAGAATTTTTTAGGCCACGGCGCTTTCCATCGTTGCTGAATTTCATGGAGATCTGAAGGTTTGGCTTGGGGTCGCTTTGTCAATCACGGACCTAGATACATGAATTTGAGGCTATTCGAAAGCCTACTAGCTGGTTGACATTTTCCTAGGGTTGCGATGACCTTACGAATTTTTTAGGCCACGGCGCTTTCCACCGTTGCTGAATTTCATGGAGATCTGAAGGTTTGGCTTGGGGTCGCTTTGTCAATCACGGACCTAGATACATGAATTTGAGGCTATTCGAAAGCCTACTAGCTGGTTGACATTTTCCAGGGGTTGCGATGACCTTAAGAATTTTTTAGGCCACGGCGCTTTCCATCGTTGCTGAATTTCATGGAGATCTGAAGGTTTGGCTTGGGGTCGCTTTGTCAATCACGGACCTAGATACATGAATTTGAGGCTATTCGAAAGCCTACTAGCTGGTTGACATTTTCCTAGGGTTGCGATGACCTTAAGAATTTTTTAGGCCACGGCGCTTTCCATCGTTGCTGAATTTCATGGAGATCTGAAGGTTTGGCTTGGGGTCGCTTTGTCAATCACGGACCTAGATACATGAATTTGAGGCTATTCGAAAGCCTACTAGCTGGTTGACATTTTCCTAGGGTTGCGATGACCTTAAGAATTTTTTAGGCCACGGCGCTTTCCATCGTTGCTGAATTTCATGGAGATCTGAAGGTTTGGCTTGGGGTCGCTTTGTCAATCACGGACCTAGATACATGAATTTGAGGCTATTAGAAAGCCTACTAGCTGGTTGACATTTTCCTAGGGTTGCGATGACCTTAAGAATTTTTTAGGCCACGGCGCTTTCCATCGTTGCTGAATTTCATGGAGATCTGAAGGTTTGGCTTGGGGTCGCTTTGTCAATCACGGACCTAGATACATGAATTTGAGGCTATTCGAAAGCCTACTAGCTGGTTGACATTTTCCTAGGGTTGCGATGACCTTAAGAATTTTTTAGGCCACGGCGCTTTCCATCGTTGCTGAATTTCATGGAGATCTGAAGGTTTGGCTTGGGGTCGCTTTGTCAATCACGGACCTAGATACATGAATTTGAGGCTATTCGAAAGCCTACTAGCTGGTTGACATTTTCCTAGGGTTGCGATGACCTTAAGAATTTTTTAGGCCACGGCGCTTTCCATCGTTGCTGAATTTCATGGAGATCTGAAGGTTTGGCTTGGGGTCGCTTTGTCAATCACGGACCTAGATACATGAATTTGAGGCTATTCGAAAGCCTACTAGCTGGTTGACATTTTCCAGGGGTTGCGATGACCTTAAGAATTTTTTAGGCCACGGCGCTTTCCATCGTTGCTGAATTTCATGGAGATCTGAAGGTTTGGCTTGGGGTCGCTTTGTCAATCACGGACCTAGATACATGAATTTGAGGCTATTCGAAAGCCTACTAGCTGGTTGACATGTTCCTAGGGTTGCGATGACCTTAAGAATTTTTTAGGCCACGGCGCTTTCCATCGTTGCTGAATTTCATGGAGATCTGAAGGTTTGGCTTGGGGTCGCTTTGTCAATCACGGACCTAGATACATGAATTTGAGGCTATTCGAAAGCCTACTAGCTGGTTGACATTTTCCTAGGGTTGCGATGACCTTAAGAATTTTTTAGGCCACGGCGCTTTCCATCGTTGCTGAATTTCATGGAGATCTGAAGGTTTGGCTTGGGGTCGCTTTGTCAATCACGGACCTAGATACATGAATTTGAGGCTATTCGAAAGCCTACTAGCTGGTTGACATTTTCCTAGGGTTGCGATGACCTTAAGAATTTTTTAGGCCACGGCGCTTTCCATCGTTGCTGAATTTCATGGAGATCTGAAGGTTTGGCTTGGGGTCGCTTTGTCAATCACGGACCTAGATACATGAATTTGAGGCTATTCGAAAGCCTACTAGCTGGTTGACATTTTCCAGGGGTTGCGATGACCTTAAGAATTTTTTAGGCCACGGCGCTTTCCATCGTTGCTGAATTTCATGGAGATCTGAAGGTTTGGCTTGGGGTCGCTTTGTCAATCACGGACCTAGATACATGAATTTGAGGCTATTCGAAAGCCTACTAGCTGGTTGACATTTTCCTAGGGTTGCGATGACCTTAAGAATTTTTTAGGCCACGGCGCTTTCCATCGTTGCTGAATTTCATGGAGATCTGAAGGTTTGGCTTGGGGTCGCTTTGTCAATCACGGACCTAGATACATGAATTTGAGGCTATTCGAAAGCCTACTAGCTGGTTGACATTTTCCAGGGGTTGCGATGACCTTAAGAATTTTTTAGGCCACGGCGCTTTCCATCGTTGCTGAATTTCATGGAGATCTGAAGGTTTGGCTTGGGGTCGCTTTGTCAATCACGGACCTAGATACATGAATTTGAGGCTATTCGAAAGCCTACTAGCTGGTTGACATTTTCCAAGGGTTGCGATGACCTTAAGAATTTTTTAGGCCACGGCGCTTTCCATCGTTGCTGAATTTCATGGAGATCTGAAGGTTTGGCTTGGGGTCGCTTTGTCAATCACGGACCTAGATACATGAATTTGAGGCTATTCGGAAGCCTACTAGCTGGTTGACATTTTCCAAGGGTTGCGATGACCTTAAGAATTTTTTAGGCCACGGCGCTTTCCATCGTTGCTGAATTTCATGGAGATCTGAAGGTTTGGCTTGGGGTCGCTTTGTCAATCACGGACCTAGATACATGAATTTGAGGCTATTCGAAAGCCTACTAGCTGGTTGACATTTTCCAGGGGTTGCGATGACCTTAAGAATTTTTTAGGCCACGGCGCTTTCCATCGTTGCTGAATTTCATGGAGATCTGAAGGTTTGGCTTGGGGTCGCTTTGTCAATCACGGACCTAGATACATGAATTTGAGGCTATTCGAAAGCCTACTAGCTGGTTGACATTTTCCTAGGGTTGCGATGACCTTAAGAATTTTTTAGGCCACGGCGCTTTCCATCGTTGCTGAATTTCATGGAGATCTGAAGGTTTGGCTTGGGGTCGCTTTGTCAATCACAGATCTAGATACATGAATTTGAGGCTATTCGGAAGCCTACTAGCTGGTTGACATTTTCCAAGGGTTGCGATGACCTCAAGAATTTTTTAGGCCACGGCGCTTTCCATCGTTGCTGAATTTCATGGAGATCTGAAGGTTTGGCTTGGGGTCGCTTTGTCAATCACGGACCTAGATACATGAATTTGAGGCTATTCGAAAGCCTACTAGCTGGTTGACATTTTCCAAGGGTTGCGATGACCTTAAGAATTTTTTAGGCCACGGCGCTTTCCATCGTTGCTGAATTTCATGGAGATCTGAAGGTTTGGCTTGGGGTCGCTTTGTCAATCACGGACCTAGATACATGAATTTGAGGCTATTCGGAAGCCTACTAGCTGGTTGACATTTTCCAAGGGTTGCGATGACCTTAAGAATTTTTTAGGCCACGGCGCTTTCCATCGTTGCTGAATTTCATGGAGATCTGAAGGTTTGGCTTGGGGTCGCTTTGTCAATCACGGACCTAGATACATGAATTTGAGGCTATTCGAAAGCCTACTAGCTGGTTGACATTTTCCAAGGGTTGCGATGACCTTAAGAATTTTTTAGGCCACGGCGCTTTCCATCGTTGCTGAATTTCATGGAGATCTGAAGGTTTGGCTTGGGGTCGCTTTGTCAATCACGGACCTAGATACATGAATTTGAGGCTATTCGGAAGCCTACTAGCTGGTTGACATTTTCCAAGGGTTGCGATGACCTTAAGAATTTTTTAGGCCACGGCGCTTTCCATCGTTGCTGAATTTCATGGAGATCTGAAGGTTTGGCTTGGGGTCGCTTTGTCAATCACGGACCTAGATACATGAATTTGAGGCTATTCGAAAGCCTACTAGCTGGTTGACATTTTCCAAGGGTTGCGATGACCTTAAGAATTTTTTAAGCCACGGCGCTTTCCATCGTTGCTGAATTTCATGGAGATCTGAAGGTTTGGCTTGGGGTCGCTTTGTCAATCACGGACCTAGATACATGAATTTGAGGCTATTCGAAAGCCTACTAGCTGGTTGACATTTTCCAAGGGTTGCGATGACTTTAAGAATTTTTTAGGCCACGGCGCTTTCCATCGTTGCTGAATTTCATGGAGATCTGAAGGTTTGGCTTGGGGTCGCTTTGTCAATCACGGACCTAGATACATGAATTTGAGGCTATTCGAAAGCCTACTAGCTGGTTGACATTTTCCAAGGGTTGCGATGACCTTAAGAATTTTTTAGGCCACGGCGCTTTCCATCGTTGCTGAATTTCATGGAGATCTGAAGGTTTGGCTTGGGGTCGCTTTGTCAATCACGGACCTAGATACATGAATTTGAGGCTATTCGGAAGCCTACTAGCTGGTTGACATTTTCCAAGGGTTGCGATGACCTTAAGAATTTTTTAGGCCACGGCGCTTTCCATCGTTGCTGAATTTCATGGAGATCTGAAGGTTTGGCTTGGGGTCGCTTTGTCAATCACGGACCTAGATACATGAATTTGAGGCTATTCGGAAGCCTACTAGCTGGTTGACATTTTCCAAGGGTTGCGATGACCTTAAGAATTTTTTAGGCCACGGCGCTTTCCATCGTTGCTGAATTTCATGGAGATCTGAAGGTTTGGCTTGGGGTCGCTTTGTCAATCACGGACCTAGATACATGAATTTGAGGCTATTCGAAAGCCTACTAGCTGGTTGACATTTTCCTAGGGTTGCGATGACCTTAAGAATTTTTTAGGCCACGGCGCTTTCCATCGTTGCTGAATTTCATGGAGATCTGAAGGTTTGGCTTGGGGTCGCTTTGTCAATCACGGACCTAGATACATGAATTTGAGGCTATTCGAAAGCCTACTAGCTGGTTGACATTTTCCAAGGGTTGCGATGACCTTAAGAATTTTTTAGGCCACGGCGCTTTCCATCGTTGCTGAATTTCATGGAGATCTGAAGGTTTGGCTTGGGGTCGCTTTGTCAATCACAGACCTAGATACATGAATTTGAGGCTATTCGAAAGCCTACTAGCTGGTTGACATTTTCCTAGGGTTGCGATGACCTTAAGAATTTTTTAGGCCACGGCGCTTTCCATCGTTGCTGAATTTCATGGAGATCTGAAGGTTTGGCTTGGGGTCGCTTTGTCAATCACGGATCTAGATACATGAATTTGAGGCTATTCGGAAACCTACTAGCTGGTTGACATTTTCCAAGGGTTGCGATGACCTTAAGAATTTTTTAGGCCACGGCGCTTTCCATCGTTGCTGAATTTCATGGAGATCTGAAGGTTTGGCTTGGGGTCGCTTTGTCAATCACGGACCTAGATACATGAATTTGAGGCTATTCGGAAGCCTACTAGCTGGTTGACATTTTCCAAGGGTTGCGATGACCTTAAGAATTTTTTAGGCCACGGCGCTTTCCATCGTTGCTGAATTTCATGGAGATCTGAAGGTTTGGCTTGGGGTCGCTTTGTCAATCACGGACCTAGATACATGAATTTGAGGCTATTCGAAAGCCTACTAGCTGGTTGACATTTTCCTAGGGTTGCGATGACCTTAAGAATTTTTTAGGCCACGGCGCTTTCCATCGTTGCTGAATTTCATGGAGATCTGAAGGTTTGGCTTGGGGTCGCTTTGTCAATCACAGACCTAGATACATGAATTTGAGGCTATTCGAAAGCCTACTAGCTGGTTGACATTTTCCTAGGGTTGCGATGACCTTAAGAATTTTTTAGGCCACGGCGCTTTCCATCGTTGCTGAATTTCATGGAGATCTGAAGGTTTGGCTTGGGGTCGCTTTGTCAATCACGGACCTAGATACATGAATTTGAGGCTATTCGGAAGCCTACTAGCTGGTTGACATTTTCCAAGGGTTGCGATGACCTTAAGAATTTTTTAGGCCACGGCGCTTTCCATCGTTGCTGAATTTCATGGAGATCTGAAGGTTTGGCTTGGGGTCGCTTTGTCAATCACGGACCTAGATACATGAATTTGAGGCTATTCGAAAGCCTACTAGCTGGTTGACATTTTCCTAGGGTTGCGATGACCTTAAGAATTTTTTAGGCCACGGCGCTTTCCATCGTTGCTGAATTTCATGGAGATCTGAAGGTTTGGCTTGGGGTCGCTTTGTCAATCACGGACCTAGATACATGAATTTGAGGCTATTCGAAAGCCTACTAGCTGGTTGACATTTTCCTAGGGTTGCGATGACCTTAAGAATTTTTTAGGCCACGGCGCTTTCCATCGTTGCTGAATTTCATGGAGATCTGAAGGTTTGGCTTGGGGTCGCTTTGTCAATCACGGACCTAGATACATGAATTTGAGGCTATTCGAAAGCCTACTAGCTGGTTGACATTTTCCTAGGGATGCGATGACCTTAAGAATTTTTTAGGCCACGGCGCTTTCCATCGTTGCTGAATTTCATGGAGATCTGAAGGTTTGGCTTGGGGTCGCTTTGTCAATCACGGACCTAGATACATGAATTTGAGGCTATTCGAAAGCCTACTAGCTGGTTGACATTTTCCTAGGGTTGCGATGACCTTAAGAATTTTTTAGGCCACGGCGCTTTCCATCGTTGCTGAATTTCATGGAGATCTGAAGGTTTGGCTTGGGGTCGCTTTGTCAATCACGGACCTAGATACATGAATTTGAGGCTATTCGAAAGCCTACTAGCTGGTTGACATTTTCCAGGGGTTGCGATGACCTTAAGAATTTTTTAGGCCACGGCGCTTTCCATCGTTGCTGAATTTCATGGAGATCTGAAGGTTTGGCTTGGGGTCGCTTTGTCAATCACGGACCTAGATACATGAATTTGAGGCTATTCGAAAGCCTACTAGCTGGTTGACATGTTCCTAGGGTTGCGATGACCTTAAGAATTTTTTAGGCCACGGCGCTTTCCACCGTTGCTGAATTTCATGGAGATCTGAAGGTTTGGCTTGGGGTCGCTTTGTCAATCACGGACTTAGATACATGAATTTGAGGCTATTCGAAAGCCTACTAGCTGGTTGACATTTTCCAGGGGTTGCGATGACCTTAAGAATTTTTTAGGCCACGGCGCTTTCCATCGTTGCTGAATTTCATGGAGATCTGAAGGTTTGGCTTGGGGTCGCTTTGTCAATCACGGACCTAGATACATGAATTTGAGGCTATTCGAAAGCCTACTAGCTGGTTGACATGTTCCAAGGGTTGCGATGACCTTAAGAATTTTTTAGGCCACGGCGCTTTCCACCGTTGCTGAATTTCATGGAGATCTGAAGGTTTGGCTTGGGGTCGCTTTGTCAATCACGGACCTAGATACATGAATTTGAGGCTATTCGAAAGCCTACTAGCTGGTTGACATTTTCCTAGGGTTGCGATGACCTTAAGAATTTTTTAGGCCACGGCGCTTTCCATCGTTGCTGAATTTCATGGAGATCTGAAGGTTTGGCTTGGGGTCGCTTTGTCAATCACGGACCTAGATACATGAATTTGAGGCTATTCGAAAGCCTACTAGCTGGTTGACATTTTCCTAGGGTTGCGATGACCTTAAGAATTTTTTAGGCCACGGCGCTTTCCATCGTTGCTGAATTTCATGGAGATCTGAAGGTTTGGCTTGGGGTCGCTTTGTCAATCACGGACCTAGATACATGAATTTGAGGCTATTCGAAAGCCTACTAGCTGGTTGACATTTTCCTAGGGTTGCGATGACCTTAAGAATTTTTTAGGCCACGGCGCTTTCCATCGTTGCTGAATTTCATGGAGATCTGAAGGTTTGGCTTGGGGTCGCTTTGTCAATCACGGACCTAGATACATGAATTTGAGGCTATTCGAAAGCCTACTAGCTGGTTGACATTTTCCTAGGGTTGCGATGACCTTAAGAATTTTTTAGGCCACGGCGCTTTCCATCGTTGCTGAATTTCATGGAGATCTGAAGGTTTGGCTTGGGGTCGCTTTGTCAATCACGGATATAGATACATGAATTTGAGGCTATTCGAAAGCCTACTAGCTGGTTGACGTTTTCCAGGGGTTGCGATGACCTTAAGAATTTTTTTGGCCACGGCGCTTTCCACCGTTGCTGAATTTCATGGAGATCTGAAGGTTTGGCTTGAAGTCGCTTTGTCAATCACGGACCTAGATACATGAATTTGAGGCTATTCGAAAGCCTACTAGCTGTTTGACATGTTCCTAGGGTTGCGATGACCTTAAGAATTTTTTAGGCCACGGCGCTTTCCACCGTTGCTGAATTTCATGAAGATCTGAAGGTTTGGCTTGGGGTCGCTTTGTCAATCACGGATATAGATACATGAATTTGAGGCTATTCGAAAGCCTACTAGCTGGTTGACGTTTTCCAGGGGTTGCGATGACCTTAAGAATTTTTTTGGCCACGGCGCTTTCCACCGTTGCTGAATTTCATGGAGATCTGAAGGTTTGGCTTGAAGTCGCTTTGTCAATCACGGACCTAGATACATGAATTTGAGGCTATTCGAAAGCCTACTAGCTGTTTGACATGTTCCTAGGGTTGCGATGACCTTAAGAATTTTTTAGGCCACGGCGCTTTCCACCGTTGCTGAATTTCATGAAGATCTGAAGGTTTGGCTTGGGGTCGCTTTGTCAATCACGGACCTAGATACATGAATAGCCTCAAATTCATGTATCTAGGTCCGTGATTGACAAAGCGACCCCAAGCCAAACCTTCAGATCTCCATGAAATTCAGCAACGGTGGAAAGCGCCGTGGCCTAAAAAATTCTTAAGGTCATCGCAACCCTAGGAACATGTCAACCAGCTAGTAGGCTTTCGAATAGCCTCAAATTCATGTGTCTAGGTCCGTGATTGACAAAGCGACCCCAAGCCAAACCTTCAGATCTCCATGAAATTCAGCAACGGTGGAAAGCGCCGTGGCCTAAAAAATTCTTAAGGTCATCGCGACCCTAGGAACATGTCAACCAGCTAGTAGGCTTTCGAATAGCCTCAAATTCATGTATCTAGGTCCGTGATTGACAAAGCGACCCCAAGCCAAACCTTCAGATCTCCATGAAATTCAGCAACGATGGAAAGCGCCGTGGCCTAAAAAATTCTTAAGGTCATCGCAACCCCTGGAAAATGTCAACCAGCTAGTAGGCTTTCGAATAGCCTCAAATTCATGTATCTAGGTCCGTGATTGACAAAGCGACCCCAAGCCAAACCTTCAGATCTCCATGAAATTCAGCAACGGTGGAAAGCGCCGTGGCCTAAAAAATTCTTAAGGTCATCGCAACCCTAGGAAAATGTCAACCAGCTAGTAGGCTTTCGAATAGCCTCAAATTCATGTATCTAGGTCCGTGATTGACAAAGCGACCCCAAGCCAAACCTTCAGATCTCCATGAAATTCAGCAACGATGGAAAGCGCCGTGGCCTAAAAAATTCTTAAGGTCATCGCAACCCCTGGAAAATGTCAACCAGCTAGTAGGCTTTCGAATAGCCTCAAATTCATGTATCTAGGTCCGTGATTGACAAAGCGAACCCAAGCCAAACCTTCAGATCTCCATGAAATTCAGCAACGATGGAAAGCGCCGTGGCCTAAAAAATTCTTAAGGTCATCGCAACCCCTGGAAAATGTCAACCAGCTAGTAGGCTTTCGAATAGCCTCAAATTCATGTATCTAGGTCCGTGATTGACAAAGCGACCCCAAGCCAAACCTTCAGATCTCCATGAAATTCAGCAACGGTGGAAAGCGCCGTGGCCTAAAAAATTCTTAAGGTCATCGCAACCCTAGGAACATGTCAACCAGCTAGTAGGCTTTCGAATAGCCTCAAATTCATGTATCTAGGTCCGTGATTGACAAAGCGACCCCAAGCCAAACCTTCAGATCTCCATGAAATTCAGCAACGATGGAAAGCGCCGTGGCCTAAAAAATTCTTAAGGTCATCGCAACCCTAGGAAAATGTCAACCAGCTAGTAGGCTTTCGAATAGCCTCAAATTCATGTATCTAGGTCCGTGATTGACAAAGCGACCCCAAGCCAAACACTCAGATCTCCATGAAATTCAGCAACGATGGAAAGCGCCGTGGCCTAAAAAATTCTTAAGGTCATCGCAACCCTAGGAAAATGTCAACCAGCTAGTAGGCTTTCGAATAGCCTCAAATTCATGTATCTAGGTCCGTGATTGACAAAGCGACCCCAAGCCAAACCTTCAGATCTCCATGAAATTCAGCAACGATGGAAAGCGCCGTGGCCTAAAAAATTCTTAAGGTCATCGCAACCCTAGGAAAATGTCAACCAGCTAGTAGGCTTTCGAATAGCCTCAAATTCATGTATCTAGGTCCGTGATTGACAAAGCGACCCCAAGCCAAACCTTCAGATCTCCATGAAATTCAGCAACGATGGAAAGCGCCGTGGCCTAAAAAATTCTTAAGGTCATCGCAACCCTAGGAAAATGTCAACCAGCTAGTAGGCTTTCGAATAGCCTCAAATTCATGTATCTAGGTCCGTGATTGACAAAGCGACCCCAAGCCAAACCTTCAGATCTCCATGAAATTCAGCAACGATGGAAAGCGCCGTGGCCTAAAAAATTCTTAAGGTCATCGCAACCCTAGGAAAATGTCAACCAGCTAGTAGGCTTTCGAATAGCCTCAAATTCATGTCTAGGTCCGTGATTGACAAAGCGACCCCAAGCCAAACCTTCAGATCTCCATGAAATTCAGCAACGGTGGAAAGCGCCGTGGCCTAAAAAATTCTTAAGGTCATCGCAACCCTTGGAAAATGTCAACCAGCTAGTAGGCTTTCGAATAGCCTCAAATTCATGTATCTAGGTCCGTGATTGACAAAGCGACCCCAAGCCAAACCTTCAGATCTCCATGAAATTCAGCAACGATGGAAAGCGCCGTGGCCTAAAAAATTCTTAAGGTCATCGCAACCCCTGGAAAATGTCAACCAGCTAGTAGGCTTTCGAATAGCCTCAAATTCATGTATCTAGGTCCGTGATTGACAAAGCGACCCCAAGCCAAACCTTCAGATCTCCATGAAATTCAGCAACGATGGAAAGCGCCGTGGCCTAAAAACTTCTTAAGGTCATCGCAACCCTTGGAAAATGTCAACCAGCTAGTAGGCTTTCGAATAGCCACAAATTCATGTATCTAGGTCCGTGATTGACAAAGTATCTAGGTCCGTGATTGACAAAGCGACCGCAAGCCAAACCTTCAGATCTCCATGAAATTCAGCAACGGTGGAAAGCGCCGTGGCCTAAAAAATTCTTAAGGTCATCGCAACCCTAGGAAAATGTCAACCAGCTAGTAGGCTTTCGAATAGCCTCAAATTCATGTATCTAGGTCCGTGATTGACAAAGCGACCCCAAGCCAAACCTTCAGATCTCCATGAAATTCAGCAACGATGGAAAGCGCCGTGGCCTAAAAAATTCTTTAGGTCATCGCAACCCTAGGAACATGTCAACCAGCTAGTAGGCTTTCGAATAGCCTCAAATTCATGTATCTAGGTCCGTGATTGACAAAGCGACCCCAAGCCAAACCTTCAGATCTCCATGAAATTCAGCAACGGTGGAAAGCGCCGTGGCCTAAAAAATTCTTAAGGTCATCGCAACCCTAGGAAAATGTCAACCAGCTAGTAGGCTTTCGAATAGCCTCAAATTCATGTATCTAGGTCCGTGATTGACAAAGCGACCCCAAGCCAAACCTTCAGATCTCCATGAAATTCAGCAACGGTGGAAAGCGCCGTGGCCTAAAAAATTCTTAAGGTCATCGCAACCCTAGGAAAATGTCAACCAGCTAGTAGGCTTTCGAATAGCCTCAAATTCATGTATCTAGGTCCGTGATTGACAAAGCGACCCCAAGCCAAACCTTCAGATCTCCATGAAATTCAGCAACGATGGAAAGCGCCGTGGCCTAAAAAATTCTTAAGGTCATCGCAACCCTAGGAAAATGTCAACCAGCTAGTAGGCTTTCGAATAGCCTCAAATTCATGTATCTAGGTCCGTGATTGACAAAGCGACCCCAAGCCAAACCTTCAGATCTCCATGAAATTCAGCAACGATGGAAAGCGCCGTGGCCTAAAAAATTCTTAAGGTCATCGCAACCCTAGGAACATGTCAACCAGCTAGTAGGCTTTCGAATAGCCTCAAATTCATGTATCTAGGTCCGTGATTGACAAAGCGACCCCAAGCCAAACCTTCAGATCTCCATGAAATTCAGCAACGGTGGAAAGCGCCGTGGCCTAAAAAATTCTTAAGGTCATCGCAACCCTAGGAAAATGTCAACCAGCTAGTAGGCTTTCGAATAGCCTCAAATTCATGTATCTAGGTCCGTGATTGACAAAGCGACCCCAAGCCAAACCTTCAGATCTCCATGAAATTCAGCAACGGTGGAAAGCGCCGTGGCCTAAAAAATTCTTAAGGTCATCGCAACCCTAGGAAAATGTCAACCAGCTAGTAGGCTTTCGAATAGCCTCAAATTCATGTATCTAGGTCCGTGATTGACAAAGCGACCCCAAGCCAAACCTTCAGATCTCCATGAAATTCAGCAACGATGGAAAGCGCCGTGGCCTAAAAAATTCTTAAGGTCATCGCAACCCTAGGAAAATGTCAACCAGCTAGTAGGCTTTCGAATAGCCTCAAATTCATGTATCTAGGTCCGTGATTGACAAAGCGACCCCAAGCCAAACCTTCAGATCTCCATGAAATTCAGCAACGATGGAAAGCGCAGTGGCCTAAAAAATTCTTAAGGTCATCGCAACCCTAGGAAAATGTCAACCAGCTAGTAGGCTTTCGAATAGCCTCAAATTCATGTATCTAGGTCCGTGATTGACAAAGCGACCCCAAGCCAAACCTTCAGATCTCCATGAAATTCAGCAACGGTGGAAAGCGCCGTGGCCTAAAAAATTCTTAAGGTCATCGCAACCCTTGGAACATGTCAACCAGCTAGTAGGCTTTCGAATAGCCTTAAATTCATGTATCTAGGTCCGTGATTGACAAAGCGACCCCAAGCCAAACCTTCAGATCTCCATGAAATTCAGCAACGATGGAAAGCGCCGTGGCCTAAAAAATTCTTAAGGTCATCGCAACCCTAGGAAAATGTCAACCAGCTAGTAGGCTTTCGAATAGTAGGCTTTCGAATAGCCTCAAATTCATGAATCTAGGTCCGTGATTGACAAAGCGACCCCAAGCCAAACCTTCAGATCTCCATGAAATTCAGCAACGATGGAAAGCGCCGTGGCCTAAAAAATTCTTAAGGTCATCGCAACCCTAGGAAAATGTCAACCAGCTAGTAGGCTTTCGAATAGCCTCAAATTCATGTATCTAGGTCCGTGATTGACAAAGCGACCCCAAGCCAAACCTTCAGATCTCCATGAAATTCAGCAACGATGGAAAGCGCCGTGGCCTAAAAAATTCTTAAGGTCATCGCGACCCTAGGAACATGTCAACCAGCTAGTAGGCTTTCGAATAGCCTCAAATTCATGTATCTAGGTCCGTGATTGACAAAGCGACCCCAAGCCAAACCTTCAGATCTCCATGAAATTCAGCAACGATGGAAAGCGCCGTGGCCTAAAAAATTCTTAAGGTCATCGCAACCCCTGGAAAATGTCAACCACCTAGTAGGCTTTCGAATAGCCTCAAATTCATGTATCTAGGTCCGTGATTGACAAAGCGACCCCAAGCCAAACCTTCAGATCTCCATGAAATTCAGCAACGGTGGAAAGCGCCGTGGCCTAAAAAATTCTTAAGGTCATCGCAACCCTAGGAAAATGTCAACCAGCTAGTAGGCTTTCGAATAGCCTCAAATTCATGTATCTAGGTCCGTGATTGACAAAGCGACCCCAAGCCAAACCTTCAGATCTCCATGAAATTCAGCAACGATGGAAAGCGCCGTGGCCTAAAAAATTCTTAAGGTCATCGCAACCCCTGGAAAATGTCAACCAGCTAGTAGGCTTTCGAATAGCCTCAAATTCATGTATCTAGGTCCGTGATTGACAAAGCGACCCCAAGCCAAACCTTCAGATCTCCATGAAATTCAGCAACGATGGAAAGCGCCGTGGCCTAAAAAATTCTTAAGGTCATCGCAACCCTAGGAACATGTCAACCAGCTAGTAGGCTTTCGAATAGCCTCAAATTCATGTATCTAGGTCCGTGATTGACAAAGCGACCCCAAGCCAAACCTTCAGATCTCCATGAAATTCAGCAACGATGGAAAGCGCCGTGGCCTAAAAAATTCTTAAGGTCATCGCAACCCTAGGAAAATGTCAACCAGCTAGTAGGCTTTCGAATAGCCTCAAATTCATGTATCTAGGTCCGTGATTGACAAAGCGACCCCAAGCCAAACCTTCAGATCTCCATGAAATTGAGCAACGATGGAAAGCGCCGTGGCCTAAAAAATTCTTAAGGTCATCGCAACTCTAGGAAAATGTCAACCAGCTAGTAGGCTTTCGAATAGCCTCAAATTCATGTATCTAGGTCCGTGATTGACAAAGCGACCCCAAGCCAAACCTTCAGATCTCCATGAAATTCAGCAACGATGGAAAGCGCCGTGGCCTAAAAAATTCTTAAGGTCATCGCAACCCTAGGAAAATGTCAACCAGCTAGTAGGCTTTCGAATAGCCTCAAATTCATGTCTAGGTCCGTGATTGACAAAGCGACCCCAAGCCAAACCTTCAGATCTCCATGAAATTCAGCAACGGTGGAAAGCGCCGTGGCCTAAAAAATTCTTAAGGTCATCGCAACCCTTGGAAAATGTCAACCAGCTAGTAGGCTTTCGAATAGCATCAAATTCATGTATCTAGGTCCGTGATTGACAAAGCGACCCCAAGCCAAACCTTCAGATCTCCATGAAATTCAGCAACGGTGGAAAGCGCCGTGGCCTAAAAAATTCTTAAGGTCATCGCAACCCTTGGAAAATGTCAACCAGCTAGTAGGCTTTCGAATAGCATCAAATTCATGTATCTAGGTCCGTGATTGACAAAGCGACCCCAAGCCAAACCTTCAGATCTCCATGAAATTCAGCAACGATGGAAAGCGCCGTGGCCTAAAAAATTCTTAAGGTCATCGCAACCCTAGGAAAATGTCAACCAGCTAGTAGGCTTTCGAATAGCCTCAAATTCATGTCTAGGTCCGTGATTGACAAAGCGACCCCAAGCCAAACCTTCAGATCTCCATGAAATTCAGCAACGGTGGAAAGCGCCGTGGCCTAAAAAATTCTTAAGGTCATCGCAACCCTTGGAAAATGTCAACCAGCTAGTAGGCTTTCGAATAGCCTCAAATTCATGTATCTAGGTCCGTGATTGACAAAGCGACCCCAAGCCAAACCTTCAGATCTCCATGAAATTCAGCAACGATGGAAAGCGCCGTGGCCTAAAAAATTCTTAAGGTCATCGCAACCCTAGGAAAATGTCAACCAGCTGGTAGGCTTTCGAATAGCATCAAATTCATGTATCTAGGTCCGTGATTGACAAAGCGACCCCAAGCCAAACCTTCAAATCTCCATGAAATTCAGCAACGATGGAAAGCGCCGTGGCCTAAAAAATTCTTTAGGTCATCGCAACCCTAGGAACATGTCAACCAGCTAGTAGGCTTTCGAATAGCCTCAAATTCATGTATCTAGGTCCGTGATTGACAAAGCGACCCCAAGCCAAACCTTCAGATCTCCATGAAATTCAGCAACGATGGAAAGCGCCGTGGCCTAAAAAATTCTTTAGGTCATCGCAACCCTAGGAACATGTCAACCAGCTAGTAGGCTTTCGAATAGCCTCAAATTCATGTATCTAGGTCCGTGATTGACAAAGCGACCGCAAGCCAAACCTTCAGATCTCCATGAAATTCAGCAACGGTGGAAAGCGCCGTGGCCTAAAAAATTCTTAAGGTCATCGCAACCCTAGGAAAATGTCAACCAGCTAGTAGGCTTTCGAATAGCCTCAAATTCATGTATCTAGGTCCGTGATTGACAAAGCGACCCCAAGCCAAACCTTCAGATCTCCATGAAATTCAGCAACGATGGAAAGCGCCGTGGCCTAAAAAATTCTTAAGGTCATCGCAACCCCTGGAAAATGTCAACCAGCTAGTAGGCTTTCGAATAGCCTCAAATTCATGTATCTAGGTCCGTGATTGACAAAGCGATCCCAAGCCAAACCTTCAGATCTCCATGAAATTGAGCAACGGTGGAAAGCGCCGTGGCCTAAAAAATTCGGCTCTTTCCCAGAAAAAAGGTCCTTTGCATTCTCAGAGGTCCTTTGTAAAAAAAAAAGGTCCTTTAGTCAAAATAGAGGTCCTTTGGCTATTAAAACGGTCCTTTGGTCAAAATAAAGGTCCATTGAGAAATATAACGGTCCTTTGAGAAATAAACGGGTCCTTTGGGAAATAAAAAGGTCCTTTGAATAATATAACGGTCCTTTGTGAAATAAACGGGTCCTTTGAGAAGTAAACGAGTTCTTTGAAAATCTTTTGAAATGGTTTCAGAAGTTTGGGTGACACAAATTTGACAATTGAATGGTCCCGAATGCAATAGAGGTCATAACCGCAAAAAATGGTTCCAAGAATTCGTCATTCAGTAAATATTTTGGTAGCGTTTCCTTTTTCTTAGGCTTAGGCAAAGGCCTCAGAAACATTATAATTCCGAAAATATACTTTTAGATGAATTTTAGCTTCCAATTTGTTATTAAGACTTCTGTGGCGTTGCCTAAGCCTGAAAATATAAAGGGAAGTATAATGGCTTGAGAAAATTCTTTGCGGTTGAGGCCATTTTTTGCCGATATTTTTCTAAGAACCGTTATATTTCCAAAGGACCATTTTAATAGCCAAAGGACCTCTATTTTACTCAAAAGGACCATTATATTTCTTGAAAGGACCTCTATCTTGCCGAAGGACCTGTTTATTTCTTCAAAGGACCTTTTAGTTTCGCGAAGGACCTCTTTATTTCCAAAGGACCTTTTTTCTGGTACAGAGCCAAAAATTCTTAAGGTCATCGCAACCCTAGGAACATGTCAACCAGCTAGTAGGCTTTCGAATAGCCTCAAATTCATGTATCTAGGTCCGTGATTGACAAAGCGACCCCAAGCCAAACCTTCAGATCTCCATGAAATTCAGCAACGATGGAAAGCGCCGTGGCCTAAAAAATTCTTAAGGTCATCGCAACCCCTGGAAAATGTCAACCAGCTAGTAGGCTTTCGAATAGCCTCAAATTCATGTATCTAGGTCCGTGATTGACAAAGCGACCCCAAGCCAAACCTTCAGATCTCCATGAAATTCAGCAACGATGGAAAGCGCCGTGGCCTAAAAAATTCTTAAGGTCATCGCAACCCTAGGAACATGTCAACCAGCTAGTAGGCTTTCGAATAGCCTCAAATTCATGTATCTAGGTCCGTGATTGACAAAGCGACCCCAAGCCAAACCTTCAGATCTCCATGAAATTCAGCAACGATGGAAAGCGCCGTGGCCTAAAAAATTCTTAAGGTCATCGCAACCCTAGGAACATGTCAACCAGCTAGTAGGCTTTCGAATAGCCTCAAATTCATGTATCTAGGTCCGTGATTGACAAAGCGACCCCAAGCCAAACCTTCAGATCTCCATGAAATTCAGCAACGGTGGAAAGCGCCGTGGCCTAAAAAATTCTTAAGGTCATCGCTGGTTGACATTTTCCTAGGGTTGCGATGACCTTAAGAATTTTTTAGGCCACGGCGCTTTCCACCGTTGCTGAATTTCATGGAGATCTGAAGGTTTGGCTTGGGGTCGCTTTGTCAATCACGGACCTAGATACATGAATTTGAGGCTATTCGAAAGCCTACTAGCTGGTTGACATTTTCCTAGGGTTGCGATGACCTTAAGAATTTTTTAGGCCACGGCGCTTTCCATCGTTGCTGAATTTCATGGAGATCTGAAGGTTTGGCTTGGGGTCGCTTTGTCAATCACGGACCTAGATACATGAATTTGAGGCTATTCGAAAGCCTACTAGCTGGTTGACATTTTCCTAGGGTTGCGATGACCTTAAGAATTTTTTAGGCCACGGCGCTTTCCATTGTTGCTGAATTTCATGGAGATCTGAAGGTTTGGCTTGGGGTCGCTTTGTCAATCACGGACCTAGATACATGAATTTGAGGCTATTCGAAAGCCTACTAGCTGGTTGACATTTTCCTAGGGTTGCGATGACCTTAAGAATTTTTTAGGCCACGGCGCTTTCCATCGTTGCTGAATTTCATGGAGATCTGAAGGTTTGGCTTGGGGTCGCTTTGTCAATCACGGACCTAGATACATGAATTTGAGGCTATTCGAAAGCCTACTAGCTGGTTGACATTTTCCTAGGGTTGCGATGACCTTAAGAATTTTTTAGGCCACGGCGCTTTCCATCGTTGCTGAATTTCATGGAGATCTGAAGGTTTGGCTTGGGGTCGCTTTGTCAATCACGGACCTAGATACATGAATTTGAGGCTATTCGAAAGCCTACTAGCTGGTTGACATTTTCCTAGGGTTGCGATGACCTTAAGAATTTTTTAGGCCACGGCGCTTTCCATCGTTGCTGAATTTCATGGAGATCTGAAGGTTTGGCTTGGGGTCGCTTTGTCAATCACGGACCTAGATACATGAATTTGAGGCTATTCGAAAGCCTACTAGCTGGTTGACATGTTCCTAGGGTTGCGATGACCTTAAGAATTTTTTAGGCCACGGCGCTTTCCACCGTTGCTGAATTTCATGGAGATCTGAAGGTTTGGCTTGGGGTCGCTTTGTCAATCACGGACCTAGATACATGAATTTGAGGCTATTCGAAAGCCTACTAGCTGGTTGACATGTTCCTAGGGTTGCGATGACCTTAAGAATTTTTTAGGCCACGGCGCTTTCCATCGTTGCTGAATTTCATGGAGATCTGAAGGTTTGGCTTGGGGTCGCTTTGTCAATCACGGACCTAGATACATGAATTTGAGGCTATTCGGAAGCCTACTAGCTGGTTGACATTTTCCTAGGAGTAGGCTTTCGAATAGCCTCAAATTCATGTATCTAGGTCCGTGATTGACAAAGCGACCCCAAGCCAAACCTTCAGATCTCCATGAAATTCAGCAACGATGGAAAGCGCCGTGGCCTAAAAAATTCTTAAGGTCATCGCAACCCTAGGAAAATGTCAACCAGCTAGTAGGCTTTCGAATAGCCTCAAATTCATGTATCTAGGTCCGTGATTGACAAAGCGACCCCAAGCCAAACACTCAGATCTCCATGAAATTCAGCAATTTGTCAATCACGGACCTAGATACATGAATTTGAGGCTATTCGAAAGCCTACTAGCTGGTTGACATTTTCCAGGGGTTGCGATGACCTTAAGAATTTTTTAGGCCACGGCGCTTTCCATCGTTGCTGAATTTCATGGAGATCTGAAGGTTTGGCTTGGGGTCGCTTTGTCAATCACGGACCTAGATACATGAATTTGAGGCTATTCGAAAGCCTACTAGCTGGTTGACATTTTCCTAGGGTTGCGATGACCTTAAGAATTTTTCAGGCCACGGCGCTTTCCATCGTTGCTGAATTTCATGGAGATCTGAAGGTTTGGCTTGGGGTCGCTTTGTCAATCACGGACCTAGATACATGAATTTGAGGCTATTCGAAAGCCTACTAGCTGGTTGACATTTTCCTAGGGTTGCGATGACCTTAAGAATTTTTTAGGCCACGGCGCTTTCCATTGTTGCTGAATTTCATGGAGATCTGAGTGTTTGGCTTGGGGTCGCTTTGTCAATCACGGACCTAGATACATGAATTTGAGGCTATTCGAAAGCCTACTAGCTGGTTGACATTTTCCTAGGGTTGCGATGACCTTAAGAATTTTTTAGGCCACGGCGCTTTCCATCGTTGCTGAATTTCATGGAGATCTGAAGGTTTGGCTTGGGGTCGCTTTGTCAATCACGGACCTAGATACATGAATTTGAGGCTATTCGAAAGCCTACTAGCTGGTTGACATTTTCCTAGGGTTGCGATGACCTTAAGAATTTTTTAGGCCACGGCGCTTTCCATCGTTGCTGAATTTCATGGAGATCTGAAGGTTTGGCTTGGGGTCGCTTTGTCAATCACGGACCTAGATACATGAATTTGAGGCTATTCGAAAGCCTACTAGCTGGTTGACATGTTCCTAGGGTTGCGATGACCTTAAGAATTTTTTAGGCCACGGCGCTTTCCACCGTTGCTGAATTTCATGGAGATCTGAAGGTTTGGCTTGGGGTCGCTTTGTCAATCACGGACCTAGATACATGAATTTGAGGCTATTCGAAAGCCTACTAGCTGGTTGACATGTTCCTAGGGTTGCGATGACCTTAAGAATTTTTTAGGCCACGGCGCTTTCCATCGTTGCTGAATTTCATGGAGATCTGAAGGTTTGGCTTGGGGTCGCTTTGTCAATCACGGACCTAGATACATGAATTTGAGGCTATTCGGAAGCCTACTAGCTGGTTGACATTTTCCTAGGAGTAGGCTTTCGAATAGCCTCAAATTCATGTATCTAGGTCCGTGATTGACAAAGCGACCCCAAGCCAAACCTTCAGATCTCCATGAAATTCAGCAACGATGGAAAGCGCCGTGGCCTAAAAAATTCTTAAGGTCATCGCAACCTTTGTCAATCACGGACCTAGATACATGAATTTGAGGCTATTCGAAAGCCTACTAGCTGGTTGACATTTTCCAGGGGTTGCGATGACCTTAAGAATTTTTTAGGCCACGGCGCTTTCCATCGTTGCTGAATTTCATGGAGATCTGAAGGTTTGGCTTGGGGTCGCTTTGTCAATCACGGACCTAGATACATGAATTTGAGGCTATTCGAAAGCCTACTAGCTGGTTGACATTTTCCAGGGGTTGCGATGACCTTAAGAATTTTTTAGGCCACGGCGCTTTCCATCGTTGCTGAATTTCATGGAGATCTGAAGGTTTGGCTTGGGGTCGCTTTGTCAATCACGGACCTAGATACATGAATTTGAGGCTATTCGGAAGCCTACTAGCTGGTTGACATTTTCCTAGGAGTAGGCTTTCGAATAGCCTCAAATTCATGTATCTAGGTCCGTGATTGACAAAGCGACCCCAAGCCAAACCTTCAGATCTCCATGAAATTCAGCAACGATGGAAAGCGCCGTGGCCTAAAAAATTCTTAAGGTCATCGCAACCTTTGTCAATCACGGACCTAGATACATGAATTTGAGGCTATTCGAAAGCCTACTAGCTGGTTGACATTTTCCAGGGGTTGCGATGACCTTAAGAATTTTTTAGGCCACGGCGCTTTCCATCGTTGCTGAATTTCATGGAGATCTGAAGGTTTGGCTTGGGGTCGCTTTGTCAATCACGGACCTAGATACATGAATTTGAGGCTATTCGAAAGCCTACTAGCTGGTTGACATGTTCCTAGGGTTGCGATGACCTTAAGAATTTTTTAGGCCACGGCGCTTTCCATCGTTGCTGAATTTCATGGAGATCTGAAGGTTTGGCTTGGGGTCGCTTTGTCAATCACGGACCTAGATACTTTGTCAATCAAGGACCTAGATACATGAATTTGAGGCTACTCGAAAGCCTACTAGCTGGTTGACATGTTCCTAGGGTTGCGATGACCTTAAGAATTTTTTAGGCCACGGCGCTTTCCATCGTTGCTGAATTTCATGGAGATCTGAAGGTTTGGCTTGGGGTCGCTTTGTCAATCACGGACCTAGATACTTTGTCAATCACGGACCTAGATACATGAATTTGAGGCTATTCGAAAGCCTACTAGCTGGTTGACATTTTCCAGGGGTTGCGATGACCTTAAGAATTTTTTAGGCCACGGCGCTTTCCATCGTTGCTGAATTTCATGGAGATCTGAAGGTTTGGCTTGGGGTCGCTTTGTCAATCACGGACCTAGATACATGAATTTGAGGCTATTCGAAAGCCTACTAGCTGGTTGACATTTTCCTAGGGTTGCGATGACCTTAAGAATTTTTTAGGCCACGGCGCTTTCCACCGTTGCTGAATTTCATGGAGATCTGAAGGTTTGGCTTGGGGTCGCTTTGTCAATCACGGACCTAGATACATGAATTTGAGGCTATTCGAAAGCCTACTAGCTGGTTGACATTTTCCTAGGGTTGCGATGACCTTAAGAATTTTTTAGGCCACGGCGCTTTCCACCGTTGCTGAATTTCATGGAGATCTGAAGGTTTGGCTTGGGGTCGCTTTGTCAATCACGGACCTAGATACATGAATTTGAGGCTATTCGAAAGCCTACTAGCTGGTTGACATGTTCCTAGGGTTGCGATGACCTTAAGAATTTTTTAGGCCACGGCGCTTTCCATCGTTGCTGAATTTCATGGAGATCTGAAGGTTTGGCTTGGGGTCGCTTTGTCAATCACGGACCTAGATACATGAATTTGAGGCTATTCGAAAGCCTACTAGCTGGTTGACATGTTCCTAGGGTTGCGATGACCTTAAGAATTTTTTAGGCCACGGCGCTTTCCATCGTTGCTGAATTTCATGGAGATCTGAAGGTTTGGCTTGGGGTCGCTTTGTCAATCACGGACCTAGATACATGAATTTGAGGCTATTCGAAAGCCTACTAGCTGGTTGACATTTTCCAGGGGTTGCGATGACCTTAAGAATTTTTTAGGCCACGGCGCTTTCCATCGTTGCTGAATTTCATGGAGATCTGAAGGTTTGGCTTGGGGTCGCTTTGTCAATCACGGACCTAGATACATGAATTTGAGGCTATTCGAAAGCCTACTAGCTGGTTGACATGTTCCTAGGGTTGCGATGACCTTAAGAATTTTTGGCTCTGTACCAGAAAAAAGGTCCTTTGGAAATAAAGAGGTCCTTCGCGAAACTAAAAGGTCCTTTGAAGAAATAAACAGGTCCTTCGGCAAGATAGAGGTCCTTTCAAGAAATATAATGGTCCTTTTGAGTAAAATAGAGGTCCTTTGGCTATTAAAATGGTCCTTTGGAAATATAACGGTCCTTAGAAAAATATCGGCAAAAAATGGCCTCAACCGCAAAGAATTTTCTCAAGCCATTATACTTCCCTTTATATTTTCAGGCTTAGGCAACGCCACAGAAGTCTTAATAACAAATTGGAAGCTAAAATTCATCTAAAAGTATATTTTCGGAATTATAATGTTTCTGAGGCCTTTGCCTAAGCCTAAGAAAAAGGAAACGCTACCAAAATATTTACTGAATGACGAATTCTTGGAACCATTTCTTGCGGTTATGACCTCTATTGCATTCGGGACCATTCAATTGTCAAATTTGTGTCACCCAAACTTCTGAAACCATTTCAAAAGATTTTCAAAGAACTCGTTTACTTCTCAAAGGACCCGTTTATTTCACAAAGGACCGTTATATTATTCAAAGGACCTTTTTATTTCCCAAAGGACCCGTTTATTTCTCAAAGGACCGTTATATTTCTCAATGGACCTTTATTTTGACCAAAGGACCGTTTTAATAGCCAAAGGACCTCTATTTTGACTAAAGGACCTTTTTTTTTTACAAAGGACCTCTGAGAATGCAAAGGACCTTTTTTCTGGGAAAGAGCCGAATTTTTTAGGCCACGGCGCTTTCCACCGTTGCTCAATTTCATGGAGATCTGAAGGTTTGGCTTGGGATCGCTTTGTCAATCACGGACCTAGATACATGAATTTGAGGCTATTCGAAAGCCTACTAGCTGGTTGACATTTTCCAGGGGTTGCGATGACCTTAAGAATTTTTTAGGCCACGGCGCTTTCCATCGTTGCTGAATTTCATGGAGATCTGAAGGTTTGGCTTGGGGTCGCTTTGTCAATCACGGACCTAGATACATGAATTTGAGGCTATTCGAAAGCCTACTAGCTGGTTGACATTTTCCTAGGGTTGCGATGACCTTAAGAATTTTTTAGGCCACGGCGCTTTCCACCGTTGCTGAATTTCATGGAGATCTGAAGGTTTGGCTTGCGGTCGCTTTGTCAATCACGGACCTAGATACTTTGTCAATCACGGACCTAGATACATGAATTTGTGGCTATTCGAAAGCCTACTAGCTGGTTGACATTTTCCAAGGGTTGCGATGACCTTAAGAATTTTTTAGGCCACGGCGCTTTCCATCGTTGCTGAATTTCATGGAGATCTGAAGGTTTGGCTTGGGGTCGCTTTGTCAATCACGGACCTAGATACATGAATTTGAGGCTATTCGAAAGCCTACTAGCTGGTTGACATGTTCCTAGGGTTGCGATGACCTAAAGAATTTTTTAGGCCACGGCGCTTTCCATCGTTGCTGAATTTCATGGAGATCTGAAGGTTTGGCTTGGGGTCGCTTTGTCAATCACGGACCTAGATACATGAATTTGAGGCTATTCGAAAGCCTACTAGCTGGTTGACATTTTCCTAGGGTTGCGATGACCTTAAGAATTTTTTAGGCCACGGCGCTTTCCACCGTTGCTGAATTTCATGGAGATCTGAAGGTTTGGCTTGCGGTCGCTTTGTCAATCACGGACCTAGATACTTTGTCAATCACGGACCTAGATACATGAATTTGTGGCTATTCGAAAGCCTACTAGCTGGTTGACATTTTCCAAGGGTTGCGATGACCTTAAGAATTTTTTAGGCCACGGCGCTTTCCATCGTTGCTGAATTTCATGGAGATCTGAAGGTTTGGCTTGGGGTCGCTTTGTCAATCACGGACCTAGATACATGAATTTGAGGCTATTCGAAAGCCTACTAGCTGGTTGACATTTTCCAGGGGTTGCGATGACCTTAAGAATTTTTTAGGCCACGGCGCTTTCCATCGTTGCTGAATTTCATGGAGATCTGAAGGTTTGGCTTGGGGTCGCTTTGTCAATCACGGACCTAGATACATGAATTTGAGGCTATTCGAAAGCCTACTAGCTGGTTGACATTTTCCAGGGGTTGCGATGACCTTAAGAATTTTTTAGGCCACGGCGCTTTCCATCGTTGCTGAATTTCATGGAGATCTGAAGGTTTGGCTTGGGGTCGCTTTGTCAATCACGGACCTAGATACATGAATTTGAGGCTATTCGAAAGCCTACTAGCTGGTTGACATTTTCCAGGGGTTGCGATGACCTTAAGAATTTTTTAGGCCACGGCGCTTTCCATCGTTGCTGAATTTCATGGAGATCTGAAGGTTCGGCTTGGGGTCGCTTTGTCAATCACGGACCTAGATACATGAATTTGAGGCTATTCGAAAGCCTACTAGCTGGTTGACATTTTCCAGGGGTTGCGATGACCTTAAGAATTTTTTAGGCCACGGCGCTTTCCACCGTTGCTGAATTTCATGGAGATCTGAAGGTTTGGCTTGGGGTCGCTTTGTCAATCACGGACCTAGATACATGAATTTGAGGCTATTCGAAAGCCTACTAGCTGGTTGACATGTTCCTAGGGTTGCGATGACCTAAAGAATTTTTTAGGCCACGGCGCTTTCCATCGTTGCTGAATTTCATGGAGATCTGAAGGTTTGGCTTGGGGTCGCTTTGTCAATCACGGACCTAGATACATGAATTTGAGGCTATTCGAAAGCCTACTAGCTGGTTGACATGTTCCTAGGGTTGCGATGACCTAAAGAATTTTTTAGGCCACGGCGCTTTCCATCGTTGCTGAATTTCATGGAGATTTGAAGGTTTGGCTTGGGGTCGCTTTGTCAATCACGGACCTAGATACATGAATTTGATGCTATTCGAAAGCCTACCAGCTGGTTGACATTTTCCTAGGGTTGCGATGACCTTAAGAATTTTTTAGGCCACGGCGCTTTCCATCGTTGCTGAATTTCATGGAGATCTGAAGGTTTGGCTTGGGGTCGCTTTGTCAATCACGGACCTAGATACATGAATTTGAGGCTATTCGAAAGCCTACTAGCTGGTTGACATTTTCCAAGGGTTGCGATGACCTTAAGAATTTTTTAGGCCACGGCGCTTTCCACCGTTGCTGAATTTCATGGAGATCTGAAGGTTTGGCTTGGGGTCGCTTTGTCAATCACGGACCTAGACATGAATTTGAGGCTATTCGAAAGCCTACTAGCTGGTTGACATTTTCCTAGGGTTGCGATGACCTTAAGAATTTTTTAGGCCACGGCGCTTTCCATCGTTGCTGAATTTCATGGAGATCTGAAGGTTTGGCTTGGGGTCGCTTTGTCAATCACGGACCTAGATACATGAATTTGATGCTATTCGAAAGCCTACTAGCTGGTTGACATTTTCCAAGGGTTGCGATGACCTTAAGAATTTTTTAGGCCACGGCGCTTTCCACCGTTGCTGAATTTCATGGAGATCTGAAGGTTTGGCTTGGGGTCGCTTTGTCAATCACGGACCTAGATACATGAATTTGATGCTATTCGAAAGCCTACTAGCTGGTTGACATTTTCCAAGGGTTGCGATGACCTTAAGAATTTTTTAGGCCACGGCGCTTTCCACCGTTGCTGAATTTCATGGAGATCTGAAGGTTTGGCTTGGGGTCGCTTTGTCAATCACGGACCTAGACATGAATTTGAGGCTATTCGAAAGCCTACTAGCTGGTTGACATTTTCCTAGGGTTGCGATGACCTTAAGAATTTTTTAGGCCACGGCGCTTTCCATCGTTGCTGAATTTCATGGAGATCTGAAGGTTTGGCTTGGGGTCGCTTTGTCAATCACGGACCTAGATACATGAATTTGAGGCTATTCGAAAGCCTACTAGCTGGTTGACATTTTCCTAGAGTTGCGATGACCTTAAGAATTTTTTAGGCCACGGCGCTTTCCATCGTTGCTCAATTTCATGGAGATCTGAAGGTTTGGCTTGGGGTCGCTTTGTCAATCACGGACCTAGATACATGAATTTGAGGCTATTCGAAAGCCTACTAGCTGGTTGACATTTTCCTAGGGTTGCGATGACCTTAAGAATTTTTTAGGCCACGGCGCTTTCCATCGTTGCTGAATTTCATGGAGATCTGAAGGTTTGGCTTGGGGTCGCTTTGTCAATCACGGACCTAGATACATGAATTTGAGGCTATTCGAAAGCCTACTAGCTGGTTGACATGTTCCTAGGGTTGCGATGACCTTAAGAATTTTTTAGGCCACGGCGCTTTCCATCGTTGCTGAATTTCATGGAGATCTGAAGGTTTGGCTTGGGGTCGCTTTGTCAATCACGGACCTAGATACATGAATTTGAGGCTATTCGAAAGCCTACTAGCTGGTTGACATTTTCCAGGGGTTGCGATGACCTTAAGAATTTTTTAGGCCACGGCGCTTTCCATCGTTGCTGAATTTCATGGAGATCTGAAGGTTTGGCTTGGGGTCGCTTTGTCAATCACGGACCTAGATACATGAATTTGAGGCTATTCGAAAGCCTACTAGCTGGTTGACATTTTCCTAGGGTTGCGATGACCTTAAGAATTTTTTAGGCCACGGCGCTTTCCACCGTTGCTGAATTTCATGGAGATCTGAAGGTTTGGCTTGGGGTCGCTTTGTCAATCACGGACCTAGATACATGAATTTGAGGCTATTCGAAAGCCTACTAGGTGGTTGACATTTTCCAGGGGTTGCGATGACCTTAAGAATTTTTTAGGCCACGGCGCTTTCCATCGTTGCTGAATTTCATGGAGATCTGAAGGTTTGGCTTGGGGTCGCTTTGTCAATCACGGACCTAGATACATGAATTTGAGGCTATTCGAAAGCCTACTAGCTGGTTGACATGTTCCTAGGGTCGCGATGACCTTAAGAATTTTTTAGGCCACGGCGCTTTCCATCGTTGCTGAATTTCATGGAGATCTGAAGGTTTGGCTTGGGGTCGCTTTGTCAATCACGGACCTAGATACATGAATTTGAGGCTATTCGAAAGCCTACTAGCTGGTTGACATTTTCCTAGGGTTGCGATGACCTTAAGAATTTTTTAGGCCACGGCGCTTTCCATCGTTGCTGAATTTCATGGAGATCTGAAGGTTTGGCTTGGGGTCGCTTTGTCAATCACGGACCTAGATACATGAATTTGAGGCTATTCGAAAGCCTACTATTCGAAAGCCTACTAGCTGGTTGACATTTTCCTAGGGTTGCGATGACCTTAAGAATTTTTTAGGCCACGGCGCTTTCCATCGTTGCTGAATTTCATGGAGATCTGAAGGTTTGGCTTGGGGTCGCTTTGTCAATCACGGACCTAGATACATGAATTTAAGGCTATTCGAAAGCCTACTAGCTGGTTGACATGTTCCAAGGGTTGCGATGACCTTAAGAATTTTTTAGGCCACGGCGCTTTCCATCGTTGCTGAATTTCATGGAGATCTGAAGGTTTGGCTTGGGGTCGCTTTGTCAATCACGGACCTAGATACATGATTCGAAAGCCTACTAGCTGGTTGACATTTTCCTAGGGTTGCGATGACCTTGAGAATTTTTTAGGCCACGGCGCTTTCCATCGTTGCTGAATTTCATGGAGATCTGAAGGTTTGGCTTGGGGTCGCTTTGTCAATCACGGACCTATTTACATGAATTTGAGGCTATTCGAAAGCCTACTAGCTGGTTGACATTTTCCAGGGATTGCGATGACCTTAAGAATTTTTTAGGCCACGGCGCTTTCCACCGTTGCTGAATTTCATGGAGATCTGAAGGTTTGGCTTGGGGTCGCTTTGTCAATCACGGACCTAGATACATGAATTTGAGGCTATTCGAAAGCCTATTAGCTGGTTGACATGTTCCTAGGGTTGCGATGACCTAAAGAATTTTTTAGGCCACGGCGCTTTCCATCGTTGCTGAATTTCATGGAGATTTGAAGGTTTGGCTTGGGGTCGCTTTGTCAATCACGGACCTAGATACATGAATTTGATGCTATTCGAAAGCCTACTAGCTGGTTGACATTTTCCTAGGGTTGCGATGACCTTAAGAATTTTTTAGGCCACGGCGCTTTCCATCGTTGCTGAATTTCATGGAGATCTGAAGGTTTGGCTTGGGGTCGCTTTGTCAATCACGGACCTAGATACATGAATTTGAGGCTATTCGAAAGCCTACTAGCTGGTTGACATTTTCCAAGGGTTGCGATGACCTTAAGAATTTTTTAGGCCACGGCGCTTTCCACCGTTGCTGAATTTCATGGAGATCTGAAGGTTTGGCTTGGGGTCGCTTTGTCAATCACGGACCTAGACATGAATTTGAGGCTATTCGAAAGCCTACTAGCTGGTTGACATTTTCCTAGGGTTGCGATGACCTTAAGAATTTTTTAGGCCACGGCGCTTTCCATCGTTGCTGAATTTCATGGAGATCTGAAGGTTTGGCTTGGGGTCGCTTTGTCAATCACGGACCTAGATACATGAATTTGAGGCTATTCGAAAGCCTACTAGCTGGTTGACATTTTCCTAGGGTTGCGATGACCTTAAGAATTTTTTAGGCCACGGCGCTTTCCATCGTTGCTGAATTTCATGGAGATCTGAAGGTTTGGCTTGGGGTCGCTTTGTCAATCACGGACCTAGATACATGAATTTGAGGCTATTCGAAAGCCTACTAGCTGGTTGACATTTTCCTAGGGTTGCGATGACCTTAAGAATTTTTTAGGCCACGGCGCTTTCCATCGTTGCTGAATTTCATGGAGATCTGAAGGTTTGGCTTGGGGTCGCTTTGTCAATCACGGACCTAGATACATGAATTTGAGGCTATTCGAAAGCCTACTAGCTGGTTGACATTTTCCTAGGGTTGCGATGACCTTAAGAATTTTTTAGGCCACGGCGCTTTCCATCGTTGCTGAATTTCATGGAGATCTGAAGGTTTGGCTTGGGGTCGCTTTGTCAATCACGGACCTAGATTCATGAATTTGAGGCTATTCGAAAGCCTACTAGCTGGTTGACATTTTCCTAGGGTTGCGATGACCTTAAGAATTTTTTAGGCCACGGCGCTTTCCATCGTTGCTGAATTTCATGGAGATCTGAAGGTTTGGCTTGGGGTCGCTTTGTCAATCACGGACCTAGATACATGAATTTGAGGCTATTCGAAAGCCTACTACCGGGTGACATTTTCCTAGGGTTGCGATGACCTTAAGAATTTTTTAGGCCACGGCGCTTTCCATCGTTGCTGAATTTCATGGAGATCTGAAGGTTTGGCTTGGGGTCGCTTTGTCAATCACGGACCTAGATACATGAATTTGAGGCTATTCGAAAGCCTACTAGCTGGTTGACATGTTCCTAGGGTTGCGATGACCTTAAGAATTTTTTAGGCCACGGCGCTTTCCATCGTTGCTGAATTTCATGGAGATCTGAAGGTTTGGCTTGGGGTCGCTTTGTCAATCACGGACCTAGATACATGAATTTGAGGCTATTCGAAAGCCTACTAGCTGGTTGACATTTTCCAGGGGTTGCGATGACCTTAAGAATTTTTTAGGCCACGGCGCTTTCCATCGTTGCTGAATTTCATGGAGATCTGAAGGTTTGGCTTGGGGTCGCTTTGTCAATCACGGACCTAGATACATGAATTTGAGGCTATTCGAAAGCCTACTAGCTGGTTGACATTTTCCAGGGGTTGCGATGACCTTAAGAATTTTTTAGGCCACGGCGCTTTCCATCGTTGCTGAATTTCATGGAGATCTGAAGGTTTGGCTTGGGGTCGCTTTGTCAATCACGGACCTAGATACATGAATTTGAGGCTATTCGAAAGCCTACTAGCTGGTTGACATGTTCCTAGGGTTGCGATGACCTTAAGAATTTTTTAGGCCACGGCGCTTTCCATCGTTGCTGAATTTCATGGAGATCTGAAGGTTTGGCTTGGGGTCGCTTTGTCAATCACGGACCTAGATACATGAATTTGAGGCTATTCGAAAGCCTACTAGCTGGTTGACATTTTCCTAGGGTTGCGATGACCTTACGAATTTTTTAGGCCACGGCGCTTTCCACCGTTGCTGAATTTCATGGAGATCTGAAGGTTTGGCTTGGGGTCGCTTTGTCAATCACGGACCTAGATACATGAATTTGAGGCTATTCGAAAGCCTACTAGCTGGTTGACATTTTCCAAGGGTTGCGATGACCTTAAGAATTTTTTAGGCCACGGCGCTTTCCATCGTTGCTGAATTTCATGGAGATCTGAAGGTTTGGCTTGGGGTCGCTTTGTCAATCACGGACCTAGATACATGAATTTGAGGCTATTCGAAAGCCTACTAGCTGGTTGACGTTTTCCAGGGGTTGCGATGACCTTAAGAATTTTTTAGGCCACGGCGCTTTCCATCGTTGCTGAATTTCATGGAGATCTGAAGGTTTGGCTTGGGGTCGCTTTGTCAATCACGGACCTAGATACATGAATTTGAGGCTATTCGAAAGCCTACTAGCTGGTTGACATTTTCCAGGGGTTGCGATGACCTTAAGAATTTTTTAGGCCACGGCGCTTTCCATCGTTGCTGAATTTCATGGAGATCTGAAGGTTTTGCTTGGGGTCGCTTTGTCAATCACGGACCTAGATACATGAATTTGAGGCTATTCGAAAGCCTACTAGCTGGTTGACATTTTCCTAGGGTTGCGTTGACCTTAAAAATTTTTTAGGCCACGGCGCTTTCCACCGTTGCTGAATTTCATGGAGATCTGAAGGTTTGGCTTGGGGTCGCTTTGTCAATCACGGACCTAGATACATGAATTTGAGGCTATTCGAAAGCCTACTAGCTGGTTGACATGTTCCTAGGGTTGCGATGACCTTAAGAATTTTTTAGGCCACGGCGCTTTCCATCGTTGCTGAATTTCATGGAGATCTGAAGGTTTGGCTTGGGGTCGCTTTGTCAATCACGGACCTAGATACATGAATTTGAGGCTATTCGAAAGCCTACTAGCTGGTTGACATTTTCCTAGGGTTGCGATGACCTTACGAATTTTTTAGGCCACGGCGCTTTCCACCGTTGCTGAATTTCATGGAGATCTGAAGGTTTGGCTTGGGGTCGCTTTGTCAATCACGGACCTAGATACATGAATTTGAGGCTATTCGAAAGCCTACTAGCTGGTTGACATTTTCCAGGGGTTGCGATGACCTTAAGAATTTTTTAGGCCACGGCGCTTTCCATCGTTGCTGAATTTCATGGAGATCTGAAGGTTTGGCTTGGGGTCGCTTTGTCAATCACGGACCTAGATACATGAATTTGAGGCTATTCGAAAGCCTACTAGCTGGTTGACATGTTCCTAGGGTTGCGATGACCTTAAGAATTTTTTAGGCCACGGCGCTTTCCATCGTTGCTGAATTTCATGGAGATCTGAAGGTTTGGCTTGGGGTCGCTTTGTCAATCACGGACCTAGATACATGAATTTGAGGCTATTCGAAAGCCTACTAGCTGGTTGACATTTTCCAGGGGTTGCGATGACCTTAGGAATTTTTTAGGCCACGGCGCTTTCCATCGTTGCTGAATTTCATGGAGATCTGAAGGTTTGGCTTGGGGTCGCTTTGTCAATCACGGACCTAGATACATGAATTTGAGGCTATTCGAAAGCCTACTAGCTGGTTGACATTTTCCTAGGGTTGCGATGACCTTAAGAATTTTTTAGGCCACGGCGCTTTCCATCGTTGCTGAATTTCATGGAGATCTGAAGGTTTGGCTTGGGGTCGCTTTGTCAATCACGGACCTAGATACATGAATTTGAGGCTATTCGAAAGCCTACTAGCTGGTTGACATTTTCCTAGGGTTGCGATGACCTTAAGAATTTTTTAGGCCACGGCGCTTTCCATCGTTGCTGAATTTCATGGAGATCTGAAGGTTTGGCTTGGGGTCGCTTTGTCAATCACGGACCTAGATACATGAATTTGAGGCTATTCGAAAGCCTACTTGCTGGTTGACATTTTCCTGGAGATAGGTCCGTGATTGACAAAGCGACCTAGGTCCGTGATTGACAAAGCGACCCCAAGCCAAACCTTCAGATCTCCATGAAATTCAGCAACGATGGAAAGCGCCGTGGCCTAAAAAATTCTTAAGGTCATCGCAACCCTAGGAACATGTCAACCAGCTAGTAGGCTTTCGAATAGCCTCAAATTCATGTATCTAGGTCCGTGATTGACAAAGCGACCCCAAGCCAAACCTTCAGATCTCCATGAAATTCAGCAACGATGGAAAGCGCCGTGGCCTAAAAAATTCTTAAGGTCATCGCAACCCCTGGAAAATGTCAACCAGCTAGTAGGCTTTCGAATAGCCTCAAATTCATGTATCTAGGTCCGTGATTGACAAAGCGACCCCAAGCCAAACCTTCAGATCTCCATGAAATTCAGCAACGGTGGAAAGCGCCGTGGCCTAAAAAATTCGTAAGGTCATCGCAACCCTAGGAAAATGTCAACCAGCTAGTAGGCTTTCGAATAGCCTCAAATTCATGTATCTAGGTCCGTGATTGACAAAGCGACCCCAAGCCAAACCTTCAGATCTCCATGAAATTCAGCAACGATGGAAAGCGCCGTGGCCTAAAAAATTCTTAAGGTCATCGCAACCCTAGGAACATGTCAACCAGCTAGTAGGCTTTCGAATAGCCTCAAATTCATGTATCTAGGTCCGTGATTGACAAAGCGACCCCAAGCCAAACCTTCAGATCTCCATGAAATTCAGCAACGGTGGAAAGCGCCGTGGCCTAAAAAATTTTTAAGGTCAACGCAACCCTAGGAAAATGTCAACCAGCTAGTAGGCTTTCGAATAGCCTCAAATTCATGTATCTAGGTCCGTGATTGACAAAGCGACCCCAAGCAAAACCTTCAGATCTCCATGAAATTCAGCAACGATGGAAAGCGCCGTGGCCTAAAAAATTCTTAAGGTCATCGCAACCCCTGGAAAATGTCAACCAGCTAGTAGGCTTTCGAATAGCCTCAAATTCATGTATCTAGGTCCGTGATTGACAAAGCGACCCCAAGCCAAACCTTCAGATCTCCATGAAATTCAGCAACGATGGAAAGCGCCGTGGCCTAAAAAATTCTTAAGGTCATCGCAACCCCTGGAAAACGTCAACCAGCTAGTAGGCTTTCGAATAGCCTCAAATTCATGTATCTAGGTCCGTGATTGACAAAGCGACCCCAAGCCAAACCTTCAGATCTCCATGAAATTCAGCAACGATGGAAAGCGCCGTGGCCTAAAAAATTCTTAAGGTCATCGCAACCCTAGGAAAATGTCAACCAGCTAGTAGGCTTTCGAATAGCCTCAAATTCATGTATCTAGGTCCGTGATTGACAAAGCGACCCCAAGCCAAACCTTCAGATCTCCATGAAATTCAGCAACGATGGAAAGCGCCGTGGCCTAAAAAATTCTTAAGGTCATCGCAACCCTAGGAAAATGTCAACCAGCTAGTAGGCTTTCGAATAGCCTCAAATTCATGTATCTAGGTCCGTGATTGACAAAGCGACCCCAAGCCAAACCTTCAGATCTCCATGAAATTCAGCAACGATGGAAAGCGCCGTGGCCTAAAAAATTCTTAAGGTCATCGCAACCCTAGGAAAATGTCAACCAGCTAGTAGGCTTTCGAATAGCCTCAAATTCATGTCTAGGTCCGTGATTGACAAAGCGACCCCAAGCCAAACCTTCAGATCTCCATGAAATTCAGCAACGGTGGAAAGCGCCGTGGCCTAAAAAATTCTTAAGGTCATCGCAACCCTTGGAAAATGTCAACCAGCTAGTAGGCTTTCGAATAGCCTCAAATTCATGTATCTAGGTCCGTGATTGACAAAGCGACCCCAAGCCAAACCTTCAGATCTCCATGAAATTCAGCAACGATGGAAAGCGCCGTGGCCTAAAAAATTCTTAAGGTCATCGCAACCCTAGGAAAATGTCAACCAGCTAGTAGGCTTTCGAATAGCATCAAATTCATGTATCTAGGTCCGTGATTGACAAAGCGACCCCAAGCCAAACCTTCAAATCTCCATGAAATTCAGCAACGATGGAAAGCGCCGTGGCCTAAAAAATTCTTTAGGTCATCGCAACCCTAGGAACATGTCAACCAGCTAATAGGCTTTCGAATAGCCTCAAATTCATGTATCTAGGTCCGTGATTGACAAAGCGACCCCAAGCCAAACCTTCAGATCTCCATGAAATTCAGCAACGGTGGAAAGCGCCGTGGCCTAAAAAATTCTTAAGGTCATCGCAACCCCTGGAAAATGTCAACCAGCTAGTAGGCTTTCGAATAGCCTCAAATTCATGTAAATAGGTCCGTGATTGACAAAGCGACCCCAAGCCAAACCTTCAGATCTCCATGAAATTCAGCAACGATGGAAAGCGCCGTGGCCTAAAAAATTCTTAAGGTCATCGCAACCCTAGGAAAATGTCAACCAGCTAGTAGGCTTTCGAATAGCCTCAAATTCATGTAAATAGGTCCGTGATTGACAAAGCGACCCCAAGCCAAACCTTCAGATCTCCATGAAATTCAGCAACGATGGAAAGCGCCGTGGCCTAAAAAATTCTTAAGGTCATCGCAACCCTAGGAAAATGTCAACCAGCTAGTAGGCTTTCGAATAGCCTCAAATTCATGTATCTAGGTCCGTGATTGACAAAGCGACCCCAAGCCAAACCTTCAGATCTCCATGAAATTCAGCAACGATGGAAAGCGCCGTGGCCTAAAAAATTCTTAAGGTCATCGCAACCCTAGGAAAATGTCAACCAGCTAGTAGGCTTTCACATAGCCTCAAATTCATGTATCTAGGTCCGTGATTGACAAAGCGACCCCAAGCCAAACCTTCAGATCTCCATGAAATTCAGCAACGATGGAAAGCGCCGTGGCCTAAAAAATTCTTTAGGTCATCGCAACCCTAGGAACATGTCAACCAGCTAATAGGCTTTCGAATAGCCTCAAATTCATGTATCTAGGTCCGTGATTGACAAAGCGACCCCAAGCCAAACCTTCAGATCTCCATGAAATTCAGCAACGGTGGAAAGCGCCGTGGCCTAAAAAATTCTTAAGGTCATCGCAACCCCTGGAAAATGTCAACCAGCTAGTAGGCTTTCGAATAGCCTCAAATTCATGTAAATAGGTCCGTGATTGACAAAGCGACCCCAAGCCAAACCTTCAGATCTCCATGAAATTCAGCAACGATGGAAAGCGCCGTGGCCTAAAAAATTCTTAAGGTCATCGCAACCCTAGGAAAATGTCAACCAGCTAGTAGGCTTTCGAATAGCCTCAAATTCATGTCTAGGTCCGTGATTGACAAAGCGACCCCAAGCCAAACCTTCAGATCTCCATGAAATTCAGCAACGGTGGAAAGCGCCGTGGCCTAAAAAATTCTTAAGGTCATCGCAACCCTTGGAAAATGTCAACCAGCTAGTAGGCTTTCGAATAGCCTCAAATTCATGTATCTAGGTCCGTGATTGACAAAGCGACCCCAAGCCAAACCTTCAGATCTCCATGAAATTCAGCAACGATGGAAAGCGCCGTGGCCTAAAAAATTCTTAAGGTCATCGCAACCCTAGGAAAATGTCAACCAGCTAGTAGGCTTTCGAATAGCATCAAATTCATGTATCTAGGTCCGTGATTGACAAAGCGACCCCAAGCCAAACCTTCAAATCTCCATGAAATTCAGCAACGATGGAAAGCGCCGTGGCCTAAAAAATTCTTTAGGTCATCGCAACCCTAGGAACATGTCAACCAGCTAATAGGCTTTCGAATAGCCTCAAATTCATGTATCTAGGTCCGTGATTGACAAAGCGACCCCAAGCCAAACCTTCAGATCTCCATGAAATTCAGCAACGGTGGAAAGCGCCGTGGCCTAAAAAATTCTTAAGGTCATCGCAACCCCTGGAAAATGTCAACCAGCTAGTAGGCTTTCGAATAGCCTCAAATTCATGTAAATAGGTCCGTGATTGACAAAGCGACCCCAAGCCAAACCTTCAGATCTCCATGAAATTCAGCAACGATGGAAAGCGCCGTGGCCTAAAAAATTCTTAAGGTCATCGCAACCCTAGGAAAATGTCAACCAGCTAGTAGGCTTTCGAATAGCCTCAAATTCATGTAAATAGGTCCGTGATTGACAAAGCGACCCCAAGCCAAACCTTCAGATCTCCATGAAATTCAGCAACGATGGAAAGCGCCGTGGCCTAAAAAATTCTTAAGGTCATCGCAACCCTAGGAAAATGTCAACCAGCTAGTAGGCTTTCGAATAGCCTCAAATTCATGTATCTAGGTCCGTGATTGACAAAGCGACCCCAAGCCAAACCTTCAGATCTCCATGAAATTCAGCAACGATGGAAAGCGCCGTGGCCTAAAAAATTCTTAAGGTCATCGCAACCCTAGGAAAATGTCAACCAGCTAGTAGGCTTTCACATAGCCTCAAATTCATGTATCTAGGTCCGTGATTGACAAAGCGACCCCAAGCCAAACCTTCAGATCTCCATGAAATTCAGCAACGATGGAAAGCGCCGTGGCCTAAAAAATTCTTTAGGTCATCGCAACCCTAGGAACATGTCAACCAGCTAGTAGGCTTTCGAATAGCCTCAAATTCATGTATCTAGGTCCGTGATTGACAAAGCGACCCCAAGCCAAACCTTCAGATCTCCATGAAATTCAGCAACGATGGAAAGCGCCGTGGCCTAAAAAATTCTTAAGGTCATCGCAACCCCTGGAAAATGTCAACCAGCTAGTAGGCTTTCGAATAGCCTCAAATTCATGTATCTAGGTCCGTGATTGACAAAGCGACCCCAAGCCAAACCTTCAGATCTCCATGAAATTCAGCAACGATGGAAAGCGCCGTGGCCTAAAAAATTCTTAAGGTCATCGCAACCCCTGGAAAATGTCAACCAGCTAGTAGGCTTTCGAATAGCCTCAAATTCATGTATCTAGGTCCGTGATTGACAAAGCGACCCCAAGCCAAACCTTCAGATCTCCATGAAATTCAGCAACGATGGAAAGCGCCGTGGCCTAAAAAATTCTTAAGGTCATCGCAACCCTAGGAACATGTCAACCAGCTAGTAGGCTTTCGAATAGCCTCAAATTCATGTATCTAGGTCCGTGATTGACAAAGCGACCCCAAGCCAAACCTTCAGATCTCCATGAAATTCAGCAACGATAGAAAGCGCCGTGGCCTAAAAAATTCTTAAGGTCATCGCAACCCTTGGAAAATGTCAACCAGCTAGTAGGCTTCCGAATAGCCTCAAATTCATGTATCTAGGTCCGTGATTGATAAAGCGACCCCAAGCCAAACCTTCAGATCTCCATGAAATTCAGCAACGATGGAAAGCGCCGTGGCCTAAAAAATTCTTAAGGTCATCGCAACCCTAGGAAAATGTCAACCAGCTAGTAGGCTTTCGAATAGCCTCAAATTCATGTATCTAGGTCCGTGATTGACAAAGCGACCCCAAGCCAAACCTTCAGATCTCCATGAAATTCAGCAACGATGGAAAGCGCCGTGGCCTAAAAAATTCTTAAGGTCATCGCAACCCTAGGAAAATGTCAACCAGCTAGTAGGCTTCCGAATAGCCTCAAATTCATGTATCTAGGTCCGTGATTGACAAAGCGACCCCAAGCCAAACCTTCAGATCTCCATGAAATTCAGCAACGATGGAAAGCGCCGTGGCCTAAAAAAATTTAAGGTCATCGCAACCCTTGGAAAATGTCAACCAGCTAGTAGGCTTTCGAATAGCCTCAAATTCATGTATCTAGGTCCGTGACACAGGTGAAGTGCGGTCGGATCCGTACGGGGATGGGCTAGGTATTCGACGCATAACTGATCCGTTACTGCTGTTTTCGCGAACCAGGATTCGCATACGGGCCGTATTTTGAAAGTGAGCTGTCTGGTCGCTAACGGACAGAATATGGGTTCGCAAATGGATCAGAAACGGGCGGGTGTGAAAAAGGGCAGATGACCTGCGTGATGTTTGGTCTAGGATCCGCATGCGGATCCGTTCCCGAAGGCCGAACTTGCGATGGACTAGTTCAAACTCTTCCATTTTATTTTTTTATTTTCCTCAGAACTTGTTTTTCATGTCTTTTTTTTTGAGTTTTCGCTATTTTTCAGCACTGGAAGCATGTCAAATTCAATCTGCAAGTACTTCGAAAGGAAGAATCTACGATGGGTGAGAAATCGGTTAGAAAATGAATGATAATCTAGTTTGTTTCCAGTTTTACAAAAAACGCGATCCTACCGAGCAGTAAAGTCAGAGACTTGTATTCACCGATATTCAAGATAGCAAGTAGCGTGAAGTTGAATGATTATCATAGGAACGTAAATAGAATGGTAAGTAATGCTGACTCCGTTATAAATTCGCATGCAAATCCCCTTTTTTAGGATTGGGCGATCGTCGAATTTCTTCGAAACGGAACATTGTAATAGCAAAGAGGATTGTTTCAAGACAATCATCCTAAAATTTCAACACTGCTAGGATAATCAACGTCTGGACAGAATCTCAATAATATCCACCTTTTGTTTTCTGTGTCCATTTTTTTAATTTTCTCACTCATGTTGTTCTAAGTTTCTCCTCCCCTCTCCTAGATCGTCCTTTTTTTTCTTAATTTTTTACTATTGTTGTTTTATAATGTATTCTATATGAATGTTAATGATTTTCAATTTCGAAACAGATAAAAAACAAACAGACAAAAGACAAAAAAACTAGCGAGGCGCGTAAGGGGTTCGCGAACATGAGCAAGACGGGTCAGAAACGGATCCAACCATGTTGAACGAAATTTACAGAGTTACCCATTACTGATCGGATACGGATCCACATATGATTCCTATTTCAACCGCGCGCGAATGGCAAATACATCCGTAACGGGCTATTCGCGAATCACCTGTGGATTGACAAAGCGACCCCAAGCCAAACCTTCAGATCTCCATGAAATTCAGCAACGATGGAAAGCGCCGTGGCCTAAAAAATTCTTAAGGTCATCGCAACCCTAGGAAAATGTCAACCAGCTAGTAGGCTTTCGAATAGCCTCAAATTCATGTATCTAGGTCCGTGATTGACAAAGCGACCCCAAGCCAAACCTTCAGATCTCCATGAAATTCAGCAACGATGGAAAGCGCCGTGGCCTAAAAAATTCTTAAGGTCATCGCAACCCTTGGAAAATGTCAACCAGCTAGTAGGCTTTCGAATAGCCTCAAATTCATCTATCTAGGTCCGTGATTGACAAAGCGACCCCAAGCCAAACCTTCAGATCTCCATGAAATTCAGCAACGATGGAAAGCGCCGTGGCCTAAAAAATTCTTAAGAATAGCCTCAAATTCATCTATCTAGGTCCGTGATTGACAAAGCGACCCCAAGCCAAACCTTCAGATCTCCATGAAATTCAGCAACGATGGAAAGCGCCGTGGCCTAAAAAATTCTTAAGGTCATCGCAACCCTTGGAAAATGTCAACCAGCTAGTAGGCTTTCGAATAGCCTCAAATTCATGTATCTAGGTCCGTGATTGACAAAGCGACCCCAAGCCAAACCTTCAGATCTCCATGAAATTCAGCAACGATGGAAAGCGCCGTGGCCTAAAAAATTCTTAAGGTCATCGCAACCCTAGGAACATGTCAACCAGCTAGTAGGCTTTCGAATAGCCTCAAATTCATGTATCTAGGTCCGTGATTGACAAAGCGACCCCAAGCCAAACCTTCAGATCTCCATGAAATTCAGCAACGATAGAAAGCGCCGTGGCCTAAAAAATTCTTAAGGTCATCGCAACCCTTGGAAAATGTCAACCAGCTAGTAGGCTTCCGAATAGCCTCAAATTCATGTATCTAGGTCCGTGATTGATAAAGCGACCCCAAGCCAAACCTTCAGATCTCCATGAAATTCAGCAACGATGGAAAGCGCCGTGGCCTAAAAAATTCTTAAGGTCATCGCAACCCTAGGAAAATGTCAACCAGCTAGTAGGCTTTCGAATAGCCTCAAATTCATGTATCTAGGTCCGTGATTGACAAAGCGACCCCAAGCCAAACCTTCAGATCTCCATGAAATTCAGCAACGATGGAAAGCGCCGTGGCCTAAAAAATTCTTAAGGTCATCGCAACCCTAGGAAAATGTCAACCAGCTAGTAGGCTTCCGAATAGCCTCAAATTCATGTATCTAGGTCCGTGATTGACAAAGCGACCCCAAGCCAAACCTTCAGATCTCCATGAAATTCAGCAACGATGGAAAGCGCCGTGGCCTAAAAAAATTTAAGGTCATCGCAACCCTTGGAAAATGTCAACCAGCTAGTAGGCTTTCGAATAGCCTCAAATTCATGTATCTAGGTCCGTGACACAGGTGAAGTGCGGTCGGATCCGTACGGGGATGGGCTAGGTATTCGACGCATAACTGATCCGTTACTGCTGTTTTCGCGAACCAGGATTCGCATACGGGCCGTATTTTGAAAGTGAGCTGTCTGGTCGCTAACGGACAGAATATGGGTTCGCAAATGGATCAGAAACGGGCGGGTGTGAAAAAGGGCAGATGACCTGCGTGATGTTTGGTCTAGGATCCGCATGCGGATCCGTTCCCGAAGGCCGAACTTGCGATGGACTAGTTCAAACTCTTCCATTTTATTTTTTTATTTTCCTCAGAACTTGTTTTTCATGTCTTTTTTTTTGAGTTTTCGCTATTTTTCAGCACTGGAAGCATGTCAAATTCAATCTGCAAGTACTTCGAAAGGAAGAATCTACGATGGGTGAGAAATCGGTTAGAAAATGAATGATAATCTAGTTTGTTTCCAGTTTTACAAAAAACGCGATCCTACCGAGCAGTAAAGTCAGAGACTTGTATTCACCGATATTCAAGATAGCAAGTAGCGTGAAGTTGAATGATTATCATAGGAACGTAAATAGAATGGTAAGTAATGCTGACTCCGTTATAAATTCGCATGCAAATCCCCTTTTTTAGGATTGGGCGATCGTCGAATTTCTTCGAAACGGAACATTGTAATAGCAAAGAGGATTGTTTCAAGACAATCATCCTAAAATTTCAACACTGCTAGGATAATCAACGTCTGGACAGAATCTCAATAATATCCACCTTTTGTTTTCTGTGTCCATTTTTTTAATTTTCTCACTCATGTTGTTCTAAGTTTCTCCTCCCCTCTCCTAGATCGTCCTTTTTTTTCTTAATTTTTTACTATTGTTGTTTTATAATGTATTCTATATGAATGTTAATGATTTTCAATTTCGAAACAGATAAAAAACAAACAGACAAAAGACAAAAAAACTAGCGAGGCGCGTAAGGGGTTCGCGAACATGAGCAAGACGGGTCAGAAACGGATCCAACCATGTTGAACGAAATTTACAGAGTTACCCATTACTGATCGGATACGGATCCACATATGATTCCTATTTCAACCGCGCGCGAATGGCAAATACATCCGTAACGGGCTATTCGCGAATCACCTGTGGATTGACAAAGCGACCCCAAGCCAAACCTTCAGATCTCCATGAAATTCAGCAACGATGGAAAGCGCCGTGGCCTAAAAAATTCTTAAGGTCATCGCAACCCTAGGAAAATGTCAACCAGCTAGTAGGCTTTCGAATAGCCTCAAATTCATGTATCTAGGTCCGTGATTGACAAAGCGACCCCAAGCCAAACCTTCAGATCTCCATGAAATTCAGCAACGATGGAAAGCGCCGTGGCCTAAAAAATTCTTAAGGTCATCGCAACCCTTGGAAAATGTCAACCAGCTAGTAGGCTTTCGAATAGCCTCAAATTCATCTATCTAGGTCCGTGATTGACAAAGCGACCCCAAGCCAAACCTTCAGATCTCCATGAAATTCAGCAACGATGGAAAGCGCCGTGGCCTAAAAAATTCTTAAGGTCATCGCAACCCTAGGAAAATGTCAACCAGCTAGTAGGCTTTCGAATAGCCTCAAATTCATGTATCTAGGTCCGTGATTGACAAAGCGACCCCAAGCCAAACCTTCAGATCTCCATGAAATTCAGCAACGATGGAAAGCGCCGTGGCCTAAAAAATTCTTAAGGTCATCGCAACCCTTGGAAAATGTCAACCAGCTAGTAGGCTTCCGAATAGCCTCAAATTCATGTATCTAGGTCCGTGATTGACAAAGCGACCCCAAGCCAAACCTTCAGATCTCCATGAAATTCAGCAACGATGGAAAGCGCCGTGGCCTTAAAAACTCTTAAGGTCATCGCAACCCTTGGAAAATGTCAACCAGCTAGTAGGCTTTCGAATAGCCTCAAATTCATGTATCTAGGTCCGTGATTGACAAAGCGACCCCAAGCCAAACCTTCAGATCTCCATGAAATTCAGCAACGATGGAAAGCGCCGTGGCTTTGTTTCCAGTTTTACAAAAAACGCGATCCTACCGAGCAGTAAAGTCAGAGACTTGTATTCACCGATATTCAAGATAGCAAGTAGCGTGAAGTTGAATGATTATCATAGGAACGTAAATAGAATGGTAAGTAATGCTGACTCCGTTATAAATTCGCATGCAAATCCCCTTTTTTAGGATTGGGCGATCGTCGAATTTCTTCGAAACGGAACATTGTAATAGCAAAGAGGATTGTTTCAAGACAATCATCCTAAAATTTCAACACTGCTAGGATAATCAACGTCTGGACAGAATCTCAATAATATCCACCTTTTGTTTTCTGTGTCCATTTTTTTAATTTTCTCACTCATGTTGTTCTAAGTCTCTCCTCCCCTCTCCTAGATCGTCCTTTTTTTTCTTAATTTTTTACTATTGTTGTTTTATAATGTATTCTATATGAATGTTAATGATTTTCAATTTCGAAACAGATAAAAAACAAACAGACAAAAGACAAAAAAACTAGCGAGGCGCGTAAGGGGTTCGCGAACATGAGCAAGACGGGTCAGAAACGGATCCAACCATGTTGAACGAAATTTACAGAGTTACCCATTACTGATCGGATACGGATCCACATATGATTCCTATTTCAACCGCGCGCGAATGGCAAATACATCCGTAACGGGCTATTCGCGAATCACCTGTGGATTGACAAAGCGACCCCAAGCCAAACCTTCAGATCTCCATGAAATTCAGCAACGATGGAAAGCGCCGTGGCCTAAAAAATTCTTAAGGTCATCGCAACCCTAGGAACATGTCAACCAGCTAGTAGGCTTTCGAATAGCCTCAAATTCATGTATCTAGGTCCGTGATTGACAAAGCGACCCCAAGCCAAACCTTCAGATCTCCATGAAATTCAGCAACGATAGAAAGCGCCGTGGCCTAAAAAATTCTTAAGGTCATCGCAACCCTTGGAAAATGTCAACCAGCTAGTAGGCTTCCGAATAGCCTCAAATTCATGTATCTAGGTCCGTGATTGATAAAGCGACCCCAAGCCAAACCTTCAGATCTCCATGAAATTCAGCAACGATGGAAAGCGCCGTGGCCTAAAAAATTCTTAAGGTCATCGCAACCCTAGGAAAATGTCAACCAGCTAGTAGGCTTTCGAATAGCCTCAAATTCATGTATCTAGGTCCGTGATTGACAAAGCGACCCCAAGCCAAACCTTCAGATCTCCATGAAATTCAGCAACGATGGAAAGCGCCGTGGCCTAAAAAATTCTTAAGGTCATCGCAACCCTAGGAAAATGTCAACCAGCTAGTAGGCTTCCGAATAGCCTCAAATTCATGTATCTAGGTCCGTGATTGACAAAGCGACCCCAAGCCAAACCTTCAGATCTCCATGAAATTCAGCAACGATGGAAAGCGCCGTGGCCTAAAAAAATTTAAGGTCATCGCAACCCTTGGAAAATGTCAACCAGCTAGTAGGCTTTCGAATAGCCTCAAATTCATGTATCTAGGTCCGTGACACAGGTGAAGTGCGGTCGGATCCGTACGGGGATGGGCTAGGTATTCGACGCATAACTGATCCGTTACTGCTGTTTTCGCGAACCAGGATTCGCATACGGGCCGTATTTTGAAAGTGAGCTGTCTGGTCGCTAACGGACAGAATATGGGTTCGCAAATGGATCAGAAACGGGCGGGTGTGAAAAAGGGCAGATGACCTGCGTGATGTTTGGTCTAGGATCCGCATGCGGATCCGTTCCCGAAGGCCGAACTTGCGATGGACTAGTTCAAACTCTTCCATTTTATTTTTTTATTTTCCTCAGAACTTGTTTTTCATGTCTTTTTTTTTGAGTTTTCGCTATTTTTCAGCACTGGAAGCATGTCAAATTCAATCTGCAAGTACTTCGAAAGGAAGAATCTACGATGGGTGAGAAATCGGTTAGAAAATGAATGATAATCTAGTTTGTTTCCAGTTTTACAAAAAACGCGATCCTACCGAGCAGTAAAGTCAGAGACTTGTATTCACCGATATTCAAGATAGCAAGTAGCGTGAAGTTGAATGATTATCATAGGAACGTAAATAGAATGGTAAGTAATGCTGACTCCGTTATAAATTCGCATGCAAATCCCCTTTTTTAGGATTGGGCGATCGTCGAATTTCTTCGAAACGGAACATTGTAATAGCAAAGAGGATTGTTTCAAGACAATCATCCTAAAATTTCAACACTGCTAGGATAATCAACGTCTGGACAGAATCTCAATAATATCCACCTTTTGTTTTCTGTGTCCATTTTTTTAATTTTCTCACTCATGTTGTTCTAAGTTTCTCCTCCCCTCTCCTAGATCGTCCTTTTTTTTCTTAATTTTTTACTATTGTTGTTTTATAATGTATTCTATATGAATGTTAATGATTTTCAATTTCGAAACAGATAAAAAACAAACAGACAAAAGACAAAAAAACTAGCGAGGCGCGTAAGGGGTTCGCGAACATGAGCAAGACGGGTCAGAAACGGATCCAACCATGTTGAACGAAATTTACAGAGTTACCCATTACTGATCGGATACGGATCCACATATGATTCCTATTTCAACCGCGCGCGAATGGCAAATACATCCGTAACGGGCTATTCGCGAATCACCTGTGGATTGACAAAGCGACCCCAAGCCAAACCTTCAGATCTCCATGAAATTCAGCAACGATGGAAAGCGCCGTGGCCTAAAAAATTCTTAAGGTCATCGCAACCCTAGGAAAATGTCAACCAGCTAGTAGGCTTTCGAATAGCCTCAAATTCATGTATCTAGGTCCGTGATTGACAAAGCGACCCCAAGCCAAACCTTCAGATCTCCATGAAATTCAGCAACGATGGAAAGCGCCGTGGCCTAAAAAATTCTTAAGGTCATCGCAACCCTTGGAAAATGTCAACCAGCTAGTAGGCTTCCGAATAGCCTCAAATTCATGTATCTAGGTCCGTGATTGACAAAGCGACCCCAAGCCAAACCTTCAGATCTCCATGAAATTCAGCAACGATGGAAAGCGCCGTGGCCTTAAAAACTCTTAAGGTCATCGCAACCCTTGGAAAATGTCAACCAGCTAGTAGGCTTTCGAATAGCCTCAAATTCATGTATCTAGGTCCGTGATTGACAAAGCGACCCCAAGCCAAACCTTCAGATCTCCATGAAATTCAGCAACGATGGAAAGCGCCGTGGCCTAAAAAATTCTTAAGGTCATCGCAACCCTTGGAAAATGTCAACCAGCTAGTAGGCTTCCGAATAGCCTCAAATTCATGTATCTAGGTCCGTGATTGACAAAGCGACCCCAAGCCAAACCTTCAGATCTCCATGAAATTCAGCAACGATGGAAAGAGCCGTGGCCTAAAAAATTCTTAAGGTCATCGCAACCCTTGGAAAATGTCAACCAGCTAGTAGGCTTTCGAATAGCCTCAAATTCATGTATTAGGTTGGCCCGAAAGTTTTTGACCATACTTGTTTCGTCGTCTAACTTTCATTGAAATGGAGTCAGAGGGAAACCGTTTTAGTAGTAGATAGTCAAGACTTTTGTATAGCGATACTTGATAATCTCCAGTATTGGAACCTCTCTCATAATGAATAACAGGCTTGTCACCAGACCAGTACATTTTCAAGGTTCAAACCATGTGACTTCCACTCCTCATATCTCCATTCAGGAAGAAGTTCTCAATAAGGTTTTATGATATGTTGATGTACAACTCTTTTTCATTAAACGGCAATAAAAATTAATAATTTAGAGACTGTTAGATCGAAGATATTGTTCGAAAACGATGAAAAACGGAAAAATGAGCTTTTTCGTTGAATTCTCGAGAGTTGATAGTCAAACTTTACTTAAACCATTTTAGTATTATTTTAAACTTCTGTGCAAAATTTCAATCATATCAAAGCCGATTCATAGCTTTTAGGTCAAAAAGTGTGTTTTTGCCTACATTAGAGAAATCCTGCTTTTGCGTTCGAGTGTAGCTCCTACTGCTAAACCTGCACGCGTTTGTTTGAATTTTTCAGAAAAAACAGTTATGATGTTTTTCTCTTTGCGTGTCAATTTTTGAGTGATTACCTCCATTTATGACGAAACCGTAAGCCCTCGAACATTGTATAAGCCCAAAATGACGGTTCGACATTTTCCACTCATGACTTGATGCAAAAGTTAGGCACACTAATGAAAATATGGTGACGAATAATACTATACTAGCCAATTGTATTGCACAAAAAATCAGCCTTAATCACTCACCCTACTTCCCGCGCGGGGCGATTGTTTAATGGTCAAAAACTTTCGGGCCAACCTAATATCTAGGTCCGTGATTGACAAAGCGACCCCAAGCCAAACCTTCAGATCTCCATGAAATTCGGCAACGATGGAAAGCGCCGTGGCCTAAAAAAATTTAAGGTCATCGCAACCCTTGGAAAATGTCAACCAGCTAGTAGGCTTTCGAATAGCCTCAAATTCATGTATCTAGGTCCGTGACACAGGTGAAGTGCGGTCGGATCCGTACGGGGATGGGCTAGGTATTCGACGCATAACTGATCCGTTACTGCTGTTTTCGCGAACCAGGATTCGCATACGGGCCGTATTTTGAAAGTGAGCTGTCTGGTCGCTAACGGACAGAATATGGGTTCGCAAATGGATCAGAAACGGGCGGGTGTGAAAAAGGGCAGATGACCTGCGTGATGTTTGGTCTAGGATCCGCATGCGGATCCGTTCCCGAAGGCCGAACTTGCGATGGACTAGTTCAAACTCTTCCATTTTATTTTTTTATTTTCCTCAGAACTTGTTTTTCATGTCTTTTTTTTTGAGTTTTCGCTATTTTTCAGCACTGGAAGCATGTCAAATTCAATCTGCAAGTACTTCGAAAGGAAGAATCTACGATGGGTGAGAAATCGGTTAGAAAATGAATGATAATCTAGTTTGTTTCCAGTTTTACAAAAAACGCGATCCTACCGAGCAGTAAAGTCAGAGACTCGTATTCACCGATATTCAAGATAGCAAGTAGCGTGAAGTTGAATGATTATCATAGGAACGTAAATAGAATGGTAAGTAATGCTGACTCCGTTATAAATTCGCATGCAAATCCCCTTTTTTAGGATTGGGCGATCGTCAAATTTCTTCGAAACGGAACATTGTAATAGCAAAGAGGATTGTTTCAAGACAATCATCCTAAAATTTCAACACTGCTAGGATAATCAACGTCTGGACAGAATCTCAATAATATCCACCTTTTGTTTTCTGTGTCCATTTTTTTAATTTTCTCACTCATGTTGTTCTAAGTTTCTCCTCCCCTCTCCTAGATCGTCCTTTTTTTTCTTAATTTTTTACTATTGTTGTTTTATAATGTATTCTATATGAATGTTAATGATTTTCAATTTCGAAACAGATAAAAAACAAACAGACAAAAGACAAAAAAACTAGCGAGGCGCGTAAGGGGTTCGCGAACATGAGCAAGACGGGTCAGAAACGGATCCAACCATGTTGAACGAAATTTACAGAGTTACCCATTACTGATCGGATACGGATCCACATATGATTCCTATTTCAACCGCGCGCGAATGGCAAATACATCCGTAACGGGCTATTCGCGAATCACCTGTGGATTGACAAAGCGACCCCAAGCCAAACCTTCAGATCTCCATGAAATTCAGCAACGATGGAAAGCGCCGTGGCCTAAAAAATTCTTAAGGTCATCGCAACCCTTGGAAAATGTCAACCAGCTAGTAGGCTTTCGAATAGCCTCAAATTCATCTATCTAGGTCCGTGATTGACAAAGCGACCCCAAGCCAAACCTTCAGATCTCCATGAAATTCAGCAACGATGGAAAGCGCCGTGGCCTAAAAAATTCTTAAGGTCATCGCAACCCTAGGAAAATGTCAACCAGCTAGTAGGCTTTCGAATAGCCTCAAATTCATGTATCTAGGTCCGTGATTGACAAAGCGACCCCAAGCCAAACCTTCAGATCTCCATGAAATTCAGCAACGATGGAAAGCGCCGTGGCCTAAAAAATTTTTAAGGTCATCGCAACCCTTGGAAAATGTCAACCAGCTAGTAGGCTTTCGAATAGCCTCAAATTCATGTATCTAGGTCCGTGATTGACAAAGCGACCCCAAGCCAAACCTTCAGATCTCCATGAAATTCAGCAACGATGGAAAGCGCCGTGGCCTAAAAAATTCTTAAGGTCATCGCAACCCTTGGAAAATGTCAACCAGCTAGTAGGCTTTCGAATAGCCTCAAATTCATCTATCTAGGTCCGTGATTGACAAAGCGACCCCAAGCCAAACCTTCAGATCTCCATGAAATTCAGCAACGATGGAAAGCGCCGTGGCCTAAAAAATTCTTAAGGTCATCGCAACCCTTGGAAAATGTCAACCAGCTAGTAGGCTTCCGAATAGCCTCAAATTCATGTATCTAGGTCCGTGATTGACAAAGCGACCCCAAGCCAAACCTTCAGATCTCCATGAAATTCAGCAACGATGGAAAGCGCCGTGGCCTTAAAAACTCTTAAGGTCATCGCAACCCTTGGAAAATGTCAACCAGCTAGTAGGCTTTCGAATAGCCTCAAATTCATGTATCTAGGTCCGTGATTGACAAAGCGACCCCAAGCCAAAACTTCAGATCTCCATGAAATTCAGCAACGATGGAAAGCGCCGTGGCCTAAAAAATTCTTAAGGTCATCGCAACCCTTGGAAAATGTCAACAAGCTAGTAGGCTTCCGAATAGCCTCAAATTCATGTATCTAGGTCCGTGATTGACAAAGCGACCCCAAGCCAAACCTTCAGATCTCCATGAAATTCAGCAACGATGGAAAGAGCCGTGGCCTAAAAAATTCTTAAGGTCATCGCAACCCTTGGAAAATGTCAACCAGCTAGTAGGCTTTCGAATAGCCTCAAATTCATGTATCTAGGTCCGTGATTGACAAAGCGACCCCAAGCCAAACCTTCAGATCTCCATGAAATTCAGCAACGATGGAAAGCGCCGTGGCCTAAAAAATTCTTAAGGTCATCGCAACCCTAGGAAAATGTCAACCAGCTAGTAGGCTTTCGAATAGCCTCAAATTCATGTATCTAGGTCTGTGATTGACAAAGCGACCCCAAGCCAAACCTTCAGATCTCCATGAAATTCAGCAACGATGGAAAGCGCCGTGGCCTAAAAAATTCTTAAGGTCATCGGAACCCTTGGAAAATGTCAACCAGCTAGTAGGCTTTCGAATAGCCTCAAATTCATGTATCTAGGTCCGTGATTGACAAAGCGACCCCAAGCCAAACCTTCAGATCTCCATGAAATTCAGCAACGATGGAAAGCGCCGTGGCCTAAAAAATTCTTAAGGTCATCGCAACCCTAGGAAAATGTCAACCAGCTAGTAGGCTTTCGAATAGCCTCAAATTCATGTATCTAGGTCCGTGATTGACAAAGCGACCCCAAGCCAAACCTTCAGATCTCCATGAAATTCAGCAACGATGGAAAGCGCCGTGGCCTAAAAAATTCTTAAGGTCATCGCAACCCTAGGAAAATGTCAACCAGCTAGTAGGCTTTCGAATAGCCTCAAATTCATGTATCTAGGTCTGTGATTGACAAAGCGACCCCAAGCCAAACCTTCAGATCTCCATGAAATTCAGCAACGATGGAAAGCGCCGTGGCCTAAAAAATTCTTAAGGTCATCGGAACCCTTGGAAAATGTCAACCAGCTAGTAGGCTTTCGAATAGCCTCAAATTCATGTATCTAGGTCCGTGATTGACAAAGCGACCCCAAGCCAAACCTTCAGATCTCCATGAAATTCAGCAACGATGGAAAGCGCCGTGGCCTAAAAAATTCTTAAGGTCATCGCAACCCTAGGAAAATGTCAACCAGCTAGTAGGCTTTCGAATAGCCTCAAATTCATGTATCTAGGTCCGTGATTGACAAAGCGACCCCAAGCCAAACCTTCAGATCTCCATGAAATTCAGCAACGATGGAAAGCGCCGTGGCCTAAAAAATTCGTAAGGTCATCGCAACCCTAGGAAAATGTCAACCAGCTAGTAGGCTTTCGAATAGCCTCAAATTCATGTATCTAGGTCCGTGATTGACAAAGCGACCCCGAGCCAAACCTTCAGATCTCCATGAAATTCAGCAACGATGGAAAGCGCCGTGGCCTAAAAAATTCTTAAGGTCATCGCAACCCTAGGAACATGTCAACCAGCTAGTAGGCTTTCGAATAGCCTCAAATTCATGTATCTAGGTCCGTGATTGACAAAGCGACCCCAAGCCAAACCTTCAGATCTCCATGAAATTCAGCAACGATGGAAAGCGCCGTGGCCTAAAAAATTCTTAAGGTCATCGCAACCCCTGGAAAATGTCAACCAGCTAGTAGGCTTTCGAATAGCCTCAAATTCATGTATCTAGGTCCGTGATTGACAAAGCGACCCCAAGCCAAACCTTCAGATCTCAATGAAATTCAGCAACGGTGGAAAGCGCCGTGGCCTAAAAAATTCTTAAGGTCAACGCAACCCTAGGAAAATGTCAACCAGCTAGTAGGCTTTCGAATAGCCTCAAATTCATGTATCTAGGTCCGTGATTGACAAAGCGACCCCAAGCCAAACCTTCAGATCTCCATGAAATTCAGCAACGATGGAAAGCGCCGTGGCCTAAGAAATTCTTAAGGTCATCGCAACCCTAGGAAAATGTCAACCAGCTAGTAGGCTTTCGAATAGCCTCAAATTCATGTATCTAGGTCCGTGATTGACAAAGCGACCCCAAGCCAAACCTTCAGATCTCCATGAAATTCAGCAACGGTGGAAAGCGCCGTGGCCTAAAAAATTCGTAAGGTCATCGCAACCCTAGGAAAATGTCAACCAGCTAGTAGGCTTTCGAATAGCCTCAAATTCATGTATCTAGGTCCGTGATTGACAAAGCGACCCCAAGCCAAACCTTCAGATCTCCATGAAATTCAGCAACGATGGAAAGCGCCGTGGCCTAAAAAATTCTTAAGGTCATCGCAACCCTAGGAACATTTCAACCAGCTAGTAGGCTTTCGAATAGCCTCAAATTCATGTATCTAGGTCCGTGATTGACAAAGCGACCCCAAGCCAAACCTTCAGATCTCCATGAAATTCAGCAACGATGGAAAGCGCCGTGGCCTAAAAAATTCTTAAGGTCATCGCAACCCTAGGAACATGTCAACCAGCTAGTAGGCTTTCGAATAGCCTCAAATTCATGTATCTAGGTCCGTGATTGACAAAGCGACCCCAAGCCAAACCTTCAGATCTCCATGAAATTCAGCAACGGTGGAAAGCGCCGTGGCCTAAAAAATTCTTAAGGTCATCGCAACCCTTGGAAAATGTCAACCAGCTAGTAGGCTTTCGAATAGCTTCAAATTCATGTATCTAGGTCCGTGATTGACAAAGCGACCCCAAGCCAAACCTTCAGATCTCCATGAAATTCAGCAACGATGGAAAGCGCCGTGACCTAAAAAATTCTTAAGGTCATCGCAACCCTTGGAAAATGTCAACCAGCTAGTAGGCTTTCGAATAGCCTCAAATTCATGTATCTAGGTCCGTGATTGACAAAGCGACCCCGAGCCAAACCTTCAGATCTCCATGAAATTCAGCAACGATGGAAAGCGCCGTGGCCTAAAAAATTCTTAAGGTCATCGCAACCCTTGGAAAATGTCAACCAGCTAGTAGGGTTTCGAATAGCCTCAAATTCATGTATCTAGGTCCGTGATTGACAAAGCGACCCCAAGCCAAACCTTCAGATCTCCATGAAATTCAGCAACGATGGAAAGCGCCGTGGCCTAAAAAATTCTTAAGGTCATCGCAACCCTTGGAAAATGTCAACCAGCTAGTAGGCTTTCGAATAGCCTCAAATTCATGTATCTAGGTCCGTGATTGACAAAGCGACCCCAAGCCAAACCTTCAGATCTCCATGAAATTCAGCAACGATGGAAAGCGCCGTGGCCTAAAAAATTCTTAAGGTCATCGCAACCCTTGGAAAATGTCAACCAGCTAGTAGGCTTTCGAATAGCCTCAAATTCATGTATCTAGGTCCGTGATTAACAAAGCGACCCCAAGCCAAGCCTTCAGATCTCCATGAAATTCAGCAACGATGGAAAGCGCCGTGGCCTAAAAAATTCTTAAGGTCATCGCAACCCTAGGAAAATGTCAACCAGCTAGTAGGCTTTCGAATAGCCTCAAATTCATGTATCTAGGTCCGTGATTGACAAAGCGACCCCAAGCCAAACCTTCAGATCTCCATGAAATTCAGCAACGATGGAAAGCGCCGTGGCCTAAAAAATTCTTAAGGTCATCGCAACCCTAGGAACATGTCAACCAGCTAGTAGGCTTTCGAATAGCCTCAAATTCATGTATCTAGGTCCGTGATTGACAAAGCGACCCCAAGCCAAACCTTCAGATCTCCATGAAATTCAGCAACGATGGAAAGCGCCGTGGCCTAAAAAATTCTTAAGGTCATCGCAACCCTAGGAACATGTCAACCAGCTAGTAGGCTTTCGAATAGCCTCAAATTCATGTATCTAGGTCCGTGATTGACAAAGCGACCCCAAGCCAAACCTTCAGATCTCCATGAAATTCAGCAACGATGGAAAGCGCCGTGGCCTAAAAAATTCTTAAGGTCATCGCAACCCTTGGAAAATGTCAACCAGCTAGTAGGCTTCCGAATAGCCTCAAATTCATGTATCTAGGTCCGTGATTGACAAAGCGACCCCAAGCCAAACCTTCAGATCTCCATGAAATTCAGCAACGATGGAAAGCGCCGTGGCCTAAAAAATTCTTAAGGTCATCGCAACCCTAGGAACATGTCAACCAGCTAGTAGGCTTTCGAATAGCCTCAAATTCATGTATCTAGGTCCGTGATTGACAAAGCGACCCCAAGCCAAACCTTCAGATCTCCATGAAATTCAGCAACGATGGAAAGCGCCGTGGCCTAAAAAATTCTTAAGGTCATCGCAACCCTAGGAAAATGTCAACCAGCTAGTAGGCTTTCGAATAGCCTCAAATTCATGTATCTAGGTCCGTGATTGACAAAGCGACCCCAAGCCAAACCTTCAGATCTCCATGAAATTCAGCAACGATGGAAAGCGCCGTGGCCTAAAAAATTCTTAAGGTCATCGCAACCCTAGGAACATGTCAACCAGCTAGTAGGCTTCCGAATAGCCTCAAATTCATGTATCTAGGTCCGTGATTGACAAAGCGACCCCAAGCCAAACCTTCAGATCTCCATGAAATTCAGCAACGATGGAAAGCGCCGTGGCCTAAAAAATTCTTAAGGTCATCGCAACCCTAGGAAAATGTCAACCAGCTAGTAGGCTTTCGAATAGCCTCAAATTCATGTATCTAGGTCCGTGATTGACAAAGCGACCCCAAGCCAAACCTTCAGATCTCCATGAAATTCAGCAACGATGGAAAGCGCCGTGGCCTAAAAAATTCTTAAGGTCATCGCAACCCTAGGAAAATGTCAACCAGCTAGTAGGCTTTCGAATAGCCTCAAATTCATGTATCTAGGTCCGTGATTGACAAAGCGACCCCAAGCCAAACCTTCAGATCTCCATGAAATTCAGCAACGATGGAAAGCGCCGTGGCCTAAAAAATTCTTAAGGTCATCGCAACCCTAGGAAAATGTCAACCAGCTAGTAGGCTTTCGAATAGCCTCAAATTCATGTATCTAGGTCCGTGATTGACAAAGCGACCCCAAGCCAAACCTTCAGATCTCCATGAAATTCAGCAACGGTGGAAAGCGCCGTGGCCTAAAAAATTCTTAAGGTCATCGCAACCCTTGGAAAATGTCAACCAGCTAGTAGGCTTTCGAATAGCTTCAAATTCATGTATCTAGGTCCGTGATTGACCAAGCGACCCCAAGCCAAACCTTCAGATCTCCATGAAATTCAGCAACGATGGAAAGCGCCGTGGCCTAAAAAATTCTTAAGGTCATCGCAACCCTAGGAAAATGTCAACCAGCTAGTAGGCTTTCGAATAGCCTCAAATTCATGTATCTAGGTCCGTGATTGACAAAGCGACCCCAAGCCAAACCTTCAGATCTCCATGAAATTCAGCAACGATGGAAAGCGCCGTGGCCTAAAAAATTCTTAAGGTCATCGCAACCCTAGGAACATGTCAACCAGCTAGTAGGCTTTCGAATAGCCTCAAATTCATGTATCTAGGTCCGTGATTGACAAAGCGACCCCAAGCCAAACCTTCAGATCTCCATGAAATTCAGCAACGATGGAAAGCGCCGTGGCCTAAAAAATTCTTAAGGTCATCGCAACCCTAGGAACATGTCAACCAGCTAGTAGGCTTTCGAATAGCCTCAAATTCATGTATCTAGGTCCGTGATTGACAAAGCGACCCCAAGCCAAACCTTCAGATCTCCATGAAATTCAGCAACGATGGAAAGCGCCGTGGCCTAAAAAATTCTTAAGGTCATCGCAACCCTAGGAACATTTCAACCAGCTAGTAGGCTTTCGAATAGCCTCAAATTCATGTATCTAGGTCCGTGATTGACAAAGCGACCCCAAGCCAAACCTTCAGATCTCCATGAAATTCAGCAACGATGGAAAGCGCCGTGGCCTAAAAAATTCTTAAGGTCATCGCAACCCTAGGAACATGTCAACCAGCTAGTAGGCTTTCGAATAGCCTCAAATTCATGTATCTAGGTCCGTGATTGACAAAGCGACCCCAAGCCAAACCTTCAGATCTCCATGAAATTCAGCAACGATGGAAAGCGCCGTGGCCTAAAAAATTCTTAAGGTCATCGCAACCCTTGGAAAATGTCAACCAGCTAGTAGGGTTTCGAATAGCCTCAAATTCATGTATCTAGGTCCGTGATTGACAAAGCGACCCCAAGCCAAACCTTCAGATCTCCATGAAATTCAGCAACGATGGAAAGCGCCGTGGCCTAAAAAATTCTTAAGGTCATCGCAACCCTAGGAACATGTCAACCAGCTAGTAGGCTTTCGAATAGCCTCAAATTCATGTATCTAGGTCCGTGATTGACAAAGCGACCCCAAGCCAAACCTTCAGATCTCCATGAAATTCAGCAACGATGGAAAGCGCCGTGGCCTAAAAAATTCTTGAGGTCATCGCAACCCCTGGAAAATGTCAACCAGCTAGTAGGCTTTCGAATAGCCTCAAATTCATGTATCTAGGTCCGTGATTGACAAAGCGACCCCAAGCCAAACCTTCAGATCTCCATGAAATTCAGCAACGATGGAAAGCGCCGTGGCCTAACAAATTCTTAAGGTCATCGCAACCCTTGGAAAATGTCAACCAGCTAGTAGGGTTTCGAATAGCCTCAAATTCATGTATCTAGGTCCGTGATTGACAAAGCGACCCCAAGCCAAACCTTCAGATCTCCATGAAATTCAGCAACGATGGAAAGCGCCGTGGCCTAAAAAATTCTTAAGGTCATCGCAACCCTTGGAAAATGTCAACCAGCTAGTAGGGTTTCGAATAGCCTCAAATTCATGTATCTAGGTCCGTGATTGACAAAGCGACCCCAAGCCAAACCTTCAGATCTCCATGAAATTCAGCAACGATGGAAAGCGCCGTGGCCTAAAAAATTCTTAAGGTCATCGCAACCCTTGGAAAATGTCAACCAGCTAGTAGGCTTTCGAATAGCCTCAAATTCATGTATCTAGGTCCGTGATTGACAAAGCGACCCCAAGCCAAACCTTCAGATCTCGATGAAATTCAGCAACGATGGAAAGCGCCGTGGCCTAAAAAATTCTTAAGGTCATCGCAACCCTAGGAAAATGTCAACCAGCTAGAAGGCTTTCGAATAGCCTCAAATTCATGTATCTAGGTCCGTGATTGACAAAGCGACCCCAAGCCAAACCTTCAGATCTCGATGAAATTCAGCAACGATGGAAAGCGCCGTGGCCTAAAAAATTCTTAAGGTCATCGCAACCCTAGGAAAATGTCAACCAGCTAGTAGGCTTTCGAATAGCCTCAAATTCATGTATCTAGGTCCGTGATTGACAAAGCGACCCCAAGCCAAACCTTCAGATCTCCATGAAATTCAGCAACGATGGAAAGCGCCGTGGCCTATAAAATTCTTAAGGTCATCGCAACCCTAGGAACATGTCAACCAGCTAGTAGGCTTTCGAATAGCCTCAAATTCATGTATCTAGGTCCGTGATTAGAATTTTTTAGGCCACGGCGCTTTCCACCGTTGCTGAATTTCATGGAGATCTGAAGGTTTGGCTTGGGGTCGCTTTGGCAATCACGGACCTAGATACATGAATTTGAGGCTATTCGAAAGCCTACTAGCTGGTTGACATTTTCCTAGGGTTGCGATGACTTTAAGAATTTTTTAGGCCACGGCGCTTTCCATCGTTGCTGAATTTCATGGAGATCTGAAGGTTTGGCTTGGGGTCGCTTTGTCAATCACGGACCTAGATACATGAATTTGAGGCTATTCGAAAGCCTACTAGCTGGTTGACATGTTCCAAGGGTTGCGATGACCTTAAGAATTTTTTAGGCCACGGCGCTTTCCACCGTTGCTGAATTTCATGGAGATCTGAAGGTTTGGCTTGGGGTCGCTTTGTCAATCACGGACCTAGATACATGAATTTGAGGCTATTCGAAAGCCTACTAGCTGGTTGACATGTTCCTAGGGTTGCGATGACCTTAAGAATTTTAGGCCACGGCGCTTTCCACCGTTGCTGAATTTCATGGAGATCTGAAGGTTTGGCTTGGGGTCGCTTTGTCAATCACGGACCTAGATACATGAATTTGAGGCTATTCGAAAGCCTACTAGCTGGTTGACATGTTCCTAAGGTTGCGATGACCTTAAGAATTTTAGGCCACGGCGCTTTCCACCGTTGCTGAATTTCATGGAGATCTGAAGGTTTGGCTTGGGGTCGCTTTGTCAATCACGGACCTAGATACATGAATTTGAGGCTATTCGAAAGCCTACTAGCTGGTTGACATTTTCCTAGGGTTGCGATGACCTTAAGAATTTTTTAGGCCACGGCGCTTTCCACCGTTGCTGAATTTCATGGAGATCTGAAGGTTTGGCTTGGGGTCGCTTTGTCAATCACGGACCTAGATACATGAATTTGAGGCTATTCGAAAGCCTACCATTCGAAAGCCTACTAGCTGGTTGACATTTTCCTAGGGTTGCGATGACCTTAAGAATTTTTTAGGCCACGGCGCTTTCCATCGTTGCTGAATTTCATGGAGATCTGAAGGTTTGGCTTGGGGTCGCTTTGTCAATCACGGACCTAGATACATGAATTTGAGGCTATTCGAAAGCCTACTAGCTGGTTGACATGTTCCAAGGGTTGCGATGACCTTAAGAATTTTTTAGGCCACGGCGTTTTACACCGTTGCTGAATTTCATGGAGATCTGAAGGTTTGGCTTGGGGTCGCTTTGTCAATCACGGACCTAGATACATGAATTTGAGGCTATTCGAAAGCCTACTAGCTGGTTGACATGTTCCTAGGGTTGCGATGACCTTAAGAATTTTTTAGGCCACGGCGCTTTCCATCGTTGCTGAATTTCATGGAGATCTGAAGGTTTGGCTTGGGGTCGCTTTGTCAATCACGGACCTAGATACATGAATTTGAGGCTATTCGAAAGCCTACCATTCGAAAGCCTACTAGCTGGTTGACATTTTCCTAGGGTTGCGATGACCTTAAGAATTTTTTAGGCCACGGCGCTTTCCATCGTTGCTGAATTTCATGGAGATCTGAAGGTTTGGCTTGGGGTCGCTTTGTCAATCACGGACCTAGATACATGAATTTGAGGCTATTCGAAAGCCTACTAGCTGGTTGACATGTTCCAAGGGTTGCGATGACCTTAAGAATTTTTTAGGCCACGGCGTTTTACACCGTTGCTGAATTTCATGGAGATCTGAAGGTTTGGCTTGGGGTCGCTTTGTCAATCACGGACCTAGATACATGAATTTGAGGCTATTCGAAAGCCTACTAGCTGGTTGACATTTTCCTAGGGTTGCGATGACCTTAAGAATTTTTTAGGCCACGGCGCTTTCCATCCAGCAACGATGGAAAGCGCCGTGGCCTAAAAAATTCTTAAGGTCATCGCAACCCTAGGAAAATGTCAACCAGCTAGTAGGCTTTCGAATAGCCTCAAATTCATGTATCTAGGTCCGTGATTGACAAAGCGACCCCAAGCCAAACCTTCAGATCTCCATGAAATTCAGCAACGATGGAAAGCGCCGTGGCCTAAAAAATTCTTAAGGTCATCGCAACCCTAGGAAAATGTCAACCAGCTAGTAGGCTTTCGAATAGCCTCAAATTCATGTATCTAGGTCCGTGATTGACAAAGCGACCCCAAGCCAAACCTTCAGATCTCCATGAAATTCAGCAACGATGGAAAGCGCCGTGGCCTAAAAAATTCTTAAGGTCATCGCAACCCTTGGAAAATGTCAACCAGCTAGTAGGCTTTCGAATAGCCTCAAATTCATGTATCTAGGTCCGTGATTAGAATTTTTTAGGCCACGGCGCTTTCCACCGTTGCTGAATTTCATGGAGATCTGAAGGTTTGGCTTGGGGTCGCTTTGGCAATCACGGACCTAGATACATGAATTTGAGGCTATTCGAAAGCCTACTAGCTGGTTGACATTTTCCTAGGGTTGCGATGACTTTAAGAATTTTTTAGGCCACGGCGCTTTCCATCGTTGCTGAATTTCATGGAGATCTGAAGGTTTGGCTTGGGGTCGCTTTGTCAATCACGGACCTAGATACATGAATTTGAGGCTATTCGAAAGCCTACTAGCTGGTTGACATGTTCCAAGGGTTGCGATGACCTTAAGAATTTTTTAGGCCACGGCGCTTTCCACCGTTGCTGAATTTCATGGAGATCTGAAGGTTTGGCTTGGGGTCGCTTTGTCAATCACGGACCTAGATACATGAATTTGAGGCTATTCGAAAGCCTACTAGCTGGTTGACATGTTCCTAGGGTTGCGATGACCTTAAGAATTTTAGGCCACGGCGCTTTCCACCGTTGCTGAATTTCATGGAGATCTGAAGGTTTGGCTTGGGGTCGCTTTGTCAATCACGGACCTAGATACATGAATTTGAGGCTATTCGAAAGCCTACTAGCTGGTTGACATGTTCCTAGGGTTGCGATGACCTTAAGAATTTTAGGCCACGGCGCTTTCCACCGTTGCTGAATTTCATGGAGATCTGAAGGTTTGGCTTGGGGTCGCTTTGTCAATCACGGACCTAGATACATGAATTTGAGGCTATTCGAAAGCCTACTAGCTGGTTGACATGTTCCTAGGGTTGCGATGACCTTAAGAATTTTTTAGGCCACGGCGCTTTCCATCGTTGCTGAATTTCATGGAGATCTGAAGGTTTGGCTTGGGGTCGCTTTGTCAATCACGGACCTAGATACATGAATTTGAGGCTATTCGAAAGCCTACTAGCTGGTTGACATTTTCCTAGGGTTGCGATGACCTTAAGAATTTTTTAGGCCACGGCGCTTTCCACCGTTGCTGAATTTCATGGAGATCTGAAGGTTTGGCTTGGGGTCGCTTTGTCAATCACGGACCTAGATACATGAATTTGAGGCTATTCGAAAGCCTACTAGCTGGTTGACATGTTCCAAGGGTTGCGATGACCTTAAGAATTTTTTAGGCCACGGCGTTTTACACCGTTGCTGAATTTCATGGAGATCTGAAGGTTTGGCTTGGGGTCGCTTTGTCAATCACGGACCTAGATACATGAATTTGAGGCTATTCGAAAGCCTACTAGCTGGTTGACATTTTCCTAGGGTTGCGATGACCTTAAGAATTTTTTAGGCCACGGCGCTTTCCATCCAGCAACGATGGAAAGCGCCGTGGCCTAAAAAATTCTTAAGGTCATCGCAACCCTAGGAAAATGTCAACCAGCTAGTAGGCTTTCGAATAGCCTCAAATTCATGTATCTAGGTCCGTGATTGACAAAGCGACCCCAAGCCAAACCTTCAGATCTCCATGAAATTCAGCAACGATGGAAAGCGCCGTGGGCTAAAAAATTCTTAAGGTCATCGCAACCCTAGGAAAATGTCAACCAGCTAGTAGGCTTTCGAATAGCCTCAAATTCATGTATCTAGGTCCGTGATTGACAAAGCGACCCCAAGCCAAACCTTCAGATCTCCATGAAATTCAGCAACGATGGAAAGCGCCGTGGCCTAAAAAATTCTTAAGGTCATCGCAACCCTTGGAAAATGTCAACCAGCTAGTAGGCTTTCGAATAGCCTCAAATTCATGTATCTAGGTCCGTGATTGACAAAGCGACCCCAAGCCAAATCGAAAGCCTACTAGCTGGTTGACATTTTCCTTGGGTTGCGATGACCTTAAGAATTTTTTAGGCCACGGCGCTTTCCATCGTTGCTGAATTTCATGGAGATCTGAAGGTTTGGCTTGGGGTCGCTTTGTCAATCACGGACCTAGATACATGAATTTGACATCGTTGCTGAATTTCATGGAGATCTGAAGGTTTGGCTTGGGGTCGCTTTGTCAATCACGGACCTAGATACATGAATTTGAGGCTATTCGAAAGCCTACTAGCTGGTTGACATGTTCCTAGGGTTGCGATGACCTTAAGAATTTTTTAGGCCACGGCGCTTTCCATCGTTGCTGAATTTCATGGAGATCTGAAGGTTTGGCTTGGGGTCGCTTTGTCAATCACGGACCTAGATACATGAATTTGAGGCTATTCGAAAGCCTACTAGCTGGTTGACATTTTCCAGGGGTTGCGATGACCTTAAGAATTTTTTAGGCCACGGCGCTTTCCATCGTTGCTGAATTTCATGGAGATCTGAAGGTTTGGCTTGGGGTCGCTTTGTCAATCACGGACCTAGATACATGAATTTGAGGCTATTCGAAAGCCTACTAGCTGGTTGACATGTTCCTAGGGTTGCGATGACCTTAAGAATTTTTTAGGCCACGGCGCTTTCCATCGTTGCTGAATTTCATGGAGATCTGACCTCAAATTCATGTATCTAGGTCCGTGATTGACAAAGCGACCCCAAGCCAAACCTTCAGATCTCCATGAAATTCAGCAACGATGGAAAGCGCCGTGGCCTAAAAAATTCTTAAGGTCATCGCAACCTTTGTCAATCACGGACCTAGGTACATGAATTTGAGGCTATTCGAAAGCCTACTAGCTGGTTGACATTTTCCAGGGGTCGCGATGACCTTAAGAATTTTTTAGGCCACGGCGCTTTCCATCGTTGCTGAATTTCATGGAGATCTGAAGGTTTGGCTTGGGGTCGCTTTGTCAATCACGGACCTAGATACATGAATTTGAGGCTATTCGAAAGCCTACTATTCGAAAGCCTACTAGCTGGTTGACATTTTCCTAGGGTTGCGATGACCTTAAGAATTTCTTAGGCCACGGCGCTTTCCATCGTTGCTGAATTTCATGGAGATCTGAAGGTTTGGCTTGGGGTCGCTTTGTCAATCACGGACCTAGATACATGAATTTGAGGCTATTCGAAAGCCTACTAGCTGGTTGACATGTTCCTAGGGTTGCGATGACCTTGAGAATTTTTTAGGCCACGGCGCTTTCCATCGTTGCTGAATTTCATGGAGATCTGAAGGTTTGGTTTGGGGTCGCTTTGTCAATCACGGACCTAGATACATGAATTTGAGGCTATTCGAAAGCCTACTAGCTGGTTGACATTTTCCTAGGGTTGCGATGACCTTAAGAATTTTTTAGGCCACGGCGCTTTCCATCGTTGCTGAATTTCATGGAGATCTGAAGGTTTGGCTTGGGGTCGCTTTGTCAATCACGGACCTAGATACATGAATTTGAGGCTATTCGAAAGCCTACTAGCTGGTTGACATGTTCCTAGGGTTGCGATGACCTTAAGAATTTTTGGCTCTGTACCAGAAAAAAGGTCCTTTGGAAATAAAGAGGTCCTTCGCGAAACTAAAAGGTACTTTGAAGAAATAAACAGGTCCTTTGGCAAGATAGAGGTCCTTTCAAGAAATATAATGGTCCTTTTGAGTAAAATAGAGGTCCTTTGGCTATTAAAATGGTCCTTTGGAAATATAACGGTCCTTAGAAAAATATCGGCAAAAAATGGCCCCAACCGCAAAGAATTTTCTCAAGCCATTATACTTCCCTTTATATTTTCAGGCTTAGGCAACGCCACAGAAGTCTTAATAACAAATTGGAAGCTAAAATTCATCTAAAAGTATATTTTTCGGAATTATAATGTTTCTGAGGCCTTTGCCTAAGCCTAAGAAAAAGGAAACGCTACCAAAATATTTACTGAATGACGAATTCTTGGAACCATTTCTTGCGGTTATGACCTCTATTGCATTCGGGACCATTCAATTGTCAAATTTGTGTCACCCAAACTTCTGAAACCATTTCAAAAGATTTTCAAAGAACTCGTTTACTTCTCAAAGGACCCGTTTATTTCACAAAGGACCGTTATATTATTCAAAGGACCTTTTTATTTCCCAAAGGACCCGTTTATTTCTCAAAGGACCGTTATATTTCTCAATGGACCTTTATTTTGACCAAAGGACCGTTTTAATAGCCAAAGGACCTCTATTTTGACTAAAGGACCTTTATTTTTACAAAGGACCTCTGAGAATGCAAAGGACCTTTTTTCTGGGAAAGAGCCGAATTTTTTAGGCCACGGCGCTTTCCACCGTTGCTGAATTTCATGGAGATCTGAAGGTTTGGCTTGGGGTCGCTTTGTCAATCACGGACCTAGATACATGAATTTGAGGCTATTCGAAAGCCTACTAGCTGGTTGACATTTTCCTAGGGTTGCGATGACCTAAAGAATTTTTTAGGCCACGGCGCTTTCCATCGTTGCTGAATTTCATGGAGATCTGAAGGTTTGGCTTGGGGTCGCTTTGTCAATCACGGACCTAGATACATGAATTTGAGGCTATTTGAAAGCCTACTAGCTGGTTGACATTTTCCTAGGGTTGCGATGACCTTAAGAATTTTTTAGGCCACGGCGCTTTCCATCGTTGCTGAATTTCATGGAGATCTGAAGGTTTGGCTTGGGGTCGCTTTGTCAATCACGGACCTAGATACATGAATTTGAGGCTATTCGAAAGCCTACTAGCTGGTTGACATTTTCCTAGGGTTGCGATGACCTTAAGAATTTTTTAGGCCACGGCGCTTTCCACCGTTGCTGAATTTCATGGAGATCTGAAGGTTTGGCTTGGGGTCGCTTTGTCAATCACGGACCTAGATACTTTGTCAATCACGGACCTAGATACATGAATTTGAGGCTATTCGAAAGCCTACTAGCTGGTTGACATTTTCCAAGGGTTGCGATGACCTTAAGAATTTTTTAGGCCACGGCGCTTTCCACCGTTGCTGAATTTCATGGAGATCTGAAGGTTTGGCTTGGGGTCGCTTTGTCAATCACGGACCTAGATACATGAATTTGAGGCTATTCGAAAGCCTACTAGCTGGTTGACATGTTCCTAGGGTTGCGATGACCTAAAGAATTTTTTAGGCCACGGCGCTTTCCATCGTTGCTGAATTTCATGGAGATTTGAAGGTTTGGCTTGGGGTCGCTTTGTCAATCACGGACCTAGATACATGAATTTGATGCTATTCGAAAGCCTACCAGCTGGTTGACATTTTCCTAGGGTTGCGATGACCTTAAGAATTTTTTAGGCCACGGCGCTTTCCATCGTTGCTGAATTTCATGGAGATCTGAAGGTTTGGCTTGGGGTCGCTTTGTCAATCACGGACCTAGGTACATGAATTTGAGGCTATTCGAAAGCCTACTAGCTGGTTGACATTTTCCTAGGGTTGCGATGACCTTAAGAATTTTTTAGGCCACGGCGCTTTCCATCGTTGCTGAATTTCATGGAGATCTGAAGGTTTGGCTTGGGGTCGCTTTGTCAATCACGGACCTAGATACATGAATTTGAGGCTATTCGAAAGCCTACTAGCTGGTTGACATTTTCCTAGGGTTGCGATGACCTTAAGAATTTTTTAGGCCACGGCGCTTTCCATCGTTGCTGAATTTCATGGAGATCTGAAGGTTTGGCTTGGGGTCGCTTTGTCAATCACGGACCTAGATACATGAATTTGAGGCTATTCGAAAGCCTACTAGCTGGTTGACATTTTCCTAGGGTTGCGATGACCTTAAGAATTTTTTAGGCCACGGCGCTTTCCATCGGTGCTGAATTTCATGAAGATCTGAAGGTTTGGCTTGGGGTCGCTTTGTCAATCACGGACCTAGATACATGAATTTGAGGCTATTCGAAAGCCTACTAGCTGGTTGACATTTTCCAAGGGTTGCGATGACCTTAAGAATTTTTTAGGCCACGGCGCTTTCCATCGTTGCTGAATTTCATGGAGATCTAAAGGTTTGGCTTGGGGTCGCTTTGTCAATCACGGACCTAGGTACATGAATTTGAGGCTATTCGAAAGCCTACTAGCTGGTTGACATTTTCCTAGGGTTGCGATGACCTTAAGAATTTTTTAGGCCACGGCGCTTTCCATCGTTGCTGAATTTCATGGAGATCTGAAGGTTTGGCTTGGGGTCGCTTTGTCAATCACGGACCTAGATACATGAATTTGAGGCTATTCGAAAGCCTACTAGCTGGTTGACATTTTCCTAGGGTTGCGATGACCTTAAGAATTTTTTAGGCCACGGCGCTTTCCATCGTTGCTGAATTTCATGGAGATCTGAAGGTTTGGCTTGGGGTCGCTTTGTCAATCACGGACCTAGATACATGAATTTGAGGCTATTCGAAAGCCTACTAGCTGGTTGACATTTTCCTAGGGTTGCGATGACCTTAAGAATTTTTTAGGCCACGGCGCTTTCCATCGGTGCTGAATTTCATGAAGATCTGAAGGTTTGGCTTGGGGTCGCTTTGTCAATCACGGACCTAGATACATGAATTTGAGGCTATTCGAAAGCCTACTAGCTGGTTGACATTTTCCAAGGGTTGCGATGACCTTAAGAATTTTTTAGGCCACGGCGCTTTCCATCGTTGCTGAATTTCATGGAGATCTAAAGGTTTGGCTTGGGGTCGCTTTGTCAATCACGGACCTAGATACATGAATTTGAGGCTATTCGAAAGCCTACTAGCTGGTTGACATGTTCCTAGGGTTGCGATGACCTGAAGAATTTTTTAGGCCACGGCGCTTTCCATCGTTGCTGAATTTCATGGAGATTTGAAGGTTTGGCTTGGGGTCGCTTTGTCAATCACGGACCTAGATACATGAATTTGATGCTATTCGAAAGCCTACCAGCTGGTTGACATTTTCCTAGGGTTGCGATGACCTTAAGAATTTTTTAGGCCACGGCGCTTTCCATCGTTGCTGAATTTCATGGAGATCTGAAGGTTTGGCTTGGGGTCGCTTTGTCAATCACGGACCTAGGTACATGAATTTGAGGCTATTCGAAAGCCTACTAGCTGGTTGACATTTTCCTAGGGTTGCGATGACCTTAAGAATTTTTTAGGCCACGGCGCTTTCCATCGTTGCTGAATTTCATGGAGATCTGAAGGTTTGGCTTGGGGTCGCTTTGTCAATCACGGACCTAGATACATGAATTTGAGGCTATTCGAAAGCCTACTAGCTGGTTGACATTTTCCTAGGGTTGCGATGACCTTAAGAATTTTTTAGGCCACGGCGCTTTCCATCGTTGCTGAATTTCATGGAGATCTGAAGGTTTGGCTTGGGGTCGCTTTGTCAATCACGGACCTAGATACATGAATTTGAGGCTATTCGAAAGCCTACTAGCTGGTTGACATTTTCCTAGGGTTGCGATGACCTTAAGAATTTTTTAGGCCACGGCGCTTTCCATCGGTGCTGAATTTCATGAAGATCTGAAGGTTTGGCTTGGGGTCGCTTTGTCAATCACGGACCTAGATACATGAATTTGAGGCTATTCGAAAGCCTACTAGCTGGTTGACATTTTCCAAGGGTTGCGATGACCTTAAGAATTTTTTAGGCCACGGCGCTTTCCATCGTTGCTGAATTTCATGGAGATCTAAAGGTTTGGCTTGGGGTCGCTTTGTCAATCACGGACCTAGATACATGAATTTGAGGCTATTCGAAAGCCTACTAGCTGGTTGACATTTTCCTAGGGTTGCGATGACCTTAAGAATTTTTTAGGCCACGGCGCTTTCCACCGTTGCTGAATTTCATGGAGATCTGAAGGTTTGGCTTGGGGTCGCTTTGTCAATCACGGACCTAGATACATGAATTTGAGGCTATTCGAAAGCCTACTAGCTGGTTGACATTTTCCTAGGGTTGCGATGACCTTAAGAATTTTTTAGGCCACGGCGCTTTCCATCGTTGCTGAATTTCATGGAGATCTGAAGGTTTGGCTTGGGGTCGCTTTGTCAATCACGGACCTAGATACATGAATTTGAGGCTATTCGAAAGCCTACTAGCTGGTTGACATTTTCCAAGGGTTGCGATGACCTTAAGAATTTTTTAGTCCACGGCGCTTTCCACCGTTGCTGAATTTCATGGAGATCTGAAGGTTTGGCTTGGGGTCGCTTTGTCAATCACGGACCTAGACATGAATTTGAGGCTATTCGAAAGCCTACTAGCTGGTTGACATTTTCCTAGGGTTGCGATGACCTTAAGAATTTTTTAGGCCACGGCGCTTTCCATCGTTGCTGAATTTCATGGAGATCTGAAGGTTTGGCTTGGGGTCGCTTTGTCAATCACGGACCTAGATACATGAATTTGAGGCTATTCGAAAGCCTACTAGCTGGTTGACATGTTCCTAGGGTTGCGATGACCTTAAGAATTTTTTAGGCCACGGCGCTTTCCACCGTTGCTGAATTTCATGGAGATCTGAAGGTTTGGCTTGGGGTCGCTTTGTCAATCACGGACCTAGATACATGAATTTGAGGCTATTCGAAAGCCTACTAGCTGGTTGACATTTTCCAGGGGTTGCGATGACCTTAAGAATTTTTTAGGCCACGGCGCTTTCCATCGTTGCTGAATTTCATGGAGATCTGAAGGTTTGGCTTGGGGTCGCTTTGTCAATCACGGACCTAGATACATGAATTTGAGGCTATTCGAAAGCCTACTAGCTGGTTGACATGTTCCTAGGGTTGCGATGACCTTAAGAATTTTTTAGGCCACGGCGCTTTCCATCGTTGCTGAATTTCATGGAGATCTGAAGGTTTGGCTTGGGGTCGCTTTGTCAATCACGGACCTAGATACATGAATTTGAGGCTATTCGAAAGCCTACTAGCTGGTTGACATGTTCCTAGGGTTGCGATGACCTTAAGAATTTTTTAGGCCACGGCGCTTTCCATCGTTGCTGAATTTCATGGAGATCTGAAGGTTTGGCTTGGGGTCGCTTTGTCAATCACGGACCTAGATACATGAATTTGAGGCTATTCGAAAGCCTACTAGCTGGTTGACATGTTCCTAGGGTTGCGATGACCTTAAGAATTTTTTAGGCCACGGCGCTTTCCATCGTTGCTGAATTTCATGGAGATCTGAAGGTTTGGCTTGGGGTCGCTTTGTCAATCACGGACCTAGATACATGAATTTGAGGCTATTCGAAAGCCTACTAGCTGGTTGACATTTTCCAGGGGTTGCGATGACCTTAAGAATTTTTTAGGCCACGGCGCTTTCCACCGTTGCTGAATTTCATGGAGATCTGAAGGTTTGGCTTGGGGTCGCTTTGTCAATCACGGACCTAGATACATGAATTTGAGGCTATTCGAAAGCCTACTAGCTGGTTGACATTTTCCTAGGGTTGCGATGACCTTAAGAATTTTTTAGGCCACGGCGCTTTCCATCGTTGCTGAATTTCATGGAGATCTGAAGGTTTGGCTTGGGGTCGCTTTGTCAATCACGGACCTAGATACTTTGTCAATCACGGACCTAGATACATGAATTTGAGGCTATTCGAAAGCCTACTAGCTGGTTGACATTTTCCAAGGGTTGCGATGACCTTAAGAATTTTTTAGGCCACGGCGCTTTCCACCGTTGCTGAATTTCATGGAGATCTGAAGGTTTGGCTTGGGGTCGCTTTGTCAATCACGGACCTATTTACATGAATTTGAGGCTATTCGAAAGCCTACTAGCTGGTTGACATTTTCCAAGGGTTGCGATGACCTTAAGAATTTTTTAGGCCACGGCGCTTTCCACCGTTGCTGAATTTCATGGAGATCTGAAGGTTTGGCTTGGGGTCGCTTTGTCAATCACGGACCTAGATACATGAATTTGAGGCTATTCGAAAGCCTACTAGCTGGTTGACATGTTCCTAGGGTTGCGATGACCTAAAGAATTTTTTAGGCCACGGCGCTTTCCATCGTTGCTGAATTTCATGGAGATCTGAAGGTTTGGCTTGGGGTCGCTTTGTCAATCACGGACCTAGATACATGAATTTGAGGCTATTCGAAAGCCTACTAGCTGGTTGACATTTTCCTAGGGTTGCGATGACCTTAAGAATTTTTTAGGCCACGGCGCTTTCCACCGTTGCTGAATTTCATGGAGATCTGAAGGTTTGGCTTGGGGTCGCTTTGTCAATCACGGACCTAGATACTTTGTCAATCACGGACCTAGATACATGAATTTGAGGCTATTCGAAAGCCTACTAGCTGGTTGACATTTTCCAAGGGTTGCGATGACCTTAAGAATTTTTTAGGCCACGGCGCTTTCCACCGTTGCTGAATTTCATGGAGATCTGAAGGTTTGGCTTGGGGTCGCTTTGTCAATCACGGACCTATTTACATGAATTTGAGGCTATTCGAAAGCCTACTAGCTGGTTGACATTTTCCAAGGGTTGCGATGACCTTAAGAATTTTTTAGGCCACGGCGCTTTCCACCGTTGCTGAATTTCATGGAGATCTGAAGGTTTGGCTTGGGGTCGCTTTGTCAATCACGGACCTAGATACTTTGTCAATCACGGACCTATTTACATGAATTTGAGGCTATTCGAAAGCCTACTAGCTGGTTGACATTTTCCAAGGGTTGCGATGACCTTAAGAATTTTTTAGGCCACGGCGCTTTCCATCGTTGCTGAATTTCAAGGAGATCTGAAGGTTTGGCTTGGGGTCGCTTTGTCAATCACGGACCTAGATACATGAATTTGAGGCTATTCGAAAGCCTACTAGCTGGTTGACATGTTCCTAGGGTTGCGATGACCTAAAGAATTTTTTAGGCCACGGCGCTTTCCATCGTTGCTGAATTTCATGGAGATTTGAAGGTTTGGCTTGGGGTCGCTTTGTCAATCACGGACCTATTTACATGAATTTGAGGCTATTCGAAAGCCTACTAGCTGGTTGACATTTTCCAGGGGTTGCGATGACCTTAAGAATTTTTTAGGCCACGGCGCTTTCCACCGTTGCTGAATTTCATGGAGATCTGAAGGTTTGGCTTGGGGTCGCTTTGTCAATCACGGACCTAAATACATGAATTTGAGGCTATTCGAAAGCCTACTAGCTGGTTGACATGTTCCTAGGGTTGCGATGACCTAAAGAATTTTTTAGGCCACGGCGCTTTCCATCGTTGCTGAATTTCATGGAGATTTGAAGGTTTGGCTTGGGGTCGCTTTGTCAATCACGGACCTAGATACATGAATTTGATGCTATTCGAAAGCCTACCAGCTGGTTGACATTTTCCTAGGGTTGCGATGACCTTAAGAATTTTTTAGGCCACGGCGCTTTCCATCGTTGCTGAATTTCATGGAGATCTGAAGGTTTGGCTTGGGGTCGCTTTGTCAATCACGGACCTAGATACATGAATTTGAGGCTATTCGAAAGCCTACTAGCTGGTTGACATTTTCCAAGGGTTGCGATGACCTTAAGAATTTTTTAGGCCACGGCGCTTTCCATCGTTGCTGAATTTCATGGAGATCTAAAGGTTTGGCTTGGGGTCGCTTTGTCAATCACGGACCTAGATACATGAATTTGAGGCTATTCGAAAGCCTACTAGCTGGTTGACATTTTCCTAGGGTTGCGATGACCTTAAGAATTTTTTAGGCCACGGCGCTTTCCACCGTTGCCTACTAGCTGGTTGACATTTTCCAGGGGTTGCGATGACCTTAAGAATTTTTTAGGCCACGGCGCTTTCCATCGTTGCTGAATTTCATGGAGATCTGAAGGTTTGGCTTGGGGTCGCTTTGTCAATCACGGACCTAGATACATGAATTTGAGGCTATTCGAAAGCCTACTAGCTGGTTGACATGTTCCTAGGGTTGCGATGACCTTAAGAATTTTTTAGGCCACGGCGCTTTCCATCGTTGCTGAATTTCATGGAGATCTGAAGGTTTGGCTTGGGGTCGCTTTGTCAATCACGGACCTAGATACATGAATTTGAGGCTATTCGAAAGCCTACTAGCTGGTTGACATTTTCCTAGGGTTGCGATGACCTTAAGAATTTTTTAGGCCACGGCGCTTTCCATCGTTGCTGAATTTCATGGAGATCTGAAGGTTTGGCTTGGGGTCGCTTTGTCAATCACGGACCTAGATACATGAATTTGAGGCTATTCGAAAGCCTACTAGCTGGTTGACATGTTCCAAGGGTTGCGATGACCTTAAGAATTTTTTAGGCCACGGCGCTTTCCACCGTTGCTGAATTTCATGGAGATCTGAAGGTTTGGCTTGGGGTCGCTTTGTCAATCACGGACCTAGATACATGAATTTGAGGCTATTCGAAAGCCTACTAGCTGGTTGACATTTTCCAAGGGTTGCGATGACCTTAAGAATTTTTTAGGCCACGGCGCTTTCCATCGTTGCTGAATTTCATGGAGATCTGAAGGTTTGGCTTGGGGTCGCTTTGTCAATCACGGACCTAGATACATGAATTTGAGGCTATTCGAAACCCTACTAGCTGGTTGACATTTTCCAAGGGTTGCGATGACCTTAAGAATTTGTTAGGCCACGGCGCTTTCCATCGTTGCTGAATTTCATGGAGATCTGAAGGTTTGGCTTGGGGTCGCTTTGTCAATCACGGACCTAGATACATGAATTTGAGGCTATTCGAAAGCCTACTAGCTGGTTGACATGTTCCTAGGGTTGCGATGACCTTAAGAATTTTTTAGGCCACGGCGCTTTCCATCGTTGCTGAATTTCATGGAGATCTGAAGGTTTGGCTTGGGGTCGCTTTGTCAATCACGGACCTAGATACATGAATTTGAGGCTATTCGAAAGCCTACTAGCTGGTTGACATTTTCCTAGGGTTGCGATGACCTTAAGAATTTTTTAGGCCACGGCGCTTTCCACCGTTGCTGAATTTCATGGAGATCTGAAGGTTTGGCTTGGGGTCGCTTTGTCAATCACGGACCTAGATACATGAATTTGAGGCTATTCGAAAGCCTACTATTCGAAAGCCTACTAGCTGGTTGACATTTTCCTAGGGTTGCGATGACCTTAAGAATTTTTTAGGCCACGGCGCTTTCCATCGTTGCTGAATTTCATGGAGATCTGAAGGTTTGGCTTGGGGTCGCTTTGTCAATCACGGACCTAGATACATGAATTTGAGGCTATTCGAAAGCCTACTAGCTGGTTGACATTTTCCTAGGGTTGCGATGACCTTAAGAATTTTTTAGGCCACGGCGCTTTCCACCGTTGCTGAATTTCATGGAGATCTGAAGGTTTGGCTTGGGGTCGCTTTGTCAATCACGGACCTAGATACATGAATTTGAGGCTATTCGAAAGCCTACTATTCGAAAGCCTACTAGCTGGTTGACATTTTCCTAGGGTTGCGATGACCTTAAGAATTTTTTAGGCCACGGCGCTTTCCATCGTTGCTGAATTTCATGGAGATCTGAAGGTTTGGCTTGGGGTCGCTTTGTCAATCACGGACCTAGATACATGAATTTGAGGCTATTCGAAAGCCTACTAGCTGGTTGACATGTTCCAAGGGTTGCGATGACCTTAAGAATTTTTTAGGCCACGGCGCTTTCCACCGTTGCTGAATTTCATGGAGATCTGAAGGTTTGGCTTGGGGTCGCTTTGTCAATCACGGACCTAGATACATGAATTTGAGGCTATTCGAAAGCCTACTAGCTGGTTGACATGTTCCTAGGGTTGCGATGACCTTAAGAATTTTTTAGGCCACGGCGCTTTCCATCGTTGCTGAATTTCATGGAGATCTGAAGGTTTGGCTTGGGGTCGCTTTGTCAATCACGAACCTAGATACATGAATTTGAGGCTATTCGAAAGCCTACTAGCTGGTTGACATTTTCCTAGGGTTGCGATGACCTCAAGAATTTTTTAGGCCACGGCGCTTTCCATCGTTGCTGAATTTCATGGAGATCTGAAGGTTTGGCTTGGGGTCGCTTTGTCAATCACGGACCTAGATACATGAATTTGAGGCTATTCGAAAGCCTACTAGCTGGTTGACATTTTCCTAGGGTTGCGATGACCTTAAGAATTTTTTAGGCCACTGCGCTTTCCACCGTTGCTGAATTTCATGGAGATCTGAAGGTTTGGCTTGGGGTCGCTTTGTCAATCACGGACCTAGATACATGAATTTGAGGCTATTCGAAAGCCTACTAGCTGGTTGACATTTTCCTAGGGTTGCGATGACCTTAAGAATTTTTTAGGCCACGGCGCTTTCCACCGTTGCTGAATTTCATGGAGATCTGAAGGTTTGGCTTGGGGTCGCTTTGTCAATCACGGACCTAGATACATGAATTTGAGGCTATTCGAAAGCCTACTAGCTGGTTGACATGTTCCTAGGGTTGCGATGACCTTAAGAATTTTTGGCTCTGTACCAGAAAAAAGGTCCTTTGGAAATAAAGAGGTCCTTCGCGAAACTAAAAGGTCCTTTGAAGAAATAAACAGGTCCTTTGGCAAGATAGAGGTCCTTTCAAGAAATATAATGGTCCTTTTGAGTAAAATAGAGGTCCTTTGGCTATTAAAATGGTCCTTTGGAAATATAACGGTCCTTAGAAAAATATCGGCAAAAAATGGCCCCAACCGCAAAGAATTTTCTCAAGCCATTATACTTCCCTTTATATTTTCAGGCTTAGGCAACGCCACAGAAGTCTTAATAACAAATTGGAAGCTAAAATTCATCTAAAAGTATATTTTTCGGAATTATAATGTTTCTGAGGCCTTTGCCTAAGCCTAAGAAAAAGGAAACGCTACCAAAATATTTACTGAATGACGAATTCTTGGAACCATTTCTTGCGGTTATGACCTCTATTGCATTCGGGACCATTCAATTGTCAAATTTGTGTCACCCAAACTTCTGAAACCATTTCAAAAGATTTTCAAAGAACTCGTTTACTTCTCAAAGGACCCGTTTATTTCACAAAGGACCGTTATATTATTCAAAGGACCTTTTTATTTCCCAAAGGACCCGTTTATTTCTCAAAGGACCGTTATATTTCTCAATGGACCTTTATTTTGACCAAAGGACCGTTTTAATAGCCAAAGGACCTCTATTTTGACTAAAGGACCTTTATTTTTACAAAGGACCTCTGAGAATGCAAAGGACCTTTTTTCTGGGAAAGAGCCGAATTTTTTAGGCCACGGCGCTTTCCACCGTTGCTGAATTTCATGGAGATCTGAAGGTTTGGCTTGGGGTCGCTTTGTCAATCACGGACCTAGATACATGAATTTGAGGCTATTCGAAAGCCTACTAGCTGGTTGACATGTTCCTAGGGTTGCGATGACCTAAAGAATTTTTTAGGCCACGTCGCTTTCCATCGTTGCTGAATTTCATGGAGATCTGAAGATTTGGCTTGAGGTCGCTTTGTCAATCACGGACCCCAAGCCAAACCTTCAGATCTCCATGAAATTCAGCAACGGTGGAAAGCGCCGTGGCCTAAAAAATTCTTAAGGTCATCGCAACCCTAGGAACATGTCAACCAGCTAGTAGGCTTTCGAATAGCCTCAAATTCATGTATCTAGGTCCGTGATTGACAAAGCGACCCCAAGCCAAACCTTCAGATCTCCATGAAATTCAGCAACGATGGAAAGCGCCGTGGCCTAAAAAATTCTTAAGGTCATCGCAACCCTTGGAACATGTCAACCAGCTAGTAGGCTTTCGAATAGCCTCAAATTCATGTATCTAGGTCCGTGATTGACAAAGCGACCCCAAGCCAAACCTTCAGATCTCCATGAAATTCAGCAACGATGGAAAGCGCCGTGGCCTAAAAAATTCTTAAGGTCATCGCAACCCTAGGAAAATGTCAACCAGCTAGTAGGCTTTCGAATAGCCTCAAATTCATGTATCTAGGTCCGTGATTGACAAAGCGACCCCAAGCCAAACCTTCAGATCTCCATGAAATTCAGCAACGATGGAAAGCGCCGTGGCCTAAAAAATTCTTAAGGTCATCGCAACCCTAGGAAAATGTCAACCAGCTAGTAGGCTTTCGAATAGCCTCAAATTCATGTATCTAGGTCCGTGATTGACAAAGCGACCCCAAGCCAAACCTTCAGATCTCCATGAAATTCAGCAACGGTGGAAAGCGCCGTGGCCTAAAAAATTCTTAAGGTCATCGCAACCCCTGGAAAATGTCAACCAGCTAGTAGGCTTTCGAATAGCCTCAAATTCATGTATCTAGGTCCGTGATTGACAAAGCGACCCCAAGCCAAACCTTCAGATCTCCATGAAATTCAGCAACGATGGAAAGCGCCGTGGCCTAAAAAATTCTTAAGGTCATCGCAACCCCTGGAAAATGTCAACCAGCTAGTAGGCTTTCGAATAGCCTCAAATTCATGTATCTAGGTCCGTGATTGACAAAGCGACCCCAAGCCAAACCTTCAGATCTCCATGAAATTCAGCAACGATGGAAAGCGCCGTGGCCTAAAAAATTCTTAAGGTCATCGCAACCCCTGGAAAATGTCAACCAGCTAGTAGGCTTTCGAATAGCCTCAAATTCATGTATCTAGGTCCGTGATTGACAAAGCGACCCCAAGCCAAACCTTCAGATCTCCATGAAATTCAGCAACGATGGAAAGCGCCGTGGCCTAAAAAATTCTTAAGGTCATCGCAACCCTAGGAAAATGTCAACCAGCTAGTAGGCTTTCGAATAGCCTCAAATTCATGTATCTAGGTCCGTGATTGACAAAGCGACCCCAAGCCAAACCTTCAGATCTCCATGAAATTCAGCAACGGTGGAAAGCGCCGTGGCCTAAAAAATTCTTAAGGTCATCGCAACCCTAGGAAAATGTCAACCAGCTAGTAGGCTTTTGAATAGCCTCAAATTCATGTATCTAGGTCCGTGATTGACAAAGCGACCCCAAGCCAAACCTTCAGATCTCCATGAAATTCAGCAACGATGGAAAGCGCCGTGGCCTAAAAAATTCTTAAGGTCATCGCAACTCTAGGAACATGTCATTCAGCTAGTAGGCTTTCGAATAGCCTCAAATTCATGTATCTAGGTCCGTGATTGACAAAGCGACCCCAAGCCAAACCTTCAGATCTCCATGAAATTCAGCAACGATGGAAAGCGCCGTGGCCTAAAAAATTCTTAAGGTCATCGCAACTCTAGGAACATGTCAACCAGCTAGTAGGCTTTCGAATAGCCTCAAATTCATGTATCTAGGTCCGTGATTGACAAAGCGACCCCAAGCCAAACCTTCAGATCTCCATGAAATTCAGCAACGATGGAAAGCGCCGTGGCCTAAAAAATTCTTAAGGTCATCGCAACCCCTGGAAAATGTCAACCAGCTAGTAGGCTTTCGAATAGCCTCAAATTCATGTATCTAGGTCCGTGATTGACAAAGCGACCCCAAGCCAAACCTTCAGATCTCCATGAAATTCAGCAACGATGGATAGCGCCGTGGCCTAAAAAATTCTTAAGGTCATCGCAACCCTAGGAAAATGTCAACCAGCTAGTAGGCTTTCGAATAGCCTCAAATTCATGTATCTAGGTCCGTGATTGACAAAGCGACCCCAAGCCAAACCTTCAGATCTCCATGAAATTCAGCAACGATGGAAAGCGCCGTGGCCTAAAAAATTCTTAAGGTCATCGCAACCCTAGGAACATGTCAACCAGCTAGTAGGCTTTCGAATAGCCTCAAATTCATGTAATTAGGTCCGTGATTGACAAAGCGACCCCAAGCCAAACCTTCAGATCTCCATGAAATTCAGCAACGATGGAAAGCGCCGTGGCCTAAAAAATTCTTAAGGTCATCGCAACCCTAGGAAAATGTCAACCAGCTAGTAGGCTTTTGAATAGCCTCAAATTCATGTATCTAGGTCCGTGATTGACAAAGCGACCCCAAGCCAAACCTTCAGATCTCCATGAAATTCAGCAACGATGGAAAGCGCCGTGGCCTAAAAAATTCTTAAGGTCATCGCAAACCCTAGGAAAATGTCAACCAGCTAGTAGGCTTTCGAATAGCCTCAAATTCATGTATCTAGGTCCGTGATTGACAAAGCGACCCCAAGCCAAACCTTCAGATCTCCATGAAATTCAGCAACGATGGAAAGCGCCGTGGCCTAAAAAATTCTTAAGGTCATCGCAACCCTAGGAAAATGTCAACCAGCTAGTAGGCTTTCGAATAGCCTCAAATTCATGTATCTAGGTCCGTGATTGACAAAGCGACCCCAAGCCAAACCTTCAGATCTCCATGAAATTCAGCAACGGTGGAAAGCGCCGTGGCCTAAAAAATTCTTAAGGTCATCGCAACCCTAGGAAAATGTCAACCAGCTAGTAGGCTTTCGAATAGCCTCAAATTCATGTATCTAGGTCCGTGATTGACAAAGCGACCCCAAGCCAAACCTTCAGATCTCCATGAAATTCAGCAACGATGGAAAGCGCCGTGGCCTAAAAAATTCTTAAGGTCATCGCAACCCTAGGAACATTTCAACCAGCTAGTAGGCTTTCGAATAGCCTCAAATTCATGTATCTAGGTCCGTGATTGACAAAGCGACCCCAAGCCAAACCTTCAGATCTCCATGAAATTCAGCAACGATGGAAAGCGCCGTGGCCTAAAAAATTCTTAAGGTCATCGCAACCCTAGGAAAATGTCAACCAGCTAGTAGGCTTTCGAATAGCCTCAAATTCATGTATCTAGGTCCGTGATTGACAAAGCGACCCCAAGCCAAACCTTCAGATCTCCATGAAATTCAGCAACGATGGAAAGCGCCGTGGCCTAAAAAATTCTTAAGGTCATCGCAACCCTAGGAAAATGTCAACCAGCTAGTAGGCTTTCGAATAGCCTCAAATTCATGTATCTAGGTCCGTGATTGACAAAGCGACCCCAAGCCAAACCTTCAGATCTCCATGAAATTCAGCAACGATGGAAAGCGCCGTGGCCTAAAAAATTCTTAAGGTCATCGCAACCCTAGGAAAATGTCAACCAGCTAGTAGGCTTTCGAATAGCCTCAAATTCATGTATCTAGGTCCGTGATTGACAAAGCGACCCGAAGCCAAACCTTCAGATCTCCATGAAATTCAGCAACGATGGAAAGCGCCGTGGCCTAAGAAATTCTTAAGGTCATCGCAACCCTAGGAAAATGTCAACCAGCTAGTAGGCTTTCGAATAGCCTCAAATTCATGTATCTAGGTCCGTGATTGACAAAGCGACCCCAAGCCAAACCTTCAGATCTCCATGAAATTCAGCAACGATGGAAAGCGCCGTGGCCTAAAAAATTCTTAAGGTCATCGCAACCCCTGGAAAATGTCAACCAGCTAGTAGGCTTTCGAATAGCCTCAAATTCATGTATCTAGGTCCGTGATTGACAAAGCGACCCCAAGCCAAACCTTCAGATCTCCATGAAATTCAGCAACGGTGGAAAGCGCCGTGGCCTAAAAAATTCTTAAGGTCATCGCAACCCTAGGAAAATGTCAACCAGCTAGTAGGCTTTCGAATAGCCTCAAATTCATGTATCTAGGTCCGTGATTGACAAAGCGACCCCAAGCCAAACCTTCAGATCTCCATGAAATTCAGCAACGATGGAAAGCGCCGTGGCCTAAAAAATTCTTAAGGTCATCGCAACCCTAGGAAAATGTCAACCAGCTAGTAGGCTTTCGAATAGCCTCAAATTCATGTATCTAGGTCCGTGATTGACAAAGCGACCCCAAGCCAAACCTTCAGATCTCCATGAAATTCAGCAACGATGGAAAGCGCCGTGGCCTAAAAAATTCTTAAGGTCATCGCAACCCTAGGAACATGTCAACCAGCTAGTAGGCTTTCGAATAGCCTCAAATTCATGTATCTAGGTCCGTGATTGACAAAGCGACCCCAAGCCAAACCTTCAGATCTCCATGAAATTCAGCAACGATGGAAAGCGCCGTGGCCTAAAAAATTCTTAAGGTCATCGCAACCCTAGGAAAATGTCAACCAGCTAGTAGGCTTTCGAATAGCCTCAAATTCATGTATCTAGGTCCGTGATTGACAAAGCGACCCCAAGCCAAACCTTCAGATCTCCATGAAATTCAGCAACGATGGAAAGCGCCGTGGCCTAAAAAATTCTTAAGGTCATCGCAACCCTAGGAAAATGTCAACCAGCTAGTAGGCTTTCGAATAGCCTCAAATTCATGTATCTAGGTCCGTGATTGACAAAGCGACCCCAAGCCAAACCTTCAGATCTCCATGAAATTCAGCAACGATGGAAAGCGCCGTGGCCTAAAAAATTCTTAAGGTCATCGCAACCCTAGGAACATGTCAACCAGCTAGTAGGCTTTCGAATAGCCTCAAATTCATGTATCTAGGTCCGTGATTGACAAAGCGACCCCAAGCCAAACCTTCAGATCTCCATGAAATTCAGCAACGATGGAAAGCGCCGTGGCCTAAAAAATTCTTAAGGTCATCGCAACCCTAGGAAAATGTCAACCAGCTAGTAGGCTTTCGAATAGCCTCAAATTCATGTATCTAGGTCCGTGATTGACAAAGCGACCCCAAGCCAAACCTTCAGATCTCCATGAAATTCAGCAACGATGGAAAGCGCCGTGGCCTAAAAAATTCTTAAGGTCATCGCAACCCTAGGAACATGTCAACCAGCTAGTAAGCTTTCGAATAGCCTCAAATTCATGTATCTAGGTCCGTGATTGACAAAGCGACCCCAAGCCAAACCTTCAGATCTCCATGAAATTCAGCAACGATGGAAAGCGCCGTGGCCTAAAAAATTCTTAAGGTCATCGCAACCCTAGGAAAATGTCAACCAGCTAGTAGGCTTTCGAATAGCCTCAAATTCATGTATCTAGGTCCGTGATTGACAAAGCGACCCCAAGCCAAACCTTCAGATCTCCATGAAATTCAGCAACGATGGAAAGCGCCGTGGCCTAAAAAATTCTTAAGGTCATCGCAACCCTAGGAAAATGTCAACCAGCTAGTAGGCTTTCGAATAGCCTCAAATTCATGTATCTAGGTCCGTGATTGACAAAGCGACCCCAAGCCAAACCTTCAGATCTCCATGAAATTCAGCAACGGTGGAAAGCGCCGTGGCCTAAAAAATTCTTAAGGTCATCGCAACCCTTGGAAAATGTCAACCAGCTAGTAGGCTTTCGAATAGCTTCAAATTCATGTATCTAGGTCCGTGATTGACAAAGCGACCCCAAGCCAAACCTTCAGATCTCCATGAAATTCAGCAACGATGGAAAGCGCCGTGGCCTAAAAAATTCTTAAGGTCATCGCAACCCTTGGAAAATGTCAACCAGCTAGTAGGCTTTCGAATAGCCTCAAATTCATGTATCTAGGTCCGTGATTGACAAAGCGACCCCGAGCCAAACCTTCAGATCTCCATGAAATTCAGCAACGATGGAAAGCGCCGTGGCCTAAAAAATTCTTAAGGTCATCGCAACCCTAGGAACATGTCAACCAGCTAGTAGGCTTTCGAATAGCCTCAAATTCATGTATCTAGGTCCGTGATTGACAAAGCGACCCCAAGCCAAACCTTCAGATCTCCATGAAATTCAGCAACGGTGGAAAGCGCCGTGGCCTAAAAAATTCTTAAGGTCATCGCAACCCTTGGAAAATGTCAACCAGCTAGTAGGCTTTCGAATAGCCTCAAATTCATGTATCTAGGTCCGTGATTGACAAAGCGACCCCAAGCCAAACCTTCAGATCTCCATGAAATTCAGCAACGATGGAAAGCGCCGTGGCCTAAAAAATTCTTAAGGTCATCGCAACCCCTGGAAAATGTCAACCAGCTAGTAGGCTTTCGAATAGCCTCAAATTCATGTATCTAGGTCCGTGATTGACAAAGCGACCCCAAGCCAAACCTTCAGATCTCCATGAAATTCAGCAACGATGGAAAGCGCCGTGGCCTAACAAATTCTTAAGGTCATCGCAACCCTTGGAAAATGTCAACCAGCTAGTAGGGTTTCGAATAGCCTCAAATTCATATATCTAGGTCCGTGATTGACAAAGCGACCCCAAGCCAAACCTTCAGATCTCCATGAAATTCAGCAACGATGGAAAGCGCCGTGGCCTAAAAAATTCTTAAGGTCATCGCAACCCTAGGAAAATGTCAACCAGCTAGTAGGCTTTCGAATAGCCTCAAATTCATGTATCTAGGTCCGTGATTGACAAAGCGACCCCAAGCCAAACCTTCAGATCTCCATGAAATTCAGCAACGATGGAAAGCGCCGTGGCCTAAAAAATTCTTAAGGTCATCGCAACCCTAGGAAAATGTCAACCAGCTAGTAGGCTTTCGAATAGCCTCAAATTCATGTATCTAGGTCCGTGATTGACAAAGCGACCCCAAGCCAAACCTTCAGATCTCCATGAAATTCAGCAACGATGGAAAGCGCCGTGGCCTAAAAAATTCTTAAGGTCATCGCAACCCTAGGAAAATGTCAACCAGCTAGTAGGCTTTCGAATAGCCTCAAATTCATGTATCTAGGTCCGTGATTGACAAAGCGACCCCAAGCCAAACCTTCAGATCTCCATGAAATTCAGCAACGATGGAAAGCGCCGTGGCCTAAAAAATTCTTAAGGTCATCGCAACCCTAGGAAAATGTCAACCAGCTAGTAGGCTTTCGAATAGCCTCAAATTCATGTATCTAGGTCCGTGATTGACAAAGCGACCCCAAGCCAAACCTTCAGATCTCCATGAAATTCAGCAACGATGGAAAGCGCCGTGGCCTAAAAAATTCTTAAGGTCATCGCAACCCTAGGAACATGTCAACCAGCTAGTAGGCTTTCGAATAGCCTCAAATTCATGTATCTAGGTCCGTGATTGACAAAGCGACCCCAAGCCAAACCTTCAGATCTCCATGAAATTCAGCAACGATGGAAAGCGCCGTGGCCTAAAAAATTCTTAAGGTCATCGCAACTCTAGGAACATGTCATTCAGCTAGTAGGCTTTCGAATAGCCTCAAATTCATGTATCTAGGTCCGTGATTGACAAAGCGACCCCAAGCCAAACCTTCAGATCTCCATGAAATTCAGCAACGATGGAAAGCGCCGTGGCCTAAAAAATTCTTAAGGTCATCGCAACCCCTGGAAAATGTCAACCAGCTAGTAGGCTTTCGAATAGCCTCAAATTCATGTATCTAGGTCCGTGATTGACAAAGCGACCCCAAGCCAAACCTTCAGATCTCCATGAAATTCAGCAACGATGGAAAGCGCCGTGGCCTAAAAAATTCTTAAGGTCATCGCAACCCTAGGAAAATGTCAACCAGCTAGTAGGCTTTCGAATAGCCTCAAATTCATGTATCTAGGTCCGTGATTGACAAAGCGACCCCAAGCCAAACCTTCAGATCTCCATGAAATTCAGCAACGATGGAAAGCGCCGTGGCCTAAAAAATTCTTAAGGTCATCGCAACCCTAGGAACATGTCAACCAGCTAGTAGGCTTTCGAATAGCCTCAAATTCATGTATCTAGGTCCGTGATTGACAAAGCGACCCCAAGCCAAACCTTCAGATCTCCATGAAATTCAGCAACGATGGAAAGCGCCGTGGCCTAAAAAATTCTTAAGGTCATCGCAACTCTAGGAACATGTCATTCAGCTAGTAGGCTTTCGAATAGCCTCAAATTCATGTATCTAGGTCCGTGATTGACAAAGCGACCCCAAGCCAAACCTTCAGATCTCCATGAAATTCAGCAACGATGGAAAGCGCCGTGGCCTAAAAAATTCTTAAGGTCATCGCAACTCTAGGAACATGTCAACCAGCTAGTAGGCTTTCGAATAGCCTCAAATTCATGTATCTAGGTCCGTGATTGACAAAGCGACCCCAAGCCAAACCTTCAGATCTCCATGAAATTCAGCAACGATGGAAAGCGCCGTGGTTTAAAAAATTCTTAAGGACATCGCAACCCTTGGAAAATGTCAACCAGCTAGTAGGCTTTCGAATAGTAGGCTTTCGAATAGCCTCAAATTCATGTATCTAGGTCCGTGATTGACAAAGCGACCCCAAGCCAAACCTTCAGATCTCCATGAAATTCAGCAACGATGGAAAGCGCCGTGGCCTAAAAAATTCTTAAGGTCATCGCAACCCTAGGAAAATGTCAACCAGCTAGTAGGCTTTCGAATAGCCTCAAATTCATGTATCTAGGTCCGTGATTGACAAAGCGACCCCAAGCCAAACCTTCAGATCTCCATGAAATTCAGCAACGATGGAAAGCGCCGTGGCCTAAAAAATTCTTAAGGTCATCGCAACCCTTGGAAAATGTCAACCAGCTAGTAGGCTTTCGAATAGCCTCAAATTCATGTATCTAGGTCCGTGATTGACAAAGCGACCCCAAGCCAAACCTTCAGATCTCCATGAAATTCAGCAACGATGGAAAGCGCCGTGGCCTAAAAAATTCTTAAGGTCATCGCAACCCTAGGAAAATGTCAACCAGCTAGTAGGCTTTCGAATAGCCTCAAATTCATGTATCTAGGTCCGTGATTGACAAAGCGACCCCAAGCCAAACCTTCAGATCTCCATGAAATTCAGCAACGATGGAAAGCGCCGTGGCCTAAAAAATTCTTAAGGTCATCGCAACCCTAGGAAAATGTCAACCAGCTAGTAGGCTTTCGAATAGCCTCAAATTCATGTATCTAGGTCCGTGATTGACAAAGCGACCCCAAGCCAAACCTTCAGATCTCCATGAAATTCAGCAACGATGGAAAGCGCCGTGGCCTAAAAAATTCTTAAGGTCATCGCAACCCTAGGAACATTTCAACCAGCTAGTAGGCTTTCGAATAGTAGGCTTTCGAATAGCCTCAAATTCATGTATCTAGGTCCGTGATTGACAAAGCGACCCCAAGCCAAACCTTCAGATCTCCATGAAATTCAGCAACGATGGAAAGCGCCGTGGCCTAAAAAATTCTTAAGGTCATCGCAACCCTAGGAAAATGTCAACCAGCTAGTAGGCTTTCGAATAGCCTCAAATTCATGTATCTAGGTCCGTGATTGACAAAGCGACCCCAAGCCAAACCTTCAGATCTCCATGAAATTCAGCAACGATGGAAAGCGCCGTGGCCTAAAAAATTCTTAAGGTCATCGCAACCCTAGGAAAATGTCAACCAGCTAGTAGGCTTTCGAATAGTAGGCTTTCGAATAGCCTCAAATTCATGTATCTAGGTCCGTGATTGACAAAGCGACCCCAAGCCAAACCTTCAGATCTCCATGAAATTCAGCAACGATGGAAAGCGCCGTGGCCTAAAAAATTCTTAAGGTCATCGCAACCCCTGGAAAATGTCAACCAGCTAGTAGGCTTTCGAATAGCCTCAAATTCATGTATCTAGGTCCGTGATTGACAAAGCGACCCCAAGCCAAACCTTCAGATCTCCATGAAATTCAGCAACGATAGAAAGCGCCGTGGCCTAAAAAATTCTTAAGGTCATCGCAACCCTAGGAACATGTCAACCAGCTAGTAGGCTTTCGAATAGCCTCAAATTCATGTGTCTAGGTCCGTGATTGACAAAGCGACCCCAAGCCAAACCTTCAGATCTCCATGAAATTCAGCAACGATGGAAAGCGCCGTGGCCTAAAAAATTCTTAAGGTCATCGCAACCCCTGGAAAATGTCAACCAGCTAGTAGGCTTTCGAATAGCCTCAAATTCATGTATCTAGGTCCGTGATTGACAAAGCGACCCCAAGCCAAACCTTCAGATCTCCATGAAATTCAGCAACGGTGGAAAGCGCCGTGGCCTAAAATTCTTAAGGTCATCGCAACCCTAGGAACATGTCAACCAGCCAGTAGGCTTTCGAATAGCCTCAAATTCATGTATCTAGGTCCGTGACTGACAAAGCGACCCCAAGCCAAACCTTCAGATCTCCATGAAATTCAGCAACGATGGAAAGCGCCGTGGCCTAAAAAATTCTTAAGGTCATCGCAACCCTAGGAAAATGTCAACCAGCTAGTAGGCTTTCGAATAGCCTCAAATTCATGTATCTAGGTCCGTGATTGACAAAGCGACCCCAAGCCAAACCTTCAGATCTCCATGAAATTCAGCAACGATGGAAAGCGCCGTGGCCTAAAAAATTCTTAAGGTCATCGCAACCCTAGGAACATGTCAACCAGCTAGTAGGCTTTCGAATAGCCTCAAATTCATGTATCTAGGTCCGTGATTGACAAAGCGACCCCAAGCCAAACCTTCAGATCTCCATGAAATTCAGCAACGATGGAAAGCGCCGTGGCCTAAAAAATTCTTAAGGTCATCGCAACCCTAGGAACATGTCAACCAGCTAGTAGGCTTTCGAATAGCCTCAAATTCATGTATCTAGGTCCGTGATTGACAAAGCGACCCCAAGCCAAACCTTCAGATCTCCATGAAATTCAGCAACGATGGAAAGCGCCGTGGCCTAAAAAATTCTTAAGGTCATCGCAACCCTAGGAACATGTCAACCAGCTAGTAGGCTTTCGAATAGCCTCAAATTCATGTATCTAGGTCCGTGATTGACAAAGCGACCCCAAGCCAAACCTTCAAATCTCCATGAAATTCAGCAACGGTGGAAAGCGCCGTGGCCTAAAAAATTCTTAAGGTCATCGCAACTCTAGGAAAATGTCAACCAGCTAGTAGGCTTTCGAATAGCCTCAAATTCATGTATCTAGGTCCGTGATTGACAAAGCGACCCCAAGCCAAACCTTCAGATCTCCATGAAATTCAGCAACGATGGAAAGCGCCGTGGCCTAAAAAATTCTTAAGGTCATCGCAACCCTAGGAACATGTCAACCAGCTAGTAGGCTTTCGAATAGCCTCAAATTCATGTATCTAGGTCCGTGATTGACAAAGCGACCCCAAGCCAAACCTTCAGATCTCCATGAAATTCAGCAACGATGGAAAGCGCCGTGGCCTAAAAAATTCTTAAGGTCATCGCAACCCTTGGAAAATGTCAACCAGCTAGTAGGCTTCGAATAGCCTCAAATTCATGTATCTAGGTCCGTGATTGACAAAGCGACCCCAAGCCAAACCTTCAGATCTCCATGAAATTCAGCAACGATGGAAAGCGCCGTGGCCTAAAAAATTCTTAAGGTCATCGCAACCCTAGGAACATGTCAACCAGCTAGTAGGCTTTCGAATAGCCTCAAATTCATGTATCTAGGTCCGTGATTGACAAAGCGACCCCAAGCCAAACCTTCAGATCTCCATGAAATTCAGCAACGATGGAAAGCGCCGTGGCCTAAAAAATTCTTAAGGTCATCGCAACCCTAGGAACATGTCAACCAGCTAGTAGGCTTTCGAATAGCCTCAAATTCATGTATCTAGGTCCGTGATTGACAAAGCGACCCCAAGCCAAACCTTCAGATCTCCATGAAATTCAGCAACGATGGAAAGCGCCGTGGCCTAAAAAATTCTTAAGGTCATCGCAACCCTAGGAACATGTCAACCAGCTAGTAGGCTTTCGAATAGCCTCAAATTCATGTATCTAGGTCCGTGATTGACAAAGCGACCCCAAGCCAAACCTTCAAATCTCCATGAAATTCAGCAACGGTGGAAAGCGCCGTGGCCTAAAAAATTCTTAAGGTCATCGCAACTCTAGGAAAATGTCAACCAGCTAGTAGGCTTTCGAATAGCCTCAAATTCATGTATCTAGGTCCGTGATTGACAAAGCGACCCCAAGCCAAACCTTCAGATCTCCATGAAATTCAGCAACGATGGAAAGCGCCGTGGCCTAAAAAATTCTTAAGGTCATCGCAACCCTAGGAACATGTCAACCAGCTAGTAGGCTTTCGAATAGCCTCAAATTCATGTATCTAGGTCCGTGATTGACAAAGCGACCCCAAGCCAAACCTTCAGATCTCCATGAAATTCAGCAACGATGGAAAGCGCCGTGGCCTAAAAAATTCTTAAGGTCATCGCAACCCTTGGAAAATGTCAACCAGCTAGTAGGCTTCGAATAGCCTCAAATTCATGTATCTAGGTCCGTGATTGACAAAGCGACCCCAAGCCAAACCTTCAGATCTCCATGAAATTCAGCAACGATGGAAAGCGCCGTGGCCTAAAAAATTCTTAAGGTCATCGCAACCCTTGGAAAATGTCAACCAGCTAGTAGGCTTCGAATAGCCTCAAATTCATGTATCTAGGTCCGTGATTGACAAAGCGACCCCAAGCCAAACCTTCAGATCTCCATGAAATTCAGCAACGATGGAAAGCGCCGTGGCCTAAAAAATTCTTAAGGTCATCGCAACCCTTGGAAAATGTCAACCAGCCAGTAGGCTTCGAATAGCCTCAAATTCATGTATCTAGGTCCGTGATTGACAAAGCGACCCCAAGCCAAACCTTCAGATCTCCATGAAATTCAGCAACGATGGAAAGCGCCGTGGCCTAAAAAATTCTTAAGGTCATCGCAACCCCTGGAAAATGTCAACCAGCTAGTAGGCTTTCGAATAGCCTCAAATTCATGTATCTAGGTCCGTGATTGACAAAGCGACCCCAAGCCAAACCTTCAGATCTCCATGAAATTCAGCAACGGTGGAAAGCGCCGTGGCCTAAAAAATTCTTAAGGTCATCGCAACCCCTGGAAAATGTCAACCAGCTAGTAGGCTTTCGAATAGCCTCAAATTCATGTATCTAGGTCCGTGATTGACAAAGCGACCCCAAGCCAAACCTTCAGATCTCCATGAAATTCAGCAACGATGGAAAGCGCCGTGGCCTAAAAAATTCTTAAGGTCATCGCAACCCCTGGAAAATGTCAACCAGCTAGTAGGCTTTCGAATAGCCTCAAATTCATGTATCTAGGTCCGTGATTGACAAAGCGACCCCAAGCCAAACCTTCAGATCTCCATGAAATTCAGCAACGGTGGAAAGCGCCGTGGCCTAAAAAATTCTTAAGGTCATCGCAACCCTAGGAAAATGTCAACCAGCTGGTAGGCTTTCGAATAGCCTCAAATTCATGTATCTAGGTCCGTGATTGACAAAGCGACCCCAAGCCAAACCTTCAGATCTCCATGAAATTCAGCAACGATGGAAAGCGCCGTGGCCTAAAAAATTCTTAAGGTCATCGCAACCCTAGGAACATGTCAACCAGCTAGTAGGCTTTCGAATAGCCTTAAATTCATGTATCTAGGTCCGTGATTGACAAAGCGACCCCAAGCCAAACCTTCAGATCTCCATGAAATTCAGCAACGATGGAAAGCGCCGTGGCCTAAAAAATTCTTAAGGTCATCGCAACCCTAGGAACATGTCAACCAGCTAGTAGGCTTTCGAATAGCCTCAAATTCATGTATCTAGGTCCGTGATTGACAAAGCGACCCCAAGCCAAACCTTCAGATCTCCATGAAATTCAGCAACGATGGAAAGCGCCGTGGCCTAAAAAATTCTTAAGGTCATCGCAACCCCTGGAAAATGTCAACCAGCTAGTAGGCTTTCGAATAGCCTCAAATTCATGTATCTAGGTCCGTGATTGACAAAGCGACCCCAAGCCAAACCTTCAGATCTCCATGAAATTCAGCAACGATGGAAAGCGCCGTGGCCTAAAAAATTCTTAAGGTCATCGCAACCCCTGGAAAATGTCAACCAGCTAGTAGGCTTTCGAATAGCCTCAAATTCATGTATCTAGGTCCGTGATTGACAAAGCGACCCCAAGCCAAACCTTCAGATCTCCATGAAATTCAGCAACGATGGAAAGCGCCGTGGCCTAAAAAATTCTTAAGGTCATCGCAACCCTAGGAAAATGTCAACCAGCTAGTAGGCTTTCGAATAGCCTCAAATTCATGTATCTAGGTCCGTGATTGACAAAGCGACCCAAAGCCAAACCTTCAGATCTCCATGAAATTCAGCAACGATGGAAAGCGCCGTGGCCTAATAAATTCTTAAGGTCATCGCAACCCTAGGAAAATGTCAACCAGCTAGTAGGCTTTCGAATAGCCTCAAATTCATGTATCTAGGTCCGTGATTGACAAAGCGACCCCAAGCCAAACCTTCAGATCTCCATGAAATTCAGCAACGATGGAAAGCGCCGTGGCCTAAAAAATTCTTAAGGTCATCGCAACCCTAGGAAAATGTCAACCAGCTAGTAGGCTTTCGAATAGATTCAAATTCATGTATCTAGGTCCGTGATTGACAAAGCGACCCCAAGCCAAACCTTCAGATCTCCATGAAATTCAGCAACGATGGAAAGCGCCGTGGCCTAAAAAATTCTTAAGGTCATCGCAACCCTAGGAAAATGTCAACCAGCTAGTAGGCTTTCGAATAGCCTCAAATTCATGTATCTAGGTCCGTGATTGACAAAGCGACCCCAAGCCAAACCTTCAGATCTCCATGAAATTCAGCAACGATGGAAAGCGCCGTGGCCTAAAAAATTCTTAAGGTCATCGCAACCCCTGGAAAATGTCAACCAGCTAGTAGGCTTTCGAATAGCCTCAAATTCATGTATCTAGGTCCGTGATTGACAAAGCGACCCCAAGCCAAACCTTCAGATCCCCATGAAATTCAGCAACGATGGAAAGCGCCGTGGCCTAAAAAATTCTTAAGGTCATCGCAACCCTAGGAACATGTCAACCAGCTAGTAGGCTTTCGAATAGCCTCAAATTCATGTATCTAGGTCCGTGATTGACAAAGCGACCCCAAGCCAAACCTTCAGATCTCCATGAAATTCAGCAACGATGGAAAGCGCCGTGGCCTAAAAAATTCTTAAGGTCATCGCAACCCCTGGAAAATGTCAACCAGCTAGTAGGCTTTCGAATAGCCTCAAATTCATGTATCTAGGTCCGTGATTGACAAAGCGACCCCAAGCCAAACCTTCAGATCTCCATGAAATTCAGCAACGATGGAAAGCGCCGTGGCCTAAAAAATTCTTAAGGTCATCGCAACCCTAGGAACATGTCAACCAGCTAGTAGGCTTTCGAATAGCCTCAAATTCATGTATCTAGGTCCGTGATTGACAAAGCGACCCCAAGCCAAACCTTCAGATCTCCATGAAATTCAGCAACGATGGAAAGCGCCGTGGCCTAAAAAATTCTTAAGGTCATCGCAACCCTAGGAACATGTCAACCAGCTAGTAGGCTTTCGAATAGCCTCAAATTCATGTATCTAGGTCCGTGATTGACAAAGCGACCCCAAGCCAAACCTTCAGATCTCCATGAAATTCAGCAACGATGGAAAGCGCCGTGGCCTAAAAAATTCTTAAGGTCATCGCAACCCTAGGAACATGTCAACCAGCTAGTAGGCTTTCGAATAGCCTCAAATTCATGTATCTAGGTCCGTGATTGACAAAGCGACCCCAAGCCAAACCTTCAGATCTCCATGAAATTCAGCAACGATGGAAAGCGCCGTGGCCTAAAAAATTCTTAAGGTCATCGCAACCCTAGGAACATGTCAACCAGCTAGTAGGCTTTCGAATAGCCTCAAATTCATGTATCTAGGTCCGTGATTGACAAAGCGACCCCAAGCCAAACCTTCAGATCTCCATGAAATTCAGCAACGATGGAAAGCGCCGTGGCCTAAAAAATTCTTAAGGTCATCGCAACCCTAGGAAAATGTCAACCAGCTAGTAGGCTTTCGAATAGCCTCAAATTCATGTATCTAGGTCCGTGATTGACAAAGCGACCCCAAGCCAAACCTTCAGATCTCCATGAAATTCAGCAACGATGGAAAGCGCCGTGGCCTTAAAAATTCTTAAGGTCATCGCAACCCTTGGAAAATGTCAACCAGCTAGTAGGCTTCCGAATAGCCTCAAATTCATGTATCTAGGTCCGTGATTGACAAAGCGACCCCAAGCCAAACCTTCAGATCTCCATGAAATTCAGCAACGATGGAAAGCGCCGTGGCCTAAAAAATTCTTAAGGTCATCGCAACCCTAGGAAAATGTCAACCAGCTAGTAGGCTTTCGAATAAATTTGAGGCTATTCGAAAGCCACTAGCTGGTTGACATGTTCCTAGGGTTGCGATGACCTTAAGAATTTTTTAGGCCACGGCGCTTTCCATCGTTGCTGAATTTCATGGAGATCTGAAGGTTTGGCTTGGGGTCGCTTTGTCAATCACGGACCTAGATACATGAATTTGAGGCTATTCGAAAGCCTACTAGCTGGTTGACATTTTCCAGGGGTTGCGATGACCTTATGAATTTTTTAGGCCACGGCGCTTTCCATCGTTGCTGAATTTCATGGAGATCTGAAGGTTTGGCTTGGGGTCGCTTTGTCAATCACGGACCTAGATACATGAATTTGAGGCTATTCGAAAGCCTACTAGCTGGTTGACATGTTCCTAGGGTTGCGATGACCTTAAGAATTTTTTAGGCCACGGCGCTTTTCATCGTTGCTGAATTTCATGGAGATCTGAAGGTTTGGCTTGGGGTCGCTTTGTCAATCACGGACCTAGATACATGAATTTGAGGCTATTCGAAAGCCTACTAGCTGGTTGACATGTTCCTAGGGTTGCGATGACCTTAAGAATTTTTTAGGCCACGGCGCTTTCCATCGTTGCTGATTTCATGGAGATCTGAAGGTTTGGCTTGGGGTCGCTTTGTCAATCACGGACCTAGATACATGAATTTGAGGCTATTCGAAAGCCTACTAGCTGGTTGACATGTTCCTAGGGTTGCGATGACCTTAAGAATTTTTTAGGCCACGGCGCTTTCCATCGTTGCTGAATTTCATGGAGATCTGAAGGTTTGGCTTGGGGTCGCTTTGTCAATCACGGACCTAGATACATGAATTTGAGGCTATTCGAAAGCCTACTAGCTGGTTGACATTTTCCAGGGGTTGCGATGACCTTAAGAATTTTTTAGGCCACGGCGCTTTCCATCGTTGCTGAATTTCATGGAGATCTGAAGGTTTGGCTTGGGGTCGCTTTGTCAATCACGGACCTAGATACATGAATTTGAGGCTATTCGAAAGCCTACTAGCTGGTTGACATTTTCCAAGGGTTGCGATGACCTTAAGAATTTTTTAGGCCACGGCGCTTTCCATCGTTGCTGAATTTCATGGAGATCTGAAGGTTTGGCTTGGGGTCGCTTTGTCAATCACGGACCTAGATACATGAATTGGTTGACATTTTCCAGGGGTTGCGATGACCTTAAGAATTTTTTAGGCCACGGCGCTTTCCATCGTTGCTGAATTTCATGGAGATCTGAAGGTTTGGCTTGGGGTCGCTTTGTCAATCACGGACCTAGATACATGAATTTGAGGCTATTCGAAAGCCTACTAGCTGGTTGACATTTTCCAGGGGTTGCGATGACCTTAAGAATTTTTTAGGCCACGGCGCTTTCCATCGTTGCTGAATTTCATGGAGATCTGAAGGTTTGGCTTGGGGTCGCTTTGTCAATCACGGACCTAGATACATGAATTTGAGGCTATTCGAAAGCCTACTAGCTGGTTGACATTTTCCAAGGGTTGCGATGACCTTAAGAATTTTTTAGGCCACGGCGCTTTCCATCGTTGCTGAATTTCATGGAGATCTGAAGGTTTGGCTTGGGGTCGCTTTGTCAATCACGGACCTAGATACATGAATTGGTTGACATTTTCCAGGGGTTGCGATGACCTTAAGAATTTTTTAGGCCACGGCGCTTTCCATCGTTGCTGAATTTCATGGAGATCTGAAGGTTTGGCTTGGGGTCGCTTTGTCAATCACGGACCTAGATACATGAATTTGAGGCTATTCGAAAGCCTACTAGCTGGTTGACATTTTCCAGGGGTTGCGATGACCTTAAGAATTTTTTAGGCCACGGCGCTTTCCATCGTTGCTGAATTTCATGGAGATCTGAAGGTTTGGCTTGGGGTCGCTTTGTCAATCACGGACCTAGATACATGAATTTGAGGCTATTCGAAAGCCTACTAGCTGGTTGACATTTTCCAGGGGTTGCGATGACCTTAAGAATTTTTTAGGCCACGGCGCTTTCCACCGTTGCTGAATTTCATGGAGATCTGAAGGTTTGGCTTGGGGTCGCTTTGTCAATCACGGACCTAGATACATGAATTTGAGGCTATTCGAAAGACTACTAGCTGGTTGACATGTTCCTAGGGTTGCGATGACCTTAAGAATTTTTTAGGCCACGGCGCTTTCCATCGTTGCTGAATTTCATGGAGATCTGAAGGTTTGGCTTGGGGTCGCTTTGTCAATCACGGACCTAGACACATGAATTTGAGGCTATTCGAAAGCCTACTAGCTGGTTGACATGTTCCTAGGGTTGCGATGACCTTAAGAATTTTTTAGGCCACGGCGCTTTCCATCGTTGCTGAATTTCATGGAGATCTGAAGGTTTGGCTTGGGGTCGCTTTGTCAATCACGGACCTAGATACATGAATTTGAGGCTATTCGAAAGCCTACTAGCTGGTTGACATGTTCCTAGGGTTGCGATGACCTTAAGAATTTTTTAGGCCACGGCGCTTTCCATCGTTGCTGAATTTCATGGAGATCTGAAGGTTTGGCTTGGGGTCGCTTTGTCAATCACGGACCTAGATACATGAATTTGAGGCTATTCGAAAGCCTACTAGCTGGTTGACATTTTCCTAGGGTTGCGATGACCTTAAGAATTTTTTAGGCCACGGCGCTTTCCACCGTTGCTGAATTTCATGGAGATCTGAAGGTTTGGCTTGGGGTCGCTTTGTCAATCACGGACCTAGATACATGAATTTGAGGCTATTCGAAAGCCTACTAGCTGGTTGACATGTTCCTAGGGTTGCGATGACCTTAAGAATTTTTTAGGCCACGGCGCTTTCCATCGTTGCTGAATTTCATGGAGATCTGAAGGTTTGGCTTGGGGTCGCTTTGTCAATCACGGACCTAGATACATGAATTTGAGGCTATTCGAAAGCCTACTAGCTGGTTGACATGTTCCTAGGGTTGCGATGACCTTAAGAATTTTTTAGGCCACGGCGCTTTCCACCGTTGCTGAATTTCATGGAGATCTGAAGGTTTGGCTTGGGGTCGCTTTGTCAATCACGGACCTAGATACATGAATTTGAGGCTATTCGAAAGCCTACTAGCTGGTTGACGTTTTCCAGGGGTTGCGATGACCTTAAGAATTTTTTAGGCCACGGCGCTTTCCATCGTTGCTGAATTTCATGGAGATCTGAAGGTTTGGCTTGGGGTCGCTTTGTCAATCACGGACCTAGATACATGAATTTGAGGCTATTCGAAAGCCTACTAGCTGGTTGACATTTTCCAGGGGTTGCGATGACCTTAAGAATTTTTTAGGCCACGGCGCTTTCCATCGTTGCTGAATTTCATGGAGATCTGAAGGTTTGGCTTGGGGTCGCTTTGTCAATCACGGACCTAGATACATGAATTTGAGGCTATTCGAAAGCCTACTAGCTGGTTGACATTTTCCAGGGGTTGCGATGACCTTAAGAATTTTTTAGGCCACGGCGCTTTCCATCGTTGCTGAATTTCATGGAGATCTGAAGGTTTGGCTTGGGCTCGCTTTGTCAATCACGGACCTAGATACATGAATTTGAGGCTATTCGAAAGCCTACTAGCTGGTTGACATGTTCCTAGGGTTGCGATGACCTTAAGAATTATTTAGGCCACGGCGCTTTCTATCGTTGCTGAATTTCATGGAGATCTGAAGGTTTGGCTTGGGGTCGCTTTGTCAATCACGGACCTAGATACATGAATTTGAGGCTATTCGAAAGCCTACTAGCTGGTTGACATTTTCCAGGGGTTGCGATGACCTTAAGAATTTTTTAGGCCACGGCGCTTTCCACCGTTGCTGAATTTCATGGAGATCTGAAGGTTTGGCTTGGGGTCGCTTTGTCAATCACGGACCTAGATACATGAATTTGAGGCTATTCGAAAGCCTACTAGCTGGTTGACATGTTCCTAGGGTTGCGATGACCTAAAGAATTTTTTAGGCCACGGCGCTTTCCATCGTTGCTGAATTTCATGGAGATCTGAAGGTTTGGCTTGGGGTCGCTTTGTCAATCACGGACCTAGATACATGAATTTGAGGCTATTTGAAAGCCTACTAGCTGGTTGACATTTTCCTAGGGTTGCGATGACCTTAAGAATTTTTTAGGCCACGGCGCTTTCCATCGTTGCTGAATTTCATGGAGATCTGAAGGTTTGGCTTGGGGTCGCTTTGTCAATCACGGACCTAGATACATGAATTTGAGGCTATTCGAAAGCCTACTACAGGGTGCGTAATAATTATTGCAACGTCTTTGAGCGAGTGTAAAAACGACCACAGATATTCAATTCCTTCCAAACTTGGCATATATAATTGTCATACGCAATAATTTATTGTCTAAAAGTTTTAGTTTTGTAATAAAAACATGGAACCACTTAGGCTTCGAAACATCATTTGGTTCGGTGGCTGCTAGTCACGCCCTTGTCTCAGAGATAAACGTTCTCGCAGAACGCGAACTGGTAGATTAACACAAGTGATTTTTTGCAAAAATACAAATAAATCCTTGTGCATTCCAATCCAGTTTAGTTTGAAATGTTAAGAATTTTAGTTTTTGAGATATGACCCTTTTCCCAACCCTGGTTCATGACCAAAAAATGACCGTTGGTGCCTTGAAAACCAAAACATTGCATTTTTATGAGTTTATCGGATAGGGAAGTATAACCAATTAGTTTTTTTGACACTATTGGGCATTTTTCTTCAATTAAGAGCAGAAGTTCAAACACCTAGCTTTGAATACACCCCACATGATCGCGAAAACATGAAGTTATCGGATTAATATTGTTCCAACTTCAATCCATCATCTCGGCCAAGATTTCTATCTAGCGGGAATGAAATAATGTGATATTATCAATTCCAATATATGTTATCATTTTTCAAAACAGTTCCGGTATTTCTATTAAGAATTGGGTCCCTCCTGTAGCTTCAAACATGCTGAGGTCTTACATTAAGGAGACGCGTGACAAGCAATCTGGTGTATTTACAAAAGTGTCAACAGAAATTTTCCAAGTCGAGCTGGTTGTACCATTTTTTCTCAGAATAACAGAAGATTTTAGGGTAACTTGAAACCACATTTTCAGAAAGTTTCGAATATCTAGACCGTAACTAGGGTACAAGATGTGAGAAATTTCGGCTTTTAGCATGTGTCAGAAATTACCTCCTAACTCAGAGAAACATTTTCCCACAACAACTTTGAAAAACTTTTCTCAAATTTCAACTTTTTTCATACAATTGTTGAGAAAATACTCGCATTCCCATGACATTGGACTCTTTGTTGGTGCCCCAAAGTCCTGGGAGCCTTAATGCGTAAATGTGTCGAGGAGTCACCGTCACAAGTCTCTGTGTCATTTTTCTTAAAATAGGAGTTAAACTACCAAATTTGGTCAGAATAGTTAACTAGGTTGATACAATAAATCTGCCAAATTTCAAAAAATTTCGTCGAGGTTCAGCTTGGTTAGGACGTTTCAAAGTCGCGTTGCAATAATTATTACGCACCCTGTAGCTGGTTGACATTTTCCAAGGGTTGCGATGACCTTAAGAATTTTTTAGGCCACGGCGCTTTCCATCGTTGCTGAATTTCATGGAGATCTGAAGGTTTGGCTTGGGGTCGCTTTGTCAATCACGGACCTAGATACATGAATTTGAGGCTATTTGAAAGCCTACTAGCTGGTTGACATTTTCCTAGGGTTGCGATGACCTAAAGAATTTTTTAGGCCACGGCGCTTTCCATCGTTGCTGAATTTCATGGAGATCTGAAGGTTTGGCTTGGGGTCGCTTTGTCAATCACGGACCTAGATACATGAATTTGAGGCTATTCGAAAGCCTACTAGCTGGTTGACATTTTCCAAGGGTTGCGATGACCTTAAGAATTTTTTAGGCCACGGCGCTTTCCATCGTTGCTGAATTTCATGGAGATCTGAAGGTTTGGCTTGGGGTGGCTTTGTCAATCACGGACCTAGATACATGAATTTGAGGCTATTCGAAAGCCTACTAGCTGGTTGACATTTTCCTAGGGTTGCGATGACCTTAAGAATTTTTTAGGCCACGGCGCTTTCCACCGTTGCTGAATTTCATGGAGATCTGAAGGTTTGGCTTGGGGTCGCTTTGTCAATCACGGACCTAGATACATGAATTTGAGGCTATTCGAAAGCCTACTAGCTGGTTGACATTTTCCAGGGGTTGCGATGACCTTAAGAATTTTTTAGGCCACGGCGCTTTCCATCGTTGCTGAATTTCATGGAGATCTGAAGGTTTGGCTTGGGGTCGCTTTGTCAATCACGGACCTAGATACATGAATTTGAGGCTATTCGAAAGCCTACTAGCTGGTTGACATTTTCCTAGGGTTGCGATGACCTTAAGAATTTTTTAGGCCACGGCGCTTTCCACCGTTGCTGAATTTCATGGAGATCTGAAGGTTTGGCTTGGGGTCGCTTTGTCAATCACGGACCTAGATACATGAATTTGAGGCTATTCGAAAGCCTACTAGCTGGTTGACATTTTCCAGGGGTTGCGATGACCTTAAGAATTTTTTAGGCCACGGCGCTTTCCATCGTTGCTGAATTTCATGGAGATCTGAAGGTTTGGCTTGGGGTCGCTTTGTCAATCACGGACCTAGATACATGAATTTGAGGCTATTCGAAAGCCTACTAGCTGGTTGACATTTTCCAGGGGTTGCGATGACCTTAAGAATTTTTTAGGCCACGGCGCTTTCCATCGTTGCTGAATTTCATGGAGATCTGAAGGTTTGGCTTGGGCTCGCTTTGTCAATCACGGACCTAGATACATGAATTTGAGGCTATTCGAAAGCCTACTAGCTGGTTGACATGTTCCTAGGGTTGCGATGACCTTAAGAATTTTTTAGGCCACGGCGCTTTCTATCGTTGCTGAATTTCATGGAGATCTGAAGGTTTGGCTTGGGGTCGCTTTGTCAATCACGGACCTAGATACATGAATTTGAGGCTATTCGAAAGCCTACTAGCTGGTTGACATTTTCCAGGGGTTGCGATGACCTTAAGAATTTTTTAAGCCACGGCGCTTTCCACCGTTGCTGAATTTCATGGAGATCTGAAGGTTTGGCTTGGGGTCGCTTTGTCAATCACGGACCTAGATACATGAATTTGAGGCTATTCGAAAGCCTACTAGCTGGTTGACATGTTCCTAGGGTTGCGATGACCTAAAGAATTTTTTAGGCCACGGCGCTTTCCATCGTTGCTGAATTTCATGGAGATCTGAAGGTTTGGCTTGGGGTCGCTTTGTCAATCACGGACCTAGATACATGAATTTGAGGCTATTTGAAAGCCTACTAGCTGGTTGACATTTTCCTAGGGTTGCGATGACCTTAAGAATTTTTTAGGCCACGGCGCTTTCCATCGTTGCTGAATTTCATGGAGATCTGAAGGTTTGGCTTGGGGTCGCTTTGTCAATCACGGACCTAGATACATGAATTTGAGGCTATTCGAAAGCCTACTAGCTGGTTGACATTTTCCTAGGGTTGCGATGACCTTAAGAATTTTTTAGGCCACGGCGCTTTCCATCGTTGCTGAATTTCATGGAGATCTGAAGGTTTGGCTTGGGGTCGCTTTGTCAATCACGGACCTAGATACTTTGTCAATCACGGACCTAGATACATGAATTTGAGGCTATTCGAAAGCCTACTAGCTGGTTGACATTTTCCAAGGGTTGCGATGACCTTAAGAATTTTTTAGGCCACGGCGCTTTCCATCGTTGCTGAATTTCATGGAGATCTGAAGGTTTGGCTTGGGGTCGCTTTGTCAATCACGGACCTAGATACATGAATTTGAGGCTATTCGAAAGCCTACTAGCTGGTTGACATTTTCCAGGGGTTGCGATGACCTTAAGAATTTTTTAGGCCACGGCGCTTTCCACCGTTGCTGAATTTCATGGAGATCTGAAGGTTTGGCTTGGGGTCGCTTTGTCAATCACGGACCTAGATACATGAATTTGAGGCTATTCGAAAGCCTACTAGCTGGTTGACATGTTCCTAGGGTTGCGATGACCTAAAGAATTTTTTAGGCCACGGCGCTTTCCATCGTTGCTGAATTTCATGGAGATTTGAAGGTTTGGCTTGGGGTCGCTTTGTCAATCACGGACCTAGATACATGAATTTGATGCTATTCGAAAGCCTACTAGCTGGTTGACATTTTCCTAGGGTTGCGATGACCTTAAGAATTTTTTAGGCCACGGCGCTTTCCATCGTTGCTGAATTTCATGGAGATTTGAAGGTTTGGCTTGGGGTCGCTTTGTCAATCACGGACCTAGATACATGAATTTGAGGCTATTCGAAAGCCTACTAGCTGGTTGACATTTTCCAGGGGTTGCGATGACCTTAAGAATTTTTTAGGCCACGGCGCTTTCCACCGTTGCTGAATTTCATGGAGATCTGAAGGTTTGGCTTGGGGTCGCTTTGTCAATCACGGACCTAGATACATGAATTTGAGGCTATTCGAAAGCCTACTAGCTGGTTGACATTTTCCAGGGGTTGCGATGACCTTAAGAATTTTTTAGGCCACGGCGCTTTCCATCGTTGCTGAATTTCATGGAGATCTGAAGGTTTGGCTTGGGGTCGCTTTGTCAATCACGGACCTAGATACATGAATTTGATGCTATTCGAAAGCCTACTAGCTGGTTGACATTTTCCTAGGGTTGCGATGACCTTAAGAATTTTTTAGGCCACGGCGCTTTCCATCGTTGCTGAATTTCATGGAGATCTGAAGGTTTGGCTTGGGGTCGCTTTGTCAATCACGGACCTAGATACATGAATTTGAGGCTATTTGAAAGCCTACTAGCTGGTTGACATTTTCCTAGGGTTGCGATGACCTTAAGAATTTTTTAGGCCACGGCGCTTTCCATCGTTGCTGAATTTCATGGAGATCTGAAGGTTTGGCTTGGGGTCGCTTTGTCAATCACGGACCTAGATACATGAATTTGAGGCTATTCGAAAGCCTACTAGCTGGTTGACATTTTCCTAGGGTTGCGATGACCTTAAGAATTTTTTAGGCCACGGCGCTTTCCATCGTTGCTGAATTTCATGGAGATCTGAAGGCTTGGCTTGGGGTCGCTTTGTCAATCACGGACCTAGATACATGAATTTGAGGCTATTCGAAAGCCTACTAGCTGGTTGACATTTTCCAGGGGTTGCGATGACCTTAAGAATTTTTTAGGCCACGGCGCTTTCCATCGTTGCTGAATTTCATGGAGATCTGAAGGTTTGGCTTGGGGTCGCTTTGTCAATCACGGACCTAGATACATGAATTTGGGGCTATTCGAAAGCCTACTAGCTGGTTGACATGTTCCTAGGGTTGCGATGACCTTAAGAATTTTTTAGGCCACGGCGCTTTCCATCGTTGCTGAATTTCATGGAGATCTGAAGGTTTGGCTTGGGGTCGCTTTGTCAATCACGGACCTAGATACATGAATTTGAGGCTATTCGAAAGCCTACTAGCTGGTTGACATTTTCCTAGGGTTGCGATGACCTTAAGAATTTTTTAGGCCACGGCGCTTTCCATCGTTGCTGAATTTCATGGAGATCTGAAGGTTTGGCTTGGGGTCGCTTTGTCAATCACGGACCTAGATACATGAATTTGAGGCTATTCGAAAGCCTACTAGCTGGTTGACATGTTCCAAGGGTTGCGATGACCTTAAGAATTTTTTAGGCCACGGCGCTTTCCACCGTTGCTGAATTTCATGGAGATCTGAAGGTTTGGCTTGGGGTCGCTTTGTCAATCACGGACCTAGATACATGAATTTGAGGCTATTCGAAAGCCTACTAGCTGGTTGACATTTTCCTAGGGTTGCGATGACCTTAAGAATTTTTTAGGCCACGGCGCTTTCCATCGTTGCTGAATTTCATGGAGATCTGAAGGTTTGGCTTGGGGTCGCTTTGTCAATCACGGACCTAGATACATGAATTTGAGGCTATTCGAAAGCCTACTAGCTGGTTGACATGTTCCAAGGGTTGCGATGACCTTAAGAATTTTTTAGGCCACGGCGCTTTCCACCGTTGCTGAATTTCATGGAGATCTGAAGGTTTGGCTTGGGGTCGCTTTGTCAATCACGGACCTAGATACATGAATTTGAGGCTATTCGAAAGCCTACTAGCTGGTTGACATGTTCCTAGGGTTGCGATGACCTTAAGAATTTTTTAGGCCACGGCGCTTTCCACCGTTGCTGAATTTCATGGAGATCTGAAGGTTTGGCTTGGGGTCGCTTTGTCAATCACGGACCTAGATACATGAATTTGAGGCTATTCGAAAGCCTACTAGCTGGTTGACATTTTCCTAGGGTTGCGATGACCTTAAGAATTTTTTAGGCCACGGCGCTTTCCATCGTTGCTGAATTTCATGGAGATCTGAAGGTTTGGCTTGGGGTCGCTTTGTCAATCACGGACCTAGATACATGAATTTGAGGCTATTCGAAAGCCTACTAGCTGGTTGACATGTTCCAAGGGTTGCGATGACCTTAAGAATTTTTTAGGCCACGGCGCTTTCCACCGTTGCTGAATTTCATGGAGATCTGAAGGTTTGGCTTGGGGTCGCTTTGTCAATCACGGACCTAGATACATGAATTTGAGGCTATTCGAAAGCCTACTAGCTGGTTGACATGTTCCTAGGGTTGCGATGACCTTAAGAATTTTTTAGGCCACGGCGCTTTCCATCGTTGCTGAATTTCATGGAGATCTGAAGGTTTGGCTTGGGGTCGCTTTGTCAATCACGGACCTAGATACATGAATTTGAGGCTATTCGAAAGCCTACTAGCTGGTTGACATTTTCCTAGGGTTGCGATGACCTTAAGAATTTTTTAGGCCACGGCGCTTTCCATCGTTGCTGAATTTCATGGAGATCTGAAGGTTTGGCTTGGGGTCGCTTTGTCAATCACGGACCTAGATACATGAATTTGAGGCTATTCGAAAGCCTACTAGCTGGTTGACATGTTCCAAGGGTTGCGATGACCTTAAGAATTTTTTAGGCCACGGCGCTTTCCACCGTTGCTGAATTTCATGGAGATCTGAAGGTTTGGCTTGGGGTCGCTTTGTCAATCACGGACCTAGATACATGAATTTGAGGCTATTCGAAAGCCTACTAGCTGGTTGACATTTTCCTAGGGTTGCGATGACCTTAAGAATTTTTTAGGCCACGGCGCTTTCCATCGTTGCTGAATTTCATGGAGATCTGAAGGTTTGGCTTGGGGTCGCTTTGTCAATCACGGACCTAGATACATGAATTTGAGGCTATTCGAAAGCCTACTAGCTGGTTGACATGTTCCAAGGGTTGCGATGACCTTAAGAATTTTTTAGGCCACGGCGCTTTCCACCGTTGCTGAATTTCATGGAGATCTGAAGGTTTGGCTTGGGGTCGCTTTGTCAATCACGGACCTAGATACATGAATTTGAGGCTATTCGAAAGCCTACTAGCTGGTTGACATGTTCCTAGGGTTGCGATGACCTTAAGAATTTTTTAGGCCACGGCGCTTTCCACCGTTGCTGAATTTCATGGAGATCTGAAGGTTTGGCTTGGGGTCGCTTTGTCAATCACGGACCTAGATACATGAATTTGAGGCTATTCGAAAGCCTACTAGCTGGTTGACATGTTCCAAGGGTTGCGATGACCTTAAGAATTTTTTAGGCCACGGCGCTTTCCACCGTTGCTGAATTTCATGGAGATCTGAAGGTTTGGCTTGGGGTCGCTTTGTCAATCACGGACCTAGATACATGAATTTGAGGCTATTCGAAAGCCTACTAGCTGGTTGACATGTTCCAAGGGTTGCGATGACCTTAAGAATTTTAGGCCACGGCGCTTTCCACCGTTGCTGAATTTCATGGAGATCTGAAGGTTTGGCTTGGGGTCGCTTTGTCAATCACGGACCTAGATACATGAATTTGAGGCTATTCGAAAGCCTACTAGCTGGTTGACATGTTCCAAGGGTTGCGATGACCTTAAGAATTTTAGGCCACTGCGCTTTCCATCGTTGCTGAATTTCATGGAGATCTGAAGGTTTGGCTTGGGGTCGCTTTGTCAATCACGGACCTAGATACATGAATTTGAGGCTATTCGAAAGCCTACTATTCGAAAGCCTACTAGCTGGTTGACATGTTCCAAGGGTTGCGATGACCTTAAGAATTTTTTAGGCCACGGCGCTTTCCACCGTTGCTGAATTTCATGGAGATCTGAAGGTTTGGCTTGGGGTCGCTTTGTCAATCACGGACCTAGATACATGAATTTGAGGCTATTCGAAAGCCTACTAGCTGGTTGACATTTTCCTAGGGTTGCGATGACCTTAAGAATTTTTTAGGCCACGGCGCTTTCCATCGTTGCTGAATTTCATGGAGATCTGAAGGTTTGGCTTGGGGTCGCTTTGTCAATCACGGACCTAGATACATGAATTTGAGGCTATTCGAAAGCCTACTAGCTGGTTGACATGTTCCAAGGGTTGCGATGACCTTAAGAATTTTTTAGGCCACGGCGCTTTCCACCGTTGCTGAATTTCATGGAGATCTGAAGGTTTGGCTTGGGGTCGCTTTGTCAATCACGGACCTAGATACATGAATTTGAGGCTATTCGAAAGCCTACTAGCTGGTTGACATGTTCCTAGGGTTGCGATGACCTTAAGAATTTTTTAGGCCACGGCGCTTTCCATCGTTGCTGAATTTCATGGAGATCTGAAGGTTTGGCTTGGGGTCGCTTTGTCAATCACGGACCTAGATACATGAATTTGAGGCTATTCGAAAGCCTACTAGCTGGTTGACATTTTCCTAGGGTTGCGATGACCTTAAGAATTTTTTAGGCCACGGCGCTTTCCATCGTTGCTGAATTTCATGGAGATCTGAAGGTTTGGCTTGGGGTCGCTTTGTCAATCACGGACCTAGATACATGAATTTGAGGCTATTCGAAAGCCTACTAGCTGGTTGACATGTTCCAAGGGTTGCGATGACCTTAAGAATTTTTTAGGCCACGGCGCTTTCCACCGTTGCTGAATTTCATGGAGATCTGAAGGTTTGGCTTGGGGTCGCTTTGTCAATCACGGACCTAGATACATGAATTTGAGGCTATTCGAAAGCCTACTAGCTGGTTGACATGTTCCAAGGGTTGCGATGACCTTAAGAATTTTTTAGGCCACGGCGCTTTCCACCGTTGCTGAATTTCATGGAGATCTGAAGGTTTGGCTTGGGGTCGCTTTGTCAATCACGGACCTAGATACATGAATTTGAGGCTATTCGAAAGCCTACTATTCGAAAGCCTACTAGCTGGTTGACATTTTCCTAGGGTTGCGATGACCTTAAGAATTTTTTAGGCCACGGCGCTTTCCATCGTTGCTGAATTTCATGGAGATCTGAAGGTTTGGCTTGGGGTCGCTTTGTCAATCACGGACCTAGATACATGAATTTGAGGCTATTCGAAAGCCTACTAGCTGGTTGACATGTTCCTAGGGTTGCGATGACCTTAAGAATTTTAGGCCACGGCGCTTTCCACCGTTGCTGAATTTCATGGAGATCTGAAGGTTTGGCTTGGGGTCGCTTTGTCAATCACGGACCTAGATACATGAATTTGAGGCTATTCGAAAGCCTACTAGCTGGTTGACATGTTCCTAGGGTTGCGATGACCTTAAGAATTTTTTAGGCCACGGCGCTTTCCATCGTTGCTGAATTTCATGGAGATCTGAAGGTTTGGCTTGGGGTCGCTTTGTCAATCACGGACCTAGATACATGAATTTGAGGCTATTCGAAAGCCTACTAGCTGGTTGACATTTTCCTAGGGTTGCGATGACCTTAAGAATTTTTTAGGCCACGGCGCTTTCCACCGTTGCTGAATTTCATGGAGATCTGAAGGTTTGGCTTGGGGTCGCTTTGTCAATCACGGACCTAGATACATGAATTTGAGGCTATTCGAAAGCCTACTAGCTGGTTGACATTTTCCTAGGGTTGCGATGACATTAAGAATTTTTTAGGCCACGGCGCTTTCCACCGTTGCTGAATTTCATGGAGATCTGAAGGTTTGGCTTGGGGTCGCTTTGTCAATCACGGACCTAGATACATGAATTTGAGGCTATTCGAAAGCCTACTATTCGAAAGCCTACTAGCTGGTTGACATTTTCCTAGGGTTGCGATGACCTTAAGAATTTTTTAGGCCACGGCGCTTTCCATCGTTGCTGAATTTCATGGAGATCTGAAGGTTTGGCTTGGGGTCGCTTTGTCAATCACGGACCTAGATACATGAATTTGAGGCTATTCGAAAGCCTACTAGCTGGTTGACATGTTCCAAGGGTTGCGATGACCTTAAGAATTTTTTAGGCCACGGCGCTTTCCACCGTTGCTGAATTTCATGGAGATCTGAAGGTTTGGCTTGGGGTCGCTTTGTCAATCACGGACCTAGATACATGAATTTGAGGCTATTCGAAAGCCTACTAGCTGGTTGACATGTTCCTAGGGTTGCGATGACCTTAAGAATTTTTTAGGCCACGGCGCTTTCCATCGTTGCTGAATTTCATGGAGATCTGAAGGTTTGGCTTGGGGTCGCTTTGTCAATCACGGACCTAGATACATGAATTTGAGGCTATTCGAAAGCCTACTAGCTGGTTGACATGTTCCTAGGGTTGCGATGACCTTAAGAATTTTTTAGGCCACGGCGCTTTCCATCGTTGCTGAATTTCATGGAGATCTGAAGGTTTGGCTTGGGGTCGCTTTGTCAATCACGGACCTATATACATGAATTTGAGGCTATTCGAAAGCCTACTAGCTGGTTGACATTTTCCTAGGGTTGCGATGACCTTAAGAATTTTTTAGGCCACGGCGCTTTCCACCGTTGCTGAATTTCATGGAGATCTGAAGGTTTGGCTTGGGGTCGCTTTGTCAATCACGGACCTAGATACATGAATTTGAGGCTATTCGAAAGCCTACTAGCTGGTTGACATTTTCCTAGGGTTGCGATGACCTTAAGAATTTTTTAGGCCACGGCGCTTTCCACCGTTGCTGAATTTCATGGAGATCTGAAGGTTTGGCTTGGGGTCGCTTTGTCAATCACGGACCTAGATACATGAATTTGAGGCTATTCGAAAGCCTACTAGCTGGTTGACATTTTCCTAGGGTTGCGATGACCTTAAGAATTTTTTAGGCCACGGCGCTTTCCACCGTTGCTGAATTTCATGGAGATCTGAAGGTTTGGCTTGGGGTCGCTTTGTCAATCACGGACCTAGATACATGAATTTGAGGCTATTCGAAAGCCTACTAGCTGGTTGACATTTTCCAGGGGTTGCGATGACCTTAAGAATTTTTTAGGCCACGGCGCTTTCCATTGTTGCTGAATTTCATGGAGATCTGAAGGTTTGGCTTGGGGTCGCTTTGTCAATCACGGACCTAGATACATGAATTTGAGGCTATTCGAAAGCCTACTAGCTGGTTGACATGTTCCTAGGGTTGCGATGACCTTAAGAATTTTTTAGGCCACGGCGCTTTCCATCGTTGCTGAATTTCATGGAGATCTGAAGGTTTGGCTTGGGGTCGCTTTGTCAATCACGGACCTATATACATGAATTTGAGGCTATTCGAAAGCCTACTAGCTGGTTGACATTTTCCTAGGGTTGCGATGACCTTAAGAATTTTTTAGGCCACGGCGCTTTCCACCGTTGCTGAATTTCATGGAGATCTGAAGGTTTGGCTTGGGGTCGCTTTGTCAATCACGGACCTAGATACATGAATTTGAGGCTATTCGAAAGCCTACTAGCTGGTTGACATTTTCCTAGGGTTGCGATGACCTTAAGAATTTTTTAGGCCACGGCGCTTTCCACCGTTGCTGAATTTCATGGAGATCTGAAGGTTTGGCTTGGGGTCGCTTTGTCAATCACGGACCTAGATACATGAATTTGAGGCTATTCGAAAGCCTACTAGCTGGTTGACATTTTCCTAGGGTTGCGATGACCTTAAGAATTTTTTAGGCCACGGCGCTTTCCACCGTTGCTGAATTTCATGGAGATCTGAAGGTTTGGCTTGGGGTCGCTTTGTCAATCACGGACCTAGATACATGAATTTGAGGCTATTCGAAAGCCTACTAGCTGGTTGACATTTTCCAGGGGTTGCGATGACCTTAAGAATTTTTTAGGCCACGGCGCTTTCCATCGTTGCTGAATTTCATGGAGATCTGAAGGTTTGGCTTGGGGTCGCTTTGTCAATCACGGACCTAGATACATGAATTTGAGGCTATTCGAAAGCCTACTAGCTGGTTGACATGTTCCTAGGGTTGCGATGACCTTAAGAATGTTTTAGGCCACGGCGCTTTCCATCGTTGCTGAATTTCATGGAGATCTGAAGGTTTGGCTTGGGGTCGCTTTGTCAATCACGGACCTAGATACATGAATTTGAGGCTATTCGAAAGCCTACTATTCGAAAGCCTACTAGCTGGTTGACATTTTCCTAGGGTTGCGATGACCTTAAGAATTTCTTAGGCCACGGCGCTTTCCATTGTTGCTGAATTTCATGGAGATCTGAAGGTTTGGCTTGGGGTCGCTTTGTCAATCACGGACCTAGATACATGAATTTGAGGCTATTCGAAAGCCTACTAGCTGGTTGACATGTTCCTAGGGTTGCGATGACCTTAAGAATTTTTTAGGCCACGGCGCTTTCCATCGTTGCTGAATTTCATGGAGATCTGAAGGTTTGGTTTGGGGTCGCTTTGTCAATCACGGACCTAGATACATGAATTTGAGGCTATTCGAAAGCCTACTAGCTGGTTGACATTTTCCTAGGGTTGCGATGACCTTAAGAATTTTTTAGGCCACGGCGCTTTCCATCGTTGCTGAATTTCATGGAGATCTGAAGGTTTGGCTTGGGGTCGCTTTGTCAATCACGGACCTAGATACATGAATTTGAGGCTATTCGAAAGCCTACTAGCTGGTTGACATTTTCCTAGGGTTGCGATGACCTTAAGAATTTTTTAGGCCACGGCGCTTTCCACCGTTGCTGAATTTCATGGAGATCTGAAGGTTTGGCTTGGGGTCGCTTTGTCAATCACGGACCTAGATACATGAATTTGAGGCTATTCAAAAGCCTACTAGCTGGTTGACATGTTCCTAGGGTTGCGATGACCTTAAGAATTTTTTAGGCCACGGCGCTTTCCATCGTTGCTGAATTTCATGGAGATCTGAAGGTTTGGCTTGGGGTCGCTTTGTCAATCACGGACCTAGATACATGAATTTGAGGCTATTCGAAAGCCTACTAGCTGGTTGACATGTTCCTAGGGTTGCGATGACCTTAAGAATTTTTGGCTCTGTACCAGAAAAAAGGTCCTTTGGAAATAAAGAGGTCCTTCGCGAAACTAAAAGGTCCTTTGAAGAAATAAACAGGTCCTTTGGCAAGATAGAGGTCCTTTCAAGAAATATAATGGTCCTTTTGAGTAAAATAGAGGTCCTTTGGCTATTAAAATGGTCCTTTGGAAATATAACGGTCCTTAGAAAAATATCGGCAAAAAATGGCCCCAACCGCAAAGAATTTTCTCAAGCCATTATACTTCCCTTTATATTTTCAGGCTTAGGCAACGCCACAGAAGTCTTAATAACAAATTGGAAGCTAAAATTCATCTAAAAGTATATTTTTCGGAATTATAATGTTTCTGAGGCCTTTGCCTAAGCCTAAGAAAAAGGAAACGCTACCAAAATATTTACTGAATGACGAATTCTTGGAACCATTTCTTGCGGTTATGACCTCTATTGCATTCGGGACCATTCAATTGTCAAATTTGTGTCACCCAAACTTCTGAAACCATTTCAAAAGATTTTCAAAGAACTCGTTTACTTCTCAAAGGACCCGTTTATTTCACAAAGGACCGTTATATTATTCAAAGGACCTTTTTATTTCCCAAAGGACCCGTTTATTTCTCAAAGGACCGTTATATTTCTCAATGGACCTTTATTTTGACCAAAGGACCGTTTTAATAGCCAAAGGACCTCTATTTTGACTAAAGGACCTTTATTTTTACAAAGGACCTCTGAGAATGCAAAGGACCTTTTTTCTGGGAAAGAGCCGAATTTTTTAGGCCACGGCGCTTTCCACCGTTGCTGAATTTCATGGAGATCTGAAGGTTTGGCTTGGGGTCGCTTTGTCAATCACGGACCTAGATACATGAATTTGAGGCTATTCGAAAGCCTACTAGCTGGTTGACATGTTCCTAGGGTTGCGATGACCTTAAGAATGTTTTAGGCCACGGCGCTTTCCATCGTTGCTGAATTTCATGGAGATCTGAAGGTTTGGCTTGGGGTCGCTTTGTCAATCACGGACCTAGATACATGAATTTGAGGCTATTCGAAAGCCTACTATTCGAAAGCCTACTAGCTGGTTGACATTTTCCTAGGGTTGCGATGACCTTAAGAATTTCTTAGGCCACGGCGCTTTCCATTGTTGCTGAATTTCATGGAGATCTGAAGGTTTGGCTTGGGGTCGCTTTGTCAATCACGGACCTAGATACATGAATTTGAGGCTATTCGAAAGCCTACTAGCTGGTTGACATGTTCCTAGGGTTGCGATGACCTTAAGAATTTTTTAGGCCACGGCGCTTTCCATCGTTGCTGAATTTCATGGAGATCTGAAGGTTTGGTTTGGGGTCGCTTTGTCAATCACGGACCTAGATACATGAATTTGAGGCTATTCGAAAGCCTACTAGCTGGTTGACATTTTCCTAGGGTTGCGATGACCTTAAGAATTTTTTAGGCCACGGCGCTTTCCATCGTTGCTGAATTTCATGGAGATCTGAAGGTTTGGCTTGGGGTCGCTTTGTCAATCACGGACCTAGATACATGAATTTGAGGCTATTCGAAAGCCTACTAGCTGGTTGACATTTTCCTAGGGTTGCGATGACCTTAAGAATTTTTTAGGCCACGGCGCTTTCCACCGTTGCTGAATTTCATGGAGATCTGAAGGTTTGGCTTGGGGTCGCTTTGTCAATCACGGACCTAGATACATGAATTTGAGGCTATTCGAAAGCCTACTAGCTGGTTGACATGTTCCTAGGGTTGCGATGACCTTAAGAATTTTTTAGGCCACGGCGCTTTCCATCGTTGCTGAATTTCATGGAGATCTGAAGGTTTGGCTTGGGGTCGCTTTGTCAATCACGGACCTAGATACATGAATTTGAGGCTATTCGAAAGCCTACTAGCTGGTTGACATGTTCCTAGGGTTGCGATGACCTTAAGAATTTTTGGCTCTGTACCAGAAAAAAGGTCCTTTGGAAATAAAGAGGTCCTTCGCGAAACTAAAAGGTCCTTTGAAGAAATAAACAGGTCCTTTGGCAAGATAGAGGTCCTTTCAAGAAATATAATGGTCCTTTTGAGTAAAATAGAGGTCCTTTGGCTATTAAAATGGTCCTTTGGAAATATAACGGTCCTTAGAAAAATATCGGCAAAAAATGGCCCCAACCGCAAAGAATTTTCTCAAGCCATTATACTTCCCTTTATATTTTCAGGCTTAGGCAACGCCACAGAAGTCTTAATAACAAATTGGAAGCTAAAATTCATCTAAAAGTATATTTTTCGGAATTATAATGTTTCTGAGGCCTTTGCCTAAGCCTAAGAAAAAGGAAACGCTACCAAAATATTTACTGAATGACGAATTCTTGGAACCATTTCTTGCGGTTATGACCTCTATTGCATTCGGGACCATTCAATTGTCAAATTTGTGTCACCCAAACTTCTGAAACCATTTCAAAAGATTTTCAAAGAACTCGTTTACTTCTCAAAGGACCCGTTTATTTCACAAAGGACCGTTATATTATTCAAAGGACCTTTTTATTTCCCAAAGGACCCGTTTATTTCTCAAAGGACCGTTATATTTCTCAATGGACCTTTATTTTGACCAAAGGACCGTTTTAATAGCCAAAGGACCTCTATTTTGACTAAAGGACCTTTATTTTTACAAAGGACCTCTGAGAATGCAAAGGACCTTTTTTCTGGGAAAGAGCCGAATTTTTTAGGCCACGGCGCTTTCCACCGTTGCTGAATTTCATGGAGATCTGAAGGTTTGGCTTGGGGTCGCTTTGTCAATCACGGACCTAGATACATGAATTTGAGGCTATTCGAAAGCCTACTAGCTGGTTGACATTTTCCAGGGGTTGCGATGACCTTAAGAATTTTTTAGGCCACGGCGCTTTCCATCGTTGCTGAATTTCATGGAGATCTGAAGGTTTGGCTTGGGGTCGCTTTGTCAATCACGGACCTAGATACATGAATTTGAGGCTATTCGAAAGCCTACTAGCTGGTTGACATGTTCCAAGGGTTGCGATGACCTTAAGAATTTTTTAGGCCACGGCGCTTTCCATCGTTGCTGAATTTCATGGAGATCTGAAGGTTTGGTTTGGGGTCGCTTTGTCAATCACGGACCTAGATACATGAATTTGAGGCTATTCGAAAGCCTACTAGCTGGTTGACATGTTCCAAGGGTTGCGATGACCTTAAGAATTTTTTAGGCCACGGCGCTTTCCATCGTTGCTGAATTTCATGGAGATCTGAAGGTTTGGCTTGGGGTCGCTTTGTCAATCACGGACCTAGATACATGAATTTGAGGCTATTCGAAAGCCTACTAGCTGGTTGACATTTTCCTAGGGTTGCGATGACCTTAAGAATTTTTTAGGCCACGGCGCTTTCCACCGTTGCTGAATTTCATGGAGATCTGAAGGTTTGGCTTGGGGTCGCTTTGTCAATCACGGACCTAGATACATGAATTTGAGGCTATTCGAAAGCCTACTAGCTGGTTGACATTTTCCAGGGGTTGCGATGACCTTAAGAATTTTTTAGGCAACGGCGCTTTCCATCGTTGCTGAATTTCATGGAGATCTGAAGGTTTGGCTTGGGGTCGCTTTGTCAATCACGGACCTAGATACATGAATTTGAGGCTATTCGAAAGCCTACTAGCTGGTTGACATGTTCCTAGGGTTGCGATGACCTTAAGAATTTTTTAGGCCACGGCGCTTTCCATCGTTGCTGAATTTCATGGAGATCTGAAGGTTTGGCTTGGGGTCGCTTTGTCAATCACGGACCTAGATACATGAATTTGAGGCTATTTGAAAGCCTACTAGCTGGTTGACATTTTCCTAGGGTTGCGATGACCTTAAGAATTTTTTAGGCCACGGCGCTTTCCATCGTTGCTGAATTTCATGGAGATCTGAAGGTTTGGCTTGGGGTCGCTTTGTCAATCACGGACCTATTTACATGAATTTGAGGCTATTCGAAAGCCTACTAGCTGGTTGACATTTTCCAAGGGTTGCGATGACCTTAAGAATTTTTTAGGCCACGGCGCTTTCCACCGTTGCTGAATTTCATGGAGATCTGAAGGTTTGGCTTGGGGTCGCTTTGTCAATCACGGACCTATTTACATGAATTTGAGGCTATTCGAAAGCCTACTAGCTGGTTGACATGTTCCTAGGGTTGCGATGACCTTAAGAATTTTTTAGGCCACGGCGCTTTCCATCGTTGCTGAATTTCATGGAGATCTGAAGGTTTGGCTTGGGGTCGCTTTGTCAATCACGGACCTAGATACATGAATTTGAGGCTATTCGAAAGCCTACTAGCTGGTTGACATTTTCCTAGGGTTGCGATGACCTTAAGAATTTTTTAGGCCACGGCGCTTTCCATCGTTGCTGAATTTCATGGAGATCTGAAGGTTTGGCTTGGGGTCGCTTTGTCAATCACGGACCTAGATACATGAATTTGAGGCTATTCGAAAGCCTACTAGCTGGTTGACATTTTCCAAGGGTTGCGATGACCTTAAGAATTTTTTAGGCCACGGCGCTTTCCACCGTTGCTGAATTTCATGGAGATCTGAAGGTTTGGCTTGGGGTCGCTTTGTCAATCACGGACCTAGATACATGAATTTGAGGCTATTCGAAAGCCTACTAGCTGGTTGACATGTTCCTAGGGTTGCGATGACCTTAAGAATTTTTTAGGCCACGGCGCTTTCCATCGTTGCTGAATTTCATGGAGATCTGAAGGTTTGGCTTGGGGTCGCTTTGTCAATCACGGACCTAGATACATGAATTTGAGGCTATTCGGAAGCCTACTAGCTGGTTGACATTTTCCTAGGAGTAGGCTTTCGAATAGCCTCAAATTCATGTATCTAGGTCCGTGATTGACAAAGCGACCCCAAGCCAAACCTTCAGATCTCCATGAAATTCAGCAACGATGGAAAGCGCCGTGGCCTAAAAAATTCTTAAGGTCATCGCAACCTTTGTCAATCACGGACCTAGATACATGAATTTGAGGCTATTCGAAAGCCTACTAGCTGGTTGACATTTTCCAGGGGTTGCGATGACCTTAAGAATTTTTTAGGCCACGGCGCTTTCCATCGTTGCTGAATTTCATGGAGATCTGAAGGTTTGGCTTGGGGTCGCTTTGTCAATCACGGACCTAGATACATGAATTTGAGGCTATTCGAAAGCCTACTAGCTGGTTGACATGTTCCTAGGGTTGCGATGACCTTAAGAATTTTTTAGGCCACGGCGCTTTCCATCGTTGCTGAATTTCATGGAGATCTGAAGGTTTGGCTTGGGGTCGCTTTGTCAATCACGGACCTAGATACATGAATTTGAGGCTATTCGAAAGCCTACTAGCTGGTTGACATTTTCCTAGGGTTGCGATGACCTTAAGAATTTTTTAGGCCACGGCGCTTTCCACCGTTGCTGAATTTCATGGAGATCTGAAGGTTTGGCTTGGGGTCGCTTTGTCAATCACGGACCTAGATACATGAATTTGAGGCTATTCGAAAGCCTACTAGCTGGTTGACATGTTCCTAGGGTTGCGATGACCTTAAGAATTTTTTAGGCCACGGCGCTTTCCATCGTTGCTGAATTTCATGGAGATCTGAAGGTTTGGCTTGGGGTCGCTTTGTCAATCACGGACCTAGATACATGAATTTGAGGCTATTCGAAAGCCTACTAGCTGGTTGACATGTTCCTAGGGTTGCGATGACCTTAAGAATTTTTTAGGCCACGGCGCTTTCCATCGTTGCTGAATTTCATGGAGATCTGAAGGTTTGGCTTGGGGTCGCTTTGTCAATCACGGACCTAGATACATGAATTTGAGGCTATTCGAAAGCCTACTAGCTGGTTGACATTTTCCAGGGGTTGCGATGACCTTAAGAATTTTTTAGGCCACGGCGCTTTCCATCGTTGCTGAATTTCATGGAGATCTGAAGGTTTGGCTTGGGGTCGCTTTGTCAATCACGGACCTAGATACATGAATTTGAGGCTATTCGAAAGCCTACTAGCTGGTTGACATGTTCCTAGGGTTGCGATGACCTTAAGAATTTTTGGCTCTGTACCAGAAAAAAGGTCCTTTGGAAATAAAGAGGTCCTTCGCGAAACTAAAAGGTCCTTTGAAGAAATAAACAGGTCCTTTGGCAAGATAGAGGTCCTTTCAAGAAATATAATGGTCCTTTTGAGTAAAATAGAGGTCCTTTGGCTATTAAAATGGTCCTTTGGAAATATAACGGTCCTTAGAAAAATATCGGCAAAAAATGGCCTCAACCGCAAAGAATTTTCTCAAGCCATTATACTTCCCTTTATATTTTCAGGCTTAGGCAACGCCACAGAAGTCTTAATAACAAATTGGAAGCTAAAATTCATCTAAAAGTATATTTTTCGGAATTATAATGTTTCTGAGGCCTTTGCCTAAGCCTAAGAAAAAGGAAACGCTACCAAAATATTTACTGAATGACGAATTCTTGGAACCATTTCTAGCGGTTATGACCTCTATTGCATTCGGGACCATTCAATTGTCAAATTTGTGTCACCCAAACTTCTGAAACCATTTCAAAAGATTTTCAAAGAACTCGTTTACTTCTCAAAGGACCCGTTTATTTCACAAAGGACCGTTATATTATTCAAAGGACCTTTTTATTTCCCAAAGGACCCGTTTATTTCTCAAAGGACCGTTATATTTCTCAATGGACCTTTCTTTTGACCAAAGGACCGTTTTAATAGCCAAAGGACCTCTATTTTGACTAAAGGACCTTTATTTTTACAAAGGACCTCTGAGAATGCAAAGGACCTTTTTTCTGGGAAAGAGCCGAATTTTTTAGGCCACGGCGCTTTCCACCGTTGCTGAATTTCATGGAGATCTGAAGGTTTGGCTTGGGATCGCTTTGTCAATCACGGACCTAGATACATGAATTTGAGGCTATTCGAAAGCCTACTAGCTGGTTGACATTTTCCAGGGGTTGCGATGACCTTAAGAATTTTTTAGGCCACGGCGCTTTCCATCGTTGCTGAATTTCATGGAGATCTGAAGGTTTGGCTTGGGGTCGCTTTGTCAATCACGGACCTAGATACATGAATTTGAGGCTATTCGAAAGCCTACTAGCTGGTTGACATTTTCCTAGGGTTGCGATGACCTTAAGAATTTTTTAGGCCACGGCGCTTTCCACCGTTGCTGAATTTCATGGAGATCTGAAGGTTTGGCTTGGGGTCGCTTTGTCAATCACGGACCTAGATACATGAATTTGAGGCTATTCGAAAGCCTACTAGCTGGTTGACATTTTCCAGGGGTTGCGATGACCTTAAGAATTTTTTAGGCCACGGCGCTTTCCATCGTTGCTGAATTTCATGGAGATCTGAAGGTTTGGCTTGGGGTCGCTTTGTCAATCACGGACCTAGATACATGAATTTGAGGCTATTCGAAAGCCTACTAGCTGGTTGACATTTTCCAGGGGTTGCGATGACCTTAAGAATTTTTTAGGCCACGGCGCTTTCCATCGTTGCTGAATTTCATGGAGATCTGAAGGTTTGGCTTGGGGTCGCTTTGTCAATCACGGACCTAGATACATGAATTTGAGGCTATTCGAAAGCCTACTAGCTGGTTGACATTTTCCAGGGGTTGCGATGACCTTAAGAATTTTTTAGGCCACGGCGCTTTCCATCGTTGCTGAATTTCATGGAGATCTGAAGGTTTGGCTTGGGGTCGCTTTGTCAATCACGGACCTAGATACATGAATTTGAGGCTATTCGAAAGCCTACTAGCTGGTTGACATTTTCCAGGGGTTGCGATGACCTTAAGAATTTTTTAGGCCACGGCGCTTTCCATCGTTGCTGAATTTCATGGAGATCTGAAGGTTTGGCTTGGGGTCGCTTTGTCAATCACGGACCTAGATACATGAATTTGAGGCTATTCGAAAGCCTACTAGCTGGTTGACATTTTCCAGGGGTTGCGACGACCTTAAGAATTTTTTAGGCCACGGCGCTTTCCACCGTTGCTGAATTTCATGGAGATCTGAAGGTTTGGCTTGGGGTCGCTTTGTCAATCACGGACCTAGATACATGAATTTGAGGCTATTCGAAAGCCTACTAGCTGGTTGACATGTTCCTAGGGTTGCGATGACCTAAAGAATTTTTTAGGCCACGGCGCTTTCCATCGTTGCTGAATTTCATGGAGATCTGAAGGTTTGGCTTGGGGTCGCTTTGTCAATCACGGACCTAGATACATGAATTTGAGGCTATTCGAAAGCCTACTAGCTGGTTGACATTTTCCTAGGGTTGCGATGACCTTAAGAATTTTTTAGGCCACGGCGCTTTCCACCGTTGCTGAATTTCATGGAGATCTGAAGGTTTGGCTTGCGGTCGCTTTGTCAATCACGGACCTAGATACTTTGTCAATCACGGACCTAGATACATGAATTTGTGGCTATTCGAAAGCCTACTAGCTGGTTGACATTTTCCAAGGGTTGCGATGACCTTAAGAATTTTTTAGGCCACGGCGCTTTCCATCGTTGCTGAATTTCATGGAGATCTGAAGGTTTGGCTTGGGGTCGCTTTGTCAATCACGGACCTAGATACATGAATTTGAGGCTATTCGAAAGCCTACTAGCTGGTTGACATTTTCCAGGGGTTGCGATGACCTTAAGAATTTTTTAGGCCACGGCGCTTTCCACCGTTGCTGAATTTCATGGAGATCTGAAGGTTTGGCTTGGGGTCGCTTTGTCAATCACGGACCTAGATACATGAATTTGAGGCTATTCGAAAGCCTACTAGCTGGTTGACATGTTCCTAGGGTTGCGATGACCTTAAGAATTTTTTAGGCCACGGCGCTTTCCATCGTTGCTGAATTTCATGGAGATCTGAAGGTTTGGCTTGGGGTCGCTTTGTCAATCACGGACCTAGATACATGAATTTGATGCTATTCGAAAGCCTACCAGCTGGTTGACATTTTCCTAGGGTTGCGATGACCTTAAGAATTTTTTAGGCCACGGCGCTTTCCATCGTTGCTGAATTTCATGGAGATCTGAAGGTTTGGCTTGGGGTCGCTTTGTCAATCACGGACCTAGATACATGAATTTGAGGCTATTCGAAAGCCTACTAGCTGGTTGACATTTTCCAAGGGTTGCGATGACCTTAAGAATTTTTTAGGCCACGGCGCTTTCCACCGTTGCTGAATTTCATGGAGATCTGAAGGTTTGGCTTGGGGTCGCTTTGTCAATCACGGACCTAGACATGAATTTGAGGCTATTCGAAAGCCTACTAGCTGGTTGACATTTTCCTAGGGTTGCGATGACCTTAAGAATTTTTTAGGCCACGGCGCTTTCCATCGTTGCTGAATTTCATGGAGATCTGAAGGTTTGGCTTGGGGTCGCTTTGTCAATCACGGACCTAGATACATGAATTTGAGGCTATTCGAAAGCCTACTAGCTGGTTGACATTTTCCTAGGGTTGCGATGACCTTAAGAATTTTTTAGGCCACGGCGCTTTCCATCGTTGCTCAATTTCATGGAGATCTGAAGGTTTGGCTTGGGGTCGCTTTGTCAATCACGGACCTAGATACATGAATTTGAGGCTATTCGAAAGCCTACTAGCTGGTTGACATTTTCCTAGGGTTGCGATGACCTTAAGAATTTTTTAGGCCACGGCGCTTTCCACCGTTGCTGAATTTCATGGAGATCTGAAGGTTTGGCTTGGGGTCGCTTTGTCAATCACGGACCTAGATACATGAATTTGAGGCTATTCGAAAGCCTACTAGCTGGTTGACATGTTCCTAGGGTTGCGATGACCTTAAGAATTTTTTAGGCCACGGCGCTTTCCATCGTTGCTCAATTTCATGGAGATCTGAAGGTTTGGCTTGGGGTCGCTTTGTCAATCACGGACCTAGATACATGAATTTGAGGCTATTCGAAAGCCTACTAGCTGGTTGACATTTTCCTAGGGTTGCGATGACCTTAAGAATTTTTTAGGCCACGGCGCTTTCCACCGTTGCTGAATTTCATGGAGATCTGAAGGTTTGGCTTGGGGTCGCTTTGTCAATCACGGACCTAGATACATGAATTTGAGGCTATTCGAAAGCCTACTAGCTGGTTGACATTTTCCTAGGGTTGCGATGACCTTAAGAATTTTTTAGGCCACGGCGCTTTCCATCGTTGCTGAATTTCATGGAGATCTGAAGGTTTGGCTTGGGGTCGCTTTGTCAATCACGGACCTAGATACATGAATTTGAGGCTATTCGAAAGCCTACTAGCTGGTTGACATTTTCCTAGGGTTGCGATGACCTTAAGAATTTTTTAGGCCACGGCGCTTTCCATCGTTGCTGAATTTCATGGAGATCTGAGTGTTTGGCTTGGGGTCGCTTTGTCAATCACGGACCTAGATACATGAATTTGAGGCTATTCGAAAGCCTACTAGCTGGTTGACATTTTCCTAGGGTTGCGATGACCTTAAGAATTTTTTAGGCCACGGCGCTTTCCATCGTTGCTGAATTTCATGGAGATCTGAAGGTTTGGCTTGGGGTCGCTTTGTCAATCACGGACCTAGATACATGAATTTGAGGCTATTCGAAAGCCTACTAGCTGGTTGACATGTTCCTAGGGTTGCGATGACCTTAAGAATTTTTTAGGCCACGGCGCTTTCCACCGTTGCTGAATTTCATGGAGATCTGAAGGTTTGGCTTGGGGTCGCTTTGTCAATCACGGACCTAGATACATGAATTTGAGGCTATTCGAAAGCCTACTAGCTGGTTGACATTTTCCAAGGGTTGCGATGACCTTAAGAATTTTTTAGGCCACGGCGCTTTCCATCGTTGCTGAATTTCATGGAGATCTGAAGGTTTGGCTTGGGGTCGCTTTGTCAATCACGGACCTAGATACATGAATTTGAGGCTATTCGAAAGCCTACTAGCTGGTTGACATGTTCCTAGGGTTGCGATGACCTTAAGAATTTTTTAGGCCACGGCGCTTTCCATCGTTGCTGAATTTCATGGAGATCTGAAGGTTTGGCTTGGGGTCGCTTTGTCAATCACGGACCTAGATACATGAATTTGAGGCTATTCGAAAGCCTACTAGCTGGTTGACATTTTCCAGGGGTTGCGATGACCTTAAGAATTTTTTAGGCCACGGCGCTTTCCATCGTTGCTGAATTTCATGGAGATCTGAAGGTTTGGCTTGGGGTCGCTTTGTCAATCACGGACCTAGATACATGAATTTGAGGCTATTCGAAAGCCTACTAGCTGGTTGACATGTTCCTAGGGTTGCGATGACCTTAAGAATTTTTTAGGCCACGGCGCTTTCCATCGTTGCTGAAATTCATGGAGATCTGAAGGTTTGGCTTGGGGTCGCTTTGTCAATCACGGACCTAGATACATGAATTTGAGGCTATTCGAAAGCCTACTAGCTGGTTGACATGTTCCTAGGGTTGCGATGACCTTAAGAATTTTTTAGGCCACGGCGCTTTCCATCGTTGCTGAATTTCATGGAGATCTGAAGGTTTGGCTTGGGGTCGCTTTGTCAATCACGGACCTAGATACATGAATTTGAGGCTATTCGAAAGCCTACTAGCTGGTTGACATGTTCCTAGGGTTGCGATGACCTTAAGAATTTTTTAGGCCACGGCGCTTTCCATCGTTGCTGAATTTCATGGAGATCTGAAGGTTTGGCTTGGGGTCGCTTTGTCAATCACGGACCTAGATACATGAATTTGAGGCTATTCGAAAGCCTACTAGCTGGTTGACATTTTCCAGGGGTTGCGATGACCTTAAGAATTTTTTAGGCCACGGCGCTTTCCATCGTTGCTGAATTTCATGGAGATCTGAAGGTTTGGCTTGGGGTCGCTTTGTCAATCACGGACCTAGATACATGAATTTGAGGCTATTCGAAAGCCTACTAGCTGGTTGACATTTTCCTAGGGTTGCGATGACCTTAAGAATTTTTTAGGCCACGGCGCTTTCCACCGTTGCTGAATTTCATGGAGATCTGAAGGTTTGGCTTGGGGTCGCTTTGTCAATCACGGACCTAGATACATGAATTTGAGGCTATTCGAAAGCCTACTAGCTGGTTGACATTTTCCAGGGGTTGCGATGACCTTAAGAATTTTTTAGGCCACGGCGCTTTCCATCGTTGCTGAATTTCATGGAGATCTGAAGGTTTGGCTTGGGGTCGCTTTGTCAATCACGGACCTAGATACATGAATTTGAGGCTATTCGAAAGCCTACTAGCTGGTTGACATGTTCCTAGGGTCGCGATGACCTTAAGAATTTTTTAGGCCACGGCGCTTTCCATCGTTGCTGAATTTCATGGAGATCTGAAGGTTTGGCTTGGGGTCGCTTTGTCAATCACGGACCTAGATACATGAATTTGAGGCTATTCGAAAGCCTACTAGCTGGTTGACATTTTCCTAGGGTTGCGATGACCTTAAGAATTTTTTAGGCCACGGCGCTTTCCATCGTTGCTGAATTTCATGGAGATCTGAAGGTTTGGCTTGGGGTCGCTTTGTCAATCACGGACCTAGATACATGAATTTGAGGCTATTCGAAAGCCTACTAGCTGGTTGACATTTTCCTAGGGTTGCGATGACCTTAAGAATTTTTTAAACCACGGCGCTTTCCACCGTTGCTGAATTTCATGGAGATCTGAAGGTTTGGCTTGGGGTCGCTTTGTCAATCACGGACCTAGATACATGAATTTGAGGCTATTCGAAAGCCTACTAGCTGGTTGACATTTTCCTAGGGTTGCGATGACCTTAAGAATTTTTTAGGCCACGGCGCTTTCCACCGTTGCTGAATTTCATGGAGATCTGAAGGTTTGGCTTGGGGTCGCTTTGTCAATCACGGACCTAGATACATGAATTTGAGGCTATTCGAAAGCCTACTATTCGAAAGCCTACTAGCTGGTTGACATTTTCCTAGGGTTGCGATGACCTTAAGAATTTTTTAGGCCACGGCGCTTTCCATCGTTGCTGAATTTCATGGAGATCTGAAGGTTTGGCTTGGGGTCGCTTTGTCAATCACGGACCTAGATACATGAATTTGAGGCTATTCGAAAGCCTACTAGCTGGTTGACATGTTCCTAGGGTTGCGATGACCTTAAGAATTTTTTAGGCCACGGCGCTTTCCATCGTTGCTGAATTTCATGGAGATCTGAAGGTTTGGCTTGGGGTCGCTTTGTCAATCACGGACCTAGATACATGAATTTGAGGCTATTCGAAAGCCTACTAGCTGGTTGACATTTTCCAGGGGTTGCGATGACCTTAAGAATTTTTTAGGCCACGGCGCTTTCCATCGTTGCTGAATTTCATGGAGATCTGAAGGTTTGGCTTGGGGTCGCTTTGTCAATCACGGACCTAGATACATGAATTTGAGGCTATTCGAAAGCCTACTAGCTGGTTGACATGTTCCTAGGGTTGCGATGACCTTAAGAATTTTTTAGGCCACGGCGCTTTCCATCGTTGCTGAATTTCATGGAGATCTGAAGGTTTGGCTTGGGGTCGCTTTGTCAATCACGGACCTAGATACATGAATTTGAGGCTATTCGAAAGCCTACTAGCTGGTTGACATTTTCCAGGGGTTGCGATGACCTTAAGAATTTTTTAGGCCACGGCGCTTTCCATCGTTGCTGAATTTCATGGAGATCTGAAGGTTTGGCTTGGGGTCGCTTTGTCAATCACGGACCTAGATACATGAATTTGAGGCTATTCGAAAGCCTACTAGCTGGTTGACATTTTCCTAGGGTTGCGATGACCTTAAGAATTTTTTAGGCCACGGCGCTTTCCACCGTTGCTGAATTTCATGGAGATCTGAAGGTTTGGCTTGGGGTCGCTTTGTCAATCACGGACCTAGATACATGAATTTGAGGCTATTCGAAAGCCTACTAGCTGGTTGACATGTTCCTAGGGTTGCGATGACCTTAAGAATTTTTTAGGCCACGGCGCTTTCCATCGTTGCTGAATTTCATGGAGATCTGAAGGTTTGGCTTGGGGTCGCTTTGTCAATCACGGACCTAGATACATGAATTTGAGGCTATTCGAAAGCCTACTAGCTGGTTGACATTTTCCAGGGGTTGCGATGACCTTAAGAATTTTTTAGGCCACGGCGCTTTCCATCGTTGCTGAATTTCATGGAGATCTGAAGGTTTGGCTTGGGGTCGCTTTGTCAATCACGGACCTAGATACATGAATTTGAGGCTATTCGAAAGCCTACTAGCTGGTTGACATGTTCCTAGGGTTGCGATGACCTTAAGAATTTTTTAGGCCACGGCGCTTTCCATCGTTGCTGAATTTCATGGAGATCTGAAGGTTTGGCTTGGGGTCGCTTTGTCAATCACGGACCTAGATACATGAATTTGAGGCTATTCGAAAGCCTACTAGCTGGTTGACATTTTCCAGGGGTTGCGATGACCTTAAGAATTTTTTAGGCCACGGCGCTTTCCATCGTTGCTGAATTTCATGGAGATCTGAAGGTTTGGCTTGGGGTCGCTTTGTCAATCACGGACCTAGATACATGAATTTGAGGCTATTCGAAAGCCTACTAGCTGGTTGACATTTTCCTAGGGTTGCGATGACCTTAAGAATTTTTTAGGCCACGGCGCTTTCCATCGTTGCTGAATTTCATGGAGATCTGAAGGTTTGGCTTGGGGTCGCTTTGTCAATCACGGACCTAGATACATGAATTTGAGGCTATTCGAAAGCCTACTAGCTGGTTGACATTTTCCTAGGGTTGCGATGACCTTAAGAATTTTTTAGGCCACGGCGCTTTCCACCGTTGCTGAATTTCATGGAGATCTGAAGGTTTGGCTTGGGGTCGCTTTGTCAATCACGGACCTAGATACATGAATTTGAGGCTATTCGAAAGCCTACTAGCTGGTTGACATTTTCCTAGGGTTGCGATGACCTTAAGAATTTTTTAGGCCACGGCGCTTTCCACCGTTGCTGAATTTCATGGAGATCTGAAGGTTTGGCTTGGGGTCGCTTTGTCAATCACGGACCTAGATACATGAATTTGAGGCTATTCGAAAGCCTACTAGCTGGTTGACATGTTCCTAGGGTTGCGATGACCTTAAGAATTTTTTAGGCCACGGCGCTTTCCATCGTTGCTGAATTTCATGGAGATCTGAAGGTTTGGCTTGGGGTCGCTTTGTCAATCACGGACCTAGATACATGAATTTGAGGCTATTCGAAAGCCTACTAGCTGGTTGACATTTTCCTAGGGTTGCGATGACCTTAAGAATTTTTTAGGCCACGGCGCTTTCCATCGTTGCTGAATTTCATGGAGATCTGAAGGTTTGGCTTGGGGTCGCTTTGTCAATCACGGACCTAGATACATGAATTTGAGGCTATTCGAAAGCCTACTAGCTGGTTGACATTTTCCTAGGGTTGCGATGACCTTAAGAATTTTTTAGGCCACGGCGCTTTCCACCGTTGCTGAATTTCATGGAGATCTGAAGGTTTGGCTTGGGGTCGCTTTGTCAATCACGGACCTAGATACATGAATTTGAGGCTATTCGAAAGCCTACTAGCTGGTTGACATTTTCCTAGGGTTGCGATGACCTTAAGAATTTTTTAGGCCACGGCGCTTTCCACCGTTGCTGAATTTCATGGAGATCTGAAGGTTTGGCTTGGGGTCGCTTTGTCAATCACGGACCTAGATACATGAATTTGAGGCTATTCGAAAGCCTACTAGCTGGTTGACATGTTCCTAGGGTTGCGATGACCTTAAGAATTTTTTAGGCCACGGCGCTTTCCATCGTTGCTGAATTTCATGGAGATCTGAAGGTTTGGCTTGGGGTCGCTTTGTCAATCACGGACCTAGATACATGAATTTGAGGCTATTCGAAAGCCTACTAGCTGGTTGACATTTTCCTAGGGTTGCGATGACCTTAAGAATTTTTTAGGCCACGGCGCTTTCCACCGTTGCTGAATTTCATGGAGATCTGAAGGTTTGGCTTGGGGTCGCTTTGTCAATCACGGACCTAGATACATGAATTTGAGGCTATTCGAAAGCCTACTAGCTGGTTGACATTTTCCAGGGGTTGCGATGACCTTAAGAATTTTTTAGGCCACGGCGCTTTCCATCGTTGCTGAATTTCATGGAGATCTGAATGTTTGGCTTGGGGTCGCTTTGTCAATCACGGACCTAGATACATGAATTTGAGGCTATTCGAAAGCCTACTAGCTGGTTGACATGTTCCAAGGGTTGCGATGACCTTAAGAATTTTTTAGGCCACGGCGCTTTCCACCGTTGCTGAATTTCATGGAGATCTGAAGGTTTGGCTTGGGGTCGCTTTGTCAATCACGGACCTAGATACATGAATTTGAGGCTATTCGAAAGCCTACTAGCTGGTTGACATGTTCCTAGGGTTGCGATGACCTTAAGAATTTTTTAGGCCACGGCGCTTTCCATCGTTGCTGAATTTCATGGAGATCTGAAGGTTTGGCTTGGGGTCGCTTTGTCAATCACGGACCTAGATACATGAATTTGAGGCTATTCGAAAGCCTACTAGCTGGTTGACATTTTCCTAGGGTTGCGATGACCTTAAGAATTTTTTAGGCCACGGCGCTTTCCATCGTTGCTGAATTTCATGGAGATCTGAAGGTTTGGCTTGGGGTCGCTTTGTCAATCACGGACCTAGATACATGAATTTGAGGCTATTCGAAAGCCTACTAGCTGGTTGACATTTTCCTAGGGTTGCGATGACCTTAAGAATTTTAGGCCACGGCGCTTTCCACCGTTGCTGAATTTCATGGAGATCTGAAGGTTTGGCTTGGGGTCGCTTTGTCAATCACGGACCTAGATACATGAATTTGAGGCTATTCGAAAGCCTACTAGCTGGTTGACATGTTCCTAGGGTTGCGATGACCGTAAGAATTTTTTAGGCCACGGCGCTTTCCATCGTTGCTGAATTTCATGGAGATCTGAAGGTTTGGCTTGGGGTCGCTTTGTCAATCACGGACCTAGATACATGAATTTGAGGCTATTCGAAAGCCTACTAGCTGGTTGACATTTTCCTAGGGTTGCGATGACCTTAAGAATTTTTTAGGCCACGGCGCTTTCCACCGTTGCTGAATTTCATGGAGATCTGAAGGTTTGGCTTGGGGTCGCTTTGTCAATCACGGACCTAGATACATGAATTTGAGGCTATTCGAAAGCCTACTAGCTGGTTGACATTTTCCTAGGGTTGCGATGACCTTAAGAATTTTTTAGGCCACGGCGCTTTCCACCGTTGCTGAATTTCATGGAGATCTGAAGGTTTGGCTTGGGGTCGCTTTGTCAATCACGGACCTAGATACATGAATTTGAGGCTATTCGAAAGCCTACTAGCTGGTTGACATTTTCCTAGGGTTGCGATGACCTTAAGAATTTTTTAGGCCACGGCGCTTTCCACCGTTGCTGAATTTCATGGAGATCTGAAGGTTTGGCTTGGGGTCGCTTTGTCAATCACGGACCGAGATACATGAATTTGAGGCTATTCGAAAGCCTACTAGCTGGTTGACATTTTCCTAGGGTTGCGATGACCTTAAGAATTTTTTAGGCCACGGCGCTTTCCACCGTTGCTGAATTTCATGGAGATCTGAAGGTTTGGCTTGGGGTCGCTTTGTCAATCACGGACCTAGATACATGAATTTGAGGCTATTCGAAAGCCTACTATTCGAAAGCCTACTAGCTGGTTGACATTTTCCTAGGGTTGCGATGACCTTAAGAATTTTTTAGGCCACGGCGCTTTCCATCGTTGCTGAATTTCATGGAGATCTGAAGGTTTGGCTTGGGGTCGCTTTGTCAATCACGGACCTAGATACATGAATTTGAGGCTATTCGAAAGCCTACTAGCTGGTTGACATGTTCCAAGGGTTGCGATGACCTTAAGAATTTTTTAGGCCACGGCGCTTTCCACCGTTGCTGAATTTCATGGAGATCTGAAGGTTTGGCTTGGGGTCGCTTTGTCAATCACGGACCTAGATACATGAATTTGAGGCTATTCGAAAGCCTACTAGCTGGTTGACATGTTCCTAGGGTTGCGATGACCTTAAGAATTTTTTAGGCCACGGCGCTTTCCATCGTTGCTGAATTTCATGGAGATCTGAAGGTTTGGCTTGGGGTCGCTTTGTCAATCACGGACCTAGATACATGAATTTGAGGCTATTCGAAAGCCTACTAGCTGGTTGACATTTTCCTAGGGTTGCGATGACCTTAAGAATTTGTTAGGCCACGGCGCTTTCCATCGTTGCTGAATTTCATGGAGATCTGAAGGTTTGGCTTGGGGTCGCTTTGTCAATCACGGACCTAGATACATGAATTTGAGGCTATTCGAAAGCCTACTAGCTGGTTGACATTTTCCTAGGGTTGCGATGACCTTAAGAATTTTTTAGGCCACGGCGCTTTCCACCGTTGCTGAATTTCATGGAGATCTGAAGGTTTGGCTTGGGGTCGCTTTGTCAATCACGGACCTAGATACATGAATTTGAGGCTATTCGAAAGCCTACTAGCTGGTTGACATTTTCCTAGGGTTGCGATGACCTTAAGAATTTTTTAGGCCACGGCGCTTTCCACCGTTGCTGAATTTCATGGAGATCTGAAGGTTTGGCTTGGGGTCGCTTTGTCAATCACGGACCCCAAGCCAAACCTTCAGATCTCCATGAAATTCAGCAACGGTGGAAAGCGCCGTGGCCTAAAAAATTCTTAAGGTCATCGCAACCCTAGGAACATGTCAACCAGCTAGTAGGCTTTCGAATAGCCTCAAATTCATGTATCTAGGTCCCTGATTGACAAAGCGACCCCAAGCCAAACCTTCAGATCTCCATGAAATTCAGCAACGATGGAAAGCGCCGTGGCCTAAGAAATTCTTAAGGTCATCGCAACCCTAGGAAAATGTCAACCAGCTAGTAGGCTTTCGAATAGCCTCAAATTCATGTATCTAGGTCCGTGATTGACAAAGCGACCCCAAGCCAAACCTTCAGATCTCCATGAAATTCAGCAACGGTGGAAAGCGCCGTGGCCTAAAAAATTCTTAAGGTCATCGCAACCCCTGGAAAATGTCAACCAGCTAGTAGGCTTTCGAATAGCCTCAAATTCATGTATCTAGGTCCGTGATTGACAAAGCGACCCCAAGCCAAACCTTCAGATCTCCATGAAATTCAGCAACGGTGGAAAGCGCCGTGGCCTAAAAAATTCTTAAGGTCATCGCAACCCTAGGAAAATGTCAACCAGCTAGTAGGCTTTCGAATAGCCTCAAATTCATGTATCTAGGTCCATGATTGACAAAGCGACCCCAAGCCAAACCTTCAGATCTCCATGAAATTCAGCAACGATGGAAAGCGCCGTGGCCTAAAAAATTCTTAAGGTCATCGCAACCCTAGGAACATGTCAACCAGCTAGTAGGCTTTCGAATAGCCTCAAATTCATGTATCTAGGTCCGTGATTGACAAAGCGACCCCAAGCCAAACCTTCAGATCTCCATGAAATTCAGCAACGATGGAAAGCGCCGTGGCCTAAAAAATTCTTAAGGTCATCGCAACCCTAGGAACATGTCAACCAGCTAGTAGGCTTTCGAATAGCCTCAAATTCATGTATCTAAGTCCGTGATTGACAGAGCGACCCAAGCCAAACCTTCAGATCTCCATGAAATTCAGCAACGATGGAAAGCGCCGTGGCCTAAAAAATTCTTAAGGTCATCGCAACCCTAGGAACATGTCAACCAGCTAGTAGGCTTTCGAATAGCCTCAAATTCATGTATCTAGGTCCGTGATTGACAAAGCGACCCCAAGCCAAACCTTCAGATCTCCATGAAATTCAGCAACGATGGAAAGCGCCATGGCCTAAGAAATTCTTAAGGTCTACGCAACCCTAGGAAAATGTCAACCAGCTAGTAGGCTTTCGAATAGCCTCAAATTCATGTATCTAGGTCCGTGATTGACAAAGCGACCCCAAGCCAAACCTTCAGATCTCCATGAAATTCAGCAACGATGGAAAGCGCCGTGGCCTAAAAAATTCTTAAGGTCATCGCAACCCTAGGAAAATGTCAACCAGCTAGTAGGCTTTCGAATAGCCTCAAATTCATGTATCTAGGTCCGTGATTGACAAAGCGACCCCAAGCCAAACCTTCAGATCTCCATGAAATTCAGCAACGATGGAAAGCGCCGTGGCCTAAAAAATTCTTAAGGTCATCGCAACCCTAGGAAAATGTCAACCAGCTAGTAGGCTTTCGAATAGCCTCAAATTCATGTACCTAGGTCCGTGATTGACAAAGCGACCCCAAGCCAAACCTTCAGATCTCCATGAAATTCAGCAACGATGGAAAGCGCCGTGGCCTAAAAAATTCTTAAGGTCATCGCAACCCCTGGAAAATGTCAACCAGCTAGTAGGCTTTCGAATAGCCTCAAATTCATGTATCTAGGTCCGTGATTGACAAAGCGACCCCAAGCCAAACCTTCAGATCTCCATGAAATTCAGCAACGATGGAAAGCGCCGTGGCCTAAAAAATTCTTAAGGTCATCGCAACCCTAGGAAAATGTCAACCAGCTAGTAGGCTTTCGAATAGCCTCAAATTCATGTATCTAGGTCCGTGATTGACAAAGCGACCCCAAGCCAAACCTTCAGATCTCCATGAAATTCAGCAACGATGGAAAGCGCCGTGGCCTAAGAAATTCTTAAGGTCATCGCAACCCTAGGAAAATGTCAACCAGCTAGTAGGCTTTCGAATAGCCTCAAATTCATGTATCTAGGTCCGTGATTGACAAAGCGACCCCAAGCCAAACCTTCAGATCTCCATGAAATTCAGCAACGATGGAAAGCGCCGTGGCCTAAAAAATTCTTAAGGTCATCGCAACCCCTGGAAAATGTCAACCAGCTAGTAGGCTTTCGAATAGCCTCAAATTCATGTATCTAGGTCCGTGATTGACAAAGCGACCCCAAGCCAAACCTTCAGATCTCCATGAAATTCAGCAACGGTGAAAGCGCCGTGGCCTAAAAAATTCTTAAGGTCATCGCAACCCTAGGAACATGTCAAACAGCTAGTAGGCTTTCGAATAGCCTCAAATTCATGTATCTAGGTCCGTGATTGACAAAGCGACCCCAAGCCAAACCTTCAGATCTCCATGAAATTCAGCAACGGTGGAAAGCGCCGTGGCCTAAAAAATTCTTAAGGTCATCGCAACCCTTGGAACATGTCAACCAGCTAGTAGGCTTTCGAATAGCCTCAAATTCATGTATCTAGGTCCGTGATTGACAAAGCGACCCCAAGCCAAACCTTCAGATCTTCATGAAATTCAGCAACGATGGAAAGCGCCGTGGCCTAAAAAATTCTTAAGGTCATCGCAACCCTAGGAACATGTCAACCAGCTAGTAGGCTTTCGAATAGCCTCAAATTCATGTATCTAGGTCCGTGATTGACAAAGCGACCCCAAGCCAAACCTTCAGATCTCCATAAAATTCAGCAACGATGGAAAGCGCCGTGGCCTAAAAAATTCTTAAGGTCATCGCAACCCTAGGAAAATGTCAACCAGCTAGTAGGCTTTTGAATAGCCTCAAATTCATGTATCTAGGTCCGTGATTGACAAAGCGACCCCAAGCCAAACCTTCAGATCTCCATGAAATTCAGCAACGATGGAAAGCGCCGTGGCCTAAAAAATTCTTAAGGTCATCGCAACCCTAGGAAAATGTCAACCAGCTAGTAGGCTTTCGAATAGCCTCAAATTCATGTATCTAGGTCCGTGATTGACAAAGCGACCCCAAGCCAAACCTTCAGATCTCCATGAAATTCAGCAACGATGGAAAGCGCCGTGGCCTAAAAAATTCTTAAGGTCATCGCAACCCTAGGAAAATGTCAACCAGCTAGTAGGCTTTCGAATAGCCTCAAATTCATGTATCTAGGTCCGTGATTGACAAAGCGACCCCAAGCCAAACCTTCAGATCTCCATGAAATTCAGCAACGATGGAAAGCGCCGTGGCCTAAAAAATTCTTAAGGTCATCGCAACCCTAGGAAAATGTCAACCAGCTAGTAGGCTTTCGAATAGCCTCAAATTCATGTATCTAGGTCCGTGATTGAGAAAGCGACCCCAAGCCAAACCTTCAGATCTCCATGAAATTCAGCAACGATGGAAAGCGCCGTGGCCTAAAAAATTCTTAAGGTCATCGCAACCCTTGGAAAATGTCAACCAGCTAGTAGGCTTTCGAATAGCCTCAAATTCATGTATCTAGGTCCGTGATTGACAAAGCGACCCCAAGCCAAACCTTCAGATCTCCATGAAATTCAGCAACGATGGAAAGCGCCGTGGCCTAAAAAATTCTTAAGGTCATCGCAACCCTTGGAAAATGTCAACCAGCTAGTAGGCTTTCGAATAGCCTCAAATTCATGTATCTAGGTCCGTGATTGAGAAAGCGACCCCAAGCCAAACCTTCAGATCTCCATGAAATTCAGCAACGATGGAAAGCGCCGTGGCCTAAAAAATTCTTAAGGTCATCGCAACCCTTGGAAAATGTCAACCAGCTAGTAGGCTTTCGAATAGCCTCAAATTCATGTATCTAGGTCCGTGATTGACAAAGCGACCCCAAGCCAAACCTTCAGATCTCCATGAAATTCAGCAACGATGGAAAGCGCCGTGGCCTAAAAAATTCTTAAGGTCATCGCAACCCTTGGAAAATGTCAACCAGCTAGTAGGCTTTCGAATAGCCTCAAATTCATGTATCTAGGTCCGTGATTGACAAAGCGACCCCAAGCCAAACCTTCAGATCTCCATGAAATTCAGCAACAATGGAAAGCGCCGTGGCCTAAAAAAATTTAAGGTCATCGCAACCCTTGGAAAATGTCAACCAGCTAGTAGGCTTTCGAATAGCCTCAAATTCATGTATCTAGGTCCGTGACACAGGTGAAGTGCGGTCGGATCCGTACGGGGATGGGCTAGGTATTCGACGCATAACTGATCCGTTGCTGCTGTTTTCGCGAACCAGGATTCGCATACGGGCCGTATTTTGAAAGTGAGCTGTCTGGTCGCTAACGGACAGAATATGGGTTCGCAAATGGATCAGAAACGGGCGGGTGTGAAAAAGGGCAGATGACCTGCGTGATGTTTGGTCTAGGATCCGCATGCGGATCCGTTCCCGAAGGCCGAACTTGCGATGGACTAGTTCAAACTCTTCCATTTTATTTTTTTATTTTCCTCAGAACTTGTTTTTCATGTCTTTTTTTTGAGTTTTCGCTATTTTTCAGCACTGGAAGCATGTCAAATTCAATCTGCAAGTACTTCGAAAGGAAGAATCTACGATGGGTGAGAAATCGGTTAGAAAATGAATGATAATCTAGTTTGTTTCCAGTTTTACAAAAAACGCGATCCTACCGAGCAGTAAAGTCAGAGACTTGTATTCACCGATATTCAAGATAGCAAGTAGCGTGAAGTTGAATGATTATCATAGGAACGTAAATAGAATGGTAAGTAATGCTGACTCCGTTATAAATTCGCATGCAAATCCCCTTTTTTAGGATTGGGCGATCGTCGAATTTCTTCAAAACGGAACATTGTAATAGCAAAGAGGATTGTTTCAAGACAATCATCCTAAAATTTCAACACTGCTAGGATAATCAACGTCTGGACAGAATCTCAATAATATCCACCTTTTGTTTTCTGTGTCCATTTTTTCAATTTTCTCACTCATGTTGTTCTAAGTTTCTCCTCCCCTCTCCTAGATCGTCCTTTTTTTTCTTAATTTTTTACTATTGTTGTTTTATAATGTATTCTATATGAATGTTAATGATTTTCAATTTCGAAACAGATAAAAAACAAACAGACAAAAGACAAAAAAACTAGCGAGGCGCGTAAGGGGTTCGCGAACATGAGCAAGACGGGTCAGAAACGGATCCAACCATGTTGAACGAAATTTACAGAGTTACCCATTACTGATCGGATACGGATCCACATATGATTCCTATTTCAACCGCGCGCGAATGGCAAATACATCCGTAACGGGCTATTCGCGAATCACCTGTGGATTGACAAAGCGACCCCAAGCCAAACCTTCAGATCTCCATGAAATTCAGCAACGATGGAAAGCGCCGTGGCCTAAAAAATTCTTAAGGTCATCGCAACCCTTGGAAAATGTCAACCAGCTAGTAGGCTTTCGAATAGCCTCAAATTCATGTATCTAGGTCCGTGATTGACAAAGCGACCCCAAGCCAAACCTTCAGATCTCCATGAAATTCAGCAACGATGGAAAGCGCCGTGGCCTAAAAAATTCTTAAGGTCATCGCAACCCTTGGAAAATGTCAACCAGCTAGTAGGCTTTCGAATAGCCTCAAATTCATGTATCTAGGTCCGTGATTGAGAAAGCGACCCCAAGCCAAACCTTCAGATCTCCATGAAATTCAGCAACGATGGAAAGCGCCGTGGCCTAAAAAATTCTTAAGGTCATCGCAACCCTTGGAAAATGTCAACCAGCTAGTAGGCTTTCGAATAGCCTCAAATTCATGTATCTAGGTCCGTGATTGACAAAGCGACCCCAAGCCAAACCTTCAGATCTCCATGAAATTCAGCAACGATGGAAAGCGCCGTGGCCTAAAAAATTCTTAAGGTCATCGCAACCCTTGGAAAATGTCAACCAGCTAGTAGGCTTTCGAATAGCCTCAAATTCATGTATCTAGGTCCGTGATTGACAAAGCGACCCCAAGCCAAACCTTCAGATCTCCATGAAATTCAGCAACAATGGAAAGCGCCGTGGCCTAAAAAAATTTAAGGTCATCGCAACCCTTGGAAAATGTCAACCAGCTAGTAGGCTTTCGAATAGCCTCAAATTCATGTATCTAGGTCCGTGACACAGGTGAAGTGCGGTCGGATCCGTACGGGGATGGGCTAGGTATTCGACGCATAACTGATCCGTTGCTGCTGTTTTCGCGAACCAGGATTCGCATACGGGCCGTATTTTGAAAGTGAGCTGTCTGGTCGCTAACGGACAGAATATGGGTTCGCAAATGGATCAGAAACGGGCGGGTGTGAAAAAGGGCAGATGACCTGCGTGATGTTTGGTCTAGGATCCGCATGCGGATCCGTTCCCGAAGGCCGAACTTGCGATGGACTAGTTCAAACTCTTCCATTTTATTTTTTTATTTTCCTCAGAACTTGTTTTTCATGTCTTTTTTTTGAGTTTTCGCTATTTTTCAGCACTGGAAGCATGTCAAATTCAATCTGCAAGTACTTCGAAAGGAAGAATCTACGATGGGTGAGAAATCGGTTAGAAAATGAATGATAATCTAGTTTGTTTCCAGTTTTACAAAAAACGCGATCCTACCGAGCAGTAAAGTCAGAGACTTGTATTCACCGATATTCAAGATAGCAAGTAGCGTGAAGTTGAATGATTATCATAGGAACGTAAATAGAATGGTAAGTAATGCTGACTCCGTTATAAATTCGCATGCAAATCCCCTTTTTTAGGATTGGGCGATCGTCGAATTTCTTCAAAACGGAACATTGTAATAGCAAAGAGGATTGTTTCAAGACAATCATCCTAAAATTTCAACACTGCTAGGATAATCAACGTCTGGACAGAATCTCAATAATATCCACCTTTTGTTTTCTGTGTCCATTTTTTTAATTTTCTCACTCATGTTGTTCTAAGTTTCTCCTCCCCTCTCCTAGATCGTCCTTTTTTTTCTTAATTTTTTACTATTGTTGTTTTATAATGTATTCTATATGAATGTTAATGATTTTCAATTTCGAAACAGATAAAAAACAAACAGACAAAAGACAAAAAAACTAGCGAGGCGCGTAAGGGGTTCGCGAACATGAGCAAGACGGGTCAGAAACGGATCCAACCATGTTGAACGAAATTTACAGAGTTACCCATTACTGATCGGATACGGATCCACATATGATTCCTATTTCAACCGCGCGCGAATGGCAAATACATCCGTAACGGGCTATTCGCGAATCACCTGTGGATTGACAAAGCGACCCCAAGCCAAACCTTCAGATCTCCATGAAATTCAGCAACGATGGAAAGCGCCGTGGCCTAAAAAATTCTTAAGGTCATCGCAACCCTTGGAAAATGTCAACCAGCTAGTAGGCTTTCGAATAGCCTCAAATTCATGTATCTAGGTCCGTGATAGACAAAGCGACCCCAAGCCAAACCTTCAGATCTCCATGAAATTCAGCAACGATGGAAAGCGCCGTGGCCTAAAAAATTCTTAAGGTCATCGCAACCCTTGGAAAATGTCAACCAGCTAGTAGGCTTTCGAATAGCCTCAAATTCATGTATCTAGGTCCGTGATTGACAAAGCGACCCCAAGCCAAACCTTCAGATCTCCATGAAATTCAGCAACGATGGAAAGCGCCGTGGCCTAAAAAATTCTTAAGGTCATCGCAACCCTAGGAAAATGTCAACCAGCTAGTAGGCTTTCGAATAGCCTCAAATTCATGTATCTAGGTCCGTGATTGAGAAAGCGACCCCAAGCCAAACCTTCAGATCTCCATGAAATTCAGCAACGATGGAAAGCGCCGTGGCCTAAAAATTCTTAAGGTCATCGCAACCCTTGGAAAATGTCAACCAGCTAGTAGGCTTTCGAATAGCCTCAAATTCATGTATCTAGGTCCGTGATTGACAAAGCGACCCCAAGCCAAACCTTCAGATCTCCATGAAATTCAGCAACGATGGAAAGCGCCGTGGCCTAAAAAATTCTTAAGGTCATCGCAACCCTAGGAAAATGTCAACCAGCTAGTAGGCTTTCGAATAGCCTCAAATTCATGTATCTAGGTCCGTGATTGACAAAGCGACCCCAAGCCAAACCTTCAGATCTCCATGAAATTCAGCAACGATGGAAAGCGCCGTGGCCTAAAAAATTCTTAAGGTCATCGCAACCCTAGGAAAATGTCAACCAGCTAGTAGGCTTTCGAATAGCCTCAAATTCATGTATCTAGGTCCGTGATTGAGAAAGCGACCCCAAGCCAAACCTTCAGATCTCCATGAAATTCAGCAACGATGGAAAGCGCCGTGGCCTAAAAAATTCTTAAGGTCATCGCAACCCTTGGAAAATGTCAACCAGCTAGTAGGCTTTCGAATAGCCTCAAATTCATGTATCTAGGTCCGTGATTGACAAAGCGACCCCAAGCCAAACCTTCAGATCTCCATGAAATTCAGCAACGATGGAAAGCGCCGTGGCCTAAAAAATTCTTAAGGTCATCGCAACCCTTGGAAAATGTCAACCAGCTAGTAGGCTTTCGAATAGCCTCAAATTCATGTATCTAGGTCCGTGATTGAGAAAGCGACCCCAAGCCAAACATTCAGATCTCCATGAAATTCAGCAACGATGGAAAGCGCCGTGGCCTAAAAAATTCTTAAGGTCATCGCAACCCTAGGAAAATGTCAACCAGCTAGTTGGCTTTCGAATAGCCTCAAATTCATGTATCTAGGTCCGTGATTGACAAAGCGACCCCAAGCCAAACCTTCAGATCTCCATGAAATTCAGCAACAATGGAAAGCGCCGTGGCCTAAAAAAATTTAAGGTCATCGCAACCCTTGGAAAATGTCAACCAGCTAGTAGGCTTTCGAATAGCCTCAAATTCATGTATCTAGGTCCGTGACACAGGTGAAGTGCGGTCGGATCCGTACGGGGATGGGCTAGGTATTCGACGCATAACTGATCCGTTACTGCTGTTTTCGCGAACCAGGATTCGCATACGGGCCGTATTTTGAAAGTGAGCTGTCTGGTCGCTAACGGACAGAATATGGGTTCGCAAATGGATCAGAAACGGGCGGGTGTGAAAAAGGGCAGATGACCTGCGTGATGTTTGGTCTAGGATCCGCATGCGGATCCGTTCCCGAAGGCCGAACTTGCGATGGACTAGTTCAAACTCTTCCATTTTATTTTTTTATTTTCCTCAGAACTTGTTTTTCATGTCTTTTTTTTGAGTTTTCGCTATTTTTCAGCACTGGAAGCATGTCAAATTCAATCTGCAAGTACTTCGAAAGGAAGAATCTACGATGGGTGAGAAATCGGTTAGAAAATGAATGATAATCTAGTTTGTTTCCAGTTTTACAAAAAACGCGATCCTACCGAGCAGTAAAGTCAGAGACTTGTATTCACCGATATTCAAGATAGCAAGTAGCCTGAAGTTGAATGATTATCATAGGAACGTAAATAGAATGGTAAGTAATGCTGACTCCGTTATAAATTCGCATGCAAATCCCCTTTTTTAGGATTGGGCGATCGTCGAATTTCTTCAAAACGGAACATTGTAATAGCAAAGAGGATTGTTTCAAGACAATCATCCTAAAATTTCAACACTGCTAGGATAATCAACGTCTGGACAGAATCTCAATAATATCCACCTTTTGTTTTCTGTGTCCATTTTTTTAATTTTCTCACTCATGTTGTTCTAAGTTTCTCCTCCCCTCTCCTAGATCGTCCTTTTTTTTCTTAATTTTTTACTATTGTTGTTTTATAATGTATTCTATATGAATGTTAATGATTTTCAATTTCGAAACAGATAAAAAACAAACAGACAAAAGACAAAAAAACTAGCGAGGCGCGTAAGGGGTTCGCGAACATGAGCAAGACGGGTCAGAAACGGATCCAACCATGTTGAACGAAATTTACAGAGTTACCCATTACTGATCGGATACGGATCCACATATGATTCCTATTTCAACCGCGCGCGAATGGCAAATACATCCGTAACGGGCTATTCGCGAATCACCTGTGGATTGACAAAGCGACCCCAAGCCAAACCTTCAGATCTCCATGAAATTCAGCAACGATGGAAAGCGCCGTGGCCTAAAAAATTCTTAAGGTCATCGCAACCCTTGGAAAATGTCAACCAGCTAGTAGGCTTCCGAATAGCCTCAAATTCATGTATCTAGGTCCGTGATTGACAAAGCGACCCCAAGCCAAACCTTCAGATCTCCATGAAATTCAGCAACGATGGAAAGCGCCGTGGCCTAAAAAATTCTTAAGGTCATCGCAACCCTTGGAAAATGTCAACCAGCTAGTAGGCTTCCGAATAGCCTCAAATTCATGTATCTAGGTCCGTGATTGACAAAGCGACCCCAAGCCAAACCTTCAGATCTCCATGAAATTCAGCAACGATGGAAAGCGCCGTGGCCTAAAAAATTCTTAAGGTCATCGCAACCCTTGGAAAATGTCAACCAGCTAGTAGGCTTCCGAATAGCCTCAAATTCATGTATCTAGGTCCGTGATTGACAAAGCGACCCCAAGCCAAACCTTCAGATCTCCATGAAATTCAGCAACGATGGAAAGCGCCGTGGCCTAAAAAATTCTTAAGGTCATCGCAACCCTTGGAAAATGTCAACCAGCTAGTAGGCTTTCGAATAGCCTCAAATTCATGTATCTAGGTCCGTGATTGACAAAGCGACCCCAAGCCAAACCTTCAGATCTCCATGAAATTCAGCAACGATGGAAAGCGCCGTGGCCTAAAAAATTCTTAAGGTCATCGCAACCCTTGGAAAATGTCAACCAGCTAGTAGGCTTCCGAATAGCCTCAAATTCATGTATCTAGGTCCGTGATTGACAAAGCGACCCCAAGCCAAACCTTCAGATCTCCATGAAATTCAGCAACGATGGAAAGCGCCGTGGCCTAAAAAATTCTTAAGGTCATCGCAACCCTTGGAAAATGTCAACCAGCTAGTAGGCTTTCGAATAGCCTCAAATTCATGTATCTAGGTCCGTGATTGACAAAGCGACCCCAAGCCAAACCTTCAGATCTCTATGAAATTCAGCAACGATGGAAAGCGCCGTGGCCTAAAAAATTCTTAAGGTCATCGCAACCCTAGGAAAATGTCAACCAGCTAGTAGGCTTTCGAATAGCCTCAAATTCATGTATCTAGGTCCGTGATTGACAAAGCGACCCCAAGCCAAACCTTCAGATCTCCATGAAATTCAGCAACGATGGAAAGCGCCGTGGCCTAAAAAATTCTTAAGGTCATCGCAACCCTTGGAAAATGTCAACCAGCTAGTAGGCTTCCGAATAGCCTCAAATTCATGTATCTAGGTCCGTGATTGACAAAGCGACCCCAAGCCAAACCTTCAGATCTCCATGAAATTCAGCAACGATGGAAAGCGCCGTGGCCTAAAAAATTCTTAAGGTCATCGCAACCCTTGGAAAATGTCAACCAGCTAGTAGGCTTCCGAATAGCCTCAAATTCATGTATCTAGGTCCGTGATTGACAAAGCGACCCCAAGCCAAACCTTCAGATCTCCATGAAATTCAGCAACGATGGAAAGCGCCGTGGCCTAAAAAATTCTTAAGGTCATCGCAACCCTTGGAAAATGTCAACCAGCTAGTAGGCTTTCGAATAGCCTCAAATTCATGTATCTAGGTCCGTGATTGACAAAGCGACCCCAAGCCAAACCTTCAGATCTCCATGAAATTCAGCAACGATGGAAAGCGCCGTGGCCTAAAAAATTCTTAAGGTCATCGCAACCCTTGGAAAATGTCAACCAGCTAGTAGGCTTTCGAATAGCCTCAAATTCATGTATCTAGGTCCGTGATTGACAAAGCGACCCCAAGCCAAACCTTCAGATCTCCATGAAATTCTGCAACGATGGAAAGCGCCGTGGCCTAAAAAATTCTTAAGGTCATCGCAACCCTTGGAAAATGTCAACCAGCTAGTAGGCTTCCGAATAGCCTCAAATTCATGTATCTAGGTCCGTGATTGACAAAGCGACCCCAAGCCAAACCTTCAGATCTCCATGAAATTCAGCAACGATGGAAAGCGCCGTGGCCTAAAAAATTCTTAAGGTCATCGCAACCCTTGGAAAATGTCAACCAGCTAGTAGGCTTTCGAATAGCCTCAAATTCATGTATCTAGGTCCGTGATTGACAAAGCGACCCCAAGCCAAACCTTCAGATCTCCATGAAATTCAGCAACGATGGAAAGCGCCGTGGCCTAAAAAATTCTTAAGGTCATCGCAACCCTTGGAAAATGTCAACCAGCTAGTAGGCTTTCGAATAGCCTCAAATTCATGTATCTAGGTCCGTGATTGACAAAGCGACCCCAAGCCAAACCTTCAGATCTCCATGAAATTCAGCAACGATGGAAAGCGCCGTGGCCTAAAAAATTCTTAAGGTCATCGCAACCCTTGGAAAATGTCAACCAGCTAGTAGGCTTCCGAATAGCCTCAAATTCATGTATCTAGGTCCGTGATTGACAAAGCGACCCCAAGCCAAACCTTCAGATCTCCATGAAATTCAGCAACGATGGAAAGCGCCGTGGCCTAAAAAATTCTTAAGGTCATCGCAACCCTTGGAAAATGTCAACCAGCTAGTAGGCTTTCGAATAGCCTCAAATTCATGTATCTAGGTCCGTGATTGACAAAGCGACCCCAAGCCAAACCTTCAGATCTCCATGAAATTCAGCAACGATGGAAAGCGCCGTGGCCTAAAAAATTCTTAAGGTCATCGCAACCCTTGGAAAATGTCAACCAGCTAGTAGGCTTCCGAATAGCCTCAAATTCATGTATCTAGGTCTGTGATTGACAAAGCGACCCCAAGCCAAACCTTCAGATCTCCATGAAATTCAGCAACGATGGAAAGCGCCGTGGCCTAAAAAATTCTTAAGGTCATCGCAACCCTTGGAAAATGTCAACCAGCTAGTAGGCTTCCAAATAGCCTCAAATTCATGTATCTAGGTCCGTGATTGACAAAGCGACCCCAAGCCAAACCTTCAGATCTCCATGAAATTCTGCAACGATGGAAAGCGCCGTGGCCTAAAAAATTCTTAAGGTCATCGCAACCCTTGGAAAATGTCAACCAGCTAGTAGGCTTTCGAATAGCCTCAAATTCATGTATCTAGGTCCGTGATTGACAAAGCGACCCCAAGCCAAACCTTCAGATCTCCATGAAATTCAGCAACGGTGGAAAGCGCCGTGGCCTAAAAAATTCTTAAGGTCATCGCAACCCTAGGAAAATGTCAACCAGCTAGTAGGCTTTCGAATAGCGTCAAATTCATGTATCTAGGTCCGTGATTGACAAAGCGACCCCAAGCCAAACCTTCAGATCTCCATGAAATTCAGCAACGATGGAAAGCGCCGTGGCCTAAAAAATTCTTAAGGTCATCGCAACCCCTGGAAAATGTCAACCAGCTAGTAGGCTTTCGAATAGCCTCAAATTCATGTATCTAGGTCCGTGATTGACAAAGCGACCCCAAGCCAAACCTTCAGATCTCCATGAAATTCAGCAACGATGGAAAGCGCCGTGGCCTAAAAAATTCTTAAGGTCATCGCAACCCTTGGAAAATGTCAACCAGCTAGTAGGCTTTCGAATAGCCTCAAATTCATGTATCTAGGTCCGTGATTGACAAAGCGACCCCAAGCCAAACCTTCAGATCTCCATGAAATTCAGCAACGATGGAAAGCGCCGTGGCCTAAAAAATTCTTAAGGTCATCGCAACCCTTGGAAAATGTCAACCAGCTAGTAGGCTTCCAAATAGCCTCAAATTCATGTATCTAGGTCTGTGATTGACAAAGCGACCCCAAGCCAAACCTTCAGATCTCCATGAAATTCAGCAACGATGGAAAGCGCCGTGGCCTAAAAAATTCTTAAGGTCATCGCAACCCTAGGAAAATGTCAACCAGCTAGTAGGCTTTCGAATAGCCTCAAATTCATGTATCTAGGTCCGTGATTGACAAAGCGACCCCAAGCCAAACCTTCAGATCTCCATGAAATTCAGCAACGATGGAAAGCGCCGTGGCCTAAAAAATTCTTAAGGTCATCGCAACCCTAGGAAAATGTCAACCAGCTAGTAGGCTTTCGAATAGCCTCAAATTCATGTATCTAGGTCCGTGATTGACAAAGCGACCCCAAGCCAAACCTTCAGATCTCCATGAAATTCAGCAACGATGGAAAGCGCCGTGGCCTAAAAAATTCTTAAGGTCATCGCAACCCTAGGAAAATGTCAACCAGCTAGTAGGCTTTCGAATAGCCTCAAATTCATGTATCTAGGTCCGTGATTGACAAAGCGACCCCAAGCCAAACCTTCAGATCTCCATGAAATTCAGCAACGATGGAAAGCGCCGTGGCCTAAAAAATTCTTAAGGTCATCGCAACCCTTGGAAAATGTCAACCAGCTAGTAGGCTTTCGAATAGCCTCAAATTCATGTATCTAGGTCCGTGATTGACAAAGCGACCCCAAGCCAAACCTTCAGATCTCCATGAAATTCAGCAACGATGGAAAGCGCCGTGGCCTAAAAAATTCTTAAGGTCATCGCAACCCTTGGAAAATGTCAACCAGCTAGTAGGCTTCCAAATAGCCTCAAATTCATGTATCTAGGTCTGTGATTGACAAAGCGACCCCAAGCCAAACCTTCAGATCTCCATGAAATTCAGCAACGATGGAAAGCGCCGTGGCCTAAAAAATTCTTAAGGTCATCGCAACCCTAGGAAAATGTCAACCAGCTAGTAGGCTTTCGAATAGCCTCAAATTCATGTATCTAGGTCCGTGATTGACAAAGCGACCCCAAGCCAAACCTTCAGATCTCCATGAAATTCAGCAACGATGGAAAGCGCCGTGGCCTAAAAAATTCTTAAGGTCATCGCAACCCTAGGAAAATGTCAACCAGCTAGTAGGCTTTCGAATAGCCTCAAATTCATGTATCTAGGTCCGTGATTGACAAAGCGACCCCAAGCCAAACCTTCAGATCTCCATGAAATTCAGCAACGATGGAAAGCGCCGTGGCCTAAAAAATTCTTAAGGTCATCGCAACCCTAGGAAAATGTCAACCAGCTAGTAGGCTTTCGAATAGCCTCAAATTCATGTATCTAGGTCCGTGATTGACAAAGCGACCCCAAGCCAAACCTTCAGATCTCCATGAAATTCAGCAACGATGGAAAGCGCCGTGGCCTAAAAAATTCTTAAAGTCATCGCAACCCCTGGAAAATGTCAACCAGCTAGTAGGCTTTCGAATAGCCTCAAATTCATGTATCTAGGTCCGTGATTGACAAAGCGACCCCAAGCCAAACCTTCAGATCTCCATGAAATTCAGCAAAGGTGGAAAGCGCCGTGGCCTAAAAAATACTTAAGGTCATCGCAACCCCAGGAAAATGTCAACCAGCTAGTAGGCTTTCGAATAGCCTCAAATTCATGTATCTAGGTCCGTGATTGACAAAGCGACCCCAAGCCAAACCTTCAGATCTCCATGAAATTCAGCAACGATGGAAAGCGCCGTGGCCTAAAAAATTCTTAAGGTCATCGCAACCCCTGGAAAATGTCAACCAGCTAGTAGGCTTTCGAATAGCCTCAAATTCATGTATCTAGGTCCGTGATTGACAAAGCGACCCCAAGCCAAACCTTCAGATCTCCATGAAATTCAGCAACGATGGAAAGCGCCGTGGCCTAAAAAATTCTTAAGGTCATCGCAACCCTAGGAAAATGTCAACCAGCTAGTAGGCTTTCGAATAGCCTCAAATTCATGTCTAGGTCCGTGATTGACAAAGCGACCCCAAGCCAAACCTTCAGATCTCCATGAAATTCAGCAACGATGGAAAGCGCCGTGGCCTAAAAAATTCTTAAGGTCATCGCAACCCTAGGAAAATGTCAACCAGCTAGTAGGCTTTCGAATAGCCTCAAATTCATGTATCTAGGTCCGTGATTGACAAAGCGACCCCAAGCCAAACCTTCAGATCTCCATGAAATTCAGCAACGATAGAAAGCGCCGTGGCCTAAAAAATTCTTAAGGTCATCGCAACCCTAGGAACATGTCAACCAGCTAGTAGGCTTTCGAATAGCCTCAAATTCATGTATCTAGGTCCGTGATTGACAAAGCGACCCCAAGCCAAACCTTCAGATCTCCATGAAATTCAGCAACGATGGAAAGCGCCGTGGCCTAAAAAATTCTTAAGGTCATCGCAACCCCTGGAAAATGTCAACCAGCTAGTAGGCTTTCGAATAGCCTCAAATTCATGTATCTAGGTCCGTGATTGACAAAGCGACCCCAAGCCAAACCTTCAGATCTCCATGAAATTCAGCAACGATGGAAAGCGCCGTGGCCTAAAAAATTCTTAAGGTCATCGCAACCCCTGGAAAATGTCAACCAGCTAGTAGGCTTTCGAATAGCCTCAAATTCATGTATCTAGGTCCGTGATTGACAAAGCGACACCAAGCCAAACCTTCAGATCTCCATGAAATTCAGCAACGGTGGAAAGCGCCGTGGCCTAAAAAATTCTTAAGGTCATCGCAACCCTAGGAAAATGTCAACCAGCTAGTAGGCTTTCGAATAGCCTCAAATTCATGTATCTAGGTCCGTGATTGACAAAGCGACCCCAAGCCAAACCTTCAGATCTCCATGAAATTCAGCAACGATGGAAAGCGCCGTGGCCTAAAAAATTCTTAAGGTCATCGCAACCCCTGGAAAATGTCAACCAGCTAGTAGGCTTTCGAATAGCCTCAAATTCATGTATCTAGGTCCGTGATTGACAAAGCGACCCCAAGCCAAACCTTCAGATCTCCATGAAATTCAGCAACGGTGGAAAGCGCCGTGGCCTAAAAAATTCTTAAGGTCATCGCAACCCTAGGAACATGTCAACCAGCTAGTAGGCTTTCGAATAGCCTCAAATTCATGTATCTAGGTCCGTGATTGACAAAGCGACCCCGGGCCAAACCTTCAGATCTCCATGAAATTCAGCAACGATGGAAAGCGCCGTGGCCTAAAAAATTCTTAAGGTCATCGCAACCCTAGGAACATGTCAACCAGCTAGTAGGCTTTCGAATAGCCTCAAATTCATGTATCTAGGTCCGTGATTGACAAAGCGACCCCAAGCCAAACCTTCAGATCTCCATGAAATTCAGCAACGGTGGAAAGCGCCGTGGCCTAAAAAATTCTTAAGGTCATCGCAACCCTAGGAAAATGTCAACCAGCTAGTAGGCTTTCGAATAGCCTCAAATTCATGTATCTAGGTCCGTGATTGACAAAGCGACCCCAAGCCAAACCTTCAGATCTCCATGAAATTCAGCAACGATGGAAAGCGCCGTGGCCTAAAAAATTCTTAAGGTCATCGCAACCCCTGGAAAATGTCAACCAGCTAGTAGGCTTTCGAATAGCCTCAAATTCATGTATCTAGGTCCGTGATTGACAAAGCGACCCCAAGCCAAACCTTCAGATCTCCATGAAATTCAGCAACGGTGGAAAGCGCCGTGGCCTAAAAAATTCTTAAGGTCATCGCAACCCTAGGAAAGATCTCCATGAAATTCAGCAACGATGGAAAGCGCCGTGGCCTAAAAAATTCTTAAGGTCATCGCAACCCTAGGAAAATGTCAACCAGCTAGTAGGCTTTCGAATAGCCTCAAATTCATGTATCTAGGTCCGTGATTGACAAAGCGACCCCAAGCCAAACCTTCAGATCTCCATGAAATTCAGCAACGATGGAAAGCGCCGTGGCCTAAGAAATTCTTAAGGTCATCGCAACCCTAGGAAAATGTCAACCAGCTAGTAGGCTTTCGAATAGCCTCAAATTCATGTATCTAGGTCCGTGATTGACAAAGCGACCCCAAGCCAAACCTTCAGATCTCCATGAAATTCAGCAACGATGGAAAGCGCCGTGGCCTAAAAAATTCTTAAGGTCATCGCAACCCCTGGAAAATGTCAACCAGCTAGTAGGCTTTCGAATAGCCTCAAATTCATGTACCGTAAAAACTGTAATAGAGCGACACCCAACCAGCTGTTTTCTAAGCTCCATCTTGAGAAAACCTTTGAACATCAAGTTCAGAAACCTTGTGTTTCTTGTAGCTGAAGAGTTGTTTGTAGTATGTTGACAATTTGGAGGCAAATGTATCAAAACTGTTTCCATACGGACTTCTCAAATTTGATATTTTGGGTGTCGCTCTATTACAGTTTTTACGGTATCTAGGTCCGTGATTGACAAAGCGACCCCAAGCCAAACCTTCAGATCTCCATGAAATTCAGCAAAGGTGGAAAGCGCCGTGGCCTAAAAAATACTTAAGGTCATCGCAACCCTAGGAAAATGTCAACCAGCTAGTAGGCTTTCGAATAGCCTCAAATTCATGTATCTAGGTCCGTGATTGACAAAGCGACCCCAAGCCAAACCTTCAGATCTCCATGAAATTCAGCAACGATGGAAAGCGCCGTGGCCTAAAAAATTCTTAAGGTCATCGCAACCCTAGGAAAATGTCAACCAGCTAGTAGGCTTTCGAATAGTAGGCTTTCGAATAGCCTCAAATTCATGTATCTAGGTCCGTGATTGACAAAGCGACCCCAAGCCAAACCTTCAGATCTCCATGAAATTCAGCAACGATGGAAAGCGCCGTGGCCTAAAAAATTCTTAAGGTCATCGCAACCCTAGGAAAATGTCAACCAGCTAGTAGGCTTTCGAATAGCATCAAATTCATGTATCTAGGTCCGTGATTGACAAAGCGACCCCAAGCCAAACCTTCAGATCTCCATGAAATTCAGCAACGGTGGAAAGCGCCGTGGCCTAAAAAATTCTTAAGGTCATCGCAACCCCTGGAAAATGTCAACCAGCTAGTAGGCTTTCGAATAGCCTCAAATTCATGTAAATAGGTCCGTGATTGACAAAGCGACCCCAAGCCAAACCTTCAGATCTCCATGAAATTCAGCAACGATGGAAAGCGCCGTGGCCTAAAAAATTCTTAAGGTCATCGCAACCCTAGGAAAATGTCAACCAGCTAGTAGGCTTTCGAATAGCCTCAAATTCATGTATCTAGGTCCGTGATTGACAAAGCGACCCCAAGCCAAACCTTCAGATCTCCATGAAATTCAGCAACGATGGAAAGCGCCGTGGCCTAAAAAATTCTTAAGGTCATCGCAACCCTAGGAAAATGTCAACCAGCTAGTAGGCTTTCAAATAGCCTCAAATTCATGTATCTAGGTCCGTGATTGACAAAGCGACCCCAAGCCAAACCTTCAGATCTCCATGAAATTCAGCAACGATGGAAAGCGCCGTGGCCTAAAAAATTCTTAAGGTCATCGCAACCCTAGGAAAATGTCAACCAGCTAGTAGGCTTTCGAATAGCCTCAAATTCATGTATCTAGGTCCGTGATTGACAAAGCGACCCCAAGCCAAACCTTCAGATCTCCATGAAATTCAGCAACGATGGAAAGCGCCGTGGCCTAAAAAATTCTTAAGGTCATCGCAAACCCTGGAAAATGTCAACCAGCTAGTAGGCTTTCGAATAGCCTCAAATTCATGTATCTAGGTCCGTGATTGACAAAGCGACCCCAAGCCAAACCTTCAGATCTCCATGAAATTCAGCAACGGTGGAAAGCGCCGTGGCCTAAAAAATTCTTAAGGTCATCGCAACCCTAGGAAAATGTCAACCAGCTAGTAGGCTTTCGAATAGTAGGCTTTCGAATAGCCTCAAATTCATGTATCTAGGTCCGTGATTGACAAAGCGACCCCAAGCCAAACCTTCAGATCTCCATGAAATTCAGCAACGGTGGAAAGCGCCGTGGCCTAAAAAATTCTTAAGGTCATCGCAACCCCTAGAAAATGTCAACCAGCTAGTAGGCTTTCGAATAGCCTCAAATTCATGTAAATAGGTCCGTGATTGACAAAGCGACCCCAAGCCAAACCTTCAGATCTCCATGAAATTCAGCAACGATGGAAAGCGCCGTGGCCTAAAAAATTCTTAAGGTCATCGCAACCCTAGGAAAATGTCAACCAGCTAGTAGGCTTTCGAATAGCCTCAAATTCATGTATCTAGGTCCGTGATTGACAAAGCGACCCCAAGCCAAACCTTCAGATCTCCATGAAATTCAGCAACGATGGAAAGCGCCGTGGCCTAAAAAATTCTTAAGGTCATCGCAACCCTAGGAAAATGTCAACCAGCTAGTAGGCTTTCAAATAGCCTCAAATTCATGTATCTAGGTCCGTGATTGACAAAGCGACCCCAAGCCAAACCTTCAGATCTCCATGAAATTCAGCAACGATGGAAAGCGCCGTGGCCTAAAAAATTCTTTAGGTCATCGCAACCCTAGGAACATGTCAACCAGCTAGTAGGCTTTCGAATAGCCTCAAATTCATGTATCTAGGTCCGTGATTGACAAAGCGACCCCAAGCCAAACCTTCAGATCTCCATGAAATTCAGCAACGATGGAAAGCGCCGTGGCCTAAAAAATTCTTAAGGTCATCGCAACCCCTGGAAAATGTCAACCAGCTAGTAGGCTTTCGAATAGCCTCAAATTCATGTATCTAGGTCCGTGATTGACAAAGCGACCCCAAGCCAAACCTTCAGATCTCCATGAAATTCAGCAACGGTGGAAAGCGCCGTGGCCTAAAAAATTCTTAAGGTCATCGCAACCCTAGGAACATGTCAACCAACTAGTAGGCTTTCGAATAGCCTCAAATTCATGTATCTAGGTCCGTGATTGACAAAGCGACCCCAAGCCAAACCTTCAGATCTCCATGAAATTCAGCAACGGTGGAAAGCGCCGTGGCCTAAAAAATTCTTAAGGTCATTGCAACCCTAGGAAAATGTCAACCAGCTAGTAGGCTTTCGAATAGCCTCAAATTCATGTATCTAGGTCCGTGATTGACAAAGCGACCCCAAGCCAAACCTTCAGATCTCCATGAAATTCAGCAACGGTGGAAAGCGCCGTGGCCTAAAAAATTCTTAAGGTCATCGCAACCCTAGGAAAATGTCAACCAGCTAGTAGGCTTTCGAATAGCCTCAAATTCATGTATCTAGGTCCGTGATTGACAAAGCGACCCCAAGCCAAACCTTCAGATCTCCATGAAATTCAGCAACGGTGGAAAGCGCCGTGGCCTAAAAAATTCTTAAGGTCATCGCAACCCTAGGAACATGTCAACCAACTAGTAGGCTTTCGAATAGCCTCAAATTCATGTATCTAGGTCCGTGATTGACAAAGCGACCCCAAGCCAAACCTTCAGATCTCCATGAAATTCAGCAACGGTGGAAAGCGCCGTGGCCTAAAAAATTCTTAAGGTCATCGCAACCCTAGGAAAATGTCAACCAGCTAGTAGGCTTTCGAATAGCCTCAAATTCATGTATCTAGGTCCGTGATTGACAAAGCGACCCCAAGCCAAACCTTCAGATCTCCATGAAATTCAGCAACGATGGAAAGCGCCGTGGCCTAAAAAATTCTTAAGGTCATCGCAAACCCTGGAAAATGTCAACCAGCTAGTAGGCTTTCGAATAGCCTCAAATTCATGTATCTAGGTCCGTGATTGACAAAGCGACCCCAAGCCAAACCTTCAGATCTCCATGAAATTCAGCAACGGTGGAAAGCGCCGTGGCCTAAAAAATTCTTAAGGTCATCGCAACCCTAGGAAAATGTCAACCAGCTAGTAGGCTTTCGAATAGTAGGCTTTCGAATAGCCTCAAATTCATGTATCTAGGTCCGTGATTGACAAAGCGACCCCAAGCCAAACCTTCAGATCTCCATGAAATTCAGCAACGGTGGAAAGCGCCGTGGCCTAAAAAATTCTTAAGGTCATCGCAACCCTAGGAAAATGTCAACCAGCTAGTAGGCTTTCGAATAGCCTCAAATTCATGTATCTAGGTCCGTGATTGACAAAGCGACCCCAAGCCAAACCTTCAGATCTCCATGAAATTCAGCAACGGTGGAAAGCGCCGTGGCCTAAAAAATTCTTAAGGTCATCGCAACCCTAGGAACATGTCAACCAACTAGTAGGCTTTCGAATAGCCTCAAATTCATGTATCTAGGTCCGTGATTGACAAAGCGACCCCAAGCCAAACCTTCAGATCTCCATGAAATTCAGCAACGGTGGAAAGCGCCGTGGCCTAAAAAATTCTTAAGGTCATCGCAACCCTAGGAAAATGTCAACCAGCTAGTAGGCTTTCGAATAGCCTCAAATTCATGTATCTAGGTCCGTGATTGACAAAGCGACCCCAAGCCAAACCTTCAGATCTCCATGAAATTCAGCAACGGTGGAAAGCGCCGTGGCCTAAAAAATTCTTAAGGTCATCGCAAACCCTGGAAAATGTCAACCAGCTAGTAGGCTTTCGAATAGCCTCAAATTCATGTATCTAGGTCCGTGATTGACAAAGCGACCCCAAGCCAAACCTTCAGATCTCCATGAAATTCAGCAACGGTGGAAAGCGCCGTGGCCTAAAAAATTCTTAAGGTCATCGCAACCCTAGGAAAATGTCAACCAGCTAGTAGGCTTTCGAATAGTAGGCTTTCGAATAGCCCCAAATTCATGTATCTAGGTCCGTGATTGACAAAGCGACCCCAAGCCAAACCTTCAGATCTCCATGAAATTCAGCAACGGTGGAAAGCGCCGTGGCCTAAAAAATTCTTAAGGTCATCGCAACCCTTGGAAAATGTCAACCAGCTAGTAGGCTTTCGAATAGCCTCAAATTCATGTCTAGGTCCGTGATTGACAAAGCGACCCCAAGCCAAACCTTCAGATCTCCATGAAATTCAGCAACGATGGAAAGCGCCGTGGCCTAAAAAATTCTTAAGGTCATCGCAACCCTAGGAAAATGTCAACCAGCTAGTAGGCTTTCGAATAGCATCAAATTCATGTATCTAGGTCCGTGATTGACAAAGCGACCCCAAGCCAAACCTTCAGATCTCCATGAAATTCAGCAACGGTGGAAAGCGCCGTGGCCTAAAAAATTCTTAAGGTCATCGCAACCCTAGGAAAATGTCAACCAGCTAGTAGGCTTTCAAATAGCCTCAAATTCATGTATCTAGGTCCGTGATTGACAAAGCGACCCCAAGCCAAACCTTCAGATCTCCATGAAATTCAGCAACGATGGAAAGCGCCGTGGCCTAAAAAATTCTTAAGGTCATCGCAACCCTAGGAAAATGTCAACCAGCTAGTAGGCTTTCAAATAGCCTCAAATTCATGTATCTAGGTCCGTGATTGACAAAGCGACCCCAAGCCAAACCTTCAGATCTCCATGAAATTCAGCAACGATGGAAAGCGCCGTGGCCTAAAAAATTCTTAAGGTCATCGCAACCCTAGGAAAATGTCAACCAGCTAGTAGGCTTTCAAATAGCCTCAAATTCATGTATCTAGGTCCGTGATTGACAAAGCGACCCCAAGCCAAACCTTCAGATCTCCATGAAATTCAGCAACGATGGAAAGCGCCGTGGCCTAAAAAATTCTTTAGGTCATCGCAACCCTAGGAACATGTCAACCAGCTAGTAGGCTTTCGAATAGCCTCAAATTCATGTATCTAGGTCCGTGATTGACAAAGCGACCCCAAGCCAAACCTTCAGATCTCCATGAAATTCAGCAACGATAGAAAGCGCCGTGGCCTAAAAAATTCTTAAGGTCATCGCAACCCTAGGAACATGTCAACCAGCTAGTAGGCTTTCGAATAGCCTCAAATTCATGTATCTAGGTCCGTGATTGACAAAGCGACCCCAAGCCAAACCTTCAGATCTCCATGAAATTCAGCAACGATGGAAAGCGCCGTGGCCTAAAAAATTCTTAAGGTCATCGCAACCCCTGGAAAATGTCAACCAGCTAGTAGGCTTTCGAATAGCCTCAAATTCATGTATCTAGGTCCGTGATTGACAAAGCGACCCCAAGCCAAACCTTCAGATCTCCATGAAATTCAGCAACGATGGAAAGCGCCGTGGCCTAAAAAATTCTTAAGGTCATCGCAACCCCTGGAAAATGTCAACCAGCTAGTAGGCTTTCGAATAGCCTCAAATTCATGTATCTAGGTCCGTGATTGACAAAGCGACCCCAAGCCAAACCTTCAGATCTCCATGAAATTCAGCAACGATGGAAAGCGCCGTGGCCTAAAAAATTCTTAAGGTCATCGCAACCCCTGGAAAATGTCAACCAGCTAGTAGGCTTTCGAATAGCCTCAAATTCATGTATCTAGGTCCGTGATTGACAAAGCGACCCCAAGCCAAACCTTCAGATCTCCATGAAATTCAGCAACGGTGGAAAGCGCCGTGGCCTAAAAAATTCTTAAGGTCATCGCAACCCTAGGAACATGTCAACCAACTAGTAGGCTTTCGAATAGCCTCAAATTCATGTATCTAGGTCCGTGATTGACAAAGCGACCCCAAGCCAAACCTTCAGATCTCCATGAAATTCAGCAACGGTGGAAAGCGCCGTGGCCTAAAAAATTCTTAAGGTCATTGCAACCCTAGGAAAATGTCAACCAGCTAGTAGGCTTTCGAATAGCCTCAAATTCATGTATCTAGGTCCGTGATTGACAAAGCGACCCCAAGCCAAACCTTCAGATCTCCATGAAATTCAGCAACGGTGGAAAGCGCCGTGGCCTAAAAAATTCTTAAGGTCATCGCAACCCTAGGAAAATGTCAACCAGCTAGTAGGCTTTCGAATAGCCTCAAATTCATGTATCTAGGTCCGTGATTGACAAAGCGACCCCAAGCCAAACCTTCAGATCTCCATGAAATTCAGCAACGATGGAAAGCGCCGTGGCCTAAAAAATTCTTAAGGTCATCGCAACCCTAGGAACATGTCAACCAGCTAGTAGGCTTTCGAATAGCCTCAAATTCATGTATCTAGGTCCGTGATTGACAAAGCGACCCCAAGCCAAACCTTCAGATCTCCATGAAATTCAGCAACGATGGAAAGCGCCGTGGCCTAAAAAATTCTTAAGGTCATCGCAACCCTAGGAAAATGTCAACCAGCTAGTAGGCTTTCGAATAGCCTCAAATTCATGTATCTAGGTCCGTGATTGACAAAGCGACCCCAAGCCAAACCTTCAGATCTCCATGAAATTCAGCAACGATGGAAAGCGCCGTGGCCTAAAAAATTCTTAAGGTCATCGCAACCCTAGGAAAATGTCAAACAGCTAGTAGGCTTTCGAATAGCCTCAAATTCATGTATCTAGGTCCGTGATAGACAAAGCGACCCCAAGCCAAACCTTCAGATCTCCATGAAATTCAGCAACGATGGAAAGCGCCGTGGCCTAAAAAATTCTTAAGGTCATCGCAACCCTAGGAAAATGTCAACCAGCTAGTAGGCTTTCGAATAGCCTCAAATTCATGTATCTAGGTCCGTGATTGAGAAAGCGACCCCAAGCCAAACCTTCAGATCTCCATGAAATTCAGCAACGATGGAAAGCGCCGTGGCCTAAAAAATTCTTAAGGTCATCGCAACCCTTGGAAAATGTCAACCAGCTAGTAGGCTTTCGAATAGCCTCAAATTCATGTATCTAGGTCCGTGATTGACAAAGCGACCCCAAGCCAAACCTTCAGATCTCCATGAAATTCAGCAACGATGGAAAGCGCCGTGGCCTAAAAAATTCTTAAGGTCATCGCAACCCTTGGAAAATGTCAACCAGCTAGTAGGCTTTCGAATAGCCTCAAATTCATGTATCTAGGTCCGTGATTGACAAAGCGACCCCAAGCCAAACCTTCAGATCTCCATGAAATTCAGCAACAATGGAAAGCGCCGTGGCCTAAAAAAATTTAAGGTCATCGCAACCCTTGGAAAATGTCAACCAGCTAGTAGGCTTTCGAATAGCCTCAAATTCATGTATCTAGGTTCGTGACACAGGTGAAGTGCGGTCGGATCCGTACGGGGATGGGCTAGGTATTCGACGCATAACTGATCCGTTACTGCTGTTTTCGCGAACCAGGATTCGCATACGGGCCGTATTTTGAAAGTGAGCTGTCTGGTCGCTAACGGACAGAATATGGGTTCGCAAATGGATCAGAAACGGGCGGGTGTGAAAAAGGGCAGATGACCTGCGTGATGTTTGGTCTAGGATCCGCATGCGGATCCGTTCCCGAAGGCCGAACTTGCGATGGACTAGTTCAAACTCTTCCATTTTATTTTTTTATTTTCCTCAGAACTTGTTTTTCATGTCTTTTTTTTGAGTTTTCGCTATTTTTCAGCACTGGAAGCATGTCAAATTCAATCTGCAAGTACTTCGAAAGGAAGAATCTACGATGGGTGAGAAATCGGTTAGAAAATGAATGATAATCTAGTTTGTTTCCAGTTTTACAAAAAACGCGATCCTACCGAGCAGTAAAGTCAGAGACTTGTATTCACCGATATTCAAGATAGCAAGTAGCGTGAAGTTGAATGATTATCATAGGAACGTAAATAGAATGGTAAGTAATGCTGACTCCGTTATAAATTCGCATGCAAATCCCCTTTTTTAGGATTGGGCGATCGTCAAATTTCTTCAAAACGGAACATTGTAATAGCAAAGAGGATTGTTTCAAGACAATCCTCCTAAAATTTCAACACTGCTAGGATAATCAACGTCTGGACAGAATCTCAATAATATCCACCTTTTGTTTTCTGTGTCCATTTTTTTAATTTTCTCACTCATGTTGTTCTAAGTTTCTCCTCCCCTCTCCTAGATCGTCCTTTTTTTTCTTAATTTTTTACTATTGTTGTTTTATAATGTATTCTTTATGAATGTTAATGATTTTCAATTTCGAAACAGATAAAAAACAAACAGACAAAAGACAAAAAAACTAGCGAGGCGCGTAAGGGGTTCGCGAACATAAGCAAGACGGGTCAGAAACGGATCCAACCATGTTGAACGAAATTTACAGAGTTACCCATTACTGATCGGATACGGATCCACATATGATTCCTATTTCAACCGCGCGCGAATGGCAAATACATCCGTAACGGGCTATTCGCGAATCACCTGTGGATTAACAAAGCGACCCCAAGCCAAACCTTCAGATCTCCATGAAATTCAGCAACGATGGAAAGCGCCGTGGCCTAAAAAATTCTTAAGGTCATCGCAACCCTAGGAAAATGTCAACCAGCTAGTAGGCTTTCGAATAGCCTCAAATTCATGTATCTAGGTCCGTGATTGACAAAGCGACCCCAAGCCAAACCTTCAGATCTCCATGAAATTCAGCAACGATGGAAAGCGCCGTGGCCTAAAAAATTCTTAAGGTCATCGCAACCCTAGGAAAATGTCAACCAGCTAGTAGGCTTTCGAATAGCCTCAAATTCATGTATCTAGGTCCGTGATTGACAAAGCGACCCCAAGCCAAACCTTCAGATCTCCATGAAATTCAGCAACGATGGAAAGCGCCGTGGCCTAAAAAATTCTTAAGGTCATCGCAACCCTTGGAAAATGTCAACCAGCTAGTAGGCTTCCGAATAGCCTCAAATTCATGTATCTAGGTCCGTGATTGACAAAGCGACCCCAAGCCAAACCTTCAGATCTCCATGAAATTCAGCAACGATGGAAAGCGCCGTGGCCTAAAAAATTCTTAAGGTCATCGCAACCCTAGGAAAATGTCAACCAGCTAGTAGGCTTTCGAATAGCCTCAAATTCATGTATCTAGGTCTGTGATTGACAAAGCGACCCCAAGCCAAACCTTCAGATCTCCATGAAATTCAGCAACGATGGAAAGCGCCGTGGCCTAAAAAATTCTTAAGGTCATCGCAACCCTTGGAAAATGTCAACCAGCTAGTAGGCTTTCGAATAGCCTCAAATTCATGTATCTAGGTCCGTGATTGACAAAGCGACCCCAAGCCAAACCTTCAGATCTCCATGAAATTCAGCAACGATGGAAAGCGCCGTGGCCTAAAAAATTCTTAAGGTCATCGCAACCCTAGGAAAATGTCAACCAGCTAGTAGGCTTTCGAATAGCCTCAAATTCATGTATCTAGGTCTGTGATTGACAAAGCGACCCCAAGCCAAACCTTCAGATCTCCATGAAATTCAGCAACGATGGAAAGCGCCGTGGCCTAAAAAATTCTTAAGGTCATCGCAACCCTTATAAAATGTCAACCAGCTAGTAGGCTTTCGAATAGCCTCAAATTCATGTATCTAGGTCCGTGATTGACAAAGCGACCCCAAGCCAAACCTTCAGATCTCCATGAAATTCAGCAACGATGGAAAGCGCCGTGGCCTAAAAAATTCTTAAGGTCATCGCAACCCTAGGAAAATGTCAACCAGCTAGTAGGCTTTCGAATAGCCTCAAATTCATGTATCTAGGTCCGTGATTGACAAAGCGACCCCAAGCCAAACCTTCAGATCTCCATGAAATTCAGCAACGATGGAAAGCGCCGTGGCCTAAAAAATTCTTAAGGTCATCGCAACCCTTGGAAAATGTCAACCAGCTAGTAGGCTTCCGAATAGCCTCAAATTCATGTATCTAGGTCCGTGATTGACAAAGCGACCCCAAGCCAAACCTTCAGATCTCCATGAAATTCAGCAACGATGGAAAGCGCCGTGGCCTAAAAAATTCTTAAGGTCATCGCAACCCTTGGAAAATGTCAACCAGCTAGTAGGCTTCCGAATAGCCTCAAATTCATGTATCTAGGTCCGTGATTGACAAAGCGACCCCAAGCCAAACCTTCAGATCTCCATGAAATTCAGCAACGATGGAAAGCGCCGTGGCCTAAAAAATTCTTAAGGTCATCGCAACCCTAGGAAAATGTCAACCAGCTAGTAGGCTTTCGAATAGCCTCAAATTCATGTATCTAGGTCCGTGATTGACAAAGCGACCCCAAGCCAAACCTTCAGATCTCCATGAAATTCAGCAACGATGGAAAGCGCCGTGGCCTAAAAAATTCTTAAGGTCATCGCAACCCTTGGAAAATGTCAACCTGCTAGTAGGCTTCCGAATAGCCTCAAATTCATGTATCTAGTTCCGTGATTGACAAAGCGACCCCAAGCCAAACCTTCAGATCTCCATGAAATTCAGCAACGATGGAAAGCGCCGTGGCCTAAAAAATTCTTAAGGTCATCGCAACCCTTGGAAAATGTCAACCAGCTAGTAGGCTTTCGAATAGCCTCAAATTCATGTATCTAGGTCCGTGATTGACAAAGCGACCCCAAGCCAAACCTTCAGATCTCCATGAAATTCAGCAACGATGGAAAGCGCCGTGGCCTAAAAAATTCTTAAGGTCATCGCAACCCTTGGAAAATGTCAACCAGCTAGTAGGCTTTCGAATAGCCTCAAATTCATGTATCTAGGTCCGTGATTGACAAAGCGACCCCAAGCCAAACCTTCAGATCTCCATGAAATTCAGCAACGATGGAAAGCGCCGTGGCCTAAAAAATTCTTAAGGTCATCGCAACCCTTGGAAAATGTCAACCAGCTAGTAGGCTTTCGAATAGCCTCAAATTCATGTATCTAGGTCCGTGATTGACAAAGCGACCCCAAGCCAAACCTTCAGATCTCCATGAAATTCAGCAACGATGGAAAGCGCCGTGGCCTAAAAAATTCTTAAGGTCATCGCAACCCTTGGAAAATGTCAACCAGCTAGTAGGCTTCCGAATAGCCTCAAATTCATGTATCTAGGTCCGTGATTGACAAAGCGACCCCAAGCCAAACCTTCAGATCTCCATGAAATTCAGCAACGATGGAAAGCGCTGTGGCCTAAAAAATTCTTAAGGTCATCGCAACCCTTGGAAAATGTCAACCAGCTAGTAGGCTTCCGAATAGCCTCAAATTCATGTATCTAGGTCCGTGATTGACAAAGCGACCCCAAGCCAAACCTTCAGATCTCCATGAAATTCAGCAACGATGGAAAGCGCCGTGGCCTAAAAAATTCTTAAGGTCATCGCAACCCTTGGAAAATGTCAACCAGCTAGTAGGCTTTCGAATAGCCTCAAATTCATGTATCTAGGTCCGTGATTGACAAAGCGACCCCAAGCCAAACTTTCAGATCTCCATGAAATTCAGCAACGATGGAAAGCGCCGTGGCCTAAAAAATTCTTAAGGTCATCGCAACCCTAGGAAAATGTCAACCAGCTAGTAGGCTTTCGAATAGCCTCAAATTCATGTATCTAGGTCCGTGATTGACAAAGCGACCCCAAGCCAAACCTTCAGATCTCCATGAAATTCAGCAACGATGGAAAGCGCCGTGGCCTAAAAAATTCTTAAGGTCATCGCAACCCTAGGAAAATGTCAACCAGCTAGTAGGCTTTCGAATAGCCTCAAATTCATGTATCTAGGTCCGTGATTGACAAAGCGACCCCAAGCCAAACCTTCAGATCTCCATGAAATTCAGCAACGATGGAAAGCGCCGTGGCCTAAAAAATTCTTAAGGTCATCGCAACCCTTGGAAAATGTCAACCAGCTAGTAGGCTTCCAAATAGCCTCAAATTCATGTATCTAGGTCCGTGATTGACAAAGCGACCCCAAGCCAAACCTTCAGATCTCCATGAAATTCAGCAACGATGGAAAGCGCCGTGGCCTAAAAAATTCTTAAGGTCATCGCAACCCTTGGAAAATGTCAACCAGCTAGTAGGCTTTCGAATAGCCTCAAATTCATGTATCTAGGTCCGTGATTGACAAAGCGACCCCAAGCCAAACCTTCAGATCTCCATGAAATTCAGCAACGATGGAAAGCGCCGTGGCCTAAAAAATTCTTAAGGTCATCGCAGCCCTAGGAAAATGTCAACCAGCTAGTAGGCTTTCGAATAGCCTCAAATTCATGTATCTAGGTCCGTGATTGACAAAGCGACCCCAAGCCAAACCTTCAGATCTCCATGAAATTCAGCAACGATGGAAAGCGCCGTGGCCTAAAAAATTCTTAAGGTCATCGCAACCCTAGGAAAATGTCAACCAGCTAGTAGGCTTTCGAATAGCCTCAAATTCATGTATCTAGGTCCGTGATTGACAAAGCGACCCCAAGCCAAACCTTCAGATCTCCATGAAATTCAGCAACGATGGAAAGCGCCGTGGCCTAAAAAATTCTTAAGGTCATCGCAACCCTAGGAAAATGTCAACCAGCTAGTAGGCTTTCGAATAGCCTCAAATTCATGTATCTAGGTCCGTGATTGACAAAGCGACCCCAAGCCAAACCTTCAGATCTCCATGAAATTCAGCAACGATGGAAAGCGCCGTGGCCTAAAAAATTCTTAAGGTCATCGCAACCCTAGGAAAATGTCAACCAGCTAGTAGGCTTTCGAATAGCCTCAAATTCATGTATCTAGGTCCGTGATTGACAAAGCGACCCCAAGCCAAACCTTCAGATCTCCATGAAATTCAGCAACGATGGAAAGCGCCGTGGCCTAAGAAATTCTTAAGGTCATCGCAACCCTAGGAAAATGTCAACCAGCTAGTAGGCTTTCGAATAGCCTCAAATTCATGTATCTAGGTCCGTGATTGACAAAGCGACCCCAAGCCAAACCTTCAGATCTCCATGAAATTCAGCAACGATGGAAAGCGCCGTGGCCTAAAAAATTCTTAAGGTCATCGCAACCCTAGGAAAATGTCAACCAGCTAGTAGGCTTTCGAATAGCCTCAAATTCATGTATCTAGGTCCGTGATTGACAAAGCGACCCCAAGCCAAACCTTCAGATCTCCATGAAATTCAGCAACGATGGAAAGCGCCGTGGCCTAAAAAATTCTTAAGGTCATCGCAACCCTAGGAAAATGTCAACCAGCTAGTAGGCTTTCGAATAGCCTCAAATTCATGTATCTAGGTCCGTGATTGACAAAGCGACCCCAAGCCAAACCTTCAGATCTCCATGAAATTCAGCAACGATGGAAAGCGCCGTGGCCTAAAAAATTCTTAAGGTCATCGCAACCCTAGGAACATGTCAACCAGCTAGTAGGCTTTCGAATAGCCTCAAATTCATGTATCTAGGTCCGTGATTGACAAAGCGACCCCAAGCCAAACCTTCAGATCTCCATGAAATTCAGCAACGATGGAAAGCGCCGTGGCCTAAAAAATTCTTAAGGTCATCGCAACCCTAGGAACATGTCAACCAGCTAGTAGGCTTTCGAATAGCCTCAAATTCATGTATCTAGGTCCGTGATTGACAAAGCGACCCCAAGCCAAACCTTCAGATCTCCATGAAATTCAGCAACGATGGAAAGCGCCGTGGCCTAAAAAATTCTTAAGGTCATCGCAACCCTAGGAACATGTCAACCAGCTAGTAGGCTTTCGAATAGCCTCAAATTCATGTATCTAGGTCCGTGATTGACAAAGCGACCCCAAGCCAAACCTTCAGATCTCCATGAAATTCAGCAACGATGGAAAGCGCCGTGGCTTAAAAAATTCTTAAGGTCATCGCAACCCTTGGAAAATGTCAACCAGCTAGTAGGCTTTCGAATAGCCTCAAATTCATGTATCTAGGTCCGTGATTGACAAAGCGACCCCAAGCCAAACCTTCAGATCTCCATGAAATTCAGCAACGATGGAAAGCGCCGTGGCCTAAAAAATTCTTAAGGTCATCGCAACCCTAGGAAAATGTCAACCAGCTAGTAGGCTTTCGAATAGCCTCAAATTCATGTATCTAGGTCTGTGATTGACAAAGCGACCCCAAGCCAAACCTTCAGATCTCCATGAAATTCAGCAACGATGGAAAGCGCCGTGGCCTAAAAAATTCTTAAGGTCATCGCAACCCTAGGAACATGTCAACCAGCTAGTAGGCTTTCGAATAGCCTCAAATTTATTCGAAAGCCTACTAGCTGGTTGACATTTTCCTAGGGTTGCGATGACCTTAAGAATTTTTTAGGCCACGGCGCTTTCTACCGTTGCTGAATTTCATGGAGATCTGAAGGTTTGGCTTGGGGTCGCTTTGTCAATCACGGACCTAGATACATGAATTTGAGGCTATTCGAAAGCCTACTAGCTGGTTGACATTTTCCAGGGGTTGCGATGACCTTAAGAATTTTTTAGGCCACGGCGCTTTCCATCGTTGCTGAATTTCATGGAGATCTGAAGGTTTGGCTTGGGGTCGCTTTGTCAATCACGGACCTAGATACATGAATTTGAGGCTATTCGAAAGCCTACTAGCTGGTTGACATTTTCCTAGGGTTGCGATGACCTTAAGAATTTTTTAGGCCACGGCGCTTTCCATCGTTGCTGAATTTCATGGAGATCTGAAGGTTTGGCTTGGGGTCGCTTTGTCAATCACGGACCTAGATACATGAATTTGAGGCTATTCGAAAGCCTACTAGCTGGTTGACATTTTCCAGGGGTTGCGATGACCTTAAGAATTTTTTAGGCCACGGCGCTTGCCATCGTTGCTGAATTTCATGGAGATCTGAAGGTTTGGCTTGGGGTCGCTTTGTCAATCACGGACCTAGATACATGAATTTGAGGCTATTCGAAAGCCTACTAGCTGGTTGACATTTTCCAAGGGTTGCGATGACCTTAAGAATTTTTTAGGCCACGGCGCTTTCCATCGTTGCTGAATTTCATGGAGATCTGAAGGTTTGGCTTGGGGTCGCTTTGTCAATCACGGACCTAGATACATGAAATTGAGGCTATTCGAAAGCCTACTAGCTGGTTGACATTTTCCTAGGGTTGCGATGACCTTAAGAATTTTTTAGGCCACGGCGCTTTCCATCGTTGCTGAATTTCATGGAGATCTGAAGGTTTGGCTTGGGGTCGCTTTGTCAATCACGGACCTAGATACATGAATTTGAGGCTATTCGAAAGCCTACTAGCTGGTTGACATGTTCCTAGGGTTGCGATGACCTTAAGAATTTTTTAGGCCACGGCGCTTTCCATCGTTGCTGAATTTCATGGAGATCTGAAGGTTTGGCTTGGGGTCGCTTTGTCAATCACGGACCTAGATACATGAATTTGAGGCTATTCGAAAGCCTACTAGCTGGTTGACATGTTCCTAGGGTTGCGATGACCTTAAGAATTTTTTAGGCCACGGCGCTTTCCATCGTTGCTGAATTTCATGGAGATCTGAAGGTTTGGCTTGGGGTCGCTTTGTCAATCACGGACCTAGATACATGAATTTGAGGCTATTCGAAAGCCTACTAGCTGGTTGACATTTTCCTAGGGTTGCGATGACCTTAAGAATTTTTTAGGCCACGGCGCTTTCTACCGTTGCTGAATTTCATGGAGATCTGAAGGTTTGGCTTGGGGTCGCTTTGTCAATCACGGACCTAGATACATGAATTTGAGGCTATTCGAAAGCCTACTAGCTGGTTGACATTTTCCAGGGGTTGCGATGACCTTAAGAATTTTTTAGGCCACGGCGCTTTCCATCGTTGCTGAATTTCATGGAGATCTGAAGGTTTGGCTTGGGGTCGCTTTGTCAATCACAGACCTAGATACATGAATTTGAGGCTATTCGAAAGCCTACTAGCTGGTTGACATTTTCCAGGGGTTGCGATGACCTTAAGAATTTTTTAGGCCACGGCGCTTTCCATCGTTGCTGAATTTCATGGAGAGCTGAAGGTTTGGCTTGGGGTCGCTTTGTCAATCACGGACCTAGATACATGAATTTGAGGCTATTCGAAAGCCTACTAGCTGGTTGACATTTTCCTAGGGTTGCGATGACCTTAAGAATTTTTTAGGCCACGGCGCTTTCCATCGTTGCTGAATTTCATGGAGATCTGAAGGTTTGGCTTGGGGTCGCTTTGTCAATCACGGACCTAGATACAGGAATTTGAGGCTATTCGAAAGCCTACTAGCTGGTTGACATTTTCCAAGGGTTGCGATGACCTTAAGAATTTTTTAGGCCACGGCGCTTTCCATCGTTGCTGAATTTCATGGAGAGCTGAAGGTTTGGCTTGGGGTCGCTTTGTCAATCACGGACCTAGATACATGAATTTGAGGCTATTCGAAAGCCTACTAGCTGGTTGACATGTTCCTAGGGTTGCGATGACCTTAAGAATTTTTTAGGCCACGGCGCTTTCCATCGTTGCTGAATTTCATGGAGATCTGAAGGTTTGGCTTGGGGTCGCTTTGTCAATCACGGACCTAGATACAGGAATTTGAGGCTATTCGAAAGCCTACTAGCTGGTTGACATTTTCCAAGGGTTGCGATGACCTTAAGAATTTTTTAGGCCACGGCGCTTTCCATCGTTGCTGAATTTCATGGAGATCTGAAGGTTTGGCTTGGGGTCGCTTTGTCAATCACGGACCTAGATACATGAATTTGAGGCTATTCGAAAGCCTACTAGCTGGTTGACATGTTCCTAGGGTTGCGATGACCTTAAGAATTTTTTAGGCCACGGCGTTTTCCATCGTTGCTGAATTTCATGGAGATCTGAAGGTTTGGCTTGGGGTCGCTTTGTCAATCACGGACCTAGATACATGAATTTGAGGCTATTCGAAAGCCTACTAGCTGGTTGACATGTTCCTAGGGTTGCGATGACCTTAAGAATTTTTTAGGCCACGGCGCTTTCCACCGTTGCTGAATTTCATGGAGATCTGAAGGTTTGGCTTGGGGTCGCTTTGTCAATCACGGACCTAGATACATGAATTTGAGGCTATTCGAAAGCCTACTAGTTGGTTGACATGTTCCTAGGGTTGCGATGACCTTAAGAATTTTTTAGGCCACGGCGCTTTCCACCGTTGCTGAATTTCATGGAGATCTGAAGGTTTGGCTTGGGGTCGCTTTGTCAATCACGGACCTAGATACATGAATTTGAGGCTATTCGAAAGCCTACTAGCTGGTTGACATTTTCCTAGGGTTGCGATGACCTTAAGAATTTTTTAGGCCACGGCGCTTTCCACCGTTGCTGAATTTCATGGAGATCTGAAGGTTTGGCTTGGGGTCGCTTTGTCAATCACGGACCTAGATACATGAATTTGAGGCTATTCGAAAGCCTACTAGCTGGTTGACATTTTCCTAGGGTTGCGATGACCTTAAGAATTTTTTAGGCCACGGCGCTTTCCATCGTTGCTGAATTTCATGGAGATCTGAAGGTTTGGCTTGGGGTCGCTTTGTCAATCACGGACCTAGATACATGAATTTGAGGCTATTCGAAAGCCTACTAGCTGGTTGACATGTTCCTAGGGTTGCGATGACCTTAAGAATTTTTTAGGCCACGGCGCTTTCCACCGTTGCTGAATTTCATGGAGATCTGAAGGATTGGCTTGGGGTCGCTTTGTCAATCACGGACCTAGATAGATGAATTTGAGGCTATTCGAAAGCCTACTAGCTGGTTGACATTTTCCTAGGGTTGCGATGACCTTAAGAATTTTTTAGGCCACGGCGCTTTCCACCGTTGCTGAATTTCATGGAGATCTGAAGGTTTGGCTTGGGGTCGCTTTGTCAATCACGGACCTAGATACATGAATTTGAGGCTATTCGAAAGCCTACTAGCTGGTTGACATTTTCCAAGGGTTGCGATGACCTTAAGAATTTTTTAGGCCACGGCGCTTTCCATCGTTGCTGAATTTCATGGAAATCTGAAGGTTTGGCTTGGGTTCGCTTTGTCAATCACGGACCTAGATACATGAATTTGAGGCTATTCGAAAGCCTACTAGCTGGTTGACATTTTCCAGGGGTTGCGATGACCTTAAGAATTTTTTAGGCCACGGCGCTTTCCACCGTTGCTGAATTTCATGGAGATCTGAAGGTTTGGCTTGGGGTCGCTTTGTCAATCACGGACCTAGATACATGAATTTGAGGCTATTCGAAAACCTACTAGCTGGTTGACATGTTCCTAGGGTTGCGATGACCTAAAGAATTTTTTAGGCCACGGCGCTTTCCATCGTTGCTGAATTTCATGGAGATCTGAAGGTTTGGCTTGGGGTCGCTTTGTCAATCACGGACCTATTTACATGAATTTGAAGCTATTCGAAAGCCTACTAGCTGGTTGACATTTTCCTAGGGTTGCGATGACCTAAAGAATTTTTTAGGCCACGGCGCTTTCCATCGTTGCTGAATTTCATGGAGATCTGAAGGTTTGGCTTGGGGTCGCTTTGTCAATCACGGACCTAGATACATGAATTTGAGGCTATTCGAAAGCCTACTAGCTGGTTGACATGTTCCTAGGGTTGCGATGACCTTAAGAATTTTTTAGGCCACGGCGCTTTCCATCGTTGCTGAATTTCATGGAGATCTGAAGGTTTGGCTTGGGGTCGCTTTGTCAATCACGGACCTATTTACATGAATTTGAGGCTATTCGAAAGCCTACTAGCTGGTTGACATTTTCCAAGGGTTGCGATGACCTTAAGAATTTTTTAGGCCACGGCGCTTTCCATCGTTGCTGAATTTCATGGAGATTTGAAGGTTTGGCTTGGGGTCGCTTTGTCAATCACGGACCTAGATACATGAATTTGATGCTATTCGAAAGCCTACTAGCTGGTTGACATTTTCCTAGGGTTGCGATGACCTTAAGAATTTTTTAGGCCACGGCGCTTTCCACCGTTGCTGAATTTCATGGAGATCTGAAGGTTTGGCTTGGGGTCGCTTTGTCAATCACGGACCTAGACATGAATTTGAGGCTATTCGAAAGCCTACTAGCTGGTTGACATTTTCCAAGGGTTGCGATGACCTTAAGAATTTTTTAGGCCACGGCGCTTTCCACCGTTGCTGAATTTCATGGAGATCTGAAGGTTTGGCTTGGGGTCGCTTTGTCAATCACGGACCTAGACATGAATTTGAGGCTATTCGAAAGCCTACTAGCTGGTTGACATGTTCCTAGGGTTGCGATGACCTTAAGAATTTTTTAGGCCACGGCGCTTTCCATCGTTGCTGAATTTCATGGAGATCTGAAGGTTTGGCTTGGGGTCGCTTTGTCAATCACGGACCTAGATACATGAATTTGAGGCTATTCGAAAGCCTACTAGCTGGTTGACATGTTCCTAGGGTTGCGATGACCTTAAGAATTTTTTAGGCCACGGCGCTTTCCATCGTTGCTGAATTTCATGGAGATCTGAAGGTTTGGCTTGGGGTCGCTTTGTCAATCACGGACCTAGATACATGAATTTGAGGCTATTCGAAAGCCTACTAGCTGGTTGACATTTTCCAGGGGTTGCGATGACCTTAAGAATTTTTTAGGCCACGGCGCTTTCCATCGTTGCTGAATTTCATGGAGATCTGAAGGTTTGGCTTGGGGTCGCTTTGTCAATCACGGACCTAGATACATGAATTTGAGGCTATTCGAAAGCCTACTAGCTGGTTGACATGTTCCTAGGGTTGCGATGACCTTAAGAATTTTTTAGGCCACGGCGCTTTCCACCGTTGCTGAATTTCATGGAGATCTGAAGGTTTGGCTTGGGGTCGCTTTGTCAATCACGGACCTAGACATGAATTTGAGGCTATTCGAAAGCCTACTAGCTGGTTGACATTTTCCAAGGGTTGCGATGACCTTAAGAATTTTTTAGGCCACGGCGCTTTCCACCGTTGCTGAATTTCATGGAGATCTGAAGGTTTGGCTTGGGGTCGCTTTGTCAATCACGGACCTAGATACATGAATTTGAGGCTATTCGAAAGCCTACTAGCTGGTTGACATTTTCCAGGGGTTGCGATGACCTTAAGAATTTTTTAGGCCACGGCGCTTTCCATCGTTGCTGAATTTCATGGAGATCTGAAGGTTTGGCTTGGGGTCGCTTTGTCAATCACGGACCTAGATACATGAATTTGAGGCTATTCGAAAGCCTACTAGCTGGTTGACATTTTCCAAGGGTTGCGATGACCTTAAGAATTTTTTAGGCCACGGCGCTTTCCACCGTTGCTGAATTTCATGGAGATCTGAAGGTTTGGCTTGGGGTCGCTTTGTCAATCACGGACCTAGACATGAATTTGAGGCTATTCGAAAGCCTACTAGCTGGTTGACATGTTCCTAGGGTTGCGATGACCTTAAGAATTTTTTAGGCCACGGCGCTTTCCATCGTTGCTGAATTTCATGGAGATCTGAAGGTTTGGCTTGTGGTCGCTTTGTCAATCACGGACCTAGATACATGAATTTGAGGCTATTCGAAAGCCTACTAGCTGGTTGACATTTTCCAAGGGTTGCGATGACCTTAAGAATTTTTTAGGCCACGGCGCTTTCCACCGTTGCTGAATTTCATGGAGATCTGAAGGTTTGGCTTGGGGTCGCTTTGTCAATCACGGACCTAGATACATGAATTTGAGGCTATTCGAAAGCCTACTAGCTGGTTGACATGTTCCTAGGGTTGCGATGACCTTAAGAATTTTTTAGGCCACGGCGCTTTCCATCGTTGCTGAATTTCATGGAGATCTGAAGGTTTGGCTTGGGGTCGCTTTGTCAATCACGGACCTAGATACATGAATTTGAGGCTATTCGAAAGCCTACTAGCTGGTTGACATGTTCCTAGGGTTGCGATGACCTTAAGAATTTTTTAGGCCACGGCGCTTTCCATCGTTGCTGAATTTCATGGAGATCTGAAGGTTTGGCTTGGGGTCGCTTTGTCAATCACGGACCTAGATACATGAATTTGAGGCTATTCGAAAGCCTACTAGCTGGTTGACATTTTCCAGGGGTTGCGATGACCTTAAGAATTTTTTAGGCCACGGCGCTTTCCATCGTTGCTGAATTTCATGGAGATCTGAAGGTTTGGCTTGGGGTCGCTTTGTCAATCACGGACCTAGATACATGAATTTGAGGCTATTCGAAAGCCTACTAGCTGGTTGACATGTTCCTAGGGTTGCGATGACCTTAAGAATTTTTTAGGCCACGGCGCTTTCCATCGTTGCTGAATTTCATGGAGATCTGAAGGTTTGGCTTGGGGTCGCTTTGTCAATCACGGACCTAGATACATGAATTTGAGGCTATTCGAAAGCCTACTAGCTGGTTGACATTTTCCAGGGGTTGCGATGACCTTAAGAATTTTTTAGGCCACGGCGCTTTCCATCGTTGCTGAATTTCATGGAGATCTGAAGGTTTGGCTTGGGGTCGCTTTGTCAATCACGGACCTAGATACATGAATTTGAGGCTATTCGAAAGCCTACTAGCTGGTTGACATGTTCCTAGGGTTGCGATGACCTTAAGAATTTTTTAGGCCACGGCGCTTTCCACCGTTGCTGAATTTCATGGAGATCTGAAGGTTTGGCTTGGGGTCGCTTTGTCAATCACGGACCTAGATACATGAATTTGAGGCTATTCGAAAGCCTACTAGCTGGTTGACATGTTCCTAGGGTTGCGATGACCTTAAGAATTTTTTAGGCCACGGCGCTTTCCATCGTTGCTGAATTTCATGGAGATCTGAAGGTTTGGCTTGGGGTCGCTTTGTCAATCACGGACCTAGATACATGAATTTGAGGCTATTCGAAAGCCTACTAGCTGGTTGACATGTTCCTAGGGTTGCGATGACCTTAAGAATTTTTTAGGCCACGGCGCTTTCCATCGTTGCTGAATTTCATGGAGATCTGAAGGTTTGGCTTGGGGTCGCTTTGTCAATCACGGACCTAGATACATGAATTTGAGGCTATTCGAAAGCCTACTAGCTGGTTGACATGTTCCTAGGGTTGCGATGACCTTAAGAATTTTTTAGGCCACGGCGCTTTCCATCGTTGCTGAATTTCATGGAGATCTGAAGGTTTGGCTTGGGGTCGCTTTGTCAATCACGGACCTAGATACATGAATTTGAGGCTATTCGAAAGCCTACTAGCTGGTTGACATGTTCCTAGGGTTGCGATGACCTTAAGAATTTTTTAGGCCACGGCGCTTTCCATCGTTGCTGAATTTCATGGAGATCTGAAGGTTTGGCTTGGGGTCGCTTTGTCAATCACGGACCTAGATACATGAATTTGAGGCTATTCGAAAGCCTACTAGCTGGTTGACATTTTCCAAGGGTTGCGATGACCTTAAGAATTTTTTAGGCCACGGCGCTTTCCATCGTTGCTGAATTTCATGGAGATCTGAAGGTTTGGCTTGGGGTCGCTTTGTCAATCACGGACCTAGATACATGAATTTGAGGCTATTCGAAAGCCTACTAGCTGGTTGACATGTTCCTAGGGTTGCGATGACCTTAAGAATTTTTTAGGCCACGGCGCTTTCCATCGTTGCTGAATTTCATGGAGATCTGAAGGTTTGGCTTGGGGTCGCTTTGTCAATCACGGACCTAGATACATGAATTTGAGGCTATTCGAAAGCCTACTAGCTGGTTGACATGTTCCTAGGGTTGCGATGACCTTAAGAATTTTTTAGGCCACGGCGCTTTCCATCGTTGCTGAATTTCATGGAAATCTGAAGGTTTGGCTTGGGTTCGCTTTGTCAATCACGGACCTAGATACATGAATTTGAGGCTATTCGAAAGCCTACTATTAGGCTGGGGAATAATTTTCTTTCTTTTTTTGGATGATTTTTCGCAGGAAGTTTCTCGAAGTAGCCGTGACCAAGAAGCTTGAAACTAGTTTTGTTAGCCTTGCTAGCTTCTCGGAATTATCATGGTAGTTGCCCACCCCCGTCCCACTAGAACTAGGTTTTTGACGACAAAAAGAAGGAAGTGACCTCTTTTTTTCGACATTTTCTAGTTTTAAGATTTACCCTAAAAAAAGCGGTCGAATGAAAAGTCTATTTTTTAAATCAAATAGAACAAAGTCTGAACTACAATTATAGTACAACAAAACATCAGGGAATCACAGGAGCAAATGAGGAATCCGCAATCATTTTCCACCGAATATATCAAATCACCTCTGAAAACAGTTTTTGTTACATTTTCTCACTCCATAAAGCCATTGACTTGAATTTTGGGCTATATCTAGACAAAACCTTCATTAACAAGCATGCAAATTTTCAAAAAGTTCCCAGCATTAAACATTCAATATGGTGCAAAAGTAAAAGGTAACCCAAATTTTACTAAAATTTGAGGTTTCGGAGACTTCTGTGATGGTATACCATGACCAATCGAGATCTGGTTTGAAGTGTGAATAGAGCAACACACTAGCTATTTATATGCATTCTGTAAAATGTATGATCGATTGCAGCATTAGTAAAACACACATGATTATGTACTGGGGTACACTCATTGATTTTGCCTTCATCATCCAAAATATGAAGCATTGCTCGACCAAATTTTTTTCCCTGATAAAATAATTCCAAGCTTCCGCAATTTTAATCACTGATAACTGTACTTTGTTTCTTCCTTTTAAAACTTAATTCAAAAAGATCAGTTGCGATATACTTATATAACTCACGCTAGAATCTTCAAGGTGAAGATTTGGACAAAATTACTTCAGGCCGCTTCAAAACTTTTTCTACGACACTCCTGAATTGAAACTTTTCTGATTTTCAATCAGCATTTTGCTCTCAACCATTAACACTAAATATCCTCTTCTCAAAGATATTTCGAAGTACAGAGAAAATTGAAACTAAAACGTTACCCTGAAAACAAAATCGGTCAGAAAGAAAAGATGTCACCGTAAACAAAAACTGAGTAAGCCAGCAAGTTGAGACTAATACCTTAAAATAACAATGAGTTGCACTTTACAACGCACTTTACCCCATATCAATCCACCTTTTCATCAACGAGTAATGGGGGATCAAACATGACCCTCCAAAAAAGAAAGAAAATTATTCCCCAGCCTAATAGCTGGTTGACATTTTCCTAGGGTTGCGATGACCTTAAGAATTTTTTAGGCCACGGCGCTTTCCATCGTTGCTGAATTTCATGGAAATCTGAAGGTTTGGCTTGGGTTCGCTTTGTCAATCACGGACCTAGATACATGAATTTGAGGCTATTCGAAAGCCTACTAGCTGGTTGACATTTTCCAGGGGTTGCGATGACCTTAAGAATTTTTTAGGCCACGGCGCTTTCCATCGTTGCTGAATTTCATGGAGATCTGAAGGTTTGGCTTGGGGTCGCTTTGTCAATCACGGACCTAGATACATGAATTTGAGGCTATTCGAAAGCCTACTAGCTGGTTGACATGTTCCTAGGGTTGCGATGACCTTAAGAATTTTTTAGGCCACGGCGCTTTCCATCGTTGCTGAATTTCATGGAGATCTGAAGGTTTGGCTTGGGGTCGCTTTGTCAATCACGGACCTAGATACATGAATTTGAGGCTATTCGAAAGCCTACTAGCTGGTTGACATTTTCCAGGGGTTGCGATGACCTCAAGAATTTTTTAGGCCACGGCGCTTTCCACCGTTGCTGAATTTCATGGAGATCTGAAGGTTTGGCTTGGGGTCGCTTTGTCAATCACGGACCTAGATACATGAATTTGAGGCTATTCGAAAGCCTACTAGCTGGTTGACATTTTCCTAGGGTTGCGATGACCTTAAGAATTTCTTAGGCCACGGCGCTTTCCATCGTTGCTGAATTTCATGGAGATCTGAAGGTTTGGCTTGGGGTCGCTTTGTCAATCACGGACCTAGATACATGAATTTGAGGCTATTCGAAAGCCTACTAGCTGGTTGACATTTTCCAGGGGTTGCGATGACCTTAAGAATTTTTTAGGCCACGGCGCTTTCCACCGTTGCTGAATTTCATGGAGATCTGAAGGTTTGGCTTGGGGTCGCTTTGTCAATCACGGACCTAGATACATGAATTTGAGGCTATTCGAAAGCCTACTAGCTGGTTGACATTTTCCTAGGGTTGCGATGACCTTAAGAATTTTTTAGGCCACGGCGCTTTCCACCGTTGCTGAATTTCATGGAGATCTGAAGGTTTGGCTTGGGGTCGCTTTGTCAATCACGGACCTAGATACATGAATTTGAGGCTATTCGAAAGCCTACTAGCTGGTTGACATGTTCCTAGGGTTGCGATGACCTTAAGAATTTTTTAGGCCACGGCGCTTTCCATCGTTGCTGAATTTCATGGAGATCTGAAGGTTTGGCTTGGGGTCGCTTTGTCAATCACGGACCTAGATACATGAATTTGAGGCTATTCGAAAGCCTACTAGCTGGTTGACATTTTCCTAGGGTTGCGATGACCTTAAGAATTTTTTAGGCCACGGCGCTTTCCACCGTTGCTGAATTTCATGGAGATCTGAAGGTTTGGCTTGGGGTCGCTTTGTCAATCACGGACCTAGATACATGAATTTGAGGCTATTCGAAAGCCTACTAGCTGGTTGACATGTTCCTAGGGTTGCGATGACCTTAAGAATTTTTTAGGCCACGGCGCTTTCTATCGTTGCTGAATTTCATGGAGATCTGAAGGTTTGGCTTGGGGTCGCTTTGTCAATCACGGACCTAGATACATGAATTTGAGGCTATTCGAAAGCCTACTAGCTGGTTGACATTTTCCAGGGGTTGCGATGACCTTAAGAATTTTTTAGGCCACGGCGCTTTCCACCGTTGCTGAATTTCATGGAGATCTGAAGGTTTGGCTTGGGGTCGCTTTGTCAATCACGGACCTAGATACTTTGTCAATCACGGACCTAGATACATGAATTTGAGGCTATTCGAAAGCCTACTAGCTGGTTGACATTTTCCTAGGGTTGCGATGACCTTAAGAATTTTTTAGGCCACGGCGCTTTCCATCGTTGCTGAATTTCATGGAGATCTGAAGGTTTGGCTTGGGGTCGCTTTGTCAATCACGGACCTAGATACATGAATTTGAGGCTATTCGAAAGCCTACTAGCTGGTTGACATGTTCCTAGGGTTGCGATGACCTTAAGAATTTTTTAGGCCACGGCGCTTTCCATCGTTGCTGAATTTCATGGAGATCTGAAGGTTTGGCTTGGGGTCGCTTTGTCAATCACGGACCTATTTACATGAATTTGAGGCTATTCGAAAGCCTACTAGCTGGTTGACATTTTCCAAGGGTTGCGATGACCTTAAGAATTTTTTAGGCCACGGCGCTTTCCATCGTTGCTGAATTTCATGGAGATCTGAAGGTTTGGCTTGGGGTCGCTTTGTCAATCACGGACCTATTTACATGAATTTGAGGCTATTCGAAAGCCTACTAGCTGGTTGACATTTTCCAAGGGTTGCGATGACCTTAAGAATTTTTTAGGCCACGGCGCTTTCCATCGTTGCTGAATTTCATGGAGATCTGAAGGTTTGGCTTGGGGTCGCTTTGTCAATCACGGACCTAGATACATGAATTTGAGGCTATTCGAAAGCCTACTAGCTGGTTGACATGTTCCTAGGGTTGCGATGACCTTAAGAATTTTTTAGGCCACGGCGCTTTCCATCGTTGCTGAATTTCATGGAGATCTGAAGGTTTGGCTTGGGGTCGCTTTGTCAATCACGGACCTAGATACATGAATTTGAGGCTATTCGAAAGTCTACTAGCTGGTTGACATTTTCCAGGGGTTGCGATGACCTAAAGAATTTTTTAGGCCACGGCGCTTTCCATCGTTGCTGAATTTCATGGAGATCTGAAGGTTTGGCTTGGGGTCGCTTTGTCAATCACGGACCTAGATACATGAATTTGAGGCTATTCGAAAGCCTACTAGCTGGTTGACATGTTCCTAGGGTTGCGATGACCTTAAGAATTTTTTAGGCCACGGCGCTTTCCATCGTTGCTGAATTTCATTTAGATCTGAAGGTTTGGCTTGGGGTCGCTTTGTCAATCACGGACCTATTTACATGAATTTGAGGCTATTCGAAAGCCTACTAGCTGGTTGACATTTTCCAAGGGTTGCGATGACCTTAAGAATTTTTTAGGCCACGGCGCTTTCCATCGTTGCTGAATTTCATGGAGATCTGAAGGTTTGGCTTGGGGTCGCTTTGTCAATCACGGACCTATTTACATGAATTTGAGGCTATTCGAAAGCCTACTAGCTGGTTGACATTTTCCAAGGGTTGCGATGACCTTAAGAATTTTTTAGGCCACGGCGCTTTCCACCGTTGCTGAATTTCATGGAGATCTGAAGGTTTGGCTTGGGGTCGCTTTGTCAATCACGGACCTAGATACATGAATTTGAGGCTATTCGAAAGCCTACTAGCTGGTTGACATGTTCCTAGGGTTGCGATGACCTAAAGAATTTTTTAGGCCACGGCGCTTTCCATCGTTGCTGAATTTCATGGAGATTTGAAGGTTTGGCTTGGGGTCGCTTTGTCAATCACGGACCTAGATACATGAATTTGATGCTATTCGAAAGCCTACTAGCTGGTTGACATTTTCCTAGGGTTGCGATGACCTTAAGAATTTTTTAGGCCACGGCGCTTTCCACCGTTGCTGAATTTCATGGAGATCTGAAGGTTTGGCTTGGGGTCGCTTTGTCAATCACGGACCTAGATACATGAATTTGAGGCTATTCGAAAGCCTACTAGCTGGTTGACATGTTCCTAGGGTTGCGATGACCTTAAGAATTTTTTAGGCCACGGCGCTTTCCATCGTTGCTGAATTTCATGGAGATCTGAAGGTTTGGCTTGGGGTCGCTTTGTCAATCACGGACCTAGATACATGAATTTGAGGCTATTCGAAAGCCTACTAGCTGGTTGACATTTTCCTAGGGTTGCGATGACCTTAAGAATTTTTTAGGCCACGGCGCTTTCCATCGTTGCTGAATTTCATGGAGATCTGAAGGTTTGGCTTGGGGTCGCTTTGTCAATCACGGACCTAGATACATGAATTTGAGGCTATTCGAAAGCCTACTAGCTGGTTGACATTTTCCTAGGGTTGCGATGACCTTAAGAATTTTTTAGGCCACGGCGCTTTCCATCGTTGCTGAATTTCATGGAGATCTGAAGGTTTGGCTTGGGGTCGCTTTGTCAATCACGGACCTAGATACATGAATTTGAGGCTATTCGAAAGCCTACTAGCTGGTTGACATGTTCCTAGGGTTGCGATGACCTTAAGAATTTTTTAGGCCACGGCGCTTTCCACCGTTGCTGAATTTCATGGAGATCTGAAGGTTTGGCTTGGGGTCGCTTTGTCAATCACGGACCTAGATACATGAATTTGAGGCTATTCGAAAGCCTACTAGCTGGTTGACATTTTCCAGGGGTTGCGATGACCTTAAGAATTTTTTAGGCCACGGCGCTTTCCATCGTTGCTGAATTTCATGGAGATCTGAAGGTTTGGCTTGGGGTCGCTTTGTCAATCACGGACCTAGATACATGAATTTGAGGCTATTCGAAAGCCTACTAGCTGGTTTACATGTTCCAAGGGTTGCGATGACCTTAAGAATTTTTTAGGCCACGGCGCTTTCCATCGTTGCTGAATTTCATGGAGATCTGAAGGTTTGGCTTGGGGTCGCTTTGTCAATTACGGACCTAGATACATGAATTTGAGGCTATTCGAAAGCCTACTAGCTGGTTGACATTTTCCTAGGGTTGCGATGACCTTAAGAATTTCTTAGGCCACGGCGCTTTCCATCGTTGCTGAATTTCATGGAGATCTGAAGGTTTGGCTTGGGGTCGCTTTGTCAATCACGGACCTAGATACATGAATTTGAGGCTATTCGAAAGCCTACTAGCTGGTTGACATGTTCCTAGGGTTGCGATGACCTTAAGAATTTTTTAGGCCACGGCGCTTTCCACCGTTGCTGAATTTCATGGAGATCTGAAGGTTTGGCTTGGGGTCGCTTTGTCAATCACGGACTTAGATACATGAATTTGAGGCTATTCGAAAGCCTATTAGCTGGTTGACATGTTCCTAGGGTTGCGATGACCTTAAGAATTTTTTAGGCCACGGCGCTTTCCATCGTTGCTGAATTTCATGGAGATCTGAAGGTTTGGCTTGGGGTCGCTTTGTCAATCACGGACCTAGATACATGAATTTGAGGCTATTCGAAAGCCTACTAGCTGGTTGACATTTTCCTAGGGTTGCGATGACCTTAAGAATTTTTTAGGCCACGGCGCTTTCCATCGTTGCTGAATTTCATGGAGATCTGAAGGTTTGGCTTGGGGTCGCTTTGTCAATCACGGACCTAGATACATGAATTTGAGGCTATTCGAAAGCCTACTAGCTGGTTGACATTTTCCTAGGGTTGCGATGACCTTAAGAATTTTTTAGGCCACGGCGCTTTCCATCGTTGCTGAATTTCATGGAGATCTGAAGGTTTGGCTTGGGGTCGCTTTGTCAATCACGGACCTAGATACATGAATTTGAGGCTATTCGAAAGCCTACTAGCTGGTTGACATGTTCCTAGAGTTGCGATGACCTTAAGAATTTTTTAGGCCACGGCGCTTTCCATCGTTGCTGAATTTCATGGAGATCTGAAGGTTTGGCTTGGGGTCGCTTTGTCAATCACGGACCTAGATACATGAATTTGAGGCTATTCGAAAGCCTACTAGCTGGTTGACATTTTCCTAGGGTTGCGATGACCTTAAGAATTTTTTAGGCCACGGCGCTTTCCATCGTTGCTGAATTTCATGGAGATCTGAAGGTTTGGCTTGGGGTCGCTTTGTCAATCACGGACCTAGATACATGAATTTGAGGCTATTCAAAAGCCTACTAGCTGGTTGACATTTTCCTAGGGTTGCGATGACCTTAAGAATTTTTTAGGCCACGGCGCTTTCCATCGTTGCTGAATTTCATGGAGATCTGAAGGTTTGGCTTGGGGTCGCTTTGTCAATCACGGACCTAGATACATGAATTTGAGGCTATTCGAAAGCCTACTAGCTGGTTGACATTTTCCTAGGGTTGCGATGACCTTAAGAATTTTTTAGGCCACGGCGCTTTCCATCGTTGCTGAATTTCATGGAGATCTGAAGGTTTGGCTTGGGGTCGCTTTGTCAATCACGGACCTAGATACATGAATTTGAGGCTATTCGAAAGCCTACTAGCTGGTTGACATGTTCCTAGAGTTGCGATGACCTTAAGAATTTTTTAGGCCACGGCGCTTTCCATCGTTGCTGAATTTCATGGAGATCTGAAGGTTTGGCTTGGGGTCGCTTTGTCAATCACGGACCTAGATACATGAATTTGAGGCTATTCAAAAGCCTACTAGCTGGTTGACATTTTCCAGGGGTTGCGATGACCTTAAGAATTTTTTAGGCCACGGCGCTTTCCACCGTTGCTGAATTTCATGGAGATCTGAAGGTTTGGCTTGGGGTCACTTTGTCAATCACGGACCTAGATACATGAATTTGAGGCTATTCGAAAGCCTACTAGCTGGTTGACATTTTCCTAGGGTTGCGATGACCTTAAGAATTTCTTAGGCCACGGCGCTTTCCATCGTTGCTGAATTTCATGGAGATCTGAAGGTTTGGCTTGGGGTCGCTTTGTCAATCACGGACCTAGATACATGAATTTGAGGCTATTCGAAAGCCTACTAGCTGGTTGACATGTTCCTAGGGTTGCGATGACCTTAAGAATTTTTTAGGCCACGGCGCTTTCCACCGTTGCTGAATTTCATGGAGATCTGAAGGTTTGGCTTGGGGTCGCTTTGTCAATCACGGACCTAGATACATGAATTTGAGGCTATTCGAAAGCCTACTAGCTGGTTGACATTTTCCTAGGGTTGCGATGACCTTAAGAATTTTTTAGGCCACGGCGCTTTCCATCGTTGCTGAATTTCATGGAGATCTGAAGGTTTGGCTTGGGGTCGCTTTGTCAATCACGGACCTAGATACATGAATTTGAGGCTATTCGAAAGCCTACTAGCTGGTTGACATGTTCCTAGAGTTGCGATGACCTTAAGAATTTTTTAGGCCACGGCGCTTTCCATCGTTGCTGAATTTCATGGAGATCTGAAGGTTTGGCTTGGGGTCGCTTTGTCAATCACGGACCTAGATACATGAATTTGAGGCTATTCAAAAGCCTACTAGCTGGTTGACATTTTCCAGGGGTTGCGATGACCTTAAGAATTTTTTAGGCCACGGCGCTTTCCACCGTTGCTGAATTTCATGGAGATCTGAAGGTTTGGCTTGGGGTCACTTTGTCAATCACGGACCTAGATACATGAATTTGAGGCTATTCGAAAGCCTACTAGCTGGTTGACATTTTCCTAGGGTTGCGATGACCTTAAGAATTTCTTAGGCCACGGCGCTTTCCATCGTTGCTGAATTTCATGGAGATCTGAAGGTTTGGCTTGGGGTCGCTTTGTCAATCACGGACCTAGATACATGAATTTGAGGCTATTCGAAAGCCTACTAGCTGGTTGACATGTTCCTAGGGTTGCGATGACCTTAAGAATTTTTTAGGCCACGGCGCTTTCCACCGTTGCTGAATTTCATGGAGATCTGAAGGTTTGGCTTGGGGTCGCTTTGTCAATCACGGACCTAGATACATGAATTTGAGGCTATTCGAAAGCCTACTAGCTGGTTGACATTTTCCAGGGGTTGCGATGACCTTAAGAATTTTTTAGGCCACGGCGCTTTCCATCGTTGCTGAATTTCATGGAGATCTGAAGGTTTGGCTTGGGGTCGCTTTGTCAATCACGGACCTAGATACATGAATTTGAGGCTATTCGAAAGCCTACTAGCTGGTTTACATGTTCCAAGGGTTGCGATGACCTTAAGAATTTTTTAGGCCACGGCGCTTTCCATCGTTGCTGAATTTCATGGAGATCTGAAGGTTTGGCTTCTGGTCGCTTTGTCAATCACGGACCTAGATACATGAATTTGAGGCTATTCGAAAGCCTACTAGCTGGTTGACATTTTCCTAGGGTTGCGATGACCTTAAGAATTTCTTAGGCCACGGCGCTTTCCATCGTTGCTGAATTTCATGGAGATCTGAAGGTTTGGCTTGGGGTCGCTTTGTCAATCACGGACCTAGATACATGAATTTGAGGCTATTCGAAAGCCTACTAGCTGGTTGACATGTTCCTAGGGTTGCGATGACCTTAAGAATTTTTTAGGCCACGGCGCTTTCCACCGTTGCTGAATTTCATGGAGATCTGAAGGTTTGGCTTGGGGTCGCTTTGTCAATCACGGACTTAGATACATGAATTTGAGGCTATTCGAAAGCCTACTAGCTGGTTGACATGTTCCTAGGGTTGCGATGACCTTAAGAATTTTTTAGGCCACGGCGCTTTCCATCGTTGCTGAATTTCATGGAGATCTGAAGGTTTGGCTTGGGGTCGCTTTGTCAATCACGGACCTAGATACATGAATTTGAGGCTATTCGAAAGCCTACTAGCTGGTTGACATTTTCCTAGGGTTGCGATGACCTTAAGAATTTTTTAGGCCACGGCGCTTTCCATCGTTGCTGAATTTCATGGAGATCTGAAGGTTTGGCTTGGGGTCGCTTTGTCAATCACGGACCTAGATACATGAATTTGAGGCTATTCGAAAGCCTACTAGCTGGTTGACATGGTCCTAGGGTTGCGATGACCTTAAGAATTTTTTAGGCCACGGCGCTTTCCATCGTTGCTGAATTTCATGGAGATCTGAAGGTTTGGCTTGGGGTCGCTTTGTCAATCACGGACCTAGATACATGAATTTGACGCTATTCGAAAGCCTACTAGCTGGTTGACATTTTCCAAGGGTTGCGATGACCTTAAGAATTTTTTAGGCCACGGCGCTTTCCATCGTTGCTGAATTTCATGGAGATTTGAAGGTTTGGCTTGGGGTCGCTTTGTCAATCACGGACCTAGATACATGAATTTGACGCTATTCGAAAGCCTACTAGCTGGTTGACATTTTCCTAGGGTTGCGATGACCTTAAGAATTTTTTAGGCCACGGCGCTTTCCATCGTTGCTGAATTTCATGGAGATCTGAAGGTTTGGCTTGGGGTCGCTTTGTCAATCACGGACCTAGATACATGAATTTGAGGCTATTCGAAAGCCTACTAGCTGGTTGACATTTTCCTAGGGTTGCGATGACCTTAAGAATTTTTTAGGCCACGGCGCTTTCCATCGTTGCTGAATTTCATGGAGATTTGAAGGTTTGGCTTGGGGTCGCTTTGTCAATCACGGACCTAGATACATGAATTTGACGCTATTCGAAAGCCTACTAGCTGGTTGACATTTTCCTAGGGTTGCGATGACCTTAAGAATTTTTTAGGCCACGGCGCTTTCCATCGTTGCTGAATTTCATGGAGATCTGAAGGTTTGGCTTGGGGTCGCTTTGTCAATCACGGACCTAGATACATGAATTTGAGGCTATTCGAAAGCCTACTAGCTGGTTGACATTTTCCTAGGGTTGCGATGACCTTAAGAATTTTTTAGGCCACGGCGCTTTCCATCGTTGCTGAATTTCATGGAGATCTGAAGGTTTGGCTTGGGGTCGCTTTGTCAATCACGGACCTAGATACATGAATTTGACGCTATTCGAAAGCCTACTAGCTGGTTGACATTTTCCTAGGGTTGCGATGACCTTAAGAATTTTTTAGGCCACGGCGCTTTCCATCGTTGCTGAATTTCATGGAGATCAGAAGGTTTGGCTTGGGGTCGCTTTGTCAATCACGGACCTAGATACATGAATTTGAGGCTATTCGAAAGCCTACTAGCTGGTTGACATTTTCCAAGGGTTGCGATGACCTTAAGAATTTTTTAGGCCACGGCGCTTTCCATCGTTGCTGAATTTCATGGAGATTTGAAGGTTTGGCTTGGGGTCGCTTTGTCAATCACGGACCTAGATACATGAATTTGAGGCTATTCGAAAGCCTACTAGCTGGTTGACATTTTCCAAGGGTTGCGATGACCTTAAGAATTTTTTAGGCCACGGCGCTTTCCATCGTTGCTGAATTTCATGGAGATCTGAAGGTTTGGCTTGGGGTCGCTTTGTCAATCACGGACCTAGATACATGAATTTGAGGCTATTCGAAAGCCTACTAGCTGGTTGACATTTTCCAGGGGTTGCGATGACCTTAAGAATTTTTTAGGCCACGGCGCTTTCCATCGTTGCTGAATTTCATGGAGATCTGAAGGTTTGGCTTGGGGTCGCTTTGTCAATCACGGACCTAGATACATGAATTTGAGGCTATTCGAAAGCCTACTAGCTGGTTGACATTTTCCAGGGGTTGCGATGACCTTAAGAATTTTTTAGGCCACGGCGCTTTCCACCGTTGCTGAATTTCATGGAGATCTGAAGGTTTGGCTTGGGGTCGCTTTGTCAATCACGGACCTAGATACATGAATTTGAGGCTATTCGAAAGCCTACTAGCTGTTTGACATGTTCCTAGGGTTGCGATGACCTTAAGAATTTTTTAGGCCACGGCGCTTTCCACCGTTGCTGAATTTCATGGAGATCTGAAGGTTTGGCTTGGGGTCGCTTTGTCAATCACGGACCTAGATACATGAATTTGAGGCTATTCGAAAGCCTACTAGCTGGTTGACATTTTCCAGGGGTTGCGATGACCTTAAGAATTTTTTAGGCCACGGCGCTTTCCATCGTTGCTGAATTTCATGGAGATCTGAAGGTTTGGCTTGGGGTCGCTTTGTCAATCACGGACCTAGATACATGAATTTGAGGCTATTCGAAAGCCTACTAGCTGGTTGACATTTTCCTAGGGTTGCGATGACCTTAAGAATTTCTTAGGCCACGGCGCTTTCCATCGTTGCTGAATTTCATGGAGATCTGAAGGTTTGGCTTGGGGTCGCTTTGTCAATCACGGAAATAGATACATGAATTTGAGGCTATTCGAAAGCCTACTAGCTGGTTGACATGTTCCTAGGGTTGCGATGACCTTAAGAATTTTTTAGGCCACGGCGCTTTCCATCGTTGCTGAATTTCATGGAGATCTGAAGGTTTGGCTTGGGGTCGCTTTGTCAATCACGGACCTAGATACATGAATTTGAGGCTATTCGAAAGCCTACTAGCTGGTTGACATTTTCCTAGGGTTGCGATGACCTTAAGAATTTTTTAGGCCACGGCGCTTTCCACCGTTGCTGAATTTCATGGAGATCTGAAGGTTTGGCTTGGGGTCGCTTTGTCAATCACGGACCTAGATACATGAATTTGAGGCTATTCGAAAGCCTACTAGCTGGTTGACATTTTCCTAGGGTTGCGATGACCTTAAGAATTTTTTAGGCCACGGCGCTTTCCATCGTTGCTGAATTTCATGGAGATCTGAAGGTTTGGCTTGGGGTCGCTTTGTCAATCACGGACCTAGATACATGAATTTGAGGCTATTCGAAAGCCTACTAGCTGGTTGACATTTTCCTAGGGTTGCGATGACCTTAAGAATTTTTTAGGCCACGGCGCTTTCCATCGTTGCTGAATTTCATGGAGATTTGAAGGTTTGGCTTGGGGTCGCTTTGTCAATCACGGACCTAGATACATGAATTTGAGGCTATTCGAAAGCCTACTAGCTGGTTGACATTGTCCAAGGGTTGCGATGACCTTAAGAATTTTTTAGGCCACGGCGCTTTCCATCGTTGCTGAATTTCATGGAGATCTGAAGGTTTGGCTTGGGGTCGCTTTGTCAATCACGGACCTAGATACATGAATTTGAGGCTATTCGAAAGCCTACTAGCTGGTTGACATTTTCCAGGGGTTGCGATGACCTTAAGAATTTTTTAGGCCACGGCGCTTTCCATCGTTGCTGAATTTCATGGAGATCTGAAGGTTTGGCTTGGGGTCGCTTTGTCAATCACGGACCTAGATACATGAATTTGAGGCTATTCGAAAGCCTACTAGCTGGTTGACATGTTCCTAGGGTTGCGATGACCTTAAGAATTTTTTAGGCCACGGCGCTTTCCACCGTTGCTGAATTTCATGGAGATCTGAAGGTTTGGCTTGGGGTCGCTTTGTCAATCACGGACCTAGATACATGAATTTGAGGCTATTCGAAAGCCTACTAGCTGGTTGACATTTTCCTAGGGTTGCGATGACCTTAAGAATTTTTTAGGCCACGGCGCTTTCCATCGTTGCTGAATTTCATGGAGATCTGAAGGTTTGGCTTTGGGTCGCTTTGTCAATCACGGACCTAGATCTTAAGGTCATCGCAACCCTTGGAAAATGTCAACCAGCTAGTAGGCTTTCGAATAGCCTCAAATTCATGTATCTAGGTCCGTGATTGACAAAGCGACCCCAAGCCAAACCTTCAGATCTCCATGAAATTCAGCAACGGTGGAAAGCGCCGTGGCCTAAAAAATTCTTAAGGTCATCGCAACCCTAGGAACATGTCAACCAGCTAGTAGGCTTTCGAATAGCCTCAAATTCATGTATCTAGGTCCGTGATTGACAAAGCGACCCCAAGCCAAACCTTCAGATCTCCATGAAATTCAGCAACGATGGAAAGCGCCGTGGCCTAAAAAATTCTTAAGGTCATCGCAACCCTTGGAACATGTCAACCAGCTAGTAGGCTTTCGAATAGCCTCAAATTCATGTATCTAGGTCCGTGATTGACAAAGCGACCCCAAGCCAAACCTTCAGATCTCCATGAAATTCAGCAACGATGGAAAGCGCCGTGGCCTAAAAAATTCTTAAGGTCATCGCAACCCTAGGAACATGTCAACCAGCTAGTAGGCTTTCGAATAGCCTCAAATTCATGTATGCATCGGATGTTCCAGAAGGAGGGATAGTGCAGGATGTGGAGTAGAAAGTGTGCTCTATTGATATTTTTTTTTTGAAATTTTGAAGTTTGGTTACTGTAGCTGTAGTGTCCAGTAGAGCAGACTTGCAATTACCCGTAATAAATATTTATATATAGAAAAAAATTCCAAAAAAATTATCATCCAAAAATCCTCTCATTTTCCGGAACATCTTCAAGTACCGTTTCATCCATCACCAAAAAGTTCTCATAAAGTTCCATTCGAATCACTTTTCCCGCGAAATTCAAATTTCGAATCCACCATTTTTTCCATTTTTTTGTCTCATATAAATCTGTATGAATCGATGGAGTTCCGAAATTTTTGACAAGGTCGTTTTCAGTATAGTAGTGTTGAAAATGGAGTCTGACATGGATTAGAGTAGGGGAGTTGGAGAGGACCTGAAAAAATTTAAAATTTTGAAAAAAATTGGACCCCTAAAAGTGGGCGGAGCCTAAAAGGTGGTGCTAGAAATGGGCGGAGCCTTAGAATCGGACTTCAAAAAGTGGGCTGCGCCTGAAATTCGGACCCCCAAAAGTGGGCGGAGCCTAAAATTCTGACCCCTAAAAGTGGGCGGCGCCTAAAATTCGGACCTCCAAAAGTGGGCGGAGCCTAAAATTCGGACCCCTAAAACTGGGCGGAGCCTAAAAATATGACCTGAAAATGGGCGGAGCCTTAGAATCGGACCCCTAAAAGTGGGCGGAGCTTATTTTTTGACACCAAAAAGTGTGCAAACTTAAAATTTTCTCACCTCCTTGAACCCCATAATCTGCTCCGTGTCCACAATTTGAATCGAAATCTCCACTTTCCGCATATGCTCAAAATTCCAAGGTACAGTAGTACATCCGATAAGCTCCGCCTCCTTGACTCCACCCCATTGCTCCAAATAAATCAACTCTTGAAGTTCCAAATCCGCGTTTTTCTTTCCAACATCGATTTTCAGAATCTCCAAAAATTGAGGGTTCAGGTACGGTAGGATTTCCATTATTTCGTGTTCCCCTTTTCCAGAAAATTGGAATTCTCTGGCTTTTAGGGGGTCCTGGGTTCTCCCAAAAAGTTCCAAAATCTTGAAGTGGTCCTTTTCCTATGGTCATTTGGGTATCGGAAAAGTAGGTCAAAGTACCGTAGTCCAGTTTTCTGATGCCTCAAAATCACTTCGAGATCCTTGGAAAGTACAGTAAGAATATCAGAATTTTTGAGAAATTTCGATTTTTCGTGATAGTAAGACTTCAATCTCCAGGTGACTAGGACCCCATTATTTTGATTTTTATAGGAAATTCTGAAGATTTTGTGTTCTGAATATTCTTCGTAAATCTCGTCGAAATCCAGAAGAAAACTGATTTTGTCGATTTCGACGACGATTCGAATTCCGTAAATTTGAGAATCGGGTTGAATTTCTTGGATGAAATCCCGGAAATCGTGACAGGTTTTGTGAAGATTTAGGCTGAAGAATTGATGTTTTTGGGCCATTTTGAGCCGAAAAAAGTGTCTAGTCAATTTTTAGGCCAGAAATCTTAATTTTAAACTATTTTTAAACCAAAAATTAGTACTTAGAGAACATTTTCAGGTCAAAATATGAAATTTCGGGTTATTTTTAGGTGGGAAAAATTTTTTTACATCATTTTTTGGGTGAAAATGTTATTTTCTAGGATAGTTTTAGCCCAAAATGAGGGTTTTAAGATAATTTTTGAGTCAGAAATCTCGAAAAAAAACTGATTTTACACACTTTTTCGGACCGAAAATCGAAATTTCTCAGGTATTTTCAAATCAAAATTCAATGTTTTTCGTCTATTTTCAGCCGAAAAAACATTTTTCCTACTATTTCAAGGTCCAAAAAAACTTCCAGGCACCCCGACGTTTCGCAACTAGTCATTTTGCAACCAAGACATTCCGCAACTCACGTCAATTTGGCAACCACGACATTTTGCAACCAAGACGTTTCGCAACTAGACATTTCGCAAACTCACATGGCCAAAAAATTCAGCTTCTCAAAAATTGTTCTCATAACGTCTTCAGGTAGTTGGAGCAGTTTTGGTTTTGGTGCCATTTTTTTGAATTCAAAAAGTTTTTAGATTCTCAGATTTTAGCAAAAATAAACACCAAAAAACGACGGAGAAAGGAGAGAATTGAAGGAAAAAACTATAAACATATGTGTGATGGTGGTGGAGGAGGAGGTCGTTGTTTGTTGACGGCATGATGTTGTGCAATAGGACGGGAAAATTTCGCAATATTTTTTTTTCAAATATAACGAAACGAGTTGCGAAACGTCCAGTTTCGAAATGTCTTGGTTGCGAGTTGTCGTGGTTGCGAAATCGACGTAAGTTGCGAAATGTCTCGGAGCCTAAAAGTTTAATAAGACATTTATTTGGTATTTTGATTTTTCAGTGGGAAAAGACTATGAAATTTCACTGATAAGTAAAATTTTTTTTTAATTTGATAATAAAATTCTTTGACGTCATCCCTTCATTTTAAAAGAGTGGAAAAATGGGCGGAGCCTAATTTTTACTGATAAAAACGGTGAATAGATAGTGATTTTAGACGGAATTGGCTGATTTTTTTTCAATTTTTTTCGAATTTTTTACAATTTGTTTCATTTTTTTTTCCAGAAAACCATGTCCTCCAACAATTTTCTGGAAATTGCCCTTGGAAAAATTTCCAAGAAATACAGTTATCCTCTAATTTCTGGACTCGATATCATTGTGGGAACTCAAAAACTAGGGTTCGCTGTAATTTTTGACGCCAATAATTTGAGTGTGTATCCCAAAGGAAACACTATTTATTTGGAGTATGATAATTCGAAAATCACCTGGATTCGAAGTGATAAAAATCGAGAGAAATCATGGAAAAATCAAGATTTTTTGGAAGCATTTTTTATGGATTTCGAGGTACTGAAAAGTCGAAAGTTCCCGAAATTTTCTGTGGAATTCATGGAAGAAAACTCAAAATTTCTGGATAATTTCAAGCAAATTCCGAGAATCCAAGCAGAATCTGTGGAGCTTGGTGTGAATTCTGAAGTGGAAATTATTGGAATTTTGAAATTTTTGGATTCAGAAGTCTTGAAATCTATTGAGATCAAGAGTCCTGGAGATTCGAATGAGAGGATTCTAATAGATGACGTCGCGAATTTGGAGCAATGGAAGAAAGCGGAAAATTTGAAGATGGTGGATATTGATGTGATGGCGGGAATTCGAAAATTCGAAAATTTTCGAAATGCTGAAATTGGATTTGTTGGATTTCCAATGGATAGTATTGATGAGTTGAAGGAGGTTAGTTCGTTTTTTTTTTAATTTTTGAAACTTATCAGCGATATTCCCCAAGGGGAAACGCGCTCCATCGCATACTAGACTGAAATTTGAATTTTCAGCGTTCCCGCCGTTTTGAGCAGCGAAACATGTTTCGGTGGGTGCGTGGACTCCTCGTGCACAATTCGACTGCTGCCTGAGTTGTCCACGAGGAGTCCACGCACCCACAGAAACATGTTTCGCTGTTTCAAAACGGCGGGAAATCTGAAAATTCAAATTTTCAACCAAATTGGCGATGGAGCGCCTTTTCCCTTGGGGAATGTCGCTGAAAATTTTTTTCAGGTTATAGAGTTCTAAAAGTAGGCGGAGTCTAAAATTAGGACCCCTAAGCTTTCCATTTTTCAGATCTTCCTCCATTCTCCTATCCCTCAAAAATTCCACATCCTCTCCTCAACCAACTTTGATATCATTCACTCACTCGTCGATAACTACGGACCCCCATTTTTGGATACTGTAGAAGTGAACCGAACTCGAAAATCTTGGTTTTTCAAAATCCCAAATAACGAAGATCAGGTGATTCGGATTAGTTTGTTTGCCGTTTTGATGGAATTTATTAGGATTCCGAAAGACGAGATGCCGATGGAAGCGAGGATGATTGGATGAAAATGTGTGATTTTTTCGATTTTGATAAATTTTTTGGTGAAATTTCTTCATTTCAAACTCTCAACAACACTCGGAAAATAGTCATCCGGATTGAAATTTCCAACGACCTACAGTAATCCAAAATTACTGTAGTTTCAAATTTTGAACGCAGGCCTGCCGAATATTAACGTGACTTTTTTGATTTTTGAAACTTTAACAGATCAACAAGTGAAACGGCTCTAGGACATTTTGCCACCCAGTCATTTCGCAACTACGACACTTTGCAATTCACGTCGATTTTGCAACCGCGACAATTCGTAACCAAGACATATCGAAACTGGCCGTTTCGCAACTTTCGTAGACTAATCAACTTTAGGTTCATTTAGTGCTGAGGTCAATAACCGAGAATCGCTTCAATGGCACAACAACTGATATCAAACTGATACTTTGATTTTTGGTTTTTTTTTCGAATAATTTTCGAATAAGATTTTCGACTTTCGAATCTCATATTTGCACATTTTTGTTGACATCAATTTTTCCATAAAAACTTTTTTCGGTGTTTTTTATGACTCCCCTCCCACCCCCGTTTCTTCTTTACTTTTCCTCTCCCCTTCAGTTTAAAAACGATTCTACTTTCAAATTTTTTTGAAAATTTCGAAATGTCTCGAATAACACTACCTAATCTACCCGATATAGTACTAGGAGATATTCTGGGAAAATTGGATTTATTTTCAATGTGAGTTTTTTTTCTGAGCACTTATTTTTTCGGCATCCAGACGTTTCGTAACCAATCATTTTGCAACCGCGACAATTCACAACCAAGACATTTCGAAACTGGACGTTTCGCAACTAGTCGTTTTGCATTGGTTTATGATATCCGTAATCACATGTAGCCGATGTGAATGAAAACTGGACCACTTTACAAAGTTGCGACATGACTGGTTGCGAAATGTATAGTTGCGAAATGTCTTGGTTGCGAAATGGCTAGTTGCGAAACGTCTTGGTGCCCATTCTTTGAATTCAGAGTTCCCCTCAATTGTTTCATATTTTTCCAGCCTCACCCTTCGAAAAGTTTGTCACAGTCTTCGAAATTTCATTGATCAATTCAAGCCAAAATCGAATTTCGATCAGATTTCTGTGGTATCTCATTATCCGAACGAGATCATTTGGAGATTCTGGGAAAATGAGAAGGAACCTGAGAAAATTGAGTTCCAAGCTTTTGGAAATTCTTGTTGGATTAGCTGGGAAACCGATGAAAAGAAGAAAAAAGGAAAAATTTTGGGAAATTCGAATTATTTGGATCTATTCTCAAGAGACCTTGAAGACGTTATGAAGTATCATCAAAGGGATTTCTTGGATCTTCTACAACTCGATTATCGTCCATCTAAATTCCACAAGAAGATATTGGAAACTTTCCAAAAAATGGCGCCTCTTCGAGTGAAAAATCTGAATCTTAGATTTTTGGGACCCTCCCAATTTCATGATTTATTATCCTGTTTTCAACCGGGAGCTCTAGAATTTATATTTTTTACAAATGTTTTCAGAAACCATGAGTCAAATGAATCTGATGAAGCAGATTTAGAAGAAATTTCGAAAATGGAGCAATGGAAAAAAGCGAAATCTGTGGATTGTTCTGGTGTCCGTATTGCTCCAAGTGTCCAAAATTTTCTTCATTTCGAGAGGGTTGCTGTAAGGATGAAAAGGGTACCGTATACAGAAATCGTTTTGCTGAAAGAGGTTAGTTGTGCATTAGATTCTAGAAGATTCTCAAAAAAAAATTTTGGATTTTTTCTAAAAATGAGCGGAGCTTAAAATATAGATCCCTAGATTTCAATTTCTTCAGAACTTCCTCCATTCTCCGATTCTTCAAGAGTTTCACATCTTCTTATACTACGACTACAATATCATGTACTCACTCTCCGATAACTACGGAACCCCATTTTCGGATACTGTAGAAGCGAACCGGACTCGAAAATCTTGGTTTTTCAAAATACCCGATAACGAGAATCAGGTATTAAGGATCAGCTGGACTGAAGTTTTGATGAAGTTTACAAGAATTCCGAAAGACGAGATGCCGATGGAAGCGAGGATAATTGAATGAGAATGTTTGATTTTAATTTTTGCTTTTGATAAATTTTTTTTTGAAAAAATCTTCATTTCAAACTCTCAACAACACTAGAATTATCAAAATCATCAAATTTAATCGGTGTCCAGTTTGGCGGAAAATAGTCGTCCGGATTGAAATTTCCAACGACCTACAGTAATCCAAAATTACTGTAACTTCAATTTTCAAAAACCTACCATACTCTGATCATCTGTGAACCTGATGTCATTATAATAAACCTGATTCCCTTTTGACAAAAATCCCATCCACCATCCGAATGTTGAATGAGGTGCTAAAAATTTCAATTTTTTAAAGTTTAAATGTTGTCTCCGCGACACTTGGCAACCGGTCATTTCGCAACTAAGACAGTTGCGAAATGACCGGTTGCGAAGTGTCGGGGAGCCGAAAAGTTTTAAAAATCTTACAAGTTATCATTACAGTATCACAATGATGTCGGGCATACAGTATATCATCAGTTGGCGAATTTGAAGAGATGAAAGATTCTATTTTGAGATTCTGAAATTTTGACGTCTTCTGAATTTCTAGGATTCTGAAAAATTTCCATACCTCCCACTTCTTCGTCTCATTCACTAATCCTTTCATAAATTCAAAATCATCACCAAAAAATACTGTAGACATTGTTCGATTTTCATTTTTTCGGTGTTCTGAAACCTTCCGAAAAAATTTTTGGAAAAAAATTTTAAAAAAAAAAAGACCTTCTCTTTTCACAAATTTTATAGAATTTAGAATAAAATCATCACCAGCCATATGAAAACCAGTCCCCGCAAAATCTGTCCTTCTTATATGGATACAGGTTCTGAAAAAAAAATTTCTAAAAAAAACTTTTTTTTGAATAATTACATAAAATTTAGGTCATCGGATACTGGAAGATTTGTGAAATTTGGAGGAGGAGATTTCAAAAATCCCATTAATTTTGAACGAAGACGAGCAAAGTATTTCCAGCTCTGAAATTTTAAAATTTCGAAGAAAAAAAAATTTCGCTACTAGCCGTTTCGCAACTACGACATTTCACAACTCACGTCCATTTCGCAACCAGTCATTTTGCAACTCACGCTAATTTTGCAACTCACGCCCATTTCGCCACTAGGACATTTTGCTTCCGGTCATTTCGCATCCGAGACAACCGGCCACCACGGCATTTCGACTGGTTGCGAAACGTCAAGTTTTGAAATGTCTTGGTTGCGAATTGTCGCGGTTGCGAAATGGACGTGATTTTCAAAATTTCGTGGTTGCGAAGCGTCCTGGATACTAAATTTTACGCGAAATCCAATTTCGACATTTTCAAATTCAAATTTCCCGCCCAAATCTTCAAAAATCTCAAAAACTTACATGATAATGATGCCCACCTAAATGTAAATACTCATCTGTAACATTTTTCAGACGCTCCGGATCGTCAAAAATACAACATTTCATCCCAAATTCTGTTGGAAAAATTGAGGCAGGAATCTGAATTTTTGTTTTTTTTTATTCTGGTTAGAAAATTTTGACACCCCGACGTTTCGCAACTAGTCATTTCGTAACTTTGTAACGTAGTTTTCATACATGTGATTACGGATATCAGAAACCAATCTGTACGTATTATGCATGTGGTTGCGAAACGTCGCAGTTGCGAAATGACGTGGTTGCGAAATGACTTGGTTGCGAAATGTCTTGGTTGTAAAATTGACATGAGTTGCGAAATGTCTAGTTGCAAAACGTCGGAGTGGCAAAACTTTATTTCATGATGAAGACACTCACCGGCCCATTGACAATCAAAAAATTATCCAATAACCCCGGTATCAAAAAATCCGTCTCTTTCAGCATCGTTTCATGATAATGGTTTTGTATAAAAAATACAGGGGTCCTCTTTAATTTCCTTGAAATACCAAAAAGTGAGGATAATTCGAATAAATGGTTCCCAAGCCGAGAGTTTGCCGCCAAAATCGAGGAAATGTATTTTTTGGGGGCGGGGCTTATTTTGGGGTCCGGGAAAAATGGCAAAGTTTGAATGGCGATTCTGAAAAACTTGCTCAAAAATTTTTAGTCGTAGAAAATTTTAGAGAAACTCACGATCTTACAAAACTGTCATTTTTCTGCCAGGTTCTCCATAGGAAGGCCAAAAAAATTATGCACAAAATTGCGAGAATTTTAAGAAAAATTGAATGGTCTGAATTTGAATCTACAGTAGACATAGACATGGTTTATTGGGGTCAAAAACGGAGAAATCAAGAGAGAAAAAAAGGGAAAAAGATCTAATTTGGGATAAGGGAACTTATAATGAGAGAATAATTAGAAGATTTTATCGAAATTCGCGGTCACAGGGATAGGAAAAATGTAGAATTCTAGATGTAAAAAACCTCTAAATCTTCGGCACCCCGAAGTTTCGCAACCAGCCATTCGCAACTCACATCAATTTTGCAACCAGTCATTTCGCAACCACCGAATTAGAAGACAACATGGATTGGTTTATGATAACCGTATTCACATGTAGCCTACATATATGAATGAAAACTGGACTACTTTACAAAGTTGCGAAGCGACTGGTTACGAAATGTCGTGGTTGCGAAATGTCTTGGTTGCGAAATGACTAGTTGCGAAATGACTAGTTGCAAAACGTCGGGATGGCATATAGTGAATGTGTAGTCACACGATTAGAAATCCTCAGAATCTCCATAATTTCAAAAACGGTTCTAGTGTTTCTTCTTGTTTGCAGTCACCAGTATTCTCACATTTCCACATTTTTATTGACATCAATTTTTCCCATAAAAACTGTTATCAGGGCTTTTAATGACACCCCTCCCAGCTCCGTTTTTTCTTCCTCTCGTCTTCAGTTTGAAAACGATTTTTCTTTCAAATTTTTTTTTTGCAATTTTTGAAATGTCTCAAATAGTACTAACTAGTCTTCCTGGTGTCGTACTAGAAATAGTTTTGGAAAAATTGGATTTATTTTCAATGTGAGTTTTTTATATGCCCTCAATTTTTTTGGCACCCCGACGTTTCGCAACGAGTCATTTCGCAAATCATGTCGCTTTCGCAACGACGAATATCCACTACTACGTCATTTCGCAACCGCGACAATTTACAACCAAGAAATTCGGAACTGGACGTTTCGCAACCAGTCGTCTCGCATTGGTTTATGATATCCGTATTCACATGTAGCCAATATGAATAAAAACTGAACTACTATAAGAAGTTGCAACATGACTGGTTGTGAAATGTCTAGTTGCGAAATGTCTTGATTGCAAAATGACTAGTTGCGAAACGTCGGGGTGTCCATTTTTTGAATTCAGAATTCCCCTAAAAGTTTCCTTTTTTTCCAGTCTAACCCTTCGAAAAGTGTGTCATAGTCTTCGAAATTTCATCGATCAATTCAAGCCAAAGTCGAATTTCAATGAGATTTCTGTGGAATTTAGTAACCCAGAAGAAGTCAATTTGAGATTCAAAGATGAGGAAGGGAATTCAGACACAATCAAGTTCAAATCTGAAAATTGTTCCTGTGTGATCACTCGGGAAACCGATAAAAAGGAGAAAAAGGAAAAAATTCTGGAAAATTTGAATCATTTGGATGTATTCTTGAGAGACTTTGAAGACGTTATGAAGTATCATCAAAGGGATTTTTTGGAAAGTCTCAACCTCACTTTCTATATTTAACAATTCAATGCGGCGTTTCTAGAATGTTTCCAAAGAATGGCACCGCTTCGAGTCAAAAATCTGAATCTTCATGTTCAGGGACCCGGCCAATTTCAAGATTTATTATCTAGCGTTCAGCCGGGAATTCTAGAGTCTTTAGAATTCAAAAGTTTTTATTACGATGTTTCTATTTTCGACAATAACTCAGAAATTGGAGGAAAAGTGTTCGATTTAGAAGAAGTTGCGAAAATGGAGCAATGGAGAAAAGCGAAGTCTGTGAATTGTGCTAATGTCAATATTGCTCCAAGAATTCAAGATTTTCTTCATTTCGAGAGGGTTACTGTAAGAAGGAATACGGTACCGTATACAGAAATCGTTTTGCTGAAAGAGGTTAGTTTCGGAATTCTAATCGATTCTAGAAGAAGATTCTCGAGCGTTCTCGAACGTTCTCGAAAATTCTCAAAATTTTTTGTCCCCTGGACCCCTAAGCTTTCCATTTTTCAGCACTTCCTCCATTCTCCGATTTCTCAAAAATTCCAAATCTTCTCATACACCGACTCCGAGAACATCCACTCCCTTGTCGATAACTACGGACCCCCATTTTTGGATACTGTAGAAGTGAACCGGACTCGAAAATCTTGGTTTTTCAAAATCCCCGATAACGAGAATCAGGTAATAGGGATCATGTTTCGCCATTATGGAGTTCGTCGGTTTGCCGTTTTGATGGAATTTATAAGGATTCTAAAAAAAGAGATGCCGAGGGAAGCGAGTATAATAGGATGAAAATGTTTGATATTTTTTGCTTTTGATTAATTAAAAAAAAAGAATTTTTGGCATTGAATCAATATGAAAAAATGAAACAGAAACATGAAACACATTTTTTTATCAATGACGAGTATAAAAAGCAGACAAAAGGAAATATTTTTGCATCGTTTTTTTCCTATCTATACCGAGCCACTTGATACTCCTCAAAATACTTCCACACAAACAAAAACCAAAATCCTCCTGCAAAAATGTAACTTCCAATAGCCACATATAAAAAGTACACCGAGACGCCGAACTGAAAATTTTTTGAAATTAAAAAAAATTTAATATTTTTTAAATGTACCCCAAAAGTTCCATATTGCTCCACATTCATATTGGATACTCCGATGTCGAAAACCGTAAAAGCAGCCAAGAGTAGAACTATGTTAAAGCATATAAGAATTAGATAGCCAATACAAATTTTTCGAAGAAAAAGTGTGAAGCCATGTTCTTTGAGAAGGTATCTGTAAAATGAAAAAATTTTCAGAAATTTCTTTTTCAAAAAAAAAATTACATTATCACAAAAAACAGGACCATTAGGAGTATACTGACCACAGAAGAAGTGCACATCAGAGAAAATGTAGCTTTTGCCCAGGAGAATTGTGGAAGATCTCCCTGAAACGACAATCTCGAACATTCTCAAACATTCTTGAACATTCTTCGGCATTCTCCAACATTACTTACCCCCGAATACGGTTGAATACTCTCGTAAGTGGTCCATGGTAAAAAAGTGGCCATCGTAGTCATAGACAATCCTAGCATGCATCCAGCCCATGTTAGTATTATTATGGGATGGATTGGTTTGGCATTAGGGTCTCTTCTGACTCTAGTAATAATCACAAACATAATTGATTGGAAATGTTTGGAAATATTATAGATGGTTGGCAGAAGGGAAGAACTGATAAGAAAACTAAAGACTACAGCGCTGATTTCTTATCAAAATCGACAAAGTCTTGCACTCAAAATGTCCAAAAACCCCTCCCAATAGAAAATTTCCACCCCAAACCAGTCTACCATAACCAAAAAATGAAGCAAAAAAGGATTGCTCCCGGTGAGGCTCGAACTCACGACCTTCAGATTATGAGACTGACGCGCTGCCTACTGCGCTACGGAAGCCACGCCTTAGGCTCCCCCTCTTTGCGTACACAAAGGCGCGCCTTTCCTCTCTTTTTCGCCGGCCGGGTTGGAGGAGGTGAGGGAGAGAAAAAATGGAAAAGTGAAGAATTTTCTCCCTTTTTCTCTGGGTCTCTTTGGATTCTTGTGTATGCATGTAAAAGAGAGAAAACGAGTTTTTTCTATTTCCTCGTTGGTGTTGTGAAATATTTCTTCGTCTAGTTTTTTCATTTTTTCATTGATTTTTGGGATTTTTCATATTACCTGTCTACAGAAATGCCCTCCCTACTGGATATGCCCGATTTGGCTATGGAGAAGATTTTGGAGAAATGTGATTTTGTTTCGATGTGAGTCATTTGGGTAGAAAATTGTCTGGAAATTCGAAATTTTCGGTGAAAATTGACCTAAGAACTGTCTAGAACTGTCAAAAAACTGTCAAAAAATTCAGATTTTTGGTCTAAAATAGTTCAGAAACTTCGATTTTCGATCTAAAATTGCCCAAAAACTTAGATTTCAGGCCGGAAAAGACTAAACAACTGGAATTTTGGGCCGAAAAGTGGCCTTCCCCTGCCTAAAAATGGCTTGGAAGCTCAGATTCTTGGGCTAAATCAAGCCTACGTCTTTGGTTGAAAACGGTCTGAAAATTCAAATTTCGGCATAAATTTGAGCCAAAAAATCAAATTTTCGGCCTAAAGTTGGCCTAAAAAATTTGATTATGGACTCGAAAATAACTGAAAAATTCAAATTTTCCGCCTAAAGTCAGCCTGGATTAGTGATTTTTGGCTTATAGAAATAGCCTAGAAACTCAAATTTTTGATCTGAATAAAACGTGAAAACTCAGATTTATAATTTTAAAATGCCCTAAATTTCAGAGTTTCGGCGTAAAAATTGCATGAAAATTTAGATTGTAGGCCTCCAAAAAATCTAGATTTTTGAAAAAAAATGGCCTAAAAATAGGTTGAAAATGAGGTTTTAATCCTACAATTCCATAAAATTTACTCAAAAAAATTCACATTTTTCAGGGTACGTCTTCGAAAAACCTGTCACTCCCTTCGAAACTTCATTGATGACAAAAAACCACTGCAAAATTTGAGAATTCTCGAAATTTCTCAAATTTCAAAAACTGGATTATCGATGGAGCTTAGATTTCTCTACAATTGGGATTGGCATGTGAAACTGGAGTATGAAAAAATGGATATGGATTACTGTAGTATCAAATGGATAAAAAGTGATGATGATGATGAGACTGTAGAAAAAATTGTGGAGAAAAATTTTTTGGAAACTTTTTTACAAGATTTCAAAATTTTAATCAATCTTCAAAAGGCCACTTTTGAACAATTCTGGATGAAATTTCAAGCTGAATCCGATTTTTTCATTGAAAAAGTTCTCAAATCAAAACTAGACCCTCTAAAGGTCAAAACCTTATCCATCTCTGGAACTCATGAGTCCCAAGTCCTTCAAATTCTACCGTACCTCTGTCCGGAGTCACTGAAAGGTTTGGAAGTTGTTGGAATCGAAAGACTTTATGGAAAAATGGATATTTCTGAAATTGTCAAGTTGGAGCAGTGGAAGAAGGCGAAGATTCTGGAGATGAAGATAATCGAAGTCTTGGCGCCGATTTCGAATTTCGAAAATTTTGAGGTGGCGAAAATTTTGATCAATGATGTGACGCCGAAAATGATTTTTGAGCTGAAGAAGGTGAGATTCTGGGAAATTGCGGAGCCTAAAATTTTCCTTCTTCAGCTCTTCCAACACTCCAAAACCATGAAATGCTTCCAACTACACTACGAGGATTTTGAAGACGATTCGGAATTTTGTAGAATTTTTGAATACGGCGGCGATCAACTTGAAACCTTTTTTGAGGAAAACGGAAGATATTTCAAAATCAAACACGATTCTGAAAAAGTAGTCGGTTTTTATTGGCATGTTTATATGTTTGAGTTCAGAGTGATTCCGATTTCTAGTGTTCCGAAAAATGCGAGAATAATTGACTGATGTTAAAATTTTTCGTGGTTTTTTGTGTGATTATTCTTTTAAAGGTAGCCAATGAAACAGTTTGTATCAATATGGCTAATTGAAGGCAAAAAATATATGTTGCCAATATATATCCCCCCATCGATCTCAAAATTTATCGAATACATATGAAAGATCTTCATTCTTGAAACAACGGATTCTGATTAAGTTCACTGGATTATTGCATCAAAACGATGAAAGTTTTTAATATCCGTGAAATAGCCGGAAATTTTACCATTGGACTCAGGAGAGAGACAAATGGAAAAGACTCGAACTCCATCCCGTGTTTTGAAATAAGCAACAGTGTCATTGTCACAAAACTCTATTGATCTTTTCAAAAGCTGAATCATATTATCCTCTTCATGTTTGTAGTTGATACTGAAATTGTTCAGTGCTGTGGAGTGCAGAAAAGTCTGAAACCGAAGATGAAGTCATCAAAGGGAGTGCTAAAGGAGGATTCCTGTCAAAAATTTTTTTCGCCTCAAAATATGTAAAATTTTGTGCTGATTTTGAATATAATAGTGAAAACGCTCAAAAATCTCTCTAAAACTTTGAAAAATTGCTTCAAAATTACCCTGTTTCGGCCGAACGGTCTCCTGGGGCCGTGGCCTAACTCCCGGAGTTTTCTCGGCCACCTGACTCGGCCACCGCATTTTCAGATTTTTTTCGCCATCGTTTCAGGTTTTTCTTTGTAAAACCAGGTTTCTTATGCGAAAATCATGAATTTTTATTGTTATTTCACTTTTTCGTTGGTTTTCACAACAAAAAAACATGGTGAAAAAGATCTGAGAATGCGGTGGCCGAGTCAGGTGGCCGAGAAAACTCTGGGAGTTAGGCCACGGCCCCAGAAGACCGTTCGGCCAAAAAGGGTAGTTTTGAAGCAATTTTTCAGGGATTTAGGGAGATTTTTGAGCGTTTCCATTATCATATTCAGAATCCGCACAAAATGTTACATTTTTTGAAGCAAAAAAATTTTTGACCGGAATCCTCCTTTAATTTTTCCAGGCCGGCCCGTGACCAGACAAGTATGATAAAAGGGGTCTTCAACTTACATTTTTCAACTCTAAATAAATTTCAGCAGTTATCCTTCCGATCCCAATCTCGAATTCCTGGAAGTGAGCAAAATTCTGCGTTGCGGGCAATGATTCAAAATGACCCGTGATGGACAAACGGGCTGCCTGTTTCCATTGCTCTGATTTCATCAATTCCTCTATTTCAAACTTTTTCAAAATATCCTCAGGGTCTGTGATTGTGATGGACTTTGAGCCAACCAGTTGGATATAGGGAAGAACTTTCATTATTTGATTTCGGCTCTGTTCCAGTTCCTTGGACCCATCGATGGGTCCCGGGACCCAAGGGGTGGGTAATGGGACCCATCGATGGGTCCTGGGACCCATGGTCTAGGTGACGGGACCAATGCTTGGGTCTCGGGACCCATGACAAGATATGAGGGAAAATATGAACCAGAAGTCTTTCATATTAGGAATGAATTATCACCTATTCCTTGTTTTTGGTTTGAAACAAAAAACAAACTATGAGAAAACATTTATGAAGACGAATAAGACTTGTATGCCTTAAATGAGACTAATAATACACTTAGAAGCTGCTCTGCTTCTGATGTCTGACTTTTGTAAAAAATAATGATTTCTTTTCTTTTTCTAATGGTGTGTTCAAAGTGACAAAAAAAGCCAAAAAAAGCCAAAAAAGTCTGTTCAAAGTGACGCCAGATTTGCCTTTTTTACCCGTGAATTCTTTTTCAAATTTTGGCTGGATTTGAAATAAGACACGTGCTACTTTTTTCCAGGTTGGCTTTTTCATGATTTTCTTTATATTTTTGCTTCCTGAGCATCTGTGATTCATCAGCTAATCCCTTTTTTTTGTTTTCGTGTGACAAGTATGGCGCCCGCGAGTTTGAAGCAAACGAAGAAGTCTAGTAGGTATTAAGTTCAGATTCATAATTTGAGGGTATGCTTGCAGAAACCTTGACTCTTCTACTTTTGGCGACTGTCATGAAAAAAAAGCTGCTTCTACTTCAAGAAGAACAACTCAACAATGAAAGACAGTTGGGGAAGCGCAGAGAGGCTGTTGCTAAAACTAGACATTACAATCATTTTCGTAGATTTTGTCAAGACATTGCGTCTAGTAACAATGCTGCACAAGTAACAGAGATTCCCAATATATGCCAGTAATCCTTCTTTCTAGAAGCACTTCTTCGTTTCTAACTCTGTAGTTGATTCTATTGTCGGTGTTCTGAATCGTCAATCAACTTCGGAGAATTCAAAAATTGGTCCCTTGGAACAAGTGATTATGTTTCTTGAATTCGTAACTGGTGGTGAGATTCGAAAAGTGTCTTCTTGTGTTTATCAAAGTATCCAGGAGAATCATACTGTCGAATGAGTCGTCGGCTCGGTGTTTCAAAGGGTTCAATTTCAAGAATCATTCCTTTCGTCGCCAACACTATCAATGATAACTTTAAAAACATTCGCCTACCTGGATCACCGGAGGAGTGGCGACAAGTCGAAGACACTTTTGCCAGAAAAGGATTGATTCGATCCCTTGGTGCTTTAGATGGGAAGCACATCAGAATCAAAGCACCTGGATTGTCTGGCTCCCTTTTCTATAACTACAAGTCCTTTTTTTCCTTTGTTCTTCTTATCCTTGTAGACGGGAACGGAAAAATCCTATATATGGATATTGGTTCGTTTCAAAGCATTATATCGTATTCCAAAGTTGTCGTTCAGGGACTCCGGGCAGTACAAATGATGCCACCATTTTTAACCAGTCATCATTGAAGAAAATTTTGGAAAATGAGGAAAATCTTCCCAAACCTTGCTACCTGGATTCTCAAACTGCCATGTCATCTTTCATTGTGGGAGATGGCATCTTCCCCCTCTCATTCCATCTCATGAAGCCATACGAACGCTCGGGATTGTCGCCTGAAGAGCAAGTCTTCAACAAGATTCTCTCAAACTGCAGAGTCCGTGTGGAACATGTCTTTGGAAACCTCGCCACAAAGTTCCGAGTTCTCCACAAACCACTCGAATGCAAGTACTCGACGGCTGTAAAACTTGTTTCTTCTCTCTGCCGCATTCACAATATGATCCTTCGTCCGGAGAAGCAAGCAAATCCAATGAATGTGACGGAATCTGATATCCTTCCGTACTCGAATGCAAAGGAGCAAAGGGAATATTTGAAGTCCTACCTCAACTCAAATTAGCCTTTTTCCTATTTTTTACCCAATTAAAATAAAAACATATTTATTGAACAACGAGTTAGGACATTTCGTCAAATTCAGCCATATCGATCAAGTGAGATTTCTTTTGCTCTTGAACGCGGCTACACATAGTGCCTATTTTCAGTGTCAGATCGAACTTCTCAGCTGGGGTCAGCAATTTCATGGTGTCGTTGATTTTTTGGAAAAGCATCTGGTGCTCTTCAGTTGGCTGATTTGAATCCTCATTCAAATTTTTCATGCAAAACTCTACGACCTTGTCTAGTTTTGCATGCTGCTCAGCGAACAATTCTGAAATTATGCGGTCGGATTTTGTAGTTTTTCATATCTCACGTTTTGGAGAATCGGACTTCCGATTGATTCTTGACGAAGTGAATCTGTGTCTAGATCTCGATCTATCCTCACTGCCAAAAGAGGAAACACGAGTGGCCACACTCTCCGAGGAAGGTTCCAATCTAGATGAAGGAAATATAGATATTGATAAACTTGAAAATACATACGGTTCGGGGATTCTCTGTTTGTAGCACGCATCCAAGAACTTCAAATCTTCGAAGAATTCAAAAGTCGATTCGAAATCGTCGGTTCCGCTACCACTTCTCTGTCGCATGTTGCTCCGCTCTTCTTTGTAAACTCCAACCAACTGGGTCCAAATTTTCTTAAGATTGTTTCCTGAAATGTCTCAGTTATTATCAATACAAAGTTTCTTAATCTGTACCTTTATTGACACGAAGAAAATCTAAACGTTTTTCTAGATCCCACCAGAGCTGTCTTTTATACGTAGCATCTTTATATTCCGGATGGGTACTGTCCCAGAGTACCGGATTTTCATGCACCTTATCAATCAACCGAACCAAGTCACAATTTTTGAACTGAAATCATACTTGAAAAAAGAAAAAGGTTTGTTCCCACCTTGGAGTAGTTTTCTCCGACGTTTAAGCCTTCTTTCATTGAAGATTTGCGAAGTTTTGCTCCATTGGAGGGAGCAGGGCTTACTGGAAAAAATACGTCCCAAAACCTTATCAAACCTAACTCACAATCTCTTTCCGGCGAGCTGTCCATCGTTTATAGGCCAAAAAATTAGAAAAAGCTCAAAAAAAAACAAGGAAAAACTGGAGAAAAAATTATGAAAAATCCAACCTGGAAAAAAGTAGCACGTGTCTTCTTTCAAATCCAGCCAAAATTTGAAAAAAAATTCACGGGTAAAAAAGGCAAATCTGGCGTCACTTTGAACAGACTTTTTTGGCTTTTTTTGGCTTTTTTTGTCACTTTGAACACACCATAAGGACTAGCTTCGACACGGGCTCGACTGAAAAATAGTCCTTGTAGTTGTTTCAAATTAATGCAACGCATTGGAACCATAATATCAAACAATAAACAACTTCTCTGTTTCATTCTTTTCTCACATTTTCTCATGGGTCCTGGGACCCAAGCTTGGGTCCCGGTTTAGACCATGGGTCCCAGGACTCATCGATGGGTCCCATCACCCACCCCTTGGGTCCCGGGACCCATCGGTGGGTCCAAGGAACTGGAACAGAGCCTTGATTTCTTCCAATGATTTCCATGTGACACATGTTGACGCGAATTAGAGTCCTCCGGTTGCATAAAATCCTATTCAGCTGCTCCAAAAAGTTTTCAACATCATTTTCAAATCGTTCTTTGTGTTCTGATCTCTTTATCTCGACAGGATGGGATAATAGAAATTTTTGAAAAGATCCGATAGTAAACCACGTAAGCGCCACTTTCAAATGCACCAGTGCATAAAACAGATCGGTACAAAACGCATTGATGTGGTCAAGACCTTCAACATATTTCCAATTAATGTTCCGGTCACTTCTAATACTGTACCCTTGATTTTCTGGTTTATACACGATGTAAGAATCTCTATCAGAACCTCTACCATTTCTAGATTCTTCGTAGTTCACCCAAATGATGCCGGGAAGAATAGTTAAACTTATGCCAATGATTTTGGGTTCAGGTTTGATTTCATTGATACGATTGCGAAGGTCGTGGCAGGTTTTTTGGAGACATTGTCTAGACATGAAAATAATACAAAACACCTGAAACTATGTACTTACATTGAATGATGAACACAGTGTTCCAGAATAACGCTCAGCGCCACATCAGGAATATCCAAAAGTGTTGGAGGGTCAGGCATTTTATAATATTGACTTGTTTGAAAATGAGAAGAATGGAAATGTGCATGCGACAGGCAACACAGTTTCAGTACTGATAAGAGAGTCACATGACAGTGGGTTGATAAAAAATAAGAGTGAGGAAGGCGCATATTGTTCGCTCGTCAATTTTTTCTTTTTCTCATTTTCCAACAATTCACTATTTCGAGATGTCGAAAGTCCCGACTCTTTTGGATATGCCTGATGTGGCGCTGAGTGTCATTTTGGACTATTGTGTGTACATTTCAATGTAAGTTCAAAGTTAGGTACTATCCAATTTTACATAATTCAGTCAATCTCTTCGAAAAACCTGTCACGACTTGAGAAATCGTATCAACGAAATCAAGCCGAACCCGAAAATCAAGAGTATCACAATAAAAATATCCCACGAGTTCATTCGGTTAATGTATGAGTCCGACGAAATGATCAGCCGTTCTGGAGGAACAAGCCACGTCATTTACAAACCTCACAAAGAAGGATTTTCCGTCTATAGTTCTCGATGTATTGTTTGGAAAATAGTTAGTGGCATGGATTATATCGAAGCTTTTTGTAACGATTTGGATTTCGCTATGGCTAATATGAAAAGGGAGTTGAACTGGTTTTGCATCGAATCGTTTTCTGAATTGCTATATATAATCAAGTCAACCGAACAGAGAAAAGTGTTGGAGGAAAATGTGGAAAAAGTTTTTGAGCATCTGAGCAACGAGTTGAGCCATCGAAGGACTCCTATTCTCACAAGTCAGCTCATTGTAGAGATTACAAAGCAAAATCAGCTCATGAGAATCCTGCCATATTTTCAATTGTCTGGACTGAAGAGGATTAAAGTGGTCGATACTGAGGGAATTTTTTAAAATTGTGAAATGGAGGAATTCATGAAGACAGATCAATGGAAACAAGCCTTGTCTTTGACAATAACTGGATATTTCGAGTCGTTGCCGGAAATCAATAAATTTTTTCATTTGAGTCGATTTGCATTCGGCATCAAATCGTTCACTGCTGAAACTTATCTCAAGTTAAAAGATGTAAGTTTTACGTTTATTTTGACTTAACTAAAGCTGCTCATTTACAGATATTATTGGAATCATCAGCTCTGAAAAATCTCTCGATTGAATCCGAACAAGAGCAGTGGGACATATTTGAGGTACTGATAAGGACAGTACGTTTTGGCGAAAACACAACGCGAGCATATTTCAAAACTCGAGACGGTACCCGTCTATTATCGATTTCTGAAAGTTTTCTTACTGACACTTTGTTTATTGCATCATTTTTGGAGTTTGACGAATCTGTTCACGCCGATCGGATAATCAATTGATTGTGTTGTGGTGCATAAATTTTTTTGTACTATTTATATATTGGATTTTATTTCATTCCATTGTAACTATATACAATTTATGATTTCTCCAACAGCAGCATTTTTGTACCAGCTTTTTTTTAAAGAGCTGGGCAATGGCAAATCATTCGGCGTAGGACAATTTTCAGAAGTAAGAGTAATTGATCTGTGTGTCCTTTTCATGATAGAACCTGTGCGGATTTGAACCAAACTGACACTGTGTCCACATCAGGCCTATCCAAAAGATTCAGGGGTTTCGACATTTCGAAATTGTTGAATAGATTGAAAATGAGAAGAATGGAAATGTGCATGCGACAGGCAACACATTTTTAGTACTGATAAGAGAATCACATGACAGTGGTTTGATAAAAAATAAGAGTGAGGAAGGCGCATATTGTTTGCTCGTCAATTTTTTCTTTTCCTCATTTTCCAACCATTCACTACTTCGAAATGTCGGAACCCCCAACTCTTTTGGATATGCCTAATGTGGCGCTGGGTGTCATTTTGGATCACTGTGTGCACATTTCAATGTAAGTTCAAAGTTACGTATTTTCCAATTGTAGATACATAATTTAGTCAATCTCTCCGAAAAACTTGCCATGATTTGAGAAATCGTATCAACGAAATCAAACCGGATCCGAAAATCAAGAGTATCACAATAAAAATATCCCACGAGTTCATTCGGTTAATGTATGAGTCCGACGAAATGGTCAGCCGTTCTGGAGGAACAAGCCACGTCATTTACAAACCTCACAAAGAAGGGTTCTCCGTCTATAGTTCTCGGTGTATTGTTTGGAAAATAGTTCGTGGCATGGATTATATTGAAGCCTTTTGTAACGATTTGGATTTCGCTATGGCCAATATGAAAAGGGAGTTGAACTGGTTTTGCATCGAATCGTTTTCTGAATTGCTATATATAATCAAGTCAACCGAACAAAGAAACGCGTTGGAGGAAAATGTGGAAAAAGTTTTTGCGCATCTGAGCAACAAGTTGAGCCAACGAAAGACCCCTATGCTCACAAGTCAGCTCATTGTAGAGATTACTAATCAAAATCAGTTTATGAGAATCCTTCCATATTTTAAATTGTCTGGACTGAAGAGGATTACAGTAGTCGATACCGAGGGAATTTTTAAAAATTGTGAAATGGAGGAATTCATGAAGTCAGATCAATGGAAACAAGCCGAATCTTTGACAATAACTGGATATTTCGAGTCGTTGCCGGAAATCAGGAAATTCTCTCATTTGAGTCGATTTGAATTTGGCATCAAATCGTTTACTGCTGAAACTTATCTAAAGTTAAAAGATGTGAGTTTTCAATTTGTTTTGACTGAACTAAAGCTGCTAAGCTAGCTTCAAATATATTTCAAGTATGTTGCTCATTCACAGATGTTATTGGAACCATCCGCTCTGGAATTTCTCTCAATACATTCTGAACACAAGCAGTTGGACATATTTGAGGTGCTGGAAAACACGGTACGTTTTGGCGAAAACACTACTCGAGCATATTTCAAAACTCGTGATGGTACCCGTCTGCTTTCAATTGATGAAAGTCCCTATACTAACAATCAGTTTATCGCATCATTTTCGAAGTTTGACAAATCTGTTCACGCCGATTCGATAATCAATTGAATATCTTGTGGTGTATGAATTTTTTGTTCTATGTTTCGAGAAATGAATCAATGGTAGCAGAGAATTCATCATTGTTTCAATAATATCTATTTACATTTAGCAGAAAAATTATTAGCGGAGAACACATCAACAAAGCGAATACGGTGAAACGTAACATTCCATATAGACTTGGTTACGATCACTACTTGTCGCAATTTTTGGGAAATGAAGTTCCAAACATCAACGTTTTTTACATCTTGAATCTGAAGTTTCTCTCCAAGACATTGCGCAAAAATGCTCGACTCAGCAGCGTAACTTCGCAAGATGAATTCGTCCAGATTTGGGCTGTTCTCCATGAAGGCCTGAAAATGAGATATTTGAAATCTACCGGAACCATCCTTCAAATTCTCACCTGTCTTAATACCATAAGTGCGTTTAGATCGAGCATCACAAAATGTATCTCCCCTTTTGTGAAATGTGTGTAATACTGTGCCTGAATAGTGTTCAGTGGCGAGCTCAGCACCAGCTCATTCGCTTTTTTCCACTGATCCATCTGATAAAGTCTGCTCATGTCTTCCTCAGATTCGGCCCCTCCTCGAACTTTTAAGTCCATTTTCACAAGTGATTCCGGGTCGATTTCAGGAAGCATTTGTAGTGCTTGACTACAATCGCTCACATTTATTCTGATCTTTTTCACTTTCAATAGGGATCTTCTCGATTTGAAAAACTCTTTGAAAAACTCCTCGTGGCGATTATTTGCCCATAAATCCAGATTAAACTCGCTGATAACTGATTTATGAAAATTTAGCGCAACATTCAAATCAGCACAAAAGCAAGCTATCACGCTATTTGGGCAGCTTGGTCGAGTTTTCCATTGAATATTACTTCTAACTATACTCCGATCATACAAAGATTTTTCGTAGGTTGTCAGAACATTTTTTCCAAGAGGATACATCCGCTCATTTTGATCAGATGTTGATAAAAAGAATTCAATTTGCGTTCCGTTTATTCTGATTTGAAACTTGTCGAAAAAGTTGTCAAGATTCGCTTCGTCAATGAAGTTTCTCAAGTTATGACAAACTTTTCGGAGAGACATGCTGAAAGACAAAATGATGCTTTGAAACATTCAAATTTCGCGCCCTAGCAAAGTGTCGTAAAATCTGCTGCTTGCGGACCAAACATCAAATCTTACGACACCTTGGAATATATTTTTAAAACGGTGAACTCACATCGATGGAAAATCGCATTTTCTCAAAATTATATTCATTGCAATATCAGGCATATCCAATAATGTGGGCTTGGAATTCATAGTTAAAATTGAGTAGAAAACTAATCAATACGAAAAATGAAATACATAAGTCAACAGTTTCAAGGCGTGGTCGAAGAATTTCAAGAGCTGATAAGACTCTAAAATTATGCTATCTTTTGCAAAGTACGTCAACAATCAGGCACACATGTGAACTGTTCTTGGGTTTTCAGAGAGCTGTAAAACTCTGTCTATTTGTCAACACCAGGCATCTTTCCCAATTTTATTTTTTTTAACCCACATTTATGTGATTCTCTTATCAGTACTGAGAGTGCATGTTGCCTATCGCATGCACATTTCCCTTCTTCTCATTTTCAATCTATTAACAATTTCGAAATGTCGAAGCCTCCAACACTTTTGGATATTCCTGATGTGGCGCTGAGCGTTATTCTGGAACACTGTGTTCATCATTCAATGTAAGTACATAGTTTCAGGTGTTTTGTATTATTTTCATGTTTAGACAATGTCTCCGAAAAACCTGCCACGACCTTCGCAATCGTATCGATGAAATCAAGCCTGAACCCAATATCACTGGCATGAATATAACTATTCTTCCCGGCATCATTTGGTTGGACTATAACTCTGATGAATGTTCTAGAAGAGGGAAAATGTGCTACAACCAGTATAAACCAGACAACGGAGGAGGGTACTGTATTCAAACTGACCGGAACGCGAAATGGAAATATGTTGAAGGTGTGGACTATATCACTGCTTTCTGTGCCGATCTGTTTCATGTTTTGGCGCACTTGAGGAGGACGCTTCGCTTTTTTTATATCAAAGTTTGTCGAGAATCAATCAGGACAACAAAGCACAAAGAAGGATTCGAAAAAGATGTGAAAAACTTTTTGGAGCAATTGAACGGGATCCTAAACAACCGGAGGACTCTTATTTGCACCAACATGTCTCACATGGAAATCATCGGAAAAAACCAATTGATGAAAGTTCTTCCCTATTTCCAATTGGTTGGCTCAAAGTCCATCACAATCACGGACCCTGAGGATATTTTGAAAAAATTTGAAATGGAGGAATTGATGAAATCAGAGCAATGGAATCAGGCAGCCCGTTTGTCCATCACGGGTCATTTTGAATCATTGCCGGATTTGCAAAATTTTGCTCACTTCCAGGAGTTCGAGATTGGGATTGGAAGGATAACTGGTGAAGTTTATCAAAAGTTGAGAGATGTAGGTTTAAGGGGGCAACTTTCATCATACTTTTATAAACCTACATGTTAAATTTTCCTCGAAAAAATTTCGGAAAATATGAGTTTTAAATGAGGATTCCGTTCAAAAAAATTCTTTGCTTCAAAATATGTAAAATTTTGTGCTGATTCCGAATACAATAGTGAAAACGCTCAAAAATCTCTCTAATTCCCTGAAAAATCGCTTTAAAACTGCCCTTTTTCGACCGAACGGTCTTCTGGGGCCGTGGCCTAACTCCCGGAGTTTTCTCGGCCACCTGACATTTCCAGATTTTTTCACAATTTTTTAAGGTTCTTTTTTGCAAAACCAAACGAAAATGTGAAATAACAACAAAAAATTATGACTGTCACAAACAAAACCTGGTTTTCACTGAAAAAAAACCTGAAAAAATCGTGAAAAAAATCTGGAAATGTCAGGTGCCCGAGAAAACTCCGGGAGTTAGGCCACGCCCCAGGAGACCGTTCGGCCAAAAAAGGGTTGTTTTGAAGCGATTTTTCAAGGTTTACAGAGATTTTTTAGCGTTTTCATTATCATTTTTGGAATCAGCACAACATTTCACATATTTTGAAGAAAAAAATATTTTGACCGGAATCCTCCTTTAATTCGAAAGTCAATGCTGTCATAGATTTAAAAAAATAGTTGCGAATCATCTAGTTGCGAAAAATCTAGTTGCAAAATGTCACAGTTGCCAAATCGATATGTCGCAGTTTCGAATGACCCTTTGATGACTTCTTATTCGTTTTTCAGACTTTCCTGCACTCCACATCATGGAAAAAGTTTAGTATCCACTACAAACATAAAGATCACTTTTTCATTCGCTGCCCTCCTATATCCAGAGGTAAAATTTCCTGTCATTTTACGGATAGGATGAATGATTCTCGTTTTGTTGCTATAATTCAGTGAATTTAATCAGAATACGTCGTTTTAAGAATGAAGATCTTTCATATTCGATAAATTTTGAGACTGACACATCAAACATACAATCATTCAAATTCTAGAATTGCTACATGAGGCATATTCTGAAATGGAGCAATTTAGCACTTCCCAATTCTTTTTCCCAAGTCGACATTTCGCAACTAGTCATTTCGCAACCGCCTCATTTCAAAACCACGAAATCAAGACTTTTGTAGATGATAACCTGGAATAATATACAGTACTCTCAATCACACACAGCCTAAGTGAACGTGAAGAAGACAATTTTCTAAAGTTGCGAAATGACTGGTTGTGAAAAGTCCAGTTTCGAATTGTCTTGGTTGCGATTTGTCGTGGTTGCGAAATGACTAGTTGCGAAATGTCTCGGAGCCGAAACTTGAAAAAAATTGCTCTAAAACCCCGAAAATCCGCTCGGAAAATACCGTTTTTGGCAGTAGTTGTATTTGACGGCCGTGGCCGAACTCTGGACTTTTCTCGGCCACCTCATTATCAGCCACCTAAAAAAAACCTGATTTCCCAAAAAAAGGTTGATTTTTCACGTGCCCCTAACCTTCCCAATATCATCATTTTCCCCCAATTTTTTCCACGTCCCCAAAAAAACTCTGCCGATCCACGTCATCAAAATTCCCCCCGAAATCTCCGAAAATCTCTGAAAACTCCTCTATTTCTCTCTTCTAATCTACCTTAAAAATGGGCGCAAATTCTTCGAAAGAATCTGGAAAACAATGTGAAACTGAGAAGTTGGCCGAGACCGAAAACGAGGATTTGGAATCTGGAGTTCCGAGAGATTCTGACTCCAAGACGGATTCTGAGTTCTCCATCAATGTCGTCGAGAATTGTGTGAAATCTCAAGAAGTCGTCATTGATGTGCCGTCGAGTCTTCTGGAGACAGCGATGGAAGATTCTGGTGAGATTTTGAAAATTTTCGGACTCTTAATTTTGACGTCATCTGAATCTTGACGTCGTCTTCAAATCAAAATTTTTTTTTCAGAATCCCGTGTATCATCTGGAAGTGAGTTTTCTGACATCCTTACCTCCGGAATCGAAGATGACGTCATCAACGCTCTCGACCCATTCAACGACCTCCACTCATCCTCATCCGATTCTCATCTGAATCCAGAATTCAGCACGGCGAAATTTTTGAAAAACGAAGGATACGACTTGATGGAACCCGCTATTCAGGAACTTCTGAACGCCAAAGATTCTGAAGAATTTGAAAAAATTCAGAAGAAAATTTTGACTCCAAGAGAGATGTTCGAGCAAGAAAGGGGTCCGTTTCCTGGTGATGAGACTGTTGTGAAATTTCCGGCGCCGAAAAGGGAGAAGACGAAAAAATTTGAGGAAAAATCCGAGGATAGTTTGAAGGTGAGGACCCCTAAAAGTGGGCGGAGCCTATAAATATGGCTCAAAAAATGGGCGGAGCCTAAGATTCGGACCCCTAAAAGTGGGCGGAGTCTAAAAATTTAGTCATAAACATCGGCGGAGCCTAAGATTTGGTCCCCTAAAAATGGGCGGAGCTTAGAATTCGGACCCTAAAAGTGGGCGGAGCCTAAGATTTGGTCCCTTAAAAATGGGCGGAGCCTAATATTCGGACCCTTAAAAGTGAGCGGAGCCTGAAACTCTGGTCCTAAAAGTGGGCGGAGTCTATTTTTGGACCCATAAAAGTGGGCGGAGCCTAAAATTAGGACCCCTAAAAGTGAGCGGAGGCTAGATTTCTGCTTCTAGATTTTGACGTCTTCTGAATTTTTTGACGTCTTCAGAAATTGTCAAAATGCTCCAAAATGGGTCATGTTTGGGCTCAAAATGCTCCAAATTTTTAGAGAAATTCAATTTTCTTTGATTTATCAATCGAAACTCTGAGACATTTTTGTAAAAATTCAAAAATCCCAATTTTTCCAGACCACCTCATCCTCTTGCTCCGCCTCCTCCTTCTCCACGGCCTCCTCAATTTCTCACGTCTCCATGGTCGACGCCTTCGGATGTCCGGTCACCGAGGATTCAGAATCCGCTACTTCACTTTTTGGAGACGTCGATGAGGACGAATTCGGTGTTCCCAAGGTCAACATTGCCGAGTTTATCGAAAAAATGGGGGATCGTGAGGAGACGGGAGCCAAGAATCCGTTGGAGCCAACTATTGAGGATTATTTGAGAGATAGTAAGTTTTCAATGTACATGAAAATAAAAAATTCAAATTTGTCATAAAATTTGAAGCATTTCGAGTCTAAACACGACTTATTTTGGCCCAAAATAACGGAAAATAGACCAAAATTTCAAAATTATCCGAAATAGGGCGTGTTTGGGTTCAAATTGTTGGAAATTTTATGAGAAGCTCAATTTTACTGTCGGAAAGTGTTTTTAGATTTATTCACATTAAAATCTCAATTTTCAGAAGATTCATCCGGTCAAACCGTGTCGAACTTCTACCACTTTGAGCGAGGATACAACGTGCTGAATGAGCCAACGCATTGGGAGTGTTTGGTGGGTTATAAACTTTTTTCTCTCCAAAGTAGAGAATTGAAAATGTAAAATTTAGGTTTCTCATGAAATTTTGAGCATTTTGAGCCCAAACATGGCCTAGATTGGACCATTTTGAAGCCAAATTTAGGCCAAAAAATTTTTTGGGCCAAATTTCAATCTAGGCCAAAATAGGCCGTGTTTGGGCTTAAATTATAGAAAATTTTATAAGAAACTTGGTTCTAATATTTTTAACATTTAATGCTCTATATTTTTTCAAAAAAATCGAAAAAATTTAGGGCCCCGATGGTTCGAGAATCCAAGATTTCTGGACCGGCTGCCACGACCACGAGATTGGTGTGATCTCAATGTTCGGAGAGTTTCATGAGGGTCTCAAGGGGCGAAATTGTTTCCCATACATTCCCGAGGATCGTTTGGAAGTTTTCGAGTGTGGACAAATTGAGGTGCAAAGATGTACGGACCCCGAATGGCCGAATAAGCATTGCAAGATTCAAAAGTTTGCGGTCAGGTGCAAATTGGTGTAGGTTTTTTTTTTGGATTTTTGGGAGATGGGGGGTCTTGGGAAAAATGAAAATAAGAAATTTGAATTTTTCTAAAAGTTTAGAGGATTTTGAGTCCAAACACGGCCTATTTTGGACTACTTTGTGTAATTTTAGACCAAAATTCAAAATGCTCTAAAATAGGCCGTGTTTGGGCTCAAAATGCTCCAAATTTTACCAAAAATTTGATTTTCAATGCAAAATTTAAATTTCTCACGTCGTTACGGTTCTTTTGAGCCCAAACACCGATTAATTTGAACCATTTTGAAATTTGTGCTCTTTTTAGGCCAAAGCACAAAATAGTCCAAAATAGGCCGTGTTTGGGCTCAAAATGCTCCAAATTTTACAAAAATCTTGAATTTTTTATTTTCAGCCCACGCGACCTTGGCTGGTACCTGGTTTGGCACGTTCGCCGCAATCGTCAAGACGACCCGGACAAGGATTACAGTAAGGAGAATGAGGAGTTTCACGAGTTGAAGGACAAATTGTTGAAAGATGTGGTGAGGGATTCTGAATCTTGACGTCTTCTGAACTCTCAGGATTCTGAAATTTTGGACTTCTAAATCTTGACGTCTTCTGAATCCCTGAATCTTTCAGGACTCAACAGAATGGCTGGAGCACGGTCCGATGAAGTTCAGTCCACTCCGAGGGCTCATGACGCAAGGCATGAATAAGACTACGTGGGAGTCTACGAGACGGTAGATCAAAAAATTTTGGAAAAAATTGGATAACAGATTTTCAGCTCGATTCGTGAAAAATCGACGCCAGAAGTCGAACGTCGTCTGATTGATGTGGACTAGTAGATTTGATTTTTGAACTCGAATTTTGTATTGGATGATTTTTTGTTACTATGAATTTTTCGTGATGGATTCTGAATTTTCGACGTCTTCTGAATATTAAGATTTTAAAAAATTGTCAAAATCAGAACATCTTTGTTGCTACAGTACCAACAGCTACAGTAATAAACGGCTCCGGGACATTTCGCAACTACGACAATTCGCAACCGCGACTATTCGCAACCCAGGAATTTCGCAACCGCGACATTTAGACACTGGACATTTCGCCACTGGTCATTTCCCAACCGCGACAATTTGCAACCCAGACATTTCGCAACCCAGACATTTCGAAACTGGACGTTTCGCAACCAGTCGTTTGGCAATTCTATAAATTAGTCCACTTAACGGTGATTAAGTTGCCAAATTGACGTGAGTTGCAAGATGTCGTAGTTGCGAAACGACGGGTTGCGAAATGTCTCTGAGCCTGAGAAACTAACTACAGAAATGTTATCAGGTTTTATGCAATATTTCAAATTCATATTTCCCGCCAAACTCGGCCATTTTTAAGGACCCTCATCATAGTGTCCCTTGGGACCCCTTGATTTCTAGAAAAAATCAATACAGTACTCACTCACACACTGATCGTAAATGAAAGTGTGCTCCATTGTATTCAAAATAATCAATAGTGATTTTACACACCCACTGTCTAGAGGGTCCCCCTATTCATTCATTCTGTCTAGGTCTTCTTTCGATTTTCCAATAACTTCGATTTTCTAGAGATTATTGACTTTTTCTACAGTACTTTTTTTCCTATTTTTCTGGTACAGTACTCTAAATTTTAAAAGCGCATATGCATTTTTTCCTATGGCTAACTCACCTTTAAATTGCTCGTTGCTCATCCTAAAATTGCTCCATTTTTCAGAAAAACAAGCCCAAAATGTCCTCCTCACCAATCGCCGCTGAGCACTTTGAATTCAACGAGCTCGTCTTCACCTACACCCTCCACCAAAAGCTCATGCAGCTTCATTTTGCTCAAAATGAGCCCGAGGAGCCGAAGCTCCGCCCCCTGGACCCCACTGATGTCCAAGAGTTATCCGAAGTGGAGATGGCCGGACTCATGTACTGGGTTGGCCAACAAAAGACCTTCGATGGGTTATCCGACGAGGAAAAAGGGGTGCTCCTGCAAAAGTATGCGGTCAGGAAGATCAGTTTGGATCACTTTTATAGTGCTGCGAAGCATCCGGAAAGATGTGAAAAACGAGAGTTCGTAATGAATAATTACACTTTTGTTCCAAGTGATCGGACTGGATTCGAGACGGTTGACGATGATGAGCAGCAGATTAAGGCTAAGAGAGAGTGAGTTTTAGCCCTTTTTTTTGGACTTCTAAGACCTAGCCTGGCTTCATTTTTGATCTATTTAGATGGGCTTTTTTAGAATTTTTTTTCTTATTAGGTTTCTTGAACTTTTTGAGCTTTTAGGCTATCTTGAATCATCTTAGCTTATCGGAGACCATCTTAGACCATTTTAAAGGACTATTCCGGTCAAAAAAATTTTTTGCCTCCAAATATGTAAAATTTTGTGCTGATTCTGAATATGATAGTGAAAATGCTCAAAAATTCTTCTAAAACCCTGAAAAATTGCTTCAAAACTACCCTTTTTTGGTCGAACGGTCTCCTGGGGCCGTGGCCTAACTCCCGGAGTTTTCTCGGCCACCGCATTTTCAGAATTTTTTAACACCATTTTTTCAGGTTTTTTTTTTTGAGAAAAACCAAAGGGAAAAAATGAAATAACAACAAAAATCTATGATTTTCACAAAAAAAAACTGAAAAATGGTGAAAAAAAATCTGAAAATGCGGTGGCCGAGAGAACTCGAGTACTGGAGTTAGGCCACGGCCGCAGGAGACCATTCGGCCGAAAAAGGGTCGTTTTGAAGCGATTTTTCAACGTTTTAGATAAATTTTTGAGCGTTTTCACTATCATATTCGGAATCAGCACTAAATTTTACATGTTTTGAAGCAAAAAAAAATTTTGACCGGATTCCTCCTTTAAATCATTTTAGACCATCTTAGACTATTCAGGCCATCCAGGCCATTTTTGACCATTTCAGGTCATTTAGGCTTTCCTGGCCACTTGAGCTTTTTTAGGCGTTTCAGGCCTTCCGGGCCTTTCAGGCATTTTTGGCTTTTTAGGCTTCTCAGGCTTCCGTAGGCTTCTTTATGCTTCTTTAAGCTTTTTAGGCTTGCTAGGCTTACTAGGCTTTTTAATTATCCACTTTTCCAGACTATTCTCCAGAACCTTCAACTACTTCTGGTCCAACATCATCGACCCATTTGTCGAGCTGAAGGTCACCGATGCCGAGATCGTCTTCATGCACGTGATGCTGCTATGGAGTGCTTCAAGTGAGTTTTTAGGCTTTTTAGGCTTTTTAGGCTTTCAGGCTTTTTTTAGGCCTTTTTTAAGGCTTTTTAGGCCCCCTTTCTCAACCCTAACTCTCCCCTATTTTCCAGACAACTCCAGTGTCACCCCAGCCACCGCCCAACTCATGGAATCCCGAAGACTGTGGGCCCAAGAGAATCTCTCCAAAATCTACAGTATCCAGAAGCTCAAGGATTCCGAGAAACGTTTTCAGAAGATTCAGGATTTGGTGCATGAAGTCGAAATTGTTGCCGATATGCATTGTGAGGATTTCGTTGCCGCCAAGGCGTTGGAGATCAAAAATGAAAAGGAGTTGGAGTGTGAGAAGCTGTACTATGGGTCTGGAGAGGATTCTGGAATTGTGGATTTTTCGGATTCTGGAAATGAGGAAAATGTCGATCCACAGGCTTTGAAAAAGCGGAAGATTGAGAATGGTATGGTTTTGGGATTTTCGATTTCAAATAGCCGAAGTTTGACCTACTTTTCTTAGTTTGACCTACTTTTCTTAGTTTGACCTACTTTTCTTAGTTTGACCTACTTTTCTTAGTTTGACCTACTTTTCTTAGTTTGACCTACTTTCTTGTTTGACCTACTTTCTAGTTTGACCTACTTTTTCAAATTTGAATTTTTTCAGATACTACCGTACTCCATGACTCCGATCCAAGTCAACTGGTGGTCAACAGCGACTCGAATTCGAATTTGGAGGCGATTTTGGCACCACTTCCAGATGACGTCCCATTTTTCGAGGATGGTTGCATTCTTTAATTTTTTTTTTTTGGTTACTGTTCCTTGTTTTTTTTCTTGTCATTTTTTGAAAGGTTAAAGGGGGAGTGTACTAATTCCAAAAATATGGAGATTTTTATATAGTTCGATGCCAAATTCATTTTAGGTTCAAAAACTCTCTTGGAGGATAGTCTGAAAATGCTCCGTTTTTGAGATATCCTCAAAAAACAGGTTAAAAAAATGAACGTAGAGTGGTCAAATGTGATGAAATTTCCAAAGAGAAAATCTCAGAGTGGTCAACGTGAAATTTTTGACGTCATCTTAATCCTGGATTGCACATTCTTGACGGCTTTTGATCATTCATATCTGATTTTTTCATCTTCGATCTTTTTTATTACCCTCTTTTTCCCCCATTTTTATGCAAATAAGAATCTCATTGATAGTCAAAAAAAGACAATGTGGCTTTTTTTCTCTTTCGCCCTCTTTTTCGCTTCTTTTCCCCGCAAAATTTTGTCTTTTTTATCGTTTTTTTCGTAATTTTTCCTTCAAAAAATGACAATTGTTTCAGAAAAAAATGAAAATCGGAGATCTCATCCTCGTGACATTAATGATTATGGCGTTTGCTGCCCCATTTGTGAAAGTTCACATTATAGATGCTTTGGAAACTCCGAAACCTCAAAATGGGACATTGGCCTCTGGCTCAGGGAGCTCAAAAGTGGAAAATGAGGTAAGAAATTGCTCATGCTTAAAGGCTCCGAGACATTTTGCAACCAGTCGTTTCGCAACTACGACATTTCGCAACTCACGTCCATTTCGCAACTGTGACATTTCACAACCGGTCATTTTGCCACCACGACGATCCGCAACCACGTCGTTTCGAAACCACAAAATCTAGGAATACAACCTCAATGAAAGTTTTTATGGAGTTGCGAAACGACTGGTTGCAAAACGTCCAGTTTCGAAATGCCTAGGTTGCGAATTGTCACGGTTGCGAAATGTCGTAGTTGCAAAACGGCTGGTTGCGAAATGTCCTGGAGCCATTTTAAAGTAGCTCAATTTTTCCAGAAATCCCTCCTATCGAACAACTACTATTTCGCCTTATTCGTGGTCGCCGAGTTTTTCCTCATTTTTTGCCTCCTTCGCTTATATGCCGCAATGGTAGAGTACTGTAGTTCGGAGCACAAGGAAACCAAGAGAAATCAAAACTCAAAACTTCCATTGATCGACCCGAGTGTCAAAAGATTGGAGTCTGTCGTCGAAATCGAGGAGGAGACTGCGCTCTAAAAAAATTTTTCATGAAAAATTTAACTTCTCTTACTTTTAAATTCAAATAAAGTATATCAATATAATCTTTTTTGTTTTGAGAAGTTTTTCAGATGCGTCGCGTGTGCGTAGCGGTTAATATTTTTAAGGCGATTCGGGCTCTATTCAGGCCGCAAAAACCTGTTTGACTAGACTATGAGTTGCGAAACGACTGGTTGCGAAACGACTGGATGGCGAGTTGTCCAAGTGAGTTGCGAAATGTCGTAGTTGCGAAATGTCGTAGTTGCGAAATGTCCCGGAGCCGAGCAATTCAATTTCATATTCCATGACACATACGGTGTTCCCATAAAAAAGCCCATCCTACCATCAAAGGAGGCCGATAATTGCTCATTCAATTTTATGACCCTTTTTGGCGCCCCGCACATGAGTGCTCATTTTGTTAAACATTTGCACACATTGAGCCAGACACAGAACTCTCCGAAATGATATGGACGTAAAACGGAAAAGTTTCTATAGTTGCGAAATGACGTGGTTGCGAAATGTCCGGTTGCAAAATGACATGGTTGCGAAATATCGCAGTTGCGAAATGTCTTGGTTGCAAAATGGCGTGGTTGCGTATTGTCGCAGTTTCAACAAGTACAGTTCCGAAATGACGCGGTTGCGAAATGTTCGTTTGCTGGCTCCCTGACGTTTCGCAACTGACGTCGATTTTGCAACCAGTCATTTCGCAACTCACGTCGATTTCGCAACCACTTCATTTCGCAACCACCAAATCCACATTCATAATGAAAATCTTTTTTTTTTTGAAAAGTAGATGACAACCTGGATAGGTTTTTGATATTCGCAATCACATGTATGAAAACTAGACTACTTTACAAAGTTGCGAAACGACTAGTTGCAAAATGTCTTGGTTGCGAAATGTCGTAATTACGAAATGTCTAGTTGCGAAAAGTCTAGTTGCGAAACATCGTGGATGCAAAATCGATGTGAGTTTCGAAATGGCTAGTTGCGAAATGTCCTGGTGGCAAAATCCATGTAAGTTGCATCCACAGACATCCACTACGGTCCCTCATCACACATTTTTTTACCAAGCAGCCGAAACCCCAAAGCACTGTCCAACGACGCGTGGCGGTCGCAGATGATTTACATATGTATGTATATATGTCTTGCACTCTCTCAGTTTGCTACACTCTCTCCTCGCGCGCCCTCAGACCCCTCAATCGATCGGGGGACCGCGCTTTTTGGTCAACACACAATGGTTACATTTCTCTCTATTTTTTATGATGCTTCCCTTGTCTTTTTCTTGTCATGCAAACCATTTGGGAGTTTCCAAGTATTCCCGACGCTTAGCAACCAGTCGTTTCGCAACCACGACAATTCGCAACTTGCGTCAATTTTGCAACTACGACATTTCACAACCGCGACATTTCGCAACTGCGAAAAACCGCAACAACGTTATTTCGCAACCACCAGAAAATCAATTCTTTTGAAATCTAGATGACAACCTGAATTGGTTTATGATACCCGTAATCACATTTTAGAAAACTGGACTACTTTACAAAGTTGCGAAATGCCTTGGTTGCGAATAGGCATGGTTGCGAAATGTCGCAGTTGCGAAATGACTAGTTGCGAAACGTCGAAACGTACCTGCTTTTCAGACATGCACGAAGAACTCCGAAAAATGCTTTTCTGGGGTCTAGTATCGATTTTAGTCGGAAGTCTGTACCGCAACTTTTTTGTAACGGAAGACACTGCTAACGAGGAAATGAGACATGCCCATCAACATACCACGGAGACTCAGGTGAGTTTTTTTTGCTTCAAAATACGTTAAAATGTGGGCAGATTTTGAAAATCAAGATGAAAGTGCTCTAAAATTTCTCTAAAACTCCAAAAAATGGTTCGGAAATGAGCGGGAATCGCAGAATCCGGCGGCCGTGACCGAGTTTCCCAAAAGGGGCGGAGTCAGCTAATGAGCGGGAAACTCGGCCACGGCCACAGGATACAACTTTTGGCTTATTTCGGAGCCATTTTTCGGGATTTTAGAGCGATTTTAAAGCATGTTCTTTATGATTTTCAGAATCTACACATATTTTCAAGTACTTTAAAGCATTAAAATTTGTTAAAATATTTTCAGACCACCAATCTCTTCTTCTATATTTTCTTGGTTGCCGCTTCTGTCCAATTGTTGTTCAAGTTTTATTCGTGGTTGCAAAATCGACGTGAGTTGCGAAATGTCGCAAATGCGAAATGACTACCTTCTGTTGTAAACAATAGCATTTACGAGGCGTCAAACGTGATGCCAGGCCCGCAAATACACAGTCCCTCATCACACATTTTTAAAAAAAGTATCCCCGACGCTTCGCAACCAGTCGTTTCACAACCGCGAAATTTCGCAACTACGACATTTTGCAACCGCGACAATTCGTAATCACGTCATTTCGCAACCATCAAATCTACATGCATAAGAATAAGTTCACGTTCAATTCTATTTTTTTTTGAAAAGTAGATGAGAACCTGGATTGTTTTATGATATCCGTAATCTCATGAAGCCTATATGAATGAACACTAGACTACTTTACGAAGTTGCGAAATGACTGCTTGCGGAAAAAAAACTGGTTGCGAAATGGCTAGTTGCGAAATGCCTTGGTTGCGAAACGTCGGGGTGTCTACTTTTCAGAAATGGACGAGGAGCGTCGAATTCAGCTTACTCTCTGGTTGGTGGGCCTGGTTTTAGTCGTACATCTGGGTATGGACATTTGCGCAACGGAAGACACAGCCAACGAGGAAATGAGGGAAGTCCATCACCATAACACGGAGACTCAGGTGAGTTTTTTTTTGCTTCAAAATACGTAAAAAGATGTGTAGATTTCAAAAATCATATTGGAAATGCTCAAAAATTTCTCTAAAACCCGGAAAGATGGCTCCGAAATGAGCCAGAAATTGTATCCGGTGGCCGTGGCCGAGTTTCCCAATCACTACGCTCGGCTCCGCCCCTTTTTTGGGAAACTCGGCCACAGCCACGATACAACTTCTGGCTCATTTCGGAGCCATTTAGCGGGATTTTAGAGCGATTTTTGAGCATTTTCATTATGATTTTTGGAATCTACGTATTTTTAAGCAATAGAAATTGTTTAATTATTTCCAGACAATCAATCCAAGCTGGCTCCCCACAAACGTCTACGAGAAGGGTCTCTACTTCTGCATTTTCTTGACTACTCTTGCCGTTCGTTTGTTGATCGAGTATTATCAAGTCCCAGAGGAAAATAATCAGGAGTACCCTGATATGAATAGACGTGTTGAATAAATGAATTGTGATATATTTACTAAAGTTTCTAGCAATTCTTTCAAGCAATTGGTTCACTTTTGCCATTTTTCATCTACATATCTTTAATATTCCAATCTTTCAAATGTTTAAAAACCTTGTTTTGCCTATCAGTCCATGTTTTGAAAACCGCAACGCAGCACCTGACGCGTCGCGGTTACCAACACTTCAAAGGTGCACCGACCCACATAACATTTGTGAAGATTTATATTAGCGATATTTCCCGAGGGGAAACGCGCTCCATCGCCAACTTGGCTGAAATTTGAATTTTCAGCTTTTCCGCCGTTTTGAAAACAGCAAAACATGTTTTGGTGGGTGCGTGGACTCCTCGTGAACAACTCGGGCAGCAGTCGAATTGTCCACGAGGAGTCCACGCACCCACCAAAACATGTTTTGCTGTTTTCAAAACGGTGGGAAAACTGAAAATTCAAATTTCAGCCAAGTTGGCGATGGAGCGCGTTTCCCCTCGGGAAATATCGCTAATATGTGTATATGTGGCACCTCGACGTTTTGCAACTAGAAATTTTGCAACAACGACATTTCGCAACTCACGTCAATTTTGCAACCACGAGATTTCGCAACCGAGACATTTCGCAACCAGGTCATTTCGCAGCTAGCCATTTCGCAACCACAACATTTTGCAACTTTGCAAAGTAGTCTGGTTTTTTTATTATGCATGTGGTTTTGGTGGTTGCGAAATGACGTGGTTGCGAAATGTCGTGGTTGTGAAATGACTAGTGGTAAAACGTCGTAGTTGCGAAATCGACATGAGTGGCGAAATTTCGAGTTTGCAAAATGGTTGCGAAACGTCGGGGTGCCGTATACAAGACTTGATTATCCGGCTCTGAGACATTTCGCAACCAGTCGTTTCTCAACTACGACATTTCGCAACTCACGTCGATTTCGCAATTACGACATTTCACTACCGATCATTTCACCACCGCCACGATCCGCAACCACACCATTTCGAAACCACGAAATCTAGGATTTTCGTAGATAGTTTACGTTAGAATTACAACTTTTCAAATGTATACAAAAACCTGGAATTGTTCACAGTACCCTCAATCCCATACAACCTTAATGAACGTAAACTGGACTAGTTTAGAGAGTAGCGAAACGACTGGTTGCGAAACGTCCAGTTTCAAAATGACTTGATTGTGAATTGTTGCGGTTGCGAAATATCGTAGTTGCGAAAAGTCCCGATTATCCTCCGTCTCTCAAGCAACGATGCTCCGTTATCCCGCAAGTTTTCTTGCGGCACAGCGGAGTGTCGTTGCCAGGAATCGTTATCAGGAATCATTACAGTATGGTCAATCCTTACGTCAAAGCCGTCGTCATGCACTTGATACCGATGTTCATCTTATACATAGGACTAAACGTTTACACCATGTACTACCCAAGTGCCGATATTGTGGAGGCCATTAGGACACATGTTAGTAAGGGGGACATATCGCAACTACGACATTTCGCAACTCATGTAAATTTCGCAACTATGACATGTCGCAACCGGTTGTTTTGCCACCGCGACAATCCGCAACCACGTCATTTCGAAACCATGAAATCCAGGAAGAAGACTAGATTATAGAGTTGCGAAACAACTGGTTGCGAAAAGTCCAGTTTTGAAATGTCTTCGTTGCAAATTGTCGCGGTTGCGAAATCGACAAAAGTTGCGAAAAGTCGAAGTTGCGAAACGACTAGTGGCGAAATGTTCCCGGAGCGGGTTTTGTGGTTTTTCAAGTCAACATTTTGAATTTTCCACTTTTCAGACACCTGAACCAACTCAACCAAGAACCAAGAAGACCATGCACATCGGGAAATTCATCTCTGACTATTACCTCATGGCCTTCTCCGCTTGGTCTCTGTTCAAGTTTATTGTAGCGATGAATGCTGAGGAGTGAGAAGTTATATTTGTGTGGTTTAGATGGATTACTTGTTGAATAAATTTGGAAATATGATTTGAAAATGTTTTGATAATCAGAATCCGGGAATTCAGAAGACGTCGATTTTCAGTGATTGTCAAATCTCAGTATCTCAGAACATCAGATAGGGCAATTCTTCCAATACAACCTTAACTCCGATACAACCTTGAGTTGCGAAACGACTGGTTGCGAAAAGTCTAGTTAGGAAATCTCTTGATTGCGAATTGTCGCGGTTGCGAAATTGACCTTGGCTTCCACCTTGTTTTCCCCTATTTGTTCACTTTTCGAAAATTTTCGAATCTAACGACTAACGACCTCATTATCGCAGGGTTGATTACTTTCAATTACCCACTTTACCAAAGTGGAGGGTTTGGGCTGATAAGAAAATGTTAAGAGTACACATACAATGAGCAATTTGAATAGAGGTACTCTCTCTTTCTCTGGGTCTCTACTAGAACACAGGCGCCGCCCAAAACGCTCCCTTCCAAACCGTTGGCGACTGTTCAGTTGGTGCCACGGGGGTCACTTTGTCTTCACTTCTCTTTTTAGACTCCGAGACATTTTGCAACCAGTCGTTTCGCAACTACGACATTTCGCAACTGACGTCATTTTCGCAACCGGTCGTTTCTCCACCGCGGCAATCCGCAACCACGTCATTTTGAAACCGCGAAATCTAGGATTTTTCAATGAAAATGAAGTGGTCTAGTTTATAGAGTTGCGAAACGACCAGTTTCGAAATGTCTTGGTTGCAAATTGTCGCGGTTGCAAAATCGACGAGAGTTGCAAAATGTCGTAGTTGCGAAATGACCAGTGGCGAAATGTCTCGGAGCCCCCTTTTTTGCATTTTTTCTACTATTACCCGTTTGCAATTTTTCGTGTTTTCATTGCAACAACGAGGCTCCGCTATCCCGCTAGATGTCTCAAACTTGCGGCATAGCGGAGCGTCGCTTTTAAGGGAATTCAATGTTTCTAGAGCGTTCTCCTTTCATTTTTCAGGATGGACAACCCTCGTTATCGAGCTGTTGCCTTGGTCTTGGTGCCGTTGTTCGTCTACCATCTGTGGTTGAGCTACAGTAACCCGACGTTGAAAACCCGGATCAAAGATGCCTGGAATGATAGGGTGAGTCTACAGGGTTGCAATCTGACAATCAGTCGTTTCGCAACCAGTCGTTTCGCAACCAGTCGTATCACAACTCTCGTCAATTTTGCAACAAAACGACTGGTTGCAAAACGACCGGTTTCAAAATAATTTGGTTGCGAATTGTCGTGGTTGCGAAATGTCGTAGTTGCGAATTGACTAGTATCGAAATGTGCCGGAATCGACAATTCATGTTTTCTATTTACCCTAATTTTTTTTTCAGTCTCACGAGCAAATCCAAGATTTTATGCTCGTCGTCATAGGCAGTGTCGGCAGTGTCGTCATCTTCTACGCCGTACTCGCCTGGGTAATCTACTCAGTGACCGATATCTTCTTGATGGCTTTTGAGCATGATGATGAATTTGATTTTTGAGTATGGTGATCTGTTACTTTTGTTGAATAAAACCTATTGTTAGAAATCTTTCTTCACTTTAAAAAAGAAGTTTCCGAAGACGTTGGTACTCAAAATACAAAGGTAAAACCAAAAAATTGAAACTTCAAAATCCCTTTACTCAACTCAAAAAACCATCACCAAAACCAAAACAAACACCAAACCAGTTCCCTTCTCGCCAACAGAATTCAAATCCAAAATCAAATCGTATTCATCGTCATCTCTGTTTCTCTTCCTCTCTGATTCCTCATAGTCATCTGAATCCTCATCTGTCTTCTTAATCTTCTTCTTCTTCTTTTTTGGTGGCTCTGTAGTTGGAGATGGCATGATACAAAAACCATCAGCATCGATGACACCGTACTCCCCGCAATCAAACTCTTTTGGTTCGAACAACAACTACTGAAAAAAGTTTTGATTTGAAAAAAAAATCCTATCCAAAAAAACTTACTATGGTCCGATCAAACACAACAGATCGTACTGGTACTCGTCGTTACCCCATGTTGTTTTGAACAAAGTACTAGCACATCCAATTTTCCTCTGTTTATTGATGTACGTTTCTAGGAGCGAATGGACAAATTCGTGAGGACTCGACATTTGATTAAAAAATTGAGTGTGGTAAATAGCATATCCACGATTTTTCATGTAATTGTTGTGCCTCTCTTGTTCAACGGCTAGGAATGGCTTGTTTTGCGTGATATTGCGATTTGTGAGGAACACTCGATAATCAGGACCGGTTTTTAACGGTGTTTTCTGATCCCAGTTGGCTGCCACATGTCTCGCTTTTTTGGCCAAGTCGTCATTCCATTCCTGAACGAGGTCACGTTACTATACCGCCGTCTGTTGTCAGTTGAATTTGAAGGGACAAGAAAGTATTTGTGGCTTCGGGACATTTCGCAACTAGTCATTTCGCAACTACGGCATTTCGCAACTCACGTCGATTTCACAACCACAACCATTCGCAACCAAGACAATTCGAAACTGGACGTCTCACAACTCTATAAACCAGTCCACTTTACGTACGTTAAGGTTGTATGAGATTGAGGATATTGTGATCTGTTCCAGGTTTTAGTCTACATTAGAAAAGTTGTGGCGAACTTTCTACAAAAACCCTGGAATTCGTGGTTTCGAAATGACGTGGTTGCGAATTGTCGCGGTGGCGAAATGTCCGGTAGCGTAATGACTAAATTGCGAAACGACTGGTTACGAAATTTCTTGGTTGGGATTTGTCGTGGTTGCGAAATCGACGTGAGTTGCGAAATGGCCGCTGTGGCACAATACTAAAACTCGTTTTACTCACCAGTCTCCACACAGTCAAACTATTATCCTTCACCTTCAAAAGTTCCTTTCTGCGAGCGTTGTATCTTTCGACGATTTCCTGCCCGTCGATATAGTTTTGGGCTTCCACTTTCACTGAAATTTTCTTCCAATTCATTCCCAAAATTTCAGGTAGTTAGCTTACCATAGTAACAAACGAGAGTGATCCAAATGATCCAGTGGAGTTTTTGAAATTTCATCATTGCGATTTTATATTTGTTTTACCGCCAAGATTGAGAACTGACGAGTTTCGATCTCATGTGAGGATAAGATGTGGAAATTTTTTTGAACAAGGTTACGGAACGCATTGAAAACTTTCGGACGTAGTTTTTTGTATTGTTGGAAAATTGTCAACGTGGAAAAGTGGGGAGAGAGATCAAAACACTTCAGTTTTCAATCTGGCGGTGAAATCAGAAGAAAATCGCAATGATGAAATTTCAAAAACTCCACTGGATCATTTGGATCACTCTCGTTTGTTACTATGGTAAGCTGGAAACCTCGAAATTTCGGAAATCAGTTGGGCTTCGAAACACTTCGCAACCTGTCGTTTCGCAACTATGATATTTTGCAACTCACGTCGATTTCGCAACCGCGACAATTCGCAACCAAGACATTTTGAAACTCGATGTTTCGCAACCAGTCGTTTCGCAACGCTAAAAACTAGTCAAACGCTCATCGAAGTTGTATGGGATTGAAAAAAAATTCTGGATTTCGTGGTTTCGAAATGCCGTGGTTGCTGATTGTCGCGATGGTAAAATGATCGGTTGCGAAATGTCGAAGTTGCGAAATTGACATGAGTTGCGAAATGTCGTAGTTGCGAAACGTCTGGTTGCGAAATGTCTCGGAGGCATCAATTGAAAAAATTTCAGTAAAAGTGGAAGCCCAAAACGATATCAACCGACAGGAAATCGTCGATAGATACAATGATCGCAGAAAGGAAATTGGGAAGAAGCATGGTTTCACTATGTGGAGACTGGTAAGTGATACGAGTGTTTAGTAGTCCTAACATGACCATTTCCAGAAATGGAGTGACGATTTGGCCAAAAAAGCGAGACATGTGGCAGCCAACTGGGATCAGAAAACGCCATTGGAAAATGGTTCGGATTATCGAGTGTTCTTCACAAATCGCAATATCACGCAAAACAAGAAGTTCTTAGAACTTGAACAAAAACGGCACGAGTACTGGAAGGGCGGTGGACGTGCGATTCATACTGTTCGAGGCGCATCTGAGATGTCGCATCCTATGGATTTCGTTGACTCGATCGGCGAAGCATATAGCAATACTCAGAGAGAGGTCGGATGTGCCAAGACTCTCTTTAGAACAACATATGCTAACGAAGACTACCAGTACGATTTGTTGTGTTTGATTGGACCAGAGTAAGTTGGATAGTATGGTTTTTTTTTTCAAATATTCGGTACCATCAAAATTCTACAGATCTCTCAACTTGTGGGCGTCATATGATAGCAGATGCGGTGAACACGGTTATATCGACAATGATGGTTGGTGTGCCGAGGATCCGAACAACCCGTTTCCAACCAAACCTCCACCACCTCCAACTACAGAGCCACCAAAAAAGAAGAAGAAGAAGATTAAGAAGACAGAAGAGGATTCAGATGACTATGAGGAATCAGAGAGGAAGAGAAACAGAGAGGACGATGAATACGATTTGATTTTGGATTTGAATTCTGTTGGCGAGAAGGGAACTGGTTTGGTGTTTGTCTTGGTTTTGGTGATGGTTTTTTGAAGTGAATAAAGGGATTTTGAAATTTAAATTTTTTGGTTATTCCTCTGTTTTCTGAGTCTCAATGTCTTCGAAAACTTTTTTCTTTATTCCCCGACATCAGAAATGAATCCCGGTCGGTCGACTGGATTACCTGAGAAAAAGGCTCTGAGACATTTCGCAACCAGTCGTTTCGCAACTCACATCAATTTCGCAAACACGAAAATTTGCTACCGGTCATTTCGCAACCACGACAATCCACAACCACGTCATTTCGAAACTACGGAATCCAGGATTGTTCACGTTAAGATCACAACTTTTCAAAAGTAGACTATAACCTGGAATAGTTCACAATACCCTAAATCGCATACAATCTTAATGAACGTCAAGTGGACTAGTTTACAGAGTTGCGAAACGACTGGTTGCTAAACGTCCAGTTTCGGAATGCCTCGGTTGCAAATTGTCGGGGTTGCGAAATCGTCGTGAGTTGCGAAATGTCGTAGTTGCGAAATGCTCCAATTTCCCCATTTCTTGTTGTAGTTTTGTTGTGGATTTTTTGAATCGAATAAAAGTTTTCTACGTGGATCCAATTAAAAAATGCATTTAGGGGGAAGGGGGCAAATTCAAATTTTTCGTCGCTCTCCTCAGTTCAAATTTCCCTTCTCCAAAGTGAAAAATCTAAACAAAATCGCAATGATGAAATTTCAAAAACTCCACTGGATCATTTGGATCACTCTCGTTTGTTTTCATCGTAAGTTTTTGGGGAGTCATCAAAAAAAGATGTTGTTTTTACAGAACTTTCCAATGGACAGGAGTTTCACAAGAGCATTATTTTGGACAGATACAACGACGCCAGACAAAAAGCAGCCAAGCATCAGAAAATTTCGAATATGTGGAAACTGGAATGGGACGAAAACCTTGTCAACCAGGCAAAACTCATTTCGAAAGGTCACAAACGATATGACGAGTTCATGAAATTGAGAAACGGTGCCAACTACCGTATCATGTTGGCCAATTTTCATGGGAATGAGAACGGTGTTCGTGAAGAAACTCGCAAGATGTATAAAGCTGAAACTGAAGCAACTGCAGTTATTGAAAAAATACGAGAAAATTGGAAAGAAGAGGTGGATATTCTGGATTCGACGTTTGAGGGGGTCGTTCCGGTGCAGAAAAGAATTGGATGTGTGAAGTACTTTGCGATGGCGGAAAAAAAGGATTCGGATGGGGAGATTAACCGATACTCTTATCATCTACTATGCTTGTTGGGACCACAGTAAGTTGCGGACTTGGCATCAGATTTGACGCCGACCGCTGCCCAACCGACCGCCCGATCGCCTGACCGCCGACCGCCGACGGCCGCCCGCCGCCCGCCGACAGCTGGCGGTCGGCGGTCGGCCGTCGGAAGTCGGCGGTCGGTTGGTTAGAAGTCGGCAGTCGGGCGGTCGGGCGGTCGGGCGGTCGGGCGGTCGGGCGGTCGGGCGGTCGGGCGGTTGGCGGTCCGTTGAACGGGGGCAATCGGCGGTCGGTGGTTAACCGGTCAGATTTTCGACCGACCGCTGTCCGATTGGTCGCCGGTTTTGAAACTCTTCCACCGCCCAAACCAAATTTTCCTTTTTCCAGCGGCTTCTCCACAATGAAAACCGTTGAGCTCGGGGAGCCAGGAACAAAGTGTGGGGAGCACGGAATTGGTAATAGTGATGGGCTATGTATCGAGGATCCCAAAAATCCATTTCCTCAACCCACCACGACTACGACAAAGGCACCGAAAAAGAAGAAGAATAAGAAGACAGAAGAGGATTCAGATGACTATGAGGAATCAGAGAAGAAGAGAAACAGAGAAGACGATGAATACGATTTGATTTTGGATTTGAATTCTGTTGGCGAGAAGGGAACTGTTTTGGTGTTTGTCTTGGTTTTGGTGATGGTTTTTTTGAATTGAATAAAGGGATTTTGAAATTTCAGCTTTTTTTCCTTCAAAAATATCGGAGAACTAGGTCATTTAGACAGACTCTGATACAAAAGTTCAAATTCTTCATTTTTTACACTTCTAGGTAATTTTCATCTTTGGGGTCTAAAAAAAGTTGGACCACCTAACAAAAATCGTCCACGGGATGAGCCCCAGGGATGGAAAAAAAGCGGTTCAACTTTCAGGTTCTAGGACATTGAAAAATAGAATCAGGAACACAGATTTTCTAAAAAACTTTTAAAAAATAATGTAGGAAGGAAGTGTGTTTGTTCTTTTACTTTCGTTATTTTTCGAAACACACGTTCCAACTTCTTGTCGACACAGCTGTCGTTGTGAATTTGTCAAAGAAGGCGGAGTCACATGTGTCTGTTGTATTTTGGTCTACGAAATGATGAAGAGGGAAAGACTTAGTTCAGGAAAGTGCGCTATGATTGAACACGAATGAAAAAGAGAAACCAATTTTACGATTGTAAAGAGTAAAAATCACTATGTAAAGAGTAAAAATCACAAACAACAGCCACTGAACGACATCAACTTGGGAATTTTCGATTTTTGAACCGCTCTGCTGGCAAAAACTATATAAACGCTCCGGGACATTTCGCAACTAGTCATTTCGCAACTCAGACATTCCGCAACTTACGTCGATTTAGCAGCCACGACAACTCGCAACCAAGACATTTCGAAACTGGACGTTTCGCAAGTTATAAACTAGTCTTTGTTCACTTAGGCTGTGTGTGATTGAAATTTCTGTAAGCAATTCCAGGTTATGATTCTGAAAGTGCAAAGCACCGAAAAGGACTACATCGACAACACGATCATGACCATGGTCAGAGAGTGGAATGCTGTACATCCGAAAGGGCCACATTACTACGACTTTCACGGACTCACGCGAAAATGGCCAATGAGTACATCAAAGAGCTCAAGAGATCAAGGGATCTCGGCATATCCTGAGCCCAAAAAGAAGACAACGACAAGAATCGAGACGGGTCGAGGAAACTATTCAATGAGCGGATTTGCTGCAATTCGGAAGATGATTAGGAAGAAGTATGAAGGGTATAAAGGAGCCAAGTTTGTATTTGAGGAAGGCAACGATGGAATTTTAATTCTGACTTTTAATTGATTCAATATTTTCACAATATTTCCTTTTTGTACCGGTGCTATGATTCTTTCATTGTTTTATTTATTTTTGTTCTTGCCGCATTAGTTTTTGTAATGAATTATGTTTAGCTGCTCAAGGAAGATTTTGGAAAAGTATCTAGATTTTAATGCAAATGCAAAACCTATTGGCTTACACATACATTGGAAGACAAAACGACTTCGTCTAGAATTAGGGCTTGTTGTAAAAACCGAATCCCAGACTTTTTCCGAGAGAACACCGAACTGAAGACAGTTACCACAGCGATAAGATCTATTATCCATTCACTGATTGGTATGCCTTTTGCAACGACACTCCGCTGTTCCACAGTTCAAATTTTGAGTGTCGTTGCAAAGATACCTATTGTCTTTTCAAAAAAATCTTACTTTTACCTCTCTTTTTTGCTTCAAAAAAAGTGTGCGGCGGTTGCAAAAGACCGCGCCGCAATGTTGCAAAGAAGTGAGCGGAGTCGCTTAGGCCTCGCCCCTTGCCGAGATTTTTTTAAAGAGACAATACCGCGCAGTGAATGGATTTTGCTTTTTTAGAATCTTTTTTGGGTAGCTAAACATAATTCATTAATAAAACTAACACGGCAAGAACAAATTAATAAAACACTGAAAGAATCATAATAGCACCGGTACAAAAGAACACGTAGTGAAAATGCTGTATCAATTAAACGTCATGATTAAAATTTCATCGTTGCCTTCCTCAAATTCGAACGTGGCTCCTTTGTACCCTTCGTACTTTTCCATAATCATGTTTCGAATCGCTGGTTCCCCATCACTTGAATGGTTTCCTCGGCCAGTTTCAATTCTTGTCGTGATCTTCTTTTTGGTCTCAGGACTGGCCGAGATCCCTTCAATGATCTCTTTGATGTACTTGTGAGCCATTTTCACTGTAAGACCGTGAAAATCGTAGTAGTTTTTCCCTTTTGGATGTGCAGAATTCCACTGTCTGATCTTGGTCATGATCTTGTTGTCGTAGTAGTACTTATTGGTTCTTTGCCCTTTTTTCTTCTGTGAAAATAATATGATTTGAAAGAAGAACAATGTTTAGAAATAACAATCCTAAAATTTCTGTGTGCCCACCCACTCAAAAACATTTCTTGTTTGTCCAAAAGCACCCATTTCGTAACTTACATGAAGCTTCTGGATTTTATTCTGAAAGTCATTTCGCGCTTTTTTGAAGTGCTCACTGTTTGCATCGAACTCGACAATGGTGGAGCGGAGCGTACGTCCATACTCTGGATGGATTGATTTTGACACAGTGGTACCGATCTTCAGCTCATGGTCTCCATGAGCAAACCCACACCTAAGTCTGGATGGGCAACGTTTTTTCGACTCATTGTGAGGACAGAGCTTTGCCTTGGAAGGCTTTGGCTGCGACTTTGAAGCTTTTATGTCTTTCCTGTTCTCGTCATTAGTCAAAGTGCTGACGTTGAAACCGTCTCCAGTCCAGTCAAACGTTGAGTTCAAAGAACATGTCAGTGGTGAAGCATTGTTGCAGCTCATTTTTCTAAAAATGAATCATGGTACATTTATGCAAAGTGAGTGTTATTAATAATTATGAAAAGTTTGGTTGAGACGATCGAACAGCGTATTGAGGAATGAAAGCATTCTTGAACCAAAATTGAATTGTGATAGAAGTGCGTAGAAAGTTGTTTGGAGGATGACTCTAGGGATACCGTAATCAAATATGCATAGGAGAATGTGTAACCAAGGGAGTCAAAGCTATTAAAATAACTTGGAATATAGATGAAGCATGTATTTTCTATCTACCGGCAAGGTTTTAGATTCCACCGACAGCACCTGCACCAAGCATAGGGGAACCAGAAAAAATGTTGAAAACTTTCTTCCCCCTTTTTGTCAGTACAGGTGTTGCGGAGCACACTGAGAAAAATATAACAAATAGTTTCAGAGATTCTGAAATTCTGGGGAGGAGACCTGATAGAATTGACCTAGAACTTTTTAAATAGTCTCAAACGATCAAAAACGTCTTTTTTGCTCTGAACAATTTTTTTTTTGGAATTCTACAGCTTCTCCTCACTAAAGCAAGTTGCGCTCAAAATAGTCTCATCAATGCTTTTGACCCCTTTTTGCTTCTAGCGGCTCCAGTTTGAGAGCTACAGATTTGTGATGCACTACGAAATTGTAGATCTCAAAAATTTTCCCCAGGACCCAAAAGTTTCAAAGCGATACCTTTAAGAAGAATGAAAGAGAAAAAGAAAGTAAAAAACTAAACGAAAAAGGAAGAAAAAATTAAAGTGAAAATGAATTGAAAGATGGCTGGCCAAATGCTACCTTGTCTCTCAAAATGAAAACTCCACGCGCTTATATAGGACCTGAGGAGACAACTCTACATTCCTTGTTATTTTGTCTTCCACCGTTTTCCTATCTTTTCTTTCTGTATTTCCATGGAAATGTTCTGTATTCCCTCTTAATTAAGCTGTGTTTCATTGGAAATTAGGGGTATTTCTACGGAAAAAGCTGTATTTCCATAGGAGTTAGGTATCTGTATTTCTTCGGAAATGAGCAATGTTACTTTGGAAATTTGAGCCATCTGTTGCTTAAAATTGACCATCTGTGCTAAAATTTGTTTTGTGCTATAACAAATTCTATTTTTAGAATGCATTCAAGAACAAACAAAACGAATTTTTTCGAAATTTGTGTTCCTCTCTGTTTCTTTTTTCCTTGATTTAGTAGACGCTTATTTTGATTTAATTTTTTGTTTTAGTTTCCCGTATAATGTTCACCTATCTTCACCGAAATTTGGTTTTTTTCTCTATAAAAATATCTTGTACAATTCTATTCTAATTAAGTGTATGATTATGATTCCTTTATATTTTCCGTTTTCTAGTAATTATTGTGATGGTGGCGTTCTATTACAGGTGGCGTTCTAATACAGTTTTTACAGTAACTCAACATTAGTTGTCAAAGAAGTGAAACCCAAAAAAGGACAAGTTATTGAGAGGATTGGTGAAAAAAAATACAAGAGAAATTGAACAAAACAAATAACATTTTAAATAAAATTTTTTGAGTGATTGGAGCAACTTACAGGACAGTTTATATACCACCAAAGAGTACATACATTCCTCAATTTTAAATTGAGATTTTTGCGATATATCAAATTTATATTGACATGGAAACGGTCAGGAGTGACCCGCGAGTTTTGTTTCGATATTTTGTTGGTGAGTAAGCCTGGCATAGAATAGTGCATTGGTAAATTTATAGCGGCTCTCTCCTAAGTTCCGGGAAGTTATTCCACTTTTTACATTTTTTGGAAATTTTTTGACCGACTCCATTCACAAGACCATAACTTTTTTATTTTTCATCCAAACTGGTTGATCTTTTTTGCAATTGGTAGAACTTAGATATGCGTACATAATTGTCAACTAAACCCTCTAGCTAGCACTTTTCAGAAATTTGCAATTTTCAAAAATACACAAATTGTGAGATGGAAGGAAACTCAAAAGTGGCGATTTTTGGCAAAACGTGTCTGGGAAACTGTGTCTATCGGATTGTATGCAGCAAATAAGGCACGCATACATATTCAAAAGTATGCCTACCCTTTGAGTTACAAAACTTATTTCAACATTTTTCACTTTTCACCTATGTTTCATGTATCCCTATACATTGAAAATTTGAACTGAAAAATCGAAATCGGTATAAGATTGCCAAAGCCGTCGAAAATTCATGAAATCCGTTATTTCTTACAAAACTGCTCGTTCTGACCAATTTGGGATCTGGTTAGAAGCAAACCAGCGATTTCGTATTTTCCCATTTTTACGTATAGGGATACATGAAACAAAGGTGGAAAATAGAAAATGTTGAGATAAGTCTCGTAAGTCAAAGGGTAGGTATACTTTTGAATATGTATGTGTGCCTCATTCACTGTGCACAATCCGATAGACACAGTTTCCCGGATACGTTTTTCCAAAAATCGCCACTTTTGAGTTTCACTCCATCTCACAATTTGTGTATTTTTGAAAATTGCAAATTTCTGAAAAGTGCTAGCTAGAGGGTTTAGTTAACAATTATGTACGCATATCTAAGTTCTACCAATTGCAAAAAAGATCAACCAGTTTGGATGAAAAATAAAAAAGTTATGGTCTTGTGAATGGAGTCGGTCAAAAAATTTCCAAAAAATGTAAAAAGTGGAATAACTTCCCGGAACTTAGGAGAGAGCCGCTATAAATTTACCAATGCACTATTCTATGCCAGGCTTACTCACCCACAAAATATCGAAACAAAACTCGCGGGTCACTCCTGACCGTTTCCATGTGAGATTATTGCGAAATTCACATTTTTGCGATATTTATTGGTAAAACGCCCACGGAAATATGTTGCAATAGTCAGTTTGGTGATATTGAGGAATGTTGAGTTTTACACTTTTTTGGTGGTATATAAACTGTCCTGTAAATTGTTTCCAACACTCAAAAAATTTTATTTGAAGCCGACTTTTCCTTAGTATTACAACTTATCCTTCTTGATGTTTCTTGATGTTTCTTGATGATTTTCTGATGAACAAGATTCGACTTTTTCTAAATTTCAATTAGTTGTAGTATTCAGCTGTTTGTATAAGAAACTTAAAGCCTAATACCAACTTTTCCACAGAATTACAACGTATCCTAGTTCATGCTTTTTGATGCTTCTTGATGCTCATTTTCTTGATGTTTCTTGATGCTTTTTTTTTATTAACAGGACTAGAATTTTTGTTCATTTTTATTAGTTGTGATATTCAGCTGTCCGTATACAAAATTTGAAGCCTAATACCAACTTTTCTACAGTATTACAACATATTCTTCTTCATGCTTTTTGATGATTCCCGATGCCCATTTTCTTGATGTTTTTTAATGCTTTTTTAATGAGCAAGATTTCAATTTTTGTTCATTTTTATTAGTTGTGATATTCAGCTGTCCGTATTCAAAACTTGAAGCCTAATACCAACTTTTCCACCGTGTTACAGCCTATTCTTCTTCATGCTTTTTGATGCTTCTTGATGCTTATTTTCTTGTTTCTTCTGGTTCTGACACTCACCGTGTATCTCAACGACAACCACTTTTTGATAGAATCGTTCAATCGTGACCCCAGCTAGATTTTAAATTCAAAATTAGTGGTGTTTGTGTTCTGTTCAACGAGTTTGAAAACACAAAAATCTGCATTTGCCAAGATACGCGTTTTCAACAAGAAACTCTTGGACACTTCTTGAACAAGATATAGGTTGAACTCAGCTTTCTTCATCAAACGATGGAAAAGGAAGTTTCTGATTTTTCAAATATTTGCAAACTTTATTAACTTTGAGAATTGAAGATTTTGAGATTGTTCTGTTTTATGTTTCTCGGATTCAGATGTTATTCAAATTTTTTTTTTTTTTAGATGTATTCAAATTTGCAACATCAAATTCCCTAGTTTTGAAAACTGCAAATTTTCAAAAGACACATTTTTTGAAACTCGGCTTTTGAGGTCTTAGACTTGAATTTCACGCTCTAAAACCTAAAAATTTGACCTTCTCGCGTTTTTCTACTTCTTGAACCTCTTTTCCAGACGATTTGTGGTCGGTGGCCTAGAAATCCAAATTTTGAAAAAGTTAGGCCACCGACCGCAAATCGTCCAAAAAAGTGGTTCCAGGGGTGGAAAAACGCGGGAAACTCGAATTTCAAGTCTGTTTTTGTCTGAATGGCCTAGTTTTCTCGATATTTGGGTTACTAGGCCACCTGGGCCCAGACGGTCTAGAATGGCTCGTTTTTCCTCAATTTTTTTTCAGATGGCATAACTTTTTCAGTCTAATTTATCTAGGCCATTCTCAAATATAAAAAACTATTTTTTCGAATGAATAATCTTTATTGAGTCTCTAAAAACGAATATTATCACAATTGAGCAGACACACAAACACCATAGGCCACAAACAAAAAATCGTCAAAAAAACACATTCCATGGGGTAAAAAATGGCGGGAAATTCAAATTTCACACTTTCAAATCACGATAATCAAGTCTAAACACCCGAATAAAGAGAATAGAAATAAATGTAGAGTAGGAAGACCGGATAGACGACCAGTGGCTTTTTGGCTTGCAACTCGTCGACGCATAAAAGGGTTCCTGCACTGTACACCGACCATACCGTACCAAACATGCCAAGAGCGTTCGAGAGGAGGCGGAATCTGAAATAATTGGAAAAAAATTTTTTTGAAAAAAATTTTTTTTTTTGAAAATTTTCAAAAAATCGAAAAATTTTAAGTTTTAAATTTCTTCAAAACTTTCACTCCAGGGTAATTTTCGATCCTGAATTCGAATTTTCCATCCAATTTCCTTTAATTTGAGCCCAAACTTGGCTAATTTTGGTCAAATTTGGTTTTTGGGCTTTTGGGCCCCTAAAGGCCTAACATCGTGATTTTAGGCTATTTTCGGCCGTTTTAGACTAAAATTTTTGAATTTTTCAGGCTTTCTAGGCCGCTTAGAACTCGAAAAATAAACTTTTCAAAAAAAATTTTTTTTCGATTTTTTCAAAAAATTTTCAAATTTTCAAATTTCGCGCCAAAATTTTTTAAATTTTTTGACCTACCCACTGAACAATGGTGTCACCAATGAAGTCACCACTAATGGAATCAAACAGTATCCCACAATTCCCAAAACTTGAGAATATCCAACATCGCCTCCGAGTGCGCGCGCGATGAAGTACACCATGAAACCGCCGCAAAACCACATTGTGATGATCCACGAGACGACCTGAAAGAAATTAAGATTTGAAAATGGCCCAGAAATCTTTGGCAGAAAAAGTTAGGCCATTTGCAAAAAAATTTGAGGAAAAACGGTCCAAAATGGACTATTTTAGACCATTTTGACCTTGGTGGCCTAGAAACCCAAATATCTGGAAAACTAGGCCATATGGACAAAAATAACTCGAAATTCGAATTTCCCGCCACTTTTTACTCCTGGAACACCTTTTTTGGACGATTTGCGGTCGGTGGCCTAACTTTTGCAAAATTTGGGTTTCTAGGCCACCAACAGCAAATCGTCTAAAAAAATGGTTCCAGGGGTAGAAAAACGCGGGAAGTTCAAATTTTGGGGTTTCAGAGCGTGAAATTTGAGTCTAAGACGTCAAAATTTTGAGTTTAAAAAAAAAAAAATTTTATTTCAGATATTCGATTTTGGAAATTTTTGAGTTTTAGACTCAATTTTTGTGCTTTGAAACCAAAAAATTTGAATTTCCCGCGTTTTTCTACCCCGGAACCACTTTTTTGGACGATTTGCGGCCAGTGGCCTAACTTTTTCAAAATTTGGATTTCTAGGCCACCGACCGCAAATCGTCTAAAAAATGAGCTCCAGGGGTAGAAAACCGCGGGAAATTCAAATTTTCAGGTTTAAGAGAGTGAAATTTGAGTCTAAGACCCCAAATTGCAAGATTCAAAAAAAAATTTTTGGAAGTTTCGAAATTTTGAATTTTTTGAAACTAGGAAATTTTGGAATCTAGACTCAATTTTTGTGCTCTGAAACCTGAAAATTTGAATTTCCCGCGTTTTTCTACTCCTGGGACACTTTTTTAGGCAATTTGCGGTCGGTGGCCGAACTATTTCAAAATTTGGATTTCTAGGCCACCGACTGCAAATTGCCTAAAAAAGGGTTCCAAGGGGTAAAAAACGCGGGAAATTTGAATTTTAAGGTTTTAAAGTCTAAAAATTCAGCCTAAAGCCAGAAAAAACTCACCCCAAACTGTCCATAGAGTGACAGTATGGCGAAGGCCAACACCACTGCCAATGGTCCCCAAAAGTCCGGCGATTCTCTGACAATGTTCAATTTCATTCGAAAATACGGTAGTGGAAGAAGAACACATCGAATTTTATAGTAGATATCGGTGAGGTCAATGTCCAGTTCTTCGCTGAAAAAATGGGAATTTTTTGGTTTTTTGAAATTTGAAATTTTGGGGTCTTAGATTTCATTTGGGGGTTTTGAAACCCAAAAATTTGAATTTCCCGCGTTTTTCTACCCCTGAACCCGCTTTTTTGGACGATTTGCGGTCGATGGCCTAGAAATCCAAATTTTGAAAAAGTTAGGCCACCGACCGCAAATCGTCTAAAAAAGTGCTTCCAGGTGGTAAAAAATCGCGGGAAATTCGAATTTATAGGTTACAAAGCTCGAAATTCAGATCTAGAACCCAAAATTTTTGAAACAATTTTTTTGAAAAATTTGAGTTTTTTGATGTCTTGAAATTTGAAATTTTGGGGGTCCTAGACATCATTTGGAGGTCCCAAAACCTAAAAATTTGAACTTCCCGAGTTTTTCTACCCCTGGAACCACTTTTTTAGACAATTTGCGGTCGGTGGCCTAGAAACCCAAATTTTCAAAAAGTTCGGCCACCGACCGCAAATTGTCCGAAAAAGTGCTTCCAGGGGTAAAAAAACGCGGGAAATTCAAATTTCAAGTCAGTTTTTGTCTAAATGGCTTAGTTTTTCAGATATTTGGGTTTCTAGGCCACTTACCATTAGAGTTTTCTAGGCCATCATTTTCAAATTTCAAATTTTTTTAAAATACAGTAACCCATAACCCTTACAGTAATGGAATCTGATCCGCGTCGTCCTCATTGACCTCGAGAAGCCATCCGAATCCATTGTTTTCCATGAATTTTCCGGCGGCCCCTGCATTGGTCCTACGGTAGGCCTGAGCAGAAATTTGGCCAGTAGGACTGGAAATTGAGCCGTCTGAAAAAAAATCAAAAATTTGAAAATTTCAGCTTTTTAATTTTGCAATTTTTGGGTTCTAGACTCAATTTTTATGCTCTGAAACCTAAAAAATTGAATTTCCCGCGTTTTTCTACCCCTGGAACCACATTTTTTGGACGATTTGCGGACGGTGGCCGAACTTTTTCAAAAAATTGGATTTCTAGGCCACCGATTGCAAATCGTCTGGAAAAGAGATTCCAGGGGTAAAAAAGCGCGGGGAATTCAAATTTTTAGGTTTCAAAGCATGAAAATTGAGTCTAAAGACTCAAAAAATTGGAAATTTTTTTTTTTGAAAATTTTGATTCTTTACAAAAATTTATTTTTGTTTTTTAATTTCAAATTTCCCACCTGGATTATCGTAACCAGTTTGAGTGGGAACTTGAAAATTTTGAAAATCCGAAGTGTAGAATCCGTTGAGATCGATGGAGACCTCTGGCTGCTTGACACCCGTCCCCGGATAGTCCCTGGCTGGAAAATAGTGAAATTTAAGGGGAAAGGAGTGGTTTATAGGTTTTATAACACGAAAAATTCAAATTTCTGAGTCATTTTTACCTAGGAATAGTGAAAAAGTGGAGAAAAATTGAGAAAATCGAAATAAAAAATTTTGAAGAAAAAATCAGCGAATTTCGCATTTTTCAAGTGGAAAGAGTGATTTTAGGGGTTTCAAACCTAAAAATTTTAAATTTTTGAGTCATTTTTAGCGAAAAACCGTAGAAAAATTAAGAAAATCGGTGAAAAATGAATGAAAAATCGAAGAAATAAAAATTTAGCGACAGAGAGTACTGTAGAGTTTAAAGGCGCATGGAGTTTGGGAAAATTAAAAAATGACGTTTTTCAGCGATTTTTTGGGCAAAAAACATAATTGGAGGTTTTAGAACCTAAAAAATTCAAATTTTTACTTTATTTTCATTCAAAAACACTTGAAAAAATATTCAAAATCCGTCAAAAATCACCCAAAAATAGTCAAAAACCAATAAAATTCAGAAGTTCGTACTGTACTTAAAGGCGCACACTCCAAAAATTGCATGGGTCTCGCCACGATTTTTGCTAATTTTCATTTTTCGATTTTTTTGGGTTATTTTTTAACGGATTTTGCTGGTTTTTAGCTCATTTTCCGTCAAATTTTGCGTATTTTTTTATAGAAATACTAGGGAAAAATTCAAAATGGTACAAGTGCAAAATATTGGAAAAAATATTTTTCAGATTTTTTAATAAGAATCCAGAAGCCTTGAGAATCTAAAAATTCAAAAATCAGATGTATTTCACATCAGAAAAGAAAAAAGGAACCCCCAGCGATGACGTGTCTCCCTTTTCTTCTTTATTTTTCTCTGCGTCTCTCGATTTCCCACACTCTCTCCCCTCCTCCAAAAAGTCCGCAATGTGGCGTCAAGTATGACGCCTCTGCGGACTTTTCCCATTTTTAACCAATTTTCGTCGTTTTTTCAAGTTTTTAGGCTAATTTTTGATGAAAATCACGAAAAACAACATGAAAAATCGAAGAAATCCCAAAAAATAACCTTAAAATGTTGAAAAAATCATGAGAATTAATTGAAAATCATGGAAAATCGAGGTTTTTCGAGTTTTGTAGTTTTTAGGCTAGAAGCAGGGGTCTAGGGGTGAAATGAGCTGGAAAATCTAAAAATTCAGCTCAAATTACCCTTAGATTGATAGAAAATGCAGGAAAAATCGGAAATCTGAAAATTCTAGAAATTCAAAAAAAAAATTTTTAATTAAAAAAATTTATTAAAATAAAGCCAATTTTAAGAGCAATAGAGATAATAAAGACCCAGAGAAAAATATGGAATTTTCGAAAAAAGGACAAGAATTTGGGAGGAGAAAAAAGACATCAAAACTACAGTAATCGGGCCCCAAAAAAATCAACAAAAATCACATGAAAAATGCCGTAAAATCTGTGGGAAAAATCCAAAAAATTTTTGATTATTCAACAATATCATAAAACAATGAGGCCAAATAGAATCGAATGAAGAATGCGAGGCAGGAGCTGAGAATTTGAATTGACATTAAAATCGAATTTAGCGTTTTTTCGTGCATTGGACCACCGAATTTCAGTACCAAATTGATGATGGTGAGGTTGTTGATGCGCAGGTAGCTGAAAGAAAAAAAATTGAAAATTTGTTTAAAAAAAAATTTTTTGAAAAAAAAAAGTTGGCCATCTCCATGTCAAAATAATTTTTGACATGGAGATGGCCAAAAAAATTTTTTCGTCAAAATTCAATTTTTCGGTAAATTTTGTGATTTTTAACAAAAGTGTTAAAAAAAATATTTTTGTAAAAAAAGTTGGCCATCTCCATGTCAAATTAATTAATCATTTTTGATGGCCAAAAAAATTTTTTTTCAAATTTCAGTTTTTCCGCTGTTTTTTTGACGATTTTAACACAATTTTTCAAATTTTTTTCATATCCATACATCTCTCCATCCTTCTCGAATTCCTCGACATGGAGCATTCCGATGGCTCGACAAATCGCAATGAATACAGTACCCAACGTCTTCAGCTCGCTTCGTCGGAACTCCGCAATGCTCATGCTCACCTGAAAATTTGAAAAATTTGGAAAAAAAATTTGTGTCAAAATAAAAGTTGGCCATCTCCATGTCAAAATAATTTTTGACATGGAGATGGCCAAAAAAAATTTTTTTAACGAAATTTTCCAATTTTTCAAGATTTTAGCAAAAATCATTTTTATGGTCAAAAAAAATTTTTTGTAAAAAAAAAACTTGGCCATCTCCATGTCAAAATAATTTTTGACATGGAGATGGCCAAAAAAAATTTTTTTAACGAAATTTTCCAATTTTTCAAGATTTTAGCAAAAATCATTTTTATGGTCAAAAAAAAATTTTTTGTAAAAAAAAAACTTGGCCATCTCCATGTCAAAATAATTTTTGACATGGAGATGGCCAAACAATTTTTTTTATCGAAATTTTTTTATTTTTCTAGATTTTAACAAAAAACATTTTTATGACTAAAAAATTTTTTTTGTTAAAAAAAAGTTGGCCATCTCCAACTTGGCCAAAAAAATTTTTTCAAAAACATTTTTTTTAAACCTACCGTATCCGTTTTGGGGTCATATTTCGGGAGACGATGACGTGGGCACGGTACCAAATGGAATAGTTGTGGAATCGAGTAGACAAAGTTGATGGTCTGCAAATGGGAAAAGTGGGCGGAGCCTATTTTTAAAAAGGGGTCCCCCAAAAGTGGGCCGAGCCTAGAAAAAAGTGGGCGTGGCTTCTTACCTGTGGAATGAAGAAAAGCATTAGTGTCTTGCTGAAATGTCCCAAAATCGAAACCACGGCGAGCGTCATGCCGGACCAGTAGCAGAAAGTGTCGCCGACGAACACTCGGGAGGGGTACTGTAATTTTTTTGAAAATTGTTGGATTACTGTAGTCTAGGGGTTACTGTAGCCATTTTCAGAAAAAAAATCCAAAAAATTTGAGCCAAAACGGACTTTTTAGACCCATTTTTGGTCAATGTCTGTCTGTGTGTCCGGATGTCCAATTTGGGTCATTTTAGGTCGTTTTAGGGTCATTTTAGGCCGTTTTTCACGATTTTCGGGCAGATTTAGGCCCAGGACTACTGTACCTTGTTGAAATAGAAGAGCACAGCGGTACACGCGGTGAACGGGAGCAAAAAGTACAGCGAGATGATGTGATGCCAGAATCCCGTAGTGTTGTCGGTGGCGCCGAAACGGTAGATCTGTGAAAAATTGAAAGTTGAAATTTTGGGCCGGTTGAGGCCGTTTTAGGCCTGAAATTAGGCTTTTTAGGCCTATTTTGACCCATGTCTGTCTGTGTGTCCGGATATCCATTTTGGGTCAATTTGGGTCGTTTTGGGCCGTCCCAGGGTCATTTTAGGCCTTTTTTCATGATTTTTCGGGCTTTTTAGGCTGTTTTTCATGATTTTTAAGCTTTTTGAGGCCATTTTATAGCATTTTTCCAACCCTACCTGCACAAAATTGAACAGGCTCACTGAAGCCGAAATGACCAACGATTGTCCACTTTCGAGTCCGTTGATTCCTACAAAAAAAGGGTAAGGTATTTGGTAATGAGCTACAGTAACAAACTACCGTACCAGCCAAGATATTGATGGCGTTGGTGCAAAAAACGATGACCATTCCCATGAAAATGTAGTAGACAAAGGAGATGTTGATGGTTAGGGGTAGAAGAACGAATGGTTGAAGTAAGTGGCGGACGATGGACGGCACGATTACTGTAGTCGAGTTTCCTGCAAAAAAATACTGAGGGTTACTGTAGAAATTTTCAAAAAAAAATTTTTGTTTTTTGAAAGTTTTTTTGCTTAAAACTACCTAAAAACACGTTCTGGTACTCGAAATAACCATAAAACCGCTCTGAAACCTTAAAAAACGGTCTAAAATCCGTCAAAATACCGTATTCAAAGTTTTCCAAAAAGTGGGCGGAGCTTCGGTATTTTGGGCCATTTGGGCCGTTTTTTGGGCTTTTGGAGCATTTTTGAGCACTTTTTGAGCATTTTAATAATGATATTCAGATTCTACATCTATTTTTACATAGGAAAAGTGAAAATTTTGAAAAAATCCAAAATTTTGGTTTTAGGCTTTTTGGGCCTAAGGCGGGCCGTTTGAGCTCCAATTTTCCAATGTTGTCTATATGACCTTTTTGATATCTAATTGTCCAAAATCTAACAAAAAACGGCCTGAAATCTTGCTTTTATGCCTAATTTCGGTCATTGTCTGTCTGTGTGTCCGGATGTCCCCTTAGCCCGGTTTCGGCCCATTTTGGGTCATTCTGAGCCGTTTTTTATGAGTTTTGTCATCAAATTCAGGTTCTGCATCCATTTTTACATATAAAACGCAAAAAATTCGAAAAAATCTGAAAAATTCATTTTTAGGCTTTTTGCCTATTTCGGGCCGTTTGGGCCCAAATTTCCCAAATTTCCATATTTTGTCTATTTATGCTTCCTGACCTCCAAATGTCAAAAACCTTACAAAAAAACCGCCTAAAATCGGGCTTTTAGGCCAATTTTAGGTCATTGTCTGTCTGTGTGTCCGGATGTCCATTTTGGACCGTTTTCGGCCTATCTAGCCTCATTTTGGGCCGTTTTTCATGATTTTTAGTCCATTTTAACGCAAATTTCGCGCCAAATCTCACCAGACACATAATAAACCATGAGCAATGGCAACGAGCTGAGTGTGGGGAACAGAAGCTTATGTCGCCATCGCAAATCCAACATATCGTCGGCGAAGCCCAACAAGATGGCCGTCGAAATCGAGATTAGGCCGGATAAGATGGCCAAGAGTTTCGCGTATGGAAAAGAAGACTGTTCCAGGCCGATCCATTCGTAGAATGGGAATGGAATGAACATGAACATGACGATTAGATAGACTGCCGCACAGATCACTCCCATTGGTTCGGGGACCGGAGCGTTGGAGACCTGAAAATGGGGAAAATTTGGCCTAAAATGACCTGAAAACGGCCTGGAACGGCCCAAAACCTCGAAAATTCGATTTTTCAAAAATTTGGATTCTGGAAATTCTGAATCTCAAAACCTCATTTTTCATCATTCCAGGCCTAATTTGGCCTGAAAATCTTGATTTCAGGCCTATTTTCGGCCTAAATCTAGTCGAAATAGTCCTAAAATCCATTTTTTGAAAAAATTTTTTTTTTTGAAAAAAATCAATTTTAGGCCTAACTCGGCCTATTTCGGCCCAAATTTCTCGATTTTGGACTCATTTTTTTGCAAATTTTTCTCCTTACCTTACACTGATCATTTCCATACATTTTCCTTGCAATAAAAATCGGAATATAGTCTAAAATCAGTCGATAACAGACGATTGCTCCGCCCACACTGAGCCCCGCGTTGACGGCCAACGATATTAGGGACATCTGGAAAAATGGAAGGCGGGAAATTTGAAAATCTCAAAAATTTGAAAAAAAAAATTGGCGGGAAATTCAAAAAATTCAAAAAAAAAGTACATGAAAATCGGTCAAAATTCACCGAAAAAGGCTCAAAATGGTTCAAAATCAAAATTTTTGAAAAATTCAAAAAAACGTTTATTTTAACAAAAAATTAACAAACAAATAAAGAGAGTATCCTAAGCCTAGAAAAAAGATCTGATGAAAAAAAAATTAAAAATTTCAAAAAAAATTTTTTTTGCTCCATGTGTGCTCCGTATGCTCCATCTGTCTACCATAGCCACAACGTCTTCCAGCTTTTGGCTCCGCCCCCTCCACCGGCCGCCGATTCTACAGTAATCCCTTTGTTTTCCGAATTCGAAATTTGAATTGCCGCCTCGCCCAAATCGGTTTTCAATTGTCGAAGATGCTCGGCGAGCCGACTCCACGAGACACTCACATTCCAGAGTTTCTCCCGTTTTGAGGCATCCAGAATCACATCGTTCCACGGTTGTTGGTGACGTTCGCGGCTGAAAAATTTGAATTTCTCGTGAAAAATGAGCCTAAAACGGCCCAAAATGACCCATTTTCGGCCTAAGTCGGTCTGTGTGTCCAGATGTCCATTCTGGGTCATTTTGGGCCGTTTTAGGCCGTTTCGGGCCGATTTTTTTCTGGAAATTTGATTTTGTCTATTATCTGTGGGCCCAGATGTCCGAAATAAGCAAAAAAATTGAAAAAATCGGCCCGAAACGACCCATTTTTGGCCTAAAATGAACTATGTCTGTCTGTGTGTCCAGATGTCCAACTAAGGTCATTTTGGGCCATTTTGGGCCGTTTTAGGCCTACTTTTCGGCCTGAAAACTCACTCAATGAATAGTCCATTCTCCGCGGCAGTCTCCGGATCACATAGTGCGTACAGTACCGGTCGGACGGCCTTCTCCGTTCTTCGTTCGCCCATACCGAAGCTGAAATGAATTTGGATGAATTTTGTGGGCTTTTAGGCTTTTCTAGACCGAGTTAGGCCGATTTTAAACTCAAAAATCGTTTTCTTCGGTGAAAATTAGGCTTGAAAAAGTTGTTTTTGGGTAAATTTTGGGTATGTCAGTCTGTGTGTCCGGATGTCCATTTTGGGCCGTTTCGGGCCGGAATTTTAGGCTTCGCACTCATTTTCAGCGTTTTTTATTGTCAAATTCAGATTCTACGCCTCATTTTACATATTTTAGAGTCAAAAAACCAAAATTATGAAAATGTTCATTTCAGACCGTTGTGGGCCGATTTGGGCCGTTTTAGACCGAAATTTCGAGGTTTTGAAGTTTTTTTGGGCATTTACATCGTCATATTCCGATTCTACACCACTTTTTACCAATAATAGGGAAAAATTAGGAAATTTCCAAAATATTGAGTTTTAGGCCGTTTTGGGCCGTTTGGGCCGTTTCGGGCCGAAATTTCAGGCTTTGCCGTCATTTTTTGCGCATTTTCTGGCTCCGAGCTTACCTTGGTCTGAAAACATTTCAAAATTTTTGTATCTTGAAACGTTTCATGTTCAGGCCGCGTCAGGCCTAACTGGGTCAAACTAGTCCGTTTTTAGGCCAAAATGGCTCAAAATGTCCCAAATTTTTCGGAGATTCCATACCTAACAATTTTGAGCAACCAACGGCTCAAAAAGAACGTCTGCCCGTCCATTTGTGCGGACAAATTCGATTTGGTCCTTCCCGGATCCGCGACCATCACATTGATATTCGAATTCTTCAGCCGTTCGGAGAGCTCTTTCGAGAAAAGAGCCGACGCCAATTTCGAGTGTTTATACACTTCATATCCGTCGAATTTCTTCTCGTGTTCCGAATTGAAATCCGACAATTTCAAATCACATTTTCGATCGATAATGTTCGAATTGAGGAAGACAATGCGGACGGGGTTCGGTTGGGCCAAAAGTTTATCCATGAGTAGGCCGGTGAGCAGGAAGGAGCCCAAATGATTCGTAGCGATCGTCTTCTCGATTCCGTCCTGAAAAATTGGGGGAAAAATGAGCTAAAAATCATGAAAAATGGTCCAAAATGGACTATTTTGACCCAAATTAGGTCTAGTTTCATTTTGGGCTATTTTAGGCCGATTAGGCCGTTTCGGGCCGGATTTTTCTCAGAAATACGATCTTGTCTGTTCTCTAGGTGTCCAGATGTTCAAAATAAGCAAAAAATCATGAAAAACGGCCCAAAATGACCTATTTTAGACCTAGTCGGTCTGTGTGTCTGGATGTCCATCTTAGGTCATTTCTGGCCATTCTAGGCACTTCTGAACCGATTTTCACGATTTTGGGTTATTTTTTGCTTCAGAAACGTTTAGATTGCTTTAGAAGCCTTCAGAATCCAAAAAAATCCGTAAAAATCGGTCATTTTGGCCTAAACTTGGGATTGTCTGTCTGTGTGTCCGGATGTCCACCTTAGTTCATTTCGGGCCGTTCTAGGCCATTTCTGGACCGATTTTCACGATTTTTGGGTCAATTTTTGCTCTAGAAACGTCTAGAAAGATCTAGAATAGTTTAGATAATCCAGAAACCCCGAATACCTTATTCACAGCCCTCTCGCTTTGCATCATCGCCGCATTATGCACAATTCCATCAATTCGATCCAACTCGAATTTTCCTTTCGACAATTTCTGGACGAACGTTCGGATACTGTCGAAATCCTCGAGATCACACTGACGACAGTACACCTGGAAAAGAGGGGAAAATTTGAAAAAAAACATTTTTTTGAAAAAATTTTCCGGTCTAAATCGGCCTATTTAGGCCCTAATTATGTCGTAAATGAATTTTTCGCAAATTTTTAGTCTAGAAAGTGATTTTTGAGAAAATCGAAAATTTTCATTTTTAGGCCTAACTCGGCCTAGTTCGGCCCGAAAATTATGATTTTGGGCTCATTTTTTGGCCTGAAAACGTCTAAAATCGAATTTCTGGTCTATTTTGAGCCTATTCTGCTCTAAAAAGTAAAATTTTCGAAAAAACAATTTTTTTAAAAAAATTTACATTTTTAGGCCTAACTCGGCCTATTTCGGCCCGAAAATCATGATTTTGGGCTCATTTTTTGCAAATTTTCTGTATATTTTTACCTGCTTATTCCTGGTATTCAACACAATATCCCTTCGCACTTGAACACACTTCTCACGATTCCGACACGCCATAATGACTCGAGCATTTCTCTTGGCCAACTCCTCGGCCGTCGCTTGGCCAATTCCCGACGTTGCTCCCGTGACAATATAGGTTTTTCCCGCCAAATCCTCGTGTAGATCATATTTGGTGCCGGATTGGGTGGAGCTGAAAAAATTGAAAAAATTTGAAATTTTTCCAAAAAGAAATTTTTTTAGTTGGAAAAAATTGAGGATTTTCGGGCCGAAATAGGCCAAAATTTCAAGATTTTGAAGTCAAAATAGGCCTAGAAATCCAATTTAGGTCGAAAATTGTTGAAAACCCTAAAAATCAAAATTTTCAAAAAAAATTTTAGGCCGTTTAGACCGAAAATAGGCCGTTTTAGGCCATTTTTTCCACTTTTCAGGCCTAAAATCCATCGAAAAATCCAAATTTCGCATTCATTTTGCTCGATACTCACTCCCAAATGTGATATCCACCATAAGCCAGACCGAAGGCCGAAAATCCGACGGACCACGGAGACGTTAGACCTTGAATTAGACGACGTCCGGCCATCTGGAGAAGGAAATTTTTTGATTTTTTAGGCTTTTAGGCCTAAGCTAAGCCTGAAAATAGTCTAAATATTTAGAAAAATCAGATTTTGAACTGAAAAATTTGAATTTTCAATTTTTCAAAAAATATTTTTTTCGATTTTATAACCAAAAAAATAATTACATAAAAATAGATGCTATATATGCTATATGGGGGTCGAAACAAACGAAATTTGGGTCGAAAAACATGAAAAAACAGCGAAAAACCAGTAAAATGGGAAAAATGGGGAAAACGTCGATTTTTATAAATAAATAAAAAGAGAAAAAAGTGCAATTAGACAAGCTTCTTGGCCTCGAAGAATCCGCGAAGATGACGCATTTGCCACGCACCGGTGATGGCCAAGACGACGACCTGGAAAATGGGATTTTTAGCCTTTTTTGAGTGAAAAATAGACGAAAAATGATGAAAAATGAGCTATTTTGAGCCAAAAATGGTTAAAAATGACGATTTTTGAATTTTGAGCATTTTAGGCCGTTTGGGCCGTTTTGGGCCGTTGTGGGCCGAAATTTCCGGGTTTCCGAGTACCCAAATGTCATTTTTAGTCCGAGAAGTCGCTTAAAATAACCTATTTTAGGTCAAAAACTGGTAAAAATGAAGATTTTTGCATTTCGAACATTTTAGGCCGTTTGGGCCGCTTTGGGCCGTTTTGGACCGATTTAGACCGAATTTTTTTAAATTTTCTGCGTTTTCGTCTGTTTCAATGTCGTGTTTAGTTCAAAAATCCGCTCAAAACGTTTGATTTCAGGCCAAAAATGGTGGAAATCGCTCGAAAATGACAAATGTCTGTCTGTGTGTCCCGATGTCCATTTTAGGCAATTTTGGATCGATTTAGGCCGCATTTTTCGAATTTTCTGCGTTTCCGGATGTCTAAATATCATTTTTACGCCAAAAAATCGCTTAAAATGAGCTATTTCAAGCCAAAAAAGGTCGAAATTGGCCCAAAACGTCATATGTCTGTCTGTGTGTCCCGTTGTCCATTTTAGACGGATTTGGGCCGTTCTGGACCGATTTTTGAGGTTTTCAGGCTATTTTCGGTCATTTTAAACCAATTTTAGACCATTTTTCGTCAATTTTCAAGTTAAAAAAGCCACAAACCTGAGCAATGGACCAGTAGAAGACGCGCGAGTTGGTGGATTCAGACGTTTGACGGAAACGCTCCTCACGATATCTCTGATAGTTTTGCTCTTTCGTTATTTGATCGACCTGGTCGAGAAGTTGACGAATTCGGAGTTGCAACTCGTTCAGTTTGTCCTTTTGAGCGATCTGCAAAAAATAATGAATTTAGGGTTTTTTTTTAAGAAAATTAGGGGAAAAATGGATTCTGGAGCCTTCTGACGTCTTCTGGAGCATTTTTACGTTTTTTAGCGTCATCTGGAGCATACTGGGAGCTCCAGAATCGTCTAAAATGCTCCAAACGTCTTCTGAGTGCTCCAAAATCGCTCTGACGTCTTCTGAACGCTCCAGGAGCTCAAAAAATGCTATAACTCGGCTAGAAATGGCTCAAATTGCTTCGAAATGGTCTAGAATGCTCCAAGTTGGCTTAGGTTGCTCCAAAGTGCTCCAGATTCGTTTTGACGTCTTCTGAACGCTCCAGAAGCTCCAGAATCCTTTAAAACGACTCCAAAATGCTATTGACGCCTTCTAACCTCTCCAGATGCTCTTTGACGTCTTCTGAAGCTCAAAAAGCTTAAAAATGGCTCAAAAATGCTCTAAGATGGCTCAAAACGCTTCAAATTGCTCCAGAATCGTCTAAAATGGCTCCAGTATCGTTTTGACGACTTCTAGTCTTTTCAGAAGCACTTAAATGACGTAAAATGGCTCCAAAATGCTTCGAAATTGCTTCAAATCGGTCCTGAATGCTCCAGATTCGTTCTGACGTCTTCTAACCTCTCCAGAAGCTCTCTGACGTCTCCTGGAGCTCCAGAAGCCCAAAAAATGGCTCGAATTGCTCTAAATTGGTTCAAAATGCTCCTAACGCCTTCTAAGTGCTCCAGAATCGCTCTAACGTCTTCTAACACCTCCAGAAGCTCCAGAATCCTTCAAAAACGCTTCTAAACCCCTCACCTGCGCATAATCCTGTGCATGATCTCCAGCCTGAATATCCAAATGCACACGCAACTGCGCTCCATTGAACCACGCCGTACTATTCGAATAGATGCAGATGACGTGCTCTCCGGGCGTGTTCGATGTGAATGTGAAACGTCCTTCGGCGGTGTACAGCTTCGAGAGGATTACCTGCAAAAATTGACGATTTTTGGGAGGTTTTTGGGCTAAAAATAGCCTAGAAATCAGTTTTTTCGACCAAAAATGACCTAAAATCCACTTTTTTCTGCCTAAATTGACTGAAAATGGGTCTAAACCTTCTAGAACACGTTTTGACCAAAATTGACCTAAAATACCGTTTTTTGGTCAATTCTAGGTCAATTTAGGCCTAGAAAATCGATTTTTTGGCCTAAAATCGCAGAAAATCCATGTTTCTAGGCCAAAAATGACCAAAAATTCATCATTTCGGACTAAAAACGGCCTAAGCTAGTCTACTCCGGGCCTGAAACTTCAGGGATGGGCTTAGGCCAAAATGCCCGGTTTTAGACTGTTTTTCACAGTTTTAGGCCGAATTTCAAGCTTTGTAGACCAAAAATAGCTCTTAAAGCCAGATTTTTGGCCCAAAATCCATTTTCCGGGCGTATTTTTCGCGAAAAATCCATTTCTCCGCACCTTATCCTCTGGATCCTTGACTTCGACGTGCATTCCAATGTTCGGATAGTCACCGTATCCTTTGGTGTTCGGATCGTACAATTGGACTTTGTAGTTTCCGGTTACCTGAAATTTTGAATTTTAGAGGGTTTTTAAGGGTTTTAGGGGCAAAATGGGCCGAAAACTGCGATTTTGAGGTCAAAAATGACCTAGAAGTGCCTTTTTTCGACTTAAAAAGGCCTACTTACCATAGTTTCATCGGGAATCTCCTCGATGAAGCATTTCTTCTCGGTTTCCGCGATATGGAAGTAGAGGGAGTTGGCGTAGGTGGCCAAGCTTAGAAGTGCGATGATCACACGCATTCTGGAACAAAAATTGAGTTAAAAATGAGAAAATTTGAAGAAAAATAACGAAAATTCGAGGAAAATTGAGCAAAAATGAGTTTTGAGCACTTTCAGACCAAAATTTCGAGTTCTAGACGTAAAAATGGTTGAAAATGCGTTTTAGCATTAAAAAACCACAAAAAATCACAGAAAAATAGTAAGAAATCGGCAAAAATCGACTAATTTTGGCGAAATTTCATTTTGGACCATTTTTCGCGATTTTTCTACATTTCCGGTCAGAATTTGAAGATTTCCACATTAAAAACTACGGGAAAATCAATTCTTTGACCTAAAAATCTCGAAAAATCACGAAAAACGGTCCAAAACGAGCGATTTTTCGAATTTTTTGATTTTGGATCAATTTCTTCGATTTTTTCACTTTTCCGGTCGAAATTTCTTGTTGTAGACGATGAAAACGCTGAAAAAGCGATTTTTTTAACCTAACAACTTAGAAAAATCACGAAAAACGGTCTAAAATCAGCGATTTTTCGAAATTTTTGATTTTGGGTCAAATTCTCCGATTTCTAAACTATTTCCGACCGAATTTCTTTTCCTAGGTTATTTATGGGCCTAAATTTCAATTTTTTAGCCTAAAAGCCTGAAAAAACGACGAAAAACGGCCCAAAACGGCCTAGTTTAGCCCAAGCTGCACCCAAAAAATGTCCACGTCGAATAGAGTCCGCAAACACCGCGCGGCACGTACCCAATGCGTCGAACTTGACGACAATTTGTGACAGTTGGCGGGAACATTGAGGAATTCAAATTTTTCGGCGAAATTTTTCGAAGAAAACATCGAAGTTTTGGCTGTTTCTGGGGGGGGAATTTTGAAATTCAAAGTGTCAGGCTATCAAAAAAAAAAAAAAAAACCAAGGACACATTTTCTTTATTTTTTCCAACCGGATAACTCATCGAGTTCAATTAAACGAGTAGAGATGGCGAAGCGAAAAATGTGTTGAATGAAGAACATCGTCTTGTTGGAATCCGGAATGCGAAGGCGGAAGCGGCGCATTGGGTCACGGCAATAGACATCGACCTCCTCGTCAATCAATTCTCCAAGGGAATTTCTGAAGTTTTCGGTGATTTCGAGGAAGTTCTCCGATCGGAATTGCCAGGTTCGAGCGTTTGATGATTTGCGGAACGCCTGAAGTATCAGAATTTTAATAAAATTCAAAAATTCAAAAATTCTATTAGCGATATTCCCCAAGGGCAAACGCGCTCCATCGCCAACTTGCCTGAAATTTGAATTTTCAGCGTTTCCCGCCGTTTTGAAAACAGCGAAACATGTTTTGGTGGGTGCGTGGACTCCTCGTGGACAATTTGACTGTTGCCCGTGTTGTCCACGAGGAGTCCACGCACCCACCAAAACATGTTTTGCTGTTTTGAAAACGGCGGGAAAGTTGAAAATTCAAAGTTCAGGCAAGTTGGCGATGGAGCGCGTTTGCCCTTGGGGAATATCGCTAATAAGATTCTCGAAAATCTCAGATTCCCCGATTCTCAAACCCCTCATATGCATCACAATCTCACCTCAATTATTGCCAACGTAGTCTCCTTTCCTATATAGTCGACCTTCACCTGAATCGCCTCGAAATTGTAGAACTTCTTGAGATCCGAAGTGCCAATCGTCCCCAAGAGCTCAGTATTGATAGCTTTTGCATTCTTGAACTGGTCCGTTTCAAACAATTCCAAGCCGATCAGTGGTTGTCCTTTTCCTGGAAAATGTTTGATATTTAAAGGAGGTATCCGACCAAAAATTTTTATTGCTTCAACATATGTAAAATTCTGTGCTGATTCCAAATATGATAGTGAAAAATATTAAAAACCTCCCTAAAACCCTGAAAAATCGCTTCAAAACTAACTTTTTCTGCCGAACGGTCTTCTGGGGCCGTGGTCTAACTCCCGCAGTTTTCTCGGCCACCGCATTTTCAGATTTTATTTTAAAACCTGAAAAACGGGAAAAAAATTCTGAAAAGGCGGTGGCCGAGAAAACTGCGGGAGTTAGACCACGGCCCCAGAAGACCGTTCGGCAGAAAAAGTTAGTTTTGAAGCGATTTTTCAGGGTTTTAGAGAGGTTTTTAATATTTTTCACTATCATATTTGGAATCAGCACAACATTTTACATATGTTGAAGCAATAAAAATTTTTGGTCGGATACCTCCTTTAAAGGAGGAAAATCGCAAAAGTTGTATCCGATGGCCGTGGCCGAGTTTCCCAAAAAAGGGCGAAGCCGGCTGACGGCTGACTCCACCCCTTTTCGGGAAACTCAACCCCAGACAATTTCTGCGATTTGTGCTCATTTTGGAGCCACTTTTTGGGATATTTGAGTGATTTCTAGCCATTTTGGCCATTATAAGCTGCGTTTACTCCTCGTGGACAACTCATGAGTTGTCCTCGAGGAGTGCACCTATCGCTAATTAGAAACCAAAATGTAAAAAAACTCACTTTGATACAAATGGACTAGCAGCAATTGTTCCAGAACCTCCGCATTGAAGCATTGAAGCATCGAGACCACGCTTTTCGTGCTGTCTCCGTGAATCGCCAATTTTCGAACATTCAAAGATCCGTCGAGTTGTGCAAGTTTTGAGATGAACGATTCCGATGCACGTTGGGTGGACGACAGCAGTCTCATCAGTCCAATTTGTTTGGATTTTTGAATCCTCGGTGCCAAGACGGAGAAGGCTTCTTCCAAACGAGTTGCCGGACGGTAATCCTTGAGTTTGTCGTTGATCTGGAGTTGGGCCATCCCATGATGATGGAAGAGGGCGATGGTGTCGATGTAGTGGTCGGCGGCGTCGCGGAAACGGCGGCAGACGGATCTGACGACACTTCTGAAAATAGAATTTCAGAATCCATCGGAATCTTGGAAAACGGATAATCTTATATTCTGAGAATCTGAGATTCCGGAGATTCTAAGAATCTAAAATTCAAGGATTCCAAGATTCTAATAACGATATTCCCCAAAAGCAAACGCGCTCCATCGCCAACTTGGCTGAAATTTGAATTTTCAGCTTTCCCGCCGTTTGGAAAACAGAAAACAGCAAAACATGTTTTGGTGGGTACTTTTAGCACCTCTACCCGAAATTGTCGTAGGATTTGGTGTTTGGTCCGCAAACACTTTCGACCTATTGCGTACAGTGCACCAGATCTTACGACACTATGAGCTAGAGGCTTGAAATTTGGCATCCAAAGGTTATCAAGCCTAGGAAGTTCAAATTTGGCACTTCCGAAGTAAAATTATCGCTTTTGAGAAAGTGTCGTAAGATATGGTGTTTGGTCCGCAAACACCAAACTTTGAGATTTCGACTGAAAAGTGTTAATTTTGAATTCCCCATGTTATTTTTACCGCTACTCATCAATTTTAAGCCATCCAGCTCATGCTTCGGTGTTTGCGGACCAAACATCAGATCTTACGACACTTTTCAAAAATCTTCCAAAAACGTCTTTCCTAGGTCGAAAAAGCATGGGAAGCTCGATTTTTTCAGTTTCAAAGCAAGATTTAGATATAAGCACTCACCTTTCCTTAACATCAACCTTCGAAAGAATTTCACAAATGAGCTTCATTGGCAAATCGAGCAATTCGACGCTCTTTGGATCTTCGTTCGATTCAGAAGCCAAATCTTGAATCATTTTGACGAGATTCTCGAGATCTTCAGAAACCTCCACTTCCGGATTTCCTTCCGATTTATCGACGATTATTTGTTCCAAGCCTTCATAGAGTTCCAGCGTCGTCGGGTCTTCAGATTCTTCGACCATGATTGGTTCCGAATTTTCGAGAGCTTCGGTCATTTTGCGTTGGGAATAGAAATTGGGAATAATTGAACTTTTGTGATTGTAATGATGAGTTGGGGATAGAGACACGTGGATGTTCCGAAAATCTAAAAACCCCCTAAAATTGGATTACTGTGGTTTCACGTTGTCCTTGAAATTCTTTTTTGGCACTGGTGTAAAAACAACTAAACTCTGTTGGAAGAGAAGACCAGTTTTGAGTGGATAACTGGAAACCTGGAGACCTCAAGTTTTTAATTTAAAATGAATTTTTAGCTGTTTCAATATCTAAATCTTGCTTTGATACTGAAAAATTTGAGCTTTCCGTGTTTTTTCAACCTAGAAAAGTCGTTTTTGGAAGATTTTTGAAAAGTGTCGTAAGATCTGATGTTTGGTCCGCAAACACCGACACAAGAGATAGAAGCCTCAAAAGTGATGGGTGGCGGTAAAAAACATGGGGAATTCAAAATTAACACTTTAAGTCGAAATCTCAAACTTTGGTGTTTGCGGACAAAACACCATATCTTACGACACTTTCTCAAAAGCGAAAATTTTCCTTCGAAATTGGCAAATTCGAACATCCTACGCTTGATAGCCTTTGGATACTAAATTTCAAGCCTCTAGCTCAGAGTGTCGTAAGGTCTGGTGCATTGTACGCAATAAGGCAAAAGTGTTTGCGGACCAAACACCAAATCCTACGACACTTTCTCCATTCGTCTCCAAAAATAAGCTTCTAGGGGTAAAAAATCATGAGAAATTCGAAAATTGCATTTTCAAAGTGTTTGCGGACCAAACACCACATCTGACGACACTTTTGCCAATTAGACTAAAAAACTCATTTTCACTCGTTTTCCTTCATTTTTTTGCTAGATGGCCTAATTTTTTCTCCTCGATTTTTTAGATCATGTGACAAGAGAGTACAGTACATCTTTATTCATTTCATGTCATTTTACATAGAAGAAATATGGAATCCGTAAAATTCAAGAGAGATGAGAGGGGGGGGGGTCTAGAAAAAAAAGGCAAGCAAAAAAAATGGAATTTAAGTTTCTTAGGTATTAAGGCAGGAGTAAAAGCACATTTTTAAAAGTTGAAAAAAAAAGAAAAAAATCACAGAGAAAAAAAACAAAGGACAAAACAAAGGAGAAAAATGCTATATTTTACAACAAAATTTTTTTAGAAAAACAATTTTCTGGGATAAAAAACGGCGGGAAATTCAAATTTTTAAGATTCAAAGGTCTCCAATTTCTCGAAAATCCATCGTTGGGCTCCATTTTTGATGTCACAGTTGCTACCGTATATCAGCCAGTCGCCAGTGGACCCCTTGTTTACCGTAAGACACTGTCCACCCTGTGTCAACCATCCATTCTTCTCAACGATCATCGTATCCGGGCGGAGCTGAAATTTGAGAAATTTTAAGAGAAAAAAAATTGTTGCAAAAAAAATTTTTTTTTTGAAAAATTTTTGAGTTTTCAGATTTTTGAAATTTTGAATTTTTAACCAGCTAGGGGTGTTTTGAGTGGTTTTTTGGCCGGAAAATCGTAATTTTTGATAATTTTCGACCCTAGAACCTCAAAATCTCAACTTTCCAAAATTCTGCATTTGAGATTCTGAAGGATATTGAGTATTTCTGAATTTCGGATTTTTATGATTTCGGGGTGTTTTAGGAGAGTTTTTGATGAAAAATTCGAGATTTTTGATAGTTTTTGACCCGGCAAATTTAAAAATTTCAAATTTTTTGAAAATTTCGAATTTTTCAAAAATTTTCAAAATTCAAAAACTTTGAAAAATCAAGAATTTTGAGTTTCCCGGGGTGAAAAACCCTGCCAAATTCAAATTTTTCAAATCCCAAAACCCTTGATTTCATGTTTACGCTCAAATATCTGAAAATACAAAAAAAAATTTCGGACTACCGTATTCAACGACTTTTTCTAAATCTCCCATTTTTCGAATTTTTTGAATTTCCCGGGGTAACAAACCCCGCCAAATTCAAATTTCACACTTTTAAGTCTCCAAAATCTCACCTTCTCACACTTAACCATCACCACCGCCTTCTTCTCCTCCGACGAGAAATCCAGACACATTTGCGATATCGCATTTTTGAACGTTTTCGTCAACTGATCGAATACCCATTCCTGATTTCCGCCCGTTCCATGACACGCAAACAATCCCGGCGCTTCATTTTCTTTCCTGGCCATTGAATCCAAACATAGATGGCCAATTTTCATCTGGAGACTCCTTCCGGGCGTCTTTTTGGGCACACTGAAAATTTCAGGATTTAGGGGTGAAAATGGTGAAAAATAAGCTAGAAATTGAAAAAAAATCGACTTAAAATGACCTAGAAGTGGTCTAAAATGAATTTAGGAAAGTTTGAAAAAATTCAAAAAATTTCAAAAAAAAATTTTTTTTTTGGAAAAATTTTCAAAAAAAATTTTTTAGGCCTAAGACTAATTTTTCCTAAAAAAACCTGAAAACAGCCTAAAAACCTTGAAGATTTGATGAAAATAGTCCAAAATGAGCTTTTTAGGCCTAAATTAGGTTTTGTCTGTCTGTGTGTCCCGATGTCCATATTAGGTCATTTTTGGACGTTTTGGGGCGTTTTAGACTCATTTTCTAGGTTCCCAGATGTCTGGATTTCGTTTTTGAGCCAAAAATCAACTTTAAACAACTCATTTCAGGCCAAAAATGATCAAAAACTGAGATTTTTGGATCTTGTCTGTCTGTGTGTCCGGATGTCCACCTTAGGTCATTTTAGGCTGTTTTGGGCCGTTTTAGGCTTGAATTTTTCAGATTTTTGAAATAAAAAACTTACGCCAACTGTGGATACACCGTATCCAGATACCATTTGAACGATTTACACTGTAGCCTATCACGAATAGCCAACCGGTCGGAGATACTGTAATTTACAAAATTTCAAATTTTTAGGCCCGAAAATCACTATATTATAGATTTTTGGAGTACTGTAGTTAACTAAGGAAAAACTCACTCTCCATAATTCACAAATCTCGCCGATGGCACATTCTTCAAATAGATCGCCTTGTACTCGTCCATCCAAACTTCGGCGGCTCGGCGGGTGTTTCTGAAAAAAATAGGAAAGTTTGAGGTATACAAATGTCAAAATCGGTCTTCCCATACTTTTTTTAGAAGTCCATTTTTAGCTGCCTAGCAGAACGTGTCGTCAGATCTGGTGTTTGCTCCGCAAACACTTTGAAAGTGTTAAATTCGAATTTCCCATACTTGATTACCCCAAGATACCAATTTTCAGAATTTTTACACGAAGTGTCGTAAAATTCGATGTCAGGTCCGCAAACACTTTTTGCATATTGCGTACAGTACATCAGATCTTACGACACTTTGAGCCAAAAATCTAAAAATTGGTCACTAGGGGTAATAAATCACGGGAAATTCGAATTTGACACTTTCAAAGTGTTTGCGGACCAAACACCACATTTCACGACACTTCGAGCTAGAGGGCCAGAAATCGAATTCCAGGGGTAATGGAGCGCGGGAAGTTCGATTTTGGCATTTTTGAAGCGCCATCTCTGACGGCTCTACCGAGAAAAGTGTGTCCTTACTTCTGAAAAACGTTGCCAGATCCTCCAGGGAACGTATACGGATGCTTCTTTCTGAACACATGTCCCACTCTTGAACACGGTAGAATCTCCAGCGAGCCTCCACACTGCCAAACTCTAAACGACATTTCCAAATTCTCGCCACCCCAGACTTCCATATCCAAATCATAAGTTCCAAGGGTTTCAAACCACACTTTGGAAATCGCGAATAGGCCAGCGGCCATTGTGGGGGACTTGATGGGGGCCGTCGGGTAGGCGTGGCGTTCTGTGCGGAGTTGTTCGTTCATGAATTCCCAGCGGAAGACGAGTGTCCAGTCGAAGCCTGAAATTTTTTTTCAATTTTTTGAAATTGTAAAATTGAAAATTTCGGTAGTAAGCAGTCAAAATTGTGCTTTAAAACTATGAAAATCGAGCTTCTCTTGCTTTTTTAGTCTAGAAAATGAGTTTTTCGGAGAACTTTGAAAAGTGTCGTAAGATCCGGTGTTTGGTCCGCAAACACCGAAAAGTGAACTAGAAGGTTGAAAATTGGTTTACTGACGAAATTTGGGGCCCAGAATTCGGTTTTAGTACTTTCCCAGCAATATTTCAAATTTCGGTGTTTGCGGACTAGGCATCCTATTTTACGACAACTCGTCCAAAACTAAAAATTGTGCTTTAAAAGTGTGAAATTCGAATTTCCCATGTCTCATTACCCCTGTACATAAATTTTCAGATTTTTAGCTCAAAATGTCGTAAGATCTGGTGTATTGTACGCAATAGGCCAAAAAGTGTTTGCGTCCAAAACACCTAATCTCACGACACTTTGAGCTAGGAAGCTGAAAATTGGTATTTAGGGGTAATAAGTTATGGCAAATTCGAATTTGAAACTTTCAAAGTGTTTGCGGACCAAACACCGGATTTGACGACACTTCTTGCTAGGAAGCTAAAAATGGATTTCTAGAGGTAATATGGGGCGGTAAGTTCAATTTTCTCGTTTTTAACAACCTACCTCCCCTCAAATCCGCACTAGCGCCCACATAATTGAAATTATCCACATTTATAACATCGATGATGGGTGCCACCACTGCCTTCGGGTTTTCCGCGATTCTCGCCAACAGGGGTTCCAACCACTTCTGATTACACTCGATATGACTATCCAGGAATGTTAGAATCGGGGCTCCCGCCACTTGCGCCCCTTTGACTCTCGACCGAATCAGACCCTCCCTCTGATTGTTCCTCAACACTTTGACCCTCTCAATCTGCGCCAGCTCCTTTCCAATGTCGACGTCTTCTGAATTATCATCCACGAGGACAATCTCGTATAATAAGGATTCTGGAGACATGTTGAACACACTGAATACGGTACGAAGAAGTGAACTCCGCGCTTCATTATGGTAGGTGATGATTACTGTAGTTGGTTGCATTTTGCTGTTCGAATAGTCCACATCTTTGCACGGCGGTTCTCGGGAATCCGGGATTTTCCTAGTGGGGTTTAGTGCATCTGACGCTTCTTGGTTGAAGGAATTGGCTTTGTATTTGTCCTGGAAAAATCTTGAATTTCAGAGTCTAGACATCGAAATTTCGACTCAAAATTATCAAAATCGAGCTTTTAATCCTTTTTTACCTCTATACACCAATTTTCAGATTTTTAGCTTGAAGTGTCGTAAGGTCTGGTGTATTGTACGCAATGGGTAAAAAGTGTTTGCGGACCAAACACCGAATATTACGACACTTTGGGCTAAAAATCTGAAAATTGGTAGCTATGGGTAATAAAGCACGGGGAGTTCGAATTTGACCGTTTTGGAGTGTTTGCGGACCAAACACCAGATTCTACAACAAATCCTCAAATGTCGGAATTTTGTTCTGAAAGTGTCAAAATCGAGCTTACCATACTTGATTACCCCTATGTACAAATTTTAAGATTTTTAGTCAAACTGTCGTAAGGTCCTGTGTATTGTCCGCAATGGGTTAAAAGTGTTTGCGGTCCAAACACCGAATCTTACGACACTTTGAGGTGGAGGGCTGAAAATTGGCCTTCAAGGGTAATAAGGCACGGGGAGTTCGAATTTGATATTTTCAGCCCAATTTTGTGTTTGCGGACAAAACACAAGACCTTACGACACTTTGTCCAATCGAGCTCAAAATTGATTTATAGGGGTAAAAAGGTATAGGAAACTCGAATTTTGAGGACCCAGATCAAAATTTTGAAGCTTAAGGGTGCTTACGGACCAAACACCATATCCTACGACACTTTTTCCAACTCCCTCAAAATAACTTTCCTAGGGTAAAAAATCCCGGGGAATTCGGATTTTCGCGTCTCTCACCTCTCCCTTGTGCCATTTTCCCTTATTCAAAAACTTTTCCACATCGAACGTCTTCCATGTCACTCCAGATTGTGTCCTTTCGTGGATTGTGGTATCCTCCGCCAAATCGATCGTCGGAATGGGCGGAGCCGCTTTTTTCGGTCGATTTTCTTCATCGTAACCGGGACCCATTTTGATAGCGGCCAGGTTTAAAGGGGGTGGGGGTCCGCCTTGCTGCAAAAAAAATTTTTGGTCCAAAAAATTTTTTTTTGGAAATTCGAATTTTTGAAAAATCTAAATTTAGAAAAACTAACATTTCCAAGATTTGTAGAATTCGCTGACTTCACATAAATGAATCCGAGTGCCAGAAGCCAAATGACGGCGAGTACGGTACCTACCGTACGCATTTTCAGCATTCGAGGCAGCATTTTTTTGTGGAGATGGGGTTACTGTAGGTCTGGAAATTTTGAAATTTTGAAGATTTTTTAGCAGAAAAATATTTAGTACATAATTTTTCTAGTCGAAGAAAAATAGAAGAAAAAGTGTCAAATGCATTCGGGGACCCCTTTTTGGGAGAGAGAGAGAGACGCAGAGAAAGAGATGGGAAATTTGATATTTTTTCTTGTGCTGTGCTACTATTCTTCTTTTTAAGAAGAAGAAGAAAAAGAAGAAGAAGAAGAAGAAAAAGGAAAATAATACTTTTTGGGAAAATTTTTTTTTTGGAGAAAAATCGAAAAATTTTAGAAATTTTCAAAAATCAAATTTTCGACTTTTAGGGCTATTTTGAGCCGAAAAAGTTGCATTTTTTGATATTTTTACTCTAAAAATGGCTCTAATTGCCTAAACCTACCCCTAGAAAAGGTTTGGAGTCAAAATTCGAAATTTGAGTTTTTCGGATTTTTCGGTCCCCCTTTTTCTAAATTTCCACCTTTTAGGGTCATTTTTGGGGAAAATTCACAGATTTTTATGATTTTTCAGTCTAAAAATGACTCATAATGCCCAAAACTAACCCTAGAAGAAGTTTGAAGTCAAAATTCAAAATTTGAATTTTTTGGATTTTCAAAAAATTTGACATTTTTTGGGTCATTTTTATCTTTTTTTTTCAAATTTTTTTTTGGAAGATATACTATTTTTTGTCTATTTTCTTACCTTAACACTAAATTTTTTCTTTTAAATTTTGTTGGTCTTCACAAATTGTGCTCCGTCTGGTAGTCGTTGGACATGCTCCGAGGAGCTCCGATGGGGGGTCCGGGAGGAGGTCTGGAAAAATGTATATGGATATAAATAAAAAATAGAGAGCATTTTTAATCAAAAAAAGTGTCTGAGAGAAAAAAATGGAAAAAAAAAATTTTGGTCAAAAAATTTTTTGATGCTGTTCTCACAAAATGTTATCACCTATTTTTCAAAATTTTGACTCTAATTTTTTTTATTTCTTATCAGTAAAATAGTATTAGAATGGTCTTGGTGTACTCCTCCTACGCACTTTTTCAGTCTGAAAATTGCTTTTCAAAACTTTCAATCTAAAAATGGGTCCAAAAGTGAAAAAAATGAAAAAATCCAACTTTTGAGTTCCGACTTCAAACTTCTACTAGAGGTACTTTTAGGCATTTAGAGAATTTTTTCGATCCAAAAATTTGAAAAATCTAGAAATTTCGACCAAAAATGACCCCAAAAAGTGAAATTTCGGAAAAAGGGGATCCGAAAAATCCAAAAATTCAAATTTCTTATTATTGACTCCAAATTTCTTCTAGGGGTACTTTTAGTCGTTTAGAATCAATTTTTAAGTCAAATTTAATGTAAAATTCAAATTTCCCGCTATTTTTAACCCTAAAATCACAAAAACTTGGAAAAAATCGAAACTTTCTAAAGTCCCAAAAAGCGGACCCCTCGGTCCCCCTGAACCTCATCTAGGGCTAATTTTAGTCGTCTAGAACAACTTTTTGGGTCAAATTTGATAGAAGAATTCAAAATTTCCGCTATTTTGAACCCTAGAAAGCCAAAAAATCAAGAAAAACCTAAAATTTTCAAAATCCCAATAATCGGCCCCCCTGAGCTCAAAATGCTCCAAATTTTTCGATTTTTGGCTCAAAAAATCTTACATTTTTCGGTAGAAACTAGTAAAAATCAGAACCTCAAAAGTAGAAAAAGCAAAAAGAAAGAATATGGAGTAGAATAGAATATGTTTATTTATTCAATTCTCAGTGCTCCAAAATGCTCCAACTGCTCCCTCTCTATCGAAAGAAACTAAACACTCGTTGTGCTCTCTCCCGGAGCACTGAGTTGGCTATTTCTTCTTTTTCTTCTATTTTTTCTCTGCGTCTCTCAATTTCTCACACTCTCTCGTTTCTGGAGAAGAGAGAGAATAGATAGAGAGAAAAGAGGGGGGTCATCAATTTTTAGTAGACGGGGAGGGGGGGGGGTGCTCCGAAGAGCAGAAACAGGTGACACACCCAGACATCTGGAGGAACTTTTTCATTTACCAATTTGTAATGAACAATTTTGGCGCGAAATTCAAAATTTAGAGTCATTTGGTTTCAAAAAATGGTCCAAAATGGGTGAAAGTACCTTTGGGGGGTCCTAGGGGTCCAATTTTGGTATTTAGAAATTTAGGGATTTTTGGAATTTTTTGACTTTCTAGGGTTAAAAAATGGCGGGAAGTTTGAATTTTTGAGAAAATTTGACTTAAAAATTAGTTCAATATGACTAAAAATGCTCCCAATAGAGGTTAGGGGGTCCGAGGGGTCCGATTTTTTTTTGGATTTTCAAAATTTTGATATTTTGGAATTTTTTGACTATCTAGGGTTAAAAATAGCGGGAAATTCAAATTTTCTAGTGTTTTTGAGTCAAAAGTTGATCCTCCAAGAGACTTAGAGCAAAAATTCGAAATTCGAAATTTGAAATTTTTCGACTTTTTCAATATTTGAATTTTTTTAAATTTCGGTTAAAAAACTGAAAAAATGACACATGAAATAATAAAAAAGGAAACAATCAGAGTTAATTGAAAGTGGTTAGAAACCGAACAAAAAGGACAGTGAGAAAAAAATAGTTACAGTAACCAAAAAGTGTTATTTTTCGAAAATTATGAATTTTTGACATTTATTACTCAAAAATAACGAAAAAAAAAACAATTAAAAAAAAATTATATTAACAAAAAAAAACAATAAAAAAACTATCCTAAAAATCCAAATCTTTCCAAAAAATTTAATAAAAAATCGAAACAAGTTATCTCAAAACGACTCCAAATGTGCTCGCCAACGACTGTTCGATTTGTTTGTGGATCACGTTGACCTGAAAAAATGAATTGGAAAAAAAATTTCAAAAAAAAATTTTTCAAAAAAAAAAAGTTGCTCCAGAAGTGCACATCATCATCATCAGAATATTCATCAAAAATGCATGAAAAATGAAAAATTCTCATTTTTTTCCTTATTTTTTCACTAGAGATCAGAATTCAGAGGGCCCCCTTAAAGTGGGCGGAGCCTAAATCTCGGACCCCTAAAAGTGGGAGGAGCTTCGGAAAGGGGACCCCTAGAAATGGGCGGAGCCTAAAATTCGGACCGCTAGAAATGGGCGGAACCCTACTTATGCTCCCCCAAAAGTGGGCGGAGCATCGGCAGGGGGCCCCAGAAAATGGGCGGAGCCTAAAATAACGACCCCTAGAAGTGGGCGGATCTTCAAAAATTGGACCCTCTAAAAATGGGCGGAGTTTGAAAAGGGGACCCCTAAAGGTGGGCGGAGCATAGAATCCGTCAAAATCCAGATATTGTTAGAATTTCTTGAAAAACATAATTTCTTAATCAAAATTCAGATGACGTCAAAAATTCAGAATCCGTCAGAATTCCAAAGTTTGAATTCCCACAATTCCTCATATTCTAGGGTCAAAAAAAAACGCCAAATTTAAATTTTTAGGTCTCAAAAGCCCAGTTTTCTTCTAGGATCTTCAAAAATCGTAATTTAGCTTCAAAAATTGTATTTTCTCTTGGCACAAGACGAGAAATCCAAAAGAAATTTCAATTCTGAAGGAGGAGGCTATAATCTGTCAGTGACAGATTATGATCGAGTGGTCGCGAGTCGTGAATCTTTGTGTGATCATTCGGAAAAGCAGAGACAAAATTGATGGGAAAAGAGCACAAAAGAGGAGAGGAGAAGGATTTTATTATTAATCCACTGCTGAATGTGACAACGTAGGAAATAGAGATGTACTACAACTACAACTACGATGAGAAATTGGAGAGCGCTTCATGTAACCGAGGGGAGCTTTTTTTCAATACAAAACAGGAGGATTAATGCTCCAAATATCATTCAAACCGTTGGAAATCACAATAAGCCGCCAAAACGAACATTCTGAAAAGTCCAAATCGGAACCTCTCGAAGAAGTATTTTTAGTCATTTGGGATCAATTTTCAAGTCAAATTACATGAAAAATTCAAATTTCCCACTAATATTGACCCCAGAGAACCAAAAACTCAAAAAAAAAAGCAAAAATTCAAAAGTTTCAAAATTTCCCTAAAACTGTGAACAGAGGTCCTCCGCGTCGGGTATCCATCAAAAATATAATCGAATAACAAAAAGGAAGTGAAGGAACAAAAAAAATGGAATTCTCAAGTGGTGTCCTTCTTCTAAAGAAGCAGAATAAAGTCTTCTGAATTTCCTATTATCGAAAAAAAATTGAGGGGTCGAAAAACATCTAAAAATGAATGCCTGAATTCATACTTGACCAAAATCGGTCCGGCCCTTGAGAATCAAAATTCTGCTTTCAGATCACTGTGACTTCTTCAGAAGTGCCTGATTGCCTTTTCTGAATCTTCAATCTAACCGGAACCGCTTCTAAAGCCTTCTAGAATCTCCCAATATCTGAGTTTGGTCTTCGAGATTCTAACATCTCTAGCCAGAATTAGACTAGAATCATTCAAATTCAATAAATTCGCTCCTAACGTCTTCTGAATGTTATTTGACGTTATCTAGAATCTCCTGATGTCTTCTGAATTCTTAGAATCTTCAGATTTTTCCCGGTGCTTTTGGGGTGATTCAGACATATTCAGCATCTCCAGAATCCTCTACAATTGCTCTCTGGAACTATTCTATGCTTTTCAGAGTCCTCTAAATCATCTGAAATCGTCTCTATCGTCTCCTGTTTCCTCCAGAATTCTTCAGAATCCAAAAATTTTCCAAAATCGCTATTTCTGAGCCTAAACTTGGCGCCAAATTCAAATTTTAAGCTTTCCCAGTCTTATTTTTCATCCATTTAAAAAAAAACTCTCACTTCCTCCTTGGTCAACGCCCTCTCATGACTTCTGTAGACAATTCGATACGTTTGACTCTTCTTCGCTTTCTTTTTATTCTCAAATTCATCGGTCAATTTGACTTGTTCCACCAACTCTCCGCCAATCGTTCGAATCGTATCATACACATCTGATGTCATATCATTGAATTCGGTTCCCGACGGCAAGAAGAACGAAATGTCGAAGATTACCTGCAAAATGAGCCATTTGGGGCGTTTTGGAGCAAAAATGAGCGATTTTGAGTGTTTTTATGTCAAAATTGGGTCATTTTGAGTGTTTTTAAGCCAAAAAGGAGCAATTTAGAGCCATTTTAAGTCATTTTCCATCAAAATTTGGTCATTTTGAGCCATTTTAGACCAAAAACGAGTCATTTTGCGTCATTTTAGACCAAAAATGGATCATTTTGGGTCATTTTAGGCGGTTTTCGCTCATTTTTTTCAACTTTTAGACTCATTTTTTCATCCGAAATTTGATTTTTCAGGCCAAAAATGCTCCTTACCTGTGGATGTGAGCTAATCTGCTTGTATTTGACATCCTCTCCTGGTAGTTTTCCAGCAAATTGCGACAGGAAACCAGTGTCTTTGGACCAGAATAATCTGAAAAATTAGACATTTTTGGTCGAAAATTACTCATTTTTGCCCTAAAATGTCTCAAAATAGCTCATTTTTCATGATTTTTGCTCCAAAATTGCTCCAAAATCCATACCTAATATCCGGTACTCCATACAAAACCATAGCAATCCTCTCCAGTCCAATTTCAAAAGCCCATCCAATCTTATCGCGGACCCCAGCCGACTCCAGAAGCCGCTGCTCCATAATACCGCAACCGAGCACTTCGAGCCATTGACCATTGTAGAATACCTGGAAAATGAAATTTTGATGATTTTTAGGCGCGAAATTTGAATTTCTGGGTCAAAAATAGCCCAGAATGATCTATTTTGGGCCTACAACGGCCCGGAATGGCCTTCTGGCGGCCTGAAGCCTAAAAAATGAATTTGGGCTTTTTGGGCCTAAAAATTGTCCAAAAAACGTTTTTGGGGTTAAAAAGTTGCCTGGAAGCCCGTTTTTGTGTCCTAAAACTGCCTAAAATCAAGTTTTAGACCCTAAAACTCAAAAAATTCAAAATTTTAAAATATTGAAATTTTCGATTTTTAGGCTTTCCAGGTCTAAAAAGCCCAAATTTTTCACGTTCCGGACTCAAAAATAGCTCAAAATTTCATTTTTTCGGTTAAAAACTACCCATGAATGGGCTAAAACTCAAAAATTCAATTTTTCTCGAAAATGAAAATTTAAGATTTTTGGGCCTTGTAGGCCTTTCCAGGCCTAAAAAGCCCAAATTTTCAACTTTCCAGGTTCAAAAATCGCGACAAATTCAATTTTCCATACCTCCAACTCCCATGAGGGGTGCGTAAACGGGAAATACGCATCGACCCATCGTTTCTCGGCACCCTTCCCGAATAGCTCATCACAGAGGCTCTCCAAAAACGATTTTAGTTGAATTTCGGCGGCTTTTGTCGCATCTAAACTGTGATTTTCTTGTTTTTCGGCGATTCGTTGGACATCTGGATTCGCGGAGAACAGATCCGCCACATTTTCACCATCGGATTTTTTGCCGAGCAGATCGTCGCGAGTGTAGAGACGGACACCTTCGATCTGGAAAAATGGGGGAAATTAGACCCTAAACTTGGATTTTGGGCCCGAAATGACCCGAAAAATCGAAAAATTCGGCCTAAAACGGTCTTAAACGGCCTAGAAATGGTTTTGGGCCGAAAATCAAAAGTTCCGAAAATTCGATTTTTAGACCAAAAATCACGTATTTAGGCCGTTTTGGGCCGCTAATTTTGAATTTTTGGTCTAAAATCCATCATTTTCGGCCTATTTTGACATAGAAAACTTGATTTTGGGGCCATTTTAGCTCAATTTTCACGATTTTTGGCTCAAAATTCGTCATTTTTCATGTCCTACCTGATGAAAACACGGATAATGCGTTCTATCGACTTCATCTCGCCGATAAACGTCTCCAATCACCAAAAACGCATCGAGACCCTGTTTCATTAGACTGTGTTGATGGGCGGACGTGTGGGCGCGAAGACAGTGGTCCTTGTTGACGTAGTAGGTGTCTGAGGGGCGTCTGGAATGGAAAATAGTGGTTTTTAAGTGATTTGGAGCAAAAAATGAGCAATTTTGAGTGAAAATAGATCAAAAAAGAGTCATTTTGAGCTAAAATAGACCAAAAATAGTTCATTTTTGGTCAAAAAAGTCTAAAAACTACATTTTTTCAAATTTGAAAAATTCAATTTTTAGACCATTTTGGACCATTTTCGGGCCGATTTTTTGAGTTTTAGGCCTTTTCCAGGCCGAGAACAGGCTTTTTAGACCATTTTTAGGAACAAAAACTGTCTATTTCAGGCCAAAAAACTCAAAAAAAAAATGTTTTTTCAAATTTGAAAAATTCAATTTTTAGGCTATTTCGGGCCGGAATCTGAGGTTTTCGGGCTCCTAGGCTACTTTTAGGCTTAAAATCCAGATTTTTAGACCGTTTTGGACCAAAATCCTCACCTAGAAACATGATCTTCGGGTGTCAAAAGTGAGTCGAAATTTTGGAAATTCGTGACGACACGGTGTTCGGATTCGCAGATGGTGAAGAGCGGGGACCGATTTCCTGGAAAATGGGCGGGAAATTTGAATTTCGGCCTTTTAGGGATAATTTTAGGCGGGAAATTTGAATTTTTGAGTGAAAAAAATGGTCGAAAACGGCCTAAAACTTGATTTTCGGCCCGAAAACCGAGTTTTTCGAAAATTCAAAATTTCGGCCCGAAACCATTTCTAGGCCGTTTTGTGTCGAATTTTTTGATTTTTCAGGTCAAAATGGGCGAAAAATCCGAATTTTTCAGTTTAAAATTGCCTAAAAACTTGATTTTTGGTCTAAAAATCAAATTTTTTGAAAATTTTAATTTTCGGCCCAAAACCATTTTTAGACCATTTTAGACCGTTTTAGACCCGATTTTTCGCTTTCTAGATCAGTTTTTCGCGATTTTTTCAGTTTTTAGGCTATTTTTAGGCTATTTTCAAAACCCTTACCAGGCTTTCTATAAGTCTGATGTACATAGTCGACGACTCGTCTTTTGAGCAGATTTAGAGGATTTGACGTCTCCTGAAGAAGACGTCGATCCAGAAGACGTCGGACTGCCGGAGACAAATTGTATACGGTATCCGGGGTGTACTGTCGACCGTCTAGCTGCAAAAAAAAATTTTTGAAAATTTTTTTTAAAAATTTTTTCAAAAAAATTTTTTTTGAAAATTTTGAATTTTTCGAATTTCCCGGGTTAAAATGATCTGGAAAGTTCGAATTTTTGATCTACCAACCTCGAAAATCTCTGATTTTTCTTCTTTTTTCAATTTCTGCTCACTACTGCTCATTGGTCGAATTTTTGAAATTGAAGAGAAATTTTGACATCTGGAGAGTAGTTGAAAGAAACGATGACCCGTGGAGATTCGCATTTTTTATTTGATCTGAAATTAAAAAAAAATTTCGGCGGGAAATTTGAAAAAAAATTTTTTTTTGAAGATTTTTTTCAGTTTTTTTTTGGATTTTTCGTTATTTTAGGGATAAATCGACTTGAATTTTTCGATTTTTCAGTTCATTTCACTCTAGAAACACCGGATTTAGCTGTAAAAACCAGTTTTAAGCTCTTAGTCGAAAAAATTCAATTTTGCCTCATTCTGGATTATTTGTCATGAATTTTTCAACATTTCTAGGTAGTTTTTCGTGATTTCTTTGATTTTTGCAATGAATTTTGGTGTTTTTCATCGAAAAATAGCCTAAAAAATCGAAAAAACGAAGAAAATTGGTTAAAAAATAGCAAAAGTACGCAGAGGCGTCAGATTTGACGCCACATTGCGGACCCGGGAAAATTGGCGGGAAGAGGAAAATTTTGAATTTGTAAAGGATCACGAATAGCGATTTTTCGCCGGAAAAGGGAAAGAGCATTCAGTTTTAAGTAAAGAATCGAGGTTAGAAAAATATTTATTGAATAAAATAGAAAAAAATTACAAAATTTTTTTTTTGAAAATTTGAATTTCGCAAAACTACAGTACTTTCATCTCAACATTCCGGTCTCAACTTTTGCCTCCACATCAACATTCGCAACATGACATACTGTACCCCAGACTTCTTTATCGGCAATCATAACCACAAGGACCAAATCTGGAGAAGGCATTTGGAAGCGTTGGGTGTGATTAATACGGCGTTCCAGGATGGATCTTCTGGAAAATTATCGAAAATGAGTACTGTAGAAAAAATCAGCAAAAACTTTGAGTCAAAACACAAAAAAATTGAAAAAAAAACGGTCTAAAATTGGCTGAAATTTGAATTTCATTTTGATTTTTCAAAAAAAATTTTTTTCGAATTTTTTTGAATTTCCCGCCTAATTTTTTCTCAATTTTTTTCCAAAATTTCGACCTACATTTGAGTTCCCGCCTGAATTGGTTTATCCTCAATTGGAACATTGAAAGTCACCAAAATCCTTTGAAGATCCGGCTCACCTTGACGATAGGTGAAGTGGAAGGAGGAGCCGTGACGGTTTTTGATGATGAAATTCTGGAAATTTCTAGAAGTTTTTGAGAGTTAAAAATGTCAGAATTAGCTTCAGCATGAAATTTGGAGCAATTTGAGTCCAAATTTGACCAGATTTGGAGAATTTTGAATTTCGGACAAAAATTGAAATTTTTTCGAAAATTGTCAATTTTGGGATCAAAGTACAGGAAATTTCGAGAAATGAAGGTTTTTTGTTGTTAATTTTAAATTTTCCATCAAATTTCCAACATTTTGAGCCCGAACTTGACCGATTTTGGACAATTTTCATTTTTTGACTTTTTGGGGTCCGAAATTTCAAAATATCGAAAATTTCAAAATTTTCCAAAAGTGGTCAAATTTGGGCTCAAAATGTTGGAAATTTCATGGATAATCTAGATTTCATAATAAAAATTCTTTAATTCTCAAAAAATTTGACATTTATATTCCTAAAATGACAATTTTGGAAAATTTCAAATGTTCCCAAAATGATCATTTTTGGCCTCAAAATGTTGGAAATTTTGAGATTAAAGGTTTCTTATTGTCAAATTCAAATTTTTCTTAAAACTTCCATCATTCTGAGTCTAAACTTGATCGATTGCGGACAATTTTCAGTTTTCGACATTTTGGGGTCCAAACCCAAAAAACCGGAAATTTCAAATGTCTCCAAAAGTGGTCAAATTTAATGTCAAAATGTTGGAAATTTCATGGAGAATTCGAATTTTCAGTTCCCATTACACCCAATTGTCTCTACAGTAACCCTACCTGTATAACCGCCCACAAATCCGTCTCCTCCATATCCCTCACATGCATTTGAATCTCCGAAAACCCCGCCAAATCTTCCGCAATCTTCAAATCCGTCAACACCTCCAAATGCAATTTTTCCGCGTGTTTCCATTGTGCTAATTTCACAATCTCCGCCATTTTCCAAGACGCATTTCGGTCAGAAAACTCCAATTTTTTGAGCGATTTTGTGTCGAAAATCTTCAAAATTTCCAAAATTTCTTCAGATTCTTGGTGCCATTTGAGGTGGAGATTTTTGGTTTTTAAAAGTTTTTTCTTCTCAGAATTTTCAGAAGAAGACGTCAGAAGATTCAGAAGACGTTCACGAAATTCCATGGTACGATCCGGGCGGGCGACTGGGTGGAACTCTTTGAGTATGTAGTCATTTAGTATCATTTTTTCACATTTCAACTTTTTGGCTGCAATTTGAAAATCGATCAAAACAAAATCCAAATCATCATCTTCCGCATTCAAATTCTCCAAAAATGTCAATTTTTTGAAAATCGTTTTTTGATTTTTCCCGGGCAAATAGATGGCTGGCGAGGCGGCAAATTCGATTTTCGCATCGGTTTCTTGAAGATTTTTGAAATATTTTACGGTATATACAGTATCCCCGTCGTTGGTCCAGGATAAGAATGAGTAATTTTCGTAGGTATTAATGGCGAGGGAATGGAGATGGTTGGGAGTACTGTCAACGAGATATTGATCGGATTTGGAGCATTTTCGGAGGCAGCAACTGAAAACGAAGTACTGTATCTCTTTTGGTGGGAAAAATGTTCGACGTTTGGAAACTAGTCTTTTTGCAACCAAGACATTTCGCAACCAGTCGCTTCGCAACCAGTTATTTCGCAACTTTGTAAAGTGGATTCGGTGGTTACGAAATGACGTGGTTGCGGATTGTCGCGGTGGCAAAATGTCACGGTTGCGAAATCGAGGTGAGTTGCGAGATGACTGGTTGGGAAACGTCGGAGTTCCAAAATGTTTCACAACAGAATCTCAACGTCAGAACCTCAAAAATTAAGAATCCCCGAATTTCAAAAAATCTCGTCTTCATCCAAAACTAGTGAAATTTGGGCTCAAAAGGCTCTAAATTTTACGAAAATTTTGAATTTCGCGGGCAAAATTTTCCAACTATCAAAATAAAAACAAACATACCGATCCTTATAATCCAACTTCTCCACCACTTGCGATTTGAAGAATGATGGCAAGTTTTGCCAAATTGGCTCCAATTTGGCCATTTTTTTCAGTCAAGTTTTCGATTTTTCTGAAAACTGGGAAATAAAGAAAACATTTGTTATCAATTTTGACGCATCGTAAAAGTTTAAGTTCCCAGAAAAACTGATAACAAAATCGAAAAATGAGTCAAAAATTTCGATTCTTGGAAAAGTTGGAGCAGAAAAGTCACGAGAAAAGAAAAAAACATTGCGAAATTTTGGAAGGAGAAGAGGGTGAAAATGGGAAAAAATAGAGGAGAAAGTAGAGAAAGAGAAATGTGTGTGGTTTGTGTTTGTCCGGGGGGTTTCGATGGCGAAAAGAGGGGGTAGAGGAAGAAAAAAAAACGATTTTTCGGGGGGAGAAAGTGGAGGGAGAGAGGAACAACTGTTGGTTGGAACATAAAAACAGAAGAGCAAAAAGTTCAATGGAGCGCATTTGGTGCAGAAATACAGTAGAAAAAGTTCGAACCATCTCCTCAAAATCTATTTTCCTCAAATTTCTCGATAACAATCTCAATTCCAAAAAAACCTCACAAAAAATTCACTCCAAAATCGGGCAAATCGGGAAAATTCACCCGATTTTCCGCATTATTTTTTTGGTTTTTTTTTTCAAAAACTCCTCATCGTATAATACGGTAAAATGCAATGAAATTTTTTTATCTGTAATAGAATCTCGACTTCATCTGTCGAAAACAAAATAAGTACAAAAAAAATTCATTCATCTATCCACCAAACTATCACAAATCTCCCCCCAAATCGGTCGCACCAACTCAATGCCATGCGCCGACAAGTGTCCAACACTAGTGAAATACGAAATTCCAGAATCATCGAAAAATTGGGGTAACGTTGTGAAGTTCTGAGTTAGCAAAGGCAAATAATCTATAATTTCACATTTTCCAAAACATTCTTTGAGCAATGCGGCGTGACGGAGACGACCTCTTTCATAGCCATCAGGGGAGTGAAGGGTTTTCTATAAATAAGTAGAGTAATCTTGAGAAAAACGAGTTGAGAACATAAAATTAAAAATTCACAGGTTTAGACGGTCAAAAAGAGTATAAATATGGCTATTTTTGACGAATGTTTTTTTTCGATAAAGTTCGGCACCCCGACGTTTGGCAACCAGTCATTTCGCAACTCCGACATTTCGCTACTGCGACATTTCGCAACCGACTTCAAATTCAACCTTGATTTTCGGTTTTTTTCATTGGTTTATGGATTAATTTATGACATCCGTAATCAAATGTAGCCTAAACGAATGAAAACTGGACTACTTTACAAAGTTGTGAAATGACTGGTTGCGAAATGTCTAGTTGCAAAATGTCTTGGTTGCGAAATCGACGTGAGTTGCGAAATGACTAGTTGCGAAACATCGTGGTGCCTAAATTTCAAAAAATTTCGAAAATTGTCACTCACACTAATCTCATCCGGGCTAACACCCCTCTTCAAATCCCTCGCGATATTTTTGACATTTTCTCCAATAACCCTTGGAATAGAGTCAAGGATATACAATTTTTGTCGGATATTTGGCAAAAATTTCCGTAGTTGAGCCCTCATTTGAAGGTAGATTTTATCGTTTTCCAGATCGAAGGAGTTGTTGGTGAAGGGTTCGGCGACGGCGTAGAATCTGAACAAAAGGAGTACTGAAAAAGTTTCGAAACTCGTCATTTTGCAACCACGACCTCTCGCAACCAGGACATTTCGTAACCACGACATTTCGTAACTAGACATTTCCCAACTTTGTAAAGTAGTCCAGTTTTCAAACATGTGAATACGGATATCATAAACCAATTCAGGTGGCGAAATGCCTATCTGCGAAATGTCTTGGTTGCAAAAAGTCGTGGCAAACGTCGGGGTACCACAAAAAAGCGTACCTTGACAATACAAATGCATAATGTGGTCTTATCGCCTTCAATAACGCTGAAAAGTCCTCCAACTTTTTCTCGCATTCCGGGAATAGGCTAGTGGCGGCGAGGGGTTCGCAACCTAAAAAATTTTACATTTTTGAGAAAAAAAAAATTTTTCACGAAATCCAGACCTTCTTCCGAATCCATTGTGAAATTTTTGATCTGATGACGACACTCCTGAATGAACATTTTGTGATGATTCCAAGTGTAGCTGTTGCCAAGAAGGACTGCTTTTATTGCCGGACCGTCGCCCTAGAAATTTGGGATTTTTTGAAAATTCCGATTTGATTAAAAGATAAAAATAAAAAAATTAAACTTTTTCGCAAAATTTCCGTCAATTTGAGATCAAACATGACCATTTTCTGGAAACTTTGATTATTCGTTGAATTTCAGGCGATGGACGAAAATAGTCTTAAAATAGGCCGAGTTTGGACTCAAAATGACGGAAATATTATGAAAAATTTGAATCTTACCTCATATTCACACCATTTTGGATGTGTCACCGGATTCCGTTTCACACAATCCCCAAGGATATCCAAATTGTACTGATTATAGAAATCGTTTAGTTGGATGACGTCATCTGAAATGAAACTATTGTAATTTTCAAACGTGACTGAGCCAGACCGCTTTGGGTCAATCCTGCCGGACTGCAGTAGACTGGGCTGGTCTATTTTAGAGGGCTGATCGGGCCGAACTATTGTGGGCCATCCAGACCGCCTTACTCCGGGCCGGACCACTTTGGTCGATTTGACCCGACCACTCTAGACAGCACCCCGACGTTTCGCAACCAGTCATTTCACGACTGCGACATTTCGCAACTCACGTCGAATTCGCAACCACGACATTTTGCAACTGCTACGTTTCGCAACTCACGTCATTTCGCAACCACCAAAGATGACAACCTGGATTGGTTTATGATGTCCGTAATCGCATGTATGAAAACTGGACTACATTACAAAGTTGCGAAATGACTGGTTGCAAAATTTCTAGTTTCGAAGTGTCTTGGTTGCGAAATCAAAGTCAGTTGCGAAATGACTAGTTGCGAAACGTCGGGGTGCCCTCAAGGCTGCTTGAGCCGGCCGAATCCTCCCGAATTTCAAAAACATGCTCACCTATACTCATATTATTCCTCAAAAAATCCAGCCTCGTAATTCTTCCTCTGACATTTTGAACTTCTGGCGGCGGAAATGATTTGAAAATAAAAATGAGATTTATGACAATTAGTACCACTGCAAAACCGAAAACCACTAGGTTTAGGTACCATCTGAAAATTGAGGATTACTGTAGTTTGGAAAGTTTTCAAACTTTCAAAAATCTTACTTCAACACTGAAGGACCAGCCATAAAGGAATAAAAATTGAAAAATAAGAAATCTGAATGAAAAGACGAGATAGAGATTCACTACACTTCTAACGAAGAAATTCAAAATCTTTTATTCTAATTTTTTTTTGAAGTTTCTATTCTCGGAAACATCGAGTTTTTGATCTCTATCTGCCTTCATTGAAATTGGATCTAAAGTTTCAAAATTCGAAAAAAAGGAAAAATCGAGTGAATTTCTCTTATGTCTTCGATTTGGAACGGGAGAATTTTTTTAGTTTTTGCTTTAATCTAGATTAGAATCTTTGAATCGAATGCATTCAAAAGTGAAACTTCTAATCGAGAATACTGATTCTTAAGGACTCTGAAGTCGAAAGTGACTTGTGTTTATGATTCAACAAAAAGAGGAGGATAGTGTAACATGAGTTTATTTGGAGTTTCGGAATACAAACATAGAGAAACAAATCGAAAGAAACAAAAATTAGATTATTCGGCAATCGGCAACACATTCCTATCCGCGATTATGACATTTGCCATTTTCGAAGGTTAGTGGGATAACTAGATCCATTGTTCTCCCCGGCGCCTTGTGGTATGTAAAGGCATATGCGGGTTGGAGGTGAAGTTTCATCACCTTTGGACCGTTTTTCATTCGTTCTTCGATACGTCCTACTGTAATTGGCACATCATCGTGGGAGTCGAAGCTGTAATAGAACTGTCGTTTCTTTTCGTACACAAAATGATTTTAACTTACACGACAACGACTTTGTCGATATATTTTTTTCCTTTATCGTCCTCGATCCATTTGAATGACTTCACAGTGCCCACCTCTCCATTTAGAATCTTGATTTCCTTCTGTTTGTTCCGGTGGGTGAATCCAGCTGTGCTCATCACTTTACACATTTTATCTAGTGTTCATCTTGTAGCCAGGAACTGAAAAAGTTTAAAAAATTAATACAGATTTTAGTACAGGAATAGCTCACCAACACAAAAAAACCGCCAAAATGCAGATAATTTTCCAGAAAATCACAGAAAAATACAGTTTTCGGGTTCCAATACAGCAAGATCCCTGAGGAAACCATACACATCAAGGTGTGCATATGGGGGAATTACAGTCTAGTGCTTGGATTTTATACCGTAGGAGAAGTGGGCGTGGCCTAGAGTGAAGAGCAAGAAAAGAAGGCACTAAAAAGGGGAAGGGCGGTAGATCAAATCCCAGAGGAATTTATCCATCATCCATGAAGCTAGTCGAGGTCAGAATTGCGCAAAGCCTAACTTTGCCGAAAGATCAAAAAGTGCCTATCCATCATTCATGCTTATCTTGATAAGTTATAGGACAGGGAAGAGATAAATATCTATGTTTATACGGATATGTGTTGGTGGGGTCCTGATAAGAATCTCGGAAATAGCAGAGAAAGGGAGGGGGGGGGGAGGACTCAGAAGAGGAAGGTAGTAGAAAAAAGTATTTGGAGATGGGGGAGATGATAAAAGGGAAACCTTCTATGAGATTAAAAATGTTCGATCGAACATAGCATGCACTTCAAGTAGAAGTTTACGTACTTGATGTTAAACTAGCAGATGTTGTTAACATTTCATTCCTTCACAGTACTATAAACCACAACTAAAAGGAAGATATCACAAGAAAAATTTATTCAGTTCAAGATTCCACGAAGTCCAAGAAGCAAACACAGAAAACCAAGACAATTATCAATTCCAAACATGCAAACGTATGGTAACCCTCCCATGTCTATCCTCAAACACAATAGTTCCAACTGTTCCATTCTTCCTTCTCACATCCACGCCACCTGCCACAATAATCCTCCTGACGGAATCCCTTTCTTCATGAGAAATATCGAATTGCCGCTTCATTTCCACTACTTGATGCGGAATTCCTTTGAGAATCACCTCTCTTCTCGGTCCTTGCAGAAATTGACACTCCAGATATTTGAGTCTCGGGCGATCTCCCTTAACCCACAACTTCAGGAACCGGTTAATCACTTTTTCAGAGATACTGGCTTGGTGGATTTGAATTTGAGCACTGTTAATCTCCAAAAGCTCATCCAGGGTCAAGTGCCAAGTGTAAAGGTGACAGCTGGAGAGAAGGTCAAAGTTTGGATGAAAACCTTGGGCAGTTTCTTCTCGATTGGCTTTGTTTGACTGTACCTAAACTTTCCAACACTGGAGAAGTTGGTCACGATCTTTTCCAAATAATCCGCAGCATAGTCCACCATTACATTTAAGCTAGCCACCTTTGGAATCCCTCTTCGAATGACATCCAGATCAAAATGGTTCTCCTCCTGTTCAAAAAAGAGTGCGTCTAATCTGTTCTTATTGAGTACGTCCAGAAAATGTTCCACATAGTCCTTCAACGAGAATCCTTGTTTTCTCCATTCCCATCTAATGCCTGCCAGTGGAACAGTATTCTCGAAAAAGTTATCTGCGACGAGTTTTCTGAAGTGCCACTGATCCCAGCCGAAGGGTGGAGTGCTGACCATGAGCCTTGGTGAACCGCTCCATATCAAACTGAGATCGTCGATTTGAATGTTAAGTGATTTGACGATGGGTTTCATTTGTTTGGTAATGAACGAAATATCGAGTCTGAAACATGTGAATAATATAGAATCAAATTGTATGCAATAGTGGGTGAGTAATGTAACTTACAGTTCATAAACGTCGAAGTTTCTGAGAACATTGTTCCTGGCGTTGCTGGGAAGACGGAGGAAAGGGAAGGTAGGGGTAGCCATTGCCAGACGAACGAAAAAAACCGATAATAAGGATGAGGAGAGTACCTGCTGACGGGGGAGGAGTGACTGCAAGAACAGTTTTGGGGTCAATCGGCTGTGCAAGAGAAGAATGTTGCGAGTCAATCAAAAGTGACAAGTGCAAGGGTGCACACTACACATTGAGACCCTAACATGGATTAGTAGTGTCAGCCTTTGTATTGTTCTGCGCTCACACGTCATCCGCAACATCTGCTTTCGCACTCAGACCTGTGAAGTGGAGATGAAAAGTATAGGGACAGCAGCAGGCATATCCATAGTGGTAGCGCAGTCTACATAAATCGATTCGGTGTTCTTCAGCTGTTCGCACTGTCTGCCCTTGAATTCAAACTGTTTGCGGATTGCCTAGTACTGATTAAAAACACAGCTGATCAAAATGACAACTAAGGAGCTAGCAATGAACCAGTTTATTCAATTCGAAACCACAAGATTATAAAAAAGAAAACTAGAGACCAATACAATTATCAATGCCAAAGATACAAACTTATGGCTACCATCCCATTATCTCTATCATCAAACACAATAGTCCCAACTGTTCCATTCTTCCTTCTCACATCCACTCCACCAGCCACAGTAATCTGTCTGGCAGTATCTCTATCCTCATGAACAATTTCAAACTGCCGCTCCTGCTTCACTTCTCGATGCTTGATTCCTTTGAGAATTGCTTCTTGACTTGGCCCTCTCGGAAATAGAAATTCGAGAAACTTCAGTCTAGGACTTGCTCCCTTGATCCACATCTTTAAGAGCCGGTTCAGCACATTCTCTGAGACGCCGGCCAGAGTTACTTGAATTTGTGCACTGTTCATCTTGAGAATCTCATCTAGGGACAAGTTCCAAATGTGGTCAGGGCGACCGCTGGAGAGAACATCAAAGTTTTGGATGAAAACTTTTGGCATTTTTCTCTCTAATGGTTTAAATTGACGGTAGACAAACTTTCCAGCCTCCGGAAAGTTTCTAATCATACAGTTCAAGTGTTCCACACTATAATTCCTCACTACATTGATCAGAGCGGTCCTTGAAAGGTTTCTTTGGAGAACATCCAAGTTAAACTGGTTCTCCTCCTGTTGGAAGGACAAAATGTCCAGCCTCTTCTTATTAAGTACGTCTTGAAAGTGTCTCACATAGTCTTTAAAAAAATAACCTTTTTTCCTGTATTCCGTATTTGTACTGTGACAGTGTAGATGCACAGTGCTTCCAAAGAAGTCTTTGCCATTCTTTCGAAAAGTCCAAAAGGCTGTATACCTAGGCGTTTGGAGAACAAGAAGTGGGTCTTGATGTAGTACTAACAGAAACTTGTGGACTTGAATATTCAGATCCTTGACAATGAGTTTCATTCGTTTGGAAATGAGGGAAATGCCGAGTCTGAAGGAAAAAATTTGGTACAGCCTGCCATAGCATTTGAGTAATATAACTTACAGTTCTTGAGGCCAAAAATTTCTGAGCACGTTGTCCCTAGCGTTGTCGGGGAGGCGCAGAAAGGGAAAGGTACAGGGAGCCATCGTCAGAGAACGAAAAAAGCTGATAATAAGCATGAATGCCGAGGAGAGTACCTGGTGGAGGGCGAAAAGTGACTACAAGAACAGTTTTGGGGTCAATCGACTGAGACAAGTGCAAGAAAAGAACGAGCACAGTTCACAAATACAGTTCCGACCCAAACGGTACAAGGAGAGTTGCGAAGAAATCAAAAGTGACAAGTGCAAGAGTGCATACTACACATCGTGACCCTAACGTGGATTAGTACTGTCAGCCCTTGTATTGTTCTGCACTCACATGTCATCCTCAACATCTTCCTTCGCACTCCCACTACCTCCCAACCCCTACTGCCCTAGACATTCATCACAAATGGAACCTATACCATTAGATAGCTGATAACTAGAACATCAGATATGCAAACTGTTAGTTGCGATAGAGCACTGTGAGCTGAGAAAAACGGGTCTGCGGATTGTCTAATAATGTCATGAAAACCTTAACAAAACAAAGCAGATCGAAATGGCAACTAAAAAGTTAGCATAGAACAAGTTTATTCATTTTGAAGCCACAAGAATTTTGAATAGAAAACTAGAGACCAACACAATTATCAATTCCAAACATAGAAGTTCATTGTAACATTCCCATTGGCAGCATCCGCGAGCATGATAGTTCCAACTACTCCATCCTTCCTTCTCACATCCATCCCACCAACCATAGTAATCCTCTGAACGCAATCCCGATCTTGATGACAAATTTCAAATTGCCGCTTCTTTTTCACTACTTGATGAGAGATTTCTTTGAGAATAGCTTGTTTTCTCGGCGCTTGCAGAAATTGAAGCTCCAGATATTTGAGTCTCCGGTTACCTCCCCTGACCCACATCTTTATTGTGGGATTTATTTTTCTGCGACTCGGAGTGTTTGCGGACTCAACGCTTACAGTAGGCTCCGCCCACCGCAACCCGGGCACAAGGTTTTTGCAAAAACTGCGCGCACTTTTCATATTTTTCGGATTATTAGTAAAATCCAGGAAATTTCTTCCAATTTTCGAGTTTTCGGAGGAAAATTGTTGCAAAAAACAACAAAAATTATCATCAACTTAAAACAATTAACGAAATGAGCATGAAATTGTTCTCTATTTTTCAAATTAAAATCAATACACTTTAAATGCGCATACAATTATTATTGCATTTTTTAAATTCAATAAAATTGTCCTTTTTTTAAACAATTTTCCTCCGAAAACTCGAAAAATTGGAAGAAATTTCCTGGATTTTACTGAAAATCGAAAAAAAAAATGCAAAGTGCGCGCAGTTTTTGCAAAAACCTCGTGCCAGGGTTGCGGTGGGCGGAGCCTACTGTACGCGTTGAGTCCGCAAACACTCCGAGTCGCAGAAAAATAAATCCCACAATAAGAACCTATTCAGCACATTTTCAGAGACTCCGGAAACACGTATTTGAATTTGCGTACTGTTCATCTCGAGAAGCTCATCTAGGGACAAGTTCCAAATGCGGTCAGGGCGACCGCTGGAGAGTAGGTCAAAGTTTTGGATGAAAACGTTGGGCATTTTCCTCTCTAATGGTTTGAATTGACGGTAGACAAACTTTCCAACCTCCGGAAAGTTTGTGACAATACGATTCAAATGTTCCACACTATAATTCTTCATTACCATGATCCGATCAGTCTTTGGAAGGCCTCTTCGAAGAACATCCAGATCGGTCTGGTTCTCCTCTTGTTTAAAGAGCACAGAATCCAGTCTGTTCTTATTGAGGACGTCCAGAAAATGTCCCACATAGTCCTTCAACAAGTAATCTTTATTGCTGCATTCCGCGTTGTAACCGTGTAGATGCAAAGTGCTTTCAAAAAAGCTTTTGTCGTCCCATCTTCCAAAAGTCCAAAAGTGCATTGGACTGCTAGGCGTGTGGAGAGCAAGAAGTGGTTTTTGACACAGCGCTAACATAAGCCAGTGGACTTGAAGATTTAGAGACCTGACAATGGCCTTCATTCGTTGTGAAATTAAGGAGATGTGGAGTCTGAAAAATGGAGATTGTGAGCATTGAGAAAGTTTAGAAACAGTGAGACTAAGCGTGATACAGTGGACTACACTCCGTCCAATATCTATAAGACCCCCCTATATTTTGCACCTACAGAAAAATGGAGAGCAGATAGGAAAATTCTGTAAATGCCATTCGATTTAGAATACAAAATAACCTACAGGGCCAAATTTTCATACTCATATCTCTTTTGGTGCCTGCGCACCAGCCACATGCCTCATTTTCAACCGTCCAATATCTATAAGACCACCCAGAATTTCCGTTTTTCAGTGTTATTTTTGATTTTGTCGTCGCCAAAAAAGTTCTAGATTTTCAAATATTTGAGGATGTTTGAGGATTATATGGATGTTTCAGTTGATTCACGGCAGTTTTTTCTACAAAAAACTCACTGACCCAGTTTTAGGCAGTTAGGTACCCGATTTTGAGGCTTATTTGGGTCATAGAGCCGCTCACGTAATAAATTTTGGGTCAACCTACATCAGATCTGATAGAGCATGTTCTGTTACCTATGATCCCACATTTGGATGTGATTGGTTCAGGTCACAAGAAAAAATAATGGACCTAGTCTTCCTGTGGCCACCACACTACTGTAATTTCAGTTGATCCCACAGCTAGTTCTGTTCATTTGACTATATGTTCGTCTGTGACCTGAATCAATCACATCCAAATGTGGGATCATAGGTAACAGAACATGCTCTATCAGATCTGATGTAGGTTGACCCAAAATTTATTACGTGAGCGGCTCTATGACCCAAATAAGCCTCAAAATCGGGTACCTAACTGCCTAAAACTGGGTCAGTGAGTTTTTTGTAGAAAAAACTGCCGTGAATCAACTGAAACATCCATATAATCCTCAAACATCCTCAAATATTTGAAAATCTAGAACTTTTTTGGCGACGACAAAATCAAAAATAACACTGAAAAACGGAAATTCTGGGTGGTCTTATAGATATTGGACGGTTGAAAATGAGGCATGTGGCTGGTGCGCAGGCACCAAAAGAGATATGAGTATGAAAATTTGGCCCTGTAGGTTATTTTGTATTCTAAATCGAATGGCATTTACAGAATTTTCCTATCTGCTCTCCATTTTTCTGTAGGTGCAAAATATAGGGGGGTCTTATAGATATTGGACGGAGTGTATAGTGTGACGAAAGACACATTTTTTAAAAATAGCGACTTACAGTTCGTAATCTTGGAACTTTCTGAGAACATTTTCTCTGGCGTTGTCGGGAAGACGGAGAAGGGGAAAAGTACGGGCAGCCATCGCCAGAGAACGAAAAAACCGATAATAAGGATGAATACCGAGGAGAGTACCTGGTGACGAAGGGAGAATGACTACAAGAGCAGTTTTGGGGGGGGGGTACAAGGACAGGTTTGGGGTCAATCAAAAGTGACAAGTACTGTCAGTCCTTGTGTTGTTTTTTTTTTACACCACACATCGGGACCCAGGATTAGTACTGTCAGTCCTTGTGTTGTTCTGGGCTCTCAAGTCATCCTCAACATCTGCCTTCACACTCGTACTGCCTCCTATCCCCTACTATCCCAGGCATTCATTCATTACTTGTCTTCTCCCAGAACGATGAGCACCCCTACTTTCCCTTTTCTCCGTCTTCCCAGCAACGTCAGGCACAATGTTCTCAGGAACTTGAAATTTGACGAGTTGTAAGTATTCTTGTTTTCACATTCCCTTAAACTCTCGACTCACATTTTCAGAATGGACATCTCATTGATTTCTAGCAACACCAAAGAAATGATCAAGTCTCTCAATCTCAAAGTTCAAAAGATCAGTTTGAATCTAGATGATCCGTTATTCATCTCGATTGAATTCTCAAGCCGGAACTTTACTCCCTTCTACTTAAACCATAACGGCGACCTTAGTTCGCTTCCCTGCTATCAGATAAATCCACACTTGCCGAAAAAAAGATACACAGTGAAGGACTATGTGGATCACTTTCTGGCGGTACTCAATAAAACTAGATGGAACACTTTGGAGTTTAGACAAGCGGAGGGTCAATTTGATTTAAATACGGTTCAAGAACTTGCCCCTGCTACTGCAGGAATTTGCATAATAAAAAAGTACAGCCATGCACTTATAAAGGAGATTCTCACCCGTTATCCGTCAGCTGGAATGTTGAAATTGAGTGAGTTGAACGAAACACTTCTCGAACCTGGTGTCTTTCTTCAAAACTTTGACTGTCTGATCTTAACAAGACAATGGACAATGTCGCTGGATGACTTATTGACAACAAATTGTATCCGAGTCCGAATTCAGCGATCACGTATGTCTAAAAAAGATCTGAATAGATTCTTAAAACTATGGACTGTTGGAGGAAGCCCTAGACTCAGGTTGATGGATACCGGACTTTCCAATTTCGAGGGAAATCAAGAAGCGGTTTTGAGAGGGATCACTCATCAAGTGATGGAAGGCGAACGCCAGTTCGAAGTTTCAAGTGAAAATATGGATGACATCGAACAGATTACAGTAGTCGGAGGAGTCGACATTAGAAGAAAGGATGGTGTTGTAGGAACTGTCATTTTCGATAGAGCTCAGGAAAATGGTTTTATAACAGCCCGGATGAGATTTTTCGTCTGGAATCGGATGTAATATGGGAGAAAGAAAAGAGAAGGAGGGCAATTGTGTTAAATGTTTTGTGTGGAATTGATATGAATAAAGCGTTCTGATGAATGAATCTCTTTTACTCACCTTTGCACTATTTTCAGTACTTTTCCCAAATCATTCATAATTTCACCCCCGCATCTCTGTCGCTATTCAAACGTACATATTGTTGTCTAACAAGGGGATTACTCCACCACTCGAGTGGACCTTTTTATTGAGAGAGTTGGGTTATAGACTATATTGACCGTGAGAATCCCAAATCTTCAAAAATATTCTGCAAAATTTTCACGAAACTCAAGTTCTGACTGCTGAAATCTCAAACAGCACTAACACCTGGAAGTTTTGAAGACACATATCTTGTCAGATTGTAGACACTTTCGAAAGTTCAAAGAATTCAAGTTGCATATGAGAAAACTAATTATCATAATCAGTTTCAAAAATTTCCATGGTTCCATTTTTCCTCCGAATCGATCTGAAACCAAAAAATGCTTTCCCGGGTACACAATTTCAAAAAATTTGTCAAAAATTTTTCAGAATGATTCTCAGAATGAGTGTATTGACGCGGTATATATGCCAATTGAGGATAAAGTAACATCAAATCGATTTATTCAAATGCAAACTATAAGAAACCCAGAAAAATGCAGGTAACAAACATACTTATCAATGCCAAACATACAAACTCATTGAAATATCTTCAAAGTCATCATCCTCCAATACAATAGTCCCAGCTGTTCCATTCTTCCTTCTTACATCCACTCCACGGCGAATAATTCTTGAAATTTATAAAAAAAGAGATTGTTGGCGCTTTTCTCGTGAAAGAAACAAAAATGCGATTTTAAAAAGTAGAAATGAAAATTTTGTAAGGAAAAAACTACTGAAGAGAACTGTTGAGAGTAGAGGGAGATGATTCTCAGATGGATTATGACTATTTTTGCGAGACAATGGCCAAAAATGGCCTGAATTCATGTAGGAAGGTGACGCATGACTTAGCATGCCAGACGATGTTCATTTTCTACTGTAACAAAGCAAATGAGAGAGTTTTCAAAAATAGGTGATATTTGAGATGCGACTGTTGATAAAAGCAAGATTCATGAGCACCGAGTACACAAAAGATTGTATTTGAGCCAAGGACCTACCAGAATCCATTTTGGACATAAATGAGCCGGAAAAGCCCACAAAATAGATTCTTCCCCATGTTATGGTTGCTGAAACGTTACAAACTAGGTTAAAATTGATTAATCATGGAATCAAGCCAACATGCTAACCAATATGAATACATTTCCTATCAAATTCATTAGAAAGTTTGACTTAATTTCAAAGTAGGACGAGTTTTTGCCAGCCAACATAAATGACCTGAATTCTCGTTTTTTGCAGGTTTCAGAAGTTGAATTTTCGGCAACTTCAAATATAGACCATGAACAACATTGATGCCAAGTTTCAGCTCATAAACTCTATCCACATTAGAGAAATCCTAATTTGAAATTTCCTAGGCCCTAAAAAAGAGCTTAAAAATCTTTCAGAGACTTTATTTTTGATTTTGACCTATCGAATTTATGATCAAAATATTCACCAGAAAATTCTCTACAAAAGTTACTTAACTAGAAGTGACATGTCTTGTTCTGCTTCTCAGGAGTTTCCGAAAACCGCAAAAACTCGCAAATTTCAGTTGATTTTCTAGAAAATCTTTCACAGGTTTTATTTCTGGGTCAAATTGAATGTTTTTTAGATCAAAAGATGTGTTTTTTAAATCCTAACAAAAGTTACTTAATTTGGAATTGAAAAAAACGACGCGTAGGTAGAAAACCTAAAAAAAGATGTATCGAGAAACGCGTCAACAAATCCAGAAAAAAATATTTTTTATAAATTTTGAGAATTATTCGCCGTGCACTCCACCAGCCACAGTAATCTTGCTAACAATATCACTGTACTCATCCCAAATTTCGAATTGCCGTTGCTCTCCCATAACTTGATGACTGATCCCTTTGAGAATTGCTTTTTGACTGAGACCTCTTGAAAATCGAATGTTGAGAAACTTAGGCCTTGGACTCCCTCCCTTGACCCAAAGCTTTAGGAACCGGTTGAGCACCTTTTCAGAGATACCGACTACACGGATTTGAATTTGAGCACTGTTAATCTCCAAAAGCTCATTCAGGGACAAGTTCCAAGTGTAGATACGGTAACCACTCGAAAGAAGGTCAAAGTTTTGGATGAAAACTTTGGGCAATTTCTTCTCTATTGGCTTTGTTTGACTGTACCTAAACTTTCCAACCTCCGGAAAACTTGTCACGATCCTCTCCAAGTTTTCCACACTGTAGTCCATGACCACATTGATCCGAGCAATCTTTGGAAGGCCTCTCCGAAGAACATCTAAATCAAATTGGTTCTCCTCCTGTTGAAAGAAAACAGAGTCCAGTCTCTTCTTATGGAGGACGTCCAGAAAGTGTCCCACATAGTCCTTAAAAAATCCTTGTTTTCTCCATTTCCATTCCATGCTTATTAGTGAGACAGTATTTTCAAGAATGTCATTTGGCAGGCGTTCCTCAAAAAACCACTGATACAGGTTGGGTAGAACGCTGAGGAAAAACTTTGGTTCACTGGTCAACCTTAAACTGAGGTAGTCGATCCGAAGGTTCAGGTATTTGACAATGCCCGTCATTTGTTGTGTAATTAGGGAGATGTGGAGTCTGAAACATGGAGAATGTGAGCATTGAGAAAGTTTTGGAACAGTGAGATGTGCTGTGATATAATGGTATACTATGACCAAGCGTGATAACGTGGACCAAGCGTGATAACAATAGCCACTTACAGTTCATAAACTTCAAAGTTTCTGAGAACATTGTCTCTAGCGTTGTCGGGGAGACGCAGAAGGGGAAAGGTACAGGAAGCCATCGCCAGAGAACGAAAAAGCCGATAATAAGGACGAATGCCGAGGAGAGCGCTTGGTGACGGGGGAAGAGTGACTGCAAGAACAGTTTTGGGGTTAATCGACTGAGACAAGGGCAAGAAAAGAATGTTACGCGTCAATCAGAAGTGACAAGTGCAAGGGTGCACACCACTCATCGAGACCCTCACATGGATTAATACTGTTAGCCCTTGTATTGTTCTGCACTCACATGTCATCCTCAGCATCTGCCTTCGCACTCTCACTACCCGGAGAGCGGTAACGGTCTAGAGTTAAGACAGGTCCGCGGGAGTTCAATTCCTGTAGAATTGGGTACCAAATACTTCCCAGACGCAGTATAGTGTTAGAGTTTTATTCAATATACAAACTTTATTAAAAAAACATGAGAATCAATTCCAAACAAACAACTTCATGCAAATAACTTGATTAACCGGATTATCAAATACGATTGTTCCCACTGATCCGTTCGTTCTTCTTACATCCATGCCTCCCCTCACAGGAACTGTATCGCTCAAAACTTCAAACACTATCTAGGGTGTCCATCTTAATCCCGTCGCCCGTTCGGAGAGCACGTGAACCTTAATAGGGGAGAAGAATGGGTATAGGGACAGCAGCAGGCATATCCATTGTGGTAAACGCACTCTATATTTATATAACGACTCAGTGTTCCTACAGCTGTTCGCACTGTCTGCTAAAATGAATATAACATAAAAACAAATCAGATCGTAATGGTATTAGGTTGAGTCATAAGTCTTTTGGCATTTTGGGTTAAAAGTTTGCAGTTCAGTATTTCGAAAATAAGAGAACTTATGTTTTCCATTTTTGCTTATTAGTATTGTTAACTATTTCACTAGCTAACGCCAAAGTTTTGGTGAAGTCGGATGTAAACCATTGGAGATACAGCTCTCTCGTTGAACTTAGACTTTTGTCCTAGTAATCTTGACTATGCGCGATAAAAGAGTTCCGTTTTTATTTTTTTGAAGTAATATGTTATGACTAACAACTGGCAAAAAATCAGAAAGATATTGCATCTCCAAGCTGAGTTATGAGTATTCAAACTTGACCCATTAGGATGCCAAGGGACTTATGACTCAACCTAATAACTAACTAGTGTTAGCAATAAACCAGTTTATTCAGTTTGAAGTCACAAGAAATTTGAAAAGAAAACCAGAAAACCAACACAATTATCAATGCCAAACATGCAAACGTATGGCAACCCTCCCATTAGCTCTATCCTCAAACACAATAGTTCCAACTGTTCCATTCTTCTTCTTGACATCCACTCCACCAGTCACAGTAATCCGTCGGACGGTATCTCTTTCCTCATGAAGAATTTCGAACTGCCGCTCCTGTTCCACTACTCGATGTTTAATTCCTTTGAGAATCGCTTCTTGACTTGGCCCTCTCGGAAATAGAAATTCGAGAAACTTCAGTCTAGGACTTGCTCCCTTGATCCACATCTTTAAGAACCGGTTCAGCACATTCTCTGAGACGCCGGCAAGAGTTACTTGAATTTGTGCACTGTTCATCTTGAGAATCTCATCTAGGGACAAGTTCCAAATGTGGTCAGGGCGACCGCTGGAGAGAACATCAAAGTTTTGGATGAAAATTTTTGGCAGTTTTCTTTCTAATGGTTTGAATTGACGGTAGACAAACTTTCCAGCCTCCGGAAAATTTGTAACAAAACAATTCAAGTGTTCCACACTATAATTCCTCACCACATTGATCAGAGCGGTCCTTGGAAGGTTTCTTTGGAGAACATCCAAGTTAAACTGATTCTCCTCCTGTTGGAAGGACAAAATGTCCAGCCCCTTCTTATTAAGTACGTCTTGAAAGTGTCTTACATAGTCTTTGAAAAAGTAACCTTTTTTCCTGTATTCCGTATTTGTACTGTAACAGTGTAGATGCACAGTGCTTCTAAAGAAGTCTTTGCCATTCATTCGAAAAGTCCAAAAGGCTGTATAGCTAGTCGTTTGGAGAACAAGAAGTGGGTCTTGATGTAGTACTAACAGAAACTTGTGGACTTGAATATTCAGATCCTTGACAATGAGTTTCATTCGTTTGGAAATGAGGGAAATGCCGAGTCTGAAGGAAAAAATTTGGTACAGCCTGCCATAGCATTTGAGTAATATAACTTACAGTTCGTGAAGCCAAAAATTTCTGAGCACGTTGTCCCTAGCGTTGTCGGGGAGGCGCAGAAAGGGAAAGGTACAGGGAGCCATCGTCAGAGAACGAAAAAAGCTGATAATAAGCATGAATGCCGAGGAGAGTACCTGGTGGAGGGCGAAAAGTGACTGCAAGAACAGTCTTGGGGTCAATCGACTGAGACAAGTGCAAGAAAAGAATGTTGCGGGCCAATCAAAAGTGACAAGTGGAAGGGTGCACACTACACATCGAGACATGGATTAACAGTGACAGCCCTTGTATTGTTCTGGCCTCACATCTCATCCTCGACATCTGATGACTAGAACAGCAGATGTACTTTTTAGTTGCGATAGAGCACTGTGAGCTGAGAAAAACGGGTCTGCGGATCGTCTAGTAATGTCGTGAAAACCACAACAAAACAAAGCAGACCGAAATGACAACTAAAAAGTTAGCATAGAACAAGTTAATTCATTTTGAAGCCACAAGAAATTAAAAAAAAAGTAGAGAGCAACACAATTATCAATGCCAAACATACAGACTTATGGCAAACCTCCCATTAGCTCTATCCTCAAACACAATAGTTCCAACTGTTCCATTCTTCTTCTTGACATCCACTCCACCAGTCACAGTAATCCATTTCACAGTATCCTTATACTCATCCTTAACTTTAAACTGCCGCTCCTGCTCCACTACTCGATGTGGTATTCCTTTGAGAATCCCCTCTTTTCTCGGTCCTTGATGAAATTGAAGCTCCAGATATTTGAGTTTCGGGCTACCTTCCCTGACCCATAACTTTAAGAACCGGTTAATCTCTTTTTCAGAGATACTGGCTCGGTGGATATGAATTTGTGCACTGTTCATCTCTAAAAGCTCCTCTAGGAACAAGTTCCAAGTGTAAACAGGGTGACCGCTGGAGAGAAGGTCAAAGTTTTGAATGAAAATTTTTGGCATTTTCCTCTCTAATGGTTTAGATTGACTGTAGGAAAACTTTTCGACCGACGGGAAACTAGTCACGATTCTCTCCACGTTTTCCACACTATAATCCATCATCACACTGATCCGAGCATTCCTTGGCAGACCTCTTCGAAGAACATCTAAGTCAAACTCGTCCTCCTCTTGTTGAAAGGACACGGAGTCCAGTCTGTTCTTGTTGAGGACGTCTAGAAAATGTTCCACATAGTCTTTCAACAAGTAACCTTTTTTTCTGCATTGCGCTCTGTCACAGTATAGATGCACAGTGCTTTCAAAGAAACATTTGTCGTCCCATCTTCCAAACTTCCAACAGTGTATTGGACTGCTAGGCGTTTGGAGAACAAAATGTGGTTCTTGAGCCAGCGCTAACATAAGCCTGTGAGTTTGAAGATTAAGACCCTTGACAATGGCTTTCATTCGATTGGAAATTAGGGAAATTTCGAGTCTGAAACATAAACAATGAGACCGTTGAGAAAGTTTTGGAACAGTGAGATGACATAATGTTATATGTTCTATGACCTAGCGTGATATAGTGGACTACAGTGTGCCGAAAGGTACATTTGCTGGAAATAACAAACTCACAGTTCATAATCTTGGAAGTTTCTGAGAACATTGTCCTTGGCGTTGTCGGGGAGACGCAGAACAGGAAAAGTACAGAGAGCCATAGCCAGACGAACGAAGAAACCGATAATATGGATGGATTTCGAGGAGAGTACCCGGTTACAAGAACAGTTTTGGGGTCAATCGACTGAGACAAGTGCAAAGGTGCACACTACACATCGAGACCCTAAGATGGATTAGTAGGATTAGAACTGTCAGCCCTTGTATTGCTCTGCACTCACATGCCATCCTCAACATCTGCTTTCGCACTCAGACCTGTGAAGAGGAGAAGAATGAGTATAGGAGCAGCAGCGGGCATATCCATAGTGGTGAGTGCAGTCTATATATACCGATTCAGTGTTCCTACAGCTGTTCGCACTGTCTGCGGATCGTCTAGTAATGTGATGAAAAATCACAACCAAACAACTAAAAAGATAGGATGAGACCAATTTATTCATTTTGAAGCCACAAGAATTTTGAAAAGAAAATTAGAGAATAAACACAATTATCAATGCCAAACATGCAAACGTATGGCTTTTTTTTTTCTATTCTCATAGACAATAGTTCCAACTACACCATTCTTTCTTCTCACATCCACTCCACCAGCCACAGTAATCCGTTTGACGGTATCTCTTTCCTCATGAAGAACTTCAAACTGCCGCACTTGTTCCACTACTCGATGTTTAATTCCATTGAGGATATCTTGTCTTCTCGGTCTACCCAAAAATTGAAGCTCCAGAAACTTTAGTCTAGGGCTCGCTCCCTTGACCCACATCTTTAAGAACCGGTTCAGCACTTTTTCAGAGATTCCGGCAACAGCTATTTTAATTTGTGCACTGTTCATCTCAAGAATCTCATCTAGGGACAAGTTCCAAGTGCGGACAGGGTAACCGCTGGAGAGAAGATCGAAGTTTTGAATAAAAATATTTGGCATTTTTTTCTCTAATTCACGGAAGACAAACTTTCCAGCCTCCGGAAAGTTTGTAACAAAACAATTCAAGTGTGCCACACTATAATTCTTCCAAATAGTGATTCGAGCAGTCTTTGGAAGGCCGCTTCGAAGAACATCTAAGTCAAGCTTGTTCTCCTCCTGCTGGAAGGCCACAGAGTCTAGTCTGTTCTTATTAAGGACGTCTAGAAAGTGTACAATATAGTCCTTCAACAAGTAATCTTTCTTGCTGCACTGCTTATTGTAACCGTACCTAAAGGTGCTTTCAAATAAGTTTTCGCCGTTCTTTTCAAAAGTCCAAAAGACTATATAGCTAGGGGCTTTGAGAAAAAGAAGTGGCTTTTGATCCAGCGTTAACGTAAAGCTTTGGATTTGAAGATTAAGTGACTTGACGATGGGTATCATTCGCTTGGAAATGAGGGAAATGTCGATTCTGAAGCCAAAAAATGTGTTACAGTATGCAATAACATGTCAGTAATATAACTTACAGTTCGCAAAATCCAAAATTTCTGAGAACATTGTCCCTGGCGCTGTCGGTGAGGCGAAGAAGAGGAAAGGTACGGGAAGTCATAGCTAAAGAACAGAAAAATATTAATAAACAATGAATGCCAAAGAGAGAAATTGGGTTGGATAGAAGAGGACAGTTACAAAGATAGTTTCGAGTTAATAGATAGTGACAAGTCGTAGGGTGCACTTCAAGACCGTTGTCCTCCGCCCCCTCTCTCTCCATGTTAATATAAATAAATATTAATATTCACTAGCCTGAAAAGGTTTGCATGACCCACATTGCTTGTGGGTTTGCTGACTGTGATCAAATTTGACGACAGTTAGAGTGTGTGGTGATGCTGGGAAAAAGCATTACTAGCAACCATAGTTGCCTAAACCGTCTTTCACACACATACATCTCTTGGATCGATACATGTCTAGGTTCGCGTCGAGACCCTTCCCGCGCTGTCCTCCAAGGGTTAGCACTTTCTGCTCTTGGTACCCACTCATTCTGTTCTACATTCACTCATTATTAGCCTTCTTTCTTGCCGTCGATGACCACCCATACCTTCCCTCTCCTCCGTCTCCCCAATAATGTCAGGAACAATGTTCTCAGGAATTTCAATGTTGACCAGTTGTAAGTGCTTCGGGTTTGTGGGTACTAGGAACCTGTACGGGTCTAAAGGTTTGGGATTTAACTTTGGAGCTTGGAGCTCAATTGTAAACCCCTAAACTACCTTGGTAGTCTAAAACCGAGCAAAACTGCTCTCTAACTCAAAATCCAAAACTTGGGTAACGAGGCTCATTCTAACACTAAGGGGCTTATAACAACGTCATGAGCCCCGAGCTCTTGACCAGTGACCTTTGAACTTGGTAGGCTAGAGTTTTCCAGCGTCTCCCACATTTTCAGGCCACGCTCTTTCATTCGTTGCACCAACCTTCGATTACATTTCATCCTATTTCAGACTGGACATTTCCTTCATCTCAACCCGTACCAAAGCCATGATCAAGTCTCTCAACATTCCGGTTGGGCCGATTTGCTTTTCTATCTGTACATGCCCAAACATCGTGATCAAGCTCAACGGTCGCGACGAGTTCATAGCCTACAGAATGAGTACGAAACCTGAGATTGATAGCGAGGTCAGAGACTTAGAAAAACCTGTGTTTTTATGCAGAGGTGGCAGGAGAGCTGTCTGGTTTCCGCGGAATCCTGAGACCGCCAAAAACCATTTGCAACACGTTCTGGGCGTTCTGAATAAGCCAAAGCTTGACTACCTTAACTTTCAATGCGATCCGGAAGATTTTGATTTGGCTGTTGTAAGGAGAAACTTTTCCGAGGTTACCACCATTCAAACAAGACACCATTACACTATGAACTACTACGAGCGTATACTCGCCCATTTTCCAAATGTCCCGAATTTTTTCACAGAGGGACCTCTTTCGACAAAAATTATAACTCAAAACTTTGATTACTTATTTTGGCACCCGGATCCTTTAAAATTGTCTCTTGGAGACTTGCTAGCTCTGAACAGCCAACGTATTCAAATCGAGACCTCAACATTATCCGAAAAGCTTTTGAATCAATTTCTAAAATCGTGGATTCGAGGTGCATGTCGGAGATTGAAGATGTTGGAGATCTGTTTAAGTCCAGCTAATAGACCATTCAACCAACATGAGATTATGAAACGGATCAGTCATCAACGCAACATGGAAACGCGGGAGTTCGAACTTTTCGGTGTCAAGCAAACTATTCGCGGAGGGATGGATATTCGAAGAAAGGATGGGATCTTGGGAACTGTTATAATTGACCATGTTCGTGGATTCTCTCGGATTAAGTTGTTTGTTTGGGATCATTCTTTTTCATAAAGTGTGGTTTTTTGAATAAATGGTTCAACAAGAAAAGCGTTGTTTTTATTTGCTTGCCCCTAAAGAGTCCGACTGCGTGTTCGGTTGAGAAATTGTTTCAATAGGGCCAGCTGGTGTTACTAAGATATTGGGAAGGTTAGATAAGGTTTGTGAGATCCGCGAGATGGTAATGAAGGCATTGTTTTGACCGTGTTGGGGAGATGAAGGAAGGTGAACCTAAGGGGTGCTCATCACTGAATGCTGCAATTGACATGTGAGCGAGACAATACAAGAGACGTTCAGTGTTAATTCAAGTAGGATTAAGGTCTCGACATATAGAGTACCCCTTGCACTTGTCTCAACTGATTGACGGACACATGTCCTGCACCTTATTGAGGTACACTTCTGAGCAATTCATAACTCATTACCTATGTAATTTCTCCGTCAGGAGAATAAGATGTTAGTGACGAAAGTGCAAACTGCAAGACGATAGTCTCAATTTTTAATGCGGGCCACGTCAAACTTACCAGGCAACATACAGGCCTGTCCGTGGAATGACCAAATGGAACAGCGAACACAGCGCGCGCTTTAGAAGTATGATTAAGCTCATCGTGTTGTTACACTAGGCACTGTTGCGGTCGATGTTGAAAAACTTCAGTACAGAAAGAAAACATGAAACCAATTTATTCATTTTGAAGAAAGGCGATCCAAAAAATCACAGAAAACCAACACAATAATCAATTCCAAATGTACAAACTCATCTTAACACCAAAGTCATCATCCTCAAACACAATAGTTCCAACTGTTCCATTCTTCCTTCTTACATCCACTCCACCATTCACAGTAATCCGTCGGACAGAATCCCTATCTTCATGAAAAATTTCAAACTGCCGATCTTTTTCCACCACTTGATGCGGGATTCTTCTGAGAATCGCTTCTTGCTTAAGCTCTCTTGGATATCGAATGCTAAGAAATTTGAGCCTTAGGCTCGCTCCCTTGACCCAAAGCTTTAGGAACTGGTTGAGCACGTTCTCAGAGATATCGGCTACACGGATTTGAATTTGAGCACTGTTAATCTCCAAAAGCTCATCTAGGGACAAGTGCCAAGTGTAGAAACGTTGGTCGCTGGAGAGGAGGTCAAAGTTTTGGATGAAGACCTTTGGCAACTTCTTTTCCAATGGCTTAAAATCACTGTAGACAAATTTTCCAACATAAGGATAGTTTGCCACAATCCTCACCAAGTGTTCCGCACTGTAGTTCTTCATCACATTGATTTGAGCAGTCATTGGAAGCCCTCTTCGAAGAACATCCAGGCCGAACTGGTTCTCATCCTGGTCAAAGGAGAGCAAATCAAGTCTGCTCTTGTTAAGTACGTCTAGAAAATGTCCGATATAATACTTCAACAAGGATCCTCGTGTTCTCCAACTTGATCTCATGCCTATTAGAGAAACATCACTCTCGAAAAAGTCATTTGGCAAGCGTTCTGCATAGCGCCACTGAATACTTCTGTGAGCGATCGTGAGCCCTGATGAATCGCCCAACTTGAAACTGAGGCCCCCGTTGATTTGAAGGTTTAGGGACTTGACGATAAGTTTGCTTCGTTCGGAAATTAAGGAGATGTCGAGTCTGAAACAGGATAAATTGGGAAAAATTAATTTTCGGTTAAATCATGTAACTTACAGCAGTTGAAACACCCCGAAATTTCTGAGAACATTGTTTCTGGCGCTTTCGGGTAGACGAAGAAGAGGAAAGGTGTGGGAAGCCATTGCCAGGGAACAAAAAACCGATAATAAGGATGAGCGTCGAGGAGAGTAAGAATGAATGCCGAAGAGGTACGGGGGGGGGGGGGGGGAGTGACGACAAGAACAGTGTTGGTGGAAGAGAGAAACAACAGTTGCCCATCATTCAATCGAGACAGAGACAAGAGTGCACTCTGTACATCGAGGCTCTAATCCTACATGAATTAACACTATCTGTCTGTGTATTCCTGCATTCCCACTATCCTCAGCATTTTCCCCAACGATGACGACTCCAACCTTCCTCATTCGTCTTCCCAGCAGCGTCAAAAACAGTGTATTAATTGACATTTTGTGCCTCTCATAAATCTTAGATAACCTTAAGGTAGATTAGGTGCTTAGGGTGGACTGTACAATAGTGAACAGTGCTAATCTACAATCGCAAGGGTCTCGACCCTATGGCAGTACAACGGCCAACAGTGTTAATCAAGCGATTCTTGACAGGACATGTTTTTATTCGTGTAGAGGACGGAACAGGCAACTATGACATTATATTAGGGTGGTAAGAAAGTAACTGCGTTTTTTGATGATGCAAGTTTGAGCTCACATAGCTAGCTTGCTAATCGATTTATCAAAACAATTTTTTACACATTGTGTGGAGTATCTTTTCAACTAAATCTAGTGTCAAAATATCTAGGCTTGCTGAACTTCTTTTCTAGATATACACTTTCGCGCAGTTTTGATCAAAACCGTCTCCACAGTATGGTTTTGTTTTGAAGGATTTATACTCTGGATTTGTGAGGAAAACTTAAACACTAAAGTAAATTATTATTTATATTAATTTTTCTTCAATTATCAGAAAAGATTTTTCCAAAAACTCTGGTTTCAAAAAAGTTTGAAGTGGTTTTTTACAAACACTCAGGATATCGACCACTGTTACAAAACAAGGTGACGTGGATCAGTAGAAGAACATATACTCATTCAACCTAGTAAATTTTCCAGCGATACTTAGTAGGTACGCAAAAAACATACTTCCAAAAAAACAGAAACATTGCCGTTATTAGAAATTTTGCTCAAAACATTTCTCCCATTTTTCTCTGATGAGACAAAAATTGCGCTTTTGACTTGAGTCAGTTTACTCATATTTTTCACGGTTTCTCTGCTATGATGCATTTTTTCATATCATCATTAGACACCCAATGACACGTCTTATCACTAAAAAAATATATAGCCTATCTACCTTTTGGAAAAAAGCAGGACAGATAAAAATGTCCGAAAATTTCACCCAAAATAGGTTGATGTATAGATGTGGCTCGTGTGAAGCATTCAAACAAAAGAGATCTTCCGTACTGTATTTTCGAACATAATAATTATCTACCTTTAATTTCGAACTATGTTCATAAAATCCCTGGTCCCGACTTTGGAGAAAGGACGAATTGTATAACTAGGCCAGCATCTCATAATTAGTAGTAAAGATCTCGGTTCTATACGGAACACGATTTCTGAACCAGAATTGTGAAATTAGTTTTATTTTGTGAATTCAACCTCGGTCTCTTTGAAACGAATAGTTACAACCCACTACAGTATGATCTACTACAAAAAATGTTCAATTTAAAGAAGGTAATCAAAAAGGCTTCACTCAGTGTTTCGCACTGTATTATAGCCAGCTTAAGCTGGAGAAGGACAGAAGACCGTCGGGAGAATAACAGAGAAATACCAATTTCTTATAAGTATATTTCATACTTCTTGAATGATCTCTTCGTGAGAAATTTGAAGAGCAAAAACTTGCAAAAAAACGCAGTTACTTTCTTACCACCCTAATACAATAGAGCGTTCTAACTCTAATGTTTTCCAATACCGCTTTTTTACTATATCACCGCGTTGCCATAGTGTTGCCAGCAAACCCAAAAACGCATTCCATTTTGCTGAACATCAAGACTACCAATACCTCCGTTAGACCATTTATTCAAATTCAGAAAAATCAAGAATACCAAACAAACAAACTAAAAATAGGAAACTCATTACCATAATCAATTTTTACAGTTCCCAAGATTCCATCCTTCCTTCGAATATCCATTCCGCCACGTATATTAGGGTGGTCCATAAGTTTCTTCCGTTTTTGATAGTTGAAATTTGACTTTCATTTTCGAGCTTCTTCGGATACTTATTAGAACCATTGTTTTTTTATTTTAAAGAGTGACTCAAGGACTTATTGTCACATTTTTGTTTCATCCCACCGATCTTCATTTTCTCAGTTACGGAGGTTTTGCGCGCGTCGGTGGTGATTCATCTTGACATAGGGTTTTGTTCTATGAAAATTCAAAGTTCGAAATAGTGGATTTTTAATGTCGAGGTATTCATTTACATATAAAATAAAATTCTCTATGCGATACAAAAAATATTTTTTGAAAATATCGCGGTTCCAGAATGTTGAGAAGAAATGTTTGGAGGGGCTCGATTCGGTAGACATTGCACTTTGAAGGAATGGTGTGAATCGGTGGGGTAACCAAAACTCATGAAACTAACTGTAGTACTTTTAAAATATTGATAAGTTATGAAAAAATTAGTGAGAAACACACAGCGAGTTAATGACCGTATGGAAAGTTTAAAAGAAACATGTATGGCATTTTGGTGAAAATGACCGAAATTTCATTTCTGATCGAGGGATGTTTTTATAACTTTTTCTCAAGAACGAGCATGCTCTAGTCAAATCGAATAGATTTGATTGATAGCTTATAAGTTGCTTAACTACTACCAAGAGTCTCAAACGGACTTCACTTTTTTGAAGAACGACAGACCAAAAAGTATCGCGATTTTTCGGGAAAAAATGGTTGCTCAACTGAAGTGAGTTGTGTGAGGATATCATTTGCAGTAGAAACTTGATATTATACTGACATAATCATATGTTATTTGCAATTAATATACAAAAAAATTCATCAATGTAACTTCTCCCAAAACATAACACGCACAAATAGTAAAACACCGATGATAATCGTCAGCCAACAGTGAAATAATTTGTAAATTAAAACTCAATTTTTAGAAACTCAATTGATAGAGTATTTTAATGTAGCACTTTCAACATTACTCTTTCCGAATTTAATGGTTCAAAGTTAGTGAAATTGCATCTTCTATAAGAATCATGCAAATTAAAATAGGTAGTCAAAATGAGTACCTTCAACAACTTCCACTGCTAGAACTCCAGATTTAGTGGAGGCTGGTCAGGGATTCGCAGGGTGAATAACGAAGAGATGTATATTCTTTCCCAGCAAAAATTAGGTCTTTAAAGTCAGTTTCCAATGAGAAACTTCAGATGAAAAAATGTGTAAAAAACGAAAGAAACTTATGGACCACCCTAATAGTATTCTTGAAACTGAAAAGCTCGAACTCCCGCTCTTCGTTACTTAGTTTAGGACTGATCCCTTTCATAATCCTATCCTGACACTAATTTGTCTGTTTTCTGAGCTCGGAAACTCAATTTCCAACAACTTCAACCTCCGATACCCTCCTCGAATCCATGATTTCAAAAATGTGTTCAAATGGCTTTCGGATAGATTTGATCCTTTAACGTTGATATAGGATAAAGATACCGTCAGAAGGATTACTGTCGATAAAGATACCGTCAGAAGGATTACTGTCGCTGATGGAGTGGATGTGAGAAGAAAGAATGGAGTAGTTGGAACTATTGTGTCTGAGAATGGTGAACATGGGGATGTTACTTTGAGTTTGTATGTTTGGCATTGATAATTACAATGGTGTTTTTTCTTTAAATGTTTTGTTAGGTTTCAAATCGAATAAACCTATTTCATATTATTTTCTTAGTTGTAATGTCGATTTACCACTACTATGGGCAATATATATTTTGTTCAATACACGTTTCTAAGATTATTACGCCTGATGTTGTTGGGAAGACAACGAATGAGGAAGGTCGAGGTGGTCATTGTTGAGGGAAAAGACAAATAATGAATGACAGCTGAGGATGATGTGTGAGCGCGGGAATACAGTTAATACATACGATGGCTGACAGTGTTAATCTACTTAGGATTTTTTCTCATTATCGAAATAGCGTACACTCTTGTACTTGTCTCATTCGATTGGCGGGCAACTATCCGCATTCCCACTCTTCTGTCTTATTGTGGTCTCTCTTTGGCGTTTCTTACTCATTTTTCGTTTTAGGTTCCCCATTCAGTAACTATTTGTCGTATTCCTGCATTCCCGCGTCCACTCACTGCCCTCAGCATTTTTCCCAATTATGGCCACCGGTACCTTCCCTCTCCTGCTTCTCCCCGACAGCGCCAGGGTCAATGTCCTCAGAAACTTTGACCACTATAAACTGTAAGTCACATCACTCACAAACTATTTTATGCTGTATCACGCTATTTCTTATGTTTCAGATTCGACACTTCCTTCATTTCCAAACGAATGAAAGCCATTGTGAAGGATCTCAATCTTCAAATCAATAGTTTTACCTTGGTGGTACCTGACGGCGCGTCAACGCTCTTTCTCCGAATACCACCCTATGGAGCAATGAATTACTGGAGAATGCGAGAATACGACGACGAAGGGTTTTCTGAAAGTAGTGTGCATCTACACAGTCCCAGATCGCGATGGAAGAAAAAAGGATATCTGTTGAAGGACTATGTGGGACACTTTCTAGACGTACTCAATAAGAACGCACTGGACTCTATGTCCTTCCTACAGGAGGAGAACCAGTTTGACTTTGATGTTCTTCAAAATGGGATTCCGAATGCCACTGGAATCATGATCGGGAGAAGCTTCAGTGTTGAAAGCTTGTATCGGATTGTCTCCAGTTTTTTGTGTGCTAGAAAGTTGTTGTACAGTGGGACAAAACCGTTAAACAAGAAATTGCCGAAAGTTTTTATCCAAAACTTCGATATTCTCTCCAGCGGTCTCGGTATCAACACTTGGCACTTGTCCTTTGATGAGCTCTTAGAGATGAACAGTGCACAAATTGAAATCCATCTAACCAGTATCTGTGCAAAGATGTTAAATCGGCTCTTAAAGATGTGGGTCAAGGGAGGAAGTCCTAGACTGAAGTTTCTGGAATTTCTATTTTCGAGAGGGCCAAGTCAGGAAACAATTCTCAAAGGAATTAAGCATCGAGTAGTGGAACAGGAGCGGCAGTTTGAAGTTTTTCACGAAGATAGAGAAACCGTCCGTCGGATTACTGTGACTGGTGGAGTGGATGTAAGAAGGACGAATGGAACAGTTGGAACTATTGTGTTTGAGGATAGAGGTAACGGGAGCGTTGCCATGAGATTGTTTGTTTGGCATTGATAATTGTTTTGGATTAATTTTTTTGGCGTTTTGAGATTTGAAATAAATCGGTTTCATCTTATTCTTTCATTTCAATTATTCAGTGTCTAAATATTAGCAGTGGATCGTCGTGGACGGCTGAGAGATCGATTCTGTTGTTGCTGCTCATCTGGACTTCTTTGAGCTTTTTGGCCGTCTTGGGTCTGCTATGCGTTTTTGAGCAGCTTTGCCACCTTCAGCTCCATTTTCTTGAAAAACAAAAAGGTTATCATAACCTACAAAAAAATCAACTCACCTTCACTATTTTTCAAGTCTATGAGCAATGGACGTTGTTCCGCAACAGCAGCCGCAGCAGAATTTCTGAAAAAATTGAGGAGGTCAATATGCTTGAACTTAGTCCGATACGAAAGGGGTTCAAACTTGTCCGTTGGATTTCAAAGTTTATGATTGAATACATTAACTCTAGAACACTCTTTTTGGGCTGAAAACGTCATTGTTTGAAAGATTGTAAAAACCCAGGTTATCATGATAACACGCTGAATATTTTTTTAACTGAAAAAGTCGAACATTTACCAATAATAAGAATAGTTTTCACCTACTTTAAATATTTTGGATCAACTTGAATGACGTCTTGGTTCGTCTCACCACGCAGAGCTCGAGTGATTTCATGATTCGCACCAAAACAAAACAGTGGTGATAGCAATGCAAACTAAAACTTTGATTTTTTCTATAAGCCATAATTTTTACCAACTCACCCAGTCTGAGGCATATGCTACTAGGACATCTTTATACTCAACGAACCAATCCGGGCCAAGATGAAAATTCGAAAATTAAATGCAGTTTGTGAGGCTGAAGAAAAATATCGGAGTATGTAGAATGTACGTGAAGATGCTGGGAGCACAGCTGACAATACAATCAGCCACATAATAGAAAGTAGCCAAACGTTTAGTCAGCTGAAATTTTAGAGTGTCGTGTCATCTGATTTTTAAAATCATGGTGCTCACTTACCAACCTCAAACGGTTTTTCTCGCAACCGATCGAGCTGATTGAGTAACATTGCCGAGCTGGTTGAAAATTGGAAAACCATAAAAAATGGTATCAACAGTTTTGTAGAAGTGGAATTAAAGATTCCACCCATTGTAAGCCTTTTAAACGTAGATTGTACCAGTTGTTGAGCCAACATGCGATGTTCTAGAACAAAGTGCACTGTGATTTCTTAAGCATCATAAAACACATTAAGAGAAATTTTTGAGCGCTTTCACTATCATATTCGGAATCAGCACAAAATTTTTCATATTTTGAAGCAAAAAAAAATTTTTGATCGGAATCCTCCTTTAATTCATGCTTTTTCTTACTGAATATACAATTTCTCAATGACAATCTCACTCGGAATACTAAAACGACAATGATATAGTTCCGTTCAAGACTAAATATCTATTCTTCGAAATTTCGTGGCCTAATTCCCGGAGTTTTCTCGGCCACCTGACTCGGCCACCGCATTTTCAAATTGTTTTTTTTTTCATTTTTTCAGGTTCAAAATGAAATGACAACGAAAACGTATGATTTTCACAAAAACCCTTTCCTACCTGTGCTTTAGTACTTTCCTGTCCATGCACTTCTCGAAATCCCTGAAATTGTTCTTCTGATAACATGGGCTAGCGACTCTCGAGAAATCGCTCACTCTGGCTCATCAATGGGGACCAGACCGATTTCTGCTGCTCGTGCGGCGCGTTTCTGTAAAAATAAAACAAAGTGGGCCGTTTTTTTATTAGAATGTCCCATTTTCAAATAGAATTTTGACTTGGAATATCAATGAAAGCAGGACAAGATATTATGAGTAAATATTATACAAGATTATGAAAAATACCTGTAATTGAGCAGCCTGATTGATCACCAGCGGGGCAAAAGGTATTGACTCCTCTGCCTGAAAAATGAATAATAAGTCAATGATGAGTGTTATTATTAGTCTCACATGTACACCCCAATCCGAATTGACATAAGTTTGAGGGGGAGGGGCTCTTTGCATACATACCAAATAACATACATTTGTGCCAGAGCATTATGAAGTAGTTGAAAAATCCTATTTGCAAGTGTCCTTTATGTATCATCCCTTCCACTTTTCTCCTGTTGCATTCTCCGATGGTGCTAATGTGGTGTCTGGCTTCTTTAAAAGAATCAGGATTACTGTAATCCGCGTGCTCCTGGTTGACATACCGAACGAAATTCCATCATCTTTGTTTTCTTCATGTAGATGATTATGAAAAACTTGGAAATAGGGGAGCCTCGATTAACAAAAAAGGTCTGAAAAAATACTTCAATTTTTGATTTCCTCGTTCACAACAGCGACTCACAATTTCAAAAAAAATCAACTTTAAAAAATGGGCAGCAGAAAAAAACACTCCGCTTAAAATGCCAGCGTACCCGTGTAAGTTGAAAAAGTCTGAAAATTTGACTTATTATACATGTTCAAATTTCCCGCTAAAACTTACGTTTTTAAGAAAATAATTATTACTTTTTATGGTCAGAAGAAGATCAGAATCCGCTTAGAAGACCAAAAGATTACCCGTAGAAATGATGAAGATTCTAAAAATTGAATTCAGATTAGAGCACCCCACACTCGACACCCCAACGTTTCGCAACTAGTCGTTTCGCAACTACAACATTTTGCAACTCACGTCTTGGTTGCGAAATGTCGCAGTTACGAAATGACTGGTTGCGTAACGTCTGGGTGCCCAGCACTCAATGAAAACTCACATTTTCAGAAAAAATAGCAAAAAATCTGGTTTTCCGACACATATATTCAGTTGTGCGTCATGGAATCCCCAGAGAAAACCCGATGATAACCCAATTTCTGAAAAATCATTATATTTTCGTTTCAAATTTCAAATTTACCGCCGAAATCCACCCGAATTCAAGCCCGTCATTGAGCACCAATTTCAACCCGTAGTTGGTTATATTACCTGAAGTTTTTGAAATTTTGAGTTTCCCGCCAAAATTTAGAAAAATAGATCAAAATTACGTTTTCCATAAAAACACCTAAAATTTGGCAAAAACTAGGTGAAAAAATGATGAGTTAGGCTCTCAACATACTGTATTTATACCAAGTGGGCGGAGTCAAAAAAATCCGATTTTTTGAAAATTTAGGCTCCGCCCATTTTCGTATAGTTCAGCTGATCAAAACTATTTTTCACATGATGTTTTTATTTTTCAACTTTTTCAAATTTTCAAATTTTCGGGTTTTTGAAAAGTGGGTGGAGCCTACTGGAAATTTCTCTCATGCGCTTAGTTTTCTAGTACAAATAATGTTTTCAGAAAAGGTTTTTTTTATTTTCAAAATATCTCAAAACCCTTGAAAAGTGGGTGGAGCCTACTATACATAGCAAAATGTTATCTTAATTTTACCACTTATGCTTAATTTCTTCTTGCCCAAATATGAATTCACCAAGCACAATCCAATATTAATTGTATAATAAACCAAGCTAGCAGAAGCAATCTTCATGTCCATGTTTTTCATTTCCTCCGTGTCTGTGATCATTATTAAAACTTTCCTTCATCTATCATCACTTACTGAGGAAATCCAAGACATAATTGTATAGCGATACTGGCAACAATGCAACATGGAATATCCAACCTTTTCTCCAAATCTGAAACAACAAAAGCAAATTCGTCAAGCAGGCTCGCTAACCAAATCTTACGTTTGCGTTTGTACGACCATTTTGAATGAATGAAAATCTCCAGATATTCAACAAAATTGCGGTGGAGCAGTGAAGATGAAAATTGGAATAAGTAAAAATATTCATAATCGTCAAGCTACGGCACCATCTCCATTCGCATAGCCGGCCAACACTTTTTGTCTTTAACAAATCAATATTTCAATGATTTTAAAGCCTTTCTTGAGCGTTTTGTACAATTAGCCGTTTTTGCAGGCAACCACTTACATGTTCAGAAAAATAAGTAGTACTTTTATGGTCAGCAGAAGCCCAGAATCCGCTTAGAAGTCCAAAAAACTACCCGTAAAAATTAGGAAGATTCTAAAAATTGAATTGAAGTTAGCACCCCCCCCCCTTATTAAAAATAACAACTCACAATTTGAGAAAAATCAACTAAAAATTCTGGTTTTCCGACACATATGCTCAGTTTTGCGTCATGGAATCCCCAGAGAAAACCCGTTGATAATCCATATTCTGAAAAATTAATTATAATTTTCTTTTGAATTTCAAATTTACCGCCAAACTCCACCCGAATTCAAACCCTTTACTTATAGTGAGCACCAATTTCAACCCGTAATTGGCCATATTACCTGAAAACTCGAAATTTTGAGTTTCCCACCAAAGGTTAGAAAAATAGACCAAAATTACGTTTTCCATATACTTAAATTTGGAGAAAACCAGGTATTCCAAAATATTACATTTTTGGACAGCTTGATTCCTGTCATTTGCAGCCAAATCTGAATTTCATTTTTCTTAGATTACTGTGACCCGTGTCATGAAAAAACATACAGTGCGGAGTTTCATTGTTTTGCTTCATGTTGTTGCAGTTTGTCTATTTTCGCCATGTCGTCATCTCCTTTGAGTTATTCAACAGAAGGCTTTCACTTAGAAGACCAAAAGATCACCCGTTGAAGTGGAGAATATTCTAAAAATTGAATTCAGATTAGTACCCCCCCCCCCCCCCCAAACGTACATTTTCAGAAAAATAGCAAAAAAATCTGGTTTTCCGACACATAAATTCAGATTTGCGTCATGGAATCCCCAGAGATAACCCGTTGAAATACCACATTCTGAAAAATTAATGACATTTTCGTTTCAAATTTCAAATTTACCGCCAAAATCCACCCGAAAATCGACCAAAACCCATTAATTGAGCACCAATTTCAACCCGTAATTGGCCATATTACCTGAAATTTTTTAAATTTTTAGTTTCCCGCCAAAAGTTAATGAAATACACCAAAATTACGATTTCTATAAAAACCTAAAATTTGGAAAAAAAGTAGGTAAAAATGATGGGTTAGGCTCTCAACATACTGTATTTATACCAAGTGGGCGGAGTCAAAAAATCCGATTCGAAAATTTTGGCTCCGCCCACTTTCGTATAGTTCAGCTAATCAAAACTATACGATTTTTTCACGTGATGTTTTTATTTTTCAAATTTTTTAAATTTTAAATTTTTCGGGGTTTTGAAAAGTGGGCGGAGCCTAGTACGAATTTTCTCTCTCTCTCTCTCTTTTTCAATTCTATTTCGCATATTTTGATGTTGTTTTCAAAAACTTTCAAACTCGCTTTTAAATAATTATGTAATCCCGAAAAATTTCGGGAAAATAATAACAGAAAAGAAAAGAAAAACAAGAGACGCAGAGATTCGAAGATCCCGAAATTTGAAAGAGTTGAAAAATAAATTTTGAACAATTTTAAAATAAAATTTGAAAAGTTTTAAAATAAAATTTGAAAAGTTTTAAAATAAAATTTGAAAAAGTAGAAAAATAAAAACATCACATGAAAAAATCGTATAGTTTTGATCAGCTAAACTATACCCAGTGGGCGGAGCCTAAATTTTCAAAACGGATTTTTTGACTCCGCCCACTTGCTATAAATACAGTATGTTGATAGCCTAACTCATCATTTTTTCTCCCTAGTTTCTCCAAATTTTAGGTGTTTTTGCGGAAAACGGAGATTTGATCTACGTGACTAACTTTTGGCGGGAAACTCAAAACTTCAAAATGTAATGATTTCAGGTAATATGACCAACTACGGGTTAAAATTGATGCTCAATAAAGGGTTTGAATTCGGGTGGTTTTTGGCGGTAAATTTCAAATTCGAAACAAAAATATCAATAATTTTTCAGAATGTAGATTTTCAACGGGTTTTCTCTGGGGATTCCATGACGCAAATCTGAATCTATGTGTCGGAAAACCAGAATTTTTGCTATTTTCCTGAAAATGTGAGTCTTTTATTGGGTACGGGGGCATCCCGACGTTTCGAAACCAGTCATTTTATAACTGCGACATTTCGCAACTCACGTTGATTTCGCAACTACAAACTTTCGCAACCAAGACGTGAGTTGCGAAATGACTAGTTTAGAAACGTCGGGGTGTCGGGTGTGGGGGCGCTCTAATTTCAATTTAATTTCTAGAATCTTCTCAACTTTTACGGGTAATATTTTGGCCTTCTAAGCAAATTCTGATCTTCTGCTGACCATACAAATAATCATTATTTTCCTGAAAATGTAAGTTTTGGCGGGAACTTTGAAAATCAAAGTCAAATTTTCAGCCTTTTCCAACTTTTACAAGTACATTATATCTTTAAGCGGATTGTCACTCTTTCTGCTGAACCATTTTCCTCTCAAATGTGGATTTTTCTGAAAATGTGAGTCAAATTTATTAGGTGGGAAATTCAAAAGTACCAAGTTTTTAGCTCAAAAATCAACATCGAAACGTTACCACCAGAACACCCTTATTGAGCACAGAGGATCAAAAAAATATGGATTTTTTAAAACGAAAGAATTACTGTATGTTGAACATAGTCTGGACTACTGTAGTCTCTACTTTTGCAGAAATTGGAAAATTGTGCTCTGGAAATTGAGTCAGCAAAGTGAATATCCTGAAGATGAGAGTGTCCAAGGTTTTATTGGTAGTAAAAGTAAATTTCCCATCTACAGTAATCTGGGAAAGTACAGTATTTTTTTCAGAAATTCAAGCTACCTTCTGTCCCACCAGGTCATGCTACTCAGCGTGGTAATTGCTCATCAATATCCAACAATAATCAATTACACTCCACCAGGCGACGTTATAATAATATAGGTAGTTTTACAGTTTTCGTATTTTTAAAACCACAGTAATCTTTATTACAGTGTCCACTACTGAAAGTTCAATCTACAGTAAGAAATGAAAAAGATAACCGGTCGTTCCTTCAATTTTCTACATGCTGGCTGTCATATTGGTACTAATATTTTCAAATGTTTTTACTTTTCTTTTTTGTTACTTGTTCCATTATTTTCGGGTTTCTATATTTCTGTGCCATATCATAGAAAAGTTTCATTCAACACATGTCTTGTTCAAGTTTTTTTTCAAATGCAAAAGACTTCAAAACTACAGTAGTACATAAGAGACTCAAAGTAGTAAACATTCCACGTTTGGAGAGTCTTTTGGGCTGCTTTGGAAAGCCCTGGGATGGCTGAAAGAATTGGAATTTTTTATATTCAAAGACGAAAACTGAAACTAACCTGGATAGCAAAGAATCAACGTGCTCATGAGGCAGAATTCCTTATTAGTGACATTCATCTCATGGAGTCTGAACACCGGTTCTGCACACAATAGTCGCAAGAAGTGATTATCCCTCTTGTAATCATCAAGGAGTTTGTCTGGGTAGATTCGATTCCCTTCTAGATTCATCATTTTCATTTCTTTGGCCTTGAGGCATATGTTGAACCGTGAAAAATCTTCTTTTCAACATCGCAACTTGCAACCGTAGATGGCCAAATTACCTAAAATTTTCAAAAATTAGAGGTAAAAAAAGGTCAAAAATACTCACTATTTCTAAATAGTTTAAAGACATTTACAGTATGCTCTAGTACAGTACTAATTCTAACTAACCTCTTGAAATTGACGCCATGATCATATTCTCATTCTGACCATACTCTCAAAAAAAAAGTCATGATGTTATCCAAGGATAAGATGGATTTGCCTTTTTTCATTTTTCCAATTAGAGAGCGTGCCATGAGTTTACGGTGTTTGGAGTTGTGCAAATTCGTCTCTAAATTTTGAAATTCTGTAATTTTCCAGAACAATGCAAGACAAAACTTACCGTTGGTCTTGTGCAAACGGTGCAAAGATGTGGAAGAAATTCTTTCTGTTCATATTCCAAAACGCCAAGGAGAATGATCTGATGCCATGTGTCTGAAAAGTTTATCTAGAGACATTTCTAGAATTTCTCATTTTCACAATTAAGAAATGCTATGTGCATCAATTACAGGCACCCCGACGCTTCGCAACCAGTCAAATTGCAACCGCGACATTTCGCAAAAACGGAAAAGTTCCTATAGTTGCGAAATGGCTGGTTGCAAATGTGAAGTTGCGAAATGGCATGGTTGCGAAATGACGTGGTTGCGAAGTGACTGGTTGCGAAATGTCGGGGTGCCCAAAGACAGTACCGGACAAAAACGGATCATATTTACTAGTTTTTAGCGAAAAGGACCACTTCGGAAGTCTAAAAAATAGGTTACAGTAGTCCAATCATCTTCAAAATTTGTGGCTATATGAATTAAACCTAGGTCTTTATTTTTGTAGTTGAGAACTTTTTCAAAATATAAGTAGCTCACCTTCCCTCCAGACGGATCTTTATTGTCTCCCGTATAGCATCTTCAAGGAATTGCACCAGTGAAACAAGCTCCTCCCTTGTTTTACTTTTCGAGAAATCAACGGCAACTTGATAACAGCAATGCCGAAATGTCTTGTTGAGTTTCGTTGAGCTTTTGTTGAGTTTCCAAATTCTTTATTTTTTGCATTCTTCTTGTTCTTATAAAGTTTCCAAAGGTTCAGGTTGTCGCTGAATTGGATCCCTAACAAGTCTTTATCCTCTTCTTCATCATTCACCGTCAGTTGTCAAAATTTTATCATCTTTGTACCGTCCTTATTGGCATCCTTGTAGCAGCTCCCAGACTATTTCAGTGACTAGTTTCAGAATCATTATCTGAACAGGAACAAGATTTTTTCATTTTGATAGCAATTAGATTAGATTTACCCTTTTGTGAATGCAAATGAAAGTTTTGCATTTTTTTCGAAATTTTCGTGACGTCCCAAATGCAATAAACACCATTGATAAGATAATCAAGCGGAATTTTCTCCTGTTTTCTTTTCCGTTGTAATGGCTGGAAACTTTCACCAAGATGAGTCACAAAAACGTCCGATACAGACAATAGTAGACTCTGAAACCACAATTTTCTAGTTTGATTATGAATCCCTTAAAAACTCGGCTTCGGGACGTTTCGCAACTCACTTTGATTTCGCAACTATGACATTTTGCAACCAAGACGTTTCGCAACTAGACGATTCGCAACCAAGACGGTTCGCAACCAAAACATTTAGCAACCAAGATATTTTGCATCTTTAACCAATCCTACGTTTCAAAAAAGTAGATTTGAACGTAATCTTATTATTATGAATGTGGATTTGGTGGTTGCGAAATGACCGGTAGTGAAATGTCATAGTTGCGAAACCACTGGTTGCGAAATGTCGTAGTTGCAAAACGACTGGTTGCGAAATGTCTCGAAGCCAAAAACTCACTGTAATATACAAAAAAACGAGAATATGTATGTATTCCTTCGATATGAGTGTGAACATTCTAGTATTCTTTTTTATAGCCCGTCGAATAATCTTATAGGAAAATATCAGATTTCTCATTCTCAAAGCGTACATGTCATCTGTATTTCGAACAATTTATGTCTATCGTAATCCTTCTTTTTTCCAACATCGCAACATGCAATCGTATTATATTACCTGTAATTTCCAAAATTTGGGATTTCCCGCCAACAATTTGAGGTCGAAGTAGGTCAAAAATACTCAATTTTTAGTACCTTCTACTCTAGAAAATCTCAGTACGATTCTCCTTAATATATATTTTTGAGACTATTCCTACAGGGCCCCTAAAAGTGGGCAGAGCCAAATCCAAACTACCGTATTTCCTCTATTTGACCGGCACCTCTAAATGTCCGGCACCCTCTTTTAGACCGGCAGTCAAATGAAGAGTTTGAAAAATAGACCGGCACCCTCTAATAATCCGGCACCCTCCAATCATTCGTCACTAACCAAATCAATGAATATTCCAAAATGTCATAAACTCACAAAATAAAATATATTTTGTACAGTTTTCGTAGAATTTTGACGAACTTCAAGTTTCTAGAACAGTTTCTGATCATTTTGGAGTAAAATTTTCCATTTCCATAGCTTTCAGCACTAAAAAATCCTCGAAAATGAGCTTGAAAACTGAAATTTTTGTCGAAAAACTTGAAATTGTCCATTCACTTCTTGGGATTTTGACACCTCGAAAAATAGACCGGCACCCTCTAAATGTCCGGCACCCTCTAATAGACCGGCACTAAAATGGACACCTCGAAAAATAGACCGGCATGCCGGTCAATTAGAGAAAATACGGTATACGAAAAAACTCACATTTTCTCAGATTTTCTGAAAAATCAAGACTCCATAGTGTTACATTTCTAGTTAGACAGCTCTCACAGTCCGTCAAGATAGGGAATAAATATGAAGGATCAAAAGGGACCCCTGGTCTTTTATACGGACCCAATAGGCTCCGCCCACTTCTTTGTAGAAGGTTCCAAGCCCCCCCCCCCTCCCCCCGTCTTATTATCAGTGCTCTAATGAACATACATATTTCATTTCTGATTATGCAATTTTAATTTCCGTGAGAACGGGTCCCCCTTTGGATAATGAAGGGGGTCCGGAGGGGGAGAAATAGTGTAGAGGAAGAAGAGACGCAGAGAAGCTTAGAATTCTAATTAAGGCAGGAGAGGGGGGACCCCTCTCATGCTTTGGTGAGCAGATTGGGGGGGGGGGGGGGGTGGGATCCCTGATTAGAACACCGGAAATTGATAAGAAAGACACTAGATGGGATAATGAGAGAGACGCAAAGAAATATGTAGTTTGAAAGGGTCTTGGGAATATGGGAACACCAAATTTCGAAATTTCTGGTATCAGACTTTAGGAGATCAAGAGTTCAAATCTCAGCTACATAGCCAAATAGCGCACTAAGAGCTATAGTATTTCAGGATTCTAGCCAAAATTGTTACTCCAAAAACGTTCTGTGTGTCCGGATGTACATGTTTCTCTGACTAGGCTCCACCCCCTTTTTCAGATTCCAAAACAAATATCAAGATTTTTTTGTGCAAAATCCATCTGATTGTGCAGATATTCATTTAAAATCAAGATACTTTTAAATTTTACTGATCTCGAGAATACTTAATTCACAATGTCTTGCATCTTTTAAAAAAATTTATTTTCCAAAAAAAGGTCGTAATTTGATCATTTCACTGCTGCATCGTTGTCATTTCTAGATTCACTTGTCCTCCGCCGGGCGTCACTTTTATAGAAGGTTTACACGGACAGCAAACAACTTGTAAAAATTTTCGCGGTCTGAACGTGTTCCATAACTCTTGCACGTTGCGTCGATTACATCCCAAATAGGTGACTTGCATGACGATTGGAGTGAGAAAACTATTCATCAATTTACACACGCCAATTATCTGAAAACTATAGTTGAGCATATGAGAAATGTGGATAGGAACAAAGCTACATAGAGGAATCCAATATCTGAGAGGAAGCAAATCGGTGGGATCAGAATCTGAAAAATAATGTAGAGTAGTGACTAAAAATACTACATCGCATCTGGTCAATTTTTGAACATATCGCCAAAACACTTTTTCAAAACGTTCAAATTTCAATTTAGGAACGTGAAAATCTTTCTGCTGTCAGGCGGCCGGCCGCGGCTGGCTCCAAAACTTACACATTTTGCAATTGCCAACGCGACCAGTTGCCATAGAACATATCTTTGCGGATGATTCATCTGAGCCGATGCCAAATGTGTAAACTTCCGAATATTCCAAAAAATTGGCATATAAAGAAGGGCTGATACGATGCATATAGTGTTCACAGACATGTAGTATATCTGAAAGGAATTGCAAAGTTGTTAATTTCAATGTTCACTTCTCACAAAAAGATATACGCCCGGGATATCCATACAGAACAACATCAGCCAAGCAAACAACACGAGTCCGTATGTCACCCAAATTATCGATTTCATGGTTTTAGCGGAAAGGCTCCAGAATTTCTCCATGTTTGGGAAAAAATACAGAAAGAATCTTTGAATAGCCAATAGAGATAACATCAGTTGATTAACTTCATCGATATAAAAGTTTATTACCACGCCGGCGAAAACGATGCAAAGTGCGATGATTGGAAAAAGAGACCTACGATTGCCATCCACCTTGACCAGATGTTTAAAGTAGAAGAGTGAAACGAAGAAGCAGATGTATGCGATGCCGAGCTTCCACACCATACCGTAATAATGCTCGACAACCGCAAAGATTGGCGTGTTTTTATCTCTTTCTCGGTTTAACTTGAAGACGTGGATGTAAAATGGGAGAATCATGAAGAATATGAAAATGGATATGCATAAAGCGACAGTTGCAAAGGAGAAAAAATAGTACTCGTATGGCGTAGTTAAAGTTGTGCTGTTTGGAAATAAGTCTTCAAAATCCAATGACGGAGCTCGCATAGTAAGTTTGGGAGAAAAGTGAAAAAAGGAAAGTTTTTCAGCAGGTGATATTTTTCATTATTTTCAGAGCAAACTTTGGCAAACCGATACTAAGAAACTTTGGCAGGTGAATTTTCTGATTTTGTGAAAAACTAGAGGATTGTAAAACAAATCACGTGAAACTTCAAAATACGGAAATTCAAATCGATGCCAAACCAGTATTTTCTTCGAAGAAGCTGAAGTGTTGGACTTCATATCAAAAATTTCAAACGTCGAAGATTCATATCTTTATCCTAGAATAAAAAATTAACACTGCTTCACGGCAATCCGTATATTTTTAATTGAAGAGGAGCTGAAATCACTGATCTTGAAGATGTATGCTATTGAGACATTTCAGACTCATTTGCAATCATGGAGAACTTTCCTGATGTTTTTTTGGGGGGGGGGGGGGGGTTCGGATCTTTAGGACAGATCATATCCACTTTGAGTAAATGGAAAAGTTTTATTTGGAGAAAGGACGTTACTTTTCTTTGAAAATTGGGAATGGTAGATAACTGTGAATGCAGTTTTGGACAGAAGGAAACATGAAAAATCAGAATCAGATAAATGGGAAAAATAAAAGACTAGAGAAAGACAAATATCAATTCTGGGAGTTTCAGGCAGAAGAATAGAAGGGATGAAGGGAAGCTGCGGATGAATGAAGAACATTTCTAGATGTGTGGACTCGAATGCAATAAATGGGAAAATTGAGATTCATGGTCGGAGTGACTGCTGACGAGCCATCACTTCGCTACAGTAGACCACATCGGCTCTGGCCTTCTTCACCTGGTCCATCGCTTGCAGCAGTAGAACTTTCGAGCCTCCTCCCGATACGGTCCATCGTGAGGGATGGCCAACATGGTACCAACGCTCGCAGTTTTTGGTTTCACACATGTCCTGGAAAAACGAATAATGAACCTCAGGCGAGAAGCAAAATTTTGAACACAGGGGTTTAAAGAAACAGGATAGCTCAACAATTTTTAGTCATATTGGTCCAAAAAATTCAAAAAAGTTACTGCTGTTTTTCTGTTTTACAACTCACATTGTGAGGGTGAAAGTCATGTTCTTCAGTGTTCTATCACCTCTCTTTGGCTTTTCAAATAAAACCATTCAATCTGAAAAACATCCATTTTTCAAATTTCAAATTTACCCCCAAAACCCACCAAATTCAAACTCGCTAGTAATATTTTTATTATTTTTTTCTGAAAAATCAAGACACCATAGCATTACATTTCTAGTTAGACAGTTTGAGAGGCACTTGGGAATATGAGAACACCAATTTGCGAAATTTCTGATATAAGAATTTAGGATATCAAGAGTTCAAAGATTTTCATTTAAAATCAGGATCTTTTTGAATTTTGATGAATCTTGAGAATGCTTAATTCACAATGTCTTGTACCTCAAAAATAAAAGTTTATTTTCCAAAAAAATATCGTAGTAAGTTCACTTCACTGCTGCATCGTTGTCATTTCTAGATTCACCTGTCCTCCGTCGGGCATCACTCTTGTTGAAGATTTACACGGACAGAAAACAACTTGAAGAATTTTGCGTGGTCTAAACGTGTTCCATAACTCTTGCAAGTTGCGTCGATTACAGCCCAAATAGGTGACTTGCATGACGATTGGTGTGAGAATAATGCCAAGCGTTTTACACACGGCAATTGTCTGAAAACAATAGCTGAGCAAATGAGAAATGTCGATAGGAGCAAAGTTACATTTGAGAATCCAATATCTGGAATGAAGTACATCGCTGGCATCATAATCTGAAATACAATGTCGAGTAGTGGGTAGAAGTATTGCATAACAACTACTGAAAGACGTGATTCAATTAAAAAGAGGAATGGAAATCGATTTTTGGCACTTTGAGCACCTGCACCTCACATCTGGTCAATTTTCGAACATTTCGCCAAGAGAACATTTATATTATCTATAAATTTTTGAGTCGATTCGGCTCTGTTCCAGTTTCTTGGACTCATAGGTTGGGTCTTATCCAATCTGATTTCTCTGCATGGTGCGGCTTTTCAATGAAGAACATTTACGTTGGAATGTTCAAATCCAAAACTCACACATTTCGCAATTGCCAACGCGACCAGTTGCCATAGAACATATCTTTGCGGATTGTTCAGCTGAGCCGATGCCAAATGTGCAAACTTCCGAATACTCCAAAAAATTGGGATATAAAGTAGGGCTGATACGATGCATGTTGCGTTTATAGCCATGTAGTAGATCTGAAAGGAATCGCCAAATTGCAAAATTCAAAGTTAACTTCTCACAAAATAATACACGTCATCACTATACAACTTAATCAATATCACCCAAACGAACAGCACGAGTCCGTACGTTACCCAAGTTATAAATTTGAGGGTTTTAACGGAAAGACTCCAGAATTTCTCCGAGTTTGGGAAGAAATATAGAAAGAATCTTTGAATAGCCAAAAGGGATAACATCAGGTGATTAACCTCATCCATAAGAATGCATATAAACCCGCCGGCATAAACAGTGCAAGCTACGATGAGTAGAAAAAGACTACTACTATTTGTCTCGCCCTCAATATTTAAGTAAAAAAATGCAACGAAGAAGAAAACGTATCCGATGCCGAGCTTCCACATCATACCGTAATAATGCTCAACAACCGCAAAAACCGGTGTGTTTTGATCTCTCTTTCGGTTCAACTTGAAGACGTGCATGTAAAATGGAAGAATCATAAAGAACATGACCATGAATGTGTAATAAACGACAGCAACAAACCAGGAGAAACAGTAAATTTCTGGCGCAGCTAAATTTGTGTTGTTTTTTAGGTCTTCTTCAGTAAAGAAAAGTTGAATTCGCATGGTGAGTTGGGGAGAAAAGTGAAAAATAGGAAAGTTTTTCAGCAGGTGAAAATTTTAATTATTTTCAGAATAATTCTGGCTCAGATCAAACTTCGAATTTTCTAGTTTTGTGAAAAACCAAAGGATTGTAAAGCAAATCACGTAAGACTTCACAATGCGGAAATTCGAATCGATGTCAAACCAGTATTTTTTGAAGAATCTGAAGTGCTGAAACACCTAAAAGTAAAATTTCAAACGTCGAAAGTTTGTATATAACATCACTAATTCAACTACGTTAGACACTTACTATTTTTACTACTTTGCAAATGCCGCTGGGTACATATCCGTCGTCATATTCTATATGATGCTCCCATTTTACATGCACGTCTTCAAGTTGAACCGAAAGAGAGATCAAAACACACCGGTTTTTGCGGTTGTTGAGCATTATTACGGTATGATGTGGAAGCTCGGCATCGGATACGTTTTCTTCTTCGTTGCATTTTTTTACTTAAATATTGAGGGCGAGACAAATAGTAGTAGTCTTTTTCTACTCATCGTAGCTTGCACTGTTTATGCCGGCGGGTTTATATGCATTCTTATGGATGAGGTTAATCACCTGATGTTATCCCTTTTGGCTATTCAAAGATTCTTTCTATATTTCTTCCCAAACTCGGAGAAATTCTGGAGTCTTTCCGTTAAAACCCTCAAATTTATAACTTGGGTAACGTACGGACTCGTGCTGTTCGTTTGGGTGATATTGATTAAGTTGTATAGTGATGACGTGTATTATTTTGTGAGAAGTTAACTTTGAATTTTGCAATTTGGCGATTCCTTTCAGATCTACTACATGGCTATAAACGCAACATGCATCGTATCAGCCCTACTTTATATCCCAATTTTTTGGAGTATTCGGAAGTTTGCACATTTGGCATCGGCTCAGCTGAACAATCCGCAAAGATATGTTCTATGGCAACTGGTCGCGTTGGCAATTGCGAAATGTGTGAGTTTTGGATTTGAACATTCCAACGTAAATGTTCTTCATTGAAAAGCCGCACCATGCAGAGAAATCAGATTGGATAAGACCCAACCTATGAGTCCAAGAAACTGGAACAGAGCCGAATCGACTCAAAAATTTATAGATAATATAAATGTTCTCTTGGCGAAATGTTCGAAAATTGACCAGATGTGAGGTGCAGGTGCTCAAAGTGCCAAAAATCGATTTCCATTCCTCTTTTTAATTGAATCACGTCTTTCAGTAGTTGTTATGCAATACTTCTACCCACTACTCGACATTGTATTTCAGATTATGATGCCAGCGATGTACTTCATTCCAGATATTGGATTCTCAAATGTAACTTTGCTCCTATCGACATTTCTCATTTGCTCAGCTATTGTTTTCAGACAATTGCCGTGTGTAAAACGCTTGGCATTATTCTCACACCAATCGTCATGCAAGTCACCTATTTGGGCTGTAATCGACGCAACTTGCAAGAGTTATGGAACACGTTTAGACCACGCAAAATTCTTCAAGTTGTTTTCTGTCCGTGTAAATCTTCAACAAGAGTGATGCCCGACGGAGGACAGGTGAATCTAGAAATGACAACGATGCAGCAGTGAAGTGAACTTACTACGATATTTTTTTGGAAAATAAACTTTTATTTTTGAGGTACAAGACATTGTGAATTAAGCATTCTCAAGATTCATCAAAATTCAAAAAGATCCTGATTTTAAATGAAAATCTTTGAACTCTTGATATCCTAAATTCTTATATCAGAAATTTCGCAAATTGGTGTTCTCATATTCCCAAGTGCCTCTCAAACTGTCTAACTAGAAATGTAATGCTATGGTGTCTTGATTTTTCAGAAAAAAATAATAAAAATATTACTAGCGAGTTTGAATTTGGTGGGTTTTGGGGGTAAATTTGAAATTTGAAAAATGGATGTTTTTCAGATTGAATGGTTTTATTTGAAAAGCCAAAGAGAGGTGATAGAACACTGAAGAACATGACTTTCACCCTCACAATGTGAGTTGTAAAACAGAAAAACAGCAGTAACTTTTTTGAATTTTTTGGACCAATATGACTAAAAATTGTTGAGCTATCCTGTTTCTTTAAACCCCTGTGTTCAAAATTTTGCTTCTCGCCTGAGGTTCATTATTCGTTTTTCCAGGACATGTGTGAAACCAAAAACTGCGAGCGTTGGTACCATGTTGGCCATCCCTCACGATGGACCGTATCGGGAGGAGGCTCGAAAGTTCTACTGCTGCAAGCGATGGACCAGGTGAAGAAGGCCAGAGCCGATGTGGTCTACTGTAGCGAAGTGATGGCTCGTCAGCAGTCACTCCGACCATGAATCTCAATTTTCCCATTTATTGCATTCGAGTCCACACATTTAGAAATGTTCTTCATTCATCCGCAGCTTCCCTTTCTCCCTTCTCCTGAAACTCCCAGAATGAATATTTGTCTCCTTCTAGCGTCTTCTATTTTCCCATATATCTGATTCTTATTTTTCATGTTTCCTTCCGTCCACAACTACATTCACAATCATCCCCCATTTTCCATTTCTCAATTTTCGAAGAAAAATAAAGTCCGTTCTTCAAATAAAGCTTATTTTATTCACTCAAAGTGGATATGATCATCTCTAAAGATCCGAAAGACAAAAAAAGCTTTTAAAAAAGTTCTCCAAGATCGCAAATAAGTCTGAAACGTCTCAATAGCAGACATCTTCACGATCAGAGAGAGTTCAACTCCTCTTCAATTAAAAATAAGCGGATTACCGTGAAGCAGTGTAATTTTTTTATCTTAAGCAGCGCTCATCATAGCAAGAATTCTGATCAGAACTAACAAAAAAAAGAGATTGGCAGCGTCGTTACCATTGTAGTGTTTCAATTCAGTTTGCTCAAAAGATACTGGTGTGGCATCGATTTGAACTTCCGCATTGTGAAGTCTTACGTGATTTATTTTAAAATCCTCCGGTTTTTCACGAAAATAGAAAATTCACCTGCCAAAGTTTCTTAGCATCGGTTTGCCAAAGTTCAATCTGAGCCAGAATCACTCTGAAAATAATTGAAAAATTTCACCTGCTGAAAAACTTTCCAGTTTTTCATTTTTCATTTTTCTCCCAAACTCACCATGTCACCTCCGCTTTTCAATCACCTACTAAACAGAACTGATTCACCTACGTTTGACAAGTATTTTATTTACATTGTTAATGTTGCCGAGCACATATCCATCGTCATATTCTATACGATTCTACCATTTTACATGCATGTCTTCAAATCGAACCGGGAAAGAGACCGAAAAACGCCGATCTTTGCAGTTGTTGAGCATTTTTACGGTATGATTTGGAAGCTCGGCATCGGATACGTCTTCGTCTTCATTACATTCTTCTACTTACACAATGTGGACGATGGCGATCTTCTTTCACTTTTTCCCTTCATAGCAGTTTGCATTGTTGTTGCAGGGGCCACTATGTGGCTTCTTATGGATGATGTTAATCAACTGATGTTATCCCTATTAGCAATTCAAAGATTCTTTCTATATTTCTTCCCAAACTCGGAGAAATTTTGGAACCTTTCCGCTAGAACTATGAAGTTGATAAACATACGGACTAGTTTTGTTCGTCTCGGTGATTTTGATCTGGTTGGATAAAAGTAGCCTATATCTTTTTGTGAGGAGTTAACTTTGAGACTAACAACTCTGCAATTTCTTTCAGATATTCTACATGTCTATAAACACTATGTGCATTTTATCAGCCCTACTTTATATTCCAATTGTTTGGAATATTCGGAAATTCGCACATCTGGCATCAGCTCAGCTGAACAATCCGCAAAGATATGTTTTATGGCAATTGGTCGCGTTGGCAATTGCGAAATGTGTGAGTTTTGAAATCTTGTAGCAAGCCGGAACAGAGCCGAATCGACTCAAGAAGTTTAAGATAAAAAACAGTTCTTTTGGCGATATGTTCAAAAATTGACCATATGCGAGGTACAGGTACACACTACTCAAAGTTGTTTTTCAGGTTATGATCCCAGCGATGTACTTCGTTTCTGATCTGGAATTCGGCTACGTAACTTTCCTATTCACATTTCTCAGCCACTCATTAATGTTTTTCAGACAATTTTCTTGTGTAAAATGATGAATGGTACTCTCACTCCAATCGTCATGCAAATCACCTATTTGGGCTGTAATCGTCGCAACGTGCAAGAGTTATGGAAAACGCTCAAGTCACGGAAATTTCTAGTATGCTATCCGTAAAAAAAAAATAAATCTACAAAAGTGACGCCTTTCGGAGGACAGCTGAATCTAGAAATGGCAACGATGCAACAGTGAAGTTATCAAATAATGATTTTTTTTTGGAAAATCAACTTTTGTTTTTGAAGTAGAAGATATTGTAATTTTAGCATTCTCAGGATCCCATTAAAAGTTAAAAATATCCTGATTTTAAATGAATAATTGCACAATCGGATGGATTTTGCACGAAAAAATCTTGATAATTGTTTTTTCATCTGAAAAGGCGGTGGAGCCTAGTTAAAGAAACTTATACTACCGAACACAAAAAACGTTTTTGGGACACAACATCTTGACTATAGAATCCTGACTTTTGCTGATTTTCATTGTGAAGGTTAGTATTATTTCCATTTTGTCTGTCTCCTCATCACGTTGTTGTCAGAATGAGATTTCATGAAATTTTCGGGATTCAAAAAGGGACTCTTAGTGCGCTATTAGGCCATGTAGATGAGATTTGAACTCTTGATCTCCTAAATTCTTATATCAGAAATTTCGAGTTTGGTGTTCCCATATTCCCAAGACCCATTTCAAACTACACGTTTCTCTGCGTCTCTCTTATTATCCCATCTAGTGTCCTTCTTATCAATTTCCGCTATCCTAATCAGAGCCCTCCCCCCTAATCTGCTCACCAAAGCATAAGAGGGGTCCCTTCTCTTTCCTAATTGGAATTCTGAACTTCTCTGCGTCTCTTCTTCCTCTACACTATTTCTCCCCCTTCGGACCCCCCCCCTCATTATCAAAAAGGGGACCCCGCTCACACGGAAATCGAAAATGCATAATCAGAAATGAAATTTCATGTTCATTGGAGCACTGATAATAGGAGAAAATATTGGAACCTTCTCGAAGAAAGTGGGCGGAGCCTAGAGGGTCCGTATAAAAGACCAGGGGGTCCTCTTGGATCCTTCATATTTATTCCCTATTTTGACGGACTGTGAGAGCTGTCTAATTAGAAATGTAATGCTATGGAGTCTTGATTTTTCAGAAAATCTGAAAAAATTGTCTTTCACGGGTTTGATTTCGGTGGGTTTTGGCGGTAAATTTAAAATAAAAAATGGATATTTTTCAGATGTGATCATATGGACCTTCCACGTCATCGTTCTCTGTTCCATGTTGGCTGCCTCTTCAGACACGATGGACCATATCGGGAGGAGGCTCGGAAGTTCTATTGCTGCAAGCGATGGACTATGTGAAGAAGGCCAGAGCCGGTGTCTACTGTAGCAGAATTACTATCTCTTACTGGTTCTCTTCCGTTTGTAATGTTTCATTGGAGGTGAGAAAAAATTGAGATATAACGTATTTTTTCTAAGACAAAATTTTCACTTTCCGAAAAAAAATTTTGTTCGGACTTTTCTTGAAATTAAACGCCAATTGTTAATTACAGATTCCGGTTCAATTCGGGTATATTCCTCATCACTACGTGTTCTTGTTTTTGCGCTCAATTACTATCGACATTATTACCGGTGTTCCATCAATCGTCATGTTTATTTTTATCATCCAGTTCTCATAAGCCGTAAGGCAAAAGTTTGTAGTATCAATTAGTTTATCGTATTTTTAAATTTTTTATATGAATTTTTTTTGTACCTGCATTCCATTCTTTCAATAAACTTCTGTCATGGGATCTGTCCTTTTTTCTCTTTTCAATTCTTCCCTACTTGTGTCCCACGAGTGATGACGACGCGCTCAAGCACGGACTTTTCTAGCCCTAGCTGATTACTAATCTAGCCTTTATCCTTACAATCAGTTCAAATGTATCTCCTTGCAAAAAAAAGACAAAAAAATTTCAAATCGTTCATTCAAGTTCAGGCTCAATATTGTCCAAACCGGCATTTTAGTAGGTACTTTACACACAATCTGTACAGGAACTCACAGTTCTCAATTGAACCGTTATGGATTTTATTAAATTTCTTGTCGATTGTCCGTGAGAAGTCGTAACGAGGATTCATAGTATTCCGGCGCGCTCGAATTGATTTTGTAGGCCAATCCATAGCGCAAGTATGGTGGAAACGCTTCATTCATGGCAGCTGAAAATTTAGTTTTCTGTTGGATAAGTTGACTAACTGGCAGGTCTCCAATTTTTTTAAAATTTTCCGGAAATCGGAAACAATCACTGAAACTAAAAGTGCCAAATTTCCGAAAATTACCATTTTGAAAAAAAATCGACAAAATTGACAAAACAAATAATTGGAAAACATTTCGAGAACTTAATTTTCCGAAAATGTATTCACGGTAACTAATTTACTCAATTATTTTTGATTTCTTGTGACTCACCTGATTGACCTCAGACGCTTACGATCCATTATTAAGACAAAAAAACAGCCACAGAAAATCAAAGCAAAATAGTTGAATTTTAGGCTCTCTATCACACAAGAACCAACAGGAAGACGACCATCCTCCGAGGGAGAAGAGGAATGGAATGATATGATTTCGCGGAAATTTTTATTGTCGAAGAGAGATAGCAAAATATTAAAGAGACGCAGAGAAACATAAAAAACAGTAATGAATTGGGAGAGGGTCAGAAGGAAAAGCAAAACAATATACATGTCGTAAAACATATGTAGCATAAATCTCGAAAACTATGGAAAAGAGGGTGCTGGGAGACTCGAACAGGAGGAACTGAACGGTAATGCACTCCAAATGATATTTCTGTTTTGGGCTAAGTCTAGTCTCAAAAGAACAAGCATAAAAAGTTATTTAAGAAACTGAAACCGTTTCTGGAGGATATTAACGGCCTTCGAGAAAATCCACTTTTTCCAAAATTTTTGCGAAATTCAAAATTTTCCATTTCTAAAACTCATAACTTTGCTCATTCTGAACAAAATTGTAAAAATCAAAAAACAAAATAAAGGTAATTTATTGACAAATGTAAAACCAAAATAAATTTGAAAATAAATAATTTCTAAAAAACGTTATTTATCGAAAACCAGAGGTACCTGAGTACCAAAAAAGTCATAAAAAATTTTTAGAGATATAACATTTTTTAAATTTAGGCTAAAATGAAAGAAAACGTTTGGTTTAGTTGAAAAATGTTTTAACTCATAAGGGTAACCAGCCAAATATGAAAAATAATTTTGATAAAAAAATGTTGGTTTTGAAAATTTTTGAAAAACCTAAAATTTCACATAAACGTTGTACTGAGTGTTTGTAAACTCTTTTTATGTTTACAAATCTGACACTATCAGCTTTTCAAAACATTTTAGATCATGAAATTGTCATAATTTTGAGCCATTTTATGGTCATTTGAAATCAACACCCCGGTTTTAGGACGGTCAGGAAACTCGAAAAAATAAAAATTGTCCTAGAGTTTTGAAATTACGTTTATTTTACAGGTAATTAAACAACAAAATACTTTGTCAATTGCAACTTTCTTCTATTTCCTCAACCTCGCTCGTAAAAATGGCATTTTTATCTGGAGCCCATTAGTAATGAGTGCGGCCATGTCTAGCAATTTTTATTAACAAAAAACCGGCGCAGGTAATTCTCAAAAGATCAAATTTAGGCTTAGAATGGATTGAGCAAATCATGTTCGTGGATGAGGAGGGTCGAAGTGAACAGAGTCAGTTTGATGGGTCTTCAAAAGGAACGGCATAGTCGGAAATAGCCTTGGCGATTACCATCTTTCGGATTGTTTTGGTCTCAACGGCAACTGAAATAAAAGCCATTATGCACTTTTACTTCTCTCCTTCTTCTCCTTTTGGCGTTTGATGGAGCGATCTTGTCCGATGTGCTGAGCTCCGGAACGACGTTTCGTTTTCTGTCTGGAATTTTAAGAAGTTTACATTTTTTGCAGATCAAAAGCTTACTGTAAATATTTTAACGGAAACCTTTTTTAATTGGCTTTCACTCATACAGAAAACAACTCACTCCACTCTCTGCCTGTCTTCACGGCTTGGTCCATAACAAATTTGTGATGCTTTCTAAACTCTTCTTGGCTAGATGGGTTTTCACTGAAAGCCTTTTCTCCCAACGTCACGAGCATATTGCAACCGGTTCGAAAAATATTCTGCATACTCAACAAAGCCACCTCGTCCACCATCACTTTTTGTACTTGGTCCCACTGCACTTTCGCCCATTTGCATACGGTGTGGACTACTGTAATGAGTTTCAATGAAGGGGCGGAGTATTCAAACATTCCCACATCCCCTCATAAATTCTAAAAATAAAGTCAAGTCTTTAAACATAAAAGTGTTCCCTTAAAATTTGAGCTACTGAAACAGTCTATAATTCAAAAAAAAAACCGGGCAATTTTCACTTTGAGCTTCAATATCTCGGCTCAATGTAACCAGCGGACTCCAAAATTTTTAGGTGTTTCTAGATAGTGTCTAGGACAGAAATTTCAAGAAGTTCCACATTTTTGAGGTCTTGCGGATACCTGGTAAAATCACCCCCCCCCCCCCTCCCTTCCAACAGTAACAAAACTCATCTTTTTTTAAATCATTTGCCGAGAATCATAACCATATTGCTTCCAAAACTGTTTCCATAGGTCGCCTTCCGAAAAACCATCCGTGTTTTTGGCTTAGTATTGTTTGTATTTGGTTTTGCATTGCAGCTCACTTGTCAAATTGTCGAAGGAACCATTGGCTTTCTCTGACTCTTTCCATTCCAATGCAAGTATTTGGGTCTTCATCCAGCATCCTTTTGATAACTTCTGAAATTGGAAATACTCTAATCAATTTTCTTGTGAACCTTACCCATTGCGTCTATGTACTTTCGTGGCTTCACCAGACGCTCTATAGCACAGTAGGACAACTTTCCAACTCGACAAGAGAAAACGGTGTCTTCTTGTCCCTCTCGGCTATAATATGCTGCTTTCCAGAAGTTTCCCACCGTCAGTATTCCTGGAAAAATAACATTTTTTCAGCTTGAACGCAATGTGTACATAGATGCTACAGTAACCCAAAATTGGAGTGGACTGTGTTATGACAACCTAAACTTAGCTTACAGTACACCTGGAGCAAGTTACTGTGACTCGAAATCATTTAACCAAAACTACAGTAGTTCACATCTAGACCAAACTACAGTAATCCCTAATTACTCTACAGTACTCTCAAACCGAGTTACAGTAATCCTTAATGTTAATTTTACTACAGTTTCCTCTTCTACTCACCTAGCCCATTTTCCAAAACACATTTCTTGAACACTTCCATTGCCTTGTTTTTGAGAGAATCCTTGTAAGCGGCGACATCTGGGTCCGCGGGCAAATTGTGGAGCTCTCTTTGATCGTTGATTGTTTGCAGGGCTCTGTATGTTTTTTTCAAACTGAGCTTCAGGAACTGTAATACATTGTAAATTTTTCATCAAAGTTTCAAAGCTATAAAATTCTTCTAGGTCAAACTACAGTAAATCTAGACCAAACTACAGTATTCCAAAATTCGTCTACAATAGGTGTCTAAACCTAGTTACAGTTTCCTCTTCAGCTCACCTCTCTCTAGCTCACCCGTTACACCAAAAATATCCTCATCTTGTTCTGATAGCGGTTGCATTTCTTTTTCTGAAAAAAATACTGAAATTATGTAACTTTTCGCAGACCTTCAGTGTTCGAGGAACAATATTCCTAAAACTTAGTTTTTGGAAGCCTTGATTTAAATCGAAATCAAATATTTCAGTAATCCAAAACTAGGCTACAGTACTAACTAGGCTACAGTACACCTACAGTTATTTCGTTCCGCCGTCTATTTGTCTCAGCAACACGAAGCCTCGCTTAACCTCGTGCAATAGCTTCGGTACAGGCATTCTGTCTGATCATCTTGAGAAATCCTTTTTTGGGGAAAAACAACCGGAAATTGGTGCCCTTGTTGGTTTCCTTGATTATCGAAATGCCATTGAGCGCCTTGTGCCAAACGTGGACTATGAGAATTATAGGGAGCATCTTCATGAAGTGCACCGAACCAAGCTGGATGAGGATAAGTATTGTTTGTAATTGGCGGAGGAGCTGGGCCAGGAGCATCCTTGAGTCTGAAAGAATGGTTCTCAAAATGGAAATGCTCATTTAACTTACAATATGATCTCTATTTCATCGTCATTGACAGGGTTTAGCTCTAACGTTTCTCATTTGATCATTTTGACGGAACTCCTCGAATTGAATATCGTCTTGTCTCTCTCGCAAAAGAATCAGATGTTCATTAGCCTCCAATCCAAGGTGTTTCTTACGGAGCTCAGTCTCTTTTTTGGTTTTTGGAAACTTGAACATGCGCCGGAGCTCCAGAATATTCTGGAATGAAGGCATGACTAAAAAACAAAAAAATTAACTTTTTGTTGAAAGAAGGAATTTTTGTGTTTCATGCTGATTGGGTGCCGCTCTATTACAGTTTTTACGGTATTTATATACAGCACATTAATACCAAATACAGTAACTCAAAGACTATCCTACAGTACACCTAGACCAAGTTACAGTAATCCAAAATCCTACAGTACTCTCAGACCAAGTAACAATGAATCAAAATCAGGTTACAGTACACATAGACTGAGCGACAGTAACCCAAAGATAGTCTACAGTGCACCTAGACCGTATTAAAGTATCGCAAAATTACTCTGCAGTACACCTTTACCTAATTACAGTGATCCATATACAGTACCGGCCAAAAGGTTCTCAACTTTGCTCATTTTCAGTGCAAAATGGTCAACTTTGAGGACCTGAAAAATAGGTTTCTTGCTGTTCAATTTTTTTGAAATTTTGTGAATACAGAGATAAACTCTAGAGCTCCATTTTTATAGTTGACAACTTTTTCTCATAGCCGTTTTCAAGAGAGTTATGTATTGTGAAAGGCAACAACCCGAAATTTCTTCCAAATTCAGTGTTAATTTCGAGAAAAGTGAGACAGATTTTTTCAACGCGATCTATCTATTAAGAAAGTGGTTGGGGAGAAAAGTTGTCAATTGCAAATATGGAGTTCTAGAGTTGATCTCTATACTCACAAAATTTTAAAAAAATTGAAGAGCGGGAAACCTATTTTTGAGATCCCTCAAGTTGACCATTTTGCACTGAAAATGTGCAAAGTTGACAACCTTTTGGCCGGTACTGTATATCTCACAGCACATTTGAACCAAACTACAGTCACCTGAATTTAGTCTACAGTACACCTAAACCAAGGTACAGTAACTCAAAGACTAACCTACAGTACACCTAGACCGTAATAAAATATCCTAACATTACTCTATAGTGCACCTAAACCGAGTTATAGTAATCCTTATCCTACAGCACATCTAAACCAAACTACAGTAATTCATAATTCCTCTACAGTATGCCCAAACCGAGTTACAGTATCCTTAAGATCAATTTTACTACAGTTTCCTCTTTTACTCACCTAGTCCATATTCAAAAACACCTTTCTAGAAACTTCCATTAGACAGAATCCTCGTAAGGGCAAATCGCGGGCAAATTGTGGAGCTCTCTTTGCTCGTTGATGGTTTGCAGGGCTCCGTAGATTCTTTCAAATTGAGCTTCAGGAACTGTAATACATCAAAACTGTATATAAATTTTTCAAAAATATAAAAATTTCAAATCTACAGTACATCTAGACCAAACTACAGTAATCCATAGTACATCTAGGCCAAACTACAGTATAAAATAGGTACATCTAGACCAAACTACAGTAATCCCCCATTACTCTACAGTACGCCCAAACCGAGTTACAGTAAATCAAAACCAACTCTCAGTACACATAGAACGAGTTACAGTAATCCAAGATCCTACAGTACACCGAGATCAAACTACAGTAATTCCCAACTACTCTACAGTAATCCTATACCAAGTTACAGTTTTCCCTTCTACTCACCTCTCTCTATCCATGCTTCCAATCTTTTCGGAGCTCCAAGTTTGGGAATTTTCCAACAAAAAATCCAAGGGAAGGGGTATAAAAAAGAAAAAAATTCAGAAAAATCAAAAGAAAAAAGTTTAGGCTTGCCTACAAACACGGCTGCCAACGGGGGACCGATACCATAGTTGGGATGCAGAACATTTTTTCAAAAAATTGCACCATTTTTTGGAAAAAGTCAAATTCTTCCAAAAAACATTCCACCCCCCAACTAGGGTACCATGAAGTTATACGGTCTAGGGGGTTCTATTTATAGGAATCCGAACGCTCCGCCCACTTTTTAGGGATCCGGGGACCCCAGGCTCCGCCCACTTTTAGGGGTCCTGTCAACGACATACTCAGAAGGAAAAACCTAAAATTCAAATTTCCTATGGTAGGTAGATCAAAAAGTGGGGAGGGGGAGGACTAGTAAGTCTATTAGGTAATAGGGGTCCCCCTATTTCCGCCAGATGGGTGTCCCCTTTTTTGGGGAAGGCCTCCCCCCTCCTATAGGAATTCAAATGAGGATTAGTGCATACATAGTGGTGGTGGTCTATGAGGAGGTCTAGGTAATTATTTAGCAGATTTTGATTTTGAAGTAGATTTTGTAGTCCTCGAGGACAAGAGCCAAATACTGAAATTCTAGAAGATTCTTTAAAAATGTAGTTGATAATGATGAGAGTTGAGAAATGGTTAAAGTTTATAGAAAAGTTGGAATCGAAAATTAAAATATTACAAAAAATCCATAAATAACATCCTCCATACAGTCCCATGTGGCCTAAAGATGCAAATAAATTCCATTTTCAAATGTGCCAATAGTTCCTCGACATGTTATTTATGTTCCACAGATATACGGCCATCTTGGAGCTTGGCACGATGAGAGCATTCTTGTTTTCATCCAGAAATATAACACAAATTACTGTAGATTGTTTTCTGAAAAAAAATACATGGTTTCCAAAAAATTGGTGGCATGCAAATGCGCTCTACTGACAATATGATGTAATCTCTACTTAACTATATTTGTTTACCTGAGGCTTATTTCAAAAGCTTGCTCCGTATAGTGGGGAGTGAAAATTCCAGAGTTGATTTCGTCCAAAAAACAACAAAAAATTAGTGTTTTAATGGCCCCATCAATGAGAAGCAGACACATTATCTATCTGAAAAAAAATCACATACGGCACCCCGACGTTTAGCAACCAGTCATTTCGCAACCACGACGTTTCGCAACTCACGTCGATTTTGCAACCAATACATTTCGCAACCACGTCGTTCCGCAACCACCAAATTTACATAATAATAAGTTCACGTTTGAATCTATTTTTTGGAAAGTAGATGACATCCTGGATTGATATATGATATCAGAAAACACATGTATGAAAACTGGACTACTCCACAAAGTTGCGAAATGTCTAGTTGCGGAATGTCTTGGTTGCGAAATTTCGGGGTTGCGAAATCACTGGTTGCAAAACGTCAGGGTGCCCCTCAAATACGATTTTTGAAAATTTCAAATTTTAATGCAAACCTTACTCTTTTTGCAATTGTTGTGGAACAGCAAGATTTTGGAGAAACTTGGAAAACTGACTTATTACTCATAGTATTTTCAAATACTCCATTGTAAGGGGAGAACGGAACTCGAGGTCGTTTTCATCTTTTGAAATGTTGCCTGAAAATAAAAAGCAATTTTTCCCTGAATTGTCTTTGCTATTTCTGCTCACATTTCTTCCACGTGCGTTGAAGCATTGAAAAAGAACTGTAGATAGATCTTTATCTGGTCAGAAAACAATGAAAAAAGAGGAATATATTTTACAGAAAATCATAGAAATATAGAGAGGTTCTTAACACACAGAACCAAGTTAAGAAATACTACTTTTGCCTGGGACGGGAGAACAAAATGATGTGATATGTTTGCATCTGCAACTTTTGAAGGCTGGTAAATTGAAAAAAGAAATGTTGTGATGACTCATATTTATACTGCTGTATTTGTGGTTTTTCAATGTTTTGGAGCATTTTGTAAGAAAAATGTTTTCTTCTTTTTTTTTGTTTAGGTGCTTTACCCCAAGTCACTTTATTATACCCGGCACCCTGACGTTTCGCAACCAGTCATTTCGCAACTACGATAGGGCAACTTTTTTGGAAAGTAGATGACAACCTGGATTGGTTTGTGATATCCGTAATCACATGTATGAAAACTGGACTACTTTACAAAGTTGCAAAACGACTGGTTGCGAAATGTCTAGTTCCGAAATGTCTTGGTTGCGAGATATCGGGGTTGCGAAATCGACGTGAGTTGCGAAACGACGCCTCATACCCATGATCTTCCTCTTTTTCATTTTTCATTCAAATAAGGATTATATGGCAGACCATATGAGGACAGGTACTAAGGGCTGGTACTAATCCAGTTCATATGCGGTACATCTATGATGAGGGATAATGAGGTAAGGGGGGGGGGGGGCAGTATTAGGTAATACTGGTCATCCTCCTATTTCTACCAGATTGGTATACTGTACATCTCTTGGGAATTCAAATTTTCAAATTCTGGAGATTTACAGATTTTGTGATTTTGAAGGGTGAATTTGAAAATAGTTCTGACGTCTTGGAAGATTCTGATCAAATGAAAATTTTGAAAACGGAAGTCAACTGTCGGAAGTGCCCACTGGATTCAGAAAAAATTGTTCCAAATTTTGAAAAATCCTGCGATTTCACCAAAGTTGACCAAGAATGGTGACCAAAAAACCATCAAAAATGCAATTTTCTCAGTGTGACAAAATTTGAAAAATCGAGTTTAGATGTGTCATTGTTTTAGGGTATTGCTGTTGCGTTAAACGTTGGTATGTCAATGGATTTACCAAATGTTATATTGTACAAAAATGTACAAACAAATTCATCTGATTTATGTTGTTTTTCCATTTATCAAAAAAAAAACGTAGATAATTACACAATAATAGAAAACAAATGTGAAAACATCGAATCAGATTAACGTTTTGAAGTGGCTGAGATGAACCAGTGATAAAATTGATTGAACTTATGCTGTAGACTTTGTGCCAGCTAATTTTGTTGAGAGAACAAACTCGGCTGGATCTGTTGCATCGGGTACTGTGTCTATCTGAGGTTGTTGTATCACACTGAAAATTAATCAAAAGTTCACGCTGATTTCAAATACTACTCTGGTCTGAAAAATTTAGGCCGCGGCCCAAAATTTTCAGCTGCGCGACCTCGCAAAACAGAAGCAAAAATTTACAGTAATCCCTTTCGTGAATTGACACAAAAATGTTTCAGTGAAAAATTCACTCTGGCACACATTTACTGAAATGAAAAAGCTCACATTTGTTACAATTTTAGGCGAGAATAAACAATTAGCACCAGTATAGAAAACTTATTTTTTCCTGAAAAATGAAAAAGTTTAAAATTAAAAATTTATTTGAAACTTACCTTCATCTTTTTTTGCTAAAAACTAGAGATGTGGAAAACTATGCATGACAAAATTATACTGTCTCATCAGGCCGGAATAACATCATACCTGAAAATGTTTTAAAATCATCTTATTTGTAACAGCTTTATGAAAATCCTTACATTCTTATACAATTTGTTCCATTTATATCTTTGTCATGGTACTGTAGTGAATAGAAAAGATTTCAGAAAAATATAATCGAGAAAAAAGAGACTCCCTATTCAGACAGGTGTCATAATAAATATAGTGAGAACTGTAGATAATACTGTAGCAAAGAATTGAAATGTAATTTGAAGAAAATCAAGTAGAAATAATAAAAAGGACAAGATTCCAGGTTCCCTGAAACACAGATGGGTACCAAAGAGACGACCTCATAAGGAGGACGACAAAAATTTTACTATAGAATGAAAAGGAAACTAACGTTTGGAGCAACAAGCAATGTAAAGATAAGAAATGTAAGATTCTGGCAGAGAGATAGTAGAAAATGAGAAAAGGCAGAGAAAAGGAAAAAAGATGATAAGGTAGCTGATACTGATAACAATAAGAATGTAGAAGGGGTAAACAGTTCAAAGTGCATCTCGAAGTTTGGCAATTTTGGGATTCTAACGTTGACATTTTGGTCCCTTTTATCTTCATTTTCGAGGTTAGGGGGTATTTTTCCTTTTTCCATTGCTCATCCTTAAGGGGCACCTAAATTTGTAAATGACCTAGATTTTGAGAAATGTAAGTTATCTCGGCACCCCGACGTTTCGCAACCAGATATTTCAAAGAACAACAACATTTCGCAACTTACGTCATTTTGCAACCACCAAACCCACCTGCATAATAATAAGTTTACGTTCAAATCTATTTTAAATAGATGACAACTTGGATTGGTTTATGACATCCGTAATCACATGTATGAAAACTAGACTAATTTATAAAGTTGTAAAATGTCTAGTTTCGAAATGACTAGTTGCGAAATGTCATGGTTGCCAGATGTCGTGGTTGCGAAACGTCTTCGTTGCGAAACGTCGACTCATACCCATGCTCTTTCTCTTTTCATTTTGAATTCAAACAAAGATTATATGGAAGACCATATGAGGACAAGTAGTAAGGGCTGGTACTAATCCAGTTCATATGCGGTACATTTGTGGGGGATAATGAGGTAAGAGGGGGGGGGGGGGCAGTATTAGGCAATACAGGTCATCCTCCTATTCTCACCAGATGGGTGTATCTTTTTCTTGGCAGGTTTTCTTTCTTTTGAGATTCAAATAAGGATTAGTGGTACAGATGGTGATAACGGAGGTACATGAGATGGACTAGGTGCTTATGTCGAGTTAAAAATGTTTTGAAAATTTTGTATTCCACGAGGACAAGAGCTTATTTCATGCATACGGAGACACAGACAGACAATACATTGTGGGATTATGAGATGATGAATCCAAAGGAATCTCAAGGAATTCAGGATTTTGAGTCTTATAATCTTGGTAACTTTATTCGCGAATTAAAAAATTTACAAACGGATTATAGACAATAATAAAAATGCATAAGGGACGCAAAGTCTTCAAAAATTACGACAAGTCTCCCTTGAACGTAATCATAATCACGACGATTTTTTTTCAAAATCCGGTAGTATTGGTTAGCGGATCGAAAAATATAAGAAGGACTATTTCTTGATGGATGTTGTTTTCCGTATCAAAATAAACTAAGCTCTCCGTTAGTTCAGAAATTCCTTCGCCGGCGGCTAGCATTCTGTCCAAAGCCCAGTCTATGTCCTTTCGGAGAATAAAGACCACTGAAACTCTTAATCATCTGCTCTTTCCAGACTGATGCCATCTCTTCCGTGAATGGAGACTTCAATAGCTTGATTTCCCGATTTCTCTGAAAAAACATCACTTTTGGGGGAGCATTTTTTTCAGAACATTATGATCTTGTTGAGGTATAAGTTTTTGCCTTATGAAAAAAAAAAATGAAAAAATTGCATTGCCTTTTTTTCTCAAAATTCAAATTTGATACTTTTTTGTTTAAAGGAGGATTCCGGTCAATATTTTTTTAACTTGAAAACATGTAAAATTTTGTCCTGATTTCGAATATGATAATGAAAACGCTCAAAAATCTTTATAAAACCCTAAAAATCGCATTAAAACGACCATTTTTCATTTTTCCTGGGGCCGTGGCTTAACTCCCGGAGTTTTCTCGGCCACCTGACTCGGCAACCGCATTTTCACAATTTTTTCTCCATTTTTTCATGGTTTTTTTTTGTCAAAACCAAACGAAAAAGTGAAATAACAACAAAAATGTATGATTTTTACAACAAAAAACCTGAAAAAGTGGCGAAAAAACTCTGAAATTGCGGTGGCCGAGAAAACTCCGGGAGTTGGACGCGATTTTTAGGGGTTTAAGAGAAATTTTACAGCGTTATCACTATCATATTCGGAATCAGCGCAAAATTTTACATATTTTGAAGCAAAAACGATTTTTGACCGGAATCCTCCATTAACTTTATGCACACTTCAAAGAAAAACTCACTCACCCATTAGAAAGATCATCGGTTTGTGTGGTTTGAGTGTTTCTCATGATAGGAGCAATTAGTTCCAGGAAGCGAGCAATTCTGAAAAAAGCTATATTGCGCTTTATTGGACCTCCAATAAGAGTACTCCACGAGGAGTACACAAAATTAGTGCAAAATTCTCTATGGAGCACATTTACTGAAACGAAAAAGCTTACCTTTTTTGTGAAAATCCTGGTACTGTAGTGAATTGGGATAAATTTCAGAAAAATATGTATATTTACAGAAATAGAGACTCCTTATTCAGACAGGTGTCAGTATAAATATAGTGAGAATACCGTAGTTAATACTGTAGCATAGAATAGAAACATAGTTAACAGAAAATCAGGTAGGAATAAAAAAAGAAGAATAGGTTCCCTATAACACAGATGGGTACCAAAAAGACGAGCTCTTGAGGAGGACGACAAACAGTTTACATATATAATGAAAAGAAAACTATCGTTTGGAGCAACAGGCAATGAAAAGATAAGAAATGTAAGATTCTGACAGAGAGATAATGGAAAATGAGGAGACGCAGAAACAAGAAGAAAAGAGGAAAAGAAAAAACTGATAACAGTAAGAATGTAGAGCATTGTGTACAAATGGAACACAACTATTACACTCTTAGGGAGCATATATGAATGCTCATGGAGCAAAATCAATCAACTCTGAGTGTATGACTCAGAATAGAGGGGAAAGTTTAATATAGAAGATAGAAAAAATGTAACTCTGAGAGATCAAATCGTATCAATTGATCTTCTGGCTCCAAGGAAAAAATAAGAATATAGTTTCAGGCAACTAGAAAAAGAAAAAGTAGTCATAAGTGAGTACAATGGACCTCTTTTATTTTCCTTAATATGATTCTTTTAAAATAAAATTATTGTAATCTATAGTATCTAGACTTGGTTCAGTGTTATTGTTAACTACTGATTGCTGTCACACAGCATTAATTTAGTCAAAAACATCAAGAAAAAATTAGTGCTCCAATGGACCGATCAAAATCAAACAGACACATTATCTATCTGAAAAAAATCCAAATACGGCATCCCGACGTTTCGCAACCACGATATTTCGCAACTGACGTCAATTTCGCAACCACGAAATTGCGCAACCACCAAATTCACAAGCATAATAATCAGTTCACGTTCAAATCAATTTTTTTGAAAAGTAGATGATGACCTGGATTGGTTTATGTTATCTGCAATCACATGTATAAAAACTGGATTATTTTACAACGTTGCGAAATTTCTAGTTGCAAAATGTCATGGTTACGAAATGTCTTGGTCGCAAAATATCATGGTTGTGAAAAGGCTAGTTGTGAGACGTCTTGGTTGCGAAATGTCTCGTTGCAAAATCTCGTGGTTGCAAAATCGATGTGAGTTGCAAAATGTCTTGGCGGCGAAATGCCAACGTGAGTTGCGAAACGTCGGGGTGCCTCATACCCATGCTCTTCCTCTTTTTTTGAATTCAAATAAGGATTATATGGAGGACCATACATCTGTGATGAGGGATAATGAGGTAAGAGGGGGGGGGGGGGGCGTACAGTATTAGGTAATACTGGTCATCCTCCTATTCCCACCAGACTTTCTTGAGCATGAAAGACAAGCTATGATTCACATTGAAGGAAGCTTCGCAGCCTACGAGTGTCTGATGAAGTGGCTCCAAAACCTCAGTCAGGATATTTTCGAAGATTTGACAGCGAATGTAGTGAACAGAGGTTGGTTGCAAGTAGATAGTTCCATGGGAACAACATTTTTGAATATTGCAGGGATCATAGAAAGACGCTGCCCATTATGATTTTCTATGTCAATTGAATCTGATCCATCGTAAGTTTTTTTCAATTTTTTGCTATTGTCGGAATATTCAAAGGGAGACTCGGTGTTTGTGGACTTTTCAAATTTTTGAGCCAAGATTGGCTTGGTGAGCTGAACAGTCCGCACACACCGAGCCTCGCTTTTTTCATTTTGAAAATAATAGTTTATATCTCATCTGGTTTAGGCTGGAGTTTGTTGGAGACGACAATATGGAAAAAATTCAATATCATGTCGTTCATAAGGAACAAAATCACAGACGAAGTGCAGACCGTTCATTGCAGATAACGACGTAGATAAGATAAGGCGAGCCCCTTTATTCTTCCTTCCCTTCTCCGCGGAAGATCGAACATAGGTGCTGCTTCGTGAGTAACCCCCCCCCCCCCCTTCTCTTTTTTTTCCGACGGGCTCTGGGGACCATTGAGTGTGTTTTCTTGCTCTTTCTCACTCTCTGCGTCTTTTTTCTTTTCCCTCTTGATTGATGGCGCTGAGTGGGCTCCGAGGAGCGGCCATCTTCTCATTCTATACCCCTTACTCCCTCCTTGGCCCAGCGTTTTCTATGGACCTTCTTTTTCATGTTGTATATGTAGTTTAGTATGATTTTTCTGAAATGTTTTTTGTATTTATCCTCCCTTTTTGGTCCCGTGTGTCTAGAGACCTCCTTTCTATATTGTATTTTTGATTTTTCTGAATTTTCTCGTATTTCTTAGCATAGTTTCTATTGTATAAGCCTTACCTTCCCCGTTGGCCCCGTGTGTTTAGGGACCTCTTTCTTTTGATTTTTCTGAAATTCTTTGTATTTTTGTAATGGACTTCAATATTTTGAGAGGTGAGTTTTTGGCGGGAAAATATTGGGCTCAAAAAAGAAGGAAGTTTTTGGACATCCGGACTTCCGGAAACACAGAAGGAAATTATATTGTTTTCAGAGATAATTCGTCCATCTGCTCCTGCTCCTGGTCAAACATTGTTGGGTGTTCATCTAAATAAACATGACCGAAGTCGGAATCTGTAAGAAAAATTATGTGTGTATCGAAATTCAGTAGGATAATATTTTCAGATGAAAATATTGAACGAGTGTGCAATTTGCTGTATTCCACTACATTGCCTCAATAGACTTCTGCGGTCAGATTCAATCAGTCTGGTGGAATAATATCAACTGATCAGTTAGTTTTTTTTCTTGAGAATTTGAGATTCTGGAAATCTGAGGTTTCAAATTAATTTTTTTTCAGTGATGATTGGATGAAATGCGATAAGACAAGGAAATCTGCGGATGCGATAATAATGACAGTTGGAATTTGTTTTGAAAAAGTGAGTTTTTTTGTTTGGTTTTTTGGGACATCTGAATATTCAGAAACACAAAAAAATGGTTAATTTTTTATATAGACTCAATATTTTCAGAACAAGAATGGGCAGCTGGAATGACAAAACTTTAAGCATGTGAGTTTTTGGAATTTCACAAAATCGGAGGAAGTTTTCATTTATTTTTCAGTAGCGAGTATGGTTCGAACGAGAGATTTCACAGGAAATTTGATGGATTTGAGAAATTGTAAGATTTTTTTTGGATATTTCATGAATTTTTGAGATTGGTGGCCTAGGAAACCCACCAGGGAAAACTAGGCCAAGGTCCATAGCACTTTATTTTCAAAGTTTGACAAAAATTGCTTTTTTTTCAGAGAATATTCTTCACAAGTACACATGGGGAATGGACAATAATATTCACATGGGGAATGGACAATAATATTTAAAAATTCAATATTTCAATTTTCTCTGTAATTAATTGTGACTATTTGCATTCATAACTCGGCCAGGATATGTTAGTTATATTTTTCTTTTGATTAAAATTTTATAAATATAAATCAAATAAATCAATTTTTATAAATCAAGACGTTTCGCAACGACAACATTCCGCCACTGAAAAAAAAGAAAAGCTCGTTTTAAGCACCTAGTTCATCTCGGGTACCCCCGTTGTTACCATGGCTGTACCACTAATCCTCATTTGAATTCCAAAAGGGGGACCCCTTTTCCCCAAAGGAAAAGGGGTCTGTCCAGTTTCTGAATATTCAGATGTCCCAAAAAACCAAACAAAAAAACTCACTTTTTCAAAACAAATTCCAACTGTCATTATTATCGCATCCGCAGATTTCCTTGTCTTATCGCATTTCATCCAATCATCACTGAAAAAAAATTAATTTGAAACCTCAGATTTCCAGAATCTCAAATTCTCAAGAAAAAAAACTAACTGATCAGTTGATATTATTCCACCAGACTGATTGAATCTGACCGCAGAAGTCTATTGAGGCAATGTAGTGGAATACAGCAAATTGCACACTCGTTCAATATTTTCATCTGAAAATATTATCCTACTGAATTTCGATACACACATAATTTTTCTTACAGATTCCGACTTCGGTCATGTTTATTTAGATGAACACCCAACAATGTTTGACCAGGAGCAGGAGCAGATGGACGAATTATCTCTGAAAACAATATAATTTCCTTCTGTGTTTCCGGAAGTCCGGATGTCCAAAAACTTCCTTCTTTTTTGAGCCCAATATTTTCCCGCCAAAAACTCACCTCTCGAAATATTGAAGTCCATTACAAAAATACAAAGAATTTCAGAAAAATCAAAAGAAAGAGGTCCCTAAACACACGGGGCCAACGGGGAAGGTAAGGCTTATACAATAGAAACTATGCTAAGAAATACGAGAAAATTCAGAAAAATCAAAAATACAATATAGAAAGGAGGTCTCTAGACACACGGGACCAAAAAGGGAGGATAAATACAAAAAACATTTCAGAAAAATCATACTAAACTACATATACAACATGAAAAAGAGGTCCATAGAAAACGCTGGGCCAAGGAGGGAGTAAGGGGTATAGAATGAGAAGATGGCCGCTCCTCGGAGCCCACTCAGCGCCATCAATCAAGAGGGAAAAGAAAAAAGACGCAGAGAGTGAGAAAGAGCAAGAAAACACACTCAATGGTCCCCAGAGCCCGTCGGAAAAAAAGAGAAGGGGGGGGGGTTACTCACGAAGCAGCACCTATGTTCGATCTTCCGCGGAGAAGGGAAGGAAGAATAAAGGGGCTCGCCTTATCTTGAGCAGCCCCTCCACCCAGAGAAAAAAAGAAAAATAAGACACACGCCATTAGAAAGAGTACGAAGAGGCACTCGATGGTTCCCAAGAACCCGCCGGAAAGAGAGAAGAGGGGGTTACTCACGAAGCGACGCCCATGTTCGATCTTCCGTGGGGAGGAGGGGAGCGCGCGCCTCCGGTGAGCCAGAGCCAGAAGAAAGACGCAGAGAAAACCGGCATATGAGAAAAAAGTGGAGAGTGCCAGAAAAACGACAGATAGAAGAAAAATTTGGGAAAAAAGAAGGACTAGGATGGCTTTGGCGCGCTCCCCTCCGCTCTAGCCTATGTTTGATTTTCCGCGTGGAGGAGGAGGAAGAAGAAGAAGGGAGCGCGTAGAGAAGAAACTGACAGCAAAATGTGAAAAAAAAGAAGAAGAAGAACGATGACTCGCGTTTCACTATTCTCTGCTCCATACATACTAAAGTAAGAGGCGATCTTCCGTTTTTGAAAATGAGAGATTTTTGAGGGAAAATTTTTCACTCTAAGAATCTGAGAGTTTCTGAGATGAAAACTTCAAGCAATAGCATTTTTTTATTAACATTAATAGACAACTGAGTTTCCAAAATTATAGATAGATTTTTTAGAATACAAGTAGAACCACATCCTGTGCCACCAATTTGGTCTCTCTCCTCTATCTGTGACATTGTGCTCGACGTTGGTTCCAAAGAAGCTGAAAAATAGTAACGTGTTTTTTAAATTTTGTTTACAACTCACTTTTGTAGGCTAGTCAGGGAACAGTTGTGGTAAATCCAAACAATCGGGTCCGTTTTCTTCAACTGCAAAAATCCAATTATTGTATTGATATTGAACAAACTTTTCCGGTTAAAATTTTTTTTGCTTCAAAATATATAAAATTTTGTGCTGATTCCGAATATGATAGTGAAAACGCTTGAAAATCTCTCTAAACCCCTGAAAAATTGCTTCAAAACTACCCTGTTCGGCCGAACGGTCTCCTGGGGCCGTGGCCTAACTACCGGAGTTCTCTCGACCACCGCATTTTCAGATTTTTTTTCACAATTATTTCAGGTTTTTTGTGGAAACCAAACGAACAAGTGAAATAACAACAAAAATGTATGATTTTCACGAAAAAAAACCTGGTTTTCGCAAAAAAAATCTGAAAATGCGGTGGCCGAGAAAACTTCGGGAGTTAGGCCACTGCCCCAGGAGACCGTTCGGCGGAAAAAGGGTTGCTTTGAAGCGATTTTCAGAATTTTATAGAGATTTTTTAGCGTTTTCATTATCAGATTCGGAATCAGCACAAAATTTTACTTATTTTGAAGCAAAAAAAATTTTTGACCGGAATCCTCATTTAAACTAACATGTTCTTTATTCCGGAGTATTCCAGGAAAGTGCACCAAGCGTTGTCCCCGGTAGCATAGTCACAGTTCAGAGTTATGTTGGAGTTATGTTGTTCCGCGATGGCAAGTTGCAGTAGCATACCCGCCAAAATGGCAAGCAGAAGGAACTTCATCAGAAAGACGTTCGGTGTTCTTAACAATTAAATATACGGTGTTGTATTACAGCAGAAGTCCATTGAGGCAATGCAATAAAATTCGTCAAATTGCACACTCCTTCAATATTTTTATCTGAAAAATTATCCTACTAAATTTCGATACACTATAATTTTTCTTACAGTTTCCAACTTCGGTCATGTTTATTTAGATGAACACCCAACAATGTTTGACCAGGAGCAGGAGCAGATGGACGAATTATCTCTGAAAAAAAATAGAATTGCCTTCTGTGTTTCCGGAAGTCCGGATGTTTGAAAACTTATTTTCTTTTTGAACCCAATATTTTCCCGCCAAAAACTCACCTTTCAAAACATTGAAGTCGCAGTCCATGACATAAACAAGTGTAGAAAAAAGACAGAGAATTTCAGAAAAATAAGAGAAAAGGTCCCTAAAAACACGGGGCCAAGGAGGAGGATAGGGCGTATGTACAATGAAAACTATACTAGAAATACGAAATAAAAGTTCAGAAAAATCAAAAATACAATATAGAAAAGAGGTCTCTAGACACACGGGACCAAAAAGGGAGGATCAAAACAAGAAAAGATTCCAGAAAAATCACACTAAACTACATATACTACATAAAAAAAGAGGTCCATAGAAAACGCTGGACCAAGAAGGGAGTAAAGGGGATTGAATGAGAAGATGTCGCCTCCTCCGAGCCCACTCCGCGCCATCAAGCTGAAGGGAGACGAAAAAGAGACGCAGACGATTAGACAGAGCTCAAAAAAGCACTTTATGGTCCCTCAGACGAGTCGGAAAGAGAGGAGAAAGGGGGTACTGACGATGCGGCGCCCATGTTCGATCTTCCGCCGGGAGGAGGAGGAGGAAGAAGAAGAGAGCGCGTAGAGAAGCAATTGACAGCAAAATTTGAAAAAGAGAAGGAGAAGAAAAATGACTTGCGTTTCACTATCTCTTTTTCCATATATAGTAAAGTCAGAGGCGTCCTCCTGCGGCTGAAGAGAGAAGCGGCGGGGTTACTCACGAAGCGGCGTCCATGTTCGATCTTCCGTGGGGAGGAAGGGAGCGCGCGCCTCCGGTGAGCCAGAGCCAGAAGAAAGACGCAGAGAAAACCAACATATGAGGAAGGAGTGGAGAGTGCCAGAAAAACGACAGATGGAAGAAAAATGGGGAAAAAAGAAGGACTATGATGGCTTTGGCGCGCTCCCCTCCTTCGCTCTATTCCTTCTCCTCCGCGGAAGATCGAACATGGGCGCCGCTTCGTGAGCAACCCCTTTCTGCTCAATGTTCGATCTTCCGCCGGGAGGGGAGCCCGCCCGCTGCGCGCAAGAGCCAGTAAAAAAAATATACATATGCATCTTCAAACAAAAAAGAGAACTGCGCTTTCTATCTCTTCCATGCTACAGCGGGTAAGAAGCGCCGCGGGCAGCGACGCCACGTTACTGATAAGAGAGGAAAATGAAGACAGGCACAAACAGTCATAAAAGGTTTCAAAAGACCTAGAACTTAACAGAAAACTGAGAAAAAGGGGCTTTAATCTTCCGTTTCCAGGATTCTGAGGTTCTGAAAAGTTGACGGATTCTGAAATGCTGAAAACCTGAAAATGGTCTTTCTCTTTTTTTTCAACAGTAAAAATTAGTTTTTCTCAATTATCATCAGTTTATTCAAAATCTACAAATACACATGGATCATTTACAAATACAAATAGAGCATCTAAATTGAAAATTACACAAAAAATTCTACGTCGTTATCTGCAATGAACGGTCTGCACTTCGTCTGTCATTTTGTTCCTGATGAACGACATGATATTGAAATTCCGGCATGTTGTCGTTTCCATTGAATTGAGCCTAAACCACATGAGATATAGACTATTGGCAAAAAAATTTAAATTTAAAAAAAACTTACCTTGGCATGTTTTGTACTAATGTGTACTGCAATTGGATCATCTTGGAATAGACTTGGGGAACATCAAACTGAAAAATATAAGAGGGTACGGTATACGGAACAACTATCATACCGTAAACTGAGCTACGGTTTTTCCAAATCACGACGTGCAGAATTCAATAATAACCAAATATTTCTGGTCATCAACCTATCCTGAAACATGAAGGATTTTGTTGGAAACATTGAAAAAAAACTTACGTGTTCCTTTTTTTCAGTGAGCACATTCGAGTACAGGTTCCAATTTGGCGGAGTTTTTTTTCTGAAAAAAGGACGTTTTTCTGTGTTTCCGGATGTCCGAATGTCCAATATTTGTGGGATAAAAACACACTTTTTCTCACATATTTCCCATATCAGTCGCTGCCTCCCATCTAAAAATAGACACTTTTGAACTAAAATTTTTCCGTCGAAAAACTCACTTGTTGAGACATTGAAGTCATGGTCTTTGGAATTCCTTATAGACGAAAATAGTACATAAAATAGACGAAAAAAATCAGAAAAATCATCAAAAAGAGGTCCCTAAACACACGGGGCCAATGAGAAGGAGAAGGCTAATACATACAATAGGAAATACACCAAAAAAACAACAAAAAAAATTCAGAAAAATCAAAAGTACAAAAAAAGAGGTCTCTAGACACACGGGCCCAACAAAATATGGCTTAAATACAAAAAATTCCAGAAAAATCATACTAGACTACATAAATTTTCATCAGAATCATTCTAGTCCAAATTTGAGACATCGATTTCAGAATTGTATAAAAATGTATACTACTTCCTAGACAATGTGCATGATGGGGCAATCCAATAGTATAGCAAAGCTGGGCGCCTGCGGCGCGATTGAGAATTCAGAAATGTCATTTTGTTTTCATCGGATTTTTTTTCTTCTTCCTGTTCGAGAAAGTTCACTTCAATCTTCACGCTTTCCTCTAGAAATGAAAAACGGACGCGGATATCGCGGACAAACGGACAGAATTAGAATCGTATTATATAAGAAAGATAGAAAAAGAGGTCCATAGAAAAAAAAACTGAACCAAGGGGGGAGTAAAGGGTATAGAATGAGACGAGGGATGCTTCATCGCCCCCAACTAGCGATAGGGGACCCTGAAGAGATAGTAGAGAAAAATTGCCAGCACTGTGTTCAGAAAAAAACGGAAAAGAGAAATGACGCTTCTATCTATTCTATGTATAATAAAATCAGAGGCGCTGTGGCGGCGGCGCCAGTGACACGTGTACAATAAGAAGAAGAGAAACGCAGACAACATTTACTCCTGGAGTGGTGCCTATGTTCGATCTTCCGTCTAGCAGCGGAAAAAACGGAGTAGAAGAAGGGCGCGAAAAAAGCGATTCATTCTGTTTTGGGAAGTTTCCGGCACGCTGAGATTCTGAGAATCAGATGGATAAGAATCCGAAAATGTGATACTCTGAAAATCTGAAAAAGAAAAATCTTGTTCCTGGCAATTATAATCAATTTATCAAACTTCTTGAGATAAAAATATAAAATCTACAACAGAAAAGTGAACATTTCTCAAAAAATTAAATTAAAATCGTCGCTCTTTGATTCATATCAACCTGAATGAGTATTCCAGCACAGTTTTCCTTTCTATGATCCCTGCAATATTGAAACATATTGGTTTCCGTGAAACTATCTACTTGCAACCAACCTCTGTTCACTACATTCGCTGTCAAATCTTCGAAAATATCCTGACTGAGGTTTTGGAGCCACTTCATCAGACACTCGTAGGCTGCGAAGCTTCCTTTAAAGTGAATCATATCTCGTCTAGGGTTCAGATTCAAACGTCGCAGTCGTAGGGATGTGATGATCTGTGACATCAGTTCTGCTGTCAAGTACTTCATGATTCTGGTATTGAAATTGGAGAATTTCCAGCTGATGTCGTGAGCAAGAATGTTTGAATTCTTCTCGGCTTCAAAATTCTCTAAGGCTACAACAGCTGCACGTGCTTCATCTCCAAGAAGCGCAACTTTTCGATGCTGCTTGTCGATATCAACGACGACCATTTGTGAAAACTTCCTTGGCAATGATATTGTGAACAGCAAACCCATCCCACGATCAGTTTTTCTGAAAAAAGGAAGTTTTTCTGTGTTTCCAGATGTCCAGATGTCCTAATTTTTTGATGAAAAACTCACTTTTTTCCATTCCTAATTTTCATTGTCCTCAAAAACTCTGGCGTCTTTTCCATGGCAGTTACAGTCTCCCATCTGAAAAAATGAATAATTTTTAAGCCCAAAATTTTTTCAAACTCACTTCCTAATCCATTGAAATTGTAGTTTTCGACACAAAAATAATACAAAAAAGACGAAAATTTTCAGAAAAATCAAAAAAGAGGTCCCTTAACACACGGGGCCAACGAGGAGGGTTAGGCTTAGGCTTATACAATAAAAAACTGTGCTAAAAATAATAAAAAAGTCGAGAAAAGTCAAAAATACTAAAAAAGAGAGGTCTCTAGACACACGGGACCAACAAAATATGGTTTGAATACTAAAAACTTTTAGAAAAATCACACAAAACTATATATAAAAAACGCTAAGCCAAGGGGGGAGTAAGGGGTATAGAATGAGGCGAGGGGTGCTTCATCGCCCTCAGCTGGAGATAGGGAACACTGAAGAGACAGTAGAGAAAAAAGTGCCGGCACTGTGTTCAAAAAAAAAAGGAAAAGAGAAATGACGCTTCTTTCTATTCTATGTATAATAAAATCAGAGGCGCTGCGTCCGGCGGCGCCAGTGACACGTACTCGATGAGACATAAATAGAAAGAAGAGACGCAGACAGCTGTAGCGCCTCTGACGTTTTCTGGCGGACAATTACTCACGAAGTGGTGCCTATGTTCGATCTTCCGGAAATGCTCAAGATAAGGCAAAGACACTCGATGGCCCCCAGCCTCCCGAGAAAGAGAGAGGAGGGGCTTACTCACGAAGCGGCGTCCATGTTCGATCTTCCGCGGAGAGGAGGAAAACGCGCGCCTCCCCTCGTCCCTGTTCAGAAAGTTCCTGTGATTCTGGAAGCATATATTTCTGAAATTCTGAAAAAGCTGAAAATCGAGATAAAAGTAACGATGATCACAAGTTTTTTGAAAATTTATTAAAAAACAACAGAACCACTCCGATATCTAAATTCAACATAAACAAAAAATTTTTCAGAAAGATAGAAAGTCATTCAAAATTAAAGCCTGATCCGTGGGAAAGATGAAATTTTCAATTAGAGTCATTTTTCGGATTCCTCAGCAACATTCAACACAATTGTTGGTGTCCTTGTGTAGGACGTGGTGGGAAAACTGAAAAAAAAACTAATTAGTGAAAATTTTCTAGTTGAGAGAAATCTTCACCTCGAAATACCAGTCTCTAGAACTATTGCCCTCACCCAATGTAAGTTTGCAGACGGAAGCAAGTTTTTCCTGAAAAAAATCAAACTTTTCTGTGTTTCCAGATGTCCGGATGTCCAAAATCGCAACGAAAAAAGTACTCCGACGTTTCGCAACCAGTCATTTCGCAACCACGACATTTCGCAACTCACGTCGATTTCGCAACCTTAACATTTTGCCATTGGTCATTTCGCAACTACGACAACTGGCAACCATGCCATTTGGCAACCACCAAATCCACATGCATAATAATAAGTTCACGTTCGAATCTACCTGGATTGGTTTATGATATCCGTAATCACATTTATGAAAACTGGACTATTTTACAAAGTTTCGAAATGACTGGTTGCGAGATGTCTAGTTGCGAAATATTATGGTTACGAAACGTCGTGGTTGCAAAATCGACGTTAGTTGCGAAATGACTAGTTGCGAAACGTCGGGGTGCCGAAAAACGTACTTTTCTCCTGAGCATCCTATGGTTATATAGCTTTTCCTTGCGATCATCACTGAACCAACCGTCTCTGAAATTTTTTTTGTAATTTTCTCTGAAATTACAGATGTCCAGATGTCCAAAACTCACTGTCATTAAAATCCTTGGCAGGTATGAATAACTTCGCTTCCAGGCTCAAATCGGTTCTTCGGATCTTCTAAACATGAACTATATTTATTGGAAAATTTTTGAGAAATTCTCACATTTCCATTCCCAACAGTCGTCGTCCTCATACATTTCGACCTCCTTCCCATGGCAATTATAGTCTCCCATCTGAAAAAAAAAACAATGTTCGAACCGAAAACTTTCCCGCCAAGAAACTCACCTCCCAAAACTTTGAAGTCGCAGGCCATGACAAAAAAATAGTACAAAAAATACAAAGAATTTCAGAAAAATAAAAAAAAAGAGGTCCCTAAACACACGGGGCCAATGGGGAGGGTAAGGCTTATACAATAAAAACTATGCTAAAAATTCAGAAAAATCAAAAATACAATATAGAAAGGAGGTCTCTAGACACACGGGACCAAAATGGGGATACGAAAACTAGAACAAAAATACAAAAAATTCTAGAAAAATCATACTAAACTACATAAAAAAGAGGTCCATAGAAAACGCTGGACCAGGGGGGGAGTAAGGGGTATAGAATGAGAAGATGGCGGCTCCTTGGAGCCCACGCAGCGCCATCAAACTAGAGAAAAAGACGCAGAAAATTAGAAGAAGCACAAAAAGACGCTCAATGGTCCCCAGAGTCCGCCGGAAAAGAAAGAGAAGGGTGTTGCTCACGAAGCTGCGCCTATGTTCGATCTTCCGCAGAGGAGGAGGAGGAAGAAGAAGGGGACGCGTAGAGAAGCAACTGGCAGCACATTGTGAAAAAGAGAAGAATAAGAAAGATGGCTTGTGTTTCACTATCTTTTGTTTCATACATGCTAAAGTCAGATGCGTCCCCTTGGGGCTGTGAAAAGACATCTGGAGCGTCCTGGAAGAGAATTGCTCACAAAGCGGCGCCCATGTTCGATCTTCCGTTTTTGAGAAATGAGAGATTTTCGAGGTCCTGGTGAGATACTGTGAGAATCTGAAACCCTGAAAATGGGAAAATAAATGAAATCTTGATTTTGGCGGTTATAATCGGTTTATTTAAAATCTACAGACTCATAAAAAATCTACAACAAAATGTTCTAAAAAATTAATATATTTGGACCAGAAGTACGGTGGACCAGAAGACTTGACGAGGATGGTGATTGATCATTTCTGAAAAAAAGTACAATTTTTGAATGAAAACAGAGACAAAAGTGAAAAATTTACCCTTTTTCCAAAAACTTTAGATGTCGGTGACGACATTGACAAACTTTTTACATCGATTGAATTTGCTCTCCCGTTGTTCAATGTGACAATTTCTGAAATTCGAAAAAAGTACAAAAAAGTTTTTGAAATTTCTCACTTTTTTCCCACCTGCGTTTTCCAGTGTTCCAGGTTCGACTTCCCTTGGATTTTCAAAAAATTTCCAAAAAAAAAGTTCGAAAATTTTTTTTTCCAAATCGTAAGATACTCCTTCGTCACTTATCCCAGTCATATTCCACGCCTGTCTTTTCCATCCTAAAATTGTATAATTCCGAAGATTTGGAACCAGTACGAAATTTTTCTAACTCACGTCGATTTCGCAACCCCGACATTTCGCAACCAAAAATACGAATAGACTGGTTGCGAAATGGCTAGTTTCGAAATGCCTAGTTGCGAAGTGTCTCGGTTTCGAAATGACTAGTTTCAAAATGTCTAGTTGCCGTAATTTTCAAAAATGTTGAAAGAAAATTGCTCACCATTTTTTCGCCAGCATTCAATCCAACGACGATTCTCATTTTTCCACACCATTTCATGGTCCAAAAAGGTTGTGATCTGGAAAACTCAATGTTTTCAAAGTCCAGAAATTCTTCCGCCAAAAAAAACTTACTCCATAAAAAAGTGGATTTCACTGTCCGTGTTCTTGTTTTTAGACGAAAAATAGCTTTGGAAAAAGTTCCACAAAAATTAAAAAAAAAATCAAAGATATAATAAAAAGGAGAGGTCCCTAAACACACGGGACCAACGGGGGAAGTTAAGGCTTAGTCTCAAATAATACAAAAAACTACATACCGTAAAAACTGTATTAAAACGCCACCTGTATTAGAGCGCCCCCTGTAATACAACGCCACCTCAGACGTAGCACCGAAAAATAGAACGCCACCCTCTAATAGAACGCCACCCTCTGATAGAGCGCCACCTTTAAAATCAAACTACGAGAAGGAAAGCTATGCGGAAAATTGTTTAATTTTTTAACGACCTTCCGATCGAAATAATTCCGATAGAAAACGGATCACTTATGAACTATATTAACGATTTCAATCAACATTTCAATTGAGAATCGCTTTTTCAGCCCAAAAACCACGCAAAATCCCAAAACATTTCTATAAAAACTATCACGAAAATTCCGAAATTCCAAAAATCTCCTTTCCGCGCACCCCTGTTGTTGCTCGAAAAACTCATAGCAGTAAAAAATGCTGGCATGAACAATATAACGCCACCCTGTAGTAGAACGCCACCTGTAATAGAACGCCACCCCTAACCATGTCCCGAAAAATAGAACGCCATGGCGTTCTAATACAGTTTTTACGGTATGCTAAAAATAAAAGAAAATTCAGAAAAATCAAAAATACAATATTGAAAGGAGGTCTCTAGAAACACGGGACCAACGGGGGAAGGTAAGGCTTTGATACAATGAAAATTTGGATGAAAATACTAAAAGTTCCAAAAAAAAATCATACTAAACTACATATACTACATAAAAAAGAGGTCCATAGAAAACGCTGGACCAAGGGGGGAGTAAGGGGTATAGAATGAGAAGATGGCGGCTCCTGGGAGCCCACTCAGCGTCATCAGACTAGAGGAAGTGACGCAGACAATTAGAAAGAGCTCGAAAAGCCACTTTGTGGTCCCTAGAACCCGCCAGAAAAGAAAGAGAAGGGGGTTACTCACGAAACGGCGCCTATGTTCGATCTTCCATGGAAGAGGCGACCCGGAGAGAAGCGAGGAGCGCGTCAAAGGCACCCCACCCCTCCTTTCCCCCAATTTTTCTTCTATCTGTCGTTTCTCTGTCACTCTCCACTCTCTCCTCATATGTCGGTTTTCTCTGCGTTTCTTTTCTGACGCTGGCGCGTCGGAGGCGCTCCCCTCTTCCTGTCAGCACGGAAGATCGAACATGGGCGCCGCTTCGTGAGTAACCCCCCCCCCCCTCTTCTCTCTTTCTTCGGGGTGCTGGGGACCATCGAGTGCCTCTTCGTGCTCTTTCTGATCGTGTGCGTCACATGTATATTCATTTTCCTCTAGTTGGGGGATGCTGCCCAAAATGAGGCGAGCTCCCCTTACTCACCCCTCCTCTCTCGCGGAAGATCGAACATGGGCGCCGCTTCGTGAGTAACCCTCTTCTCCCCCGTTTTCCTCGGGGTGCTGGGGACCATCGAGTGTCTTTTCGTGCTCATTCTAACTCTCTGCGTCTCTTCTCTCTAGTTTTGGGGCTCTGCGGAGCCTCCTTTTCTCATTCTATACCCCTTACTCCCCCCTTGGCTCAGCGTTTTTTCTATGGACCTCTTTTAGTATGATTTTTCTGAATTTTTTGTATTTTTTAACATAGTTTTTATTGTATAAGCCATTTTTCTTTGGTCCCGTGTGTCTAGGGACCTCTTTTTTGTATTTGATTTTTCTGAAATTTTTTTTGTATTTTTCTACTATTTTATGTCAAAGACAGCGATTTCAATGTGTTAGGAAGTGAGTTTTTGGCAGAACCATTAAAAAAAACGGTGTATATTTCCAGAGGATTTACCATAATTGCCATTGAGGAAAGACAATGAATGTAGCCTAAGAGAACGATGGATTTTGGGAAAAAAAATTGTGAGATTTTTTTGAAAATTTTCTTTTGAATTTTTTTTTTATTTTCAGATTAATTTTTTGCCATACCCGACCAAATTACATCGAATCGAATACGGACAAATTGTTAAAAAAAGTGAGTTTTGGACATTTGAAAATATAGCGAAAAAATTTGAAATTTTTTCAGATGTGACTACCTCATTTGCCAAAAGAAGCAAGATCAACGCACCGTATGTTGATCAAAGTGAGATTTTTCAATATGGGTGGGGGTACTGTACCTCTATAAGAGGGGGGAGGGTGGGGTACTGTACTTTTATACAAAGAGGGGTTACTGTACTTCTTTAAGATGGAGGGGGGGGGGGTACTATCTTACTTATATACTCTGTGAGGATACAGTACTTCCATGCGAAGAGAGGTACTGTACCTCTCTAGAAAGCATACTGTACTTCTATGTTGAGAGGGAGTACTGTAAATCTACAAAGAGGAGAGTAGTAAGTAAAGAGAAAAAAAACCAAGTACGAAAAAAAAAACCACCAACAAGCCCCGCCCACCTAATTTTACTACTGAAAAAACCGGTTTTCTGCCCGACTCCGCCCCTTTTCCCTCCCCCTATCAAACTCCGCCCACCCCAAAAGAATGAAAAAAATAACTAAAAACAGAAAAAATAACCAAATCAGGATTACGGTATTTTGCCCCGCCCACAATGAGTCATGATTCCCGAAGATTCTAAACTCCGCCCACAATGACATCATCTAAAAGACCCCCGCCCAAAACTCGCCAAATAATGATGTCATGATTCCAGAAGATTCTAAACTCCACCCACAATGACATCATCTAAAAAAAGATCCCAAAGCACACCTATAATGATGTCATGATTCCAGAAGGCCTCCCAAACTCCACCCACAATGACATCATCTAAAAGAGCCCCGCCCAAAAACTCACCAAAAAATTGCTCCAATGAAAAGCATTACCCAGCGAGCCACGAGAATTCAGCCATGCCCCTCGAGAGCAAAATTTTCCAAAGCCATTGATTAAAGTTATAAAGTTTTTCTTATCAGCTCGTAATCATTTAATCAGAGCCCAAGAAAACATACGACCTCTCACCAAGCCGCAAACCATCACAAATGAGCAATTTAACAAATCTACATCCCTTTTCTATTAGTTTGAAGAATGTTGGGTAGAAAACCAACGTTTTCCCTCTCCAAGAAACAACCAAGTATTTCTCTCATCTTTGGGCGAAAAACCAAATTTTCCGCGCTTCAAAAATGTACCAAGTTTAAGAAAAACTAGTTCTGTCAAAAATGCGTTTTCTACTCATCAAGAAAAAAAGACTTTTTTAATCAGTTTGAATAATGTTGGATACAATACCAACGTTTTCCCTCTCCAAGAAACTACCAAGTCTTTCTCTCAGCTATTGGTGAAAAAACCAAATTTCCGCGCTTCAACAGTGTACCAAGTTAAAAAACTAGTTCTGTCAAAATTCGTTTTCTAATCGTCCGATTGCTTCGAGAAAACAAAAGGTCCCTATGATTCTCACAAACGGAAAGACTTCAGAATACCCTCCCCTCCCATCAATGCTACGGATATCTTATCGGCACATGGCTGTCAAATAAATATGAGAAGGACATGTGCCACCTTTCTATAAAGATGGCGAGATATCATGTTTTGCAATTTGTAGATTTTCTTGATAAAAGATCCGATTATGCCGATTATATTTATTCGAAAGAAAATAGAGGGCCATAAAAAGATACGGTAATTTACGGGGGGAGGTGTAATAAAATAGGAGGGGCGAGGGGGATAGAAACGCCAATCAGAAAGAAGAAGAAGAAGAAGAAGAAATAGGTACTGTAGAGGGAGAGAGAGCTGTTATTCACTATCTTCGTAATTGTCATTTCTCGGATTACCAAGTGGCGCTGCCATCCCCAGATTCATTGCTGCATAATTGGTGGGGAAGTTGCCCAGTGGCCCCGGGGTTATGGGGTTTCTGCAGACCGGACATCTTGGCTGCCTGTTTCTTTCCATTTCAAATGTTCGCTCCAAACACGGAGCGCACAATGAGTGCCCACACACTAAAAAACAAAAGTAATAGCACAGGAATAAAAATCTAGAAAACTCACTTAAAACTTTTGGAACCCGAACCATCGCGTTGAAATTGTCCCTGCATATTGGACAAATGCCAATTCCTCCTACAATCCGATTATAGGAGCTACGCGCTCTGATTTCTTGATTTCTAACATCTACAAGTTCCTTGTTCATATCGTGGAGCTGCCCCACTAGTTCGATCTCCCGATCATCGGTCCTCTAAAACAAAAGCTGTTAAAATATCATATTTGAGAATATCAACTCACGTTACGGAGGTTTTGGTAGTTTTCCGTAGCTTCCTCCAACTGGTTTCTGAGCTCTTCTTCATTGTTTAAGCGTTTCTAAAATTCATTTCAATTTTTCCGCTAAAATAGTGGCATTAAAACTAACCATGAGGTTGTCCTGGGCCTCAGCGTAGTCCCTAGTCAGGAACTCCAACTTTTTGCTCAATCTCGTTGTTTCCTGTACGCCATTCAAGAGCTGACTATGCGCTTCTTCAAGTTGTCTCTGGACAACTCTGAGGCTCTCCTCTAAACGCCTCTCTTCGGCGAAGCCCATATCTTCACTGCGTCTCAATCTGGCAACGAGAGCGGTTTGCTCCTGGAAATAGTTGAAATGATAATGTTCCCTACAGATTGGCTTGCAAACTAACAATACTAGACTCCTCCAATTTCTTAATTTTTTCGTGGAGCAACTTGATGGTTTGTTTCTCGTCGGACATTATTTCTATAAGAAGAGGAAAAAGTGACAATTAAGAGAAAGTTTGAAACAAAAAAAGTCTCCAAAAAAAAGGTTACTGATTCAAAATCTCCGCCTCCCTTTTTTTTCACTATACAAGGTGAAACCTTGAAAGCAACACCAGGAGAAACCTCGAAAGCAGCACCTATACATATGATTTTATAACAAATCTCCGACCAACCCAAATCCACACTTTCGATTAAAACTAGAGATGTAAGCTAGAGATTAAACTTTATTCCAACACAACAAAAGAGAAAAATAAAGAGGGGAAAAATAACAGGTAATTATTCAACATTGGCTACTTGGGTTGGGAGATGGTAATCTTTTTCGACGCAGGTTCACCCTCGACAGCATAGTTACTGTTGAGTTTTCGCTTAGTGTTAAAATTGAAGACGTCGAAGTTGTAGTACTTTGTGAAATGTAGCTTCTTGTGGGCGTTGGCACAAACGTTGCAGAGAACAATCACTGGAAAAAAACACATTTTTTTGACCAACCAAAGAAAAAAAGAAGAGAATAAAAATACAACTCACCAATATGCTGTAACAGAGTACCGCTTATCGCTTGCGCGGCAATCTCTCTCGAACGTCTACGGCAGTCAAAACACATGTGGACAAAAAATGTTGGGGCACTAAAAAGCCATCGAGTATTCAAAGCAGCCTCCTTCATGCTAGGAACACAAGCCTCGTTTCGCTTCGTCTCCATATAATTCTGCAATTTAATATTTATCACAGGAATGAAAAAAGACAAAAACCTGCTCCTGCTCTTCATACGACAGCTCCTTGGGCATTTCCTTCATACTCGCCTCTTTAGGAAACGTTTCCTGGACTTGCGATTGGCTCATAACTGTAGCAAGTTTATCAGTTTTTTGAATGTGCTCACTCATGGGGAAATTAGTTTTATCCATTTTCTTGCAAATGAGAAAACGACGAGAATGACTAGAATCAAAATTTCATCTGATTTATATAGTACTCGTTCAGAGGTGTGAAGGAAGAAAGGGAGGGGGGCGGAGATTTTGAATCGGTAACCATTTTTTCTTTAGTTTGGAACTGCATCAAATGTAATGGCCCCTGTTTATGGGTACCTTTATATGGTGTGGTTCAGTGGTTTAATAATAATAGTTTATTCGTATGATAAAAGTAACAGGGTAAAATAGAGGGGTACAGAAAATAGGAGTACAGGTGAGATGGAAATGAGGGGACAGGAGAAGGGGGAGAGAATCGGAGGTGAAATGTGGAGACTTCCAAAATAACTGACTGGTCAGTGTCGAATCCGTCCTTTTATAGTTGCTCCTTTGATGATCTGATGGTGGCGTGATGTTTAGGAATTTGGTAAAGATGTTTCGGGGTTTGATCTTACTTACTTCCGAATTTAATGGTTTCTTGATCTTATCTATCGGGAGGCAAAGGATAGGAGAAAAGGAAGGGGAAGAAATATCTCTCAATTAGGAGGAGAGAGAAGTGATGACGTAATGGTATGGAGGTATCGGGAAAAAGATAATCGTGACTCATGGAGGCGCGACATCAAAAACCATGTTTCGCAGCGTATCAAAACCAATCAAGGCATCGAACTCCGCTAGAACTACACAATACAAACCGTTTTCTGGTGTTTTGTCTTTAAAATCAAGGCGAATACTGACATTGGTCATTTTAACCATTTCAAATATTGAACCATCCAGGGCCACAGGACTCAATTCAAACCCATAAATTGTAAACCCAGAGTTTCGAAACATCTCGGTACTAATAGAATTACATGTGGTATTGTTGCGGGAGTGACCCAAGGCCTCTTGCATCAAAATGTAAGCCTCTATAAACTTGTTGTTTTCAAAATCCAACTCCATAGGTCGACCAGGAACTGTAACTCCACACAAGTCGATATGTAAATTTTTCAAACCATGAGGTTTGAAATTGAATGGCGAGGTAGTTTGGGATCCATTATAGGCTTCAGCGGAAACCAACCCCAGGAAAATTCTACGTGGCATTTTAGTAGTGTAAATAGTATTGGCAGGTGCATCCAGGCGGTTGGGGCCAATATAAAATGATCTGACTTGACTAGAAATCATTGGGTACTGAACAACCTTTTGCTCAAGCCATGATCTCTCCAATTCATTTGTAACACCATCAGTGAGCTCGTACTCGTGCACAAGAGCATAAACATCCCGAATGTTAAATTTTAGCCTCTTGTTTCCAAGATTATGACCCTCAATCAAAAAGTCACTATGGTTTGGGTAGACTGTAAGCTGTACATTGCATCCATTCATCATAATTCTTGGTTGATTCATCAAGTCGATTGAAATGTTGGTTGCCACCTGAACAGGTTTCAACCTTTTCATCAATCCAACACGATTCTGGTACCCCTTACTTTTGGTATCATCAATAGCTGTATCATGAAAGAATCCCGCAGCAGAGAGTGTAGAATCTTTAATATCTTGACTATAATTTAACAAGTTTTCAAAATAACCCTTGTACGCATGATTTGTAGAGTTGCTGTAGACCAATTGAGAGTTACCGTATTTTCTCTAATTGACCGGCATGCCGGTCTATTTTTCGACATATGCATTTTAGTGCCGGTCTATTAGAGGGTGCCGGACATTTAGAGGGTGCCGGTCTATTTTTCGAAATGTCAAAATCCCAAGAAGTGAATGGACAATTTCAAGTTTTTCAACAAAAATTTGAGTTTTCAAGCTCATTTTCCAGAATTTTTTAGTGCTGAAAGCTATGGAAATGGAAAATTTTACTCTAAAATAATCAGAAACTGTTCTAGAAACATGAAATTCGTCAAAATTCTGCGAAAAATTAACAAAATGTGCTTCATTTTGTGAGTTTTTGACGTTTTTGGAAAATTCATTGATTTTATTAGTGACGGATAATTGGAGGGTGCCGGTCTATTTTTCAAACTCATCATTTGACTGCCGGTCTAATAGAGGGTGCCGGACAATTAGAGGTGCCGGTCAATTAGAGGAAATACGGTAACATGCAATGTCACGGTCTTCATAATAGATGCGGCGATATTATTGATTGGTGCGTAAGATAAAGAGGTTTCACTATATGGATCTGGAATAGATACCAAATTTCCATCGCTGTCAGTGATATCAAAAGTTGAAATTAGATATGCTCGTTTCAAATCCAAATAGTTTCGAGAATGATTAGTCAAAACGAATTCCCATGGACCATCTGGTTGATATGCATTTCTCAGAGGCACTTTGACATATCTAGATTGTAAAATTGCTGTATTTGTTCCAGGCATTGAACTAAAGTCCAACTCGTCCACGACAATATCTTTGGACTTTGTGTCCATACGGCTAATCATTTTCCAAAACTGTTCTGAAAGTTTGAACTGTGAAAAAACTGGGTGAAATATGTAGAATCTAGTTAACAAGCGCCCCCTTTTATACCTTTTCCAATGGCCTGTCTCACAAAAAGTTGGTTCTGTTTGTAGATTTAACCAAATGAGGTTTCAAAACCTTCACGGATGATTTCCCAACACGGCCTCTTCTTCGACCAGAACCGCTCATTTCTTTAATTTTCTGTTTAGCAACATTTTTCAAACTACTCTTCAAGTCTTGACCTTGAGACAGTTCGGTGACCAACTGTTTTCCAGCGCTGACCATATGCCGACCAGCAAAAGAATTTAGAAATTTCGGCACCAAACTCAAAGCGCTTAGTATTCCACCCAAGCCTCCTCCACGCTGGTTACCACCTCTTTGATACCGTATACCATGATAATAACCACTGCCAGTGATATTCTTTCTCAAGAGTGGTTTATAGTCGATTTTGGTCAAGTCAATGGCAACAGGTGCCATTATTATAAATAGCGAAAACTTGAAAACAATGAGACTATAGGTCGTCTATTTATAGGCGAAATGTTCTCCAACCAAATTCATGAAATTTTAACAAATGACAAATATTGTAAAAAAACCTTTCTCGGCGTCTACAGTAGCGATGAACTGGGCGGGGTAAAAACTCGACGAAAAACGTTTGGGTTGATTGTAAATACAGATAAGAGGCACGAACCGGGTACTCATTGGCAATCCATTTTTGTGAAAAATAACACTTGCCATTTCTTTTGTTCACTGGGGATAAAACCCAATCTTTTGATTTCGAATTACTTGGCCAAGTTTCCAAGGGTTGTATGTAACCGGCGGAAGCAACAAAGACTGACGGAGAAGACTTGTGGAGCCTATGCAGTTTTCGTACAGACAATGATGTCGCGAGGTCATTCTTTCCAGTCACTGTGCAAAATGTTTGATTCTATAACTGACGATGATGAATATATGCATTCATTTATGGCGGAGAACTTTGATACAAAAATCTAAGACTCCGCCCCTTTATCAGTTATATAAATAGCAAATAAGTATAATGGCCATTGAAATACTCTAAATATGTCTTTTGACACGTATTGCTCGTATTGCTGTTACCACTTTTTGGACCCTATGGAACGAGCTCTACATGTAGCCAATATCCATGGAAACTGTCGCCCACCTAATCCTCTGATGAACGAGACACTATTCCGTCATTTGAATTCTCAAAATCCGGCGGTAGAAGCAAAAACTTGTCCAATCTGCCGAGATTTTTTTGGTTCTGTGATAGAGTGCAAGAATCATATCTACGATTCACACATTATGCTGCATTTTATGTATGGAGAATTGCCAATAGCAGTTCAAAATTGGGTCAACAATGTTTCCAATTTTTTCCCAGGGATTTTTGTGAGTTTAGTGTTTATCACGCTTATACAAATTTTAATTTTTTTCAGAGCAATATGAATATTAACGAGTTTTCTACATGTTTTCCCACCGCCTGGGATGTTTTCCCACAAGTCCGAATCCCACCTGTCTCTCCAACATCACCGTCATATTCTTGTTCTAATGCTCTCCCCTCTCGTGTTTCCCGTTCAAATGGTAGTCCTACATGGCGTGATTTGGATCTAGATGAAAGCCAGGTGAATTCTTTAAATAAAAAAAATCGATCAGGATATAAATAATCTCCTTTTTTCAGTTTGACTCCTGTGATGAATCCGGTGTTAATGACAGCAATGACGACGAAAATTACGAAGAAATGGAAACAAGCGAGGACAAAAATGTTTAATTCTCGTATTTTTCTTCAAAAAGTCTTTTTTTATGTGTATTTTTTATCAGTTTTCTTATTTGGATTTCAAATAAAAAAATTAAAAACTGCTATCACGTTTTTTTCTGTCTTTTTTTCAGTCTAAAAAACACGGAAATTGGTTTTTTATGCAATGACTACGGTGCGCAAGTACGCAAACACCACCACGCGAACAATGCACAGAAACTTTTTTTTTGCATTTTCCTTTTTTTTTGATAATTTCTTTGCATTTTTTCACGGATTTTCTTCTTTTTTTCCTGGAAAAATTGTTGTTCCTAATGCTTAAATTGTTCCTTATGCTTAGCCAATATATTGAATCAAGTTTTTTTCGTTCAAAAAATATTTTAAAAACTTAAATTTCAGCGACGATAATGTCGTTTAGTCAACACCCGGATTGCGCAATTTGCCCACCGATATCGGACTGCGGCATCGAAAACGACAAATTGTATTGCTACTACCAAGTCCCGGTTTCTGATCTGGTGAGTTTTTTTTCAAAAAAAAATAAATTAAAAACAAGGAAAAAATTCAACAAAAAAAATGCCAAACCATTAAAATTGTAAATTTTTGTTTTTTTCAGAAACCTTCGCTCATTAGAGCCGCTGCCCCCTATCTTCTTCTCGCCATCATCGCCGTCTCACTCGTCGTTGCTCTCTACCATGCGATCTTCAAAAAAGAAACGAAACTGGGTGGATGGACTCGCCGATTTGCTCAATTGGGCGCCTCAGCCATTCGCCATGTCTGCACACACATCTGGGGATGGATTCGCTCGAAGCTTGCGAAGAACGCTAAGAAGGAGAATCTTCAGAAGAGTGTCGCCGATGAGAAGTTGATGTCGCAGGATGCTCAAAGTGGAGAAAATGCGACGAAGGAGGTGGGAAGTGTTGGTATTGAGGAGAAGACGCCAGAAGACGAAAAGGAGGAAAAGAAGAATCCGTCGATGGCTTAAATTCTTGTTTTGAAAATTTTCTGAAAGTTGTTAGCATATTTTTCAGATTTTTTCCAAATTTTGCGTCTTCAATAATTGTTACTCTTATTTGAAATTTGAAAATTTTCTGAAAGTTGTTAGCATATTTTTCAGATTTTTTCCAAATTTTGCGTCTTCAATAATTGTTACTCTTATTTGAAATTTGAAAATTTTCTGAAAGTTGTTAGCATATTTTTCAGATTTTTTCCAAATTTTGCGTCTTCAATAATTGTTACTCTTATTTGAAATTTGAAAATTTTCTGAAAGTTGTTAGCATATTTTTCAGATTTTTTCCAAATTTTGCGTCTTCAATAATTGTTACTCTTATTTGAAATTTGAAAATTTTCTGAAAGTTGTTAGCATATTTTTCAGATTTTTTCCAAATTTTGCGTCTTCAATAATTGTTACTCTTATTTGAAATTTGAAAATTTTCTGAAAGTTGTTAGCATATTTTTCAGAATTTTTCCAAATTTAGTCTCTTCAATAATTGTTACTCTTATTTGAAATTTGAAAATTTTCTGAAAGTTGTTAGCATATTTTTCAGATTTTTTCCAAATTTAGTCTCTTCAATAATTGTTACTCTTATTTGAAATTTGAAAATTTTCTGAAAGTTGTTTGCATATTTTTCAGATTTTTTCCAAATTTAGTCTCTTCAATAATTGTTACTCTGTTTGAAATTTGAAAATTTTCTGAAAGTTGTTTGCACATTTTTCAGATATTTTTCAAATTTTTTTCAAGTTTTCCTCTATGCCACCGATCTTTTTACCGGTCTAAGGTTTCCGGGTAATCTCCCGATCTCATCCACACGTTCTGTTTTTACCTGAAATCCTCTTTAAACTTTCGACACCCCAATACTGTACTATTGTCGATAACAATAATAATAAAGAGTGATTTGAAAAAAAACGTTTTATTCGTCTCACGAAAAGCAAATCAAATAATAACCTACGGGTTATTTTTTTTTAGGCATTTTTCGCAGATGTCCATCGACAACTTTCCATCGGAAACTACCAGCGACGGCGCACAGCATTGATTAAAGACGAAACATCGAAATCCAATTTCCACCGCTGGTTTTTTTAACCGGGGGGCCCTCTTTGGTTTTGGTGGCTTATCTGACATTGAAATCATTTGCTTGCCATTCTTCTTCTTTACTGGTTGCACTGGTGGTGGAGGAGGAGATGGTGATAGTCTCAGTTGATCCATCAGATCTGAAAAAAAAATTTAAGAGGAAGAAAATAAGAAAACCGAATCACCTTGAGATGCCGACATTTTTTCTCAGAGCTAATTTATTTGGAAATGATGTAAGATTTTCGCGTTTTTTAGTGTAAAAAAAGGGGCGGAACTTTGATTCTTGTCTTCACTCCGCCTCAAAAAAAAGCCTTTTATAGCAAATCGTGGGTGGTGCGGACTCATCTCCTCCCTCCCTGCCTATTGGAAACATGTCCGATAACGTTCTGAATTTGAACCATGAGCAGGCGGCTATTTACCAGAAAGTAATGAATGGTCTAAACTCACCAACAAAAGTTTGTTTTCTATCAATATTTTCAATGAAAAAATATCTTTAGATCTTCATGTTTGTAACTGGAACTGCAGGATGTGGTAAATCCTATCTCCTTGGTGCTCTCTTGGGTAAATTGAGAAGTGTGTCAATCGTATGTGCTCCAACGGCGATCGCGGCCAAGGCGAATGGAGGAGAGACCATTCATTCTGTTTTTCATCTTGGTTTCACACAATTGCCAACCGAAGAACTGGATATTCTACCCTACGACCAAACTCTTCAATTTGTGTTTATCGATGAAATATCCCAATGTGGGGCAAATCTACTTGATCGTATAGAAAAACGATTACGCCGAATGAAGCGCAATGAGGAATTTTTCGGAGGCTGTCACATTATCATGTTTGGTGATTTGCTCCAAATCCCACCAGTTGGGCAAGCACCAGTGTATGACTGTAAGTCTCACTATTTTGCGAAATGTACCGTAATCCATTCTATTACAGATGTTCATTGGCAGAGAGTAGCATATGCAGAACTAACCATCAATCAACGTCAAACAGATGATCCGGAGTTTGCTCAAATGCTCCAAAGATGGCGTTTTGGACATGTCGTATTCGAAGATTTGGAGTTTCTCCGACAGAGAATTATCACTGTTCCGGATATGGGCAGCCATTGTCTCAACAGCTTCAGAGATTCTAATCTCCGTGAAATTGTCCACCAATTTCTATCTACACAAAGATCCGGATCGATGATTTTAGCACCCTGGAATAATCAAGTGAACAAATTCAATCAACAAATAAGTTTTTATTCATTCTTTTGTGAATGAAAAAAAATTTTCAGGCTCTTGATATGTCATTTGGGTTGGAATTGGTGATGCTTACTAAGGAAATTTATAGACAGGCCAATACCGATGGCGGGAAAGAGTTTGGTACAAGTCGGTACCTGAAAACTGTTGAGGCGCATTTTAATGTTGCTCTGGGAGCGCGTCTAATTATCAACAAGAATTTACCATCACTTGGTCTGACAAATGGGGAAATTGTCACGGTGAAGAATGTGGATTTGACCGAAACTGGTGCTGTTATTCATTTGGATGTAGAGTAAGTTTTTTGATTCGTGAATACTATCTTATTATAACTTTTTTTCAGGTCCGAAGAGTCCCAGATTCTATCTCGCTTAGTGCGTGAGCGATATGCGATTGATGAATCGTCCCATGGAAGGATGTTTCCGGTATCTCCTGCGTTTGCGGCCACATACCACCGAGCCCAAGGACAGACTTTAAGTCTAGTTTACATGGAGGTTGTGAAGAATATGCGACCAGGACTCTTTTATGTTGGTGTCAGTCGTGTGAGACATCGAGATGATTTTCGAATCATTTCTCATACTTTTCAAACCGTGAATCAACTGCTGGCAAGTGTTCAATCGATCATTAAAGCCGACCCCTGAGCTATTGAAGAAGTCTATCGGTTGAGAGCACTTTTGTAGTCCTTCTTTTCTCTCTCTTTCACCCCTTTTCTTTTTCTTCTATTTTACTGTTGTCTTGTTGTTTTTTTTTCAATAAAAGTAGAAATTAAGAATTTTGGATTCTGCATTTTTGGAAAAGGAAGGCCATGAGGAAGTGGGCGGAATCGCACATTGGTCACTGTATGAAAAAAAAGGGTGGTTAGAAATTGAAAATTTCGAATTCTGCATTTTAGGAACCGGAAGGGTATAAGAAAAATGGGCGGAATCGTATGAAAAAAAAGAGGCGGTGCTTGCTGTGTTTTCGACATATAAAATTGCCGTGTTTTTTACCTTCCATCCACAACACTCATCCAAGAAACAATAACCCGCGATGATACCTAATGGTTCAAATATTTCGAATATTCCGCCTGATAAATTGCCTTCTTCTTCTTCTTCTTCTTCTTTGTTACCAATTCAACAAAATCCAACAGAGGGTGCAGTTCAAGGTAGGTGAAAAAATCAACTAGTAGATTTTCTCATGATTCAGAAGGAGATGGTGGTGCTCATGTTGTACCCATGTTTCAAAACAATCCAAAATATGTAAAAAGAAAGGGATTCCCCACTCGTGCTGAAATGGATCATTTTTCAAATTTCACCATAGTTGAAAATGATAGTTTGGAGAGACTGTCTGGAGGGATATTGGAGGCGGATTGTGTCAAGCTTCTTTTCAAAAACTTGGAGAATTTGCCGACGACCAAGTCATTAGATCACCATGTTGCTGATCTTTTTGATATATTTATTAGACGTATGATACAACAAGCTGGTGGTACTTTGAGAGAAACTAGATATTGGCTATGGTATGTAAAGCTTTTAATTAAAACTGTACTCGTATTTGTTTAGCCTCCGACACCCCGAATGGTCCAACGATGAGATTTGGATAAGTCATCGCACACATAACTTGGCCGACGGACATACTTTGGTCAACTCTATTGCTAAAATTGCACGATCAAACAAAGAATTGAAGATTGACCGACAACTACAGCTTCACATGAAGGTTTTTGCCACAGGTTTATTGACCGGATCCGGTGGAGCAATATCTGAGCAAGTTTTGGTGCGTTTTTGGCTGAACAAAAAATGAAATGGAAATAGTTGTAACTTTTAGAAAATTTTTGGTAGAAATAGTCCCAGTGTTGTCGGAGAAGGGTACTGTTTACCAAAAGCTTTGGCGATTGGTCAAGTGTGGAGTGATAAGAAGAATACCTTAAAAGGATCTGATGAGTGGAAACGGTTGAACAACATTTGGACTCGACTTTCCCGCGCTGAGGTAGCTTTTCAAAAAACCCAAAAACCCAAAATTTCAAAATATTGTTTTATATTTTTTCTAGAACACCCCCGATCGACTCCAGAGGAAAATCCACCATCAAACGGAGATGGCCAAGGAGTTACTGGGAAAAGCAGGAATGAATCAAAGTACTGTCGAACATGATATTGGGCATTTGAGACAATTGGCGGCCTATTTGTGTGGTTATCAAATTGTTGTTTGGACTGTGAATCAAACAAACACAACAACTTTGCTACTGCAATTCAACGAGCATCAGGACGGATTCATTGGACTGATATTTCACAATGGCCACTATGATTTTTTTGTTCCAAAATGTGAAAAAATTTGTACAAGGTTTGGTATAATTAGTGGAATTTGTTTGATTAAAAAACTTGCTTTCCAGATTCTGTTACAATTGCTCAAAACTGGTAGACAAGAATCATTCATTGAATTGTACCGCGGCATGTGAGAGGTGTGGTTGGAGCAACTGTATTCCTGACACAAGCTCATTTATAACATGCGAAAAATGCAATATTACGTTCCCCGGAGACCATTGTTATCGAAAACATTTGCAAAAGAAGTCTGGTAGTGCTTTGCCATATTGTGAAATTTGGGAGAGGTAGGCTATATGTAATTAATTTTGAAAAAACTTAAAATTTTTAGATGCGATGGTTGTAGTAAAATAACAAAGCGCTTCACGTATTCCAAAGTTAAGCACGTTTGTGATGCAGAAAAGTTTTGTACAATTTGCCAGAAGCCAACCATGCTAAAACATGGTTGTTATCATGCACTAACCACTGAAGTTGGTCGCAAAAAGTTGATTGAAAGACAAAACAGCTGGACTATGATTGTGTACGATTTCGAGTGCATCGTGGCTTCATCGGATGGCACTAAATCTGGATTAAAGCACACAGTCAACTTAGTCACATACCGAATTATTTGCCAGCGCTGCATTGGTGGTTTCTGCCAATCGTGCGGTCCTGTCCAATACATTTCCTACAAACTGAGACCTGGAGAATATGGTACAGTGTTGGATCGTTTCTGCACTTGGCTGCTCGCAGACCCCCGGATAACAAACACCTATTTGATTGCGCATAACGGCGGACGGTGGGTTAAAATTTTTCCTTGTGAAGCAAAAAAACGATACAAAACAGTTTCAGTTATGATCATGTGTTTCTACTCCCAGCACTATGCACCATGACAAGCACTACACCCAAGTTTATTTGCAACGGTGGCACAATCATCTCGGCGGAACTACAGCTGAAAGACCGTAATTTGACGTTTCGAGATTCATGGCAATACATCCCAATGAAGCTAGCCAGTATGCCAAAAGCTTTTGGATTGGACGTTGACTCTAAAGGATATTTTCCCTACCTCTTAAACTTTCCTGAAAGTTATGGACGATCATGGGACACCAAACCGCCAAAGCACTATTATCAACCAGAATACATGGGTTGTTCCGAAGCGGAACAGTTTGAAAAGTGGTATGAGCAATTCTATCACGAACCGTTTGATTTCGATGCTGAAATTTTGGCATACGGGCTAAATGACACGGAAATTTTAACCCAAAGCTTATCGAAATATATACAGGTAAGAAATGTTTCTTGTTACTTTCTTTCTTTCTTTATTCATTTGAATTTTTTTCAGATTTGTGCATCAACATTTTCAAACTGGAATCCGATAATTCAATCTCCGACTCTTGCCGGGTTTGTGATGTTCGTAATGTCCATGGAGCATTTCACCGAGGACGACGTTGGTTACATTCCTGAAAATGGCTTCCCTGGTCGTAACAACTTTGTGTTAGCATTGAAATATCTCCTTTGGTTAGAAAATCAGGATCCAAACCTTTCGATTCAACACAGTTTAAAAGGAAATGAGTTTCAAATTGGAAACTTCTTTGTAGATGGTTATGTAGAGGCCACCAGAACGGTTTTGGAGGTATGTTTCATCGAAGGCGATGAGTCTATTTCTTACTTCAGATTTATGGTTGCTTGTGGCATGGTTGTCCAAGGTGCTACCATAATCGTGAGGCTGAATGCCCACGAAGAAAGGATTTTACGATGGCTCAATTGTATGAACAAACAATAGCTCGTGAAGCTATTCTCAAACATCTTGGCTACAATGTTACTGTCGTGTGGGAGTGTGAAATTCATAAAATGTTAGAGGAGAGCCAACAAATGAAATCTTTTTTCAAAAGAGTAAGAAATTTCTTTAGAAAGTTGAAACGAAACAGTCAAGTTTCAGTGTCGAAACACGTTCCAACTGATCCCAAGAGATGCCATGTACGGCGGGAGAACTCAACCGTTCAAAACTTTCGCAAAATCAGATCACGAGTACACTATCGAGTATTATGATTTTTGTTCGCTCTATCCTTATATTAATATGAAAGGTATCTAAGTGTATTTGTTTTATAGTAAATATTTTCACTATTTTAGGCGCATATTATCCAATTGGGCAACCTCAAACGGAAAATCGGAAATTTTGGCCAATCATTCCCGGAGAACCAACCCCCTATAGAGGACTTGTGTATTGCGATGTACTCTCACCGACTAGACTCGAACTCCCTGTATTACCGTATCGAAGCAATGGAAAATTAATTTTCCCCTTGTGTAGAACCTGTGGAGACTTGACTAGACAGCAGGAATGCACCCATCTACAAGTTTCTGATCGCTATCTGACCGGGATTTGGACCTCGAACGAAATGAATCTTGCCATTGCCAAAGGGTATCAAATTTTACGGTATCATGAAACTTGGCATTGGGCTGAGGAAGATTGGTTTATTGGTGGTTTTTTCTCCAGTTTCCTCAGTCCATTGCTCGTTATCAAACATCAGGCAAGTGGTTGGCCTCGGTCGAATATGAGTGAAGACGAAAAAGCTGATCACGTTGCAATGATTGAGCAAAACGATGGTGTAAAGATTGATCCACTTTGTGTGGAAAAAAATCCAGCACTTCGGAGTTTGGCAAAGCTGTTTCTGAATTCCGCATGGGGTAAGTTTGGTATTGATGGTATGTTTTATTTTTTCATCTTTCAGGAAAATTTGCTCAAAATCCATGCAAAACGGAGACTGAACTTTTGAAACTGGAAGACTATGTCGCAATTTCAAACTTCTTCGAAGCCCCAGGATATGAACCGAAAATGTTCAAAACTTGGAACGAGGAGTACGCGTTTGTCTCGAGAAAACACTTGAAGGAGGCGCTAACAACCAGAAGATTCTCCAACATCGTGTATGGAATCATTACAACATCAGCAGCTCGGATTCGTCTATACAATGCAATGGATCGTGTGGGGGCCGACAACCTAATTTATGTTGGTAAGGTCTCAGAAAAAAAGACTAAATATTCTATTCTCAAAGTTACAGACACAGATAGCGTAATGTTCCGCCAAAAACGTGGTGTCGATCTACTCGGTGATTTGATTGGGGACGGCTTGGGTATGCTTACAAATGAAGTCCCGAAGGACAAGAAGATTGTTGAAGTAGTTACTGTCTCCCACAAAGTTTATGGTATCAAGTTTGAGAGTGATACGGGGGACATTAGCTATTCAATTAAAGCCAAGGGGATTACATTAAACAAGAAGAGTGCCAAAAAGGTTTCATTTGATACCATGAAAACTATGGTAAGTATTTTTTTTTGTTGAAAAAAAGTGGTTAATGTCTATTATTGTAGATGGAGAGCTGGGTTGAAAAGCGAGTTATTGCACCGCTACACGCCGAACGTTTTGTTTTTAATCGTGGAACCAATCTCATGGATGGAGTACAAACGGTACTGATGGAGAAAATTGTACGGCCAGTTTCCGACAAGGGGATATTTACATCTGCGGGGGCATTGCTACCGTACGGCTATATATCCGATGAGTTCACTCTTACAAATGATTACAAATATCTTTAACAGTTTGGGATTTTTTTTTGAAAAATAAATGTTTATTTGAAAAAAAATTCTAAAAATTACAATTATAAAGTTAGAAGACTGTCGGCGTCGATCCAACTATTGTGAGAGTCTGCGTGCCCATCCCATTTTACAAAATGTTGCATTTTTCCATTTCGCTTCCGTGTTTTCAAAATTTTTTCGATACGATAAACAGCATTTGGGTCATATGTACATCTTGTCAGCTCCCTCGTGTAGAAAATACCAATAATCTCTTCACCATTCGTACTCACTAGACGATAAGTTGTGGGTCGACCGTTTACTACGCTCTTCACCACATAAACTTCAGGGGACCAGCTTTGTTCATACCCTTTATCGAATAGAGCCTTTTTTGACGAAATTCGAACGTGATCACCAACATTGAATTTAGGTTTCCTACTAGTGGTCGTTGGCATAGATATAGGAAAATCACCTTGTTGTACTTTATTTGGAACAGCACCTATACCACGATTAAACGAATTGTTCATCCCCTTTACAATTTTGGGTAACACATCAATATATCGTCGGTTATACTTATTTGACATGTATTTCGCAATTCTAGTTTTCAAGGTACGGTTAGCCCTCTCGACTACACCACATTTGATTTCACTTTTTGGAGAAGCTAGTTTAATGTGTAATTTTTCAAACAACGTCTTGACATGTGTATTGTAAAACTCTTTACCATCATCCGTGTATACCCGTAGAGGTGGTGTCTTCAGTTCTTTAAAAATTTCCTCAAATGCCAAAGCAACTCCTTCGCCATGTTTAGATTTGAGAGGTTTAACAAAAATTCTTCGGGTATAAGAGGCGATGTCCCAGAAAGTCGAGTTTAGGCCTACAGGGCCATGTAACACATCCCCCAAACTTATCCGATCAAGCTGATTTTTGGCATGTAGGGTCCTTGGGCTGATGTAAGTAAAATACAATTTTTGAAATTAGGCTCCGCCCCTTTTACACAAACTTAGACCATCTAATAGGTCAAAAAATAATTTTTCTCAGTTTTTGAGATAAACTCAAAATTCTTTTAGAAATGCATTTTCGGCATGTTTTTGATCATTTTTTGTGTTGACTACTAAATCTCAACTCAATCGCATCATAAAGAAAATTTTGATTTTTTGTAAATTTTGAGCATTTTTTTCAGAAATCATTGTTTTTCACCATATTGAAGTATGGCGGGCCAACGAGTTTTTATCAAAATTGTGATTCCCAGATATCGGTTTACTATAATAAGTTCTGAAATCTTAGCAAGCTCGGTGCCTACTATGTTTTTTTGGCCTCGGAACACAGTTGGTTCGGAAAATCACCAACTTTGAGGCCTCAAATCTAACCGTTTTTACCATATAATTGATTGGGGATTGACATATTTGAACGTTTTAGACCTTATATCATAGTTTCCAATCAATCCCTGATGATGATAACTCGATTCTGAAGATTAAAAAATTTTGAAAAATTTGCTAAAAAATTTTCTTCCACCTTTTTCATTTTTTCTACTTTTTCGGAAAATTTTACTATAGCGGGCCGCTGAGTTTTTGCTTGAATTTGAGACCTCAATATGTCACTCATCAAAATTGATTCTGAAACTTATTAAACCTCAGTGCCTCATATGACTTTTTGACCATTTTGTCCATCCGACCCCTCAAAATCAACGTACCCCCCTCCATGGTGAAAAGTGATCAAAAATATTTTTGTCTCGAAATTAAACAGTTTTTTGTACAATTGTTGTCTATACCATGGACCATCTGCTCACCAATTTTCAAGCCATTCCAAGCAGCCCGCAGCTCATGATGACAGTTTGAAAAAGTCGATTTCGGACTCTTCAAGAGTCATTTTTCAACTTGTCTAACTACGGAATAAGTGGGTCAAATTGTTTGAAAATTGGTGAGCAGATGGTCCATAGTATAGACAACAATTGTACAAAAAACTGTTCAATTTCGAGACAAAAATATTTTTGATCACTTTTCACCATGGAGGGGGGTACGTTGATTTTGAGGGGTCGGATGGACAAAATGGTCAAAAAGTCATATGAGGCACTGAGGTTTGATAAGTTTCAGAATTAATTTTGATGAGTGACATATTGAGGTCTCAAATTCAAGCAAAAACTCAGCGGCCCGCTATAGTAAAATTTTCCGAAAAAGTAGAAAAAATGAAAAAGGTGGAAGAAAATTTTTTAGCAAATTTTTCAAAATTTTTTAATCTTCAGAATCGAGTTATCATCATCAGGGATTGATTGGAAACTATGATATAAGGTCTAAAACGTTCAAATATGTCAATCCCCAATCAATTATATGGTAAAAACGGTTAGATTTGAGGCCTCAAAGTTGGTGATTTTCCGAACCAACTCTGTTCCGAGGCCAAAAAAACATAGTAGGCACCGAGCTTGCTAAGATTTCAAAACTTATTATAGTAAACCGATATCTGGGAATCACAATTTTGATAAAAACTCGTTGGCCCGCCATACTTCAATATGGTGAAAAACAATGATTTCTGAAAAAAATGCTCAAAATTTACAAAAAATCAAAATTTTCTTTATGATGCGATTGAGTTGAGATTTAGTAGTCAACACAAAAAATGATCAAAAACATGCCGAAAATGCATTTCTAAAAGAATTTTGAGTTTATCTCAAAAACTGAGAAAAATTATTTTTTGACCTATTAGATGGTCTAAGTTTGTGTAAAAGGGGCGGAGCCTAATTTCAAAAATTGTATTTTACTTACATCAGCCCAAGGACCCTACATGCCAAAAATCAGCTTGATCGGATAAGTTTGGGGGATGTGTTACAAGACGATTTTGGCTTTCTGGGACATCGCCTCATAAATGTCCACCACATTGAGAAGAAATGTGATACCATCATTTTCCTTCTTGTACTTTGACATGTCTGCCAAATCCGCCTGTAAATCACAAAACATCCCTACAGAAAGTGTTGCAAGCCGGGGGAACTTTGAAACAACTGGGCGATGGAGCGTGAAGGCTTCCAAATCTTCGAGGGTTTTTTCTACAAGTTCCCTCTTTAAACGGGGGTACCGACGTTTGACATACTTGTAAACTGCATCGACAGAAGTAAAAGCACATGGATGATTTTCGTTGGACCATGCATCTTTAATTGCGGCTTCCATTCTAGTTGTGGATCGATAAAAAGAGGCTTTTTATAGCTAAAATTTCCAGAGTCTACAATAAATGCGATTACCAGAGGGTGCTTTTGCGGTTGAACCACGAACTGTTCTACGTTTTCTTTGCTTGGCTTTACCAGAACCTTCCATTTTTGGTTTGATGTCTGGTTTAATGTCTGGTTTAATGTCTGGTTTGAACTCTTGATCATCTTCCATCTCTTTTTTGATCTCTCGTTTAATTTCTTTTTTGATGATGGGTTTAATGTCAGTCTTGACAGCTGCATCGACCTTGCTATCAAAGTCTTGATCAGGTTTAATTTCCATTTTTACTCGTTTCATTTTTTCACCTGATGAAGCTTTTCTCCGTTTACTCGCATTTCCGGGTTCTTCATTGGTTTTCCGTTTTCGATGTCTCCCCCATGGTCTCTCCTCCATTTTTCTAGCCATTTTCAATCTACGCAGATCCGATCTTCGTGGTGGGCGGAGAGGTACTTTTTTGAAGGTCGGTCGCATTGGCCCCACTTGTGCAGTTTGAACCGTTTCTCCTGGGGCTAGCGGGTAAACTGGCAGAACTGGTTTTGGCACTGTCTTTTTCACCACGAATAGTTTTGACAACCTTTTTGGCTTTGGTTTTTTCCCCACTGTCCCATCATCATCATCGACACCCACCATGTATCGCTTACTGTTGATGGGTCCACCCGCATCAGCCCTTCGCTTTTTCAAAATTTTCAATGGTTTTTCAATTTCAATATTTGGTACTTCTACTTTTGGTTCTGCTTTTGGTTCTACTTTTGGTTTTACTTTTGGTTCCACTTTGGGTATTTCAACCAAATATCGCTTTTGAAAAGGGCTACTTTCATCTTCTGTCTCTTTACGTTTTTTTCCGGGTCGTCTAGTTAGGGGTTTCTCCCCCTCTTCAACAACGTCTTCATATTCGGTAGTGCTATCCATGGCTTCGTCCTCTACCTCCTCCTCCTCCTCCTCCTCCTCCTCCTTCACCTCTTGCTTAATCTCATTCTTCAGAGTAGCTTCTTGACCAATCGCAAAATTGTTTCTTACAATGTTTACAAGTTCTTCGTTTGCAATGGCTAAATTGCTATGATTTCGAATTCGATAAAGCAAATCTTGATAAAATTTAACCTTTTCGCCATCATCCAAATTTGGGTCATTTAAGATTTTTTCAAGAAAACGTCGGGCGGACTCAACAGCCGCTCCTTCTACAAATGGAATAATGTGATATTTTTTGATAGTTCGCATTATGCCAAGTTTGTTGCGACGAGAGCAGGAATAATTAGAGATTTTAACTGAAGCTTTGAAAGCTTATATAGTGTTCTTCGAGCCCTCTCTACACTCTTCTCACGAGATAGCGCAGCTAGTAGACTGTGAATCGGTTTCAATGTAGATACCTCGGAATTTGATAGTGGAATGTTTTTTGAATTCAAAAGATTGTACACAATTTCAACAAGAATATTTATTTGTTTTGAAGATGCGTTAATAATTGTAGCACGATTATACTTCATAACTTTATGCAAGAAGTCAATATGAACAATAAGATTACTAGACATTGTGTTACAAATTTGAAAAAAATGGTAACAACAGAAACGTTTTTTCTTATATAGGGGTATACGATACTGGATAATCTTCCAAAAGGTTTGTCAGGATGCGCATATTTGGGTCCGATGCTGGGTTGTTGTTAATCATCATCGCACTAAACGGTCGAGCCATAATTTCTTGGTATGCATCAAAGGCACCACGCCATTTATCCCCAAACTGCTGCATTAGCAGATGTTTGATTTGAGCTGCGTCCGAGAGGCTTTTCATCAAAATGATATATGTGCTATTGTTTCTCGTCACTGGGGGGAGAGCAAATGCAGATTGAACTAGGTTGAACACGGCGCAGTTCAAATGATGGGCATATACAGTGAATAGAGTGTTTAGCAGGTTTAAAGACTCCTTTGATTTTGAAAACTCGGTCATCAAATCGTCACAAACTACAATGTTTCGTTGGTGTCGGTGTTCTTTGAGTAGATCGACATCGGGTAGAGATTCAAATACTTGAAGATTAGGCAAGTGGATTGGGATGCTGGAAGTTTTTATACCACAAAACCAAAAAATGTTATCGATTGGTTCATCAAAAAATATGTTTGCATTTTCCAAAATTTTTCGCAGTAATGTAGTCTTACCGCTTTGAGTCGCACCGATTATTGTAGTTTGGCTGGGGAATCGAAAGCTGAATCCTGGCTTCATTTTGAACGGTACTTGAGACACGGACAGAGTGCAAGTATAAGAGTGATTGTGATGACGATATTTATAGTAATCACTCGGGGGTCTGACCAATCAAAATTGATTGATTCCTTTTCAATGCTCGTTTGGATTTGAGCTTCTTGGTCAAATGGCCACATGATTCAATGACTGCCACCAAAAATGATACAATTAGCGCTACTCCTAGGTAATTTATACCCGTATCCTCGCACATGGGCAACTGATGCGATTGAAAATCGGTTGTGGCAAAAATCGGTAGTCTGCTGTAGATGGCTGGATCAACACGCGCCAAAAGTGTCCCGTTATGTACGATGGCACCATTTGTGTGCAAAACTGTCAAAATTCCATCAACCACATTGAAATCTCGAACATTCTCGATTCTCCAACAAGATGACGTCATGTTTTTTTGCAGTCTAAATATTTCATTCTGCCTATAAACATAGGCTTGCCTTTGAACATGATCAAAAGTGAAAGCATCCGAAAACTGATCCAAGACTTGCACGTTTCGATCTCTGATACGCATCAACCTTCCTCGGCAATGCATGAGTAAATCTTTGGGTGATATTACATCATATCTACAGTCTTGGTTAATCACATGCAGACTGTTATCACCGTCAATCAAAGTTTCTTCAAACTGATGAAAAGTTTTCATAATCGGCTGCCCAATCAAATCATATCCCGTGAAGTGTGTAAAAAAATTAGTTTCGATAGGAATATTGAACAGATTGTAGCGATGCGGCGGATTGGTTTTTGTGAACACTGAGAGGGCATGTGTGGTGGAAATGATTAGAAAAATGTGAATCCACATTATGAATGATTTCCACGAAAATCGTTTGTCTTTTATAGGCGCCCTATAAAAGGCGATGATGTTTTGTATGAATCTATCATTCATCCGAGTCATAAAACAGAGATGGAAAATTTTTATGTAACCCTACCTAGTAATGTAGAAAACCCCCAAAGAATAAACACCTCCTCTCAATACACAACTAGACTACCTCAAGTTTTGAGCTTGGAACGAGATAAATGGGTCGTTGCTCTTTCTGATATTATCTACCCATATAGCTTTGTCAATGTTGGTCAACCATTAAGCTACTGGATACATTTCAAAGATGGGCCACCACTACATGTCACCATACCCTCAGCACAATACGACAGTATTGAGGAAATTGTCAAAACTCTCAATAGAACTGACATATTCGTCGAAAACGTAGTGCTGCTGAAGCCGGGGTGAGTGACACAGGGGCTGCTGGATCAATTCGGGCAAAAGTGAAAAAAGTTCAACAAGAAAAGAAAGAAGGTGTGTCAGATAGTGGTGGTGGTGGTAGTTTTGTTGAGACTGGGATTTTAGATGAAAAGGGTAGAACACCACAACAGAGAATCACACAACATACCATGATACACCAACAAGCTGAAAGGGCAGAAGAAAAGGCCACTGAGCGCATTAAGACTAACACAAAAGTACGTCAACAAGCTTCTCAACAACAAAACTCCAATCCTACTGAAGGAGACGAAAAAGCTGCCGAAGACGCTAGAAGAGCTGCTGAAGAAGCCAGAAAGACTGCTGAAAATGCAGCAAAAGAAGCTCAAAATCGAGCAGATGCCGAGAAAAGGATCGCACTCAACAAATCGATACAGGAGCAACATGCACGCCTGGCAGAAGAAGAGGCAAATGAAAGAATTGCAAAAGTTAAAGCAGCAAAACAGAGGGCTGCAGAAGAAAAACAGCGAGCTGTTGAAGCAAGACAAAGAGCCGATGAAGAGGCAGCGGCAAGAGCTGCTGAAGCAGAGAGACAAAACTTTGAACGGAGAGTTACGGAAAACGATCGATTACAAGAAGAAGCAATGAGAGAGGCTGAGCAGAATGCTTTGCGTGAATTTGAAGAAGCTGAAAAAAAAATGAAAGAGGCTGAAAGGAGAATTGCTATTAACAAAGAAATCCGCAAAACAGCTGCTGAACAGGCTGAAAAAGCTGCCAATGATGCCCGGAATGCTCGAGAAGAAGCTGAGCGGGCTGCTCAACAAGCACAGGAGCAGGCCCAACAGAGAATTGATAACCACATTAAACTTCGTCAAAAGGCTGAAGAAAGTAGAGACTCTTGGGAAAAATATCAAATTGTAAAAATGCAAATTTTCAACAGACCCACAAAAAGCTCAGAGTATCAGGAAGCAAAAAATGCTTTGACCAAGTTTAGAAACTTGGAATTTACTGTTCAGTCTAATACTACTCAGGGGTTTGTGAGTTTCAAAAAAGTCAATGATCGTAAGATTCATGTGAAAATTAATTATTCTGATGAGATTTTGTTCATCGAATTTGACAAACCATGTGCCTACTTTCTCGGTTTCACTGACACTATTGTTCGTGAAACAATGGACGCACAGAAAAATGTGGATTTCCATGGAAATGTATCTGGCCTGTATCTGTATTGTGACTGTGTCGAACCAAACTTTATTGGTAATGAATTGGCTCCCCTGCTATCAATTATCCCATGCAATGGAAAATATGGTGAAGTAGTTCGGCATACAATCAACCAACCTAAATATTACCCAATAATGCATTCCACAATTGATAGTATCAAAATTAATTTGCTAAACGAGTTTGCTGAACCTATTGACTTTCATTGGGGTACTACTATCGTTGTTTTGCACTTTAAAAGAAAAAGATAGCTCCTCCCACTTTTTTTCTGATGAAAAAATGAAAAAAAATCATTCTTGCTGTTTTACCACCGCGGTGGTAGGTCGTCATGAATTTCACTCCTATTTTTTCTCAAAACCAAAAGTACAATGCTCTGTGTGAACTAGCCTATTCTGCTCAACTTATTCGCGAATGGTGTCGAAAAACAAGTAGAGATAAACGCCGAGAAGCTCAAAAAATGCGTGACATGGCTCACATTTTGACCCAGATGGAATTTTCTCGTCTTTGTCCACGCAGAGGAAGACACCTCGATGAAGAATATGTGATTGATTGTCTCTCCCAAGTGACTGCTAACGACGCAATTTTGCACCTACACAGTGGTTTGGCTTTGGAGAATTGTCGGATAATTTTCAAACGCCCCTCTGAGATTGGTTGTGGAAGTATAATATGTCACGACTGCGACTGCTGTCTTCGTTACCACTATAGTAAAAGATGGGCCTGTATAGTCAGTGATCAGCAGTTTGTTTTGGCTGATGGGGACGATAACTTGTATCCAATCGATGAAATTTATTACGTCAACACTGAAAAGTTTGTCTTTCTATCCATCTTTTGATTATTCATTATTATTTTTCAGACTCGGAATGTTCTTTGGTATCGAGGATGCCGCTGATAATGATGATGATGATGATTTCGAAATGTCGTGTGAGCCATGTGAACCAAGTGATCTTGGCGAGCTGTACCGAACTTTTAATAATTTAGATTTGAACTAGTATGTTGGCCCCCGTTTCTTTTTCCACTTTTTTACTTTCATAAATTTTTGTTGTTGAGAAAAGTCTTTTTTCTTGATGAGTAGAAAACGCATTTTTGACAGAACTAGTTTTTCTTAAACTTGGTACATTTTTGAAGCGCGGAAAATTTGGTTTTTCGCCCAAAGATGAGAGAAATACTTGGTTGTTTCTTGGAGAGGGAAAACGTTGGTTTTCTACCCAACATTCTTCAAACTAATAGAAAAGGGATGTAGATTTGTTAAATTGCTCATTTGTGATGGTTTGCGGCTTGGTGAGAGGTCGTATGTTTTCTTGGGCTCTGATTAAATGATTACGAGCTGATAAGAAAAACTTTATAACTTTAATCAATGGCTTTGGAAAATTTTGCTCTCGAGGGGCATGGCTGAATTCTCGTGGCTCGCTGGGTAATGCTTTTCATTGGAGCAATTTTTTGGTGAGTTTTTGGGCGGGGCTCTTTTAGATGATGTCATTGTGGGTGGAGTTTGGGAGGCCTTCTGGAATCATGACATCATTATAGGTGTGCTTTGGGATCTTTTTTTAGATGATGTCATTGTGGGTGGAGTTTAGAATCTTCTGGAATCATGACATCATTATTTGGCGAGTTTTGGGCGGGGGTCTTTTAGATGATGTCATTGTGGGCGGAGTTTAGAATCTTCGGGAATCATGACTCATTGTGGGCGGGGCAAAATACCGTAATCCTGATTTGGTTATTTTTTCTGTTTTTGGTTATTTTTTTCATTCTTTTGGGGTGGGCGGAGTTTGATAGGGGGGAGGGAAAAGGGGCGGAGTCGGGCAGAAAACCGGTTTTTTCAGTAGTAAAATTAGGTGGGCGGGGCTTGTTGGTGGTTTTTTTTTTTCGTACTTGGTTTTTTTTCTCTTTACTTACTACTGAGGAGGTTACTGTACTTCAATTTTTTTCTTTGTACTGGGGTTACTGTGCTTAAAAGAGGGGGTTACTGTACTTCAAGGGTTTCTGTACTTTTATAAGGAGGGGGGAGGGTCGTGTACTTCTGTATATCAAATTTTTTCTTTTTTTCCTTATTATCTAGTTTTTTCAGAAGAACAACCAGAAGGACTGAACCGTGGATTGGATGGATGGAAGGGGAAAGGATAAATGTCGATATGAGTGAAAAATTTTTTTGATATTTTTTCTTTTTTTTATTGTGATCTAGAATTGAAAATAAACGGGTTTTTTAGAAGAATTTTTTTTAAATCTTTTCAGATTTTCAGAAAAAATTGAATTTCAGAGTCTCAGAGATTCTGAAAATTTGAACCTCTAGATGCCACCAACTCTGTGGATCCGCTCAAAAAGACACTGAACTCCAGGACCCCCCAGAAAAAAGGGGGGAGGTGTTTACTCACGAAGCGGCGCCCATGTTCGATCTTCCGCGGCGGAAGAACACAGGAGGGTGCCAGAGAAAGGAGGAGAAGAAGGGCTGGCGCGCCTCTGACGCGGGGTCTTCCTAGGGACCAACAAGTGCCTTTTGGAGGATTTCCTAACTGTCTGCGTCTCTTTTTGAAAATCCTCTCTTCTCCGATTCAGCGCTGGCTCGGAGAAGAGAGGAAGGGGGGTCATTAAGTATGGATGGATAGAATGGCAGATGGGACTCCGTCGGGGCTCCGAAGGAGCCCCGAGAAGATTGATGAGAAAATGAGTGAGTATGGGAAAAGGGAGAGACTTGGATTTTGCTCTTTTTTGTGTGCTGGTTGGTGAAAGGGTTTGGCGGTTTTTGGGCTCCAAGGAGCCAAAGAACAGCATTTCGAAGAAAAAATTGAAGGGAAACTTTTCAAATACAATACATATTTATTAGATCGAGAACCAGTTCATAAGATTTCAAAAAAAGGGCATATTTGCAGGAAGTGTCTACAAAAAACGTATGAAAATTTATTAGATGAAATTTTCAAATTTCAATGTAACCTGCTGGTGGTCGTAGAGTGAAATCCTATCTGAAAACAAAAAAACAGTAGTCGATCTTGATTAAAAAAAATTTTAGACTCACTTTAATAAAAAATTTTCAGCCCCGTTCAATTGCTCCCCATGCCCAAAACTTTGACCCGTCTCCCGTTTCCAGAAATTTGAAGAAAATCTGAAATTGTTTTGTTGAAAAATTACAGTAATCCGGGGTCGAAAATTGTTTTTAAACTCAAAATTCGAGTCAAAAAATGTCAAAAAATTTGAAAAGTTGCAGAAATACTCACTTTCTTCTTAATTTTTTTTTGCCGCACACATGCATCTGAAGGTTCCCTATAAGGAGAAATATAGTAATCTGGGGTCAAAAACGGTCAAAAACATAGCTCTAGAACTCATTTTTTGAATAAAAAATTATTTAAATCTTCGAAAATTTTTAGAAAACTCACTTTTGAAAAACCCCTTTTTTTCATCCATTCCTCGTCATGGATCCAATAAAGCACGAGGAAATTGATTTTTTTTTCTGTAAAAAAGTACATGATTATGGTTAGCAAAGGCAGTGAAACCGGAAAAAACTTTGAAGTATTTTCAGAAAAACTCACTTTTCAAAAAAATCACATTTTTAGCGTTCGATCGCGCCGAATACCCACAAAACTGTGATAGAGTGTGACGTGTGGCTTTTTATCTAAAAAAATACAGTGATCCATGGTTAGACAAACAGTAATACAAGGTCAAAATTTGCTTTAGAATTCAATTTTCAAGTCTAAAAATATATAAAAGTTGAGTAATGTCAGAAAAACTCACTTTTCAAAAAATCCTATTCTCAGCTTTCCATCATTCCGAATACCCGCATTTTCGTCCGGAGAACTTTGTTGGTTGTTCCTTTTCCTTGAAAAATTACAAAGGTAAAAACAGTCTAAAATTCTAATTTTCAAAATTTTTTTGAAAAACTCACTTCTTCATGGTTCCCGGTCACTTAATACGAAATGGATACATACAGTAACCCTTCCTGAGAAACATGGAAAACACACTTTTTCAGATTTCGAGAAAACTCACTTGGCATAAAAATGACAGACATCGAAAACGTGATAGACAAATAATAGAATAGCTTCAGAAAAATAAAAATTACGAAAAAATTCGAGGTTCATAGACACACTAAACCAAAGGAGGGGGAATGCTACATGAAAAAGTGATAATAATGAAAAAGTGAAATTGATAGTTTGAAAAAGCAAGAGAGTGTGAGAATTAGAGAAGCAGAGAAAACAAATTTGATTGATAAGATAAGGGAGACAACATGTGACACAACTTGCAGGTAGAGTGGAGCATTAGCATTGTTGAAGGTATAATTTTTGGGCAACCCGACGTTTCGCAACTAGCCATTTCGCAAACCAGTCGTTTCGCATCTTTTAAAAATAGACCAGTGTACATTCATATATGCTACACGTGATTACGGATGTCATAGACCAAACCAGGTTGTCATCTACTTTCAAAAAATATATTTGAACGTGATCTTATTATTATGCATGTGGATTTGGTGGTTTCGAAATGACGTGGTTGCAAAATGACTGGTTGCGGAACGTCGGGGTGTCAATTGTGGAAGATTTTAGAATTCTGAAATGTCTGAAAACCTGTAACTTTTTTGGCCTTTTTTTTCAAATTAATTCCAATCAAAAAATGAAATACACTTCATTTGAGAAGTTTTTTAGTACATGTATCGGCTCAGGAATGGAAGAAAATTAAAGTACAAAACACAAATCTAGTACATGTATCCGCTTAATCCTGGAATTAATCAAAACACAGAAAGTTGGGAAAAAAAATTAAGAAAAAATTCAACATCAAATTTTTAGGTACATATTCCGGCATACGTATTTGTTGACTTTCCTGAAAAAACAATATTCAAAAAAAATAATAACAATTCAACAATCTTACCAGGGTTTGCGACCTTTTTTCTGCAATTGTAGTCTCCCATATCGTCCCGAGGATCTGAAAAAAAATGGGTAAATTCGAAGAAAATTTGATAGTTTTTGATGCTTTGGGGGTCAAATTGGTTAAGGAATTTGAGAAAAAAGTGAAAAGTTGGACGCAAAAATAGTCCTAAAACCAAAAAATTCAAAAATTTAGCACCCCGACGTTTCGCAACCAGTCATTTTGCAACTGACGTCGATTTCGCAACCAGTCATTTCGCAACTTTGTAAAGTAGTCCAGTTTTCATACATGTGATAACGGATATCATGAACAAATTCAGGATTTTGTGGTTGCGAAACGTCGCAGTTGCGAAATGTCGCAGTTGCACTTTTTTGAGAATTTTCTTAGGTTTTTTAGTCCAAAATTTTATTTAAACAAAGTACTGTGAAACTCCAAAATTCTTACTTGATTGGGACATCGAGCCTCCGGCTTTGCGCCCTGAGTTCAACATCTTTTTTCCTATGTGTAACACACACAAAACCAGATCCACTCTGAAAAATGGGAAAAATAATAAATTTAAAAAAATCGCAAAAATCCCGAAAAAATTTTGTTCTAAAAAAAGGATTTTTTTTCTCAAAAAATTCAAGTCTTCCCACGTTCAGAAAACCGAAAAAAAGGTTGAATTTTCAGAAAAATTTTGCACATATTTTCTAAAAAATATAAAAAAAGTTAACTTACATATTGCTGGTGTCCACTTTTAAACGATCCATTCATAGTCTGTAAATGTCTTTTTTTTCTTTTTTTTCAATTTCAAGTACAGTAATCCTTGGATTACTGTAGAAGGGCAAAAACTCACTCGGATTTGTTCGATGCACCATATAAACCAATCATTGTTTGACTCTATTGGCGTCTCGATCAGGGGATTTCTGAAAAAATGATTGAAATTCAGAATCTCAGAATCCATCAAAACTACTCACTTTGTCATTTTCCATATTGCCCTAGCGAACACCGATTGAACAACCCGTCAAATCGTCATCTAGACATGACAATGGTCATTTTTTCAGCCAATTTCACTATACCCGTAGAATAAAATATCAGTAGATCAGAAATATAAAAATAATAATAATTCAGCAAAATCAACAAAAAAATTATATACATTTTTAGACCCCCTAGCACAGTTGGGGGTCACAAAAAGGGATATTGGGGGTAAAATGATTTTCTTCTCCTCCAAAAAACTTTTTGACGCAAAGACGAGAGAAAGAGAGACGCAGAGAAAAAGTGGACAAAAATCTAGGACAAACAACAAGACAAAGTTCCGTTTCCTCTCAAGTGTCGACCACCCGATAGTCGAGAAATTAAGGAAATATGTAGTGCGGAAAAAAGGGAGACGCAGAGAGAACTGGGAGAGAAAAGAAGTTTGTGGAACTGATTGACAGCAAAAAGGGGAGGTCAGAAATCGAGGAAGAGAAGAAAAATAGTGGAGAAAAAAAAATAGAAAAATTCTTAACATTGTGACTTGAAAACTTGAGAACATAAGAATCTTATAGTTATTGAATCTCAAAAACCCATTGTTAACACTCCTCAATTGTAGATGAGCAGTCAAAAAATGGAAAAGTTCTGAGTGAAAACCCTGAAGTCTGGAGAATATCATTCAGAAAAATAGAACAAGAAAAAAATCCATCATACTTTATTCAATAAATTTTCACATCTTTAGGAATCTTGTCCCTGTCGAGCTTATCAAAGTAAATAGTTTCCTCCGACCAAATACTAACATTGACGACTTTTTCGCTTCCCGGAATATTGAAGAACCATCTGTCTTCTTGTGATGGTTGTCCGAACTCTCTAACCAACAAATCCTTGACATCGACGGTTTTTTTTCTGAGCCAGAAATACCATCTTCGCATGCTTGGATTGTTTCGAAAAGTCTGAAAATTCAATATTGAATTTTTCATTTTGCAACCCTCAATTTTTCTCACCTTCACTATCAAGCGAATTTCATCAGAAGAAATTGAATCTATTCCAATAAATACAGCCGGTTTGTCAAGGAATAAAGTGATCGGGTGAACCACAGCAATAAACAAAATACTTAAGTTTTTGATGCTTCTCCAGTTTTCCAGCTTTACAATCTCGCCAAAATTCAAGCTATCCGCACCTCCAAAAGTTCCGTAAACAATCAACTCCTCCGTCTTGATTATGCTTAAAATTTTTGATATTTGAGAGTTTTCGACTACAGTGATCTCGAGTTTCTTGATTGTCATCGGGTGGTCGTCGAAGAAATTCATGAGTTTTTGATAGTTCTTGAAAAGTTGAAGCATTGTTGTGTCCGGGTCTCTCGAATAGTTCCCCTGCTTTGAACGAGATCGGAAGCAACCGAGAAGCCAAAACGGCTTTTTTGTCGAACGGTGGAAATGGCTACCATTAATCAAAATTTTCAAGTCACGCAAGTGTGGCTTGCAGATTTGAAGAATCGCGGAGAAGTCGTTGAGAAAGACTTCCAGAAAATTTTGATGATATTTGCTGGTTCTTTCTCCCGAGTTTTTGGTGTATGTGTCCAATTCCACTGCACAGTAGTCTCCTTGATCCACATATTTCACTTTGACTTTCTCTCCCGGGTATATGGACCCTCCCATGTATATGCAAATTGAATTGTTATGGAGAGTAACATCAATTGCTCTGAAATGAAACTCTGGACTGTAAAATTCACCAAGACGTATGACTTACGTTGGAACCAAATCGACTTCCTCCAGAAGTTGTCTAACTTTTCTCATTGCCATATCCGGCGTTTCCATTGTTACGGTTACGGTATCCGACGGAGGTGGATCCTCTTGACGAGCCGATGTAAATTTGTTGCGAATCCAATTAATCCATTTAAGAAGAAACATTTTTGCGAAATAAACTTTTTGATTTCGTGGCAATTTTTCGCGTCAAAAATTTTTTTCCTCTTTTTCTTTTGAAAGTGGACGGAAACGTGGAAAACACGAAAAAAGTATTTTAGGAAAGACGTAAAAAAGTGTTTTTCTTTGGTCACTTGATTTTGATTGATTCTAATACTGGATCATATTATGATCCAGTTGAACAAATGAAGCAATTTTCATAACCTAGTCAAAATTGTAGACTCTCAATTTTTGTAGTGTCTGTCTGTGTGTCCGAATGTCCAAATTTTCCCAAAGATTTGCTTTTCCAAAAACCAAACCTCAGAACTGCTTGAACCCCAAAAACAATTATGAAAAAATTAGGCTCCGCCCACTTTTAGGGGTCCCACTCTATGGTCTGTCTGTGTATCCGGATGTCCACTTTTTTCTTGTTTTTCCATCACTCCGGCTCCAACTCACCCCCATCTCGTGTTCTCTCCCCACCCTCCTCTCTTCTCCTTATCTCTAATTTTTCTGATTTTTCTCTGATTTTTCTCTGCTTCTCTACCGTCTCTTCACCGATTCTCATCTCTAATTTTGTGCTCTAAACGAAACATTTTTCATCATTTCGAACTTTTACACTTCAACCAACAAGACCGAGCTCTGTCGTCTCAGTCCCCTATTATGTGATTTTTCTGGATATTTCTTACTGTACCTACTGTTACTGGATCTCAAAAATAGGTGAGGTTTTGGCGGGAAATTTGAAACTTCAGTGACATTTTTTCAAATTTTCAGAAGTTTGGTGTGAGCGGATTCTACCTATTCATGTTGCCATAATCAGAGAAAAATATTTTTTGTGAGTTTTTGGTCGGGAAATTTGAAATTTTGGAAAATTTATTGTGTTTTCAGAAAGAGGAAGATACCTTCTCTGAGCAATAAAGAGCCGTCAGACGCTATTTTGGTTGATTGTTTTTTTCGAAAAATGTGTGAGTTGCACACCATGTCAAACCGAAATAATTTCAGTTCTAAAATTTTCAGAAGAACTGTAATGATGTAGGCCAGCACTATGTTTCCACATTTTTGATTCGTGGCCAATGAATAGTGAGTTTTTGGCGGAAATTTTATAAAATTTCGAAATTTAAGGATTTTTTCAGAATTTGATTCGATGATTTCGTCCCACTGTGTGATTCGGAGACACTCAGCAACGCAACTTGATATCAGTGTGTCTTTGGCTAGCAGTTCAAAAATATTTAACTTTGAAAACATTTCAGATCAACAATAAATCATTCGGCCAGGCAAAAACAATCGAAAACGGATCAAAAATTTCAGTAAAATTGATAGTAAAGGTGATTTCTCTTATCTTTACTTTTTTTTTCTCCAAAGGTTTTTTTTTTGAAGTTTCATTTATTTTTTTTTAGGTTTCCTGAAATGTGTCAAACCAAATGCACCAAACCTATGTAATGACAGGGAACATATTTTTTATTTGGCGGAAATCGTTTCTTCAACTCCAACTGATTCCTACAATATAATTTCTCCTGTAGCTTCATGATATCATTTTTAAATTATTTTTTTTCAATAAATTTTTTAAAAATCTGAATTTGGCAATGCACATGGATCAAGAAATGTCTAAACTATGGAAATGAGTATTTTCAGGTCGGAATTCAAAAAAAAAGAGAAAATCAAGGTCAATATATTAGCCCAAAGGCCCCATAACTATAGTGGGTTTACCTATAAACTCCGTCTATTTTTATGGGTATTAGGCTCTAAGTTTTTCTTACAAAAGTCCCGTAAAAACTAGCTTCCGCTCAGATTTCGGGGATCCCATTTCTAGGGTCTGTCTGTGTTTCCAAATGTCCATATTTTTACTTTCTCCCAAAACTTTGGCTCCAACTCACCCCATCTCGTGTTGTCGCCTCCAGCCCCTCCCGGCTGATACCGCCAACTTGAAGGCTCTGTAAGCCAGGGATTAGTGGTTTTGCCCTCAAAACTCCCTGTCTTCCCGCCTTTATTTATCGTATCATTTATTCCCTCTTTTTCCCTTTCTTTTCCTTTGTTTCCTTGCTTTAATTCCCATTATTTATTTCCTTTCCCAATAAATCATATTTGAACACGCGCCAAATACGCTCTCCGCAAGCGCGCTCCTCCGCACTCTCGTGGCGAGACCCGCGCGCGCGCTTTCGCTCCGCGGCGACAGCGCGCACGCCCACTCGTCGATAGAGCAAGCGTTTGAGTCAGTGCGTTCTCCAGTGCGTTTTCCTATGGAGATACGTTTGTGTGTTCAACGCTGATTCATCACCACCCTTTATTGTTTTGCTCTGTGAGCACCTTTCAGTATCCCCCCAAGGGTAAGTTTTCCTGCGTTTTGGCCAACGGCTCGTTTGTGTGGTTTGAGGAGTTTTTGCCCAGCACGGTTTCCTCGCTTTGCCCTGAGGTTTTCATCCGGCGCCATTCGTTGAACTTTCTCCTCTAAATTTCCCACCTCTCGTATCCTCCCGACGCCTTTTATCGCTTTTATCCTTGACTCCGTCAATAAATGGGTCACTGATACCACGTTCTCACACACCGCTTATCTTACACGCAATGGGCCTTAGTTACCCCTTTCTGCCACACACACTTCGGTCTCCCCGACTCTGAGCGGTCTCGGCTGACCCAAGCTCCGTTTGTCGACATGGTGCATCGACTCGGGGTCACCAGTGGTTCTTTGGAGCCACTGGCTAAACAAGATGTTGCTCCCCAATGAGCGGTTTTCCTTGGAAAATCGCCTTTGGGCGAACCCAGCCGGTTCGGAGTGTGTTGGCGGCGAGCGGTAAATTTTGCCATTTTTGTGTGTAAAATAAGTAAATTTAGTATTCCTCCCTAAATTCCTCCTCTAACCTCCTTAAAAATTCCTTTCTCTCGTCTCAAAATCGTAATTTCGCTACTTTGCGTCATTTCGAAACATTTCGTAACTTTTCGAAATTGTTACCATCTCCAAAAATTTATTCGAAAATCGCTCTTTCGCTCACGGGGATCCCGCCCGTTAAAAAACTGAGGATTTCTTCGGAAAATACGGGGATCCCGCCCGTTAAAAGCTGTGGATTCTCTCTAAAAAATACGGGGATCCCACCCGTTTAGAAATTGTGGATTTTGCTGGGGATCCCGCCCTGACAGTGGAGATTGTTCCGAAAACGCAATGCGTTGTGAATGAATCGCTCGTGAATGTCAAGCTTATAGTGCACAGAGTGCCGAAAAAAGCTTATCGCCCCTTTTTGAAAAGGCTGCCAGACGTTCCATGTATTCCTCCCAGAGCGAAGTAGATCGCTCATCGACATGAATACAGCGAGCACAGGCGAATCTATCGCCGATTTTTCGAGAAATCGGCCGTTCTAGCCTAAAAACCCTCTGATTAGTTCCTTCCGAGACGAATTGTTGCATTCCTTTCTCGTTGAATAGAACGAATCGTTGATCAATGGTGTCAGACGGAGCGATGTGAGTGTCGTGTACATGAATTGCACGCCTACATGCTCAATCTTTGATTCCGCGTGAGAGAAAGAGTCACGCCCACATGCTCAATGTACTAAAAGTGCTCTTCCGAGAGCTAGAGTGTGAAAAATATTGGTTGACAAGTAGTCTCCATCATGCTCAAGTACTGATTGGGATGTCAGGTTGCTGTATTCCTCCCGAAACGACGTCAGAAATAACCCTTGAAGGTTTTGATAATGCGTCTGGTCACCATCAACGAGAAAATTCTAAATTTCGATGATTTTTCGGCCGAATTCGAGCTAATTGTTGTTGAAACGAGCTGTTTTCGTGTTAGAATTGTAACAAATCGTACTCCTCCAGAGAGTTTAGCTAGTTTACCGACGTTTTCCGCGAAAATCCGTGATTTTTGCCTGAAAATCGAGAAAAATGGCTTAAAATAGCCCAAATTTGCATCATCCTTCACTTTTCGGCGGTATTCTTGAGAATTCTATATGAAAAAACTCACTGAACCATCTGAAAATGCTTTCCGAATAAGGATACGCATCGATAATCAATAAAGGAATCAGAATTTTAATGCTAGCCCCGCCCCAACACCTCCGCCGATGTGCGAAAAGTGAGGCATGTGGATATCCGGCCGCCGGCGCTCCTGATTATCGATTGTCGTCGTTATTTCATTCCGAATTCTGACTGAAAAGGGTGTAAAGAGCCATAATTGCTCAGGAGATGTAATATTTGTCTGAATTAAAGAATTTTTCTCGTCGGCCGAACAGTCTAATCTGACGGGTGGCTTTGAAAATTTCTCTTCTTTGTTTCAGTTCTCGCTATAAAAAGCATCTGAGTGAACGCGTGGCTAAGCAGTATGCTTAAAAAGCTCAGAATTCCATCATTTGTCAGCAAAGAAAGCTAAATCGATAATGAGTACCCTCCAAATATCATGCGACGTTCCATGCTCAAAGTAAGAGTAATATCATGCGACGTTCCATATATCATGCGACGTTCCCTGCTCAAAGTAAGAGTAGCGCATGTGGAGGAGAACAGGTGAAATCCACCATGCTCATCGTGTTTATATCGAAGTTGTTCTCTTGTGTTACTGTGTCGGAATAATTAGAACCTGAATTCATTGAAGTTAGAAATAAAGTCATCACCTCAGAATTTTTTCGATAATTCGAAAAGACTAGGCCTTAAACCAAAAATAGCAAATCGTGTTGATATACCTGTTGCATACTCGTAATACTCGTTAATCTCATGATTTCTGTTATTACCGTTATTACCGTTCTTACCTCTCTCTCTCTCTATCTCTCTTATTTTCTCTTCGTAAATTCTCGTAATAAAAATTTATTATTCAGAATGACCGAAATAGAAAAGCTGTTCGAAGCGCTCAAAGCCGAAGAATCGGAAAATCGTACCCTCCCAAAGGGCAAAGAGGAGAAGGAGGAGGACCTCATCGCCAAGCAGAAACCCCTTCAGAAGAAGCAGGTATAAATTTTGAATAGAAAATCCTGAAAATAACAGAGATTAATTCAGAATCTGGTTGATGAGTCCAACAAGAAGAACGTGGGTATCCTCCCAGAGGGAATGGATGAGAAAGAGAATGTGAAGCTGGTTGATGGTGTTGGAGAAGAGAGTGGAGCTTCCAAGAAGACCAAGGATGGTGAGGAGAAGGACGGTATCCCCCCAAAGGGAAAAGTGGAACAACAAGTCCCAATCCTCCAAATCTGCGTCACCGTTATGGAGCTCTTCGGAGACAAGTCTATCTGTATCGTAGCGGACGACGCTCCGTTCGATTTCACTCCGGATCGCCCACTCATCTACTTCGAGGTGAAAGACAAGAAGCTTGTCAGGTCCACCAGAGGCCTGGTCTTCTCGCCCATCGTGAAGGCCCCAAGAGTACCCATCCCACCAGCCTACATCTTGTCTCTCCCAAAGGAGAACAGAAACAAAGTGAGTAAACCAAATACAGTTAACAGTGTAAAGAACTGAATTATTATCAGAGAGCCGTCAGCACCGTAACCTCCGCGTCGTTGAAGTCGTGGAGACGCAATCCCGCCGGAGAAGGCATGAACCTCCAGTGCTGTTGCCATCCGGCGTACGCTAACGAGAACGGAGACCACTCCAACGCCCAGTACTGCAAGTGCGCTGCCGTTGCTGCAGCTATTGCTGAGCAGGCCTGGAACGGCGGAAAGCTCGAGGACACCCAGTTCCCAGAAGGAGTATTTGAGTAGCCTCCCAAGGCGAAAAAATCAATAATAATTCTCTCACTGTTAACCGTATCCCCCCATAACCTGTTGATTTTAAAAAGCATTATAAATGCTTAATAAACATTCTTATTTAACCTCTTCGTTAAATTCCTTGCTCTTCTCTATTGATCGCAGAGTCATTCGCATATCTCTTTCTTACCTTTCATTACCTTGTCGTTTCTATTCGCCACCCAATAAAATAATTATAGGGTCGCAACAATGTCCGCTGAAAATACTCAAGACACTAACGAACATAACAACGGTATCCTCCCAGAGGTTCAAGAAGAAATTGATGTCGAGACTACCGACAACGGTCCACTTGTGCCGTACGATCAACCACCAGCTCATATTCCGGATCGTCATAAGATGTTAGACATCCCACTCCCAGGAGAAGGATATGAAGATGTGGAGAATGGAGAAGGAAGCAAGAGAAAGAACGAGCCACCAGCTGAGTACTCGACTCCGGCAGCAAAGCGCATGCGAGGAGATTATGAGTATACCCCCCACAGGGATATGTACTCGGAGGAGTTCGCTCGCTCTAGCGAAGAGAATAGTAAGACAATGTTTATTGATAAATCAACAAAGAGGAATTATAGGTAACCTCCAAAAAATCAACTCCAAACTTAGAGAGCTCGGTAGATTGGCTGAAGCCAACAACAAAGCCAATGAGAGTGGAGTCGAGTGGATGAATACTTATGGACTGGCCATGGAGAACATTCAAACCAAACTGGTTGACGACCACAAGTACCACCAAAGAAAATTCTTTGAGCTCTACAATTCGATCTCTGGAATGTGGTGTGCTGTGAAAGAAGTCAAAGAGAAGGTTGAGAAGGTAGAGAGCAAGAACAACGAGCTCAAGAATGAGACGTATAAGATCAAAACGCTCATCAAAGACACTCGTAGAATCATCATGGAGAAGCGTAGTGAGAGTACCTCCCGCAGCTCCCGAGCTCCAACACCGGACTACCAATCGCAGTCGTTGTCTCCAACTTACGCTCGTCAAGAAGGACAAGGAAATTCTGCCGTACGCCTCCAAGGCTTCAGAACTCCTCTCCCGACGTCGGACAATCACCATCAGGCCAATGCCCAAGTATCCCCCCACGGAGTTGAATATCCAGTGAGTAACAATAACAATAAAAACACGAGAGTAACTGTTCTACCTCCAGGTCTGCGTCTTCTGTGACACAAATCTCCACCTCCCGGAACACTGCAACGTGGTCGGTTCCTGGAAGGAGCGAAGAAACATCGTCACACAGAAGAAGCTCTGCTGTCTCTGCTTGGGACCGATGCATGATGAAGACGTATGCCCCCAGAAAGGCACCTCCTGCGCCAACTGCGGATTCAAGTTCTTCAAAAATCCAGGCCGCGCAGACTGCATGCATCACGCTGCACTATGCGAGGTCAGAAGAGCTCACCCAGGAGCCATGAATCGCAAGGAAAGCGAGGGACCAGCCAGAGGAGGAGGACAGAAGAGAGGAGGACGCGGACGCGGTCACTTCTAAGTATCCCCCCAAGGATACACACCAGAACGGGATCTTAAATCCCACCGTTAACTCTCAATCATTGTTGTTTTTATTGTTGTTCTTCTCATGCACCCTTAAGGTCAATAAACCTTTTTATTAATACCTCGTTCGTTCTATTGCTTATGCCTATAAGTTCTTGGACTTCGGATATACCTGATAAATTAGAGTGATATACTAGCTAGCGTGTTACAGAAAGATGTCCAATAGACAATCAACTTCTAACAACAAGCTAATCAATTCACCACCAATCGGAGAAGATTCACCGTATTCCTCCCCAGAGGCCAGGATGCGCACTCCTTCCCCAATTAGCCGTACTCCGTCTCCAATGAATCGTAGCCCCCCGCCAATGCTGACTCCATTGTCCCCAAGCATCGAGGAAAAGCTCCGCTCCACTAAGCATGCAATAGATCAGAGTCGAGCGATCCGAAATATCGAGAAAACCACCACTAAACTCGCATCGGATTGGTCGATCAATAAAGGTATTAATGATAGTTTATTGATCATCTGAACAACTTGCTCCCTTTATAGGCAGCCCATTCTGGATGGAGAAGAAGCTCGGAAGACTTTCGGGAAAGCTCGAAGCTGGATTCCACGGCCTCAAAGATGATATGCGTATCCTCCAACAGGAAAATTCTGAGCTGAAAGACTTGATGACAATGTTGTATCGCCAGACCCGCGAGCAATCAGAACTTCTTAGAAGAAACGAGATGTGGCTTCGTCAAATCCATGACAAGACCAGTGGATCGTTCACAATCCTCTCCGAGGAATCTGAAGAAAGAAGAACAGCTATGTCCCAGTCCAGCCAAAACACTGTGGAGAACTCCGTATCCTCCCAAGGAGATCACGAAGTGAGTGATTACAAAGATTTTTTAACAGTAATTGAATGATTACAGTTGTGTGCATTCTGCACCGACCCATATGCCCCCCACTCGGCAGTCTTGTGCAAAAGACTCTTTTCGCTTAAAGAAAGAACCACCTTCGTACACCTCCACAATTTGTGCAAGATGTGTCTCAGAGACGAGCACACACAGAACGCCACTCAGTGTTCTCGCCAAAATCAATTGTGCTGCCTGTGCCGAGACAAGTTCCTTCCACTCCAACAGCAGACTGTGTGCATGCATCACGAGGCACTCTGCCCAGAATTGGGTCGTTATGCTCTCCCGATTGTAAGTACATGAAAGAGTGAATAAGCATAAAAAGAATGTCGTTTTAGAGTGAGGACCGCTCCGGACCATCGGGAAGCAGACTTGCGCACCGCATCCAAAGACGTTACTAGTATCCCCCCAGGGAGAAAGTCGTCATCAAGGCCACCGAGCCACTGTTAAACCCATCAATACTGTTCTCACTTTGTTAATTATTATTCTTCTTGTTATCCCATCCATCCGTTGTTAGTTATAGGGTACTCTGGATTCCATTGGATACCTTAATATTCCTCCATAACACCCGTATCCCCCCAAAACCGAGTATTCGAATAAACGATGTTGTTATCAACCACCAATTATTGATCATTTTGAGTCTAATCTCATTGATATCTATGATTTGCTTTGCTATTTTTTGTAACCCCCCGCTCATTGCTGTTGAGTACCGATGCTTGTGATTAAAAGAGAATAAGAGAGTAAGTGAAAAGAGAGAAAGAGAGGAAAGGAGATACTATCCCTAAGGGACCACTGGTCATATCTAGCCTCTTAGTAGCGAGAGCAGACTGACAGGAGCTCTTCCGAAGCGCAAGTAAGTCTTCTGCGGAAGCAATGATAGTGCCTTCCGAAGTTTAAGCTCAAAAAAGTCTTCTACGGAAGCAAAGGAAGTCTTCTTCGGAAGCAAAGGAAGTCTTCTGAGGAAGCACAAGATAATAAGTCTTCTGAGGAAGCAATAATAAAGCGTTCCGAAGTGCAAGTAAGTCTTCTGCGGAAGCAATCATAATGCCTTCCGAAGCTCAAATGAAGTCTTCTTCGGAAGCAAAGAAAGTCTTCTTCGGAAGCAAAAGAAGTCTTCTGCGGAAGCATTGAAGTCCTCTGAGGAGGCATTGAGAAAGCCTTCTGAAAAAAAGAAGCAAGTGTTGACTCCATCACCGTGGATATAAGTCGCAAACAAAGCGCACCAAGTAGAGGCACCGACCTCCTACAACCCAAAGAGGGTTCATTCCCGGTAGATCAGAGCAGCACAACAATCAAGAGTCATCTGATGAAACACGGTGTCCTCACGGAATCCCAAGGGAGATTCCCAGAGATGCACCAAAACCCAGAAGATGCACCAAAAGTTCTTCAAGAAAGAAGCAATGATAAGTCTTCTAGAGAGAACTAATAAAAAGTCTCCCAACTAAGGAGCAAACATAAAGTCTTCTGCGGAAGCAATCAAAAGTCTTCTTCGGAAGCAAACGATAAGTCTTCTAAGAAAGAAGCAACAGTGTTTAGCTTGCCAGCCCATAAGAGGAGCCTGTCTGAGCTAGTGCGTCATTATTGTTGATCGGTAGTGTCCATTGAAGTTGAAAAACACTTCATGGAGAAGGGAGGAAGTCTAGGCGGACCCAAAATCTGCGGGTTTGTTGATGACCGGCTGTCGGGTAGCAATACCTGATACCCGCGGAGTCAACCCGTCGAAAACTTTCCCCGGATTCTAATAAAGCCTTCGGATATTCTTTCTGAATACTCCGCGATTAGAACACTCCAGTAGAGAAGACCCACTGCTCGTCACGCAAAACGGACTGAGAAGACAAGCAAAAAACACACCAATGTGATTGGACAAGCATTGAGTCAGCTTGGTTAAACTCATAAGCCGTTAGTGATCGCTAGAACGCGACTCTAGACTAGCCGTGCTTGATACACCTGGTGAATGACCCTATGACTCGACGATCGGATGGTGTCGGAAGAGAACTAGCACTTCTCGGATGAGAAGGGAGAGGAACTGGATATGTCATAGTTTATGTTCATTATTCTATACGCTACCAGTAAGTGGCAGTAAAGCTGCTAGCGCGTTGAAAGCGAGCCTCCCGGATTCTGACAAGATCTCTGAATTTGTTGTATTCCTCCCAAAGAGCAGCTACTCTTTGCGAGAATCTCCAGATTCCCGAAACAGAACACGCCGTATGAGCAGTTTCATCGATTGGGTATCATAATAAGTGAAGCTAGAGAAGTAGGCACATCAGCCGCTTATGAGAACACGACAAGATTCACGTGTGAATAGGCCTCTATACCAGCCGAAAACATAGAGATTGTCAGATTCAATGATAAGTACGTGTTCCAAACACGTGGCACCACAGTGACACGAATTAAAAGGTCACTAAAGTGCACAAATATCAGTAAGACTAGTAGAAAAGACTCAGTTAAAGTTTTGCTCTGCTTCTTGCGACCAAAAAACAAGTGAGTATACAGCGTCGTAAGGGCTCGGTCCTCAACAGCAATAGTATTCGACAACAATCTGAAGATTTGTTCGTCCAATAACGCTGATCATTTCCAGAACAAGACAAATGGCCGAAAACTTCCGCCCACGTCAAGAACGAAATGACCCACCAGACCGTCAACGCCGTATCCTCCCTGAGGTCAATTGGGACCAGTCTGATGATGAAGACATCGATGGAGCGGAACGTACCCCCCAGCCTCCCTATAAGCTCAAACCAATCCATGAACACTACCTGAGATACCACAATCCGAAGCTTCCTGATCGCCACTATTGCATCATTGAGTTCAAATACTATGAACACCAGGAAACCCCTGACGGTCCCAGATGGATCTTCAGACCTCCTAGAAATCATGATGAGATGCTCGATTATAAGGCTAAGCCGACCGATACAGTGAAATATCTGGTCTGTTCATTTGAGGACTACTTCCGTACCCCCCTAGAGGACATCAACGGAAAGATTGGCGTATGGGCGAGTAGAGAGAAAGGTTGGAGAAGCAAGTGGATCCCGAAGTCACCATTTGCATTTGGATGCCTGCGCATTCAAGTCTGGAATTGCTTCCTCCCAGTACCCTCCGTTCACTTCAAAGAGATGGCGAAAAGACTGGAGTTCCTCAAGAAGAGCGAATTCATGGATTGGTTCCTCCGAAACGCCAGAGGTCATATGCCACCAAATCCGAACATCAGACGAGCTGGCCAAGATTGGTGTGCCCTGTGTGGCTGTTGTTGGATGGGTTTCCCCACGGTGCACCACAGTGCGGATTCCTGCCCCCTCCGTCACATGGATAAGATGGACATACTCCACTTCCTCGCTGTCAATAGCATCGCGTTCTGCAACTTCTGTGGAGCAAGATCTGCCACTCATAAAGACTGCACATCCACAAAGACGAATCCAGTAGAACCAGGCAAACGTTTCGAATGCCAGATTTGTCGTGGAAGTGACCATCGGAAGTGCCAGAAGAACTGTGTGTTGTTCGGTGAACCAGTATCCTCCCAGGATCAGAAGGAAGAGGCAAACCGCTTCAGAAAGGAGTACTTCCTCTCAATTCTTCGGAAAGTGGAAACCCAAGACCGTCATGATCCGAATGCCATCCAATACTTCATCCCATTGGACGTTCCAAACAAGTTCTACCAGCAATGGGTGATCGAGAACAACATCGTTCCAATTGGTTGGGGAATATACATGGGAGAGATCCCGGATGACGGAATCAAACCGGCTTTGAAGTACCCAAACATATTGACCTTCCGAGGCTTAGTATCCCCCGAAAGCGACTCGGCCCACACCAATCACTATCCAGTATTCCTCCCAGAGGAGATGGATATGATCGATGAATTGGCGGATGACGTAGACTGGTACAGATTCGGAGAAGTGAGTGAAAAAGAACCTTTCCTTGTATAAAAACATGCAAAGCTTCAGATCTCAACGAATCATCCAGGAACGTATACCACTTCCGTGATCCCGGAGTACATGAACCAACGTGCCCAGCTCAGAGCTCGCAACATTGACGTAGCCCCCCAAAGGGAAGAGAGAGCCCCTGAAGTCAACATTCTCCTCAACCCGATTGAGAACCAGGACTGGAACAGAGTCATGGAGGTCTGATTTTCTTTAAATGAAAGGCAAATATGTCGTCTATTTTAGCAAGAAGGAATTGCTCAAGACGAAGCCATTATTCATGAGGAAGACGACGCCAATGCTCAAGATGAGTTCTATCACGCCGATAATGTACTCATTCTCGAACGTCTCAATCGTCTCGAGGATCCAGTATTCGGTCAATCGGAGGTATAGATAATAAATTACATACCTAAAAGAGATAAAGTTGTATTCTAGGACTCCCTGAGCGTCAAGACGGCAGAAAGCTTTGAATCCTTTGACTTCCCAAGACAGCCCAAGGAGGTAAGATCTCCTACGAGAGGTTCCGTTTATAAAACGAGAACTTTCAGAGCATCTGGTTCCGAGGTTGCTTTCCGCTTGAGTATTCCTCCAAAAAGGAAAAGTTCAGTACGGGAGTGTTGGTGAAAAAAGCTCGCCTCGCGTTGAACAAACCAAGAGGAGCCAAAGCCGAAATTTGGAAGTCATTGGCGGAGTTTCCCATGCCACAACAGCGAGATCTGGTGCTCGATGTACTTCATGTGCTGTTGAGAGAGTTGTCACATCCGGATATGGAGCCATCTATTGAAGCACAGGAGACTTCCAGGATCAAAGCTTACGCTTATTACCTGCAAGGAGCCATCACATTGATGTCACTGGCAACCAGTATCTCCCCAAGATTCGACGTCAAGTTCACAGATGACCTTTCGGACACGGCAAAATCCGAGAGCGCATTCGTGCAGCACTTGCCAACGATGAAATTGTTCGTTGAGATGGGAATAAATGGCTACTGGACATCCACTGCAGATGAAAACTGGCCGTTGCAATTGAGCTGGCTCCAAGACGAAGTGGACAAGGCCGAAAGAGCCAAGGAATAATCCTAACTCTCGTTTTATCCTTTCTACTAGCATCGGAACTCAGTTCCACTGATATTTATACTTGTATCCTCCCAGGGTTTCACACCCCACTCTCCTGTATTCCTCAGTATCTACTGAGCTTATTCGAATACTAATAAATGAATGAGAGTAAAAATGTGTTATTGAATCTGAAACAGAAAGAAAGAGTTTTCGACAAAAGGTGGAGCCCGAAAAGTTCAGGACCTTCACATGTTGAACTTGTTTCCACATCACACCTGCATAGAAAGATAAACGTTTGCGGTGTTATTCACTTAGATGTATCTTCGGAAGTTTTGGTATGTTGCCTCAGCTTATTAGGGAGTAGAGATTAGCTACATTACCCTCCTGAGCACAACATCGAGACTTGAAGTGCGGTAGTACTTTCTCCCTCCAGAGCCAAGAAGCATGATATGCAGGATGCGATCAGAGGGAGGCGAATGGAAGAAGATCATTGATCAAGTTGTCAGGAGTAGCCAGAACTGTGTACAGGCGAAGGCGAAACTGAGAGCTAAGTGAATACACATAAACAAACAATAAGGTTCTATGTGGGCCCTTGCCGGGTAATAGGCTGTTCGTGGATTCGTTGATGACCACCACGGACTATCAGCACTCGGATTGACAGAGATAGCGCAATCTCTCTTGATTCGTCCCAGCTGTGTAGTAGCTTACTGTGTGAGCGGAAGGATAGTAATCCGGATGCTAAGAATATAGGCGTGCACAAGCGGGAGACCCACTAGTATTCCTATATGGCTCTGTAGTGAGGATCAGGGTAGTCATCGCCTGTAATTTGTATGATGTGACAACACACAGTTAGCATCATACCGAGGTTGTGACTGAAAAACCCAGTGGGAGTTCCCCTCGGGAGTGGGTCTGAAAAAATGCCCCTCCGTGTCTCTATAACGTTCGTCAGAAGCCAAACGGCAAGACGAGACTCAATAAAACGTATTCTTTCCTCTCAAAGAGTTTGAGTGACTCCTGAATCACTTACATCCTCTTTTCTCTTAAATCATAACATCAAGTGTACTATTACAGTCACTTCCTCTCTCTCCTTTCTTGCAGGGATTCCGTTACAGCAAGCTAATATACCTTTCTTGCAGGGTTCGTGTTCTAGCAAGTGCTAAAAAAGCAATCAATGTCTGTTACCAACGGTACCGATAACGTAGCCTCCCCAGGCTCAAAGTCTGTGCCATCTGCTTCCTCTGTGGAGCAAAAATACTCCGGTATCGGACGGTCCATTACTGGTCCCATCCGTCGTGCCGTGAAAATCGCTCTCGAGCATTCTGAAACGTCGATGAAAAAGAGCAATGAGATCTTTGGGGTCCTGAGAGACCAAACTGTATCGAATGACTCACATCAAGTGGATGAACTCGTGGAGATTCACCAAGATCTCAAAAAGTCCGAGATCGAACTAGTGTCTCTCGATAAATACATCGAACGGAAACTAGCAATCCCAGAATTCCTTGAAGAGGAGAAAAGTGCGGAAATCTGCATCATGATGAGAGATCTTCTCAAAGAACGTGAGGTCTCTAAGAAGATCAAAGACATCCGAGCCCAAGTAAAAATGGCCGAGATGGAACTGACTAATCGCAAAAGAGTCGTTGACTCAGCTGATGAAATGTTCGACCCGTTCGAGACATCTTTCAAAGATGATGGAGACTGCATTAAGTATCTCACCAAGGAAGATTTGATCTATTGCTCTGAAGATCAGATCGAGACCATCAAGAGCCAGCTGATTGATGAGGAGACTCGTCTCAAACAGTTGACCATAAAACAAGAGCTTGAGATGGCTGAGGCCAAGGAAAAGGAGAAGTTGAAGTCGCTGAACGACCAGCCGGAATCCACTGAGGATTCGGATAAGGTTATAAGCCAACTTGCAACCAAACAACAAGAGATCTTACCGAAAGGCACTGATGAAATCATGCAACTGCTTCAATCTGTCCAGACATTGTCTGCAACGAACGAAAGCAATATCGCAATCATCGCGTCTCGTAGCCAGAATGATGGCTCAGACAAGTTCTTCTCGCTCAATTCCACTCAAAGTGGCTCCTATTCCAGTATTCCTCCCAACTCGAATCCCCCAACATCTCAAATCGTGAAAGATAATGAAGTAGACCTCCAAGAGGCAATACTCAGATCCTTCCAAGAGATGCAAGTCAAGACCGATTTGAAAATCGCTCAATCCATTGAGACAGCCATGGAGAAATTCTCTGAAAACATTGCCAAGAAACTGGACGTCTCTGAAGAAAAGAAGCAGGAGAAGAAGCTCCACTTCCCAGAAGAGATCGCCAGTGACATTGAAGAGCAATACATGGAAATGGTTCAAAACGGAGGATTCATGAATCCCCAAAACGTTCACAGTACTCCCCAAAACTACCAAAGCTTCGTCCCAGGTAGCCCCCAGAATATCTCGCATATTCCCCGTGGAGGAAATGAATACGAAAGTCCTAACCATGAACCCATGTACGATCGATCCCTCAGCCAAGTCAACTTCTCGAATTATCAAAAGAAGCTCATCAAGTTTGACGGCTCAGGAAGATTTAGCATGTTCAAGAGAATCTTCTACGCGAATGTCGTTAACAATCCGATGCTCTCGGACGATGACAAGTTCATCGAATTGAAAAACCTCCTTGTTGGAAATGCGGCGAAATGCCTACAGGATCTGGAGAATACAGCAGATGGGGTCGAGAAGACGTTCTATGAGCTTGAACAAGTATACAGTATGGAGGACAACCGCATGGATTTGCATAAGCAATTCACGGAGCTCCCATTCCATCAAACAGACATTACCAAAATGGTACATGATCTCCAAGCTCACCGTTCACTCATGAATATGCTCATTGAAAAGAAGCTTAACTTGGACGATGAAAGAACAATCCACCCATTCTGTGCTAAACTCCCCAAGTCTATCATCACTGAAATCATGCCAATCTTGAAAATGCCAACGCATGAATTGACGTTCGCGAAGGTTCATGATGGAGTGGCGGAAGCTATCAAGACTCTCAGAAGAATGGAAGAGTTCTCGACAGCTCCGAAACCAGTGAGAGGCGTCAATGAGATCCCGGTATTCACCACAGTCCAACAACAACAGTATCCTCCAAGATACCAGAGTACAGGAGATCAGCTGCAGTATGCCTCCCAAGGCAACAACAATCAGCTTCCGTATGCCTCCCAAGGCCACAACAATCAGGTCCCGTATGCCTCCCACGGCAATAACGGCTACCAGGCTTCTCAGCCTCAGAAGTTCAACAAGAACAACATGGTTCAAAACCAGAGATACAGCAGCACATATCAAAACCAGCGAAACTACCAGAACCAGGGTAATCGCCAAGGTGGAAACAACAAAGACAACAAGTTCGGAGAAAATGGAACTCCCAAACATGCGTTGAAACAGAGAAAGGCTCCAATGTATTCTGAGGTTCACATTCAAGGATCATTCGTGGTCGATGGAACCGGAGAGATTCTTCCCGGATTCTATAGCCCAGGCTTCCATGGCCCAGTGTTGTCTATTCTTCCGTACTCATTCCCACTCAACCATCCCGAGAGCGATGCCACCTGCAATACTTGTTCAGGCACAGCATCTGCTGATCATCACAGCATTCGTTGCCCGCTTCCGAGCAAAGAATTCCGCGAGAGAGCCAAAGCAAAAGGTCTCTGCGAGCTGTGCAATGAGCCAGGACACACAATCAAGGAATGCCTCTGTGCACTTGTCTGTGGATATTGTCGTGGTCTCCATCATATGGGAGGTTGTCCAAAGAAAGAGCACTACAGAATTGAGAGAAACTATCCAGCCAGAGCCCTCCCGATCATCCGTGAGAAGAAAACAGTTTTTCGTGGCCAAGCCAAGCGTCAATAAACCTTCTTCGAAGGCAGGCGCAGAAGCAAAAAGATCGCTTCAGGCGCCACCCCTTTCTCACTCTGTTTCTAATCGTTCTATTAACTCCAAACGTTGTTCCACTAATGCTTTTACACCCGTTCCCAATCCAACCCCCTTTGTTTCCAGTTTTGATAATGTTGTTCGTACTCTTCCCGGTACTAGTAGCAATGAATCCAAAGACTCCGCTGTGTTCCTCAAGCAATTGTCAGAAAGCAAAAGCCATATCAATCATGTAGCCTCCTCCAGTGCAATCGATGAGGACTATAAGCTCCCTTTCTTTTGTATGTATACTTCAGAAGGACAGCCCATTCGGACACTGGTTGATTCCGGTGCTTCCCTTTCCTTGATTGATCATCGTGCTGCTGAAAATCTGAAATTAACATTGCTAGGATCCACAGTAATCACAGTCGCCGGTTTCGGATCTACAGTTACCATTCCGTCTAATGCATATTTATTGCCACTTAGGCAAAACCTCTCTGAGGAACCCCTCACTTTCCGAATCGCCGGATCTCCCAAGCTTCCTCCCACCCCATTCCGTACCCCCCAGATGTCGAGAGAAGACATGCAATACATCCAAAAGAACAGAATTCGTACAAGTACCCTCCAAAAAGAGGAAGAACTCGTCGGGACTCCTATTGACATGATCGTTGGAAACGATATCATCTCATACGTCCAATCCCTTCCCACCACCAAAAGACATGTACTTCCTTCGGGAAGACTGTTGGAAGAGAATCTGTTCGGATTCATTGTGTATCCCACTCCCAATCTCGGGTTCCTAGTACTAGACTCTCATTCTTCCATCGACGACATCGACCTACATCAAGGCGATGCTCAAAGCTATCTTACGTATTTACTCGACACTTCAGATCCTGAAGATATCGATAAAAGATACTTATCAGAAGTAGCTCAGATGTGGAAAATTGAAAACCTCGGAATGAGAGCTCCAAGTCTAGAGGATGCTGATAAAGGAGATGCTAGAGATTTGATTGCGGAATTCAATGAAAAAGCCAAGTTCAATGAACAAGGCGAGCTCGAAGTAGCTCTTCCATTCAATGGAAACCAAGTAAGACTTGCTGATAACTACAGTGTAGCTTTGAAACGAGTCGCCAGCTTATGGGTAACCCTCCGAAGAGGAAAGGACCTATTACAAAGCTATGATGAGATCATCCAAGAACAGCTTCGCAGGAAGATCATTGATCGAGTAACCCAGAAAATGATGAACGAATCTCTGTCTAAAGGATACTATACCTATTTTATCCCTCACAGAGCAGTCATCAAACTGACATCTGCCACTACCAAAGTCCGAATTGTGTATGACGCCTCATCACACATGAGAGGTGAACTCTCGTTAAATGATTGTGTCTTTCCAGGACCGTGTCTCTTGCAATCTATCTTCGGTATCCTCCACAGAGGCCGAATGTACAAGTACGTGATTGTCGCCGATATTGAAAAGGCCTTTCACCAAGTAGCTATGCAAGAAGAATTCAGAGATGTATGTCGTTTTCTGTGGCTGAAAGACGTGAACAAACCTCCCACTCCGGATAATATCGAAGTGTATCACTTCCGAAAAATCCCGTTTGGTTTAGCTTGTAGCCCGTCCCTTCTGAACTCAACTGTCTACTACTTTCTTGATCGTAAACCCCACGATCTGAATGAGATGACAAAAGACAATCTATATGTGGATAACGTGTTGTATCATACCAATGACCCATCGGAAATCCCAAAGATCGTCAAAGCAGCAAAGCAAATCTTCAAAGATATGCCTATGAATCTGAGAGAATTCATTGTGAATCATCCAGATGAAATGTTGAGTATCCCCCCAGAAGACCGAGCAGCCAGCTCTACAATCAAACTATTGGGATATGAGTGGGACACTGTTGAAGACACTTGGTCGATCAAGCTCGCTTCGCTTGAAGAAGCACATCCGACAAAGCGTCAAGTAGCCTCCCGACTCGCTGAGACTTTCGACCCGCTTGGTTTAGTCTGTCCCGTCATTGTTGCAGTCAAAAGGACTATGCAAGAATGTTGGAATGATGAAGGAACGAAGTGGAAAGACCCCATTCGCTCTCATCGTCTTCTCAGCTGGAAAAAAGCACAGCAAGCATTTCAAGACAAGACTATCAAAATCCCAAGACAGCTAGTAACGGATTATAGCAATTCCACACTACGTCTTGTTGTATTTACTGATGCTTCTCAAGATATGATGGCAGCATCTGTGTATGCTCACTATACATTCGAGAACAAAGAAACAGTTGTCAGTCTAATGTGTGCTAAAAATAAAATCAAACCAGCCAGAAGTGACAATTGGACCATTCCTATTCTGGAATTGACAGCTATTCTAATCGGAACGAATCTCGCAGTCAAAGTAATCGAAGAAATCCGCATTCCCGTTGTCGACATCTGCTTCATGACTGACAGTGCTATCTCTTTCTTCTGGGTTCTCAACAGGAACATCACTCGCCCACTTGTGGCAAACAGAGTGAAAGCGTTCTACGAGAATGAGGAGAGATTGAAGGATAAAAAGATCCAAGTAGCCATCAGACACTGTCCAACAAAAGAGAATCCAGCAGATCTCGCAACTAGAGGAGTGTCGTCTTCTGATCTTCAGAAGAGTGATCTTTGGTTCAAAGGACCAGAGTTCTTGAAGAAAGACCGTGCCGAATGGCCAGCACTAGTGGAAGGTTCAGTGGAAAATGTCAAGGAATTTCAAGATCTCGAGTTCATGAAGATCAAGAAAACCCCAAAGACATCTAAAACTGCGTTGCCAAAGTCTGATAAAGATGAAACAGTACTTGCAGTATCCTCCCAAGAGGAACCACAAACCATCTTCCCTCCTGGACCCATCGTACCGTATTCAAGAACCAAGTCCATGAGGAAACTTGTGTCTTATGTCCACATTGCCCTTACAGCAATTCAAAAAATGTATCCCCAACACACATGGAAAACATATGTGATGAAGGAATTTGCAAAAAGCAACCAAGATTGTCCAACACTCAGAAGGACTCTCGCGAGAACGTTGATCATTCAACAACACTACGCAGACTCCGAACGTCTTGGATATAAGTTCCCTGTCGAGATTGAAAACAACAAGTACCTTGGCGAAGACGGGTTATATCGTCTCAGAAGACAAGTAAAATCCAGTGTACTCCCCCAAGAGGCTCATGAACCTATCCTCATCCATCAAAAACATGTCCTCGCTGAGCTCATCGCCAGAGAGACTCATGAACTGAACGGTCATCTACCAGAGAATTACACTCGAAGCGCTCTCAGAACTAAGTATCTCATTCCCTATGATAAGAATCTTGTACGAAGAGTAATCTCTCAATGCACCAAGTGCAAAAGAGTAAACGGAAAGCCGTACGCTTATCCAAACTCTCAAGTACTCCCCCCAATGAGAACAGAGCCTTCCGTGCCATTTCAAAAAGTAGGAATCGACTACATGGGACCAGTCCCATACTTGAAGGATGACGGATCAGAAGGAAAAGCCTATGTCTTGGTGTACACCTGTCTTGTCACCAGAGGAGCACGACTAGAGATCGTTCCTGATGGAACTACAGAGAGACACATCGATGCTCTCCAAATGATCTTTTCGAGATCAGGCGTCCCCCAGACCATCTATTGTGACAATGCCTCTACCTTTCAAATGACCGAAAAGATCCTCAACGAAGACATTTCAAGAGGTGAAATTTCCGAGTCTCTCACATCGTATCTAGCTGAAAAGCAGATCGAGTATGTGTACATCACTCCGCTCTCTCCCTGGCAGGGAGGAGTCTATGAAAGAGTAGTGGGTTTGGTGAAACACCAGTTACAGAAAGAGCTCTGGAAGACTGTTCTTGATTTCCACTCTCTCCGTCGTGTACTCGCTGGCGCTGAAGCGATGATTAACTCACGCCCCCTGTATCCCCTCCAAAGAAGTACGAACATGAAAGACATGGTTGCTCTCCGGCCAATTGACTTCCTGCTCCCAGGAACCCTCATTGAAGTATCCTCCCAAGATTCCCCCTTTGACCCAAGAAAGTCAAAAACAGAACAAAGAACCAGAGCTCATCTGAGCAAACTGGAAAAGGTTCTAGAAAGAATCTGGAAATACTGGTCGTTGGGATACCTTCTTCACCTGAGTGAATCGAGACACAAAGGAAAAAGATGTTCAACTTTGAAACCGAAAGTGGGGCAGGTTGTACTTATCAATACCAATCTCGTCAGAAGACATAAATGGCCACTCGGTCTCATCGTCGCTATCTGTCCATCCAGAGACGGAGAAATCAGATCCGCTGTGGTGAAATGCAAAGGAAAATTGTATAAAAGAGCAGTATGCCAGTTGATCCCATTGGAAATTGAATCAGCTGAAAGTGTCGTATGCCTCCCAGAGGACGAAAACACGGACGAGGATCCTCGGTATAAATCCCAACCGATCCCTCCATCTCCTGCCATCTTTGACATTCCAAAAGCAAAGTATACCCCCGGACACCAAGACGAGTCCGAGGAACCAGACGTATCCATAGACAAAATCCCGTTGACTCACGATCTGCCAATCATCGGCGAGAAAGTGGAAGATGAAGAGGATATTGATTACGATACTCAGCACTTCGATGTTGAAGGCGAATATCGCGACCCCAACATGAATGCCCAACAGCTCATGGACTATAGTGAAGAGAAACTACCACATGGTAGAACACGAGAGTACCTCCCAAGAAAGGCCAAGGCTCCGTATATTAACTATGTTCATTCAGCAGTTGTCGAGCTTCTTGCTGGCCCCGGGCCCCCGGAATGTTGTCGCCTCCAGCCCCTCCCGGCTGATACCGCCAACTTGAAGGCTCTGTAAGCCAGGGATTAGTGGTTTTGCCCTCAAAACTCCCTGTCTTCCCGCCTTTATTTATCGTATCATTTATTCCCTCTTTTTCCCTTTCTTTTCCTTTGTTTCCTTGCTTTAATTCCCATTATTTATTTCCTTTCCCAATAAATCATATTTGAACACGCGCCAAATACGCTCTCCGCAAGCGCGCTCCTCCGCACTCTCGTGGCGAGACCCGCGCGCGCGCTTTCGCTCCGCGGCGACAGCGCGCACGCCCACTCGTCGATAGAGCAAGCGTTTGAGTCAGTGCGTTCTCCAGTGCGTTTTCCTATGGAGATACGTTTGTGTGTTCAACGCTGATTCATCACCACCCTTTATTGTTTTGCTCTGTGAGCACCTTTCAGTATCCCCCCAAGGGTAAGTTTTCCTGCGTTTTGGCCAACGGCTCGTTTGTGTGGTTTGAGGAGTTTTTGCCCAGCACGGTTTCCTCGCTTTGCCCTGAGGTTTTCATCCGGCGCCATTCGTTGAACTTTCTCCTCTAAATTTCCCACCTCTCGTATCCTCCCGACGCCTTTTATCGCTTTTATCCTTGACTCCGTCAATAAATGGGTCACTGATACCACGTTCTCACACACCGCTTATCTTACACGCAATGGGCCTTAGTTACCCCTTTCTGCCACACACACTTCGGTCTCCCCGACTCTGAGCGGTCTCGGCTGACCCAAGCTCCGTTTGTCGACATCTCGTGCTCTCTCCCATCTTATCTCTAATTTTTTGATTTTTCTTTCAATTTTTCTCTGCATCTCTACCGTCTCTTTACCGATTCTTGAAGTTGCAAATGAACAGGAAGTAACACTGTGTGTCTGTTTGTCCGGATGTCCATTTTCGATCAATTTGACTCCAACTCACCACCTTCTTCTCATATTTCTAATTTTTCCTGATTTCAAAAAAAAATTTATCTGCTTCTCGACCGTCTCTTCACTGTTATCTATCTCTAATTGTGTGCTCCGTTGGGAGCTCCAAACGATAAAACCTTTCATTCCTATTTTATACTTTTTTCAATTTTTCCCCAAGACCGAGCTCTGTCGTCTCAGTCCCCTTTCATTTTTTTGTAATGTGATTTTTCTGGAAATTTCTAACTGTAATTACTGTAACTGGATCTCATTTATTACTGTAATCGGATCTCTAATCCGTCCTACTATATAGCTCTTGATAACAGGTGAGGTTTTGGCGGGAAATTTGAAATTTCAGTGAGATTTTTTGTCAAATTTTCAGAATTATAAGTCGTGTCAACTCAACACGGTGTCACTGTTTCTAACATACCGTACCACAGTTTTGAGTGAGTTTTTAGGCGGGAAATTTGAAATTAAAATAAAATTATTGGGTTTTCAGAAAAAAGGGATATATTCTTGACACAAATACTTATGATTTTTTTGTAATTTCTTATTAAAATGATAATTGAACTCCTAACTATATTGTGAGTTGATCTCCAACCCATCATAAGGATATCTGAAAGAAAAGTGGGTTTTTGGCGGGAAATTTGAAAAAAAAATGTTTTTCAAAATTTCAGTACTACCCTGCTAGTCTTCATCGCGTTTTTACAAAAACAAAGGGGTTTTTCAATTTTCTAGAATATCCCTATCCACTACATGGACAAATTTCATTTTTTTTGGGTATCAGTGAGTTCTTATTTTTCATACTATTTTTTCTCAAATGTCATAAAAATACCAAAACATTTTTTTCAGATTAACTATGGGCAAGACTCCACTGAAGTATGGATACTTTGTTTTATCATGATGCTCATTACGAATTTTCGCATAATATTTAGTTCCTATTTTTCTAAGTTTCCACACTGTCATTGGTACATTCAGGCTTTTTAGTTTTGTTGTTGATAATTTTTATACAAAAAAAAAATGTATCTCCTGTTCGGAAACGGAATACTGCTATATTTATAAATGATGAATATGAACAGAATTGTTTATTTTTCCGGAATTAAAAATCTTTAAAAATTATGTTTCAGAAGACGAATATTAGACGTTCCTAAGAAAACTCCAATGAAGATTTGAAGATCGGGAAATTCAAAAATTCCAATTGAAAAACAGAGAATCTTACATAAAAATCGAAGAATGGTGACTGTGAGAGGGCATACTGAGACATTTTGGGCATGTCTAAATTAAAAAAAAAAGATTAGCATAGGTTTTTTTTCCAAAGATTAACCATATGGTGTTTCATATCTTTCGATTGCTCCTGCACATCCATTTCTACATTTTTTGCTTCTTGAACGGTCCTGAAAAACATTGAAACTAGTACAGCTAAAATCTGATTCTACTTACCACATAGTCTCTCATTATGATCCGGATTTCATAACAAGATTGCGTCGACTTTCACTGAGCGCATGCAGTAGATTTTTTTCATGAAAGAGTATAAATTTTGAGAGCACTCTTCTTCTTTATCAAAAAGTTCACTGCCGTTTGTGAGCAACATTTTCTAAACTTCAAGTCCTTGATCGCGATGATGTGCTTTTCTATTAGATAATCTGAAAAATACCACGGAAAATCCTTCAAACTGATTCTTGAACAGTTTGGAAAGATTTCTCGAAAACTATTGAAAAACTTACTCTCCTAAGATAATTTAACTGATATTGGTTAGCAGCATTCTCAAATTATCTTGATTTTGAAAATGAACTTTGACCCCATTTTTATTGGAACATGTATTGGAACATGTGAAACATGTGGTAAGCTCGTACACCGTCTATCCCTTTCCTTCGAAAACTGGAGAACATCTGAAACATTTCCATACATTTTTGAAGCATAACCAAAGCTGACTAGAGTTGTTTTTTTCACTTACATTAACATTCTTGTACCATGAAGTCATCCAAAAGGCTAATTTGAACATTCCGACAATCGAAAAAAAATTTTAGAAAAAATTCGAATATTGAGTAAAATCATAACAAAAAAGAGGCCCGTAACCACACCGAGCCAAGATTTGAGAGTAACTATGAGTGGATGAACAAATTTCTGTTTGGGTAGGAGACTCAGGCTCCGCCCATTTTTGTGGACCCCCCTCCCCATTTTGTTGGAGTGGACCCCCTGGTTGTTAGGGGACACTGAGTGCTCTAGGAGTGTTCATTAGATGGACTCCGGGAAAGCACATAAATTTAGGAAATCTAGGTCAGTTCTAATGGCTTTTTGTTGGTAAGGAGACTCAGTAAAAGTGACAGATGAGTTATTACGCTCCACCAACTTTTAAGGGTAGCCTCTATGTTGTCAAGGGATACTAAGTGCTTGGAACCGATCTCGAATCTGTGTTTAGTTTTCCGTTAATATGTATATTTCGAACACAGAGCTTCATTTTTGAATGAGGTATACAGCGCATAGGACTTGGTATATAAATCAAGCAAAATTCTAATAAATAATGCAGTTGAATACGGCTAGAATGATAATAATAGTGCTTGTATGTATTGAGAACGACTCTGAAATTCAATTTTTCTCTCACATCAGCAACTAATTTTTCACAAGGTACCACTTACCTGTAAACTCATATGTGTAGACGTAACATAAGCAGTGCCTCCAATATTATTATCTCTGAAAATAAATCCATTGAATTTAGTAATTTTCAATTGGAACTCTAGTACACCACCTAATGGGATGTTACATATGACGCTGATATTATCATTCTTTTTTGTGGCACTGACAGTCTGGAAATATCTGAAATACAGTACCATTCTGATGAAAATGGTCAAGGTTTCTGAAAACCGTACTCACTTTACAACATTTCGATGTTCTCAGCACACGTGTCAGTACACTTATAGGCTTTTATGGCGACTTTATTTGCATGAACCTCAAAAATCTGAAAAATGATTACCATGTACTGTAATAATGTCTCTAGTGCAACATCAACTCACTTTCAGACATCCCTCCTCAGTTATTGCCCTTTCAAATACACATTATCTAGCAGCATTCCCCGCTATATTTGAAAAAATGAAATATCAGTAGCTGAAAAAGCAGTGCAAAAGTGGTGGTCATTGTGTATTTCCCTGGAAAACGTCAAGTTTTAGATTTTTTAGGCGAGTTTTTTTATTTGAAAAATAAATGGGCTCACCAACAAAATCAAGAATGACAGTGTTCCATCTACCCAAAAAGCAGAGTTGAACAATGAATCGGATTGTGTTCATGGACGTATTTGCTTTCCTTATTCTTCGAATGTTATACTTTACACAGTTTCCAAACAAGAGTACAGTAGGAATTTCAGTAAAATCATAATGAGTAGAAGGCCCGTAAACACACCGAGCCAAGAATTGAGAGTAAGTATAATAGAATAAAAATCTGAGCTCCGGGATGAAGAAGCTCCGCCCATTTTCTTCGGGTTGGGAGGGACATCCTGATTGTTAGGGGCCGCTAAGTGCTCTAGGAGTGTCCATTAGATGGGCTACGGAAAAGCACATAAATTGAGAAATCTAGGTCAGTTTTAATGTTTTTTTCGGGATGTAGAGGCCCATGAAAGTGATAGATTTATTAGAATCCGCCGGTTTTTGAGAAGGATTTAAATTCAAACACACCATTTTTTGTCAAGATTCTCACTTTTTTTGTACTTTTTTTTGTAAAGATTCTCACTACTCTCACTTTTTCTAATAAACACTTTATTCCTAAACGGTGTGGACCGCTCGGAGGACCTGGTAGAAAAAAAGTTTGAAAACATTATAATTACAAATGCAGCTGAATGATGCGAGGATGATGATAGTCCTTGAATGTAGGTAGCAGGTTTCTGAAATTTTGCTTTTCATCTAATTTTTTACAATGCTTCAGATATACTTGCCCTCTTCTCAAAATATTGGCGCGATTGTGGTTCAGCAACTTCCAAACTTTTAGGCTTTTATCGCAAATTTATTGCCATGAACCTCAAAACTCTGAAAATGGCACCATGTACTGTAATAACATCTCTAGTGCGACATCAACTCACTTTTAGACATCTCTCCTCAGTTATTGCCTTTTCAAATAATCATTACATTATCAAGCTGCTCCTGCCATCGAATATGAACATCTGAAATACGATAATTTTTCTGAAGACATTGTGAAAAACTTCGAAAAGAAAACCAACCCTTATAAACAAAACTTTTTACTATGATCCGAACAATTGTGCCAATAGATTAGACCTCGAAAGCCACAGGCATGCATTCAAAAATCTGAAAATAAGAGGTATGGAAAATTTCACTTGAATAGTAGCACTAACCCTCTTTACAATACTTTTCAGTAAGGTATTTTCCTGAAACATGTTCATGGCTTGATTTAAAATTTAGCTTACCAGAAATATTGCACGGTGGGGTGCCGTCCATCCACATGACCGAGTCGAACCATGTACCGGAAACAAGCATTGCTCCTTTGCTGTCTGTTTATCCATTTGGAATATATTTCTAGTTATGTGTTAATACTTTCCAATCGAAACTTTAGTTGAATAGTCAGTAAAATCATGATAAGTCGGAGGCCCGTAAACACACCAAGCCAAGAATTTAGAGTAAGTATAATAGAATGAAAATCTGAGCTCCATTTTCAGTTGTATGCACATAGTTTCCCAACAAATGTACAGTAAGAATTTCAGTAAAATCATAATGATAAGGAGGCCCGTAAACACACCGAGCCAAGATCGTTGAGAATAACTTTGATAGAATGAAAGTCTGAGCTCCGGGATGAAGAAACTCCGCCCATTTTCCTCGGGTCGGGAGAGACATTCTGGTTGTTAGGGTACACTTAGTGCTTTAGGAGTGTCCATTAGATGGGATACGGAAAAACACATAAATTTTGATATTTAGGTCAGTCTGAATGGATTTTCGGGAAGGAAGTGGTTCCCATAAAAATGATGGATGCTGTATTAGGTTCCGCCAACTTTTAAGTGTAGCACTATGTTGTCAAGGGTTACTAAGTGCTAGGAGCCGATTTCGAATGTGTGCTTTGTTTTCTGTTCATACATTTTGAAAAAAGAGATTCATTTTTGAATGAGGTGTACGGCGCGTAGCACCTGATAGAAAAAATGAAAAAATATATATTGTAGATTCAGTTGAATGCGGCTAGGATGATTGGGCTTGCTCGTGGACGAATCTGAAATCTGTTTTATCTAAAACTGTAACTTGACAAGGTTTCACTCACTGGACCGCCATTGGTCTGCAAACGTCATCAACATAAGTAGTTTTTGGATAGAATGATTTCTGGAAATAAGATCTGTCAAATTTGGGACTTTGAATTAGCGTTTCCTTCCTTACCTTAAAGTTTGGAACTCCAAGGCAAAACGTTGTCTGTGCCGCTTTTTCATCGTTTTTGCGGCATCCATTGCCCGTACTTGTCTGGAATACTGTACATAGTTTCTTGTATAAGTGGATGTTCCGGAAAAAGATTACTTACCCTCGAATATTGCGAATTCTCCAATTTTTCGTGATGTCTCAGTGCAGCACGTCCCAAACTTATAGGCTTTTATGGCAAACTTGTCTCCATTTTAGACCTTGAAAGCGAGGGTTTTATTGTCAATGATCTGAAAAAAGAGAGTTATGAAAAAAATGTCACTTGAATAGTAGTACTAATTTTCATAAAAACAATCCGCTTCGATTCCTGTGCAGTTGGTCCAAACTTTCAGAATTTGCCATCTATCCATGCGTTTAATTCATACCTGAAACTACCAAAATTTAGCAAGAAAAGAGGATTACATGGCTCACTTTTTCTGGAGACTGGTCCCTGTGCACAGTTTTTTCTCCGAATATTTGTTAAGCATTTGAAATCGAAGCAATGAAATAACACAAAGTTGCATTGCCGAGTAAAACAATTTTCCTGAAAAACGCTGAGTTTTCCAGTTTTCAGTTATGACAAACTGGGTTCACCAAAAATAGTGCATGTCATACGCCCGTCTAGATAAAATTTCCAAGTCGAACCGTATATTGGAACATGTTCTTGACCTTAGTGGCTTTTTTGAATTAAAAATGAACTTTCAGTTCTGTGAACTAACGAAATAAAAAGTAGATAAAATATTTTCAGCAAAATCATAATACAATGGAGAGGCCCGTAGACACACCGAGCCTAGAGTTGAGATTAACTCAGGCCTGTGCGGAACTAGAATTTTCGGAATTTTCGGAACTTCGGAATATTCCGAATTTCAAATTTTCGGAATTTCGGAACCTCGGAATATTCCGAATTTCAAAATTTCGGAATTCGGAATTTTCGGAATATTCCGAGTTTTCAATTTTCGGAATTTCGGAAGTTTTCGGAATTTCGATAATGGTTGTTTTTCGATACGTTTTCAACTTTTCTACGAATTTTTCGCCTGCAAAAACGGCTCATTGCTCAAAACGCATAAGGAAGACTCTAAAATCATTGAAATATTGATCCGATAAAGACAAAAAGTGAAAATTGACACATGCAAAGTTGTTGAAACCAAAAAATTTTATACCGCCTTTTCCATCGGAGTGTTCCGGTCGGAACTTGGTTCCGAAATTTTTCGTTCGGAATATTCCGACCGGAATTTAGTTCCGAAATTTTTTTCTCGGAATATTCCGGTCGGAATTTGGTTCCGAAAAAGGTCGGAATTTTCGGAATTTTCGGAATTTCCGAATTCCGTTCCGCACACCCCGGGATTAACTATAATATAATGAAAATCTGAGCTCCGGGATGAAGAAGCTCCGCCCACTTTTTTTCGGGAAATGGGACCCCTGGTTGTTAGGGAACACTAAGTGCTCTAGAAAAGAGTGTCCGTTAGATGGACTTCGGAAGAAAAGCACATAAATTTTGGAAATCTATGTCAGTCTTAATGGCTTGGTAGAGAAAAAGAGACCCCATAAAAAGCACGTGATGGATTTATTGGGCTCCGGTTACGTTTGGGGCTCTGCTGTGGGTTGCTAAGAGTGCACGAAGTATCAAATTCATTAGAGCAGTATGTGAAAAATCTAACAAAGTCTTAATAAATTCTGGAAATAGAAATTGGTGCTAGGCTCCGACGACGTCCTGTATTGTTTGTATTTTTTTAATGATCGTTGGTTGTCAAAAATCAAACATGACACTAAATGATTTTTATTAAAGCATCCAAAGTCGAACTCACAGAGTTCAAAGAAATAAGTACATGGTAAATTTGATCGAAGTTGTTGGTGAAGATGCTCACAAAGTGTAGAATATCGTGAGAGCTAAATATTTTCGCCGAGGTACGTCCATGACGCTGGTCTGAAAATTGAAAAATGTGATTTTTCGGGTCTAGAAGGCTTACAAAGTCCTTTCCTCCTGATTTTTAAGATCCAAAAACCACCAAAACTTTGTTTTCCTCCGTAGTTGTCTGTGTCGCATCTTATAGCATTGGGCCAATCTTCTTGGAATATTAATTTCAACAATTAATTGTGAGGTTCATTTTTGGCAGCGGACCTTCTGAAAAAATAGAATAGAGATCATGAGTTTTTAGGGTAGACTTACATTAGCTCGGGCATTTTTCAGAGGATTCTCAGCCAGTTTTCAAAAATAAACATATAAAAGTGATTGGAACTGCAATGATTCCAAACATTTACCTGAAAATTGAAAGTATTTTTATATTCTTTTTTTTATTGTGGCTCACAAAATACTTCATGACTCGTTTCGTTTGTCGTTTTTTCCAAAATGGTTCAAAATGAAAAATCTTGGGGTCAGCAGTTTACCTGACCTCTCATCCAAAGGTACAGTACGACAAATACAGTAAAGTTTTCAGTAAAATTATAATAAGGAGGCCCGTTAACACGCCGAGCCAAGTAGGTTGAGGGTAACTAGAATAACATGAAAATTTGAGCTCGGTAGAAGAGGCTCCGCCCTTTTTTTTCGGAGAGACCAAGTTTGGTTGTTAGGGGTCACTAAGTGCTCTAGGAGTGTCCATTAGGAGGGTCTTGGAAAAAATACATAAAATTTGAAATCTAGGTCAGTCATAATAGAGTTTCAAGGGAGAGGAGGGACCCATATGCATTAGAGCTCATAATGGATGTATTTAACTCCGCTCACTTTTTGGGGGGTCCTCCGAGACTGGTTGTCATGGGATTCCATATGTTTGATTTGATATATTTTTGGTCCATGTAGAAATTAGGCTCCGTCCACTTTCAGGGATAGGGGGCTAGCACTTTTTTGTTATCTTTGAACATAAGAAAACAATTTGAATAAAAATTCATTTGAAAAATCTAAAGAAAAAATACAACAAAATATATCATCCTCTAACATCGTCCAAAATGTCGTTGCTGAAAAAAATATTTTGTTTGGACAAACAGACACATAGGTGGACTTACTAGTTGAGCAACAAAAAAATAACAACTCCCCGATCTCGGCAGGCTACTTGTGTCCTCGCTTCATTATTTGGGGATTACTGTAATTGTGGAATTTTTTTGAGGAAAATGGGATCCGACTTACTTTTTGTTTAAAAAATGTTGGTACATTTTTTCTATACTGTCTTCATTACTTTGACCGGGTTGAAGAAGCGATAGATGAGAATCTAAAAAATTGAATTTAAACTAGTATTGAAAATTTTAAATCTGAAGACGTGATAATTTAGAATCCGTCAAAAGTCAGAATCCTCAAAAAAAAATTGAAAAAAAACTCACCTTTTTTCAACTCAAAGTACCCATAATAGCTCTTCGAATACCTGTGGAAATACCCAAAAACAGCAGAATTTTAGCAAAATCAATCAAAAAAGAGGTCCATAAAACGCTGAACCAAAGCTATACTACTCTAGAATGACTCCTCTAAAAGCAGCTGAAAAAGGGGGCCCGGGAAGTGGGCGGAGCCTAAATTTCCGGTTGTTGTTGGTGAGAGATAGACGGGGAATTGGATTTCCTGACTTCTAATCTGAATTTCAGATTGGATTTTCTAGTATGGGATGCAAATTTATGTAGGCAGGTGGAATACAAATGTATTTATAAATTCATGTATTTATGCAGGATACATGTTTTTGGGAAGAAAAACGAGGAGAAGGTGTTGTGCTTGAAGATGAGATTCCAGAGATTTCTGTACTTATTGTTTCAAAGAAATATATTCAAGAGATTTATTCAATCCAATAAAAAAGTGACTACTCGAATACAGATAGCGCTAAGAACATTTTCAACATATTCAAATTTTAGGGAAGTTTTGCAAATACTAGAAATGCGTTGGAAGTAATATGAATTTTCTGTAAAATGAGAGATCTCATATTTTCAACCAAAATTTGAACTACATACCATCAACTTGTATCCACAGATGAAAGCATCAGTTCTTCAGATCTTCAAAACAATTTTGAAAATTTTAAGAATTTTAGGCATAAGCACCAAGCTGAGCTGGTACTTACAGACTGTTCCAAGTTCCAATTGTATTCAAATTTTTCTGAAAAATGTATCTTTTGGTTTGAGTAGTCTTTAGGTTTGGGAACTCACTTCAAATTCCATGTATAATCTGTCCATGTAAAGTTTTTCTCTAACCAGCACCAACCCATAAAATTCAACTTTTCCGTCCATTACCCATTGTGTCATGGACATCTTTGTTCACATTGAACTTTTCCATGAGTTTGGATTGCAGGAAGTACCTCCAAAGTTGGAAAGATATCCCATTTTTCTGAAAAAAAGGTGTTATGTCAGAGTTTTTTTTTAATTGGTACCTACTGTTAGATCATAGCCGCATAATATGCCTTTCTCTCTATTGAACGTTTTCACTTTGCTGTCATATCACAATAAGATTTCAAGGCACCACAATCCCGGACCTTCTCTGAAAAAAAACAAACATTTCCTAAACACCTGACACACTCAAACTCACCAAATTTAACAATATTTTCAGTTGGAATACGTCCATTCACTTTCTTGATATTCTTTTCTGTTTTCAGTTCTGTGTAATATCAAATTGAAAGTAGATCAAATATTTAGAAAAATCATAATACATAAAGGCCCGTAAACACACCGGGCCCAGTAGGTTGAGAGTAACTAGAATAGAATGAAATTTTGAGCTAAGAATGAAGAGGCACCGCCCACAATTTTTTCGAGACACCTCCCTGGTTGTTAGGAAACGCTAAGTGCTCTAGGAGCGTCCATTAGAAGCGCTTCGGAAAAGCCCATAAATTTTGAAATGTCGCTCCACCTTAATGGAGTTTCAAGGAAGAAGAGGACCCATCAGAGCCATCATTATGGATGTTTTAGACTCCGCACACTTTTAGGAGGTCCAGCTAGGCTGTTAAGGAATACTGTAGGATCGCCCGAATTTCCAAGTTTCAGGGGTTATGTTAAGCTCCGCCCACTTTTCGGACTCCTGTTATGCTGTCAAGGGATATTATGATTTCTCCGAAATTTCTGTTTTATTCTGTTTTTGCCAGGATCCGCCCACTTTCAGAGGTGTTGGTTTTCAACTTGTTTGACATCATTGAACAAAAAAAAATTGAGAAAAAAATTCATTCAAAATTCAAACAAAAACTGCAACACTTAAAACTTTCTTGGCACGTTCCGAGCCGTCATTGCTGAAAAACCAAAGTTTGTATTTGGACAAACAGACACACAGATAGACTTACTAGTTGATCGCATACAAGTTTTCATTAAACGGATCACACTGCTCTCTGCAACAACAGTAGGCTGCTTCGATCATGTCTAGGCCTGAAAATTAAAATTTTTTAAATATTTATTTTCCTCAACAAAAGTTCAACAAAAACCTATAAATGTTTTCTTACCCGTTTTAGTCCGGCTTTGACCAAGTATTCCTCAATATTTTCATCTTGTCGGAGAGGCGCAGTGGTCCAATTATGACCAAAATTTCTGGAATAAACCCACTTCTATGAATGCACAAATTCATAATCCGTAAAAATTAAATTCCTTCGAAATGCAAAATTCTCAAAAAAAAACTCCAAAAAAACTCACATTTCCCAAAAAAATTTACCAGTACCCAGAATAAAAAACCAGTAGAAAATACCCATAATAGTTCAAAAATATAAAACCAGAATATTTTAGCAAAAATCAAGGAAAAACACGAGGTTCATAAAAACGCTGAACCAAGGAATACCACTACTACTATACTGAAATTTTGTAGATCAAAAAATTGGGAGCAAGAAAAAGTGGGCGAAGCTTATATTTCCCGGTTCTCTGAAAAACAAGATTAGCAGTAGTCGTCTAGTCTAGAAAGATACAATTTGTATGTATTTTTCTGCAATACACAAAAATAAGATGGAGGAGAGAAAAAATTATGGGAAAAAGTGGTTGAGAATCCAATAACAACAACAAGAAAATTCACAAAAAATTATATGCATTAATCTTCGTTTCTGGAGATGAGAGAAAAAGAAATGGGCATGTATGTACATTGGATTTGGAAGGGATGTGAAAAAGGGATTTGGAAATAAAGGGGTTCGGAAATGCACATTTCTCAATCGAATTTCTTTTTTTTCTGGACCACAGCAGAGCAAAACTAAAACAAATGTTTTGTGAAAAAATTTATTGTGGATAATGAGATGGGTGTTCAATTTTTGACAGAAAATTTCTATTCAAATATGTAGCAAAAAACAACTGTATGAAAGTTTTTGGCTTAAAGCCAATTACGACATAAACATATCAAAAAATTGGCTTGCAGACCTTGTAAGTAGAGGTTGTTTCCTCTGAGCAATAGTAAACTGGCAAGAACTGAATAGGAAAATAGTAGTGCTGAAAAGTAAAAGTTTGAAAGTTTCATTTGAAACTTGACCCACTTGAGCTTGTAGATACAAACATCGAGCCAACTTCTCCATATGTTTTTATATTGGACAAGAATGTATCTGAAAAAAGCGAAGTTGTTTGAAACATGCAACAATACTTTTTCAGAAGAAAACCTTTGCGCATTTTTGTTGACCCAAATGTGACTATGGGGGCAATATTTTTATTTTGAAGCTTACCTGTATTCCTATGGTTTGTGTCGCTGTCATTTGCAATGTTTTCTTAGTTATAGCAACATCCGTTTCTTCCTCTTATGATGACAATGTTAGTCTGACCGATGATGAATATATTTTACGAAGAGCCTGAGCAGCAATTGGAAGCAGACTGAAATTGTTGCTTTTTCAATTTTCACCTTTAGATTATGACTCACAAAATTCTTCATGACAGGATCCGTTTGTGGTTTTTTCTCGAAACAGTTCAAAATTAAAAATGTGGTCTCCAGAGTTTTCCTGACCTCTTGTTCAAAGATATAGTGACACAAATACAGTAATATTTTTAGTAAAATCACAATAAATAGGAGGCCCGTAGAAACACCGAGCCAACAGTTGAAAGTAACTATGATAGAATGAAACTCTGAATGAAGATGAAGAGGCTCCGCCCACTTTTTTCCGAGGAACCACTCCTGGTTGTTAGGAGACACAAAGTGCTTTATTAGTGTCCATTAGATAGACATCGGAAAAAAACACATAAATTTTGGAAATCTAGGTCAGTCCTAATGAAGTTTAAAGGGAGAGGGGGGGGGGACCCATAAGAGCACATGATCGATGTTTTAGATTCTGCCCACTTTCAGAAGGTCCTTCTAGGCTGGCAAGGGATGCTGTACGATCGCCCGAATTTCCAATTTTCAGAGATTATGTTTAGCTCTGCCCATTTTCAAGGTGAGGGCTCGACGTTTTTTGTGTTCTTTGTCAAAAATTAATTCAAAATACAAACAAAAAACCACTTTTGTATATTCATAATTCAAATTTTTCAATATAAAATTTGTTTATAATGCAAGGGATATAAAAATCTTCATACTTGAGACTACGTATGCAAAAATAAATAGAAGTGTTTACATTATATCGAGTCCAAAAGATGTGGTTGGTCTATTCGCGGTGATTCGACGTCAACTCTGCATATTCAAAATTGTACTTTCATCATTTTGCTGAAAAAATCAAACTAAAACGGGTCGGTCGGTTTTTCGACTTACACTCAAACAACCATCGAGCGTTCACTGGCGGAATTTGGAATAGATCACCAAAACAAACAACACAATAACCACCAAAAGGACCTCGTTATTTTCTAGCAGAACTGAGTTTAGCCTCGAGTTTATTCAAGTTTCCCGCTTCCAGCCGTCCCCGAAACATAGAGGAAGATCTTTAAAATAAAACGATAATGATCTTTCTCAAAAACCCAATTCACTTACTGGTTTTGTCGATCCATTCATTCATCATTTAGCATCCATGATTCGTATCGAATCTGGGAAAATTGGTTCACCAACAGCGAAGAAAAAATGTCGACACTTAACCATTCATCGAATAGCATAGATAAGAATAAAAGCAGCAAAATTTTCCGAAAAATCAAGAAAAAATGCGGACAGAAACACGACCGTCCTGGTAGTCCATAATGAGTAATGAGAGTTCTTCTCCCTCTCCTCGCCCTTGCGAGGAGGGGGGGGGGGGGAAAGCTAGAATGATGTCATAAGCTAAACAATGTTATGAACACACACCCTTCCGTTTTGGGTACCACCCAGTGGGTGCTCACCGCAAGAGAGGAACACTTGTGAGATAGGATTACAGAGAAATTTGATCTTTCACTATCAACATTGCTGCGAAGAAAGCAGAAGGTTTTGAACAATGTAAGCATGTACAATGTACATTTTCGAAAATTTCGAAAGAAATTTTTGAATTTTTTGATTTTTAGAAAATTTGAACCGTTTTAAAATTTCGACTTTTCATTTTGAAATTTTTTGAAATTGTTGAATTTTCGATAACTTCAAAAGTTTTCTGAAATCTTTGAATTTTTGAGCTTTCTAATTTTTTGGAAATATGAACGGACATTTCAGAAAATGTTGAATTTTTGGAAAATTGGAAGCTTTGGCCTTTTTTTTGAAATTTTTGAAATTTTTTTTTTGAAAACTTGAATTTTCAAAATTGAGCAGTAAGGGTCCCCATAGAAATTTCTCATTATATTTTTCACATTTCACTTCTTTTAGAAGTACCACTTCACGTAGCGGACTTAACGGTGCCTGTACGCAATTCCTGTAAACACAGTGTCATTCATGATTTTGTTAACATAGCGTCTAATGCATTTGAAAGGTAAACACATTCTGTTAAAAGGGGGCGGAGTCTTTACACCACTTGGTCATAAATGTTGTTCATTTTATTAAACTTACTCTCAACTCTTGGCCCGGTGTGTTTACAGGCCTCCTAGTTTTCATTATCATGATTTTTCTAAAATTATCGTGCATTGGCTTTCTGCTAACGTACTCGCCACGAGCAACCTGAGAGACCCAATCTTCCCAAAATTGAAATAACCTTTACCCATCGCGAAGCAAATTGCTTTGGGTACCTCCGCCTGGTCCATGTATCGTGAGTTTTTTGTATCACTTCTGTTTCAAAAGAAATTTAAACTTGATTTCAGGCCAGCTTACGCATTCTTTTATTGGAAGGAAAGAGGATACTGGGTTACTTGGAAACCGGTCCATTTGCATTGATTAACCAAATTTATTTTTAATTACTTTAAGGAAATTGTAAGGCTAAAAAACACTTTTTTCTATTAAATTTGTATTAGATCAGTTCCAAAACTGGACTATATAAGGAGACCTTCTCAAGTTGAAATCACATTCAGTTTTCTGTAAAATACCGTTTGGTATTTCCCTTTGTGTCCCAGTTCCACCCGAGATTTCTTGCTTCCCCATTCTTCATTTTTATTCAATAAATCTTGATTCCTAAATACCACTGAACCTCGTTCAAGTAGACCCATTTCAAGGATCGAGTGCCTTCCTTTCTCTCCCCTTCTCCTCCCTCGTCCTCTTTTGTGTACTTTTTATGTTATATTTCTTCAATAAATACTGTTATGACCACTAGACCACATACACACATCTATGAGAGATTGACCCCTAAACCTAGTCTTCATAAGCCCACTTTTTTTGGAAGGACCCCTGGTCGTTCGGGGACACTAATAGTAAGTGACCTAGTAGGATCCATTAGATAGGCCTCGGAAAAACACATAAATTTGGAAATCTAGGTCATTTTTCATGACTTCTGAGGAGTAGGAAAGCCCTTAAAATTTATGGATACATTATGATGGGCTCCTTTTAAGGGGTCCTACTAGTGGTTACCAAGAGACACCAGGAACAAAAAATCTAGTTAATCCTTGAAGTTGAATATTTTACTTTTTGTGAGCATTTGACGGGAAATTAAGGGGTTCTCGCAATTTTGTCCAGTATTTCCCGAAAATTTTTCAACCATCAGTATAACATGTTTGGTTATAAATTCTTATTTTAAACAATGCTGAGCACCAATGAAAGATAATGAACAAAAACACGAAAAAGAAAAAAATCATCAGGCCTCCAGAACCCATTGGATCATTATAGAAATTTAAAATATGCCTCGATAAACACACTTCTAATGTGTTGTCTGGACTGACGATGTGGTGAGGTATTGAAACGTTTTCCTGAAAAATAAGTAATAACCTTACTTTGAATCTAAAACCATGAACCACTTCATTTTCTATGAATTGCAGCTGTTGATTTGAAGGAGCCGTATCTGAAAAACAACAATTTTCAACTATTCCTGGTTTATTTTTTTCTTACAATTTCCCGTTATCACCTTGTCTCTTGCAGTCAGGAGCAGTTTTTCTTAAAGCCAGGAGCATGAAACTCCACAATAATTTTTATATATTTGTTCAAAATAGAGCTTTCCAATTGAGCCATGGAGTATCCCATGTCTCCAGTTTCAAAGATTCAGTAAAATCATAATAAAGAGGCCCGTAGACACACCGAGCCAAATAGGTGAAGAGTGACTAAAATATAATAAAAATTGGAGGCTGAATAAATAGGCTCCGCCCACTTTCTCAGGGGCCCAAATGGTTGTTATGGGACACTAAGTGCCCTATGAGTGTCCATTAGATGAGCCTCAAAAATCACATTTTGTTTGGAAATCTAGGTAGTCTTAATGGGTTTTCATGGGCGGGGGGACCACATACAAGTGATGGATTTATTTGGCTCGGTCCACTTTTAGTGTCCGAGGGCGTGGAAGGGATTTTGTATATATTTTTTTTATTCCTCTTACACTGTATGTAATAGGCTCCGCCCACTTTTTGGGACACCATATTTTCAGGTTTTTTTTTTGTGAAAAGTAGGTTTTTTTGTGGAAATGATACATTTTGTTGTTTTTCACCTTTTCGTTAGGTATTCACAAAAAACCTAAAGAAATGGGGAAAAAAATTGAAAATACGGTGGCCGAGAAAACTCCGGGAGTTAGGCTACGGCCCCAGGAGACCGCTCGGCCAAAAAATGATCGTTTTGAAGCGATTTTTCAGGGTTTTAGAGAGATTTTTGAGAGTTTTCACTATCATATTCAGAATCAGCACAAAATTTTTATATATTTTGAAGCAAAAAAAATTTTTGACCGGAATCCTCCTTTAAACACATCATCCGATACGTGCGGATTCCACTGAAACTTCCAAACGGCTAAAAATTAATCCTCGAAATCCCCTTTAGTCCTAAAAGAAGAATTTACATTTTCAGATTCTAATCCATTTATTTAACAAGGATTCATGCCACACATTTAAAACAGTAAAAATCCGGCTTCGATCAATGAAGTACAACAGTTTCAAATGATATTACAAAAAATCTGTGGGACAAAAAAAAGAAAAGAAAAAAGGCCGGATTATAGGGAGGCAGAACCTCAAAAGAGGGAGAGTTGAATAAAATTAACATCGGGAAAACAAAAAACACTGTAGAGAGAAAAAAACCAACGTAGAATTGATAAAAAACAAAACACGGCCCATCTCATCTACCATTTCGTCGTAAAATGCCTGTATTACTCGTTTTTCCTCTTTGTTCCGCGCCTGGAAGTAATTCAGTTCTGAACTGCGTTAAAGGAGGATTCCGGTCAAAAATTTTTTTGCTTCGAAATGTGTAAAATTTTGTGCTGATTCCGAATATGATAGTGAGAACGCTCAAAAACCTCTCTAAAACCCTGAAAAATCGTTTCAAAACGACCCTGATTCGGCCGAACGGTCACCTGGGGCGGTGGCCTAACTTACGGAGTTTTCTAAATGTATGATTTTCACAACAAAATCTGAAAGAAAGTGAAAAAAAAATCTGAAAATGCGGTGGCCGAGAAAACTCCGGGAGTTAGGCCATGACCCCAGGTCTGGGGCCCAGGAGACCTTTCAGCCAAAAAAAAGGCCGTGTTGAAGCGATTTTCAGGGTTTTAGAAAAATTTTTGAGCGTTTTCACTATCATCTTCTAAATCAGCACAAAATTTTACATATTTTGAAGCAAAAAAAAAATTTTTACCGGAATCCTCCTTCAAGACGCACACAAATTTGACTTACCGCCTCTGGAACGTAGAAATGCATTCTATTACATTCCATTCTCCTTCAGTCCGGCCGTGACGAAGTACTCCTCTGTAAGAAAATTAGGTGACTTTAGAAAAAAATGGAAAAGGATCACCTTTTCTTTAGCCTCTAAACTTCAAATTTCCCGCGATTTCGTCCTCGTTATAGTGAATGTTGGACAGGTCTCCGATAATTTACCTGAAAAAAACCTTTGATTATTTTTTGAAAAACGGAAAACGCGATACTTTGCAACCACGACATTTCGAAACTGGACGTTTCGCAACCAGTCGTTTCGCAACTTTATATACTAGTCTACTTCACGTTCATTAAGGTTGTATGGGGTTGAGGGTTCTGTGAACTTTTCCAGGTTATAGTCAACATTTGAAAAGTTCTGATTTTAACGTGAACTTTCTACAAAAATCCTGGATTTCATGGTTTTGAAATGGCGTCGTTGCGGATTGTCGCGGTTGCGAAATGACCCGTAGCAAAATGCCGTAGTTGCGAAATTGACGTGAGTTGCGAAACGACTGGATGCGAAATGTCTTGGAGCCGAATCAAAAACTACCCTATTTATTGAGACAAACTGAAAAACATACCCATATTTTTTTCCTAGTTGAATAGTCGCAGTGGGCCGATTTTGACCAAAATTTTCTAAAAAATTAACTATTTTTAAAATCAAAAAATTTCGAAAAAAAACTCACACTTTTTAGAAAAATTTACCAGTACCGAGAATAAAAAAACCAGTAGAAAATACTCATAATAGTTAAAATTTACAATACCAGAATATTTTAGCAAAAATCAAGGAAAAACATGAGGTTCATAAAAACGCTGAACCAAGGAAGCCGCTACTACTATACTGAAATTCTGTAGATCAAAAAATTGGGGGCAAGAAAAAGTAGGCGGAGCCTTCATAAATCTCTCATTTTTCTCTTTTTTCGGATCCCCTAATTCTTAGAAAAAGAGGATTAGCAGTAGTCGTCTAGTCTTGAATTTGGAGTCGAGAGGATATATTGAAAGAAGATCAATTTTCATGTATTTCTCTGACATTTTTATGTGCATAAATAAGACGAAGGAGAGAAAAACGATGGGGGAAAAGATGTCGAGAATCGAATAACAACAACAAGAAAATCCTCAAAAAAATATGCATTAATCTTCTTTTCTGGAGATGATATAAAAATGAGATATGAGTGTATATTGGCTTTGAAAGGGGTGAAAAATCTGGCACCCCGACGTTTTGCAACCAGTCGTTTCGCAACTTCGCCAGTTCGCAACTCACGTCGATTTTGTAACCAAGACATTTCGCAACCACGACATTTCGCAACCATCAAATCCACATGCATAATAATAAGTTCGCGTTCAAATCTATTTTTTGGAAAGTAGATGACAACCTGGGTTGGTTTATGATATCCGTAATCACATGTATGAAAACTGGAATGCTTTACAAAGTTGCGAAATGACTGGTTGCAAAATTTCTAGTTGCGAAATGTCGCAGTTGCGAAATGATTAGTTGCGAAACGTCGGGGTGTTAGAAACCTGCCAATTATTTGAAGAAAATATTTTTGCACACAAAATTTCATTGGTCAAAAAATACAATATATATCAAAATAAGACAAAATCACAAATGAGAAATTTCAATGGAGGAGAATGACAGGACGATATTTTTTTGTAATTTTCAAATTTATGGTTTTTACGAAATTGAGGGTTTTTTAGAAATAAAGAGCAAGGGGAACAGTCTAAATTATACACCAAAAAAATAGAAGGGAAAGGAACAGATTTCTGCAAAATGAAAGTAATTTTGGAGAAAACATGAGAATCTGAGAGAGTGATATTTTGAGAAAATAGAGAGCACTGACAGTAAAAATATGTATCACTTGAAATCAAAAATTTTCAAAATCGAAATTTGGAAGTTTTCGATGACGTTATCTTCAATCTTTCTTGGCGGTTAGTGGGTCCCCGGCGTTGAGTTGCTTGCCTAAAAAAATAAGTTTTCTGAGATTCTGATGATGAGGTCTACCAAAAATGTCTGAAATATTTGTTCGGTTTTGATCTAACCGGCCCAGAATCACCTAGATTTTTCAAAAATTCCCAGGAAACTTCAAAAATTCCCAGGAACAGTTCATACACCCTTCATGTCTAAAAAGGCCGTTTAGGCCTACTTTAGGCCTATTCTATACCTAGACTATGCCCAAACTCACTGATATCCTCAAAGTGTGGCCAGCAGTGTTCTGCAATGTTGGTGGCCACCTCCGCCTCATCTCCAAAAACCGCCCGTTGTCTCTCATTTCCAGTCTTGTCCAGAATCGAGTGCACATTCTTCATCACCACCCACATTTGTTGGTTTCCAATGTTCATGCAGTGCTCAATAAACTCGTCGAGACTTTTCGTCTTGAGCTCCTCCTCGACCCACTCTCGTGGGAATGGTGGTCCGGTGTAGGGTTCCTGGAATAGAAAAAATAAAAATAAAAGTAGAAAAATGTGTGGGACGTTGAATGAGCCAAAATTTGTTAAAATCGGTGGGCTAGAACTGATTTTATGGTCATTCGAAGATTTTTGGAAAAAATTTCAAAATTGAACATTTTGGTATTGGTGGCCTAGGAATCCAGAAAAACAAAAAGACCCAAAAAACGGTCTAGAATCGGATTTTTCTGTTTTTAGGTCATTTTCAAGGTTTCTAGGTCACCAAAATGAGTTTTTAATTTTTAGGCCACCAAAATAAGTTTTTGGTATTTTAGGCCACTACTGTGAATTGGTGGATTTCTAGGCCATTTGGGATTTCTAGCCCCCCCCCCCCCCCAAAATGTACATTTGGGTATTTCTAGGCCATCTTGAGGTCTCTAACCCATCATTACGAATTTTCGATTTCTAGACTGTTCTAAAGTTTTTGACCTACCTTGGTACTACACGGATTTGGAAAATAGCATGGTTCATCGATCTCCGATTTTGGATCCAATGGATGGACTGGGTCGGATTTGAGAAAAGTGCAAATGTCGACTATCTCGTTCTCGTCCATTCTGGAAAAAAATAGGAAATTGAAAAGAAATAGATTTTTCAAAATAATCGAGAAAAAAAGGTTACAAAGTGACAAAATCAACCTAAAATCGTCAAAAATTCGCACATTTTCGATCATTTTGAGCTCAAATCAAAAAAAGCTTCAATTTTTCTCGATTTCTCGGCCAAAAACCCATCTAAAAAACAGGAATTTCTACAGGAAATTAGGCTCTTTTCAACTGACAAGGAAATAAATTTTTCGATAGAAAAAATAACGGAAATTACGCAAAAAAATCGTCATATTTTTTTGAGCCTGATCATGAGATAGCCAAATAGCCAAAACTGAAAAATAAGGAAAATCGAAAATCTCACAAATTTTCTAAGTTATTATATGCCAAAATAATCGCATGGGGAATAAAAATGATGGTTTTTAGAGAGAAACTAGAGAAAAAAGCGGAAAAAATAAATGTTGGAGCCCTGAAAATAGGAGAAATTGAGCATAAACATTTGGGATTTGAAAGATGGGGAGAAACTTAATAACATCACACTCTAGAAGAATTCTAGAAAAATAATAGGTGTGTACTTTTTGGAGTTTGTGCTCTATACGTATGCAATTGAAATAGAAATGACCTAGAATCACAAAAATCCAGGTGATGGCCTAGAAACCTCTCAGATGGCATAGAAACCTTTAAATGTCCTAGAAACCCAAAAAATCCAAGTGGTGGCCTAGAAACCTTCAAATGGCCTAGAAACCTAAAAATCAAAATGGTGGCCTAGGAACGTTTAAATGACCTAGAAATCCAAAGCTCATTTTTTGGCCTAGAAACCCTTCAGATGGCCTAGAAATTCTAAAACTTGCTTTGATGGCCTAGAAAGGTTCTAGGCCATCTGAATGAGTTTTGAAAATTTCATAATATTTTTCTTCAAACTTTCAAATTTTTGTAATTTTTAATGGTTTGAGCCTATGATGTCTAGCACTCTAACTACACTCATAGCAATTCGACTAAAATTCTGAGAAACGTTTTTAGAAGAAAAATTTTTTCCTGACATATGATCACCACTAGATATACATATGATGTAAGATGAACTTTCCCTCTTTTTCTATTTGACATACTCTATTTTTGGTCGACCTTCTTGAGAGAAAAAAAGTGAGAAAGAACAAAGAAAAGAAGGTAAAGAGCAACCAAGCATAAAACTTTCATGCACATGAATAGCCACATGAATGTTCTTAGAGAACGAATGAGATTAGGAGGTAATCTAGTTTTTCTTCTTTAAGCTTGTTAGAGAGAAGTTGATAACAAAGGCAACACTTATGGCTTGCAAAACGTTCTAACTCAATTTTCGACACCCCGACGTTTCGCAACCAGTCATTTCGCAACTCACCTCGATTTTGCAGCCACGTCATTTTGCAACCGCCAAGTCTACATGCATAATAATAAGTTCACGTTCAAATCAACTTTTTTGAAAAGGAGATGAGAACCTGGATTGGATTATGATATCCGTACTCACGTGTACGAAAACGGGACTCCTTTGCAAAGTTGCGAAACAACCGGTTGCGAAACGTCTTGGTTGCAAAGTGTCTAGTTGCGAAATGACTGGTTGCAAAATGTTTAGTTGTGAAATGTCACATGTAGCAGTTGCAAAACGTCGGGGTGCCGAAATTGAACAAGGAACTGTTACTGATGTTCACAGAAGGCACTTTGTCTATGTTTGATAGAAAACAGGAAAAGGAAAATTGAATGAGGTCAGAGCCAATGGGAGAGGGATGACCGGAAATAATAGAGGGCGGATTAGCTTTTCTTTTCAAGAAAAACACTTTTCTAGATGTATAAGTATATAGACTAGATTAGATTACCTAGACATAGACATACTTACATACATAGGTATGAACATCTAGATTACACTTTCACCCTAACACATGCATACTCGAAAATGGGATAAAGGGACAACAATGGAATGAGAACACATGATAGGGGGATACGAATGTAGGAGTCATTTGATCCCGACATTTCGCAACTCACGTCGATTTCGCAACCAGTCATTTCGCAACTATGTAAAGTATTCCAGTTTTCATACATGTGAATACGGATATCATAAACCAATCCAGGTTGTCATCTTTTTTTTCAAAAAAATGAATTTGAACATGAGCTTATTATTGTGCATTTGGTAGTTGCAAAATGACTGGTTGCGAAATGTATTAGTTGCAAAATGACGGGTTGCAAAATTTCTAGTTGCGAACTGTCGTGGTTGCAAAAGCGATGTGAGTTGCGAAATGTCTAGTTGCGAATTGTCTAGTTGCGAAACTTCGGGGTGCCTATACAAAAAAAGCACAATTTTTTTTGGGGGCATACATGAGAAAAAGTGAGAAACTGACAACAATCTGATGAGGAGGAGGACGTGGAGTATAGAGGGGAGAGGGAAATTAGGGGAATAATAATGAGAAAAAGTAGACGTTTGAGACAGATAGCAATAACAATAGATGTAGAGAGTACATGCTCACATGTTGTTGTATACGTCATTAATGAGTTGAGGAAGTTTCATAAAAGAAAAAGAGGCTTTTAGGCACCGAGACGTTTCGCAACCAGTCGCTTCGCAACTACGATATTTCGCAACTACGAAATTTCGCAACTCAGGCCATTTCGAAACCACGAAATCCTGGATTTTTGAAGAAAGTTCACGTTAAAATCACAACTTTTCAAATGTAGACTATTACCTGGAATAGTTTAGTCTGGAATAGTCCCCATACGACCTTATTCAACGTAAAGTGGCCTAGTTTATAGATTTGCAAAACGACTGGTTGCAAAACGTCCAGTTTCGAAATGTTGTGGTTGCAAAATGGACTTGAGTTGCGAAATGACTGGTTGCGAAATAACTAGTGGCGAAATGTCCCGGAGCCGCTTTTTTCATCTCCTGACTTATAGACTTTTTTCTCATTGTATGCCTATTTTGGAATCTCAGATTCTTCTAGAATTCATAATAGAAATGTATCACTAACAAGAGAAGAAAAAAAGGAGAAAATGTAGTTGAGTTAGATGGAGAGGAGGGAAATAGGGGTGTGTTATTATTGCCTAATGCCTCTGCTCTCCTCACTTCCCTCGAGATTCTAAGATTTTGAGATTCGAAAACACACATGTTCACATAATAATAGGATAAGGGTAACCACTTCATAAACATACATAACTTGTGTATGTTTTCGAAATTTGAATAAGATTGAAAGTTTGATACTTTATTTTGGGAAATCGAAAAAATGATATCAGAATTCGGGAAAAAAAGGAAAAATATTAAAGTACATGGTGAAAAATAAATTAAGAAATTTGAAATTTATGTACATAATGAAAAACAGGAGAAATGTCGGGAAAATTCAAAATGGGCACTTTGAAAATGGCTCCGAGACACTTCGCAACCAGTCGTTTCGCAACGACGACATTTCGTAACTCACGTCAATTTTGCAACGATGACATTTCGCAACCAAGACATTTCAAAACCACCAAATCCAGAGGCCGTATTCATGAACATTTTCCTCGGAAAACGGTTTTCCCTGGGAAAACCATTTTCTTTTCGGGAAACGTGGAACAAAATCAACTGAAAAATTATTTTCTTTAGGAAAAAGAAAATGAAAACCGTGAGGAAAATCGTTTTCCCAGGGAAAATGATTTTCCCTCCTCCGGGGTAGGAAAATGATATTTTCCTTCACTTTTTAACATTGGTTTTATGAGTATGGATCTTGTCAGCTACTATTTGGATAATAGAGACCACTTTTACAGTTGAAGCATCATCTTTGCATGTCTAAGTTTATCAAATTGAAAGAAAATTTGGATCATAGTTAGGAACCACCATACGTGAGGGGCAGAGCGTTCGAAATTTTCGTCCGATTATTTCTTTGCCAGTTAGCTGAGCTATAACTTTTTTGTATGTGTATCGATTTCTTGGAAAATTTCAGGGAACGTGTAATAGACCCTTAATAATCAGTCACCCAATTCTTGCTGAAAATGGTAAATCGGCTGAAGACTTACATGAGAAAAAGAGGACAGCCAAAGTTGTTTCATCAATTTTGACCTAGATATACTTGTTGGACACCCGAATTTTTTGAAAATTTGAATGCTCATGCAATTTAGAAGGGATACGGCTGCTTTTTTGAGAAATTCATTCGTGCCCTTTAGGCGAAAAACTAGGTCAATGTAGCTTGCTCAATATCTCGGCTCGGACCTCGAAATTGATATATTTTTTGTGGTACACAATTTTATCTACATCTCCACTATTCTCAGCTAAAATTTCTGGAAATTTTGGCATAAGGCAACAAAATTAGGATGTATTTGATAAGCCACATTCTTTTGCAACCACAGTTTTTGGCATTTTCTAGGTCATACAATCATTGGACACTCAATTTTTTTCAATGATCAGGTTCAAAATTGAGTCTACTTCAACTTTGCAGTTGACAACTTCAAAATCTACACGTGCCCTCAGGTCAAAAAATCTGTTTTTAGATAGGTTTCAGTGTATTTTTAGGCCTAAAAGGTTCTATCTATCTCTGTTTTCTACTGTGAAAAAGATGAAAACGTGAAAATTTTGTGCTCCACTTTTTAATTCTCTCTGATCGAAGCTCCGCCCCAGGACGAAAACTAGTGGACTCAAAAGCATCATACTATTGGCTGTATCTCTAGAGTGACCTACTATTGTCACGTGAAAATTTCGGAGAAACCTTGTGTTAACCTATAAAACACAACGATGACAAAAAATTTCGGAAATTCTACGTTCTGTAAAACACCTGGTGGTCCCTAATCATAGTCTTAGTTTTCTATGTTTTGAGACAACTTAAAGATGAAATTGAAGCACTAGAGTCTCAGAATTTAGACCTTGAAATATTTCAGTAACATAAAATCTAAAACTCGTCCAGTCGACATTCTGGCAGTCAAATTTCCTATAGCAAATTCAAGAATCAATGCTTAGCAAGAAGAAGCATCTATCTACAGTACCGGACAAAAAGCTATGAACTTTTTGTGTTTTCAGTCGAAAAAAGTCAACTTCGGTCTGGGAAAGGATGTTAAACTTGGCCATTTGATCTGAAACTTTTTGGCTGTATACATCAACTCTAGAACTTTATTTTTGTAGTTGACAACTTTTTTGTCCAACCTTCTCTAAAGCTGTTGTGTCTTTTCAAAGTGGGGCGATGCTAAATTTCCGCATTTTTAGTGCAATTTTCACCGATTTTAGGGTGTTCTGCATTTCACGAGCCATATCAATTCTAGAAGAGGTTGTACAAAAAAGTTGCCAACTACAAAAATAGAGTTTTAGAGTTGATGTATACACCCAAAAAGATTCCAATTAAACGAACAAGTTTAACATCCTTTCCCAGACCCCCAAAGTTGATGTTTTTCAACTGAAAACACCAAAAGTTCATAATTTTTTGTCCGGTACTGTGACTTTGCAAGTGGGTGGGAATAGCTCAAAGATTACAGTGCCGAAGTTTTTATGAAGTACTCAATTTATGCAAAAACCTATCTGTCTTTGACATAGTTTGACAATACTTATTTTTGGATTGTCTGGCTTCTTATATCGAATTTTAAGAATCAGTGGCGGCAGTAAAATTTCGATGACTAAATGAATAAGTAAACCTTGCGAATATGCCTACAAGTTGGATAAGAGAAAGTTGACTGGGAATTTGAGCTGGATTTTATGGTGGATTTGACTCTCTATAATCAAATGCATTTACAGTCAATATTTTGAAAGATCTCTAATAGTAAGCTGGATGCTCAAATACTTTCCTAGGGATTCATTAAATGTAGGACAACTTCAGACAATCATCATTATATTCTACTAGGATATTGTGACCCTGGATCAATAAATCCATAATTTCAGCTATTTACATCCTCAAAACTAAGACTTAGTGATGTTACAGTAAGCAGTTATTAGAACCATTTTACTGTTCAAGTCATAATTTCAGTTGAGAAAAACAAAAAAATGCAATATTTTTCACGTGTCCTGGCTCTCTACCATTTTCTTTTCGGAAAACGGTTTTCCAAAGAGAAAATGGTTTTCCCTAGAGAAAACGATGAAAGGAAAATAACGAAATTCCCCGTTGATTTTTGTTTTCCCCAGGAGAATCATTTTCCACGGAAAACGATTTTGTACTGCATTTTCCAAAAAGAAAATGTTCATGAATACGGCCTCAGGAATACAATGAACGTTCAGTGAACTAGTTTATAGAGTTGTGAAACGACTGGTTGCAAAACGTCCAGTTTCGAAATTTCTTGGTTGCGAATCGTCGTAGTTGCAAAATGTCAAAATTGCGAAATGTCTTAGTTGCAAAATGGCTAGTTGCGAAATGTCCCGGAGCCATTAGAGGTCAAATAGAAGAAACACGGTAATTAAACCCCGTCGGGTTCGCCACAGCCCAGTCTCTCATCGTATCGGCAAAGCTGTTTGCAAGTTGTTCCAAAAACGACTGCTTATGTTTCAACTCTCCACTTCTATTGTACTGTGGATAGTCATAACGGTATCCACCACGACAGTGGATACTCCAGTGCCAGCAGGCTTCGGGCTTTCCGAGCTCACTGGCCAAGACGTCGCGGTAGAAGGGTTCTGGAAAATAAAGAAATTGGCTCCGGGACATTTCGCAACTACGACAGTTCGTAACCGCGACAATTCGCAACCAAGTCGTTTCGCAACTCTTTAGACTAGTCCACTTTACGAGTTGCGAAATGTCGTAGCCGCGAAATTGACGTAAGTTGCGAAATGTCGTAGTTGCGAAACGACTGGTTGCGAAATGTCTCGGAGCTCAATTTTTACGGATTTTGAGCCTGTTTTTGTGGATTTGAAATTAATTTTTCATGTTTCTTTGGAAAATTTTTCATGTTTTTATGTCAATTTTTCATGTTTTTATGTCAATTTTTCAAGATTCGACTCAATTTTAGCCACGACATCGCCAGAATTTTTTCCTATTCTCAAAATTTCAATACCCCTAAAACTCACTGAAATAAATCTTTGCCTTCTCCTTGTACTCCTCGATGAACGCACTAACTCGGAACCCATTTGGAGGTGTGAATGTTCCTCTTCTGTCGACTAGGTAGTGGATTATTAGAGTTGGCTGAAAATGAGAATAATTGAAAAATTTGAACATGTTTTGAAGATTTTAAAAAGTTTCGCAACCATGACGTTTCGCAACCAAGTCATTTCGCAACTGACTTCCATTTCGTAACTACGCCATTTCACAACCATTCATTTTGCCACCATGACAATTCGCAACCACGCCCTTTTGAAACCACGAAATCCAGGAATGCTAACTTATGAACATAAAATGGACTATTTAGAGTTGCGAAACGACTGGTTGCGAAACGTCCAGTTTCGAAATGTCTTCGTTGCGAATTGTCGCGGTTGCAAAATGTCGTAGTTGCGAAATGTCGTAGTTGCGAAATGTCTCGGAGCCGTAAAACTAGTTTTAGACAACCTACAGAGACAAATTTAGGTTTTTTGGAACCTCAATAAATTCTGGAATTTTAACCTACCGTATCCGCATCAGCGATAGCTCTGAAGAACTGTGCCTCATTTTCAATCATTGTGAAGTCGTCGGAAACTTTGAAAATTTCAGTATTTTGATCTACATCTTCATTTTTCTCATCTTCAATATTCTCGATTTCAGTGGCACATACAGGGTGGCTCATAAGTATCCAGACTTATGTTTTTACTGGTTTTTCGTAAACTAGTGAGCTCAAGTTTGAAATTTTTATAGGCTAATGTTGCCAAGTTAAGGGGCAGCAAATACAAAAAGTTTCGATTTCCTAAGTCATACCTGAGTTCTAAAATTTACTAGAAAGTGAAAGAAGAAATTTGCCGGTGCGCCGCACCAATTTTCGAACTTCTGGATACATAGTTTCAGTATCGCTGAAGTAATGTTTGTGAAACTTTGCACACAGTACAACAAAACGCTCAGCTAGTTATACACAAAAAACTGAAGCAGGATTCTAATATTTCTGGCAGATAGAGCATGTTTTGTACTATCAACTCAAAACGACTGAAAACCGTGTAACTTTACCTTCTTCAAATTTTTTTGAATCGAGATACTTTGAACATCCCATTTGCTTTGATATTCAGTTTAAACCTGTTTACAACAATATTAAACTAAAAAGTTCACTATTGCAATGCTCTCAAGCTAGAAAACAGAGATTGAAAAATGATTAATTAGTACTGTGCGGCGCACTCAAAAAGTCAAAGATGTAGACGGCTATGGCTCAGCCATTTCTCTATTAAAATTGGTGGGAATGAGCATTTATTATTCTGAACTATTTCTTCACATGCTGCACAAATCATATTGCTGAATTATTAACATGAACCCGTGAAACGTCCACCCGAAAATCGGCGATTTCAGTACAAATTCGAGAAAATCGTGGTATCCCATGATCAATCAGCCATAAAAGCTGATGAGGGTTGTATGACAGGTAGTGGACGTGCAGATAGTTTCACAAATAACTATATTATCCATTTCAAAAAGAATTTCTGAAATAAATCACCCGACAACAGAACAGTAGTCTCTGGAAAAAAGTCTGGGTACTTATGAGCCACCCTGTAGTGCCACTAGACCGTCTAATAAATAGTGTTGAGCCTCGTTTTGAATTTCACGGATTTCTTTCAGAGATTCTGGAGGTTCTATGAAGCCGTCACGCATGTAGTTGAGGATATAACGGAAGTGGAAGGGGTCCCGGTCGATGAAAATTGCACCGGTGTCGTCTAGGGCGAGCTGGAAGAAGATTCTGGGGATTTTGAGATTACGGTAGAAGAAAACATTTCCAATTTTTTGAGTTAAAAATCAGGCCAAAATGTTAAAAACTGACAAAGTTATAGCAGTTTGGAATTTTTTGGGTTAAAAAAAAATTCACTTTTTTTCAAATCTTACCGGTATACTGGTCTCAAACATAGTCCTAAACATTCCATCATATTTCGTCAAAGTCGATTTCGATGTGTGAAAAATTTGACCTCCGATATTCAACTTCACAACTGCTCCAGACAGTGATAGATTCTGAATTTTGAGTCTCGAAAATCTGAAATTTTTGAATTTCAGTCAAAAAATTAAATTTGAAAATCTCACTCTTCTATAGCTGCATTTTCTAAATTTGAGATTGAATCATCGTTGGTGCTCATTGTTCAAAAAATTGAATTTTGCTCTCTCGAGAAAATTTGTTTCTGTAAGAAAAAATCAATCATATGTAGTCAATCTAACTGTACGGAAATTGAGAGAAAAGTAATATTTGTACACATTGAGCACATGGAGCAAACAAAACGTCATATCATTCTAAAAAGGAAAATGTTAGAGAGTATAGATGACAAGGAGAGAGCAGAGAAGTTTGACAAACAATGATAAAAAGGAAAAAGGCAAGAAATACAATCAGAAATCATCCATGTCGGATTATATCTTTTTCAAAATCGATTCACGGCACCCCGACGTTTCGCAACCAGTCATTTCGCAACTAAGACATTTCGCAACCACTATATTTCGCAGTTAGACATTTCGCAACCATCAAATCCACAGCAGTATAATAAGTTCACGTTTAAATCTATTTTTTTGAAAAGTAGATGATAATCTGGATTGGTTTATAATATCCGTAATCTCATGTATGAAAACTGGACTACTTTACAAAGTTGCGGAATGACTAGTTGCAAAATGTCGTGGTTGCGAAATTGACGTGAGTTGCGAAAGGTCTTGGTTGCGAAATCGAGGTGAGTTGCCGAATGTCGTAGTTGCGTAATGACTAGTTGCGAAACGTCGGCGTGCCAAACAAAAGATGAAAATGGCATTAGTTAACTCGAATGTCAATGATGTCCTAGATTAAAAAAAATAGTTGCGAACTGTCTTGGTTGCGAAACGTCCCAGTCGCGAAATGTCACAGTGTCGAAAGTGTATCTGGTGAAACGTCGCGGAGCCATATATAGCCCTCCCCCCTTTTCGTTCTTCTTCCTTGCTACACATTCAGCCATAAACACGGAGGACACCCCCCCCCCCCCCCCCCTAAACGCACCTTGTGAACACAACACTGTCAACAGAATGTGTCATGCGTCTTCTCTGCGTCTCTGAGAAGTACGTACTATCTCTTCAGGAGGAAAACAGAACGGTTTGGGAGGTCAACTTGTGATGGTTTGGTGGGGGGGGGGGAGAAGAGGAAAGTTACAAGAGTAAGGAAAAATATAGGGTTTTTGAGGGAGGTGTAGGGATTTGCAAAAAATCGGACTAAAAAAAAAGACTTTTTGAGAAAAAAGGAGGATGTTTCTGTCTGTATGCTGAAATTTCTCGCATTGTAAAAGAACAAAACACATTTGAAATTTTCAAAAAAAATCAATTTATTATGACATAGCTGGTAGTAGGAATACAAGAAAAATACCGAAATATTTAAATTGAAGCGAATCGAATGAGATGGTGACCGAGGTGGGAAGTACGTTGACTTTTTGGACACGATTGTTAAGATGATCTGGAAAAATTAGGAGAATTTATATAGAGTTCATAATTCCTAGATTCACATTTTTTGAGTCTAGGGTAATAGAAAAACTTTAGCGACTCAGCTACAGTAGTAACCTAGATAGACACAGTAATAGCTGAAGCTACAGTATAGCGGCAGTTACAGTACTCCCCAAAGTTCGAAAATCAGAAAATCCAGTACTTACCATGATCCATTTATTTCTCTTTCTTACAAAAGGTATCCTGAGCCAGCAGAATATGATACCTGCAAAAAACTTTGGGAGGGAAATTTTTGGACTCACGTTTTTTGAAAATTTCAAATTATCCTTAAACTCGGTTCTCGTAGAATGCGAAGAACTGTATTCGAAGTTGATATCATTTCTGCCAAAACAGAGCTTTTCGATAGTGAAAATTGTTGTCATATGAACTTACCTGCACTTGTTGTTTCACGTAAAAGTCGATTTTTCCCTTTTTCTATTTGTTTTCATCAGTGAGGCGTTTGAAAGTTTTTCTTGTCATCTCCCATTTTACTGCTGAGAACCTAAAAAAGGTGATGATTTTTATGTAGGTATTTTGTCATTTTTTGTCTATCCTCACCTTTATGCCCAATCATTAAAAAAATCAGTTATATTGTGGATGAACCCGGTTCTTGGTGCAGCAACAGCAGCACAACTTCTGAAACAGCATTATCATCTAAGTCTGATTTAGTGCTAAGCTCTTACTCTTACACTGCTCCAGAGCTCTCCAATTCACCCCTTATCAACTCCTGGCTGAACGGGAGCAACCTCTGGCTGAATTCTGTTTGCAACTAAGGAGCTTGTTTCTACTTCAAATTCATCTTCTATTGTCGATTGTTTCAGGTCTCAAGTTGGCCTTTTGCAGCGAAAACGACTTTCATTTTTGGCGTTTCTCTAAAATAGAAAATCTTACTTATATATAATTCGCTACGGAGTCTGTCCGTCACGCTGTTCGCATTAACTTTTTGAGAAAAAAAGAAAGATTTTCGCCTCCCCCAAAAGTCGAACCCGCGCCGTAAATGTGGCGGCCGCGCGCGCAACCACATGAGCCACGCATGCCATGGGAGTGCAGTGGTGGGAGGAGATACACACTCGAGCGGATTTTGAAATGATGAAAGGTTAGGGGTGTGAGTTTTGGGAGTGCGATGGAAGCGTGGTGTGCTTCTCTACTACAGTCGATTTGAGATGGTGGTGTACGCGCTGAATATTCTTTTTGAGGTCGACTGTGGGAATCTCAATGTGTTCGACTCCCGTTTGGAGTTAATATTCTCACATCATTGAAGAATCCGATAATTTATGCGAGTTCATAAAGTTATAAATAGTTAGCCGAGGATTCCAGAGTTGTAATTATGGATTTCAGACAGATGGAAATGAAATAGGTTTTCATGATTCAGGAAGTAGAACTTTATGAGTAAAAAATTCTGGAATCGAAAGTTTCGTAATTTCAGAATAAGAAAGTGATTGCCTAAGCTTAGAGTCTGATTTTCGGACATGAAGTGGGCCCGTATTATAGGAAACTTATTTCCCGAGCAGTTTTATGTGTTATTTGATTTGACTCTCCGCAAGTTTATGTATTCTGTTCTAGAAAAATTACTACTGCGCTAATTGTTACAAAAATAAAATGTGTGGATGTGTGTCTACAAGGATGATAAGGTATATCAAAATATAGCCCAACCCCCCCCCCCCCCCCCCTAATCCAAATGCGGTCCCCTAAAACTAACTTTAGCATACGCCCCACTTTTGATTTTTGAAAAGTGGATTTTCTCATCATCTGTCCCCCATCATCCCAAAACAGTTCACGACCATCCACATCAGGGAGAGAAAGGGCTTTTTGGAAAGGAGGGGACGATTTTTTAGAGAATCCCAGGTTCTCAAACAATCCCCCCCCCCCATTTCGTACATAGAGTGGAGATGAAATTATGATTATTGGAACTGATCATCCAGTAATAGCCCCCCCCCCCCCCTTATTTAGCCCCCCCCCCCTTATTTTCTAAATTTAAAAACATTTTGAGAATGTCCCAATTTTTAAACGCGCCAGGATGGCGCAGCCATTCTGGTCTAATTATATTTTGTAACACAGCCACATGTGACAAATCCTCCTCAACTATGGTAACCTTTTTTCAACTACAGTAACCTATTCCAGCTACAGTGCCACTCCCAAACGACAGTAATCCTCCCCACCTACAGTAGTATTTTCTAACTACAGTGTCTTTCCTAAACTACAATAACATTTCCTACCTACAGTGAAACTTCAAAACTGCAGTAAGCTCATTCAACTACAGTAACCTTCCCTGTCCCTCCTTAATTAGATTCATCCATTCTAACTACAGTAACACATCTGAACTACAGTATCCCTCTCCAACTACTGTATCCTCCTTTAGCTACAGTAACCCTTCCCAACTTCAGTTATTTTAGCCTACTACAGTAACTTTTTCCTATCTAACTACAGTAGGATCATCTATTCACTGTTTCAATTCTATGGCCCTGCATTCTCAACTTCAGTGACCCTCCCTGTCCATAGTAATCCTTCCTAACAACGGTGTCCATTCCCAACTACAGTAACCCTTCTTAACTACAGTAAACTACAGTAACTAACGCTGTTCAATTACAGTAAACTGCACTAACTTGTAGTTCAGAATCAAAAACTCACTAAAATCCTATTTTGTTCATTCTGATCCATATTGATTGCTTCGTAGAAGTTCATTAACGGACCATCCATATTTTGCATTTCCATCTCGGCTAGAGTGGTGTGAGAAGGTGGAAAACTGAAAATGTGACAATGTGAGTATGCGTGTCTTAAAGCGCTCACCACAGTAGTCCACAGTAACCCTTCCCAACAACTGTGTTTATTTCCAACTCTAGTGACATTCCCTAACTACAGTAAACTACAAAAAAAACTCACCTGAAACTCCTTCAGTAAAATCTTCCGGAATGTAGAATTAGCGGCTTGTTTTTTTCACAGTACTCCTTCTTACAAATTCTTGTTCCGGTAGAGGCTACGGATGTTATATTTGACGAGGTTGTCTGAAAACAACAAATTGGAATTGGGCATGTTTATAGCTTAAAAATGGATGTGAAAATAACCCCTCCTTTACTCTACAGTATCCCTATAACTGATCCATTCCAACTACTGTAACACAACCCAACTACAGTAAGTCTTCCCAATGACAGTGATCCTCTTCTACTACAGGAACATTCCAAAAATACAGTAATCCTCCTTAACTACAGTAACCTTATTCAATCCTCCTGAACTGCAGTAACTTCTCTACAGTACCCCACCACAGTACCTTCAATTGCGTTCTCGCCAGTTCTAAACATTTGATTAGGTGCACGACGGATTCAATCTTTCGTTTCTTGTCAGCTTCGCATTTCATGTGTTGTAGATTTCCATTCTAAAATAAAAAAATATAGTATTGCTGCAATCTACCGTATCCGGTATTTTTGCGAAAACTCAACTACAGTAATTCAAGCCGTGTTTATACTCATTCTGAAGCAAATTAGTAGCCGAACTTATTGTTATAGTTTTCAAAAAATTTCGAGCTAAACTAGTTGAGTTACTGTATTACAAAGTCAAAAACTCACCTCAAACTTTTCAGGTTAGTCTTCCGTGTCAAGAAAGTGCGGCTTGTTCTTCTTGCAGTATTTTTCTTACAAACTTTCGTTCCGGGCAAACAAGTATCGAGTATCCTAATGGATCGCTTTTTCTGGAAAACTATTCTTTATAGTACATATGCTAATAAATTTTATACATATAGTTAGTCCATTTCTACAGTAAGCCAGTTACAATAATATCCCTGTAAAGCTATAGTACCCCTTCCAAACTACAGTAACCTTTTTTAACTGCAGTCATACAACCCAACTACAATGACTGTCACATACTACAGTAATTTTTCCAGTCTACAGTATACCTTCCTGACTACAGTAAGACAAACTCCTTTACAGTACTTCGTTCTAACTACAGTACTTCTCTCAAACTACAGTAGACTACCCCAAGGTACAGTAACCCTTCCCCACTACAGTACTTTTCCTTAACTACAGTAACCGCACCCTTACTACAATGAAAGTCCTCTACTACAGTAATCCTTTTTCAACTACAGTAACCCTTTGCGACTACAGTAACCCTTTTCAACTTCAGTAATCTTTTACTAACTACAGTAGCCTTCTCTAACTACAGTAACCCTATTCCTATGCCTACAGTACCCCAAGACTCACCAAATCAGATAAATTTTCCAAAAAATCAATTGTTGTTGCAGCATTGGCTATCCCAAACATGTGCCAGAAACGATGATCTTGCGATGCGGCTAGCTCGTAAAAAAATTTTGAAAAAAATATTGAAAAGGGAGGGGGTGGCGAAAAATTTGAGCGGAGCGAAAAATTTTTTTGTTGTTATTTTTTATTGCATTTTAAAAGTTAGAATTATGTGAATAATAAAATTTTGTTTCAGAATGAATAGAATAGTGAAAAGAATTGAAGAGAGAAGGGGAGAGGAGAGGTACACAGTGATGGTAGACAGAGCAATGGTGTGGAGACGGCAGCGAAAAAAAAGGGGGGGGGGTGGATACAAAAGAAGAAAAGAAGACAATGGAAGACACTAGGACTGGTAAACAGAAGAGAAAGATAAAAATCAGTTAGTTCTTGTTGGGTAAGAATCATGGAAAATAAGCGTTGACTAAGAAATGTGGTTACAAGACCAATCATGACATAGCAATGGCTAGGAGTGAGAAGAAGTGCTGAAATTTTGTAGAAATATAGAGAAAGGAACGAGAAACACAATGCAAAAAACCAGAACTCATAATATTGTAAACCCAGCACAGAATTAAAAATCGATGATCTCGGGTTACTGTGGAAATTGGAGACGTCAAAAGAAGGTGATGCAATAAAATTTTTCATGATTTTTTGCTCTAGGAGTAATTTTCTATAAGTTTCAATCATACTGGCAAAAAACCGTGAGAAAATTGAAATCAACAAGAAAAAATTCGGAATTTTCAAAATCAACAAGAAAAAATTCGGAATTTTCAAAATCAACAAGAAAAAATTCGGAATTTTCAAAATCTACAAGAAAAAATTCGGAATTTTCAAAATCAACAAGAAAAAATTCGGAATTTTCAAAATCTACAAGAAAAAATTCGGAATTTTCAAAATCAACAAGAAAAAATTCGGAATTTTCAAAATCAACAAGAAAAAATTCGGAATTTTCAAAATCTACAAGAAAAAATTCGGAATTTTCAAAATCAACAAGAAAAAATTCGGAATTTTCAAAATCAACAAGAAAAAATTCGGAATTTTCAAAATCTACAAGAAAAAATTCGGAATTTTCAAAATCAACAAGAAAAAATTCGGAATTTTCAAAATCAACAAGAAAAAATTCGGAATTTTCAAAATCTACAAGAAAAAATTCGGAATTTTCAAAATCAACAAGAAAAAATTCGGAATTTTCAAAATCTACAAGAAAAAATTCGGAATTTTCAAAATCAACAAGAAAAAATTCGGAATTTTCAAAATCAACAAGAAAAAATTCGGAATTTTCAAAATCTACAAGAAAAAATTCGGAATTTTCAAAATCAACAAGAAAAAATTCGGAATTTTCAAAATCAACAAGAAAAAATTCGGAATTTTCAAAATCTACAAGAAAAAATTCGGAATTTTCAAAATCAACAAGAAAAAATTCGGAATTTTCAAAATCAACAAGAAAAAATTCGGAATTTTCAAAATCTACAAGAAAAAATTCGGAATTTTCAAAATCAACAAGAAAAAATTCGGAATTTTCAAAATCTACAAGAAAAAATTCGGAATTTTCAAAATCAACAAGAAAAAATTCGGAATTTTCAAAATCAACAAGAAAAAATTCGGAATTTTCAAAATCTACAAGAAAAAATTCGGAATTTTCAAAATCAACAAGAAAAAATTCGGAATTTTCAAAATCAACAAGAAAAAATTCGGAATTTTCAAAATCTACAAGAAAAAATTCGGAATTTTCAAAATCAACAAGAAAAAATTCGGAATTTTCAAAATCAACAAGAAAAAATTCGGAATTTTCAAAATCTACAAGAAAAAATTCGGAATTTTCAAAATCAACAAGAAAAAATTCGGAATTTTCAAAATCAACAAGAAAAAATTCGGAATTTTCAAAATCTACAAGAAAAAATTCGGAATTTTCAAAATCAACAAGAAAAAATTCGGAATTTTCAAAATCTACAAGAAAAAATTCGGAATTTTCAAAATCAACAAGAAAAAATTCGGAATTTTCAAATGTTCTAATCGCTTTCTGCATTGATGTGGCGCTGATCGCCGACGACAACGACTTCTGGTCCCACTGCCGCGTCGTAGTACAATGTCTCATCCAAATGTGGAGAAATCGCTTCCGCGGTGGCTACACGCATCATTCGGATCCACATCCCGATTCTTTCTCGTTTTCTGCAAAATTTTAATTTCTACACATATTTTTCCTTTCCTTTTTTCAGTGAAACAACAAAAACATACCTATAAAGAAAATAAAAAGCTCCGCCCACACCGGCCATTGCCATTTTGTCCATACCAAGCCATTGAAAGGCTGCTTCGAAAAAGTCCAACGCTTTTTCAGCCACGTCCAGTATTGTCGCCATAGTTGTTGATGAAGTTTCGGTCGGCCCTGCTACCCACATAGACTGGTGAAGTCTGAAAACAATTTTTTTAATTCTGTTCTCTCATTTTCCCTCAAAAATTTCCCTTTTTTGCCCCATAAAATTTATTTTTCTCTGAAAAATACAAAAATAAGCGCCGGTCCGCAGATACATCATATTCGACGCGCAAAACGTCCCCCCCCCCCCTTTTTGTGCAAACACCGCCAGCGCGCGGAAATTCAAATTTTATTTCTAGCTCGAAAAAAAAATTCTAGCTCGAAAAAATAAAATTTTCCAGCACGAAAAAAAATTTTTCTAGCTCGTAATTTTTTGGATTTTTCAGATCATCATTTTCGGCCCATGTTTGGAAGTGACGGAGGGCGAGCTGAAAAAATTTTTTTGGAAATGGCCTAGGAATGTTAGATTTGTATTTCTAGGCCATACTGAACATTTTGAAAGCGATGGCCAAGAAAGCCAAAAAATTGGATTTCTAGGCCATATTGTCATTATAAAAGCCAATATGACCTAGAAACCCAAAAATTAGATCCCGAGACCATGATGACAGAATTGGAATTTCTAGGCCATTGCCAGCAAAATTGGCAATATGGCCTAAAAATTCGTAATTTTGGATATCTAGGCCATATTTCTCCTTGTGGTATAAAAAGTCGAATACTGGAATTTTGGTTTTCCAGGCCATCATGTCTAGAATGGCCTAGAAACCCTATAATTTGGTTTTCTAGGCCATCTTGTCTAGAATGGCCTAAAAACCTGAAAATTTGGTTTTCTAGGCCATCATTCTTAGAATGACCTAGAAACCCATAAATTTGGTTTTCTAGGCCATCCTGCCTAGAATGGCTTAAAAACCCAACAATTTGGATTTCTAGGCCATCTTGCTTACAACGGCCTAGAAATCCAATGTTCTAGATTTCCAGTCCCCCATCCTTACATGAACAATTTCCGCGGAAAAATGCGGCAAAATCTCTCGAATCGAAGCGATTTGAGCTCGCACGAGCTCATCCAACGGTGCCCCTAAATTCTCCAAATATCCGCAACGACGGAGACGTTCGATGGTTTCCACTTCTAGACGACGTTGAGAATCTTCGATAGAAGTGGTGATGGGTTTCGGCGAGAACGAGATGAGGGTCTCCGAGTGGCCAAGTTCAGCAGTGTTGCCAACGAATCTGGAAAATTTTTTGGGATTTTTGGGATCTAAGAATGTTATTTTTAGTGGTTATTAGTCAATTTGGGAGCTGAAGATATGACTAGAAAAATCGAAAATCGAATTTTTCTCGATTTTCTAAATCGAAATTTTTTCACACTCTCGAAATTTTTGGATTTGGGGAATCTCAATATATAAATTTTGATGGTTTTTAGCCGATTTTGGAACCAATAATTTCACTAAAAGTTCGAAAAATAGGCTATTTTCCCAAATTTCAGTAATTGTCCATCTGTGCCTCCACATATCCAGATGTCTTGTTATAAACCTCGATGCCTTCTCCAATTCCTGTCTAACTCGTTCTCGAACTTTGTACTTTGTAGTCGGAGCCATTTCCACGAAAACCTCTATCATCGATTGAAGAGCGATACGACGAGCCAGGAAGACTTTTCTGAAAAAAATCAGGGGTTTTTGTGGTTTTGTATGTGTTTTTCGATGTCCAGATGTCCACGAGATTGATGGAACTTCAAAGGGAAAAGTAGCCAAAAATTGAACTTTTTTTTTCGATTTCTGTGTGTCCAGATGTCCGCTTTTTCTCAATTTTTTGGTCATCTTTGGTCACGATTTCCCCGAATCCATATGTCCACCCATACCTCAACGGAAATCCTTCCAATGCCATGGCAATATCGAACATTGTCGGATAGTCATATGCATTTGTGACCTTCTCACAAACTTCCGGAATTCGAGTCATCCAAATTTTCGACGCCTTCATATTTTGGTTCTACAGAAAATTGGAGATTTTCTGCGCATTTTTGACAGCGACTCAAATTGCTACGAGCACTTCAATACAGAGATTTGCGTATTTCGGACGTTGTGGAGAATCGGTGTCGGCGAGTTCGAATTGTGGTTTACCGTAGTTGAGGAGACGTTCAAATTTCTGGAAAAAATGGGAGTTTGAGTTATGATTTTTCTAAAAATCTATTAGCAATGTTCCCCAAGGGGGAATCGCGCCCCATCGCAATTTTGGCTGAAATTGGAATTTTCAGCTTTCCCGCCCTTTTGAAAACAGCGAAACATGTTTTGGTGGGTGCGCGGACTCCTCGTGGACAACTCGAGCTGCAGTCGAATTATCCACGAGGAGTCCACGCACCCACCAAAACATGTTTCGCAGTTTCAAAACGACGGGAAAGCTAACAATTCAAATTTCAGCCAAAATTGCGATGGGGCGCGTTTCCCCTTGGGGAATATCGGTGATACATCTAGAATGCGTTTCGGTTTCTAGAACCTTTTTTCTGTTCTATTTATCTAGGCAAGGACGTTTTAAAACCGCGACAACTCAAAACTAGGACATTTCGAAACCGGTTATTTCAAAACCGCAAGTTTCAAAAAAAGTGTTTCGACCATAGAGTACACTGAATGCAAGATTTCCGGTTTTGTAACGTCCGGTTTCGAAGTGTCCTAGTTTCAAATTGTGGCGGGTATGATATCCAAATTTTCCCAATTTTCCACATTTTACCTTATCAAACTCGACAAAATACTCATCAACATCATCCTCCGTAATCGTCCTTGTCTCCTGAGCCTTTCTAAACAACCCCTCAGTCTCCTCTCTCCCCGCCAACAACGAAAACGAGTCAATCAACGAATTCTTCTGAAAATCCGGACTCTTCTTCCACCCGTTCTCCACGAAAATCGGTATGATTTTCGCCAAATTCTCCACCAAACTCTCATGAGCCTTCTCCATCGACGGCTTCGCGGAAATCGCCGAAAATCGAAAAACGTCGGATTTTCGAGGCAACGAGGCGACGACGGCGTTGAATACCTCCATGAGGCCACCCTCTTTTCTGGCCAATTTCAGAGCGATTTGATGAGATACTGTATCACAACTGGCTTCCCAAAGCGAGAGATCCGAGTCATCGGGAAGGGCTCCGATTTCGACTAGACGCATTTTTTTGGGGGGCTGAAAATTTGGGATTTTTTTTGAATTTCGGAGCAAAAACGATGAAAAGCGGCTGAGAAAAAACACTAATTACTGCATAAATTCCACTTAAAAATTAAAAAAATATTTCGCTTTAAAAAATCATGAAAAATCCAGAAATCAAATGTTGAACTACCAATCAATCAATTAATAAAAAATCTAATTTTTTCAAAAACTTTTTTCAGGAACAAAAAGTAAAATAATCAACAACAAATCATAAAAATCAATTAACAATAACAATAATTCAAAGAGCAAAACTAACAAAAAATAGTCGAAAAATCAGAAAATTAGTACTTCTTATTCCTGCCCATTTTGTGTGTCTTCTCATGATCTTCCAACGGTGGCCACATCATTGTAATCGTCTGATGAAGCGATTCGGGAACCCATTCCAAGTACTCTTCCAGCAGCCAATTCTCGTTTTTCAGCCATTGTTCGAGCATCGAGGCGCGGGTGGTTGTCTGGAAAAATGGAAAAGTTATTTAGGGCGATTCAGAACTTCTGGAATCCCAAAAATCTGGATAAAAAATGATTCAGAGGCATCAGAGGCGTCATCTGATTCAGAAGACGTCTTTTTTGAGTTATTGACGAAAAATCCACATTTTTTGGGTCAAAATTTGACGAAATTTTCGATTATTTGATTCAAGATCATCCGAAATTCAAGTTGCAAAATTTAAATTTTCCGAAAAACTGTTTTTTTGAAAATTAAAAATTTCTCAATTTTCAAGACTAATTTTTGATGAAAAATGCATATTTTTGGGTCGAAAATAGACGAAAATTTCGATTTGTTTAGTTTGAATTATCCAAAATACGAGTTTTAGAGTTTAAAATAGCAGAATTTTCAAACACTTTTTTTTTTTTGAAATTTTGAATTTTAAAAATTTTCAAAGAAGGACTCCGATCAAAAGTTTTTATAGCTTTAAAATACGTAAAAATGAGCGTAGATTTCAAAAATCATAATGAAAATGTTCAAAAATCGCTCTAAAACCTCGAAAAATTGCTCCAATAGAAGAAAATCGCAGAAGTTGTATCCGGTGGCCGTGGCCGGAATTTCAAACTTGTTGTTGCTCTAAACAAAGCAATTTTGATTTTAAAATTTGACTGACTCCGCCCCTTACTTGGGAAACTCGGCCACGGCCGCGGGAGACCACTATTTGCTCATTTCGGAGCCATTTTTCATCGTTTTAGAGCGATTTTTGAGCATTTTCATTATGCTTTTTAGAATCTGCAGTAAGGAAATGGCTTCAAATGTTCTAAAAATGGCCCAAAACGAACTAAATTCGGTTTACATCGACCAGAATTACCCTAAACCGCCTTTTGATTTTCGTCGATTTCGCAGGTAAATATGATGTTTTTTGCGATTAAACGCGATTCGAGACATATTTCAAAGAAAACGCAAAAATTTCATCGAAAAAAATACAACAGGTTTGAACAACAGAGCAACAAAATTAATGAAAAAGTTTTATTTTCAAAAAATTAACAGAAACGCAAAACAACAGTTATTTGAAAATTTGCACAAAATCGGAACAGATTGCTACTTTCACTGAGTTTTCGAAAATCAAAAAAATTGTTCGATTCGGATCATTTCGACCATCATCATCGAATCCGTCTTCTGGTTGTGCTCCAATGGCTCTTGCAACTTCTACAGTATTGATGAACCCAGGCATTCTGAGAAAACAGTAATTCAGAGGAGTACTGGATTCGAGAAGAGTCTAAAACAATAAATTTGTCAATAGAGCAAATTTGCTTTTTATATTTCTTACATCTAGCAGGTAGATCACATCCTGACCTCTGATGGTAAGTAGGGTAATACGAAATTGTTCCAAGCGAAGAAGTTGTGGAAGAGCTTCGTATGGAAAAATTCCGAAATGTTCGATTTCCAAAATTTTTGTATTTTTGAAGTGCTCGGTGTCCAGTAGAGCGAGAATGTTTCCTCGTCGATTTGGAGCTCTCAAATTGATTTTTTCCAAAAATCCAGACTTGAAAATTGAAAGAATCGATAGCGCTTGCTCGGCGTCAATTTTCACATTTCTCGCCAAAATTTGATCTACGAATTGGCGGGAAAGTTCGGGAATCAATTCTGAAGATCCTTCGAATTCGAAACGCTCAATTTTCTTCGCCAGCTTCAGCGAAATTTTCAAATCCTGAAGGGCCTCGTCTCTATTATCTTCTGCGTATTGGATATGGGCAGAGTCCAAGTTTAGGCGGAAAATTCCATGTAGATCAGTGAAGATTTTGAGACGAAAAACGCCCACTTTTTGGTGATCGATGACGTCGCGAAGATTGGGAGACACTTTTCGAACGATTATGCTGAAAAAATGGGAGTTTTGGAAAAAATTGCGATAGAGCGCATTTGCAGATTTTTGCAAGAATTCGCAGTGGAGCGCGCTTACAACACAAAATTTGCGGTGAAGCGAAAGGTGCTGTGTTTTTCGAATTTTGCAAAAATGTATTTCATTAGAGCGCATTTGATGAATTTTTATGAAATTAACGGTAGAGCGCATTTTCATTTTTTCAGATTTTTGTTTTGACACAGGCTTGCAAAACGGTACATCGTTCAAAATTCGCGCTCATTTTTCGGTTCAGACGCGTCGCGTGCTCGCGTGTCAGAAATTCGCTGCGCGGCGACTCACAGTTCAGTGTTCTGTGGCCGAAAAAATTGGCACGATGCCAAATCTGAAAGTTGGCACGCTGCCAAATCGAGTGCGACAAAGCGCGTTTTCGCGGTGTACCGTTTGCAAGCCTGTGTTTTGAACAATTTGGATTTTTACAGATGTTCGATTTTTCAATAAAATCCAAATCGAAAGTACGCTCTACCGCAAAATATTTGCGCAAGTTTGCTAAAGCGCATTTGCCGGAATTTTCTGTTTTCTGGAGAAAAATTAGCATCAGAGCGCGATTGTATTTTTCTCCATAGAGCGCATTTTCTTGCATTTTGTTTCTCGACAGAGCGCTTTATCTTACCGATCTTTCATATTCAAAAATTCTACAATTGAATTGAGATTGTCCACTGGCAAATCAGAGAATTCCATTAGCTTCGGATCGGTACTGAAAAATTGAATTTTTCGAGAATTTTTTTTTTCAAAAATGAGTAGCAAAAATCACTGTAGAAATCGACGGAAAAAAGTAACTAGGACATTGTGGAAAATGCAAAAAAAACATGATGCAAAAAATAGACTTTGAGATCGAAAAAACAAGAATTCAGCGAGTTTATAACGCATTCAACATTCAAAAAAACAAAAATTTTATCAACAAGGCTACTTTTTTCTATTAAATTCGGAAAGTATGAGGGATGGCAAACACGTGGCTTTTCTCAAATTTCGGACAAATTTTTCATTTCTGAACTTTGAGGTCACGTCGCTGCTCCGCTTTTGAAGGAAATGAGCTGAATTTTCTCGGAGTAATAGTGCAACTCTCTGGGCTTCTAAAGCACTTTCTGGAGAGAAAAAAACAATTCATTTTTTAGTTGAAAACAGTTAAAGGAGAATTCCGGTCAACATTTTTTTTTGCTTCAAAATATGTAAAATATTGTGCTGATTTTGAATATGATAGTGAAAACGCTCAAAAATTTCTTTAAAACCCTGAAAAATCGCTTCAAAACGATCCTTTTTCAGCCGAATGGTCCCCTGGGGCCGTGACCAGGTTTTTTTATTGTGAAAATCTGAAATTTTGCTGTTCTTTTTCTTTTTCGTTTGAAAAAAAATTGTGAAAAAAATCTGACAATGCGGTGACCGAGAAAACTCCGGGAGTTAGGCCACGGCCCCAGGAGACCGTTCGGCTAAAAAAGGATCGTTTTGAAGCGATTTTTCAGGGTTTGAGAGAGATTTTGAGCTTTTTCACTATCATATTCGGAATCAGCACAAGATTTTACATATTTTGAAGCAAAAAATTTTTTGGACCGGAATCCTCCTTTAAACTTTTTTCAAAAAGCAAACACTTTTTGTAAAATTTTTGTTGTCAGCAATTGCGCTCAAATGACAATATCTTCCGAAAATAATTTATCATTTCTGGACGCCTTAAACCAAAACTAATGAATTCCAATCAAAACCATTTTTAACACATTTTTTATTCAACATCATCATATACATCATATGGATATAGACTCTGAACACAAAAAAAAACAAAAAATCACATTACAAAAGAAAATTTAAAAAACAACAAAGCCTACCTTACATTTGACAAAAAAAGAAAGAAAATATTGCTCAAAAAATTAGGCTCCGCCCACTTTTTAGGACCTCAAAATTATAAAAAATCGAAAAAATAAGCTCCGCCCCTTTTTCGGACCAAATTTTTTTTCGGGTAAAAAAGTGGGCGGAGCCTATTTTGGCTTCAAAAATGTGATTTTTGGCCTAAAATAGTAATTTTGGACCAAATTTTTCGGGCTAAAAAGTGGGCGGAGCCAAATTTTTCGAGCAATTTTTCAAATATATAACAGATTATCGACTGAATTCATTGACTCCTCTCTCCTCTCGAATTCGATGATTGCCCAACAAGATCAACGAAAGACGGTAGAGCTCTTGGCGGAGTTCCGGCTCGTAGGCCAAAATGTGCTTGAGAAGTGTCTCCTTGATTTCGTCCTCGGTGCGTATTTGCGAGATACAGTACTCTTTGAGCATCGGCATACGGTAGAGGATGGATGCATGGAGTTTCTCGCGAATCGGTTGAATCGACTTTTCCAGGAAAAATTCCTCGCAACGACGGATTGCTGTTGGTGAGTGGAAGCGGCACGCGACGCGAAGGATTCCGATGGCCGAGTCTTCTGGAAAAATGGAAGAGTTTTTGAGGGGTTTTTTGGATTTCTAGGCCACCATAATCTTAAAACTCATTGTTCGATCTAAAAACGTGTTTTTCACACTTGAAACCCTGCAAAAATGACCATAAAACTCAAAATTAAACACTAGGGGTCCCACCTAGAAGGGGGCGGGGCTTAGCCGAAATTTCCCAAAACACGGTCTCCCCAATTCGAAATCCGAACTGCAAGAAAACGTGAAAAAATATAATAATATTTTTCACGTTTTCATTCAATTCTTTCATTTTTGCACTGAAATTCTAGTTTTTTGAAGTTTTCAGCCGACCGGTAGTATAAATTTTTGAATTCTTTCATAAGAATTGTAGAGAATGAAATTCTCTATCTAATGATCTAAAACTCAGAAATTTTGACCTAAAATTGAGAGACGAGATAGGCAAAAACTGAATTTCAGAAAAGTAGGTCTATCTCGAACACCATTGATTTTTTCCTAGCAAAAACTTTTCATACATATTCAGGAAGGCATTTCGAATCTACTAACATTTTTTCCCATCAGAGCAATCAATGGTGTTCGAGATAGACCTACTTTTCTGAAATGCAGTTTTTGCCTATCTCCTCTCTCAATTTTGGGTCAAATTTTTCGAGTTTTAGTTCATTAGATAGAGAATTTGATTCTCTACAATTCTTATGAAAGAAATCAAAAATTTATACTACCGGTCGGCTGAAAACCTCACAAAACTAGAATTTCAGTGCAAAAATTAAAGAATTGAATAAAAACGTGAAAAATATTATTATATTTTTTCACGTTTTCTTGCAGTTCGGATTTCGAATTGGGGAGACCGTGCAAAACTCGATTTTTTCAAGTTTTAGAGACATTTTAGGTCATTTTCAGCCGATTTTCGTAATCTTTTTGAAATTTTTCACCGAAAAATTGCCTCAAACAGCCCCGAAATGACTAAAACTCAAAATGACCAAACTTTTGCATTTTGCAAAAGTTAGGTCATTTTGACAATTTTTGAAAATTCTCGACTATTTTCGGCTTCATTTTTAAGGTTTTTCGACTGAAATTAGGGCAAAATTGCCTAAAATTGACCTGACAATAACCAAAACTCAAAATGGCCTAACTTTTTCAAACTCGGAAAATTAGGCCATTTAGACAATTTGTGGTATTTCTAGGCCATTTTTCATGGAATTTACGAGGTTTTTGGAGTTTTTGGAGATCCGGACACACACACAAATCTGGAGAAAATCAGACCATTTTTGCCGATTTTCGAGGGATTCAGTTTCTGTGGGTCCAGATGTCCGAAAACTTTGAAAATCTCATAAAAAATGGCCTAGAATTACCACAAAATGTCTAAATGGCCTAATTTTCCAGATTTGGAAAAGTTAGGCCATTTTGAGCTTTGACCATTTTTCGGTCATTTTCAGCCAATTTTGGCCTGATTATAGGCAAAAAACCTTAGAAATGAAGACGAGAAGTTTCAAAAATTGTCAAAATGACCTAGCTTTTGCATTTTGCAAAAGTTAGGCCATTTCGAGTTTTGGTTATTTTGAGGCAATTTTTGTGATTTTTGGACTAAAATCTGACAAAAAAAGGTATTTGAAGCAGTTTTTCGGTGAAAATTGTCGGAAAAACTACGAAAATTGGATGAAAATAGCCTAAAATGTCTTAAAACTTGGAAAACTCGATTTTTTGTAAATTTCGACAAAGCTCCGCCCACTTTTAGGAGGTCCCCCTGGAGTCAGAAATAGTGGTTTTAGGGTAATTTTTGAGGGTTTCAGTGGCTAAAAAACTCGTTTTCAACGTCAAAATTAGGGTTTCGGGCAAAATTTTTAAGTTTTAGAACAAAAATAGGAAACAAAAATTAGGCTCCGCCCACTTCTAGGGGTCCCCCTGGACGTCAAATTTGACGATTTTGAACGTTCTGGGGTCATTTTTGAAAAGAAAAACGACTAGAAATGTCATTTTTGGTTCAAAATCAAAAGTTTTTAGTCAAAATCATAAGTTTAAAAAAAAATTTAAAAATTTTTTTTCGAAATTTTGAAAAAAAGATATTCTTATTTTTGGGTCAATTTTTCTCTTTTTTGGATGTTTTGGGGTCAAAATTTTCCAATTTTTCACAATTTTTTTTCAAAAATTTTTCTTTTTCTTCTATTTTTAGTCAAATTTTGAGTTAAATTTCCCTTACCATCAACGGCAGATTCTCCATGAATCAACTCCAAATAGTTCTGCAACTCATGCCAATTGACACCCTCCAATTTGATCTTCATTTTGGCGCCAAATCCATCATTTTTCTCAAGCTCGCCGAGCACCAAATTCCGAAAATATCCGGATTGAGCCGCCATGAAAAGTTTCGACACATGGAAGCTCCGCCCACCGGCCAATAATACCATATCCGACAAAAGGGGGTCCGAAAAATCGCGAAGTTTCTCCTTGACTCCGCCCATCGCCTCCATTTGGACGTCCACAAATACAGTAATCTGACCAAGGGGGTCCAGATAATTTTCGATTTTCTCCTTTTCCATATGACACGTCCAGAGCACATGAATCACGTGGCGATCCGAGAAAATGGATTCGGTTTTTCGATCGGGTTGGCGGATTTTCGGGTCCCAGAATTTCAGATTTTGACGAGTCGCGATTTTGAATTCCTGGAGTTTGTCGCGAGTTTTCATGCATTCGAGGAATACGGTCAGCCGCTGGGTGCTCCTCATGTAGAACATTGCGAGGCGCCTGGAAAAATAGGAAAAATAGAAAAATTTGAGTCTAAAATGGTCAATTTTGTCCTAAAAATGATGAAAACTCAAAATGACCTCACTTTTCCAAAATGCAAAAGTTAGGCCATTTGGACCATTTTTGATATTTCTAGGCTATTTGGGAGTCTAGAAAGTCGAAAAATTGGAAAATTCGAGTCCAAAATTGTCAATTTTGGCCTAAAAATTGCGAAAACTCAATATGGCCTAACTTTTGCATTTTTGCAAAATCTAGACCATTTGGACCATTTTTGACATTTCTAGCCCATTTGGGGGTGTAGAAAGTGAAAAAACTTTAAAAAGAGGGAAATTTTGAGTCTAAAATGGTCAATTTTGGCCTAAAAATGGCGAAAAATGAAAATGGCTTAAATTTTTCATTTTTGCGAAAGTTAGGCCATTTGGACAATTTTTGGCATTTCTAGGCCATTTGGGGGTCTAGAAAGTCAAATTGGGAGAAATCGAGTCTAAAATTGTCAATTTCGGCCTAAAAATGGAGAAAAATGAAAGATGGCCTAACTTTTGAATTATTGCGAAAGTTAGGCCATTTGGTCCATTTTTAACATTTCTAGGCCATTTTATGTGAATTTTCAAGGAGTTTTTTGGGGGAATTTAGAAAGTCAAAAAATTGGAAATTTTGGGCAAAATTTGAGTCTAATGGTCAATTTTGGCCTAAAAATGGCGAATAATGAAAATGGCCTAACTTTTGCATTTTTGCAAAAGTTCGGCCATTTTCATTTTTCGGTATTTTTAAGCCAAAATTGACCGTTTAGGGTCATTTTTCATAGTCTTAAAATTTTGAAAATTCACCTTTTTGGACCCCCCAAAAGTGGGAGGGGAAATTCTCAAAAACCATCCAAATTTCAACTTGAAACTGACTGTTTGGACCTAAAAACGTGTTTTTTACACTTGAAACAATGAAAAATAACTAAAAAACTCAAAATTGGGCTTTAGGGGGACCATCCTAAAAGTGGGCGGGGCTTAGCCGAAATTTTCCAAAAATTGGTTTTTTTAAGTTTTAGCGACATTTTTTGGCGATTTTCAGCTAATTTTTCGTCATTTTTCGTCAGAAAAACTTTGAAAATCGGCTCAAAGTGACCTCAAAATGTCTCTAAAACTTGAAAAAATCAATTTTTGGGAAATTTCGACTACGCCCCGCCCACTTCTAGGTGGGTCCCCCTAGTGCCCAATTTTGAGTTTTCGGGTCGTTTTTTAGGATTCCAAGTGTGAAAAACGCGTTTTAAGGTTCGAAAAGGTGAATTTTCCACATTGAACAACTAAAAAATGCACTATAAACGACAAAAATTGGGCCTAAACAATTAATTTTGACCTAAAAATGGCGAAAAATGAAAATTGTTCTAACTTTTGCATTTTTTTTTGTGAAAATTGGTCAATCATTTTTCACATTTTTCACTAAATTTTTTGAATTTTTAAACTAAAAAATGACCCGAAATAGCCAAAAATCGGTCAAAAATGATCAAATTGACCAAAACTCGTTATAACCTAATTTTTTCAAAATGATCGTTTTTCACATTTTTTAGGTCAATTTTCACTGAATTTTTTGAATTTTTTGGTTATTTTTAACGGAAAACTATAATTTTCTCCTCAATTTTCATCAAAAATCAAAATTTTCAGCTTACCACGGAACATTATAGAGATAATGAATCTCTCCAAGATCCCATTGACTCTCCTTCAAATTCAGAATATTCTTAAAAACGCCCTCCAATTGAAACGTCTTTTCCGTCTCCTGTGGAACGATGTATTCGGAGGCTTCGGAGGCCATTTTTGACGGATTTTTTGGCTTATTCCTGAAAAATCGGAAAATTGGGGGGTGAAAATGGGGAAAAATAGGTTGGAAATGACGGAAAATAAGCTAAAAATTTTGAAAAATCACTGAAAACTACCCTATTGTAGAGGAACAGTTTTTACATGTCTATGTGAAGTTTCCGCAAAAAATATTGTGTCTTCGACGAGTTATTAAACGTTTCCGGAAAATTTTCGACAAAAATATCAAATTTTTGAAATTTTTTTTGGGCTAAAACGAAGCTGTTTTTAAGTTTCCAGGTCAATAAACACCGTCACAACTTAAATTCATCAATACAATTAATTTTCTCTATTGCAGTACCTCGCCCAGCACTCCACCTACTTCGAGTCGATGCTCCTCGGAAATTTCACGGAGTCCAAAAAATCAGAAATCGAATTGAAGGATATCGATCCGGAGCATTTCCAGAACTTTCTGGAACTTATCTATGGAGACTCGTTGGTTGAGGATACTACTGTAGATGGAATTTTGAAGTTGGCAGATTTTTTCGATTCGAAAACTGCCATCAAAAGATGTGAGGGATTTTTGATGGAAAAATCCGAAAATTCGCTGAAGATCAAATTCAATTTGGCACTCAAGTACAAGCTGGACAAGTTAACGGTAGGAGGAAACGCGCTCTATTGCTAATTTTGCAAAGAATTGTCAGTAGAGCGCACTTACAGCATCAGATCTTGAATTCGCCGATAGAGCACATTTACACCACTAAGAGTCATGATTAACCACTAAGAGTCATGATCACCACTAAGAGTCATGATCATTTAGAAATGACATTTTGTTTTCATCGATTTTTTCTTCTTCCTGTTCGAGAAAGTTCACTTCAATTTTCACGCTTTCTTCTAGAAATGAAAAACGGACGCGGATATCGCGGACAAACGGACAGAATTAGAATCTATTATATAAGAAAGATATTATATAAGAAAGATATCAAACGCTTGAAAACAAGTGGAGTATTTTTGGTCTGTTTGACATTGGATAACAAACTTTGGAGACACGTAATAAATTTGCCACCCTTGACGTGTTGAGTGTCTTCCCGTGTAACCAGGAGTGAACGTCACAGTTGCATTAACTCCATCTGCTCTCGTTACAGAATAATTCCGGGAATCGACAGGAATCCCGGGAGACGTGGTATACTCGTGGCCTCTCATGACACAGTTGATATTGAATTGCTTTGGCAATTTTGTCACTTCAAAATAATCCATAGTCCCGTTTATCATCCATTCATCGAATAACAGTTTCATTTGACTATTCTTTATGTTTCCTCGCCACATGCACATTCTTCTGCGCTTCGGAAACTTTTTAATTCTTGTCCAAGAATACTCTAGCGAAAGTTCACTCTTGAAGCAGTGAACATTTAGTTGTAGAACTTTGACTGAATTCATTATTAATCTCTCTTTTTGTTTCCCGTTATAGCCGATTTCGATACATACATCTTTCGTGAACACATCCGTCAAATGTGCGATAAATGACTTTATGGCATTGTTGCAATTCAACTTCGCATCAAGTCGCTTAGTCAGTACTCTAATTTTCGTTCGGTTTGGTGCGGTCACTTCTTTTTTGGCAAGTACTGGAAAGTCTCCAAGATAGAACTCGAAGTCTGCATCCATATCAAAGCTGTCAAAAGAAACATCGAATCCTTGATTATCCGAGTTCAGCAAGCTAACTTCGTAATTCCAATTTGCAGTGACTTTCAGCCGATAGTTCTTATTTCGAACAAAGTACTTCACCCAGTCCTTAGCCTCGTCCGAAACATGTGATAAGTTATACCTGAAGAGTATTGGTTTTATAAGGGAAAGAGGCGAAATCTTGAACTTACAAATCGAGAACACTTAATTTCGGCAAAACCATATCTTTCATTGTCAGTGGGAGTTGCAGGATTGGGAATGGATCGTCTTCGTCGTTAGCCATGATACCTGAAATTGTGGAAGTGAATAAGTTGAAATGACCAATAGAAGAAAAATGACAATTATCGACTTTGGTGGGTAGAATGTTGAGCGCACCGCACACGGACTAACACACAGCGCACACATCGCCGTCCATCTGCACTATTGTACAGTGCTCCACATAATGATACGCCACTCCCCAAAATTTCGAAAATCTCAAAAACGAGAATTACCGAGAATTCATCATTCATGGTTTATAAAACACTCATTGAGTAAGATTTATGGGTCCCAAAACAAAAATGAATTGAAATCAAAAAAATGAGAAAAATCAAAATTTCAAAATTTGTCGTTTTTTACAATCCACAAAATGATACGCCACCTATCATTTTTCGAATTTGTTTTGTGTTTCTTCAGTTTTTTGTTAGATTTTCAAGAAGAGTGGGGTAATGGGGTGACCATTAATGAAAATTAAATCGAAAGAACGAAAATCCGTGGAAGAATAAAGATTAAACACCGATAACTGACTTGTCAGGTGACTTGGGTCGACGATGGCATGTTTGGGGATCGGGATAATGTCGTAGCATGTGCTATCCATTAGAATCTGGAGGAAAAAGGTTCACAGGTCCATTTACAAAACGTTTGGATAGCTGACAACCTCGAATTTATGCACCGAACTTCGATTACTTCTCAATCATGCTTCGAGACCGAGGCTAAATTGAGCTTGTTTGTCTCCGCCGAAGCTATTCATCAGAAAATATCACAAATCCTGTTCATCACATAAGCAATAAAGAAAAAAGCATCAATGGTTATTGAGAAACATCTCAAAATTTGACTGCAATCGACGAAAACCTTTGAAGGAAAAGGTGGAGCCGGAAGAAGATTATTGTAAAGTCCTAATTCTCTCTTCCCGGCTCCAGGCTATCTTCAGACATTGGAATTCATTCAATTTTGATGTTTCAAGTGGATGTTGTAATTATGGGGCTCATGTTAACACAGAATAACGACGATACACCCTCCGAAACTCAACAAAACGAGGCGTCATGGTGCGGACGACTATTGCTGCTCTCAGTGGCTCGCATTTCCCTTTTTTTTGAGGAGAATTGGGGACTACGAATCCAGGTACGTAATACCACGATGTCAGCAAATCATGTGATGAACAGGATTTGTGATATTTTCTGATGAATAGCTTCGGCGGAGACAAACAAGCTCAATTTAGCCTCGGTCTCGAAGCATGATTGAGAAGTAATCGAAGTTCGGTGCATAAATTCGAGGTTGTCAGCTATCCAAACGTTTTGTAAATGGACCTGTGAACCTTTTTCCTCCAGATTCTAATGGATAGCACATGCTACGACATTATCCCGATCCCCAAACATGCCATCGTCGACCCAAGTCACCTGACAAGTCAGTTATCGGTGTTTAATCTTTATTCTTCCACGGATTTTCGTTCTTTCGATTTAATTTTCATTAATGGTCACCCCATTACCCCACTCTTCTTGAAAATCTAACAAAAAACTGAAGAAACACAAAACAAATTCGAAAAATGATAGGTGGCGTATCATTTTGTGGATTGTAAAAAACGACAAATTTTGAAATTTTGATTTTTCTCATTTTTTTGATTTCAATTCATTTTTGTTTTGGGACCCATAAATCTTACTCAATGAGTGTTTTATAAAACATAAATGATGAATTCTCGGTAATTCTCGTTTTTGAGATTTTCGAAATTTTGGGGGGTGACGTATCATTATGTGGAGCACTGTATATCGCTCGTGGGAACAGTGCAACTTCGCTCCCCTGAACATGTTCTAAGTTCGGATACTTTTCTGTATCAGCGGCTTCGTTGACAATCTAAGCGAGGCACGACATTAACCTAGCGCATTGCCAGCATTATAATTATATTTAGTCGTTTTTTATAAAGTTTGCAGCTAGCGTCATGAAGAAAACAAGGGGAACTCGAATAGAATTTTCGCAATAGATTCGCACTACTGTGGATCTTACCACAGGCAGCTACTTTTCCATCTATAATCATCATACTTCGATACTTATGGTGGCATAGACCCTGAGCATACATTATCATTGAGAAAAACAACAAAAAAACAAATCGGTTATCAACTTTATTCATTATGAGTTTCAATCAGAAGCGACAAACAATTTACAACACAGATCATCAAGATTAAAAACAAATAGAGTATTTTTGGTCCGTTTGACATTTGATAACAAACCTTGGAGGCCTGTAAGAATCACCCCTTTGCCATGATTTGAAGAAAAACTTCACAGTTGCCATGACACCATCTCCTCTTGTTACAGAATAGTTCCGTATATTTCCTCTATTTCTCAACGTCTCGGTATAATTGTGGTCTCTCATGACATAGTCAATATTGAATTTTTCTGGCAAATCCGTAACTTCAAAATAATCCATAGTCCCGTTTATCAACCATTCATCGAAGAATGATCTTATTTGACGAGTGTTGAGATTACCATATGGAATACTCAATCTTTTGCACTTCGGGTATTCTTCGACACCACGAAGCTTTCTTGGTTATGGTTGAAGCAATGAAGATTTAGATTGAGGTCTTTGACCAATTCTAGCAATATGTTATCTTTCTGTTCCTCGCACCAGGCAATGTGGATGCATACATCCTTAGTGAACACATCCGATAAATGAGCGATAAAGGATTTCATGGCATTTTCGCGATTCCACTGGGCAAGTCGCTTAGTCAGTACTCTAATTGATATCCTGTTTTCCCCCCCAGGTCAGTGATTTTCTGGTAAGTACTAGGAAGTCTCCAAAATAGAACTCGTAGTTTGCATCTTCATCTCTACTGTCAAAACAAACATGGAATCCTTGATCATCCGAGTTCAGCAGGTTAACATTATAGCTCTGACCTGTCGTGATTCGCAGTCGATAGTTCTTTTTTCGAACATAGTACTTAACCCAGTTCTTTGCCTCCTCCGAAACATGCGACAAGTTATACCTGAAAAAGTGCTGATTAAAAAAGTAATAAGAGCAAAAAAAAAACTTACAAGTCAAGAACACTCAATTTTGGCAAAACCATATTTTTCATTGTCAGTGGAAGTTGGAGCATTGGGAACGGATCATCTTCGTCTTGAGCCATGGTGATTTGCGTTCTGAAAATGAAAAATATTCTGGTGCGAAATCTCTTGTTTTCGAAAACGTCAGTTTCGAAATTACGGGGAGCCAAAAAGATAGAGATAACCAGTGTCGGGCATGGTACTTGAGGAAAGGTGTTTTTTGATTCGAATTCGGAGTGTTTGTCTCATCAGAACGTCTGTTACATGTTCACATTTCAGTACAAAATTCATCATGGCTAACAACGAAGACGATCCATTCCCAATTCTTCAACTTCCACTGACAATGAAAGATATGGTTCTGCCGAAACTGAGTGTTCTCGACCTGTATGTTCAAGCTATCACTTTTTTCACTCCTAAAACGTTTTTTTTTCAGGTACAATTTATCGCATGTATCAGACGATGCCAAGATCTGGGTCAAGGACTTCGTCAGAAACAAGAACTACCGGCTGAAAATCGAGACACATCCGGATTATATTGTTAGCCTGTTGAACTCGGATAATCAAGGATTCGATATTGCTTTTGATAGTTTTTATATAGATGCAAACACCGAGTTCTATCTTGGTGACTTCCCAGTGCTTGTAAACATAGGAGTGATTGCACCGAACCGGATGAAAATTAAAGTAGTGACTGAGCCACATGATGACAAACGGAATCGGAACGAAGCTATGAAGTCCTTTATCGCACATCTGTCGGATGTGTTCACTAAGGATGTTTGTATCCACATTAGCAGGGACGCGGGACAGAGAGAGAGAGAAAATAATAATGGATTTGGTCAGACATCAGAATCTGAATGTTCATTGCTACAGTAACAGAAAATACAGAACCTTCGCAAGAATCGAGGAATATCCAACATGTAAAAGAATCCGTATCAAAAAAGGAATCGTCACTACCCGTAAAATGAAATCATTCTTTGATGAATGGTTAATAAATGGGAATATGGATTATTTTGAAGTTACGGATTTGCCAAAGGGATTCAATATCGACTACATCGTGGGAGCCCACAATTACACCACGACTCGTATCGTACCTAATGTATTCTCCCGGAATTACACTGTAACGAGAGCAGATGGAATTACTGCAAACATGACGTTCACCCCTGGCTACACCGTCAGAGACCCTGGGTGGCAAGGGGGTAATTTTTACCGGCGTCCAAATATTGTCATTAAATTTCAAACGGACCAAAAATTCTCGGCTCGCCGTAATTTCGAAATCGACGTTTTCGAAACCAAGAGATTTCGCACCTCACGTGAAATTCGAAACTGCGAGATTTCGAAACTGTGAGACTTCGCAACTAGCAGATTCGAAACCGCGATGTTTCGCAACCAAATTAGAATATCTGTCAGAAACTGAGCAAGAAACCAGCAGTTTCAAAATTTGGTTTCGGAACGAACAGTTTTGGTTGCGAAACATCGCGGTTTCGAATCTGCTAGTTGCGAAGTCTCACAGTTTCGAAATCTCGCAGTTTCGAATTTCACGTGAGGTGCGAAATCTCTTGGTTTCGAAAATGTCAATTTCGAAATTACGTCGAGCCAAATTCTCCACTTGCTTTTGATTGTGATTCATGTTAAATAAAGTTGTTAACTGATTTAATTTTTGTTTTGTTCTTCTAAATGGTGAGTTCAAATTTTGAGGACCCTAGTTTCGAAATCATGTTGTGGGCTTAAGATGTTTCTCATCGCGTTGTTACACAATCCAAATCCGCGCCATGTGGTACAGATGTCACAATGGGTGTGTTTTGCAGTACAATATAGAATACTGCGATTCTTTCTGCAAACCTCTCCTCAGTCATATTGATCTTCCCTTGTTTTTCAATTTTTCGTATTATCAGGCGATATGGTGCAGCACAGGGTTGCACAACGGTACATCAAGAAAACACGTTTTGTTGCATTCTCAAGTTGGCTGCTTGCCGGCTTTCAGATTCGACAGTGGGTCAGCCTTTTCCGCAGTTAAACACAGCCGTCTTCAGAATCATCTAGAAGACGTCAGCAATGGAATGTGTGTTTTCGTTTCGGGACCCATACTGCCCAAAGAGTGTGTAAAAGTAAGAAACGCAGACATACAGAGGGCACAACGTCATCTGTGAGGGTGTCTTCTAGACATTACCAAAAGGGTGCCCTATGTACTGACGTCATCACAATCAATTGAAAAAAATGAGAATTCTAAATTTATCAACAAAAAGAAGCATTCATGAGATCCTGAAATACCATTGAAATAAAGGGAATGAAGAAAAATGAAGAAAAATCAACAACAAAAAATTAGCGAAATTCGATATTTTCACGACCCATTTTTCTTCAAAATTATAGTTCCGTTGGGGGCCATTCCGAGTTTGTTCCATTGGGAAGGGTAGAAATCGTCCTCAACCATCTCATATTTCACCTGGAAAAAAAAAATTTCGAAAAAAAAATAGCGCGGTATTTCGAATATTTTTGGGAGAAAGGGAAATTTTGGGATTTTTGAGATTCCAACAGGAAAAGCAAAAGGGCTTCGGTAAAGATAATCTTTTTGAAAAATATTGGATTACTGTAACTCTCTAAGTGACTGTATTTTGATCTTTAGATTACTATACTTTTCAGAATTACAGTAATTTTCTGGATTACTCTACTTGTCTAGACTACCGTTAGTCCACTCACCTGATCCTCCACTTCTCGGATATCCCGGTAGTACACACTTGTCTGATTTTTTGACAAATATCCCAACCACCACCCAAACGTTGAAGATGGCGCTGAAATTTGGATACTGTAGATAATTCAAAGTTTACTGTAGATGCAAATCGGAAGAAAACCTTGGCAAGAAATTCGAAAAAAAGTTTACCGACTTTGGCCGAATTTCGAGTTTTGGGTGCCAAATTGTTTTCCTAATCTCTTGTCCCTTACCTGTTATGAGTACAGAATCACAGAAAAATTTCGAAAAATATAGATCCTTGAATGGCTTGTTCTCTGGAGTTGGCATGATTCTCATGTCATTTTTCATTTTCGAGAAATTAACGATTTCGTCTTGAACCCATTTCTGTTCATTACTGAAGATGAAGATTGGACCAGGGTCTGAAAATGAAGCATTTTTGATGGGAATTTCGTGATTTTCGAATTCTAGTGGTGAAAAGGGTCAGAATAAGTATACACATTTTCATATTTGGTGAAATTTGATTTTTCAAAAAATGGAAACTCTTAATGTTTTTATCCAATCATGGCCATGTTTAGGTTCATTGCGACCAGTTTTCTTCGGTGGATCTAAAATTGACGATGAAAGCACTCAAAAACAACAAAAGTTATATATTCAGCTTAATTTTTTGATCAAAATGAGCCCACACATCACTAAAGTCGATAAAATTGAAAAATCTTAAAATTTTCGATTTTCAAAGTTTTCCAAAATCGGTCATGTTTAGACTCATTTTGACCCATTTTTTATACAGTATTCATTTTTTGCAATTTTCAGAACCAGAAACTCACTCAAATTATACAAATAATCAATCGCACTACTAGTGAATTCCTTATCCGTCCCCGCATGCTGTCCATCTGTCACAAAGTCTCCTCTTCTGATGTGAACGCACATTCTGGAAAAGTTTAGGTTTATTCGATTTTAATGTCGTTGTTTTCGAAAAACGCAAGATTTTCTGAATCCAAAAAATCTAACTTTAAAAAATTTGAACCAAAACTAGCCAAGTTACAGTCATTTGAAACTTGTTGGTTATTTATCCAAAACATTTTTAAGCTACCGTAAGCTACAGTAATTCTCAAAAACAAAAATGACGGCATTGCGGGAAAAAAACTCGATAGAAATCTTGATCAAATAGGTTAGATTAGAATCAATTCTAGTCTAGTGTTGCTAATTTGTTTTGGAGGAGGAGAATTGAGGAAGTGTATTTTTTCAGTTTTCAAGTTTTCCGGGTGCTGTAACTTGGTTCATTTTTGCCTAGATGACTCAAAATGCTAATTTTTGGAATCAGCAAATGAAGCAGGTTAAAATGAGTATAATCATGACCAAATTTAAAAATGTTATTAAAAAATGTGACAATTTTTGGATTACTGTAACTTTGTTCATTTTAGCCTTAATTGCTCAAAATGTTGATTTCTGAAATTAGCTGGCTGAGGCGGTCGAAATAAGTACAATCATGGCCAATATTGAAAATTTCGAGATTTTTGGGAATACTGTAATTTGACCTATTTTGACTCAAATTAGCTACAGTAACCAATAAAAAGGAAACTCACTTTTCCCTTTCCAAATCCTCCTGCCCTATCATCCTTTCCACCTCATCCAATTCTTCACCATATGGTGTCAACCATTCATGGATCATTGACTTCATAGACGAGAAATATTTGTAGCTCTGAAAATTTTGGACATACAGACACACAGACAGAAAATGTTCCCACCTGAAAAAAGCTGCCTTCAATTACCAGAAATTTCGACTGCTCACACGAGAGCATATGGGGGAAGTTGTACTCACAACATGCTGGAGAATTGATGTAGCGGACGGATTCGGAGGGCTGAAAATAAGGAATGTTACAGTATTCTACAGTTATCCAAATTTTAGGATTTTTTTGGAAAAGGGTACTGATTATACTCATTGTGATCGTCACGAAGATCTGTGTCGAAAAAGGAGAAAATTTTCAAAGTTGGAGAAAAGAGAGAAAGTTACAGTAATCCAAAATTGAAAAAAAAGCAGAATGGAATCAAATTTGACCAAGTTACAGTAATCCCATACTACAGTAATCGGAAATTTTCCGAAAATTTCAATTTTTCGATTTCGGCCTTTTTCAGTCATTTTTGTCCGATTTTTCCACAGTATTCCCCGAAACTTTTTGACCTACAGTAACTGTAGTACCCCCTCAATAATCAGAATTTTTTTTCACTAATCCTTACAAAGATTTCGTATGCAAGATAAAAATAAAATATGCAGCTTGAATCCTACAACGTCAGCTGAGACCCAACGAGAAAAAAACCGTATAAGTTTCGTAGATCCAATTTTGTAACAATGACGAATTTTCGGAAGAAAAACAGAATACGATAAAATCTTGATCCGATGGGAAAGATTAGAATCGATTCTAGCGTAGTGTTGCTAATTCGTTTTGGAGAGAAGTTGAGGAAGTGGAACATTTTTGCGACAAAAAAAAGGTTACTGTACCTAGGTACAGTAACATGAAATTTTTGAAACATTTTAGAAGTAGGTCATAACTTCGAAAAACTGGACAAAGACAACCCAAGTTACAGTGATCATAAAGATTCTTCATTTTTGAAAAATTGCAAATGTACGTCGTGATTCCAAAAATCACATTTTCAGGAAATTCTAATGAAAAATGGAAAAGTTACAGTAATCCAATAAGCCTATTCTAACCCACCTCAATATCCATAGACTCCACTTGCTCAGCAATCTTTGGAATCTTCATTCTCACATTTCGAAGTCGAAAATTTAAAAACCAGTCTCTTTTGTTGAAAATTGCAGTTCGATTTAATTTTTGAGCCATTCCAAGGAGTGCAAAAATTTCGAAAAGTTGATTTCCTGGAGAAAATTTTCACGTTACAGTAATCATAGATTGCTGAAATTTTGAAGAGTTGCCCATGATTATACTCATTTCGACCGTCTTGATTTGCAGATTTTCAAATTTAAAATTTCAAAAAATTTTGGACAAGGTTACAGTAATCTGATTTTTTTTGAGAAAAAATTTTACAAAATTTTTTTTGACCCAAAAATTTTCCACTTCCTCAAACTTCCTCAAAAACAAATTAGCAGCACTAGACTAAAACCGATTTTAATCTCTGCCCTCGGATCAAGATTTTATCGCATTTTTATTTTTCTTCCGAAAATTCGTCACTTTTTGGAAATTTTGATCTACGAGATTTTCAGTTTTCTCTAGGGGGGGTCTCAGCTGACGTTTTGGGAATCAAGCTGCATATTTTACCGTTGTTATCTAGAATACGAAATCTTTGTAGGGATGATTAAAACGAAAATTCTGGTTCTCAAGAAATGGTTACTGTAACTTGAGTAGATCAAAGAATATTGGAGTAAGTTGAGAGAAAATCGGCGGAAAATGGTTGAAAACCGGTCGAAAATTCAAAAATTCGAAAATTTTGGATAAGTTTTGGATTACAGTAACTCAACCTATTTTTGACCGAAATCCGCAAAACCTGAATGTTTGGAATCAGAAGGTCAAGGTGGTCAAAATGAGTATAGACATGGGCAACTTTTGAAAAATTCGAAAAAATTTTCAAATTTAGGATTACTGTAATTTGACATATTTTCGTCTAATTTGTATGAAATCTGCGTTTTTTTCTCAGCTAAATGAGCCGGTCAAAATAAGTATAAGCTTGTCTATATTTAAGAAATTTCGATTTTCCCAACGTTTCGACTCACCCAAACCACTTCCAGATATTATCGTAAACATGGGGAACAGTAAATACTTTTCCTCATTTTTTGTGTTCTGAAATCCATTTTTTCAAAAAAATCAAATCTCCCTTCATTTTCAAAAACCTACAGTATCGCAGTGGGTGGTCCTCTGGATATGACTATAGTCATACGGTAGTATGCACCATACAATGAAGACTATGGTGATTATTACGGAAGCTGAAAAAATATCAAACATTTTGAAAAACAAACTTCGAAAATCCTGAATACCTGTAATGGAGATGACTAATTTGCTTTTGGGAGACCATTGACAATGCATTTTTCTGAAAAATTCAGATTTACTGGAATCGTTGGGAATTCAGAAAACGTCAAGGATTCAGAAGACGTGGAGAATAAAGACGACGTGAGAGCTTTAGAATCCTTCAGAAAGAATCCAGAAAATCGAAAAAGCAAAACAGTCCACAAAATCGAAAATACTACGGACGAAATATATTCTTCCTCGTTGTAAGGATGTTTTATAAGACATAGTCAGTACGATATGATCTTTGAAAAATACACAAAATTGGGGGAAATCGTGGAAAAATCGTGAAGAGGCAGGCATGATTCCTTTGATCTTTTGAGATTTTTCGGATTTTCCTACAAAATACGAGATTTGAGGAAGGAGGAAGTTTATGACAAAGATCTGAAAGGAATAGTTTACAGTACTCTCAATCACACACAGCCTAAATGAACGTGGAGAAGAAAAGTTTATAAAGTTGCGAAACGTCCAGTTTCAAAATGTATCAGTTGCGAATTGACGTGGTTGCGAAACGTCTCGGAACCGTTTACACGAATTTTTCATTGAAATTGGACAAAATCTGGCAAAATTTGGCTCATAAAAATTTCAAAAAAGTTCATCGATTTTTTCAGATATCCAGGTAAAAAGAGACTTTTGAAAAAATGGTTTAGAATAATTTACGGCTGTAGAATCATAAAAATTCTGGTCCTAGATTTCTAGACAACTTATGATAAATCAAACATGTCTGTCTACTTTTTTTCAAAAGAAATTTATGTCAAGAATATAAAATGGGGTGGAATTTTGAGAGTTGAACATTTCTGGAACTTTTCGAGAATTCACAGAAAAATTGTCCGCACTCAAGAGACACCCGCGGAATGAGGAAGGAAACATTTTTCTCAACAGTAGTATTTTCGATTTTTTAGGATTCGTTGCTTATTAGATTTACCGAATTTTGTGGATTCTAAAGGACTATGAGATTCCGAAACTTCAGGATTCAATTTTTTAAATATCCATTTTTTCAATATGCTGAGGTTTTAATTTTCTAAAACTTCCCGAAAATATAAAATGAACAACTAAACATTGCAACACTGAATCTTCCGCTCCGCTCACCTAAATATCTCCAGATTTCCTTCTCCAATCTCCGCGGTAGATCAAATGCCCCGATACTTGTAGCCTCCTTTCTCTCTTCCTCATTTTCCCCGTGCTTCTCCTTTTTCTCTTCCTGACGTTCCCTGCTTCTTCTCTTTTTCTTCTGACTGAATCTCAGAATCCTCTTCCTTCTGGACACAGGGGCGGAACAAAAGAGGATACCCTCTTTCCCTATCATCGCCCACAATCTTTCAGAGAGGTGTCTAGGTGGTGAAAAAATTTTTTGCAAAACTTGAGGGGACACCCCTCAAGATTTTGAAAAAAATTTCATGTTCCAAACATCAATCAAACAAGTGCGCTGGCCAGTGATGAGTGAAAAAACTGGGTAACTTCGTAATCGAAATCTGTGAATTTGAGAATCCTTCAGAATCCAATCATCATACAAATTGAAGTCCATGCTCTTTTTGTGTGGGGCCCCATTTTTCCCGAAGAGCTATAGAGTTTAGATTTTGTTGTTGACAATGTTTCCTAGAATTAGGACTGGTATAGTTTATCACTCATAAATCAAAACGAACCCTGCTCCATTTCTCCTTCTCCTTGCTCGGGTTTTTGATAATAAATTGTGTCTAGAACTTTTTCAGAAGACAAAAAAAAACTTCAGAAGTCTTGTCTAGGATTTCATTTTTTAACGCAATTTCTATTCTTATCCATCTGTCCGCATTTGAAAATTTCGAAATTTCCGCTATTTTTTAAACAGATTTTTTGATCACCTCATGTGAAATGCCTCTTTTTCCCCTTTATGATGATTGGTCTTCTTCAGAATTTTCATCTTCTTTTTGTTCAAAATGTTAACTCTGGTCGTTGGTGAAAATAGATTCCTAGAGTCCCTGAGGAAAACCTTAGATGCGCAATACGCACCAAAAAGATTAGTGGTTCTCATTTTTTTTATATTTTTAACTTTCCTACGTCATCTGAATCATTTTCGTCATCTAGTTTCTCTAGATCGTAGACTCATTTTTTCCTTACAGATTTTCAACCATAAAATTTCATACATTTTGGACAAACTTTAACCAAGTTACAGTAATCTGAATTCTTTTTCAAAGAAAAAATTTCACAAAACTTTTTTGTCCCAAAAATTTTCCACTTCCCCAAACTTCCTCAAAAACAAATTAGCACCACTAGACTAAAACCGATTTTAATCTCTGCCCTCGGATCAAGATTTTATCGCATTTTTATTTTTCTTCCGAAAATTCGTCATTTGTGAAATTTTGATTTACGAGATTTTTGGTTTTCTTTAGGGGGGTCTCAACGTCAGCTGACGTTTTGGGTGTAAGCTGCATATTTTCAGTTGTTATCCGGAATACGAAATCTTCGTAGGGATTATTAAATCGAAAATGCTGGTTCTCAGAAAGGTTCCTGCAGATAAGGTAGATAAAAAGAAATTGGGAAAAGTTGGGAGAAAATCTATGAAAAATGGCTGAAAAAACGGTCAAAAATCAAAAATTTCGAACATTTCGGATAAGTTTTGGATTACTGTAACTCAACCTCCGTAGCTATTTAGGATACAAAACCCTTGTAGTGGAGATTAGTTGAAGAAATAGAGTTTTTATAGTATTGTCGTAGAACCTATTTTTGAATCTCAGAATCTCAAATTCCCCCCAAAAACTTCCAGGATGATGCCATCTGAGCCCTCAAACTCAAACGACCTCCTCCGCTCATCAACTTGGTGTCACCGACAAGGACTTGTACCCTGAGGATAAAAAATCCCTTCGTTACTCTCCTTGGGATGCTAAGCTGAGCAGTATTAGGGCAAGAACACCATCAAGAGAGCCTACAGTGGTCTCAAGATCCCGTGGATTTGCTTCAAGACCATCTACGCCAATGCCAACGTCTTCTGAAATTAATTCATCGTCATCTGAAGCCTCCACGTCTTCTAGAAGACCTTCTGACACTTCATCGACGTCTTCAAAATCTAGGAGTTTGTCTAGAAGACCTTCTGGAGCAGATGCCATAACAGCGATGTCTTCAAGATCCACAACATCTTCTGAATCTGAAGCACTGCTTCAGAAGCCACCGAAGCCTGCCATGTCTCTCTCACCAATTTGGATTCCTTATTCAAAACCGTCATTTTTTTCGAAATCGGATTTTGAAAAACCGACGATTTCTGGAATTCAGAAGATATCGATGACCCAAAAAATGCCAAAAGAAAACTTGAATCGCCTTCAAGCTATTTCAGTTCCAGATGTGCTCCAGATGACGTCTTCTGAATCCTCAAAAATTCATGACCGTCCAAAGACTCCAAAGAAGAAACAGAAGAAACGAGGGAAAATCAGCGTCACCCCGATTCTTATGGATCCAGCCAACTCAGACTCCGCCCACAATGGGGGACCCCCTCAGTATGATATAATCCCAGTTTATCCAATTGGAACCACAGAACCAAAAACTCAGTCTGATAGGATTTTCTGGAAAGTGGGAACCCCGGAATACGAAGCATACAGAAATGTACATCCAGCTAGCCTAAACAAAAACGTTCCCTGGATCCAGATTTCAAGTAATCCTGATGTCAAGACGGATCAGGACCTTCCTAGAGATGAAATTCCAAAAAATAAGCACTCGGAGCATGATAAACTAATGAAGAGAAGAGAAGAGCAAGTGATCATCAGTGTTCATGCTTTGGAAGAAATAACAGCCAAAGTTCAAGCAATGAGGAAAGCCAAAATTACTGAAATTGAAGGCAAGAAGGGAAAAGAAGATATCAAAAAAGCTAAAGCATACGACTCCCGGCAGCCAAGCTCTAGTCAAAAGTGGGACCATCGCGTTGATAAGGTATTGCATACTGTATTGATAGTATTGTCGGTTTTACAGTAGATAGGGTGCTGTAGTAGGACTACTGTAGTCCTACTGTAGTCCTACTGTAGTAATTACTGTTTTTTTTCAGGAATCGAAATAATAGTAGAGCAACTTCTGCGACTCTCATTATCATATCATTGGAATCAAAATGTTGGCATTCAAATTTCCGGGTACCGATTTTATATTTTACAGCTCTCCGTATGTCGGTGAGCTCTATATTTTATTGTTCTTACTTGAATTTATAGGTTCTTGAGAGCCTAACAGTGTTTTAGTGAAATCGAGTTTTTTCAGATCATTATATGAGCTCTATTTATAATGGCATCAAAGGAAATAATTCTTATTATCAGTCGGTGAGTTCAAATGAACTTTTTAAGAATTCCATTCGGATTACAGTAGTCTTTTTTAAATTTTTTATTTTGTCTTCAGTCTTTGGTTTCTTTGGGTTATCAGACTACTGTACATCTACCGTAGTCTTACAGTAATCCTCAAGTTTGGTATCTTGATTTTGTCTGGTATTCTACATTTATCCATTATTTTATGCAGTGATCTACAGTAATCTGCTTAAATCTACTGTGCTCTACAGTATTCCTTCAACCGTTTTTACAATCTTTTTTCTCGCCTGGATTATAAAAAAACATGTCTTCCTCAATTTTTATATTTCCTAAGACCGCGACGTACCCGCAACGCATCCATTTTTTTTGCAATTTTAATGATTCTTGAGTGGAAATCTAATTCATTATGATGATCTGATACAAAGACATTTTATTTTTTAAAATCTTCATTCACCCAACAATGTACTCTCCAATACCGTATGGCTCATAGTACATACGCCACATAACGTGTTCCTTATTGATCACTCCGACAGTATACAGTCCATGATCCGAAATCAGACGTTTCGGGAATTGGATGTGACAATTGGTCATGTTGAAGGTCCTGCAAAAAATGTTATGAATTCGAAAAAATGTTGGTCTCCAAAGGCCTCCAATTTGGTCTTAAACAACCCAACAAAGCCTACAAAGGCCCAAACCGGCCATCTCGGCCTACTCGGCCCGCTTCGGCCCAAAAAGTCTAACAAAAAAAAATTCTGCCCAACTTACAACTGAATATCTCCACTGATGCGAATCTCCTTCAAATGAAGATGTTTATCGGCGAGGAATTCCTGTTTCTCCAAATTCTCCGGAGCCAGATATCCATTTTTCACCAAACTCATCACTCCCTCATTGTAACGATAATCGATGGATCCTGAGAGCATTTGCTGTTTGGTAGTGACTGAAACCATAACGTAGTAGGACTCGGTTTTGACTTGGGTCTGGAAAATTTGAACTTTTTTTCTCAAAATTCGTTTTTGGGATGTTAACCTTCTGTCCTCTACACTTGACAGAGTATTTTTGCTTATCGGTGGCCTTGGCCTTGTCCGTTTCGCATAAGTAGTTTCCGACGATCTGAAGAAATTTTTAATTTTTATGAAAAAATTTTCCCCCTAAAAATTTTTGAATTTCCCCCCTACCTTCTTCTCCTTATTCTTATCCTCCGCATCAAACACAAAAATCCTGGTATGAGTGATTTTCAAGTAATCCGTCCCATTTTCCGTGTACTTTGCACACTTGTCCCCACGACCACCGATATCGATTTCCATTGAAATTTGTTCGGTTTTCGAGGCATGAATGATGATGGAGAGCAGAGCACAGAGTGCTAGGATTTTTGTGTTGTACTGCTGAACAATTTGGAATTTTGGGAAACTTATGAGATTTATGAGATTCTGGAAATTGTAAAAAGTATAAGATCTTCCATTTTGAGCAATTTTAAGATGAGTTATGAGCCGAAAAAGATTTAAATCCAAATAATTTGAATCTTTGAAATGGGCCCGAAGCAGCCCAGAAAAGTCTGAATGACTTGAATGTCTCCTATCCACTCAATTAGACCTACTTGGAAAGATTTTGAAAAACAGGCCCATATCGGCCCGAAAGGCCTTTTCGGCCCAAATCGCAGTTTTAGACACCCTGATATTTCCTGATTTTCGAAATTTTTACTGATTTTCGAAAAGTCTTTGCGAGCAGATCTAATTAAGCCCAATCAGGCCCACACCGGCCCAAACCAGCAGATAAAGTCCTATTTCTCTCACCATTTTCAGTAAACTTTCGTTTTCGATCCGCTAGTGATTTTTGCTTCTCGATGATATCCGTTCGGTGTTTGTGTAAACGGGAACTGATTGTTTTTCAATCTTGTTGGCAACTTTTTTGTTGTTGTGGCTATTTGTCATCATCGGATGGTACAGTAGCCTAGAGGTTACTGAAGTGGAGTAGGGGAGGAAGAGTTCAGGGCAAAATTTTTTAAAATTTCGACGTTCAAAATTGCCATTTCTACTGATAAAAAACCAATTGAAATCTATTAATCTCCTGATGACCTATTTTTTCAGAACTCTAAAAAATAGTTTCTGGAAAGAAAACTCCTAAAAAGATGATCACGTCAAGAAACTAGATTTTTCGAAAATTTAACAAAAACATCTCAAATTCAAATTATAAAAAAAAGTGTTGACCCAGCACGTGAGGGAAATGTCAACGATCCGCCGAGAAATCGGAAAATCAATCAGTTCCAGTTTTCAAACGGACATCATCGAGAGGCTAAAATCACTTGGCGGATCGAAGCGAAAGTTTACTGAAAATGGTGAGGGAATTTGAAAGATTTCAAGGGATTACTGTACTAAAAATTTTGCAGCAGTACAACACAAAGATCGTAGCACTTTGTGCTCTGCTCTCCATCATCATCCGTTCTTCGAATGGTGCTCCGGCGACAATGGAAATCGATGTTGCTACTGTTGATAGCACGTGTTCCAAGTATGCTGAGAGAGGAAACGAGTACTTCAGAATCACTCATGCTCGCATACTGATTGTGGATAGTGCTGATGAAAACTCTGAACAGATGGTTTGTCAAGACCATCGTTTTGGAAGATTTCAAGCTGTTTTTTTCAGATTCGTGGCAATTATCTATGTAACGTGGACACGACTAATGAGAAAACGTATTTTTTCAAATGTGACGGAATCAAAGATTTGGTAGCATAAATCTGAAGAATAAATTCTCTTATCGATCATTTTTCAGGAAGACAATAAAGGAGAACGCTATTATGTCTTGATTTCGGTGACAACGAAAAAACAAATGCTCTCGGGACCAATCGATTATCGCTACAATGAAAAAGTGATGAAGTTAGTGGAAAACAAATTTTTGGAGCCAAAGAATCTCAAAAATCAAAAGTTCGAACACAACCAGCACCTTCATATTACGCAGATCAGAACTAAAGGTGTCACGAAATATGAAGGGTCAGTTATTTGAACTATGTTTGGCATGTTCAATCAGAATAGTTCAGGATAGTCTACATGGGAAAATGTCATGAAATGTTCCCATCCAGATTGATTGCCGACCATGGACTGTATGCGCAAGGCATTAGTATCGAAAATGGTGATGAGAAAAGCAAAATGTGGCGTATGTACTTTGAACCATATGGAATTGGCGAGTATTGGGTTCGATGAACTGTCTGGTTTAGATTTGTGAAGTGAATAAAAAATTTATGATGAGTATTTAAAATTGTATTAAAATTGTTCTGATAATCTTTTTTTCTGATAATCGGGCCATGGACTATGTTGACGAAATAAAAATTTACAATATTTTCATGTAACTCGAGATATGCCGTACATTTTAAAACTTCAAGACCATGATTTTAGATAGCACCTAGAGCAGATGCAATAATGTGAACAAAAAATTATAGCGAAGGCTTTGCTTTATTCACCATACTCCGTTCAGACAAAAAGTTTAATGAAAAATCACATGCTCTTGGACGCTGACTGGTTCGTAGTAGATCTTTTCGAGCATGCTAACTCTACCACCGCCATTTCCGATCATCATATAAATCCCATGATCCGCAACCAACGATCTTTGACGATCACTTTGGCAGTCCTCTAGCGAATAACCAGAACTGAAAAAAAAGGAGTCAAGTTAGATGTTCTCGGCAGTCATAAGAATTTACCTTCTTCTCGGGACTCCTTTCAGAGTCACATGCTTAATAAAGAGGTGTTGATCGTGTTCAAATTTCTGATGCTTCAAATTTTCCGGCTTCAGAAATCCATTTTTCACCAATTTCATCACATCCTCCTTGTAAAGATAGTCGATGGGTCCCGAGAGCATTTGCTGTTTTGCAGTCACTCCAATTATCATAAACCACTCATATTCCACCACCGGTGTCTTAAAATTCTCACTATTTTTGGGTACTGTATCTAATACCACTTACAGTAATACCATCACAGAAGAGCGTGAACTCTCGACCATCTTGACTTAGAGTATTAGTCTTGCATAAAACATTTCCAACGACCTGAAAATAAGTTCTTGATCTACAAGACAACTTGAAAGTTAACTCACAACTCCATCGATGTACTGAATGATTCGCGAGTGACTGATTGTCAGAAATTGATGACCGCGTTTTGTGTACTTTGCACAACTGTCCTTTTCACCACCGATCTCGATGATCATTTTCATCTGTTCAGCATTCGAAAAGTGAATGATGATGGAGAGCAGAGCACAAAGTGCTAGGATCTTTGTGTTGTACTGCTGCAAAATTTTTAGATTTTCTACTAGCTAGTTTTCTGCAAATTTGAGGCGTGTAAAACACACATTTCGAGTCATTTCAAGAGGAGTTCTAAGCCAAAAAAAGCTGAAAACTGAAGATATTGTTGAAATTCTCAACTTGGCTTAATTTTTAATCAAAACTTTGAGACTTTGGAAACAGGCCCATACAAGCCCAACCCGGCCAAAAGTTAAAAAAATCCTAATCCTCACCATTTTCAGTAAACTTTCGCTTCGATCCGCCCGAGTGATTTAAGCCTCTCGATGATGTCCGTTTGAAAACTGGAACTGATCGATTATCGATATTTGAACAGTTGTAGATCTTATCTGATCAAAACTTTTGGCTCTAGTCCGAAACATGGGTCCCTCCAACTTTTATGGGTCCCCTTGAACTTTTATGGGTCCCCTTGAACTTTTATGGGTCCCTTTTTGGACCACGAACTTTTATGGGTCCCCTTGAACTTTTATGGGTTCCCTTGAACTTTTATGGGTCCCCTGAACTTACATGGGTCCCCCCTGAACTTTTATGGGTCCCTTTTTGCCCCTCCTGAACTTACATGGGTCCCCTATGAACTTTTATGGGTCCCCCTGAACTTTTATGGGTCCCCCCTGAACTTTTATGGGTCCCCCCTGAACTTTTATGGGTCCCCCCTGAACTTTTATGGGTCCCTTTTTGCCTCCCTCTGAACTTACATGGGTCCCCTCTGAACTTTTATGGGTCCCCCAAAAAGTTGAAAAAAAATTTTTTGGAATTTTTTTCCTTTTTTACTGTATTTTTATTCAAACTTTTATGGGACCCTTTTCACTCCACAATTTCGAGTTAGAGTCCATTATTCGGAGCGTTTACCTTAATAAAAGAACGGTGCTAATTTTTGTAAGGAATTGTGAAAATAAGAAAAATCGAAGTTAGTTTTGCACTTTTGACATAAAAATGCCCGTTTCGAGAATTTTCAAAGCCAACCTTTGGACTTGGAGAACCAAAAAATCAAACAGGAAAATATCTGCGAGGTGTGCTGTATTTATCTGTCTTGTTTTAAAATTTTATTAAAAATTAGGATTAGGACGTTCGGACAGTCCTCCTCCACCAAAATGCCTTATACATAAGTATATTTTTGAATCTTTGCCTCTATCGGCAAAGAATAATCCCAAATTTTTCGGTCACACAAATTTCAGAATTGAATGGTCCCAAGAATTCATCATTCAGTAATTATTTCGGTTGCATTTCCATATTCTTAGGCTTAGGCAAAGGCCTCAGAAACACAATAATTACGAAAAATGCATTTTAAGACGTATTTTAGTTTCCTCTATTAAGACTTCTGTGGCGTTTTCTAAGCCTGAAAATATAAGGGAAAGTATGATGACTTGGGACCATTTTTTGCGGCTGGAACCATTCAATTCTGCAATTTGTGTCACTCAAAATTTTGGCACCATTCTTTCCAGTTCGGACCATTCTTTCCTATAGCGGCTTGAGAAACGCCACAGAAATCTTTTATGGAAATTGTAAACTAAAATGCGTCTCAAAATGCATTCGTAATTATTGTGTTTCTGAGGCCTTTGCCTAAGCCTAAGAAAAAGGAAATGCGACCAATATAATTACTGAATGATATACTTGGGACTTTTCTTTGTGGTTGGGACCATTCAATTCTGAAATTCGTGTCACACCCAAAATTTCTGGACAATTCTTTCATTTTTTTAAGACCATTCTTTGCGGTTGGGACCATTCTTTGCCTATAGAGCCATCAGTAATTATTTTGGCTGCGTTTCCTTTTTCTTAGGCTTAGGCAAAAGCCTCAGAAACACTATAAACGCACAAAAGCACTTTAAGACGCATTTTAGTTTCCAATATTTTGATTTTTAAGTCAAAATTGTCTTAAAAGACTTCCGTGGCAATTACTACTGTCAAATAGAAATGGAGTAATAACCGGAGTATTTGATTAAAACCGGAAAAAGTTGTTCATACTTAAAAAGGGCTCATGAAAGTTCGGAAGTAAAAAAAAACAGTCAAAAAAAATGTGAATTTTTTTTTGGATGGGGGGGGGGGGGACCCATAAAAGTTCAGGGGGGACCCATGTAAGTTCACGGGGGGACCCATGTAAGTTTAAGGGGGACCCATAAAAGTTCAAGGGGGACCCATGTAAGTTCAGGGGGGACCCATGTAAGTTCAGGGGGGACCCATGTAAGTTCGAACTAAAGGGGGGACCCATAAAAGTTCAAGGGGACCCATATAAGTTCGAGGGGACCCATAAAAGTTCGTGGTCCAAAAAGGGACCCATAAATGTTCAAGGGGACCCATAAAAGTTGGGGGGACCCATGTTTCGGACTAGAGCCAAACTTTTTTGAAGCAGAAAAAATTGGTTCAGAAAAAAGTGGAATAGAGCCACGAAAAATCTTTACTATTAATAAACGCAAAATTCTGTGTGTCTGTCTGTTTGTTACCCTGTCGCCAGCTCTAGCGTAGTTCCTACTGGACCGATTTCTTCCAAATTTTAGGAGGTCATCAGTCTATTGGCCTTAATGATGCCCATCTACTTCGATTTTCAAGTTATTAAAAAATGAGGTCACTAGACCACAAAAACCTCACTTTCAGTCGTTTCAGTTCAGAAAGGGAGGGAGACAAGTTCACGGAAATATTTCCCACTTTTCGAAAAATTTTCAGTTTCTTCATTTTCAAAAAATACCACGTTGGCCCGAAGGGCCCCAGAGGGGCGCAGCCCGTCTGGTTGAACATAGAAAAAGAAAATCTTCTATATTTGGAATATTCCTTATCTAGATCCAAACCAAGAGTTAACATAGCAGAACAGTTGAAAATGCGGAAAGAGCTATTATTTTCTTCTGAAAAACTTATCCAAAATATTGACCTACTACTCGATAAAGTTTGAAAAAAGAGAAAATATTACCTAAAGAATTATTTATCACGTACAAAACTAGATTCTGAAAAATAGTTTTCTCGAAAATAGAAAAAAGTTGACCCAGCACGTGAGAAAAATGTCAATGATTCGCCGAGAAATCGGAAAATCAATCAGTTCCAGTTTTCAAACGGATATCATCGAGAGGCTAAAATCACTGGCGGATCAAAGCAAAAGTTTACTGAAAATGGTGAGAGATTTTTCTGGGGAAATTCGAGTCTGTGCAAGCCGTTTCGGGCCTGGCTGGCTCATTAGGCCCATAAAAATCTTGGAAATTTGTTTTCAAAAAATTGAAATTTTTCCAGCAGTACAACACAAAGATCCTAGCACTTTGTGCTCTGCTCTCCATCATCATCCACTCCTCAAACGGCGATCGAGGAACAATGGAGATTGATGTTGCTACTGTTGATAGCACTTGTTCCAAGTAGAGAAAGGAAACGAGTACTTGAGAATCACTCATGCTCGTGTACTGATTGCGGATTATGCTGATCAAGGCTCTGAACAGATGGTTTGTCAAGACCATCGTTTTGAAAGACTTCAAGCCGTTTTTCAGATTCGTGGCAATTATCTATGTAACGTGGATACGACTAATGAGAAAACATATTTTCTCAAGTGCGACGGAATGAAAGATTTGGTAGCATAAATCTGAAGAATAAATTCTCCAATCTATAACTTTTTAGGAAGACAGTAAAGAAGAAGGCTTCTATGTCATGGTTTCGGTGACAACGAAAAAGCAAATGCTCTCGGGACCAATCGATTACCGCTACAATGAAAAAGTGATGAAGTAAGTGGACAACAAATTTTTGGAGCCAAAGAATCTCAAAAATCAAAAGTTCGAACACAACCAACACCTTCATATCACGCAGATCAGAACTAATGGTGTCATGAAATACAATGGGTCAGTTATTTGACATTTTTTGATTCCTACGATCAGAAAAGTTCAGGATATTCTGGTTGGGAAAATGTCATGAAATGTTCCCAGCCAGATTGATTGCCGACCATGGATTGTATGCTGTTGGTGAGGATAATGACGTGGATGGAACGCGGAAACACTCAATTTGGCGTTTCTATTTCGAGCCATATGGAATTGGCGAGTATTGGGTTCGATGAACTGTCTGGTTTAGATTTGTGAAGTGGATAAAGATTTCTGATGAGTATTGAAAATTGTGTTTTTTGGTCTAGATTTTCAAGCAAATGACATCAAGAATACTCGGATTCTTTGGTGTAGTTTGGAAAGAAAGAGGGTCGCTTATGAAAAAAAAAAACATCACCGGTGTCTCCATTTTTTCGAAGACTAAAAAGTTGTGAGAAACTTGAAGAACGTTTTATAACCTTCGACTGTTCTTTCACGTCTTTTCGACAACAAAATTATGCAAAGTTTGAAAATCTTGAGTTCAAACTAAATACAAAAATCTGTAAAAAGGAGCGTGGAACTTTTTTGAAATCCTCATACGTGGATATTTTTTTCTCCCTTATCTTCAAGTTTCCATCAAATTTTGTGATTATTTTCGAAAAATTAGCACTCAAAAATGTCTGACTGGAATCACATCCCACCGGAAATCAAGCAACTTGTAGTCAAGAAATTGGATTTCATGGGAAGGTTAGTTCTTATGAAAAATGCAAACTTTATTTGAGCCAAATTACTGTAGATTTTTCAAGTTTCTTTCACCAAAAATTCCAGAATTTTCCCTTTATGAATTTCAAATTTTTTTCCAGACTCGCGATGAAAAGTGTCTCTCATACGGATCGTTGTATTGTGAATTCAACGGTTTTCCATTTGCCACGTGTTCGTTTTGGATTCAAAAATGACAAATGTCTGATTGTGATCTACCAGGGAATCGAAAAATTCTTGAGATTGGAATTTATCAAAGGGACCAAAGGGGTTACTGTAATCAGGTAGGATTCTGGAAAGATCGAAAATTTTTAAAGAGTTTTTTTAGATCCGAAAACACTTGGGATCCCAAAGAGACCTCCTCAAAAATTCTCAAATCCTCGGACCCCTTGGAATCTGGATTATCAATTTTGAAGACTCTCTTTGCTCACAAATCAATGTCAATTGAAGTTTTGGAATGGGATGTTCATGTTGAAATCCACAATAATCCTCCACTCAGAAACCAAATTCTTGGTTTTTTCTACGACGCCAAACTTCAAGTCAAACAAATTGCCTCGCCAACAAAGTCCGTCGGAATGTTGAAAGATTTGGCCAATAACATCTGCGTAACGGAGAAAGTGAACACATTTCGTGGATATGGATATTTGGTATCTGACAAGAATTTGGTGCCAATCATGGCCGTTGAGACGTACGAGGAGGATGGAAAGCATATTTGTGAGTTGCCTTTTTCCTGAGCTTGTACATAGCGTTTCTTGAAATCAGTAGACTTGTAATCAGCACTCCAAAAGCTTCAAAATGAGCCCAAACACGACCCATGTTCCGAATTTTTGATTTTTCGGTTAGAGACACATACACCTTCGTTTCTTTGTGTCTCTAACCCCAAATTGGTCATGTTTAGGCTCATTTTGATCCTCTCAAGCTGCCAAATTGATTTTTCCTCATTTTTAAAAAATTATTCAGACTACACTCACTACAAAATGGAGCAACTCACTCATGGAACTTTCATAGAAATCATGGAGGCGTTGCCAGAAATTCTCTACTTGCCAATGGGCGATACGCGTCAAGCGATGGTCTCTGCAAAGTTTTTCAAGCTCTCCGATTTGGCGAACCATGACGTTAGAGATCATGATCAAAGTTTCGAGTTGTTCTTCAAGAGGACCGAGTGTGGAGCCTGGTTTAACGCGATGAAGACGGAGAGTTTGGAGCGATTTGCGTTTGTTAAGGTGTGTATAAAAGGTCATGATTAGGCTCATTTGAATTGAATTGGCCATCTGAATTTCAAATCATTTAAAAATTGCTCATCTTTGCAAATTACAGTACTCCGGGAAGCGTTTCGAAACATGTTTTGGCCTAAAAAACACATTTTTTCTTCTGTTTTCAACTTGTTTTTTTTTTGGGTTTTTTGTAGAACTGGCTCTGAAATTTGGCTCTGAATGCTGATGCTACCTCTCGCTCTATTGAGAACATGACTTAAACTTTAATTTCCAATTTTGAAGCCCTTTCGTGTACTCCTCGTGGACAACCAGACAATATCATTCATTCCAGACAAACTCATTGCCGATGGCCAATCGGGAACCTTCGATTTTGCCTTCATCGACGCTGACAAGGTCAACTACAGCAACTACTATGATCGTTCAGTGACCCTTCTCCGCAAGGGAGGTGTCATTTTTGTGGACAACGTAAGTTTTGAAAGGGTGGACTAGAAAAATGGGTTTGGAATGTTAGGCCATGTTTCTAACATGAAAAATGGGCCTAGAAAGAGCTGCGGTGGCCTAGGAAATGATTTGAAAAAATTGAACCCTATTAGCATCAGAGCATACTTGGAGCACTCGTCTAGGTAAATCTAGAGCGCATCAGAGCGAATTTGCTTTTTTGAACTGTAAAGGATGATCTAGAAACAATTAGCGAAGACTAAGTCATGTTATATGAATAGTGACCATAGAGCGAACTTTCCAATCTGGTCAAAATGGCCTAGAAAAACGAAAAGTCCATTAGAGCGCGTTTGCTGACACCAGCTGAGACAGCTAGACCATACCAAAAAAAAGGAAGTAGCAGGGGTATAGGGAAAATGTCCTAGGAAAAGCTAGGCCATGTTTACTCGGCCACGTATGAAGTAGTGCATCAGAGCGCATTTACTCATACCAGAAATTGAAATCGTCGTTAGAGCGCATTTGACAGCATAGGAAACATGGCCTAGGGAAGGTTAGGTCAATTAGAAACGATAGACGAGTTCGTTAGAGCGCGTTTCCCTCTAGCCATTAATCAGATTTTTACTCCCGGAGTTCATTAGAGCGCATTTTCTCCTGCCATGTCATGAATTCCTCAAATTTTCAGAGCCTCCGGTCCGGATCCGTGTGCAACCCGGAGAGAAGAGCCGAGGATGAGAGCACTCGTGCCATCCATGAGACCAACGACAAGATCTTCCACGACGATCGTACCTACTCGGCTCTCCTGAATCTCGGAGATGGAACCCACGTTGCTTTCAAGTAGTAATTAGATCATCACGTCTTTTTTTTTCGAAACTTGTATTTTCTAAAACTTTTTTTTTGACTCAAATTGAATAAATTATATCCACGTAACCCTTGCTCCTTATCTCTGTGCTGGATCTTTGGCCAAAAGGGCAGATCAAACTGCTGATAAGAAGCCACTATATAAGAAGAGCAAATCCTCTCAGTCTTAAAAGAGTTCTTCAATAACTCCAATCAACCCGCCATGGCTCAATCCATCCCACCAGGAGACATCCAAATCCAGCCAAACGCCAAGATCGTCTTCAACGCTCCGTACGACAACAAGCTCACCGTAACCATCAAGGTGACCAACTCATCTGCTCGTCGCATCGGATACGGTATCAAGACCACCAACATGAAGCGTCTCGGAGTCGATCCACCATGCGGAGTGCTCGACCCAAAGGAGGCCGTCCTTCTCGCCGTCTCCTGCGATGCGTTCGCCTTCGGACAGGAGGTGCGTTTGGGATTTTTGTAGCTAGTCTTTTCGCAACCACGACATTTCGTAACTACGACGTTTCGCGACTATTCACGACATTTCGCAACTGTCCCTTTCGCAACTGCACCGATCCGCAATCATGTCATTTCGCAAGCAAAGTTGTAAACTTTGGGGCTAATGTCTGATTGCGTAATGTCCTGTTGTGATATGGCACAGTTGCGAAATGGCATAGTTGCGAAACGTCTTGTTGCAAGAAGGCACAGTTTTAAAATGGAGCAACTCACATCGTTTTCGCAACTATTTACGACATTTCGGAACTGTACCTTTTGCAACTGCACCAAGCCGCAACCAAAGATCCACGTGTTTCCCAGTGTAATCAAAACTCTGGTTACGAAATGGCATAGTTGCGAAGTGGCATAGTTTAGAAATGGCCAGATTCAGAAGATATATATCAAAACATGAATTTTTCAGGACACCAACAACGATCGCATCACCGTCGAGTGGACCAACACCCCGGATGGTGCTGCCAAGCAATTCCGCCGCGAGTGGTTCCAAGGAGACGGTATGGTTCGTCGCAAGAACTTGCCGATCGAGTACAACCGTCCAATTCCTGGCGCAGCCAGCCGTCGTAAGTGATTTTCAAAAACTTGGCTCCATCTCAATGGACGTTTCGCCACTAGTCATTTCAAAACTACGACATTTCGCAACCGTGACTATTCGCAACCAAAACATTTCGAAACTGGACTTTTCGCAACTCTATAAACTAGTTCAATTTAAGTTCATTAAGGTTGTATGGGATTGAGGGTATTGTGAACTAATCCAGGTTATAGTCTACATTTGAAAAGTTGTGATTTTAACGTGAACTTTCTGCGAAAATCCTGGATTTCGTGGTTGCGAAATGGCTAGTTGCGAAATGTCTCGGAGCCCCCAAAACTTGGCCATATCAATTTTTCCGTATTTTTCCAGATGGCCAACGTCCTCTCATGAAAAATCCCACATCGGCAGTCTCCACACCACCTCCATCTCCACCTTATCAGTAAAATAACCTTATTATTCTAAAAATTCGATAAAAATGATAATTCATTAATTCATTCATTCATTCATTGACCAGATTCAAAGAGTGGTAAAATCAATAAGTTCACTACTTCTGACTTCCTTCTCTTGCTGGAGTCATCAGGATCCTGCCATTTCCTATTCCACGTTGCTCTCTGACCGTACCATTTCTTTTTGTTCATCGGATCCACGTGTCTTCTTTCATCCCGAAAATCGTTCTACGTGGAATTCGAATCCTCCTCCCTCTCAGACCATCCGACAACTCACGGCTCGCTCGTGTCCTTTTTTCCTCTCAATCGTTGTTTGTTTCCTCCTTTTCATCTTCTCCTCCGCCTTTCCACTTCCAATATCATCAGCATCCCTACTCAAACTTCTGCCATCTGGAGTTGTCTTCAGCCATCTCGGGGTCCACCAGGTCGTTCCAACAGTAATGATCAATGATCAATAAAATTGACTCATTCTGAATTTTCAATGTTACTAATTAAAAAACACAGAAAAAACATCTGAATTAATTCTAAGACGTCGCAGTTGCAAAACGTCGGGAAACCAAGTTCAATAGTTGCAAGACGTCGCAGTTGCGAATGCAAACCGTCGGGAAATCGGAAAACCCGTTCATCATGAAACAGGGCACCCCGACGTTTCGCAACCAGTCATTTCGCAACCACCTACGTGCACCGTAATAAGTTCACGTTCAAATCTTCTTTTTTTTTGGAAAGTAGATGACAACCTGGATTGGTTTATGATATCCGTAATCACATGTAGCCCACTTGAATGAAAACTAGACTACTTTACAAAGTTGCGAAATGACTGGTTGCCAAATGTCTTGGCTGGGAAATGGACGACGAATCAGAAAATCTAACTTTTGGAATTAGAAAAATCGGAAATTTCGAAGAAAATCGGAAATTTTCAAACCCCTGTGTACTTTACGACGTTGCGAAATGGCTGGATGCGAAATGTCGTGGTTGCGAAATGACTAGTTGCGAAATGTCGGGGTCTCGTTTGTCCATGCCATCCGTCCGCACCTCGTCCGTCGAAGTTTATCCGCTGTCCGCCTTTATCCATTCCGCAACTAGACATTTCGAAACTGCGACGTCTTGGAACTACTTATTTTCGAGTTGCTGACCTCACTTTTTTAGTTTTTGCTTTTTTTTCGTTGTCCTTAGTTATCACAAAATCAAAAATAAGGAGCACAAACCATAGAGTTCAAATGAGCAAACTTTTGTTTTCCAAACCTCACTTTTTTCATTTATTGCTGACACAAAATTTCTCATTATTTTGAATCGTTCAAGTTTTATCGATTTTATAAATTATTTTAGAAGCAACATTTTGTTCCAATTGAACATACTAATTTCTCTCTATTTTGTCTCTTTTCTCTCCTCCCGCACTACACTGGTTCAATACAAACATAGACTAAACACCCTTGTCGAAATGATTCATATAGTGGGAGCGAGAAAGAACAGAGTCCAGACAAGCAGAGAAACATTTTCCAGCTGCTTTGAGAGTTGGCAGAGTGCCTACCTTTTCTTGGTAACATAATCTCTTCCAAATCAAAATGAGGAAGTCAGATGGACTTGAGGACCTTCCAGATCTAATGGTGAGTGATGATCAGTCAACATTTTCTCATTATTAAAATATGTTTTCAGCCATCCACATCTAGCTCCGTTTCAAAGTCTTCCTTATCTTCAAAAACCAATAAAGAATACTAGGCTTTCCATATCGGGCGGGTAAAAACGGGCCTCCCGCCTCCCGGGCGGGCGGCTGCCGCCCGGGCCTCCCGCTGCAGACAAAGTGTTTGCAGACAAAACATTATAATTGACGACAATACAGCGAAATTTTTCTCTCTATATTGATTTCTCTTGTTGTTTCGATATTTTTGAATGAAAAATGGATTATTTTCAGTCACACAGCATATTTAGAAATTTATTTTTTTTTTTTCCCAAAAAAAGTTCAAAATTCGGGTAGCAAATTTCGAATTGTCGTCAAGTAGAGCGCACTGTCTGCAAACACCGTGTCTGCAGCGGGCGGCACCGGGCGGGAGGCGGGAGGCAAGCCTCCCGGGCGGGTACGGGCGGGTAAATCGCCTCCCGGATGGAAACCCTAGGGAAAATTAAATTTGGCGTGTAAAGTTAATTAATAGAAAAAAGCTTTCTAAAGTCATATGGAGATAGCCCATAGAAGGTTATTTGCAACTGCGACATCTCGCAACTACGTTTTTTTTTCAAAATTGAGTAGTTCCAAGATGCCGCAGTATTGAAACGTCCAATTCCAAAACGTCGGGAATTCGGAGAACAAAGTTAAATTCAGTGGTTGCAAGATGTCGCAGTTTCAAAGTGTCCAGTTTCAAAACGTCGAGAATTCAGTAAGCCAAAAGAATTAGTTCCAAGACGTCGCAGTTGTGAAATGTCCAGTTTCAAAACGTCGGGAAATCGGTAAACCAGGATAATTAGTTCCAAGACGTCGCAGTTGTAAAACGTCAGGAAATCGGAAAACTGAACTCCCTAGTTGCAAAACATCGCAGTTGCAAAATGTCTAGTTGCAAAACGTCGGGACATTGGAAAACCCGTTCTTCATTAAACATGGCTTCTTCATTAAACATGGCTACTGTGACAATCCGCAACCAGGTCATTTCGCAACCAAAAGATACACGTTTGTGTAAAAATTCCACGTGGCAATCAAAATTTTCAGGTTTTGATATTAACTTGAATTTGTTTACAATGATCTCAATCACATATAATCTAAATGAATATGAAACGGACAAGTTTCCATAGTTGCAAAATGGCATGGTTAAGAAATAACGTGGTTGCGAAATGGCATGGTTGCAAAACGTCGGGGCACCCAAAACATAGCTTCTGTCTGTATATACAAGTTTTATACCTATCTTCAGATTTCCAGGTTGCCTCCTGCAACGGTTGCAAGTCATTTTTCCGCAGAGCAATCATCCTGGCCATACGATATGAATGCTCCAAAAAAGACTGCCTGGATTCCAGCTGCCCTATTGGTTAGTAACTCCTATGTCTAATATCCAAAAAATTTGGTTTTTAGATTCCACAAGACTATGCTGTCGAGGTTGCCGGTTCCAAAAATGTGTCGAAGTCGGCATGAACCCCTTAGGCATAAAATTCAAATTTAGCGAGGCATCCAAGGTTTTCATCGATGAAATTAGAAAAGAGCAGGAGAAAGGGAGACCCGTTTTGACCGTTTCAAATCCCCAATTTTCAAATTTGAGCTTCACCGATGATACTGTAAATCAACTGGTTTCCAAGTTGAGTACTGTTGAATCAGTCTCCTTCAAGATTCACGACTCTGGACTTCCCGATGGATATTGTGTAAGTTTTTTGAAATGTTCGGTATATTTCGAACACATTACCATAAAGGATACCACTAGAAAATTGCATTTTTTTAGGATTTCCGAAGTCTGGAAGAGATTCTGGCATCGCACTTGGTGAAGGTGAACTCGGACATCCCTAGTCTTCAAAGTGTGACAACAGATAATAATAGGTGAGTTTATGGGGTCTAGATATAGGACTACATATTGTAAAAATGGAGGATAATCTGTGGGATTATGTGTATACATAATTGCTGTAGGAGACCTCAATGGGGAGAGGCGTGATTCATCCCTGAAGTTTGATACTATTAAAGTTTTCGGTCTAGGGGAAGGTCTGGAGGCCTGGAGTTGCAAAATGTCCGGTTGCAAAACGTCGGGAAATCGGAAAATCAAGCTCAATAGTTGCAAGACGTCGCAGTTGCGAAATGTCCAGATGCAAATCTTCAGAAAATCGGAAAACCCGTTCATCATAAAACATGGCATCCGACGCTTCGCAACTACGACATTTCGGAACTGTAAATTTCGCAACTATGACAATCCGCAACCACGTCATTTCGCAACCAAAATACACGTTTTTGTAAAAATTCCACGTTGTAATCAAAAATTCGTGAAAACCGAGAGACCTATTCCTAGAAGCCTAGAGGCCGAAAGGCCTAAATGCCTGTAAACATGTAGGAGGTCTGGAGGCCTGGAGGCCTATAGGCCTAAAGGCCTAAAGGAGGCCTGGAGACCTAGAAGCCTAGAGGCCTACATCCGAAAAGACTAAAAGCCATAAGAAGAGAGCTCTTGTCATCAAAACACTTATTTTCCAGATATCCTCCCCAACTTCTCTACACTCACTGTAGCTTCCTAGAATACTCAAAAACTTTCGACTTCTACTCAAAGATCTCATTTTCGGATAAACTCAAACTTGCTCATCATGTCGTTGCTGGTTGCTCAACTCTTCATGACGCCTTCTTCTCTATAAATCAAATGAAATCTGACTGTCTTCGATTCCCAAATGGTGCTATTATTGGGGAAAAGTCTGAGGAGGATATGAAGAAGGTTCTATTTTTTGAAATAACATTTTTGGCAATGTTCCGAACAAAACTGGATCGCGTGGAGTACATGTTGCTCAAAGCGCTGGTTTTGTGTAATCCGGGTAGGTCAATTTTTTTTGTTTTTGCTTTTTTAATCTGCATTTTTGCGTGAGCGTGCCCAGAGTTTTGGTTGCGGACCAGGCATCAGATTTGACGCCGAACCTACTGTAGTACAGTAATAATGCAAATTTCAGTTGTCTCCAATCTCTCCCTCCATGCACAAGGTCTCCTAGAAACAGAACGAAGACAATATGGATTCTGTCTTCTTCGCTACTGTAGACTACAATATGGAGCTCTCCATGGAGCATCTCGATATGCAGAGCTCCTATCCATAGTTCCAGTTTTGGAAAATCAAATGAAAACTCTCAAGGATTTCTATACAATGATCTGTCTTCCACGGCTTCTACAAGAACTTGAAGACCTTTCCGGCCATCCCAATCCAGTGCAAACATTCACCACGGATAGATGCACCAATTTGGCTCAAGTCATGAAAAACTATCCTACCATCGCTCATCACTATGATGCATGGCATTGGATCCGTTCAGTCCGGAAGGACATAGGAGAAGTTTGAGAATAGAAAATTGGACATAGAAAGCAATTTTTCGTTTTAGAAATCGAATCAGAAACAATTTGAGCCTCTGAAACCATGGGTTCAAAGATTCATAAATCATATTCACACCGCCATCAGAATGTCAAATGGGGACGGGGCTCTTGCTTATCAATCTATCATCTCGTTTTTCTACCATGTTCAAGGCATTCATGGTAACTTCCAGGTTCACACTTATGCCTTATTTTCATATTCTCCATATTTAGGCTATAAATGGCACACAATTCACGAAAGTCCAGAGTTGTATGCACTCTGCCAGTATGACCGCAACACATAACGATTACTTGGATCTCCAAGAAAAAACGCACAAGAAGGCCTTCGAAGTGATGTACTCCATAATGACGAAGCAAAATCGAGAGAGGGATCTCCTTTCTGTCTCCCCACATTTTTCTACTTCTTCATTAGAGAGTTTCCACTCCCTGGCCAACTACTATCTTCCAAAAGGAAATTTTTTGTAAGAACATCTTTCTAAACAAAATAGACCCAGGTTTTCAGCGACGAATCTGGTTACAAACTTCGTTCCAAAACAGCAATATTGCATTGGAATGCGTTACAACTAGCAGAGGCCTCTGGGGATAGAATAGTGCAATACTTGATTTCTTACTATTGCAAAACAAAGAAAATGATTGTTTGGAAGCCCAGAAAAACGGAGGCTGAAAATTTATGGCGATTTGATGTGTTTGAAAAAGCAAAAGAACTAGTCCTTCATGGAAAATTTATCGAACCGGTAATCAATATACTCAGAACAAGAACTTCACCAAAATTGCAATATTCAGGAAAACATTGTCGATGAAGAAATAGAAGCGAGGGCTGCAACGGAGAATGCAATGTATGCATTTCCAGGATCTAGCCGTCAATGAACCTATTTTTCCTTTTTCTCAATACACCATTTTTCCTCTTCTCTACTAGTAAAATAAAAAGATTCACGGTGATAATCGAGTCTCCATTTTTTTCACGAGCAACTCGAAACGAAATTCCCCTTCAAAAGAGCAACTCGAAATTGCACATTTTGGGTCGGTTTTTCGCCTCTAACTTTTCTAGACATGATTTTCATGATTTTTGTTCAACAGAAACTGCCATTTATTTGAAATTTTGCGTCGATACATATAAAAATATCGAAAATTTTGGAATACTTCTGTCCCCCTTTAAGTAGATTTTCCTTTGATTTTCCAAAATTTAAATCTGACATTTGGAAACCTTTCTTGTCATATTCTTTTACAGCCTCGCTCAAAGACCTCAGAACGTTTCTGTCAACAATACGCAAATGTGGTAAATGTTTAATACGGTAAAGCAAATCTTGATAAAATTTTTGCTTAGATTCGGGGTCGAGTGTCTTGTCATTCAAAATCTCGTCTAGAAGTCGTCGCGGTGGATCTAGAGGATCTTTACCATCAATTTCAATAAGCCTGTACTTTTTAATCATTTCAGCTTTGTTGCAATAAGTGCAGGTATAATAATGCACTTTAGATCTGGTTTGCTGAGTTTATATAGTAATTTTCGAGCCGCTTCAGCATTTCTACAATTTGAAATTTCTGTCAGTAATCCTTGTTTTGATTTCAAAGTGGCCAACTCGTTGTTTCCTAGTGGTATTTTCCTAGTTCTCATCAAGTTTGCAATGATTTCAACTAGAATCGCAATTTCGTTTTGGTCGGCATTCAAAATAGAAGACTTCTTTTTCAAAACTTTATTTAGAAAGTCGAAATGAATAACTAATCTTTCCGACATTTGAATTTAAAATACGAAACACTATTACTTATATACTATCGGAAATTGGTGTAAAAAATTCTCCATAATTCTATAATCAGGGTCAATATTTGGGTCATTATTTATCAGCATTGCATTGTATGGCTCTTGCATAATTGACTGATAAGCAATCAATGCATCTCTCCATTTGTCACCAAACTGTTGAATAAGTAAATTTTTAATTTGAGCCGCATCAGAGAGGTTTCTCATCAGAATCAAATAGGTTGAATTGTTCCGGGTAGTTGGCGGTAGAGCAAACGCAGATTGAACAAGATTGAAAATCGAACAATTGTAATGGTGCGCGTATACACAAAATAGATCGTTAAGTAGAAAGAGCGCTTTTTTATCTCGTGCAAATGAATTCATTAAATCATCCATGACTATAATGTTGTTTTTGTAACGATGTTGCTTCAAAAATTCCAAATCTGGAATTCCTTCAATACATGTGATTTGAGGTAAATGTTTTGGAATTCCATCATTGTCCACTCCGTAAAACCAAAAAATGTTATCGATCGGTGTGGAAAAGGTAGAATTTATATTTTCCAAAATTTTTCGCATTAGTGTTGTCTTGCCAGATTGAGTTGCTCCAATTATGGTAGTTTGAGAAGGGAATCGGAATTGAAATGGTGTCATCTTATCCGTCTGAGTAGGCATGGGCAAATAGTGATGAAAATTGTGATTGTAAGAAAGATATTTATAGTGAACCCGGGTGTGTAGGTTTCTTGATTGCGGTCAGTCGAATTAATGTAGTAGTTTTCTTTGGGGGATAAGAATGGGTTCCACATGTTTTAATCATTAATGTAAATAATGATCCTATCAAAATCAATAAAAGGTATTTTATAGTAAACTCGTTGGAAGATTCTACTTCAAAATCTGGTGCAGCAAAAATAGGAAGTCTTGTATATAGAGAAGCATCCACGTTTGTTACAATTGTGTTATTAAATTCAATAGTTCCATTAGAATAGAGAATTGTGATAAGGCCATCGACTACATTAAAATCTTTAAGATTGTAAACTTTCCAAGTAGGTTTATCAGTAGGATCTCCTAATTTGTAAATATATGGGTCTCTCCATAGATAAATTTGATTGCAAACATGATCGACTGTAAATAGATCTGAATAAATATCCAATAAATGTGTTTCCTCTTCAGAAATTTTTATCAATCTGCCGTTGCAATGCATTAGCAAAACTCCGTGTTCAATTATATCAAAAGTGCAAGATTCATTGATATTATAAACCTGGGACCTATAATCGACAAGTGTGTTCCCAAATTGACGGAAATACGCAAGTTCTGGTTTACCAAAATGACTGTAACTTTTGAAATGACCATAGAAGTTTGTCTCTACAGGGACGTTGATCATGTCAAACTGAACAGATGGTTCAGTTTTTGTGAAAAAGGAAATGGTAGAAACATGTGAGATGATTAGAAGAATCAAAATAATAATCATTTTTGAAAATTTGCGAAGACTTCTCTCTATTTATAGCAGCTATAAAAGCCTCACATTCTACAGAATACATCACAATGAACGATTTTTATCTGACATTACCTTCCTCCACCGAAAGCTCGAAAGTTCAAAATACACTCTCCGTTTTTACCACAAGGCTACCACAAGTGTTGTCCCTTGAAAAAGATAAATGGGTGGTTGCTGCTACTGATATAATTTATCCCTACTCGTTCAAGAATGTTAATAAAGTTTTGAAATATTACATTCATTTCAAGGATGGTCGGCAACCGCTGTGCTTTGACATTCCTGCAAATCAATACAATACTTCAGAACAAGTTTTGACAGTATTGAATAGAAAATCAAGAAAAAGACGAAGTATACAGAGTGCAGTTGACGGTAGTGTTGCTCAACAGCTAGCAGATGGATTTACGAAAAAAACAATAGAAGAATGGAGAGATTTCTTTTTTATTTGTTAGGAATTATGACTTATTGGCCAGTAGATAAAGAGAGTACGTTGAGTGAACAAGAAAAAACGTTAGACGACACACAGGACGATACCGAAGAGTCTATTTTAGTTAATGGGGAGAACGATCATGGTGCAGGCGACGCTCCAAACAAAGAAACTGACGATGGCAAAAAAATAATTGAAGCTAGTGAAGTAGATAGTATTAGCGACACTTCGGAGAAAGAAACTGATGATATTGAAGAGATAACTGAAAGGGATAGTAAAAATAAGAAAACAGAAGGGGAAACAGGAAACGAAACTGTAACTTCTCCAGAAGGAGTGGAAACACCAACTAAAAAATCTGCCAGTGTGAACGATAAAAGTCAAATTATTCCACCAAATAATATATTTGCCGAAGCATTGAAAAATCACTTCGAGGACTTGCTGAAGTTAAAAATTTCTGATTCAACAGAGTTAAAGGATGCGCTCACCGAAGTGTTCACCAAACATTTCGATAGAATGGAGAAACTACGTGAAGATCAGTCGAATGCACTTCAAAAATTGTTAACAAATACATTGGAGGAACAAGCTTCTCTGAAAGAAACAATGAAGAACATTAACAACGACCCTAAAGTTTTGAAAGCAATCACAGATCAAATGACTGAGCGTGAAACAAACTTTATCAATGCTCTGCGGCAAAAGGATGAAGGTTTCAATAATTTAGCAGAATCTATTGAGAACGCAATAAAACAGCAACTGGGTGACAATAAGGAGTTGCAGTACAGGGCATTGATTCCCAATGTAGACGACTCGAATCTAGAGGAACTGGCAGCACTACGAGAAACTATGAGACCTAAAACTATTCAAGCGGCAGGAGATTTTGTTCAATTCAAACTAGAAGATGACATTTTGCAAGTGAACATAAAGGATTTGAATGTTTCCTTTATTGAATTTGATAAGGAATGTGCCTATTTCTTAGGATTTCATACACGTATTGCAAAAGATGGTACTAGAGCTATCAGTGGAATTGACTTTTTTGGAAATATTAGTACTCTGTATGTTTATTGTGATGTTGTAGATCAAACTATTGTAGGGAACTCAAAAAGCTCTCTCTTGACTGTCGTTCCATGCAAGGGTAAATATGGAGAAATGATACAACACACGTTCCCAGTTCCCAGATATTTACCACTAATGAATGGAACAATTGATTCAATTAAAGTCCAAGTCCTCAGCGAATTTGGCGAACGCATCAGTTTCAACTGGGGAAGCACTATCATAGCGTTACATTTTAGAAAAATTTCATAATTCATTTCAAATGTAAAAATTGTATGCATTTTTTAAATAGTTTATAATAAAATTATCATCGTTAGCCATCTTCATGAAAATTTCACATAACGTCTCGAATCGCACTTCCCGAGCCATCATCGCTTGTATAAACACACAGTAACCACCACAAGTGATTGCGGTGAGACTCTGATGTCTCACTGGATTTTGAATTACCCGTCGGAACAAACGTAGAAATCGTTGAATGTAAACGTTTGGGGGTTCTGCTAAGGAGCAGAAAAAGAAACATGTGTTTCCGTTGACGAATATACTTTGCCAGTGCCGTCCTGGTGCTCCCGATGGATCCGTATTGACAACGTATCCATATTTTTTCCAAGCAGGCTTTACTTTTGGTAACTTGTCAGCCATAACAGTTCCTCGGAAATATTTCTTGCTGAATCGATCATTGGACAAAATGTGATCAATCTCATTGCTCATCATTTTTGCTATAAATAGGCCGCGTTTCAAATCATTTTATACATGGCGCCTGTACCAATAGATTTGTCAAAAATAGATTTTAAACGTTTGATTCGAAAAAATGTACCTGGAAATGGTCCGTTCGTGGGTGTTCGCTATCAAAGAGGTGGACAGAGAGGTTCAGGTTTGGGTGGTATTCTCACCGCTGCAGCAAATGCGCTACCTGCATTTCTGAACTCATTTTTGGGACAACACCTGACTCATACTGGGAGCCTAGTTATTAATGATGTTGCTGCTGGAGACTCGTTAGTTTCTAGCGTTAAAAAACGTGGTAGAGAAGCGATTAAGAAAGTTACAGGGCTTGGACCTAGAAAACGTATAAAAGCCAACGTAAAAGTCATTAAACCTCCCTTTGTCAAGAATAGACGAACAAAATATCTAAATGCTCTCTAGAATCGACTCAAAATCTCAAGATGTAATCATTGATGACCTCGACTTTACCACAATGCCTGGCACACAAACAGCGGTGCTTTCTAGTCGAAATAGAATTATACGTAAGTTTTTTTTCCTGTATACTCTTGCAAAATTCTTGATTTTCAGCTTTGCATAATACTCTAGTGAAAACGGGACCATGGGAGTTCATTTTAACTGACAATTCTCGGATGTGTCTAAACTTGAAGAAAACCTGGTTAGTCATTACTTTTAGAATTACAGGACCAGACGGTGAAGCTATACCGACAACTGACACAAAACTATATGCACCAGTCAATAACATTGCTCACTCTATTGTCAAAAATTTTACACTAACTATCAACTCTCAACTGGTGTACCATAATTCGACGAATTATGCTTACAAAAGTTATTTCGAAAATTTGCTCATGTATAGCGATGAGCAAAAACGTTCTACACTATCCATTTCTGGTTTTGCACCAGATTCCACTATTGACAGTAAGGATAGTAGTGGTTACAAAACTCGGGCAGGGTGGGTGTCTAATGGAAAAAAGTTGCAAGTTGCAGCCAACATTTCTATTGATTTGGCTAACCAAAAACGTGCCATGCTAAATAATAGTCATATAAAACTAACTGCTTATCCAAACGCTGACACATTCCTGATTGACAATTATGAAGATTCCGACGTAAAGTACGAGATTGACTTTGAGGATGTATATTGCATCGTCAACGAATTGGAACTTGCGGATGGATTTGCCAATGAAATGGAAACTGCCTTGATGGAACACAAACTTTTTCAATACCCTCTAATCAGCTCTCAAGTTCGTTCATTTTTTATTGAACCAAACAGATTGGATGCTCCTTCTAATACTCTTTTTACTACCAAAATGCCTCGTCGCCTATTTTTAGGTCTAGTCTCCGCTGACGCATATAATGGTCATTACAACAAGTCACCTTTTAATTTTAAACCCTATGGACTTCGAGATGTTCATATTGATTACTGTGGTGTAACACAACCCGGCAGACCAATGAACTTGGACTTTTCCAAAGGAAAATGTGTTGAACCATACTTAATGCTACAAGAAGCACTTGGGCATACACGAAATAATACAAGTTGTAATTCCATTTCTTTTGATCAATTTAAAAGTAAAGGGTTTACAATTTTTGGATTTGAGCTATCACCTTCATCACAAGATACAACTATTTTTGAGATGGCAAAGGCCACTAATGTGTCTATTCGTTTGAATTTCAACTCGCCCACCCCTACCGGTGGACTTTATTGTATTGTTTATGCAGAGTTTGACCAAATTATTGGTCTGGATTATCAGAGAAATCCTGTTATTGACACGGTTGTATAATTGTTAATAAATTTTATTCATTGTGAAAAAAATTGTGAAAAACAGTACAAAGGAATAATCAACTATTCGCAATTCCAACCAATCTTCGAGCCAATTTTTCAATTTTCCGACTATACTCTCTCCGAATGGCTACTTCTAATTCCGATAGTTGATCGATTGCGTTGCTCAGAAAACTAATTTCATTTGCCACCAGAACTATAGCATTCCATCTCTCAGTCTTCTCTAGTTTCAAACGTTCCACCGTTTGTTCAGCTGTTTCTTCATCCAGGTTATAAATCAAATCTATTGGGTACAAGCTTCCTGGATCATTCTTCAAAAATATGAATGGCCCATCTGGCTTTTTTGTTTTAACGCCCCATGTGTTTTGGATATGCACCCGAACACTGTTCCATGATCCTCCTGATGTCCAAAACTTGTTTTTCGGTCTAAAACTATGTTATTAATAACAGCTCGTTTAGATATAGTAACAAACTCTAAGGATAGTTGCGGCAATCCGAAAAGAGAGCATCTTCTATGACGTATTCTGATATGAATCGGACCGGCTTGTTCCAACTTTTCGTTCACACATTGCTCGGACATTCGCCTCCATTTTGGTAGAAAATTATCTAAGAACTGTTCAAACGACATACTGACAAAAATGTTCTGCTTATTTTTAGTTTATATATGTTATCCTTTTAAAACTCCGCCTTAAAAACAACTAGTTTATTCGAAATATGTATATACTTTATTCCCCAACGGATGTTTGAGATTTTTCCATTCGAAATGCACAAACTTCAATTGGATGGTAACGACCCAAAGCGTCAAGAACCAGTGGAGAATAAGGGAACCTGGTGATAAAATTGTAATCATCTCTATAAATTTCTTCTACTGATGTTCTTCTTCCTGCGTTTGTCATCCTTGTAAAATTGACGGATGTGTCACTTAAAAAATTTGAATACTTATAAAAATACTTGAATCTTACCAGACAATCGATGGCAGAGGAATTGTGCTTCCCGTTATAGTATCCCAGACATAAAGAATAATGCTTTTGTTCAAAAAAGATGTATACTTTTCACATTCCTTCGGTGTTAGGTTCTCAATATGGTGCCCATAATTGCTTAGTACGTCTTTCAAGTAAAAATCAATTTCCTGTAAAAGCAAATGTTTTTTCTTCCTAGAATGATTAAAATCACTTACTTGATCGTCGGGAGAAGAAAGCCAAAACGGGCGGGTGGGTTTACGGAAACGAACCATAATGAGGAAAAACTGACAGATAATTCCGAATTTATACTTTCACCTAAATAACCCCTTTCTTTCTCACACCAGTCTTGTAATTATTCTTAAAATTAAATTACTATTCTGTTATATTCATCAAGCGAAATGTTTCCTTCAACATTTCACCATTTTCTCTTTCACTTCTTTCTTCAACAAACTGAAGGAAAAATATTAGCGTATTCCCCTTCTTCTTCTACCTTCCTTCTTTATGCTAGGGGGATGCAAACCGTTTCTTCTTACAATCTGCCTCTACTCTTCCAACTAGAGAAAAAGAAAGTTGGCTTCTGTGAAAAAAAGAAACCCCATCTCCAACATCCTCCTTTCTTTTACGGACAAAAGTGAAAAAATCTTGCAGTCGCCCTTTTTTGCGAGGGGGAATGAAAACAGTTTTCTTTTCGCAGTCAGCGCCTATTTTTACCAACGGTGGGGGGAAAGAAAGGGAAACCCCTTCACCAGAGGAAAGGGAAATTTACGATTTTCCCGTCTTCTTCTATCGGACACTTTGCTCATTTTGTTCGGTCCAACAATGAAAAAAAGGAAAGAAAAACGGGAATAACACAAGAAAGAATTCATAGTTGTAAAAAACTTCAACAGGGTTCAACCAAATCAGGGACCATGATTTCAAAAACTTTTTTCTCTGATATCTCCATGTACTGTTTATCTCTCGATTTTAATACATAAGAAACCAATTCCCGATAAATTGGTCATTATAAATAGAATATGAGCTTTTACAGGGTGATATCACTTATCATCTGTTATCCACCTTATCAATGAAGTAAGAAATTTTCAGATTTTTCAATAGAATCATAGGTAATCGAATATGGGTTTTCAATCGGATGATATCTCTTATCAGTGCTTATCATTCTTATCACTAACATCAAGATTTTGCGGATTTTCGAGTTGAATCATTGGTAATTGAAAATGGGTTTTTACAAGAGTGATATCTCTTATCAGTGCTTATCATCATTATCACTAACTTCAAAAATTAGCGGATTTTCTATTTGAATTGAGGTAATCGCATATCCGTTTGAACAATAGAGATATCTCTTATCAGTGTTTATCATTCTTATCACTAAAGTGAAAGATTTTCTGATTTTCAAATTGACTTGGCCAACACGACTGTAAACTCAGGAAAAATAACACAACTTTTTAATCAGATTATCAGCGGAATCATTTTATCAGCCAGTGACTTTAAGGCGGATCGATAATCAACCTCCTCTGAAATTATCGGTTTTTTCCGAGCCTACTGAAATGGCCCCCAGGGGGGGCCGTTTCAGTTCGGAAAAAATTCTTAAGGTCATCGCAACCTATGGAAAATGTCAACCAGCTAGTAGGCTTTCGAATAGCCTCAAATTCATGTATCTAGGTCCGTGATTGACAAAGCGACCCCAAGCCAAACCTTCAGATCTCCATGAAATTCAGCAACGATGGAAAGCGCCGTGGCCTAAAAAATTCTTAAGGTCATCGCAACCCTAGGAAAATGTCAACCAGCTAGTAGGCTTTCGAATAGCCTCAAATTCATGTATCTAGGTCCGTGATTGACAAAGCGACCCCAAGCCAAACCTTCAGATCTCCATGAAATTCAGCAACGATGGAAAGCGCCGTGGCCTAAAAAATTCTTAAGGTCATCGCAACCTTTGGAAAATGTCAACCAGCTAGTAGGCTTTCGAATAGCCTCAAATTCATGTATCTAGGTCCGTGATTGACAAAGCGACCCCAAGCCAAACCTTCAGATCTCCATGAAATTCAGCAACGATGGAAAGCGCCGTGGCCTCAAAAATTCTTAAGGTCATCGCAACCCTAGGAAAATGTCGACGCCACAATCTAATAGATTGGCCATCGGTCAGAGCCTAAGTATGGGAAGACATGGCGTGTCTTTAACCGCCGGGTGGTTCAGTCAAAAGGCGGGATAAGCTATGCGGAATTCTAACACATGTTTTTATGTCTAATCTATTTATTGCTAATTTTAGGGAAAAGCATAGTCCGCGAGGGACCGGCATTAAAACCTTTGATTAGACAACTAAAACGAGGGACTTAGAGTGTGAGCTCTTGTGGTATTTCCTGAGCTTGGATGGTCGCTTGCGCTTCCAACTCGGCCTCGGAAATAATGGGGGAAAATGTGTGCTTAAAGAGCAACACAAAAACAACAAAGTTGAGTGGGTAAAAACACAACTGAATTAAACGAGGGAAATTAGGCCAATTATTGTGTGCGAGTCGACTACGGTCGCACTCGGTTCCTGTGTGCGCGTCGTGGCGAGACCCGTCAGCGTGGGTGTGCAGAGACGCAGACATCGACGTGGGTGGTCCAGCGGCGGCGAGAGACGAGGGTGACCACAGGAGACGCAGACAGTTGGAGACGTAGCACGGAAATGACGATAACTCCGCTCAGAATGGACCAAATTGGACCAAACAAAAAGGGGAATAACAATGATAAAACGCTTGATCTATTGGAAAGGGAAATAGCTTATAATTACTGTTCTAGGAACATGAAATTATTGCTTTTGAGATTGGAGTGTGCCAGTAGAAGGTACGGGAACCTGGCAACTGTCAACACTCCGGGGGGTCTGAGTCTCGGAGGCAGAAGCTACTGTGATGTAGTTTTCTGCTGATACTCCGCAGTTCGAGGAAGATATGTCCGGACTCGATTTTGGATGTCTGAGCTTTCGCCCAGTCGGTGTCATTAGAATCCAAGTCTGGGACCTCCGAGAAAGAATGATCTAACTCTTGGCCTTCAACGAGGGAACCTTTGACTTCCGAACCAATTTCTGATCCTTCACAATTCTTCTCTGCACTGCTGACCGTAGTCCCAATCCGCAAGATCTTGCTGCTATCAATGTTTTCCTTGGTTTTTCTTGGCGTTTGGAGATCAATGGAAACGAAGCGATGGCTGGGGAATCCGAAGAGACATTGAACTTATTCGAGACCTCTTTCTGAACGGGTGCAGACATCTTTGACGCAGTTGGTCGCTCATCCACTTGCACGGGGTGCAAGGATACTAGACGCAGTTGGTCGCTCATCCACTTGCACGGGGTGCAAGGATACTAGACGCAGTTGGTCGCTCATCCACTTGCACGGGGTGCAAGGATCCTGGACGCAGTTGGTCGCTCATCCTCTTGCACGGGGTGCAAGGATACTGGACGCAGTTGGTCGCTCATCCTCCTGTCCGGGTGCAGGGATCTGGACGCAGTTGGTCGCTCATCCTCCTGTCCGGGTGCAGGGATCCTGGACGCAGTTGGTCGCTGATCCACTTGCACGGGGTGCAAGGATACTAGACGCAGTTGGTCGCTCATCCACTTGCACGGGGTGCAAGGATCCTGGACGCAGTTGGTCGCTCATCCTCTTGCACGGGGTGCAAGGATCCTGGACGCAGTTGGTCGCTCATCTTCTTGCACGGGGTGCAAGGATACTGGACGCAGTTGGTCGCTGATCCACTTGCACGAGGTGCAAGGAAACTGGACGCAGTTGGTCGCTGATCCTTTGGCACAGAAACAGGGCTGCTTGAGATGGTCGGACTGTAGATATCGAGGGGCACGAAGAATTGCAATGCTCTTGTACGAAATCCTTATTGCATCGAACAGAAGCCGAGCGGACAAGTCCGTCAGCAATTTCTATCAACGATTCAATGACTCCTAACGGGCAAATTTTTGTTTTTAACCGTATCCTTGCGGACTTGGTTAATAACCTTGGTTTCCGCCGTTCTGGGAACAGAGGATTCTTCGGTTAAGGAGAGTGTTTTACGAAATTATCTTTTTACTTATTCTCGAAATGATTGGATTTTTAGGTCCCATCTCTTTCGATTTCGGTTGTAAGAAGGTATCGTAAGTGGTTAGAAAGGCAGGGAACTGTGGCGAGTGTTTCAGACGCTGCCCAATCTTCTGCTGTGTCATCCTTCGAACGGAATCTGTTCACAAAAGTTCGTTCCGTTAAGAACTTATTGAACTTGTTGAGTACTAGCTTCGTTGTCGGATTTCCGTTTTCTTCAAACAGAGGTTGAAGAGATCTGAGCATCTGAGGGGGCATCTTTGCGACTAGCATTCTGACGAACGAACGAGAATCAACGTCTTCACCCAATTCACGAAGTTTCGTGATGAGTTTGTGGCAATCCACCAACTCCTGAGTGGCACGTTCAAAGTTCGTGGGATGGAATGTGAGGCAGTGGATAGATCTCAACGCTTCAGTAACGACTGAGGTATTCGTCTGAAATGCGAAACGAAGAGCTTTCAAGGTCTCATCGATTGCATCTTTCGAATTGTTCAGGTCGTAGGCGTAGCGTTTGGCTTTTCCGACAAGCTTCTTTTCCAGAATACACCATCGCAAAGAATCTGTCAATCTCTCGTTGTCCATAAAAAAAAATCTAGAAATTTTGAGATTCCTAGAATTGAGAAAATTTAAATTTAGGGCACCCCGGCGTTTTACAACCAGTGGTTTTGTAACCACGACATTTTGGAACTTACGTCGATTTCGCAACTACGACATTTTGCAACTAAGACGTTTCGCAACTGCGGTTATCCGCAACCACGTCATTTTGCAACCAAAAGATACATGTTTTCTGTGAAAATTCTACTTTGTAATCGAAAATTTTCTGATTTTGATGGTAACCTGAAACTGTTCACAATGATCTCCATCACATTAAGAGGCATTCCACGAGAAAATCGACCAAATCGGAAACAAAATGGCATTTGGAAAAATCATTTTAATGGAATTCTTTTTGTATTTGGTGGGTGTGATATACATGGAATTCTAAGGTTTTTGGCGCTTTTGAATTTTGGCTGCGCCCCCTCTGCTTCAGAATACGGCCTTCTGAAGTTAGCACTTTCGAAAAAATGAAAATGGTCCTAGCGACTCAAACTTTTTTCTGAAATGTAGGAAATGATTTGGTGATTCACTTTGTCAACTACAACTTTTTTCCAACTTCTCATCTTCTAACTTTTTTTTTATTTTTTGACGTTTTTGTCACTTTTTTGTACTTTTTTCAATTTTCTGAAAAACTTTGTACAGGATGACATCAAGATATTTACAGATTCAGATTCCTCGTGTTTTTTTAGTCCAGAATAATAAAAATTAAAAGAAAAAAAAGGTTGTGCTTTTTTGAGAAATGACAAAATGTGTAAAATCAAAGGGTCCCCCCTTATAAAAAATGTTAGGAAAAAATAAATTTCGAGCTAGAGCTATGATTTATATATCAAATTGTAGATAAAGTCTAGCTCCACAATTGTTATAACTACACCAAACTAACAGCTATTCATCTTCACCTTGAAAAACGCATTGGCGCGAGACACCTTGATAATCCATGTTTCTTAAGGTCAACTTTTTTGGTGTTTTTTTCACTTTTCTGAAAAAAATTTGTACTGGATGACATTGAGATCTTTTTAGATTCAAACTTGCCGTATTTTTTTGATTTGAAACGTAAAATAAAAACAAGAAAAAAAAGTTGAGGTTTTTTGCGAAATGACAAAATGTGTGAAATCACATAAGGGTCCCCCCTTATAAAAAATGTTAGGAAAAAATAAATTTTGAGCTAGAGCTATGATTTATATATCAAATTGTAGATAAAGTCTAGCTCCACAATTGTTATAACTACACCAAACTAACAGCTATTCATCTTCACCTTGAAAAACGCATTGGCGCAAGACACCTTGAAAATTCCGGCGAAAAATTTTTTTTCAGCGATGCTAAGGTCACCTCGCGCCACTGAGTTTTTCAAGGGGAAGATGATTAGCTGCTAGTTTAGTGTAATTATAACAATTATAGTGCTAGAGTTTCTCTACAATTTGATATATAAATCATAGCTCTAGCTCAAAATTTATTTTTTCCTAACATTTTTTATAAGGGGGGACCCTTATGTGATTTCACACATTTTGTCATTTTGCAAAAAAACCTCAACTTTTTTTTCTTGTTTTTATTTTACGTTTCAAATCAAAAAAATACGGCAAGTTTGAATCTAAAAAGATCTCAATGTCATCCAGTACAAATTTTTTCAGAAAAGTGAAAAAAACACCAAAAAAGTTGACCTTAAGAAACATGGATTATCAAGGTGTCTCGCGCCAATGCGTTTTTCAAGGTGAAGATGAATAGCTGTTAGTTTGGTGATTGTAGAGCTAGACTTTATCTACAATTTGATATATAAATCATAGCTCTAGCTCAAAATTTATTTTTTCAGAACATTTTTCATAAGGGGGGACCCTTATGTGATTTCACACATTTTGTCATTTCTCAAAAAAACACAACCTTTTTTTTCTTCTAATTTCTATTATTCTGGATTAAAAAAACACGAGAAATCTGAATTTGTAAATATCTTGATGTCATCCTGTACAAAATTTTTCAGAAAATTGAAAAAAGTACAAAAAAGTGACAAAAACGTCAAAAAATCAAAAAAAAAGTTAGAAGATGAGCAGTTGGAAAAAAGTTGTAGTTGACAAAGTGAATCACCAAATCATTTCCTACATTTCAGAAAAAAGTTTGAGTCGCTAGGACCATTTTCATTTTTTCGAAAGTGCTAACTTCAGAAGGCCGTATTCTGAAGCAGAGGGGGCGCAGCCAAAATTCAAAAGCGCCAAAAACCTTAGAATTTTATGTATATCACACCCACCATATACGAAAAGAATTCCATTAAAATGATTTTTCCAAATGCCATTGACTCGTCCACTTTCTCATGGAATGCCTCTTAAACTTGAATGAACGTACATATAACGGACAAGTTTCTATAGTTGCGAAGTGACTGGTTGCGAATCGTACAGTTGCGAAATGGCATGGTTGCAAAATGACGTGGTTGGGAAATTGACGTTAGTTGCGAAGTGTCGCTGTTGCGAAATGACTGGTTGCTAAACGTCGGAGTGCCAGAGTAGGATCTGGAACTTTTGCACATCCTCAAAATTTGAAGGACGATGGGATTTCGGATCGAAGAGTGCCCAGAAACTTGACTGTTCAAAATTCTCCGGAAACACAGAAGCTTAGAATCTTAAAAACAGTCAAAAATCTTTAAAAAATGGTCATCCTTCAATTACACCGTCTTCCAGGTTTTCCAAGACATCTGCCTTCCTTCAAATACCAGAGGCTGGTGTCCTATTTAGGCAATCTAAGGCTTATCTAGGGCACTGCCCTAGATATTTATGCATGCAAATTGGAAATGGAAAACCTCCCTACTAGCACCACCTGCCCTTCTTCAGTAATCCTGTTCTATTTAGGAAAGGATAGAGATGATAGAAATGAGGAAAATTTTCAAGAGTCATTAACTCGGCACGAAGGCTTACGAAGAAAAAAAAATCACACATCTAAGGTATAATTTGGCACCCCGACGTTTTGCAACTAGTCATTCCGCAACTAAACATTTCGTAACTAGACATTTCGCAACCAGTCATTTCGCAACTTTGTATAGTAGTCCAGTTGCGAAACGTCGTGGTCTGGGTTGTGAAACCTCGGGGTCTGGGTTGCGAAACGTCGGGGTTTGGGTTGCGAAACGACAGGGTTTGGGTTGCAAAAAGTTGTGGTTTGGGTTGCGAAACGTCGGAGGTTTGGGTTGCAAAACGACCGGGTTTGGAAGCCATTTTGATTTTCGTTGAGTGCGATCACATTCTAGTTATTTACGTTGTCTACATTGTGCAACCAAGATTACTCAATGAGCTTATTCGGATCTTCCAGATGCCTCTATTACCCGTAGACACCTTCAAGACCATCTGCTCCTCCTTTCCTCCTTACCCCCATTTTACCTCCATCTCCCCCCCCCCCCCTATTTTCAAATCTCTCCATCCCTTAGATTTCCCGCCTCTTCTTCCTCTATTCTTTTATCTGTACTTCATCTCTGTTGTGTCATCTGTTGCGCACAGTGTTGCATCTTGGTTGCGCTAGCCGCCACAAATCCCAACTGTTACAATAGTCATAAAACATCTGCTCAACGTCTTCTCAATCTTCTAAATGTATTCAAATATCTATCGTCTGCCTCGCTTTTCTGCAGTATAACTCTGTGACGTCGGCATGGCAACGCCCATAAATCTACACCGGGGGTACTGTCAGTGAATTTGAAAATCGTACCGCCCATCCAATTAGGACCACCTTAACCAAGGCTCCGAGACATTGGACTAGTTTATAGAGTTGCGAAACGACTGGTTGCGAAACGTCCAGTTTCGAAATATTTTGGTTGCGAATTGTCGCGGTTACGAAATGAAACATCCAAGTACTGTAGTTTATTTTGATGTACCGCCCATCATCATCCGTAAATCCTTCCATCATCCTCTGACACGGCTAGCCATTTGAATACCTTCAGGCGGTACCTTTGATACCGCCTATTGTAATTTATGAATGCCTATTGTGACATTTATGTATTTGAGCCCCCCCCCCCTCTTTTTTGTACTTCAATTGTTCTGTCTGCCGATGACATTCATAAGGGTACCCGTAAATCGCTAATTACTGTCAAATGAAGAAAGTGAAAGGATAGGGGAGTGGGATTATGGATTAGGTTACCAGGGTCTAATTGAGGGTTAGTATAATAAAGTGGTAAGACATTTCGAAACTGGACGTTTCGCAACTACGACATTTCGCAGCTCACGTCAATTTTGCAACTACGACATTTCGAAACTCACATTAATTTTGTCACCGGTCTTTTCGCAACCACGACATTCCGCAACCATGTCATTTCGAAACCACAAAATCCAGGATTTTTGTAGAAAGTTCACATTAAAATCACAACTTTTCAAATGTAGACTATAACCTGAAATAGTTCACAATACCCTCAATCCCATACAACCTAATTGATGTACGAGAAATGGACTAGTTTCTAGAGTTGCGAAAAACCAGGACATTTTGTAACTAAGACATTTCGAAACAGGGCGTTTCGCCACTAGTCATCTCGCAACTATGACATCTTGCAACTCACGTTCATTTCGCAACCCAGCCATTTCGCAACTGGACGTTTCGCAACCAGTTGTTTTCCAACTCTATAAACTAGTCCACTTTACGTTCATTAAGGTTTTATGGGATTGAGGGTACTGTGAACTGTTCCAGGTATAGTCTACATTTGAAAAGTTGTGATTTTAATGTGAACTTTCTACAAAAATCCTGGATTTCATGGTTTCGAAATGACGTAGTTGCGGAATGTCGTGGTTTCGAATTGACGTGGTTGCAAAATGGACGTTAGTTGCGAAACAACTAGTTGCGAAATGTCTAGTTGCAAAACGTCGGGAATTTAAATTTTCACACTCTTTAGCTGCTTGGGAACCCTAAAATCTGAAAAAAAAAACAAAAAAAATTACAAAAAGAAGCGTCACAAATATAGATTGATAGAAATCTAAAATTTGCAATTCTAGAGAAATGGGAAATTTTTCAAAAAATTTTTTTCAGATCTCCAAAAATCGAGCTCCCATCACCATCTTCGACCATATTCTGATTTTCACTCTTCTCTTCGTTTTTGCTGGAATTCTGACGGTGACTGGATATTCTGATGACGTCTTCGAATGGATTCATGAGAAAACTGAAGTTTCTTGGCAAAAATTTGGTGGAAAAAATTGGATTCAATGACTTGAACTGGAACTGAAATTGATGATTTTTTTGTGTTGTAAATTAATTTTTCTGTGTTCAAATTTTTGCCATTCCTAGCTCAGATTAGAGGGCGGGACAAATACATGTTGGCACGAAAATGGTGAATTCAAATTCGGACTTACAACGAGATTACCGTACTCCCTTTGCTTAAGGTATCAGCGATATTCCCCAAAGGGAAACGCGCTCCATCGCCAACTTGGCTGAAATTTGAATTTTCAGCTTTCCCGCCGTTTTGAAAACAGCGAAACATGTTTCGGTGGGTGCGTGGACTCTTCGTGGACAACTCGGGCAGCACTCAAATTGTCAACGAGGAGTCCACGCACCCACCGAAACATGTTTCGCTGTTTTCAAAACGGCGGCAAAGCTGAAAATTCAAATTTCAGCCAAGTTGGCGATGGAGCGCGTTTTCCCTTGGGGAATATCGCTGATACTTTTGACTGTATTATTGAACCGATTACTGTATTACTGTATTCATTACTGTACTATTACTATCACTATATCCTCAAAAACTCAATCTTCATTTCTTAAAATCTTTCTATGACACATGTTGACAAGTAAAATTCCGCTCAATCCTCTCATTTCTTGACGACACCTTCAGAATCCTTCGAATCCGAAATCTCCAAATTATTGAGCATCTCGAGCTCCTCGGCCTTCTCCAACAACTTTTTCGCCTTCTTCGCCTCTTTCTTCTTACGATTCTCCACGGCTTTCTTGGCAATCTGAGCTGGAGTCGAGGATTTTGGATTCTGGAAATTTTTAGGGGTTTAGAATTTTTCTAGAATTCAGAATCCTTACCTTGACATCTCCAGAAAGTTCTTTTGCGAAAATCGCCTCCATATCCTTTTCCGACGAGCGACTCGGTCCGCAAGCAGTAGTGATGTCGGTTTTTCCGGTCTTGTTGTTGTACTCGTGTTTCATCTCTCCACCACGTGGCGGGGCACCGATCAATCTTCCCTTGCGTGGATCATAGACTGGCATGACCTGAAATAGTAAAATTTGATTTCAGCTCAAAAAGGCTCTTCAAAAAGGCAATTTTTGATATTCAGAGGCCGTATTCATGAACGTTTCCTTAGGAAATCATTTCCCTTGAGGAAATCATTTCCTTTTACGTGGATCAAGGCAAAAATGAACTGAAAATTTATTTCCTCTAGAGGAAAAGGAAATGGTTTCCGTGAGGGAAATATTTTTCTTCACAAAACCATTTCCCCTGGGTAGGGTTGGGGAAATAGTATTTCCTCTCATAATTTGAACTTGAATTTTGTTTTTTCGAGATGTTAAGACGACAGGTTTATATGATAAAAAGTAAATTGACTTAATGAATACCATTTAATGCTAATCTTTAGAATCAAAATGAGCCTTCATTGCTTTCATAATTTCTTGCGTCTTTTTTGGGGCATCCTCAAATTTTGGCACATCATAGCGGTTTCCCCAGCCGTCTTCATAATGATATTCTTGTTTTCCGGTTTTTGGATTGAATTTTTGAACGAGTGATTTTCCTCTTGGGATATGCATCACTTTTCCAGTGCTGAGGTCGAAGACGGGCATTTTTTCTGGAAATTTTTCGAAATTATTAGGTTGAAATTAAAATTTTCAAAATGAGCTCATTGAAACGGTCAAAAGGAGCCTAAACATGACCAATTTAGTTCAATTTCGAAAATTTGGCTCCGGGGGCTCAAAAAATGAAAATTGAGCAAAATGAGTCGTGTTTAGGCTTATTGAAACCGTACTGATGAGCTGATTTTGGAATTTTGCAAACTTCTAAAATCAGCATGCAATGACGATCAAAATGAGCCCAAACATGACCAATTTTGCTCGATTTTCAAAAATAGGAGTCCGCTACCATAAAACTAGAAATTGAGCGAAATTGGTCGTGTTTGAGCTCATTTTGATTGCCTTAACATGTTGAAGTTAAAAATGTAATTTTCATAGTTAGATCTGCAGGTTGAACCGAGTTACGGTAGTTTTGAAATATGTTAAGAGACGCAGACACTCTCAAAGTTTTTGGCTCAAAATTTGAAGTTTTCAATTTTTCTCACATTAACTCCGCCCACTGTTCCCCCATCATTACCTCTAAATCTTCCTACTTCTCGAAAGTGAGTGCTCACTAGATGCTCCTTGGAACTTGAAGAATAATCGAGAATTTTCGATTATTCGCGATTTGGATTTTTTGACATGTGGCAAAAACAGATCCAGCAAAGCTCAAGACATTTTTGAAAACCAGGTTTCTGTGGCGAATTTTGAGTTTTTTTTCGAATCTTTTGGTGGGAAAATTCAAAACGCACTCCGAACATTAGTCGGCTCCAAGACATTCCGCAACTCACGTCATTTTGAAACCACGACATCCAGGATTTTCGTAGAAAGTTCGCGTTAAAATCACAACTTTTCAAATGTAGACTTAAACCTGAAGCAGTTCACAATACCCTCAAGTAAGTACAGTAAGAACAGTAATAAGTACAATAACTGCCCCAATTTGAATTCACTGTTTCCGCGCGACAATGTATTAGTCCCGAAAACTAAGCTGAGCTCGAAATTTCTCACAAAAAACTTCATTTACAACACAAAAAGATCATATCATTTCAGTTCCAGTTCAAATCATTGAATCCAATTTTTTCCACCAAAATTTTGCCAAGAAACTCCAGTTTTCTCATGAATCCATTTGAAGACGTCATCAGAATATCCAGTCACCGTCAGAATTCCAGCAAAAACGAAGAGAAGAGTGAAAATCAGAATATGGTCGAAGATGGTGATGGGAGCTCGATTTTTGGAGATCTGAAATTTTTTTTTTGAAATTCAGAAGTCGTCAGGGATTCAGAATTCTCACCTTTGCCTTCGATTTCTCATGAGAAATCTCGAACACCTTGAAATTATGTTCAGCCTTGACTTGAGTCAACTCGAATCCCTCCTTTCCATATACCTCCTCCAAAGCGCTCAAAATATCGGCTTCAAAATCCTGAGCTCCTTCAGAATCCGTATATTCAGTGCCAGAATCTCCAGAATCTCCGGAGCCTTCAGAATCCGATGTCTTTTTGACGTCTTCAGAATTTTCCAAAATTTCAGAATCCAAAGTCTTGACGTCGTTTGAATCTTTCGAATCATCAGAATCCTCCTTAGAAATTTTCGGATTTCTCAAATTTTCGAATTCCTCCAGAATTTTCGCGATATCTTCAGGATCCATCGTTTTGTCTGGAAATTTTTCGAAATTATCATGTTTGAATTGAAAATTTCAAAATGAGCTCATTGAGACTATCAAAAGGAGCCTAAACATGACAAATTTTGCCCAATTTTTGGGTCTGGGACCCCGAAAAATGATAATTGAGTGAAACTAGTCGTGTTTTGGCTCATTCGAACCTAATCAGTGAGCCAATTTTGGAAATTCTAAAATTTTTAGAATCAGGATGCAATGACAGTCAAAATGAGCCCAAACACGACTCATTTTTGCTAAATTTTGAAAATTGGGGTCCGGGACCCCAAAAATGAAAATTGAGCAAATCTGGTCGTGTTTGGGCTCATTTTGACTCTCTTGGTTTGCTGATTCCAAAAATGAAAATTTCTTAGTTAGATCTGCAGGTTGAGTCAAATTACGGTAGATTTTCAATTTTCGAAAAATCTTCAATTTTCCTCTTTTGAGCTCAAATTTTGACTCACATTTTGGCTCAAAATGCTAAAACGCATTTTAAGCTCCGCCCCCTTTTATTTCAAATTTACCTCTTATTTGCTCCTTCTGAAGAAAAGTGCTCAACGATCGTTGCTCCTTTGAACTGAAGGACTGATCGAAAATCTTTGGGATTTTCGATTTCTTGTTGGTTTTTTGGACGCGTGGCAAAAATTTGAAAAACAAAAAACTGGAGCTTCCAAAGTTCAGGGTTGCGGTTTTCACGTGGCGTTCAAATTTTCGAAAATTAGACTCCGCCCACTTTTTTCGGTTCCGGGACATTTCGCCAATAGCCATTTCGCAACTACGACATTTTGCAACTCACGTTGATTTTGCAACCGCGACAATTCGCAACCAAGAAATTTCGAAACTGGACGTTTTGCAACTCTATAAACTAGTCCACTTTACGCTCATTAAGGTTGTATGGGATTGAGAGTATTGTGAACTATTCCAGGTTATAGTCTACATTTGAAAAGTTGTGATTTTAATGTGAACTTTCTACAAAAATCCTGGATTTCGTGGTTTCGAAATGGCGTGGTTGCGAAATGTCGTGGTTGCGAATTGACGTGGTTGCAAAATGGACGTTAGTTGCGAAACGTCTAGTTGATAAACGTCCTGGTTGCGAAGTGTCCTAGTTGCGAAATGTCGTAGTTGCGAAACGACTGGTTGCGAAGTGTCCTAGTTGCGAAATGTCGTAGTTGCGAAATGCCGTAGTTGCGAAATGACCGGTTGCAAAATGTCTTAGTTGCAAGATGTCGTAGTTGCAAAATCGACGTGAGTTGCAAAATAGACGTTAGTTGCGAAATGTCTAGTTACGAAATGTCGTGTTTGCGAAACGTCGAGGCGCGCCAAATTTGAATTTTCACAATCTTTAGCTGTCTGGGGACCGTAAAATCTGAAAAGAAACACCAAAAACACTTCAGTTTTCCAAAATAAATACTCTTTATTATCACTTTTTAAAAAAAAGATTCGGAAAAGGGAACAAATAAATATGCATACTGTAGAGGGATGGGAATGAAAATGGGATAGAGGTTCGATTTACAAAAAAAAGCATCACAAATATAGATAGAAAGATAGAAATCTCAATAAATACTATAAAATCTGGAATTCTAGAAAAAAGATGGGAAAAAAAGAGCAGAGAAAGATCAACATGATGAGAGAAAGAGAGACGCAGAGAAATCGAGAAAAATGGAAAAAAAGGACATCCGGACACACAGACAGACAAGCCAATTTTTGCGATTTTTGGTTCATTTTTTGGGGGTCAAAAAGCATTAAAAATTTAGAAATTATAGACGATATTATGGCCGCGGCATTCCATTCTGTGTGTACAACATGTAGGCGAATATGACGAATCCACTGGTATACGCAGTGTAGAGGGTGATACGGTCACGCCGTTTCGGATAGTTGGCTGAAATGAAGAATAGGGTTAAAATGGTGAAAAATGAGCAATTTTGAGTCAAAAATCATGAAAAATGAGTTAAAAACAGTCTAGAATGGTCTAAAGTTGCTAAAAATAGACGAAAATCTGATTTTTGAAAATTTGAAAATTTTTGATTTTCTGACCATTTTTAGTCCATTTCGGGACGATTTTCTCCATTTTGGCCTCATTTTTTCGCAATTTTTTTTTCAAATTAAAAAAAAATTCCCCTTACCAATTTCCATCCACATTGGCAATCCTTGTGCATTGCAAATCGCATGAGCAATGATTGGAACCAACGCGTGACGAGTCGTTAGTTGAAGATAGGTGGCGAACGCTCCGAATAGATATGTGTAGACGAATTGGAATCCTGGAAATTTAGAAAATCGCACGTTTCGGCGGGAAATTTGAATTTTTCTATAGTTTAGAGCAAAAAATTTGAGGAAAAATGAAGCATTTTGGGATTTTGGGGATTCAGATGACGTCAGTTGTCTTCAGAAGACTTCTTGAGAATTCTGGAGCTATTTTGAACAATTTTGAGCCGATTCTTATGATTTTTGAAGCATTTTTAGCCGGAAATCGACTATTTTCCATCAAATTCGGTCCAATATTTGGATTTGGAGCATCTTTGCCTTCGGAATCCTTCCTGACGTCTTCTGGACACCATATTCTTCATGTTTGGCCGATTTTGACCAAATTTCACGATTTTTGGATCATTTTCGCTCCGAAATGGTTCTGAATCATATCTGACGTCTTCTGGAGCATTTTGGGCCATTTTGAGACGATTTTCCTCGTAGTTGGGTGGTTTTTCGTCGATTTTGAACTTTTTTTGGTTCATTTTCACTTAAAATGCTCCTGAATCCTTTCTGACGTCTTCTGAATCCTTCACGACGTCTTCTGGAGCATTTAGGCTCAATTTTTGTCGCTTCTTCATGTTTTTAAGCTCAAATTCGACCATTTTTGAGTGGTTTTCGACAAAAATGAACAGAACCTCTTCTGACGTCTTCTAGACCCTATATTCTTCATTTTTGGTCAATTTCGGCCGTTTCTTGACGTTTTCTTCCTGACGCCTTCTGAATCCTTCCCGACGTCTTCTAGACCGATTTTTCTTCATTTTGGGTCAATTTTCACCGTTTTAAACATTTTTTGGACCCTTTTTTTTGGACACACCGATTTTTCTTCATTTTTAAAGCAAATTCTCACCCCTCTGCAAAATCGAGTGAGCAAGGGAGTGTCCTCTCCTCTGATCATCCCAAATATGATGAAAATGCGATGCAGCAAATGGAATCGGATTCAGAATCATTGTCAGCCGTGGTCCGTAGACATGAGACATCAAGGTGGACGAGCACGCACGGAATACAATCTCCTCGGTTATTGGACCCTGAAAATAAGGAAAAATTAGGATTTTTAGGGCCAAAATGGATGGAAAATCGGATTTTTCGGCTAAAAATGCTCCAAAATGGTCCAAAATGGCTCGAAATGCTCCAGAAGGCTTCAGAAGACGTTTAACTCATTTTGTAACAAATTTGCTCAAAAATAGTCGATTTTTGATTCAAAATGACCGAAAATTCGGTAAAAAATCATGAAAATGGAGCCAAAATGCTCTAAAAATCAGAAAAATGACCAAAAATCGACTATTTTCCATCAAATTCTGTCCAGAAAGAGCCTGATGTCTTCTGGAGTCATCTGGAGCCTTCTGGAGCATTTTGAGCCATTTCTAGACGATTTTTGATCAATTTTCATGATTTTTAGACCAACTTCGGTCATTTTTAGTTTAAAATCGACTATTTTCGTGCTAAAACGCTCCGAACCTCTTCTGATGTCTTCTGGAGCAATTTGGATCAATTTTGAGGGTTTTTAGTTCATTTTTTCACCATTTTCAGTCTAAAGTTGACTATTTTCGGCTAAGCCTAAGCCTAGAGCCTTCTGGAGCATTTTGAGCCGTTCTGGACGGGTTTAGGTCCATTTTTCGTGGTTTTTGGTGAATTTTGAACAATTTTTTGTCATTTTTGAGCCATTTTAGGTATTTTTTAAATGTAAATTCTTACAACAATGATGTCACGACGCCACGCCCAACTTCGGAAGCACTGTGACCACTCGTAGTAATCTGCAAGAAAGTAGAGGAAATTAGACATTTTTAGGGGGTTCGGGGTGGATTTGGAGCATTTTAGATCGATTTTTATGGATTTTGGAGCATTTTCTGGTCATTTTTTGTCAAAAATTGAGTATTTTGAGCTAAAATTGCTCGAAAATGAACCTGACGTCTTCTGAAGCGTTCTGGAGCGTTTTGAGCCAAATTTTATGATTTTTAGGTCATTTTTCATGATTTTTAGTCCATTTATGCAAATTTTACGGCGAAAATCTGTCATTTTCTCACCAAAATAGTGCCAAAGTGTCCGATCGATGTACTGTAGTGCAAATTGTCCCAAATAGAATGCGTTCATCAAAATGAACGGATACGTGATGGCCTCCTTCCAATCGTCGAATCGAAGACCCATCTCGCGGTACGGTGTTGATGTGTACTGTAATTGGAAATGGTTTTGGCGCGAAATTGGAAATTTTTCAGTGAAAATTTGAGATTTCTTGGACTAAAATGATTTATTTTCGGCCCAAATCAATTTTAGGTCGAAAATTTCAGATTTTTCCTATTTCTCGACTTTCTAGACCGATTCCAGGCTTCAAAACACGATTCTTACGGTCTCCAACACGTTTTTTGAGTCCTAAACCGTACTTCTAGCAGATAATAGGCGGTGACGGCGATGGACACGGGGCCTTGCTGAGGGAAGTTAGAAAAATGCGCCAGCACGAAAAGCGCGCCAAGTCGGCGTTTGCGCACTTTCCGTGCAGCCAAAATTTGATTTTTTTTTGAACTGGAAATTTGTTTTCTGCTTATAAAAAATGAATTTCGATGTTTTTTCATGATTTTTTTTATAGAATCTACTCATTAACACTTACTTTATCGAAACAAAATAACGGTTCCTTCGAATTTTTTTTGGAATTCGCGGCATCTTTCCCCGATTTTTCAAGGGAAGAAAACGCATCTTCCAATGAAAACCCGAGAAAACCGTTACGTTGTTTGGATGAATTCGGTGTTGAATAGTTAAATTAAAGCCTAATTCATCCAAACAACGTGCCGGTTTTCTCGGGTTTTCATTGGAAGATGCGTTTTCTTCCCTTGAAAAATCGGGGAAAGATGCCGCGAATTCCAAAAAAAATTCGAAGGAACCGTTATTTTGTTTCGATAAAGTAAGTGTTAATGAGTAGATTCTATAAAAAAAATCATGAAAAAACATCGAAATTCATTTTTTATAAGCAGAAAACAAATTTCCAGTTCAAAAAAAAATCAAATTTTGGCTGCACGGAAAGTGCGCAAACGCCGACTTGGCGCGCTTTTCGTGCTGGCGCATTTTTCTAACTTCCCTCAGCAAGGCCCCGTGATGGAGATGATGTTGCTGAGGAGGGCGCCTTGGAATCTGAAATTTCGACGATTTGGGAGTAAAAATTGATGAAAATGATAAGGAAAATCATGAAAATTAGCGAAAATTGACCTAGAAAGCTCAAAAATGATAATTTTCAAAAAAAAAACTTTTTTTTGGACTAAATTTTTTTTTCGCAAAATTTTGATTTTTCGACCATTTTTCAAATTTTTTCGACTTTTTAGACCAAAATTTCGTGATTTTCACGATTTTGGGTGATTTTGAGCCACTTTTCACCTCCGTTGTATGGATTTCGGCTCATTTCGATCGGTACCATCTCTATCGAACAAGTGCACCAAGAGGACGTAGGAAATGGGTAGACAGGCGGATACCAGCCCGGCGCCTGAAGTAAATCATTTTTAGACTGGAAAATTGAATTTTTGAGCGAAAACTAACCCATTTTGAGTAAAAAATTGGTGGAAATCGATGGAGAAGCACTGGATTCGGATTTTTCGACGTTTTGGTGGTTTTTCGACCTGAAACTTGATTTTTGATGGGTTTTTAGCGTTTTTTATGGTTTTAAATCAATTTTTTCACATCTGAAAACGCCAAAAATCACCGGACCACATCGAAATTACACTAAAAATAAATATTTTTCAACAAAAAGTGAAAAATCGTCATATCTCAGCGAATTTTCGGCGGTTTTTTACGATTTTTCTCTTATTTTGCTCGCCATCGTCATGACAACATGCTCCGCAAGCTCAAAAACCAAGAAATCCACGAAAAATGACATAAAAAGAGCTATTTTTGGCTCCGCGAGCACCAATTTTTAGTGATGGAAGAGGAAATCGAAAAACTAGGCCAAGGCGCCTCCTAGGCCATGTCGATTTACGAGGAGGAAAATTGGCGAGAAGGGGGAATTTTTGAATTTGCAGGTAATATTTGGAGGTGATAATAAGGGGTTTGGATTGGGAAATAAAGCGGAAAAGTTAGAAAATATGAAAGAGACAATTTTTATACACCTGAAAATCAAAAAAAAAAGTTGAAAAAATGAACCTGAATGAGGGAACAGAGGAGAATTTCGATTTTGCAGATATTTCACTGGATTTTTATAGTATTTCAAATATTTTGGTTTTCAAATACTGGAAAAAATTAATCAATTTTCAAAGAATCTCAAAAATTGCAAAAAAAAACTCAAAATATATACTTGAAACTCGCTCTGTTGCAGAATTGGGATCGGTTATCAGTGGAGCGCATTTGCACCACATATGCTGAAAAATCCAATATAATAGTTTTTCAGTAAAACATCTGAAACTAGAAAATCTTTGAAAATTCTGGAAAATCTTGTATTCCTCAGTTTATTGCCTGTTTCCCCAAGTAGCCCCCACAATGAGATAGCAAATCTACCGTAATCCCTTCATTTTCGTGGTGGGACCTAAAATTTTTACAGATTCAGACTCAGCTTGTCAAGACGGTTCGAATGAGTATAAACATGACCTGTTTTGATAAAATTCAGTTTTTCGAGTTCCCAACGTTATCTGGAGATTCCAGGATTTCCACTGAAAAACTTTATCTTTTGGGGTGAGACCTAAAATATTAGCAGTTTCAAAATCAGCTTCCCAAGCCGGTTCAAATGAGTATAATCATGCCTTGGTTTGAAGATTTTCAATTTTTCCGAAGTTTTGGTGTCCATGCGCCTTTAAGTCAAAAATTCCCTAAAAATGTTCAAAGCACGCAAATTTTTCAATATGATTATAATATTCACATATTTCTCATTTTAAAAACATAAATTTCATGGGTCCCACCACGAAAACTTCCAATTTATTTCCGTCAAAACGAAAATTCCCTCCATATTTCGATTTCTGAAAATTTTCAAAGTCTAATAACTTTCTTCATTTTCAACCCAGATTTTTGGTTTTAGGTTCAAAATGTGTGCTAGACTCTGTATTATTTTTTGTATTAATCATACTTTTCTTCTGATAACAGAATCCTTCCCAAAAAGTTCAAAAACCACTAAATTCCGTATTTTCCCGGACTTCTCGCTTCTTCTCCTACCACACATCCTATGTCGAAAAAAAAGTTTTTGTAGTATTCTTCGTTTTCTGAAAACCAAATATCATTAGCACCCTAATAGCCCATTATTATTCTTATCATACACACCTTGACCAAAAACCCGGACACCCCCTATACTGTGTAATCGCATTAATTTTTAGTGCCCCAAAAATGTTTCCACTTTCCCAAAATTTTATTATTTCTCCTCTCAAATTGCCATGCCAAGAGCACGTTGCCCATTAAAAAGTTTTTATGTTCCCTCTCCCTCCCTCCCCTCCCGACGACTCGAGTCTCGTTTGCTTTTCCAGCACCCCCCCCCCCCCCCAAATTTAGGATCCGCCCCCTTTTCAGAAAAAAAATTTTTGGCGAGAAAATTTTTTCACTAGTTCTTCTGGAAGATGGCTCGACGAGTGGTGGCTGGATTGGCTCTGGTGGTGGCCCTTTTTGGGGGTGCCCAAGCACAGACATGTAATACTGGAGGTATCTACAGTGCGCAGTTCAATAGGTGAGTAGTACTGTAGTTTGGGGGGGGGGGGGGGGGTACTGTAGGAATGGAGATTACTGTAGTCTTGAAATGGGATACTGTAGTCCATAGAGGTACTGTACCTAAGCCCAAAAACTTGAAAAAATCACGTTTCTAGCTTTAAAACTGACCAAATTATAGGGGCACAAATTTTTACCGGTATGTGTTAGAATAGAGTACTGTAGCGCCAAATCCAGAGGAGTACTGTAGGTATGGGGAGTACTGTAGTTTTCAAATGGGATACTGTAGTTTTTTAAAATACTGTAGTTATAACCAAAATTTAAAAAAAAATCGCGTTTCTAGCTGGAAAACCTGGCAATTTATAGGGGCTCAAACTTTTCACTTTAGAATAGAGTACTGTAACTTTGGGGGTACTGTAGTTTCAAAAAATAGTTTCAAAAAGTACACTACATTTTCAAATGAGTATCTTTTGAAAATCAACCATCTAGCTTCAAGATTGGCAAATTTACATGTGTTTAGGTATAACTACAGTAATACAGGTGAATAGGCTACTGTAACTTTGGGAGTACTGTAGCTTCGCCCAAAAGATTTTGAAAACTCGAGTTTCATCTCAAATCTGGATTCAATTGAGATACTTTGTCATAAAAAAATTTGAAAAATTTTAAGCCTAAAATCATCTAAATAGCTTTGTTGGAAGGAAAGTTACAGTAATGAGAAGTTTTCAAATAAAATTCAACTTTTTACAAAATCTACCGTAACCTGTTACAACCTGCAGATCTAACTATGATTTTTTTTGTAACTCAAGATATTTGAACAGTCAGAATAAATCTAAACATGACCCATTTTTCTCAATTTTCATTTTTGAGGCTCCCGGGGTCCGGACCCCAATTTTCAGAAGTGACGAAAATGGTTAGTGTTTAGGTTCATTTGAACCGGCTTAACAAGCTGATTTCAAAAATTTAAATTTTATAGCTGAATCTGCAAGTATTGTCGGGTTACTGTAGATTCTGTAAAACTAACTTTTTTTCAAAATTTTCAAACTACCGTATCTTTTGCATCTATTTGCCGATTTTGATGGTTTTAGGCTCAAAATTTCTCATTTTTTCTTCAAGTTCTATCAGATAGAAAACGCTACGGAAGATTACTGTACCTACCCATCTCACCCCTTACAGTAACCAGAAGCCTTTTGAAGCCAAGTCCATGTTCATTGAACACTTTCCCTATCATTTTTTACCAAAAATTTTCAACTTTTTTCTCTGAAAAAAAAAAGTAAAACCGCTTAACTATGTGCTTTTCTTATCATCTTAACTATCATATTTTGCCATGAAAGAATTGAAAAAAATGACGATGCCAATAATCACAAAAAATTGGGAAAAATGAAGAAAAAAGAGCAGAAAATCATCATCAAAATCATATAGTAAGGCACAAATAGATAATATAATACCGTTTTTGTGTGATAAAAGCACAAAAAAGGGGTCCGACTTGAAGCTTTTTGTGGTTTCAAATCGTATTTTTTGACTACAGGATACAAACATTTGAACGCTTTTTTTAGACATAGGACCCATAAGGTTACTGTGCCAACTCATGTACAGTACTTCAAAAATAAATGAAAAATTTTCGAACTACCGTAACTTTCTTCATTTTTTACCGATTTTTATTGTTTTTGACTCATAATTACCGTAATTTCTACTGCTGCTTTTCAGGTGCTACCAATATTTCACCGCGCCCGCCCAATTCGAGTTTGCCGAGGAGCAATGTGCTCTCCTTGGTGGCCACCTGGTGTCCATTCAAAACGGAGCCGAGAACGCATTGGTCTCTTCAAACGGAGCAAATTCCTTCAAAAAGTCAAATTATTCCGATTATTGGATTGGAGCAAATGATTTGGAGACATCTGGAACATGGAAATGGACAGATTCATCTGTCACATTCTCTTATCAGAATTGGCAAATCGGAGAACCCCAATCCGGATCAGATTGTGCAATTCAGGATAAGACTGATGGCACATGGTCGGCCATTGGATGTACTTCGTATCGACCATTCGTTTGTGTCACTCCTGTTATCATTACTGCCACCTGTCCACCTATTACTACACCAAAACGTAAGTGGAGGGGGGACAATAGAGGGTACTTTGGTTGAGGGCCCTTTTTCTATGGAGTTCAAAAAGTAAGACTGGTTTTGGTTAATAAAAGCTTATAGTGAATAAAAATTGACACATTTTAATTTAAAAATCATTACTGTAGCTCAAAAATGACCAAAGTTACAGTATCTTGAAAAATGAAAAATTTCGAAAAACGAAGTTTTTTTGTAGAAAACTTCAGAAAACCGTAACCTTATTAATTCTAGCATTCAAAACTCAAATTTACATTCACTTTAAAGATTAAAAAAATTGCCACTTTTTGAAATCAAAATCACTATTGTAGCTAAAAAATGAACAAAGTTACAGACGTCCGAAAAATTGAATTAAAAAAAATTGTTTTTCCAAATTTTTAGAACCTTGTAACTTTGTTCATTATTGGTTTAGAAGATTAGTTTTTAACTCAATATGTGTGGAAATTGTTACTATTTTCGATTGTTTTTTATATCAAAATAATTCTCCCACTTGAATCGATGAAATTACAGTAATCATGAACATTTAGAACTGGTCTCAGAGACACTTTGAGCCTCTATAACAATTTTCATTCAGATTTCAAACGGTCAAATATACAATATATGTTAAGTTCATAAGATTTGACACATTTTGGTATAAAAATCACTACTGTAGCTCTAAAATGAAAAAAAGTTACAAATGTTTCAAAAATGAAAAAATTAAATTTTTTTGAAAATGTTCAAAGGTCTGTAACTTTGTTTATTTTTCTTTTCAAAATTTGTAGTGTTTTTCACAATATTCAAAGTTTTTTGAGTTGTGAAAATACAGTAAGAATGAGGAATAAGCCTTCGAAAACTTCTAACCTCAATAACTTTCTTCATTTTTAACCTATCGACCTTATTATCGACTCAAAATGTGTCAAATCTTAACATTTACTTTTTCAGCAACCATCTGCCCAACCCCAACTCCATGCCCAGTAAAGAACTGTGTCCCATCTTGCGATCAAGGATGGACCTATTTCGCCCCAACCGACTTCTGCTACCGTGTCTACCACAACGCCAAGTGGGATGACGCTGAGGCCGCCTGTGTTCTTCTGGGAGCCCATTTGGCATCGGTTCACTCTGAGACTGAGAACACTTTTGTTAATAGTAAGTCTTTTTTGGATTCAGCTTGTTGAGGAGGTCAAAATGAGCCCAAACATGGGTAGTTTTGGTTGATTTTTGAGTTTCGGAGTTCGGAAATTTAGCACTACTGTAACCCAACTCAACCTGCAAATCTTAGTTTGAAAATAGAATTTTTGAAATTACCATACTAAGACGGTTCGAATGACTAATTTTGATAAATTTTGAAAATTGGGGTTGAGACGCAGCGCGACCGCAACGCGACCGCCAAATCAACTTTGACCAATCTAGTCAATCTTGGGCTCATTTCAAAGCTCTTTTTCTCCTAAACTCAAAAATGTAACTTTCAGACCTCGCCTCCTGCGGAATCAAGGAAGGAAGTCCCAAAGACTTGGCATGGATCGGCATGCACAAAGTTGGACAAGACTGGGTATGGACTGACGGCTCCAAGTCGGACTATATCAACTGGGCCCCCAAGCAACCGGATAATCCAGGAAAGGAAAATTGTGTGGAGACAGCTCCGGATCTTTCTCATGACAAGTGGTATGAGAATTGGAACAATGAGGCGTGCAGTACTGAGATGAGAGCATACGTCTGTAAGAAGGGATCCATTCATGCTTAGATGTTTTCTTATTTTTATGTATCAATAAAGTATGAATAATTGTAACTGTTGTTGAGATTTCAAGATTTCATGGAAAACATTTTCAGGTCGAAAAATTTCAAATGCAGTGTTAATTACGGCCCTTTATTGCAAAAAAGACAAAAAAAAAACGAAAATCTATCAAACCCAACTTCTACCAGTAACCTTCTCACGGACCCTCTCGATCTCCATCCATCCACCGCCGTTAAGTTTTGAATTCACACGAATTGTGATTTTGGCACCAGATGGGGATACTGCGTAACACAAATATTCTGAACCTCCTTGGACCGTTAGTATTGCATAGTTGAATACATCCACAATCGTTTCCAAGAGTTTATCAATAGAACGAAGTTCGATGATGCATGATTCAAAGTTGTGGGAGCGGTAGGTGATCTGAAAACGGGTAATATAAACGATCTGAAAACGGGTAAATAGAAAACGGTGAAAATAGGTACTTTTAAGATTGGAGTAATTCTATCGGTTGCACAAAACCCAAAAAACTTACATCTCGAATTTTCTCCAAATGTCTCTTTTTCAGTGATGTCGCCTGCACATGAAACCCCTCAACATTGAATAGGTAGTCGAAAGGATTTGGAAATCGACAGCCATTAAACTTCACCGATTGTACCATCTTCCATTGCTCCAATTCCATTAGCTTCTTCATCATTCTGCAGTTTTCTTTGGCTTCTTGATCACCTTTGATATCAATACTCTCCAATATCCCTGGGGCCAGGTACGGTAAAATTGAAGAAGAAGACCACAGATCGAGATGGGCACTTTTAACACTAAACTGCTGGCTTTTGATGCAATTTTCAAGTTTTTCATAGCCTCCCTCGACAAGCTTATTGCATTGAACTGTCAACTTTTCTACAGTAACCCTCGGATGACTCATGACATGTTTGAACTCATTTAGGGTGTACTGTATGTAGTCGGCACCCTCTACAGTATCCACCGGGGCCCGAAGGATCTTTCAACTTCACACCCTTCAGGTGAAGGCTCACACTCAAAAACGCCATCATCATATTGGAAGGTGGCTGAGTTGGGAAAAATGAGCAATTTAGCATGAGAAATATGAAGACGGTCCATGTTGATGACATTTCGGAGGGATTTGGAGGATTTTCGAACATTGATTTTTTCGGAAATGTTGAGATTGGAGAAGATTAGGGAGAGGACATCGATAGGGAGTTCGGTGAGCAGGAGTTGGCGGGAGGGTCTTGGAGGGTAGAGCATTTTCTGAAAAAAATCAATATTTTTAGAGAGAAAAAAATTTCTGAGAAATGAGCAAAGAAGAATAAAATAGTCAAATTGAGAAAATGAAGACTATAGATATGGATCATATTTACAATACAGTAATCAATAGCACACCTGTTTTTAGAAATACAGTACACTATTGTACTGACTGACTACTGTATTGACCTAATTTGCTTTATGACTACTGTATTGGGGGTCCATTTACGACCGGTTTACAATATGAAAAGGAATTGATCTTGTTTTTAGGGATAATAAAAGGGAGCTGATGGAAATTATGAGAAGCAGGTTGATGAGTATAATAAAATTTGATAGTCCCAAAAAAATTGACAAATTTTGAGCATAAAATCAAGATTCTAGCTTGAAAATGAAGAAAGTTATGAATCTGAATTATTTTGACTTTCATAACTTTCTTCATTTTTACTCGATTTTGTTGGTTTTTAGCTCAAAGTGTTTAGAATTTTGTGCATTGCAAATTGGAAAAACTATCACCATGATATAGCAATAAATTGGCTCATTTTGAGCTCAAAAATTCTGTGCTAGCATAAAAATCAGCAAAATTACAAGTATTTCAATTTTTCCACAGTTAGTATCTCACTTCATTTTCCACCGATTTTTTTGGATTTTGACTCAAAATGTTTGTAATTTTAAGCATTTTCTAGGTTACAGTATTGCCACTAATAATCTTTCAATTTTCATACTTCTTTGATTTTCATTTTTGATCTCTGTTATTTGATCTGAACTAAAATGTCGTGTTCTATGTACCCAACCCTTTTTATGACCATAGAGGTCATAATAATCAAAAATTGGTCACTTGAACTGTGTCGTCGTCTTATCAGAGAGAAATCACAGTTGAGTCTGTCTTGAAACCGGCATATGGCACCCGCGTTTTCGAAAACGCAGGGGTTTCCGGGTTTTTGAAGAATTCGGCTCCGCCCACTAACTAACTTTTTTCTTTTTTGTTAACTTTTTTCGATTAGTTTTTTCCTGGAAACTTGAGGGATCTAGTCATGATTTTGAACATTTTATTTTTATTCTTGACTATTTTCACTACTAAAATTTTAGGGCAGACTTGTAATACTGGAGGAATCTATAGTGCGCAGTTCAATCGGTTAGTTTTCGAGGGATACTGTAGTTTTTGGAGTACTGAAAGCCGGTGAAAATAAGAAATTTATTGATTTTTAACACAGTGGAATTACAAAAATAAGCGGATTCCAAAAATCAAAATTTTATGAAAATAGGACAGAAATGGACAAAGTTATGGTTGATTTTGTAAAAAATTAAGATTTTCGAAAATTTTCGAAATTTTGAACTTTTGAAAAATTTCAATCTCCCGCCATTTCTTTCATTTCACACCAATTTTGTTGATTTTAGCCTCAAAATTACCGTAATTTTTACCACTGTATTTCAGATGCTACCAATATTTTACCGCCCCGGCTCAATTTTCCTTTGCTGAGCAACAATGTGCTCTCCTTGGTGGCCACCTGGTGTCCATTCAAAACGGAGCCGAGAACGCGTTGGTCTCCTCGAACGGAGCAAATTCTTTCAGAAAGTCGAATTATTCCGATTATTGGATTGGAGCAAATGATTTGGAGACATCTGGAACATGGAAATGGACAGATCCATCTGTCACATTCTCTTATCAGAATTGGCAAATCGGAGAACCCCAATCCGGATCAGATTGTGCAATTCAGGATAAGACTGATGGGACATGGTCGGCTATTGGATGTACTTCGTATCGACCATTCGTTTGTGTCACTCCTGTTATCATCACTGCAACTTGTCCACCAATTACTACACCTAAACGTAAGTGAGAGGGGACGATTCGCGAAATTTTGAGCTAAAAATCATAAAAATCGTTTGAAAATTAAGAAAGTTACAGTGGTTTGCATCACTTGTAGATCTCTTCATTTTATTGCTAGAGCCCTAGTTTTTGGCTCAAAATGCTTCAAATTTGCAAGATATTTTTTTTGCTGTTAATGATTCGTTAACGAAACTCAAAATTTCAAGCATTTTGAATCTAAAACCGGAGAAATCCATAAAAAATGAGCAAAATTATGATGTTTTGAAAATTTCCGAGAGCTGTAACTTTCATCATTTTTGGGCTATAGGCATGGTTTCCGGCTCAAAAAGCTCAAAATTCATTGAGCCTATCATCAAAATTGTTTTCAAGTTAACAATGCACAAAATTCTAAGCATTTTGACCCCAAAACCAAGAAAATTGACCAAAAACGAAGAAAGTTATGATAGTTCGAAAATTTCGAACAGTCGTAACTTTTTTAATTTTCATGCTAGAACTTTGGTTTTTGGCTTAAAATGTAAAACATTTTCTATATTTTTAGAATGTTCAAACATTATCCCAATTTGTTATTTCCAGCCGCCATCTGCCCACCCCTCACCCCATGCCCCACCAAGTCTTGTATTCCCTCCTGCGACCAAGGATGGACCTATTTCTCTCCAACGGATTACTGTTATAAAGTGTACCATGGAGCAAAGTTTAATGATGCAGAGGCAGCATGTGTGCTCCTCGGAGCACACTTGACCTCGATTCATTCGTTGACGGAGAACACTTTTGTGAATAGTGAGTTTGGGAGGAAAAATGGAGAAGTGGGGGAAATTTTGAGCCAACAACGAACGTAAAGTGGACTAGTATATAGAGTTGCGAAACGACTGGTTGCGAAATGTCTTAGTTGTGAATTCTCGCGGTTGCGAAATGGACATGAGTTTCGACATGTTGTAGTTGCGAAATGACTGGTTGCGAAACGTCCCAGAGCCTTATTTGGACCCCCTGAAAGTACCAAATCCGATTCTAAAATGTTCATCTTTAGACATCGCCTCCTGCGGCATCAAGGAGTCCAAATATGAAAATTTGGCATGGATCGGAATGCACCAAGTCAACGGAAAAGATTGGGTATGGACCGACGGTACCCCATCGGACTATATCAATTGGGCCCCTAAGCAACCGGATAATCCTGGAAAGGAACTGTGTGTACAGACGGCTCCAGACGTTTCCCATGACAGTTGGTATGAGAATTGGAACAATTTGGAGTGCAATACGGTGATGAGAGCCTATGTTTGTAAGAAGGCTTCTTATAAGATGTAATGTCTTTTGTTGTTGTGAACAGGGAAGATGAAGTTTTTTTCATTCTGATTTCCGGATTCTACTCTTTCAGACAGACAAAATGAGCCTAAACACGGCCAAGGATAAAGTGACGCAGAGAAATAAGAACGAATTTCAGAAAACGTACCGTAACTCAGGTCAATCTGAAGATGGAAGGCAAATTAAAAAAAAATCAGATTTATAAACATTATAGAAATTAAAATATAGAATTTGAACAAGTTTGGAATCAAAAATATTATGCAAAATTACAAGAAAAAAACCAAAAAATTAGCTCCATGTGGTTTTCGGGCAGATGAGAAAAAATGATGGTCTAGTGATATAAAAAATAACTAATATAAAAATTATGAGAAAATTGAAAAAAAGTATATTATATTGGTTCTATTATCATATTATCAACCGAATACAGCTTTTCACCGATCACCATATTGGTTAACTTACTGAAAAAAAGCTGCAAATTTTTGAAATAAATAAAAAACTTACGGATATTCTTCTACTTTTTTCTCCATTGTTATTCATATATTGGAAGGTAATATATATTTTTCTGTAATTTCGAAAAATTATTTTTTCCAAAAAAAAATTCTAAATTTACATTTTACCCGTCTCCCAGCATACCGGTTATTTGGAGCTGTCAAATTCTCACCAAATTTGAGATCTTACAGTACCCATATACAGTAATCTACAGTAATCCAAAAAATTCAGAAAAATCAAAAAAAATAAAAAAGAGACCGTGAATAGACAGACCACAGTCATTTTGGAGGGAGAATACTAATAATGAATTAAGAAGAAATTGACAATTTTGAAGGAGAAAAGGGGAATGTGGGCGGAGCCTATTTTTAAAACTGATAACGAGGGAGTGGAAAATAGTATCGATAATGTAGAGAGTGGCAGAGAAAATAAGCAAAAATTCAATTTTTTTTGCTGAAAAATTGACTGATAAGTGGGAAAGGGTAACAGTACTACTTTCTCGTTGAAAAATTTGACTCCGAGACATTTCGCAACTAGTCGTTTCGCAACTACGACATTTAGCAACTCACATCAATTTTGCAACTACGACATTTCGCAACCGGCCATTTCGCCACTTCGACAATCCTCAACCACGTCATTTCGAAACCACAAAACTCCGGATTTTCGTAGAAAGTTAAAGTTAAAAGAATCGTCGCGGTTGCGAACTCTACGTGAGTTGCGGAATGTCGTAGTTGCGAAACGACTGGTTGCGTAATGTCTCAGAGCCCACTAATGTTCGGAGTTCGTTTTGAAGAAGAAAGAAAATTCGAAAAATTCAAAGTTTGCCCCAAAAACCTGGTTTTCAAAAATGTCATGAACTTTGCTGGATTTGTTTTTGCCACATGTCAAAAAATCCAAATTGCGAATAATCGAAAATTCTCGATTATTCTTCAAGTTCCAAGGATCATCTAGTGAGCACTCACTTTCGAGGAGTAGGAAGATTTAGAGGTAATGATGGGGAAAAAGTGGGCGGAGCTAATGAAAAAAAAACAGCAATTGAAAACTTCAAAGTGTGAGCCAAAAACCATGAAAAACGGACCGGAATTCGTCAACATACGGTAGTTTGAAAATTTTCGAATATTTTGAAAATCTACCGTAACTCTGTTCAACCTGCAGATCTAACTATTAAAATTATATTTTTGAACTCAACATGTTAAGACAATCAAAATGAGCCCAAGCACGAGCCATTTTGCTCAATTTCGAAATTTGAGACTCTGGGCCCCAATTTTTAGAAATTGAGCAAAATTGGTCATGTTTAGGCTTCTTTTGACCGTTTTGATCTGCTGAATTTGAAATTGTTAAATTTAAGCCATTATTTGAATCATTTTCCAGAAAAAATGCCTGTCTTCGACCTCAGCACTGGAAAAGTGATGCATATCCCAAGAGGAAAATCACTCGTTCAAAAATTCAATCCAAAAACCGGAAGACAAGAATATCATTATGAAGACGGCTGGGGAAACCGTTATGATGTGCCAAAATTTGAGGATGCCCCAAAAAAGGCCCAAGAAATTATGAAAGCAATGAAGGCTCATTTTGATTCTAAAGATTCCAAAAATTCTGAAGATTCCAAGTATTCTGGAGACGTCAAGGAGATTCAGGAGGATTCGAAAAATTCCAACGATTCCAAAGATGACGTCAAGACTTCTGAAGACGTCAAGAAAGTGGATTCTGAAGATTCTAAGGATTCTGAAGACGTCAAGTCTTCTGATTCTGAAATTTCGGAAAATTCTGAATACGTCAAAAAGACATCGGATTCTGAAGGCTCCGGAGATTCTGGAGATTCTGATTCTGAATATAAGGATTTCGAAGGCTCTGAGGAAATCGATTCTGAAGATTCTGAAGCCGATATGTTGAGACTTTGTGAGGAATTGAAGGCAGAAGAGGGATTCGAGTTGGATAAAGTCAAGACGGTTTTCGATGAGAAATCGAAAAATGAGAAGGCAGAGGTGAGGATTCTGAGTCCTTGACGTCTTCTGAAATCCAAAAATTTTTCAAAAAAATTTTTTTTCAGATCTCCAAAAATAGAGCTCCCATCACCATCTTCGACCATATTCTGATTTTCACTCTTCTCTTCGTTTTTGCTGGAATTCTGACGGTGACTGGATATTCTGATGACGTCTTCAAATGGATTCATGACAAAACTGGAATTTCTTGGCAAACATTTGGTGGAAAAAATTGGATTCAATGATTTGAACTGGAACTGAAATGATATGATCTTTTTGTGTTGTAAATGAAGTTTTTTGTGAGAAATTTTGAGTTCAGATTAGTGGGCGGGACTAATATATTTTGGCGCGAAAATAGTGAATTCAAATTCGGCTCATCTAGAGGGACAAAATGAGTCCAAACACGAACAATTTTAATCAAAATTGAATTTTGAGGTTGGAGACGCAGAGAAATGAGAGTGTATGCGGCTCTAGCTACCGTAATTTTGGGCAACCTAAAATTATTTTACTGATTACTGTACCTCTTACAAAACATTATTGTATTACTGTACTTCATATATCATCACTGTACTTATTACTGTACTTACTGTACCTACTGTAATTCCTGTATTACTGTATCACTGTACCCTCCAACATTCTATCTTCATTTTTCTTAATCTATCTAGATCTAATAACACATGTTGACAAGTAAAAGTCTCAATCATCTCAATTCTTGACGACGCCTTCAGAATCCTTCGAATCCGAAATCTTCAATTTCTTGAGCATCTCGAGCTCCTCGGCTTTCTCCAACAACTTTTTCGCCTTCTTCGCCTCCTTCTTCTTACGATTCTTCTCGGCTTTCTTGGCAATCTGAGCTGGAGTCAGGGATTTTTGATTCTGGAAAATTCTTGAGATTCAGAATTTTTTTCTAGAATTAGGATTTTCGCCCTCCCCCCAATGCACTCACTATCTCTCTGGCTCTGGCTTCCATCATCAAGTCCACGAACTCCTCTGGATCCATCAAATCGTCGTCATCCAAATTTATTTTTTGTTCTTCAAACTTTTTGGTCTCCTCGTTGTACATCAGAATGGACCCCGTTGAGAGGGCGGGAATCGGAGTCACTTCTCCGGTCTTCATATTGTACATGGACATGGTTGGGGTTTTTTGGGCTAGAAATCGGTTAGAATTGATTTTCAAAAAAAAAAACAAGTTTGAAATCAGGTCATTAAGACGGTCAAAATGAGCCTAAACACGACCAAGTTTGCTCAATTTTAGATTTTGGCGCCTCCGGATCTATTTTTCAAACTTGGCCAAAATAGGTAATGTTTAGGCTCATTTTGACCTGCTTGGCATGCTGATTTCAAAAATGTAATTTTTATGATTAGATCTGCAGGTTGAACAGAGTTACGGCAGTTTTTAAATTTGTTAAGAGACGCAGACACTCTCGCTTCTCTGCGTCTCTAACCTCGAAATTTAAATTTAATTGAAAGGGGTCGTGTTTAGGTTCATTTTGACTGTAAGAAAAAGCTGAGGTCAAAAATTTGAACTTGGAACAATTTTGACTAAAAATAAATGAACTATTTACGATTTTTCGATTTTGAAAATCTCCAATTTTCACCTTTTTGACTCAAGGTTTAGGTCAAGACGCTCAGTTTTGTTACAGGATTTTGAGATTGACATTTTAAGCCCCGCCCACTTTTTTGAATTTACCTCTTATCTCTCCTTTTTGAAGCGAAGTGCTCACCACTCGGTGCTCCTTGAAACTAAAGAATTGATTTGAAAATTCCAACTTTCTTGTTGGATTTCTTGATACGTGGACACAAAAGTCAGTAACAGAAAAAACTGGATTTCTAGAACTTTCTGGCCAAAAAACTAGCAAGGAAAGTTCTGTTTTCAATGTTCACGTTTTTCAACATTTTGGGCTCCGAGACGTTTCGCAACCCGTCGTTTCGCAACCACGTCATTTCGAAACCTATCCCGAATCCCGAATTTGTAACGAAATGTCCGATTTCAAAATGTTTTGGTTGCTAGTTGTCGCAGTTGCAAAAATGACGTGAGTTGCGAAATGTCGCAGTTGCGAAATGACTAGTTGCAAAATGTCATGGTTGCGAAATGACTAGTTGCGAAATGGAATCGAATGAAAACACTTTATTGACATTAAAAAAAACAGTTCATAATCTTTTTTGATGTTCTTGACGTCTCCAGAATCTTCAGAATCCCTATTCAGAATCCACGAAGATCGGATTGGAAGGAATTCCAGTGAAGAAGAGGATAATAGCGATGGAGACGATGAAAAATGCCAGAATCCAAAAGTAGAAGACGTCGCCGGATTCAGAAGACTCAAGGTTCTGTAAAAATTTTTCTTTGAAAATTTTCGAGAATTCAAAATTTTCAAAGTACAGTAACTTTCTTAATTTTCAATCATTTTCCATGGTTTTGGTGTCAAAATTATCGTAATTTTGTAGGGGAGAAAATCACGAAAAATTAATTACTTACCAGATTCTTCATCAGCTCCTCCGCCTTCTTTGCTTCTTCATACTCCCGATTCTTCTCGGCTTCCTTAATCTCGGCAAGTGTCGGAAGTGGCTCGAGATTCTGAAATTTCTCTCTTTTTTTTGACTTCCTCATCAAAATCTAAAATACCTTGTCGTTTTCCAATGCCGATTTATAACTTTGGCGAAACTCCTCGGTAAGACATGGCGGCTTCTTGATGCGATTTCCATTTTCATCGTAATCAGGGAGCTGAAAAAAATTGAATTGGTTATTTTTTTGAGATATTAGTGGGGGGGGGGCGGAGCTTAGAGATTTTGGCGCGAACGTTAAAAATTTTAATTTAGCAGATCAAGGCGATCAAAATGAGCCCAAACTCGACTAATGGGTCGTGTTTAGACTCAAATTGATTGCCTCAAAATGCTCATATCAAAATGTTAGTTTTCATACATTCAAAATGTTAGTTTTCATACAGTTTTCATACAATCTTCAAGTCGAGCTGAGTTACCATAGATTTTCTCCATATTTTTTACCAAAAAATTTTTGGCAAAAATCACTCACATTCTTGAATTTCTCCAAATAATTTTTCATCATTTCCCCAAACATCTCCGGGGTAACTTCATCCGAATTGTCGTCATCCAAATTTATTTTTTGTTTTTCGTACTTTCCGGTTTCCTTGTTGTACATCAGAACGAACCCCTCCGATGCGTCGGGAATCGGAGTCACTTCTCCGGTCTTCAGATTGTAGATGGACATGGTTAGGGTTTTTTGGCTGAAAAATGGTTAGAATGAATTTTATGAGATAAAATTTTTGTGAATTTGGAACGAGCTCGTCTAGACGGTTAAAATGAGATCAAGCACGTTAAATTTTGCTCTCTTTTCATTTTTGGACCCTCCGGATCCAAATTTTCAAAATTTTTCAAAACGGGTCGTGTTTAGGTTTATTTTGACCGTCTTGGGCAGCTGATAATAAAAATATTGTTATTTCACATTTAACTCATCAAGACAATTAAAATAAACCTAAACACGACCCATTTTGGTCAATTTCGAAAATTGGTGGTACGGGCCCCAGAAATGAAATTTGAGTAAAATTGCCGTGTTTTGGCTCATTTTAACCGTCTTGAGAAGCTAATTTTAAAAATCATGTTTTCAAAATATTTGATTAAAAATTAGCAGATCAAGACGGTCAAATTGAGCCCCAACATGACCAGTTTTGGTCAATTTTCATTTCTGGCGGCTCGCACCCCATTTTTCGAATTATTCCAAAATACAAAATATGTCGCGTTTATACTTATTTTGACCGTCTAGACAAGCTGATTTCAAAAAAATGTATCTTGAAGCTCTTTTTTTTCAAGCCCGCCCATTTTCAAAACCACATGAAAATCAGTATTATTTACCTTTTTAGCCTTTGGCTCTCAACCAGACGATGCTCCTTGAAACTGAAGGAATAACTGAAATTTTCTCTATTTCTCTGAAGATTTTACACAAAAACTTTGAAAGTTTTGCCACGTGGCAAAACTTGTGGATTTCTGGAAGATTCTAGAAACTTTCTTTTTGGGGCAAAACTCGTGGCAAAAATTGATTTTCGGGAAAAACAAAAAAAAATTGGAAATTTCAATTTTCAATCATTCTTCAAGAAGTTTTCGAGGATCTCACAATGGCACCCAATCTTAGCTTTGCTGCAAATTTGAGAAGTGAGTTTTTTCTTGGCAAATAAATTTCTATTGTATTGAAAACTTTTTTCAGCCAAGAGTTATTGGGACTATTTTCTTCCAGCGGGAGATGGTGAGTAGTACGGTAATTTTGGAGGCGGAGCTTCAGGATTTTTTTCGCAAAAATTTGGAGTTTGAATAGAACATTCTAAGCCGGTTTAGATGAGCCCAAACATGACCCATTTTGGTTAATTTTCATTTTTGGGGGCCTCGTACCTCCAACCTTCAAAATTGACCAATTGTCGAGTTTGGGCTCATTTTGATCCATTTTTTACGTTGATTTCAAAATTTTATTTATTTTTTGTGCTCAGCTCACCAAACCGATCAAAATGAGCCCAAATACGGTAAATTTTTGTCAATTTTCAATTTCGGGTGGTCCGGGACCCCCAAATTTTGGAAACGAGTCATGTTTGGGCTCATTTTGCTCCATTTCTTACGCCAAATCCAAAGAACAAAAAATTAATTTCAGATTACGTCGTCATCGACCCCGAAGCCAAAGAAATTTGTCTGATTGAGAGCAAAAAGAGCGCACCGCTGAATGAGCTGCAAAACCTGGACAACATTTACTATTGGGGTCCGGAAGAACGCGAGGAGTACGGTGAAATGGGACCGGCGGCGGTTATTGCGCTGAAATATCAAAATTTGCTTCGAAAATGGAGCGAAATGCCGATCAGTGAGAAGGAAATTGTGACAAAAGTGAGTTTTGGAAATTGAAAAAAAATTTCAAAATGTTTTTTCAGAATATCAAGTCTTGGGAAGCTGGAAAAAAGAAGCCAAGAACCGAAAAAATTCAAAAGGTAAGTACCTTTTTTTCAAGAAAATTACGGTCATTTTGACACTAAAACCAAGAAAAATGGTTGAAAATTAAGAAATTTACTGTACTTTGAAAATTTTGAATTTTCAAAAATTTTCAAAACAATTTTTTTACAGAAAATTGAGTCTTCTGAATCCGGCGACGTCTTCTACTTTTGGATTCTGGCACTTTTTGTCATCTCCATCGCTATTATCCTCTTCTTCACCGGAATCCCATCCAATTCGATCTACGTGGATTCTGAATAGGGATTCTGAAGATTCTGGAGATTCTGGAGACGTCAAGAACACCAAAAAAGATTCTGAGCTTCTATTTTTTTTGTAAGATTTTTGTATGAATAAAGTGTTTTCTAAATTGACAAAGTTGAAAAACGTGGCAAAAAACCACAAATTTTTTCTGCTCGAAAAATCGGTTTTTGATTATTCTTTCAGTTTCAAGGAGAATCCACTGGTGAGTTTTGGAGAGCAAAGGTTGCGAAATGACTAGTTGCAAAATGACCTGGTTGCGAAATGATTAGTTGCGAAATGTCTTGGTTGCAAAATTTCTTGGTTGCAAAATGTCCCAGTTTCAAAATGACTAGTTGCGAAACGTCGGGGTGCCCGTTTCTCTGCGTCTCTAACTACGAAACTCAAAAAGACCAGAATGAAGTTAGAGACGCAGAGAAATGGGCACCCCGACGTTTTGCAACTAGTCATTTTGAAACTGCGACATTTCGCAACTGTCGTCGATTATGCAACCACGACATTTCACAACCAAGGCATTTTGCCTCGTGTTTGGGCTCATTTTGACCAGCTTGACGTTCTGAATTCAAATTTTAATAAGATTCCAGATAACAAGTGCTTGTTAACGACCGTCGCACTGGAAAAACCATGCGTCAGAGGAAAAGTCCCAGAGGAAAAGTGCTCAAATCGCAGTGGAATCCAAGAGCTCACCGCGAGGAATATTCATATGTGGATGTGTCGGAATACAAGGAATACGTAGAAGATATTACTGCAATAGCGGTCCTGCTGAAGAAGGCTTATGATAAAGAGACTCTCATTGATGTATGCATTTTTTGTTGGAAAATTTTTAGAAATTTAGAAATTTCAGAATTCGGACTTTCGGAAGTGCATCTACATTTGTGTTTTTGTCATTGTCGTTTATGCAGGAGTTCTTTTGTGGCCAAAAAATTAATGAGAAGGATTCAGAAGAAATGAAGAATTCAAAAAAATTGAACTTTTTGTAGATTTTTAAAAATAAAGGACTTTTTCAGAATTTTTGTTTTTTAGTTGCAACCAAAACATTTCGAAACTGGACATTTCGCAACCAGTCGTTTCGCAACTCTTGAAACTAGTCCACTTTACGTTTATTAAGGTTGTATGGGATTGAGGGAACTATGAACTATTCTAGGTTATAGTCTACATTTGGAAAGTTGTGATCGTAACGTTAACTTTCTACAAAAATCCGGGATTTCGTGGTTTTGAAATGACGTGGTTGCGGAATGGCGTAGTTTCGAAACGGCTGGTTGCGAAATGTCCAGTTTCGAAATATCGTGGTTGCGAATTGTCGCGGTTGCGAAATTGACGTGAGTTGCGAAATGTCGTAGTTGCGAATTGACTAGTTGCGAAATGTCCCGGAGCCAAATTTTTTTGAAAATTTGAAGTCCACGTGAAATACAGTAACCCTGAACTTTGAAAGTCTAAAATCCCAGTTTTTTTTCGTTTTTCAAACTTTTGCCACGTGTTCAAAAATGCCAACAAGAAATCGAAAATCTCAAAAGATTTTCGATCAGTCCTTCAGTTCAAAGGAGCAACGAGTGGTGAGCACAGAACTTCAAAAAGGAGCAATAAGAGGTAAATTTGAAATAAAGAAGGGGGTTTAAAAAGTGGGCGGAGCTTAAAATGCCGTTCAATAAAAATTTGAGCATTTTGAGCCAGAATTTGAGCTCAAAAGTTGAAAATTGAAGATTTTCGAAATTTTTTGAAAATCTACCGTAATTTGGCTCAATCTGCAGATCTAACTATGAAATTTTTATTTTTGAAATCAGCAGACTAAGACGGTCACAATGAGCTAAAACACGACCAGATTTGCTCAATTTTCATTTTTGGGGTCCGGGACCCCAATTTTCGAATTCTACCAAACTATGTCGTGTTTGGGCTCATTTTGACCGTCTTGGTTTGCTGATGTCACATATGAATTTTTGATAGTTAGATCTGCAGGGTCAGCCAAGTTACGGTAGTTGCTAGTTACGGTAGTTACGGTAGTCCCAATTTTCAAAATCTACCAAAATCCGTCGAGTTTGGGCTCATTTTGACGGTTTTTTTAAGCTGAATTCAAATTTTACTATTCCAGACCATGCCAGCTTACGATCTACGCACGGGAAAATTGATCGGTGCCCCGCCACCCGGTGGACAGATGATTTTTGAGTTCAACGAGAAGACCGGAAGAACCGACATCACCACTGTTTACGGACCGGGTCGCTCGTCGGAGATGGATATGGAGGCAACTTTTGCCAAAGAACTTTCTGGAGATGTCAAGGTAAGGATTCTGAATTCTGAATTTTGAAAAAATTCTGAATCCCAAAAAATTTACAGAATCCAAAACCCCTGACTCCAGCTCAGATTGCCAAGAAAACCGAGAAGAATCGTAAAAAGAAGGAGGCGAAGAAGGCGAAAAAGTTGTTGGAGAAGGCCGAGGAGCTCGAGATGCTCAAGAATTTGAAGATTTCGGATTCGAAGGATTCTGAAGACGTCGTCAAGGATTGAGAGCGATTCTCAGATCACATCGATTGAGGAAAGGAGTAAAGAAAAATAACTTATACCTTGCTTTTAAAAAAATTTTTTGGGTAAAAAGAGTATAAAAAATGAAGATTGGATGAGTAATAAGGACAGTAATACAGTAAGACAGACATAGTTACAATACGTACAGTAAAACAAAAAATGGGCTCCGAGAAATTTCGCAGCCAGTCGTTTCGCAACTACTACATTTCGCAACTCACGTCAATTTCGCAACTACGACAGTTCGCTATCGGTCATCTCGACACCGCGACAATCCGCAACCATGCCATTTCGAAACCACGAAATCCGGGATTTTTGTAGAAAGCTCAGGTTAGAATCACAACTTTTCAAATGTAGACTATAACCTGGAATAGTTCACAATACCCTCAATTTTATACAATCTTAGTAAACGTAAAGTCGACTAGTTTATAGAGTTGCGAAACGTCCAGTTTCGAAATGTCTTGACTGAAAATTGTCGCTGTTGCGAAATGTTGTAGTTGCGAAATGACCAGTGGTGGAATCTTCGGGAGCCGAACAATATGTAGGGCTGACAAATCAACAACACCAACTAGTAGTTTATTCAAACGAAATTAGAAATCAAATATATTATTGAGTCCAATATCACATGCCAGATCTGATCGAACTCACAATATCTCCGAACCAAAGCGGTTTGTCGTCAATAGATTGAGCAGATTTCATGTATCCTGAAAAAAGGAAAAAGGTTTTTTTTCAAAGTTCTATTCTTCCAATCCCACCTTTCTTAATAAGCGATTTTTCTTCTTTTGCCGGTAAGGAAACCGGAACATCTCGAAGTGCGATATGAGAAATTGAATGGTATGAAGAACTCATGATCATGTTCCGCACAAGAAGACGTTCGAGATTCAAAAACGAGCGAAAATTCATGATTTCGTCGAGATCCACTTTTTCCATTTTTTCCTCTTCCTTATGCATACGATAAATCGCCAATTGTTTCAGTGCTTCCTTGTCGATATTCGATGTAATTTTCGACAAGTTTTCCGGATCAAAAATAGAGATTTTCATATGCTAAACTTGAATCGGACGTCTTCTGGACTTCAAATACTTCTCAAGCTTCATGATGACCAATTTTTTATTTCTTTGCGTCAGATCGAAATCTCTAACCGAGACGATTTTAGGTATCTTCTGTCGAGATCTGCAGCACCCAAATATCCATTGATCCGTCGATTGAAATTCGTGTTTTTGGATGTTTTTGAACGTATTTGGGTGAGAAAAAAATTGAAAAACTTCAAAGGATTCTTCAGGTTCTTCAAAATCCCTTCCAAACATACATCGAAAGCTTCTAGGAAACTAGAATCCATATTGAAACTTTTGAGGATATGATGACCACTTCCATGCTTGATCCATCATCGTCCACTGTCGATTTCTTTGAAGATAGTATCAGAATATTTGCTTCTTTTGCCGAACACCTTTGAACGAAAAGCAATCAAGCACAGAACAACTTTATCGTTTTTGACTTCTATTTCAATCCCATCCAAATCGAAATCCATGTAATCATCAATGTAATATTGGAAAGCTTCACACACTTTTCAAATGCTTAGCCTGGAAATTTGTGGCTGAGGGATCAATTCAGATCTCTTAAACTTCTCCCTTCGGCACCCCGACGTTTCGCAACTCACGTCATTTTCGCAACTATGAAGCTTTGCTGCGGTTATTTCGCAACCACGAAATCCAGAATTTTTGTGAAAAGTTCGCCTTAGAATTACAACTTTTCAAATGTAAACTAGAGCCTTGGATAGCTCACAATACCTTCAATTTCATACAATTTTAGTGGATGTAAAGTGGACTAGTTTATAGAGTTGCGAAACGACTGGTTGCAAAACGTCCAGTTTCGAAATGTCTAGTTGCATATGTTCGCAACTAGTCATTTCGCAACCTCCAAATCCACTTGCATAAGAATGTTCCCGTGGGTTTATGATATCCGTAATCGCATGTAGAGAATATGAATGAAAACTGAACTACTTTAAGAAGTTTGCAAATGTTGCGAAATTTCTAGTTGCGAAATGACTGGTTACAAAACGTCGGTGTGCCAACCCCTCGAACAGTGACTTACATTGAAACCAAATCGACATCTTTCAAAATTTTCCTCATCACCAGATCCGGCATATCCATTATTGTTGCTCCCTGCTTTTCTGGGCTTTCCGGTTCTTTAGGAATTACTGTAGTCGGGGAAGGAGAAGAAGAAGTAGACTTGAACCATTTGAGTAGAAACATTTTGAGAAACTGATTTCTTTTTTTGTTGGAGTTTCAACGAAGAAAAAACTGATCCACAGAAACTAAAAGCATCACGTTTTTAAGCAAAAGTTTATTGAAATCTAAGCGAGTTTATCAAAATAGGGCACATTCTGAATACACACATAGGTACAGTACGTATAGTAAAACAAAAATGGGCTCCGGGACATTTCGCAACCAGTCGTTTCGCAACTACGACATTTCGCAACTCAAGTCAACTTCGCAACTACGGTATTTCGCAACTCACGTCAATTTCGCAACTACAACATTTCGCAACCACGCCATTTCAAAACCACTAAATCCAGGATTTTTGAAGAAAGTTCACGTTAAAATCAAAACTTTTCAAATGAAGACTATAACCTGGAATAGTTCACAATACCCTCAATCCCATTCAACCTTAATAAACGTAAAATGCACTAGTTTATAGAGTTGCGAAACGACTGGTTGCGAAACATCCAGTTTCGAAATGTCGTGGTTGCGAATCTTTGCAGTTGCGAAATCAACGTGAGTTGCGAAATGTCGTGGTTGCGAATCTTTGCAGTTGCGAAATCAACGTGAGTTGCGAAATGTCGTAGTTGCGAATTGACTAGTTGCGAAATGTCCCGGAGCCAATCTCCTGAAAAAAGTGGGCGGAGCCTAATTTTTGAAAGTTTGAACTCCACGTAAAAACAGTAACCCAGAACTTTGGAAGCCCAGTTTTTTGTTTTTCAAACTTTTGCCACGTGTCAAAAATGCCAACAAGAAATCAAAATCTGAAAAAATTTTCGATCAGTCCTTCAGTTTAAAGGAGCAACGAGTGGTGAGCACAGAACTTCAAAAAGGAGCAATAAGAGGTAAATTTGAAATAAAAGGGGCGGAGCTTTTGAGAGTGGGCGAAGCAAAAAACATGTTTCAGAATAAATTTGAGCATTTTGAGCCAGAATTTGAGCTGAAAAGTTGAAAATTGAAGATTTTCAGAACCGGAAAATCTACCGTAACTTGGCTCAATCTGCAGATTTAACTATCAAAATTTGATTTTTGGAATTAGCAAACTAAGGCGGTCAAGATGAGCCTGAACACGACCAGATTTGCTCAATTTTCATTTTTGGGGTCCGGACCCCCGGGACCCCAATTTCCGAAATTGACAAAATTATGTCGTGTTTAGGTTTAGTTTGACCGTCTTGATGTGTTGATTCTAAAAATAAAATGTTCAATTTCAGATTTGCAGGTTCCGTCAGGTTACGGTAGTCAGGGTACGGTAGTTGGGTCTCCAACTTCAAATTTCAAAATCTACCGAAATCCGTCGAGTTTGAGCTCATTTTGACAGTCTTTTTGAGCTGAATTCAAATTTTACTATTCCAGACCATGCCAGCTTACGATCTACGCACGGGAAAATTGATCGGTGCCCCGCCACCCGGTGGACAGATGATTTTTGAGTTCAACGAGAAGACCGGAAAAAACAACATCACATTTGTTTACGGACCGGGTCGCTCGTCGGAAAAGGGTATGAAGGCGATTTTCGCAAAAGAACTTTTTGGAGATGTCAAGGTAAGGATTCTGAATTCTAAAAAAATTCTCTAATAATCCCTGAAAATTTTCCAGAATCCAAAACCCCTGACTTCAGCTCAGATTGCCAAGAAAGCCGAGAAGAATCGTAAGAAGAAGGAGGCGAAGAAGGCGAAAAAGTTGTTGGAGAAGGCAGAGGAGCTCGAGTTGCTCAAGAATTTGAAGATTTCGGATTCGAAGGATTCTGAAGGCGTCGTCAAGAATTGAGAGCAATTCTCAGATCACATCGATTGAGGAAAGGAGTAAAGAAAAATAACTTATACCTTGCTTTTAAAAAAATTTTTTGGGTAAAAAGAGTATAAAAAATGAAGATTGGATGAGTAATCTTTACTAATAACATTTGGAAACTTATGTATGTTCGTTTGTGTGTCGCTAGCTGTAACTCTGCTCATTCTGAACCGATTTTCTTGAAACTTTTTTCAGAATATCAGAAATTCGGCTACGTTGATGCCCATGTGCTTAGATTTTCGATATCTCAAAAATGGAGCAAGTTACAGCTCTTTTCGTGATTTTCCAGTACTAATTTTTGAAAAATTGGGAACCAAAAATGTGTTGCAAGTCATAACTCAGTTCTAAGTGAACCGATTGTTTTGAAACTTTCACAGATTGTTCCTGAATATTTGAGGATGATGCACGTCTTTTTTGTTTTTGATAATTCTCATTTTGACGCATTCTGGAGCACTTCTTCTGAGCAGGCGTGCAAAATCTACCATGCGCGGCAAGGGGAGGAGGCGCACACACAAACGCGGTGGCCGTCGCGGACCTCGATTGATGTCGGCCGCTTCGAAAAATGACTACCGCCGCCACGTGGCAAACGGCCGGTTCAATTACCCAAGTTTTGGGTAAACTTGGCGATGGGTGAAGTTTGATGGGTGAAATGATATATCATTTTGTTCGTCTCTTCATGAGGATTCAGAATATGAAGAAAAATTTTGAAAAAGTTGAAATTTAAAAAAGTTATGAAGCTTTAAAGTTCCGAAAATCGTCACTACTAAAGTTGATGGGGTCATTCCACTTTAGTTAGAACTGTCTAAATAGAACTCTTCCCAATATGGCTGTTCTGAATAGAACTTTTCCAAATAGAACTGCTAAAAATTGCACTACGCATACAGTACCGACCATAATGATATTCGTTTTCGTCATTTTCATTAGAAAATCGTCAACATTGGGTAGGTGGAAAAGTGATTTGAAGTCGCGTTTTTTGTTTGGAAATTTGAGAGTGTATCAATCAAGCGATGAACTTTTGTTTTGTAGTGCACAACTTTTCTTTACAAGCCCGCTCTGTCAAGATATGAGCCGTAGAAAAATTGTTCGAGGATTAGCACTGAAATCGAGGCTTCCGTGCGTAACTTTTTTGATTGAAGATATATAAAAAATTTTCAACTACGAAATTGAAGTTCAAGTTTTGATTGATATTCCCCCCGAATTCTCAAACAAAAATAATTACTTTTAATTAGTTTTTCAGTCACTCAAATTTGGCATTTTCAACTGAAAATGACGAAAACGAATATCATTATAGTCGGTACTGTATATTAGAGAGCATTTTAGCGTTTCTATTCCGCACAGTTCTATTTTGTAGAGAGTTCTATTTAGACACAGTTCTAAAGTGGAATAGCTCAAAGGCAGCATGTACATACATATACATAGCAAGGAAGCTCTGATGGTTGATTAGAAGGACCGAAGGTCTCATTCAAGGAGCCGAAGGCTCCCGGCCCGAGAAGCAAGCGAAGACCAGGTGGGGGAGCCCCGAAGGGGCGAAAACCACCTGGTAAGGACAGTAATACAGTAATACATTAGTCAACAGACATACAGTACCTACAGTGAAACAAAAAATAGGCTCCGGGACATTTCGCAACCAGTCGTTTCGCAACAACGACATTTCGCAACTCAAGTCAATTTCGCAACTATGACAGCTCGCTTATGGTCATTTCGACACCGCGACAATCCGCAACCATGCCATTTCGAAACCACGAAATCCCGGATTTCTGTAGAAAGTTCAGGTTAAAATCACAACTTTTCAAATGTAGACTATAACCTGGAATAGTTCACAATACCCTCAATTTCATACAATCTTAGTGAACACAAAGTGGACTAGTTTATAGAGTTGCGAAACGTCCAGTTTCGAAATGTCTTGACTGAAAATTGTCGCTGTTGCGAAATGTTGTAGTTGCGAAATGACCAGTGGTGGAATCTTCGGGAGCCGAACAATATGTAGGGCTGACAAATCAACAACACCAACTAGTAGTTTATTCAAACGAAATTAGAAATCAAATAAATTATTGAGTCCAATATCACATGCCAGATCTGATCGAACTCACAATATCTCCGAACCAAAGCGGTTTGTCGTCAATAGATTGAGCAGATTTCATGTATCCTGAAAAAAGGAAAAAGGTTTTTTTTCAAAGTTCTATTCTTCCAATCCCACCTTTCTTAATAAGCGATTTTTCTTCTTTTGCCGGTAAGGAAACCGGAACATCTCGAAGTGCGATATGAGAAATTGAATGGTATGAAGAACTCATGATCATGTTCCGCACAAGAAGACGTTCGAGATTCAAAAACGAGCGAAAATTCATGATTTCGTCGAGATCCACTTTTTCCATTTTTTCCTCTTCCTTATGCATACGATAAATCGCCAATTGTTTCAGTGCTTCCTTGTCGATATTCGATGTAATTTTCGACAAGTTTTCCGGATCAAAAATAGAGATTTTCATATGCTAAACTTGAATCGGACGTCTTCTGGACTTCAAATACTTCTCAAGCTTCATGATGACCAATTTTTTATTTCTTTGCGTCAGATCGAAATCTCTAACCGAGACGATTTTAGGTATCTTCTGTCGAGATCTGCAGCACCCAAATATCCATTGATCCGTCGATTGAAATTCGTGTTTTTGGATGTTTTTGAACGTATTTGGGTGAGAAAAAAATTGAAAAACTTCAAAGGATTCTTCAGGTTCTTCAAAATCCCTTCCAAACATACATCGAAAGCTTCTAGGAAACTAGAATCCATATTGAAACTTTTGAGGATATGATGACCACTTCCATGCTTGATCCATCATCGTCCACTGTCGATTTCTTTGAAGATAGTATCAGAATATTTGCTTCTTTTGCCGAACACCTTTGAACGAAAAGCAATCAAGCACAGAACAACTTTATCGTTTTTGACTTCTATTTCAATCCCATCCAAATCGAAATCCATGTAATCATCAATGTAATATTGGAAAGCTTCACACACTTTTCAAATGCTTAGCCTGGAAATTTATGGCTGAGGGATCAATTCAGATATCTTAAACTTCTCCCTTCGGCACCCCGACGTTTCGCAACCAGTTATTTAGCCACCACGACATTTCGCAACTCACGTCATTTTCACAACTATGAAACTTTGCTACCGGTCATTTCGCAACGACGAAATCCAGAATTTTTGTGAAAAGTTCGCCTTAGAATCACAACTTTTCAAATGTAAACTATAACCTGGGATAGCTCACAATACCTTCAATTTCATACAATTTTAGTGGACGTAAAGTGGACTAGTTTATACAGTTGCGAAATGACTGGTTGCAAAACGTCCAGTTTCGAAATGTCTAGGTTGCATATTGTCGCGGTTGCAAAATCGACGTGAGTTGCGAAATGATCAGTTGGGAAATGTCTCAGAGCCTAAGTCTGAGATCAGTGACTGCTCGAGACTGTCAGCAAGTGACTGCTCAAGACTGTCAGCAAATGTTGCAAAATTTCTAGTTGCGAAATGGCTGGTTGCAAAACGTCGGTGTGCCAACCCCTCGGACAGTGACCTACATTGAAACCAAATCGACATCTTTCCAAATTCTCCTCATCACCAGATCCGGCATATCCATTATTGTTGCTCCCTGCTTTTCTGGGCTTTCCGGTTCTTTAGGAATTACTGTAGTCGGGGAAGGAGAAGAAGTAGACTTCAACCATTTGAGTAGAAACATTCTTAGAAACTGATTTCTTTTTTTGTTGGAGTTTCAAGGAAGAAAAAACTGATTCACAGAAACTAAAAGCATCACGTTTTTAAGCAAAAGTTTATTGAAATCTAAGCGAGTTTATCAAAATAGGGAACATTATAATCATCTTCCTTCACACAAGGAATAAAATCTACCAGGGATTATCATGGCCACGGTTTTGAGTCTAGTGGTAGTCTTAGCCGTTTGGAGCAAAGATTTCAAATGGGTAAGCATTAAAGGGCTCCGGGACATTTTGCAACCATTCGTTTCGCAACTACGACATTTCGCAACTCAAGTCAACTTCGCAACAACGACAGTTTGCTTACGGTCATCTCGCTTCCGCGACAATCCGCAACCACGCCATTTCGAAACCACGAAATCCATGATTTTGCAGAAAGTTCACATTAAAGTCACAACTTTTCAAATGTCGACTATTACCTGAAATAGTTCACAATACCCTTAATCCCTTAATGAACGCAAAAGTGACTAGTTTATAGAGTTGCGAAACGACTGGTTGCGAAACGTTCAGGTTCAAAATGTCTTGGTTGTGAATTGTCGCGGTTGCAAAATCGACGTGAGTTGCGAAAAGTCGTAGTTGCGAAATGACTAGTGGCAAAACGCCCCGGATGAATTGTAGAAGGTACAGTGATACAGTAATCCCAGTAAGTACAGTAAGTACAGTAATGAGAACAGTGATGCTGTAACAAGTACAGTAATACAATTCTGTTTTGTAAGAGGTACAGTAATCAAGGTACAGTAATATCGTAAAAACAACAGTAATTACAGTAATAGATAAAGTGGTTCAGTAAACACAGTACAGTAATAGGGCCACAGTAATGGATAATACTAGATACAGTAATAATGCTATGTACAGTAAAAAAACGGTAGGTACAGTAAGCAAAATTTATTTATTTTCCATCAGAAATGTAGATTGCAAAGAAAACGATTCCAGTATAGACAATCAGAATCGAAATCAAAATTTTGAAGTCTGGAGTCCGAAAGAAGGCGGTCCAGGATTCAGAAGATGGGGATTCGGAAGACGTGGAGGTCTAAAAATTCCAATTTTTTAAATTTCAAAACAGAAAAAAAAAACTACAGTACCTCTCTGCGATGATACCTCAACATGTGTTCATTGTATTCATTGTTATAAGTCGACACTGGATAGACGTTACCGTTGTAAATGTCCTCATAAACCCATTCGTCCTCTTGAGTTATTGGATTTCGACGAGTTGTGAGACACATTCCCCACGGAATGCGCATCGTTTTTCCATTGCGAAAGAGCATAATTTTTATCTTTTTTATCTGAAAATTTTCGAAAGTTTGGGAAGCAAGTGAAAAATTTGAATTTAACATAGAAAAGCGGTCAAAATGAGCCCAAACGCGACCAATTTTGCTCAATTCGAGCGAAATTCATTTTTGGGTCTCCGGGCTCCATTTTTCAAGATTGACCAAAATTGATCGTGTTTGGGGTTATTTTGACCGTGTTGATGAGTTGAATTCAAAATTGTAAACATGTTAGATATCAACCAAAAAATATGGTCAAAATGAGCCTAAACATGACCAATTTTCGAAAAATTCGAAATTAGGAGTTCGGGGGCCCGGAGCCCCTAAAATTCATCAAAATCGGTACTGTTTAGGCTTATTTTGATGGTCTTAGCTTGCTAAGCTTGAAAATCTTAAATTCAGGCAAATCAGAACAAAACTGAGGGGAATTTAGCAAGACAAAACCGAAACTTCTAGAACTCACCAATAGCTGCTCCTTGAAGCTGAAGAAATAAGCGAAAATCGAAAATGTTCGATTTTTATGATATCTTTTGCCACGTTTCCAAAAATCCACACTTTATTCATACAAGAAAGAAAAGTTCATAATTTTTCAGATTTCTTGACGTCTCCAGAATCCTCAGAATCTTCAGAATTCATTTCTTATTGAATCCGCCGCCAAGGTAGTAACCAAGGAGAACAAGACCAGCACATACGACGATAATCACCATGATGATACAAATAATGGTGTAAAACTTAGGGCGCCCGTATCCCCACACGAGGGGGCATTTTGGGGGCATCGGTGGGGGCATTACCACCGACCCTAGTCCATACAAAAACCATTTGTTTTTGAGAGGAACCGAACCCGCGACTATCCGAACCGAATCGGAGAGTCTTAGCCACTGAACCACCGGGTTCACGTCAAACAGAAGTTGATTTCTCAATTATATATGTATTTTCGGACTTCGAAAGTTTGAAAAAAGAAATGTGCTCCACGTGATAGTCAAAGGTCAAGAAAAGAATGAAAAGTAAAAATACTGATAGAATTTTGAATGCATTGAAACATGCTTGACTAATTGTAATGCTTCCGGGGCCTCCTGTTTGAAGGTGTCCCCTTGTCTAGGGCGTTAAGCTTGGGGGAAAGGCCAATCTGATAATTTTCCCGCAGAATCAGATAACTTTCTGGAACAGTTTTAGTGCTCCCAGCCCTCCTGTGAGAAGGTGTCCCCTTGTCTAGGGCGTTAAGCTTGGGGAAAAGGCCAATCTGATAACTTCCCGATGGATAAATTGTAACAACAAAATAGGCACTAAATTTCGAAAATTTGCTCAGCAAATAAAAATCATCGATCAATTGATTTTTCTATGCGTCATTTTTTGTAAATGAAAAAATTGTCTTTTAACTTGCCAGATCGGACGGGATGGCGTGCATTCAACGTGATATGGTCGTAAGCGAGTGTCTCTCGTTCACTTTCCCATCACATACCCACCACCACTCGTCACACGCAGGAACCCCCCACACACAAGTGCGGTGGCCGACGCGGACCTCGATTGCTGTCGGCCGCTGCATTTCATGTAGAGTGCGAGGCGCGCTGTTGTCGGCGGTTTAATTACCCAAGTTTGAGGTAACTTCGCCCAAAATGAAGATTTTTTGGAGCGGTTTTTTCCCAGTTAGGTCAGAATTGGCCAACGAGGACGGAAAAGAAAACCACCAAGAAACTTTTTTGAGGGGGGAGTCCGAAAATTTGAGTTTTTATTCCCCGTTGCCTTCTATGGGGTCTGAGACCGCTGTTTCTTCGGAGACATGTTGATTTGGCCTTCAGGAGGTATCGTTAAGTAATTTTTGAGGGGGGCACTCCTAGGAATCTAACGCTGATTCCGAATATGCAAAACACCCTGGATTTCCCCTGATCTCCATTATCTGTAAGCACTGCTTTCGGATGAATTCTTTCTTGATCCTTTGAGGTTGCCCCGGGGTCGGTCGCATACGAACCGATCCAGGAAAAGGAGATCCGGAGGTACCGGTGAGACCTTTTCCAAGTGGGGGATTTTCTCTTCCTCACCGAAACGAGGTTGCCCCGGGGAAGGTCGCATACGAACCGACCCAGGCAGGGAGCATACCTGCCAACGGGGGTACACTTCTTCCTCGTTCCGGCTGGTGACGGTTAGTTGAAGTCCTCGAGCAGTCCGTAGAGAGATAGGGCCCTCCTCCCCCTCTTCGACTCGAATGGTCGTTTAGCTGGTTATGTGTACCAAGCATGTTTGATTCCCGAGAGGCTTTTAACCAACCTCGTTTGAGGGATGACGCTTGGGCGGTACCTTAGCCGGTCAAGTAGAGTCCGAGAGGGTCGCAAATCCCTAGACAGCTCGATAGTCTGAGGCGACCTGGTTGTGTCGGAGTAACTTGCTTGATCCATCTGTCTGTTATGAACCAACCAGACTTTGGTGACGGCTTGCTGAATGCCGGCATAACTCGGTAGAGCTTGTTTAGGGTCGGCCGTGAACCGATGATGGGACCTTTGCTCCCTAGGAACGTGGCAATAGTCCGCGAGGATATCGGCGGGTAACTGTGTCTTTGTCAGCGGCTTCGGTCCGACGGCATTGACCTCCTTTAGTGGAAACAGGAAACCTGAAGGGAAGGGAGAAGGAAGAAGATTGGGCTGGCAAGAGCTTCAGTCTAACTACAGTCCATTGACTTGCAACCACTTAAACCAGTGGGATATGCGGATGGATAAACTGTAGTTGGATGGTCCTCTTGTCTGACTCGCCAAGACCTGTACTTATGCTCTAAAGAGCAAATACATAATGGCCCCTCACAAATAAACCCCCTAGCAACTGGTGGTCCCGTTCAGCGGGTTCTTGCTACTGTTACGCCCCAGGCTCGCCCCGAAAACTGACCCAAAGAAATTTGGCGTTAGCTATAAATTTTGGAACGTCTCCTTTAGGGGAGACAAAAAAGCTAAAAAACTTGAAAATCGGTTCATTACGAACCGAGTTATGGTCGATTGAAGTTCGAGAATTGAACATGTTGTAAATGGTGTGTGTTTTGCATGGGAAAATGATGACAAATGCTATGGTTTTATTGTTATTGATTTTCAGCGTGTTATTGAATCATTATTTGTGTCAACACTCTTCAGGTAGTAATCGAAATTTCCTTCAAAATGACCCCAAAATCGAGTTTCTACCATTTCTGAGTCGACAGCGACACACGTCCAAACTAGCAAAAAAGGCTTAGAAATGAACGATTTTTCTTCAAATTTACAAAGGCCTCCCGTGACTATTGAGAATATCGAGGATTCTAAAGAGATCGAAAATTGAAATGTTGTATCTGAGTTTTTTCCATAGAAAGTCTTGCTTACATGTGAGAATCCAAAAAATCACAAAAAAAGGAAATTCTATAATTAGGGAATTCTGGAACCGACGTCGATTTTCTTCGTATTTTCGAAAGCCTCCCGTTGGTTTTGGGCCATTTGAGATGTAGGGGTGAAATGAAAAATGATGGATACCCTCAAATGTCTCTCCATAGACAGATTCTAGGTCATGTGAGAGTGACGAAAAGCTAAAAATTATGAATTTCTACTGTTGGGAAATTCTGGAAATTAACGTCAATTTTCTCGATTTTCAAAGGCCTCATCATGGATTCCGGGGGGAATGGGTTCTCAGGAAAAAGTGAAAATTGAAAACACGGGTCTGAGTTTCTTCCATGAATAGACGTGCTTACATGTGAGAATCCTAAAAATCACAAATTCAACAAATTCTGCTCCGGGGGAATTCTGGAATCGACGTCGATTGCCTCCATTTATCAAAGGCCTCTCGTTGATTTTGGGAAAACGGGAGAATGACATATTTCTGTATTTTTTTGATTTTCCTCCATGAAGTCCAATATAATGATGTCTAGACAACGATTTACCGATTGGAATCAGTTCAAACAAAAAGGAACCACTCAGAAATGAACCCACTTTTTCCGGATTGTCAACCTCCTCCAGTTGATTTTCGGAATTTTGGACATCAGTGAGTTATAACCCTATTGCTGTATTATTCAGTTTTTTTTCCACAAAGTTGTTCATTTTTATGACTAGATCACAAGTCAACAAGTGGAACAAGTTCAAATAAAAATTTTGCGGCCGATATAGTGAATCAAGTGAAAAATTTTTGAAAAAATGACTTCTTTCAGATGGCTTGGGGGACCATTTTGACACATGACATCAGGAACCAAAAATCCACTCGCAATTTATTTTTGGAACTGAACTTAGTTTCTTCAAATTTCCAAAGGCCTCCCGTAACTATTGAGAATTTCGAGGATTCTAAAGAGATCGAAAATTGAAATGTTGTATCTGAGTTTTTTCCATAGAAAGTCTCGCTTACATGTGAGAATCCAAAAAATCACAAATAAAGGAAATTCTATAATTAGGGAATTCTGGAATCGACGTCGCTTTTCCCCCGTATTTTCCACCACCTCCCGTTGATTTTGGGCTATTTGGGTTCAAGGAGAAAAATGAAAAATGACAGATACCCTCAAATGTCTCTCCATAGACACTTTTGACATCATCTGAGATTCACGAAAATCCAAAAATTATGAATTCCTACTGTTGGGAAATTCTGGAAATTAACGTCAATTTTCTCGATTTTCAAAGGCCTCATCATGGATTCCGGGGGGAATGGGTTTTCAGGAAAAAGTGAAAATTGAAAACACGGGTCTGAGTTTCTTCCATGAATAGACGTGCTTACATGTGAGATTCCTAAAAATCACAAATTCAACAAATTCTGCTCCGGGGGGATTCTGGCATCGACGTCGATTTTCTCGATTCCTCAAAGGCCTCTCGTTGATTTTGGAGAAACGGGAGAATGACATATTTCTGTATAGTTGCATTTTTTCTCCATAAAGTCGAATATTTTGATGCCTACATGAAGATTTACCGGCTAGAATCAGTTTAAACAAAAAGGAACATATCAGAAATGAACCCACTTTTTCCGGATTGTCAACCTCCTCCAGTTGATTTTCGGAATTTTGGACATCAGTGAGTTATAACCCTATTGCTGTATTATTCAGTTTTTTTCCACAAAGTTGTTCATTTTTATGTCTAGATCACGAGTCAACAAGTGGAACAAGTTCAAATGATCAAAAACCATCTGAAACAGGTCATTTTCCCTTTTAAAAATGAGTGTTTTTTCGGCGCGTCTTCGGGCTTCTCTAGAAATGCTCAATGTTGTTCGTTTGCTTTGATTTTAGGCTCAAAAGATGCGGAATTTCAAGAGGATTCCAAATCTATGCTCAGAATCGCTGTATCTTGTCTGGAAAAAAAATTTTGCGGCCGATATAGTGAATCAAGTGAAAAATTTTTGAAAAAATGACTTCTTACAGATGGCTTGGGGGACCATTTTGACACATGACATCAGGAACCGAGCATCATCCATTGGAAACATAATTTAGGTTGTTCTGATCAAAATTCCTGAATATAGGTCAAAAATTTACTTGCATTTTTTTTTGTACTTTCCAAAAAATGTCGAATATTTAGTTGCTGGGAATGAGTTTCCAAAATTGATGAAAAATGACTGGTGAAAGAAGAATGTCAAAATGTTTATGACAAAAAAAGAAGCAAAAAAAGGCAAAAAGCTTACAACATCCAGGATTCCCAGGCCGTCTCCGATCTAAGTACTAACTGGACTCAACGTTGCTTAACTTGCCAGATCGGACGGGATGGCGTGCATTCAACGTGATATGGTCGTAAGCGAGTGTCTCTCGTTCACTTTCCCATCACATACCCACCAGAGGTGCGCGGAATTCCGTCTTCCGTCTTCCGTCTTCCGTCTTCCGCCTGTTTTTTTACTTCCGTCTTCCGTCTTCCGTATTCCGTCAAAATTTTTCCGACTACTTCCGTCTTCCGGATTTTTTGGGAGAAAAAAAATTTTACGGAAGTTCCAAAATTTTTGATTTTTCCAAGTCGAAAAAGATTTTTGACTGATTTTCTAGCCTCATTTAACACTAATGATTACAGTTTCCAACATTTTTGGCACTTTTAGGCTTAGTCAGTCACTTCCGTCTTCCGTCTACTTCCGTCTTCCGCCCATATTTTCACTTCCGTCTCCCGTCTTCCGTCTTCCGCATAGAAAAAATTCTCTTCCGCGCACCTCTGATACCCACCACCACCACTCGTCACACACAGGAACCCCCCACACACAAGTGCGGTGGCCGACGCGGACCTCGATTGCTGTCGGCCGCTGCATTTCATGTAGAGTGCGAGGCGCGCTGTTGTCGGCGGTTTAATTACCCAAGTTTGAGGTAAGCCGGTGCCCAGAAGCACGGCAGAGCTCTAGACTTGGTGTAAGCTAGTAGCAGACTAATTGTGAAGTCTTTTAAAGAAATTTTTGGAACGGTAGCTTAAAAATGACCTCTTTTATAAAGGTGTTTAAACCAGCATCTGAAGAGACTAAAAATGGCAACCGTATCCTCCCCCCTCCATGTCAAGTAACTAACACAGATTCAAAATGGCTAGAAGATGGCTATTTTGGTTCTAGGCCCCCTCCCAGTGCTACTGGTACCCCTACAGCTTCAGAAGGATTCGGAGAGAAACTGAATCTGGATGAAAAAGTGAGTAAAAGTCCATCAAAAGTGCTCAAAGTGGGTGCATTTGGTGGCAAAAAGTGGAAGAAAAGTAGATTCAAAGTGATGATTTCTAAAGGTTTGAGATCAGAATCGAAATTCTGCAAATTGGAGTTGTTCTCCGTTGCCTCGTGCAAAAAATCGCTAAAATCGGACTGTCTATCCCCTGAAAATCTCAGAAAATCGGCATCAGTAGTTGTTGGAGAAGTGGTGAATATTCTGAAGTACCTAAAAGTCTCTGAAATTCATCGTTTCCCTTCAGAATCCCCAGAATTCGTCGAAATGGCGACGAAAATTGATAGAAATATGAAGCTAGGCGCGCGGGATAGCGGAGGGTCGTTACCCTTTGTTGTCTGCGTCTCTCGATACACACACTCTTTCGGCGCGCGCAGGCCGCTGGCGAGAGTGAATTTTGTGGTTTTTCCTGCGTTTTCTGAGCGAAAAAACGAGAAATCTGTTGAGTTTTCAGGTTCCAAAGTTGTTCAGCGACCAGGAGGAAGTCGAGAAGAGTGGACCGTGGTATGTGTGCCGGCAACCACTCTTCAAAAATGCAGAAAATCGTCACGGTCCGCCGGAGGCGCTGTGCAAATTTTTCCCGCATTTTTGAAGAGTTTAGAAGGGAAATTTTGTTCAAAAAAGGCGTTCAGAGTGATCGCAAAACGTTCAGAATCCCTCAAAGTACAAGTTTTACAAAAAAATCGTGTAAAATTGATGAGAAAATCGCCGAGAAAATCGAGAGAAAATGATGAGATTTTCAGTGAAATTTCTGTTTTTTCCAATGATTTTCGAGGCAAAAATAGTGATAAAAATGAGTTGTTGGTGTCTGAAAAAGGTTTTAAATCAGATGATAATTCATTTTTATTTTCAGGATCGCGTCGATCGTCGAGCAAAGAAGAAGCCGAGCAGCGAGAAGTGGTAATGGAGCAAAAGGAGCAGGGAATCGCCGAAGAGAAGGTGAGGCCTTGCAAAGAGAGTCGTCTGGTGGCTGGCAATGTGTTGAAACGAGCATCAAGCTCCGTTTTCATCCATTCTGGTCGCTTGGCTAAATCTGAGCGCCCTTTTTCCACTTTTACAAAAAATCTCGGTCTAAAAATCGATAGAAAAAATATTTTGGTAACCGGTGTTGAATCTCATCGAGTTTCTGCATCGGAGAAGATTGAAAAGGACTGTGATGGTTCTTTTTGGTCGGAAGAAAGGAAAAAATGGAATTGTAAACCAAATTTCATAAAAAGTTCCTATCAAAAGTACCAAAACCGAAAATCGATCGCCGGTGACGGTGAAGCGGAAAATCAGAGGAAATATGCTAAAAAGGAGCTAAAAAATGGATTTTTGGCTAAAAATGAGCAAAAAGAAGCTGAAAAATTACCAAAAAGTGAAGCAAAAGGTGATGAAAAAGCTAAAAAGTTTCTTAAAATTAGTGAAAAAGCGGCCGAAGGCTATCGTCGATTTTTCACTGAAAATGAGTGTTGTTCGTTGCCAAAAGAGCCGCTAAGAGGTGGTGGTGGAAGTGAAGACACAGAAAAAGCAGAAGAAGCTCCAGAAGTCATTAAAAGGATGACTGTGGTGAGAAAAGTCGGGGAAAGTGTAGTTTGTAGGGTAGAATACCCGATAACTGGAGAAACCCGATGCTTCGTGACAGGGTGTCCAGCTAAATCAAGAGCAGGTATCGGATCAGGTGATATGCAATATCTGACCCGAGACCTGGCAAAGCATGGACTGAAAGTTCAATGGACTTATAAATGTTCCATATGTAAAGAAGAAGCTCCCACAATGACAAGTACCGCGTCTACGAGGTGGATGAATGATCATATGGTACAGAAACATGGTCGAAAGGCAGAAAAGAGAATTCGTGCGGGTAAAAGCGTTGCGAATAAGACTGCGGACCTGTTGAATGCGAATGCTCCGTCCCTTCCAAAGCCAAAAGTTGGTGAAAAGAAGAAAAAGGTGGTGGCACCGCCAGTGGTACACACAACACCAGAAAAGATCACAGAGTTGGAGAAGAAGATTCAGACTCGAACAGTGACAAAATCGTTGAGTGTATTGAAAGAATCGGTGAAAAAGCGAGAAAAGGAAGTGAAAAAGGGCGAAAATGATATTAAGCCATCACTTGCCTCGATTTTTCAAAGAAATGATAAGAAAACGGCTCGAAGAAGTCTTGCTAATGTTCTGAAAGTGGGAACTGCGCAGAGTCCCCGTGTTGCTCCGGATATTGTCTTGGGTGAAGCGGTGGATTTGAGCAAATTGACTGCTGTGGAAAGAGTAAAATTGGTAAGGGAAAGAGAGTCGAAAAAGGCTAGACTGTCGATACAAAGCTCTAGAATGAGTCTTTCGGCGGTTGAAAATGCTTCAAAAAGGGAAGCAAGTCTTGAAGAGTCAGTGACCGAAGAAAAGGTGGAAGACGTTGAGAAAAGTGATTCAGAAGACGCTGAAGACGTGCTCGACCGTACTATTGTTATCGATGACTTAGATTTCGATACAGTAAAAAGGCGGTTTAACACGTGGTGTCTAGACCATGAAACGTCGAAAGAAGCCTGGTTATCTGATGAAATAATTGATTGATATCTGAAGGGAGTTTGTGCTAAAAATGAGCAGTACAGAGTCTTGGATGCCTGCTTATGGGAAGTGACAAAGAAACATGGGCCAATGCAAGTAAAACAGACAATGTGGTCCCAGAAAAAGCACTTTTTCCCAATTTGCGAAAAAGATCACTGGATTCTGTTGGTAATTGATGCTGACAGTATCTATTATGGAAACACACTCGGATTTGAGCCGAGAGGGAAAATCAAGGAATTTATGGAGGAATTGGGTCTAGAAAGACGCTATTTCGAAATTCCAGTCCCTATTCAAAAAGATACAGTGAATTGTGGAGTACATGTGTGTTTGATGGCTGAAGCAATAGCCAAAGGAGTTTTATGGTATGATGAATCGGATGTACTGAAATTTCGAGGAAGAGTAAAGAAAATGCTCAAAGAAAAGGGATATCAGTTATTTTCAGAGCCATACAAAGAAAATGAGCTTCCAGAAGAAGCGGAAAATATCGAGAATTTAGTGGGAAAATTCGACGATGATTTCGAGTATCGAAATGAGAATTTTGAAGCAGAAAACATCGAAGAATCAGAAATTCCAGCTGAAAAATCGATAAATATTCCCCCAGTTGAAAAAAGTGTTTTTTCGCCGGAAATTTCGAAAAATGAGGAATTGAAGGAGGAATTGGAAGTAAAAAGTTCGATCCCAAAACTGATGGAACAAAAGCTTTCGAATCCGAATTCAGTTGTCCCGAAATTCGAAAAAAGAGAGAAAGCAAAGGTTCAGAAGGGAAAACAGCAAAAAGTGCCCACGGGAAAACCAGATGAACTGGTGCAAAAAGTGCGAGAGTGGTTCGAAAAGGAATTCGAATCGTATGTACGAGATGGGCGGAGCTTCCAAAGACTGGAATGGCTCACAGAGGTGCTCACGGCATCGATTCACAAGGCTTCGGCAGGTGATGAGAGTGCTATTGAGAAAATTGGGAAAAGATTACCTCCGATGGAAATAGAAGAGGGGGAAATGGCTACCCAAACAGAAATGAAAAAGAAATACAAGAGTAAAAAGGGTGAAAATCCGAAAAGTATTTCTGGATCATACCGAGACGTGTACTGGGAAAACAGGGCGAAAACGTTCAATCGTCTCGTTGGAAAGGAATCCAAGCAGTGTGAAATTCCGATCAAGAAATTGGAGGCGTTCTTCAAAAAGACGACTTCAGTGACTAATGTGCCAGAGAAGGTGTTGGAGGAGAAATCTTCTCGAATACCTAGGGTGCAAGTCGGTGATTGGATTGAAGGGGTATTCACTGAAAAGGAATTGGCAGAAGCGCTTAAAAAGACGAAAGACACTGCCCCTGGAGTAGACGGGTTGAGATACCATCACTTGAGGTGGTTCGATCCGAGCTTCAAGTTTCTGTCGTGGCTCTACAATGAGTGTAGAGTGCACCGAAAAATTCCGGCTCATTGGAAAGAGGCCGAAACTGTTCTCCTATATAAGGGTGGAGATGAGATGAAGCCAGATAATTGGAGGCCAATCAGTTTGATGCCAACAATTTACAAGTTATATTCCAGCCTGTGGAATCGGAGAATCCGATCGATAGAAGGAATAAATAGTAGGTGTCAGAGAGGTTTCCAGGAAAGGGAAGGTTGTAATGAGAGTATAGGGATTCTCAGAGCAGCCATCGATGTGGCGAAAGGCAAAAAGGGGAATCTGTCCGTTGCCTGGCTGGATTTGACGAATGCGTTTGGTTCAGTCCCACATGAGCTTATTAGGCATACTCTAGAGAAGTATGGCTTCCCCGAAATGGTAGTACAGGTTATTATGGACATGTACAAAGGGGCTGCTATCAGAATAAAGAGTAAAAATGAGAAAAGTGAGCAGATATTGATAAAGTCAGGAGTGAAACAGGGTGATCCTATCTCCCCCACTCTTTTCAATATGTGTTTGGAAAATGTCATTAGAAGGCATTTAAATACGGCAAATGGTCACAAGTGTCTGGAGACAAAAATTAAGGTGTTGGCGTTTGCTGACGACATGGCGATTCTCGCAGAATCCAAAAATCAGCTTCAGAACGAGTTGATAAAAATGGATGAGGATTGCACACCATTAAATTTGATTTTCAAGCCGGCGAAGTGTGCTAGTTTGATTATTGAAAAAGGAAAAGTTAAGAGTGATGCTGAATTGATGCTGAAAGGACAGCCAATTCGAAATCTCAGTAATAAGGATACCTATAAGTATTTGGGTGTTCAGACGGGTATTGAGACTAGAATTTCAGAGCTGGAGCTCATGAAAGTGGTCACAAAGGAGTTGGATATGGTGAACAGTAGTGAGCTGACACCGCCACAGAAACTCGATTGTGTCAAAACGTTCGTGTTGCCGAAAATGACGTACATGTACGCAAATTCGGTACCGAAATTGACAGAATTGAAAGTGTTCGCAAACATGACCATGAGGGCGATAAAAATAATGCATAGTATACCGGTGAGAGGATCACCAGTTGAATACGTGCAATTGCCAACTGGGAAAGGCGGACTGGGAGTAGCGTGCCCAAAGATCACTGCGCTGATCACGTATTTGGTGTCCATGATGAAGAAATTGTGGTCAAGTGATGGGTACATTAGGAAACTGTACTCGGCGTACTTGAAAGAAGTTGTTGAGACGGAGACAGGTGTTCAGGAAGCCACGTTGCAAGACATGGCTACGTATCTGAGCAACGAAAAACCTATCAACAAGAAGGCGTTCGGTTTCAATGGATTCCGAAGAGTACGGGAAGGGTGTAAGGGATTATCCGAGATAAAAGATTCTCCTCTACACAAGCTAAAAATCGTAGTAAAAGATAGGAAGCTAGCGATTTTAGTTCAGGCCACCAAGAATGAAAAGGAGAAGATTTTCACGGAGTCTCAGGTGAAAAATCTCCAGACATTGCTAAAAGGAGAGGTCAATTCGGCGCTTCTTCACCGTTTTAATGTAGAAAAAGTGGTGAAAAGTGAGGTGTCAAGAGTTGTTCAGCAGTATCCGCAGAGCAATGAATTCGTCAGAAAGGGTGGAAAATTGAGTCTAGCAGCTCATAGGTGGATTCATAAAGCGCGTCTGAATCTGTTGGCTTGTAATTACAACACGTTCAAAGACGTGGCGTCGAAGGCTTGCAGAAGATGTGGCTATGAGAGAGAATCTCAATGGCACATTCTGAATGCTTGTAAATATGGCCTACCGCGGAAAATCACAGAGAGACACGATGCGGTACTTTATAAAGTGAAAAAGCTCATTGAGAGCGGGGAAAAGAAAGAGTGGGAGCTTCTGATTGATGAAGAACCACCAGGCCCCAACCGACTCAGGCCAGACATCTACTTGAAGAGCCCAGATGGCAAAGAAGTAATCATGGCAGATGTAACATGTCCCTATGAGCATGGTGTACAAGCGATGCAAAGAGCATGGGATGAAAAAGTTAAAAAGTACACAGAAGGTTTCGAACACTTGAAAGTTCAAGGGGTTCGTTTTTCAGTTCTCCCGATTGTTGTAGGGGCCCTTGGAAGCTGGTGGAGACCTACAACGAGTAGTCTGGTTGAATTGGGAATCAATAAGAGTGTGATTCGCCGGGTAATTCCTGAGCTGTGTTCTGTGGTTATGGAATATAGTAAGAATGCCTATTGGAATCACATCTTTGGAGATTCCTATTCAGATAATCCACTGAAGTTCGGTGGCGAAAAGCCAAAAGGTTCGGATTGGAAGAGGGAGCGGTTTAGAGCTCCGAAACTCTCCAATTTCTAACGAACGGGGTGACTCGCAAGCCAAAAGTTCTGGCGCCGGATGACGGAATAAGGAAACGGACGGAAATGAGACTGATTAACGGATTGGGTTGTGTACATGACAGGAAATGTGCAAAAATGACACGAAAAAGATAGTTGTGTTGTTTTTGTTCAAATTTGAAAAAATTGAAGCGTGAAAATAAGGGAAAAGAGTCGGGATCGATAAGTAATCGATTAAGGATGACTTTCCGATAAATATTTTCAGTAATTGAAAACAAATCACGCGGAGATACTAGAGGAAATGGAATCTGACGGAGATTCCAAAGTATTCAAAGACGGACGAGAGTTCCAAAGTTGGGACGAAAAACAGATTCCTGTAAGAGAGAAAAGAGAAAAAAAAAAAAAAAAGTTGACAAAGGAAAATGTCACAAATCAGTCTTACCCTAAACGGGCAGCAATGCATAAGACATCTCTCAACAGGGAAGTGAGAATTGGTTATCAGGGGAAGTGATTCCTAGTAATTTGGATGGTTTCACCCTCTTTAACTAGCTCTTTTGGAGACAGATTCCTGAAGAATGAAAAGGTCGCACTTGATAGCGAGTTCTCACAAAGACAGAAATGAAAGAAAGCAAAATTAGAGCGCTTTTCGAGTAATTTCAGGCGGGTTTTCTGTGTAAGGTTTAGGGAGAAACTCGTACTCCAAACACAGAAAATTCAAGTGAATTTTGAGAAAAAATAAGAAAATTCTCAAATTCAGTAGACAAATACGGACAGGTACCAGAATAGTTTTGGTGCAATATATGGAGCTTTTCCTCAACTCCATGTACCAAAACAGGCGCAGATACCATGGCAAAGTCGCCATCATACTGTTCTGATTATACGAGACCCAGAGAGTGAGTTTCTACCGGATCAGCTCCAAATCGTGCTCTAAACCAAGCACACCGGAGAAGAGTAAGGATTAGAACTCAAAGGAACATGGGATCGGAACAGGTACCCCCTCTAGAGACCGCGAGGTCTAGGAAAGACGGGAAGGCCGCGAGGCTTCCGGCGGGTAACTCGGTCAGTTTACTAGTAGATCTTTGGATCCGACAGGACTGACTAAGAGGAACCCTGGGAATGGAGAAATCTAGTTGTTGGGCTGGCAAGAGCTTCAGTCCAGCTACAGTCCATTGTCATGCAACCACTTAAACCAGTGGGATATGCGGATGGATAAACTGTAGTTGGATGGTCCTCTTGTTTGACTCGCCAAGTCTTGTACTTATGCTCTAGAGAGCAAATACATAATGGCCCCTCACTAAAATAAGTCCCCTAGTAATTGGTAGTCCCACTCAGTGGGTTCTTGCTACTGTTACGCCCCAGGCTCGCCCCGAAAACTGACCCAAAGAAATTTGGCGTTAGCTATAAATTTTGGAACGTCTCCTTTAGGGGAGACAAAAAAGCTAAAAAACTTGAAAATCGGTTCATTACGAACCGAGTTATGGTCGATTGAAGTTCGAGAATTGAACATGTTGTAAATGGTGTGTGTTTTGCATGGGAAAATGATGACAAATGCTATGGTTTTATTGTTATTGATTTTCAGCGTGTTATTGAATCATTATTTGTGTCAACACTCTTCAGGTAGTAATCGAAATTTCCTTCAAAATGACCCCAAAATCGAGTTTCTACCATTTCTGAGTCGACAGCGACACACGTCCAAACTAGCAAAAAAGGCTTAGAAATGAACGATTTTTCTTCAAATTTACAAAGGCCTCCCGTGACTATTGAGAATATCGAGGATTCTAAAGAAAGCAAAAATTGAAATGATGTATCTGAGTTTTTTCCATAGAAAGTCTTGCTTACATGTGAGAATCCAAAAAATCACAAAAAAAGGAAATTCTATAATTAGGGAATTCTGGAATCGACGTCGATTGCCTCCATTTATCAAAGGCCTCTCGTTGATTTTGGGAAAACGGGAGAATGACATATTTCTGTATTTTTTTGATTTTCCTCCATGAAGTCCAATATAATGATGTCTAGACAACGATTTACCGATTGGAATCAGTTCAAACAAAAAGGAACCACTCAGAAATGAACCCACTTTTTCCGGATTGTCAACCTCCTCCAGTTGATTTTCGGAATTTTGGACATCAGTGAGTTATAACCCTATTGCTGTATTATTCAGTTTTGTTTTCCACAAAGTTGTTCATTTTTATGACTAGATCACAAGTCAACAAGTGGAACAAGTTCAAATAAAAATTTTGCGGCCGATATAGTGAATCAAGTGAAAAATTTTTGAAAAAATGACTTCTTTCAGATGGCTTGGGGGACCATTTTGACACATGACATCAGGAACCAAAAATCCACTCGCAATTTATTTTTGGAACTGAACTTAGTTTCTTCAAATTTCCAAAGGCCTCCCGTAACTATTGAGAATTTCGAGGATTCTAAAGAGATCGAAAATTGAAATGTTGTATCTGAGTTTTTTCCATAGAAAGTCTCGCTTACATGTGAGAATCCAAAAAATCACAAATAAAGGAAATTCTATAATTAGGGAATTCTGGAATCGACGTCGCTTTTCCCCCGTATTTTCCACCACCTCCCGTTGATTTTGGGCTATTTGGGTTCAAGGAGAAAAATGAAAAATGACAGATACCCTCAAATGTCTCTCCATAGACACTTTTGACATCATCTGAGATTCACGAAAATCCAAAAATTATGAATTCCTACTGTTACAAAGGGTAACGACCCTCCGCTATCCCGCGCGCCTAGCTTCATATTTCTATCAATTTTCGTCACAATTTCGACGAATTCTGGGAATTCTGAAGGGAAACGATGAATTTCAGAGACTTTTTGGTACTTCAGAATATTCACCACTTCTCCAACAACTACTGATGCCGCTTTTCTGAGATTTTCAGGGGATAGACAGTCCGATTTTAGCGATTTTTTGCACGAGGCAACGGAGAACAACTCCAATTTGCAGAATTTCGATTCTGATCTCAAACCTTTAGAAATCATCACTTTGAATCTACTTTTCTTCCACTTTTTGCCACCAAATGCACCCACTTTGAGCACTTTTGATGGACTTTTACTCACTTTTTCATCCAGATTCAGTTTCTCTCCGAATCCTTCTGAAGCTGTAGGGGTACCAGTAGCACTGGGAGGGGGCCTAGAACCAAAATAGCCATCTTCTAGCCATTTTGGATCTGTGTTAGTTACTTGACATGGAAGGGGGAGGATACGGTAGCCATTTTTAGTCTTGTCAAGGCAGATGTTTACTTTCTCCGACCTTGACCTGATAAGAGTTATTATAAAAGACTCTTATCGGTCAGGGTCGGGGAGAGAGTCTTTCGGAGTCTTTCGGACTCTCTTATCTTTCTTTCCTCTTACTTGTTTTAGGTTATGAATAAACACTTTATGAAGATACTGGGTTAGAGTCTACGTGGATATACCGCTACACCACAGAAACCACTCCGATTGAACCAGAAAGGTTCAATCTCCTGAATTACTGATGTTACCCTGGCAAGGATACAGGCTACCATGATATAGTAATTGATATGGAGGTTCACCTCGGACAAGAATATACTTTTCTTGTCAGGACTCGAGAAGCTGAAACATCAAAGAGTGCTATTTTCAAAATGCACGAACATAAATCCACGTCTACTAGGAAAAGTCCCGAAGACATCCTACTAGAGCTGGTAAACCAGAAAGCAGAAATCTACTATTCGATCTACTAGTGTTCACAAGGTGCGCACCGAATCTCCCAATTTCTAAACTGTATATGACTGCTGAAATCTGCCATCATCGATCAATTGTTCTCGAAAAATCCGGAAAACGAAAGCTGTCACCAGTTTTCTGAAATGTATCAGGAGAGTTTTATAAGGCAGATGACTAGCAAATTGAGAAGGGACCTCTTTCAGAACCAATTGAGTAACCTGTAAGGTTCAGGTTCAACGTCGGTTAAATCCGTCGGCTTCCTCTGATCAATTTGTGCCCTGGAAGATCTGTTCGGACAGGGTGAAAGTCCATGGGATGACACAAACATGCAGTCACTGATAAGAGAACATCACGGTGCTCGCAAGACTCCGTTAACAATGTTTGTCATCCAAAAGTGGCAAATACTTTTGCACCATGCAAATGTATTGACGTCACATCCCAGACGTGACGAAAGTCGAAGGCGCCAATTTACGACCCAAGTCACAGTCCAAAGTAGTGAAGGGTTCTCCCGCGATCCTGTCAAGGTCATTTGAGAAGGGAGGGGGCGCCGCGCGCGCGGGTGTCTGCGTCGATGGACCCCTTGTTCTCTAACCTGTCTGCGTCTCTCTTGGATGTCTGGTACCCTCTACATATAGTATACTCTCTCATTTTTTTTGGTGGCCGTGGAAGGGACTCGAACCCCCGATGGTCTGTATGATAACCAAGGTCACTAACCCCTAACCCATGGGTGTAAATCAGAAAGAAGGGTCGTTTGTGAAATATATATCGAGGGCGCCGCGGGCGTGGTCGTCTGCGTCTCTCTCCGCGCAATGATGTCTGGGGTTTTACCCTGAAGAGGGATACTAGAGATTTGAATCGGAGATAAGGGACCCTCGAAAAAAAAACCTGCGTTGTTTGCAAAAGTTAGGCCATATGCAAAAGTTAGGCCATATGCAAAAGTTAGGCCATCAGAGAAAGACTCATAGAATATTTCGAAGGAAGGAGTCATAGAAAGAAGGACTCTGAAAATGTGGGACCAAAAATATTTCAGCTTCTTCACCTGAGTGTGAAAATATGAGACCCTATATTTCCATGATTTGTTCCTGGTGGTATATGGTATATATTTTAGGACCCAGGAATGTGGGTCAACTCGATTTTTTTATTTGCAATTGTTTAACGATTTCTATTGTTTTTCATAATTTATTTCACAAATATCATACATTTTGAGAAAAAATGAGATAAAATAAAAAAGGTTATTATCAATTATTATGTCTAGATTCAAGAAAAGAGGGACTGATAAAGACTGTATTTTATCACTCATACATTTTGGACCTAAGAGATAGGGTACTTGATCATACCCAGATTCCGAATTGAAGGGATAGTTGCCATCTGCATAGAAGAACTTGAAGCACGTAAATAAATGTTTCATATAGGAACATACATCAAAAGTTGGAGACCAAAAAAAGGGGATTGAAATAGGGCTAAAAAAAAGAAAAGCAGTTGATGTTTAATATAGTAAACAGGTCAGTTATAGGGCAAACAATTAGAAAGAGAAATAAAAGAAAAAGAAAAAGAGAGCTAAGAAACCAGAAGAAAAACAAGCGCCCAATAAAATATACTACACATAAAATCGGCCTGGTAAATGAGTTGCCGCGGTGAGCGGTGACGAATGTCCAGGTAAAGAAAAATCTGAAAATTTGAAGAGTTATTTGCGCCGAGCCCCTATCTACGTGATTCAGGCGTTGATTATAAGGAGAGATGATAAAGGTGGAGATGAAGTGCTGAAAATGATCGTCTATGAAAGATCGGAATAACCAAAAATATTAACCTTTAAAGATCATAGAGTTCCTCCGTAGCATAGTCTAATCGGCAGTTCAATTCTTCGACATCGTCATCAGCATTTTTCCTCTCTAGCTCCTCACTCCGTTCTGCTTCTTCATGTATGCGGCAAAGAGCAGCCATTTCGTTCTGTCTTTGTATACGTTCACTGAGGTGACGACTTCCCATCTCTTCTCTATTCCTATTCTTTCTGTCCAACTTGTTTTTTAAATCCTCAATTATATCCTCCATTCTCTCCCGCTGCCCCTCTCTCCAAATGCGATATTCATGACGTTCTTCGTCTTTGCGCCATCGTTGTTCTTCATGGAAATGGTTTCTTTTCTCCGCGACATCTTGGAATTTCTCTTGATTATCCCTCATTAGTCTTCGCCAATATACCACGTGAAGAGCATAGACGTTCATGATACAATGGTTTATCTGGTCTCGACGTAGATTTTGGACCGTCCAGCACGACATGGCCTCTCCTTCAGTGAGGGTCAATTGGAACTCTGCAGCAAGCGAAATCAAGTCAGTCTTCCCGCTATCGGCCGGAATCTCCTGTACATTAAGTACATTGATGTTTCCAAGCATTAGCTCCGGACCACAAACCACGAGTTGTCTGGTCTCTTGGGCCTTCTCCAACGCTTTCCAAACCGCCACTACCTCAACATCTGAATAGCTGTGAATTCTCCAAAGAAGAACTCTAGCTGAGTCCTCATCGAGGATTATCAACAGAGCTATTCTTCCACCGTTCTTCAATTGATCATAGGATCTTTCAGTATCCAAATAGAGGGGAAGAGGGCTCCCGTTCTCAGTCAACTCCATCAAGATCCGCTCAGCATGGAGGTGATCCGAAGTGATTGAGACATCATATCTCTCTACGATGGGGTCGTACTTTTCTCCTCCCGATGAAGCTTGTATTCCTTTCAACCAATTGGTATCTTCATCTTCTTCTAGGCATTTGATAGCTCCATCGTACATCTCACGATCACATTCTCGGATCCAACCAAAACCTCTATCCTGCTTCAATCTCTTGAGAAGTGCTATCAATCCCTCAGTTGTATCTTTGACATATGGAGCATAGTAGGCCAAAATATCCAGGACAGCTCCATGAGAGATTGAGTTTCTTGCTGCCATCACCTTTCCATATGCGTTTCTAGCCGCACACATCATCATGCGCGAGAGCAAACTGCAAGTATGAATTTAGAATGAACCTTTTGAAAGTAAGAGGTTAGAAGCGTTTTTTTATCAGAGATAAAAATTGGAGACCCTCAAAAAAAAGAGATATGGATGGGTACAGTAAATGCACAGATGTAATGAATGAGCAAAGCAGACTTACAATGTGATGGTGAAAAATGAGAGACAGCAATGAGAGCCACCGGAAGGCAAATAAATCTGGCGAATTGAAATGAGAACAAGAAGAGGACACACACCAAGAAAATCAATGGGGAATCTTCTAGAAAATAAAGGAGAGGCCCTCAGAAACGCACGATTTCGACGACTGATTGACTAAAGAATGATGGGAATATGAAGAATGGATTAGAAAAAAACAGGGCGGGGCTAGAGATTGAGTATATGTGTCACAGGCAGACGGGTGGAAAATCAAGAAGGCACTCGGTGTACTGTGGATCATATAAGAAGTCATTAAAAGAAGCATGAATCAATCAATAGATAAATAATGTAGTTGGAATATATGTAAAACTAAAGTTCATTGAAAACCGATTCTCCGTTCAAAACTCTCGTAGCCCAATCGGTTCGTGCTGCTTCTAGTCTTGCTCTACATGTAGACTTGTAGGATGGGTCGCTATCTTCTTTCAAATGTGCTTCCATTTTCCTGATTTTGCGAATAGCATCTCGAACCCTATAGGAAAAGAAATGAGAGAGATTTTCGAACGATAACATACCTGTCTTCTTTCAAGACGAAAAGTTCCGAGATTGGTATAGCTGCCTTATTATACACAATGGTATACTGATCGCCATCCAGGTGCGTATCGTACTCTCAGAGAAAGTATTGCACTGCATTGACTGTTCCATCTTTATTAAATATCTGAGATGGGGTGACACGCGAAACCCGAACATCCTTCAATATCCAACTTTTTCTTGGGAAGAAGAGCCGATGGTCTTTACAAACTTCAGCTAGACGAGCAAAAATGTATTCCTCATCATTTCGCTTGCTCACATCCGGACAAAACTTTTCAAAGCCAATCTCATCAACAAGTCTTGAGCGATAGTGTACTTTTTGTAAAGTCTCGTCCCGAACGCTATCACTTTCTCGCCTCCATTTCACAATTTCTTGAATGTATACACCCATCAAGCATATCCATTCCTTGATTTGCTGCTCAGAAATATCGCTAGTGGGTAATTCCTTCATCTCTTCGGTAATAAAAATGTCCATTTTCTGAAAATACTAGTTGTGGAAAGTACGCTCTATTGCCATTTTAGTTTCAACCTTAAAAGTCAAAAAATACCAGAGAAGAAAAAACTCACTGGATTGCTAGCGAAAAAGTGAAAGAAATGAGCGGGTGATGGAATAAAGTTTGGGTAACTTTCAAAATATGGAATGGGAGTGATCTATAGCAAATGGGCGGAATTCGATGGAACAACTTTCTCCGGAGTACCTCAAGCTTTTTAAAGTATGTCGTTTGACACTTTTTTCATTATATTCTTTTAATACTTTATATTCTATTCAAATTTTTCCATAAGTTTTGCAATTCCCAACTGTTTCATTCTATTCAACACAATAATATTTGTCTCCCCATCCCCATAGACTATTTATTCACCTTCTTCCATTTATAGATGGTCTCCCTTTTCGCACTAGATCTTTGTCGGCGTTTTAGATCTTTATCGGCCATCAATCAAGTTGGCCCTCACTGCTAATTTGACATTTTCCCGAAAAACTGTTGATAGAAAGAAGAAACAAGAAGAAAAAAGAAATATATATGGAGAAGGTAAGAAGTGGACTGAGCCTGATGGACGAAGATCGTTAAATGCTTATTCTGTTCACCAGGTGGAAACAGATACACATTTTTTAATTGTATATACAATCAGTCAACATGATATGATTCATTCTAGTAGGAATATTGTAACAAGAGGTAAATTCTCATCATCATCTCTCTTAGGTATCAAGTCATGATTTTCAATTTTTGTCGTTGTGGTTGATGACCCATTTTGTTTCGTCTTCAAAGGCCTTCTCCTTTGATTGTACTGACCCAAACCACACTTGCTGAAGACTCACTCCTTTCGGTGTTGAAGGTCTAATCCCAATAATACGAAAAGGCTCTCTACCAATACTCACGATAGATGTGATTGATTCAACAACTGCTCCGGATGCTTGATCAACATCTTCCCTTCATTATAGTTTTCTGGAAAAAGGTGAGTTTCTGAAAATAGAAAAAAGGCCCCAAAAACACTACAACAAAAAGGCCTCAAAAAATAAAATGAAACCCCTGAAAAGAGAAAATGAAACGCCCAAAAAAACACTAACAACATAAAAATCAGGCCTGGTAAATGAGTTGCCGCGGTGAGCGGTGACGAATACCAGGTCAAAGAAAAAAAGGAACTCGATAGAGGAGTTTTTTGATCTATGTGTTGTAGTGTGATTTCTCAGCACCCGCAAACTCAACCAAGAAAAAGGTTCAATCATTAGAGAGTGGGACTATGTCATGGGAAAAACATTTCCTAGTTGGAATGATTTTTCATGTGCTTATAATTAATATGCTTTTGCAGTGGTCAATACCCGAAGCCGTGATGATTAAAACTTCTTGAGCATCGAACGTTTTTGCTCACCCATCTGATAACTCTGATAATGATATGTTTGGATGTTAATAAAGTTTTTTATCATTTCAAAATCATCGGCCTCAAACACATACATACCTGTATAACATCAATATACCACACTTTTTTCTGATCCCTTCCCAACTTTTCGATTATCAAAAGTATGGAGAGTGGGACGCGAATAGTTTTTTAGCATGAATACATTCGTTATCTGGAAATCTGCTTACTCTCAGTATGAAATTATGTGTCTCAAGGACTCTAAAAACGTCATGGATTCCCTGGACTTTTTTCTGATTATGTTGTAGCCTCTTCAATTGTTCAGCTATTTCCATCCTCTTTAAAATGCATCTGAATTCTTTTGAGTGGAATTTGCTTTCTGAAGATTTGTATACCTACCTGTTATCAATGGAGACCTACCTGTCACCAATTGCACCTGCCTGTCATGAATTGAGAAGAGTCTAGTTTGACCGATACTCCAGAAATACTTATAATTTTATATGAGAATTAGGTTCAGTATCAGGCATTTTTCCTCAGAGTTATGATAAATATGAAAATGAAATATAGAAGACAAAAAGATATCCCTTGAAATCAGGAGAGTATCATCTTTCAAAGACAAGAAAAAAGAGTCTTGGTATCATATAGAAAATTTTTTTGAGGAATTATATCTTTTTTTTGTCAGAGAGGAGGTCCTTACATTGTGATCTACTAATGTCCGGGTATTGTGGGCCATGTTTCCTGCATGGTCTAACTTCTGCTTTGATGAGAGCTCTGTCAGCAGATGTTTTAAAACTCTATAGTATGTGTTAAGTCAAAATATTTTCAATTTTTGGTTCCTAGGTCAGGCAATCTCTTTGATACACCCCCTCTAGAATAGTCTGGTCTGATCGAATTCCTTTTGGTCTAGCTCAACCAATCCAGAGATTTCGAGGCCATGTCCCCCATTTGCCCTTCATATCAGTCATGAATTGTTGGTACATATTTTTTTCAAATATTGCCAAGTGCATAGATATGGGCTATCATTATATGTTCTACCATCGCATCAGGCATCTTCATCAATCACATGGGCAAATACGATTATCTATGGATCGTCATGAATTCGAGTAAATAGTCTTGCTCTCCTTTTGAAAATTTCGGTCCCTGTGGAAGAATAATTTGAAGGGCTAGTCTAAATAAATTATCAGCTTTTTCCAAATCTGCTAGAGGCAGACAGTTTTAAGTTTTCTCAACAACAAAGAACATCATCATAGGATCACCTAGTAGACTCCCAAATTTTTCAGTATGAGAAGCGTGGGTTTCCATTTTATTCTCAAAATTTGTAAGATTCAATGGGAGCGAATAAATCCTAGGCCACCGCTGATTCTAATCATCGCTGCTATGGCCAACTTTGAGGGGCATCATAAAAAAAGATAACTTTGAGGTTCATTATAATAAAGAAAATTTTGAGGTGCATCATAAAAAAAGTTAAGTTCGAGTTGCATCAAATATTGTCAAGTATATTCATCAAACATTGTAAAGTTTAGAATACTTTCATTTTTGGACAATCTTCCTTCATAAAGTAGTACCACCGTCTTCTATACACCTCACATAAGTTCATCTTGATATGGAAGTTTGAACCGAAGACCCATCTCTCTCCTCATGTGTTCTGCCTGCTTCAACCCTCCACACATCCTTCTTCTCATCTGTCTTGTCTTCTTCATTCTCACACATTCTCCTCCTCCTCATCATCATTTGTTCAATCTACTCCATCTATCTGGCCTGGGTACCGCAACATATATATATATGAGGAGGTATTTTCAGAAGAAAAAGAAAAAACAGTAGAGAAATAGAGGTCTATAGAAGAAAAGAGAAGAAAAATAGAGGGCCATAGAGGAAATCAGAAGAAAAATAGTGAGCTATAGAAGAAAGCAGAAGAGAAAAAATAAAGAGAAAAAGAGGGCTATAGATAGCTGAGAAAAGGAAACAGAAAACAAAAACGCCCCAAAAAGCATTACAAAAAGGGCCCCAGAAAGCACTACCAACAGAAAAGCCCTGGTAAATGAGTTGCCGCGGAGAGCGGTGACGAATGTCCAGGCAAAGAGAAAGCCCGAAAATCTGGATCATTCTGCATATCTCTCATGGAAATCATCACACCAAGGATGTTCCGTCGATCTTGATCAATCCCCATTATCACAGGATATGACCACAGTCGCCGATTATACTAGGGTTGACCGATCTGTCCTGTTATCATCTGGAAAAGGATATCTGAAGATTCGATAGCTTTATCTTCTTGCAAAGAGTATTCAGCTCGAATGAAAATTGAATAATCACTGGTGCCAGAGTACAGTGCGCGTCAAAATGATAGGACCCCCCTCCCAAACCGAGATCCTGAGAAAACCAAAAAAGTTATGGAAATTCCGGTAATGTAGTTTTGCTCAGCATGTCAAAAAACGTAGGTCCTGCAATTTTCAGTCCGATTGAGCCATTTTGGAGCAAATTGTGCTCAAAAGTCACTTTTTCGGCCGCGTCAAAATGATAGGACCCCCCTAGAAAATCGGAAATCTCAACATTTTTTAGAATATTTTTGCCAATATTGAAGTCGAAAACTGTCAGAATTATTTCAAAACTTAGTATTTATGTATTTTTGATTGAGCTGAACTGTTTTGGACCGCTTCGAAGAAAGTTCATTTTTCGACATTTTGGCCATTTTTGGCATGACTTCAGACAATTGCGAATATCTCAACTTTGAGTCAACTTTTTTACTTAATTTTTTCTGGGTAGGTGCTAGGGAAGATTCTCATAATGCTGACAAATTTTGAGTCGTTTTCGATTATTGGTTGAGAGTTTTTATCGAGTCAAGGCTATGATTGTGAGCATTAAGGTTTCATTTTTTGCAAAATGGGTGCGGTTTCCCGACAACAGCTATTTAACGAATTTTTTTGTGTCAATTCTGTCATATAAAACTAATGCAAGTGATTTTACACGTTTATTCGTCATTTAATAGCTACAGCAATGTTTTCAGTTGAAGACAATTATGGTAACGAAATGCCTGACGCTTGAGCAACATAAATGAGCTCTATACTTCTCAACCATCGATCGAAAACGACTTAAAATTTGTCAACATTATGAGAATCTTCCCTAGCACCTACCCAGAAAAAATTAAGTAAAAAAGTTGACTCAAAGTTGAGATATTCGCAATTGTCTGAAGTCATGCCAAAAATGGCCAGAATGTCGAAAAATGAACTTTCTTCGAAGCGGTCCGAAACAGTTCAGCTCAATCAAAAACACATAAATACTGAGTTTTGAAACAATTCTGACAGTTTTCGACTTCAATATTGGCAAAAAAATTCCAAAAAATGTTGAGATTTCCGATTTTCTAGGGGGGGGGGGGGGGGGGTCCTATCATTTTGACGCGGCCGAAAAAGTGACTTTTGAGCACAATTTGCTCCAAAATGGCTCATTCGGACTGAAAATTTCAGGACCTACGTTTTTTGTCATGCTGAGTAAAACTACATTACCGGAATTTCCATAACTTTTTTGGTTTTCTCAGGACCTCGGTTTGGGAGGGGGTCCTATCATTTTGACGCGCACTGTATCTGGTATATCTAAGAACGTCTTCAAAGTTGTTGTCTGTTAAATTGTGTGTGGTTTTTGGTTCTACAATCAACAATCCGACGGCTCGTGTTATTCCTCTTTTCTTGGGGTAATAGCTTTTTTGAGAATACGAATGTGGTCATAGGAAACATTTGATCGAAGTGGGCAACAAACATAATGAAGGAAATAATCTATTATCACCTTTCTTAAGCCCGAGTGCGTCCATTTTCTCCAAATGTCCTTTCGATTTTTGGCCCAACTACCTATTGTAACAACCCCATTAATCCCTATCAGTCACTTGTTACAGATGTTCTAGTTCTCCAGTGAAACTAGCTGAAAACGAGAAAGATCTCATAGATTACAGAGACCTCAAAAAAGATATACCATGGAAAAGCAAATGGATTTATCTGTAGACACTTTATTTTCAAAGTTTAAAACAGAATATATTCACGCTAGAGTACATCAAACGAGACAAGATTTCGATCAGATAACGGTGATGCGGTAAAAGTAGTGGACCCAGAGTCTACAAAGGAAAGGGTGATGTATTCTTAATGAGTTCATGCCAAGACTGGAGGAATCCATTAAACTTAATTAAAAATGTGAAAATTTTAAAGGATAATGAATGCTTTATCTTGGAAGAAGTCTGATGAGAATCCATCTTTGAGACCATAGGATCAACCATTGTGCAGACCTCATTTTTTTCAGAGATCTTGATATGGAGGGAAGACTACATTTGATCATCTAGAACCGAAGCATATTTTTTTGCACCTAATGCTTATTTCTCGCGAAAAGATCAAGCCTCTCCCTATACTGTATAGAATTTTGACCAGTATCCGCCAGTCATCATCATAAGGTATATTCACATCTGATCACTTCTCCATACCAGGTTCTATTGTTTATGAGCGTTGTTGTATTACATCTAACCTTGCTGTATAATATCCGCAGAAGAAACATAGTCTTGTTGCTCTAAAATTCCTCTTGGCTGCTATGAAAATTCGATGGTTATAGTATAACACGACTTTTTCATGGGTGCAGTACATGCAATTGTAAGAAAACATGTGCATTTTGTGTACAATTCATATACAATTTGATAAAAAATAAGTGGACAATTGTAAAATTTCTTTGCTCTTGATAAAAACATAGAAAAATAGTTATTTTACTCAAATTCGATGAGATTTATGACCTCAAACAGCAATACTATAGCAAATAATACCCTCATACCCCATGTACACCCGCACCCATATGCGTTATCATACCTCATGTGGCCATATCTATCATACCCCATGAAGCCATATCTATCATAAAATTACAAAGAATCCTATATTTACATCAAAATTTTAAAAAGGTAAACTTAAATCTTTAATGCTTTTTATAGTTATTAGGAATACTCATGCTACAAACCCCCAGCCGTACCCTGCTAAGTACTGTACTATAGTCTCTTTTTTAGGAGAATAAGGTGAAAAACCGTATTTGTATACTCACAATGCTATACTTTTCTATGATTTATAGCTGATATGCTTCAAAATTCATGAGGTTAATACGCACGCATGCCTCTTCGAGTTAGGCTATAGCACATTTTTTGAGAACATGATGAAGAAACATGTGATGATGCTCACAGACACTTATAGGTTATACAAGAATTGATCTTTTTTTCTATACATTTCTATGAAATTATGGTATACTATGAAGGATATATTGAAAATGAACTGCTTTCTACATGACACTTTGAATAAAATCACACACAAGTACACCCATCTCCATCACAGGTACCCCATTTTTATAGAATACATTGCACTGAATACCCTAAAACAGAGCTATTGAAAATGATTACACACCAACCCCAAGATTCCAATGATGTGTACGTACATATTTGGGTGGCTTTATCATCAAAATGGTCTGATCCTGACTCGATCTCACACGCACACTAGTCATTCTTAGGTCCCCTGAAGAGAGAAAAAACTGAAAAATGGCATGATAAAACCTTCAATGTTTCGGAGACATGGATCCCATCAGTTTTCCATCCATTCTATCTTCAGCTAGATGCACTGGTGAAAGCTGTATCTGAGGTATAGCATGACTTAACATATATACACATTCTGATCATATAAGCAAATCTACAGAAAAAGGAGAACATAAATCTATGACCTATCAACCAAGAACAAGCCATATATCTTTGAGACTCACCTAATTATTTCAAAAGCATGCATGAAAACTAGGGTATTGAAGGGTATTGAAGGGAATGAAAACTAGGGTATGCATGAAAACTAGGGTATTGAAGATTCCTTATCCACATCTTCTTTTCTCAAGCCATGAATACAAGACTTAATCGTCAAAAAGTACTCTTCCCTATATGATTGTTAGATATTACTGGTGAAGATGCCCATCAACAAAGATCGGTATGGACAGCAGATTAGACTTTCAACACATGAATTTCAAGTCAATGTGAATCATGTATATGTAGAACTTCATTCATAGCACAAACATAACATAGTAACAATCAAGAGACACTACAGACAGCCATCAAGAACAGGTGAACAGTACATGAACAAAAGTAATTGGAGGAATAAATGAAGCTGCTGATGAATCTCCGAACATCACAAGCACTCAACCGGATGCATCTATCGGTTTGACTCTGATCCTAAAATTATTATATTTAAAAAAAAACTTCTACAAACGATAAATATGTATAAATTATTTTCCATTGATTTGGTATACCAACACATAGAGATCCGCTGTAAAGAAGTGTTGTGGGTAATAGTATTGCTTCAGTCCTAATGATGATCAGACAGAGTACTGTTACAACCCAAATGAACTTCAAAAACAGAAAGATTTACTTTACTCTTGATTCGATCCTCACTATCTCGGGTGGATACAGATGTTCAGGTTCCATAGTCGAATAAATCAGGCGATATTCCGGATGTTCTAACTTCTGCCCTCGATCTTCATAGTATTTTTCCATGGTGATAGGTGGAACTCCAATGGTGTGAGTCTTGCTACTGAAAAATAACTGAGTCGTCAAAAGACAAGAAGACGACTTACGTCTTGTTGGTGATTTCGACTAATGTTCTAAGACCCCGTAATGTTCTAAGACCACGATCATGGAAAAGTATCACTATCGGTCCGTGGGCAGCCAAGGCTTTGTTGACAAGACCGATTGGTGCTCTGGTCCAGCCTGGGAACAATTCGTCCAAAAACTTCACAAAGTTCATAATGGAAGAAGAAAATAGGAAAACAAAACCAATGAGAGGGAGAATAAGAGGACACTACTGATGATGATATCAAAACATACTAATAACCTGATTTTCTTGCGAAAATCTTCCCATTAATAAAGCTTTTTTTCTTTGACCTGGTATTCGTCACCGCTCACCGCGGCGACTCATTTACCAGGCCTGATTTTTATGTTGGTAGTGTTTTTTGGGGCGTTTTTTTGTTTTTTTTTTTCGGGCCTTTTTGTTTTTTGTTTTTGTTTTTTATCTTCTTTTTTTAACACCACCCTCCCCCGGACCGCCCTCCCCCCGGACTAATTATGTAATCCCACAAACGGGGAGGTATGATGTTGATTCATATCCTGATGGGTATGATATGATTATTTGCTATGATATGGATTGGCTTTGGTTTGGGGTTCAAACTTTACATCGTCTTTTCTTGAAGATAAAGATTTTACCTCATAAAATGTGTCTGGTCTTATGTCTGGTCTTTGGGACTGAAGACAATAAATAACACACGTCTAAAAAACGGAAGCAGATAATTATCAGGTCACACCTAGACTGCTGCCAATCCATATCATAGCAAATAATCATATCATACCCATCAGGATATGAATCAACATCATACCTCCCCGTTTGTGGGATTACATAATTAGTCCGGGGGGAGGGCGGTCCGGGGGAGGGTGGTGTTAAAAAAAGAAGATAAAAAACAAAAACAAAAAACAAAAAGGCCCGAAAAAAAAAAAACAAAAAAACGCCCCAAAAAACACTACCAACATAAAAATCAGGCCTGGTAAATGAGTCGCCGCGGTGAGCGGTGACGAATACCAGGTCAAAGAAAAAAAGCTTTATTAATGGGAAGATTTTCGCAAGAAAATCAGGTTATTAGTATGTTTTGATATCATCATCAGTAGTGTCCTCTTATTCTCCCTCTCATTGGTTTTGTTTTCCTATTTTCTTCTTCCATTATGAACTTTGTGAAGTTTTTGGACGAATTGTTCCCAGGCTGGACCAGAGCACCAATCGGTCTTGTCAACAAAGCCTTGGCTGCCCACGGACCGATAGTGATACTTTTCCATGATCGTGGTCTTAGAACATTACGGGGTCTTAGAACATTAGTCGAAATCACCAACAAGACGTAAGTCGTCTTCTTGTCTTTTGACGACTCAGTTATTTTTCAGTAGCAAGACTCACACCATTGGAGTTCCACCTATCACCATGGAAAAATACTATGAAGATCGAGGGCAGAAGTTAGAACATCCGGAATATCGCCTGATTTATTCGACTATGGAACCTGAACATCTGTATCCACCCGAGATAGTGAGGATCGAATCAAGAGTAAAGTAAATCTTTCTGTTTTTGAAGTTCATTTGGGTTGTAACAGTACTCTGTCTGATCATCATTAGGACTGAAGCAATACTATTACCCACAACACTTCTTTACAGCGGATCTCTATGTGTTGGTATACCAAGTCAATGGAAAATAATTGATACATATTCATCATTTGTAGAAGTTTTTTTTTAAATATAATAATTTTAGGATCAGAGTCAAACCGATAGATGCATCCGGTTGAGTGCTTGTGATGTTCGGAGATTCATCAGCAGCTTCATTTATTCCTCCAATTACTTTTGTTCATGTACTGTTCACCTGTTCTTGATGGCTGTCTGTAGTGTCTCTTGATTGTTACTATGTTTACCCTAGTTCAATACCCTAGTTTTTCATACCCTAGTTTTCATGCATACCCTAGTTTTCATTCCCTTCAATACCCTTCAATACCCTAGTTTTCATGCATGCTTTTTAAAATAATTAGGTGAGTCTCAAAGCTATATGGCTTGTTCTTGAACCATATGGTTGATAGGTCATAGATTTATGTTCTCCTTTTTTTGTAGATTTGTTTATATGATCAGAATGTGTAAATATGCTAAGTCATGCTATAGCTCAGATAGATCTTTCACCAATGCCTTTTAGCTAAAGATAGGATCATGGAAACCAATATTATTCATGTCTCCAAAACATTGAATGTTCTATCATGCCATCTTTCAGTTGTTTCTCTCTTCAGGTGCCCTAAGAATGGTTAGTGTGTCTGTATGTTCGAGTCAGGATGAGACCATGTTGATAATAAAGCCACCTAAATATGTACGTACGCATCACTTGAATCCTGGGGTAGATATGTATTTATGGGCAATAGCTCTGTTTTAGGGTATTCAGTGCAATGTATTCCAAAAAAATGGGGTACCTGTGATGGAGATGGGTGTACTTATGTATGATTGTATACAAAATGTCATGTAGAAAGCAGTTCATTTTCGATCTATCCTTCATTGTTCACCTAAAATGTGTATAGCATACTATAGTTTCATAGAAATGGATAGGAAAAACGATCAATTCTTGTATAATCTATAAGTTTTTGTCAGCATCATCACATGTTTCTTCATCATGTTCTCAAAAAATGTGCTATAGCCTAACTCGAAGAGGCGTGCATGGATATTTACCCCATAAATTTTTAAGCATATCAGCTATATATCAAAAACGAATGCTTAGAAAAATATAGTTTTGTGAGTATAAACATATCATTTTTCATGATATCCTCCTAAAAATGTGCTATAGCTTAGTGTTAGCAGGGTATAGATGGGGGTATATAGCATAGAAATACCTAATAACTACATGGAAATCATAGAAAAGTTAGGTGTTACCTTACTTTTCTATTTTATGCAGGTATGGGTTTCATTATAATTATATGGTAGATATGGCCACATGAGGTATGATAACGCATATGGGTGCGGGTGTACATGGGGTATGAGGGTATTATTTGCTATAGTATTGCTGTTTGAGGTCATAAATCTCATCGAATTTGAGTAAAATAACTGATTTTTTCTATGTTTTTTATAAAGAGCAAAGAAATTTTACAATTGTCCACTTATTTTTTATCAAATTGTATATGAATTGTACACAAAATGCACATGTTTTCTTACAATTACATGTACTGCACCCATGAAAAAGTCGTGTTATACTATAACCATCGAATTTTCATAGCAGCCAAGAGGAATTTTAGAGCAACAAGACTATGTTTCTTCTGCGGATATTATACAGCAAGGTTAGATGTAATACAACAACGCTCATAAACAATAGAACCTGGTATGGAGAAGTGATCAGATGTGAATATACCTTATGATGATGACTGGCGGATACTGGTCAAAATTCTATACAGTATAGGGAGAGGCTTGATCTTTTCGCGAGAAATAAGCATTAGGTGCAAAAAAATATGCTTCGGTTCTAGATGATCAAATGTAGTCTTCCCTCCATATCAAGATCTCTGAAAAAAATGAGGTCTGCACAATGGTTGATCCTATGGTCTCAAAGATGGATTCTCATCAGACTTCTTCCAAGATAAAGCATTCATTATCCTTTAAAATTTTCACATTTTTAATTAAGTTTAATGGATTCCTCCAGTCTTGGCATGAACTCATTAAGAATACATCACCCTTTCCTTTGTAGACTCTGGGTCCACTACTTTTACCGCATCACCGTTATCTGATCGAAATCTTGTCTCGTTTGATGTACTCTAGCGTGAATATATTCTGTTTTAAACTTTGAAAATAAAGTGTCTACAGATAAATCCATTTGCTTTTCCATGGTATATCTTTTTTGAGGTCTCTGTAATCTATGAGATCTTTCTCGTTTTCAGCTAGTTTCACTGGAGAACTAGAACATCTGTAACAAGTGACTGATAGGGATTAATGGGGTTGTTACAATAGGTAGTTGGGCCAAAAATCGAAAGGACATTTGGAGAAAATGGACGCACTCGGGCTTAAGAAAGGTGATAATAGATTATTTCCTTCATTATGTTTGTTGCCCACTTCGATCAAATGTTTCCTATGACCACATTCGTATTCTCAAAAAAGCTATTACCCCAAGAAAAGAGGAATAACACGAGCCGTCGGATTGTTGATTGTAGAACCAAAAACCACACACAATTTAACAGACAACAACTTTGAAGACGTTCTTAGATATACCAGATACTCTGGCACCAGTGATTATTCAATTTTCATTCGAGCTGAATACTCTTTGCAAGAAGATAAAGCTATCGAATCTTCAGATATCCTTTTCCAGATGATAACAGGACAGATCGGTCAACCCTAGTATAATCGGCGACTGTGGTCATATCCTGTGATAATGGGGATTGATCAAGATCGACGGAACATCCTTGGTGTGATGATTTCCATGAGAGATATGCAGAATGATCCAGATTTTCGGGCTTTCTCTTTGCCTGGACATTCGTCACCGCTCTCCGCGGCAACTCATTTACCAGGGCTTTTCTGTTGGTAGTGCTTTCTGGGGCCCTTTTTGTAATGCTTTTTGGGGCGTTTTTGTTTTCTGTTTCCTTTTCTCAGCTATCTATAGCCCTCTTTTTCTCTTTATTTTTTCTCTTCTGCTTTCTTCTATAGCTCACTATTTTTCTTCTGATTTCCTCTATGGCCCTCTATTTTTCTTCTCTTTTCTTCTATAGACCTCTATTTCTCTACTGTTTTTTCTTTTTCTTCTGAAAATACCTCCTCATATATATATATGTTGCGGTACCCAGGCCAGATAGATGGAGTAGATTGAACAAATGATGATGAGGAGGAGGAGAATGTGTGAGAATGAAGAAGACAAGACAGATGAGAAGAAGGATGTGTGGAGGGTTGAAGCAGGCAGAACACATGAGGAGAGAGATGGGTCTTCGGTTCAAACTTCCATATCAAGATGAACTTATGTGAGGTGTATAGAAGACGGTGGTACTACTTTATGAAGGAAGATTGTCCAAAAATGAAAGTATTCTAAACTTTACAATGTTTGATGAATATACTTGACAATATTTGATGCAACTCGAACTTAACTTTTTTTATGATGCACCTCAAAATTTTCTTTATTATAATGAACCTCAAAGTTATCTTTTTTTATGATGCCCCTCAAAGTTGGCCATAGCAGCGATGATTAGAATCAGCGGTGGCCTAGGATTTATTCGCTCCCATTGAATCTTACAAATTTTGAGAATAAAATGGAAACCCACGCTTCTCATACTGAAAAATTTGGGAGTCTACTAGGTGATCCTATGATGATGTTCTTTGTTGTTGAGAAAACTTAAAACTGTCTGCCTCTAGCAGATTTGGAAAAAGCTGATAATTTATTTAGACTAGCCCTTCAAATTATTCTTCCACAGGGACCGAAATTTTCAAAAGGAGAGCAAGACTATTTACTCGAATTCATGACGATCCATAGATAATCGTATTTGCCCATGTGATTGATGAAGATGCCTGATGCGATGGTAGAACATATAATGATAGCCCATATCTATGCACTTGGCAATATTTGAAAAAAATATGTACCAACAATTCATGACTGATATGAAGGGCAAATGGGGGACATGGCCTCGAAATCTCTGGATTGGTTGAGCTAGACCAAAAGGAATTCGATCAGACCAGACTATTCTAGAGGGGGTGTATCAAAGAGATTGCCTGACCTAGGAACCAAAAATTGAAAATATTTTGACTTAACACATACTATAGAGTTTTAAAACATCTGCTGACAGAGCTCTCATCAAAGCAGAAGTTAGACCATGCAGGAAACATGGCCCACAATACCCGGACATTAGTAGATCACAATGTAAGGACCTCCTCTCTGACAAAAAAAAGATATAATTCCTCAAAAAAATTTTCTATATGATACCAAGACTCTTTTTTCTTGTCTTTGAAAGATGATACTCTCCTGATTTCAAGGGATATCTTTTTGTCTTCTATATTTCATTTTCATATTTATCATAACTCTGAGGAAAAATGCCTGATACTGAACCTAATTCTCATATAAAATTATAAGTATTTCTGGAGTATCGGTCAAACTAGACTCTTCTCAATTCATGACAGGCAGGTGCAATTGGTGACAGGTAGGTCTCCATTGATAACAGGTAGGTATACAAATCTTCAGAAAGCAAATTCCACTCAAAAGAATTCAGATGCATTTTAAAGAGGATGGAAATAGCTGAACAATTGAAGAGGCTACAACATAATCAGAAAAAAGTCCAGGGAATCCATGACGTTTTTAGAGTCCTTGAGACACATAATTTCATACTGAGAGTAAGCAGATTTCCAGATAACGAATGTATTCATGCTAAAAAACTATTCGCGTCCCACTCTCCATACTTTTGATAATCGAAAAGTTGGGAAGGGATCAGAAAAAAGTGTGGTATATTGATGTTATACAGGTATGTATGTGTTTGAGGCCGATGATTTTGAAATGATAAAAAACTTTATTAACATCCAAACATATCATTATCAGAGTTATCAGATGGGTGAGCAAAAACGTTCGATGCTCAAGAAGTTTTAATCATCACGGCTTCGGGTATTGACCACTGCAAAAGCATATTAATTATAAGCACATGAAAAATCATTCCAACTAGGAAATGTTTTTCCCATGACATAGTCCCACTCTCTAATGATTGAACCTTTTTCTTGGTTGAGTTTGCGGGTGCTGAGAAATCACACTACAACACATAGATCAAAAAACTCCTCTATCGAGTTCCTTTTTTTCTTTGACCTGGTATTCGTCACCGCTCACCGCGGCAACTCATTTACCAGGCCTGATTTTTATGTTGTTAGTGTTTTTTTGGGCGTTTCATTTTCTCTTTTCAGGGGTTTCATTTTATTTTTTGAGGCCTTTTTGTTGTAGTGTTTTTGGGGCCTTTTTTCTATTTTCAGAAACTCACCTTTTTCCAGAAAACTATAATGAAGGGAAGATGTTGATCAAGCATCCGGAGCAGTTGTTGAATCAATCACATCTATCGTGAGTATTGGTAGAGAGCCTTTTCGTATTATTGGGATTAGACCTTCAACACCGAAAGGAGTGAGTCTTCAGCAAGTGTGGTTTGGGTCAGTACAATCAAAGGAGAAGGCCTTTGAAGACGAAACAAAATGGGTCATCAACCACAACGACAAAAATTGAAAATCATGACTTGATACCTAAGAGAGATGATGATGAGAATTTACCTCTTGTTACAATATTCCTACTAGAATGAATCATATCATGTTGACTGATTGTATATACAATTAAAAAATGTGTATCTGTTTCCACCTGGTGAACAGAATAAGCATTTAACGATCTTCGTCCATCAGGCTCAGTCCACTTCTTACCTTCTCCATATATATTTCTTTTTTCTTCTTGTTTCTTCTTTCTATCAACAGTTTTTCGGGAAAATGTCAAATTAGCAGTGAGGGCCAACTTGATTGATGGCCGATAAAGATCTAAAACGCCGACAAAGATCTAGTGCGAAAAGGGAGACCATCTATAAATGGAAGAAGGTGAATAAATAGTCTATGGGGATGGGGAGACAAATATTATTGTGTTGAATAGAATGAAACAGTTGGGAATTGCAAAACTTATGGAAAAATTTGAATAGAATATAAAGTATTAAAAGAATATAATGAAAAAAGTGTCAAACGACATACTTTAAAAAGCTTGAGGTACTCCGGAGAAAGTTGTTCCATCGAATTCCGCCCATTTGCTATAGATCACTCCCATTCCATATTTTGAAAGTTACCCAAACTTTATTCCATCACCCGCTCATTTCTTTCACTTTTTCGCTAGCAATCCAGTGAGTTTTTTCTTCTCTGGTATTTTTTGACTTTTAAGGTTGAAACTAAAATGGCAATAGAGCGTACTTTCCACAACTAGTATTTTCAGAAAATGGACATTTTTATTACCGAAGAGATGAAGGAATTACCCACTAGCGATATTTCTGAGCAGCAAATCAAGGAATGGATATGCTTGATGGGTGTATACATTCAAGAAATTGTGAAATGGAGGCGAGAAAGTGATAGCGTTCGGGACGAGACTTTACAAAAAGTACACTATCGCTCAAGACTTGTTGATGAGATTGGCTTTGAAAAGTTTTGTCCGGATGTGAGCAAGCGAAATGATGAGGAATACATTTTTGCTCGTCTAGCTGAAGTTTGTAAAGACCATCGGCTCTTCTTCCCAAGAAAAAGTTGGATATTGAAGGATGTTCGGGTTTCGCGTGTCACCCCATCTCAGATATTTAATAAAGATGGAACAGTCAATGCAGTGCAATACTTTCTCTGAGAGTACGATACGCACCTGGATGGCGATCAGTATACCATTGTGTATAATAAGGCAGCTATACCAATCTCGGAACTTTTCGTCTTGAAAGAAGACAGGTATGTTATCGTTCGAAAATCTCTCTCATTTCTTTTCCTATAGGGTTCGAGATGCTATTCGCAAAATCAGGAAAATGGAAGCACATTTGAAAGAAGATAGCGACCCATCCTACAAGTCTACATGTAGAGCAAGACTAGAAGCAGCACGAACCGATTGGGCTACGAGAGTTTTGAACGGAGAATCGGTTTTCAATGAACTTTAGTTTTACATATATTCCAACTACATTATTTATCTATTGATTGATTCATGCTTCTTTTAATGACTTCTTATATGATCCACAGTACACCGAGTGCCTTCTTGATTTTCCACCCGTCTGCCTGTGACACATATACTCAATCTCTAGCCCCGCCCTGTTTTTTTCTAATCCATTCTTCATATTCCCATCATTCTTTAGTCAATCAGTCGTCGAAATCGTGCGTTTCTGAGGGCCTCTCCTTTATTTTCTAGAAGATTCCCCATTGATTTTCTTGGTGTGTGTCCTCTTCTTGTTCTCATTTCAATTCGCCAGATTTATTTGCCTTCCGGTGGCTCTCATTGCTGTCTCTCATTTTTCACCATCACATTGTAAGTCTGCTTTGCTCATTCATTACATCTGTGCATTTACTGTACCCATCCATATCTCTTTTTTTTGAGGGTCTCCAATTTTTATCTCTGATAAAAAAACGCTTCTAACCTCTTACTTTCAAAAGGTTCATTCTAAATTCATACTTGCAGTTTGCTCTCGCGCATGATGATGTGTGCGGCTAGAAACGCATATGGAAAGGTGATGGCAGCAAGAAACTCAATCTCTCATGGAGCTGTCCTGGATATTTTGGCCTACTATGCTCCATATGTCAAAGATACAACTGAGGGATTGATAGCACTTCTCAAGAGATTGAAGCAGGATAGAGGTTTTGGTTGGATCCGAGAATGTGATCGTGAGATGTACGATGGAGCTATCAAATGCCTAGAAGAAGATGAAGATACCAATTGGTTGAAAGGAATACAAGCTTCATCGGGAGGAGAAAAGTACGACCCCATCGTAGAGAGATATGATGTCTCAATCACTTCGGATCACCTCCATGCTGAGCGGATCTTGATGGAGTTGACTGAGAACGGGAGCCCTCTTCCCCTCTATTTGGATACTGAAAGATCCTATGATCAATTGAAGAACGGTGGAAGAATAGCTCTGTTGATAATCCTCGATGAGGACTCAGCTAGAGTTCTTCTTTGGAGAATTCACAGCTATTCAGATGTTGAGGTAGTGGCGGTTTGGAAAGCGTTGGAGAAGGCCCAAGAGACCAGACAACTCGTGGTTTGTGGTCCGGAGCTAATGCTTGGAAACATCAATGTACTTAATGTACAGGAGATTCCGGCCGATAGCGGGAAGACTGACTTGATTTCGCTTGCTGCAGAGTTCCAATTGACCCTCACTGAAGGAGAGGCCATGTCGTGCTGGACGGTCCAAAATCTACGTCGAGACCAGATAAACCATTGTATCATGAACGTCTATGCTCTTCACGTGGTATATTGGCGAAGACTAATGAGGGATAATCAAGAGAAATTCCAAGATGTCGCGGAGAAAAGAAACCATTTCCATGAAGAACAACGATGGCGCAAAGACGAAGAACGTCATGAATATCGCATTTGGAGAGAGGGGCAGCGGGAGAGAATGGAGGATATAATTGAGGATTTAAAAAACAAGTTGGACAGAAAGAATAGGAATAGAGAAGAGATGGGAAGTCGTCACCTCAGTGAACGTATACAAAGACAGAACGAAATGGCTGCTCTTTGCCGCATACATGAAGAAGCAGAACGGAGTGAGGAGCTAGAGAGGAAAAATGCTGATGACGATGTCGAAGAATTGAACTGCCGATTAGACTATGCTACGGAGGAACTCTATGATCTTTAAAGGTTAATATTTTTGGTTATTCCGATCTTTCATAGACGATCATTTTCAGCACTTCATCTCCACCTTTATCATCTCTCCTTATAATCAACGCCTGAATCACGTAGATAGGGGCTCGGCGCAAATAACTCTTCAAATTTTCAGATTTTTCTTTACCTGGACATTCGTCACCGCTCACCGCGGCAACTCATTTACCAGGCCGATTTTATGTGTAGTATATTTTATTGGGCGCTTGTTTTTCTTCTGGTTTCTTAGCTCTCTTTTTCTTTTTCTTTTATTTCTCTTTCTAATTGTTTGCCCTATAACTGACCTGTTTACTATATTAAACATCAACTGCTTTTCTTTTTTTTAGCCCTATTTCAATCCCCTTTTTTTGGTCTCCAACTTTTGATGTATGTTCCTATATGAAACATTTATTTACGTGCTTCAAGTTCTTCTATGCAGATGGCAACTATCCCTTCAATTCGGAATCTGGGTATGATCAAGTACCCTATCTCTTAGGTCCAAAATGTATGAGTGATAAAATACAGTCTTTATCAGTCCCTCTTTTCTTGAATCTAGACATAATAATTGATAATAACCTTTTTTATTTTATCTCATTTTTTCTCAAAATGTATGATATTTGTGAAATAAATTATGAAAAACAATAGAAATCGTTAAACAATTGCAAATAAAAAAATCGAGTTGACCCACATTCCTGGGTCCTAAAATATATACCATATACCACCAGGAACAAATCATGGAAATATAGGGTCTCATATTTTCACACTCAGGTGAAGAAGCTGAAATATTTTTGGTCCCACATTTTCAGAGTCCTTCTTTCTATGACTCCTTCCTTCGAAATATTCTATGAGTCTTTCTCTGATGGCCTAACTTTTGCATATGGCCTAACTTTTGCATATGGCCTAACTTTTGCAAACAACGCAGGTTTTTTTTTCGAGGGTCCCTTATCTCCGATTCAAATCTCTAGTATCCCTCTTCAGGGTAAAACCCCAGACATCATTGCGCGGAGAGAGACGCAGACGACCACGCCCGCGGCGCCCTCGATATATATTTCACAAACGACCCTTCTTTCTGATTTACACCCATGGGTTAGGGGTTAGTGACCTTGGTTATCATACAGACCATCGGGGGTTCGAGTCCCTTCCACGGCCACCAAAAAAAATGAGAGAGTATACTATATGTAGAGGGTACCAGACATCCAAGAGAGACGCAGACAGGTTAGAGAACAAGGGGTCCATCGACGCAGACACCCGCGCGCGCGGCGCCCCCTCCCTTCTCAAATGACCTTGACAGGATCGCGGGAGAACCCTTCACTACTGTCCAAGATCTATGTGATCATAGATCTTTTCCAAGGAGAATGTAAACCTAGTAGATAAAATACGATCTGAAAACCCTAAGAAAGGAAAGATTTGAAAAACACCCAGACTCGAAAGAAGGACTCCGCGCATTCCCGAAGAGCAAAGTATGGATCAGAACCCCGCGGAAACAAAGACACCGTCTTAACATACAATACTTCATCTCACGGATGAAGCGAGAAAATTTTAAGACATTTGTTTCAATACGGAATTCATCTGACTATTCTTAATCTTGACGACCATGTTGCGGAAATAGAAACTAAAATTGAAAGTGACGTAACAGTAAGGAGAAATCAGTCACGAGAAAGAGCCAACAAATTTAGTCGACAATCGTAAAAAGAGAAAAGTTGAAGGCCACGAGAAGTCGTAAAACATGGAAATACAAAGGAAATGGAGAGATCCAAAGAAAGTCAAACAGAAAGACAATCATTACGCAAAGTCCGGAAAGACTACTATAAAAACTAGCTCCAGAAGCCAAAATGACATTCTTGATTTTATTCGACAATTTCGATTTTATTCGATTTTAAACTTAAACAATCCTCGAAATCTACCAAAAGAAAGGTTTACTGTCAAAACTATCAAAATTCATTCTTCCAGAATGTCAAGCTTGGCAATCGATCAAGAAATCGAATTAGAAGCAATCGAAATCGATCCAGCACCAGCACCAGCAACACCAAATCAACTTCGTGCAATCATGCAACACCTGGAAGATATAATGGACAAAATCGACCGTATTGAGAGAAGGATGCGCAGAATCGCACAACATCAAATGGATGAAATGGAGGCAGAACCATCAACTTCTCGTGCCCCCAAACAAAGACGTTTGAGCTGTTCCGAATGCCGAGGTTCCCATCAACCCTATGAATGCCCAAGGATCAGTGCCGCCGAGCGCATCGCTTTTGCAATCAAATTCGAGTTATGTTTGAACTGTAACTCGAAACACCCCGGTGATTGCCGACGCAGAGCAGCTTGTAACAAGTGCACCAAAAAGCATCTATCAATGTATCATGCGTAGGCATTGTTAAATCACGTTAATTAGGTCATTAAATCTGTTGAATAAAACCATTATTGTTTCACAAGGTGTACTTGTTCTGAAGGAAACCTGCAGAGTGACCCTGCAAACTGATAAGAAAGTTGGTATCGGAGATAGCAACGAAAAGGGAAAGGGCACAACACAAAATTTCTAGGAATTGCGAGAATCGTGACGGAGTGGAGGCGGGAACTTTACAGATAAGGAAAGGGTATAAAACCAGACAGATAAGACCATTCAGCTACTTTTCACAAAGATGCTAGGTTTACGTAACCGCCAAGTTCTTCGTGCTCACTTGGGTCGAAACCGAGTACCCCGTCATGACGCTCCTGCCGCTGAGGCGCCTCGAGCTAGGGATGCTGCGTTGGCCCACCATGCACCTGATAGAGCAGACGCTCCCCGCGTCGCTGTTCTACCAGCTGCAGCAGGAAATCGGTTGTCCTTCAAGGATATCAAGGGGGCAACCGAAGCTCTGTCAACAACAATTTCAAAGTATTCCGGAGAAAACGACGACGATTCCTTCGTTCAGTGGGTAGAGAAATTCGTCCAGGAGGCAAACACACTTCGTCTCGGTCGTCCACTTACAATCGCGGTTTTTCCAAGATTGCTAACTGGGTCAGCGCGTCTCAAGTATGACGGCCTGACAATCGAACAAAAAGCCGACTTTCGTCTTATGACGCAAGCGCTAGCTGATAAGCTAAGAACGTACACTGGGAGAGATAAGGCTATGAATAACCTCTCTCAAATGAAAATGAGAACGTCTGAAGCTGTAGTGAAATTCGCGAAAAGAGTTGAAAATACAGCACGCGCAGCATTTCCAACTTTAGATGAGGACCAACGACAGGAGATTATCATCAACCGATTCGTGGAAGGATTGCCGTCGAGAATCACGAACAAAATCCGTGAAAACAATCCGAATCTGGAAAGTATGGATCAAGCAATTGAAATTGCAGAGAGACTGGAAGAGATCCATAAGAAAGAGGATAAGGAAACTATACTATTGATCAACCAAGTCAGAAACTCGGAGAAAAATGACGATGAAGAAAGTCTAAGAGAACAGATCAGAGAATTGACAACCGAATCAAGAAAACAGAGAAAGATGATTGAGCAACTCGGTCAAAATCAACAAGGAATTCAGAATCAAAGAATTCCAAATGGTCCAAGAGGAAATCTACCCCAACAATTCAGTCAGAGAGGGAGATTTCAAGGAAACGGATATCAGAATCAGGGATACTCTCAACCTCAAAGAGGCCAGTCCAACTATTGGAAAGGTTCAAGAGGGAGTAGAGATAACTATCCGAGAGGAGGATGGAGATCAAATCGTGCCCCAATTCAGTCGGGAATCCATTTCCTCACGATCGTTGCTTGCTTCGCGTTGATGATTCCGGCAGCAACAGGACAATTTCAAATTTGTCCAAACTTGAAAAGCGGAGAATACTTCGCACCCCCAACCCAATTAACCTGTGAAATAAACCCCAAGGAGACAGTTGTGAAGACAACAATTGATATATACACTGAGTTCGGAGCATCCATGAAAGCAAAAGCCTACAGATGTTTTCAAACTACATACAGTGTGTGCACAGGAGGTCCTTATCAATACTTTATCGGAAAACCAAACATTGTAAACGTAACCACAGGACCAATGACAAAAGAAAACTGTCTGGAAGCAATTGAACAACACCGAGTGGCAAACCAAACACTGATTCCTAGAGGAAACGGACTGTTCCACTCTGATGCCAGTCAAACTGAAGAAACAAATTTGGTAAATGGAGCAACGTGCCATGATGGAGTGGTATACTCCTACGAGATCGGAGAGGTGGCTACACCAGATGGGGAAAAAGTGATCTCTACCCTCGGAGACATGGCTGGATGTGAAGCCCAAAAAGGAGAATGTGAAACAAGTGATACGAGATACATTTGGAATTCGGAAGGAATTACCAAATTCTGCAAATACTCAAAAATCGAAACAACTGAAGCTTATATCACGAAAACAAAAGTCGCTATTCCCGATCTTCAAATTGCTCTTGAAATAACACAAACACAAAACGAATCACAAATAGAAAACTGTGGTCTCGGAATGGCAGTGATAACAAACAATGGGTTCATGATATCCATCAAAAATCATAGACAGTCACTTTCACAGCTAATTGATTCAGTGGAGAGCAGAAAATACAGAATGAAAAGATCAGTAGAGTTGAAAACCAAACCAGAAGGATTATTGATACAGAGACTCTATGGTCCAAATGCCACTCTAGAGAAATATCCACTATTTTCATATGACCCAATTCAAGACCCAAGGATTCTGCATGAGATGCGCAAATACGACGTCACATTGGCTCATGTACGATTCCAATGGGAAAACTATGAACTTCCAAACAAACAAATAGCTATACTCAGAGCGATAAGAGAAGGAGAATACAGAAAACAGTTAACAAGGGAACTCAGAGAAAACGACGGCAATCTGAAAAACTTTGTGACAATCAAGCAGTTAGAACAACCCTCCCATAACTTTGATAGCTACCTAGAAAACGAGTTTGGGACAGCCAGGAGGTTGTCGGCCGAGGAAAAATCCAGAAACACAAGACTATGGGAAGACAACAGAATGGTAGCCAAGCCAACTACCACAAGAACTCCGTACAATCGAGAAATGGCCGGACCAGAATACATCAAACAAATGTCCGAATACCATAGAAAAGCATCAGAAAACAGAGAAAACTCTCAATTGAACGGAAGATTACAGTATGTGGCAGATAAGATAATCGAAGCAAATTATCATGAATTTGACCGTATCTACCACAAACTATGTGAAATGCAAAATGCTCATATCGAAATCTCAAAAACAATACTGGCTATCGATCCCACTCTTGGAATGCGAACACTGTTGAAACGAGATGACATAGTTGCAAAACGAGCCGGAATGGTTTATCTAGTTTCCCAGTGTACTCCAGTCACTGCCGACAAAGTATGGTATGACCACAAAGTTGATGGGATATGCTATGTGGACACACCAGTACAAGTCAGAAATCAAACATGGTTCATAGCCGCTGGAATGGAAAAGGATCTAGTAAAAGAAAGTGTTCAAATTCCTTGTGACGAAGTAACGCTTGGAATATACAAGGATGAAAATGGACAATGGAAAAGTGAAAACGGTTTGCCAGCGGTCCGAAATATCCCGATTACGGTTATCAAAAAAGCTGAAAAACTGAACCTCACCCTATCGGCTCCATCCGCATTCAACAAACTGGAAAACATTGACAATCCATTCGCATACATGGCTTCTTGGACATACACTCTGTTCAAAGTAAAAGAAACACAAAGAGAACTCATGCGGAACTTGCGTAATGAGGGAATGACTTTCGAATTGATTGAAGATGTGTTGAGTAAAGGAATGGATGGAGTAACAGGAATAATTAAAACTGGAGTTGAAGAGGCCACGGATTTCGTTCAGAAGCAAATATGGGACAAAGTAAAAATTATCGTGGTCCCCATTGTAACAATCGTATGCCTCATCATCGCGTTCGTAATCGCACTAAAAATCTACTTCGTCCGAAAAGCAGCTGGATTAGCATTTTCTGAATTAGCAAAACTCACCAGAAGAGCACCACCAACAATACAGCAAATGATAAGGAGATGGAGACCAGAAGTTCATAACATAATGTTGAAAGAAGATGGACCAACTGAACTCGATGTTTTCAGCATCGAAAGAAGTGACTCCATTGTCTCCATGCCAATGATCGCTACGATTCTAACAGAATCACCGAAGTGTTCGGTACCATGGATTAAAGTAGCCATCAATGGAAACGAAACGGTGGCTCTTGTTGATTCAGGAGCAGAAATTTCTCTTATCACTTTCTCAATGATAAGGAAAATGAAACTACAGGTCAAAATCCAGAAGGCGCCAATGATGGCCACCACAATAAACAGGCAGCCGCTGAACATTCTTGGAAAGATAACGGAAGTAGTACATATCGGAAACCACAGAACAGTAGTGGACTTTTTCATCACAGAAAATGAAAGGATTCCAGTACCATGTGTGCTTGGAATAGATGTGCTAGATCGTCTGGGACGACAAAACCTCCCAGTTGGCATTAACATAGCAGAAGGATACATCAAAATCGGATGGGAAAAAGTAGAGATCCTAAATGCTCCCAACAATGATATTATATGGGAACACAAACCTCTTCCGGGAGACACTGAATCAATCGTCTCTCTTGAAGAAGATGATATGGCGTGGACCCATAAAAGTCTTGGTGCAGTTCAAAGAATGTCTCCGAAGATACAAAAGATACGAGAAATATTCCGAAAAGGACAAGCGTCTTGGAAGTTGAAAAAGTTGTACTATTTTATTGACGATGTGGTGTATAGAATTCCCCAAAATCGAAATCAAACACCACCAGTACTTCTATTCTCCTGTGAAGACGCAAAACAGATAATCAGAGATCTTCACTGGGGAGAACACAAAAGCGCTAGACAAGTACTGAAGCAACTCCAAGAAATTGCTATTTGGAAAGGGATGAGAAAGGATATTGAGGAAGTAATCAGAAACTGCAAGATCTGTCATCAACAAAACTCACATGAAGTCCACAATGGAATCCATTCTATAATGACAAAAGGAGGTCGAACACATCTTCCGTTTGTACCAATACACTTAGACGGAATTCCGATTGTAGCACTTCTTGACTCAGGAGCTTCCGTATCTCTTATACCAGAAAGAGTGATGAGACAGCTCGGAATTGAAGACAGAGTAAAAGCCACCAACTGCTCAGCTAGAGTAGCAAATGGAACAAGTCTACAGTTTCTAGCAAAAACAAAGGTCATTGTCACAATGGGAAAAACGAGTGTCTCACATGAAGTGTTGATAACGAGAGATGAAGGAACACCAGCCGCCTGTCTATTGGGTATAGACTTTATCAATGCAGTCAACAAACAAGGAAACCTGCTAACTTTCAACATTCCCAAAAAGATAATAAAAATCGGAACAGAAGAAGTTAAACTATTAGACCCAAATCAAGCTGGGCACAACACGATGAACACAATATCAGTAACATGTTCAAAAGATGAAATTATTCCAGCAAGATGCCAGGCTATCATATCAGGAAGTATGCCGGGAGTTCTAATGCAAAACAGCGATTTTATTATAAAAGACACAGACCGAGAGACAGAGGATATCTATTCCATTAGTCCCACGCTTTCGAGAATGGACAGTGAAGGAAATATCGTCATGAAAATCACAAATCCGAGCAACTCTGAGATAGTGCTACGGAAGGGAATGAAAATTGCTGAAGCAGAAGTTTGGAAAGAAAGTAATCATCAACAAACACAAAAACCCGCAGAATTCACGGATCAAGAAAATGCCGAAGCGCTCTTGAAGAAAATAAACCTTGAGGAATCAGCACTATCATCCCAGGCAAAAGCCAAACTAAAAGTTCTACTCAGAAAGTATTTCAACGCATTTGTGGGACTTGATAAGAAAATCGGAAAGTTCACAGGAAACACAACCCATCACATTGAGCTAAACGATAATCACCGGATTCCACAGTGTCGTCCGTATCGACTAAACCCAGAACAAAAAGACAAACTGGAAAAAGAATTGAAACATATGAAAGAAAATGGGTTGATCGAGGAGTCAACATCACCATACACATCCCCATTATTGATGATACCCAAACCTAATGGAGAAATAAGAATTGTGATTGACTACCGGCGGCTTAATCTCATCACACGCAGCCGGACATATATAATGCCAAACACAATTGATATAACAGAAGAAGCATCCCGAGGAAAACTGTTTTCAGTTTTCGACATTGCTCAAGGATTTCATACGATCAGTATGCATGAAGCACACAAACAAAGGACTGCCTTTTGTTGCCACATGGGAGTCTATCAGTATCGATTCATGCCTATGGGGCTTAAGGGTGCTCCAGATACGTTTCAAAGAGCTATGGCAGAAGTTGAAAAACAATTTTCCGGGACAATGATTTTATATGTCGATGATTTGATAGTTGTGTCTAAAGATGAGGATCAACATATCAAAGATTTAGAGGAATTCTTCCAACTGATGATAAAAATGGGACTAAAGCTAAAAGCGGAAAAATCTCAGATTGGAAGAACAAGAATCAATTTTCTGGGATTCACCATTGAAAACAACACAATCACGCCAAACGGAGAAAAAATTGAAGCAATCAAAAATTTTCCGACTCCGAAAAATCTCACCGAAGTGAAATCCTTTATGGGAATGGCTGGATACTTCAGGAGATTCATAAAAGGCTTCGGAATAATTGGAAAACCACTAAACATACTATCACAACAAAATATGCCGTTCAAGTGGGGTGAAGAACAACAACAGGCATTTGAAGAAATTAAAAGACTATTGATGTCGCCACCCATCTTGACAACTCCACGAATGAATGGAGAGTTCGAGATGCATACGGATGCATCCAAAATGGGAGTAGCAGCCGTTCTATTACAACAACAAGAAGGAAACTTGGCAGTGATTGGATATGCCAGTAGATCAACCACGGTGGTAGAACAAAGATATGCCCCGATCGAGTTGGAAGCGTTAGCCATCACCTGGGGGTTAACACATTATAGACCATACATCTTTGGAAGGAAAGTTAAAGTAGTGACAGACCACCAACCATTGAAATCATTACTCCACAGAAAAGAAAAGGAAATGAGTGGAAGACTTCTGAGACATCAGGCTATAATACAGATGTATGATGTAGAAATAGTATATAGACCAGGAAAAGAGAATCCACTAGCTGACGCTTTGAGTAGACAGAACTTCAAAGAAGGAGAACAAGTCACATGTATTGAGGAGGAAGAAAAGGAAGTGGCCAGCACATCCAGACTGGAAGCCATCCAAAACAAAAGTTCCATGATACAAAACATCAAAATCAAACTCAAGCAAGGAAGCAATGAAGCAACAAGAAAGTTACACTCTAAATACATGCTCATGAACGATACCGTCTATGTTCACCCCTCAAAAGACGGTCAAATACCCCCAGTACTAATTGAAGGGAGAAACAAGGAATCGAAGAGTCTTATCAAAGACATACACAAGACAAATAGCCACATAGGCACTATGAAAATGATAGCCAAGTTGGAAAACATCGCAGTTTGGAATGGAATGAAGAAAGAAATTGAAGAAGTAGTACTAGCTTGTGAAGAATGTCAGCTTAGAAAGTCCCCTCCAGCATATTCTCATGTAGTACCACTTGGAGAATGGAAAATCCCAAAGAGACCATTCCAAAGAATCCACATTGATGTAATGGGACCATTACCCGAGACGATCCAGGGTAATCGACTTATCATCGTGGCAACAGACGCATTCTCAAAGTTCGCGATAGCGAAAGCTATCTCAAATCAAACAGCGGAAACCACTATCAAATTCCTTGTGGAAAACGTCGTCTCAATCCACGGCATACCAGAGGAAATTGTTTCAGATCAAGGGAGAAACTTCACTTCGGAAATTTTCGCCGAAGTCTGTAAAATCCTTGAAATGAAACATTCAATGTCAACAGCATACCACCATGAGACAAACGGGGCAGTTGAAAGACTGAACCGTACTCTAGAGGAAATGTTGACACTCTCTACAAATGATACGAGAAACTATCACAATTGGGATGAGAAGTTGCCAATAGTGATCCACTCATACAATGCGGGTTACCACTCAACGGTAAAATTCCCCCCCGAATATATCGTTTTTGGGAGGGTGACCGTAGCTCCAGCGGATATCATGGTGAATTCTGTTCGACCATTTTATCAGGATGAGGAAGATCTCCTGGAAAATCTGACGGAAGCAATCCGGCAATGTCACGAAAGAGTGTACAGAGCTTTGAAAACGGCCCAGAAAGAAACGAAACGAATACACGATGAAAGGAGAAAGGTCAAGGTGCCAACTTTTGAAGAAGGAAGTAGAGTTTTGATTCGAAATCAAACAGCTGGGAAACTGATGTACCAATTTCTGGGACCCGTTCGAGTAGTATCCTCAACAGCCACAACAGTCACGGTCAGAACTGCAAGAGGAAAATTCGAAACGGTGCACAAGAATCGAGTGAAGAAGTTCAACGAAACCGCCGAGGAAGATGCTATGATCAAGGACACAGCAACAACTACCATCAACAAAGCGCCAACCAAGGACAAGAAGACCCAACTTCAAGGATTCGAAAGTCAGGATTGCCGGAAATGGAGTCAACACAAAACACCAGGAGGAAGAATAACCGGAGTACGTCGAGACCAGCCAATGGACCCAGTTCGAAGAAGCCGAAGAATTCAACATCTGCCTGCCGAAGAATATTTCTAAACTGTCAATCGTCCCACTTTAGTTTCATTTTCTATTTAACAACTTTATATTTTCCATATCCTTCTCCCCTCTCTTTCCTATCTTGATCCAGCTTAACGCCCAGGGACGTGCGTCTCGAGGGAGGGGGATGTCAAGGCAGATGTTTACTTTCTCCGACCTTGACCTGATAAGAGTTATTATAAAAGACTCTTATCGGTCAGGGTCGGGGAGAGAGTCTTTCGGAGTCTTTCGGACTCTCTTATCTTTCTTTCCTCTTACTTGTTTTAGGTTATGAATAAACACTTTATGAAGATACTGGGTTAGAGTCTACGTGGATATACCGCTACACCACAGAAACCACTCCGATTGAACCAGAAAGGTTCAATCTCCTGAATTACTGATGTTACCCTGGCAAGGATACAGGCTACCATGATATAGTAATTGATAGTCTCTTCAGATGCTGGTTTAGACACCTTTATAAAAGAGGCCATTTTTAAGCTACCGTTCCAAAAACTTCTTTAAAAGACTTCAAAATTAGTCTGCTACTAGCTTACACCAAGTCTAGAGCTCTGCCGTGCTTCTGGGCACCGGCTTACCTCAAACTTGGGTAATTAAACCTCAAAGTACAAATTTTACCAAAAAGTCGTGTAAAATTGTTGAGAAAATCGCCGAGAAAATCGAGGGAAAATGATGAGATTTTCAGTGAAATTTTTGAGTTTTCCAATGGTTTTCGAGGCAAAAATAGTGATAAAAATGAGTTGTTGATGTCTGAAAAAGGTTTTAAATCAGATGATAATTCATTTTTATTTTCAGGATCGCGTCGATCGTCGAGCAAAGAAGGATCCGAGCAGCGAAAAGTGGAGAAGGAGCACAAGGAGCAGGGAATCGCCGAAAAGAAGGTGAGGCCTTGCAAAGAGAGTCGTCTGGTGGCTGGAAATGTGTTGAAACGAGCATCAAGCTCCGTTTTCATCCATTCTGGTCGCTTGGCTAAATCTGAGCGCCCTTTTTCCACTTTTTCAAAAAATCTCGGTCTAAAAATCGATAGAAAGAAAATTTTGGTAACCGGTGTTGAATCTCATCGAGTTTCTGCATCGGAGAAGATTGAAATGAGCTGTAATGGTTCTTTTTGGTCGGAAGAAAGGAAAAAATGGAATTGTAAACCAAATTTCATAAAAAGTTCCTATCAAAAGTATCAAAATCGAAAATCGATCGCCGGTGACGGTGAAGCGAAAAATCAGAGGAAATATGCTGAAAATGTCCTAGAAAGCGAATTTTTGGCTAAAAATGAGCACAAAGAAGCTGAAAAATTACCAAAAATTGAATCAGAAGGTGATGAAAAAGCTAAAAAGTTTCTGAAAAATAGCGAATTGGAGGCCGAAGGCTATCGCCGATTTTTCGGGAAAAATGAGGAAAATGTGTGTTGTTCGTTGCCAAAAAAGCCGCTAAGAGGTGGTGGTGGTAGTGAAGACACGGAAAAAGCAGAAGAAGCTCGGAGAAAAAATGCAACTATACAGAAATATGTCATTCTCCCGTTTCTCCAAAATCAACGAGAGGCCTTTGAGGAATCGAGAAAATCGACGTCGATTCCAGAATCCCCCCGGAGCAGAATTTGTTGAATTTGTGATTTTTAGGAATCTCACATGTAAGCACGTCTATTCATGGAAGAAACTCAGACCCGTGTTTTCAATTTTCACTTTTTCCTGAAAACCCATTCCCCCCGGAATCCATGATGAGGCCTTTGAAAATCGAGAAAATTGACGTTAATTTCCAGAATTTCCAGAAGTCATAAAGAGAATGACTGTAGTGAGAAGAGTCGGGGAAAGTGTAGTGTGTAGGGTAGAATACCCTATAACTGGAGAAACCCGCTGCTTCTTGCCAGGTTGTCCAGCTAAGTCGAGAGCAGGTATCGGAGCAGGCGATATGCAATATCTGACCCGGGACCTGAAGAAGCATGGACTAAGTGTCCAATGGACATATAAGTGTTCCATTTGTAAAGAAGAAGCTCCCACAATGACAAGTACCGCGTCTACGAGGTGGATGAATGATCATATGGTACAGAAACATGGTCGAAAGGCAGAAAAGAGAATTCGTGCGGGTAAAAGCGTTGCGAATAAGACTGCGGACCTGTTGAATGCGAATGCTCCGTCCCTTCCAAAGCCAAAAGTTGGTGAAAAGAAGAAAAAGGTGGTGGCACCGCCAGTGGTACACACAACACCAGAAAAGATCACAGAGTTGGAAAACAAAATTCAGACAAGAACTGTGACAAAATCGTTGAGTGTACTAAAGGAATCGGTGAAAAAGCGAGAAAAGGAAGTGAAAAAGGGTGATAATGATAATAAGCCATCACTTGCCTCGATTTTTCAAAGAAATGATAAGAAAACGGCTCGGAGAAGTCTTGCTAATGTTCTGAAAGTGGGAAGTGCACAGAGTCCCCGTGTTGCTCCGGATACTGTTCTGGGCGAATCGGTGGATTTGAGCAAATTGACTGCTGCAGAACGAGTAAAATTGGTGAGAGAAAGGGAGTCGAAAAAGGCTAGACTGTCGATACAAAGCTCTAGAATGAGTCTTTCGGCGGTTGAAAATGCTTCAAAAAGGGAAGCAAGTCTTGAAGAGTCAGTGACCGAAGAAAAGGTGGAAGACGTTGAGAAAAGTGATTCAGAAGACGCTGAAGACGTGCTCGACCGTACTATTGTTATCGATGACTTAGATTTCGATACAGTAAAAAGGCGGTTTAACACGTGGTGTCTAGACCATGAAACGTCGAAAGAAGCCTGGTTATCTGATGAAATAATTGATTGATATCTGAAGGGAGTTTGTGCTAAAAATGAGCAGTACAGAGTCTTGGATGCCTGCTTATGGGAAGTGACAAAGAAACATGGGCCAATGCAAGTCAAACAGACAATGTGGTCCCAGAAAAAGCACTTTTTCCCCATTTGCGAAAAAGATCATTGGATATTGTTAGTAATTGATGCTGACAGTATTTATTATGGAAACACACTCGGATTTGAGCCGAGAGGGAAAATAAAGGAATTTATGGAGGAATTGGGTCTAGAAAGACGCTATTTCGAAATTCCAGTCCCTATTCAAAAAGATACAGTGAATTGTGGAGTACATGTGTGTTTGATGGCTGAAGCAATAGCCAAAGGAGTTTTATGGTATGATGAAACAGATGTACTGAAATTTCGAGGAAGAGTAAAGAAAATGCTCAAAGAAAAGGGATATCAGTTATTTTCAGAGCCATACAAAGAAAATGAGCTTCCAGAAGAAGCGGAAAATATCGAGAATTCAGTGGAAGAATTCGCCGATGATTTCGAGTATCGAAATGAGAATTTTGAAGCAGAAAACATTGAAGAATCAGAAATTCCAGCTGAAAAATCGATAAATATTCCCCCAGTTGAAAAAAGTGTTTTTTCGCCGGAAATTTCGGAAAATGAGGAATTGAAGGAGGAATTGGAAGTAAAAAGTTCGATCCCAAAACTGATGGAACAAAAGCTTTCGAAACCGAATTCAGTTGTTCCGAAATTCGAAAAAAGTGAAAAAGCAAAGGTTCAGAGGGGAAAACAGCAAAAAGTGCCCACGGGAAAACCAGATGAACTGGTGCAAAAAGTGCGAGAATGGTTCGAAAAGGAATTCGAATCGTATGTACGAGATGGGCGGAGCTTCCAAAGACTGGAATGGCTCACAGAGGTGCTCACGGCATCAATTCACAAGGCTTCGGTCGGTGATGAGAGTGCTATTGAGAAAATTGGGAAAAGAATGCCTCCTATGGAAATGGAAGAGGGGGAAATGGCTACCCAAACAGAAATGAAAAAGAAATACAAGAGTAAAAAGGGTGAAAATCCGAACAGTATTTCTGGATCATACCGAGACGCGTACTGGGAAAACAGGGCGAAAACGTTCAATCGTCTCGTTGGAAAGGAATCCAAGCAGTGTGAAATTCCGATCAAGAAATTGGAGGCGTTCTTCAAAAAGACGACTTCAGTGACTAATGTGCCAAAGAAGGTGTTGGAGGAGAAATCTTCTCGAATACCAAGGGTGCAAATCGGTGATTGGATTGAAGGTGTATTCACTGAAAAGGAATTGGCAGAAGCTCTTAAAAAGACGAAAGACACTGCCCCTGGAGTAGACGGGTTGAGATACCATCACTTGAGGTGGTTCGATCCGAGCTTCAAGTTTCTGTCGTTGCTCTACAACGAGTGTAGAGTGCACAGAAAAATTCCGGCTCATTGGAAAGAGGCTGAAACTGTTCTCCTATATAAGGGTGGAGATGAGATGAAGCCAGATAATTGGAGGCCGATCAGTCTGATGCCGACGATTTACAAGTTGTATTCCAGCCTGTGGAATCGGAGAATCCGATCGATAGAAGGAATCAATAGTAGGTGTCAGAGAGGTTTCCAGGAAAGGGAAGGTTGTAATGAGAGTATAGGGATTCTCAGAGCGGCCATCGATGTGGCGAAAGGCAAAAAGGGGAATCTTTCCGTTGCCTGGCTGGATTTGACGAATGCGTTTGGTTCAGTCCCACATGAACTTATTAAGCATACTCTAGAGGCGTATGGCTTTCCCGAAATGGTAGTACAGGTTATTATGGACATGTACAAAGGGGCTGCTATCAGAATAAAGAGTAAAAATGAGAAAAGTGAGCAGATATTGATAAAGTCAGGAGTGAAACAGGGTGATCCTATCTCCCCCACTCTTTTCAATATGTGTTTGGAAAATGTCATTAGAAGGCATTTAAATACGGCAAATGGTCACAAGTGTCTGGAGACAAAAATTAAGGTGTTGGCGTTTGCTGACGACATGGCGATTCTCGCAGAATCCAAAAATCAGCTCCAGAACGAGTTGATAAAAATGGATGAGGATTGCACACCATTAAATTTGATTTTCAAGCCGGCGAAGTGTGCTAGTTTGATCATCGAAAAGGGAAAAGTTAAGAGTGATGCTGAATTGATGCTGAAAGGACAGCCAATTCGAAATCTCAGTAATAAGGATACCTATAAGTATTTGGGTGTTCAGACGGGAATTGAGACTAGAATTTCGGAGCTGGAGCTCATGAAAGTGGTCACAAAAGAGTTGGATATGGTGAACAGTAGCGAACTGACACCGCCACAGAAACTCGATTGTGTCAAAACATTCGTGTTGCCGAAAATGACGTACATGTACGCGAATTCGGTACCGAAATTGACAGAATTGAAAGTGTTCGCGAATATGACCATGAGGGCGATAAAAGTAATGCATAGTATACCGGTGAGAGGATCGCCGGTAGAATACGTGCAATTGCCAACTGGGAAAGGCGGACTAGGAGTTGCGTGCCCAAAGATCACTGCGTTGATCACGTATTTGGTGTCCATGATGAAGAAATTGTGGTCTAGTGATGGGTACATTAGGAAACTGTACTCGGCGTACTTGAAAGAAGTTGTTGAGACGGAGACAGGTGTTCAGGAAGCCACGTTGCAAGACATGGCTACGTATCTGAGCAACGAAAAACCTATCAACAAGAAGGCGTTCGGTTTCAATGGATTCCGAAGAGTACGGGAAGTGTGTAAGGGATTATCCGAGATAAAAGATTCTCCTCTACACAAGCTAAAAATCGTAGTAAAAGATAGGAAGCTAGCGATTTTAGTTCAGGCCACCAAGAATGAAAAGGAGAAGATTTTCACGGAGTCTCAGGTGAAAAATCTCCAGACATTGCTAAAAGGAGAGGTCAATTCGGCGCTTCTTCACCGTTTTAATACAGAAAAAGTGGTGAAAAGTGAGGTGTCAAGAGTTGTTCAGCAGTATCCGCAGAGCAATGAATTCGTCAGAAAGGGTGGAAAATTGAGTCTAGCAGCTCATAGGTGGATTCATAAAGCGCGTCTGAATCTGTTGGCTTGTAATTACAACACGTTCAAAGACGTGGCGTCGAAGGCTTGCAGAAGATGTGGCTATGAGAGAGAATCTCAATGGCACATTCTGAATGCTTGTAAATATGGCCTACCGCGGAAAATCACAGAGAGACACGATGCGGTACTTTATAAAGTGAAAAAGCTCATTGAGAGCGGGGAAAAGAAAGAGTGGGAGCTTCTGATTGATGAAGAACCACCAGGCCCCAACCGACTCAGGCCAGACATCTACTTGAAGAGCCCAGACGGCAAAGAAGTTATCATAGCAGATGTCACCTGTCCCTATGAGCATGGCGTGGAAGCGATGCAAAGAGCATGGGACGAAAAAGTCAAAAAGTACACAGAAGGTTTCGAACACTTGAAGGTTCAAGGGGTTCGTTTTTCGGTTCTCCCGATTGTTGTAGGAGCTCTTGGAAGCTGGTGGAGACCTACAACGAGTAGTCTGGTTGAATTGGGAATCAATAAGAGTGTGGTTTCCCGGGTAATTCCTGAGCTGTGTTCTGTGGTTATAGAATATAGTAAGAATGCCTACTGGAATCACATTTTTGGGGATTCCTATTCAGATAATCCACTGAAATTCGGTGGCGAAAAGCCAAAAGGTTCGGATTGGAAGAGGGAGCGATTCAAAGCTCCGAAACTCTCTAATTTCTAACCGGAGGGGTGACTCGCAAGCCAAAAGTACTGGCGCCGGATGACGGAATAAGGAAACGGACGGAAATGAGACTGATTAACGGATTGGGTTGTGTACATGACAGGAAATGTGCAAAAATGACACGAAAAAGATAATTGTGTTGTTTTTGTTCAAATTTGAGAAAATTGAAGCGTGAAAATAAGGGAAAAGAGTCGGGATCGATAGATAATCGATTAAGGATGACTTTCCGATAAATATTTTCAGTAATTGAAAACAAATCACGCGGAGATACTAAAGGAAATGGAATCTAACGGAGATTCCAAAGTATTCAAAGACAGACGAGAGTTCCAAAGTTGGGACGAAAATCAGATTCCTGGATGAGAGAAAAAAAAGGAAAAAGTTGACAAGAAAAAATGTCACAAATCAGTCTTACCCTAAACGGGCAACAAAATATAAGACATCTCTCAACAGGGAAGTGAGAATTTGTTATCAGGGGAAGTGATTCCTAGTAATTTGGATGGTTTCACCCTCTTTAATTAGCTCTTTTGGAGACAGATTCCTGAAGAATGAAAAGGTCACACTTGATAGCAGATTCTCACAAAGACAGAAATGAAAGAAAGCAAAATTAGAGCGCTTTTGAGTAATTTCAGGCGGGTTTTCTGTGTAAGGTTTAGGGAGAAACTCGTAGTCCAAACACAGAAAATTCAAGTGAATTTTGAGAAAAAATAAGAAAATTCTCAAATTCAGTAGACAAATACGGACAGGTACCAGAATAGTTTTGGTGCAATATATGGAGCTTTTCCTCAACTCCATGTACCAAAACAGGCGCAGATACCATGGCAAAGTCGCCATCATACTGTTCTGATTATACGAGACCCAGAGAGTGAGTTTCTACCGGATCAGCTCCAAATCGTGCTCTAAACCAAGCACACCGGAGAAGAGTAAGGATTAGAACTCAAAGGAACATGGGATCGGAACAGGTACCCCCTCTAGAGACCGCGAGGTCTAGGAAAGACGGGAAGGCCGCGAGGCTTCCGGCGGGTAACTCGGTCAGTTTACTAGTAGATCTTTGGATCCGACAGGACTGACTAAGAGGAACCCTGGGAATGGAGAAATCTAGTTGTTGGGCTGGCAAGAGCTTCAGTCCAGCTACAGTCCATTGTCATGCAACCACTTAAACCAGTGGGATATGCGGATGGATAAACTGTAGTTGGATGGTCCTCTTGTTTGACTCGCCAAGTCTTGTACTTATGCTCTAGAGAGCAAATACATAATGGCCCCTCACTAAAATAAGTCCCCTAGTAATTGGTAGTCCCACTCAGTGGGTTCTTGCTACTGTTACGCCCCAGGCTCGCCCGAAAACTGACCCAAAGAAATTTGGCGTTAGCTATAAATTTTGGAACGTCTCCTTTAGGGGAGACAAAAAAGCTAAAAAACTTGAAAATCGGTTCATTACGAACCGAGTTATGGTCGATTGAAGTTCGAGAATTGAACATGTTGTAAATGGTGTGTGTTTTGCATGGGAAAATGATGACAAATGCTATGGTTTTATTGTTATTGATTTTCAGCGTGTTATTGAATCATTATTTGTGTCAACACTCTTCAGGTAGTAATCGAAATTTCCTTCAAAATGACCCCAAAATCGAGTTTCTACCATTTCTGAGTCGACAGCGACACACGTCCAAACTAGCAAAAAAGGCTTAGAAATGAACGATTTTTCTTCAAATTTACAAAGGCCTCCCGTGACTATTGAGAATATTGAGGATTCTAAAGAGAGCAAAAATTGAAATGATGTATCTGAGTTTTTTCCATAGAAAGTCTTGCTTACATGTGAGAATCCAAAAAATCACAAAAAAAGGAAATTCTATAATTAGGGAATTCTGGAATCGACGTCGATTGCCTCCATTTATCAAAGGCCTCTCGTTGATTTTGGGAAAACGGGAGAATGACATATTTCTGTATTTTTTTGATTTTCCTCCATGAAGTCCAATATAATGATGTCTAGACAACGATTTACCGATTGGAATCAGTTCAAACAAAAAGGAACCACTCAGAAATGAACCCACTTTTTCCGGATTGTCAACCTCCTCCAGTTGATTTTCGGAATTTTGGACATCAGTGAGTTATAACCCTATTGCTGTATTATTCAGTTTTTTTTTCCACAAAGTTGTTCATTTTTATGACTAGATCACAAGTCAACAAGTGGAACAAGTTCAAATAAAAATTTTGCGGCCGATATAGTGAATCAAGTGAAAAATTTTTGAAAAAATGACTTCTTTCAGATGGCTTGGGGGACCATTTTGACACATGACATCAGGAACCAAAAATCCACTCGCAATTTATTTTTGGAACTGAACTTAGTTTCTTCAAATTTTCAAAGGGGCCTCCCGTTACTAGTGAGAATTTCGAGGATTCTAAAGAGATCGAAAATTGAAATGACCATTTTGAGCTTTTTCCATAGAAAGTCTTGCTTACATGTAAGAATGTCGAAAATAGCAAATTCAGATAATTTTCCCGCCTCTCGATTCTGGAATCGACGTCAATTATTTCCCCGTATTTTCAATGGCTTCCCGTTGATTTCGGGCAGTTTGGGATCTACAGTACCGGACAAAAAGATATGAACTTTTGGTGTTTTCAGTTGAAAACCGTCAACTTTGGGGGTCTGGGAAAGGATGTTAAACTTGATCGTTTGATTTGAAACTTTTTAGGTGTATACATCAACTCTAGAACTCTATTTTTGTAGATGGCAATTTTTTTGTACGAACTATTCTAAAAAGGATATGGCTTGTGAAATGCAGAAGACACTAAAAATGCGGAAATTTAGCATCGCCCCACTTTAAAGGGACACACCATCTTTAGCAGAGGTCGTTCAAAAAAGTTGTCAACTTCAAATATAGAGTTCTAGAGTTGATGTAAACACTTAAAAAGTTTCAAATCAAACGATCAAGTTTAACATCCTTTCCCAGACCCCCAAAGTTGACGGTTTTCAACTGAAAACACCAAAAGTTCATATACTTTTGTCCGGTACTGTAGGGGGAAACGGAAAATAGACAGATTCTATGTCATGTGACAATGACAAAAACACAAAAATCATGAACTGTCACAAACTGTCCATTTCCTTACTTTTCATCCTGCCCCAAACATCATCCACTGGAATCGTAGAACGCCTCCCGTTAGTTTTGTCAATTTTCGGCATTGGGCGGAGAATGACAAATTGCAACATGCATGGAGTTTTCTTTCACAAAGTAGTTTATTTTTACGTCTAGATCACGACTTGATAAGTGGAACAAGTTCAAATGGTCAAAAACCATCTGAAAACTGTCATTTTCCTCTTCAGAAATAAGCTCTATTTCAGTGCGTTCTGGGATTTTAGAAATATCTCAAACTTGCCCACCTGCGCCCGCCGGGTCGCCCGGGCAACCCGGGTCCCCCGCAAAAATTTTTGCAAAACCCGCCCCCCCACATTCAGAAAAATCCCCGGATTCGGCGCGCTTCCGGGTGTTCCTTCCCTCCACACGCCTGCATCCACGTCACTTCGGGTTGCTAACCTTCCATGACGCTTCGCTTGCCAGTGGCGGCCACCGGTGGTCGCCACCGTACTACCGCCACAATCGGTCACGGGGACCAATTGTGGTGATAGTACGACGTGGTTCGCCGGGAGTTCACATTAGTGTTTGTAGGGACCCCAGTTATATAGGTACCCCTAACGACGCGGCCGACACCTCCCGGGTTCCGCCATCCACTATGTTTTGTACACGCACCCTCCTCTCTATGCACACTCTCTCGCGGTTAGACAAAAGGTCCCTTGTTTTCGAGACCCCTTTCTATTGAAACAACGACACTCCGCCTATGACGGGCGCGCGTTGTTTAGCGTTTTGAGAATTTCGCGAATCAAATAACATGGATTTTGAAATGTGATGGCTGATTTCAAGTGGCCCGCTCGATTTCTGAAACTGCTGTTTTTGGGCTTCAAAAAAAGCCTACATTGATGTTTCTAGGTCAATTTTTCATGAATCTGCGAACATCCAAACTTTCCTAATTTTCCCAAAAAATGAGCTCTTTTTTGGCGCGTTCAGAGGCTTTTCTAAGAAAGGTCAATGTTGTCCAAATACTATGATTTTTGGCTCAAAAGATGCGGAATTTCATGTTGATTTCGAATCTATGCTCAGAATCGCTGTATCTTGTCTGGGAGCAAAATTGCGGCAATTTTAGTGATTTTGGTGGATAATTTTCGAAAAATCGACTTCTGTCAGATGGCCTGGGTGACCATTTTTGACACATGACGTCCGGCCCCACACATCATCCGTTGGAAACAAACATCATACTGCTGTGATGAAGTTGTCATGGTTTGAGCCAAAAATCCACTCGCAATTTATTTTTGGAACTGAACTTAGTTTCTTCAAATTTTCAAAGGGGCCTCCCGTTACTAGTGAGAATTTCGACGATTGGGTCAAGATCGAAAATTGAAATGATGTATCTGAGTTTTTTGCATAAATGTCTTGCTTACATGTGAGAATGTCAAAAATCTCAAGAAAAGCGAATTCTATAATTAGGGAATTCTGGAATTGACGTCGGTTTTTCCCAATTTTCAAAGGCCTCCCGTTGATTTTTGGAAGTTTGAGATGTAGGGGTGAAATGAAAAATGACAGATACCCTCGAATGTCTCTCCATAGACAGATTCTATGTCATGTGAGAGTGACGAAAAGCTAAAAATCATGAATTCCTACTGTTGCGGGATTCTGGAATTGACGTCGATCTTCCCGGTTTTTGAGAGGCCTCACCGTGGATTCCGGGAAAACGGGAGGTTGGGTGAGGAATACCCTATTATCTGTATCTTGTTTGGGAGCAAAATTGCGGCAATTTTAGTGATTTTGGTGGATAATTTTTGAAAAATCGACTTTTTTCAGATGGCCTATCTTCTGAAGAGAATGGTATCGGTAACTCAAAAATTTACGAGAAAGCAGTGTGAATTTTTTCAGACAAATTTTTCAAACTTCCCATTTCTCAGCTCCCATCGAATCCGGACACCATGGACTGTTGACACCGGAGCCTAGGTTAGCCGATACCACTCCTAGTCAGATGACCAGAGTGTCTGTTGGCTTCCGAGAATAACTGTGTTTAAGTGTGAAAGATGAGCAGTGAGTTAAGAAGAGTATCAGTGACCCATTTATTGATCGGGCACCGAAACAGCGATAAAAGACACATTATCATGGGGAATACCGAAAGGGGGGAAATTAGGAGGAGAGTTCGTCGAGATGTGCCGGGTGAAAACCTCTTGATGCCAAAGCGAGGAAACCGTGCGTGACTCCTCCCGAAACCCATTGAGGCGGTGATTCCGGTGCCAAAACGCTGGTGGAGATTCCCTGGGGAATACAGAGGGGATTTTAGGCCTCGCCTTCTTAGCTCGTAGCTTTATGAGGGGCAGGAATTGTACGCCACACCTCGTTAGCTTGTGCTTTATGAGGGGCAATATTTCATGGGGAATACTAAGGGAATTCTAACCACACCTTCTTAGCCAGAGCTTTATGAGGGGGAAGAATATTGATGCATACAACACAAACACGTCCGTCAACCAACGAACGAACACACTCGACTCAACCGGCGGGGGCGCCCGTTCCCATGGGTTGGCGCGCACGCAGCGAGAGAGTGTGCGGGGGTGAGAGAGTGCGAGAGAGCGGGTCTCGCCGCGACCGAAGTGGTGCGCGCTCCGCACTCGTCCAGGTGTATACATTTTGGCGGGCGATTTAAATATGAATTATTTGGGAAAGGAAATAAACGAGAGGAAATAAAGCGATTTTCATCGGGAAAAAGACGGGAAAGAAGGGAAAAACATGACACAATAATTAAGGCGGGAATTCAGGGAGTTTTGAGGGCAAAACTACTCATCCCAGAATTACAAAGCCTTCAAGTTGACAGATTTTGAAAGTGCAAATCTGAGGGGGGTCAAAATCTGTCAACACTCCCGGCGAGGGCGGCCAGACAGATGACAGTATTAGACTGGACGTAGTTGGGGCGTGACTCGTTGTCCCCTTGGAGAGGTACTTTAGATCTTGACTCTGTAGTCTGTCCTTACTGTAGTCCAATAACAACTGTCGTGTCATACTGGGATCCCGGTATTCGGAGTCTTTGAGCTTGGGGTACTGTGTGACATGGATTATTTCCTCCTTCTCTCGGTCTAATAAGCCGATGATTGGAAGATCATATGTAGATGGGATGTCTGCTGATGCTGATACTGAATAGTCTATGGATACATTAGGGTTCTCAGAGTCTTGTCGATGTCTGGAGGCGTACTTTGCTTTTGGAATATGAGGCATTTCAATTGGTCTTCGATGAGATCTCAACGTGTATACCTGAGAGTCGGTATCCAAGATATGGAATACTTCGTCTTGAATTTGTAACTCGATGAGTTGACAAATTGACATCTTGCATGTAATTCCTTTGCCTTTGTTGACTTGTAGACAATTCGGAGAGACCACTTAAATCTTCTGCTTAGATCGATTCCCAACGATATGACTTGGAAGACTTTCGACAGAGTTGGACATCTCTTCTGTTTGTGTACGAATACACTTAGAATGGACAGATAGCCCAATTCCAGAACTTTCAGTTCCAAATACCGGTATTGCCAGATTGCTTTAACAGGCGTGTCAACTGTCTTCATTTGCACATAAGTTCTCCTGACGAGTTTGATTTCATATAGGCGACTTGATCTCTCTGGGGAGTACTTGGCATGGTTGGTATTTCGAAGAGAAAGAGTCCAATTTTGACACGATTCTTATCGTTGGTGTCAAAGGGAAGGGTGTATCTTAGACATATAGCATCAACAGCATATTGTCGGGTGACTAACAGTCTATGACTGAGTACTGACAGATCTTTGCGCTTTGCGATAATTCCTTTCTCGTATACAATTTCCAAGAGTTGGGGAGATGGGTTACTGTAGATTGGGCACCGATGACTGGGATTACTGCAAATCCGAATAGTGCCAGAATGAGATCTTTAGCCGTTCGAAGTTCTCTTAACAGCAGGAATGAAACAGAATCTCGATGAGGTCCGGTAGGTTCTCCTTGGGGAGTACAGGTCCAGAGAGATCTGATGTTCTCATGGTTTGCGTTAGAAAACTTTGAGAGATGACTGAGTTGGCTTTTGGATTCAAGCGACTGGATTAGGATTGCGGTGGAGTCAATGGTTTCGTCACTACGAGCAACCTTGGGGATACAAATAACAATATCAAAACTAGAAACAATGATTAAAGTCGGGTATATTTTATTGGTTTTAGTAGAACAACAGTGGTTAATGAAACAACAAGAAACGAGATGAGAAGAGGATGGCACATGGAGCGATGCTCCTGCGCCGGTCTTCACAGAAGACTTATTGAGAGTACTTCTGGCCACGAAAAAATGTATTATTCGAGTGGACTTGGTGAGTTTCTTGGGTGATGTTATCATCAACGCCATCTTCGTTCATTCTGTTGTAACCACTTTGGTCATATCCCTGATCATTGTAGTTTCCTTGGTTCTGATAGCTGTTACTGTATGACTGGTAGTTGTTATCAACTCCTGGGGAATACGGAACATGTTGATTGGCAACTTGGTATTGGTTATACTGTGGTTCTTGACCAGTGGTATAATCAGGGTATTCATAGCCTCCATATACAGACTCCGATCTGAAGAAAGTTCTCTTGAGTTTCAGGGTCTTGATAGCCTCAGAAACACCATTATTGACCATAGCGAATGTTAGCTGATCAATTGGGAGTTTTAGGAGTGGCATGATTTCGCTGATGATAACCTTGGGGAGCTTCTTGCAGAACGGAATGAGAGATCTTTGGTCATCTACGCTGAGATTCTGTTCTTTGAGCAGGTTCACGATAGAACGATGAGCTTGGAGATCATGGATCATCCGGTTACAATCTGTTTGGTGGAAGGGCAAGTTTATGAATCGCTCATGCAAATCCATGGTGTTGTCTTCAGCGCCATAAACTAGCTCCAGCTCAATGAATGTTTGCTCAACAGCTTCAGCGGTATTATCCAGTTCTCTCAAGCACTTTGCTGCTGTACCAACCAAGTTGTTTTTCAACTCGATGAACTTGTCATCGTCCGTAAGAGTTGGATTGTTAACAACATTGGCATAGAACACTCTGCGGAACATGTTAAGTTTTCCTGAACCATCGAATTTGATGAGCTTTTGCTGATATTGCGCGTAGTCGCGGTGATTTCGGGACTGGATGTACATGAAGTCATGGTTATTAGATCTCTGGAGAGTTCCTCCTTGGAGAATCTCTGACATGTCCTGGGGACTACTTTCGGCGAAGCCGTGATAGTTCTGGGGATTACTGTGATTCTGTGGAATCTGGTATCCACCATTTTCACTGTTCTGAACCATATCCATGTATTGTTCCGGGTCAATATCACTCATTGCGTCTTCTGCTTCAAGGAAGTAAAGTCTTCTCTCTTGCTTCTTGTTTTCAGCGAGGCTCAGGGACTTGGTGATGTTCTCAGAAAGTTTGCCAATTTCTTGGAGGAGTACGCTGTCTTTTTTTTACAACTTGAGAGTCGTTTGGATGAGAGCTTTCGGACTTGGCGATGACCAAAACTGGGTTTACTTTCGCTGAAGTGATTCGCTTTTCAAGCTCTTTGGCTTTCTCCAACTCCTCATCATGAAGTTTGTTCAGCTGCTCGAGACTCTGCATCTCTTGGATCAATCGATTTTTCATCTCAGTTTTTTGTTCCGGGGAATTATACTTAAGATCTTTTTTATCGAGATCGTAGATGCATTTCTCGGTCTCTTTGAATAAAGTTTCCAAAGGATCGTACTCTTGTTCACGGGTGACGATGGTTTTCCCGAAGGTGTCAAGATCAGTCTTGACCAATTTCATTTGGACTTTGACATTGTTTAGGGCTCGGTCAACCTCTTCCTCTCTGAGAAGTTCTCGCATATCGGAGCAGATCTCCAGATACTTCGTTTCAGAGGCGAGTTGAGGGATCGCGAGTTTCTTTTCAATGTAATCATTGAGAGCGGATAGCTTGACTTCGGACTTTTTGAGTTCTTGATAGTGCTGCAAGAGCTCTTCAAGGGCCTCATTTCCTGGGGAAATACTGCGGTCACTGATTTGCTTGAAGTAGTCTTTGACTTTCTTCAGCGAAACGGCCGAGTGTTCCAGGGCGGTTCTAACCGCACGTCGAATGGGACCAGTCACGGAACGTCCAGCATTGACGTAAGTTTGCTCCACTGGGGAGACTTGAATTTGCTCCGAAGAGGCTTTGTTTTGCTTCGTGGAGACTTTCTTTTGCTCCGTAGAGACTTGAACTATCTCCGAAGAGACTTCTGAAGCAGTAGTCTTGGGAACTACATCTCCAGCTCCGTTTGTCTGCGACATTGTTGCGATAAGCACTTGCTGTAGCACGATACCCTGCAAGAAAGGAAATTAATACACTTGCTATAACCGAATACCCTGCAAGAAAGGAAAGGAAACGAGAAAAGTGACTGAAAAGGTACACTGTAGAGATAGATACTTGATCTTTAAGGAAAGAGACTGACTGTGATTCAGGTTTCACTCAAGTCTTTTCAGAGGACTTATACTTATACAGTCTTAATGAGTATCGACAGCCGTATGGCTATGGTCGAATCGACAGCCGTATGGCCATGGTCGAATATTATGGCCAAGTTGGAGCTTCATCCGTCTCCGGTTGGGCCTAGAGGAGCTTCATCCGTCTCTCTCTGTATTTGACGCTTACTGTGTGCCATAACGTCAATATCAATATAAAGTGAGCATGCATGCTATTAATACGGTAACAGTAACGGTAACCAAATTATGGGCGATGACAGCCTTGGTACCCTCTCTGCAGAGCCGTATGGAAATACAGTGGGTACCCTTACTAACGAGACACCTTTTTACAAGCTTCAGGATCCAAGGGAACCATCCACTTCACACAGAAGGCAATTCTCGTTGAAAGGACGAATTAACGATCGACAGCTGTTCGATCATTTGTTAATCCGAGTGCTTCGTAGACCGTAGGGTCATCATTAGTCCACGGTCAGCCTTTAACCCGGCAGGGCCTACATAGAAACTTATTATTTGTTTATGTGTTGTCACTTAGCTCTCTTTTTCACCTTTTCCAGACGTCTCTAGATCTGGTTACTTCTGATCGCTTGATCAATGTTATCTCCGGTTCACCTGCTCCTTCCGGTCAAGCCGAGGAGAGGGAGTCTCACCGCACTTTGTAAGACTCGTATCTGGTTTCACGATGGTTACGTGGCCCAACATGTTTGGGAACCAACACGCCCACAATAAGGTGAAGCAGCATATCTGAGCTTTTGAATATACATCTAAGTGAACCAACACCACAAATTTTTACATTTCTATGCAGGTGTGATTTATCAGAAACAAGAATCAACATGTAAAGTCCTGAATTTTCGGACTCAATCAGTTCTATGGTTTGGTGCATTTCCGGGTATGAACCCTCGTGGTGGTGAATGGAGGTCTAAGCCTCTTCTTGGTGCGTTACTTGTCCTTGATATTTGTTTCCATCCCAGTACATGATTCTTGACTCATATTCCAATTTGCCAGACAGCTTCCAACTGCCATGGGGAAATACTGTGGAATACAGGAGAGTCAGGGGAATCGCTGGGGAATACAAGTATATCAGTTGAAACTGAATGATGATACTAGTATTATGATAGAGTAAGAGAGAGAGAGCCTGAAGAGAGAGAGAGAGAGAGAATTTCAGTCGTGAAACATTGGATGTACTTGATTATTATGAGTTGGTTCAGGGTTGGTACTTTTAATAGCGGTTCTATGACCTGACTATGATGACTGTCTCGAAGATTCGATGTCTTGGAGAGTACCAGCCAAAAGATTCTCTTGAATCACTAACTCTGAATCATTCTCACTTTTCCGAATGCGCATGACTGACGTTTTCGAACAGCTCAACTTCCTGGGAATGTACTTCTGAGAAACAGAAAGGTGTACCACCGCTGAAGGTGTTATGCTGATCGTTTACTCAATCTCGTTTACTGCTTAGAAGCAGAACACTTTTCAAGCTAACTCTTCTTTACTAGGCTATCTGATATTTATGCACATGTTTGACCCAATCTTGGTGTCTTCGTGCTATATTCAGTACGCGTTTCAACCACATTCATTCGATCTTCTCTTTTTACCGTAGACTGGATTAGAGACCTATTCACACGTGAATACTTGTCGTCATTACATAGTGCATTGATGAACCTGCATCTCAAGTGTTGCTTGTTATGATATTCGCTAATGAAACTGCTCATACGGCATGTTCTAATCGCGAGTCTCTGGAAACTTTCACAAGAGTGGCCGCTCTTGATAAAGTCTCCACTCGACTCGAACATCTTGTTAGAATCCGGGGGAAGTACTCTTGACGTGCTCGCAGCAGCTAATGCCACTGGCTGTAAGCGTATGGAATAAAGAAATTAGACCATGACGCCTCGACTCCTTCCCCTTTCTCCTCCGAGAATGGCCTATTCTGTTTTGGACACAACCGATCTTCGATCGATGCTTCATTAGAAATATCAAACATTGCTAAACAAGAGATAGTAGCATTTATCACCAACAACTTCTTATGGGATGAACCAAGCTTACTCAAGGCTTGTCCGATCACATTGGTGTGTTATGCTTGATCTACTCGGTTCGCTTCACATGATGATCGAGTGGTGTTTCTCTACTGGTGTGTTCTAATCGCGGACTATTCAGATAGAATAACCGAGGACTTTATTAGAATCCGGAGAGAGTTATCAACGGGTTCACTTGGCGAAGAACAGATATTGCTATCCGTCTCCCGATAGCTAGGACCCCGTAGACTTTGAGTCCACATGAATACTCTTCCTTCTCCATCAAGGCTACTTCAGCCTTCTCTGGACACCTCCGGTCAACGATTACACCATTGATTTAATCATGTTTCACTTGCAAGATGACAAGACTAAACACTGTTGCTCCCGTATGGAAGTCTTTTCAAATTTGCTTCCGTATGGAAGACTTTCAACATGCTTCGACTAGAGACATATCGTTGCTTCGTAATTCGAAGGCTTACTATATCTCTGTCACGAAGACTTTTACTATGCTTCCGTAGAAGACTTCTCGCTTCGGTACACTGTTTGCAGAAAGAGGGGGGAGCGACCACCGTATGGGGTATATTGGCATCCAGCCACCTCTTCTGTCTACTCGAAGACTTTTCAACTATGCTCCCTCGGAGACTTCTTCTTTGCTCACTGGAGGCTTTTCTTTTTACTTCCGTAGAATATCTGTTTTACTTCCTTGGGAAGATACTGTTTTACTTCCGGAGAAGATGTGCTTCGTATGAAGACTTGTGGTGTGGGGACTCAAACCGCCACAGATTCTCCTACTCCCTTCGGGATAGTATTTCTATTTCACTTACTCTTCAACTCTCATATCACTTAACAGTTTCTCTCTCTTTACAAATCAGAAGTATCAGTTCTCTACAGCGACGAGCAGGGGGAAAAAAATAGCGAAAAATTACAAGTAACAATGAGTTTTTACTCAATGTGATATGATATCAATGAATAGTACACTTTGTTGGGGAATACTCGTTTATTCGGTTGAACGAAATGTAAAGTGATGAAATCGGGGGAATACTCCAGAGCATATAACAGTGATGTAATAATCAAGCAACGTAACAACAACAATAAGAGTTAACAATTAGATTCCTTGTGCTTAGTCTCCTGGGGAGTACTATTGAACTGGATGCCAGTGTCTTCCACATCTGCCTCTTTGCTTAAGACGATGTCTTTTTGCATGTTCGATGTTACAGAGGGAATAGTGGATACGTGGTAGAGCTTTTTCAGGTTTCCAATAGAACTTGAATGCGCAGAGCTGACATCTCAAGTATTTCTTTGGACACACTTCTGGAGCTTTATGCACTAGTCCTAGACACATGTAGCAGATTCCGTTGTTCAGAATGTACCGCCGACGATCTTTCCAATCGGCAACTTGTTTGCACTGATTTGCATCGTGATCTTCGGACTGACAGAACACACATTTCTGTAAGAGGACTGTTCTCTCGTTGTTATGCAGTTGTCTTTACTCACTGGTGGTAGTTCAATCTCTTGGAGATATACTGTATCATGTGGAGCCTTGCCTTTGACTTGTGACATTTGCTCATGCATATTGCTCATGTTGGCAGAGGTTCTCCCATTGTTTCGGTCACCTGCAAGCCTCTTTTATTGGTTGGTATAACAAGTGTCTCTTTTTACCATTGTCGTTCATATGAGGAGTGGACTGTTTCATCCAATTCCTTCGGAAAGGATGATTGTTCACTGGTTTCTCTTTCTCTTTTCTCTCCGGTATTCTGGGGAATACTCGGCGGCGACCTTTCGCTTCAGTTGTGGGTGTTAGTAGTGGCGGATGCATAGTGGCAACCTGTAACACAATGGACAGAGCGTTGTTCGCGAGAACATAAAGATATGATAGATATCTGAATCGTAAGAGATAAAGTAGAGTTACGACGGTAAAAGTTACAACTTTATTAGCCACCTGGCTTTTCGAACAACAACAAACAAGAGGTGAAAGTGTGAAACATTAGTTAGAATTTTAGAGTCTTCGCCTTGGGGGTTACATAGTCATTGGTCTTCTTATTGTTACTGCTACCGTGTCATTGCTATATCGTCATTGAAGACAGCTTATGACATCCGTATATACAGCTTGTTCCTTTGGGGAATACCTTCGTCAATGACTAGGACCAACTGTGACCAGGCTCTGAAGATGCATCATGTTTCTAACTGATCATGTTTCAATGTTTCAATCACTCACAGATTTCACGTTATCGCTTGACTCTTTGGAGAGTACTTGGCACCCGTTTCAGAGTGGTGTTGAAAGAGATATCTTGCTTATTGTCAGTGGCGTTGTGGTCTTGGGGTTAGTCAATATTGGTTGACCTTGACTGTTGAATCATCGATGATGACGACAATGTCGGTATTTCGTAACTTCCCAAACAATCTCACTGATTGGCTTGATCTTCTCTTCCTTTCCATCCTCATGGGGAATACCGATGGAACCGATTTTGTTATCGCTGGCAGTCATCTGGATAATTTCACAAATTATTGGCAAGAATCGTGCATAAATTTCACCTTGGTGACCTTCCTCTCCTTTTTCTTAAGCTTCTGGAGCGCTTTGGATGAGATTCGCTGCCTCTTTTTGCTCCTTGGGGAGTACTGTGACAATATTTCGTCTTTGAGGGTGTGGCGATCGTCTTCCAGTTGTGCATTTCTAAAAAAAAATGACAATTTGCTAGGAGAAGCAAGGAAGGTAAGCGATAATGACAAGCGGTAGCAAGCGATTATAACGGAAATCATGAGAAAACGATATAGAAAGCAACAAGTGTACATTCATTGTGCTATTTTTAGTGGAAATCTAACATTTTCCAATAATTTTTAGTAAATGACGTAATAGTTTTAGAGAATCTGTATTCCTTTTAAATTTCTACAATCGAAACTTGTCAATTGTTATCACAATTCACATTACAACGATGGATTAGGTCACAAGAACACCTCCCCCCTTCCCGTCGCGTGATATTATACTACATTGAGCAGCAATGTGAAAAGGGGCGGGGCATCAGGAGTGTATGGTGACAAAGTGTGTTGAAGTGAATGATGAGAGAACAAGTATTCCGATATCGATAGAAGTGTTTTCTGAGCTTTTTAAGCATAATGCTTAGCCACGCGTTCACTCGGAAAAGGGAATTTTTGTCGGAACAGAAATCTCAACATTGAGTCATCTCTACTGGTCAACGTTCGATTTCACGAAAGTACTGGAAATCAGACAAAATATTGCATCTCTTGAGCGATTATAGCTCTTTACATCCTTTCTAATCGATATTCGTATCAATTGATAACTAGCGAAACAGATACTAGCCCTCTACACATTGGCAATCAACATGCGGGGTATGATGGCATGCGGACGCTGACGCCGATGACCATGTTCTGCTCATTTTTCGCTTGCTATCAACGATAAACATTACGAATCGTAACGATAAGCATTCAGAAGCGGTTCAGTGGAGTTTTTCAATAAGAATTCTCAATGTTACCGATGGATGGAGGGAGATGATGCAATATTCGACTAATTTTAAGCCATTTTCGTCGATTTTTGGCTAAAAGTCACTGATTTTCTGATAATTCGCCGATAAACTAGCTGACCTCTCTTGGGGAGTACTCATCGCAACATATTCGAAGCAACAATGGCTCATTTCAACACCATTTGGCTCGATTTTTGGCCGAAAGTCATCGAAATTCAGAATTAACTGGTTGATTGTAACCAGGCGCATTATCAAACTGTCTTGGTTTGTTTTTGAGCAACATTCGCGAGTAGCACAACACTCTAACATCTCAATCAGTACTTGAGCATATAGGGGAAATACTTTTCACCACTATTGATCATACTCTGGCTCTCGGAAGAGCACTTTCAGTACATTGAGCATGTAGGCGTGACAGTTCGTCGCGTGTGCATCACACTTTGAGCATGTAGGCGTGCATTTTTCATGCGACGAGTACATTTATCTCTTTCTGACAATGATAACCAACATTTCTGATGACTACGACTAGCATTTCAATAGGTGATGACGTGAATTTCAACTGGAAACTCAACGAACAACGACCGGCGATGGTGTGAATGCGATAATTGATCTCGGAATACACTTTTCAGAGGGTTTTCAGCATGGAGCGAACGAATATCGGTCAATTTGGCGATAGATTAGCCTTTGCTCTTTGTATTCAGAACTGATAACGTCTTCTCAGTCTTGGGGAATACTTGACAACGTGTTCGCTTATGCTGGATTACTCGAACAGAGCTCGCTTCACAGAGATACACGATGCTAGGCCTAATTTTTTGGGTGGCGAGCCCAGCGAGCATTCGTCTCGAACGCGGACGAGCTATATCATATCGAACACGTGTTTTTTAGCATGCGCCCTAACACGGATGACATCGAATTATTCCACTGACAGCGTGTTTTCTAGCATGAGCCTTAACACGAGTGATTTTTGCTCCGAATACGTGATTTTTAGCCAGAGCCTTATCACGGTTTACAGCGAGCTAAAAAATAGTTGTTTTTGGATAAAACATCGAAAAATCGATAATTTCGAAACTTTTCGAAGATTTTCGAAAATCAAAAAATGACGCAATTTTCAGTGGAATTTCGATTTTAACGAAAGGAAGATGGTTTTGAAGAGTTTAGAGAAGGGATTTGAGCAGAAATACTCACTTTTAAGCTATTTTTCACATACACACACAGTTTTACTCTCGGGCGCCAGACACTCCGGACCGGCTGGGTTCGTGCAAATTCGAAATTTCCCGAAGGAATGAAAGTGCAATATGAACGTATGTTATTCTAGCAACATTAGGCTACTAGGAACCCCGTGTCGATGCACCATGTTGACACCGGAGCCTAGGTTAGCCGATACCACTCCTAGTCAGATGACCAGAGTGTCTGTTGGCTTCCGAGAATAACTGTGTTTAAGTGTGAAAGATGAGCAGTGAGTTAAGAAGAGTATCAGTGACCCATTTATTGATCGGGCACCGAAACAGCGATAAAAGACACATTATCATGGGGAATACCGAAAGGGGGGAAATTAGGAGGAGAGTTCGTCGAGATGTGCCGGGTGAAAACCTCTTGATGCCAAAGCGAGGAAACCGTGCGTGACTCCTCCCGAAACCCATTGAGGCGGTGATTCCGGTGCCAAAACGCTGGTGGAGATTCCCTGGGGAATACAGAGGGGATTTTAGGCCTCGCCTTCTTAGCTCGTAGCTTTATGAGGGGCAGGAATTGTACGCCACACCTCGTTAGCTTGTGCTTTATGAGGGGCAATATTTCATGGGGAATACTAAGGGAATTCTAACCACACCTTCTTAGCCAGAGCTTTATGAGGGGGAAGAATATTGATGCATACAACACAAACACGTCCGTCAACCAACGAACGAACACACTCGACTCAACCGGCGGGGGCGCCCGTTCCCATGGGTTGGCGCGCACGCAGCGAGAGAGTGTGCGGGGGTGAGAGAGTGCGAGAGAGCGGGTCTCGCCGCGACCGAAGTGGTGCGCGCTCCGCACTCGTCCAGGTGTATACATTTTGGCGGGCGATTTAAATATGAATTATTTGGGAAAGGAAATAAACGAGAGGAAATAAAGCGATTTTCATCGGGAAAAAGACGGGAAAGAAGGGAAAAACATGACACAATAATTAAGGCGGGAATTCAGGGAGTTTTGAGGGCAAAACTACTCATCCCAGAATTACAAAGCCTTCAAGTTGACAGATTTTGAAAGTGCAAATCTGAGGGGGGTCAAAATCTGTCAACATGGACTACGTTGGCTACTACGGTCCTGGAGAATTTTCATGAGAAGACGTCATATTCAGAATCCACAGACGACGTTTCCCGTGAAGAAATTCTTGATTCTGGTCGGTGGAGGGACCGTATTCTATTCGACACGAACTTGGACGATTATTTTTCTCTGCATAAAAGTGGGGTTTTTGCAATTTCTCAAATGATTTTTCCAATTTTAGATGAGAGATATCATCAAAAACCGTGCTTATTCGGTCTGGAAAGCGCAAAAATCGATTATTTGGTCAAAACTTCGAAAAATAGAAAATTTGCAATTTTTAGTTTATTCATGCTGAAAAGTGGATTTTGCAGTTTCTAAAGTGATTTTCCGGGAACCTGTTAAATATATCAAAATTCTTGTTTTTTTTTGTCAGAAAAGTGGAAAAATCCATCTTTTCATTCAAAAATGTTGTAGAAAAGTTTTTTTAAAACTTTTTCTGAATAGAGTTTTCCTATTTTCTGTATTGTAGTCTTCAGTTTTCTAGATTTTAGTCTTCTTGGAATTATCACAAATGTTTCAAAAAAAGTTTACTTAAGATGATTTATTTAATTTTGTGAAGATAGTTGCTGACACCTAAAAGTCTCTGAAAATTATATTTCCTCTCGAAATCTTCAAAATTCGTCCGATTTGTGTCGATATTCCATTTCCTAATCACCAAAAAAAACAAAACTAAATTCAAATTTTTTCCTCTTCGCGGCTTTTTCACCAAGCGGGATTTCGGACTGTCGTTGCACTAATGTCTGCGTCTCTCGAAAACACACACTGTCTCGTCGCGGGCGGCCCGATGACGTGGAAAAAGGGCGGCGCTGATGAAATTGAATTTTGCGATTTTTCCAGCCGTTTTTCATCGAATTTTCGAGTAAATTGATTGTTTTTCAGAGTACAATGATGCTCAACGACGAGGAAGATGACGAGGAAGTCAGAATTAGGGTAAAATTTTCGATTTTTGACCTTCAAAAATGCTTAAAACTGCTGAAACGCTGCCCAAATTATTTTTGCATTTTTGAAAGCAAAAAATGCGTTAAAAACGTCAAAAAACCCTTTAAAGTCTTGATTTTATCAAAAATTTGGGTAAAATCGATAGAAAAATCGTCAAAAAATTTAGTGGAAAATGATGAAATTTCATGGGAAATTTTTCAATTTTCCAGTGATTTTACAGACAAAATTAATGAGAAATCGGGTTATATAGGATTATTATTCGTTTTCAGACAATGGCTTCGATTCCGGGACCGTTGTCACCTGCAGAAAGGTAAGGAATGCAAATGCGCTCCACCGAACTTTCGTTTTTTGAAGTAAAGTGCGCTCCAACGACAATTTTCCAATTTTCAGTCCGGATAACTCGCTGAACTTGGCCGACTTTCCACCGAATGTTCTTGAAAAAGTGATCAACGAATTGGATGTGCTTGACTGGTATACATAATGCAAATATGCTCTGTTGATAAAACTATTTTATTTTCAGGCTAATCGTCCGCAACGTTTGTCATGGTCTTCGAAAACTGATCGATGGTTTGGATGTTGAATTTTCAAAAGTTACTGTATACTTGAAGAAAGAAGACACTGAGATTCATATTGGAGATCAGAAGATTCTCTATCCGTTTCGTCTGACCCGTATCGCACCAATACCGTATCTCCCGAACATCAAAACTCTGATGACGTTTTTGGCGAATCGCAACATTGGAAAATTCGAAGTGAAAACTGAATCGGTGCCTGACGTGATCACATCATTTACGGAGCTGCTGGAAACTTCGAATCTCAAAATTCGCGCCGAAGAATTTCTCTACTCGCCAAGTCATCCGGATTTGATGATACTGGTTTTGAACCATCTGAATCTTAAAGAACTCGCAGTTTTGAAGCCGATAGAAGGAATGGAGCAACGTCAGACGGTAAGAGAAATTTCTACTATCAGAAATGTACATTCAATGTTACAAACGCGCTCCATTGCGATCTCTAAAAGTAGTTATGGCTATTTTATGTTGGTGGCCTAGAAAACCCACAATTTAGATTTTTAGGCCTTAAAAAGTTGTGCTTATTCCGAATATCATAGTGAAAATGCTCAAAAATTGCTTTAAAGCCCTGATAATCCGCTTTAAAAATACCATTTTTGGCTTGAATGGTCTCCGAGGGCCGTGGCGGAGTTTTCTCGGCCACCTCATTTTCAGCTATTTTTCATCATTTTGTAAGGGTTTTGAAGCAAAAATCAATCGAAAAGCTGAAGTTTAGTCAATTTTTCGATCTGTTTTTCTCATAAAAACCCTGAAAAAAATGTTGAAAAATAGCCTAAAAAATGCGGTGGCCGAGCAAAACTCCGAGAGTTAGGCCACGGCCCCCGGAGATCATTCGAGAAAAGGGGTCTTTTAAAGCGAGTTTTTTGAGTTTCGAAGCAATTTTTGAACATTTTCAGCGAAAGATGTTTTGGTGAATTCGTGGACTCCTCGTAGACAACTCGGGCAGTATTCGAAAAGAAGGACTGCTTTAAAATGCGTGAAAATGTGCGTAGATTTCAAAAATTTTAATGAAAATGCTCTAAAATCGCTCTAAAATCCCGAAAAATGACTCCAAAATGAGCAAAAATCGCAAAAGTTGTATCCGGTGGCCGTGGCCGAGTTTCCCAAAAAATGGGCAGAGCCGAGTGCAGTAATTGGCTGACTCCGCCCCTTTTTTTTGGAAAACTCAACCCCAGACAACTTTTGCGATTTTTGATTATTTCGGAGCAATTTTTCGGGATTTTAGAGCGATTTTTGAGCATTTTCATTGTGATTTTCGGAATCTAAGCACATTTTTATGTATTTCGAAGCAAAAAATTTTGGTTCTCAATAGAGCGCATTTACAAAATTTTGTGTACAAAACATTAACACTGAGAAAAAAAAACATAGCCCTCAAAAAATCTGTGGATTTTTTCAGGAAATGACCGAACATCTCCAAATCATCATCAACAAGTACATCTCCAACTGTGCTATTGCCAAGTATCCAGTCTACAAATGCTACACAATGCTTTCCAAAATTCTTGGAAATTTCAAATTGCCATATGTCGAATTCGAGTGGAAATTCTACCAACACTACCACGGAAATTTGAATTTGATGGTTTGGAAGAGGTATGAGAAATGCAAATGCGCTCTACTGAAAATTTTCCAAAAAAATGATTTGCAGGTCGGAAGAGATGAGTTCGTTGCCAGATAATATGAAGGCATCATTCAAATATGTTATGAAGGAGCTGGACATCATGGATAGGTATGGAAATGAAAACGCGCTCCAGTGATAAAAATTTATAATTTTTAGGATTATCCTGAGAAAGACGTGTCGTGACATGCGCCAATTGGTGGATGGCTCAAATTTCCATTGTGATGAGATGGTGTTGCATATGTGGGAAGATGGTGACGAAAGCTTCATTGGGATAAACAATTTGCGCATTTTCTACGACCGCGAGGGACCCGTATTCTATAAGGACGAGTATAACGACCGCATTCATCTCAAAGTATCGGAAAAGTTTGCATCTGACAAGAGAAGCCGTCTGAAGATGCTGTATGATGATGCTGCATTAATCCTGAAAAATCCAAAGTTGACAATCAAAAAACTTTATATTGGAATCAACTTTCACGGTGCTTCAAACCAGCTGATCACCATGTTGAAATCTTTGTATCGTCGAATTCACGTGGAAAAAGTTCATATTCAAGGACACCTGGCAACCCTAACAATTCTCCCAATTCTTCAAATTTTGGACCCGGAGATTTTGAAAAAAATCAAGTTTGATTGTTCCATCGATAACATGGAGCTATGGAGAGAGATTCAAGAGACGGAACAGTGGAAAAATGCAGAGGTTTTCAAAACGGACGATTTGCCGGACGAATTTCCAATCGAGGATTTATTTCATTTCAAGAAGATCAGTTGTGGATCTGCGAAAGTTGGCACAGAACGATTGGTCAAGATCCGTGATGTGAGTAGTAGTTATTTTCTTTAACGGAGGATTCCGGTTAAAAAAATTGTTTTCCTCAAAATATGTAAAATTTTGTGCTGACTCCGAATATGATAGTGAAAATGATCAAAATCGCTTCAAAGCCCTGAAAATCCGCGTTCAAAACGTCATTTTTGGCCAGAATCGTATTGGCTGGCCGTGGCCGAACTCAATGTATTTTCTCGGCCACCGCTTTTTTTTCGCCAATTTGAGTCATTTTTCCTGGTTTTTATGGCTGAAACTGGATTAATAGCTCATTTTTCATGAATTTCCGTTGAATTATCAACTTTTAATCCAGTTTCAGCCGAAAAAACCAGAAAAAATGACTCAAATTGGCGAAAAAAAAGCGGTGGCCGAGAAAATACATTGAGTTCGGCCACGGCCAGCCAATACAATTTCAACCAACAATGACGTTTTCAAAGCGAATTTTCGGGGTTTTAGAACAATTTTTGAGCATTTTTGTTATGATATTCGAGATCAGCACACATTGTTACATGTTTTAAAGGAAGATTCCACTCAAAACATTTTTTCGCTACAATATATGTAACATTTTGTGCTGATTCCGAATATGATAGTGAAAACGCTCAAAAACTTCTCTAAAACCCTCAAAAAGCGTTTTAAAAAGACTCCTTTTTGGCTGGAATGGTCTCCTATAGCCGTGGCCTAACTCCCTGAGTTTTCTCGGCCACCGCATTTTCAAATTTTTTTCACCATTTTTTCTGGTTTTTTATTGTGAAAACCAAACGAAAAAGTGAGATAACAACAAAAATGTATGATTTTCACAAAAAACCTGAAAAAATAATGGAAAAAATCTGAAAATGCGGTGGCCGAGAAAAATCCGGGAGTTAGGCCACGGCCCCATGAGACTTTTAGGCAGAAAAAATATCGTTTTAAACCGATTTTTCAGGGGTTTAGAAAGATTTTTGAGCATTTTTGTTATGATATTCGAGATCAGCACAAAATTTCACATATTTTAAAGCAAAAAAACATGTTGAGTGGAATCCTCCTTTAAAATCCTCAATCTCGATTCGACTTATCAGAATATCATTCTAAAGAGCTCTTTTTTCCAGGATCTCGTCAAACGTGCTCACTTCGAATGTCTTGAAATCAAACAGCCGACCGGACTTGCTTCAACCGATAAAATCTACAGAATCATGAGCAAAAATCAGGAGCAAAATCCAACGTTTAATGCGAAAATTGGTGGATTCTTGATTCCGAATTCGAAGGATTACTTTTGTTTGTATTTGGAGGACTATTATGATAAGGACTATTTTTGTATCGAAAGAATTGCGATCGAAGAGGATACTGTGGATTCTGAAGTCGAAAATGACTATCCCAATGCCCCCGCGATCAACAAATTCATTCTGAAGGCCGCTCTCAAAAAGGAAGAAGTCTTCGAATCGTTCAAGGAATGGGACGAGAATGAAAAAAATCCGAAAATTGAATTTTTGGATTTTGAGTGGAGATTCTACGAGTTCTATCATGGAGAACGCAATTTGTCGATTGAGAAAAGGTATGCAAGTTCGCCCTAATCAACATTTTCTCTGAACTTTTACTTTTCAGCTCGCAAAGTTCGGTGACATTCAACGACTTGACGAAGAAAGTCCTGGAGAGAAATGGAAAAATGACAAATGGAATCCTGGAGAAAATAGTGGAGAAAACGGATATGCTTGATCGGTAGGATAATGCAAATTTGCTCTATTGCATTTTTGACAAAAATCTTTTCCTTTGCGCTCCATTGCAAAAATGGCTGAAATTTGAATTTTCAGTTTTCAAAACAGCGAAAAATGTGTTCGGTGAGTGCGTGGACTCCTCGTGGACAACTCGGGCAACATTTGGAATTGAAGGAGGAATCCGACCAAATAAAATGTTACGCTTCAAAATACGTAAAAATGTGCGTAGATTCCAAATATCACAATGAAAACGGGCAAAAATTGCTCTAAAATCTTGAAAAATGGCACCAAAATGAGCAAAAATCTCAAAAGTTGTATCCGGTGGCCGTGGCCGAGTTTTCCAAAAAAAGGGGCGGAGTCAACCGATGAACGTCTTTGCAGTCGTGCGGCAGCCAATCACTGTGCTCGGCTCTGCCCATTTTTTTGGAAATTCTCGGCCACGGCCACCAGTCACAACTTTGGCGATTTTTCCTCATTTTGGAGCCATTTTGCGCGGTTTTCAGCAATTTTTGAGCATTTTCATTGTGATTTTCGGAATCTACGCCCATTTTTACATATTTTAAAACAAAAAAATTATTTGGTCGGATTCCTCCTTCAATTTAAACTGTTGGCCTAGTTGTCCACGAGGAGTCCACGCACTTACAAAAACCTTTTTTTTTGAAAACAGACAAAAAAGGCGAGAAAACTGAAAATTCAAATTTCAGTGGTATTCGCAATGGAGCGCGAAAAAGTACCCAAAATATCGCAAAAATACTTTTTTGGTATAGAAAATACTTTTTTTGATGTTTGAAAAATTTTTTAATGTTTTGAATATAAAAAATAAGTTTTTTTTTAATTTTTGGAAATATCACTGAACAAGTGTGCTCTTTTGACAATTTTCTTAAAATTTCAGCTTGGTACTCCGAAAAGTGCGCCGCGACCTTCGTGAAATTGTGGACAAGACGAATGCAAACTGCAAAGAAGTTCTTCTTCGTTTTGGTTTCGAAGAAATGCTCTTTGGATGGGAAAACGAATATATCAAATATCGCCGAGCGGAAAAGGAAGACGAATTCGGATACGAAGTTTGCCGTATCAGTGAATTTGAAGAAACGAAAACAAAGGAATTGAATCTCTCGGAAAATGAATTTGCACGAATGATGATCGCTGATGCAGCTAATTTTCTGAAGACTCCAAATCAGAAAATTGGAAAATTCTCAATTTATGCATATCGCAACAACGGTCCGATCATCAAACGAGTCGTCGATTTTCTGAGTTCTTTGAATTTCAAAATTCGCGCCGACGAATTGAATATGGCCTACAATAACCCCTTTCACAAAATTCTGCCGTTTTTCGACTCAAATTGCCTCAAGAAACTATGTTTGAACGACAAAATGGAAAGTCTGGAAGAATTGGAGAAGAATATAGAGGAGAAACAAGCTCAAAACGATTTGGAGAAGATTATGAAAATGGAGATTTGGACGAAAATCGAGAGTTTCCACATTGAATTTCGCTTGCCGGAGAACTTTCCAATTGAAAAACTCTTCCATTTCAAGCAAATCACCATCAAATCAATGGATTTGACCGAAGAGAGACTGATCAAGATTCGAGATGTGAGTAGTAGACCTGATGAATTCGGTTCTCTAGGTCACCAACTCCGGGGGAAGGCTCCAAAAAAATGAAAAAAAAGTTGCAAATTATAGTATTGCAAAAATAACAAAAATTCGAACATAGTTGTTTGCCCTTTTTGACATGAAAATGAGCCTTTTCGGTAGTTTTTAAGCCAAAAACTAGTCAAATACATTTTTAAATTTTATCAGCGACATTCCTCAAGGGGAAACGCGCTCGATCGCAAATTTGGCTGCAATTTGAATTTTCAGCTTTCCCGCCGGTTTGAGCAGCGAAACATGTTTCGGTGGGTGCGTGGACTCCTCGTGGATAATTCGACTGTTGCCCGAGTTGTCCGCGAGGAGTTCACGCACCCACCGAAACATGTTTCGCTGCTCAAACCGGCGGGAAAGCTGAAAATTCAAATTTCAGCCAAATTTGCGATGGAGCGCGTTTTCTCTAGAAAATATAGAGGATTTCAGTTAAAAAAAATGTTTTGCTTCAAGATATGTAAAATTTTGTGCTGATTCCGAATATAATAGTGAAAACACTCGAAAAGCTTTCTAAAACTCTGAAAAATCGCTTCAAACCGGCCCTTTTTCGGCCGAACGGTCTTCTGGGGCCGTGGCCTGACTCCCGGAGAGTTTTCCCGGCCACCACATTGTTAGATTTTTTTCACCATTTTTTCAGGTTTTTTCGTGAAAAAATGGTGAAAAAAAATCTAACAATGTGGTGGCCGAGAAAACTCCGGGTGTTAGGCCACGGCCCCAGGAGACCGTTCGGCTGAAAAAGGGTCGGTTTGAAGCGATTTTTCAGAGTTTTAGAAAGTCATATTCGGAATCAGCACAAAATTTTTGACTGAAATCCTCTTTTAAGACCTTTTGAGCCGAGTTGAGACGCTTCGAAGCGACGCAGAATATTATTCGCTCACTTTTCTGCAATTTTACCTAATTTTATGTTTTTTTCAAGGCACAAATAATCAAAAATAATTAGAAATTTCAAACTTTTTCGCAAAATTTCTTGTTTTTCTCCTCAAAACTCCATTTTTTGCCCAAAAATTTTCAATCAATTTTTTTTGCAGAAAATGGGTACCCCGTATCTCCAGAATCCGATTTTTCTCCGATCATGCATTCTTCTCGATTTTCACGAGAAAAAATTGACGAAATTCAATAGTTCCCGAAAATTGACTCGAATTCGCGGCGACTTTTTCATGACCTATACGGATTTCGAGTATTGGTGGACGAGATTCGAAAGTGGAAAATTTGATTTGGATTACGATAGAAAGTAGCTGGAAAAGGGGCGGAGCCAAATTCAAAAATTTTCCTCAGATTGGACCCCAAGACGATCACAATCACCGATATGCCCGTCAATGTCTTCAAGAACATCGCGGGACTTTTGGGGAACGATTATAGGTAAGGAAAATGCGCTCTATTGATAACTTGAAACTTGGAAATTCGAGAAAATGCGCCCCACCGAACTTCCGACATATCTCGCTTAGTTTAAGAGATTTCAATGTAATTTTGACTGGAATCAACATAAAATAAAAAAATTAGACTATGAAGAGTCAAAAATTCATTTTTGGACTGAAAAATGCAAATGCGCTCCACCGAACTCTTTCTATAACTCACTTAGATTTCAAAATTTCGAGTTGATTTTTGTAGGAATCGTCTTAAAATCGAAAACTACACAAGTATGATGCTCGAAATCAATTTTGAACACCTCAAAATGCAAATGTGCTCCACCGAACTTTTGCTATAACTCGTTTTGTTCTCATTATTTTAGGCCGATTTTTCTTGCAATCTTTCTAGAATCAAAATTTACACAAGACAATACTAAAAATATAAAAATTTAGACGCATAATGCAAGTGCGCTCTACCGAACTTTTCGTCAAAACACGCCCCAAACTCGAATTTTTTGCAGATTCGTCCTCCGCAAAGTATGCAAGTCTTTTCGAAACGCAGTGGACTCCACTTGTCCCCCATACAAACGAATCGAAATCTACGCCCACCGCGAATTGATCACTCTGGAATACGACGGAAAAGTCAAATTCGAATACTACAATATGTCGTATTACGAAGGAGGAGGTGGACCACCCACGAAGTATCGAATTCTCGCTCCATCGCCAATGGGAGATATTGATGGAAAATCGGATTTTCTTACTGTAGCCGTGGATGATTTGGCCAGTATTCTGGGACATCCAAAATTGAGATTGGAGAATTTCACGATTTTGAATATGGGAAATCAGAGATTTATGAAGAAACTAAATTCGAAATTGAAGAATTCCATGAAGAAATCGTCGAGAATTCACTCGGATCGTGTCGCTCTCTGTTGTATGAGATGAGAGTGTGCCGTGGAGCGCAAATGGTCACTTTCGATATGGATTTGATGAGAACTGATGGGAAGATGAATATTCCGAAAATGATTGGATTGTCGAGATTCCGACTCATTTCTAATCATAATCAATTGGATTGGGGAGAAGGCGTGGAAGGTTTTGTGTGTAAGTGCGCTCTATTGACAACTTTGAGAAAATAGCGTATAACTCGCTTAGTAAAGTAAAAAAGTAACTCGCCAATGAACTAAAAACCAAAAATTACCCCCGGAAACATTAAAAAAACTGAAAAATCTAAATTTTCGCTCTAGGGGAGAAAGTACGCTCCACCGAACTTTCTCCATAACTTGCATTTTTTTTCAAAATTTCAACCATTTTAGGGTTTTCCACTCCCCCAAATTCAAATTTTCTCATTTCCAGGCCCTCCTCAAATCGGAAACCCTTCAATTCTGCCGTGTCGACTCGATCGTCAAATGGAATCTGGACAAAATCGAGAAAAATCTCGTCTCGATGGGCGTCAAAAAAGTCCCGAATTCTTCGAATTTTCGGGTTCTTCGAATTCCCACCGCGAAATTTGAATTCTTCGAAATCGATTTACCGGAAAAGGCGGATGGGGGTCTACTGTCAAGATTACGAGAAAGATTGTTTGAAAAACATTTTTCGATTTTTTTATTTTTATCTTTTTTTTTCTCACTGTTTTCACTTGTTTATTTTTATAAACTGTCATTGTTGCTATTTCTCTTTTTTTTTCAATTTTTTCATTTTCGGGTGAAAATCCCATAAATACTTCTAGTTTTACTTTTGCTTTTTTTGAAGATTTATCCATTGAAAAATCAATTATTATTAATCGTTTTCAGAAAATGGGTTCGATTATCAGTGTCTTGCCACCTCAAAAAAAGCTTCCCGAGTACCATCTGACTCCACAATATATCGGAGAAGGGTTCTATGATGAGATGTTCGCGACTTCGGACAATAATGATGCGATTCTGGTGGTTGACGGAAAGAAGATTCATGTTAATAAGGCGGTAAGCAAATGCGCTCTAGTGAGAAACTTTTGAATTTGAAAATTTTTCAGTGCCTCTCGTTCCATTCCGAATTCTTCCGTGTTCTTTTCTCTTCAAACTTCAAAGAAGGACAAATGACTGAAATCCCAATTAAAGACGTCTCCTATGAAGAGTTTGGTCTTCTGATGAGCACTATCTTGCCGAAAAAAGTGTTCCCCGACGGTAGCTTATGATGCAAGTGCGCTCTGTTGAACTCATAAAATTTTCAGAGAAGACCGCAGCTAAGCTTCTGGAGCTCGCCGATCGTTTCCTGATGCCATGTGTCACAAATCTCGTCGAACATCATCTTCTCAACAATTCCCAGATCTCCAACGAAAAAATGATGTGGATGGCTGATGCATATGGAATGTCGAAGCTTCTCGAAAAGACGATTCGTGCTATGGATACTGTAGAGAAAGCGAAGCAGTTGAAGGCGTCTCCAGAATACAAGAAACTGTCCAAAAATGCGAAAATCATCTTTCTGGGCCAAGTTATGGCGATAATTACGAAGACGAATTTGAGTCCAAGAGTTGAAGCCTCAGTTGATCTGATCTACACTCCAAAAGTGTACTACGATGAGATGTTCCCCACTTCCGACAAGACTGATGTAATTCTGGAGATTGACGGAAAGAAGGTACATGTTAACAAGGCGGTAAGCAAATGTGTTCTAAAGAAAATGTTCTGAATTTCAAAAAATTTTCAGTTCCTCTCGTTCCACTCCGAATTCTTCACTGCTCTCTTTTCTTCGAATTCCAAAGAAGGACAATTGGCTGAAATTCCGATTAAAGACGTCTCCTATGAAGATTTTGGACTGTTGATGAGCACCATCTACTCGTATCATGTGTTCACAAATGGTAGGTGGGGTGACAACTGTGCTCAATTGAAATTTCATTCAAAAATTCAGTGGAGCGCACTTAGAAATTTGTCGAAACCTCTAGTAGACGTTTCGAGACGTTGCAAGTGCGCCCCAACACACATTAAGAAATTCTTGAACAAAAATTAGCAATGGAGCGCATTTGAAGCACTTAAAACTCTAAATATTTTCAGACAATACCGCTGAGAAACTTCTGGAACTTGCCGATCGCTTCTTGATGCCATTCATCACTCGTCAAGTCGAACATCATCTTCTGGAACATTCGAAATTTGGAAACGAAAAATTGATGTGGATTGCTGATGCCTACAGTATGCCGAAACTTCTGGAAAAAGCGATTCTTTTGATGGATACTGTAGAGAAGGTCGAATTCATGCAAACGTCTCCAGAATTCGAAAAGTTGTCCGATGGAGCGAAGGCGAAACTTGTCAATCGTCTCACTCAATTGATTTGATTTTTTCTTGTTTGTTGTTACTGTCTTTATTTCTCCCCGCTCTTCATGCTTTATTGTTTTCGTGGTTCAAATTTCATGAATAAACGCATTTCTGTTGAAAAATTTATTACGATTTTCACATTTTTGTTGGTATCAAAAAATTATTTCATTTTGTGCAACTAAGCTAGTAAATAGTGATACTCTCAATTTTACACTGCGCTCTAATGTTAACAAGGTTTGAGTTTAAATTTTTAGACTTCGCACGGATTTTCAAAGTCTTATCGCCCTAATACCAATAGAGCGCGGTGACGCATGTCAAAAGAAAATCAATATTTTTCAAAATCGCTTGTAAATTTCAAAATTGCAGGTAACCTTGACTAAACCATCGAGAATGACTGACAAGGTGTTCAAATATGAAAGTGAAGAGATAGAAGTTTACGAAGGTTCTAAAGTCCAGGAAACTACTGAAATTGAAGGAATTTTTTGGTAATTAGAAAAATCTTCCCCAAAGTTGAAGTCAAACTAAAATTCAGCTGGTGGACCGGATACACTGCCTTCGGCAACGACGATGGAGATTACTTCACATACAAATTTGTTTGGAATTTCGATTGGACGAAATTGAAAAATGAAGGAGTCAACCGTCTGACTGGACATCTCATTGTCAAACCATCAGCAACGAATAAATATGATTTTGATTTGAGGAAAATTGATATTGACTGGAGAAAGGGCAAAGAGACGATTTTCGAAGTTCTGTCAACCACATGCACTGGAATCAACGCAGTCTACGAGTACCATCTGACTGCTCACTACGGTCAACAGTGTACTCAAATGAAGCAAGTGTCGTACGATGAAATGTTGGCAGCTTCTGACAAGACAGATGCAGTTTTGGTGGTCGAGGGAAAGAAGATTCATGTTAACAAGGCGGTAAGCAGATGCGCTCTAATGAAAAATTTATGAAATTTTTGAAATTTTTCAGTTCCTTTCATTCCACTCCGACTTCTTCACTGCTCTTTTCTCTTCGAATTTCAAAGAAGGACAATTGGCTGAAATTCCGATTAAAGACGTCTCCTATGAAGATTTCGGTCTTCTGATGAGTGCCATCTATCCAAAACAAGTGTTCCCAAATGGTAGGTCATAACGCAAATGCACTCTATTGCGAATTTTGCTGAGTTTGCAATACAGCGCACTTGGAGAAATAAAGAAGCTTTGGTAGTCTTGTAAACGTGCACCGCTAGCAATAGAGCGCATTTCAGTCGCTCAAAAAATCACATTTTTTCAGACAAGACCGCCCCGAAACTTCTGGAGCTCGCCGATCGTTTCCTGATGCCATGTGTCACAAATCTCGTCGAACATCATCTTCTCAACAATTCCCAGATCTCCAACGAAAAAATGATGTGGATGGCAGATGCATACGGAATGCCGACGCTTCTGGAGAAGTGTATCCGTGTCATGGATACAAAAGAAAAAGCCAAGACTATGCAGAAATCGGAAGAGTACCAAAAGAAAATGCGAGGCCTTTCTGAGAAACAAATCCAAAAAGTCAACGAAAAAAAAGCTTCAATTTGCAATTTGATACCATTTGGACAAATTAAAGGTAAATTTTCGAAATATTCTCAATAGAGCACGTTTGCATTATTTTCCAGGCTAAATGCATGTCGGAAATCAAAACCATCGACGACATCAAATCGATTATTTCGGGAAATTTGGAGGATTTGGAGCCATCGATGACTACGGCACTTCTCAAAAAATCAATTTCTTTTCAATAATTTCTTCTTCTTCTAATATCAATTTTCACAATTTTTATTTGTCTCCTCTGCTTTTTTGCTTTCTGCAACATCACATGAAACATTTTTATCAAATTTCAAAAATATTGTGCTCATTTGGTTTCCGCAGTTTTTTCTCAAATCTGTTTTGATATTTTGACAAGGTTACAAGTGCGCTTTACCGAAAAAAACCCAATTTTTTTAGTAACTTATACTATAGAGCACCTTTGCTTCATTGATCATACTACTTTTTTCACGTTTCAGATATTTCGATATCGAAATGATGACCAGAAAACGCAAGCTCAATGATAATTCAAGTGCTGAAAATGACGCAAATGTGAGAAATTCAAAACTCAAATTTATCAAATCGATTTTTTCTTTTAGGAAAATCCAATCGAAGTGCTCAATTTGAAGGTGGAAAGTCTTCAGAAGAATATTGACGAAATTCGAAATCAGCAGAAGTTGGAGTCAGATGAGCGAAAAAATCAGCAAAAAATGATTCTGGAGAAACTTGAAAAATTGGATAAATCAGAGGAAACCGAGGATGCAGATAAAAAGCCGTTATCCAGTTCAGTGACCTCTCCGGGATCCTTGATGAAAAACGTAAGTAAATGCGCTCTATTGACAAAAATGCTATTGAAGCGCGTTTGCAGCCCAAAATATTGATTTTTCAGACTCCAAGCAGTGGAATGCCGCCGGCAGTCGGTAGATCATTTGTGTTGAAGCACGTTTGCTTCAATTTTTCTGAAACGAAATCGGACAAGTGCGATTGTAGAGAGCCGGAAGAACATTTCGGTGCTCCCTGGTAAAAAGTTTCATGATTAAAATTTTTTCTAAGTGTATAATTTATTCCAGGAGCATTCACATTTCTAAAAAGGGCGATTATCTCGAATTTTCCTTTAGCTGCGACAAGTCACTGGAAAAAGAAAAACGACCAGGAAGAGAATAAAGATGTCGCGGATGGAGGTTTGGCTGAAGAAGAGGAAAAAGAAGATCAAGAGGACAAAGATGAGAAAGGAGAAGGAAAGAGCAAGTCTGATCCGAACGGTGATGGAAGTAAAGGAGAAGCACCGAAGGAGAAGACTGAAAGAGAAGAGAAGGACGATGAAGAGAAAGTGGAAAGGAAGAGAGAGTTGGCTACCGACGATGCTCCGATGGAGGAGGCTGAGATGGGAGAAGGAGAAGAGAATGAATCGGGTCAGCAGATGGAGAACGCAGAAGAAAAAAACTAAAAAAATTAGACTATGAAGAGTCAAAAATTCATTTTTGGACTGAAAAATGCAAATGCGCTCCACCGAACTCTTTCTATAACTCACTTAGATTTCAAAATTTCGAGTTGATTTTTGTAGGAATCGTCTTAAAATCGAAAACTACACAAGTATGATGCTCGAAATCAATTTTGAACACCTCAAAATGCAAATGTGCTCCACCGAACTTTTGCTATAACTCGTTTTGTTCTTATTATTTTAGGCCGATTTTTCTTGCAATCTTTCTAGAATCAAAATTTACACAAGACAATACTAAAAATATAAAAATTTAGACGCATAATGCAAGTGCGCTCTACCGAACTTTTCGTCAAAACACGCCCCAAACTCGAATTTTTTTGCAGATTCGTCCTCCGCAAAGTATGCAAGTCTTTTCGAAACGCAGTGGACTCCACTCGTCCCCCATACAAACGAATCGAAGTCTACGCCCACCGCGAATTGATCACTCTGGAATACGACGGAAAAGTCAAATTCGAATACTACAATATGTCGTATTACGAAGGAGGAGGTGGACCACCCACGAAGTATCGAATTCTCGCTCCATCGCCAATGGGAAATATTGATGGACAATCACCGATATGCCCGTCAATGTCTTCAAGAACATCGCGGGACTTTTGGGGAACGATTATAGGTTCCAGGTTCCTTCAAACAAATGCTAGTCTTTCTGGTTTGATGTCATATGAAGTTTCCAACTGGGCAATCCGAGATGGTTCGCCGATGCCACTTCAATTGAAATGCGCCGTTGTGCGAAGAAAGTTAACAGAAATCGGAAATGAAGACACATCTTCTGCTATAACTGAAATCCAATGGACAAGAACTCAATGGAAAAAGTGGTACGAGAAGAATGTCGCCAAGGCGGAGCAGAAGGTTTTCGTCTATCGTACTAAGACCGAAGAGGAGAAAGACAAGTTGGATATTGAGGAGTTCTTCGCTCGACAAGAGCAAGATTCGCAGGTGTTACCTGATTCTGATGTTTCCATGCTTTTGGAAGCAGTTGAACAGAAGAAGTTCTCATTAGTGGATGATACGAGTCGAAAGCAGTCAGATGAACGATACGAGATGGCAATGGTGTGGATGAGATATGTGATGAGTGAAGTTGGAGCAATTCCTACAGAAGATTCTATTTGGAGTCAATGTATTGGTAAGAATATCCGTTGAATATTTGACGCGACAAATTAGTATGTTTCCAGATGGCGATCAAAAGCTTTTCGAAATTCTCGCCGCTCACGAAGGACTTTCCGATTGTGGTGACGTGGAGGACACAAAAGTTATTGATGTCTACAGAAACTCATCGCTACGAGAATGTCGTCGGGTCGCAGTGATTCTGGAGAAGCTTGCAACCAGAACCAAGGAAGTACTGGAACGTTGGCCAGAAGTAGTTTCGCTGAAAACAATCATAACCACCATCGAAGAGTTCTTCGCCGTTTCCGTCTCTACTCCTCACATCAAGGTCGCCACGCAAATTGAAAATATGATTGAAGTTTGTGAACAATGGGAAATGATGGCTGATCGTGCGAATTCGCTGAGAGACCCACTCGGAGAACTACGGAAGTTGTTGGTTTACTGGAAGAAGATGGAAGTCAGATGCTGGTCTAGCTTGCTTATCAACTGCGAGAACGAAGCCAAGCAAAGAGCTCAACTTGTAGCTTTCCCATTGTTTGAATCCCTCTTCGAAGCGACGACGCCAGAAATGGAGGCAGCAATAATTCCAATGAGCATCGAGTGGATGCATAATGCTACCCTTGTTGACTTCTCGACAAGAGCGCTTACTTTCAAGTCACTTTATCGTTGGGCTAAAATCGCCGGAAAAGACGTGCTGGCTAGACAACTTGAAGCTGCATCAAGACATTTCGGCATTTTCATTGAAAGAGTCGATGAACGATTGAAAGATGCTCGTGAGCCAGCTGAAAGAAGTTTGAAGGATTATCTCAAAGTCGTCAAATACAACGCCCTCAATCTTTGGAACATCCGTGTCTCTTCAACGAACGTCGATGAATCTAAACAGGCAAATGAAAAAGAAGAAGAGCGGAAAAAGGAAGATGATGCTCTCGAGCAAGGAACTGGTGGCGAGAAAAACGACCAGGAAGAGAATAAAGATGTCGCGGATGGAGGTTTGGCTGAAGAAGAGGAAAAAGAAGATCAAGAGGACAAAGATGAGAAAGGAGAAGGAAAGAGCAAGTCTGATCCGAACGGTGATGGAAGTAAAGGAGAAGCACCGAAGGAGAAGACTGAAAGAGAAGAGAAGGACGATGAAGAGAAAGTGGAAAGGAAGAGAGAGTTGGCTACCGACGATGCTCCGATGGAGGAGGCTGAGATGGGAGAAGGAGAAGAGAATGAATCGGGTCAGCAGATGGAGAACGCAGAAGTTTCCGATCGGCAAATGGTTGGAAAAGGAACCATTGAGGAAACACGACAAACGAAACGAGAAGAGAAGCGGGAAGAGGAGAAAAAGAAGAGGAGAGAACTGAAGGATGCGTTGGAAGGAACTGCCGGAGAAGAAGGTGGAGAAGTGAACGAGGAAGATGCTGAAGAAACCAAAGACGCTCATATTCATATGGCTGCACATGATATGTACACTGTGGTAAGACAATAATCGCTTCATAGAAAATGCATATTGATTTATTTAGATCGAGGAGACCACAAAAGATAATGTTGTCGGAATGATTGATGAAGAAGAAGAGCATGAGCAACGACATCCAGAAGAGTCTTCTCTTCGCCCGTTGAACGAGAAAGCCGACGAACAATGGGCAGCAATGTCTCGAACTGTTGGAATCCTAGCTGCTGAACTGGCCGAGAATCTCCGTTTGATTCTTGAACCACAAAGAGCGAAAATGCGAGGAGATTATCGCAGTGGAAAACGGTTGAATATGCGAAGACTTATTCCTTACATCGCCAGTGAATACCGAAAAGATCGCATCTGGATGAGAAGAACAAAAAGAGCACAGAGAGAATATCAAGTGAGTTTCTAGTTCATATTATTAGCCATAGTATTCAACATTCCAGATTCTTATTGCTGTCGATGATTCTGAATCCATGAACGAAAACGGAATTCATCAAAATACATGCGAATCCGTGTGCATTGTTGAAGACGCGCTCAGAAGGTAACCTATCCGGAATTTTAGCAGTTCATAACTCAGTGATTTTCAGATGTGATGCTGGTCGAGTTTCCGTTTGCTCGTTTGGTGCCGACGTTCAAACTATCGTTCCGTTCGGTGAAGCGTCTGCCAGTATTATAAATTCGCAGTCTGTTGGCACACTTTAAAGGCACATGGAGTTTTTCATCGCGATATCTCAGCACGAAATTGATCTACCGCCAGTTCAAAACAAATGCGCGAATTTAAGTATCGAATTCGCGCATTTGTTTTGAACTGGCGGTAGATCAATTTCGTGCTGAGATATCGCGATGAAAAACTCCATGTGCCTTTAAAGTGTGCCAACAGACTGCGAATTTATAATAGTAGTATCGAAATGCTCAAGCAAATGACATTCTCGCAAAAGAAAACTGATCTTCTCTTGCTTCTGAAAACAGCTAAGCAGCAGCTTGATGAAATGAGAACAGCCACCTCCGAACAGATGTTGATTGTAATTTCTGACAGAAGAGGTGCTCTTTCCCAAGGAGCCGATAAAGTGCGGGCGCTGTATTCCGCTTTGCACGGCGTCACTGTCCTTTTCATCATCCTTGATTCTGGCAAAAAGTCGATCGAAGATCATACAGTTGCATCATTCCAGGATAACAAATTGGTATGTTTTCGTTCAATTTCGTTCACCTTTCTCGCTCTACTTCTCGCCTTCCTGCTGACAATTCAATAAATCGTATGTTTCCTCTTTCCAGGTACTCACGCCATACCTTTCAATGTTCCCGTTCCCATTCTACGCTCTCGTTAAATCTGTCCAGCAGTTACCGTCCATCATCGCTGAATCTATTCGCCAATGGTTTGAGATGACAACACAACACGCGTAGAGAACTACAAAGTAGAAAATCATAGTCACATTCTTGTTGGTTTATTAATTTCTGTTGTTGAAACATTTTATCATTTTTGTTGTTATTGTTTTTGTTTAACTTTTCTGGGTGATTCCACATTCATTTTTTTGTTCGCTTTGTTATACGATGTTTTACACTCGTTGATTTTTTTGTTCTGTTGGTTGATAAAAATGAAAATCGATTAGAAAGAATGATGTGTCTCTGCAAAGATGGGCTGCACTTTCCCACCATTTTTCCTATCTTGTTTTTTTGCGTCTTGAATGAATTCATTTTTATCTGCACTTTCCCACCAAGGAGGGGACAGAATGAACAATTTGAAAAAATGGTCTAGTATATGAAAAACCGGGAACCTAGGCCAAAGCTCAAGCTAATAGCTCAAAAATCGGAGAAGGCTGGTCAAAAATAAACTAAAATGACGGGCTCGCTGACTAGTGAGCTCTACACTTTCTCGTTCAGTTTTAGGCGAAAACTCGAAATCTAGATACCGAACTGGAGTGGAAAGGCGCCTTTTTGCCTGCTCAAATAATGTCCCCTCGTTTGAATTTCCGCCCATTTTTGGAGGGACCTTCTCCGTGGAGCGCGCTTAATTTCGCTCCGCGGCAAGTTTTAATCATATTAGGCCGGTAGGAATATGAGAATCCGTGCTCTAGCGCACGTGGTCAAATGGAAGAGAAAATCACACTGACTTCTTTTGCAAAAACTCTTCCATTTGACCAAATGCACGGGGAGTGCAGTAGAGCATGGATTTTCAAATTTTTACCGCCCTAATACATTCGTGATAGGAAAAAATTTGCAAATCATATCAAATTTTAGCAATTTCTCAGCGAAATAGCGACGGATTTCGATGAAAATTGTGTCAAATGACGCACGGGGTCCTGGCGTTCCAATTTGCAAACGACACTCCGACTGTACGCCCGCAAACACCATCGCCGAAGCGATTGTGCATTTTTGCGTGAAATTCTATGCACAAACTTTAACTTTGTCGCCCAAGTTTTTGAAGCAGTTTTTCCGGCTAAAAGCTGACCCAGGATATTTGCATAAAAATTGCGCATCTAACAAGTATAAAAACACGACTTTTCATCAAAAACTGATTGAGGAATGACGCTCGCCTGGAAAAATTTCAAATGAATAGAAGTCCTCTGAAGCTGAACCAAAAATCAAGTTTTTATACTTTTTGAGCATGATTTTTCTCAACTAAAAATAACTAGAGAATTGATTTTAGAAAATAGGTCTCATTCTTTAAAACGATCATTTCCTGTTGTAAACCTAAGCTCGGGTTACGGTACTTTACAAACTAAACCCAGCGCGTCGCATAATGCGTCAAGGAAAGTGCGTCAGCAAGTGTTCGGACATTTTGGAGCGCCAGGACCGCGTGATGACGGAAAAGTGACTAAATTACGAAAAATTGAAGAAAAAATTTCAGATTTAATTCTGTGTTTTCCTTGAATTCTCATGAATAAAGATGCGAAATTTTTGCTCGAACGGATTCTAAAAATTTATATTAATCGCCGAAAATCGCTAAAAACATCGAATTAGGCTATTAAAACCGCACGGGCTCAAAAAATGTCCCTCTCAAAAATGGCAAAAAAAGATCAGCAAACGCGCTCCGCTGAATCGCGGGAACTCAAACTTCGAAATTGAATTTTCCTGCATAATTCCTATCTGAAAAATTGGTTTTCAAAGCCTACTTCGAGGTTTTCAGTGATTTTCAGCGACTAAAGAAAATATTTAGAATACGTTCAAGCAAAAATTTCACATCTTTATCCATGAGAATTCGAGGAAAACGCAGAATAAAGTCTGAAATTTTTTATTCAATTTTCCGTAATTTTGACAACTTTTCATCCTTTGACACAATTTTCATCGAAATCCGTTCAATTTTCGCTGAGAAATCGCTGAAATTTGATTTGATTTGCAATTTTTTTCGTATCACACATGTATGATTAAAACTTGCCGCAGAGCGAAATTAAGCGCGCTCCACTGAGCAGGTCCCTCCAAAAAGGAGCGGGAATTTAAACGAGGGGACATTTTTTGAGCCCGTGAAACCAACTTTTCAAAAAGGAATTTATGCTGTAAAATTCAATTTCGAAGTTTGAGTTCCCGCGATTCAGCGGAGCGCGTTTACTAATTCGTTTCTGCAATTTTTGAGAAGGACTTTTTTTGAGCCCGTGAAATTCTAGATTTTTTGCAACTTTTTTCGGGGTTTTCCGATGTAGTCCCATTTTTGACTGGAAATCGATTATTTTCCAAGTTTCGGCAGCGATCTTTCGTTTTTTCCAACTCTGTCAAATTTAGAAAAGCTTTAAAATCGTGTTTTAACACTGCGCCGCTCCTTCTTCACCCGAATTTTGTCATAAAATCCCAAAAAATATTTTTCTGAAGTTTTATTTTATTTTCAGGTCTAGATCCTCACACTTGAATCATCTGGTGCCCTCGTGCACTCATCTGCTAATAAAGGTATCAATAAAACCTCAATTAACTCCAAAAATCGACAAATTTCCAGAAAAATAAAATAAATGGTCATGTCGGTCAAGGACTTTGTCGTTGCTTCGAAATACAAGCTGATTCGAAAAATCAGCTCTGGCTCATTCGGTGACATCTATGTATCGATCAACGTGACGAACGGTGAGGAGGTCGCTATCAAGTTGGAGAGCAGTCGGGTTAGCAAAAAATCGTTTGATTGCATGAGGTTAATTGGTAACATTTCCAGGCCAGACACCCGCAGTTGCTCGATGAGTCGAAGGTCTTGATGTTTCTGCAAGGAGGCGTCGGAATTCCACACATTAGATGGTATGGAACCGAGCGAGAGTACAATGTGCTCGTCATGGATCTTCTCGGCCCATCGTTGGAGGATCTCTTCAACTTCTGCTCCAGACGCTTCACCATGAAGGTAAAAGGCTCGATGATGTTCAAAGCCTCATAATCCGAACCTTTTTCCAGACCGTTCTCATGTTGGCCGACCAAATGATCGGGCGTATCGAGTACGTGCACGCGAAGAACTTCATCCATCGTGACATCAAGCCAGATAACTTCGTGATGGGAATAGGACGTCACTGCAACAAGTTGTTCTTGATCGACTTTGGATTGGCGAAGTGGTATTGTGATCCTCGTACCAGAACTCACATTCCATACAGAGAGGACGAGTACTTTACTGGAACTGCCAGATACGCTTCCATCAACGCTCACTTGGGAATCGAGCAATCGAGAAGGTACGGTAGCCAAGATAGCGATATTTTGACGCGCTCACGTATTCTTACCGGTAGGGAGCATGGGGGTTTTTCCACAATTTCTCTCTTTTTTCTTTGATCACAAAACTCTGATTTTTTAGAATTGCTTCGTAGGGGAATTGAACTTGGATCTTGAGATCCACTAGCCAAAGCCACTAGCCACTGTGCCAAATGTCACACGTTGAAAGATATGTTTTTGGTAATTATATCTTGTTGGTTTTTCGAAACGAAAAAAAATAAAGTTTGGGAGAAACGTGGACTTTTGTAATAATATTTTTTCCAAGAATGTTTTGTTGACTAGACAAAAAGGTTTTGAAACAAACAAGTGTAGAGAATTTGTGCTAGCAACGCTGCAAACGTTAGCTTGCAACAATTTTACGAAATTACTTGAAACCAGAATCAAAATTTATTAATGCAATTAAATGAGAAAACTAGTTGGCTAAGCGTAGATTGGCTGATATCTATTTATCCTGTAGAGTTTCGCGTTCTTCGTAGCAGGATCCACATAGATTGCACTGAAAGTCTTGTTTTTCTCCACATACTTCGTGAATCCATAATGAGCAGTTCACACAAGCCAGCCAGGAAATGGCTTCCTTTTCATTGTTGGGCTCACTCTATAAACCGAAAGAAAGGCTTCAAAAATGGTTATGGTGTTGTGATACCTTTTTACATATTTGGCATACTGTGACATTATCGTCATCCACAATAACTCGTTCAAAGAACGGCTTCGTTGGAGAACGGTGTCTCTGAATAAGGTTTTGAATATTCTAGTTTCTGGGGTCAAGTACCTTTCTTTTTGTTAAATGTAGTCGATCTCGCATCGAATCATCTTGAGCACTTGGATTTTTCAATACTTTGGACCTAGTCAACATAACACCCGTAATTCCAGAAGATGATTTCATACTTTGAGCAAATTCCGTCAGTTTCCCAACATGGTCTCTATATGAGCGTCTTGTGTCTTCGTCGTTTTGGCGCTGCCGGATTTCTAATGTAATTGCTTCGATCATTTCCAGTGCCTGAATTCGTGTTTTTTCGACGATCCAAACTATGAGGTATTACCTCTCGAGCCATTGCATCATAATCAGGAGATGATACGCAGATATCAGAAATATCAGCTGATGTTAACATTTCTCCCGGTTCCGAACTTTGCAAATGGCTCTCATATTCCTCGTCTATTTCGGTACTTTTGAGGCCAGAAGTTTCAACGTTATCAATCAAACTAACTGCCGATTCGGAACGTGTGGTGATAGGTTGGTTGTGAGATGAAGAAACTGTAGTTTTTTGTGATGAACTGAAAATATCCCGCCTCGACGTACCATGATTCTCGTGAAATAAATGAACATGAGCACAAGAGATCCCTGGCAATGATTGCTTACAGGAGCATATCATACTGTAGGCACAACAATAACAAAACTTGCAATGCGCGTTTTCCTGAACAAAAACTAGCTCATGTGAGCTCGTTTTTACCTTCTTACCTCGGAACACGGGCATCCATTTCTGTTCATACTAATTTCCACCGGTCTATCCTCATTTGTGTACATATCAAACTTCAGATCGCTCTTTTGTACTATACGAACATCTACATCAGTAAACTTTTGACTCATAATAAGATGATTCCGATTGGTTTGAGCAGATCGGGAATGTCGGTTGGCTATTCCTTTTGATTTCTGAAATTGGGCTTCATGTTTTGGTTGGAGGTGTTCGAAATACTTCAATAAATCGTCTTTTGTCAATCTCATCGATGGATCTTTGAAGAATATGTAACAAATAATCAACTCGAATCGACTGATTCCTGTGAAGACATTGACCTTTGAGATATGAATGCCATGATTCACTCGCGCCTGATGTATTCGCAGGAGCAAACAATCTATGACAAGTAGCCCATAACTTTTTGGATTCTGCGATTTTGACAAATATTCTGATGCATCAATAATAATGTTTCACATACCTAGATAATTGGAAACCAAATAATTTGCAAATAATTGGCCTCTTTCTGATTTCCCACAGATTGATAGGCATTTCACAACAGCCCTCTCAGACTCAACTGCGTCTTTAACTTTCATTGCGATATGCAGTAAAGACAACACAGAATGTAGTTCAGGATCCTGCAATCGCATAGGAACACATATGAATGGATAATATCTCATACCTGTAGATATTTCTTCGCATTCCTCTTCCAAGATTGGTATATATGGAATTGGCATAAAAGGTGACGGGTGGTGTCCGTGTTCTCCGGGAATGCCTGTGATTTTACTATGGAATCCATATCTCTCAGTCAAATACCTTCTTATAACCATTAAAAAAAGATAGTGCCTCATCTGTCATAATGTACTCTGGACAAAAGTCGGGAACCAGCTTTTTTAAATCGTCGAAAAATTCAGCCACATCCGTTCCTTTTAATCCGTGCGTCAAGAAAAACGCTGAAATCACTCAGTTAAGTTGATCCACAATCTATCTCTACCGGCCGGTCTGAACATGTCTTTTTCATCCAGAACAATCATTGTGAGTAGCTTTAAGTTATATCGAGTAGTGTTAAACGTATCGTCGACAACAATCAATCTTGTCGAAAATTTTTCAATCCATTGTTTTTGAATGTTATTGACATATGCTGAAAAAATGTTATCAGTATTTGCATACTAAGATAAGTTACTTAGAGCAAATCCTGATCCAGAACAATCCGTTGGAGCTCTATATCTCAATATATTAGTATCCGAGAGGGCTCCGTTTTTAACGGATTCTAAATCATCCATATGTAGTCGTCCTTCATATAAACCAAACTTTTGCTTGATGTTTCTGGAATGTTTTTTTCTAACTTTTAAATCATTTTTAGGATACCTGATGTCGTCCTTCGTCGTAAAATAGCGTCTCTCCCCCACTCCACATGTTTCACTAATATCCTTCAATATTTGTGCGTCAGTGCGACCTTTTTGAATTTCACTAAAATGCATGTATTACGATACAACTAAACACTTAGTCCTTTACTTTTTGAGAAAAATCAAATCTGACTCAGATAGCTTGATCTTTGCTATGTTTACTTCATGGGAATGTTGGAATAGTCCCACGCATTGCACAGATCCGTCCTCGTAAACTTTGACCTGGGTATAACTCAATTAGTCAATTAGTTCGTTACCTTAGTTTCTTACATTAGTGAAAGCTGAACACGTCAATTCGGTCTTTTTTGAATCCGTTGCGACCCTCTGTTCAGCAACTGACTCATATTTTCCAGCTCTAGAACATCTGTAGTCCACTTTTTTCACATTGTTCTCGTGTGTAGACCGTCGAATAAACATAGTAGTGCCAGTAGCTTTTTTGACACCTTCGAACCAATCCTGAATAAGATTGATAAAGATTCTTTATTTAAGGCTATTCTATTCTCCAACCTTCCACGAAGTCTCATTTGGAAAAATCTTCACACCACTAGAATCAGGCAATGTTTCCTCGTGCTCCATTGAAACATGATCCATTAGATATAAAAGTTTTGTGAAGGAAGCATTGCAAAATTCGCATGTAAATTTATCATTTCCCTAAAATAACCATGCAAAATACCTCCAAACTGCACTTCTATTTAAACATACAACGTTTTCTACTCCAGTACTTGTGATTTTTTGGTAAGAAGTTCCTTTCTCGGCCGAATGATCGTCTTTCATGTGACGCCTTACTGATGCAGCATGTTCAAAAAATTTAGGACAAGCCGAACATTTAAACTTGATCGAATCATCTAAAATTTTGAAACTTCTGAAATAACCGAAAATTCCCTACTTTTTTCAGCCTTAGATTTTTGTCGAGCGTTCCTATCCTCCCGAAATTGCTTTATCATATCTGGATTGAAGTTATGTACCCCTTTTAGGTGATTTACAAGGGCTCTTAGTTCCAATTCCTTGGAGCACTCAGGGCAAGGTTCTTGCATCTTGAGGGAAACTATGAAATAAATCAAAGGAAGAAAACGTTTATTCAATTCCATAATAGAACAACAAAAGTTCACAAATTTAGAGTAGACCGGTCCCGATGTCTTGAGTTCACGAATTCACTGAAAAATACTGAAATTTATAGAATTTTTTCCTACGGGATACTTTCATCATAAAGCCAATCTGATGAAATTCCCGGTCAAATTCGAATACTTCCCGGGCCTCCTGTTTGAAGGTGTCCCCTTGTCTAGGGCGTTAAGCTTGCGGGAAGGTCAATCAGATAACTTTCCCGCAGAATCAGATGACTTTCTGGAACAGTTTTAATGCTCCCGGGCCTCCTGTTTGAAGGTGTCCCCTTGTCTGGGGCGTGAAGCTTGCGGGAAGGTCAATCAGATAACTTTCCCGCAGAATCAGATGACTTTCTGGAACAGTTTCAATGCTCCCGGGCCTCCTGTTTGAAGGTGTCCCCTTGTCTGGGGCGTGAAGCTTGCGGGAAGGTCAATCAGATAACTTTCCCGCAGAATCAGATGACTTTCTGGAACAGTTTCAATGCTCCCGGGCCTCCTGTTTGAAGGTGTCCCCTTGTCTGGGGCGTGAAGCTTGCGGGAAGGTCAATCAGATAACTTTCCCGCAGAATCAGATGACTTTCTGGAACAGTTTCAATGCTCCCGGGCCTCCTGTTTGAAGGTGTCCCCTTGTCTGGGGCGTGAAGCTTGCGGGAAGGTCAATCAGATAACTTTCCCGCAGAATCAGATGACTTTCTGGAACAGTTTCAATGCTCCCGGGCCTCCTGTTTGAAGGTGTCCCCTTGTCTGGGGCGTGAAGCTTGCGGGAAGGTCAATCAGATAACTTTCCCGCAGAATCAGATGACTTTCTGGAACAGTTTCAATGCTCCCGGGCCTCCTGTTTGAAGGTGTCCCCTTGTCTGGGGCGTGAAGCTTGCGGGAAGGTCAATCAGATAACTTTCCCGCAGAATCAGATGACTTTCTGGAACAGTTTCAATGCTCCCGGGCCTCCTGTTTGAAGGTGTCCCCTTGTCTGGGGCGTGAAGCTTGCGGGAAGGTCAATCAGATAACTTTCCCGCAGAATCAGATGACTTTCTGGAACAGTTTCAATGCTCCCGGGCCTCCTGTTTGAAGGTGTCCCCTTGTCTGGGGCGTGAAGCTTGCGGGAAGGGCGAATCTGATGAATCTGATGAATTTCCCGGCCAAATTCAAAATCGCTGTGCCACGACCTCCCCACGTCAAATGGAAATAAAAAATAATCTTTTTTGTTTGTTTAAAAAATTTTTTATTGAATAAAGAAAAGGAAATTCACGTAATCAGGGGAAAGGTCAAAAAACCCCCATGCTCCCTACCGGTAAGAATACCACCCTCCTATTTTGACCTTATCTCGGCTTAAATGATCAGCACCAACGTTTTCTTCGTTTCAGAGATGATATGGAGTCGCTCGGATACGTTCTCATGTACTTCAACCGCGGAACTCTTCCATGGCAAGGATTGAAGGCTGCCACCAAGAAGCAAAAGTACGAGAAGATTTCGGAGAAGGTATGAGTGAGAAAACCGATTTTCTGCGGCAGAACTGAGTTGTTCAAGGCTCTAGGGCGCCCGAGCGCATTTTGGGTTTCTTGGAAGCAAAATGAAGCTTATAAGGCTAAAACCAGCTCATTTTCCTCCTTCAAGACATGAATTTGCAGAAAATGACGACCTCTGTCGAGCAACTCTGCCGCGGATTCCCAGCCGAGTTCCCAATGTATCTGAGCTACGCCAGAGGACTTCGCTTCGATGAGTCGCCAGACTACATGTACTTGCAGCAGTTGTTCCGCATATTGTTCAAAACGCTCAATCATCAGGTAAGGGTTTTTACAGGCCTTTGGAGCGATTTTCACTTTGTTTTCGGCTGATAGTGAAAGGAATTTCTCACATGAGAGAAATGTCGAACGCTAATTCACCCTATTTTCAGTACGACTGCACATTCGACTGGACTATGCTCAAGCAGAAGCAGCAACAGCAATCGCAGTCTTCTGGCTTGGCCCCAACCACCACACAGGCCACCACCGGAGAGCCTTCGTCGTCTGGTGGACCATTCGCTGGAAATGCTCCACAATAAGAAGACAACCACGGCTTCTCTGTTTTATGAATACCTCTCCCTTCTCTCTTTCTTTCGTAAAAATTTGATTTTTTATAGGCTTAAGCCCTTCCTTCCTGCTTCTTCCTCTCCGACCTCTTTGTTGTTTTTTTTTCCCGTTTTTTATCCCCGATTTTTTCACTGTAAATTCAACACATTTTTCGGGTTCATAATTCCGGGTCCCCCCCATGATTCGAATAAATGTTTTTGAGAAGCGTTCGCACTGAAAAATCTGATTTGATTAAATGTTTTTTGTTCAAATTTGTCTCGAAACACCGAGTAATTTGCTCGCGTTCCAAAAAATCCCCACATCACGAAAGGCACAAGTACGATTGGATTCTGAAGGATGAGCGAGACAAGCGATGCTGACAATCGCTCTCTTACTATTGTTGACTATTACTATTTTTTGAAGAGTAAGAGAAATGAACCATGGAACATGAGCAATCACAAAGTTTATTGAGGGATCAACACATTTTGAATGTTAGGGGGATTCTTATCAGTACGGATAGAAACAGATAAATAAATAATCGGCTCATACAAGGACGCAAACAGCGATCAGTTACAACGAGAGCGTGACAGAAAGAAACAAAGAAAAGCACTTACAAAGTGAGAAAGAAAAGGTTAGAACAAAAAAAAACAAGTTAGAAATCGGCCTCCAAATCGAACTGACGCTCAGTTTCGGTGACCATAACACCCGGACGTTGGTACTCGGAGACGCGCTTCTCGAAGAAGTTGGTCTTTTCATCGATAGAGATGTTCTCCATAAAGTCGAAGGGGTTCTTCACTTTGTACAACTTCTCGCATCCCAACTCGGCGACAAACTCAATGTACTGGGACATCAGGCGACAGTTCATTCCGATCATGTCTACTGGAAGAGCCTCGGTGAGGAACTCTTGTTCAATGGCGACAGCATCACGGATGATCTCGTAGATGCGCTCTTGAGTGAGCTTGTTTTGAAGCATCGAGTAGAGGAGGCAGGCGAAGTCACGGTGAAGACCTTCGTCTCTGAAAGAAACTTTTCAGAAAGGAAAGCTCGAGATGATCATTTTCCCGCTTACCTCGAGATTGGAATGCGTCAATCCTGGCATCAATCCGCGCTTCTTCAACCAAAAGATGGAGGCGAACGATCCACTGAAGAAGATGCCCTCAACGGCGGCAAAAGCAATCAGTCTCTCGGCGAACGACGCCTTTTTATCCGAAATCCATTTAAGAGCCCAGTCGGCCTTCTTCTTGATGAACTCGAACTCGAAGATTGCGTTGAACAGTGTGTGACGCTCCTTCTCGTCGCGGATGTATGTCTCGATGAGTTTCGAGTACATCTCCGAATGGATGTTCTTGATGGCGATTTGGAAACCGTAGAAGAAGCGGGCCTCGGAGACCTTGACTTCATTCGAGAAGCGTTCGCACTGAAAAATCATTATTTAGAGGGTTCTGGGGGTGTTTTGGGGGACTTCTCAAGCCTTCTAGATGCCACTAATGGCTAGAAGCAGTCAAATGTCTTCTGAAACCTCCCAAACCCTTACCAAGTTCTCATTAACAATTCCATCGGAAGCAGCAAAAAACGCGAGCACTCTCGAAATGAAGTACTGCTCATCTCCGTTCATCTTCTCCCAATCGTTAATATCCTTTCCCAAATCCACCTCTTCGACAGTCCAAAACGAGGCGACAGCCTTCTTATAAAACTGCCAAATCTCATGATGTCTGAGTGGGAAGATCACGAATCGATTGTCGAGACCCTGAAGGAGTGGCTCGTTGGCGTCCAGTGGATGCTGAAATTCGGCTTCTGTCTCCACGACAGCCTTTGGCTTCTCCTCAACCACCAGCTTGTTCTCTACGTCGAGCTCCAGATTCTGATTCTGCTTCTTCTGGTGGAGTAGCTTTGATGGCTGCAAATTCGGGTGCATGTACGAAATGAAACGAAAAGTGAGGCAAATTTTTGAGCAAAAGAGGAAATAGTGTTGGAGACGGGGAGAGTTTCGAGCTCTTCGAGCAAAATGTCGTAAAATCCCGCACATTTTTGTGTGCACTGGCACCGAATTTTGCGCCAAAATGCATACTCACCTCGGTTTCGACGTTCTCCTTCTCGACATTCTGAATCTCGGCCACACACCAACCTGATCCGAGAGTACGCAAGCGGGTATCGCGAAACGCGCACAGTTTTCAAAGCTCCTATCGTCGTCTGCGTCTCTCTCGTTCGCGCACTATTCAAATGTAGAAGCTCAAATGAGCCAAGTTTGGGGTTAATTTAGTAGAAAATACACAAATAGTGTCCACAAATATGATAATTCGAACATAATTTACTAAAATTCACTCGAGGAGGGTTTTTTGAAAATTTGAAAAATCTCGATTTTCATGGGAAGAAAGAGGTTTTAAGGTAGAGAAATATAATTATATTGATGAATTCAAGCTGTGACGGTGTTTATTGATCTGGAAACTTGAAAACAGCTTCGTTTTAGCCCAAAAAATTTTTCAAAAATTTGATATTTTTGTCGAAATTTTTCCGGAAACGTTTAATAACTCGTCGAAGACACAATATTTTTGGCGGAAACTTTACATAGACATGTAAGAACTATTCCTCTACAATAGCTAGCTATGAACAATAACCGCAATATCCAAGTTTTTGAGCATTCGTGCATATTCTGACCTCAGATTCTCGTCGCCGTTGAAAATTACTGTAAATATGCAAGTGCGCTCGCCGGCGAAAAATGCATTTTTTGCTTGCGTACTCTCGGATCAGGTTGGCGTGGGCCAGTGTCATCTTTGATGCGTTAATAGGAGAGAGTTAGTGTACTGGCGATTCTGAAATAAAAGGAAATTAGATGGGGAAAATTGAAATTATACGGAGAAAATCGAAGAAGAAGATGAGAAGGAGGGGACAGAATGAACAATTTGAAAAAATGGTCTAGTATATGAAAAACCGGGAACCTAGGCCAAAGCTCAAGCTAATAGCTCAAAAATCGGAGAAGGCTGGTCAAAAATAAACTAAAATGACGGGCTCGCTGACTAGTGAGCTCTACACTTTCTCGTTCAGTTTTAGGCGAAAACTCGAAATCTAGATACCGAACTGGAGTGGAAAGGCGCCTTTTTGCCTGCTCAAATAATGTCCCCTCGTTTGAATTTCCGCCCATTTTTGGAGGGACCTTCTCCGTGGAGCGCGCTTAATTTCGCTCCGCGGCAAGTTTTAATCATATTAGGCCGGTAGGAATATGAGAATCCGTGCTCTAGCGCACGTGGTCAAATGGAAGAGAAAATCACACTGACTTCTTTTGCAAAAACTCTTCCATTTGACCAAATGCACGGGGAGTGCAGTAGAGCATGGATTTTCAAATTTTTACCGCCCTAATACATTCGTGATAGGAAAAAATTTGCAAATCATATCAAATTTTAGCAATTTCTCAGCGAAATAGCGACGGATTTCGATGAAAATTGTGTCAAATGACGGAAAAGTGACTAAATTACGAAAAATTGAAGAAAAAATTTCAGATTTAATTCTGTGTTTTCCTTGAATTCTCATGAATAAAGATGCGAAATTTTTGCCTGCATTTTTGCTCGCGCCTGCAAGTTGTTCATATATTTTCGTTTTTCTTCACTAGCTCACCTTGTCCTCAACATCTCCGATGTCAACTCCACCGTGCTCATAGAACATAATGACATCTCGGCATCGTTCACTGTAGATCGCAATATACATCTCTTCATCCTCAGTGTGGGCACAGAATGGTTCAACGATAAATGTATGAAGTCTTCCCTCGGTTTGTCCAACTTTCACATAGGTGTTTGCGGTTTTGTCGAACCAGGCTTCCAATTCACTTGGTGTTCCAATCTTCACGAGACCAAGCTTTCCTCGTCTCTTGATTAGTTGATCTGGCTTGATAACTCCTTTGTTATCAAGAGCAAGCCACTCGTACTTGGCAGCGAAACAAGTCTTCGAAACTACTCAAAACCTTGATAAGTGTGGAGATACGTTGACGACGAGTCACAATAAACAGCTCCGATCGAGACTCCGACGAGAAGGCAGAAGATAGCAAGGACGAACATCGCCTGTGTATCCGAGGAATCCGTTCTCTTCCGATGGATATGGTTTCATCGCGGCGGCGTCACCAACCCATTTCTGCAAAAAAAGAAGGGTTAAGCTACTGCAAAAAAAATCCTGGAACTCTAAGCTAGTGTAATTTTCAAGAAACCGGAATCAGCAATATCAGATTCAAGAATTCTGAATTCTAAACTTTCGGATATTCAGGTTCGGACGATTTTTAATGTGAAGGTGTGTGTAGATTTCAAGTCTAAACACCTTTTTCTAAGTGTCTAACCTCAATCTTTCCAACAACTTCAACCTTGATAGGCAAAAGCGTCGAGAGCAACGTGGCATTGATCTTGCTGAACAACTTCTCTGTGCTCAACTGAGCCGGTTGCACATCGGTTTTCTCCGCCAAACGAAGAATCATCAAAAGTCCACCGTCACGATTCTCAACGTAGAGCACGACGACACGATATGGGATAGACGTTCTTGGAAATCGTCTCAGCGACGGCCTTGTTCAGATGACTCAACCCAACTTGCCGGTGATGTTCTCTGAAAGACAGATTTTTAGAAAAATCCATTCAATATGCATAACCCACTATCTTTGATTGGTAGAATCCACTTGTTGTTCGAGAAGCTTCCACTATCATAACATCCAGAGCATAAGACGAGCTCAATTTGGATGCAGCTACCGGGAATGCGAGTCACTGTCAAAGACTGCACTGGCTTCCTTGTGGCCCTATCAAGGCGGACAATCGAGTGCACCTCTTTGCCGTCTTCCGTAAGATACAACTCCAAAACTTCATCGACTCATTTCTTCCCGTTCATTTTCGCGCTGGCTCGATATGTCTGGTATACGTAACCATCGGCATCGACAAAGTCTTGATAACGTCCTTTTCCGAAGAGAGTACTTCTACCACCTCCGATACGTGTTTGGCATGTCCAGAGTAGCAGCGAACTCATGCAGATGTGCCAGATGACACCATGATCAATCCATGCCTCGTTTCCTGATGGCAACTCATATCGATCAAACTCGATTGAGTAGTGATTCTTGACAGTTGTCGAGTTGAAATTCTCCATCTCAGCAATACGAATCGATAGGAGAATCGGGTTGGAGAACGATGAATCGGCTCATCACCTCCGAGCACTTGCTCCTTTGATACATGACACCCATTTCATTGCGTTGACTCCTCCCACAACGTCGATGTTGTCCTTGGCCATGAATCCAGAGTTGTTCTTGACAAAGGTGATGATTCCTCCGACGATGCTGGATAAGGAAGAGGTGTCATTGCCGATAACACTGTTGACTCTGGGAGCATTTGGGTCACAGTCGCCGTCTGGAAAAAAAAGTTAGGGGTTTTGAGATTCTTTGGAAGAAATGTCAGAATTTTAAGGAGGCTTCGGGTCAACTTCAAAATATGCAAAAATCAGCGAAGATCTAAAAAAAAACACAATGAAAAAGCTCAATAATCACTCTAAACCCTTGAAAATTGACTTGAAAATGAGCGAATCATCAAAAGTTGCCGACGTGATAGAGATCCCCAAAAAAAAAATCTGATGGGTTCTGGCTCAAATATGCCTACTTTTTCGATTTTTGACTCAATTTTTCGTTCTAGGAGTAAGGGGAAGAAATTTGACAAATGAAAGAAGAGGATATGAGCAAAAAAGAGCCAGAAATAGAGAAAAATTAGGCCAGGAATACTCCAGAATCATTCCGATAGCACTTTTTAGGAAATGTCGACCACAAGGCTACTTGTAAGTTTTTGGATCGTTTCGAAGGTTTTTCATGGTGATTTTTGAGATCTCCACTCAATTTTCGGCATTTAAACAAAAATTATCTTGACCGGAATCCTCCTTAAGCCTTAATTCCACGCACTGCTTGTAATAAGCACGAAGGTTTTGTCTCCAAGCTGAAGCCACTTCTGTGTCTGATCGTCTTTCTTCATTTCGAAAAAAACGGGAGCCTCTACTATCCGCACTCTCCATCAAAAGCGTCGTCTTTTCCAACATCCAATCAGTCACTGAGCCAGAGATCTGAAAACAACGCATTTTGCTAATTGTGGGTGCTTCTGAGCCAAAAGTTACCTTATAAGAATCGGGAAGAGCGATTTTATCACTCATCTTCGTCTGCTCGGCTGACGGATTTGCGCACATCTTGACAAGCGAATCGACGTTGATGCCCGAAGACATCCCCACCAGGAGGAAGGCTAGTGATAGTAAAAGCGGGGCTTTCATCGCCTGGAAAAATGGAAATGGATTAATTGTGAAATTTTGATTGAAAAAGGAATATTGAACGATGACAGTGAGTGTGGAACGAGTGATGAAGAGAGTGGTTAAAAAGCACTGAAAACAATTTTTGGTCAAGAAACAAGATGCACAAAGTTTCCGAAGTTTCCCGACGAAAATCGCAGAAGATTGAGTGATTTTCAATAATTTGAAGCATTTTAATGAGAATTTACTAAATTTTAGAAGAGGTTTTCAGTTGCCAAATTCACTTTTTGACCGAGAAAAGCTCAAGGAAATGCTGAAGAAAATTTGGCGAATTTTTCAAAAAAATTTCACCATGAGGGTGCAAGCGCGCTCCACTGAGAAACGGCGCGTGTAGTCCTCTCGGAGGAGCAATTTTGAGTTGGAAATAAAGAGAAAAAGTACTGAAATTTCACGATTAGCTAACAGGGAAAGTGAGAATTCGACAAAATAAAACAATTTTTCACAAAAAGCAACTATAAAATTTCTATAAAATTCTAAGAAGGTTAGAACGATTCTGCAGAATTTTGGAGGGTTTGGAAAGTGACAGGGAACATGGGAGCATTGAAAATTAAAAAAAATCAGTCATTTATTATAAAAATCGACCTAGAAAGTGGGCGCCGCCAACTTTCTGTAAGCCCCGCCCCCTTTTGGGCGCCAGTTCTTCACGATTTCGACTCATTTTTCATCACACAAATGCATTAAAAATGTCTTTCTGGTGGCCGACGACGTCTTCTGATGATTCTTCTCCAATTTTCCCCTGAATTTTTCTCAATTTCCTATTGCATTTTTCCTCCTTTCTCTTCTCATTTTTTTTTCAATATTTTTGTTCAATAAAGAAGTTATTGATTGCATTGAATTGTCCAATTTTTGTCGAATATCTATGATTGGTTTGAAACCAATTTTTATTATCTTTATTATCTTTGTTCGCCAATCGATGATTTCAGACAGTGTCGAAGAAATCCAACAACATCAACATCAATATCAACTTTCAAAAAAGGTTAGTTAGAGATCAAAAAATGCTGAAATTTTTGTACGAGATATGGATACCTATATAACGAATGGAAATCGCTTCGAAAAAATGTGAAAAAACTAAAAATCACAATAAAATTTCCCGAAAATTGCTAGAAAACCACACAAATTGGCTTCAAAAAGAGCCGGAAACTGCTTATACTCTGGCGCCGCCCACTTTTTGAGCTCTTTTTGGAGCTCAATTTTGCAGTTCGGAGCAATTTTCAAGTTGAAAAATGTGTTTGGATTCCGAAAATCCCATCGAAAAAACTGTAAAATTTCTCGAAAACCCCCTTCTGTTCTTTTTTGAGCCAATTTCAGAAGGTTTTCGAGCAATTTTACAATTTCTTACAGCAGTATTTTGTAATTTCTGTTGGCAAATTCAAATTTCCCTCTATTTCCAGGCCAACCGTTGGAAAGACGCAATGCTCATCCTCCAAGCCTCCGATAAGCTTCTCGAATCGATTCGCGATGCAAGCTCACCTACGAAAATGCTCAAAAATGATCGAAAAGTGGTGTTGAGTATCACGGAAATGCACAAATTGATGACCCAATTCGCGATTATGTTGAAAATGACACTGTTTTTAATTACTAAAGGTATGGTAAGGCTGGTATTTTATATTAAAGCAGATAATTCAAAATAAGATAACCCATCAAATACTAGTCTGTTTTCCAGAGAACGACGATTGGGGGAGGATTCAGAAGGAAGGACGACGGATGGAGGAAGAACGAGATGCCTCCGAATATGCAAAAAACGTGGAAATCTCTCCTCCGAAAATCCCTTGGCTCAGAATTCCTGAAAATCACTCATACTGGCTTAGAAGATTCTTCATATCAAAAATACAATTTCGCTGGATCAACTAGGTGCAAAAATGATGACTGGAAGTGTCAGTTTGGCTGATGATCAACACAAAATCGGAATCAAGAAGTTTGGAGAAAGATCAAAGATCTATGAAAATATGACAGAAGAAATCGATCCTGCTGTGAAGATTCAGACGAAATATCGCTTCGCCGGAAAGTCAGAAGACTTCAGTGACGTCATCTGGAATCTGAAGTCAGAACAAGAATATCATGCCTTGAATGTGTGTAGCAATCGCCGTGTCACATCGGAAAATCACTTTCAAGATACCAGACTCGTCAATTTTGAAATTCCCGCCGATTCAAAGATTGAAATACAGAATCAAATGAGCTATTCTCCTGGAGACTGAAGAGACTGCGAAGATCGCAATAGAAGCATTAGGGTGTTCAGATGAGATTCTGAATCGACCAGTGACGGTGGTGAAGAATGCGAAACTTCCTCCTTATTGTCTGTTTCGATGTAAGCAGTTTTTTTAAATTAAAAATATATCAAAAATGGCCAATTTTCCAGCCAGAACCACCTGCCTCCAACGATACTTTGATCTTCAACAAATGCCAAAACGATCCTTCTTCGAAATGCTCGCCTACTACTCCAATGATCCATCTGAAAAGGAGAGACTTCGAGAACTGGCAAGCCCAGAAGGCCTTGATGATCTACTAGACTACGCGAATCGGGAAGCTAGTTGCCAAGTCAAAGAGAGAATCTCTACAAAAAAGGAAAGGAAGTCAAGAAAAATGCGATGAAGAAGATGAGCGATGAGACGAAATTTCATCGGGAGTATTTGTGGAATTTGATCGAGAAATTCAAGAAGACTTTGAAACATTTCGATAGATCCGAATGAGAGGATCCGGTGAATTCGATCAAGTATTGTGAGAGATTCATTGAACTTATGATCGACTTGGAATCCATTCTTCTAACTCGACGATTTTTCTCACAACTCATCACCACAGAAGCCGGCTCGCTATTCTTCCAACTTGTCCAACTTTTGAAATTCTACGCTCGCTTCGAAATAGATGAACTATCAGGAAAACAGTTGAGAAGGTTTTGAAGGAACACTATCAGAATGTGACACGACTTCAGAAAGCGGATTTCCCTTTTTTTAAGGAGAACATGAAGGATTTCTACTAGTGGAGTAGATAACAGGATAGCACTTCAGAAGCAGTTTCGAGAGATGGCACATGAGGAGGTGTATCGATTTGCGGAGTATGGAGGTAAAATTGGACGAATTTTTGCGAAAAATCGACGAAAATTGAGACAGAATAGTAAAAAAATGCTCAAAAACGCAATCGCAATGAAAATTTTTCAAATTTTGACATTGCGATTAAGTTTTTCAAGCTAAAAATCAGCAAAAGTGACGATTTTAGTGTCAAAATGATGCATTCTTCGCGCAAAATTCTAGTATATTTTCTAGAGAGATGCCGACGACGACAAGAAGGAGGATTCGGGAGACGATCGATGGATCGATGGACGATGGAAGGAGGAACGACGACGACGACGAGGAGGAGGATGAAGCATCAGAAGAATTATTTTGGTTTAGGTAAGAACAAGACGAAGAGCGATTCAAAAAAAGTGGGCGGAGTCGGACCCCCGGGAATTTCGAATCTTTTGACATTGTCATTGGAAAATTCACATTTGCTATTGAGATTTTTGGCCCCGGGACAATTGGCAGCCAAAAATGCACCATTTTTCGCAAAAAATGCCTGTTAATGTTGGCAAAATTGACAATAATTAACGACAATTATCATATTTTATTGTCATCAATTATTGTAAATTTTGCGGTCATTTCAAAGCGAAAGAAAGAAAAATGGTGAATTTTTGACTGCCAATTGTCCCGGAGCCAGACTTTTGACATTTCGAATATCTTGATTTTCCAGGACAACACCCTCACTGCTCCACCGATACCAACCAATAAGTGTCTTCTCATAAAAGATGTAGCACAATTCCCGTATCCCATCAATACAGTACTACTCACAAATCAATCGCTGAAAAACGAGAAGACCATTTATTTGGCGAAATCTGAAAAACCGGAAAACCAGAAGCAGTGGTCCCAACCCGAATGGCTCAATTTTGAATCGAAATCTTCCGGGAATGACGAATATGTTCAGTGTTTTGAGGGAATCTGCGTTGAAGAAAACTGAAGAGGTTTTGAAGGTTGAGGAAATCGAAGAAGAGAAGCCAAAATCGAGCAAGAAGACGTTTATGATGATCCAAGTCAGACTCCGCCCCCTCAAGAAGTGATGGCTTCAGAATGGCGTTTGTTCAGTAATCGTGCTATCGACTATAAGGAATGTTGTGAACTCTTCATAGGAGTTTTGGAAATGGACGACGATGAGAAAGTGTGCAAACCGATGCAGTTCAAACAAGAAGGAACTTTTCTGGTGGATTTGAGATCTATCCGAGACGTTTTTAACGATGATAATGGTGGATGCGAGACGCCGATTGGAAAATGTCGATTTTATGAGAAGATGGAGGAGTATCAAGGTCGACCCAAATACCCTCGGAATGATTCTTGCCTTGCTAATCGACCTCGTCTACCACCCAAATGTCTTCGACGGAGAGAATCTTCCAGAATTCGAAGAATCCAATAAACAAGCCCGCGAAGACTGCTTCCCGATCCTCGACGCGGTGGTGAATCAGATGGCGAGAATTGCTCATTCTTCTGGAAATGTCAAGTGTCCAGCGATACATCCGGCGATTGAGATGTATTCGATTGGAGATAAACTTCAATTTTTGATCGATTCGGCTGGAAGGAATTTGGAGAAATCTAGTGTGATTGTCCGGCATCTTCATGCGATTTCTGTGGCCTATGATGAGACGAAAGCGGCGGAAATTGCTCTCCGATTTATTATGAGTATTCGTTATGATGAGCCTGCTGTAAGGACCGCCCATCTGCACATCTTCATGTCATATCTCCACTCTACAGTACCCTACTACCCAAATATGCTTTCGACTATGTCACATAGAGGATAGTTTCGAAGGAATTCATCTGGAGCCAAGGGACCCACTCATTTGAACATTCTTCACGATATTCGACAGTTGGTGGAGTGGGAGTTGACGCCGGAGCAACTGGACAAACTATCCTGGAGAGCATGTTGGATCGGTGTTGAATGAGATTTTCAGGGAGACGAATAAGATTTGTGATGAGGTAAGGGAGAACTCGAAATTTGAATTCCCGGCGATTTTTTAGCCTAGAGACCGAAAAATTGCGACGATTTTTGACATTGCGATTTAAAATTTTGACATGGCGATGCTGAAAACTGTCGCAAATAAATTTTTTTTTTGAAAATTAGAAAAAAGATCCTATCAAAAATTAGTCTGTTTTCCAGAGCGATGCCGACGACGAGGAGGAGGAGGATTCGGGAGACAATCGATGGACGATGGATGGAGGAGCACGACGACGACGACGACGAGGAGGAGGATGAAGCATCAGAAGAATTATTTTGGTTTAGGTAAGAAGAAGAAGAAGAGATACTTCAAAGCGATTCAAAAAAGAGAATGGAGTCGGACCCCTGGAATTCAGAAAATTTTAACATTTCAATTGCAGGTTCCACGTCATCAGTTGTTCTTCTGAATATCATTTAAACGGAATACGATCACAAATTTCGCGCGATTTCCGATGTTTTTGAATTTTCTGATGAGCAAGAGGAATCCAGAGTTACAAGAAGTGGTCTCAAATTCAGGAGAAGAATGAAGGGAAATCGAGTGGACTTGGCTTTGCGTTCTTCTTCAAATCGATTTGTTGCTCGGTGAAGACTCTTCAGATTCTTGTTGGGAATTGGGTAAGCTTTCCATATAGAAAATCGGAAAATTCTGATTCTATACATATAATTCTCGTGAAAATTGAGCAACTGTGAACCGAGATAAGAGCAATTCAAAATTCTGACAAAAAATTTGAAAATTGTCAAAAATGTATGAGGATCCTGGAAAATCACAAGGTTCTTGACATTGCGATTAAGCTTTTCAAGCTAAAAATCACAAAAAAGTAACGATTTTAGTGTAAAAATGATGCATTTTTCGCGCGAAATTCAAATTTCCAATCAAATTCTTCCTATTTCCAGGCCAACCGCTGGAAAGACGCAATTCGAATTCTTCAAGCCTCCGATAAGCTGCTCGAATCGATTCGCGAGGTGTGCTCCCCGACGAAAATGCTCAAAAATAATCGAAAAGTGGTGTTGAGTATCACTGAAATGTACAAATCGACACGTCATCTGATGAGATTCAGAAGGAGACGATGGATTTAGAAGACAATGGAGAAGTGGAAAAAGAGGAGGAGAAGGAGTTCAAACGTCTTCAGATGTCACCACTATCAAAATGAGAAGAAGACGTCGTCGGATTCTGGAGATGAGAAGAGTCGAAAAGGGGCGGAGTCAAGGATTCAGATGATCGACGGCGGTGGAAAAGAGGGATTTTTGGAGTTAGATGACGACGATGAAGAAACATCAGAAGGATTTTTGGCGCTATAGTAGTTGGGGGGGGGGGGCCACTCCAAAAATTTTTTCTAGAGTCAATTTTTCGGGGCCTTTTGCCTAAGCCTGCAATAGGGAAACGTTGTAAAGCATTGTGAGCATTGTAAAAATAAGAAAAATCGAAGTTAGTTTTTTGCACTTTTGACATGAAAATGCTCATTTTCAGTACTTTTCAAGCCAAAAACTGGTCAGAAACCATCTAAATTTTAGTCGTCTATTTGTATATTTTATTTGCCTACATTAATTTACAACGTTTCTTTATTACAGGCTTAGGCAAAAGGCCCCGAAAAATTGACTCTAGAAAAAATTTTTGGAGTGGCCCCCCCCAACTACTATAGCGCCCTCCGCTGAACTTGCAGGAGTGGAAGAGGTGGGAAAGCTGAAATTCAAAAAACTCAGTGTATTTTTTTGAATTTCAGCTTTCCCGCCTCTTCCACTCCTGCAAGTTCAGCGGAGCGCACTGAATGAGATCTTTTTTCCCCTAATTGTTTTGACTGAGTATCAAAAGTTTCATACTTAGTCAAAACTCAATTTCGTTGCTTATGTTCGCGATGGAGCACGTTTGCACAGATTATTGCACTAATGATAGATAATCGATTTTTTTGGTGATTTTGGGGGTTTTTCGATTTTCACAGTCCAATATATATTTTTCCTGGATTTTCTTGGTCATTTTCAGAAAAAAAAATCGGAAATCGGTCCAAATTTTTTTTGATTCTGCAATCGCGCTCCACTGAACTTTCTTATCGAAATTTCTTCTAGACTAAGTGTCCAACGTTTGATAGTCAGTTTTAAACTCATTTTGTTTTTTTTTTGTCTGTCAAAACCGTCAATAGAGCATATTTTCAATATCAGGCTTGCAAGTGCGCCCCATCGAACAATTTCTTAAAATCGCTCAAAATCGTTGAAAAATGAACCAAAAAGTCATAGAATTTTCAACAGAGCATCTTTATTATCGTCACCAACAAATCAACAGCAAAAAAAGTTCGAAATCAAAATGATCGCAAAATCTCGGACCATCGATTAAAAATTCTTCTCTTCAATCCATCCGAATACTGATGATAATCCATTGAATTCCTGAAATACGCGACGTCTTCGACCGTTTTCATTTCCGAAACCAAAAAATCCATCAACTTCATAACACGATATTGATCAGCCAGATGCATCTTTTTCAATTTTCCGAGTAGCGAATTTTCGATCAAAAATTTTTCGACGATGTTCGAAATTCCATTTGGGCGGCGTCTGGGTGGCGTCTGCCAGACTGAGGATCGTTTCGACGTTGGTGTCTGGAAAATGGGAAAATTGATTTTTTGAATTTTTGATAGTGGTTGCCTAGAAATCTCTATTTGGTCCGGAATGCCGAAAATGACCCAAAAAGCCTGAAATGACCTAAACAGCCCGAAATGGCCTAGAAACCTCGCAGATGGTTCAAACCCCCTAAAAAATTGATTTTTTGGGTTTCTAGGCCATCGAGGGGTATTCTCGGCCACCAAGCTGGAAATTTGTGTTTCTAGACCATCTATGGGTTTTCTAGGCCACCAAACTGGAAAGTCGGGTTTCTAGGCCACCGTTTGAATTTCTAGGTTTTTTCTTCAATTTCTTCGAATTTCCCGCAAATTTTTTAAAACTTTTTCTCAAAATTCATACTATTAGGAATGACCAATTGTCCACTATTGACGACGAGTACCCATCCAAGTGCTCGCGTCTTTTCGGCTCTCACGATTCTCGGCCCGGCGAATAGTCGTTTTGAATCCAATTTGAAGACGCGCATTGTGTTCTGAAAATTTGAATTTTAGAGCAGGAAATTTGAACATTTATTAAAAAAATAACTTTTTGGATTTTTGGGTTTCTAGGCCACCAAATTGTATTTTTGAGTCTCTAGGCCATCGAGGGGTTTTTAGGCCACCAAGCCTATTTTTGACTTTCTAAGCCATCTATTGGTTTCCTAAGCTGCTAAACTCAATTTTCTGGTTTTCTAGGCCACCAGAGAGGTTTCTAGGCCATTTCGCTCTCCTTACCGAAAATCGATCCATATAGAATTTCCGCTGATCCGCCGTCAAATTTCCACTAGCTTTCTTCACATTCTTGACGAATACGTCCATTCCTTGGTAGAGATTTCGAATAGCCTTGGAGACTTCGTTTTCGGTCTCGAATCTTCGCTGTTGCCTGGAAATTGACAAATTGAAAATTTTTGCAACTTTAATTTTTAGTCGAAAATGTGATTTTGAAAGCGTTAAACAAGAAACTCACAGCGTTCTCGAGTGAAACGGATTCATTGGGGCTTCTTGGTTGGGTGGACGATGGTGGGACATTTTTTGGGCTGAAAATGTTTAAATAAATCGAGAGAAGCAAAAAAACTTGAGGAAAAAACATTTAAAAATTGACGAAGAACGACCCAAAATTGACGAAAATTGAGCAACAAATCGTGATGGCCGAAGTCTGGAATCGGGGAAAAGGTTAGGCCACCAACCAAATATTGAATTTTTGGATTTTCAAAGCAGAATTTTGAGTTTTTCAAGGATATTTTTTAAAAATTTAAAAAAATCAAGATTTTATTCGGAAAATTAAGAACACTTTGCCGGTGGCCTAACTTTCTCGAGACTTCGGCCACTGGCGTTTTCGGTCGAATTTTTCTCAATATCTTTCTGTTTTTTTTAACTGGAAGAATAAGAAAATTGAGAGAACGCAACGGGAAATAAAACATGATAAGTAGCGAATTCAAACGCATAACATATTAGAAAAAAAGGCAGTTTTCATCAACAAGTTTATTCAAAAGTAAAAAAACAATAAGAATCAATAACTAGTAATCATCAGAATCAGAATCATCAGACCAATAAAAAATGTCGTCTGGAGTGGGATCGGTCTTCATAATGTAGATTTCGTCTTCATCAAGGAAAAACTTGAGCACTTTATCCGAGTTGGCAATGGAGCAGCTATGATCCAGGTATCGAATCAGCTCATTTGTGACGTTTTTTCCGAGAACTCTTGCGACTTCGACGATGTTCTTGAGGGGGGTGTGTAGCTTGATGGAGCACGATTTGAAGATAGTGTTATCCGGTTTGGAGAGATCCTGGAAGAGTAAAATTGGGAAAACAAGTTTTCAAATTAAGACTATGTTCGCAATAGAGCGCGATTTGATAATAAAATATTGCAAATGTAACAATTTATGTTTTCGAAGACAGTTGTTGAAATCCTCACATTTCGAAGGCGTATGACGTCTTCTGGTTCCATGGATATCACACGAATTTCAAAGATTTCGAAACCCAAAAATAGTGGCACATCAGTTGATCGAATGCCTCCGAAATTTGTAAAATCGACTGCTTTCGCTTGTTTAAACTGCTCCATGTCCTTGATTTGATTCATATCGATGCGTTTGCCCTTTTTCATATATGAATGAGTCCAAAGAGTCAGATCTTTTAAAACTCCTGGTTTCATGACAGAGAGAACCGATAGTGCACAGTTGAATTCTTGAATTTCGATTTTGGCGGATTCCACGTGAAACTTCGCATTTGCCTTTTTTGAAATCGACACGAACAAGTCGACGATTCGCTTCCAATACTTCGAATCACGCGCGCGAATTTCAAAATTTTCCACTCGGATTTTCGTTGGTCTCAGAATCATTCCCAAGTCGTGAAGAGCGATTTCCACAAAATTTCCACCAACGATCTCCTCGGATCGATAATTTCTCATTACTCGGCATCCATTCGGCGTGTGGGAGTACTGTAGTTCCCACGACGAATTTCCATCATCGACTTTAACAATAACAGAGTTCTTGTTGCAGGTGATGTCAATTATATCATAAGCCGTCTTGAGCTTATCGACAACGGAGAGCATGGTCTTGGACAGTTTTCGGATTTTGAATCTGCAAAAATGTTCAAGTTTTTAGATGGCCAAAAATTTTTAAAAGATTATTTGATTTTTAAAATATCTGAGTACTGGTAAACGTCCTAAAATATCGTTGTTGTAATTTTTCCGTAGATCAAAAATACCTATTTTTGACATTCACTTTCTCCAAAATCTTGCTCAGAACATCCACTGGCAATTCTTCAAGTTCCAACGGTTCTGGTTCAGCGCTGAAAGTCATTTTTTGTGAATTTCGATCTTGAAAATGTCAATTCTCTTACCTTCTATCGTAGTTGACATCAAGATTTCCCGCCGAAAATCGATAATACCAGTAGTCATATTCCGGATAATCGAATTCAGGAATGATTTTGCACAGGTCCTTGTATCCCTCAAAAACTGGTTTTTTGAGAAACACATCGTGCATGATCCACGAGCGAATTACAATGGGATCCGTGGGAATCGGAAGACTTAGCATTTTTTGGAGGAGGTTTCTGAAAAATTTGGAGTGAATTTATTTAAAAAAATTGCTTTCTTAGAAGAGACTGGAGAGCTAAAATTCAAAAACAATTTAATTTTTCAAGAGTGCCGTAGAGCGTACTTTGCTAATTTTTTGAACCTAGTAATCGCTTCCGACTTTCTCGGAGCATTCTCAGTATGAAAAATTAATGGATCAGATAACCAACAAAACAGAAAAAAAAACAACAAAACAGTCAAAATTTTATTGGTCACACTTGAAAATCAAGGCAGAAAAATAGAAATAGAGAAATCCGAAAAAAATGAACAAAAAAAAATGTCAAATCATCTTGATCAACTTGTCCAAAATCTTCGCCTTCGTTTCGAGCGACAACTTTCCGTACTCCTCGAACTTTTTCAAAGTCTTGACCTTCTCTACAGTATCCATGGCACGAATCGTTTTTTCGAGAAGCTTCGGCATACTATAGGTATCAGCCATCCACATCATTTTCTCGTTTCCCAGGTTGGAAACTTCCAGAAGATAGAATTCGACGAGATTGGTGACGGAAGGCATCAAGAAGCGATCGGCTAGCTCCAGAAGTTTCGCGACAGTCTTGTCTGAAATATTTGAAAAAATGAATTCTCCAATGTTAACTTAGTTCGAAAGTACGTTATAGCGCACATGAGCGATTACCAGCTCTGCTGAAATGCCTAAAGTGCGCTCAATCGTAAACTGGGAAATTTTCGCGAGCGTCAAGTGCGCTCTATTACAAATTCAGTTAAATTTTCAATAGAGCGCATTTGCAATATGACCCACCATTTGGGAACACCTGTTTCGGGTAAATAGTGCTCGTCAAGAGTCCAAAATCTTCATAGGAGACGTCTTTGATTGGAATTTCAGTCAACTGTCCTTCTTTGAAATTCGAAGAGAAGAGGCCAGTGAAGAAGTCGGAGTGGAACGAGAGGAACTGAAAATTGAAAATTTTTTGAATTTGATTTTGTTTAGAGCGCGTTTGCTTACCGCTTTATTCACATGAATCTTCTTTCCCTCAACCACAAGAATTGCATCAGTTTTGTCAGAAGCATCGAACATTTCATCGTACGACACTTGCTCGATTTGAGTATTCTGTGGAGTGTAGTGTGCAATCAGATAGTACTCGTAGACTGCGTAGACGCAGTGTGATACGGATGGTATTTTTTCAGTAATAGTTTCCTTGCCATTCTTCCATTCAATGTTAATTTTCCGTAATTCAAAAACTCTCTGATTCATTTCCTGATGGCTTGACAATGAGATGTCCAGTCAGACGGTCGACTCCTTCATTTTTCAATTTCGTCCAATCGGACCTCCAAGTGAAATTGATTCTGTAGTCGCCGTAAGAGTCGTCTTCATAGTCGCCAATAGATCTAGTGATTCCGGTCCACGAGCTGAATGTGGAAAATTTGAATTTTTGAGGAGACTTTACACTTACCAAACAATCCCTTTATTTTCATTAGTCTTCTCATTATTGTAACCTTCGGAAACCTTCATCTGAACACTCTTGTACTCGATCACCTTGTCTGTCATTTTTGATATTTCAACCAATGGTGGTGGTCTGGAAAACTAGTTTCTTACGTTTTTACTCTACTTGTGCGGCTGCCTATTGTCGGATTAAAAAAATTGAAGCTTGGTGTTTGCGTACTTTTCAGAATTTCAGAAAAATTTAGCTTGAAAATTTGTAAAGTACGAAAACACCGAGCTTCTATTTTTCAATCCGAAAAAATATACAAAAATATCGATACCAACGAACTAGTAAATAAAGTCCATTTTGAAAGATCAACAACAACAGATTTATTCAGCGGAATAATAACAAAAATTACCTCAAATCAACTGCATAATCTTATCCAAAACATCGGATTTCGCGTCTTTGGACAGTTTCTTGTATTCTGGAGACGCCTTCAACTGCTTCGCTTTCTCTACAGTATTCATCAAGCGAATCGTCTTCTCCAGAAGTTTTGGCATTCCATATGCATCTGCCATCCACATCATTTTTTCGTTGGAAATCTGCGAGTTGTTGAGAAGATGATATTCAACATGGGCGGTCACAGAAGGCATCAGGAAACGGTCGGCGAGCTCCAGAAGCTTTTCAGCGGATCTATCTGAAAAACTTAAAACTTTTTATACGCGCTCTATTGATAATGTGGTTTCAATGAGATTCTCTCCTCATCTATTCGAAGTGCGCTCTATAGCTAATAAAGGAAAATTTGCAATGGAGCGCATTTGAAATCTAACCTACCGTTCGGGAACACAGTTTTCGGGTAAACGGTGCTCATCAATAGTCCGAAATCTTCGAAGGAGACGTCCTTGATTGGAATTTCAGCCATTTGTCCTTCTTTGAAATTCGAGGAAAAGAGGGCACGGAAGAACTCGAAGTGGTAAGAGAGGAACTGAAAATTTTTACTAATGCATGTGTTCTTATTAGAGCGCATTTTCTTACCACTTTGCTAACATGTAGCTTCTTTTCCTGAACCACCAAAATCATATCGTTCATCTCCGAAGCCACAAACATCTCATCGTACGGGATTTTCTCTATTTTTGGTGGGTAGTATGGAGTCAGATGGTACTCGAAAATTGCATGAATCGTAGTAACATTATCTTGAAAAACTTTGGTGACAGTCTTGGTAGTTTCTTGAAAATCGACGTCGATTGTCTGCTCCCCAAAATTGTGTCCGTTCGGTCCTGGTTTTATGATAATAAATCCGGTCAAACTGTCGACTCCTTGATTCTTGAGTTTTGTCCAATCAAAGTTCCAAGTGAAGTTTGTATGATAATAGTAGCCATCATCAGTGATTTTTCCGGTCCACGAGCTGAAAATAGTGAAAATTTACAACGTTACACTAGCTTTCAACAAGAATATTCGATTTCATTAGAGCGCTTTTGCACAGAGTAGATTACACGTTTTTTTTTAACTTACCAGACAATTCCATTTTTATCAGTGGTCTCCAGAGTACCCGTCTGAGTGGTGATCGTTTTTTGAGCACTTGTGTGCTTCAGCACCTCGCCGGTCATTTTTGATGGTTTAGTCGGGATTACCTGGAAATTGTAGATAATCAGAAAAAAACAACAAACTGACTTTAGTGTGAACAACAGAAAAATAGAAATTGAACAGCAAAAAAATTCCGATTTTCCGATATTGATCATGCTCATTTTTTCGCACATTTTCAAACGCAAACGCGCTCTGTTGAACTATGAAACTTCGAAGGCGATTTATCCGAGATAAATAGGTATATTGACACAAACAAACAGTTGAAAAATAATCAAAATGTTTTAACAAAAACAGGTTTATTTATAGAATTGCAACAACAACAAGAGCAGAATAAACTCAAGAAGTTAACACAAAAATTTCCAACAATTTGAATAGTACGCTCGAACAGTTTCTCCTTTGTTTCAAATGAGAGCTTCTTGTACTCCTCTGACTTTTGCATCGTCTTAGCCTGTGCTACAGTATCCATAGCACGGATACATTTCTCGAGAAGCTCCGGCATTTTGTAGGCATCTGCCAACCACATCATTTTCTCATTTCTCAGTTTCGAATGCTCCAGAAGATGACGTTCGACTTGACGAGTCACCTCTGGCATCAGGAAGCGATCAGCGAGTTCCAGAAGCTTTTGCCAAGTTCCAGAAGCTTTTTTTTGCTCTCCACCCGGACGGCGAAACGCCCGTCCAGGACGGGCGAGCGCCTGTCCGCTGCCGTCCGCGCCGTCCGTTTAAAAGTGAGCAATGAAAATCACATGCAAAAATTTTAGCGAAAATCAATTTTCAGGGTTATTTTAATAGTTAATATGCTAATAATATTTTTAACGTTATGTAGTGACCAAAAAAATTGCCTAAAAAAAAACTTGAAAAAAAAATTTTTTTGGTGAAAAATTTTTTTTCGAATTTTTTGTTCTGTCAATTGAATTAAGCTTTCTGATCAATTACATAATTATTACAACAAAGAAATTTGAGTTTTAGTAACAAAATTAGCCAAAGTCGCTGTTTTCTGTGGGTGACGGGTCTTGCTCACTCTTAATGCGGACGGCGGCGCGCCCGTCCGGACGGCGACCCGTCCGGACGGGCGCGCGCCGTCCGCTTTGCCGTCCGTCCGGATGGAGAGCCTAACGCACTGAAAGTGCGCTCTAATGCTAATTTTTATAAAGGTTTCAATATCCGGGTGGAGAGCCTACAGTGCGTTGTGGAAAATTTTTCAAATTGGAGCGGGATTGCAGAGTGGCTTTACAATAAGTTGCAAACGCGCTCCACGGAGGAAATTTGAATAGAATTTATCGATAGAGCGCATTTTCTCTCACCTTCAACTCTTCCAAATTGTACTTGATAGCAGCTTCGAATTTCTGATGGAATGGAAGATCTGATTTTTGGAGCAGGAATTCGTGACATCTTCTGATTGCAGTTTTCGAATCGAAAACGTCGGCGAGATGGAGAATTCCGAGAACAGAATCGGCTGAAAATTCAGAAAATTTGAAAAATTCTCAATAGAGCGCGTTCACCTCTAACCGAACACTCTCCACAGATGAGCTCCAAAAAGTCTTGGAAGTCGTTTGGATCAATGTCCTTGAGTTCGATTTCGGATTTTCCAGATTCCGAGAAGTTTCCGTTGAGAAGAGCATCGAAGTAGGTGGAGTGATAAGAGAGGTACTGAAAGAATATTTGAGTAAGCAAATGCGCTCAACTGCACTTACCATTTTGTTGACATAGAAATCTTGATCTCCAATCTTCAAAACCACATCCGAATGCTTTTTCGCAGATTCATCATTGAAATTTCTCAACTTTTTCTCGGGAATTCCGGTCATTTTGTTGATTTGAACTGAGAACTCGACTGTAATATTTCCATTAAGAATACACACTGGATACCGGTGTTTCGCGATGTAATAAACACGGGAAGACTGTCTTTTGGGAAGAAAGTCATAGGGAAAAGTGTAGGGATCAGTTTCTTCGCCGGCGATTTTGTGCAATTTTCCAGTAATGGTCGAATCGATAGACCAATCCTTGAATTCAGATGCCATCGCGCAGCCCAAAAAAATCCAGAACTCTTCTGAATCTTTGACGACGGAAATTTTCCTGAAAGTGGTTTTTTCAAATATTTTTCGGATGTTTTTGATCTACCATGGAACATTAAAGTGATTTTCGATTGGTCCATCTACAGTATCCCTGTCCTTCATATTCAGCACATCTTTGAAGACGTGTTTGATGACGAATTTCTTCTCGGCCTCGTCGGTGACTGACATTTTCGATTGGCTTATCTGAAAAACTATTTTCATAAGCATTTGCGCTCTAATCATAACTTTTCGCCGGAGCGCATTTGCGCAACTACGAAGCCTAAAATATTTAACCAGTGAATGGAACTGACATAATGGGAAGAAAAATTGGTCTTTTTTTTACAGAAAATAACTTTATAACAAAATCAACAGAAAATAAAAAATGTAAATGAAATTTTGTAAATGAGGAATTTCGATTATTTATCAACTCCATTTGATTTCAAAAACAACTCCTTCCAAACTTTCGTATCGAAATCTTCGGAATCTTCTGGAACGACGGCGAGAAAATCGGCGGGGGTCTTCAGTTCGGACATGCATTTATCCTGAAAAATGTTCATATTGAAAATGCGCTCTAATGACAATTCTTATTGAAAGTTGTCAATAGAGCAGGTTTACCTTCAACTTGTCCATCTTGTACTTGATGGCTGCGTAGAATCTGTCCTTCAATGGAAGTTTCGATTTCTCCTCCAAAAACTCTTTGCGTTTTCGAATCGCAGTTTTCGAATCGAAGAAATCGGCGAGATGAAGAATTCCGAGAACTGAATAGTCTAAAATCCTGATTTTCAAAATTTATCATTAGAGCGTATTTACCTTCAACACACGATGCTTCATAGATCAGCTCCAGATAGTCTTGGAAGGCTTCTGGATCAATATCCTTTAGTTCGATTTCTGATTTTTGAGATTCTGAAAAATTTCCGTTTAGAAGAGCATCGAAGTAGGTGGAATGGGTGGAGAGGTACTGAAACAAGTCAGTTTCGGCAATAGCGCTCTATCGCACTTTTAACAATCTACTCACCATTTTGCACACGTGGAACTTTTGATTTTCAACTTTCAACATGACATCCGAATGCTGCTTCGCGGATTCATCATCAAAATTTCTCAACTTTTTCTTCGCAAAATTTCCAGTCATTTTGATGATTTCAACATTGAATTCAAATGGAACTTTTCCTAAACAGATAAATATGGAATACTCGTTTGATCGAAATTGATGTAGCCGTAAGCTGTTTTGTGTGGGTGAAATTTTTCTGACTGCGACGAGGCATTTGTGGCGACATTATTTAGCAGACATTTTGCAAAGAATTTTGTATCGACAGACCATTCGGTGTTTCTGGAAGTCACCGGACAGACCAAAAAGATTCTCGCGTGTTTTGGTTGTCTTACAATGCGAATTCTCCTGTAATTGTTAAAAATTGAACGATTTTCTATAGAGCGTAGTTCCATACCATGGAATACCGAAATGATACTTGATTGGGCTTTCTACAATATCTCCATTGTTCAAGTACAATGGATTATCGAAGATGTGCTTGATGACAAATTTCTTCTCAGTATCGTCGGTGACTGACATGTTCGATTGATTTACCTGAAAAACAGCATTGGTTGACATTTGCGCCCTAATCGGAAAATTCCGCTAGAGCGCACTTTCGCTATTACAAAGCAAAAATATTGAGCTAGTAATCATACTGTAAGTGTGAACAAAAAAAACGAAAGAAGAAACATTTCAAACAGCATAAGTTTCATTAAACGAATGAAAAAAGAACAGGATAAATTATTGAAGAAAAAATGAAAATTTGAAAAAAAAAGTTATTTTGGAATCAAGGCCAACGCCTTTTTGAACAATTCCTGCCAGACAAATGGGTCTATATTGTCTGCGGATTCTGGAACAATCGACTCGAGATCGGTGGCGGTTTTCATTTCGGAAATGCACTTGATCTGCAAAAAAAAGTGTCACTAGAGCGCGTTTTCATTAGGAAACTGATCTTTATCAATGGAGCGCGTTTTGCATAGCAAGAAGCTTTCCAATCGCGCTCTTTTGCTATTTTGATAGATATTTGCATCAGAGCGCATTTTCTTCATACCTTCAACTTTTCCAATTTGTACTTAATCGCTCCGTGGAATTTGTCCTTCAATGGAAGATTCGATTTCTCCTCCAGAAACTTCTTGCATTTTCGAATTGCAGTTTTCGAGTCAAAAAAATCGGCCAGATGGAGAATTCCGAGAACCGAATACTCTAAAGAATAGAATTTTCAAAAATTATCATTAGAGCGCATTTACAGTTCAAATTGCGACTGACTAAAGTCGCAATTTGAACAACAAAAAAAGTTGAAATGAGAAAAATAAACGAAAAAAACATAGAAACATTTTTACTCTCCCTTTTATCATCGTCTCCGGTTGCCAATTGTGATATGACCTGAAAATACATGCCGAGCTCACTCTTATGCTAAGTCAAGAGAGAAAGTAAAAAAAGTTTTTCGAAATTTTTTGGTCATGTGGTCCATCCCTTAGGTGGAATTTTTGGATTTAGTCAGGTGGTCATCAGGTTTTTTTGCCTAACGTGGGAGGGGCTGGTCTCCGGTGGCTGTATGATAATCTTTCACAATTTTATCGAATTTCAACTCAAATTCTTCTTCGGAAATCGAATCGGCACCAATAATAGTGCTCAGATTTTTGTAATTTTTATACCTAATTTGACGCGCAAAGGAAATTTGGTCTATTCAGGTCATTTTTCGTCGATTTTTCAGGTAAATATGATGTTTTTTGCGATTAAACGCGATTCGAGACATATTTCAAAGAAAACGCAAAAATTTCATCGAAAAAAATACAACAGGTTTGAACAACAGAGCAACAAAATTAATGAAAAAGTTGTATTTTCAAAAAATTAACAGAAACGCAAAACAACAGTTATTTGAAAATTTTCACAAAATCGGAAGTGATTGCTACTTTCACTGAGTTTTCGAAAATCAAAAAAATTGTTCGATTCGGATCATCTCGACCATCATCATCGAATCCGTCTTCTGGTTGTGCTCCAATGGCTCTTGCAACTTCTACAGTATTGATGAACCCAGGCATTCTGAGAAAACAGAAATTCAGAGGAGTACTGGATTCGAGAAGATGTTGACAACGGAGCCGAGGTCAGCCGAGACCGCTCCAAAGTCATAATCCGCGAGAGTGTATGCGCCCAAAAATACCCAAAAACCCCAAGAATGTGTAAGATAAGCGGTGCAAATTCATAACAGTACGCAAGTAAATCAATGACCCATTTATTACGGAAACGGGCAATAAATAACGATAAAAGACATGAGAATGGGGAAATAAGGCGACAGATAAAAGAGGAGAAATTACTGGACTAAAACCTCCTGTTGGCTACTGGAGGAAACCTTGCTAACCCCAAAACTGTCGTCCCAAAACCATTCGAATGCCAAAACGTCCTCGAATCGAAACACATAGCAGTAAACCTTACCCGAAGGGGAAACAATAAATTAAAGGCTAAAATAGACGCATTTTACGTCATAAAAGTGTAGCGGTTTCCCGCAATAAAAGATGCAAGAGCGAGTGGCGCGCTCGGCGCCCATTCGTCTACCAAAGCTCGAACCGCGACGCACGTGGGCGGCGTCGCGGTCGTGCGCGGCAGTTCAAATATGGGTTTTCGTTTCTGGGTTAAAATGAAGGGAAAAACAAAGCATTTTAATAGGAGAAAGACAGTAACTTGAGGGAAATAAATATGACATAATAAGGCGGATAATTCAGGGGGATTTGTGGGCAAATCCTGTGACCCTGAGTTATCTCGCCTTCAAGTTGGCCAATTCATTCATGAGGGCATCGAATTGACAACACTCCCGGGGCGGCCAGCGCGACCAGAACGGTGGAAACTGTGGAGTGGTATAGTTGATATAAAGCTCTTTGGCTTTTCTTTCGAGTTCTATGCTTGACTAGATTATCTTTTCTGTACTCCACTCGTTGTGTAGATGTCATTCTGTGGCAGCTTTTGGAGTCTGTAGACTCTTGGTCTAGGATGTCATCCTTTTTATGTTTGTCTATCTTTCCAGCTATTTGTGAATCAGCAGAAGATGGAATACTGTATGGGACTGCTTCAGATTCTTTGGAGTCATGGTAATCCTTTTGGATGTACTCATTTTTCGGATACTTGACGATTTTGGAGATGTGTAGTATTGGTGCCGATTCCAATTTGGAATTCTTGTTGTTAGCGTTAACTTCTTTTGGATAAGCAATCACTTCAAACACATCAGACTCCTGTGGGATCTTTTGGTACCCAGATCTTTTGTAAAGTTTCTCTTGATATTCCACTTTTGCTGAATTTTTCGAGCTTTGTGATAACCCTTTCTTTAGATTATATTCCCGTGAATTTGGGATGTGGATTACTGTAGATTGGAAGTTTGGGACTCTTTTGGTTACTCTGAATCCAAGTAGTACCAGATTGGGATGAGTGACAGAATGAGAATTGAGCCGTGACCATGAAATACCAAAAGCTGCATAGACTCCGATACTTGAGAATATTAATTGGGGGTCTACCTCATCTGTATTAGCTGATATTGCTGAGGGACTGACGGGAATTCTCATTACTGACGATTGTTTTAGAATAACGATTGAATCTTTGGCTTCCTCACTACAAGTAACCTTTTGGATACTTATAACTTTACCAAAACTGGAAATTGGAGTATTGGGAACTGGGTATGGGATATTGGAATTAGTGGAACAACGATTATTTTTATTAGTAAAACAATAATATACGATATGGGAGGGTTGTGGCACCTGGAGCGATGTTTGTGCTCCTGCGCCGTTCTTCAAATAAATTTTATTGGGAGAACTTCTGGTGGCTACGAAAAAGTGTTTTCTCCGAACCTTCTCCTTCGCTAGTACCACTACCATAGTTATTGTTCATTGTGCTGTTACCACCTTGGTGGATACCCTGATAGTTGTATTGTTGGTTTTGATAGGAGTTATTGTATCTTTGAACTTGATGACTGTTGTTGAATCCTTTTGGATACGAGTGATGTTGCTCACTGATGTGCATGGCCGTATTTGAGCTGGAGAGCGTATTCTTGCGTTTTAGAGTTTTGATAGCCGCCATAACCGCGTCATGAACCATGATGAATGTGAGTTTCTCTGACTCCATTTCTACGATTGGCATGATTTCATCCATGATGGATTCTGGGAGCTTCTGGCAAAACGGCAGGATAGTTCTCTCGTCGTCCACATCTAGGTTCTTTTCTTTGAGCAAATAGATTATGGTACGATGAGCTTGCAGATCACGGCTCATTCGATCGCAGTCTGTTTGATGGAATGGAAGGGCCACCAACTTCTCGTGAAGGTCCATGCGGTCAATTTTTTGTCCATAGACTTGTTCTAGCTCATGGAATGTTTGGTGAACGGCTTCTTCTGTATTTTCCAAATTTTGCAGGCACTTTGCTGCTGGACCGTTCAGGTGTCTGGCTAGCTCAATGAATTTGTCATCGTTCGTAAGGTTTGGATTTTCAACAACGTACTCATAAAATACTCGGCGGAAATTTCCCAAGCGCCCTGTTCCATCGAACATGGTAAGTCTTCTTTCGTAACGGTCGAACTTTCTGTAGTTTTGTGACTGGTTGTACATGTTTTCTTCTGATCTTCTGTAACATCTTTCTCCCTTTTGGCTACTCAGGATGCTTTGTGGCATGTTCTGGTTGAATCCCTGAGAATTCTGTGGGGTACTGTGGTTATTTGGTGGCATCTGGTATGCTCCGATTTGGTCAATTTGCCCCATATTCATGTACTGGTCAGTCAAGTCACCGTCGAAAACACTTCTGTTCTCCTCTTCGTGGAAGTGGAGTCTGCGTTCTTGTCTTTGATTATCTGGGATGTACAAGGACTCGGAAATTCCTTCTGTGATTTTGGTGATAGCAGCATCAATACTCTGAGAGATTACAATAGTGTTTTTCTGCTCCAGTACTTGGAACGAATGGTGGGGTTTCCGAAGGATATCTGTCTCGCTTGGATTTGGGATGTATGTTAGCTCCTTTCGGTTGTTATCCGATTCTTCTGAACTGAAGTTCTGTTGGCTACTATTGTGACGATGTTTGTCTTCTTCAAGTTTTTCCGCAAGCAATCTGTCATTTCTTTGGGCTGCTGTCATTTCTTTTTCTTGTTGTTCTTTTAACAACTCGATCTCTCGAAGTTCTTTTTCCAGTTCGGCAGCAATCGCCTGATTCTCCTCTTTCGAGTTCTTCAGCAGAGCATTTTCAATTTCTTCTTCACTCATATCCTCTGCTTTTTTGAATGACTCTTTGAACGGATCATATTCGATAGCTTCGAGAGAGAAGACTCTTCTTTTGGCTACAAGTTCTATTTCAATCCTTCCGATTGTCGAACGAACTGTACTCATCTTGTGGTCCACATCCGCCTCGGCGAGAAGTTTTCTCATCTCGATACTGATAGTGTCCGTCTCCGGTTCTTGTAAGAATTTCGGGATCTCGAGTCTCGACTCCACATAGAGTGGCAAAGATTGAAGTTCAATCAGCGCCTTCTTGAGGCTTGTACGGTGCTCTTCTAAAGCATCGAGCTCAGCGTCTCCTTTTGGAGTACTGTTTTCGGCACAACTGTTGAGAAGCTCGTTGCTGTTTTTCAAGCACTCATTCGTGGACTCGATAGTATTTTTCAGTAACCGTTTGATTGGCCCTGTCACTGACAGTCCGACTGAATAATACTTAGTTACTTTCGGGGCAACCAATCTTTTGACAAGAGTAGCCTGTTGGGCTACCTCATCAGCTTCTTTTCTTCCGTTTCCGCTTGTCATGATGACTAGTTGTTGCAATATTGCTATAACGATACCCTGTAAAATATAAATTTTGAGTGCGTTGGTGACTGAAAGAGTACGCCGATAAAGTGTTTTTGGTCTTTTTTAAGTTCTTGGAAGATTGTCTGAAAGTGAGTGATTCAGGATTCCCTATTACAGTAATCTTCTAGAAGATTTCGGGTCAATGCTACTCAGCTATCGCCTGTAAGGACAATGCCTTTGGCTATCGCCCATTTATAATACAATGAGCCGGGCAATGCTACTCAGCTATCGCCCGCAAGGACAATGCATAACCGCTATCGCCTTCAGGACAATGCCTTTGGCTATTGCCTAATATCTGACGTTTACTGTATTCACACGTCTTGATGTGATGGTGATGACAACCAAAGTGATGTCATTCTGACAGTGCACGCTTCTAGAGCGGCTACCCGATGACACCCAGTCTGACTACCCAGTACCTTATCTCCGTGTCATGTTCCCATAGACTACGTATACAGCAGGCTACCTGTCGACTGGACGAGCTATAGCTGGCTGCAGACCAACTTGATATAACCCGGGTGCATTTATCCATAGTTGTAGTGTCATCTTCTCGTCCTACAACTATTCTCGCAAGACGCTAGTATCCACGTTTTTATGTGTATGTGCTCAGCTAAACATTTCCATTAGACGTCTCTATGGATCTGCCAGCTTGATCGGACTTCTATTTTCTTTCCCACTGTTCAGACAGATTGCCGATCTGAGAGCGGGAAGCTCTATGCACCAAGAAGAGCTCGTTGTCAGGCCCACGAATCACCAGACTTTATACTGCTTTTATATTATTCTGTCCTTTCTTGACTTTCTTGTTCTGGGTTCGTGCAGGTAACAACTCCGACTTTCCAAGTTCCTGGGCAACATACACCGTAGAATTTTCACAATCCAACGATTTGGTTAGAAACAAATTTCGCGAGTGTGAACTATCCTGAAGCTTTCCAGAATTATACTCTTGTTCAAGTTTTCTGCTTGCTTTTTCGAATTCAATACATATATTTCATAAACCGATATATTCTTTCTTTTGAAATGGGATGATACGGTAAGCAGATGTCCTCATAACAGTATATTAAATGGATGGAGAGATGATAAGAGAGATTTCTCCCTTTTGGGTACTAGTAGTCAATAAGCACAATCTGTCATCCTTTCTCAATCTGGTGATTTCTTAATTGTACGTCATCTGTCTTTTTTCGATGGACAATGATGTGTTGTTTATCGTTGCTTGAAGGATTATTTGTGTAGGCTAATTTTTCTTACTAGCTTCTTTCTCTTTCTCTCTCTCTCTCTCTCTAGATTAATATCTTATCCAGTTTGTGGCTATTGGGATATGCTCTCTTCTGTATCACTGGTTTTCTGGAATCCGATTGTTTGTTTTCTTCTTGAACAATTTCTAATTCCTGTTCACACATGAGTATTTGTCAAAATCAATTGATTTATTTCTGGTCACAACCTAGAATTGGCTAATTTATTATGTCATCTCATAATGATTTCTAATCTCGCGGTGTGTTCTAATCGCAAACCACTTGAAGCTCTTCCAGAAGGAGCCGCTTCTTTCGGAACTTCTTGCAGTCTGAAGATCACATTAGAATCAGAAGATCTCCTCCGCTATTCAAATAGATTCTTACGGTCGGCACCTTTTTCGCGTCTGCCCCCGCGGTTCAGATCGTCTCAACTGATCGGAAATTTATTCTCATTTTGCAGTTTTCTCTTCTTCACCAATATGGATGGCTCGTCCTATTGGACACCTCCGGTCAACAATCAGATTTCATTAAGAATGCCAAGTACCACTCGCCTCAAATTAGACTGATGAACATTAATATATCTCGTTGATTTTCTTAGTTGACTCATTCTAAGCCTAACCATAATTAATATGACTCCTCTGTCACATCCTCCGGTCAGTACTCTTATCTCTTGTAATTCTATGCTTTCTTTCTTTGAGTTACTGACCATCTTCATATTCTATTATCTCCCTTTTAGGGAGAATACACTCTTTTGCCTTCTTTATATTATTCTCTCCCTGTGGGAGAACTCATGGTCGGGTTATCTTTCTTTTATCTTTCCTATGGAAATGGATACCCTTTCGATTTACTCCGTCTTGGATAGTAATCGACTCATTCGTTTTATTTGTTGCTCCTGTGGAGAACTACGCAATTTTTCTATTTTTTTTTTTTTTTTTTTCTGTTTTCGAGGCGTTTCTATTGATTTAATATTCATCCGCTTTTACACTCTCTTTCTCTCTTCCTTGAACTCAAAAGACACAAACACTTCTCATCGGCGTACGGTTGTGCAGGGATAACAAATGGTTACTGTATTAATTGAGACTCGTACTCAATGTAATAGGGACTGATAAATTCATTGCGCTTTTGTTTGATGATCTTTATTTATGGAAAAACATTGACGTAACCTATTGGTTACCCGGGTTACAACATAAAACAACGAGGTTGACATAAGTAAAGTAGGTGAAAGGAAGCAACAATTAGAAGGTTAACATTGTCGTGAGGCGATCTCATCGTGGTGATCTATGTATCCTGTTGGATACTTTGTTGCAACCTCTTTTGCGTCCACTTCTACTTCCATTGAAGGTTCCTTTGTTGGAGGCGTACTATGCTTCGCGACCACGATCGTAGCTTTTGTTTCCTTTGTTCGATGGCGATATTGCTTTGAAGCTCGTCCAACTTCTACTCCGTTGCCTGTTGGCTACCTGGAATTCTTCCATTATCGCTCAAGTCTAAATGTCAATAATTGTTACCAGTCTCAGTGATCCATTTGACAGATTCGATGGTCATCTGACGATGCATGTTAGCGATCGCAGCGTAATCCTCTTCCTTTACTTTCTTTTGGATTACTTCACTGCTCGTGAACCATGACCCATCTTCTGACTGCTCTTTTACAACCACTTCAACCTTCTTCTTCTCTTCCTCTGCAACCTTTTTTTCTGGTGTCAGCGTTTCGTCGTCTTTCTTGGTAACCTTTTGGCTACTCCATTCTTTGTGGTTGTCGGCGAGGTTGCTTCTAGTGGGCGATGGCATCATTTTTGTTTGATCGTATGTTCCCTGCAATCCTTGAAGTCTGGTTAGACAACGAGCAATGAAAGGCAGATATATGCATGGTTAAAGGCCATGTGTCAAAGGATAGTTACAAGATGACAGCTTTAGATAACAATTACTGATTTATTTGGACTTTTTATTATCCTAGTACAACAGAAATCAATTAATAGGAACGAGACAACATTTAGGTGCCGTTTGGTGGCTTTTAGACGTCGTTGCCTTTTGGCTACTCCAACAGCTTCTTTGGATTCTGACGATGTCTTCCTTTGTCCACGGAGTACTGTAGTTTGCCGCGGCCTCTCGGCTTGCGCCCTCTTTTGGGTACTCGGTTTCATCGCTTGTTGGTTGACACGACGTTGACTTCTTCCTAAATTCAATCAATTTCCTTTCATGGTCTAACAAGTTTCTCTGTTGTACTTACATCGTCTCCGTTTTCCTTTTGGATATTTGTCTTTGGCGGTGAGCGACTCTGAAGGGACGGGAGTCTTCTTCATGGCAGACGAGCTGTCCTTTGTTGGTGTAATAGTGGTGGAGTGAGCTGGAGTGATGCGGTTCGTGTGGTGATGTGTCGTTGACGATAGGCCTATTTTCTCCTGATCCGGCTTAGAATCGTTTCCCGATTCGGGCTCTGGCGCCTTCGGTGCCTTCTGTTGGCTACCTTCGTCTTCGAAAGCTTCTTCATTCTGTCGGTCATCACTTCCACTTGGTCATGTGTACTCGCCTGGAAAATTTCTCAATATTTTTGCTTCCGGGTCCACATTAAGTTACCGTATCTCCGCCCTTGCTATCCACTTCCTCACAGCTCTTTTCCTTTCTGCCGATCGCTTCGGCGGTCTTTTGGCTACCGTTGGTCGCTTCGCCTCCTCTTTCCATCATTTCGGTGAGCACGTTCTTCTCCAGTTTACTGTTGACGTCGCCTGCGGAGCTCTGAAGATAAACCGTATTCATTTAGTTGCAATTCTTGCTGTTTAGGTTACCTTCTTTTTGTCGCCGTCTTGCTCCATCGCCATCTTTTGGCTACTGCTGGATTCTCCTTTGGAATTCTCCACTTCTTGCTCTCTTTTGGCTACTTGGAGGCTGTTGAGCTTGTTGGCTGTAGCGTAATGGGGTTTGATGACGTTGTCGTTCATATCTGGAAGAATTGAGTAATATTTCATGTGATACATAAGCGAAATTGACGGAAATTGAACGGAATTTACGATTTTTCGGACAATCGGCGGTAAATTTAACGCATTTGAGTTTTATTATCAGTTTTAAGCACAAACCGCACAATTAGAATTATGTGGGATTTTTTCCGATGATAGTGATGCAAATTTTTTGGTCGTATTTTTCGAATTTTAGCATTTTTCGGCTCAGAAATCTGAATTTTTCAAGTAAACTTGACCACGCGAAAATCCAGAGCTTCTATTTAATTTTATGAGACCGAATTCGAAAATTTTTTAGGCCAAAATTGAATAATTTTAGGCCAACGACCAAATCTGATTTTTATTCGAAAATTCCCGATTTTTTCGGCATAATTTCGTCTTCTAAATTATTCTAGTCGATATTCTGAATTTTTTATAATGAACTTTGATAAGAAAAATTGCAAATTTTTAGGGAAAATTGAAAATTTGGGCGAAAAAACGACGACAAATGAGGTCGGCAGCAGCAATGAGCAACATGTGTTTAATGCCGCCGGGCGCGTTGCGTGTGCGTCACGTGCTCGGTGTTTGCGTACTTTGCGGACTTTTGTCACTGTCTACCGTGGTTTCGCCGAATTTAATTATGATTTTTCGGTGGTTCGATTAAGAATTCGACTAGAGATTCGTGATTTTCACGAATTCTGAAGATGGAGATTGCGAAAATGGAATATTTTCAGATTCTTTGCAGATTTTTAGGTCTTTTTCATGAATTCCTGTGGAATTTGATCGCCTATTGGAATACTCGACTGTGCCAAGTATTTTCGAAATTCTTTTTTGGCGATAAATCTATGATTTTCGACGGAATTTCGGCTCGTTCTTCTCAAATTTGCATCCAATCGATCTGTGATCGATAAATTGGCTATTTTTAGGCAAATTTACTACCGAAATCATGGGAATTTCGGCAGGAACCACTCGGATGCAGTACACCCAAGAGGAAATTGATATTTTTTCGAATAAAGAGAAAGAACGGCGGGCGATAGAGAGAATATGAGAGAGATTTGTTATGAATTAGCGGAATTTAATAAATTTTTACACATAATAAGAGAGAAAGGGATATTTAGGCACACGACGCTCACGGATTCGACTGGGTTCGGCGATTTTCGAAATTCATCGGAAAATCAACTTATTCAGAATTCACTTATTCTGATGACCACGGTCGATGCACCATGTTGACAACGGAGCCGAGGTCAGCCGAGACCGCTCCAAAGTCATAATCCGCGAGAGTGTATGCGCCCAAAAATACCCAAAAACCCCAAGAATGTGTAAGATAAGCGGTGCAAATTCATAACAGTACGCAAGTAAATCAATGACCCATTTATTACGGAAACGGGCAATAAATAACGATAAAAGACATGAGAATGGGGAAATAAGGCGACAGATAAAAGAGGAGAAATTACTGGACTAAAACCTCCTGTTGGCTACTGGAGGAAACCTTGCTAACCCCAAAACTGTCGTCCCAAAACCATTCGAATGCCAAAACGTCCTCGAATCGAAACACATAGCAGTAAACCTTACCCGAAGGGGAAACAATAAATTAAAGGCTAAAATAGACGCATTTTACGTCATAAAAGTGTAGCGGTTTCCCGCAATAAAAGATGCAAGAGCGAGTGGCGCGCTCGGCGCCCATTCGTCTACCAAAGCTCGAACCGCGACGCACGTGGGCGGCGTCGCGGTCGTGCGCGGCAGTTCAAATATGGGTTTTCGTTTCTGGGTTAAAATGAAGGGAAAAACAAAGCATTTTAATAGGAGAAAGACAGTAACTTGAGGGAAATAAATATGACATAATAAGGCGGATAATTCAGGGGGATTTGTGGGCAAATCCTGTGACCCTGAGTTATCTCGCCTTCAAGTTGGCCAATTCATTCATGAGGGCATCGAATTGACAACAGAAGAGCCTAAAACAAGAAATTTGTCAATAGAGCGAATTTGCTTTTTATATTTCTTACATCTAGCAGGTAGATCACATCCTGACCTCTGATGGTAAGTAGGGTAATACGAAATTGTTCCAAGTGAAGAAGTTGGGGAAGAGCTTGGTATGGAAAAATTCCGAAATCTTCGATTTCCAAAATTTTTGTATTTTTGAAGTGCTCGGTGTCCAGTAGAGCGAGAATGTTTCCTCGTCGATTTGGAGCTCCCAAATTGATTTTTTCCGAAAATCCAGACTTGAAAATTGGAAGAATCGATAGCGCTTGCTCGGCGTTAATTTTCACATTTCTCGCCAAAATTTGATCTACGAATTGGCGGGAAAGTTCGGGAATCAATTCTGAAGATCCTTCGAATTCGAAACGCTCAATTTTCTTCGCCAGCTTCAGCGAAATTTTCAAATCCTGAAGGGCCTCGTCTCTATTATTTTCCGCGTATTGGATATGGGAAAAGTCCAAATTTAGGCGGAAAATTCCATGTAGATCAGTGAAGATTTTGAGACGAAAAACGCCCACTTTTTGGTGATCGATGACGTCGCGAAGATTGGGAGACACTTTTCGAACGATTATGCTGGAAAAAATGGGAGTTTTGGAAAAAATTGCGATAGAGCGCATTTGCAGATTTTTGCAAGAATTCGCAGTGGAGCGCGCTTACAACACAAAATTTGCGGTGAAGCGAAAGGTGCTCTGTGTTTTTTGAATTTTGCAAAAATGTATTTCATTAGAGCGCATTTGATGAATTTTTATGAAATTAACGGTAGAGCGCATTTTCATTTTTTCAGATTTTTCTTTTGAACAATTTGGATTTTTACAGATGTTCGATTTTTCAATAAAATCCAAATCGAAAGTACGCTCTACCGCAAAATATTTGCGCAAGTTTGCTAAAGCGCATTTGCCGGAATTTTCTGTTTTCTGGAGAAAAATTAGCATTAGAGCGCGATTGTATTTTTCTCCATAGAGCGCATTTTCTTGCATTTTGTTTCTCGACAGAGCGCTTTATCTTACCGATCTTTCATATTCAAAAATTCTACAATTGAATTGAGATTGTCCACTGGCAAATCAGAGAATTCCATTAGCTTCGGATCGGTACTGAAAAATTGAATTTTTCGAGAAGTTTTTTTTTCAAAAATGAGTAGCAAAAATCACTGTAGAAATCGACGGAAAAAAGTAACTAGGACATTGTGGAAAATGCAAAAAAACATGAAGCAAAAAATAGACTTTGAGATCGAAAAAACAAGAATTCAGCGAGTTTATAACGCATTCAACATTCAAAAAAACAAAAATTTTATCAATAAGTCTACCTTTTCTATTAAATTCGGAAAGTATGAGGGATGGCAAACACGTGGCTTTTCTCAAATTTCGGACAAATTTTTCATTTCTGAACTTTGAGGTCACGTCGCTGCTCCGCTTTTGAAGGAAATGAGCTGAATTTTCTCGGAGTAATAGTGCAACTCTCTGGGCTTCTAAAGCACTTTCTGGAGAGAAAAAAGCAATTCATTTTTTAGTTGAAAAAAGTTAAAGGAGAATTCCGGTCAACATTTTTTTTTTGCTTCAAAATATGTAAAATATTGTGCTGATTTTGAATATGATAGTGAAAACGCTCAAAAATTTCTTTAAAACCCTGAAAAATCGCTTCAAAACGATCCTTTTTCAGCCGAATGGTCCCCTGGGGCCGTGACCAGGTTTTTTTATTGTGAAAATCTGAAATTTTGCTGTTCTTTTTCTTTTTCGTTTGAAAAAAATTGTGAAAAAAATCTGACAATGCGGTGACCGAGAAAACTCCGGGAGTTAGGCCACGGCCCCAGGAGACCGTTCGGCTGAAAAAGGATCGTTTTGAAGCGATTTTTCAGGGTTTGAGAGAGATTTTGAGCTTTTTCACTATCATATTCGGAATCAGCATAAGATTTTACATATTTTGAAGCAAAAAATTTTTTTGACCGGAATCCTCCTTTAAACTTTTTTCAAAAAAGCAAACACTTTTTGTAAAATTTTTGTTGTCAGCAATTGCGCTCAAATGACAATATCTTCCGAAAATAATTTATCATTTCTGGACGCTTTAAACCAAAACTAATGAATTCCAATCAAAACCATTTTTAACACATTTTTTATTCAACATCATCATATACATCATATGGATATATACTCTGAACACAAAAAAAAAACAAAAAATTACATTACAAAAGAAAATTTAAAAAACAACAAAGCCTACCTTACATTTGACAAGAAAAGAAAGAAAATATTGCTCAAAAAATTAGGCTCCGCCCACTTTTTAGGACCTCAAAATTATAAAAAATCGAAAAAATAAGCTCCGCCCCTTTTTCGGACCAAATTTTTTTTCGGGTAAAAAAAGTGGGCGGAGCCTATTTTGGCTTCAAAAATGTGATTTTTGGCCTAAAATAGTCATTTTGGACCAAATTTTTCGGGCTAAAAAGTGGGCGGAGCCAAATTTTTCGAGCAATTTTTCAAATATATAACAGATTATCGACTGAATTCATTGACTCCTCTCTCCTCTCGAACTCGATGATTGCCCAACAAGATCAACGAAAGACGGTAGAGCTCTTGGCGGAGTTCCGGCTCGTAGGCCAAAATGTGCTTGAGAAGTGTCTCCTTGATTTCGTCCTCGGTGCGTATTTGCGAGATACAGTACTCTTTGAGCATCGGCATACGGTAGAGGATGGATGCATGGAGTTTCTCGCGAATCGGTTGAATCGACTTTTCCAGGAAAAATTCCTCGCAACGACGGATTGCTGTTGGTGAGTGGAAGCGGCACGCGACGCGAAGGATTCCGATGGCCGAGTCTTCTGGAAAAATGGAAGAGTTTTTGAGGGGTTTTTTGGATTTCTAGGCCACCATAATCTTAAAACTCATTGTTCGATCTAAAAACGTGTTTTTCACACTTGAAACCCTGCAAAAATGACCATAAAACTCAAAATTAAACACTAGGTGTCGCGGTGAGGTTTTAGGTTGACTGGTGAGGTCCCTCACCTCGAGGAATATGATTGATGTAGTGAGATCTTATGCGCATGTGAACAGTTGGAATATCAGACTTCCTTTATTGGTAGAGTGCATTGGAATAGTAGTAGAGGTGGTTCAGGTGGTTCAGGATGTAAGAAGTGAGTAGGGGAACAGAGCGATGATGGTAAGGTCGCTGGAAGTGGTGAGAAGTGAGAAGTGAAGTGAAGTGTCAAGTGATGACAAATGAGGGGAATTTACTCTCTCTGCGAGAGACGCAGAGAAAGGAGGAAAGAGTGTGAGGAAACGAGAGAGCGTGAGGGGGAAAAGGAGCGGGTAAGTAAACAGTCAATTATCATTTGGCGCCGTCGTGGCGAGACCCATTACGTCGTCCGGTAGAGCGCACTTGCGTGATGTTGGGATCCTCGGCCGCGGCCATATGCTTTATTGATGCCTTCGTAGTTGTCTCCGTGTTGGTTGATGAGTGATACGATTGGGTAGATGAGATTCAGTGTAGAAGCACGATATAATATAATCCAGATGAGAGTTGCGATTAATGCCAGAGGCATTGGTCGCGACATTGCGGGGGCGGAAGGGAACCAACTTCAGGAGTGAAACGGGTTGGTTGCTCTGTTTTCTTTCCTTCTGTTCCTTATTGCTTTCTTGGCATTATGAATATCGTGGTAAGTGAATCTAGCCAATCTTGGCCCGAATCCCTGGGATCCTCAACGGTTTCGTCTGGTCCTTCTTGGAGTGATGACTCTTGGGTGAAGTCCTCTTGGTCCACCTGACTGGCTTGTGTCTGTTCCTCGGAACCTTCTTGTGGAAGAGTGTAGCTTGTCCACAATGAATGTATTGGATGACAAGATTGGATGACGTGTCGTTCCTTCGCCTGATGATGCTTTACTATGCATTTGAAGTCGGGAATGATGCCGGATGGCAGGATTCGCGACACTGCCGGCGGAAAGGGAACCAACGGACATAGTGAAGCGGGTTGGTTGTATGGTCGCGCTTACTTCCTGCTGGTTCTTCTCCAATCTTGGAATCCTCTGGCTTTTCTCTAGGTCCGTTTGGCTTGACTAGTCTCTTCGGGATTCTGGTCCCCAGGCTGGTTAGGATAACATCTCCCGCACAACCTTGTTACCGTCATCCGTCTGGCCTCTGTAAGAGTGCTTGAATCCTCCTTGACTGGTGGATGATGGCTGACTCCTATCTGTACGTTTCCAACGGCTCTCCCGCTTGGTACGGTGAGCATCGTTGACTCCTGGAATCGGATTATCTTCGTGTAGACATCGTAGTCCACGATCATGTTGGTTGCTTGACCATTGGCTTCGTGAGCGTTGGCGATTCCGTCTTTGTTGAGTATCGTAATATTTGAAAGATGCGAGGTCTTCTTTCGCGTAGTCCGGTGCGTTGAACTCGACTTGCATCCTTTTAGTATCAGAGAAACTTCTTTGTCCATGCCCGTATGTCCCGGCCAATGATATCCTGTTTGTAGTAAACGGTATCCATTGGTTCGGTCCCTCCAGTTGTTCCAGCAATTGTGATAGTCCTGCGTTCAAGCTCTGGCAGGCCCAATCGCTTAGCAACTTCCCTGGAGACGATTGATGTCTGCACTCCGGTGTCTACCATTGCTAAGATCTTAGATCCGTTGGTAGTTCGCACTTGCATGAATGGAAGTTGACTGTAGGCATCTGTATCGTTTGTTGACTGGATGTCTGGAGTTCTGACTGATGAAGGACTGTTTGACGAGTTGAGAGATCCTTCTTTGATGAGAGAATTCCTCTTGTCTTGTTGTCGTATCTACGGATAGAGTATCCACCGTTTGGTCCACTAGCTTCATAACCCATAACATCTGGGTGTCACGAAGGAAGGGAACCTCGGCTTTTACTTTCTTTGCCTTGGTTATGCTCCTCGAATCCCTGATGCTTTCGCTTCCTGTCTTTCGTGGTCCGGGATTATCACTCTTTGCAATTCATGCTCGGAAGCTGTTTCGGGCTAACATCGCCTTTGCAACTTCTCTGCTTTTGTTGCTAAAGTCTTTGAGAGATCATGATGAACAAATGGTTTGAAGACCGTATTGCATTTTACTGTTGTTGATCTTGGATGACTGTTTGGTCCATCTGCTTTTCTGCTATCCCCACTGACGTGATGGCTATCGCTTCGAGCTTTGGACTGATTTCCTTGCTGGTTTCCCGTGCGTCTGGTCGGCATACGGTGAGAGTCGTACTGTCTCCTTCCGGTGACTTCTTGGTCAGAGTCTTCTTTGGCTTTTTCTGGCGTCCGATATCTGGTGGAAGGGTTTCCTTGTCTCTGTATGCTCGGAAAGAGTTTGTATCGGAAGCGGCTTAGAAACTGTTTGGGATAACATCTCCCTTGCAGTCTCTTTGCTTTCATCAGTAAGCTTTTTGTTCGGCAAAGCTGACTATATGTAGACGCCTCTGGAGCGATGTTTTGAGACTGCGCGCTCTTGTGATCATCTCGCTTTGTTGTAGCTCTGCTTGACTGGCTCTCGAGCTCTGCTTGGATTTGACTTCAACTTGGCTTGTTGCTTCTGGTCACAACTTGTGCCTTCTGCTTTTCCTTTGTTCTTGGCAGTATCTACCGATAGCCTGTTCGGTCAGTTGCTGGTTCTTCGGCATGTGCTGACTTCTCTGACGGTGGTAGATGCTTCTTGCCAAAAACAGGTTGTTGGTCTTTGCTTTCGTTGGTCGACCTTTCGTGATTTGGCTTTGAGACCTCATTACTTGACTTTGATTGTTAGTTTCTCCCTGTTAGTGTTCTCCGGCTCATGTTGTCTTGGTGACAGCACTTGTTTCTGTCCGGTGAGCAGTAGAATTGATTGTTTTGCATGATCGTGATTTCCTGCTTGGCAATGGGCGACTTTCTTTCTTTGGAGGTCTCTGTTAGGTCCAGAGGGCTTGCGCATTTGCTTGCTTCTATCCTTATCCCTAAACATCCGGGAGTCAGGACTGAAACGCATTTGCTCCGATAGACATTGGTTTGAGTGAGAACTTGAAGAAGTGAGAGACGAATGACATGTCCGGCGTTGGTAGCATCTGTATGTCACATCACGATGATTATCACTAGCTCTCCTCGCTCCGAGACTGATCGACTTGTCACGAACATGACTGGACTTTGATCTGTCTGGTCATCTTTTCCTTGTGAACATCCTATGATGACTTTGCGTGTGCTCTTCTCTCCCTTATCCCAACATCTGGGAGTCAGGAAGGAGAACCACTGCTTTGTTCGATGTTGCTCATTCTGTACTTGATTGAAGACATGGAGACGGGTAGTCGTGGTGGATCCAACGTTGATGTGTGGTCTCTTCATGTTTGGACTGGTTGAACATGTGTTTACCTGACTATCACCTCTTTTGATCCTGCTTCTTGTTGTCTTGGGCAATGTCGTAGTCTGTACCTTGCAGTGTCCTGTTGGAAGTTGATGACTCCGTTTGGTCTGTACTTGGTGACTGACTGATGTCCTTCCGTGACTGATGATCGCCATGGTGATTCATGAGCATTTGTGACAACTTGGCTGAGCGATGGTGATGCTCCTTAACGTGTAGACGTCGCAGATTTTGTCCCTTGCTGTGCCCACTTTCGTGCTCTCGTCAAGTCTTGCTTCACGACCGATCGTTTTCGTTGGCGATGTAAGATGGTCTCTGCTCTACGTTCTCATCTTTGGCAAGTGATTATACTGACGTGACAATATTCCTTGTCTGCCGGTCGCTCTTGTTGGTGAGGGTAACGGCTCCTGGTTCTTGTCAGCGTTTCGATGTCCTTCGAAGCCTCTGTTGCAGGTTTGTACTGCTTGCGAAGAGCATTTCAGACTTGTATGGTCTCGAACGCTTCCGATGACTTCTGTTATCTGGGAGACGCTTTGAATGGATCACCTTAACATCTGGTTCACCAAACAACGCATTCGCCAGACATTACCTTTCCTTTGACCACCTCTGTGTTAGTTGCAGCAGATTTCTTGATTGGAGTGGTCCGATGTCACCGTTGTTGTCTGCTCACTACTGAACCATCACTGTATGGTCTTCTTGCCGCCGATACGCTGTCTTGTCGTAACGATGTCGACTTCGGAACCCATTGTCACTTGTTGTTGTGTAGGTTTCCTTTGCTTGCAGATCTGTCGTCACCTTCGGATCTCCTTCTGCTTATACTGCAGCGTGTCCTAGATCCGTATATCGTTGTCATTCTGTCACCGATCTTTGTAGGCTTCACTCGGTCGCCTACCATTTCTTGTCGTGTCTGCATTGACGTCCACTGATGTGGTCATGATGACTACGTTGTCCTGATAGTTTCTTCCTTTTGGCTTCTGGCTGCAATATCCGTATGTACGTACTGCTACGCGTTCAGGCTGCATGATCGTTTCGTTTGCACTTCTTGCGCGGTCACTCTCTTCTGGCGCTTTGCAGGTTTTTGTGCTCGTTGACGTTCGTTTTTCTTGGTTTACACGATGTTTGGAGCAGGAAACGTTGTGTTGCCGATGGAGACTGATGCCGAAGGGCAGTTGACTCGACTCCGATGACGAATGATTGCCTTTTGTTTGGTCAGACATCGTTCGCTTCCCGTTGAAAAACGTGAATGCCTTGCATGGGAACGGCATTGGACTAGAGCCATTCCTTTGAAGCTTTTCATCAAACATGTGCCAGAAACGATGATCTTGCGATGCGGCTAGCTTAAGTCTCGACGATCATTGTTTCGTCTCCGCATTCGCCTCCTTCTTCTTGTGCTCTCGTCTGTTGCTCTTATCATCACAACTTATGAAGCTGATGTCTCTTGATGCTCAAAAAGGCGTATTTGCAGGCAACATTGGCATCTGTTCGGTCAGCTGGGCATTGGCAACCTTCGCTGACTTGATCACGACGTCCGGAACTGATTCTTCTGTTTCCGATGCTCTTCTGCTGGTACATCATGTCCTCCGTCACTCATCTGGCGATCTGTGTGGTTAGAAGCTTGACGCGTTGTGCTTCTTTTCACTGGTGACTGTCGTTCGCTTTACCACACTTGCCACTGTTGAATGTAGAGAAGATATCTGACGGCTCCTTTCGGCTGTCCGGTCTCGACTGATCACGCATCTGTCAGGGGTTTGGCGTAACATCTGCTTCACCCTTGACTAGCATGACTTGTCAACACATCCTTCTGGTCGCTGACCTTCTGCACATTCGCTGATTGGCTTGGAATGTTGGAGCTCGTTCGTTCACGCGTTCATCGAGGTGTCAGCATAACATCTGCTTCAACCTCAAATCACGCGATCATTTGGCCTTTCGCTCCTTACTATTCGGCTGAATCGTTCTTTGTCATGCTTCTGTTCGTTCACTGCCTTCTTTCGGGTGACTTCTTCTTGGTGACTCGCTGATGTTGTCAGTGAAATGGTGTTATCAGTTGGCGCGCTTATCAAGGGATCAGCTTAACATCTGCTTCACCCTCGAAAGGCACAAACGACAGCTTGCTATCTTCCTTTGCTTGACGATCAGCATTGTTCAGCATGGACATGACGAAATTTGTTGCACAGACGAAAGCGTTTGACTTATTAGACGACCATTGGTGAGCTTTGTAAGCATTTGTTTGGTCGTGACGATTTTGCTGGCGTTGTTGGACGAGTTGAGTTCTTCTCTTGTCCATTTTTCCTTGTACTCCGTCGGACGTTGCTCATGGTTCGGTCTGGACGGAGTTCCCTGTTTGGTAGTGGTTACCAATGAAGACGAGGAGGAGGTTGAGGAGACGAGGCGAGCAAGAAGTTTGTGTGGCGCGCGCGACGCTGTCGCCTGCAGGCACAACGTGATGATAAGAGGGCGCAGAGAAGGAGAAAGTGACAGTGCGCGTAAGAGATGGCGTGTACTGAGAGCTTTTCAGCTCGTTGTTCAGCTTCTGAGTTTGATGGATGACGATGATGAGAGAGTAGACAATGCAAAATGGGTTTATGCATTGGACGGTGTAGAAAAGAGACGATGGTGTCCCTCTTCTTTGCGAGTGGCTTCTGCTTCGTGTTGCTGTTACTGATGCGGTTTGCCATTGACTGTGGTTCGGTCATCTCGCAGGTGTACTCTCATGTGGCACTTGTGATCGTCAGGCGCCCGACTTCTCCACTTCTGGACGGAATTCTTGCTATGTCGCTGTCCTTGTTACGATCTCATCAGCATGCGTGTTGATCAAGGGGTCAGCTTAACATCTGCTTCACCCTCAACAAGCACGACTTGCGACGATGGCTCTCTCTGCTCGGTAATGTCAATACTTTTGGTTTTCCTTGTCCTTGACGCGAGGAACTGTTCGAGGGAGAGGCCTTGGGCTTTTGACGACTGATTGCTCCTCTTTGACTGTTGAAATTCATGTTTCCTCGATTCCGTTAGCAGTTGGTCAATTGTTCGGTCTCGACTGGCTTCCAGGTGTTTAGAATGGGAAGGATTGAAGAGAGCAAGACAAAATTGACGAGAGGAAGTAAAGAAAGGATGATACAGATTATGTAAGGGTTAAATTTGAAAGGAAATGGTTAAAGGAGAGAAGGGGAAGATAAAACATGTTGAATTTAAAAGGGAAGGTTTGAGGGGGAGGTTGAAGGGTAGAAAGTTACTTAGATAGGAAAGATTATAAAGGAAGATGAAGTTAAGGTAGGAGAGTTAAGTGATAGAAAGAAAATATAGTAATGCACTTGATATTTAGTAGACACTCGGGGTATGTGCTTCCCTCCTGCGCTTGAAATTTCGTAGATACGTTGGGGTCAGTGCTTCCCTCTGCACTTGAAGTTTGGTAGACACCTGGGGTCTGTGCTTCCCTCATGCACTTGATGTTTGGTAGACACCTGGGGTCTGTGCTTCCCTCATTAGAGATTTCTTGGTTTTGGTATTCGGGCGCTACGCCTGCGTAGGCTTTCCCTCTGGTTCTCCATGCTCACAGTCGGCTCTCTACACCGGCTGCGGTTGCTCCAGCCTCTCCTTAAGACTGCCAGGGAGCAACTATCCTGTTCCGTTTGTCCTGAAGTCCTGTTAACTGCGCGCTCGGACTGTAGTTGCTGGACTTGCTCACAGGGGCACGAATATCCTCGGAGGTTGGGGGCGATTGATTCGTGATCGGCATCGGCTCCTCGTTCCTTCCTGGCTCACTGGGCCTCCTCGGAAATCTTGCTGTATCCCAGAATTGTTTGGTTTGGGCACTAATCCATATCACTTTGATGGTCAATCTTCGGTCTTGCAGTACGGTCCAATGAAGAGTAAAGGAAGAATAGTAAAGACTTGAAGTTTTCGGTTGATCAGACCGTCTACTTGAAAGACTATGATCCAAGACTACATTATAGGTAAAGAAGACTAAAGACCAGTTAATTGCTTGCTCGCCGCTAGACATCACAGCCAAATGATGTTACACCTTGAGCTCACACTTCACCGGGAGGAATTAAACACAGCCTAGTTTAATAAGTTCCTACATTGGCGATGAGGGAGTGATATGATTAGAGATGGGATAGTTTAGAGAGATTCGTAACTTGTTACTAAGAAAAAATGGATAAGGATGAGTAAACAAGTTTAAAAGTGTACGTCGAGATTAAAACTCGAGTTTCAGTAGCGGTGGCCAGTATTATTAACGGAACAACTTTCTGATCAGGAAGGGAATTTATCTATATTCTTCGTTGGTCATTATCAACCTCCTATTTTACGGTCCTTCGGTTCCACTTCCTTGATTTCCTCCTTCGCTGCTTTCTTGGCTCCTTTGCCGACTTTCTGCTGCTCTGGCTTCTCTTTGAACGTCGTCGAATTTTCGTTGCTTCTTTTGGTCCGATTCAGTGAACTTTCCTTGAGTGGTCTGTAGAAGCTCGTCCATCTTTACGACGATTACATTTTCGCGTTTCTCAAGCTCTGAGTTGATTGCCATTGCTTTTTCGGTTAGTTTCGGCTTAACATCTGCCTCCACTAATGTACTTGCTTCTGGCTCACCTCTTGTCTCTTCTTGCATCTTTTCCGTTGCATGTTCGGTCTCGTCTTCGTCGTGAAGTAATTCTTGTTCGTCGAAAACGATTTCGTTGTCATTGGTTCCGGAATGGGTGACTCGTGTGAATTCTTGGCATTTCACTGCTATTGTTGTCGAGAGAGCAAGAGAGCGTGATCGTGATAGAGTGTTAGAGGTATAGAGAGAGTTTTAAGAGGAATGATGTTAATGTGAGTGACTGGTCCGCACTAAAACTACGAGAGATAACTGTTAGTAACTACCGAATTTAACTAAACTATGGGGGACAACTAGAAAGAATGGCTTAGACGGAGAATAAGAAATAGCGGTAGTTTCCAATCCTTCGTTGTTGGCAGATGTCTTCCTAGCAGCGTTGACGAGCTTTCCCGGCTGATTTTTGATTGCGAAACATGTTTGCCACTGTCTGTGTCAAGAGACACCCATGTAACGACTTCCGCGTTGACGGCTCGACGTACGGTCGACGCTTACAGCTTCTGTCCCTGTTGGGTGGCTTCAGATGCTGCGTGACTTCTACTTCGTAAAAAATAGTGCATTGACAGATCACCTTATCATCTGGTTCACTGTCAACGACATTTTCTACACGACTACTCTGTCCCTTTCGTCGTTTTTCCTCAATGCGTCCTCTCGGTCACGGGCGGCGCTTCCAATCCGGACTTTATATGTTGATTGTGGCGGTGGCGACGACAATGAGCCGAATCCTTGTCCGCATCGAGTAGAACATATGTATGGTCAATTCTCCTTGTCTTCCTAGAAAACTGACTCACTTTTGATCGAGCTTTCGCTTTTGCGTCTTTGCCTCAACATCTGGCTCGGACACTAAGCGATTGCTCATTGTTCGCATTTCGTAGGGCGTCTTTTCGGTCGATTTTCCAGCTTTTTATCGGTCGTCGACGGTGATGGTATTGTATTCGCTCCGTTTCCGACGGCGTTCGTGTCGCTTGATGACTGGAAAACTGACTCACTTGTACTTTAGCTTTCGTTTTCGCGCCTTCGGCCTTAACATCTGGCTTCAGACGCTAAACGATCGCTGCGTGTGCGCATCGGACATCAATCCACCGAGGTTCGTTTCCAGAACAATGTATTCTTTACTCCGGTCGATGCACCATGTCGCGGTGAGGTTTTAGGTTGACTGGTGAGGTCCCTCACCTCGAGGAATATGATTGATGTAGTGAGATCTTATGCGCATGTGAACAGTTGGAATATCAGACTTCCTTTATTGGTAGAGTGCATTGGAATAGTAGTAGAGGTGGTTCAGGTGGTTCAGGATGTAAGAAGTGAGTAGGGGAACAGAGCGATGATGGTAAGGTCGCTGGAAGTGGTGAGAAGTGAGAAGTGAAGTGAAGTGTCAAGTGATGACAAATGAGGGGAATTTACTCTCTCTGCGAGAGACGCAGAGAAAGGAGGAAAGAGTGTGAGGAAACGAGAGAGCGTGAGGGGGAAAAGGAGCGGGTAAGTAAACAGTCAATTATCATTTGGCGCCGTCGTGGCGAGACCCATTACGTCGTCCGGTAGAGCGCACTTGCGTGATGTTGGGATCCTCGGCCGCGGCCATATGCTTTATTGATGCCTTCGTAGTTGTCTCCGTGTTGGTTGATGAGTGATACGATTGGGTAGATGAGATTCAGTGTAGAAGCACGATATAATATAATCCAGATGAGAGTTGCGATTAATGCCAGAGGCATTGGTCGCGACACTAGGGGGTCCCACCTAGAAGGGGGCGGGGCTTACTATTAGCCGAAATTTCCCAAAACTCGATTTTTTCAAGTTTTAGAGACATTTCAGGTCATTTTCAGCCGATTTTCGTAATCCTTTTGAAATTTTTCACCGAAAAATTGCCTCAAACAGCCCCGAAATGACTAAAACTCAAAATGACCTAACTTTTGCATTTTGCAAAAGTTAGGTCATTTTGACAATTTTTGAAAATTCTCGACTATTTTCGGCTTCATTTTTAAGGGTTTTCGACTGAAATTAGGGCTAAATTGCCTAAAATTGACCTGACAATAACCAAAACTCAAAATGGCCTAACTTTTTCAAACTCGGAAAATTAGGCCATTTAGACAATTTGTGGTATTTCTAGGCCATTTTTCATGGAATTTACGAGGTTTTTGGAGTTTTTGGACATCCGGACACACAGAAATCTGGAGAAAATCAGACCATTTTTGCCGATTTTCGAGGGATTCAGTTTCTGTGGGTCCAGATGTCCGAAAACTTTGAAAATCTCATAAAAAATGGCCTAGAATTACCACAAAATGTCTAAATGGCCTAATTTTCCAGATTTGGAAAAGTTAGGCCATTTCGAGTTTTGGTTATTTTGAGGCAATTTTTGTGATTTTTGGACTAAAATCTGACAAAAAAAGGTATTTGAAGCAGTTTTTCGGTGAAAATTGTCGGAAAAACTACGAAAATTGGATGAAAATAGCCTAAAATGTCTTAAAAACTTGGAAAACTCGATTTTTTGAAAATTTCGACAAAGCTCCGCCCACTTTTAGGAGGTCCCCCTGGAGTCAAAAATAGTGGTTTTAGGGTAATTTTTGAGGGTTTCAGTGGCTAAAAAACTCATTTCCAACGTCAAAATTAGGGTTTCGGGCAAAATTTTTAAGTTTTAGAACAAAAATAGGAAACAAAAATTAGGCTCCGCCCACTTCTAGGGGTCCCCCTGGACGTCAAATTTGACGATTTTGAACGTTCTGGGGTCATTTTTGAAAAGAAAAACGACTAGAAATGTCATGTTTGGTTCAAAATCAAAAGTTTTTAGTCAAAATCATAAGTTTTAAAAAAAAATTAAAAAAAATTTTTTTTCGAAATTTTGAAAAAAAATAAATTCTTATTTTTGGGTCAATTTTTCTCTTTTTTGGATGTTTTGGGGTCAAAATTTTCCAATTTTTCACAATTTTTTTTCAAAAAATTTTTTTTTCTTCTATTTTTAGTCAAATTTTGAGTTAAATTTCCCTTACCATCAACGGCAGATTCTCCATGAATCAACTCCAAATAGTTCTGCAACTCATGCCAATTGACACCCTCCAATTTGATCTTCATTTTGGCGCCAAATCCATCATTTTTCTCAAGCTCGCCGAGCACCAAATTCCGAAAATATCCGGATTGAGCCGCCATGAAAAGTTTCGACACATGGAAGCTCCGCCCACCGGCCAATAATACCATATCCGACAAAAGGGGGTCCGAAAAATCGCGAAGTTTCTCCTTGACTCCGCCCATCGCCTCCATTTGGACGTCCACGGATACAGTAATCTGACCAAGGGGGTCCAGATAATTTTCGATTTTCTCCTTTTCCATATGACACGTCCAGAGCACATGAATCACGTGGCGATCCGAGAAAATGGATTCGGTTTTTCGATCGGGTTGGCGGATTTTCGGGTCCCAGAATTTCAGATTTTGACGAGTCGCGATTTTGAATTCCTGGAGTTTGTCGCGAGTTTTCATGCATTCGAGGAATACGGTCAGCCGCTGGGTGCTCCTCATGTAGAACATTGCGAGGCGCCTGGAAAAATTGAAAAATTTGAGTCTAAAATGGTCAATTTTGTCCTAAAAATGATGAAAACTCAAAATGACCTCACTTTTCCAAAATGCAAAAGTTAGGCCATTTGGACCATTTTTTGGCATTTCTAGGCTATTTGGGAGTCTAGAAAGTCGAAAAATTGGAAAATTCGAGTCCAAAATTTTCAATTTTGGCCTAAAAATTGCGAAAACTCAATATGGCCTAACTTTTGCATTTTTGCAAAATCTAGACCATTTGGACCATTTTTGACATTTCTAGCCCATTTGGGGGTGTAGAAAGTGAAAAAACTTTAAAAAGAGGGAAATTTTGAGTCTAAAATGGTCAATTTTGGCCTAAAAATGGCGAAAAATGAAAATGGCCTAAATTTTTCATTTTTGCGAAAGTTAGGCCATTTGGACAATTTTTTGGCATTTCTAGGCCATTTGGGGGTCTAGAAAGTCAAAAATTGGGAGAAATCGAGTCTAAAATTGTCAATTTCGGCCTAAAAATGGAGAAAAATGAAAGATGGCCTAACTTTTGAATTATTGCGAAAGTTAGGCCATTTGGTCTATTTTTGACATTTCTAGGCCATTTTATGTGAATTTTCAAGGAGTTTTTTGGGGGAATTTAGAAAGTCAAAAAATTGGAAATTTTGGGCAAAATTTGAGTCTAATGGTCAATTTTGGCCTAAAAATGGCGAATAATGAAAATGGCCTAACTTTTGCATTTTTGCAAAAGTTCGGCCATTTTCATTTTTCGGTATTTTTAAGCCAAAATTGACCGTTTAGGGTCATTTTTCATAGTCTTAAAATTTTGAAAATTCACCTTTTTGGACCCCCCCAAAAGTGGGAGGGGAAATTCTCAAAAACCATCCAAATTTCAACTTGAAACTGACTGTTTGGACCTAAAAACGTGTTTTTTACACTTGAAACAATGGAAAATAAGTAAAAAACTCAAAATTGGGCATTAGGGGGACCATCCTAGAAGTGGGCGGGGCTTAGCCGAAATTTTCCAAAAATTGGTTTTTTTTAAGTTTTAGCGACATTTTTTGGCGATTTTCAGCTAATTTTTCGTCATTTTTCGTCAGAAAAACTTTGAAAATCGGCTCAAAGTGACCTCAAAATGTCTCTAAAACTTGAAAAAATCAATTTTTGGGAAATTTCGACTACGCCCCGCCCACTTCTAGGTGGGTCCCCCTAGTGCCCAATTTTGAGTTTTCGGGTCGTTTTTTAGGATTCCAAGTGTGAAAAACGCGTTTTAAGGTTCGAAAAGGTGAATTTTCCACATTGAACAACTAAAAAATGCACTATAAACGACAAAAATTGGGCCTAAACAATTAATTTTGGCCTAAAAATGGCGAAAAATGAAAATTGTTCTAACTTTGGCATTTTTTTTTGTGAAAATTGGTCAATTAGATCATTTTTTACATGCCTAGGACATTTTTCACTAAATTTTTTGAATTTTTGAACTAAAAATGACCTGAAATAGCCAAAAATCGGTCAAAAATTATCAAATTGACCAAAACTCGTTATAACCTAATTTTTTCAAAATGATCGTTTTTCACATTTTCTAGGTCAATTTTCACTGAATTTTTTGAATTTTTTGGTTATTTTTAACGGAAAACTATAATTTTCTCCTCAATTTTCTACAAAAATCAAAATTTTCAGCTTACCACGGAACATTATAGAGATAATGAATCTCTCCAAGATCCCATTGACTCTCCTTCAAATTCAGAATATTCTTGAAAACGCCCTCCAATTGAAACGTTTTTTCTGTCTCCTGTGGAACGATGTATTCGGAGGCTTCGGAGGCCATTTTTGACGGATTTTTTGGCTTATTCCTGAAAAATCGGAAAATTGGGGTGAAAATGGGGAAAAATAGGTTGGAAATGACGGAAAATAAGCTAAAAACTGTGAAAAATCACTGAAAACTACCCAATATACAGAAATCTGGACCTAGAAAATGGAAAAATCGAACATTTGAATTTTTGACTTTTTTGTCGGAAATTCTTCATTTTTTTCAACTGAAATATGTTAAAAATTCATTTTTCTTGTAATTTTTCACTAAGAATTAGAAAAAACCGCAAAAAAATCCATCAAAAACGACGGAAAATGAGCAAAAATGAGCTGAAAATCAGCAAAAAAGTGTTGCTCATGATAAAAATTGGCAAATTTTGCATGCGCCTTTAAAGTGGCACGGTAGTCGCCGTGGAGCGCGCTTTCGATCTTTCGGGGGGAATTTTAAATTCGTTGATTTTCAATCAAAATCATTGTTTTTTCGTCGAATTTTTTGCGGAAAATATCTAAAAATTGAAGAGAATTTTAGAAAATTCATGAAAATTGAAAGTTTCAGCGAATTTAGTGAAGAAAATGAAAATTTTTGACGAACTTTTTTTCTAATTATTTTCGATTCTATTATGTGCTCTATTGAAAACTTTCAGGTGAAAATGATGCCACTTCAAAAAATGTTGCTTATTGATAGACTCAAAAGTGAAAAAAATGCGAGAAGAATTCAAAAAATCAACAAGAAAATTTCGAGAAGTTTCGATGATGAATCGGCGAAAAAGTTTTCGGATGTGGTGTTGGTGGTGAAGGATAAGAAATTTCATGTTAATAAAATGGTGAGAGTTAAATATTTGGAAATCTTTTTTTTTGAAATTTCCAAACTTTTCGAAAAAAAAATTTTCCTTTTGAAACTTCCAGACTCCGAGTATCTCAAAATTATCAATAGAGCGCATTTGCAGTACCTCGCCCAGCACTCCACCTACTTCGAGTCGATGCTCCTCGGAAATTTCACGGAGTCCAAAAATCAGAAATCGAATTGAAGGATATCGATCCGGAGCATTTCCAGAACTTTCTGGAACTCATCTATAAAGAATCGCTGGTTGAAGAGACTACTGTAGATGGAATTTTGAAGTTGGCGGATTTTTTCGATTCGAAAACTGCCATCAAAAGATGTGAGGGATTTTTGATGGAAAAATCCGAAAAATCGCTGAAGATCAAATTCAATTTGGCACTCAAGTACAAGCTGAACAAGTTGAAGGTAGGTGGAAATGCGCTCTATTGCTAATTTTGCAAAGAATTGACAGTAGAGCGCACTTACAGCATCAGATCTTGAATTCGCCGATAGAGCACATTTACACCACTAAGAGTCATGAAAATGCGAGTTTTCAAAGTGTGAAGTGAGCATGTGCGCTCTGTTGCTAATTTTTACAAAAAATTATCAATAGAGCGCACTTTCTAACCCAATTTTTTCCAGGAAAAATGCATTTCCGAACTGAAGACCTCCGCCGATTTCTTGTCGATTCTTCCTGCAAATTCCGCTGATTTCGACCATACCATCTGGAAGGAGTTGCTTGTAAAGGCAGTGACATCGAGAAATTTGAATAATTAATTTTTTTGAAAACTTTTTCTTGAATTTTTTGTTGAATGAAAAATTTTGTTGGTTTGTGCGATTTTAATATTTTAAGCTTACTATCCGTTTTCATCGACATATCTTTATTTCAAAGATTTGGTGTTCAAAGCGCGCTCTTCTGAGAAAAATATTTTTTTTGGTTAATACTCGTTTTTTTTTCTTTAAAATGCGTGAAAAATGTGCGTAGATTTCGAAAAAAATAATGAGAATGCTAAAAAATCGCTCTTAAATCCCGAAAAATAGCTCTGAAATGAGCAAAAATCGCAGAAGTTGTATCCGGTGGCCGTGGCCGAGTTTCCCAAAACAAAGGGCGGAATCAGCCAACGTGTTTGCAGTTGTGCAACAGCCAATCACTGGCCTCGGCTCCGCCCCTTTTTTGTAGGAAACTCGACCACGGCCGCCGGAGACAACTTCTCCCATTTTTGCTCATTTTGGAGCCATTTTTCGGTATTTTAGAGCAATTTTTAAGCATTTTCATTATGATTTTCGGAATATATTTGTTTTACGTATGAAAGTTTTTCGTCAGATTCCTCCTTTAAAAAATGATTAAGAATGTTCCAGATGAGTCAATCAAAAATGTCAGTCACCGACGATACTGAGAAAAAGTTCGTGATGAAGCATGTTTTCAAGGATGTCAAGAATCTTATAAAAAAGATGAACTTCATTATGGAGCTACAGAATTTCATCATAATATTCCATGGTAAGCCTAGACTTTTTTGCATGAAATTTCTAATTCTTTCTCAGGAAAATCGGAATCTACATCGAGATCTATCCATCAAGAGGTAAAATCAATACCACAACATGGTTTTTTTTGGTTTGTGACAAATCTCATGGAAAAGACAAATGGTCCGTGGCAACCACGGTCACCCAAAAAGTGAGCAAAGCGATGGGAACAGCGGACACATTCTCAGAGGAATATATCTTCGAGCAAGAAGATGGCGCGACGTCGGTTACACACGTCAAAATGTTAGAAGGGGATAAGATTAACAAGTACAGTGCTCCACATAATGATACGCCACCCCCCAAAATTTCGGAAATCTCAAAAACGAGAAATGCCGAGAATTCATCTTTCACGGTGTATAAAACACTCATTGAGTAAGATTTATGAGTCCCAGAACAAAAATGAACCGAAATCAAAAAAATGAGAAAAATCAAATTTCCCAAATTTTTCGTTTTTACCAATTCACAAAATGATACGCCACCAATCATTTTTCGATTTTTTTTTGTGTTTTTTCAGCTTTTTGCTAGATTTTCAAGAAGAATGGGGTAATGGGGTGACCATCAATGCAAGTTAAGTAAAAAGAAACAAAAATCCGTGAAACAATAAAGATTAAGGACCGATGACTGACTTGCTATTTTGTTGATGAGCCATTTGATGACTTCATGGATCCGCTCGATGGCTTCGTGGAGCCAAAAGAGGAACCGATAGATGATATGGACGATTTTGAGTATGCCGATCCGATAGGAGTATCTTTTGGAGGTCAACAGAGAGTGTAGCTTGGAAGTCACGGATTTTCCGAAGCTCCATCTGAATCCACTGACCTTCGCGACTTCTTGCATCTTCGCTTGCATGCTTCGCTGCATGATTCTCACTATCGGCTCTCCGTCTGCTCTCACTGTTACTCTTCAAAAATTTACCAGTGCTATTCAACAAATCACAGAAAATTCCATGAAAATCTCCATCAAAAACGCCATTTTATCACTGGAAATGATGCTCAAACTGGTCATGAATTCTGAAGTCGTTGAAAATCAGGCGTCGTCAGTTTCGATTCAGGAGATTCTGGATCTTCTCATGAACATTGTCCACAATTTGGAGACTCCACAGAAGACGTGGAAGATTATGAAGAAAATCAAGGAAATTTCGTGCTTTGTGGATCCGGAAACGGTGAGAGAATTCGAATATTTTGGCAGAATTATTTCAAAAATCACCATTTTCACTCGATTTAGACACAGAAAGTTGCATTTTTGAGTCAGAATTAGTCAAAAATCCGGGGTTTCGGGCGATTTTGAGCAGAAAAACAGCTTATCGGAGCTCAAGAGATTGATGTTTTTGATACAGTTGCAAGATTTTAAAAAATTTTCAGAAAATCCCGATCAAAACCGTCCAACTCGCTCTGGAGACAACACTTCTTCTCATCGCCCCATAACTGTTTCAATGTCATTTTTTTCTTCTTTTTGGTTTTTTTTTCTCGTTTTTATCTGCTTCCTTTTTCTTTGTAACGCAACTTAAGTTTTATATTTGTATTAATCAACACAACATCCCTCAATAAGATCTCATTGCTATCGTCGATTTTTTCCTCTACTTGTTTATTTTTAATGGTTTTTTTAACCTTTTTTTCTTTAAAAGCTCGGAAATTCAGAGGCAATCACCTAATCAAAACTTTCAGAGAATCATGGGAAATTTAGGCCAACAAGTAATCCACTGATTTCTCGATTATATCGATAAGCATATCGGAAGCGAAAAGCTTCTGCCCCATCAGAAAGCCGAAGTGTTCTCCGATATTTGCAGTAAATTTCTTGAAAACTTTAGGAAATTCAAGGACATATTATTGTTCAAATTATTATCTGTACAGCTAACATTTCTGGTATTTTGGTCGAAATTCAGAAATTGGAGTTTATTCCGAAGCAACCAAAAATTTGAAAAACCGCCATTTTCGAAGTTGTGCGCTTTCTCGTGTGATTCTGTGTATTCGACAAGCTAATGCAGAAGCTGCATTTAAGCTTACGCGCATTCTGAATTTTGTCATTTTCTCTGCTATTTCTCGCGAAAAACACGCTCATCTCGATAAGTTTCCCGATTTTTCAGGTTAATAAAATGAACAGTGCAAAGCACAATCCTTTGAAAGAGTCAGAAACCAACGAACTGCTCGAATTCCTTGCTGAAAGTACAAAAAATGTGAGGGCGACTCCAATTGACGCGAATGAGGTGTACAAGGATTTTCTGAAGGAGAAGAAACATGCGCAGACTCCAGAAAATGTGGAAATTGTTAGAAAAATGTTAGTACCGAGAAAAAATTAATGAATTTTGAAAAAAAAAATCGGTGGAAGTTAAATGAGCTGATAATTAATTTTTTTTTTCTTCTAAAACAGCGATTTTTCAGCTCAAAATAAATATTCCTTTTCTTTTTCAGTGTCCATAACCTCCTTCGCTGCCACGTACACCGAATGAGCCGATTCGACACAGAAACTCGAGTTCGAATGCTCCACGCACTTCGGATTCCAGTCAATGAGATTTTCGCTCAAGAGTACTTTATAGAAATTTGAATTCCCCGCCAACGAACCACCAAAGTTTTCAGACTCAAATCACACACCTATCTCCAACTATCTCCTCACAATTTGATCGAGAATTTCGTTTCGAGAAACTTCCAATTTTTCTTGGGACCAGTTGGAAAGCAACGAGTTTTGTGGGAAAAACTCAAGCGTTTTCTAGCGGATTACTGTAGAATTTGCGATCGTCAAGTGTCGATGATGGAGTTGGCCGAGGGATATGTTATCGCAACGGGCGATACGAAGGCGTTGCTTACAGAGCTCGCGAAACGGTCAGTAAATGTGCTCCAGTTCTAATTGTCAATGGAGCGCACTTTCCCATTTGTAGATTCTTCGAAATGCGAGAACACATTCAAAATCTCGTCCAATTCGACATCCCAACCCGAATCCGTATGATTTTCGTGACAAGTGTTCCCATGAGTTTGCACTTTTTGAAAACGTAGGAGTTCTAAAACTTGAAGTTGTCTGAATTCTTAACTCTGAATTTTCAGAATACAAAAAGACGCTACAGTTCTGGTGTCCAAGGAGCGAACAATTTTCCACTACAAAGCTAACGACGGAAGTTTGGAGTTGGGCGGAAATGAAGAAGAGTCGATAGAGAAAAATTTGGATTCAGAAGACGTGACGCCTTCTGAAGTCAGTGATGACTTCGAAATGCCGGATTCAGAAGCAGAGAAACCTTGGTTTTTCGGAAGAGGAAACAAAAAAGAGTGGCACGAGTTTCGTGAGAAATCCGTCGAATTTCTGGCGGATTTCTGTAAAAATGCCGATTTTCAAGTGCCTGTGATTGATATTGCGAATATTTATAAAAATATGTCAGGCGATCCGGCGAGGATTCGGACCATCAATGAACGGTAAGGCTCAAAGCGGATTTTTGAGGTTTTAGAGCGATTTGTGGACTTTTTTGTTGTATTTTTCGGATTCTAAGCACATTTTTACACAGTTTGAAGCTCTGAAAACTGTGGGTCGGATTCCTCCATTTCGCAATTTCAGCGCAATTACATTTTTCAGATTCTCCAAAATCAAACGAAACATTCATGCATTCGAACAATTCGACATCGAAACACGCGTTCGCATGATTTTCGTGACAAACGCCCCTGTGGATCCGGGATTTTTGGAAATGTATGGATTCTGAAGTTTTCACGACGTCATTTAAATTCCACAGAAATATTTCAGAATCCGAAAAGACGCGACAGTTAATGTATGGAGACAACGAAAGCTTTGCTACTACAAAGCTAACGATGGAAGTTTGGAGTTGCGCACGTCTTCTCCAAAATTCAAAAGTGATTCAGAAGTGTTTAAGATGACGTCTCGAAAACCAAGTCAAACGCAGTGGTGCGTGTATCTATTGTAACGAATCCATCGCATTTCTGGCGGATTTCTGTCGAATTTGTGATCGTCCTATGCCAATGAATGAAATCGTCAAAAGATATATGATGAGTTCAGACGATCCGGCAACATTAAACTCTTTGCTCGACAGGTCCGTGCGATTTCCTGAGCGAAAAATCTTGCATTTTGGACGAAAATCCTTAATTTTTGAGGCAAAAATCATTCAATCTGAGCCTCAATCATGTACCCGTGTGTCTAGATTTCAAAAAATCGCCAAGAAAAAACTCAAAATTAGCTTGAAGACCCTGAAAATGGTCGAAAAACATGAATTTTCAGATTCCTCAAACTGAAACGAAGAATTCATGAATTCGTTCAATTCGACAACGATACACGTATTCGGATGATTTTCGTGACGAAGGCTCCTGTGGATCGTGGATTTTTCGAAATGTAATAATACAGAATTTCGGATTCATGAAAATCGAATTTCAAAGAATATTTTCAGAATCCGAAAATTGGGAGTCGTGAAATTGGATCAGCAGGGAAGAATAATGGATTATGTGGCGTTTGATGGAAGTCTGACATGGACGTCTTCTAAACTGAATGTTGAATATGGAGCAGTGGCGGATGAATTCATGGATTACGACGCTCCAGAATCTTCAGATGACGTGGCAGACTCAGAATCATGTTCGCTTCAGAAGACGTCAACAGACACTGGAATCCAGAAGAGTGCACTGATAGAGGTCAAAGAAGAACAAGAAGATTCAGAATATCCATCGGGATTTTGGAGTCAGAAGACGTGGCAACCAAAAGAAGAGGAGCCAGATGATGTTGATGACTACTCGATGGCCAACGCCTCCTGAAGCGACTTCTAATAACTACTGTACCATTTTTATTCTTGAAATTTGTTCTACATTTTTTTTGTTTCGATTTTCGCATCCTTGAATTGTTATATTTTTTTTAAAAAAAGTTTTCAATTTTTTTTCAAATTTTTCTCTAAAGCGATTTTTTTGGAAATTCGCCATTTATCTTGTATTTTGTGTTCTTTTTCTAATCACAATTTTAAAAGTAGGCTCCGCCTACATGTAAATCTGTTTTTTTCTGGAATTTTTCAATATTTTCACAAATCGCTAATTTTCTCCGGATTTTCATGCTTAATATTACACTTTGGTAGATTTCAGGTGAAAAATCAACAATAAACTCACTAGAAAACATGTAAAATCCCCAAAAATGTTGGGTTAAGCCTAAAATTCGAAGAAAATGAGCGATTTTGACAATATTGAAAAATCCCGGAAAAAGTGTGCGGCAGACTTGCATGTGGGCGGAGCCTAGTCGCAAATTTCTCTCACTTTCAGCCGGTTTTTTTAAAACTATTTTTTTGCCTATGCGATTTTTATTTGTTTGTCATTTTAACATCGCACTCCATTGCTAAAATAGCTGAAATTTTAATTTAAAAAATTGCTAATAATTTTTCAGTAAAACAATGCAAACTCGAGGAGTCGCCAATATCCCTCTAAGCCAGCAAGAAATCCACGAAATCCTCGATTATATCGATGAGAAAATCGGAAGCGACAAGATTCTGAAAAGCCAGGAAACCAAGATTTTCACCGATTTTTGCAAAGAAAATGCGCCGCATCGAAAGCCACGTGACGTCATCAATCAGTGAGCTGAAAACTCGCTCCATCGAGAATAAAGTGTATTTTCAGAATTCACAAATTGCTAGAATCAGATTCTCCCCAAATCGAGCGACATCCGTGGAGCAAAGTGAAGTGGCTCTACGTGCTCAGCATTCCAGTCGACGAGGATTTCGCTGAGAAGTACAATTTCCCGCCAATCAACTCATATTTGAATTTCAGCCTGAAACAAGACGCAATTCTGAAGTTGGATGCGCAGGGTCGCATCAATAGTGTATTCTCAAAAGACGGAATTCACGCATTCGGACCAACAACAGACAAAAAGATGCAAATTCGAAAATTGGCGGATTTCGTTGCGAGATACTGTAGACGTCATAGTAAAGTGGAGACGAATCATATGAAAATGGTTAATGAATACAGAAAAGTGACCGAGGGGAACACGATGAGCACTACAATTCTGCAGAGGAGGTCTGGGAAAATGTGCTCCATCGGACATTTGAAAATGCAAAATTTCAGATTGAGCGAAATGAAAAGAGACATTCATCTGTACACCTGGCTCGATGTTCAAACTCGAGTTAGAATGCTCTATGTGATGGATGTGGCCGTGGAAGCGGAGTTTTTGGAATTGTAAGATCTTACAATTCTAATCTTATAAGATCAAAAAGTTAGACATTTTGAGTCGATTTTGGTTTTTCAGATTACGAAAAAACGCTGTGGTCATCATCTCTGACAACAATCGAATCACTGGATATCGGGCGTTCAATGGAAGTCTGAAGTTGGGAGACGTGGAAGATACAGAATCCTCCGATTCAGAAGACATCATCATTCTCGACGTTCTCCCTTCTTCATTATTGAAATGCGTGAAGGAAGAGCCCGGATTGGGTCAGATGATCGATTATCCGATGATGCCATATTTAGAATACCAGGGTCCGACGTCAATTCCATTGAAACAAGAAGTCGAAAACGATGATTGGATTCAGAAGACATGGAGACGGACGGTGAAGCAAGAAACTCCAGAAGAGCAAGTTTATGATTATGTGATGGAAGAATATCCGATGATGGATTATTTTGGGACGTCTTCTGAACCCTCTAGTTCAAATTTGACGTCGTCTGAAGTCTCTACCATCAGTGGTTCAAATGCGACGTCTTCTAAGACTTCTGAAGCAACTACTGTCAGTGCGACGTCTTCTGAGTCTTCCTATACCAGTGGTTCTTCATCCTCTGTGATTCTGAAGTCCCCTTCAACGTCAACGTCTTCTGAAGAATCAGAATCCATCGATGTCAAAAAGTACCTGAACATTCTCCACTGTCTAATTCTCACTATCGACTCCCCAATTCTCTCCGAAACTGAACAAAAACTTCAAAAATCCATCTCGGAAAACTCCCCAAGAATCCCGCTCCAAGACGTCATTTTCTCGCTTGAAATCATCCTTCGACTCGTCGTCACTACTCAAAATTCGAATGGAGATTCAGACGACGATCAGAAGACGTCAGTCTCGATTCGGACGATTCTCACACTACTCATGAATCTTGTCTTCTATTTGGGTGCTCCACAGAAGACGTCGGATCTTTTGATGAAAATCAGGAAGGCGCTAGAAGGCGGAGATTCGGAGAAGGTGAGACTTTCTTCAACGGAAGTGTGAGCACTTCCAGAAATCACTACAAAAATGCTAATTTTTTTTCAGAAAATCCCCATCAAAACTCTCCAATCGGCACTGGACACCACACTTCTTCTGATTGCTTCATAGAAGATTTCAACTGCTCCAATAATAAGTATACTAACTTTTATAATAACATTAATTATGCTATGTTTATATCCTCTATTATCTTGTGTAAATTTTTACCATCACTTTTTGTTATATGCTGTAATATTATTTATCTGAATTATGCATAGAAATTGCTCTATTTTAGGCTTCTTTAAATGAATTTTCTCGCCACCCTCAAGCCGAATTTTGTCGTTGTTTTTGTTTCGAAGCGATTTTGTCAATTGAAATTCGCAAGTTTCTACTATTTCTTTGCCTAATTTTTCAGATTTTCGGTTTTCTCAACGTAAAAATGTGTGTAGATTACAAAAATCGCAATAAAAAGCTCAGGAACTGCTCTACAACCAAAAAGTGATTCGAAAAATGGGCGGACCCAGTCACTTTTTTCTAATTTTTAGCAAATCTTAGGGTCTAAAGGCGATTTTTGATTGTTTTCATTTCGATTTTTGGACACTACACTCATTTTTACATACTTAAAAAATATTTTTTCTTAATTCTAGATTTTCAGAATGCAAAAAAGCTGGTCCTGCCTCCTCAGTCACGAGGAATCCGACACAATTTTCAAATATTTGGCCGAAAATCTCATAGATCAAAAACTGATTTCTCCAACAAAAGAAGCATTCTTTCAAGTGCTTTGCGATGAGACTGGCCTCAATAGACACGCATCGGTGATTCATCAAACGTAAGAAAATAGCAAATGCGCTCCGTTGAGAACAATGCGAATAGAGCAAGTTTGCAGAGTCCGCGAGACGTTGTATTGGCACGTGCACGAAATGAATCAATATTCGATGGAAGAGAGAGCTAAAATGCTCTATGTGCTCAATGCTCAAATCAATGAGGAATTCGAGGAAATGTAGGCAATGAAATTTTGAAATTTTCGAACTTCCCGCCAAGATTTTTTTGTTGAGAAAAACTATGAAATTTCAGGTTACAACAACACGCAATTCTCCATTTGGATAGCCAAAGATGCATCAATACCGTATTCTCCAACGACGGAATGTATGCCTACGGACCTGATTCGGACGAGCAAATTCAAACTCGAAAAATTTCGAATTTCCTAGCAGACTACTGTTGGAAGAATGATGTGCCGGTTGCAATGGCCAGATTGGCTCAGCAGTACAAATGGGAGACGAAGAGTTTCACGGCGTATTCGGTGGTTATGGAGAGGTCAGTAAATGCGCCCTGTTAAGAATCGGGCATTTTAGGCACGCTGCAAATGCGCTCTACTCGCAATTTCCCTAAAAAATTCGAAAATTTCAGACTCAAACGAATTTATGGGCAACTTCATCTGTTCTCCCGATTCGATGCCCCAGTCGCATCAAAATGATGTTCATCATGAAAGTGGAAGTGAATTCGGAGTTTCTGAAATTGTACGGGAATCTGAGATATTTTTGAGAATCCAAAAATTGCCTATTTTCAGAATCCAAAAAGACGCCGTGGTGGTGATCGGTGCCGAAGGAGAAATCACCGGATATGAAGCTTTCGATAGAAGTTTGATATTGGGACGATTTTCAGAAGCCAAGAAGCAAGTTGCTCCAAAACAAGACGTCATGATGTCAACGTCTTCAGGAATTCAGAAAAAAGTGGAGACCCAGAAGACGTCGTCGGAGGGCAAGAAGCAAAGCAAAGAAGCATCCGTCCAGATTCAGAAGCCCACGTCTTCAGATATTCAAAAGGCTACAAAGGAAAATTCAGAGATTCAGAAGACCACGGAGACCCAGAAGACGTCATCTAATCCAGAAGCGTCGAATCCAAAAGTCAGCGACATATCTAAGACCCAAGTGATGATTCAGAAGATGTCATCACAGAATCTGGAGACTCCAGAACCAAATGATTCGGAGAATGCTAAAAAGCCCAAGGAGCCGAATCTCATCGCCAAGGATTCAGAGAAAACGATGAATTTCGAAAAACCGTCGGATAAACAGAAGACGTCGTCGGAGGTTCAGAAGACATCAGCGCAGAGTTCTGAAGATGTTACATCTCCTGAAACCATGGAAACAGAAGACGCAATAAACAAGGAGCCAGAAGTTGCTGAGGATTCACAATCGTCGTCACAGAATCCGAAGATGCCAGCAAAAGACGTGATCGCTGAGAACATTCTGAAAGTGCAGAATACACCAAAAGGGGGTCCGAAGCCTAAGGAGGGTGTCCAAACTCCAAAAACGTTGTCAAGAATTTCGGAGAATTCTGGAGTTCAGAAGACGTCAGAATTCTCTAAAGCAGACAAAGCCATCGACAAGATTATTCAAAATCTCAAGAATCACGGAACGCTTTTGGATTCTACCAACGTTTCGACGTCTTCAGGAATTCAGAAGGCATCTGAAAATACTTCGAAAATTCAGGAGTCGCCATCAATGATCATGAAGGATTCCGCGACGTCTTCAGGAATTCAGAAGACTCCATCAACAACTATGAAGGCTTCTGCCACAACCACAGAATCCATGGAATCTCGAAACGTCGCTCCAAAAGTAGAAGAAGACGACTTGGAAGGTTATTTGGTCCAGAAACCATCGAATCCGTATAAAAGAAGGAGTGAGAATTCTGAAAACACTCAGAAGGCCAAAATTCAGAAGACGTCCGTACCGAAGGAGAATGTCACAAGAGGAGCTACTTCTGGAGTCCAGTCGACGTCCAGAATCACAAGATCGGAGCCGATTTCCAATATGAAGACTTCTGAATCAGCAGAATCTGAATCGGAATTCATGGATTCTCGAAAATATCTAAAACACCTTCACAGCCTGATTCTCACTTTGAACTCTCCAAGTTTCTCCAGCATCCGAGAGAAAATCAAGAAATCCATCACCGAGATTCCAGAAGAAACGACAAAAATTCCATTGGATCGCATCGTCACTTCGCTGGATGTGATCTTCGAATTTATCGCAAAACCGGTTTCGAAAAATGACGTATATCAGATGACGTCAATTTCGATTCAGAAAATTCTGACCCTTCTCGTGAATATTGTCCACTTTTTGGATGCTCCGGAGAAGACGGCGCTGCTTCTGGAGAAGATTAAGAAGGAGTTGGATTCTGATAGCTCGAAGAAGGTAATTTTTTTAATTTCTAAAAGCATGTTTAATTCAAAAAAATGTTTGTAAACCGAAAAAATTGTTTGTAAACCAATTTTGTAAAATATCCCGAACATTTTTTTTTCAGAAAATCGACATTGTCAACGTCCACGCAGCACTGGAAACTACACTTTTCCTCATCCTCCCATAGCCAACTCTCAAGACTACAACTACAAAATCATTTTTTCTACTGTTTCATCCATTACATTTTTCTGTCTATGCCTTCAGGCTCTTTAAGCACACCCGCTGTAACTCTCTTTATGCACGATTTTTAATAAAAGTGTCTGTTTTGTTTTTTTATTTGCCTGGAGAGTGCCCGATGGCAGTTCGACTTGTATTGAATTCAGTAAACTTCAGAAGTTCCAAGAAGAAGACGTTGAGGGAGAGAACATCTGAATCGATAAATCTCAGAAAATATCCTGAATTGGTTTCATATGATAATTCTCAATCTGGAGTGTACACCTCTCTTCGAAATCCAAGAGAAATTTGAAAACAATGCAAGAAAAAAATTCAAAGAGACTCGCTGAAAAATAGCTAAATATCACTGGGACTGACTTTAGAGATGGTTACAAAACGAGAATCAGAAGACGTTGCTTTCCAGAAGATTGAAATTCAGAATATCTTGCTCTTACAAAATATCTGTATTTTTTGGTTGTTCAAAAGAAGACGTCGGCGCTTCTTGAGAGAATCAGGAAGACGATGTTAGACTCTGAAGTATTATGTGAAAAAAGGTATCAGAATATTTCATTTCAGAATCTTCAGACTATGAGAAAGATGAAAATAATTTTGGAACATCTTTTTTGAATATGATTACACCTTGAAGAATCAAACAGTTTTTTTCAAGTGAACAAAAGCATTTTATGTGTATTTGCTTTCAAATCAATAATCAATATTGCCAAAAATAATAATATCAAGTCAAGTAGGTCATATAAGTTCCACCAAACTGTATACTTTTGATGCTGACAATTTCAAAGATTGCATTGTTCGGATCGCATCTGAATAGTTCGTAAAAGTCCCTTTTGACTTTGACCCGAGTGTCGATTTCGAGTTCACCTTGAAGTTGCAGAGGAGTAAGAGTCTGAAAGATCCATAAATATACTCAAATGTTCAAAACTATTCACCTTGTAAATCAAATAGACCATTGGTTTCGGCAAATCCACTCGATTAAGGTGTTTGTCTTCTAGCACCACATCTGGGGTCTCGTGAAGCATGTTGGCGTGCAATTTGAAACGACTCATTATCTTAAAATGAGTATTCTTAGACAATGAGAGTCACGAGATAAATGTCACCAAAAATTGTCCATCAACAATTTCAAAAAGTTTCAGTCTGGCACGACGTACACATCTACGCGCTCTGACTGCATCAATCGTCTCAATATTCCGCTTCCGTTTTCTCCTTTTATCATTCACACTGAAGTTGTACCAGTGGCCCAGCTGAAATAATCGATAATTAATAAATATTGTGTTCGAGGACGCTAACTGCTTGCGCCAAGGAAACAAAAAAAAAACACGCACACACGCTCACTTTTGTATCATTTTCGGGGTCTCGGTTGAAAATCGGCACGAGTCCAAGCCGTGAGGAATAAATCCAATTGAACGTTGATGGACGATTTGGAGCATATTTAGTGTTACGCCATCTTGGGTCCTTCCAGCGATTGTTTGTTTTAATTACGAGACCCTCATAATTTTCTCTGGAGGAGAGTTTTTTATGAATGTGGAGAATCTGAAGAATTGAATGAAAATTGACTAGGCCATCGAAACTGCGTCACCTTATTTGCTGTCCTATATTTTGAATCTCTCAACTCTTTTTCGAGTCTCTTAATTTTTTCTGCCTTTTCATCGATTGTTTGATTTCTTTCATCTAGAGCATCCTGCATTTTTCTCATCGCTTTCTCAAGTTTTCGAATTTTTCGATCTTTTTCATCCTCTTCGACTGGACGAAGAGCATAACTGGGAGTCATCGAAGAAAGCTCTACAAAATCTGAATAAAGCAGAGAAGTTGAAAAAGAGAACAGAAGCAAGACGACCAATGTATATTCTCATGGAATAAAAAGAGAACAGATAGAATATTGGGACAAGTGTGAGAAGAGGGCGTGGCCAAATACTTCTGATAGAAGAAGAACATACTATGGAAGGCATCAGTGTCCTTCATCAGAAAGAAGATAGAAGAGGTCACGAACGTTGAAAAGAGACATTAGCAAACAAAAGACAGAGTTGCCATAACATGTAACTTTTTGTCGAAGACAAGCCAGACTACGACCACAACGGACAGGATGTTGGAAGCAGAATTTGAGAATTTGAGAACGGCTCCTATTATGTTTCGCAATCTTGTACCATGGCTGAACCTAGGGAGCATCGAGGAAAATAACGATAATTGATTTGGCCGGATCTTGCAAATTTTCAGATTTCTTCAGTATCTAAAAAATCGTTGAAATTCATCGTAAAAAACCTCAAATTTACCCAAGAATCAGTATCTCAGATTTCGCTGAATCCTAGTGTCTACCAGAATTCTAAATCTCAATGCCAACTTTCAAAATAACAGTTTTAAACAGTTCCTGGTATCCAAAGACCACCAAAGTAGCCAAGAGAATCTAATGAAACATCAGAATGACGGAATTTCTCTGAGTTCACTTCTACCTCCTTAAGTGGAACACAAACATACATAGAATTCCAGAATTTCAGTATACATCAGACTCTAATTACGCTCCAACACCTTTGAATTCATCATTAGCTCCTCGAAGACCTTTGGAATCCAAAATTCCTACAGAATCCCAGTATTCTCCAGTCTTTCAGGTATTTCCCAAAACCCATACAGTTCTCATCAGTAGTGGTAATTAGGAAAAAAATCCGTGTCCTCCAAAACGGAAAAAAATCCGTGTCCTGGGAGAGAGGGGGGAGTAGGGAAAGAGTAAGGGGAGAGTATGGTTTTTCGGAGATTGTTATCTCGGGGAGAGGGTTAGGAGAGAGGTCTTCATTTTTCGGGGACTAATTCCGGATGGTCTAACTTTTTCGTGGCCGAATTTTTTGGTGGGAAAATTAAATTTGAAATTTTTAAAATTTTCAAAAGTTTTTAAAAATTTTTAATTGATTTTTTTTGGTGGGGGGGGGGTAGGGAAAGAGTAGGGTTTTTCGGAGATCCTTATCTCGGGGGGGGGGGGGGGGGGGGGGGGGGGGGGGGGAGAGAGGGGGAGTAGGGGAAGAGTATGGTTTTCGGAGATTCTTATCTAGGGGAAGAGAGGGGATGGTCTCGGGGTAAGGAAAGGGGAAGAGGTTTTTCGGAGATTGTTATCTCGGGGAAGGGGGTCAAATTGATATGGCTTAATTTTTTGGGGACCAATTCGGGATAGCCTAACTTTTCGTGGCCGAACTTTTTCTGGATGGCCGAACTTTTTCTGGATGGCCTAACTTTTTCAGGATGGCCTAACTTTTTCTGGATGGCCTAACTTTTTCGTGGCCGAACTTTGGGGGGGGGAAATTCAAATTTGAAAAGTTTAAAATTTTTAATTGATTTTTTGGTGACAAAAAGGGAGAAAACTTTTTTTTCAAGGAAAAAAGTTTTCAACCTTTGGGGAATAAAGTATTGCGAAATCATTTTTCGTATTGTTTCGTATTAGGAGAAGAAGAAATATAGTTGAAAAAGAGGAGTAATTAGACGGTTAGAAAATAGAAAAAAAAATTTATTTGAAGAAGAATACATATGAATTCAAGAGAGATAGACAACTAGAGAAATCAAGAATAATCAAGACGAACAGCACTATGAAATAGGGAGAAATCCACAGAAGAAAAATAGACGGCTAGAGTGTACATGTGGTGGGAACAGTGAGGATGAAATAGAGAAAGACAGTACAGAAATAGACAGTTAGAGTAAAATTTGTAGTTGTGCAATAGCGGAGGAAACAAGAATTAGATTCACCAATCAAGACAATACTGAGATAGACAGCTCTAAGAGATAGGGCAAAATCAAGAGAAATAGACAGCTAAATGTACAAGCTGTAGGGAGAGTGAGGATGAAATAGGGAAAGACAGTACAGAAATAGAAAGCTCTATGAAATAGGGAAAAATCGAAAGAAATATAATCTCTTTTCATATTTGAATTTCGTAAAATTTAAAGAACTAGAATTTCGAAATTGATATTTTTGCAGAAAAGCGTGAGCAATGCATGATTGTATTCCTCCAGATGTGTCGAGGTAAAAGCTCAGAGATTTCCAAAAGAATTAAATAATTCATTCATGATATTTTTCCACCTTCATAGAGAAAAAGAAAATATAATGTAAAGGAGGGAGAATTAGACCGTCAGAAGATCTGAAGAATTATAATTGGGAAAGAATACGTAAGAATGCAAGAGGAATAGACGGCCCGAGTACAATCGAAATAGACAGTGAAGGTGGAATATAGGGATGCAATAGAAATAGACGGTACAAAAGAAAAATAGAATAACCAATGGAATAAATATGTGTAGTTTAGTTCATATTCTCAGTGATTTCTTCATTACAGGAGAAGGTAGTCTAGGTGATGGAGGCAATGGTGATGCGGTTGTTATCCAGCCATACGTATTTAATGTCTCTGCATTCTATTCAATCTGGAAATAGATAATATGATCAGGGAGAAAAGTCGTCAATCTGATACAGTGTTTAATTTAATATTGTCAACCATTGGTTCAACAAAGTGATGTGAAATCTTATTTTTACGTATTTGAATTTTGTAGAAAAATCAAAACCTGCGCTGATTGGTCAATTATTCATAAATTGCTTCTTCAACTAAACATGAGCAATGAGTATAGTTCTTCCAAGTCGGAAAAAAACACACGAGAAGAAGGGATAGAGTGTAGTTTTTTCGGAGATTGTTATCTCGGGAGAGGGGAGCGGGGAGTATGGTTTTGCGGAGATTGTTATCTCGGGAGAGGGGAGCGGGGTGTATGGTTTTGCGGAGATTGTTATCTCGGAAGAGGGAGGAAGAGAGGGAGAGAAGAGAGTACCTAACTTTTTGTGGTCCGACTTTTCGTGGCCAAAATTTCTTGGCGAGAATTGTTGTTTTGCAGAAAAAATACATACGAAAACAAGAGGAATAGGCAATTACGTGTAAAAATAGACTGTGAGGATGAAATTAAAATTTCTACAATACCCAAAAAACAGCAGAACTAGGCAGAAATATTGTGTGTGTGGGGTCTCATTCAGATTTGGTAAAGAAGAAAATTGGAAACGGGTGTTCAAAATTTCCAAAATAGTGCAGAAGAAGCTTCTCCACTTTTTGCAAAAAAGACAAATACACCAAGGCTATAGAGTAAGTATCCCTGCTGTTATTGTAACAAATAATTGTCAATTATCCTTTTCATACTGTAGAAACATTGTATGAAAAATGCATCTTTGGGTAGTCTATGCTCAGATATCCTAACGATCGCATACCCAGGAATGTTTCAGAATCAAATCCTCCGTTTTTTTAACCTCAAAAATAAGCTTCGTTTGATTGTAATTGTTTATTATGGTCGTTATAGTTTATGGAAAATTAGACTGTCAGAGAATACACAATAGTTTTTGGTCGGGGAAAGACTCCAAATAAATGCAAGAGACTTAGACTGCTACAGGGGTTAAAATGGTGTGTTACAAAAAACGACAAAAATTGTATTAAAATTTCAATGCAATAGAGAAACAAGAGAAGAAATGAGATATGAGGGTAAATTGCAACATTTCAGGATAAATGTAAAATTGGGTAAAAAATGGATGAAAAATATTGCGGTGACCAATTCTCCAAAAATCATCTAGTCTTCCTTGTATTTCTTTTTAATGATTGGAAGCTCATGATCATAACACTGGATGTGTCTGTGAGCGTTGATGTTTTCCCGGCAAATTCGACCGAGATTAAGAACTGAAAACAAGTATTTTAGAAAGAAGTGGGCCATTTATATTTACTAAGTTTCTCTCAATCTTTGTACATGGTGATGATAGCCTTCAGTTTGCATTCCCGCCGGCATTCGAAACACATAAACATGGAGAAAATTGAATCGGAATAGAGATACTTTGGTTCCAATGTAACTGACTCGGGTGTTGGATGTGTTCAGCCTTCTCGCGTAGCCGCATCTCAAAAATACAATTAAAAAAAAACGCATAATACCATAAAAGAAAATCATAATTTAGCACTTAATTCTCTGTTTTTTGGGAAGCCCTTCATCCCTGAATTTGGGGTAGTAGCGTCGGATTCCGGTTTGACATCTTCCTTCTGCTTTTTCATACGCGTGCAGTTGAAAGGTAGGTGCAGAGACTACCACTTTCCTTTCAATTGGAAAAAAGTGAAACAAATTCAAAAAAGTTTCAAAAATGATCCTTTATTGAATCTTCCAAAAAAATAGGTCGAAATTTCGGGAGGTAAGATCCGAAAAAAGATAGTTACAGTAAGGTTGAATTAACATCTCAAAAAAATACCGCCATCGACATCTCAGTCGTTTTTTCTCGAAAGGAAAGATCCGAAAAATAGATAAAGAATTAAATGTACTTTTGCTGTAAATTTGAATAAAGAGACATCCGTAAAGAAGAACAAATGTTGGGAAAGAATAATACAATACAATACAATAAGAGTATCAGGGAAATCGTCTACAGACCCATAAGCTACAGTGGAGCGCAATTACAATTTCTGATTTGATGGTTATATGAATGTTTTGGTAAAATGATTGGCAAATAGTTAGAGAAACAGGTGATTTGAAAAATTCCACACACCTCTTTTTTTTCTAAAAGGAGCAAAAATATCTTAATCAGATGATAGTTTTTTTTTAAAAAAAGTTAGATCAAAATTTGCGGAAAAAAGATATTAAGAAAATATGTAAGACATAGAAAAGCAGATGAAAATAATGTGGATTAGAGAAAGTACGCTTCCTTTGGCAATGTCAGTCAAAAATAGACATACATACACAAATGGGGAAAAAGATGACATCGGATAAACACCATAATAAGTTCAAACAATTGAGTTGTAGTGTAACTTAATACTATGTGATCTAAATGGTTTCAGGCTCAAAAGAAATAGTGAAGAAACTAATGAATTTAAAAAAAGAAAAACATGTTAGGCTAAGCACTATACACACAAAGTATCTTATGAATGACTCCATACATCCGAAGACTAGAAAACACAAACTGGATGGTTGATATTGTGGTGGATTTTGAAGCCATCATATGATTAGCGTATCATGTATCAACATTGAGCACTCCCACTCAACACTTGGGTACTGAGCATTCAATGTTTTTTTCATCCGTCGTTCTATGATTTCAGTTGAAAGGAAAACATTTCCAAAATTTCTTTGACACATCATTTTTTTTCAATGTAACAAAAAAAAAACTTTTATAAATTCTTTTATTAGAATAAAAGTATAAATTCTTAGAACAAAAAATAAAAATCTTAACGGTTAACTAACAAAAAAAAAAGCGAAGACAATGCAAAATAATATGAAAGTGAGTTAATCTTCCAGCAGAATCCAAATCCGTGTGTAGATGATGTTTCTGTAAAATGAACTTTGGCTTATTTGTTTTTGAGAGTAAAAGATTTCTGTATTACATTGTCTACCGTAATATCTCAGGATTACTATTGTTTCTGGAGGATGCAATGATCCTGGCTCGGCCGTCACACAGATCAGACGATCCTCCGGGTGTTGGATCGTCAGCTTCCACCTCTTCTGGAAGTGCTCGAGTACGGAGATCCGTTCCCCACATTTGAAGAATTTGGAAAATGAGTGTGAAATGGTGAACCCGTGCCTGGGTTCACTTTTCATTTTAGTGTAGAAACATGTTTTCATTAATGAATTTATTGAGAATTGGAGAGAGACCTAGATGGGCAACCTCTCTCCAAGCGTCACACGCGATGGAATAAAGTGTAAAAGCAACTCGGTGGGAGGCGGCTGCGTGTGTCTCTAGTCTCTCGCACATACATAATTCCTGCCGACGCCCTTAGAGAGCAGGCCGCACAAGAAGTGTAAATGTGCTCGAGCAACAGAAAAGAGAAGTGACGTCATGTCCCTTCACATGAGCTAAAAAAATCGTGATTTTTTATTCATTCACTGGACGAATCTTCCAATTAAGGAAGTTACACTTACGTTTTGGTTGTGAGTCTCAGGCGACTCGTAACGAGTCGTTCCTGCTGCTCATAGTACACCACCACGAGACCGTAGTGGTCTAGAATTTCGTTGACCACATCTATGGGAGCTGTTCTCCAGAGAGGAAAAAGATTGTCGAGAAATTCTGTAGCAGTCATGGCTTACGAATAGTCAATGTAAATACTGGTGCGCTCAGCTCATTTTATATATACAGATTATTATCTTCCACCATTGAAAAACTAATTTACTACAGAAAAAAATCTTGTTCGGAGCGTGTAAATTTCTTTTTTTCGAAAAAAAGACTTGTAAAGTGCATAATTGAACAGCCGGATAAATTGATATCAGAGTAGTAATCTTGCAGAAGCAACCTTGAGGCGCCTTTTTTTTTCATCGTAAGTCAATCACCGAAAAAATCTTCACCGCGGGAAAAATTTTCTACAGGAAAAAATCTTGTTCGGAGCGTGTAAATTTCTTTTTTCGAAAAAAAAGACTTGTAAAGTGCATATTTGAATAGTCGGATAAATTGAAATCAGAGTAATCTTACAGAAGCAACCTTGAGGTTTTTCTCATCGTTAGTCAATCATGGAAAAAAATCTACACCGTGAGAAAACATTTGAATTAGGCGGCAAGATAGAAGAAATAGATATTTTTGAAGGTGTGTACTTTCGCCTGTATGAAAAAAATGAATCTTGTAACGTCTTCAGTAAGAAATCACTATTTTGAAAACAAAAGTATAATGTTGAATATATACTTCGAAGAAAAGGTGAAGGAAAACAAGAAAACAAAATTTTCATTGTTATGTAGTTATGGAGAACTAATGATTGTTCTAAGTATCTGACTTCTCATATGATTTAAATCTGCTTGACTTTCTCCTGAGTCTTGATGAGGGTTAAAAAACTATCATTCAAAGCGCCATTATAATCTATCTCGTGTTGAAAACAGCCGAAAATATGTTTCAAGGCAGTATTTTGTTTATGAAAATTACTGATACAGGTGTGAGCCTATAAAAAACACTAGTGAGTATCATTACAAATGTCGTTTACTCACGAATTATTACAACATTGAAAGGAAGACCGCATGAATTTAGTGGGGTGAAAAAAGGGGGTTAAAAAAAAGGAAAAAAAGGAAAGAAGAATATCAATACCAACAGAAAAACCCGGCTTGGTAGATGAGTTGCCGCGGTGAGCGGTGACGAATACCAGGTCAATTAAAGAATAAGTTATACGTATGTTGGAGTTTTTGTAAATGTACCTCGTGTTTTCTGATCTTCACAAAGTTAGTGTCCTTTCATTTTTGCTATAGATTATTTATCAACACCAGGTTTTCTTAGTATTACACAATGAATATTGTGGAGTTATTGTACAAATTATTCTCAAGGTGGAACAGAGCTCAGATAGGTCTTGTCCACACAACATTGGCTACCCATGAACAGAATCTGTATTCATGATGAAAACAATGATAGGGGGTCTTAGAATTTTAGTCAAGATTACCAACCAAAGATGGTCATATTCTTGTCTTTTAAGTGCTCATTTTTGTTTTTTTTCCAGTAAGACTCACACCATTTGACGTTTGGTCCATCTGTCACCATGTAAAAAATCTATGAAGATCGAGAGCAGAACTTAAAACCGCTTTCATTCGATAACGGAACCTGAACATTGGTATCCATGCGAGGTAGTAGGCATCGAATCAAAAATATAGTAAATCTTCCTATTGGAAAACTTAATTTGAGTGGTGACAATATTTTATTTAATCATCATCATCAGGCCTTTAAACACTATCCCCACTTAATACTTCACATTAGTGTATCTGTGTTAAGCATACTTAAAAATTATTGATGCTAAGACATCATTTGTACAGGTTTTTTGTGAGATATCATTGTTCAAAGAAAAGAGAATTGATGTTGGTTTCAGTAGATTACATCATTCTCAGGATCAGATTCAAGCCGATAGGTTCATCTTGTTTGAACGAACGATAGATATTTGAAGAAATTGATCAGAAGTTTCGCTTGTCCCATCTATTATCTTTGTTCAAGGACTTTCCCAATTCCCGATTGCTTCCAATATATTTTTTCGTTGACATGTGCACATGCATGATTCAAGTTAGTCTCTTTTTATGATTAGAGATTTATATGTTGAAAGTCATCTGCCACTATGTATTATTGCTAGGCATCATTCTGTTATACACATAGATCAAGTAGAAAGAAGGGTAAAGAGAAAATTAAGTGGATGGTATTATATCTATATCCTGCTCATCGGAACAAAGCGATTGCTCAAGTAATTCCAAAGTTTTCGTGAATTTTTCATATTATATTGGTATGCGTTATAGTCGCTAAACTATACGGCTTTTTCATAAAAATGCAGTCCTGTGACTAGATGAAGAGTTCGTGTGCAAAGTATACTATTAAAAATGAGCTTGTACCATCAGAGAGTATAGAATTTCTCATTTTTTAGTATACATTATATTTGTCAGGCCTTCTGTTTACGCATTATGCAATAAAGATAAGAACACCGAAAAGGGTGTATGTCTTCAAATAACATAATGATCTAATAAGCCATCCACATTTGTCTCAGAATTTCAAAGATTAGTTGAATTTTGATTCATTAGTTGAATTATAATTTACTAACCCTCAGTTTGTCCGGGTGGATCAGAATATCTTCCTTGAAAATCATTTTTTCCTCATTATAGTTTTTACTTTTGCCCATGCGAAACCCAAAAATACATCAGATTAACTGAGTTCTTCTTTTTCTTAAGCCAGCTGTGAGTCTCATTTAATAATAATATACATCTGTGTTCCAATTCAGTCATAAATGTAGTCAGAATTTTTGGTTACCCCTAGCCCATGTAAAAGATGTACGGGGAACCTCTGTTTCCATGTTTATTATCGATATCAGATAGAACATAATAGATTTCCAGAGTTTCCCCTGAGTTTTCAGTTTTTCTTATAATTGGTTTCTAACAAAAATCATGTGATATGTAGTATTTTTTCTTTTTGATATCAGATAGAACATAGAGGATTTCCAGAGTTTTCCCCCTGAGTTTTCCGTATTGCTCAATATTGGTATGCAATAAACACGTGGTGAAACGCAGAAAGGTTATAATTTTTTTTTACAAAAACATACAGGATTTATGAGTATCCATGCACTGTTTTTTGCCGTGTTTGATTAAAAATCGATATAAACTAGTACTTGAGTGGAATGTGCTATCTTGAGCAAAATAGATGGCGTACTATTTTTAACCCAATACGTTCTGGATCATGCATAAATTTCAATTGATCTGAATAATGTTGTATGATGCTAAATGTGGTATGATAGTGTTTCAGTGAGGGTGCACCTGGGAAAGTTCTGGCATAGGTAGTAGTAGTTGTTGAAGTAAGAAACGAATATGACATAAAATAATATGTCAAAGAAAGCTAGGCTGTGTACCATGTGAGGAACAAAAGGTTATAGTATGTGTGTGTGATGTGGCCGTGAATTAGGAATAAAAAAACAAATCAAAAATCAATATTTTATGAATATTTTCAAAACAGAAAAAATTTGACAATTGTTCGATAATTGTCTTTCAAAATGTATATGAATTGTGTATGAATTGTATTTGTTTTCTTGCTACTGAAAAACACATACGCTTCAGTTTAGGGAAATCAAAGGGTTGAAGTGAAAAAACACACTTGACATATGAGAGAGTCAGCCGTGTGCTCACGAATTTGGTGAGAAATAAGTCCATCTGACGCCAACTGAAATAAACAACATGGCAATGAGCATATGAGTGCTAATGAATAGTGGTCAATGTTGCTTACAGCATAAGGAGAGAGTTTATTCAATTGAATGTATCTTGGTGTGAAAAAAAAATACATCATGATCATCATATGGGAAATTAACGGTACTGGGTAGTGCGAAGAAAAAGAAGAAACAATTAGTATCATAAAATTATTGAGTATAAACACATTCTAAAATTAAAAAAAAGTGACATGAAAGCTTTTCCACCAAAAATGAATAGAAGAAGAATAGTTAAAGTTCTTTGAAAAGCGAGTCTTCATTCAATTGTTTTATGGACCAGATTGCCTGTGCTGCCGCTAATCTTGCATTGATGGTCGCTCTGTAGGATGGATCGTTTTCCTCTGCTTCGTCAAAATGTGCTTCAATATTCCTCCATTTCAAAATAGCTGATATGACTCTGAAGAAGAACGTTTTGTGGATTATGGTTTGACTACACATACTTCTCTGTTTTAACGACAAAGAGTTCTGAGATTGGTATTGACGAAGAGAAAACAACCAACTTAATACAGTACTATCGTACTCACTACAATTTGAATATTGATGACAATCAGCATATTGTTGTGTATGGCGGAGTGTAACAGCCTAGCTTTCTTTGACATATTATTTTATGTCATATTCGTTTCTTACTTCAACAACTACTACTACCTATGCCAGAACTTTCCCAGGTGCACCCTCACTGAAACACTATCATACCACATTTAGCATCATACAACATTATTCAGATCAATTGAAATTTATGCATGATCCAGAACGTATTGGGTTAAAAATAGTACGCCATCTATTTTGCTCAAGATAGCACATTCCACTCAAGTACTAGTTTATATCGATTTTTAATCAAACACGGCAAAAAACAGTGCATGGATACTCATAAATCCTGTATGTTTTTGTAAAAAAAAATTATAACCTTTCTGCGTTTCACCACGTGTTTATTGCATACCAATATTGAGCAATACGGAAAACTCAGGGGGAAAACTCTGGAAATCCTCTATGTTCTATCTGATATCAAAAAGAAAAAATACTACATATCACATGATTTTTGTTAGAAACCAATTATAAGAAAAACTGAAAACTCAGGGGAAACTCTGGAAATCTATTATGTTCTATCTGATATCGATAATAAACATGGAAACAGAGGTTCCCCGTACATCTTTTACATGGGCTAGGGGTAACCAAAAATTCTGACTACATTTATGACTGAATTGGAACACAGATGTATATTATTATTAAATGAGACTCACAGCTGGCTTAAGAAAAAGAAGAACTCAGTTAATCTGATGTATTTTTGGGTTTCGCATGGGCAAAAGTAAAAACTATAATGAGGAAAAAATGATTTTCAAGGAAGATATTCTGATCCACCCGGACAAACTGAGGGTTAGTAAATTATAATTCAACTAATGAATCAAAATTCAACTAATCTTTGAAATTCTGAGACAAATGTGGATGGCTTATTAGATCATTATGTTATTTGAAGACATACACCCTTTTCGGTGTTCTTATCTTTATTGCATAATGCGTAAACAGAAGGCCTGACAAATATAATGTATACTAAAAAATGAGAAATTCTATACTCTCTGATGGTACAAGCTCATTTTTAATAGTATACTTTGCACACGAACTCTTCATCTAGTCACAGGACTGCATTTTTATGAAAAAGCCGTATAGTTTAGCGACTATAACGCATACCAATATAATATGAAAAATTCACGAAAACTTTGGAATTACTTGAGCAATCGCTTTGTTCCGATGAGCAGGATATAGATATAATACCATCCACTTAATTTTCTCTTTACCCTTCTTTCTACTTGATCTATGTGTATAACAGAATGATGCCTAGCAATAATACATAGTGGCAGATGACTTTCAACATATAAATCTCTAATCATAAAAAGAGACTAACTTGAATCATGCATGTGCACATGTCAACGAAAAAATATATTGGAAGCAATCGGGAATTGGGAAAGTCCTTGAACAAAGATAATAGATGGGACAAGCGAAACTTCTGATCAATTTCTTCAAATATCTATCGTTCGTTCAAACAAGATGAACCTATCGGCTTGAATCTGATCCTGAGAATGATGTAATCTACTGAAACCAACATCAATTCTCTTTTCTTTGAACAATGATATCTCACAAAAAACCTGTACAAATGATGTCTTAGCATCAATAATTTTTAAGTATGCTTAACACAGATACACTAATGTGAAGTATTAAGTGGGGATAGTGTTTAAAGGCCTGATGATGATGATTAAATAAAATATTGTCACCACTCAAATTAAGTTTTCCAATAGGAAGATTTACTATATTTTTGATTCGATGCCTACTACCTCGCATGGATACCAATGTTCAGGTTCCGTTATCGAATGAAAGCGGTTTTAAGTTCTGCTCTCGATCTTCATAGATTTTTTACATGGTGACAGATGGACCAAACGTCAAATGGTGTGAGTCTTACTGGAAAAAAAACAAAAATGAGCACTTAAAAGACAAGAATATGACCATCTTTGGTTGGTAATCTTGACTAAAATTCTAAGACCCCCTATCATTGTTTTCATCATGAATACAGATTCTGTTCATGGGTAGCCAATGTTGTGTGGACAAGACCTATCTGAGCTCTGTTCCACCTTGAGAATAATTTGTACAATAACTCCACAATATTCATTGTGTAATACTAAGAAAACCTGGTGTTGATAAATAATCTATAGCAAAAATGAAAGGACACTAACTTTGTGAAGATCAGAAAACACGAGGTACATTTACAAAAACTCCAACATACGTATAACTTATTCTTTAATTGACCTGGTATTCGTCACCGCTCACCGCGGCAACTCATCTACCAAGCCGGGTTTTTCTGTTGGTATTGATATTCTTCTTTCCTTTTTTTCCTTTTTTTTAACCCCCTTTTTTCACCCCACTAAATTCATGCGGTCTTCCTTTCAATGTTGTAATAATTCGTGAGTAAACGACATTTGTAATGATACTCACTAGTGTTTTTTATAGGCTCACACCTGTATCAGTAATTTTCATAAACAAAATACTGCCTTGAAACATATTTTCGGCTGTTTTCAACACGAGATAGATTATAATGGCGCTTTGAATGATAGTTTTTTAACCCTCATCAAGACTCAGGAGAAAGTCAAGCAGATTTAAATCATATGAGAAGTCAGATACTTAGAACAATCATTAGTTCTCCATAACTACATAACAATGAAAATTTTGTTTTCTTGTTTTCCTTCACCTTTTCTTCGAAGTATATATTCAACATTATACTTTTGTTTTCAAAATAGTGATTTCTTACTGAAGACGTTACAAGATTCATTTTTTTCATACAGGCGAAAGTACACACCTTCAAAAATATCTATTTCTTCTATCTTGCCGCCTAATTCAAATGTTTTCTCACGGTGTAGATTTTTTTCCATGATTGACTAACGATGAGAAAAACCTCAAGGTTGCTTCTGTAAGATTACTCTGATTTCAATTTATCCGACTATTCAAATATGCACTTTACAAGTCTTTTTTTTCGAAAAAAGAAATTTACACGCTCCGAACAAGATTTTTTCCTGTAGAAAATTTTTCCCGCGGTGAAGATTTTTTCGGTGATTGACTTACGATGAAAAAAAAAGGCGCCTCAAGGTTGCTTCTGCAAGATTACTACTCTGATATCAATTTATCCGGCTGTTCAATTATGCACTTTACAAGTCTTTTTTTCGAAAAAAAGAAATTTACACGCTCCGAACAAGATTTTTTTCTGTAGTAAATTAGTTTTTCAATGGTGGAAGATAATAATCTGTATATATAAAATGAGCTGAGCGCACCAGTATTTACATTGACTATTCGTAAGCCATGACTGCTACAGAATTTCTCGACAATCTTTTTCCTCTCTGGAGAACAGCTCCCATAGATGTGGTCAACGAAATTCTAGACCACTACGGTCTCGTGGTGGTGTACTATGAGCAGCAGGAACGACTCGTTACGAGTCGCCTGAGACTCACAACCAAAACGTAAGTGTAACTTCCTTAATTGGAAGATTCGTCCAGTGAATGAATAAAAAATCACGATTTTTTTAGCTCATTTTCCAAATTCTTCAAATGTGGGGAACGGATCTCCGTACTCGAGCACTTCCAGAAGAGGTGGAAGCTGACGATCCAACACCCGGAGGATCGTCTGATCTGTGTGACGGCCGAGCCAGGATCATTGCATCCTCCAGAAACAATAGTAATCCTGAGATATTACGGTAGACAATGTAATACAGAAATCTTTTACTCTCAAAAACAAATAAGCCAAAGTTCATTTTACAGAAACATCATCTACACACGGATTTGGATTCTGCTGGAAGATTAACTCACTTTCATATTATTTTGCATTGTCTTCGCTTTTTTTTTTGTTAGTTAACCGTTAAGATTTTTATTTTTTGTTCTAAGAATTTATACTTTTATTCTAATAAAAGAATTTATAAAAGTTTTTTTTTTGTTACATTGAAAAAAAATGATGTGTCAAAGAAATTTTGGAAATGTTTTCCTTTCAACTGAAATCATAGAACGACGGATGAAAAAAACATTGAATGCTCAGTACCCAAGTGTTGAGTGGGAGTGCTCAATGTTGATACATGATACGCTAATCATATGATGGCTTCAAAATCCACCACAATATCAACCATCCAGTTTGTGTTTTCTAGTCTTCGGATGTATGGAGTCATTCATAAGATACTTTGTGTGTATAGTGCTTAGCCTAACATGTTTTTCTTTTTTTAAATTCATTAGTTTCTTCACTATTTCTTTTGAGCCTGAAACCATTTAGATCACATAGTATTAAGTTACACTACAACTCAATTGTTTGAACTTATTATGGTGTTTATCCGATGTCATCTTTTTCCCCATTTGTGTATGTATGTCTATTTTTGACTGACATTGCCAAAGGAAGCGTACTTTCTCTAATCCACATTATTTTCATCTGCTTTTCTATGTCTTACATATTTTCTTAATATCTTTTTTCCGCAAATTTTGATCTAACTTTTTTTAAAAAAAAACTATCATCTGATTAAGATATTTTTGCTCCTTTTAGAAAAAAAGAGGTGTGTGGAATTTTTCAAATCACCTGTTTCTCTAACTATTTGCCAATCATTTTACCAAAACATTCATATAACCATCAAATCAGAAATTGTAATTGCGCTCCACTGTAGCTTATGGGTCTGTAGACGATTTCCCTGATACTCTTATTGTATTGTATTGTATTATTCTTTCCCAACATTTGTTCTTCTTTACGGATGTCTCTTTATTCAAATTTACAGCAAAAGTACATTTAATTCTTTATCTATTTTTCGGATCTTTCCTTTCGAGAAAAAACGACTGAGATGTCGATGGCGGTATTTTTTTGAGATGTTAATTCAACCTTACTGTAACTATCTTTTTTCGGATCTTACCTCCCGAAATTTCGACCTATTTTTTTGGAAGATTCAATAAAGGATCATTTTTGAAACTTTTTTGAATTTGTTTCACTTTTTTCCAATTGAAAGGAAAGTGGTAGTCTCTGCACCTACCTTTCAACTGCACGCGTATGAAAAAGCAGAAGGAAGATGTCAAACCGGAATCCGACGCTACTACCCCAAATTCAGGGATGAAGGGCTTCCCAAAAAACAGAGAATTAAGTGCTAAATTATGATTTTCTTTTATGGTATTATGCGTTTTTTTTTAATTGTATTTTTGAGATGCGGCTACGCGAGAAGGCTGAACACATCCAACACCCGAGTCAGTTACATTGGAACCAAAGTATCTCTATTCCGATTCAATTTTCTCCATGTTTATGTGTTTCGAATGCCGGCGGGAATGCAAACTGAAGGCTATCATCACCATGTACAAAGATTGAGAGAAACTTAGTAAATATAAATGGCCCACTTCTTTCTAAAATACTTGTTTTCAGTTCTTAATCTCGGTCGAATTTGCCGGGAAAACATCAACGCTCACAGACACATCCAGTGTTATGATCATGAGCTTCCAATCATTAAAAAGAAATACAAGGAAGACTAGATGATTTTTGGAGAATTGGTCACCGCAATATTTTTCATCCATTTTTTACCCAATTTTACATTTATCCTGAAATGTTGCAATTTACCCTCATATCTCATTTCTTCTCTTGTTTCTCTATTGCATTGAAATTTTAATACAATTTTTGTCGTTTTTTGTAACACACCATTTTAACCCCTGTAGCAGTCTAAGTCTCTTGCATTTATTTGGAGTCTTTCCCCGACCAAAAACTATTGTGTATTCTCTGACAGTCTAATTTTCCATAAACTATAACGACCATAATAAACAATTACAATCAAACGAAGCTTATTTTTGAGGTTAAAAAAACGGAGGATTTGATTCTGAAACATTCCTGGGTATGCGATCGTTAGGATATCTGAGCATAGACTACCCAAAGATGCATTTTTCATACAATGTTTCTACAGTATGAAAAGGATAATTGACAATTATTTGTTACAATAACAGCAGGGATACTTACTCTATAGCCTTGGTGTATTTGTCTTTTTTGCAAAAAGTGGAGAAGCTTCTTCTGCACTATTTTGGAAATTTTGAACACCCGTTTCCAATTTTCTTCTTTACCAAATCTGAATGAGACCCCACACACACAATATTTCTGCCTAGTTCTGCTGTTTTTTGGGTATTGTAGAAATTTTAATTTCATCCTCACAGTCTATTTTTACACGTAATTGCCTATTCCTCTTGTTTTCGTATGTATTTTTTCTGCAAAACAACAATTCTCGCCAAGAAATTTTGGCCACGAAAAGTCGGACCACAAAAAGTTAGGTACTCTCTTCTCTCCCTCTCTTCCTCCCTCTTCCGAGATAACAATCTCCGCAAAACCATACACCCCGCTCCCCTCTCCCGAGATAACAATCTCCGCAAAACCATACTCCCCGCTCCCCTCTCCCGAGATAACAATCTCCGAAAAAACTACACTCTATCCCTTCTTCTCGTGTGTTTTTTTCCGACTTGGAAGAACTATACTCATTGCTCATGTTTAGTTGAAGAAGCAATTTATGAATAATTGACCAATCAGCGCAGGTTTTGATTTTTCTACAAAATTCAAATACGTAAAAATAAGATTTCACATCACTTTGTTGAACCAATGGTTGACAATATTAAATTAAACACTGTATCAGATTGACGACTTTTCTCCCTGATCATATTATCTATTTCCAGATTGAATAGAATGCAGAGACATTAAATACGTATGGCTGGATAACAACCGCATCACCATTGCCTCCATCACCTAGACTACCTTCTCCTGTAATGAAGAAATCACTGAGAATATGAACTAAACTACACATATTTATTCCATTGGTTATTCTATTTTTCTTTTGTACCGTCTATTTCTATTGCATCCCTATATTCCACCTTCACTGTCTATTTCGATTGTACTCGGGCCGTCTATTCCTCTTGCATTCTTACGTATTCTTTCCCAATTATAATTCTTCAGATCTTCTGACGGTCTAATTCTCCCTCCTTTACATTATATTTTCTTTTTCTCTATGAAGGTGGAAAAATATCATGAATGAATTATTTAATTCTTTTGGAAATCTCTGAGCTTTTACCTCGACACATCTGGAGGAATACAATCATGCATTGCTCACGCTTTTCTGCAAAAATATCAATTTCGAAATTCTAGTTCTTTAAATTTTACGAAATTCAAATATGAAAAGAGATTATATTTCTTTCGATTTTTCCCTATTTCATAGAGCTTTCTATTTCTGTACTGTCTTTCCCTATTTCATCCTCACTCTCCCTACAGCTTGTACATTTAGCTGTCTATTTCTCTTGATTTTGCCCTATCTCTTAGAGCTGTCTATCTCAGTATTGTCTTGATTGGTGAATCTAATTCTTGTTTCCTCCGCTATTGCACAACTACAAATTTTACTCTAACTGTCTATTTCTGTACTGTCTTTCTCTATTTCATCCTCACTGTTCCCACCACATGTACACTCTAGCCGTCTATTTTTCTTCTGTGGATTTCTCCCTATTTCATAGTGCTGTTCGTCTTGATTATTCTTGATTTCTCTAGTTGTCTATCTCTCTTGAATTCATATGTATTCTTCTTCAAATAAATTTTTTTTTCTATTTTCTAACCGTCTAATTACTCCTCTTTTTCAACTATATTTCTTCTTCTCCTAATACGAAACAATACGAAAAATGATTTCGCAATACTTTATTCCCCAAAGGTTGAAAACTTTTTTCCTTGAAAAAAAAGTTTTCTCCCTTTTTGTCACCAAAAAATCAATTAAAAATTTTAAACTTTTCAAATTTGAATTTCCCCCCCCCAAAGTTCGGCCACGAAAAAGTTAGGCCATCCAGAAAAAGTTAGGCCATCCTGAAAAAGTTAGGCCATCCAGAAAAAGTTCGGCCATCCAGAAAAAGTTCGGCCACGAAAAGTTAGGCTATCCCGAATTGGTCCCCAAAAAATTAAGCCATATCAATTTGACCCCCTTCCCCGAGATAACAATCTCCGAAAAACCTCTTCCCCTTTCCTTACCCCGAGACCATCCCCTCTCTTCCCCTAGATAAGAATCTCCGAAAACCATACTCTTCCCCTACTCCCCCTCTCTCCCCCCCCCCCCCCCCCCCCCCCCCCCCCCCGAGATAAGGATCTCCGAAAAACCCTACTCTTTCCCTACCCCCCCCCCACCAAAAAAAATCAATTAAAAATTTTTAAAAACTTTTGAAAATTTTAAAAATTTCAAATTTAATTTTCCCACCAAAAAATTCGGCCACGAAAAAGTTAGACCATCCGGAATTAGTCCCCGAAAAATGAAGACCTCTCTCCTAACCCTCTCCCCGAGATAACAATCTCCGAAAAACCATACTCTCCCCTTACTCTTTCCCTACTCCCCCCTCTCTCCCAGGACACGGATTTTTTTCCGTTTTGGAGGACACGGATTTTTTTCCTAATTACCACTACTCTCATCATTCCACAATATCATACGCAAAAGTTTTCTAATTCCTAATCCAGCCAGAATCGAATGTTTCCGAATCAACAGTTCAAATTACAATCGCCCGAAATCTATGACACCACTCTATCAATTTTTATGTTTATTTGTTTTCCAAAAAAAAACATTACTAATTTTATGAATCACCACTATTCAAATGCGTTATATCGAAACATATCCTTTCCCATGATACAAAAATGTTCCGGAATCCAATTTGTTTATTTATCACCTCCTCACTAAAACCATTTTCCTCACTTCCCTTCCTCGATTTCTTTTGTTCTCCTATCAAAATGCCCAAGCGCTTCCAAAAGTCGGTAGCAAAAGTAAGCATCAACTTCCCATCAATATACAGTTTAAAACTTGATAGTTTTAGAAAGTACAGCTGCTCCGTCGAACCCTTTCATCGGCTGAAGATGTAGAGGAGAAGAAGAGGTGAGTCACCATCACCCGATGCCATAGGAACATCAGCCGTTTTTTCAGAAATGAGAATCTGGGGAGAGAATACGGATTCACCTCACTCCTTCTCGGCCTCCAACAATCCTGCGGACCATTTGTCTTCTCTCCACTCGCCATGTCCCTCGGGTTGGCTCTTCTGCATACAGGAGCCAGTGGAAACGTCAAGGATAGCATTCTAGACGTCATCTTCAAGGGTTCAACTCATGAGGAACTAGAGCAGTACTTCTCAAAAATTGCTATTGATCTGGCAAAATCAAAAGACAAGAATGTGTTCTTGGCGAATCATCTTTTCGCAAGGTGAGTCATCAATAAATATAAAATCAGTCATACATATCAATTTCAGCACTGGCCTCTCCATCGAGAAGGCTTATCTGGACAAGCTCAAGTTTTTGTACCATTCTGGTCTTACTCAGCTGCTACTTGCCCAAGATCCGTACGGATCTGCGGTCTGTGTGAATGCTCAAGTTGGATTGAACACATGGAACAACATTGACAAGATCGTCGAGAAGGAAGACTTGGAGGATGGTGAGTGTATGGGCTACTGTAAGCTAATGGAAAAGGCATTTTAATGATGGTTTTTCATTAAAAGCGGGCGGCAAAAGGAGGTCCGCGGTCCAGCCGGTCGCCGCCCTCCGCGTTTTACTTGACGACTAAATAAAATCTTGATATTTAAAGGAACCACCCTTCTCCTTGCCAATGCTCTCCATTTTCGAGCTGAGTTCAAGTTCCCGTTCACCTTTGTACACAGAGATGAATTCCATGTCAACCGCAAATCCACACGTAGGGTTATGTTCTTCAGAAATGACTTCGTTTCTCGCCGCTTCTCCGAAAATGCGGACTTCCAAGTGCTTGCCCTTCCATACATGAACTAGAAGTTCGCATTGAATATCTTTCTTCCAAAAGACATGTTTGGATTTGAATATGCTATGAAGAACTTGTGCTCAGACACCATGCTCGATCTGATCAGTGATACCAGGAAGGGGTACATGAGCGTTAGTTTCTGAATTGAGATTTTCAATAACATGAACATTTTCAGATCCGAATCCCAAAGTTCAAAGTGGACACCCGTTTTCCAAAGCTGAAGGATGCCTTCTGGGCTATAGGTCTCAGTCAGGCATTCGACAAAACTGAGGAATTGATAAGAATTTCGGGAAGCAATTATGTGAATGCAAAAATGATTCATGAGGCAAAGTTTGAAGTGAAATTTCAGCCTTGACCTGCCAGCTATTACAATCATTATTTTCAGATCGATGAGAAGGGAACGTATTCCCCTATTCTTCATTTCAAATTGCCAAGAAGAGACCCTCGCCCTATTCCACAAGCCTTCGAGTTCAAAGCGAATCACCCATTCCTCTATGTCGTCACCACCTTCATCATTTAGTTGGGATTTATAACTGTACTTGATTTTGGATTTGTATTCTCTATTTTATCGCACCTCCTGTAGCATGTGTCGCATTATTTATAGCAATCCAAGATCAATAAAACATCCTGCAAATTTACCAAAAGATCTGCCAATACCTAAATATCAAAATACACTCTATCCTTAAGCCCCAACTATATTTTGGGTTAAGATTAAGGTGTCGGATAGCAGCATTTAGATTCCGATATGTCACTTCCTTACAATAAAACAGAAGATTAAGCCAAATCTTTTTCTCTTCAAATATCGTCGAACAATAACTCCTGAAGCTCATTTAAGCAGAGAATGGTGGGTAATAAGAGCCGAAAACATGACATCGAGCTTGATGTTTTTCTTATTTTATTTTGTCATTTTTCGTTCTTGTTTATGAACACCAATCAACAGATGGTCTTGGAGTACAATCCTTATTTTTCACAATGATTTAAGAGAGAATATATTTTGACTCCCCCTCATCAAGCATCATTTCAGCCTTCTTCTTTCAGAATGAGTCTATTTTTCAACATCTGGCACTGGTCATGGGCTCTTTTTGGTGCTCAAGGAATCTCTTGCTGATCTATGTGGCAATATTCAAGTCACCAAAAGCTATAAAATCGTACGCAACATTGATTATCAACTTTGCGGTGACGGATTTTTTGGAGTGCTTCTTTGATTGGTTTATTCAGATAAGGTAATTTCCCGAGAATAGGGACCCTGCAAATATAAGATTTATACTACAATAAAAATTGAATTTATGCTGCTCCTTGAGCACTAGTGAGTCCCGGAACGCAGGCCTGGCCCAGGAAAAGTAACCAAGGTTACGGTAAACTCTGGACGTGCAAGAAATAAGGAAAAAAAATGAGTAGTGCAAAATGAGAAAAGCCTGAACAGAACAGTTTCGTGTCATAGCAACAGGCACGCACCGACCCAAATTCAGCAGATTCGACGGGGCGTAGGTGTTGCGGGTGGTTGGGGAGCCGAGTTCCGATGGAGGTGGGATCATTTCGACGAAGTTACGAACACATCCGCGTTTCTCGATTGAACGGAGACCGTCGGAGTAGCGATCCTGGAAAAATTGGGAATATTATACAAATTGAAATTTTCAGATGCCATCAGAACCCTCTAGAACACATCAGAATCTTTTAGAATCTTTCGGGATCTTTCAGAATTTTTCAGGATTCAAAAAATCAAACTACAAACTATTATACACCTAATTCTCTCAAAACTTTGACTAATAATAATCCCAAATGGGGACCCCTCTCTCCTCTATTTAACTAATCACGAGGCTCATTAGTCAAGTAGTCACTAGTCATAAGCTCGAAAATATTTTCGGATTTTATCAAAAATTTCCTCATTTCGCTTTCCTTTTGCTCTCGTTCTCCGATCTATGAGTGTTTTTCTTTTTCAAAAATTTTCGAGTAAAAACTTTTAAAAACTTCCGAAAAGTTCGTCAAAAATTATAGTCTCCTAAATGGCATTGATGTAGTTTATATGTCTCATAGATACTCGTTTTTCTCCAAATCGATGCCAGATGACGCGAGGTCTTCTGGAAAAACACTTTGGGCTCTTCTGAAGGGAGAGGGAACCAGACGTCGCGAATAATTAAACATGTGTATTTAGCTCCCCTCTTCATGTCTGTGATGTGTTTTTTTTCTTCAAATTTCAATTGACGTCTTCTAAATCCTCCTGAATCCTTACCTTGACGACTTCATACGCATCCATGATGATAGCAATGAAAAGTGACAGTACAACCTAGATGAATAGTGACACGAAGAGGTAGATGTAGACAGTTCCGAATACCTGAAAAATGGGTAAAATGGAGAACCATTTTAGACTAAGTGAAGCCTATTTTTAACCGTATTTTCTCAACCAACACTCACCTTAATAACCTTATTTGAGTCGTTGATAGTGTAGAACGTGGCGAACATATCATCCCCATTCAACAGTGAGAATAACGCTTCTGATGACTCGGCCAACGTTCGGAACTTCATACTGTAGGGACCAATGATGACCCATCCGGCGATGAGAAATCCCGCGTAGAGCACAATGGCACATGTCATGAATCGCATGATGTTCGGAGCGGAGCGTTTGAGGGTTAGGATCAGAATCTGAAAGAATAAACATTTAATGAGGGGAGGAGAGTTTATAGATTTTCGGAACATTTTATGATTCATATGGCTCATCTGGAACCTATGTTTCGTTGTTTTGCCTAAAGACCAACTGTGTTCTTTTCTTCCTGTTCTATATAATGAGCCCTCTCTTCAGTGATTGTAATCAGTGAGCTCAAAGCCTCACATTTTACATTTCGAACATCTCTCTATTTATAACAAAAAATAACAGTTTTCCTTGCGTCGATTCAAAGGCACATTGTCATTTTGAAACCAACTCCGAAGAGAACAAAAACCCCTTGAACTTCAAGTTCTCCTCATTCCGTTCCTTCTTCTTCTTGCCCTGCACTATTATCCTTAGAAAAGTGAAACCTGGCTTAAATTGATTTATGTTTTTTTAGGTGGCCTCCTCAATGCTTCTTCTCTCCTTCCTTTTTCTCAAAAATCAGCAACTTCCCTCTTTCGTTTCCCTAAAGTCCCTGGAGCTGTCTTGCCCTTTTTGTTGAATTCCTCTTTTCGTAGACAATGACCAAAAAGTCTTTTTTCATCATTTTAATTACACACTCTCTATATACTCTCTTCTTTCGAAAAGTTCTCATTTCACACAAAACTTCTCACATCCACTCCCTATGTTAATTTCATCCTTCTCCTCTTTCTTCCTTTTCTATTTTTCCTCTTGCTTTCTTCTTGATGTGTTGTTGATTGGGAGGCTTTTAGCACTTCTCTTCTCTAACTAAACATCTCTATTTTTTCTATTGCCTTCAGTCGTCCTAGAGAGAACATAACTCATCAATGAGCAAAAATGACCTCTCTGTTCTCACACGGCAACGAGTCTACAACGACATTTGGAACTAGCAAGCCTGTTAAGTATGCCTTCGATTGTAGGTGAGAGCTATCTAACTTTTTTGGAGTTTTTGCAACGAATGCGTGTATTTCTGCGTCAGCGTGTTGTTCTTTTTAGTTGCGGACTTGACATCAGATCTAACGCCCAGTGATCTAACGCCAGTTCCTTCACTCTCATCTTCACCAATGACTTCATGATAGTGAGTTTTTCTTGGAGCTTGGTACTGTCCTTGGAAGCTTGAGTTTTCGAGCGATGGCTGCATCTTCCAGCAAGGATTTCCAGAATCTCAAGCGCATCAGCTCATCTCGCTGATTTTCAGAATGTCGGGCTCTTCATCTTTGATTTCCTGTTCACCCGTCTGCCGATCTCTGGTCTTCTCGTCAACCTGCCCAATTATGTTCCCGAAGGCGTGCCAGCAAAACTGGTCTATTCCCTATCCTACTACCTGATTTACGCAAATTTCTACTCAATCACAGTGATCTGTCTAAATCGAATGTCGGCGGTCGTGTTTCCGTACTCAACTAATTTGGTGAGCGCTAGAAAGACTAGAAAGATCTTGAAGGGTCCTTAGGAAGATCTAGTAAGCTCAATGTTGCCCAGAAGTACCCAGATCTAAAACCCCTAAATGGGCTTCGACCAAGATTTCCAAGAAATGGACGGAGTCAGCCAATGAAAGATTTTGTAAGCTGCTGGCGGCGGAGCTTATTTTCGGTGTTTCAAAGCGATTTTTGAGCATTTTCATAACGAGTTTTGGAATCTGCACACACTTTTAAAGGTGGATTCCGACGAAAATGACTTTGTGGTTCAAATGATGCAAAAAATTGCGTAGATTTCGAATATCACCATGAGAATGCTCAAAAAATTTTTCTGTAGCCGTAAAACGACGTCAAAGCCGAAGGGAGCGGAAAAATCCGCTCCCTTTTTACCGAGGTTTCCGCTGCAAATCCTAGTCCGCGGGCCGAGTTCCCTAAACTCGGCCACCTCATCTTTTTCGAAAATCTGTGATTTTTCAGCCGTTTTTTCTCGAAATTTTTAGGTTTTAATACAAATTTGACATATTTTTCCAATACAAACTTAAAACTTTGAGAAAAAACGGCTGAAAAATCACAGATTTTCGAAAAAGATGAGGTGGCCGAGTTTAGGGAACTCGGCCCGCGGACTAGGATTTGCAGCGGAAACCTCGGTAAAAAGGGAGCGGATTTTTCCGCTCCCTTCGGCTTTGACGTCGTTTTACGGCTACAGAAAAATTTTTTGAGCATTCTCATGGTGATATTCGAAATCTACGCAATTTTTGGCATCATTTGAACCACAAAGTCATTTTCGTCGGAATCCACCTTTAAAGGAGGATTCCGACGAAAAAGTGAATGTGCTTTAAAATGTGTTGAAAGTTGCGTAGATTCCGAATATCGAGATGAGAATGCTTGGAAAAAATCGTTGTTCTCAAAAAACGCGATCGCCGGCGCCAGAAGTCGTCCCTATTTTGAATTCCCGCGCGATTTTTCTAAGAGAGATTTGAATTCCCGCTCGTTTTTTCGTGAGTTTTCTAGGCCACACCACAGAAAAATCGCGCGGGAATTCAAAAAAGGGACGACTTCTGGCGCCGGCGATCGCGTTTTCTGAGAACAACGAATTTTTCCAAGCATTCTCATCTCGATACTAATTGGTTTGTAAAGTTTCATAATGAAAAACCTAGAAAAAAAATGTTGAGGAAAAAATCGAAAACCTGAAAAATCCAAATTTCAACAAAATTCTGCCGACGCTACAAATCTTGAATCCGGAGACACTGAAAGAATGGAGCTTCATTTCCTTCAATTGAAGTAGGAGAATTTGAAAGAAATTCGGCTTGATTGTTCCATCAAGGAAATGAAGCTTCATTCTTTCAACGTCTCCGGATTCAAGTTTTGTAGAGTCGGCAGAATTGAATATTGCCAGGAGCGCTGGCGTTTATGAGGGTGGGTGTAGACGAGCGGCCGACACCTCACGGGTTCCGCGCGCCACTATGTTTTGTGCGTAACCCTCTTCACTCCGCACACTCTCTCGCGGTCAGACAAATTTTGGAGGTCCTTTTAGCCGATTTTCTCGTTTTTTCGGAGAGAAAAGTGGGTGTTTGCATTGTCTAGAGCAATTTTTTGAATGTTCCTGTTGTCTTCAGTTTTATTCTTCAGTTTTCCAAAATTTAGTCCTCTCCGGTTTGTTACAAATAGTGTTTTTTCGGTCTGAAAATTGAACTTCAGATATTGTGCGTTAATATTTCTTCTCAAAATCTCCAGAATTCCTTTAATCTGCGTCGATATTCAATTTTAAAATCGCGCGCGCGCCTGTACATACAAAATGCCATTTGAAAAACCGCCATTTTTCCTTCAGTTTTCTCTGCGTCTCTAGTCTCTAGTGCGTGTCGGTGGAGCGCGCCTGCAGGTTTCTATTTTCCTTCGATTTTATTTTTCTGATTCCCGGAATTTCAAGCATTTGAATGCTTCTCATTCAGTTTTCTGAACAATTTCCATAAATAAATGTTACTAAACCGTCAATTTAACACTTCTTCGTTCATTTAACACTTCTTGAGAATGTAAAATTTTTCATTCAGAAGCTATTTTCGTCATCAAAAATTGAAGTTGATTGCACACCTCGTCGATTTGAGCTTCACCGCCATGGGAGAAATTGGCAATTTCTCCGTTGAAGAATTGGTGCTCAAACTCCAAGAAAACGAAGAAATACTGAAAAAATCCAGCAAGCTTCCCCCAGAAGCCGACCCAGAGCAGTCCGAAAAAAAACCTCAAGGCGGCATCGTTAAACGAAGAGTGTCACTGCCGCAGTTCCCATTCGACAAACACACAAAAATATGGCAAAAATTCGTTGCCCTTTACGAAAGAGAAACTCACATTCAGAAATTCGTAAGCGCATTCTATTGTGCGAAAGAAGGAAGTCGAGAACGACGGTTGGCCGAGTTGCACTGGTTTGTGCGGAGATTGGAACAATTTCTTTTCGAGGTTTGCGGAAGCAGAGAAGTTTACGAGGATGCGGTTGAGACTATCAGACATACTCATAGCAGGTGTATGAATGAGAACAAGGAGCTGTCCGAAATGCTCGAGAAGAACAGTATGTTTTGTATTTTTTTATCATCATTAAATCTAAATTTTTCCAGTTATCCCTCCAACTGAAAGACTGCAAAGAATGTTCCTGGTCCCCGCTGTACTCGAACAAGTCGTTGAAGATGACTACATGGCTGAAGGTGCGGCCACTGTGCATTTGATAAAGGATGATCGATTCAAGCATCATCATCTAATTCTTAAGCCCGATTTCAATTTGCCCACCTTGCCAGGAGGTTATAAAAATGAGGTAGGAAATGTTCAAAAAAATTTTTCGTTCGGAAAATCTCCTTCCTATATAACACTTCAAAGGAGAATTCCGGTCAAAAATTCCGGTTTGTTGCTTGCTTTGAAAAAGTAAAAAAGAGTGTAGTTTCCGAAAATCATAATGAAAATGCTTAAAATTTGCTGTAAAACCCCGAAAATAGGCTCCGAATTGAGCAAAAATACCAGAAGTGGTCTCCGGGTGGCCGTAACTGAAATTTCCAAAAAAAAGGGGTGGAGTCTGCCAATGAGTGTAATAACGAATTTGAGCAATGTTTATTGGCTACCCTTAAATTACAATGATGCTCATTGGTGGAATTCGCCCATTTTTTCGGGAAACTCGGCCACGGCCTTCGGAGACAACTTCTGCAATTTTTGCTCTTTTCAAAGCTCGTTTTCGTGGTTTCACAGCAATTTCCAAGCATTTTCATTACGATTTTCGGAATCTACACACATCTTTATGTATTTCAAAGCAATAAAAAAAGTTCACTAGAAACCTACTTTAAAAGTGTGTGCAGCTTCCAAAACTCGTTATGAAAATGCTCAAAAATCGCTTTGAAACACCGAAAATAAGCTCCGCCGCCAGCAGCTTACAAAATCTTTCATTGGCTGACTCCGTCCATTTCTTGGAAATCTTGGTCGAAGCCCATTTAGGGGTTTTAGAGCGGTTTTTGGGGGTCGATGCATATTTTCTTGACATCAACTTCCACTTTTCTTCCAGAACGAGCAACGGAGGAAACAAATGCGACGTGGTCCCAACAATCGGAAGATTGCGCTGGCTCGCTACACGAATCGACCGCCGCTCGATGCTAAAAGAGCAAATTCCACTGGGAAGGGTGAGATTTTTGATTCTTCTAGTTTGTGCATGCAAAAATTGTTTGATAAAAGGTTTCTGTTTATCTTTAGTTCTAACTCCTGATAAGACAAAAAGTGTGCAGTTTTCCAAAATTGACAAATCATTTTCTCACGAATCGTCGTAAAGTTCGGCGCACTGTGTGCACTGACACCACGCGGTGTACTGCACAGGGAGGATTTACGGGGGGTTAATTGGGTTATTTTTATTAGGCAAATAGAAATCAGCGAAAGTGCGCACCACCGCACTTCGCTCTTGGCCGAATTTTCGGGGAAGACGAATAGCTAGTCCCTCAAAAACTCGGCCCCCGCGAAAATTTTTATTTGAATTTTCAGCCTATTTTTCTCTTTTTTTTCTCAGAATAATGCTTAGTTTCGGTTACTATGCAATTATTAATTACGTTTTGAATAAAAAACGAGTATAAAATGGAAAAATAAGCTTTATTCTGAGAAAAATAGGCTGAAAATTCAAATAAAAATTTTCGCGGGGGCCGAGTTTTTGAGGGACTAGCTTTTCGTCTTCCCCGAAAATTCGGCCAAGAGCGAAGTGCGGTGGTGCGCACTTTCGCTGATTTCTATTTGCCTAATATTGAGGTGAAGAATAAATTAGTGTTTTTCAATAGAAAATGCTAGGAATATCCGCGGAATTTGGATTTTTTTTGTAAAAAATGGATTTAGAAGGGAAGATTGAGTAGAGAAAAAATCAAATTTGCAAATGTTTAGTATAGGTCGAGTTTAGGCTCATTAGAACTGCCATAATCTCAGGAATTTTCTCAATTTATCAATTTTCCAGTTCTTCTTCATAAACCCGATGGAAAAGTGGAAAGTTCGTCAGCAACTTCCCTACAAGCTCGTCCTCCAAGTGATCAAGATAGTTTTCGTCACAATGCAACTCATTTTATTCGCTGAAATGCGAATGTCACATGTGGATTTCGTAGAAGACACGACGACGGTTATGAGGCATCGATTTTTGAAAGAATGGAACGATGATCGAGATGCGTTACAGTACCCACCGGCCGAGGGGCGCTACTCGGTTTATGATGATCAAGGACTGTCGGAGCATTTGAGCTTTTTGATTAATTCGGTTAGGATATTTTTCAAGAAAATCAAAAGTTTAAAAATTTTTTAGAAATTTCAAATCTTTTGATTTTGCTACAAAATTTCAAAGTTTTCAATTTGATTTTAAAATCTCATTTTTCTAAAATTCCACTTTTTTCCAGTACTACTCTATTCGAAACGACTCATTCGCTTCCTTCTCCTACGACGTCGTCAAACATCCATCGAATAACTTGGGAGCTCAAATCTCGTTCGATTCAATTCCTCCGATTGAAGTGCTCATTGATCGAATTTCGAATGTTACCGTCAATAATAACACTTATGATTTTGATATTCGAGAGGTTAAAGGTAAGAAAATGCTTTTAAAAAATGAGACAGAACTCATAAAATTAGACCGTTCATCAAAATTCCAGTGATTTTCGTCAGCAAAAATTGAATAAAAATCTCTAAATTAAATTAAATTTCTAATTTTCCTATTTTTTTTTCAAATTTTCCACCAATTTCGCCTTATTTTCAGACACCAAACGCTTGAATCTAACCGAACAAGAAGTGTTCCAAATCGGTCAATCCGACGATTCCGTCCGTTCGATTCTTGCTTCCCGAGGCATCACATTCCTTCCAGAAGACGCTTTGAAAATCTCGATGGTTCAATTCAAATTCCGCCTCCGCACTATCCATTACTCCCCGACGGCTGGAGATCAGAAGCCAGAGTGTTATAAAATTGCGGTTTCCATTAAATTCGATAATTCAAGACATACGGAACAGGTTCATGTCAGACTGGCCACTGTAGTGTCTTATGTGATTGTTTGTAATGGAAGGATTATCAAGGGTGAGGATTTAGAAGAAAGGAACATTCATTAAAAAAAATAAACCGAAAATCTGAAAATATATAAAAAAGAAAAACAAAAATGAAAGTCAAGATTCATTCGAAGCCATCCGAAAAATCCAAAAAATTTCCTTCAAGCTTAACAATTCTCTCACCGAAATCAGGTCGACTTCCAGGCGTCGGTTGGTCATTCGACACTCTTCCCATCGGCGGAACCGACATTTTCGTCCTGATTCTGTGCATTCTCTCGCTGATTCTCTGCTGTCGTGCCCTCATCAAAGCGTGGCTTCTCCAGAACAAAACGAGCGATTATTTCGAAAATGTGCTAAAAAATCCGATCACCGCTACGGATCAGTTAGATTTTCTGAATCTGTGGTATGTGATGATCGTGGTCAACGATACGCTCATCATTCTCGGAACGATTGCCAAGATTTCCATCGAGTTTCAGGTGAGATTTTAGATTTCAAGAGGTGTCCCGTATGATTCTGAAGGAACCAGAAAGCTCTAAAATAGCTGTCGAAGATTCTGGAAGCTTCTGAAGCACTTTTGAGTGTACAGACAGCGTCAGAAGGATTCTGGAAGACTCTGAAGTATCTGGAAGATTCTGGATAATTCTGAAGGTTTCAGAAGCACCCAGCAATCCACAGAATTTTTCAAAAGATTCTGAAGACGCCAAGATTTCACATTTTCCATTTTTCAGGATTTCGACAACTCTTTCTTCACCCTCACTTCGATTTTCTTGGGAATGGGCGCTCTGTTGGTCTACGTTGGTGTGCTCCGCTATTTTGGATTCTTCAGTCAGTATAATGTAAGTTTTTCAAAAAATCACTTTATTTCCCGTTCAAATATCGCACAAAAATCTATGTCATTTGATGAGTTTTCGTTGGCGGAGCTCCAGCACCAGCGCCCACTGCTGAATGCACCGCGGAGCTTGTAGAGACCTTCAGTTTGTTAGTGTGTACTGTAGTGTAGTACAGTATCCATGGTGGGCAGCATATGGCTATATCCAGAGCAAAAGCGCGTAGATCTTGACATGTGGCACGAATCGAGCCGGATGAAGAAGAGTAAATCATTATGAGCGCCTGGAAGAAAGGAGAGCGTAGGAGAAGAGGCGACTAGGATTTTCCTTGGTTAGGAGCTTCTAGGCGAAGAATAAAACACTCGGGATTTGGGTGGACGGCCGAGGTATAGAGAGACTATGGGAATAGGCTTACCTGCAGCACCGCTTGAAAAACCAGTGAGAAACACACGACTAGGGCGACAGAGAACATGTCGAACTCAACACGACGTCTTCGTTTCTTGAGGAACTGAAAAATGGGAGGACTTGGATTGGGTTTCTAGGCCACCAAAAAAGAGAGGTGGCCTGACTTTCTCTCGAATTTCTAATCCACTCACTGTACTCATAGACGGTCTACCAGCCGCGTCTATCGAATTCATCGTCGCCTTGTACTTGACTATTGCTGCGCAATTCGCAGCTACACAGACGACGGATAGTAGAATAGAGACGAAGCAGAGATTTGTACTGTTTCGGGGCTGAAAACTTGTGTCTCTTCTGAATAACACTTTCAATACAGTAATCGTAGAAATTCGGAATCGTAGAAATTCGGACGAAAACGTTCTTTCCGGTCGGTAAAAAATCTAGGACCTCTTACCGACCGCGCCGGCCGTATCAGTGCATTTTTGCAGAAAACGGGGGATTATAGGCAGAAAACGCGATGACCTAGATCTTTGGCCAAAACGGTCGGCCAGCGGTCAAGATTTTTTGTCGAACCAGTTGACCAGCGGTCGGTGGTCGGTCGGTTGAATTGAACTCACCAAGAATCCGACCAAGACAGTGGTTCTGTACACCATCTGATAGCTGGATCGGTACTCGTAGAGGGGCAAGAAATAGGGTACCTCTAATATAAGGGCAGAGGGCAAAAATGTGTCGGCTGAAATTTCGGCAAAAAAACGAAAAAATGCAAGATTTTTTTGAAAAAACTATGCATTTTCTACTAGTAGCTACTGGTTCAGAGCAATTCTTCTTTGACTTCACTTGTTTCTCCTTTATTTTAGCTGCTCCTTCACAAGTTCAAGATTTTCAGCAATAGGTTGAGAAATACAAGGGCACCTCTATTTGAAGGGCACCTCTAATATAAGGGCATCCAAAAAATTGGGTTGAATAATAGAAGGGCATGCCCCACTATTAGAGTAAATACGGTATATTGAGAATATGGCTTTGCCTATGTTTTTTTGCCAGAACTGAAAATTTGCTCTATGTATTGATAACAGTTGGTCTAGCACATGATTGGTTTTCAAATCCAATAGAATCTTGTAGGCCATTACGGCGCTTCTGGGTACTTCTGGGCAACATTGAGCTTACTAGATCTTCCTAAGGACCCTTCAAGATCTTTCTAGTCTTTCTAGCGCTCACCAAATTAGTTGAGTACGGAAACACGACCGCCGACATTCGATTTAGACAGATCACTGTGATTGAGTAGAAATTTGCGTAAATCAGGTAGTAGGATAGGGAATAGACCAGTTTTGCTGGCACGCCTTCGGGAACATAATTGGGCAGGTTGACGAGAAGACCAGAGATCGGCAGACGGGTGAACAGGAAATCAAAGATGAAGAGCCCGACATTCTGAAAATCAGCGAGATGAGCTGATGCGCTTGAGATTCTGGAAATCCTTGCTGGAAGATGCAGCCATCGCTCGAAAACTCAAGCTTCCAAGGACAGTACCAAGCTCCAAGAAAAACTCACTATCATGAAGTCATTGGTGAAGATGAGAGTGAAGGAACTGGCGTTAGATCACTGGGCGTTAGATCTGATGTCAAGTCCGCAACTAAAAAGAACAACACGCTGACGCAGAAATACACGCATTCGTTGCAAAAACTCCAAAAAAGTTAGATAGCTCTCACCTACAATCGAAGGCATACTTAACAGGCTTGCTAGTTCCAAATGTCGTTGTAGACTCGTTGCCGTGTGAGAACAGAGAGGTCATTTTTGCTCATTGATGAGTTATGTTCTCTCTAGGACGACTGAAGGCAATAGAAAAAATAGAGATGTTTAGTTAGAGAAGAGAAGTGCTAAAAGCCTCCCAATCAACAACACATCAAGAAGAAAGCAAGAGGAAAAATAGAAAAGGAAGAAAGAGGAGAAGGATGAAATTAACATAGGGAGTGGATGTGAGAAGTTTTGTGTGAAATGAGAACTTTTCGAAAGAAGAGAGTATATAGAGAGTGTGTAATTAAAATGATGAAAAAAGACTTTTTGGTCATTGTCTACGAAAAGAGGAATTCAACAAAAAGGGCAAGACAGCTCCAGGGACTTTAGGGAAACGAAAGAGGGAAGTTGCTGATTTTTGAGAAAAAGGAAGGAGAGAAGAAGCATTGAGGAGGCCACCTAAAAAAACATAAATCAATTTAAGCCAGGTTTCACTTTTCTAAGGATAATAGTGCAGGGCAAGAAGAAGAAGGAACGGAATGAGGAGAACTTGAAGTTCAAGGGGTTTTTGTTCTCTTCGGAGTTGGTTTCAAAATGACAATGTGCCTTTGAATCGACGCAAGGAAAACTGTTATTTTTTGTTATAAATAGAGAGATGTTCGAAATGTAAAATGTGAGGCTTTGAGCTCACTGATTACAATCACTGAAGAGAGGGCTCATTATATAGAACAGGAAGAAAAGAACACAGTTGGTCTTTAGGCAAAACAACGAAACATAGGTTCCAGATGAGCCATATGAATCATAAAATGTTCCGAAAATCTATAAACTCTCCTCCCCTCATTAAATGTTTATTCTTTCAGATTCTGATCCTAACCCTCAAACGCTCCGCTCCGAACATCATGCGATTCATGACATGTGCCATTGTGCTCTACGCGGGATTTCTCATCGCCGGATGGGTCATCATTGGTCCCTACAGTATGAAGTTCCGAACGTTGGCCGAGTCATCAGAAGCGTTATTCTCACTGTTGAATGGGGATGATATGTTCGCCACGTTCTACACTATCAACGACTCAAATAAGGTTATTAAGGTGAGTGTTGGTTGAGAAAATACGGTTAAAAATAGGCTTCACTTAGTCTAAAATGGTTCTCCATTTTACCCATTTTTCAGGTATTCGGAACTGTCTACATCTACCTCTTCGTGTCACTATTCATCTAGGTTGTACTGTCACTTTTCATTGCTATCATCATGGATGCGTATGAAGTCGTCAAGGTAAGGATTCAGGAGGATTTAGAAGACGTCAATTGAAATTTGAAGAAAAAAAACACATCACAGACATGAAGAGGGGAGCTAAATACACATGTTTAATTATTCGCGACGTCTGGTTCCCTCTCCCTTCAGAAGAGCCCAAAGTGTTTTTCCAGAAGACCTCGCGTCATCTGGCATCGATTTGGAGAAAAACGAGTATCTATGAGACATATAAACTACATCAATGCCATTTAGGAGACTATAATTTTTGACGAACTTTTCGGAAGTTTTTAAAAGTTTTTACTCGAAAATTTTTGAAAAAGAAAAACACTCATAGATCGGAGAACGAGAGCAAAAGGAAAGCGAAATGAGGAAATTTTTGATAAAATCCGAAAATATTTTCGAGCTTATGACTAGTGACTACTTGACTAATGAGCCTCGTGATTAGTTAAATAGAGGAGAGAGGGGTCCCCATTTGGGATTATTATTAGTCAAAGTTTTGAGAGAATTAGGTGTATAATAGTTTGTAGTTTGATTTTTTGAATCCTGAAAAATTCTGAAAGATCCCGAAAGATTCTAAAAGATTCTGATGTGTTCTAGAGGGTTCTGATGGCATCTGAAAATTTCAATTTGTATAATATTCCCAATTTTTCCAGGATCGCTACTCCGACGGTCTCCGTTCAATCGAGAAACGCGGATGTCTTCGTGACTTCGTCGAAATGATCCCACCTCCATCGGAACTCGGCTCCCCAACCACCCGCAACACCTACGCCCCGTCGAATCTGCTGAATTTGGGTCGGTGCGTGCCTGTTGCTATGACACGAAACTGTTCTGTTCAGGCTTTTCTCATTTTGCACTACTCATTTTTTTTTCCTTATTTCTTGCACGTCCAGAGTTTACCGTAACCTTGGTTACTGTAGCCGTGTACCGTACTTCTATGGTGATCTCAGTGCTGGGGGTGGTGATGTTGTGACAGTACTTCAGAAATAGATATTATTCTGGTCTGACGAAATGAGGCTCGCGGCCTAAGATTCTCACGTGGCCGAACTCGCGAAATCGAAGCGAAAATTACCGTAGTAAGCTCGTAAATCGACACCCGCGAGAGACGAAATTCAAATTAATAGCTAAAAATTTGAATCTCGTCTCTCGCGGGTGTCGATTTACGAGCTTACTACGGTAATTTTCGCTTCGATTTCGCGAGTTCGGCCACGTGAGAATCTTAGGCCGCGAGCCTCATTTCGTCAGACCAGAATAATAGCATGATCATCCGGACACACAGACATACATTCAAGCAAAAAGTGGGCGTGGCCTAAAGTTTAAAACAATTAGGACATCTATATGTCAAAGCAAAAAAAGAGCTTGGCTCCGCCCACTTTTAGGCCACTCCTAACAACTCCTATCTAACTCAGTGCATATTAATAAGTCAACCAGGAAACAAAACAAAGTTTAATACAATTTTTAGTGTGACCTAATTTCCAAAATGTTTATTATTTCCCTTTGAGTTTCTCTCAAATTTTCAGCGGCTGGCAACGACTCGAGTAGAGCACTGCTAGCACTCAACGCCATCGACAACGCTCGTGACTGGCTGAGCAGTTTACGGGACGCGTCAAGGTAGGCAAGTTCGCTCTATTGAGATTTTTTAGAAAACTCGCGTTGAAGCGCGTTTACTGACTAAAAATGACATGGATGTATGAAGAGTATAACCTAACCATTTTCAACCGAAAATTTTTGAGTTTATCACCAAAACTCAAAATTTTCTTCCAGGTTCCAATCATTTTCCAATCCACTGAACGACTCAATCGACGATGTAACGGCGGCTTCATCTCAAAATATCGAAATTTCTCCATCGCGGCCATCAAATGTGTAGTATTAGTAAAAAAATCGCTAATCTTTTATGTTTTAAAAATTTGAAATTTTTATGTCAAATTTTGTCTGTATTTTGAGCCATTCATACTTATATTCTGCTATGTATCATGTGTATGGTGCTATGTACTTTTTCTCTTCACTTTGAAATTTTTCTTGTGATTTTTGTGATTTCCTCTCCCCTCCCCAATACCATCCCAAAGCAATGCAATGTTCCAAAAAATGTCCACTTCAATAAACTTTTCATTCAATATTATCAAACGAGTAATCCCACACACGATTCTTCTCCTCAATCACAGTCTCCACTTTCTGCGATTCCGGCACGAAGGCCACCATCTGAATGCAGAGGTCGTCGTCAACTTTCAAAACGCATCCAGCATTTTTGTACAGATTACAGTACATCGGAGCCGAGAATATGGTGATCAACTTCTTTCCGCTAACTACCCAATAACCATCGAAACACATTTGATGAGCACGAATGATGAGTTCGACGCCGAGACGGTCGCAGACGTCGTCGATGACCGTTCGTTCCGAAGATGAATCCACTTCCACGGGCACTTGTCTTCCATTCGAACACCAAAATTTTATAGTTGAAAAAAACAAGTCAAAGTGTTGATATTTTTTAATGGCCTTGTTAAGAGTAGACTTTGGAACATTATATTTTGTACACCATCCTCGTGGTCCCTCGTTTACACCACCTTCTTTTTTATATGCATCGTAAATGTTTTTAAGATATTGATTAGACATTTATCTCGCTTATTTTCTCCAGACTTCTTTTTTCAGATTTCTTTTTTCCAGACTTCTTTTTTCCAGACTTCTTTTTTTGCCGTAGTTTTTTTTGCGGCTACGGCTACGGCTACGGCTACGGCTACGGCTCCGAAAAAAATACCTCGACAAAAAAGAAAACTAGAAAAAAGAATGAAAAAAGAAATCTGAAAAATAATTCGGAAAATAAAAAAGTTGGAAATACGAGCAATTTTAGGAGTATAAATGAGTGTTGAGTTTTTAAGTTTACATGTATTGATCCCCAACTGATACCCCTAAATTTTTTTGAAGTAGGCATAATTCGAACCTACCCATAGATGTAAGAAACCCTGTGAAACGATTTTTTTTGAGGAGCCCCCCTTCTCGAGATATGCCGCCTCCTAGATTTTCGCGCGAGATGGGCGCCCGCAGAGTTTGACAAGTCATAACTCAGGTCAAAATGGTCCAATCAAGAAGTTTAAAAAACCAAAATTTGTGAAATCTTCTTATCTTTAAAATAATAATAAAATGAACAATGGAAAACATGTCTTGAATCCTGAAAATTGTGAAAATGTGAAAGGTGTCAATCCCAAACTTTTTTTCCAACTCATTGAATTTCATGGGACCATGACCAAAAGAAAGAGCACCTTTGATATAGTATATGTTCAAAAAATCAGGGTAGGTTGTCGGTCATTTTCGAGAAAAAAAAATATTTTTCCAAAAAAAAATTTTTTTTTTCGAAATTTTTTTTTCAAAAATTCATCCAAATCTTATTTTTTCCACTTTTTTGTTGGTTATATTTGACGATAAACACCGTACAATCGGTATTATACAAACTTGGTCTGATAGGAGCGTTATGATAATCAGTGCCAATCTTTGCAGGTTGTCACTACTAAAATCACTGATTTTTTTAGCTGTATGAAATGTGGTATATTATTGACCAAAACACTTTTAAAAGTTTCATTCAAAACAAATCAAATGAGAAAGTAGAATTAATTATGTAGATGATTCAGTGCGCATCGTGCACAAAACGTTTCTGTGCAGTTCTCATGAGCACATCTTACGAATGAGTGCAAGGTACAAGATGAACAGATCTTTTTCGCAGTGTGTAAGACAGAGAAACAGTAATCCGCTGGAGTTTCGTATGGAGTGTGATTGTCAATAACACCCAATTTTTCGAAACCCCTCTGACCTAGCCCTCTGAACCTTTCTGCTCTCAATTGATCCATTGTGAATCGAATTATTTCCAACTGGGTTTTTCTCATCGCAATCGTGAGACGCTTTCTTTTGTTCCTAATTCGAGTTTCTAGTGTTCTCACAAAAGTCTTGAATTGCCGATTCCAAGAAATATCCAATGGTTGAAGGTCTCCAGTGGTTTTTTTCGGGAAAACAACAATTTTTAACTGTCTTCTTTTCACTTCCGGATGGTTTATCATTCGGCGAAATCCTCCCCAGGAGTCTAGCATTAGGATAGAATTGTCGGGAACACATGGAAGAAACACATTAAGGAGCCACTCTACGCAAAGGTTGCTATTCATCATGCCTGATCTTGTATGGGTCACATAAAGTTGAGGGAATGGGGCAACCATTCGACGGAACGTTTTTGGGGCATATGGCTCTCTTAACGTCAAAAAAGTTTTCTCAGTGAGATGGCCAGATGCTGAAATGCATGGATTCAAAGTGAAGCTTTGCTTTGTTGCGTTCAAACGTTGGACAATCCGATGAACCTTATTTCTTCCACGTTTTGTAAGTGTTCGTTTTCCAGCCATTTCATAATTCACTCCAGTCTGGTCGACATTGAACATCTGAAAATAATTTTGTTGATGAACACAGAAAGTTGTACTCGGCGACTTACTCTTTCGGGGGGATAATCTTTTCGAATCTGTGAGATATTAGCAATCTTGAAAGATGCTATTTTTTGCTGTAAAGTTGGGCTGTTGCTTCTTTTCACTCGTGCGATTCTTTTGTCAATCTTTCGGGAAACGAAATTCATCCTTTTTTTGACATTTTGAACCCAATGTCGACTCCCCTGTAATATCATATAGACGGTTTGCTAGATCAGAAGAAACTCACCCTGAATGCATGCAGACCGAAACACACTGACTGTTGTACTCCCAATGTTTGGATATCTCTCTCATGAATGTCTTCCATAGCAACTTCATCCGCGTAGTCCAACATGCTTTCAACCCGTTCGTTTAAACGCCGATATGCTTGATGTCTATTTAAGGTTCCGCTGTCAAGTTCTTTTGCAATTCTGAAATTTTTCTTGTAACAACTATAGAGAAACACTATTACCTGGCAATGTGAACTCTTGCAACTTTCTTGTTTAATGGAAGATCATATAATCTAATCAGTTCACGAAGTGTTGTAGCTTTGCTGAAGTATCCCTCGACAACTTTTTTCTTCTCTTCCTCGGTTAAAAGGCGTCTTTCCTTTTTCACAAATTTTTGAGGAGAATACTCTGAAATCATATTTTCCATAAAGCCGTTCCGATTAATCAATCAAACAAACCACTGCTTTCCTCTGATGATGTGGATGATTTGTTTTGCTGCGGTTGAATTGCTCTTTGAAGGATTTCTGAAAAAAATTGTCCGTTATCATATTATATCGATCTATCACTTACGCCTAGCCTCCTTCAACGCCTTCATTTCGTTTCTGTCTTTTATAGTAGCTAAAACTTCATCAATGTGAGAAATCACACTACTGGTTGTCTTTGTTTCACTATTAGGTTCAATTGAAATGAGTTGTTTCTTTTCTGATACAATCTTCTGTGGCTTTAAAGCTCCATGATCAGACCTCTCTCTTTTATCATTTCTGCCACTTTTTGCAAAATTCTGCTTCCATGTTGTCAATCGAGAATCATTCTCTTGCTGTTTTTTCTCTTCAGTATTGGGAGGAAGATTTGAAGTACAGACTTGATTGTTACTTTCTATATTCACAGTTTTCGGCGGGATAGTCAAAGTTGGCTCGGTGCTCTTCATAATCTTCACGCTCGTCTCCGCTGATTTCTCAGTTCCTACGATCTTTTCTGTGGTGGGTTGAGTTTCCGTAGACTTCTTCGAAGTGTGCAAGTTTTTGGTAACACCTTTTCTGCTTTGGAGGATTGCTTCCAGTTCCTTACGAATTCTTTGTCGAGCTGCTGTAATCGTTTCCGATGATCCAGTTTTTCCTAGCCTTTTTATGTTTGAATTGAATTTAGGCTCCCGGAGACAAGCTTCAACATTCAAAATCATATGAGGACCGCAATCTATGCCGTTGATCTGTTTTGAAATCAGACCTTGAGTGGCTCTGGCCGTTTTCACAGCCTTTTCGGCCACTCCAAAGAGTTGGCTTCCAATTGTTCGAGCCTGGTCATCGGAAACAATGCAATCCTCGGAATTCTTTAGCAATGAATCGATAATGTGCACATGCACATTATTCTTTGAATCTCGACCAATGTGAAGAAGAATGTAATGTCCATGGGCAAGAACGGGAACGATGGCTCGATTTATCTGCCCTGGATGTACACTGCGGTGCGCAAACATTTCCACAAGTTTTTCCGTTGTTAGCGGCTGATTCCCGTGCTTAATCAGATCTTGATTTTCTTTCTCGAGATTTAATAAAGTCTCTGCAAAGCTAGGATGCATCACGACCACTGATTCGAAGTCGGACTTCCCAATGTTGAAGTTCTCCACCTAAACCAGGAATTTCTTTGTTAGATACTTTGTACTCTCTGTATCTCTCTCCATCTTCCTCCATTTCCATGTGAACTATCTGTTTTTCTGCCTCTCTTCTCTTCATGTTTTGTTTTTCTTCTGCTGGTAGATCATTTAATAGTTTACAATCATTAGATGAATAGTCTTCAACTCCAAATTGTGGTTTATTGGTGCTGTTGAAACATCCATACTGCTTATCCGAAGATTCACTGGGGATGTAATCTGGCATCTTTCCTTTTTCATTATCCTTCCCGTATTGGCAATAACCCGAGTTTTGATAATTGAAATGATCCACAGGCTTGAAGATCTACAATTAGGAAAATAAATATTTCGAAAAAGAGTGAAACGGGAAAATGTTACCTCCTTAGATTGGTTCTCCGTTGTTTCACACTTCCTAGGAATTAGCTCTACTTTTGATGAGATTATGGTTTTAGGCAGAGCAATCTGTAAACTGTTTTTGAAGAAACTAGACGGTATTCTTAACTATACCTCTGACGCCAAAAGAGTTGCTTCGGGACTTTCAATTCTGGTGAGGGGCCTTGATAGCAGACTAATGGTGTCCGAGAACGATTTGTCAATACTGTTACAATCGGATTCCAATGTCAACACAGATTTTGACAAAGAGAACATGGTAGAAGCATATCCAGATTCCGCCAAAGAAAGCCTGCTCTGTTGATCAAGTTTTTTGGAAAGAAGGTTTCCGGGTTTCAAACTGTCTACCGGAAAGATACTAGTTACTGGTTTCATCTCGAACTTGCGCTCAAATGAGGTTCTACTGTTATGCTTCAATGATGACTGCATGACTGAGGAAGAATCTGTAAGAGACACGACGTTTAATGAAGCTGGTGAATAATAAGGAAAACCTTTAAAAGTGACAAATAACTAAAAATAAGTGAGTATTGTGAAAAATATTGAAAAATAACTGTCTTTTAGCAACGTCAAAAGAAAAATCAATAGGATTGTGTCGGATCCCCTTTGATGAACGCGTCCAGGTGCGCGGTATGCGTTGTCGGGATGCCTTTGTGTGGCGGCACTCTTTCTTTTTCTGTTCTTTTTCATTGTGCACAGGTGATGGGAACTTTAACCTTTATCTCCAGCAATGTCTTCACATCACCAAGTTGAACATTATGAAAATATCGAACCAGAAATCAGTGATTTTAGTAGTGACAACCTGCAAAGATTGGCACTGATTATCATAACGCTCCTATCAGACCAAGTTTGTATAATACCGATTGTACGGTGTTTATCGTCAAATATAACCAACAAAAAAGTGGAAAAAATAAGATTTGGATGAATTTTTGAAAAAAAAATTTCGAAAAAAAAATTTTTTTTTTGGAAAAATATTTTTTTTTCTCGAAAATGACCGACAACCTACCCTGATTTTTTGAACATATACTATATCAAAGGTGCTCTTTCTTTTGGTCATGGTCCCATGAAATTCAATGAGTTGGAAAAAAAGTTTGGGATTGACACCTTTCACATTTTCACAATTTTCAGGATTCAAGACATGTTTTCCATTGTTCATTTTATTATTATTTTAAAGATAAGAAGATTTCACAAATTTTGGTTTTTTAAACTTCTTGATTGGACCATTTTGACCTGAGTTATGACTTGTCAAACTCTGCGGGCGCCCATCTCGCGCGAAAATCTAGGAGGCGGCATATCTCGAGAAGGGGGGCTCCTCAAAAAAAATCGTTTCACAGGGTTTCTTACATCTATGGGTAGGTTCGAATTATGCCTACTTCAAAAAAATTTAGGGGTATCAGTTGGGGATCAATACATGTTAGTTCAATGTGGATTGAATGTTTTCTTGAAAGCAAAAGTTTCGAATTTCCAGTATTTCAATTTCCGGGCAAATAATTGGTCTTGAAACAATGCAAATCGATTTCCAACTCTGAAATTTCAGACATTTTTGAAATTTAGAGTTTTTTTTTTAATTTCTCACCTTTGGCCTCTCTTTGTGTTTCTCAAACTTCTGAAGGGATACGGCTTACACTCCATCTTACTATCTGAAAATACAAAGATTAATGGAATCTGGCTATCATCAGAAAACGAAAGAAATTTTAAATTTTCAGAAAATTATAACTCTTTCAATATCTAAATTTTCTTACCTACAGCCTTTCTTTGTGTGAACTCAAACTTTGAGGTGGATAAAAGTTTCCATCGAGTTTCAGGTTGTATTGGAGTTTGTTTGGATCTAAAAAATAACTCTATTTAAAATGAAACAGCAAATTTTTCAACTTACTCATTTTTCATTCCATTTTAAAGTTTGAACAATTCCGACGTAACTGGCATCCATTTGTGAATATTCATCCAGCAAATTCACATTTTGCAAATCCAAGTCAAAGGAGTTGGCGAATCCAATAGGAATTGATAGAAATTTTCAGAAAAATAATAAAAAACCGAAAAGGAATAGACCCCTAATCAGACAGGGGCCAACAGTAACCGTCATCGGATATGAATAAATAATAGAAATTAGAGAAAAAATAGAAACTAAAAACTGGGGGGACATCTGGGTAGTCGGGACGTCTTTTGGGAAGCTAAAATGACATTTTGAAGAGAAGAAAAGCGAGAGAGTATGAGAGGAAGAGACGCAGAGAAGCAAAAAAGTGTACAAAAAATGACACATTTGTATTGGGGGAGATAGGGGGAGCGGCGCCTGACATTGGTGAGAAGGGGGAGCACAACTTGGGGGAGAGATAGGAAAAAGTAGAAATGAAACTACGGGAGGATGAAAATGATGGGAAGAGAAACACGGATGTTATTTTAAAAAACAGAAAAACAAATGGCAATTTTTGTGAGATTTTAAGTTGCTCCGACGAACTTTGAAGAGCTCTGAAGAAATCTGGAACATTTTTTAAGAGGGATCTGAATTTCTTAAGCAATTTATGTATCCAGATTTCTCGATCTTCTCTTTTTTTGCTCTTCCAGAAGTTTTGAAATTCTGACAATCTCATTTTTATCTTTTCTGAAAATCCAAAAAAAGAACACATTTCCTCAAACTCTTTCATCAATTACACCAAATAAAGTTGAAATTACGTGTACAAAATGAAAAAAACACAAAATTAAAAATTATTATGTTAAAAATCAGCACATTTTCTTGATGTCATGAGCCGTAGAGGTTTGTTGAAACCAAACACTCTCTTCTCCAACTTCCACCTCTGAAATTACAGTAATTATGTTTTTTTTCAATTTTAGAAATTTATTACCTCTGGCCTCTCTTTGTGTTACTCAAACTTTAGTCCGAGTATGGGTTGTATCCAATCTCACTACCTGAAAAAGTAGAGATTTATAGATTCAACTTATTTTTAAGAAAATCATGAAAATTTCAACTTTCCAGAAAATTCTAGTACTGCTTACCTCTAGCTCCTTTTTGCGTTTTGCAAGTTTCAGTCCGGGTATGGGTTGTATTCAATCTCACTATCTGAAAAAGTAGAGATTCATGAATTCAAGATAAGAGAGGTAAAAAACAGAAATTTTAATTTTTTGAATTCTCAATTTTCAAATTTTTGAATCTTTAAACCTCCTCACCTCTTGCCTTTCTTTGTGTGTACTCAAACTTTAGAGTAGGCACGTATTTCATCCTGACTTGGAGATATTTGTTTTCGTGTAGGTCTGAAAAATAACTCAATTTAAAATGAAAAAGCGAATTTTTCAACTTACTCATTTTTCATCCATCCAAATGTTTGAATGATCCCAATATATGGAGACGACACCCATTTAGTAACATCTTTCAATAAATTTTCAGAAAAATAGAAGACAACCGATCCGGAATAGACCTCTAATCAGACAGGGGCCAACAATTACCGTACTCGGATAGGAGTATATAGAGAATATAGAAATTAGAAGAAAATAGAAACTAAAAACTACAAACGAGCGACATCTGGAGTAGTCGGGACGTCTTTGGGGGGTTAGAATGACAATTTGGAGGGAAGAAAAGTAAGAGAGTATTGATGGAGAAGACGCAGAGAAGCAGAGAAAAGTGTAATAGAAAATGTCACATTTTTGTTTTAGGAGGAGCGGCGCCTGACACTGACAAGAGAAAGGAGCGGAACTTGGAGGGAGAGATAGAAAAAATTGATAAAAACGGCGGATTGGAAAGAAAAAGAAGAAAATAGGATCAATGATAATAGATGAGAAACGGATTTCAGCTATTCCAAGGGATTTTGATCAATTCTGGATACCTGTATCCTCGGAAAAATTTTGGAAATCTGATGAATTCGAACACCATTTTATCACACAAAACAATGATAGGATCCAAAATTTTTGACTTGAAAAAAATAGAACATTTAATCAATTTTTTATTTGAGCATAAAAAAGACAAAAATTTATGGAAAAAAGCAAAATTTTTAAAATATAATATAATCTTCAGATAGTTGTCTTCTTTTCCTGGGAAGGTTGATGGTGCACATTGTTCCGAATAGATTGAGCACGAAATCCCAGCGGCCGGTTCAAATCTGAAAATTTACTTAATTTTAGAAAAAAGGCAAGACTGATCCCTCACATTGTCCTTTTTTTGGGTGACTCAATCAACAATACCGTAAAATTAATCCATATTCACTTTTTTTCGGACAGCAAAGACAATCCTATGATATCTCTCTGGAAAAAGACAAGCAATTTTGAAAATTTTCAATTCAATTTTACCACTTGTAGCGTCTAAGTAGTTGCCTATGAACAAGAAATACCGAAAGACGGTGTTTTAATTGGACATTTTCTGTGGAATTTTCGAATTCAAATTTTCCTGTGTGTATGGTTTTGGATCTGAAAAATGAAAATTTCTTTCTACTTTACGAGATTTCATAAATCAACTAACCGATTGTATGTTCACATATGAACACTTTGAAATGATTTTTTGAAAAATAAAAGAATACGAAATAGACCCCTAACCACACGGGGCCAACAGTAACCGTAATCGGATATGAATATATTGAGAATATTAGAATTAGAGAAAAATCAGAAACTATAAACTAAAAAAAGGGACATCTGTGGGATAGTCAGGACGTCTTTGGGGGGTTAGAATGACAATTTGGAAGGATGGAAGTGAGAGATTATCGGAAAAAGAAACGCAGAGAAGCAGAAAATGTTTGCAAAAAAAAATGACACATAGGGAGCGGCGCTGCCCGGACACTCCCGCGGGACGCGCGAATGGAACCTGGAGAAGAAAAACGTGGAAAACGGGAAATTAGAAGGAACAAAGGAACTAGCGGACATTGGATAACGAAGAAAATTGTAGAAAAAGTTAACGAGATTTTCGAATTTCGGAGATTCCTAGAATTGGCTATTCGAAAGGATTCTGAAAAATTCCAATAAAGACTGATGGATTTCGAAGAGATCTGTTGAACGCTGAATGGGTATATTATGAATTCTGAGAGATTCTAGCAATTCTTGACTTCGTACGGTATTAGACTATCGTAAACGGTTTGGGTAGATCTTGACAAAATCTGAAGGTCTCTAAAAATTTTGTTTAAGACACATTCTCTCACATCATCGATACTCTCATTGTACAGAAAAAAAACAAACTAGGTCCTAACTGTTGTTGTTCTAGGTGGTAGGTATACAAACAATTCTAAGCATAATGGTACATGTCCCAGCTGGCTCCGCCCCCTAATAGCTGAAATATACATATTTTCAGTCAAAAAAAAAATTTTTTTCCTGAGAGAGATAATGATGAATTTGTTTCAGTTATCAATAACTGACATCATTTTAAGCTCTTTTGAGGTTAGACGAAAAAATTGCATCGCCTGCATAATAAAGAAAAAATCAAAAATTTAACTATTTTTCTGAAATTTTGTATAAAAATTAATATGGTGGGTTACAGAAGCGTCCGGGAAGTGAGATACCGTCAGATTCGGATTCAGCGCAAAATTTCGGTTCAGACAGTCCATATTTCAGAAAGATTCAGTGTGACCCCCATTACGATATTTTATGATTTATAAAAATTTTTGAAATTTTGAAAATTTTCAAGTTTCATGAAATCACTTCCCTAGTGGTTTTTTGGGTATAAACTAAATTGTTTTTGTTTTTTTAATGTTTGTTAAGTTTATGAGCTGATGCCTACGAAGTTAACAGTGAAAAATAAGCCAACTTTTTATTTGGATGTGAACTGAAGACCAGAAAGTGTGATATTGGGGAATCACCCATTTATGGCGCATTGATATGGTGCTTCACAGGAGGGTCAGTGGAGTGAGATATTGTCAGATTCAAATTCAGCGCAAAATTTTGGTTCAGACAGCTTGTATTTCGAAGAAATTCAGTGTGACCCCCATGACGATATTTTATGATTTATAAAAAAATCTGAAATTTTGAAAATTTTCAAGTTTCATGAAATCACTTCCCTAGTGGTTTTTTGGCTACGAATTGAATTGTTTTTGTTTTTTTCAATGTTTATTTATTCATTGGTGGTGAGATCAACTATTTTTGATAGAAACAAAATCAGGGTGATTGATGATTGCGTCATAAAATTCATCTGACTGGCTCCAAAACTCTTCCAATCTCATGTACCGAATCCATCCCGAATCGGGGTGTTCTTCCTCGTCTTCGACGTAATCTTCTCTGGGAGGTTGTGTGCTTGTTGGTTCATATCTTCTCCTTCGTACCGAATAGAGCCTTTTCCTTTGGTGAGAGGATGGTCGGCGCCAAGATCGTCGCTGTTTAGTTGAATTTCTAGTGGTGCCGTCGTTTCCACGTCGGCGTTTCTCAGCTTCTCTAGAGAAGAATGCTGCAATCTGCCGTGGATCCTTTTGCTCCTCTGCTGTGAATCTCCTTGAGCCATCTGATTTTGTTACGGTGAGCATCAGGTCTGACACTGAAACTGGATTCATCGGTCTCTTGTTTTTTTCTCCTTTGTTGTAGCATTCGATAAGAAAATCAACAACATCCTTCTCGAAGACTTTCCTTGTTCTTTTCTCAGGAAGAGCCCATCCAACACTCAACTTTTGATCAGCTTTGGACTCTTTCATCTTCTTTACAGCATCAGCAACGACTGGACAAGTGCTTTCAACAGTCGCATCCTCCAGTTTTCGGGCAAAGAGGTTCAGAGCATAGTCCCGAGCCGTCACCTTTTCTGGAGCAATGTTGTGCTTGCCGCGAAGCAAGTGTTTTTCCAAATTCGAAAATTTCAAAAAAGTGGATGAACAGCCGGGATGTGGACAGGAAAACAAATCACCAATCACACCATTTGACACGAACTCCTCTATTGTTGGCGAAATCTCGTCTGGTTCATGGACACAACTAGCCGTTTTTGAGCACTTGGCATGATACCAAAACTGAGTTGTCTGCCCTTTTATCACAGCCTCCCTTTCAGCTATTCTCCCTGCATCGGAATCAACTTTTGAAGCAACAAATCCTGCCTCTTTGAACTCGAAATTGCCTTTTATCGGTTTGAAACTCGATTTGCCAACATAAAGTCCACTTCCAATATCTGCGTATCGCCTTGCTCGAATGCCATTTGAATCAATAGTGAAGTAGTTTAGATTCGATATTCCTTTCCATTCCGTTCCACTTTTGGCTGTTGTCGTCACTGTACCATGATAAACAGAAATTCCATTTGGTGGTCCTTCTTCGATTGCTTTGAAAAACTGTGCTGACGTTGTCACGTCGTTGCCCTGGTTGACATACTCCTTTACTCTCCGTTTGACACGATTCGCGTCCCGATCGCTACTGCTCTTGCCATTTTGAGATTCTGAAAACGTATATGACCCTATTGGCATTTTCGTTTCTTCTGACAACCACAGTAGCGATCCGATCGTTGCAGCACAATGATAGGCTCCTGAAAAATGTTGCCTTAACCGCATACTAACATTTGAAAAACTAACCGGCGTTGTCGGAACGGAGAAACACTTTCACGATACCGACTTTCTTCAGTTCCTTCAAGACATGCGACAGGGTTGCAATGACTAATTCACTATCCTAAAAAAAATTCAGAGGTCTACATATTTCCTTAATGCTCACCTGTGTTACTGCTCCATCGAAAATGTGAACAAAACTATGTTGTGCATAAACTTCCCCTATTCGAGCAGATATATGGGAAATATGATAACTAATACCTTTTTTCCCATAATAATCAGTTTGCTTCTCGCGATGCCATTTTGGAATAAACTTCTGGGCAAAATCTATGGTTATCATTGCCTCGTTGTCCTTCAGTCCTTCCAGTAGATTTCCTCGTTCTTGGTTTGTAACTGCAGCTCGCAATACATGCTTCTTCATTTCAAAAATATGCTTCTTAGATTTTTGAATCAGCGCCAATTCATCCTTGAGAAGAGCCAACGTTTTCCTATCGGCATCATCAGCATCCGGGCGCGCAGCATCTTCCTCACTTTCAGAAACAAATTCCTTGGCGTGGTCTTCTATTTTTTTCAAGATCGCGTCTGCATTCTCACATCTGTCACACTTTAGATCGTGGGTGTGTGCATCGTGGTTATTAGAACAAGAAGTTGCGAAGTTCGCATCGTTTGGGTCGCTGAGAGCAAAAGCTGCACAATGGTCCGCCACTCGGCTAAAATTTTTTACATGAAGACCAAAGTCGGTTCGATAGTATTGAGCAGCATGAAGAAGAGCATTGTCCATTGCCTCTACCGAAGCGTGATCAAACAAATTTCGTTTTTTCCATTTTTGAAGAACGGAACGGTAGCTGTCGAAGCCCTAAAAATGTTATTTTTGATTTAAGAAATCATGACAATGATACCTCTGAGCCCATGGCAAGAAAGTAGTCGACGCACGTCGTCGATTCTCTTTTTGTGGCCGCGCACACATTCAAAATCTTATACATGGATGAAACACCGAGTAGGAGATCTTCTCTGCCATTATCCTGAATTACACTATCTCGTAAAAAAATTTAGGATTACTCACTTTGCAAACGTTTTGGTACATTTCTATTACTTCTGTGGAGCTTTGCTGACGTATCGAATCAGGGATTTGTATTTTAGCTCCATTAGTCAGTTTGGCATTCCTCACTCCGTATGGCAACCCAGTCATCACACTAGGGCTGAACTTGTTGTTATCAATATTGAGTTTGAATAGTACACATACCTTACCTTGTTATAAATTCAATAAAAGCATCTATCGCATTAGAGTTGTATTTCACCACTGTTTTATCCACTTTCAATTGTGTGCCGCGTTTTCGCCTTGCAAACTTCTTTGCCTTGTCATACATATAGGAACTGAAAAAAAAGAGTTATATTCACCTAAGATCACAACTAACCTTATTCCTGAAATATATTTCTCTGCTTGTAAGTATGATACCGAGTTGGCAACTAGAGAAAGAATGAGATATCGGTTGTTTCGGTCTTCAGAAGAAAAATATTGAGCCGCAATTTGATTCATAAGTGTATCCAACAGTTCAGAAGAGCCAGATGTCCATGAATCCACGGCACCTATTTTCTTTTCTACTAACTGACGGAACTCCAGGGTACTATCAGGAACCATAATACCTAGCATTGCATCAATCATAGTTCTTGCAGCATTCGCTTTCCTTTCCTTTGTTGTTACCTTTAACTGATTCCATGGAAGGTTTGTGCAAACTCGAGAAATTCCAACATCTTTAGCAAAGTTCAAAAACGATCTTTTCATAGATGACTTCTGATCAAAGTATGGAACATAAGGTGGATCCACACTACATTCTGCCTCTTCAGAATCACTTATTTCTGTTGTTTCCATTCTCATTCGTTTGAGAGGAGGCGAGTTCGACTTGGGGACTATTCCGTCAACGAATTTCTTGTGGTCCGTACAAATCGCTAGAAGTGATATTACTTTTTTGTCAATATGAATTTGAAAGAAGAATAAATTACGTATTCCAGGATGAACTAAGACGTTCTTGTTTTTCAATATTTCGTTTGCTTCATTGATGGTCAAGACCACGAGACTTTTAGTTGGGCGATGCTCATGATCAACGCCTAGTCCATTCGGCATCGAACATGCTGGAGCACGGCTATGGACGCTATTGGTCGTTTTGCTTCGGTACATATGCTTGTCACGAAAACCAGACTTCACATCACTCCACTTGGAAAAAAGCTCCTCCAAATGATGGTGGCAAATCGAAACATCTTTCCATGAATTGAACGTTTGTGACTTGGAAAAGTCTAAATTACACAAACCAGCACCACGACATAACAAAAGCGATAAAGGATGTTCTTGATCGGATTTCACAGTAGCTTTCATAGCTTCAAGTTCACCAATCCTGAAACAATTAATTAAACTTGAATAGATTAAAATAATAAACAACTTCTTGATATCCCCCGAGCATGTTGTACTGACTACTGATTTTATCGGTCGTTCAGTTTTTTCCAAACTGTTCTTTCGAACAATAGAAAAATGACAGGAGGTAGTAACAGACGTTTGATTAGTCGATGTGCTACTTTTTGAATCGGCCTACAAAACGTTATGGAATCGAAAATTATTCATTGTACTTACTCTTCTGATGCGCTCCAAAGGAAAAGAAAATACAGATAGAAAAATGAGAGTTGTCCAAATTACTAAGTACATGTGCATATTCTGAAAAAGTTAAGATAAAGCGAATAATGAAAAAACATAATCAAATCAGAAACAAAATATGTTCTTTCTTTCTTATCGGAAACGAACTTTTATACTTATCGAGACCTGATCTCTTGAAACTGGTCGCACTGATAAGCCTCGTTTGTTTGACCCCCCCCCCCCCTCCTCAACCGTGTATAAACTTGATTCTTCAAGGATTTACCACTTTTTATGAACGCGCATTAGCCAGTGAAAGCTTTAGGAAGTTTCTATATAGAACTTTTTTTGTTTTCCGCGGAATTCTCGATGGACAGCTATTAGGTTTACTGATCATTTGAATCAGGAAAGATGTTGGGCACGGGTTCTATTTATTCGAATAAATAATCAACTATATCAGTTTTCTAACGTTTGAAGTTGAGATTCGTGATCGAATAATAAGAGAAGTTGTTATTCTAAGTTTAAATTTAGTGTGTTAGCCCAGAAGAAGCGATTTCATAAAAATTGAAAATTTTCAAAATTTCAGATTTTTTTATAAATCATAAAATATCGTCATGGGGGTCACACTGAATTTCTTCGAAATACAAGCTGTCTGAACCAAAATTTTGCGCTGAATTTGAATCTGACAATATCTCACTCCACTGACCCTCCTGTGAAGCACCATATCAATGCGCCATAAATGGGTGATTCCCCAATATCACACTTTCTGGTCGTCAGTTCACATCCAAATAAAAAGTTGGCTTATTTTTCACTGTTAACTTCGTAGGCATCAGCTCATAAACTTAACAAACATTAAAAAAACAAAAACAATTTAGTTTATACCCAAAAAACCACTAGGGAAGTGATTTCATGAAACTTGAAAATTTTCAAAATTTCAAAAATTTTTATAAATCATAAAATATCGTAATGGGGGTCACACTGAATCTTTCTGAAATATGGACTGTCTGAACCGAAATTTTGCGCTGAATCCGAATCTGACGGTATCTCACTTCCCGGACGCTTCTGTAACCCACCATATTAATTTTTATACAAAATTTCAGAAAAATAGTTAAATTTTTGATTTTTTCTTTATTATGCAGGCGATGCAATTTTTTCGTCTAACCTCAAAAGAGCTTAAAATGATGTCAGTTATTGATAACTGAAACAAATTCATCATTATCTCTCTCAGGAAAAAAATTTTTTTTTTGACTGAAAATATGTATATTTCAGCTATTAGGGGGCGGAGCCAGCTGGGACATGTACCATTATGCTTAGAATTGTTTGTATACCTACCACCTAGAACAACAACAGTTAGGACCTAGTTTGTTTTTTTTCTGTACAACGGGTCATCAGAGTGATCTCGATACCTACAGAGAATGTGTCTTAAATATCTGAAGGTTATAGCGTTATCTGTGATCTGAAGACCCTAAAGTTTAGGGATTCTGAAATTTCAAACCTTTGCAAGTTTTTTGTGGATAAGTTTCTAGATCTTGTTAATCTGAAAGTGGTCAATTCTGTAGACAACTTGAAAAATTTGTTTTTTTATTTCAAGAACGATTTTATTTATTTTCCTATCAATATTCAGCTTGATAAGAAAACATGTATGACTTGAATGAAAAATACAAAAAAAAAATCAGATGAACATTTTTTATTAATTCAATTATGGTTACATGTGTTCCAATTCGGTTCTTGCAGAGGCCTGAAAAACATTTTATTCGGTTTTGAATCTCAAACTCCGCCCACTTTCCGAGAAAAATTAAATGTCTGTGCAGTTATCCCACTCGTTTTCTTCAACGTGCATGCTGCTTCTCATAATTGTTTCCTGAAAAATAAAAGTTTTAAAAATCCGAAAATTCAGAACATTTTGAGCTTAAATTCAAGTCCCTAATTCCAAAATGAACCTTGTTAGAAACATTCGAAAAAAATTTTCGGCTTGAAATTTTAAAATAACTATGAATCGGTTCAAAATGTGTCAAAAATTCCTAGATTTTCAAAATTATAGATCAACGCGTCCCTCACCTGGTTGACTCCGGCCGTATCGGGTAGTTTAGTTTGCCAAACGTTTTTATTCATCTTTTCCCTGTTTTTCTTCCTTTTTTTACGGTTAAGGGTTGCAGGATCGGTTACAGGAACAGGAACAGAACAGCTATATTCTGAAAATTAGAAGCTCATGAAAATTCCAGGTATTCTATTTTCTGATTTTCCTCACCTTTGGTCTAGATTTGTGTTATTCAAAGCTATGGACTGCATTCATTGCTGAATTATTTCTCACCGACTGAAAAATTGAAATATAAAAAAATCTAGGAATTTTTAGAAAATTTAACCAACCTGGTGACATAAATTGTAACATTAACGAATGAATAAATTTCAGAAAAAAATAACGAAAAACCGAACCGGAATAGACCTCTAAACTCACGGGGCCAACAGTAACCGTAATCGGATTTGAGTATATAGAGAATATAGAAATTAGAAGAAAATCAGAACCTACAAACTACAATAGGGACATCTTGGGGTAGTCGGGACGTCTTTTAGGGATAAGAATAACTATTTGGATAGTTGAGAAATGAGAGAGTGTCAGAATTAGAGACGCAGAGAAGCAGATAGTGCCTAGAAAAAATGACACATAGGGAGCGGCGCCTCCCAGAGACTCCCGCGGTCCGCGTTAATGGAGCCATACGGAAAAAAGTAGGAGACAGGAAATTAGAAAGCACTAGAAGAGGTTGGATAATAAAAAGCACGGATGAAAAAGTTCGGCGATGAAAGGCGATGAAAGGTGAAGAAGATAGAAAAAATTGAACGAGTTTGAATGCTCTGAAATTCTAGAGTACTGCTAGTTTTCAGAATCAGTTTTTCTCAATGATGCTGGTTCAAAACAGATTAATTGAAACTATTTATTTTTAAAAAAACCTCATCAAATATAACGTCAGAGAAAAATGCAAAAATTATTCAAGCACTGTTACTGTGATTTCGTTGATAATGTTGCGTCCAGCTCCTGGAAAAAATGTTATGTAATTTTTTCAATATCCAACTTGAAAAGAAAAAATTGTTTTGAGTGCCCTCCATTGGGTCTTACTTTTTAAGTTAGAAAAATATAACTTACGTTTTTTTCCCAAGATCCGGCACATATCTAAAATTTGGTTTGTTCCATTCGTGAATGAGCAAAAAGTACATGAAAATCGGTCATGGTGTTTGAGGGCTGCATCCTTGTTCAAATCTGAAAATGGTTCTTAGAACAAATATCGTCACCGATCCCTTACTCTCTATAGTTGTACTCACATGTCAAACTACGGTACCAGGGAAATTTAGATTAACTTTTTTTTCTGGATAGCGCATACAATATATGACATGTTTTCTGGAAAATTACATGAAAATGGGTAAAAAAATTCAGAGGAAAATGAATCACCTTTGTAAACTTTTTGCAAAAGTTCAATTGCTTGGTGACGAAGTTGTGAAGTTAATTGGTATTTCTACTTTTTCAACAATAAGCGATAATCTAAAGAGTACGTGTAACTGATTTTTTCTTTGATGCATTTCTAGTGCTTTGAAAAATGTCGATTTGGTCAGAGAACTTTATCAGAGTCTGGAAAAAATTAGCAAGTTGAGTTTCTGACATCTTCTGTTATCTTGACTTCAGATTCCTTGACGTCTTCATAATCCTCCTTCTTCTCAACGTCTTCTGATTTCTTCATCAACATTTCGTACAACTTCTCATAGTACTCATGGTAGATCAAAACTTCCGGTCCGAAACTATCCAAAATTCCTAGTTGAACTTTCTCGTCCTTTGTCTTGGCGAATCCTTTCTCCTTAAGCTCCGCCCATTTTTTCAAAATTGACGAGAAATATTCCAAGAAATCCTCGAGCTTCCACTGGATATTGAAGACTCGTTTTTGAAGAATCTGGAAATGAATAAAATCATGATATTCAGATTCAGAATCCGAAAAGAAGCTTACTATTTTGTCAAGATTTTCCATCTTGAGAATTCGAAAATGCAGAAACTGAAATTTTCAAGTTTTGACATTCCAATGCCCCTTGAAAAGTTCAAAAGTTCAAGATTCAAAAAAAAAGTCTGGAATTTTCTATCTGGATTTTGCAATTTTCTAATCCACGTTGCTCTTTGACCGTATCATTTTTTTTCTCCATTTCTTTTCCCTACATCCGATCCACGTGTCAACAATCCACATAAGCACAATTGCATTTGAAAAAAAATTATTTCGAGCTTCTAGCAGTTTCCAGTAAAACCTTCGATTTCGAGACAGTCCCAGAGTAGGAATTTCAAAAGTCAAGTGAGTTATAACACAAGTTTATTGGAGCGCACTAACTGAATGTTTCATTTTTTGCGTAATAGGGTGTCTGGGGGCCTTGCTCAGCATAAAACCGCTCGTTTTTCTTAATTTTCCTGTCTATTTTTCTTGAAATTCGCAGCCTGTGAAGCTACTCTTAAAATTACAATATCACATTTTATAAAATCTTTCAATTTCCAGAGAATGTCCGATAATCTCAGTCCGCGAGAGATCAACCAGTACATTTTCGAAGCTGCTCGCAACAGAGATGACGTCTTCGATTCATTCGAAAAATTGTGTGAATCTCAAAGAACCAATTTGGATTACATCAGTTTCGAGTGGAAGTACTTCAAGTTTTATCATGGGAATGAAGACTTGACTATCGAGAAACGGTAGGGGAATGCAAATGTGCTCTAATCTAATTTTTTTTTCGAATTTCAGTCCAGAAAACTCATCTACAGTAACTTTCGACGATCTGTCTAGAGAAATGGTCGGAGAGATTGTTAGCAAGTTGAATTTGATCGACAGGTGAGAATCATTTTTGAAATTTGAACATTTTTCCAAAAAAAAAATTCAGACTAAAGTCTCGAAAAGTGTGCAACAAAATGCTTTACGCCAATCCGGAAATGTCTCCAAAAATCGGCAGCCTTGGAGTAATCGTGGGAGAAAAAGCAATCGAGTTGAGATTCGATGGAAAACTTGTGAAGTATTCGAAAAAGAAAGATGGAGAATGTACTGTGACATGGTACAAATGTGAGGATGGAGGATGTTGTGAAAGAATTTCCAAACAATCTACAGTAACCCTGCCAGAGGATTTTGTGAAGAGAGCAGTCAAAGATTTTGGAATTGCCTTGAAAATCCCAGAAATCAAGGTCAAGAAATTTTATGTGGATATCGAAAAGGGTCATGGGTCCGATGAAGTGTTCCATTTGCTCAAAAAGAGATTCAAGGATCGTGTGATTCACGCGGAGGAGACATCAATCGAAATTGAAAGTTATGAAAAAGTGCTCGAGATTCTAGATGTGCTCCAACCGAAAGTGCTGTACAAGTTCTCTTCAAGATTGAATGATGATGCCAAAATTGAAAATATCAGTGGATTTTTTGCCATGGAGCAGTTCAAGGTAGGCCTGTTTTTAAACTGGTTCAACATCGATTTTACGAGCTCTCACTATTACCAATAGTTTTAGAATAATTTTTATTTTCATTTTTGACCTACTTACCAACAAATGGCCTAGAATTCCAAAATTTGGATTTCTAGACCATCACCGCAAAAAAGTTATAACCTCTTTCAAGATGATGATTTTAGTTAAAACCTACACCAGTCTATTTCAAGGAGGACTCCCACCAGAAATGTTTATTGTTTTAAATTACCAGTGATTGGCTGCCGCACGACTGAAAATGCGCTCATTGCCTGACTCCGCCCCTTTTTTGGAAAATTCGGCCACGGCCATCGGATTCAAATTCTGCGATTTTTGCTCATTTTGGAGCCGTTTTTCTGTGTTTTAGAGCGATTTTTGAGCGTTTTCCTCACGTGTTTTAAAGTAATTTGGTCGGATTCCTCCATTAAAATTGATGGCCTAGAAAACCATAATTTGGGTTTCTAGGTCATTTTTTGGTAAGTAGTTCAAAAATGGAAAAGAAAGAATTATAAGAATGGTTATGGTTAGAACTCATGATAGCGACTCTGAATCCAGATATGGTGATCTGAATAAATGAAAGTTGGTGAGCCGACAATTCGAAATTGACCTCACACGTCGAAAAATCGGAACACAAAAACCAACTGTGATCTCCGTTTTTCACGATTTTTGAGCGATTTTTCTTTTAAATTTTGAAAAAGTTAGGAAATAACCGTACTTTGTAATCATATTTTGTTGGAGAACAATGTTAAAACCTCCGAAAAACTGAGAAAAACGAAAAAAATTCTTGGAAATGGGTTATGTTCCTTTAAATTACTGTCGGTTCTTCGTGGTAAGATATCGCTTTTGGCAAACTGTCGGATTGTCGGTCCCAGCCGACATTTGCTCAAATCACCATATTATGATATTAGCGATATTCCCCAAGAGGAAACGCGCTCCATCGCCAACTTGGCTAAAATTTGAATTTCCAGCTTTCCAGCCGTTTTGAAAACAGCGAAACATGTTTCGGGGGTGCGTGGACTCCTCCTGGACAATTTGACTGCTGACCGAGTTGTCCACGAGGAGTTCATGGACCCACCGAAACATTTTTCGCTGTTTTAAAAACGGCGGGAAAGCTGAAAATTCAAATTTCAGCCAAGTTGGCAATGGTGCGCGTTCCCCCTCGGGGAATATGGCTAATAATATTAGCGATATTGCGAGTGATTCCCTGCGCTCCATTGCGAACATGATTTCTGAAATTCGCGCGCATAATTTTGAACTGAAGAGATCAAAATTTTACAAAATATTTATTTTCCCGATTGAGTCTACTGTCGTACTGAAAAGTAGCGCGCAATCGTCATATTGTCTGCGGAGCGCAGGGAAGCATCCGAAAAATCGCTAATCTTTACATTCGCTAACATAAACATAAATTTCTCATTTTTTCCAGCTCGCCAAAATCATGATCATCGACAAATTGGTAATCTTCGATGCACGTCAAATTTTCGACCATTTCCATCGTTTTCAAGAGTTCGAAGTTCGTGTCCACTCGATGAATGCAGAGCAAATTTTGCGTCTTCGTCAAATGATCGCTTCGGAATTGGACTCCACCAAATTCCAGGAATGCGTCATTCGTATCGTTAAGCACCTGACGACTGCTGATTTCAAATCGATCAGAAGAGCTCTGGGAATGGCTGAAAATAAGACCCGCTTCATTGTTCATCGTCACAATATTCCGAATTCCAATGGACAGTACTTGAATATCAAGATTCAAAATTGTGCGATTGAAGTCGGTTGGAGATCAGGGGAAAATGATGATTCGTTTAATATCGACGACTACAGCTTTGCTATTTATGAAGATTCCTACAAAAAGATGAAAATGACGAAGATGATGAAGAAGATGATGAAGAAGATGATGAAGAAGATGATGAAGAAGATGAAGAAGAAGATGAAGACGTTGAAGATGAAGATGGCGATGAAGATTCTGACGATTTCTGATTTCTGATTTTTCCCTATTGCTTCATAACTCGCTTTGTCCCGATTATTCTCTTTTTTTCTCGGTAAACCCTTTATAAGGAAAAGAATGAAGACAATTTTTATATCGAAGTTTTTTTTTCAATTGAGTCTACAGTACCTCAGAAAGGGTCCTTGTGCCTAGAAGAACTTTAAAACTTGGAAATTATCAATGGAGCGCGCTTGCAACTCCTCGCATCTCATCGAGTACTGTAACATGAAACTGCTACAAGTGAAGGAGTTGAGAAGGTGACGGCTCACTGTGTTTGGCTGAGATAAGTGGAAAACGGCCGGGATTTGGAAATTTTCGAGAAAAATCTCCAGTGGGCCGGTTGATTTCTGAATCTACTGCTTTTGTGCTTTAGAATAAGCCCAAAATTCATGTTTCTAGGTCAATTTTTCACAAATCCGCCCCTACGCCAAACTTTCTCAATATTTAGAGATTGAGAGCGCATATCCAGTATTCGTGTTTACACGTCAGTTATCCCAAATTCATAGAACGAAATGGAGAGGACTTCGTTTTTTTGCTCTCCCCAATGAGCCTAAATTCATCTGTGTGGCATAATTTTTCTCAATTCTACTCGGATAATTAAGAGAACGGATGAAAAAGATAACGAGATTTCTGACGATTGAAGGAAAGTGAGAGAGGAAAAAATGAACCAGTTTGAATGCCCTAAAATTCTAAAGTGCTATATTCAGATTTAACGAGGTTCCGATTGAAACTGTTTATTCAAAAAAAAACCTCATAAAACAAAATGTAAGAGAAAATGCGAAAATTATTCAGGTACTGTTACTGTGATTTCGTTGATAATGTTGCGTCCAGCTCCTGGAAAAATATGATGTGATTTTTTCAATATCCAACTTGAAAAGCAAATAATTGTTTTGAGTGTCCATTGGGTGTTACTTAAATTAGAAAAATATTACTTACGTTTTTTTCCACGATCCGGCACATATCTAAAAATTGGTTTGTTCCGTTCGTAAATGAGCAAAAAGCACATGAAAATCGGTCATAGTGCTTGAGGGCTACATTCCAGGAGCCCGGTTTTTCCATATCTAGGAACCAGTTCATATCTGAAAGAAGATGATTTTCAGAAGAAATCTCTGAGCCAACCCCTTACCCTTTATAGTTGTACTCACATGTCAAGCTACGGTACCAGTAAAATATAGATCAATTTTTTCCTGGATAGAGAGGACAACATATGAGATTTATCTGGAAAATGAGATGAAAATGAGAATTCAAAGGAAAATGAATCACCTTTGCCAACTTTTTGCGAAAGTTCACCAGCTTGGTGACGAAGTTGTAAAGTTAATTGGTATTTCTATTTTTTCAGCACTATGCGATAATCTAAAAAGTAAGAGTTTTTTTTGCTCTCATCCGATTCTTGCTTCATTCAACTCACAGTTGGATGATGGAAATTTGTTTTCGGAAAAATAAAAATAAACAGAAACGGAAGAGACCTCTAAGCACACAAAGTCAACAATAACCGTAATCGGATTTGACTATAGTATAGAAATCATAATATCAGAAAAATAGATTGCGAACTACAAAAAAGGGGGACATCTGTTATTGGTCGGGACGTCTCTTTGGGGTTAGAATAACTATTTGGATGGTTGAGAAGTGAGAGAGTATTGGAGGAAGAGTTGTAGAAGCAGAGAAATTGTGCGAAAAAATGACATGTTGGGAGCGGCGACGCCGGTCAAGGGCGCGGGTTAGGCAAAAAGGACAAACCGAGAAAAAAACTAAAAACGGGAAATTAGAAAAACAGACCAGGAATGCAGAAAAAGTTAACGAGATTTGTGGAAACTCTAAGATATTGGGTGCTCAAGATAAAGAGATTTCCAAGAATTCTGGAGTAATGTTGTAGATTCCTGACGATTCTAGAATTATTCAATTCCGAGATTTTAGGTTTCTGAATGAGCTTGGTGGATTTGGGCAGATTCTGAAAATCTGAAAAGAAATAGAAAGTGTTCCAGGGATTCGATGATATTTCAAATTTCTACAAAACCCAGTTTTTGTTCCATTGTGATTCTTAGGATGTGCACTGACTTGTCTTAATAAAACGGGGGGGGGGGGCTATCGATTTCTGTGTATCCCACCTGTCGGGTAGAGGGGAAGGGGGATGTCCTGTGTGTAAATAAAAAACAGACCCACTTTTTTCAATTCTTATCTTTTGATCTACCCGAAACTTTATTGCCGCGAAAATGACCCATCCATCGACAGGTGGGATGACTGACTCTCATTTCTCTTATTTCTTTTGATTGTTGGCGACTTTTTTAAAATCGATTTTTGGATCTGTACAAAATTCCAATAATTGCAGTCCCTTTTTTTCTTCCCCCATTGCAGTCCTTTTGAATTTTCCTTTGTTCTGCTCATTTTTTTTTTTGGGAAAACGCTTCCTCTTTCATTTTGCTCACTCCCAAGAGTTTTGATTTTTTATTTTCTCAGTTTCCTTATTATTGATTAATTAAAATATCTCGATCCTCGAATAATGATGATTTTCTTTTTCAGGGTACAGATTTCACCACTTGGCCGTCCGCACCAGTGGAAAGTGAAGCAACGAGATGTGGATAAGGATAGGTGAGTTTTTGGCTGGCAAATGGTTAGCGGACATCTTAAAAAGGCCTAATCGTTCGTGAGATGGCCTAGCTTTCTGGTCAAAAAAATTATCGGCCATTTACTATGTCCCTAGCCGGTTTTGAAATTTTCGATTATCCAACTTCAACAATGTCTCATTTCAGAAATCGACGGATCGAGACGAGACGGGGCCGATTGACGGGGCATGGTGGCGAAAGCGACGAGAGGGATCGAAACCGATGGTGTGATGGTTGGAGGAGGAGTTGGGAGAGAAGCCTGTGGATGTGTGGGAGGAGCGGACCCCAGCTTCGTTTGAGAACGAGATGGTGATGGTGGTGTGTGGACACGAGGTGTTGGGGGAGTAGCCTCCCTGTCTTTGTGTTTCTGCAGTGAGACTGCAGAATGAAAACTTCACATAAGATACACACACACGCACACACCTAATAGAGCACTAGTAGAAAGAGAATAACATACACACACATAATAGAGCACTACTGTAGATTGAGGAATTTGCCTTGTGATCTTCCTAGTTGGATGTCCAGTCTTTTCGGAGACTGTTAAGGTGGATTCTGAGAGATACGGTAGCAGAAAGAGAATAACACACACACACACATCATAGAGCACTACTGTAGATTGAGGAATTTGCCTTGTGATCTTCCTAGTTGGATGTCCAGTCTTTTCGGAGACTGTTAAGGTGGATTCTGAGAGATACGGTAATAGAAAGAGAATAACACACACACACACACACACACATAATAGAGCACTACTGTAGATTGAGGAATTTGCCTTGTGATCTTCCTAGTTGGATGTCCAGTCTTTTCGGAGACTGTTAAGGTGGATTCTGAGAGATACGGTAGCAGAAAGAGAATAACACACACACACACACACACACATAATAGAGCACTACTGTAGATTGAGGAATTTGCCTTGTGATCTTCCTAGTTGGATGTCCAGTCTTTTCGGAGACTGTTAAGGTGGATTCTGAGAGATACGGTAATAGAAAGAGAATAACACACACACACACACACACACATAATAGAGCACTACTGTAGATTGAGGAATTTGCCTTGTGATCTTCCTAGTTGGATGTCCAGTCTTTTCGGAGACTGTTAAGGTGGATTCTGAGAGATACGGTAGCAGAAAGAGAATAACACACACACACACACATAATAGAGCACTACTGTAGATTGAGGAATTTGCCTTGTGATCTTCCTAGTTGGATGTCCAGTCTTTTCGGAGACTGTTAAGGTGGATTCTGAGAGATACGGTAATAGAAAGAGAATAACACACACACACACACACATAATAGAGCACTACTGTAGATTGAGGAATTTGCCTTGTGATCTTCCTAGTTGGATGTCCAGTCTTTTCGGAGACTGTTAAGGTGGATTCTGAGAGATACGGTAGCAGAAAGAGAATAACACACACACACACACATAATAGAGCACTACTGTAGATTGAGGAATTTGCCTTGTGATCTTCCTAGTTGGATGTCCAGTCTTTTCGGAGACTGTTAAGGTGGATTCTGAGAGATACGGTAATAGAAAGAGAATAACACACACACACACACATAATAGAGCACTACTGTAGATTGAGGAATTTGCCTTGTGATCTTCCTAGTTGGATGTCCAGTCTTTTCGGAGACTGTTAAGGTGGATTCTGAGAGATACGGTAGCAGAAAGAGAATAACACACACACACACACATAATAGAGCACTACTGTAGATTGAGGAATTTGCCTTGTGATCTTCCTAGTTGGATGTCCAGTCTTTTCGGAGACTGTTAAGGTGGATTCTGAGAGATACGGTAGCAGAAAGAGAATAACACACACACACACACACACATAATAGAGCACTACTGTAGATTGAGGAATTTGCCTTGTGATCTTCCTAGTTGGATGTCCAGTCTTTTCGGAGACTGTTAAGGTGGATTCTGAGAGATACGGTAATAGAAAGAGAATAACACACACACACACACACACACATAATAGAGCACTACTGTAGATTGAGGAATTTGCCTTGTGATCTTCCTAGTTGGATGTCCAGTCTTTTCGGAGACTGTTAAGGTGGATTCTGAGAGATACGGTAGCAGAAAGAGAATAACACACACACACACACACACATAATAGAGCACTACTGTAGATTGAGGAATTTGCCTTGTGATCTTCCTAGTTGGATGTCCAGTCTTTTCGGAGACTGTTAAGGTGGATTCTGAGAGATACGGTAATAGAAAGAGAATAACACACACACACACACACACACATAATAGAGCACTACTGTAGATTGAGGAATTTGCCTTGTGATCTTCCTAGTTGGATGTCCAGTCTTTTCGGAGACTGTTAAGGTGGATTCTGAGAGATACGGTAGCAGAAAGAGAATAACACACACACACACATCATAGAGCACTACTGTAGATTGAGGAATTTGCCTTGTGATCTTCCTAGTTGGATGTCCAGTCTTTTCGGAGACTGTTAAGGTGGATTCTGAGAGATACGGTAGCAGAAAGAGAATAACACACACACACATCATAGAGCACTACTGTAGATTGAGGAATTTGCCTTGTGATCTTCCTAGTTGGATGTCCAGTCTTTTCGGAGACTGTTAAGGTGGATTCTGAGAGATACGGTAGCAGAAAGAGAATAACACACACACACATCATAGAGCACTACTGTAGATTGAGGAATTTGCCTTGTGATCTTCCTAGTTGGATGTCCAGTCTTTTCGGAGACTGTTAAGGTGGATTCTGAGAGATACGGTAGCAGAAAGAGAATAACACACACACACACATCATAGAGCACTACTGTAGATTGAGGAATTTGCCTTGTGATCTTCCTAGTTGGATGTCCAGTCTTTTCGGAGACTGTTAAGGTGGATTCTGAGAGATACGGTAGCAGAAAGAGAATAACACACACACACATCATAGAGCACTACTGTAGATTGAGGAATTTGCCTTGTGATCTTCCTAGTTGGATGTCCAGTCTTTTCGGAGACTGTTAAGGTGGATTCTGAGAGATACGGTAATAGAAAGAGAATAACACACACACACACACATAATAGAGCACTACTGTAGATTGAGGAATTTGCCTTGTGATCTTCCTAGTTGGATGTCCAGTCTTTTCGGAGACTGTTAAGGTGGATTCTGAGAGATACGGTAGCAGAAAGAGAATAACACACACACACACATAATAGAGCACTACTGTAAATTGAGGAATTTGCCTTGTGATCTTCCTAGTTGGATGTCCAGTCTTTTCGGAGACTGTTAAGGTGGATTCTGAGAGATACGGTAGCAGAAAGAGAATAACACACACACACACATCATTGAGCACTACTGTAGATTGAGGAATTTGCCTTGTGATCTTCCTAGTTGGATGTCCAGTCTTTTCGGAGACTGTTAAGGTGGATTCTGAGAGATACGGTAGCAGAAAGAGAATAACACACACACACACATAATAGAGCACTACTGTAGATTGAGGAATTTGCCTTGTGATCTTCCTAGTTGGATGTCCAGTCTTTTCGGAGACTGTTAAGGTGGATTCTGAGAGATACGGTAGCAGAAAGAGAATAACACACACACACACATAATAGAGCACTACTGTAAATTGAGGAATTTGCCTTGTGATCTTCCTAGTTGGATGTCCAGTCTTTTCGGAGACTGTTAAGGTGGATTCTGAGAGATACGGTAGCAGAAAGAGAATAACACACACACACACATCATAGAGCACTACTGTAGATTGAGGAATTTGCCTTGTGATCTTCCTAGTTGGATGTCCAGTCTTTTCGGAGACTGTTAAGGTGGATTCTGAGAGATACGGTAATAGAAAGAGAATAACACACACACACACACATCATAGAGCACTACTGTAGATTGAGGAATTTGCCTTGTGATCTTCCTAGTTGGATGTCCAGTCTTTTCGGAGACTGTTAAGGTGGATTCTGAGAGATACGGTAGCAGAAAGAGAATAACACACACACACACATAATAGAGCACTACTGTAGATTGAGGAATTTGCCTTGTGATCTTCCTAGTTGGATGTCCAGTCTTTTCGGAGACTGTTAAGGTGGATTCTGAGAGATACGGTAGCAGAAAGAGAATAACACACACACACACACATAATAGAGCACTACTGTAGATTGAGGAATTTGCCTTGTGATCTTCCTAGTTGGATGTCCAGTCTTTTCGGAGACTGTTAAGGTGGATTCTGAGAGATACGGTAGCAGAAAGAGAATAACACACACACACACATAATAGAGCACTACTGTAAATTGAGGAATTTGCCTTGTGATCTTCCTAGTTGGATGTCCAGTCTTTTCGGAGACTGTTAAGGTGGATTCTGAGAGATACGGTAATAGAAAGAGAATAACACACACACACACACATAATAGAGCACTACTGTAGATTGAGGAATTTGCCTTGTGATCTTCCTAGTTGGATGTCCAGTCTTTTCGGAGACTGTTAAGGTGGATTCTGAGAGATACGGTAGCAGAAAGAGAATAACACACACACACATAATAGAGCACTACTGTAGATTGAGGAATTTGCCTTGTGATCTTCCTAGTTGGATGTCCAGTCTTTTCGGAGACTGTTAAGGTGGATTCTGAGAGATACGGTAGCAGAAAGAGAATAACACACACACACACATAATAGAGCACTACTGTAAATTGAGGAATTTGCCTTGTGATCTTCCTAGTTGGATGTCCAGTCTTTTCGGAGACTGTTAAGGTGGATTCTGAGAGATACGGTAGCAGAAAGAGAATAACACACACACACACATAATAGAGCACTACTGTAAATTGAGGAATTTGCCTTGTGATCTTCCTAGTTGGATGTCCAGTCTTTTCGGAGACTGTTAAGGTGGATTCTGAGAGATACGGTAGCAGAAAGAGAATAACACACACACACATCATAGAGCACTACTGTAGATTGAGGAATTTGCCTTGTGATCTTCCTAGTTGGATGTCCAGTCTTTTCGGAGACTGTTAAGGTGGATTCTGAGAGATACGGTAGCAGAAAGAGAATAACACACACACACACACATCATAGAGCACTACTGTAAATTGAGGAATTTGCCTTGTGATCTTCCTAGTTGGATGTCCAGTCTTTTCGGAGACTGTTAAGGTGGATTCTGAGAGATACGGTAGCAGAAAGAGAATAACACACACACACACACATCATAGAGCACTACTGTAAATTGAGGAATTTGCCTTGTGATCTTCCTAGTTGGATGTCCAGTTTTTCGGAGACTGTTAAGGTGGATTCTGAGAGATACGGTAGCAGAAAGAGAATAACACACACACACACACATAATAGAGCACTACTGTAGATTGAGGAATTTGCCTTGTGATCTTCCTAGTTGGATGTCCAGTCTTTTCGGAGACTGTTAAGGTGGATTCTGAGAGATACGGTAGCAGAAAGAGAATAACACACACACACATCATAGAGCACTACTGTAGATTGAGGAATTTGCCTTGTGATCTTCCTAGTTGGATGTCCAGTCTTTTCGGAGACTGTTAAGGTGGATTCTGAGAGATACGGTAATAGAAAGAGAATAACACACACACACACACATAATAGAGCACTACTGTAGATTGAGGAATTTGCCTTGTGATCTTCCTAGTTGGATGTCCAGTCTTTTCGGAGACTGTTAAGGTGGATTCTGAGAGATACGGTAATAGAAAGAGAATAACACACACACACACATAATAGAGCACTACTGTAGATTGAGGAATTTGCCTTGTGATCGTCCTAGTTGGATGTCCAGTCTTTTCGGAGACTGTTAAGGTGGATTCTGAGAGATACGGTAATAGAAAGAGAATAACACACACACACACACACATAATAGAGCACTACTGTAGATTGAGGAATTTGCCTTGTGATCTTCCTAGTTGGATGTCCAGTCTTTTCGGAGACTGTTAAGGTGGATTCTGAGAGATACGGTAGTAGAAAGAGAATAACACACACACACACATAATAGAGCACTACTGTAGATTGAGGAATTTGCCTTGTGATCTTCCTAGTTGGATGTCCAGTCTTTTCGGAGACTGTTAAGGTGGATTCTGAGAGATACGGTAATAGAAAGAGAATAACACACACACACACACACATAATAGAGCACTACTGTAGATTGAGGAATTTGCCTTGTGATCTTCCTAGTTGGATGTCCAGTCTTTTCGGAGACTGTTAAGGTGGATTCTGAGAGATACGGTAGCAGAAAGAGAATAACACACACACACATCATAGAGCACTACTGTAGATTGAGGAATTTGCCTTGTGATCTTCCTAGTTGGATGTCCAGTCTTTTCGGAGACTGTTAAGGTGGATTCTGAGAGATACGGTAATAGAAAGAGAATAACACACACACACACATCATAGAGCACTACTGTAGATTGAGGAATTTGCCTTGTGATCTTCCTAGTTGGATGTCCAGTCTTTTCGGAGACTGTTAAGGTGGATTCTGAGAGATACGGTAATAGAAAGAGAATAACACACACACACACATCATAGAGCACTACTGTAGATTGAGGAATTTGCCTTGTGATCTTCCTAGTTGGATGTCCAGTCTTTTCGGAGACTGTTAAGGTGGATTCTGAGAGATACGGTAGCAGAAAGAGAATAACACACACACACACATAATAGAGCACTACTGTAGATTGAGGAATTTGCCTTGTGATCTTCCTAGTTGGATGTCCAGTCTTTTCGGAGACTGTTAAGGTGGATTCTGAGAGATACGGTAATAGAAAGAGAATAACACACACACACACATCATAGAGCACTACTGTAGATTGAGGAATTTGCCTTGTGATCTTCCTAGTTGGATGTCCAGTCTTTTCGGAGACTGTTAAGGTGGATTCTGAGAGATACGGTAGCAGAAAGAGAATAACACACACACACACATCATAGAGCACTACTGTAGATTGAGGAATTTGCCTTGTGATCTTCCTAGTTGGATGTCCAGTCTTTTCGGAGACTGTTAAGGTGGATTCTGAGAGATACGGTAATAGAAAGAGAATAACACACACACACACATCATAGAGCACTACTGTAGATTGAGGAATTTGCCTTGTGATCTTCCTAGTTGGATGTCCAGTCTTTTCGGAGACTGTTATGGTGGATTCTGAGAGATACGGTAATAGAAAGAGAATAACACACACACACACATCATAGAGCACTACTGTAGATTGAGGAATTTGCCTTGTGATCTTCCTAGTTGGATGTCCAGTCTTTTCGGAGACTGTTAAGGTGGATTCTGAGAGATACGGTAATAGAAAGAGAATAACACACACACACACATCATAGAGCACTACTGTAGATTGAGGAATTTGCCTTGTGATCTTCCTAGTTGGATGTCCAGTCTTTTCGGAGACTGTTATGGTGGATTCTGAGAGATACGGTAATAGAAAGAGAATAACACACACACACACATCATAGAGCACTACTGTAGATTGAGGAATTTGCCTTGTGATCTTCCTAGTTGGATGTCCAGTCTTTTCGGAGACTGTTAAGGTGGATTCTGAGAGATACGGTAGCAGAAAGAGAATAACACACACACACACATAATAGAGCACTACTGTAGATTGAGGAATTTGCCTTGTGATCTTCCTAGTTGGATGTCCAGTCTTTTCGGAGACTGTTAAGGTGGATTCTGAGAGATACGGTAGCAGAAAGAGAATAACACACACACACATCATAGAGCACTACTGTAGATTGAGGAATTTGCCTTGTGATCTTCCTAGTTGGATGTCCAGTCTTTTCGGAGACTGTTAAGGTGGATTCTGAGAGATACGGTAATAGAAAGAGAATAACACACACACACACACATCATAGAGCACTACTGTAGATTGAGGAATTTGCCTTGTGATCTTCCTAGTTGGATGTCCAGTCTTTTCGGAGACTGTTAAGGTGGATTCTGAGAGATACGGTAATAGAAAGAGAATAACACACACACACACACATCATAGAGCACTACTGTAGATTGAGGAATTTGCCTTGTGATCTTCCTAGTTGGATGTCCAGTCTTTTCGGAGACTGTTAAGGTGGATTCTGAGAGATACGGTAATAGAAAGAGAATAACACACACACACACATAATAGAGCACTACTGTAGATTGAGGAATTTGCCTTGTGATCTTCCTAGTTGGATGTCCAGTCTTTTCGGAGACTGTTAAGGTGGATTCTGAGAGATACGGTAGCAGAAAGAGAATAACACACACACACATCATAGAGCACTACTGTAGATTGAGGAATTTGCCTTGTGATCTTCCTAGTTGGATGTCCAGTCTTTTCGGAGACTGTTAAGGTGGATTCTGAGAGATACGGTAATAGAAAGAGAATAACACACACACACACACATCATAGAGCACTACTGTAGATTGAGGAATTTGCCTTGTGATCTTCCTAGTTGGATGTCCAGTCTTTTCGGAGACTGTTAAGGTGGATTCTGAGAGATACGGTAATAGAAAGAGAATAACACACACACACACATAATAGAGCACTACTGTAGATTGAGGAATTTGCCTTGTGATCTTCCTAGTTGGATGTCCAGTCTTTTCGGAGACTGTTAAGGTGGATTCTGAGAGATACGGTAGCAGAAAGAGAATAACACACACACACATCATAGAGCACTACTGTAGATTGAGGAATTTGCCTTGTGATCTTCCTAGTTGGATGTCCAGTCTTTTCGGAGACTGTTAAGGTGGATTCTGAGAGATACGGTAGCAGAAAGAGAATAACACACACACACACACATAATAGAGCACTACTGTAGATTGAGGAATTTGCCTTGTGATCTTCCTAGTTGGATGTCCAGTCTTTTCGGAGACTGTTAAGGTGGATTCTGAGAGATACGGTAATAGAAAGAGAATAACACACACACACACACATAATAGAGCACTACTGTAGATTGAGGAATTTGCCTTGTGATCTTCCTAGTTGGATGTCCAGTCTTTTCGGAGACTGTTAAGGTGGATTCTGAGAGATACGGTAATAGAAAGAGAATAACACACACACACACACACACATCATAGAGCACTACTGTAGATTGAGGAATTTGCCTTGTGATCTTCCTAGTTGGATGTCCAGTCTTTTCGGAGACTGTTAAGGTGGATTCTGAGAGATACGGTAGCAGAAAGAGAATAACACACACACACACATAATAGAGCACTACTGTAGATTGAGGAATTTGCCTTGTGATCTTCCTAGTTGGATGTCCAGTCTTTTCGGAGACTGTTAAGGTGGATTCTGAGAGATACGGTAGCAGAAAGAGAATAACACACACACACATCATAGAGCACTACTGTAGATTGAGGAATTTGCCTTGTGATCTTCCTAGTTGGATGTCCAGTCTTTTCGGAGACTGTTAAGGTGGATTCTGAGAGATACGGTAATAGAAAGAGAATAACACACACACACATCATAGAGCACTACTGTAGATTGAGGAATTTGCCTTGTGATCTTCCTAGTTGGATGTCCAGTCTTTTCGGAGACTGTTAAGGTGGATTCTGAGAGATACGGTAATAGAAAGAGAATAACACACACACACACATAATAGAGCACTACTGTAGATTGAGGAATTTGCCTTGTGATCTTCCTAGTTGGATGTCCAGTCTTTTCGGAGACTGTTAAGGTGGATTCTGAGAGATACGGTAGCAGAAAGAGAATAACACACACACACATCATAGAGCACTACTGTAGATTGAGGAATTTGCCTTGTGATCTTCCTAGTTGGATGTCCAGTCTTTTCGGAGACTGTTAAGGTGGATTCTGAGAGATACGGTAATAGAAAGAGAATAACACACACACACATCATAGAGCACTACTGTAGATTGAGGAATTCGCCTTGTGATCTTCCTAGTTGGATGTCCAGTCTTTTCGGAGACTGTTAAGGTGGATTCTGAGAGATACGGTAGCAGAAAGAGAATAACACACACATCATAGAGCACTACTGTAGATTGAGGAATTTGCCTTGTGATCTTCCTAGTTGGATGTCCAGTCTTTTCGGAGACTGTTAAGGTGGATTCTGAGAGATACGGTAATAGAAAGAGAATAACACACACACACACACATAATAGAGCACTACTGTAGATTGAGGAATTTGCCTTGTGATCTTCCTAGTTGGATGTCCAGTCTTTTCGGAGACTGTTAAGGTGGATTCTGAGAGATACGGTAATAGAAAGAGAATAACACACACACACATCATAGAGCACTACTGTAGATTGAGGAATTTGCCTTGTGATCTTCCTAGTTGGATGTCCAGTCTTTTCGGAGACTGTTAAGGTGGATTCTGAGAGATACGGTAATAGAAAGAGAATAACACACACACACATCATAGAGCACTACTGTAGATTGAGGAATTTGCCTTGTGATCTTCCTAGTTGGATGTCCAGTCTTTTCGGAGACTGTTAAGGTGGATTCTGAGAGATACGGTAGCAGAAAGAGAATAACACACACATCATAGAGCACTACTGTAGATTGAGGAATTTGCCTTGTGATCTTCCTAGTTGGATGTCCAGTCTTTTCGGAGACTGTTAAGGTGGATTCTGAGAGATACGGTAGCAGAAAGAGAATAACACACACATCATAGAGCACTACTGTAGATTGAGGAATTTGCCTTGTGATCTTCCTAGTTGGATGTCCAGTCTTTTCGGAGACTGTTAAGGTGGATTCTGAGAGATACGGTAATAGAAAGAGAATAACACACACACACACACATAATAGAGCACTACTGTAGATTGAGGAATTTGCCTTGTGATCTTCCTAGTTGGATGTCCAGTCTTTTCGGAGACTGTTAAGGTGGATTCTGAGAGATACGGTAGCAGAAAGAGAATAACACACACACACATCATAGAGCACTACTGTAGATTGAGGAATTTGCCTTGTGATCTTCCTAGTTGGATGTCCAGTCTTTTCGGAGACTGTTAAGGTGGATTCTGAGAGATACGGTAATAGAAAGAGAATAACACACACACACATCATAGAGCACTACTGTAGATTGAGGAATTCGCCTTGTGATCTTCCTAGTTGGATGTCCAGTCTTTTCGGAGACTGTTAAGGTGGATTCTGAGAGATACGGTAGCAGAAAGAGAATAACACACACATCATAGAGCACTACTGTAGATTGAGGAATTTGCCTTGTGATCTTCCTAGTTGGATGTCCAGTCTTTTCGGAGACTGTTAAGGTGGATTCTGAGAGATACGGTAGCAGAAAGAGAATAACACACACACACATCATAGAGCACTACTGTAGATTGAGGAATTTGCCTTGTGATCTTCCTAGTTGGATGTCCAGTCTTTTCGGAGACTGTTAAGGTGGATTCTGAGAGATACGGTAATAGAAAGAGAATAACACACACACACATCATAGAGCACTACTGTAGATTGAGGAATTCGCCTTGTGATCTTCCTAGTTGGATGTCCAGTCTTTTCGGAGACTGTTAAGGTGGATTCTGAGAGATACGGTAGCAGAAAGAGAATAACACACACATCATAGAGCACTACTGTAGATTGAGGAATTTGCCTTGTGATCTTCCTAGTTGGATGTCCAGTCTTTTCGGAGACTGTTAAGGTGGATTCTGAGAGATACGGTAATAGAAAGAGAATAACACACACACACATCATAGAGCACTACTGTAGATTGAGGAATTTGCCTTGTGATCTTCCTAGTTGGATGTCCAGTCTTTTCGGAGACTGTTAAGGTGGATTCTGAGAGATACGGTAATAGAAAGAGAATAACACACACACACACATAATAGAGCACTACTGTAGATTGAGGAATTTGCCTTGTGATCTTCCTAGTTGGATGTCCAGTCTTTTCGGAGACTGTTAAGGTGGATTCTGAGAGATACGGTAGCAGAAAGAGAATAACACACACACACATCATAGAGCACTACTGTAGATTGAGGAATTTGCCTTGTGATCTTCCTAGTTGGATGTCCAGTCTTTTCGGAGACTGTTAAGGTGGATTCTGAGAGATACGGTAATAGAAAGAGAATAACACACACACACATCATAGAGCACTACTGTAGATTGAGGAATTCGCCTTGTGATCTTCCTAGTTGGATGTCCAGTCTTTTCGGAGACTGTTAAGGTGGATTCTGAGAGATACGGTAGCAGAAAGAGAATAACACACACATCATAGAGCACTACTGTAGATTGAGGAATTTGCCTTGTGATCTTCCTAGTTGGATGTCCAGTCTTTTCGGAGACTGTTAAGGTGGATTCTGAGAGATACGGTAATAGAAAGAGAATAACACACACACACATCATAGAGCACTACTGTAGATTGAGGAATTCGCCTTGTGATCTTCCTAGTTGGATGTCCAGTCTTTTCGGAGACTGTTAAGGTGGATTCTGAGAGATACGGTAATAGAAAGAGAATAACACACACACACATCATAGAGCACTACTGTAGATTGAGGAATTTGCCTTGTGATCTTCCTAGTTGGATGTCCAGTCTTTTCGGAGACTGTTAAGGTGGATTCTGAGAGATACGGTAATAGAAAGAGAATAACACACACACACACACATCATAGAGCACTACTGTAGATTGAGGAATTTGCCTTGTGATCTTCCTAGTTGGATGTCCAGTCTTTTCGGAGACAGTTAAGGTGGATTCTGAGAGATACGGTAACAGAAAGAGAATAACACACACACACATCATAGAGCACTACTGTAGATTGAGGAATTTGCCTTGTGATCTTCCTAGTTGGATGTCCAGTCTTTTCGGAGACTGTTAAGGTGGATTCTGAGAGATACGGTAATAGAAAGAGAATAACACACACACACACACATCATAGAGCACTACTGTAGATTGAGGAATTTGCCTTGTGATCTTCCTAGTTGGATGTCCAGTCTTTTCGGAGACTGTTAAGGTGGATTCTGAGAGATACGGTAGCAGAAAGAGAATAACACACACACACACATAATAGAGCACTACTGTAGATTGAGGAATTTGCCTTGTGATCTTCCTAGTTGGATGTCCAGTCTTTTCGGAGACTGTTAAGGTGGATTCTGAGAGATACGGTAATAGAAAGAGAATAACACACACACACACACATAATAGAGCACTACTGTAGATTGAGGAATTTGCCTTGTGATCTTCCTAGTTGGATGTCCAGTCTTTTCGGATACTGTTAAGGTGGATTCTGAGAGATACGGTAGCAGAAAGAGAATAACACACACACACACATAATAGAGCACTACTGTAGATTGAGGAATTTGCCTTGTGATCTTCCTAGTTGGATGTCCAGTCTTTTCGGAGACTGTTAAGGTGGATTCTGAGAGATACGGTAGCAGAAAGAGAATAACACACACACACACATCATAGAGCACTACTGTAGATTGAGGAATTTGCCTTGTGATCTTCCTAGTTGGATGTCCAGTCTTTTCGGAGACTGTTAAGGTGGATTCTGAGAGATACGGTAATAGAAAGAGAATAACACACACACACACACATCATAGAGCACTACTGTAGATTGAGGAATTTGCCTTGTGATCTTCCTAGTTGGATGTCCAGTCTTTTCGGAGACTGTTAAGGTGGATTCTGAGAGATACGGTAATAGAAAGAGAATAACACACACACACACATAATAGAGCACTACTGTAGATTGAGGAATTTGCCTTGTGATCTTCCTAGTTGGATGTCCAGTCTTTTCGGAGACTGTTAAGGTGGATTCTGAGAGATACGGTAATAGAAAGAGAATAACACACACACACACACATAATAGAGCACTACTGTAGATTGAGGAATTTGCCTTGTGATCTTCCTAGTTGGATGTCCAGTCTTTTCGGAGACTGTTAAGGTGGATTCTGAGAGATACGGTAATAGAAAGAGAATAACACACACACACACATAATAGAGCACTACTGTAGATTGAGGAATTTGCCTTGTGATCTTCCTAGTTGGATGTCCAGTCTTTTCGGAGACTGTTAAGGTGGATTCTGAGAGATACGGTAGCAGAAAGAGAATAACACACACACACACACATAATAGAGCACTACTGTAGATTGAGGAATTTGCCTTGTGATCTTCCTAGTTGGATGTCCAGTCTTTTCGGAGACTGTTAAGGTGGATTCTGAGAGATACGGTAATAGAAAGAGAATAACACACACACACACATAATAGAGCACTACTGTAGATTGAGGAATTTGCCTTGTGATCTTCCTAGTTGGATGTCCAGTCTTTTCGGAGACTGTTAAGGTGGATTCTGAGAGATACGGTAGCAGAAAGAGAATAACACACACACACACATAATAGAGCACTACTGTAGATTGAGGAATTCGCCTTGTGATCTTCCTAGTTGGATGTCCAGTCTTTTCGGAGACTGTTAAGGTGGATTCTGAGAGATACGGTAATAGAAAGAGAATAACACACACACACACACACACATCATAGAGCACTACTGTAGATTGAGGAATTCGCCTTGTGATCTTCCTAGTTGGATGTCCAGTCTTTTCGGAGACTGTTAAGGTGGATTCTGAGAGATACGGTAGCAGAAAGAGAATAACACACACACACACATCATAGAGCACTACTGTAGATTGAGGAATTTGCCTTGTGATCTTCCTAGTTGGATGTCCAGTCTTTTCGGAGACTGTTAAGGTGGATTCTGAGAGATACGGTAGCAGAAAGAGAATAACACACACACACACACATCATAGAGCACTACTGTAGATTGAGGAATTTGCCTTGTGATCTTCCTAGTTGGATGTCCAGTCTTTTCGGAGACTGTTAAGGTGGATTCTGAGAGATACGGTAGCAGAAAGAGAATAACACACACACACACACATAATAGAGCACTACTGTAGATTGAGGAATTTGCCTTGTGATCTTCCTAGTTGGATGTCCAGTCTTTTCGGAGACTGTTAAGGTGGATTCTGAGAGATACGGTAATAGAAAGAGAATAACACACACACACACACATAATAGAGCACTACTGTAGATTGAGGAATTTGCCTTGTGATCTTCCTAGTTGGATGTCCAGTCTTTTCGGAGACTGTTAAGGTGGATTCTGAGAGATACGGTAATAGAAAGAGAATAACACACACACACACACATAATAGAGCACTACTGTAGATTGAGGAATTTGCCTTGTGATCTTCCTAGTTGGATGTCCAGTCTTTTCGGAGACTGTTAAGGTGGATTCTGAGAGATACGGTAATAGAAAGAGAATAACACACACACACACACATCATAGAGCACTACTGTAGATTGAGGAATTTGCCTTGTGATCTTCCTAGTTGGATGTCCAGTCTTTTCGGAGACTGTTAAGGTGGATTCTGAGAGATACGGTAGCAGAAAGAGAATAACACACACACACACATAATAGAGCACTACTGTAGATTGAGGAATTTGCCTTGTGATCTTCCTAGTTGGATGTCCAGTCTTTTCGGAGACTGTTAAGGTGGATTCTGAGAGATACGGTAACAGAAAGAGAATAACACACACACACATCATAGAGCACTACTGTAGATTGAAGAATTCGTCTTGTGATCTTCCTATTTGGATGTCCAGGCTCTTCGGAGACTGTTAAGGTGGATTCTGAGAGATACGGTAACAGAAAGAGAATAACACACACACACACACACATATCATAGAGCACTACTGTAGATTGAAGAATTTGCCTTGAGATCTTCCTAGTTGGATGTCCAGGCTCTTCGGAGACTGTTGAGGTGGATTCAGAAAGATACGGTAACAGAAAGAGAATAACACACACACACATATCATAGAGCACTACTGTAGATTGAAGAATTCGTCTTGTGATCTTCCTATTTGGATGTCCAGGCTCTTCGGAGACTGTTAAGGTGGATTCTGAGAGATACGGTAACAGAAAGAGAATAACACACACACACACACACACATATCATAGAGCACTACTGTAGATTGAAGAATTTGCCTTGAGATCTTCCTAGTTGGATGTCCAGGCTCTTCGGAGACTGTTGAGGTGGATTCAGAAAGATACGGTAACAGAAAGAGAATAACACACACACACATAATAGAGCACTACTGTAGATTTAGAAATTCTTTAAGGACGGGAGGTAGGGGAGCGGATCCTGGAAGATTTTCAGGATTCTTTAAGACTCACCAGTCAGTATTCTCAGGAACATCAATACTCCAAGAAGCTCTAGGATTTCATAATATCAAAACTCGGGACGTTGAAATCTTGATTAAATTGTCAAATCCAACTTTTCCAAATAAAATAAAGCAACACAATGTTTCCAATTATAAAACTTTTATTTCACATTTCAATTTCAACCAGGTGGTTTTCGCCCCCTTCGGGGGCTCCAACCTCCTGGCCTCCGCTTTCTTCTGGTATGATAAATGTTTCGTTTAATCTTTCGACGGAGTGTTCGTTTATTTAACCGTACATAAGAAAACAGCGAACTACTGTAACACTCTCCTCAATCATAGCGGGGCAAATTTTTTCTATTGCTGTGTTTTCCTTGGAAAAATTGGCTGCTTGTTACCATTATGCTTGACAGTTTTATTTTTAGGAATTTCCCATTCCCCAAAACTGGTAGTTTAATCCTTACTTACAATCAAATAGGATTTTGTTTAGTTATTAAAAATGCACTGTGTCCCCAATTTTAACACTGATTGAAGAAACTTCAGCAAATGTATTGCTAAAGAGAAAAATTAGTGCGTTTTGTGCTCCGACACACATACCTCTGAAGCCGACTTTCCTACTCAAAGTTGAAAAAAGAATCATGAGGTTTTGAAAAAGTTTGGTTTTCGATTTTTGAGGAACGCCTAACAGGATTCTGGAACAAAGAGTGAATTCTAATTTTAAAATAACACAAAGCATTAATTTCTGAATTTGCAAAGTTGATCGGGCCACTGACACCTAACGTTCAGTTATGCTTGCTACTGTATTCGAATTTCAATGATTGCAGAATTCGATGGATAGTATTTATGGGTGACAGCTGAATTTTTGAGAAATCTCCTGAAAGAAGCATTTGGAATTTCTACATTGTGCCTACTCTCACCCAAAAAGTCATGCGTTCTCTTCCGGTGCTACGCAATTAAAAAAAGGAAAAGCTTACTGCTGTTTTTTCTGAAAACTTTTTCTCAAATAACGTGCCAATCTAAATCAATCATGTTGATTAAAAAAATGCTTTCTCTGTCCTGCGCAACCTCAAAAGAGTGATATTCAACTGTAGAAAGCTTTCGCTAACATGATTCTTTCATACAAAAGAAAGCAAAAAACTTTGGCTCTCTGAGGGATTGAACCCGCGAACCCTCTAGCCCGGATCATCTGCGCTCACCACTACACCACAACTGCATCGAACACCTGTCCTCTCCTCCAAGTAGACAACACTGCGCTCTCTCGCTCGCCTCTCCCGTTCTTTCCTCCCACACACTCCAACGGGCGCCACAGTGGAAATGGGGGTGAAATTTCGAAATTTTCAAACTTAATATTTTCGAGAAAAGAAAAACACGGGCATCATCTCGGACAAATTTCCAGTCGATCTATATAAGTTTCATCAAAATCGGCCCACTGGAAGCCGAGTTATGACGTACGCCGGACAGACACACATACAGAAATTGGTGATTGTTATTAGTAAAGATCAGTTTTGTCAAAATTTTCAAATTAAAAAATGAACAACGGAAAAAATTCGGGTAAAAAACATTTGTCTAGGTGTTAAGTTGATTATTATGTCCCTGTCCTCATCGCGTACTATATCATTGAATCGATTCCGAAAAACCAGAATTTTAGGGCTCAGAGCAATAAACGCCAGTCAACGACCTTGGATGAAGCTGGAGATTTTTGTTGATCATCAATAAATCGGTCTCTTCATATGAATAGTGAACATCAAGTTTAGTTTCCGCAAAGATTTTGAAAATGGCCGTCGGTGTCCTTATCCATATCGTTGATGCCATCAAGATACGTTTGCTTTGAACTCTGTTCATCTATCTCGGTAGAAACAAATTTCATCTTCTGCAATATGGATTTATATAGGTGAAATTTGGTCATCCCTCCATGGTTGAAAAAAGGTTTGAATTGAGCTATTCAAGGCTTAAATTTAGGTTTCTGGCTTAAAAATGAGCAAAGTTATGGTAGCTGAATTAGGGCTCAAGATGATTCAAACTTTTCATAAAGTCATAAAGTTATTTTTAACTCACTTCGTTCCTCCATTCGAAAAATCGAACAATTATAGAAATTTCAGAAAAATAGGAAAATAATCGATTCGGAATAGACCCCTAGACACACGGGGTCAACAGTAACCGTACTCGGATATAAGAATAATTACAGAATATAGAAAATTAGAGAAAAATCAGAAACTAAAATCTACGAAAGGGCGACATCTGGAGTAGTCGGGACGTCTTTGGGAGGCAGAATGACAATTCGAAGGGACGAAAAGTGAGAGAGTATGAGAGACAGAGACGCAGAGAATCAGAGATTGTACTAAACAAAATGTTGCAAAACGGAGATAAGGGGAGCGGCGCCTAAGTTGTGACGAAATGGGGGAGAGGGAGCACTGACGTCAGAAGACTGATAACTATCTACTAAAAATAGAAAAATGTTCGGCCAAATCATGCCAACACTAGGGATTCTAAAACTCCGATTCGGACAATTTTGAATTCTGGAAGTTTTTTAGGAATCTGTAAGACTCTCAGGATTCTCAGGAACATCAATATTCCAAGAAGCCCTAGAATTTCGAATATCGAAAATTCGAGAGTTCGAGATTTTGATGAAGTTCTCAATCTCAATTTTTCATTCTGAAATGAAAGAAAATAACACAATTTTTCCAATTATAAAAACTTTTATTTCCCATTTTTCATCAATCAACCATATACAAATCCAAGGTCTCAATGGTAGTGACATTTATTAAAAATCTAAAGAACCATTACGTGACTGCATTAATTTAATGAAAATTTTAAAAAAATACACATAACAAAATTCCGATCAGTTCCACCACTGCATGACCTGAAAAAAAAACAACTTTCAAATGAAACGTTCTCGTCCACGCCCACTTATTCGGGAAGTGGGCGTGGTCTAATATGGGGCGGAGTTCTCAAAAAAAAACTTACGTCATTCCTCATGATCTTGGAGGCAACAATCATTTTTTTCTGCATTGAGTAGTCTGAACACAAAAATTTTTTTTAACAATTTTTCTTCCAAATCACTTACGGAGGATCGATGACCATGCCCATTCTCATTCTGACCAGAGAGTTGGCTCAATTAGGCAGGAGAATACGAGCGAAATTCATCTGAAATAAAAATATTTTAATAATTAGGAAAATGTGGAAAAATTGGAGCATTTTGAGCTCAAATTTGGATTTCTAGATAAAAAATGAGCAAAGTTATGGGAGTTTGAAATTTTTTAAAAATCCTATTTTCTGGCTAAAATTTTGAATTTTCATAACATGGCTCTTTTTCGACCTAGAAGCTCGAATTATAGCTGCTCAAAGTTTTCAAAAGTTTTAATGAAGTTTTTTTTTTCAAATAAAATACATACTAACTTTATTTTTCTGGTCTTTTGACAGCATACCCAGTAGATCATGCAAGCATCACAGGTTTGTTCTGAAAATAGTTAAATCAAAAATGTTTTTCATATTTTTGAAAATGCAACTTACCGTTTCATATACTACATCTACATCAAACATCTTCTCATCGATGTCCTGAAAAAAAGTAGATCAAAAACTTTTCAGATTTTCAAAAATTAAGCTCACAATGTTTCTGGATTGTTCTATCTCTTCTCAAAATAGTTGAAAATATCTCCGTGATTTTTGGCAACGGAAAATGCCGAAATCGATGTTTTCTGGGTAGTCATCACAGCTGAGTTTGTAGATAATCTCCCACAATAGTTTAAGAGAAGAGAGTAATCAGAGAAAATATCAAAAATAACCGAGCCGGAAAGACCCCTAGACACACGGGGTCAACAGTTACCGTAATCGGATAGGAGTATATAGATAATATAGAAATCACAGAAAAAATGAACCAAAAAACTACAAAAGGGTAGACATCTGGAAGCAGTTGTGACGTCTTTCGGGGGTTAGAATGACAATTTGGAAGGAGAAAAAATGATAGAGTATGAGAGGTAGAGACGCAGAGAAGCAGAGAGTATACTAAAAAAAATGTTACACAATTTGAGGGAGATGGGGAGCGGCGCCTAGGCGAGGGGAGTGCACACTGTGACGTCATAAATAAGGAAGAATATAGTCAAAACATTGGGAAACTCGGAGCGAAAATTCACCGAATATTGGGAATAAGTACATTTTCGGAATCTGGAGATCGAGACGGTCAGAATGAGTATAAACAAGACTAGATTTGGATCATCTTTGGAAATCAGAGCTCAAACAAGATCCAGACAATAAGTCAACTTTTTATGCTGAAAATAAGAACATAACTCAATTTTTTTTCATCCAAAAACCTTTTATTCCAAATTTCGTATCAATCAACAATTTATACCAACAAGTCGTAACAACCCGAGCATGTGAAGAAATTTAAATGTTAAAAAAAATTAAAATTAATCCCAGTGGAAGCCATCTTTACACTGCCTGAAAAAAAAAATGTTTAATGAAATATTCTTGGCTCCGCCCACTTTTTTGGAAGGGGGTGTGGCCGAAACTCAAAGTGGGCGGAGCTTAAAAACAACTCACATTTTTACTATCCCTTTGGTCTTCGGATATTAAAATCTTCATTTTTGTCTCAATAGGCAATTACCTGAAGTTAGAAAATGTTAAATTACCTCTTTACTACAGTACACTCACTATATATATATATATATATATATATATATATATATATATATATATATATATATATATATATATATATATATATATATCGCCATGCAATCAGTTCCGTTTGCCTGTTGAAAACCGTTTCGAAAGTTTTGTGGCTGAAAATAAAAATTTTAAGCAAGAATTAAGAAAATTAGAGTCAATGAGCAGTGGCTCTTTCAGAAAATCTGGATTTTCCTTCAAACATCTAAAAATTTTCTTACTATTATCGGGTAGTACGATGTCCTTGCCTGTTTGCACCATCTGAAATTTTGAAATTTAAAAAAATTTTGTTCATTTTTCGAATTCGAAGCATTTTGAGCCCAAATTCAGGTTTCTAGCTCAAGAATGAGCAAAGTTATGGGAGCTTGAAAACAATTAAAAAAAAAATTTTTGACGTTATTTTCTAAATGCCATAACTTAACTCATTTTTTAGTTAGAAATTTGAATTTTGGCTCAAAATGAATTCAAACTTTAAAAATTTTTTTTGAAAAAGTACTCACTTTAAATCTCTTTGCCGCTATTAGACAACATATCCAGTACCCTCAACCTCATAAAAACCAAAATCTGAAATATCGAGAAATATGGATTTTCCCTCAAAATAACCAAAATTTTTCTAACCTCCGGCCTCTTTCTTTGTGTTCTCGAACTCCTTCTCAATCGTCCAGTTTGCTGTCAACGTTCTGAAAACAAAGTAGATCAAATTTTTTTCAGATTTGAAAAAAAAGTCAACTCACATTGTCTTTTCAACTTCGAAGAATATATTCATCCCAACATTTTCATGAAAATGGAGATCACCTTACAGTAATGGCACACATTCCTCCATATAGTCTCATGCAGTGTTGTCGACATCAAACATTCAGAAAAATCAATGATAGAACAAAAATAACCGAGCCGGAAAAGACCTCTAATCAGACAGGGGTCAACAGTCGCCGTCTTCGGATTTGAGTATATAGAAAAAATAGAAATTACAAGAAAATCAGAAACTAAAACTATTAAGAGGGGACATCTGGGGAAGTCGAGACGTCTGTTGGGGGCTAGAATGACTAGTGGAAAGGAAATAAACGAGAGAGTATGAAAGGAAGAGACTCAGAGAAGCAGAGAGTATACTAAAAAAGTTTACACTTTTTGAAAAGGAGGAGAAGGAGAAAAGAGATAGGGGAGCGGCGCCTAACGGAAAAGGGGGAGGGGACACTGACGTCAGAGACACAAAAAAAAATTGGCAACAAATACGTGATTTTGGACTGGAGTTTGTCGTAGAGTCACATTAAAAATTATTTTTTCAAAAACAGCAGATAAAGATGGTCAGAATGAGTATAAACAAGACTAGAATCGGAACATTTGAAAATTTCGAGATTCTTCTATTTCGAGCTTTTGAAGAATTCTGAGAATCTGAAAGTCCACAAAAATGTCGGAAAAATCCTGAGGATCTGAAACATTTTTCCTTGAAATGATGAACAGAAAACACTTTTTTTTCAAAAAAAATATAATTTATTACTTTTTTCAAATGTTACACATTGTCGATGAATAGACTATAATCAAACGAACCGAAAAAAAAAATAAAACTTGTTAAAATTATCACAAAATGCACTCGCAGTTGATGAAGAAACCCGAAATTGTGGTAGGACTCTGAAAAATATGCTCAAATTTGCAGTAAGAACTTTTTTTTGTTTTTCCGATATGCTCGGTTTTCAAAATCTGGTTATTACAAAAATAATTCGAAAATTTACTTTTAGGTGAAAGTTCGTGAAATGGTTAGAGAGGAGACAAAAAAAAAGAAAAAAAATACTTACCATGTAAGTTTCCTCAGCTCTTTCCTTTGAATCGTTTCTTTTTTTTTATTGTGTTATGTTTCTGAAATTCAAGAAAACTCATAATTTCCCCAGAAAAATTGTGATATAAAAAAGCTCACCGGCATTGTCACCTCCGGACCATCAATGTTGATTCGCATTTTATGGGTAGAAACTTTTGTGCGAAGTCCATCTGGAATATGGTTAAATTTGTTGAAAAATTGAAAAAAATTGGAGCAGTTTGAGCCAAAAATCAAGGAAAATGGTTGAGTGAGCAAAGTTATGAAGATTTGAAAATTTTCGAAACATTTTTTTAAACTTCATAACTTTGCTTTTTTTTAAGCTACAAACTCGATTTTTAGCTCAAAATGCTCCAAATTGTATTTTTTGTTCAATTGTTACACTAGAAAAGCCGAAAATCTCGAGAAAATTATCAAAAAAAATATCGAAATAATTCAACATTTTGGAGCATTTTGAGCTTAAACTTTGATAATTTTTGAGCTAGAAACATGACTTTCAGCTCATAATGCTTCAAATATATATACAATTTGAAAAAAAAAATTACTCACCACCCTTCCCAAGTCAAAACATTCGTCATCCATCCTCTAAGCCACGTGATGTCGGGACAATGGTTAAGAAATGAAGCGGGTGACATTCGCTTCTGAAATTTTTGCTGAATTTCTTCTCAAGTACAGTAAGACAGCAAAAAAACTCACTTAATTCTAACGACATGAAACTTCTCTCCTTCTACGTTATTGTCCGCGGGTGTGAGTTGGAATGAATACATTAATATCTGAAAGTTTGGAATTTTGGAGAAGAAACAGCACTTGAAAGAAAAGAAGTTTCTCAAAAATCGGTGGAAATTTTTCTTCAAAATCTCGTCGCATTTGGTCTTGTCAAAATGTGTTGATTTTGGCGAAACTTAGTTGAAATTTGGTGAAAATCAGTCGATTTTTGATATGAGTTTTTTGAAAAAATGGTAAACCTTTGCTAGCTTCCGTTGTGATAGTAAACGTTCGAGCTTTTGCTACGATCTTTCCATCTCGTTGTACGTTTCAGTGCTGAAAAAAAGATCATGGAACATTTTTCTAGAAATTTCGCAAAACTCAACTCACCTTATCACGTTGTATGACAACAAAAACCATTTAAAATAAATACAAATTTTCAGAAAAATAACAGGAAACCAAAACGGAAAAGACCTCTAAACAGACAGGGGCCAACAGTAACCGTAATATGTTATGATGAGATAATAGAAATTAGAGAAAAATAAGAAACTAAAAACTACAAAAAGGGGACATCTGATGGGAAGTCGGGACGTCTTTCGTGGGGTTAAATTGACTAGTGGAAGGGAAAAAAGTGAGAGAGTATGAGAAGAAGAGACGCAGAGAAGGAGAGAGTGCACTAAAAAAATTTTCACTTTTGAAAAGGAGGAGAAGGAGAAAAGAGATAGGGGAGCGGCGTCAAACGGAAAAGGGAGAGGGGACACTGACGTCAGAGACACAACAAAAAATCGACAACAAATACGTGATTTCGGACTGGAGTTTGTCCTAGAGTCAATTCGAAAAGTGCACTTTTGAAATCAGCTGAGGAAGACGGTTAGAATGAGTATAAACAAGACTAGGTTTGGCCGAAAGTGCGATTTTGAAAAATTTGAGGTTTTGAGATTCTAAGCGGTTCGGAGATGCTGAAATTCCAAAGGGTTCCTTTCAAAACCTGAAAATTCGAGATTCTTTCTGTAAAGATAAACATAAATCACAAGTAAAAAAAAAACAATTTTATTATTTTTCAAGTTTCATGCAGTGTTGGCAAATTTGAATATCAAACAGAACCAGCTTAAAAAATAAATTTAAAAAACTCGTAATAATTATCAACGAAAAATTCCATCCCGCATTCATGAAGATACCCAAAGTTCTGGTAGGACCCTGAAAGTATGGTCAATTTTTCAGTAAAAAGCTGATTAGGCTCCGCCCAATATTGAAAAATGGGCGGAGCCTAAATAGTGGGCGGAGCCCATTCAAAATTCAAAAATAACTAACCTGCGTTGTCGGACCTGTCTTTTCGTTTGTCGACATAGTTCTTCACTTCTCTTCCTTTTCCAACTGTGATAAGTTCCTAAAACTCAAAAAAAATCAAAACTTCCCAGAAAAAATGTATTACAATGAAGCTTACCCGCATTATCAGACCCGCTCCCTCCAAGCACTTGATTCCCTTTTTTCATGGGTAGAAACTTCTGTGCAAAGTCCATCTGAAATTTGAATATGTGTGTTGAAAAAATTGAGAAAATTTGGATCATTTTGAACCGAGAATCGAGGAAATTGGTTGTGAATGAGCAATGTTATGAAGATTTGAAAATTTTTGACAAAACGTTTTTTTCAACATTTTATAACTTTGCTCATTTTTAAGCTACAAACTCGATTTTTGGCTCAAAATGCTCCAAACCGTGTCATATGTACAGATACTTACTTAAACACTCTATCTTGCTCCCTGTGATAACGGAGATGAATGAAAAAGGTGAGTTTTGCGGAAGGTCATAAAACATCACGTGAGCACGATTCCCCGCAAAACACTCCAAGAAAAATTGAGGCACACAGAATCTTTTAAATGTATCTGTTACCAGGCAGCTTTTTGTCTTGGGAGCTGTTACAACTACATCCTTTTTTTTTGGGTCGCTGAAATAGTGATTTTTTTGGGTCGTCAATTCACTTGAAAATTGAGAAATCTTTGAAAAATCGGTGCAAAGTTTCTTCAAAATCTGCTCGGATTTGTCGTTAATTTTGACAAAACTTCATAGAAATTTGGAAGAAATTTGATAAAAATCAACAGATGTTTGGTATGAGTTTTCTGCTGAAAAAATGACTAACCTTTGCCTACTTCTGTTGGTATTGAACTTCTCCCTTTTTTATGTTTGTTCTGCCTCGTTGTACATTTCAGCAGCTGAAAAAAAGATCATGGAAAATTTCTCTAGAAATTTCGAGAAACTCAACTCACCTTACAACGTCATATGACGACAAAAAACATTAGAAAAATACAAATTTTTAGAAAAATCAAGTTATAAAAAAAAAACGGTGGGAGACCTCTAAACAGACAGGGGCCAACAGTAACCGTTTGGATATGAATATATAGAAGAAATTAGAGAAAAATAAGAAACTAAAAACTACAAAAAGGGGACATCCGGGCAGTCGGGCCGTCTTTCGGGGGCTAGAATGACTATAGTGACAGAAGAAAAAATAGGGGAGGAAGAGACGTAGAGAAGCAGACAAAAAATGTGGCACAAACAAGTCGGAGGCAGGGACGGGCCGCCGGGCTGCAAGGGTCGGTCGGTCGGAGTTTATAAAACGAGTCGGAGGCTGGCGCGCCTTTGACGCATGATTGCTGTGAAAAGATGACAGTAACTCCACTGGTTTTGATCGGAAAACTATAAAAAGTACATATCCAGAATCAGCAGAGCAAGGCGGTCAGAATGAGTATAAAAACAACTAGAATCAGAATATTTGAAAATTTCGAGATTCTGATATGTTCTGAAGAATTCTAAACTTCTGGAACTCAGAAAAAATATAAACAAAAAACACTTTTTTTTTCGAAAAAAAAATTTATTCATTCTTTTTCACAATTGTTACATATAGTTGACACGTAAGCCATATTGAAACAAAACTAGATTTCAAAATTAAAAAAAAAAACCCTAAAAAATTATCAACAAAAAAAAATCTTCCCGCAGTCGATGAAGAAACCCGTATTTGTGATAGGACCCTGAAAAATATGCTCAAATTTACAGTAAGAACTGATTAGGCTCTGCCCACTTTTCGAAAGTGGGCGTGGCCTTAAAAGTGGGCGGAGCCTATTCAAAATTCAAAAATTACTAACCTGCGTTGTCAGACCTGTCTTTTCCTTTGTCCACATAGTTTTCTACCCTTTTTCCTTTTCCAACTGTGATATGTTCCTGAAATTCAAAATTCAAAAAAAAAACTCAGAATTTCCCATAGAAAATTGTGTCATTAAAAACTCACCCGCATTGTCAGACCCGCTCCCTCCAAGCATTTGATTTTCTTTTCATGGGTAGATACTTCTGTGCGAAGTCCATCTGAAATTTGGTTAAGTTTGTTGGAAAACTGGAAATTTGGAGCATTTTGAGCCAAAAATCAAATAAAATGGTTGAGAATGAGCAATGTTATGAAGATTCGAAAATTTTTGAAAATATGTTTTTTTCGAAATTTTATAACTGATCATTTTCAAGCTACAAACTTAAATTTAGGCTCAAAATGCTCCAAATTTCATGATTATTAAATTTGTACACTATGAAAATAGAGCATTTTGTGCCAAAACTTTGTGTATCTAGCTCAAAAATGAACAAAGTTATGAAACTTTGAAAAAAGTTTTGAAAAATTTTTTTTCAAAGTTTTATAACTATCCTCATTTTAAAGCTAGATTTATAAATTTAGGCTCAATTTGTTCAAAAATTTTTTTTCTATTTGATTTCTACACTATAAAAACTTAAAGTCTGGAAAAAATTGCTAAAAAAATAGACTAACCTCTATGCCTTTCTTCCCAAAATAGTCGTTTTCAGATTGTGTGGGCAGTAGGTAGTACTGAAATTTTTGTTTAATTTCTTATCAAGTACAGTAAGACAGAAAAAAACTCACATCATTCAAACGACATGAAACTTCTCTCCTTCTACGTGTTCTACGATATGGTATGAGTATATATATATATCTGAAAATTAGGAACTTTGGAGAAGAAACCACACTTGAGAATTAGAAATTTCTGAAAAATCGGTGATTATTTTTCATCAAAATCTGCTCAGATCTGTTAATTTTGGTAAAATCTAGCTGAAATTTGGTAAAAATCAGCGGATTTTTGGTATGAATTTGCTGAAAAAATGACTAACCTTTGCCTACTTGTGTTGGTATTGGACTTTCAAACTTTTATATGTTTGTTCTGCCTCGTTGTACATTTCAGCAGCTGAAAAAAGATCATGGAAAAATACTTTAGAAATTCCGAAAATCTCAACTCACCTTATAACGTCATATGCCGACAAAGCACATTCAAAAAAGCCACATTTTTTAGAAAATCAAGTTATAAAAAAATCGAAACGGTGTGAGACCTCTAAACAGACAGGGAGGGGCCAATAGTAACCGTAGTCGGATATGAATAAATAATAGAAATTAGAGGAAAATAGGAAACTAAAAACTACAAAAAAGGGGGACATCCAGGCAGTCGGGACGTCTGTTGGGGGCTAGAATGACTAGTGAAAGAAGAAAAACGAGAGATAATGAGAGGAAGAGACGCAGAGAAGCAGAAAAAAATGTGACACAAACAAGTCGGAGGCAGAGACGGGCCGCCGGGCTGCAAGGGTCGGTCGGTCGGAGTTTGTTCATCAAGTCAAGGTCGGTCGGCGAAGTAGGGGAAAGAGAGGCGGCTGGCGTGCCTCTGACGCATGATTGTTTTAGGAAAATGACCGTAACTCTACGGGTTTCCATCGAAAATCTTTGAAAACTTGATTTTCAGAATCAGAAGAGCAAGGCTGTCAGAATGAGTATAAACAAGACTAGAATTGGAACATTTGAAAATTTCGAGGTCTTGAATTTTCAAAATTCAAAAAAAATCTCGGAAATTCGGAGATTCTGATCTTCCTGATATATTCTGGGATTGCAAAATTTGCATAGCCTGGGAATCTGAAGAGTTTTGAAACATACTGAACATTAAAATCTGAAGTTAATCTGAAATTTTCGAACCAGTAAAAAAAAATAATCAAAATTTTATTTTATGTTTGATTTCTACACTATAAAAACAAAAAAATAGCGTCTAAAAACACTAAAACATTGACTAACCTCTATGCCCTTCTTCCCAAAGTAGTCGTTTTGAGATTGAAACAGGTGCGATGATCTGAAATTGTTTTGAACTTTTCCCCGCAAAGTACAGTAAGACAGAAAAAAAACTCACTATATTCAAACGACATGAAACTTCTCTCCTTCTACGTCTTTGCAGTGGCTGCTACAAAAATATCCATTTCTGAAATTTTGGACTTTCGGAGAAGAAACAACACTGAATTAAAGGATTGCAAATTTTCAAAAATCTTGAAAATAAATTTCTGATAAATAGATGAAATTTTTTCTTCAAAATATGCTGTGTTAATTTTGGTAAAATCTAGTTGAAATTTGGTAAAAAACAGCAGATTTTTGGAATGAGTTTGCTGGAAAAAATCACTAACCTTTGCTAGTTTCCGTTGTGGAAGTAAACTTTTCTAATTTTTTTCAGGACCGCACCGTGATTGTAGCTCTTTTTCAGCAGCTGAAAAAAGATCATGGAAATTTTTTCTAGAAATTTCGAGAAAGTCAACTCACCTTATAACGTCATATGACGACAAAGCACATTCAAAAAAGCCACATTTTTTAGAAAAATCAAGTTATAAAAAAACCGAAACGGGGTGAGACCTCTAATCAGACAGAGGTCAACAATAACCGTAATCGGATAGGAATGTATGATAGAATTTAGAAAAAAAATAAACTAAAAACTACAAAAAGGGGACATCCGGGTAGTCGGGACGTCTGTTGGGGGCTAGAATGACTATAGTGAAAAAAGAAAAACGAGAGACAGTAAAAAGAAGAGACGCAGAGAAGCAGAAAAAAAAAGTGACACAAACAAGTCGGAGGCAGGGACGGGCAGCCCGGGCTGCAAGGTTCGGTCGGACGGAGTTTGTAAAACGAGTTGGAGGCTGGCGCACCCACGGCGCGTCGTGATCGCGGGAAAAACCACCGTAACTCATCGAATCCTTGTCGGAATTTCATTAAAATTAGATTTCCAGAATCAGAAGAGAAAGGCGGACAGAATGAGCATAAACACGACTAGAAATGGAACAATTGGAAATTTCGAGATTCTGTAATTCTTCAATTTTAAGATTTAGAAGAATCATTTTTCATTGAATAATCCCTGGAGTTCTTTGTATTCTGAAAAAATGCATGACTCTCAAAACCTGAAAATATAAACATTTTTGAAATGATAAACAAAAAACTTTTTTTCAAAAAAAAAAATTTTATTCATTTTGGCTAGACACTGTGGTTATAGATGTTTAAACAAAACCAGATTTCAAAATTAAAAAAAAAAACCGTAAAAGTTAACAAAAAAATCTTCCCGCAGTCGATGAAGACACCCGTATTTGTGGTAATATCCTGAAAAAATATGGTCAAATATACAGTAAGAACTGATCAGGCTCCGCCCACTTTTCGAAAGTGGGCGGAGCCTATCCAAATTTAAAAAGTAACTAACCTGCGTTGTCAGACCTGTCTTTTCCTTTGTCTACATAGTTTTCTACTCTTCTTCCTTTTCCAACTGTGATATGTTCCTGAAATTCAAAGAAAAACTCAGAAATTCCCAGAAAAATTGTGTTATAAAAAAGCTTACCCGCATTATCAGCCCCGCTCCCTCCAAGCACTTGATGCCCTTTTTCATGGGTAGAAATTTCTGTGCAAAGTCCATCTAAAAGTTGGTTAAATTTTTTGAAAAAATGAGAAAATTAGGAGCATTTAGAGCCAAAATTCAAGGAAAATGGCTGAGAATGAGCAATGTTAGGAAGATTTGAAATTTTTGAAAATAAGTTTTTTTTTCAAAACTATAACTTTGTCATTTTTAAGCTATAAACTTGATTTTTGGCTCAAAATGCTCCCAAAACCTTGGATTTCTTCTCAAACAGCCTTAAATTCAATTTTCTTCATTTTCTAGAATGATTCCCAAAAAATTGCTCACAAGCCAAAACAATCGCTTTGTTTCTCCCTGATCATCGGAAGTAGCAGCATCTTTTTCTGCCATACACTGTAAGTAAAAATATTAGGTTGCTGTAATTTTTATGTGTGGTCTTACTTTGACGTGTATGTAGTAATCTATCACACTCGGACTCGGTCAAATGAAATTCAGACTGTAAAAAAATTGCATTTTAAACGGAAAATTTGGAGCACTTTGAGCCAAAATTTTGTGTACCTAGCTCAAAAATGAACAAAGTTATAAAGCTTTGAAAAAAAGTGTTTTAACTTTTTTTTCCAAAATTTCATAACTATCATCATTTTCGAGCTAGATTTTTGATGTTAGGCTCAAAATGCTCCAAAGTTTATCATCTTTAATTTCTATGCTATACAAATTTGAAGTTTAGAAAAAATCACTAAAAAAATAGACTAACCTCTATCCCATTCTTCCCGAAATAGTCGTTTTCAGAAATTTACAGGGATTACGGTCTGAAATTGCTTTGAACTTTTCCTCCAAGTACAGTAAGACAGAAAAAAACTTACTTTATTCAAACGACATGAAACTTCTCAGAGAAGTAAGGGAGCGTCTAAGGTGCAACTTTGTAGTTTGTAGTCTAGGGGGCGGGGCTTGTCTGCGTCTCTCACCTATACACACTCTCTCGCTTTCGTATTTTGTAGTCAAGGGGGCGGGGCTTCTCTGCGTCTCTCAACCACACACTCTCTCGCTCTTATCATTAATCCGTCACGCCTATCAGTTAATTGACCTATCCTCATTAATCCGTCACGCCTATCACTTAATTATCCCTAATTGGCATATCCTTAATTGGCTCATCCCTAATTAATCTATCCTTAATTGACCTATCCTTTTTTGGCTCATCCTTTGAGGTCCCTAATGAGGTTCTTGAATATTCTAATGAGGTCATTACCTAATTCGGGTTCTTGAATATTCTAATGAGGTCATTACCTAATTTGGGCCTATCCATAATTCTCAGGTCCCTCTTTTTTTTTGGTGTCCCCGGTGGGAGTCGAACCGGTGGGTGCTCGCCCGCCGGCTCGCCTCCTACCGGGGAAACCAACTGTGTAACCTAGATCGGGCGACCGCTTGTCGTTTATATAGCGAGGGCGCCCCGGGGCGCCTGTTTGTTTGCGCACACGGAGGGTTGGGGGACTGTTTGCTCAAAAGGGAGCCCGGAGTGAGAGGGCGCCAAGGAAAAGAGAGAGAGAGAGGAGGGGAAAAAAAAGGTTGGGGGACTGTTTGCTCAAATGGGCGCCAGGGTGAGAGAAAGCCAAGGAAGAAGAGCGAGAGAGAAAGAGGAGGAGAGAAATTAAAAATACGCTCCACTGAATATTTTCAGAAGGAGTTGCGGAACGACGAAGACGTTCGGATGGACAATAAAGAACACATGATTTTCACAGAATATTTATTACTGATAATAAAAAAACGGGTTAATAATAGGTTGTGTTTTCCTCTTCCTCTTCTTTTGGCTCCTTCATCTCCATTCCGTCGTGGTTTGTGACGCCGACCTGGAATTAAAGTAGTAATTCACTAAGCTTGTCTAGATTTTATAGTAAACTCACGTTGCTATTGATGAAGAATAGCGGTGGTGGAGGTTGCTTTGGGCTTGGGGTCGGTGCCTTGATGATATTCTGGATCAGCGCCTTCAGGACTTCTGGAGAGAGAGCCGGTGGTGGTGGTGGTGGGAAGAGTCCAATGGGGAAGGGTCCTTGGGGGAAGAAGTTGGTTGGGAGCTGAGCCGGATGGTAGATTGGGCATGGACGTGAGGATTGGCGAAGAGTGGGGCTTGGAATGGCTGATTTTGCATTGGGGATGGAGTCGGCGTTGGGCTTGGACGTTGAGCTTGGCCTTGGTCGGTCGGAGTCCGAAGCACGATGGGCTTCTCGAACAATCCAGGATGCTGTAAAAATAATCTACTTATCGGTACTTTCAGCTGGATAAACTTACGTCTCGACGACGATCCATGTGCAGGGCGATTGGACAGGACTCTCTGGTCCTGTGGTGTGTGGCCTTCTTACTTCGAGTGCTCCCCCACCCAAGGCAACCCGTAACGGGACAATCCGAAACCCGGAGGGCTACCGGTTGATCCGCCGTTTCTAGAAAACGGAAAAAAAAATTTAAAGAAAAGGAGTTGAAGGTACTTACCCAAGAGGACCAGTGTTTTCGAGGGGATTGTGACTTGGGGGATAACAGTCCACATATCGGCGATGAGCTTGAGCACAGAAAGTGAATGGAAAGTGAGAATGAGAATGAGAATGAAAGTGAGAATGGACGACGTCTTGGAGTTAGTTTAAAGTGATTGGGTCGTGGAAAGGGGGGCTCTCAAAATTGTGGAGGGCGCGCGCCATCGGAAGGGTGTGAGTCAGTCTGGGTAAACAAAAAGCTTTTACCAGGAAGCAACAAGAATTCTTCCAAGCTCGTCCTTGTAGAATTTAAGTCCACCAACCAGGGTCATATTCCGAAAAGCTTCTTCCAAAACGAGCATTGATGGTAGTGCTGGGTGGATCAATGGGTTGGCCGGTGGTGGTTGGCGAACTGGTTCAGGTTTCAGATGTTGGCCAACAGTTTGTGGATGAGAAACATCCTCATTTGGGAGTGGTACTTCGTCAGTGTCAAACATGATGCAAGAATGATCGGCTGGCTGCTCTAAGTGGTTTATAGACCCTGCTCTCGCAGCGCCTCAAATGCGTTTCAACCCACTTTTTCACAAACTGATCGTTTTTGGCCAGGTTTTTCGAGAACGGCGCGCGTATCGCCTTGTTCGAGTGTTTCAGGGCTTTTCGTATCAGAAAGTAAATGCAATAGAAACCGCAGACATCCGAAAGAAGACCTTGTACCGGCGTGTTGAAGACTTTTTTCCACTTGGCGCAGTTTTTGGCGAAAAAGTCTTGAAACTCGGCTTGTGGTTCTGACCCACCGCTATCGAAAAAATATCCATAATTTCTATCGTCTACCCACAAAGCCACCCAATGGTCTCCAGAATCATAACTAGGCGCAGTGTTCCAGATAAATGAGCATGGTCGCTTCAAAATTTCTGGATGTCTATCGCATGGGAAGACTCCACGGAAATGGGATCTTGTGAATCGGCATTTACCAAGAAAAAATTCAAGCTGACTTGTGGATAGAGCCATACTTTATTAAAAAATCAAACACGAATACGAATCCAAACAACTTCAAGGGGGAACATGGCTCCTGAAGAGTCACGCAAAAGTGGGGAATTGGGGTAATTAAGGCGGATTTGGTACTTTTCCTCAAAGTAGCGTCTGACGGAGATGGATCGACGACGAGCTGGTGGTTTTGGAATGACTCCGTTGATGAAGTGGTGCGAATTCGGGGTACCGTCTCTGGAAAACAGAAATAAATTCAGAAAATAGAGGGAAGAAACTCACAGACTGAGCTCGGCTCCAAGTCCAATAAGACATCCATTGCAGGCATTCCAGATTTTGAGAGGTCCCAACTTCTTAATGCTCTGGTCCAATTCACGGATACGTTGAATAGAAAGCTTTTCCAGTTTCCCAAGCGACAGACAATGAGTTGCCAAGTTGACGTCGACAAACTAAATGTTAAAGACTAGATTCAGACTAGAAATTCACAACTTACCCCAGGTTCTGGTGGCTGAAATCCGGGCGGGAGAAGAATTGGACGGGGAGTTCCGGGGAGCATGAATGTGGAAGTGAGTGTGTGAGGCGCCGGTCCTTAATGGCCATGAGTCACCTGGGCGTTGCGGAAAATGTCGATTGTGATCATCCCGTCGTACTCGGACAAAACACATGCGTTTAGGCCGCCAGCAGGGGTTTTCTTACCAAAACGAATAAACATCTGGGTGGTGCCGCTTTCCATAAGTTCCCAGGAATTTGGGGCATCTAACGCGCTCATGTTAAAGACGTAAAAGGCGAAACCGTTCTTGAACATTTTGTAGGTAATCTTCGGACAAGACTTATCCGAGACAGCACCAAGCTCCTCGTACATTCTGGTAAAGGCTTGGGCATAATTATCGTTCTCGAAATCGCATTGGATTGGTTGAGGTGGATAAAGAGTTCCACCAACATCCAACTGAATTTCAGACAGGTTGTGGTGGCCGAAATTGAAGCAGTTTTTCCCAAAATTTCCCTCCATGGCGTCCGGGGTGATTAGGCCGACAATGACTCGACGGGGCAGAACATCTTGGTACAGAACATTAAATGGGAGCTCTGTACGGCCGTCAGGAATATTGATGATCTTGACTTTGCAGCTCTTGAAGGGGTATTTAGCCGGTGTGGTTCTCAAACGGTTTTCCAGGGCAATGGCTGCTGATGGGACGACATCAATGGCTCTCATGTGAAGTTTGAGGTCCGAAATGACCATCTTTGCGGGATTATCAGTGTCGACACTTTCCAGACAGAAAGCATCGCTGTTTCTGTACAGAGTGAGTTGGATGTTGATGTGGGGGATCAAGAGTTTGTCCGTTTGAAATGGCTCAAGAAACAGTGGAACACAAATGTCGATTCCCTCAATTCCCTCATCCTTAAACTCTCTCTTATCCGTTTTCAACGACTCCAAGTTTTCCTCGTTGACCCATTTAGCAGCTCCCAAAAATCCACCCTTCACCTCATCGCTCTCTCCAAGTAGTGTACTGATATAGGCCTTATAAGCATAATGAGACGAGTCGTAGACTAGCACATTATTATAAGAGAGCTTCACTTGGTTGAAAAACGTGGCCCCAATAAAGTTTGCGTGGCTTACTTTAATAGGTGTCTTATCCGTTCCAGTTTCCTTCTTCTTGATGGATGATAGGTGGACTTTGAAAGTCAAATGGGTTCTGTGAAGTTGGAAGAAGTGGGCACTATCAAAAACATTGAAGATGTATGGGCCCTTGGCATCAATAGGGTTTGAAGGAGAAAACGTCATCCATTTTCCTTTATTAAAAGCTACCTGACTTGGTGGTGTGTCGAATAGGCAAATGTTGGCAGTTGCCGCCGGGGTGCTCTTGGAGTCGATCAGTTTCGCCATTTTCCAAAAATGTCTCGCTTACGGGTTGAAGATTTGGCAATGGTTCTCTTCTTTCGGGTCGCCTTCTTCCGTGGAGTCTTCTTGGTGGATTTTCGAGTTGTCTTTTTTCTTCGGGTAACCTTCTTTACCTTTTTAGTGGTTCTGGTAGTTCTCCTTTTTCGGCGTCCTCCGGTTTGACCCAGTTTTCCAATGGCGCAATTGACAAGGGTGTTATAAGAGTTGGAAGCGTTCCTAGCGAAGGACTGTTTGAACGAGTCACCAGTCGCAACGTCGTTAGCAACACGAAGTGACGAATCCAAAACTTCTCGACCCAATGACACACCCATCCGTTTTAGGAGAGGAACAGCGGAAATGAAGAGTTTTCCGAGAAGTTGAGAAAACGGCCCATTTCCTCTCTGATAGATACTTCCGGCACGGAATCCACCAAACCCCGCTTGATTTGGGTCACTTTCAAAGAAGGCAACCCAATCAACAGAGCTATCAGGATCAAAACGAATATACATCGTACGGGAGGACGACTGAAAGCGTTGGCAAGATTAGCCATCGAATGAAATTTTGACTGGGCGGAAGTGAAGGACTACAACCACTTTTCCCGAATTAAAAGGAATAAAATGGTCGCGGTCGTTTTTGATTTGGATTCCGATTCTGGATACGTCCGTCGGTCGAACTCGAACATATAGCGGTTTTGTAAAGGTTTGATCCACATTGGCCCCGTTTCCCGTATTCATGTTGATAACCTTCAAAATCGGCACTTTCATGTGGCTAATGATTTGCGGTTCGACGAGTCCTTCCGAATACACGTACATCAAGTCGGAGCCAGAAAAAGTGGAATACTTTCCAAGTGTCGGGAATTTCTCGATATTCCGGTCATGTCCCATGAAATAGGCCAATCTTGCCGAAAGGTATATTCTTGAAAGGCCCGCGTATGAGTTGACCGAAATCCGCTTGTAGAGGTCAATGTACTCAAAAAGTTTGATGTCCACATTGGTGGTGTTGCGTTTCTTGTTTAGGTAGTTGGAGATTGTGTGGTTCAAGATGTCGGCCAACTCTTTTGGTGTTGTGAAGGTGCAGTTCCGGACTTGTAGTTTTAGCTGCTGGTTGTTCATCCAGATCATAAACTCATTCTCTTTCCCTCCATCTTCTTCAGGTAGATTGGAAATCAGATCATGGGATGTGGGGTAGATGATTGAGGAGAGTCCGACTTCGAATTCGCGATCAAAATGGAGTGAGGTTGGGAGATGGGTATCAAAATTGGAGATTGTAGAAGTGCTTTGAGCATTGCTTACTAGTGTCACATAAAAGTCACTCATTCCCTTTGAGTTTTGGGTTGGGGAGGAGATATCCTATGCAAGAACCAAGAACAGTAAGCCACTGAGTTTGTTGAGAAGGATCGGTACAAATTTTATAGAGGGCAACAAAACTGACAGTATAGATGATAAAAACTTGAGAGCAAAAAACAATGAGGGCCCTTGAGCACTGTGTATCACCACAAGACCACTTGGGGCTATCCATTAAAGTGATTTAAAATTATCAGAGGGTATCCAGGAGTTGAACGATGAGTCGTATCCTTTGAAGCTGACCAAACACTCGGTGACGCCTTTTCTGGTCCGTTTTCGAATGATTTTGTCAATTTCGAAGAAATCGTCCGGTTTATTATAGAGGACCATCTCTTCTTCATACCAGATGCCATCCACCTCTCGATCTTGAATATCGGCCAAAATGTAGACTGGGATGTCATATGGGACCACCTTGATGATTTTGAAGATTTCCTGAGTCCATTTAGCCCGAGTTCCTTTTGCAAACGGTCCATTGTCCAGCAAGACTCTAACAGTGTTTCCGATTTTGAACTTGGCAGTCCTTCTCATCATGGTTCCATAGAGACGATCCCAGACTTGTGCTGCGTTTTTCCAGGTTACTTTTTTAGGAGTAGTTCCGAGCGATGTCATGAAGGTGGTGTTAAGCCCTTCTACTACTTCTGGTAGGACTCGGGTCCATTCATAACTGTGTGAGCTGGTGAACCACTTTTCAAGTTGCCTTTTGATTCTCATGATTGCGTTCTCAGCGTAGCATGCTTTGACATTGGTGTTCTTCGGATTCTGATGAGATATGCCCAGGTCTTTACAGAGCTTGCGGAACTGTTTGCCCATGAACTCCGTTCCTGAAATTACAGATTGACACTTTGTCCTAAAAAGTTTTCAGCTCACCTTTATCAGTATAAAGCAGTGTGGGTATTCGCCATTCGGACCTCAGAATTTCGTCATAAGCTTTTGTGACCGTGCCACACTCCTTATTTTTTAGTGGTCTGGCAAAGACATACCGGCTGAAGACGTCGACCACGACCAGAATGTAACAGAATCCTTTATTGTGTGTTTTTAGGGTTGGAAGCATTGCGAGATCGGCCATGTGATGACTATCTGGTCCAGTAGCCACCCATGGATTGTGCTCAATGGTTTTCGACTTTGGAAAGTGTCTTGTATAGGTGTCATTTGTATGTAGATAGGCCACGACTTGTTTCCTTTTGATATCCGGGTGAATTTTTCGGGCTTCTCGATAAAGACTCGACACATTACGAAACCCACTTTTGGGGTTTGTATAGAGTCGCTCGAGAGTTTCCTCCAACTCTACCATGGGACAACACTAAAGGTTCGTGGTGACTTTCGTGTTCGGTATTTTCGTTTCGGATTCAGAATGTATCGTTCTGGAAATCCAGTCTTATTGAGTTCTTCTGACAAAGTGACTAGAGTTGGTTGAACACCGGGAAATGATGATTGACCAGAGTAGTCCTCAGCTATACGATTGATATTGTAGACTGTGATTATCTGGCCTTGAATGGTAAGTTTTCCGGTTTGCTTGTCAATCTCGAAATTGTTCGGGTGTCGCGAAAAATGCTTCAGAAGTTCGGTTTTGGCTATTTCTGGCGTTATTGTCGTTGCTGGGGGAGGAGCGGGTGTGTCGTCGTCGTCGTCATCCGTTAGTGGTACACTCTGTGAACGTGTAAACGAGGTGATTGGTGTGGTTGGTGGTGGTGATGAATTGAGTTGTGGTAGTGGTGGTGGTGGTGGTATCGGTGCTGGTGTTTGTGGATCTTCATGGGTTAGGCGGCTATGCACAACGTTTGTTAAATGAGATCGGAGATGAGCAACTTTGGCGTCGTTATCAAGAGGGGCTTTCAGGAGTGTGTCGATTTGGTCTTCAGGTTGTCTTGATCGGGAAACAAGATCTTCATGCTCCTCGACAGTTAGCAGAACGTATTTACCGTAGGACATGTTCAAGAATAGTGGATGCGGCCGAGATTAAAACTGGGAGAAGCGCCATTACAGGGGACCCACCGGTTTGCTCCAAAAATTTCCGGGTTTCATCCAAATCGCGGATTTGTGAGAGTTGTCTCAGGTTTCCAGGCTCTGGCCTCAGTTTTTGAACATTTTCACGTGAAAGGGGGACTCCACCGTTGAGTGTATTGAAAATCAGGTCCACCAAGCACACGAGGGAATTGTCTGGAAGCGCATTAATCATGGCCAGACGCCCAGATTTCTCTTTGGTGGATGCAAGTGATAGGATTTGGTTAAAGGTTTCCAAATCCCATTCAGGCTTACGATTTGGGGACGAAGACATGAGTGGTTTTGGTTGGGAGAATGTTATCTCGTAGACGGATTTCGTCGGGGCAGCTCTTATGAAGGTCAATGAGTAGATATGTATACGGCTGACTTGTGGCGTCCTTATAAATGGCCAAAAACTTTTTGCATTCACCTGGCATAATCTGAGACCCCAAACAGCTAACACTTGACTTATCGGCGTTGTTTTTGAACAAAATTATGTAACTTGCTTGAAGTCGTAGGTTTCTGATGATTTTTGAGTAGAATATGGTGTGGAGCAGGAAAATGATGGTCATGTTATAATGATGTGCCAAAACCGATACTAGACGCTCCATACCGGAGTTTTGATCCATTTTGGTCATCAGGTCGTCAATTACTACCATGGCCTGCTGGTCCTTGTACTTTTTGAGCTCCTCCATATCGGGAAGTCCTTGTCGGAGTAGAATTTCAGGTCTATTTTTCAGAGAATCTGGCACGCTTTCGAACGTGTCGTAGTACCAGAAACACAATTTGCTGTTGGCATCAAAAATCGTGTTCCTCTGCTCCACAATCTGGCGTGCCAAAGTGCTTTTTCCTTGACCGCTGGGACCGACGATGAGCATTGAGCTCTGCCAGGCAAGACGTAGACCCATTGATGATGAGAATGAACGACTCTGAAACTCCTGACTCAAAGACAGACACCGATTTTTAGCCATTTTCCGGCAATTTCCTCCAAAACTCCCGAAAAGTGGTCATTTTCCTCCAAGTCCCGATTTCGCAATACCCCTTCCTCTTCTCCCCGGCCGTTACGTCATCGCTCCCCTCTGGTGTGTTAGACTCCCGGTCCCCCTGGTACTGAGTCATCGCCGCGTCCCCCGCCGCTAGTTAGGCCACGACCATCTCTCGATTCTAGGCCATGGTATCGATTGATTCTTCAGACGGAATTTATTCAGAATTTTCAGCTAAACAGACAATTTTCAGAAAAATTTACATAAAAATGGACTTGAAAAAAATTATCGACTAGAATGAGTGGGAAATTAATAATCTAATTATCACAGTATCCAAATGGCAGCGTGGTCCCATCCGGCAATACCCGTCTTTTGTTGAAGGTGTATCGGAACACCTTCTCGTTCTCCTTGGCGAAGACCGTATGCTCCCGGTTTCTCCTCATCGTCATCTGTGGGACGTTGACTGTGGTCCTCTGTTGGGCCTGGCTCAGCACCTCTTCCACCATTTCCTTCATCTTCTCGAAAGTGACCACATTATCGGCCTGGGATGTGAGGGAAAGTCCCTTGGCTTTCCGGACAACCTGAAATTATAGTTATGAGAAAACGCTTCAGAATTCAGATTCCTCACCTTCTCCGATTTGTCGGCCAGGACTTCTTTGTAGCAATAGGTCTTGGGGCCTAGAGATACAAATTCGGACATTTTCCCTTCAAGCTCATCGGTGAGTTGTCCGAGATATGGACCATGTTCTTCTCTCAGGGGATCAGCGGAGTTCAGAGGCGTAGTGTAGATGATGGAGTCGGTGTCTGAAATGAATTGAGTTTCTAAGGTGGCTCAACTTCAAGAATTTTTACCTGTGTAGACGATGTTTTCGGCTCCGACCTTCTCCATGAGCTTGTAGAGCCTCAGTCTGGCGTACGAGGTCACATATGCGGCGATATGGACCGCTCCAGTCTTGAGACTCTTCAGCGTCTCGGCCTTCCTTGTGCACCGAACCATCATCGTTTGGTTGATGCACCAGACATCCTCCATGACCAGCGAGGTGTCGTAGAACAACTTCCAGAACTTGGCTGGGTTGGTCACGATCTCCGTGATCGGTCGGTCCACACGTTGGGCCAGCTTTCCCCACTAGAAGATTATTTTTTGCTTAAGATTTGAATAAGAAATGCTTACCAGTGAATTGAGAAGGAGTTTTGCGGCAAGGCGAGCTCCTGGTCGTGATACGAAACGTTTCTTATCCGCCACATTGATTCCATCCTCCTTGTATCCGGCGATGAAGGCATCCTGTTGGGCTGGAGTCTTAACATCGCTGGGCCATCCCGAAGAGTACTGAAACCAATATACTAGTTTTTTGACAGATTTGGTTCAACTTACAATCTTCTCGACGACCATCTGGTTGATATAAGAGGTGAAAAGGCCTCCTTCTCCTTTCTCGTTATTCTTGGCCCAGTGTGTGTACTCGACAGCCTAGAAACTTGTTTTTGTGTTGAAGATTTGGGTGAAAACTCACATGGTAGACCTCGGTGATCACATATCCAAGATCCACGGCCTTTTTCAGCTCGACAGTTGTGAACACTCCGTTGAAAGAGCGTTCCTTATCTGTGTGGTGGCAGGCTTGCTGGTTGGTCGACTTGGCGCAGGCTGAAAATCTTTTTTGTGACAAATTTTCAGAATAACCTTACCGAGGCAGAGCGCGAAGATGAGCTTTCCTCCGGTCTTGATGGGAATCAGTGGAATCTTGAGTTGTCTGGGTGCAATGATCCGGCAAGCAATGAATCCTCGGAACCTAATCATATGGGATTCGGTTATCGGGAGTTTGTGGCGGTCCTTCTTCACATTGCTTGGAGGTCCGACCGGGAACTCCTCGTACTTCATCACAGTCGGGTAGAGGCTGCAATTTTTCAAAGGTTTTCCGTGGTTTAGATTTCGGAATTTACCTGTTCACATCACCATATCGAGTACACAGGCGGGGGTTTCGAACCAGAAGCTGGAACACTTCGGTTCTACCGCCGACGAGAGCCCTCTCTTTTTCCAGCAGACCCTATAAATGATTTTTTATGTCTGGATATTGAACCGCTTACTCACCATCGGCTCATAATCCTCGAAGAATTCCGCCATTTCGGTGTTGGATTTCCTTTCCAGCTCGACTTCACATTCCCACACAATTTTGACGTCGTGAAGGGTTTCCAGAAACTCGATCCTTTTCGCATCGGCTGCTCGGATCTCTTTGGCTGTTTTCTTTCCGATTATCGAGTGCTCAGAGTAAGTACATCGGTGACCATGGTAGTAACAGCCAAAGAATTCGACCACCAAGCCTCTCGGATATTTGGCACAAACGTCGACGAAGCCATCGACTCGGAATGGTCCAATCTGAATAGAAAAACGTCTATCGTGAATTTTCAGGTGTTTTCCTACCTTCTTCTCTCCGAACGTTGTCGATGTCTCGATTTGGACGTCCTCCACTTTGCCGAACCAGGCTAGATACTTTTGCGAGACGACGGAGCACTTTATCGAGACGGATGGTCGGGCGTCGAGAACAATTGGCTTATCGATCGTCAGATGATTTCTCTGGAAGACCTTGATGGCGGCGGAGGCGGCGGTGACCGATTCCTAGAAAAGTTTCAGGTTTTTTAGACTATTGGGGGAAATACTTACTTCAAAAAGGCAGACGTTGGTGACACTCTCGAAATCTTGTTCGAAGGGGATGAGAGCCGCTGCCAAAATGTAGACATCGGTAAAACAATACTTCCGGATCTCATGTTGGAAGTCGAAAGTTTTTTGGGCCGCTCTCTCCTCATTCAGAAACTGAAGCAGCTTCTCCTTCACAGCTGGCGCCTTGTTCTCTAGATTGTAGAACTCGTTGGCGGGAATTTCTCCAATGTAGTCGAAATTCTCGGGTTTGATGAAGTGGATGGGGAAGTCTCTGAAAATAAGTCTGTTTTTGGAGAAAACTTTCTAAGTTTCTTACCCCTTCGGGACTTGGATCTGGAAAGCTTTTCCGACGGCGGACAAGCTCATGGTCAAATACTTTAGAGAGTCCAGAAGGCGGACTCCATTATGGTTCATGTAGATGATCTTCGATCCTGCCGTGACAACCGTTGGGATGGCCTTGGTATTGGAGATCAGCTTGTTAAGGATGAACTGCCTCTGTGTTGTTTGGTGAAGATCCATTCCGTTGCCTCCTGAGCCACATCCACAAACCGATTCTCCTCTGAGATGCACTCAATTACTTTGCATCTTCCTTCTGGAGAGCAGGTGGTGCACATGGACTCGAGAGCATCATCCATGGTCTTTGGGATGTAGTGGGAGCATGCTGGGCAATACTTGAGAGCCACAAACAGGACTGGAATCTGCTCTCCGGTTTCTGGATCAGCCATACTCTGTAATTTTCGACTTTGAATTTGGATTTAAGCCCAGAATCTCACCTCGAAGTCACAAACAAAACGGCGATTTGTGCACTTCTCCTTCTTCTTGCTGACGGCCATTATGCAGGAGTGTCCTGGAGTCATTCTGCAATTGCAGCGGAAGCACCATTTCTTCCCACAATCATGAGGGGCCGCCACCTTGCTCTTGTTGGTGTAGTAGGCCTCCCCACACCTTCTACACACTTTGGTGGCCTCGCATCTCGACTTTCCTCCTCTGGGTCCTGTAATTTTTATGAATAAATGAGGATCTTTTTTGGTGAACCAACCTTTTTTGTTGTGATTGTCCAGACATGTCTTGGATCGGAAGACAATTTCACAGCGGATGCAGCAGAGCTCGAGATCGTCTGGAGTTTGTGGACACTTGACGGCTCCACATACTTGATGACGGAGAGGGCAATTGTAGTGAGCCTCAAAACTACCGCTTCTTGTGTGGCAGTGGACACAGTAGAACCTTGTCCCAAGAAGTACTGGCAGTTTTCGAACGCCTGAGAAGTGGCCGACTCCATCAATCTCTTCCAGAAATATGGCGATCGTCTTGTTCTCTCCAATGTATGGGCCAGCATAAAATGGAGTTGCCTGATCCTGGACAATGCAGATGATTTGGAGTTTTCCAGCAAATACTGTCTTCTGGAACTTATCGATGTGCCTGTATCCAAAGCCACGGTTCCTGGTCACTCCAGCCTCCTGAAACTTGCAAAATTATGGATGTACTTCAAACAGATACAATTACCCTCTTCATCTCCATCATTTCGTTGTGGACGTTGGCTGCGCGGTTTGGGTAGGCGGACGACTTCTTCAAGGACTGGAGGTACATGTTGTTCCCATGCACTCGATCTTCCAGGGATTCTCCATAGTTCTTCTCGTGATACATCCATGCCTGGAAGATGGCGTGGGGCAGACAGTTGAATTCGACTGAAAAAGATTAACATTTTTCTAGCTTTCAGGAGCTACTAATTACCATCATTTTTCATAATCGTCGACCGGGTAGGTGATCTGGCATCACCATCATCTCCTTCTTCTTCACTATCTTCCATTTCATCATCTTCACTGGCCTCATCCATGAACATATCCGCCGCATCATCATCATCCACTTCCTCCTGGCGTCGTCGTTTCCCGAAGTAGTCATTCTCCAGGATGTCCCGCATTCCAAATGGACGCTTTCCGTCGCCAGTGGGTGGGGTGACGTACTTCAGGACGATTTCCAGCTGTGGATTTCGAAGCTCCAACGGCGATTTGCTTGATTGAGTGAGAAGTTCCATGGATCTCACAATTGTCTCCGACTTGACTCTGTCGATTGGAGTGAAGGCCAATCCGATTGATTCTCCGGCATCAATTTCTGGAGAGTTGAATGTGACTCCCGCTTTGGTGGCCTCGTTGGCATTAGAGGGGAGATAGTTTTTGATGAGCTCAACCACCATCTCTCCGAAGTTCTCGGGTCCTTGAGGGTCGGTAAGGATTCCATCAAGAAGCTTCACCGTGAGCTTCACGACCTTGAAGTGTTTTCGGTAGTCTCCTTGCACATCGCTTCTCAGAACCTTGAGGACTTTCACGTGGGCTCCTCCAAGCTGCTCCTGAAAATTTGGACATAGGTTCCCCTGTTTTTCCGATTCCTCATAATTTTTTGGGCATAGGTTCCCCTGTTTTTCCAGTTTCTAATCATTTTTTGGTCATAGGTTCCCCTGTTTTTTTTTTCAGATCTCGTTTAAGTTTTCAGCCTAGAATGATCTTTGGTCTCTAATTCCTCTATGCCCCGCCCACCACTTAATTAATGACGTCATATAGAAAGTGAAAGCTTACCACTGATGAGTCATCGGCTCTTCCCTCGTCGCTTTCGCGCACTTCCTCCTCATTCTGGACCAAACCGCCGTGTGGACCGGTGACCTGTAACTTTCTCTCTTTTTCCTACCAAAACGGCCTATTTGAACTCACCTCCTCCCGTCTCCGCTCTTCCGCCTCAACTACATTGGCGATAACCTCTCCTAGGACCTCGGCAACGACTCTCTCGATTTCCATTCTGAAATTCATTATGGTTAATCAAAACTCTGCGGCTAAAAAACACTTGAACGAAAATGGATCTGGATATTCCTACCCAATAGAAGTCGTAGAACAGTCTGGGCCGGTAAGTTACTGAACTTTTTTCTGAAAACCAGTACCGGTTTTAGGTACCGAGTATGCTGGATCAGTATTTCTATCCGACCCAAACCACTCAACCTACAGCTAAGACTGAAAAGAGGCCAGAAACCTTCGTTTTCAATTTCGCCAAGGGTTCGACTCCTACCATCAATATTGCACAGAAATGAGGCTTCTGCTCCCATTCACTGACCTACCTCCATTTTGTGTAACAATTTTACTTGTTCCCTGTTTCTGGACTCAAGCTGTGACTCATTCCGGTGGCTATCACTTTATTCCGAACTTGTTGGTGTTGTTATCGTCGGTCATTCTCGATCTCTCTCTCTTCCTCGTCCATCTGTATTACCACTCTGAAAATGACTCTGAAATTTTCAGAAAATGTCTACTCAAGCCGACTACAACCAAGGCGTTAAAAATGACAAGGTGAAGAAAGGAACCAAGCGTCCGGCTTCGGATTACGATGAGACTCACCATGGGGCTTCAAACAAGGTCATCAAGAAGAGAGGCGCTGGAGGGAATCAGTACAGCGACGAATCCAAGCTTGTAGGTAGTTCGTGATGAATCTGAAAATAAAGCCATCATAAATTTCAGTCATGGCTCCACCAAAAGGCTGCTGAATCTATCATCCCAACGGAAGAGGCTGCTACGGTCGTTCCAGACCGCCTGTTCAAAGGACTCGACCCATTAATTGTTCATATGTGCGCCGCCTGTAAGAAGTACAACGCTGCCCGCGAGACTTCCGAAATTGAAGACGGAATGGTCCAAATTCGTGAGTTGAACACCCTTAGTAGTCTATTCTGATTATGATACTTGAATTTTTCAGCGCTCGCTCTCTGCACCGTCTGCCGTGCCCATCTCGTTGCCCAGAAGAACATGAAATTCTACCAACATGATTGCCCATCCATCAAGAAGTCACTCAATCTCTAAATTCTGATTGCCTTGTGTGATTATTGTTGTTGTTGTTGTTCATTAGCCACCCAATAAATGTTCTAGTGAGCTTCCGTTTACTTCTCTTCACACTGAGAAAAAAGTCTGCCAGGACTGTTTACACAAGATGAGTCGAATTCGTGGGGAGTCATGCTTGGCAGACAGCCAGCACCCGTTGGTGCCTGTCTCCGTGTGTCTTGTCTTTCCTGTGTTTAACTTACACACCACGAAAAAAGGGACGATCTGCTATGGATCCCCAAAATCAAGCTCAACAGGTCAAGATGACCTCAATGGAGGCTGAAGCTTTAAAAGCAGCGGCCGGTCAAAATAGTGGGGAGGCTGGTGAGCGGCAGTTTGAATGATGACTCATAATCTTACCCTTTTCAGCCGGAAAAATGGATGAGACCTCCATCGTCGTCGAAAAGGAGGCCGGCATAGAGGATGAGCCAGTTCCAGAGAAGGAGAGCGATGATTCGGGTTAGTCTATCTGAAATTGTTATTTTCAGTTTCGAAACAGATTTTCTTGTAATTTTTAATGCGTTTTGTTTCAGAGGACGGATCACGCCCAACTACTCCGATGCCACCACTCGAACCCCTTGAGGATCTGGTCGAGTATGTGGTCGATCCATGGCAAAGAGCTCGTGAGCTCCAGGAGATGGACGCCGACATCCCCGATGGTCAGGCTTATTTGCTGGAATTGGAGGCGCTGGAGGACTATATCAACAAGGATTAATTTATGTTTAAGTTCATCCATTTTTTGTAGTTGTTTTGGTGTTGAATCTTTTTTCATGCTATGCACCTCCCAATAAACCTGAAACTGTTTTGCTTGTTTTTGTTTTGTGTTTCAGATCTAGAAGTCTAAGTGTCAGTCACTTCCTATCCTCATGGTCTTCTCAGCACACATTCTACTAGTTTCCGTTGTTCTCGGAATGTTTGCACATTCAGTGATAATCGTGACTCGACATGAAAAATTAGTCACCACCAAAAACGGGAGCAAGGACGCTCCGCCCATTTTTGGGACAACTCCTGTGGAACACCTTGATTCATTATTGAACTCATAGTCTCTGGACTAGTTCTCAGCTTATTAGCCTATTTTTGTGATGGCTCTTCATATTGTTTCTGCTAAATCCCGCTACCATCCCTATGGTCCCCCTAACTTCCGTCTTGTTCCAACTTATTTGGACAATGGTTTTGGCCGCTCCTTGTTTTCCAAAGCTTTGGAATCTGGAGTCGAACAAGTAGAGGGAAAATCCCCACCACCTCGTCATATTTTGAACCTCGATGATTGGTGGCATGAGGAGGACGAGATCACCCTGAATGCTGGTCAACAAGGATGCTTCGACATGGTCGTCAACTATGAGGATCTGGTAAGTGTTGGGCTGGTGTAGGGTTTTAGACTAGTTTTTCGAAGCTTCCTCTGTTCTAGGCAAAAAGGGTTCCTGGTTTTTGTTATTTATTTGGGTAGAGTGTCTTTGGTTGGGAGTAGTCTATATCCGTAAAAGTCATAGTATCTTGTCTAGAAGATACTGTCTGGAATCCTATTTAGTTTGTGAGTAACGGTGGTTTAGCTGTGGATGGTTCTTATTCTCTGTGCTATACAAAAAAGGTCTCCAGGATATTGTTATTCGCTGGGTAGAGTGTTTTTAGGTGGTCTATATCGGTTATAGTCTTAGTTGGTTGGCTAGAGCTACGCCTAGGATCCTATATAGTGTATGCGTAGCCTCATGGTGGTCTAGATGTTCTTGTTTTTGGTAGATATGATGCTATGTTCTAGGATCTTGAGTGTTTTGTAATGCAGGGTTGTGGTATTTATGGAGGGAGAGAGGGAGCATCTTTTTTCAAGATTTTTGAATGAGACTTACGTTTTCAGGGGGCCCCGTACTATGCGTATTTCGGTGGTCCGGGAGGTGCCGGGAAATCGTTTCTGCTGAAGAAGATTGCGGACTTTCTCCAACGTCGTCACTACCACCGGGACGCTGTTCGGATAACAGCTACCATTGGAATAGCCGCACTCAATGTCGGAGGAGTGACTCTTCACTCTCTCCTCAGGTTTTTTGTGAGTCTGAAATGAGATCAATTTTAGAAAAAGGGTGTAATTTTTAGCCTGGACATGCCCCCTTCCGTCGTTTGAGTCCGACTGAGATCTTCAATCTGCGTGAGCTTCTGAAGCATCTGAAGGTGCTGATTATCGATGAAATCAGCCTCATCACATCAGTCTTCCTGGCGCAATTAGACCAGCGCCTCCGTGAGATCTTCGGGAACGACCTCCCCTTTGGTGGCATTTCGTTGATTGTGTTTGGGGACCTTCTCCAGCTGCCGGCCGTCCCTTTGAAGGAGAAAATCAATGGAGAGGATGTGACTATCCCAGCGGCCCTTTTCGAACGTAATTCAATCTGAAAAATGTGTTCATTTTTATAACTTTGCTTTTCCAGCCTTCCCCAAGGAGTACAAGGCTCTTCGAGACTCGGTCACTCCCCATCCACACAAAGATCTCTGGGGGCTCTTCCACATCGCCGAGCTCACCGAAAATGTAAGAGCACCCGACCCGGAGGAAGCCGAGATTCTGTCCCAGATCCGCCAAGGAGTCCAGACCGAAAGGATCACCGACTGGCTGACCGCAAACTGTAAGATGGAGGGTGATAAGCCCGAGGATATCTTCAGAGAGCTGAGATGGCTTCAGAATGACGACCCCGAAGGAGACTTCATGGTTCTGGCAGTGGAGAACGCTCGAGTCAACGAGCTGAACGACTGGGTTGGTTTTGAAAGGGAAATCTCACCGTTCTCATTAGAAAAATTATAGTACGCCGACCATCATCCGGACACCGTCGTTCTGGAGCCACTCGATGAGGATCCCACCAACACCAACTACCTCCAGACTGGAACCAAGAGGACCCTGAAGTTGGTGGTTGGGCGTCGTTTGATGGTCACCGACAACCATAGTGACAAGTCCATCGCGAACGGTACCATGGGGACTCTGCTGGAGGTGACCGCCGACACATTAATTCTGAAGAGGTGAGGAGGAGGATTGAACCTGAAAAATTCAAACTTAACTTGCATTTTATAGGTCGGACAATGGGAAGAGGATCTCAATCCAGAGGTTTCCCTACAGGAAGAAGGACAAACGTGGAAACCTCATTGGCCCAGTTTGGTTCCAGTTCCCAGTCGCCATGGCCATGGCTATTACCGTTAACAAGAGCCAAGGAATGACCTTCGACGGATTGGTGGCCGACTCCAAGCGTATGGACACGTTCCGGGCCTCATTCTACACCACCGTGAGCCGAACTCGTCGCCTTCGGAACGTGCGGATCACCAACATCCAGAAGTTGAAGTACAAGGCATCCGTTGGAGCACAGACTTGTCTGGAGTTCATGAGAAGGAAGACCATCCGAGATCAAGCCGCTTCATCATCTTCTTCTTCTTCTTCTTCTTGAATGTTTTTTTTTGTTGTTACTTCCATTCTGAAAAATAAATACGGGTTCAAGCTTTTAATAAAAAGTCGTGTGTGGAAAATCAATAGGGTGGGGAGATGGTCCGTTAGTGAACAACTGTGCGCGTAAGTGTGAATGTCCCCTCTGCCCGCTTAGAGGGGTGCGTTAAAGGTCAATGTCGAGATAGTGTTATTGAGTGAGAGACGCAGGAGCGCATAGGGTATAGGGAGGAGGGAAGTTGGAGTAGAAGAGGTGCGAGGAAGGGATTAGGAGGAAGAGAAGGCGTGTGTATAAGAGGGAGAAGAAGACGTGCGGTGATGGTGGTTGTATGTCAACAGATTCTCCGTCCTCTATCTAAGAAGAATGATTGGTATATGGGTTGTGTGTTGAAGTCCGAATCAGCAGGCCTGAGTTCGACTCCCGCGTAGGCTTTTACTTTTTGAAGAAGAACAATGGACTAGAAATCCAAACCGTGGCCTAGAAATCCAAACCGTGGCCTAGAAATCCAAACCATGACCTAGAAATCCAAACCGTGGCCTAGAAATCCAAACCATGACCTAGCCTCACTTGTGTGATGACGTCATCACTTTTCAAGAAGACGAGACAGTACATGCATTTGAGAGGGGTCAGACAATAACAAGGCGGCTATGGGTGCGCATCCCCTTAATGACCAAAGATCAAAGTTGCACCTTAGCTGCTCCCTTACTTCTCTCTTCTCTCCTTCTACGTGTTCTACTATATGGTATGAGTATATAAATATCTGAAAATAAGGAATGTTGGAGAAGAAACCACACTCGAAAATTAGACATTTCAGAAAAATCGGCGGAAAAATTTTTCTTCAAAATCTGCTCGGATTTGGTCTTGTCAAAATGTGTACTATTAGTTTTGTCAAAACTTCATGGAAATTTGGTAAAAAACAACAGATTTTTGGTATGAGTTTGCTGAAAAAATCACTAACCTTTGCTAGTTTCCGTTGTGAAAGGAAACTTTTCTAACTTCTTTTAGGACCACACCGTGATTGTAGCTCTTTTTCAGCAGCTGAAAAAAAGATCATGGAAAGTTTTTCTAGAAATTCCAAGAAACTCAACTCACCTTATAACGTCATATGACGACAAAGCACATTCAAAAAAGCCACATTTTTAGGAAAATCAAGTTATACAGAACCGAAACGAGGGGAGACCTCTAATCAGACAGGGGCCAACAATAACCGTAATCGGATATAATATATAATAGAAATTGGAGAAAAAAAAGAAACTAATAACTACAAAAAAGGGGGACATCCGGGCAGTCGGGACGTCTGTTGGGGGCTAGAATGACTAGTGAAAGAAGAAAAACGAGAGATAATGAGAGGAAGAGACGCAGAGAAGTATAAAAAAATGTGACACAAACAAGTCGGAGGCAAGGACGGGCCGCCGGGCTGCAAGGGTCGCTCGGGCGGAAGTTGTTCAACAAGTCGGACGCTGGCGCGCCTCTGACGCATAATAGCTATGAAAAGATGCCCGTAACTTCACTGGTTTTCATCGGAATTTCATGAAAACTAGATTTTCACAATCAGCAGAACAAGACAGTCAGAATGAGTATAAAAACAACTAGAATCAGAATATTTGAAAATTTCGAGTTTCTGATATGTTGAGGTTCTGAAGAATTCTAAACTTCTGGAACTCAGAAAAAAGATAAACAAAAACACTTTTTTCCAAAAAAAAAATTATTCATTCTTTTTCACAATTGTTGCATATAGTTGACGCATATGTAGGACATATTGAAACAAAGCTAGATTTCAAAATTTGAAAAAAAAAACCGTAAAAGTTAACAAAAAAATTTCCCACAATCAATGAAGAAACCCGTGCTTGTGATAGGACCCTGAAAAATATGGTCAAATTTAATGTGAAAACCGATTAGGCTCCGCCCACTTTTGAAAAGTGGGCGGAGCCTATCCAAATTTCAAAGATTACTAACCTGCGTTGTCAGACCTGTCTTTTCCTTTGTCCACATAGTTTCTTACTCTTTTTCCATTTTCAACTGTGATATGTTTCTAAAATTCAAGAAAACTCTGAATTTCCACCAGAAAAAAAAAACGCTTACCCGCATTATCAGACCCGCTCCCTCCAGGCACTTGATGCCCTTTTTTCATGGGTAGAAACTTTTGCGCGAAGTCCATCTGAAATTTGGTTAGGTTTGTTGAACAATGGAGAAAATTTGGAGCATTTTGAGCCAAAAATCAAACGAAATGGTCGAGAATGAGCAATGTTATGAAGATTTGAAATTTTTTGAAAATAAGTTTTTTTTTCAAAATTTTATAACTTTGCTCATTTTTGAGTTACAAACTTGATTTTTGGCTCAAAATGCTCCAAAAAACCTTGGATTTCTTCTCAAACAGCCTTAAATTCAATTTTCTTCATTTTCTAGAATGATTCCCAAAAAATTGCTCACCACTCTTTCCTAGCCAAAATAATCGCTTTGTTTCTCCCTGATCATCGGAAGTAGCAGCATCTTTTTCTGCCATACACTGTAAGTGAAAATATTAAATTGCTGTAATTTTTATGTGTGGTCTTACTTTGACGTGTAAGTAGTAATCTATCACACTCGGAATCGGTCACATGAAATTCAGACTGTAAAAGAACTGTATTTTGAACGCGAAAATTTGGAGCATTTTGAGCCAAAATTTTGTGTACCTAGCTCAAAAATGAACAAAGTTATAAAGCTTTGAAAAAAAGTGTTTTAACTTTTTTTCCAAAATTTCATAACTATCATCATTTTTGAGCTAGATTTTTGAACTTACAAGGGAACCTTTTCATATGAGGTCCGAAGTTTTTGCTGATATTTTGGCAGAAGGTAGTACACACTGTGACTAGAGCAATTATAAAATATTAGCTGCCCGTTTTGAGGTTCAGAGGAGAAATTTGAGTTTTTCTGAATCTTGAAAATTTTGAACTGACATCGTTCTGACAGTCATATTTTTTACGATGAAATTTCGAAATTTTTCGGAAAACTGAGAAAAAGTCTCGTAAATGGCCGGTGACCCTTATATTTTAGTATGTCATTATGGTTTATTATCGTTCACCTTTCTGAGTTCGCATACAAAGTGTTGTATTATTTTTCATCTACATGATAGATAGTTAGGTTAAGAGGCTTTTATTTTACACAACTCTTCATTCACAACATCCAAAAAAGAAATCGTGAAAAAAGTTGAAATGAACAAAAATATGACTGTCAGAACGATGTCAGTTCAAAATTTTCAAAAATTCAGAAAAACTCAAAGTTTTCCTCTGAACCTCAAACGGGCAGCTAATATTTTATGGTTGCTCTAGTGACAGTGTGTACTACCTTCTGCCAAAATATCATCGAAAACTTCCGACCTCATATGAAAAGGTTCCCTTGTTAGGCTCAAAATGCTCCAAACAAAGTTTGGAAGAAATCGCAAAAAAATAGACTAACCTCAATGCCCTTCTTCCCAAAGTAGTCGTTTTCAGAAGCGTCCCGTAACCGTGGTCTGAAAAAGTTTTGAACTTTCCCGCCAAATACAGTAAGACAGAGAGAAAACTCACTATATTCAAACGACATGAAACTTCTCTCCTTCTACGTCTTTGCAGTGGCTGCTACGAATACATATCCATTTCTGAAAATTTGGAATACAACAGATTTTTGATATGAGTTTTCTGAAAAATGACTAACCTTTGCTAGTTTCCGTTTAGTAAACATTTCAACTTTTTTATGTTTGTTCTGCCTCGTTATACATTTCAGCAGCTGAAAAAAGATGATTGAAAATTTTTCTAGAAATTCCAAGAAACTCAACTCACCTTATAACGTCATATGACGACAAAGCACATTCAAAAAAACCACATTTTTTAGAAAAATCAAGTTACAAAAAACCGAAACGGGGGGAGACCTCTAAACAGACAGGGGCCAACAATAACCGTAATCGGATATGAATATATAATAGAAATTTTAGAAAAATAAGAAACTAATAACTACAAAAAGGGGACATCCGGGGAGTCGGGACGTCTGTTGGGGGTTAGAATGACTAAAGTGAAAAAAGAAAAGCGAGGGAATAGGGAAGGAAGAGACTCAGAGAAGCAGAGAACAGAATTGAGACAAACAAGTCGGAGGGGCTGACCAAACTGCAAGAGAAAATTAGAGAATTATGGGAGCGTCTAAGGTGCAACTTTGTAGTTTGTAGTCTAGGGGGCGGGGCTTGTCTGCGTCTCTCACCTATACACACTCTCTCGCTTTTGTATTTTGTAGTCAAGGGGGCGGGGCTTCTCTGCGTCTCTCAACCACACACTCTCTCGCTCGTATCATTAATCCGTCACGCCTATCACTTAATTGACCTATCCTCATTAATCCGTCACGCCTATCACTTAATTATCCCTAATTGACATATCCTTAATTGGCTCATCCCTAATTAATCTATCCTTAATTGACCCATCCTTTTTTGGCTCATCCTTTGAGGTCCCTAATGAGGTTCTTGAATATTCTAATGAGGTCATTACCTAATTTGGGTTCTTGAATATTCTAATGAGGTCATTACCTAATTTGGGCCTATCCATAATTCTCAGGTCTTTCTTTTTTTTGGTGTCCCCGGTGGGAGTCGAACCGGTGGGTGCTCGCCCGCCGGCTCGCCTCCTACCGGGGAGACCAACTGTGTAACCTAGATCGGGCGACCACTTGTCGTTTATATAGCGAGGGCGCCCCGGGGCGCCTGTTTGTTTGCGCACATGGAGGGTTGGGGGACTGTTTGCTCAAAAGGGAGCCAGGAGTGAGAGGGCGCCAAGGAAAAGAGAGAGAGAGAGAGAGGAGGGGAAAAAAGGGTTGGGGGACTGTTTGCTCAAATGGGCGCCAGGGTGAGAGAAAGCCAAGGAAGAAGAGCGAGAGAGAAAGAGGAGGAGAGAAATTAAAAATACGCTCCACTGAACATTTTCAGAAGGAGTTGCGGAACGACGAAGACGTTCGGATGGACAATAAAGAACACATGATTTTCACAGAATATTTATTAATGTTGATTAAAAAAAACTGGTTAATAATAGGCGGTGTTCTCCTCTTCCTCTTCTTTCGGCTCCTTCATCTCCATTCCCTCATGGCTTGTGACACCGACCTGGAATTAAAGCAGTAATTCACTAAGCTTTTCTAGATTTTATAGTAAACTCACGTTGCTATTGATGAAGAATAGCGGTGGTGGTGGTTGCTTTGGGCTTGGGGTCGGCGCCTTGATGATATTCTGGATCAGTGCCTTCAGGACTTCTGGAGAGAGAGCCGGTGGTGGTGGTGGTGGGAAGAGTCCGATGGGGAAGGGTCCTTGGGGGAAGAAGTTGGTTGGGAGCTGAGCCGGATGGTAGATTGGGGCATGGACGTGAGGATTGGCGAAGAGTGGGGCTTGGAATGGTTGATCTTGGATTGGAGCTGGAGTCGGTGTTGGGCTTGGACGTTGAGCTTGGCCTTGGTCGGTCGGAGTCCGAAGCACGATGGGCTTCTCGAACAGTCCGGGATGCTGTAAAAAATAATCTACTTATCGGTACTTTCAGATGGATAAACTTACGTCTCGACGACGATCCATGTGCAGGGCGATTGGACAGGACTCTCTGGTCCTGTGGTGGGTGGCCTTCTTACTTCTGGTGCTCCCCCACCCAAGGCAACCCGTAACGGGACAATCCGAAACCCGGAGAGCCACCGGTTGATCCGCCGTTTCTAGAAAACGGAAAAATTTTTAAAGAAAAAAGGAGTTGAAGGTACTTACCCAAGAGGACCAGTGTTTTCGAGGGGATTGTGACTTGGGGGATAACAGTCCACATATCGGCGATGAGCTTGAGCACAGAAAGTGAATGGAAATGAGAATGAGAATGAAAGTGAGAATGGACGACGTCTTGGAGTTAGTTTAAAGTGATTGGGTCGTGGAAAGGGGGGCTCTCAAAATTGTGGAGGGCGCGCGCCATCGGAAGGGTGTGAGTCAGTCTGGGTAAACAAAAAGCTTTTACCAGGTAGCAACAAGAATTCTTCCAAGCTCGTCCTTGTAGAATTTAAGTCCACCAACCAGGGTCATATTCCGAAAAGCTTCTTCCAAAACGAGCATTGATGGTAGTGCTGGGTGGACCAATGGGTTGGCAGGTGGTGGTTGGCGAACTGATTCAGGTTTCAGATGTTGGTCAACAGTTTGTGGATGAGAAACATCCTCAGTTGGAAGTGGTACTTCGTCAGTGTCAAACATGATGCAAGAATGATCGGCTGGCTGCTCTAAGTGGTTTATAGACCCTGCTCTCGCAGCGCCTCAAATGCGTTTCGACCCACTTTTTCACAAACTGATCGTTTTTGGCCAGGTTTTTCGAGAACGGCGCGCGTATCGCCTTGTTCGAGTGTTTCAGGGCTTTTCGTATCAGAAAGTAAATGCAATAGAAACCGCAGACATCCGAAAGAAGACCTTGTACCGGCGTGTTGAAGACTTTTTTCCACTTGGCGCAGTTTTTGGCGAAAAAGTCTTGAAACTCGGCTTGTGGTTCTGACCCACCGCTATCGAAAAAATATCCATAATTTCTATCGTCTACCCACAAAGCCACCCAATGGTCTCCAGAATCATAACTAGGCGCAGTGTTCCAGATAAATGAGCATGGTCGCTTCAAAATTTCTGGATGTTTATCGCATGGGAAGACTCCGCGGAAATGGGATCTTGTGAATCGGCATTTACCAAGAAAAACTTCAAGCTGACTTGTGGATAGAGCCATACTTTATTAAAAAATCAAACACGAATACGAATCCAAACAACTTCAAGGGGGAACATGGCTCCAGAAGAGTCACGCAAAAGCGGGGAATTGGGGTAATTAAGGCGGATTTGGTACTTTTCCTCAAAGTAGCGTCTGACGGAGATGGATCGACGACGAGCTGGTGGTTTTGGAATGACTCCGTTGATGAAGTGGTGCGAATTCGGGGTACCGTCTCTGGAAAACAGAAATAAATTCAGAAAATAGAGGGAAGAAACTCACAGACTGAGCTCGGCTCCAAGTCCAATAAGACATCCATTGCAGGCATTCCAGATTTTGAGAGGTCCCAACTTCTTAATGCTCTGGTCCAATTCACGGATACGTTGGATAGAGAGCTTTTCCAGCTTCCCAAGCGACAGACAATGAGTTGCCAAGTTGACGTCGACAAACTAAATGTCAAAGACTAGATTCAGACTAGAAATTCACAACTTACCCCAGGTTCTGGTGGCTGAAATCCGGGCGGGAGAAGAATGGGACGGGGAGTTCCGGGGAGCATGAATGTGGAAGTGAGTGTGTGTGAGGCGCCGGTCCTTAATGGCCATGAGTCACCTGGGCGTTGCGGAAAATGTCGATTGTGATCATCCCGTCGTACTCGGACAAAACACATGCGTTCAGGCCGCCAGCAGGGGTTTTCTTGCCAAAACGAATAAACATCTGGGTGGTGCCGCTTTCCATAAGTTCCCAGGAATTTGGGGCATCTACCGCGCTCATGTTGAAGACGTAAAAGGCAAAACCGTTCTTGAACATTTTGTAGGTAATCTTCGGACAAGACTTATCAGAGACAGCACCAAGCTCCTCGTACATTCTGGTAAAGGCTTGGGCATAATTATCGTTCTCGAAATCGCATTGGATTGGTTGAGGTGGATAAAGAGTTCCACCAACATCCAACTGGATTTCAGACAGGTTGTGGTGGCCGAAATTGAAGCAGTTTTTCCCAAAGTTTCCCTCCATGGCGTCCGGGGTGATTAGGCCGACAATGACTCGACGAGGCAAAACATCTTGGTACAGAACATTAAATGGAAGCTCTGTACGGCCGTCAGGAATGCTGATGATCTTGACTTTGCAGCTCTTGAAGGGGTATTTAGCCGGCGTGGTTCTCAAACGGTTTTCCAGGGCAATGGCTGCTGATGGGACGACATCAATGGCTCTCATGTGAAGTTTGAGGTCCGAAATGGCCATTTTTGCTGGGTTATCCGTGTCGGTACTTTCCAGACAGAAAGCATCGCTGTTTCTGTACAGAGTGAGTTGGATGTTGATGTGGGGGATCAAGAGTTTGTCCGTTTGAAACGGCTCAAGATACAGTGGAACACAAATGTCGATTCCCTCAATTCCCTCGCCTTTGAACTCTCTCTTATCCGTTTTCAACGACTCCAAGTTTTCCTCGTTGACCCATTTAGCAGCTCCCAAAAATCCGCCCTTCACCTCATCGCTTTCTCCAAGCAGTGTATTGATATAGGCCTTGTAAGCATAATGGGACGAGTCGTAGACCAGCACATTATTATATGAGAGCTTCACTTGGTTGAAAAACGTGGCCCCGATAAAGTTTGCGTGGCTTACTTTAATAGGTGTCTTATCTGTTCCAGTCTTCTTGATGGATGATAGGTGGACTTTGAAAGTCAAATGGGTTCTGTGAAGTTGGAAGAAGTGAGCACTATCAAAAACATTGAAGATGTATGGGCCTTTGGCATCAATAGGGTTTGAAGGGGAAAACGTCATCCATTTTCCTTTATTAAAAGCTACCTGACTTGGTGGTGTGTCGAATAGGCAAATGTTGGCAGTTGCCGCCGGGGTGCTCTTGGAGTCGATCAGTTTTGCCATTTTCCAAAAATGTCTCGCTTACGGGTTGAAGATTTGGCAATGGTTCTCTTCTTTCGGGTCGCCTTCTTCCGTGGGGTCTTCTTGGTGGATTTCCGAGTTGTCTTTTTTCTCCGGGTAACCTTCTTTACCTTTTTAGTGGTTCTGGCAGTTCTCCTTTTTCGGCGTCCTCCGGTTTGACCCAGTTTTCCAATGGCGCGATTGACAAGGGTGTTATAAGAGTTGGAAGCGTTTCTAGCGAAGGACTGTTTGAACGAGTCACCAGTCGCAACGTCGTTAGCAACACGAAGTGACGAATCCAAAACTTCTCGACCCAATGACACACCCATCCGTTTTAGGAGAGGAACAGCGGAAATGAAGAGTTTTCCGAGAAGTTGAGAAAACGGCCCATTTCCTCTCTGATAGATACTTCCGGCACGGAATCCACCAAACCCCGCTTGATTTGGGTCACTTTCAAAGAAGGCAACCCAATCAACAGAGCTATCAGGATCAAAACGAATATACATCGTACGAGAGGACGACTGAAAGCGTTGGCAAGATTAGCCATCGAATGAAATTTTGACTGGGCGGAAGTGAAGGACTACAACCACTTTTCCCGAATTAAAAGGAATAAAATGGTCGCGGTCGTTTTTGATTTGGATTCCAATTCTGGATACGTCCGTCGGTCTAACTCGAACATATAGCGGTTTTGTAAAGGTTTGATCCACATTGGCCCCGTTTCCCGTATTCATGTTGATAACCTTCAAAATCGGCACTTTCATGTGGCTAATGATTTGCGGTTCGACGAGTCCTTCCGAATACACGTACATCAAGTCGGAGCCAGAAAAAGTGGAATACTTTCCAAGTGTCGGGAATTTCTCGATATTCCGGTCATGTCCCATGAAATAGGCCAATCTAGCCGAAAGGTATATTCTTGAAAGGCCCGCGTATGAGTTGACCGAAATCCGCTTGTAGAGGTCAATGTACTCAAAAAGTTTGATGTCCACATTGGTAGTGTTGCGTTTCTTGTTTAGGTAGTTGGAGATTGTGTGGTTCAAGATGTCGGCCAGCTCTTTTGGTGTGGTAAAGGTGCAGTTTCGGACTTGTAGTTTTAGCTGCTGGTTGTTCATCCAGATCATAAACTCATTCTCTTTGCCTCCATCTTCTTCAGGTAGATTGGAAATCAGATCATGGGATGTGGGGTAGATGATTGAGGAGAGTCCAACTTCGAATTCGCGATCAAAATGGAGTGAGGTTGGGAGATGGGTATCAAAATTTGAGATTGTAGAAGTGCTTTGAGCATTGCTTACTAGTGTCACGTAAAAGTCACTCATTTCCTTTGAGTTTTGGGTTGGGGAGGAGATATCCTATGCAAGAGCCAAGAACAGTAAGCCACTGAGTTTGTTGAGAAGGGTCGGTACAAATTTTATAGAGGGCAACAAAACTGACAGTATAGATGATAAAAACTTGAGAGCAAAAAACAATGAGGGCCCTTGAGCACTGTGTATCACCACAAGACCACTTGGGGCTATCCATTAAAGTGATTTAAAATTATCAGAGGGGATCCAGGAGTTGAACGATGAGTCGTATCCTTTGAAGCTGACCAAACACTCGGTGACGCCTTTTCTGGTCCGTTTTCGAATGATTTTGTCAATTTCGAAGAAATCGTCCGGTTTATTATAGAGAACCATCTCTTCTTCATACCAGATGCCATCCACCTCTCGATCTTGAATATCGGCCAAAATGTAGACTGGTATGTCATATGGGACCACCTTGATGACTTTGAAGATTTCCTGAGTCCATTTAGCCCGAGTTCCCTTTGCAAATGGTCCATTGTCCAGCAAGACTCTAACAGTGTTTCCGACTTTGAACTTGGCAGTCCTTCTCATCATGGTTCCATAGAGACGATCCCAGACTTGTGCTGCATTTTTCCAGGTTACCTTTTCAGGAGTTGTTCCGAGCGATGTCATAAAGGTGGTGTTAAGCCCTTCTACTACTTCTGGTAAGACTCGGGTCCATTCAAAACTGTGTGAGCTGGTGAACCACTTTTCAAGTTGTCTTTTGATTCTCATGATTGCGTTTTCAGCGTAGCATGCTTTGACGTTGGTGTTCTTCGGATTCTGATGAGATATACCCAGGTCCTTACAGAGCTTGCGGAACTGTTTGCCCATGAACTCCGTTCCTGAAATTACAGATTGACACTTTGTCCTAAAAAGTTTTCAGCTTACCTTTATCAGTATACAGGAGAGTGGGTATTCGCCATTCGGACCTCAGAATTTCGTCATAAGCTTTTGTGACCGTGCCACACTCCTTATTTTTTAGTGGTCTGGCAAAGACATACCGGCTGAAGACGTCGACCACGACCAGAATATAACAGAATCCTTTATTGTGTGCTTTTAGGGTTGGAAGCATTGCGAGATCGGCCATGTGATGACTATCTGGTCCAGTAGCCACCCATGGATTGTGCTCAATGGTTTTTGATTTTGGAAAGTGTCTTGTATAGGTGTCATTTGTGTGCAGATAGGCCACGACTTGTTTCCTTTTGATATCCGGGTGGATTTTTCGGGCTTCTCGATAAAGACTCGAAACACTACGAAACCCACTCTTGGGATTTGTATAGAGTCGCTCGAGAGTTTCCTCCAACTCTACCATGGGACAACACTAAAGGTTCGTGGTGACTTTCGTGTTCGGTATTTTCGTTTCGGATTCAGAATGTATCGTTCTGGAAATCCAGTCTTATTGAGTTCTTCTGACAAAGTGACTAGAGTTGGTTGAACACCGGGAAATGATGATTGACCAGAGTAGTCCTCAGCTATACGATTGATATTGTAGACTGTGATTATCTGGCCTTGAATGGTAAGTTTTCCGGTTTGCTTGTCAATCTCGAAATTGTTCGGGTGTCGCGAAAAATGCTTCAGAAGTTCGGTTTTGGCTATTTCTGGCGTTATTGTCGTTGCTGGGGGAGGAGCGGGTGTGTCGTCGTCGTCGTCATCCGTTAGTGGTACACTCTGTGAACGTGTAAACGAGGTGATTGGTGTGGTTGGTGGTGGTGATGAATTGAGTTGTGGTAGTGGTGGTGGTTGTGGTTGTGGTGGTGCTGGTGTTTGTGGATCTTCATGGGTTAGGCGGCTATGCACACGTTTGTTAAATGAGATCGGAGATGAGCAACTTTGGCGTCGTTATCAAGAGGGGCTTTCAGGAGTGTGTCGATTTGGTCTTCAGGTTGTCTTGATCGGGAAACAAGATCTTCATGCTCCTCGACAGTGAGCAGAACGTATTTACCGTAGGACATGTTCAAGAATAGTGGATGCGGCCGAGATTAAAACTGGGAGAAGCGCCATTACAGGGGACCCACCGGTTTGCTCCAAAAATTTCCGGGTTTCATCCAAATCGCGGATTTGTGAGAGTTGTCTCAGGTTTCCAGACTCTGGCCTCAGTTTTTGAACATTTTCACGTGAAAGGGGGACTCCACCGTTGAGTGTATTGAAAATCAGGTCCACCAAGCACACGAGGGAATTGTCTGGAAGCGCATTAATCATGGCCAGACGGCCAGATTTCTCTTTGGTGGATGCAAGTGATAGGATTTGGTTGAAGGTTTCCAAATCCCATTCAGGCTTACGATTTGGGGACAAAGACATGAGTGGTTTTGGTTGGGAGAATGTTATCTCGTAGACGGATTTCGTCGGGACAGCTCTTATGAAGGTCAATGAGTAGATATGTATACGGCTGGCTTGTGGCGTCCTTATAAATGGCCAAAAACTTTTTGCATTCGCCTGGCATAATCTGAGACCCCAAACAGCTAACACTTGACTTATCGGCGTTGTTTTTGAACAAAATTATGTAACTCGCTTGAAGTCGTAGGTTTCTGATGATTTTTGAGTAGAATATGGTGTGGAGCAGGAAAATGATGGTCATGTTATAATGATGTGCCAAAACCGATACTAGACGCTCCATACCAGAGTTTTGATCCATTTTGGTCATCAGGTCGTCAATTACTACCATGGCCTGCTGGTCCTTGTACTTTTTGAGCTCCTCCATATCGGGAAGTCCTTGGCGAAGTAGAATTTCAGGTCTATTTTTCAGAGAATCTGGTACACTTTCGAACGTGTCGTAGTACCAGAAACACAATTTGCTGTTGGCATCAAAAATCGTGTTCCTCTGCTCCACAATCTGACGTGCCAAAGTGCTTTTTCCTTGACCGCTGGGGCCGACGATGAGCATTGAGCTCTGCCAGGCAAGACGTAGACCCATTGATGATGAGAATGAACGACTCTGAAACTCCTGACTCAAAGACAGACACCGATTTTTAGCCATTTTCCGCCAATTTCCTCCAAAACTCCCGAAAAGTGGTCATTTTCCTCCAAGTCCCGATTTCGCAATACCCCTTCCTCTTCTCCCCGGCCGTTACGTCATCGCTCCCCTCTGGTGTGTTAGACTCCCGGTCCCCCTGGTACTGAGTCATCGCCGCGTCCCCCGCCGCTAGTTAGGCCACGGCCATCTCTCGATTCTAGGCCATGGTATCGATTGATTCTTCAGACAGAATTTATTCAGAATTTTCAGCTAAACAGACAATTTTCAGAAAAAATTACATAAAAATGGGCTTGAAAAAAATTATCGACTAGAATGAGTGGGAAATTAATAATCTAATTATCACAGTATCCAAATGGCAGCGTGGTCCCATCCGGCAATACCCGTCTTTTGTTGAAGGTGTATCGGAACACCTTCTCGTTCTCCTTGGCGAAGACCATATGCTCCCGGTTTCTCCTCATCGTCATCTGTGGGACGTTGACTGTGGTCCTCTGTTGGGCCTGACTCAGCACCTCTTCCACCATTTCCTTCATCTTCTCGAAAGTGACCACATTATCGGCCTGAGATGTGAGGGAAAGTCCCTTGGCTTTCCGGACAACCTGAAATTATAGTTATGAGAAAACGCTTCAGAATTCAGATTCCTCACCTTCTCCGATTTGTCGGCCAGGATTTCTTTGTAGCAATAGGTCTTGGGGCCTAGAGATACAAATTCGGACATTTTCCCTTGAAGCTCATCGGTGAGTTGTCCGAGATATGGACCGTGTTCTTCTCTCAGGGGATCAGCGGAGTTCAGAGGCGTGGTGTAGATGATGGAGTCGGTGTCTGAAATGAATTTATGTTCTAAGGCGGCTCAACTTCAAGAATTTTTACCTGTGTAGACGATGTTTTCGGCTCCGACCTTCTCCATGAGCTTGTAGAGTCTCAGTCTGGCGTACGAAGTCACATATGCGGCGATATGGACCGCTCCAGTCTTGAGACTCTTCAAAGTCTCGGCCTTCTTGGTGCATCGGACCATCATCGTTTCGTTGATGCACCAGACATCTTCCATGACCAGCGAGGTGTCGTAGAACAACTTCCAGAACTTGGCTGGGTTGGTCACGATTTCCGTCGTCGGTCGGTCCACACGTTGGGCCAGCTTTCCCCACTAGAAGATTATTTTTTGCTTAAGGTTCGAATAAGAAATGCTTACCAGTGAATTGAGAAGGAGTTTCGCGGCAAGGCGAGCTCCTGGTCGGGATACAAATCGGTTCTTATCCGCCACATTTATTCCGTCCTTCTTGTATCCGGCGATGAAGGCATCCTGTTGGGCTGGAGTCTGGACATCGCTCGGCCATCCCGAAGAATACTGAAACCACTATACTAGTTTTTTTCACAGATTTGGTTCAACTTACAATCTTCTCCACGACCATCTGGTTGATATAAGAGGTGAAGAGGCCTCCTTCTCCTTTCTCGTCATTCTTGGCCCAGTGTGCGTACTCCACAGCCTAGAAACTTGTTTTTTGTATTGAAATTTTGAGTGAAAACTCACATGGTAGACCTCGGTGATCACATATCCAAGATCCACGGCCTTTTTCAGCTCGACAGTTGTGAACACTCCGTTGAAAGAGCGTTCCTTATCTGTGTGGTGGCAGGCTTGCTGATTGGTCGACTTGGCGCAGGCTGAAAATCATTTTTGTGACAAATTTTTCAGAATAACCTTACCGAGGCAGAGGGCGAAGATGAGCTTTCCTCCGGTCTTGATGGGAATTAGTGGAATCTTGAGTTGTCTGGGTGCAATGATCCGGCAAGCAATGAATCCTCGGAACCTAATCATGTGGGATTCGGTTATCGGGAGTTTGTGGCGGTCCTTCTTCACATTGCTTGGAGGTCCGACCGGGAACTCCTCGTATTTCATCACAGTCGGGTAGAGGCTGCAATTTTTCAAAGGTTTTCCATGGTTTTGATTTCAGAATTTACCTGTTCACATCACCATATCGGGTACACAGGCGGGGGTTTCGAACCAAGAGCTGGAACACTTCTGTTCTACCGCCGACGAGAGCCCTCTCTTTTTCCAGTAGACCCTATAAATTATTTTTATGTCTGGATGTTGAACCACTTACTCACCATCGGCTCATAATCCTCAAAGAATTCCGCCATTTCGGGATTGGATCTCCTTTCCAGCTCAACTTCACACTCCCACACAATCTTGACGTCGTGGAGGGCTTCCAGAAACTCGATCCTTTTCGCATCGGCTGCCCGGATCTCTTTGGCCGTCTTCTTTCCGATTATCGAGTGCTCAGAGTAAGTACATCGGTGACCATGGTAGTAACAGCCAAAGAATTCGACCACCAAGCCTCTCGGATATTTGGCACAAACGTCGACAAAGCCATCGACTCGGAATGGTCCAATCTGAATAGAAAAACGTCTATCGTGAATTTTCAGGTGATTTCTTACCTTCTTCTCTCCGAACGTTGTCGATGTCTCGATTTGGACGTCCTCCACTTTGCCGAGCCAAGCTAGATACTTTTGCGAGACGACGGAGCACTTTATCGAAACGGATGGTCGGGCATCAAGCACAATTGGTTTGTCGATCGTCAGATGGTTTCTCTGGAAGACCTTGATGGCGGCGGAGGCGGCGGTGACCGATTCCTAGAAAAGTTTCAAGTTTTTTTTCTATTGGTGGAAATACTTACCTCAAAAAGGCAGACGTTGGTGACACTCTCAAAATCCTGTTCGAAGGGGATGAGAGCCGCGGCCAGAATGTAGACATCAGTAAAACAATACTTCCGGATCTCGTGTTGGAAGTCGAAAGTTTTCCGCGCCGCTCTCTCCTCATCCAGAAACTGAATCAGCTTCTCCTTCACAGGTGGCGCCTTGTTCTCCAGATTGTAGAACTCGTTGGCGGGAATTTCTCCAATGTAGTCGAAATTCTCGGGTTGGATGAAGTGGATGGGGAAGTCTCTGAAAGTAAACCTGTTTTTGGAGAAATCTTTCTAAGTTTCTTACCCCTTCGGGACTTGGATCTGGAAAGCTTTTCCAACGGCCGATAAGCTCATGGTCAGATACTTTAGAGAGTCCAGCAGACGGACTCCCTTATAGTTCATGTAGATGATCTTTGATCCTGCCGTCACAACCGTTGGGGTGGCCTTGGTTTTGGAGATCAGGTTGTTGAGGATGAACTGCCAGTCGTATCTGAAACCTCCGTTTTTACTTTGAACCTAGATTATAGAATTACCCAGAGCCGTTATGAGCCAGTCCGACGAATCCTCTGTGTTGTTTGGTGAAGATCCAATCTGCTGCCTCCTGTGCCACATCCACAAACCGATTCTCCTCTGAGATGCACTCAATTACTTTGCATCTTCCTTCTGGAGAGCAGGTGGTGCATGTGGACTCGAGAGCATCATCCATCGTCTTTGGAATGTAGTGGGAGCATGCTGGGCAATACTTGAGAGCCACAAACAAGACTGGGATCTGCTCTCCGGTTTCTGGATCAGCCATACTCTGTAATTTTCGACTTTAAATTTGAATTTCAGGTCAGAATCTCACCTCGAAGTCACAAACAAAACGACGATTTGTGCACTTCTCCTTCTTCTTGCTGACGGCCATTATGCATGAGTGTCCCGGAGTCATTCTGCAGTTGCAGCGGAAGCACCATTTCTTCCCACAATCATGAGGGGCCGCCACCCTACTCTTGTTGGTGTAGTAGTAGTCCCCACATCTTCTACACACTTTGGTGGCCTCACATCTCGACTTTCCTCCTCTGGGTCCTGTAATTTTCATGAATAAATGTGGACCATTTTTTGGTGAACCAACCTTTTTTGTTGTGATTGTCCAGACAGGTCTTGGATCGGAAGACAACTTCACAGCGGATGCAGCAGAGTTCCAGATCTTCTGGTGTTTCTGGACACTTGACGGCTCCACACAACCGGTGACGGAGAGGACAGTTGTAGTGGGCTTCAAAACTACCGCTTCTTTTTTGACAGTGGACACAGTAAAACCTTGTCCCAAGAAGTACTGGCAGTTTTCGAACGCCTGAGAAGTGGCCGACTCCATCAATCTCCTCCAAAAATATGGCGATTGTCTTGTTCTCTCCAATGTATGGGCCAGCATAAAATGGAGTTGCCTGATCCTTGACAATGCAGATAATTTGGAGTCTTCCAGCAAATACTGTCTTCTGGAACTTGTCGATGTGTCGGTATCCGAATTCACGGTTCCTGGTCACTCCAGCCTCCTGAAACTTGTAAAATTATGTATGCACGCCAAACAGATACAATTACCCTCTTCATCTCCATCATTTCGTTGTGGACGTTGGCTGCGCGATTTGGATAGGCGGACGACTTCTTCAAGGACTGGAGGTACATGTTGTTCCCATGCACTCGATCTTCCAGGGATTCTCCATAGTTCTTCTCGTGGTACATCCATGCCTGGAAGATGGCATGGGGCAGACAGTTGAACTCCACTGAAAAAGATTAACATTTTTTCTGGCTTTCATTAGCTACTAATTACCATCATTTTTCATGATCGTCGACCGAGTAGGTGATCTGAGTTCACCATCATCTCCTTCTTCTTCACTATCTTCCATTTCATCGTCTTCACTGGCCTCATCCATGAACATATCCGCCGCATCATCATCATCCACTTCCTCCTGGCGTCGTCGTTTCCCGAAGTAGTCATTCTCCAGGATGTCCCGCATTCCAAATGGACGCTTTCCGTCGCCAGTGGGTGGGATGATGTACTTCAGGACGATTTCCAGCTTTGGATTTTGAAGTTCGAGGGGGGATTTGTTTGATTGGGTCAGCAGCTCCATCGACTTCACGATCTTCTGCGCCTCGATTTTGTCAATGGGAGTGAGGGCCAATCCGATTGCCTCTCCGGCGTCCATTTCTGGAGAGTGAAAAGTGACTCCCGCTTTGGTGGAATCGTTCGCGTTGGAAGGGCGGTAGTTTTTGATGAGATCCACCACCATGTCTCCAAAGTTCTCTGGTCCATGAGGATTGGTGACGATCCCATCAAGGAGCTTCACAGTCAGCTTCACTGTCTTGAAGTTCTTGCGATACTCTCCTTGTCCTTCTCCTCTCAGGACCTTGAGGACTTTCACGTGGGCTCCTCCAAGCTGCTCCTGAAAATTTGGACATAGGTTCCCCTGTTTTTCCGGTTCCTCATTTTTTTTTTGGGCATAGGTTCCCCTGTTTTTTCAGATCTCGTTTAAGTTTTCAGCCTAGAATGGTCTTTGGTCTCTAAGTAGTCCATGCCCCGCCCACCACTTAATTAATGACGTCATATAGAAAGTGAAAGCTTACCACTGATGAGTCATCGGCTCTTCCCTCGTCGCTTTCGCGCACTTCCTCCTCATTCTGGACCAAACCGCCGAGTGGACCGGTGACCTGTAACTTTCTCTCTTTTTCCTACCAAAACGGCCTATTTGAACTCACCTCCTCCCGTCTCCGCTCTTCCTCCTCAACTACATTGGCGATAACCTCTCCTAGGACCTCGGCAACGACTCTCTCGATTTCCATTCTGAAATTCATTATGGTTAATCAAAACTCTGCGGCTAAAAAACACTTGAACGAAAATGGATCTGGATATTCCTACCCAATAGAAGTCGTAGAACAGTCTGGGCCGGTAAGTTACTGAACTTTTTTCCGAAAACCAGTACCAGTTTTAGGTACCGAGTATGCTGGATCAGTATTTCTATCCGACCCAAACCACTCAACCTACAGCTAAGACTGAAAAGAGGCCAGAAACCTTCGTTTTCAATTTCGCCAAGGGTTCGACTCCTACCATCAATATTGCACAGAAATGAGGCTTCTGCTCCCATTCACTGACCTACCTCCATTTTGTGTAACAATTTTACTTGTTCCCTGTTTCTGGACTCAAGCTGTGACTCATTCCGGTGGCTATCACTTTATTCCGAACTTGTTGTTGTTGTTATCGTCGGCTATTCTCGATCTCTCTCTCTCTCTCTTCCTCGTCCACCTGTATTACCACTCTGAAAATGACTCTGAAATTTTCAGAAAATGTCTACTCAAGCCGACTACAACCAAGGCGTTAAAAATGACAAGGTGAAAAAAGGAACCAAGCGTCCGGCTTCGGATTACGATGAGACTCACCATGGGGCTTCAAACAAGGTCATCAAGAAGAGAGGCGCTGGAGGGAATCAGTACAGCGACGAATCCAAGCTTGTAGGTAGTTCGTGATGAATCTGAAAATAAAGCCATCATAAATTTCAGTCATGGCTCCACCAAAAGGCTGCTGAATCTATCATCCCAACGGAAGAGGCTGCTACGGTCGTTCCAGACCGCCTGTTCAAAGGACTCGACCCATTAATTGTTCATATGTGCGCCGCCTGTAAGAAGTACAACGCCGCACGCGAGACTTCCGAAATTGAAGACGGAATGGTCCAAATTCGTGAGTTGAACACCCTTAGTAGTCTAGTCTGATTATGATACTTGAATTTTTCAGCGCTCGCTCTCTGCACCGTCTGCCGTGCCCATCTCGTTGCCCAGAAGAACATGAAATTCTACCAACATGATTGCCCATCCATCAAGAAGTCACTCAATCTCTAAATTCTGATTGCCTTGTGTGATTATTGTTGTTGTTGTTGTTCATTAGCCACCCAATAAATGTTCTAGTGAGCTTCCGTTTACTTCTCTTCACACTGAGAAAAAAGTCTGCCAGGACTGTTTACACAAGATGAGTCGAATTCGTGGGGAGTCATGCTTGGCAGACAGCCAGCACCCGTTGGTGCCTGTCTCCGTGTGTCTTGTCTTTCCTGTGTTTAACTTACACACCACGAAAAAAAAAGGGACGATCTGCTATGGATCCCCAAAATCAAGCTCAACAGGCCAAGATGGCCTCAATGGAAGCTGAAGCTTTAAAAGCAGCGGCCGATCAAAATAGCGGGGAGGCATTGGCTGGTGAGCGGCAGTTTGAATGATGACTCATAATCTTACCCTTTTCAGCCGGAAAAATGGATGAGACCTCCATCGTCGTCGAAAAGGAGGCCGGCATAGAGGATGAGCCAGTTCCAGAGAAGGAGAGCGATGATTCGGGTTAGTCTATCTGAAATTGTTATTTTCAGTTTCGAAACAGATTTTCTTGAAATTTTTAATGCGTTTTGTTTCAGAGGACGGATCACGCCCAACTACTCCGATGCCACCACTCGAACCCCTTGAGGATCTGGTCGAGTATGTGGTCGACCCATGGCAAAGAGCTCGGGAGCTCCAGGAGATGGACGCCGACATCCCCGATGGTCAGGCTTATTTGCTGGAAATGGAGGCGCTGGAGGAGTATATCCACAAGGATTAATTTAAGTTTAAGTTCATCTGATCCGTTTTTGTAGTTATTTTGGCGCTGAATTTTTTATGCTATGCACCTCCCAATAAACCTGAAACTGTTTTGCTTGTTTTTTTTGTGTTTCAGATCTAGAAGTCTAAGTGTCAGTCACTTCCTATCCGCATGGCCTTCTCAGCACATATTCTACTAGTTCCCATTGTTCTCGGAATGTTTGCACATTCAGTGAGTGATAATTTTGACTCGACATGAAAAATTAGTCATACCAAAAACGGGAGCATGGACACTCCGCCCATTTTGGGACAACTCAGGTAGAACTCATTCATTTATTATTATCGCTCGCTGAACAGGCTCCTAGTTTTTATTGAGCGTCCTGTTTCTCGAAATGTTTATAATTTCGCCCAAGTCCGTCTACCATCCGTACGGTCCTTCGTACCGATCTACCTTGACAGACAAGGTTTATTCACACTCTGGTTTCTCGAAACCGCTCGGTTCCCCTCTGCTATCTATTCCCGGCCGTCGGCCGGCAAGACGTCGATCTGAATGGGATTTCGGCGATATCAAGTTATTCCGAGGTCAGAAGCGGAGTCTCAAGAAGCTGTTGCAGAAGTTGGCTAGTGTAAGTCTGGGTATAGATTTGTCTTAGTAGTAGGATTTTGGCGTCTCATTAGTTTAGCTTGGCAACTTTAAAAGGGGAAATCAATTGTAATGTGTTAGAGGATAAGCTTATACGTACTGTAGAGGGATCAATGCGATTCGGTTAGTATTCTATTTTTAGTTTAGATTCAGACGGAGGTTTTTGTATACAACTTGAGTCATTTTCATAGAAACACTTACATTTTTAGGGACAGCAGTTCTGCTCCGTGTGTATCGGGGCTGCCGGAGGTGGGAAATCGGTGGTCTTGAAAGAGTTTGCCAAAGCAGTCCGTCGTTTCCACCAACACCGCGATTCCGTTTTCGTAACTGCTCCAATAGGAATGGCAGCTCAACTCGTTGGGGGTGTAACCATTCACTCTCTATTGAAATTCCTGGTGGGTCTGGTTTTAGTAGGGACCTGAAATTTATTCAAATCATTTCTAGCCGGGACAGGATCGTTTCATGCTATTGAATGAGAGCGATCTCCACCTTCTCTACCAAAAATTGCGCCATATGAAAGTGTTGATAATAGATGAGCTCAGTCTGCTGACGTGTGTCATGCTGGCGGAAATTGATTACCGGCTGAGGCAGATTTTTGGAAATGATCTCCCGTTTGGAGGGATTTCTATTGTGCTCTTTGGGGATTTGCTCCAACTTCCAGCCGTGTCCAAACTGACGGAAAAGAGGATCATCAGGGGAAAAGAAAAGAAGGTGACCATCCCCCAGTGTATTTATGATGGTAATTAAAGAAATTCCTCCTGACTCCCGCAAATATACATTTTGTTTCAGACATCCCACGTCAATTTAAAGCTCTTTACGACACGGTCACCCCTAATCAGGAATACGGAAGTCTCATTGATCTTTTTGAACTGGATGAGTTAACCGAAAATATTCGTACGCCTGACAAGACGGAAAGCAAAATCTTGGCGGACATTAGAATGGGAGTCGAATCGGAGGAGATTCGGGATTTTTTGTACGCTCATTGCCGTATGGAAGGAGATACCCCTGCTGATATCCACCGCGAATTGCGGCTTCTCCGTGCCGAAGATCCGTCAGGAGACTACATGATTCTGGCTGCGAAGAATGAGAAGGTGGATGCAATCAACAATTGGGTTGGTTTAGAAACAAAACACTTACTCTTCATCATCCCCAATAAATTTCAGATTGCGCTCAATTCTAGAAATGCTGTGACTATTGAGCCAACCAGGACCTGCACAAACTGCACCACTTATGCTCGCTTCGGGAAGAAAACCGCTTTGAAATTGGTAGTCGGTGGAAAAGTGATGATCTCCGACAACCATACCACCGATCGCACTCTGGCCAATGGGGTTACAGGACGGCTCATTGGAGGTCACCCAGGATCACATTGTTATGGACAGGTACTGTCGACTTCCTAGCATTGAGGGTCTGAAAATTAAACTTAAATTATTCAGGATTGACAATGGAAATCGTGTCTTCCTGAGCCGATTCCCCTACAAAGATGCCGACAAGCCCTGGCAAGGAACATGGTACCAATTCCCAGTTAAAATGTCTGAGGCGATCACCGTTCATAAGTCTCAAGGCATGACATTTGACGGAGTTGTATTGGACTCGGAAGGAATGGATTCGACATGCAGTCAGTACACCGCCTTGAGCCGATCACGCTACCTGAAGAGAGTTCGCATAACCAATGTGGAGAGAGTGAAGTATCGGTCGAATTTCCGGGCGAAGTTGGCTATTGAGAGAATGAGACGCCGTGATCAACAGGCTTGAATTCCTCCACTTCATTTTGATCCGACTGCTTTTCTTGTTGATTCTGCTTTATTGATCCTATTGTTTTACTCTGAAAAATAAATCATAAGTCACCCCTGGAACGATGGTCTTGGAGAAGATAGAAGTGTTTGAAGGAAAATCAATAAATAGGGCTGCGTCGACTCCATTTGTTGCTAAGTGTGAATGGTCCTCTGCGCGCTGGTAAGGGAGGGTGTGGTGTGTTGCTGGCGGATAGAGAGGTCAACTTGTTGAGAGAGAGAGAGAGAGAGAGTATTGGTGAGTGAAGAGACGCCGAGTGAAGGGGAGAAGGCGTGGAAGGAGAAGAAGAAGGGAGAAGAAGAAGAAGACGAAGAAGGGGGGGAGGATGAAGGCGTCCGACTATTGAGTGTACTCGGTTGACAACCAGAACGTGGCCTAGAAATCCAAACCGTGGCCTAGAAATCCAAACCGTGGCCTAGAAAACCAAACGTGGCCTAGAAAACCAAACGTGGCCTAGAAATCCAGACGTGGCCTAGAAATCCAAATGTGGCCTAGAAATCCAAATGTGGCCTAGAAATCCAAAAACGACCTGAGCACTATCCTCTCTTGGGTGATGACGTCATCACTTTCCAAGAAGACGAGACAGTACATGCATTTGAGAGGGGCCAGACAATAACAAGGCGGCTGGGGGGTGCGCATCCCTTTAATGACCAAAGATCAAAGTTGCACCTTAGCTGCTCCCATAATTCTCTAAAATTGATGATGCTGGCTGGTGGACGGAGTGTAAACAACTAGTCGGAGGTGTGTTCAGATTTTCAGAATCAGAAGAGCAAGGCGGTAAAAATGATTATAAACATGACTGAATTTGGGTAAGTTTGAAATTTTCAAAAATTTTGAGTCCCTTATTCTGACATGTCCAATTCTTATATAGACGTTTTTATTTCTTTATGTATGTGGGCTTTATGGGAAATTTGAAAAATCTATCTATTGGAATTACATTTCTGAAAATGCAAACTTTTCCATCTCAACTTCTTTGAAACTCCTGCAAATTTTCAATATCTTGATACCAGGGATATTTATTCAACCTTTATTTGTTTGCAAATATCGTCTGAGCGAAGGGAATAACAAAAATACATAAATTCAAAAAAAAAATTATCAAAAATCTATCCAACATTAACAGACTCAGAAATCGGAATGGATTGGGAATGGAGATGGAACTGGACGTTGTGATAAGCACCTGAAAAATGGATATTTGAAAAAACTAGATTGAAGCTCCGCGTTTTCTGAAGGGCGGAGTCTAATAGACAAAAAAACTCACCTGCGTTGTCCGACCATTTTTCATTTCAGTCCACATTTGATCACAAATTCTTCCATAACCTGAAAAATGTTATATATTATTCCTGTTTTTATGATTTGAAGTCCACAATAATAGGTTGATACCATATTGTGATGTAAGGTGTTCTATCTATCATGAAATTAACTGACCAGGTAAAGCTTCTTCCGGAATATTGAACTCATCGCAAAATGCAGAACGTAAATTTGCGGTGGCCTCCAGTACTTCTAAGATTCGGATAAGGTTTCCAACGGAGGTTCAATTTTGTGAATGAGATTGTGCACATTTTTCCGTACAGTTTCCGCGACATGATCTTTGTGTTTCGCATCCGCTTGCTTACGAAACCCTTCGGAATCTGGGAAAGTGTGAATTATGAAAGCCCTCCATCCATTAATGTTTTCCAATTTTCGAATTTTAACACAAATTTTTAAAATTACTGTTGAAAATTTTTCGAAAAAAAAACTCACCTCAAAAAACTTCGAAAGAATAAAATTTTTCAGAAAAATAACAAAAAACCAAACGGAAAAGACCTCTAAACAGACAGGGGTCAACAGTAACCGTAATTGGGTATGAATATATGATAGAAATCAGAAAAAAAAGATACTAAAAACTACAAAAAGGGGACATCCGGGCAGTCGGGACATCTTTTGGGGGGTTAGAATGACTAGTGGAGGGGAAGAAAAATAAGAAAGTATGAGCGGAAGAGACTCAGAGAAGCAGAGAACAGAATTGAGACAAACAAGTCGGAGGGGCTGACCAAACTGCAAGGGAAAATTGATGATACTGGCTGGTGGACGGAGTGTACACAACTAGTCGGGGGGTGCGTCCGGCGCGTTCTTGGAAGCGGAAAAATGGCCATAACCTAGTCGGGGTCCATTGGATTTTGGTGAAAACTAGATTTCCAGAATCAGAAGAGCAAGACGGTCAAAATGAGTATAAACTTGATTGAATTTGGATAAGTTTAAAATTTTCAAAAATTTCGATCCTCAATTCTGATATTATCTGATATGTCTTTATTTCTTTATGTGAGTTTTATGGGAATTTTGAAAAACGTGCCTATTGGAATTGAATTTCTGAAAACGTAAACTTTTCCATCTCAACTTCTCTGAAAATACTGCAAATTTCAAATTTCATGAAACCAGGGACATTTATTCAAAATATATGTGTTATATCGTTAATGTGTATGTAATTACAAAAAAACATAAATTAAGAAAAATTATCGAAAATTCTCCCGTCATTGACAACAAGCTCGACGTTGTGATATGCACCTGAAAATGGATTTTTGAAAAAAAAAACTAGATTAGAGCTCGGCCTCTTTTCGAGGGGCCGAGCCTAAAAAGACCCACCTGCGTTGTTCGACCGTTGTCTTCGCGCCCACATTGTCCGTAGTCGCCACATCGGATCACAAATTCTTCCATAACCTGAAAAACAATGTTATATATTATTCCTGTCTTTATTATTTAAAATTAGGCTCCACCCATTAACTTTTTTTTCAAATTTCAACTCAAAATTGTAAAATTACTGTTCAAAAATTGACTCACCTCTATGCTTTGAGATCCAAGCACAGATTTTCTCAGGTCTGGAAACATTCATTCCATTCTGAAAACATTTTTGAATTTCCCGCCAAACAAAAAGTTCAAAAACTCACGTTATCAAGAAGTTGAAGAAGTTGAACCAGCAGTTGTGATGTTTCTGAAAATTGGTTCCGTTTTTCTATGGAAAATTGCACAAATTCGAAGGAAAGATGTCTTCTTTCTGAGAATAAATTGGAAGAAATTTGGTTGAGATTCGACAAAATACATAGTTTTTAAAATCGTCAAATTTTCGACGCAGATTTTCAATTTTTTTGAAAATCGACTAATTTTGAGTCTAAATCCATCAAATTTGAACTCTAAAAATCTATTTTTCCTATGAATAATCATCAGAAAAATTACTCACCCTTGCCTTTTCCACGCGAATCACATTGGACAGCTTCACGGTTATAGCGTTCCAGCAGCTGCAAAAAAGAATACACTTTTGAGAAACTTTCGAGAAACTAAACTCACCTTACAACTTCGAAAGCTGATAAAAATTATTCAAAAGATACAAATTTTCAGAAAAATAACAAAAAACCGATCCGGAAAAGACCTCTAATCAGACTGGGGTCAACAGTAACCGTATTCGTGTATGAGTATATAGCAGAAATTTCAGAAAAATAAGAAGCTAAGAACTACAAAAAAGGGGGGACATCCATGGGGCCGAGACGTCTTTGGGGGGCTAGAATGACTATAGTGAAAGAAGAAAAATGAAAGAGTATGAGACGGAGAGACTCAGAGAAGCAGAGAAGAAAAGTGGGACAAACAAGTCGGAGGCAGGGACGGGCAGTTTTGACTGCACGGGTCTCTCGGTCGGGCGGAAGTTGTTCAACCAGTCGGGGGTTAATAGAAGAACGAGAGGCGACTGGCGCGCCTCCAACGCAAAGATAGCTGTGGAGAAAACGATCGTAACTTTACTGGTTTTCGTTGGAAATCTATGAAAAGTAGATTTCCAGAATCAGCAGAGCAAGGCGGTCAGAATGAGTATAGATACGACTAGAATCGGAACATTTGAAAATTTCGAGTTTTTGAAATTTTGAGATTTCATTATTCCGATATTGCAAAGAATTCTGAGATTCTGGTTTTCTGTTTTTTGTAATTTTAAGATTTTGAAGAATTCTATTGTATTGAATCCATAAAGTCCCAAAGCTCTTTGAATTCTAAAAAACTCATCTCTCTCATAACCTGAAAATCTGAAACTTTTCTGAATTGACAAACAAAGAACATATTTTTTTGGAAATTTTTTATTATTCATTTTCGCATGTTAGTGTGACTGATTGGTTACATAGTCAAAAAAACCCAAATACAAAATTAAGAAAAAACTTGCAAAAATTATCAACAAAAAATTCCATCCCGCAGTTGATGAAGAAACCCGAAGTTGTGGTAAGACCCTGAAAAGTATGGTCGAATTTTCAGTAAAAACTGATTTGCCTCTTTTTTTTAGGCCACGCCTACTTCTGAGAAGTGGGCGTGGCCCAAAAAGGCTATTGACACTTACTTTCGCTTGCGGATGTAATAGAACTCGGCACACCAGAGCTGAGCCTTCGGACAAGTCAGCGTGATCTCATACCACCGTACTGTGTCTCCTCATGCTCGGAAACCAGAGATAGTTCGGCTTGCGGATGTATCCTGTGCCAGTGAGCATGGCAGGACAAGCTGAGGACACCCAGTCCAATGAAAAGAAGTATAACTTCTTTCATTGAGGAGGATACCAGTACACTGTAAAAAAACATTCAAAAGAGTTTCAGAGAGTGAAGATTTTAATTTTAGGCGTCTGAAAAATTAGGTGACAGTAGTCCAATCATTTAGAAAATCAGTGAACATATGATGCAAACCTAGACTTTCATTTTTGTAGTTGACAACTTTTTTAAAATCCGGGTTTTCAGCATTTGTTTCTAAATGATTGGACTACTGTAGCCTACTTTTCCAAACACTCAAAATTGGCCCATTTTCCACTATAAACAACTAATTATGGTACCTTTTTGTAGGTGATACTGTAGGCCAAAAAGTACTGTAGATGAAAAACTCACATCTCCTGTCTCGAAACCAAAATTATCCACAAATCCTTATCAAATGACTAGATTTGTAGTGGATAAGTTCAGCCTTCTGAAAACAAAAAAAATTCACCCTAAAAATGGGAAATTTCCCTATATTAAAACTCACCCAAATTCTCAGAAATTACAGAAGATCAAACTTTTTTTTCAGTAAAATAGAATAATCGGAAAAGACCCCTAGTCACACGGGGTCAACAGTAACCGTAATCGGATATAAGAATATAGAAAATAGGAGAAAAATAAGAAACTAAAATTTACGAAAGGGCGACATCTGGGCAGTCGGGACGTCTGTTGGGGGGTTAGCAATGACTTTAGTGAACGAAGAAAAACGAGAGGGAATAAGAGGAAGAGACGCAGACAAGCAGATAACTATTAAAAAAATAAATGGGATCCGAACTAACAACAGATGTGTGGGGGATGTGTTGGAAACCCATTGCAAAAGCAGACGGATATATTGATGACACTCGTTCCCCACTCGAAGGGAGGCGACCGCCAAGTGTACACCATTAGTATAGGAGAACGGGAGGTGGCAGATGCACCTTAGACACGTTTTCAAGCACAAATTAGAGGACAACTCAACTCGCAAAGGACATCTACCTATGAAAACTATATTTTTAGAATCAGGAGATCAAGACGGTGTAAATGTGAATATAAACAAGACCGTGGTTGCTCTAGACCTGTTTCCAGGGTGTAAAAAGTGGTCATAGTTTCGGTAGTTTTCAAGAAACTTCTAGTATTATTGTTACGTTAGATTTTTGAATTTAGGAAATTGAGTCGGTCTGATTGAGTAAAACCACGATAAAATTTGGGATGAATTAAGTAATAGTAACAGGATATAAGTGAATTTTTAAAATTTGACTAAAATCTAAGAACTGGACATCTACCAACAAAAAAAAACAGAGATAACACCAACCAACAACCCAATATCTTCGCAACGCAATTCAGGATCTTGTCCTTTTAAGGAGGACTCCGGTCAAAAATTTTTCTCACTTCAAATTATGTAAAATTTTGTGCTGATTTCGAATATGATAGTGAGAACGCTCAAAAATCTCTCTGAAACCCTGAAAAATCGCTTCAAAACGACCCTTTTTTGGCCAAACGGTCTCCTGGGCCGTGGTTTAACTCCCGGAGTTTTCTTGGCCACCTGACTCGGCCACCGCATTTTCAAATATAGTATTTTTCACTATTTTTTAAAGGTTTTGTATGAAAACCAGGATTTTGTGAAAATCATAAATTTTTGTTGTTATTTCACTTTTTGAGTCAATAAACTATTTATACCCACAGCAACCAATACTTCGAAAACTTGACCACTATCTTATCTCTTCAAACCAATAAAAATCACCAACAATTTTATTATTGCAAATACATCGAGAAACAACAAGAAAGCAATAACAAATAAAGTTCGGATAAGACCATCATCAAGTTCAGCAGGATTATTAACAACCATAAATGGATTCTCCGGAGCCAGTTCATCTAAATCATCAAGGACACGCCGAGCGAACTCGAATTGATTATCCCATCCATCTTCTGCTTCAGGATGATCCCCATCATCAAGATCCTCATCCAAAATAAATTCACCAACTTCAGCTCCCTCCCACTCATCAGGGACCCAAATATACAGTTGAGAAATAGGAAATAACGAGCGAAAATTCGGTACCGCACCGCGATGCCCAATTTTCACCAGAAAAAAATCCAGACTCGTGCCTCTCAGGGCCATCACCATAACATCCAAATGAACAAAATCCGAAATCCCACGATTCCAAATAGTAGCATCACCAACTCTAAACACAGTAAAATTAAACAATATTCAAAGAAAAACCAGGAATCACCAACCGTAAGGCAGATGTCCGTAATTGGATGTCTTCATATACCACACGCATATTCCGCACATATACGGTCAACAACGGCATATTCCGAAAAACCACTTCCTGGAAAAAACAATACTATTTTTGAAACTTCTCCGTGTTCTTCTCTCAGGGGATCAGCGGAGTTCAGAGGCGTGGTGTAGATGATGGAGTCGGTGTCTGAAATGAATTTATGTTCTAAGGCGGCTCAACTTCAAGAATTTTTACCTGTGTAGACGATGTTTTCGGCTCCGACCTTCTCCATGAGCTTGTAGAGTCTCAGTCTGGCGTACGAAGTCACATATGCGGCGATATGGACCGCTCCAGTCTTGAGACTCTTCAAAGTCTCGGCCTTCTTGGTGCATCGGACCATCATCGTTTCGTTGATGCACCAGACATCTTCCATGACCAGCGAGGTGTCGTAGAACAACTTCCAGAACTTGGCTGGGTTGGTCACGATTTCCGTCGTCGGTCGGTCCACACGTTGGGCCAGCTTTCCCCACTAGAAGATTATTTTTTGCTTAAGGTTCGAATAAGAAATGCTTACCAGTGAATTGAGAAGGAGTTTCGCGGCAAGGCGAGCTCCTGGTCGGGATACAAATCGGTTCTTATCCGCCACATTTATTCCGTCCTTCTTGTATCCGGCGATGAAGGCATCCTGTTGGGCTGGAGTCTGGACATCGCTCGGCCATCCCGAAGAATACTGAAACCACTATACTAGTTTTTTTCACAGATTTGGTTCAACTTACAATCTTCTCCACGACCATCTGGTTGATATAAGAGGTGAAGAGGCCTCCTTCTCCTTTCTCGTCATTCTTGGCCCAGTGTGCGTACTCCACAGCCTAGAAACTTGTTTTTTGTATTGAAATTTTGAGTGAAAACTCACATGGTAGACCTCGGTGATCACATATCCAAGATCCACGGCCTTTTTCAGCTCGACAGTTGTGAACACTCCGTTGAAAGAGCGTTCCTTATCTGTGTGGTGGCAGGCTTGCTGATTGGTCGACTTGGCGCAGGCTGAAAATCATTTTTGTGACAAATTTTTCAGAATAACCTTACCGAGGCAGAGGGCGAAGATGAGCTTTCCTCCGGTCTTGATGGGAATTAGTGGAATCTTGAGTTGTCTGGGTGCAATGATCCGGCAAGCAATGAATCCTCGGAACCTAATCATGTGGGATTCGGTTATCGGGAGTTTGTGGCGGTCCTTCTTCACATTGCTTGGAGGTCCGACCGGGAACTCCTCGTATTTCATCACAGTCGGGTAGAGGCTGCAATTTTTCAAAGGTTTTCCATGGTTTTGATTTCAGAATTTACCTGTTCACATCACCATATCGGGTACACAGGCGGGGGTTTCGAACCAAGAGCTGGAACACTTCTGTTCTACCGCCGACGAGAGCCCTCTCTTTTTCCAGTAGACCCTATAAATTATTTTTATGTCTGGATGTTGAACCACTTACTCACCATCGGCTCATAATCCTCAAAGAATTCCGCCATTTCGGGATTGGATCTCCTTTCCAGCTCAACTTCACACTCCCACACAATCTTGACGTCGTGGAGGGCTTCCAGAAACTCGATCCTTTTCGCATCGGCTGCCCGGATCTCTTTGGCCGTCTTCTTTCCGATTATCGAGTGCTCAGAGTAAGTACATCGGTGACCATGGTAGTAACAGCCAAAGAATTCGACCACCAAGCCTCTCGGATATTTGGCACAAACGTCGACAAAGCCATCGACTCGGAATGGTCCAATCTGAATAGAAAAACGTCTATCGTGAATTTTCAGGTGATTTCTTACCTTCTTCTCTCCGAACGTTGTCGATGTCTCGATTTGGACGTCCTCCACTTTGCCGAGCCAAGCTAGATACTTTTGCGAGACGACGGAGCACTTTATCGAAACGGATGGTCGGGCATCAAGCACAATTGGTTTGTCGATCGTCAGATGGTTTCTCTGGAAGACCTTGATGGCGGCGGAGGCGGCGGTGACCGATTCCTAGAAAAGTTTCAAGTTTTTTTTCTATTGGTGGAAATACTTACCTCAAAAAGGCAGACGTTGGTGACACTCTCAAAATCCTGTTCGAAGGGGATGAGAGCCGCGGCCAGAATGTAGACATCAGTAAAACAATACTTCCGGATCTCGTGTTGGAAGTCGAAAGTTTTCCGCGCCGCTCTCTCCTCATCCAGAAACTGAATCAGCTTCTCCTTCACAGGTGGCGCCTTGTTCTCCAGATTGTAGAACTCGTTGGCGGGAATTTCTCCAATGTAGTCGAAATTCTCGGGTTGGATGAAGTGGATGGGGAAGTCTCTGAAAGTAAACCTGTTTTTGGAGAAATCTTTCTAAGTTTCTTACCCCTTCGGGACTTGGATCTGGAAAGCTTTTCCAACGGCCGATAAGCTCATGGTCAGATACTTTAGAGAGTCCAGCAGACGGACTCCCTTATAGTTCATGTAGATGATCTTTGATCCTGCCGTCACAACCGTTGGGGTGGCCTTGGTTTTGGAGATCAGGTTGTTGAGGATGAACTGCCAGTCGTATCTGAAACCTCCGTTTTTACTTTGAACCTAGATTATAGAATTACCCAGAGCCGTTATGAGCCAGTCCGACGAATCCTCTGTGTTGTTTGGTGAAGATCCAATCTGCTGCCTCCTGTGCCACATCCACAAACCGATTCTCCTCTGAGATGCACTCAATTACTTTGCATCTTCCTTCTGGAGAGCAGGTGGTGCATGTGGACTCGAGAGCATCATCCATCGTCTTTGGAATGTAGTGGGAGCATGCTGGGCAATACTTGAGAGCCACAAACAAGACTGGGATCTGCTCTCCGGTTTCTGGATCAGCCATACTCTGTAATTTTCGACTTTAAATTTGAATTTCAGGTCAGAATCTCACCTCGAAGTCACAAACAAAACGACGATTTGTGCACTTCTCCTTCTTCTTGCTGACGGCCATTATGCATGAGTGTCCCGGAGTCATTCTGCAGTTGCAGCGGAAGCACCATTTCTTCCCACAATCATGAGGGGCCGCCACCCTACTCTTGTTGGTGTAGTAGTAGTCCCCACATCTTCTACACACTTTGGTGGCCTCACATCTCGACTTTCCTCCTCTGGGTCCTGTAATTTTCATGAATAAATGTGGACCATTTTTTGGTGAACCAACCTTTTTTGTTGTGATTGTCCAGACAGGTCTTGGATCGGAAGACAACTTCACAGCGGATGCAGCAGAGTTCCAGATCTTCTGGTGTTTCTGGACACTTGACGGCTCCACACAACCGGTGACGGAGAGGACAGTTGTAGTGGGCTTCAAAACTACCGCTTCTTTTTTGACAGTGGACACAGTAAAACCTTGTCCCAAGAAGTACTGGCAGTTTTCGAACGCCTGAGAAGTGGCCGACTCCATCAATCTCCTCCAAAAATATGGCGATTGTCTTGTTCTCTCCAATGTATGGGCCAGCATAAAATGGAGTTGCCTGATCCTTGACAATGCAGATAATTTGGAGTCTTCCAGCAAATACTGTCTTCTGGAACTTGTCGATGTGTCGGTATCCGAATTCACGGTTCCTGGTCACTCCAGCCTCCTGAAACTTGTAAAATTATGTATGCACGCCAAACAGATACAATTACCCTCTTCATCTCCATCATTTCGTTGTGGACGTTGGCTGCGCGATTTGGATAGGCGGACGACTTCTTCAAGGACTGGAGGTACATGTTGTTCCCATGCACTCGATCTTCCAGGGATTCTCCATAGTTCTTCTCGTGGTACATCCATGCCTGGAAGATGGCATGGGGCAGACAGTTGAACTCCACTGAAAAAGATTAACATTTTTTCTGGCTTTCATTAGCTACTAATTACCATCATTTTTCATGATCGTCGACCGAGTAGGTGATCTGAGTTCACCATCATCTCCTTCTTCTTCACTATCTTCCATTTCATCGTCTTCACTGGCCTCATCCATGAACATATCCGCCGCATCATCATCATCCACTTCCTCCTGGCGTCGTCGTTTCCCGAAGTAGTCATTCTCCAGGATGTCCCGCATTCCAAATGGACGCTTTCCGTCGCCAGTGGGTGGGATGATGTACTTCAGGACGATTTCCAGCTTTGGATTTTGAAGTTCGAGGGGGGATTTGTTTGATTGGGTCAGCAGCTCCATCGACTTCACGATCTTCTGCGCCTCGATTTTGTCAATGGGAGTGAGGGCCAATCCGATTGCCTCTCCGGCGTCCATTTCTGGAGAGTGAAAAGTGACTCCCGCTTTGGTGGAATCGTTCGCGTTGGAAGGGCGGTAGTTTTTGATGAGATCCACCACCATGTCTCCAAAGTTCTCTGGTCCATGAGGATTGGTGACGATCCCATCAAGGAGCTTCACAGTCAGCTTCACTGTCTTGAAGTTCTTGCGATACTCTCCTTGTCCTTCTCCTCTCAGGACCTTGAGGACTTTCACGTGGGCTCCTCCAAGCTGCTCCTGAAAATTTGGACATAGGTTCCCCTGTTTTTCCGGTTCCTCATTTTTTTTTTGGGCATAGGTTCCCCTGTTTTTTCAGATCTCGTTTAAGTTTTCAGCCTAGAATGGTCTTTGGTCTCTAAGTAGTCCATGCCCCGCCCACCACTTAATTAATGACGTCATATAGAAAGTGAAAGCTTACCACTGATGAGTCATCGGCTCTTCCCTCGTCGCTTTCGCGCACTTCCTCCTCATTCTGGACCAAACCGCCGAGTGGACCGGTGACCTGTAACTTTCTCTCTTTTTCCTACCAAAACGGCCTATTTGAACTCACCTCCTCCCGTCTCCGCTCTTCCTCCTCAACTACATTGGCGATAACCTCTCCTAGGACCTCGGCAACGACTCTCTCGATTTCCATTCTGAAATTCATTATGGTTAATCAAAACTCTGCGGCTAAAAAACACTTGAACGAAAATGGATCTGGATATTCCTACCCAATAGAAGTCGTAGAACAGTCTGGGCCGGTAAGTTACTGAACTTTTTTCCGAAAACCAGTACCAGTTTTAGGTACCGAGTATGCTGGATCAGTATTTCTATCCGACCCAAACCACTCAACCTACAGCTAAGACTGAAAAGAGGCCAGAAACCTTCGTTTTCAATTTCGCCAAGGGTTCGACTCCTACCATCAATATTGCACAGAAATGAGGCTTCTGCTCCCATTCACTGACCTACCTCCATTTTGTGTAACAATTTTACTTGTTCCCTGTTTCTGGACTCAAGCTGTGACTCATTCCGGTGGCTATCACTTTATTCCGAACTTGTTGTTGTTGTTATCGTCGGCTATTCTCGATCTCTCTCTCTCTCTCTTCCTCGTCCACCTGTATTACCACTCTGAAAATGACTCTGAAATTTTCAGAAAATGTCTACTCAAGCCGACTACAACCAAGGCGTTAAAAATGACAAGGTGAAAAAAGGAACCAAGCGTCCGGCTTCGGATTACGATGAGACTCACCATGGGGCTTCAAACAAGGTCATCAAGAAGAGAGGCGCTGGAGGGAATCAGTACAGCGACGAATCCAAGCTTGTAGGTAGTTCGTGATGAATCTGAAAATAAAGCCATCATAAATTTCAGTCATGGCTCCACCAAAAGGCTGCTGAATCTATCATCCCAACGGAAGAGGCTGCTACGGTCGTTCCAGACCGCCTGTTCAAAGGACTCGACCCATTAATTGTTCATATGTGCGCCGCCTGTAAGAAGTACAACGCCGCACGCGAGACTTCCGAAATTGAAGACGGAATGGTCCAAATTCGTGAGTTGAACACCCTTAGTAGTCTAGTCTGATTATGATACTTGAATTTTTCAGCGCTCGCTCTCTGCACCGTCTGCCGTGCCCATCTCGTTGCCCAGAAGAACATGAAATTCTACCAACATGATTGCCCATCCATCAAGAAGTCACTCAATCTCTAAATTCTGATTGCCTTGTGTGATTATTGTTGTTGTTGTTGTTCATTAGCCACCCAATAAATGTTCTAGTGAGCTTCCGTTTACTTCTCTTCACACTGAGAAAAAAGTCTGCCAGGACTGTTTACACAAGATGAGTCGAATTCGTGGGGAGTCATGCTTGGCAGACAGCCAGCACCCGTTGGTGCCTGTCTCCGTGTGTCTTGTCTTTCCTGTGTTTAACTTACACACCACGAAAAAAAAAGGGACGATCTGCTATGGATCCCCAAAATCAAGCTCAACAGGCCAAGATGGCCTCAATGGAAGCTGAAGCTTTAAAAGCAGCGGCCGATCAAAATAGCGGGGAGGCATTGGCTGGTGAGCGGCAGTTTGAATGATGACTCATAATCTTACCCTTTTCAGCCGGAAAAATGGATGAGACCTCCATCGTCGTCGAAAAGGAGGCCGGCATAGAGGATGAGCCAGTTCCAGAGAAGGAGAGCGATGATTCGGGTTAGTCTATCTGAAATTGTTATTTTCAGTTTCGAAACAGATTTTCTTGAAATTTTTAATGCGTTTTGTTTCAGAGGACGGATCACGCCCAACTACTCCGATGCCACCACTCGAACCCCTTGAGGATCTGGTCGAGTATGTGGTCGACCCATGGCAAAGAGCTCGGGAGCTCCAGGAGATGGACGCCGACATCCCCGATGGTCAGGCTTATTTGCTGGAAATGGAGGCGCTGGAGGAGTATATCCACAAGGATTAATTTAAGTTTAAGTTCATCTGATCCGTTTTTGTAGTTATTTTGGCGCTGAATTTTTTATGCTATGCACCTCCCAATAAACCTGAAACTGTTTTGCTTGTTTTTTTTGTGTTTCAGATCTAGAAGTCTAAGTGTCAGTCACTTCCTATCCGCATGGCCTTCTCAGCACATATTCTACTAGTTCCCATTGTTCTCGGAATGTTTGCACATTCAGTGAGTGATAATTTTGACTCGACATGAAAAATTAGTCATACCAAAAACGGGAGCATGGACACTCCGCCCATTTTGGGACAACTCAGGTAGAACTCATTCATTTATTATTATCGCTCGCTGAACAGGCTCCTAGTTTTTATTGAGCGTCCTGTTTCTCGAAATGTTTATAATTTCGCCCAAGTCCGTCTACCATCCGTACGGTCCTTCGTACCGATCTACCTTGACAGACAAGGTTTATTCACACTCTGGTTTCTCGAAACCGCTCGGTTCCCCTCTGCTATCTATTCCCGGCCGTCGGCCGGCAAGACGTCGATCTGAATGGGATTTCGGCGATATCAAGTTATTCCGAGGTCAGAAGCGGAGTCTCAAGAAGCTGTTGCAGAAGTTGGCTAGTGTAAGTCTGGGTATAGATTTGTCTTAGTAGTAGGATTTTGGCGTCTCATTAGTTTAGCTTGGCAACTTTAAAAGGGGAAATCAATTGTAATGTGTTAGAGGATAAGCTTATACGTACTGTAGAGGGATCAATGCGATTCGGTTAGTATTCTATTTTTAGTTTAGATTCAGACGGAGGTTTTTGTATACAACTTGAGTCATTTTCATAGAAACACTTACATTTTTAGGGACAGCAGTTCTGCTCCGTGTGTATCGGGGCTGCCGGAGGTGGGAAATCGGTGGTCTTGAAAGAGTTTGCCAAAGCAGTCCGTCGTTTCCACCAACACCGCGATTCCGTTTTCGTAACTGCTCCAATAGGAATGGCAGCTCAACTCGTTGGGGGTGTAACCATTCACTCTCTATTGAAATTCCTGGTGGGTCTGGTTTTAGTAGGGACCTGAAATTTATTCAAATCATTTCTAGCCGGGACAGGATCGTTTCATGCTATTGAATGAGAGCGATCTCCACCTTCTCTACCAAAAATTGCGCCATATGAAAGTGTTGATAATAGATGAGCTCAGTCTGCTGACGTGTGTCATGCTGGCGGAAATTGATTACCGGCTGAGGCAGATTTTTGGAAATGATCTCCCGTTTGGAGGGATTTCTATTGTGCTCTTTGGGGATTTGCTCCAACTTCCAGCCGTGTCCAAACTGACGGAAAAGAGGATCATCAGGGGAAAAGAAAAGAAGGTGACCATCCCCCAGTGTATTTATGATGGTAATTAAAGAAATTCCTCCTGACTCCCGCAAATATACATTTTGTTTCAGACATCCCACGTCAATTTAAAGCTCTTTACGACACGGTCACCCCTAATCAGGAATACGGAAGTCTCATTGATCTTTTTGAACTGGATGAGTTAACCGAAAATATTCGTACGCCTGACAAGACGGAAAGCAAAATCTTGGCGGACATTAGAATGGGAGTCGAATCGGAGGAGATTCGGGATTTTTTGTACGCTCATTGCCGTATGGAAGGAGATACCCCTGCTGATATCCACCGCGAATTGCGGCTTCTCCGTGCCGAAGATCCGTCAGGAGACTACATGATTCTGGCTGCGAAGAATGAGAAGGTGGATGCAATCAACAATTGGGTTGGTTTAGAAACAAAACACTTACTCTTCATCATCCCCAATAAATTTCAGATTGCGCTCAATTCTAGAAATGCTGTGACTATTGAGCCAACCAGGACCTGCACAAACTGCACCACTTATGCTCGCTTCGGGAAGAAAACCGCTTTGAAATTGGTAGTCGGTGGAAAAGTGATGATCTCCGACAACCATACCACCGATCGCACTCTGGCCAATGGGGTTACAGGACGGCTCATTGGAGGTCACCCAGGATCACATTGTTATGGACAGGTACTGTCGACTTCCTAGCATTGAGGGTCTGAAAATTAAACTTAAATTATTCAGGATTGACAATGGAAATCGTGTCTTCCTGAGCCGATTCCCCTACAAAGATGCCGACAAGCCCTGGCAAGGAACATGGTACCAATTCCCAGTTAAAATGTCTGAGGCGATCACCGTTCATAAGTCTCAAGGCATGACATTTGACGGAGTTGTATTGGACTCGGAAGGAATGGATTCGACATGCAGTCAGTACACCGCCTTGAGCCGATCACGCTACCTGAAGAGAGTTCGCATAACCAATGTGGAGAGAGTGAAGTATCGGTCGAATTTCCGGGCGAAGTTGGCTATTGAGAGAATGAGACGCCGTGATCAACAGGCTTGAATTCCTCCACTTCATTTTGATCCGACTGCTTTTCTTGTTGATTCTGCTTTATTGATCCTATTGTTTTACTCTGAAAAATAAATCATAAGTCACCCCTGGAACGATGGTCTTGGAGAAGATAGAAGTGTTTGAAGGAAAATCAATAAATAGGGCTGCGTCGACTCCATTTGTTGCTAAGTGTGAATGGTCCTCTGCGCGCTGGTAAGGGAGGGTGTGGTGTGTTGCTGGCGGATAGAGAGGTCAACTTGTTGAGAGAGAGAGAGAGAGAGAGTATTGGTGAGTGAAGAGACGCCGAGTGAAGGGGAGAAGGCGTGGAAGGAGAAGAAGAAGGGAGAAGAAGAAGAAGACGAAGAAGGGGGGGAGGATGAAGGCGTCCGACTATTGAGTGTACTCGGTTGACAACCAGAACGTGGCCTAGAAATCCAAACCGTGGCCTAGAAATCCAAACCGTGGCCTAGAAAACCAAACGTGGCCTAGAAAACCAAACGTGGCCTAGAAATCCAGACGTGGCCTAGAAATCCAAATGTGGCCTAGAAATCCAAATGTGGCCTAGAAATCCAAAAACGACCTGAGCACTATCCTCTCTTGGGTGATGACGTCATCACTTTCCAAGAAGACGAGACAGTACATGCATTTGAGAGGGGCCAGACAATAACAAGGCGGCTGGGGGGTGCGCATCCCTTTAATGACCAAAGATCAAAGTTGCACCTTAGCTGCTCCCATAATTCTCTAAAATTGATGATGCTGGCTGGTGGACGGAGTGTAAACAACTAGTCGGAGGTGTGTTCAGATTTTCAGAATCAGAAGAGCAAGGCGGTAAAAATGATTATAAACATGACTGAATTTGGGTAAGTTTGAAATTTTCAAAAATTTTGAGTCCCTTATTCTGACATGTCCAATTCTTATATAGACGTTTTTATTTCTTTATGTATGTGGGCTTTATGGGAAATTTGAAAAATCTATCTATTGGAATTACATTTCTGAAAATGCAAACTTTTCCATCTCAACTTCTTTGAAACTCCTGCAAATTTTCAATATCTTGATACCAGGGATATTTATTCAACCTTTATTTGTTTGCAAATATCGTCTGAGCGAAGGGAATAACAAAAATACATAAATTCAAAAAAAAAATTATCAAAAATCTATCCAACATTAACAGACTCAGAAATCGGAATGGATTGGGAATGGAGATGGAACTGGACGTTGTGATAAGCACCTGAAAAATGGATATTTGAAAAAACTAGATTGAAGCTCCGCGTTTTCTGAAGGGCGGAGTCTAATAGACAAAAAAACTCACCTGCGTTGTCCGACCATTTTTCATTTCAGTCCACATTTGATCACAAATTCTTCCATAACCTGAAAAATGTTATATATTATTCCTGTTTTTATGATTTGAAGTCCACAATAATAGGTTGATACCATATTGTGATGTAAGGTGTTCTATCTATCATGAAATTAACTGACCAGGTAAAGCTTCTTCCGGAATATTGAACTCATCGCAAAATGCAGAACGTAAATTTGCGGTGGCCTCCAGTACTTCTAAGATTCGGATAAGGTTTCCAACGGAGGTTCAATTTTGTGAATGAGATTGTGCACATTTTTCCGTACAGTTTCCGCGACATGATCTTTGTGTTTCGCATCCGCTTGCTTACGAAACCCTTCGGAATCTGGGAAAGTGTGAATTATGAAAGCCCTCCATCCATTAATGTTTTCCAATTTTCGAATTTTAACACAAATTTTTAAAATTACTGTTGAAAATTTTTCGAAAAAAAAACTCACCTCAAAAAACTTCGAAAGAATAAAATTTTTCAGAAAAATAACAAAAAACCAAACGGAAAAGACCTCTAAACAGACAGGGGTCAACAGTAACCGTAATTGGGTATGAATATATGATAGAAATCAGAAAAAAAAGATACTAAAAACTACAAAAAGGGGACATCCGGGCAGTCGGGACATCTTTTGGGGGGTTAGAATGACTAGTGGAGGGGAAGAAAAATAAGAAAGTATGAGCGGAAGAGACTCAGAGAAGCAGAGAACAGAATTGAGACAAACAAGTCGGAGGGGCTGACCAAACTGCAAGGGAAAATTGATGATACTGGCTGGTGGACGGAGTGTACACAACTAGTCGGGGGGTGCGTCCGGCGCGTTCTTGGAAGCGGAAAAATGGCCATAACCTAGTCGGGGTCCATTGGATTTTGGTGAAAACTAGATTTCCAGAATCAGAAGAGCAAGACGGTCAAAATGAGTATAAACTTGATTGAATTTGGATAAGTTTAAAATTTTCAAAAATTTCGATCCTCAATTCTGATATTATCTGATATGTCTTTATTTCTTTATGTGAGTTTTATGGGAATTTTGAAAAACGTGCCTATTGGAATTGAATTTCTGAAAACGTAAACTTTTCCATCTCAACTTCTCTGAAAATACTGCAAATTTCAAATTTCATGAAACCAGGGACATTTATTCAAAATATATGTGTTATATCGTTAATGTGTATGTAATTACAAAAAAACATAAATTAAGAAAAATTATCGAAAATTCTCCCGTCATTGACAACAAGCTCGACGTTGTGATATGCACCTGAAAATGGATTTTTGAAAAAAAAAACTAGATTAGAGCTCGGCCTCTTTTCGAGGGGCCGAGCCTAAAAAGACCCACCTGCGTTGTTCGACCGTTGTCTTCGCGCCCACATTGTCCGTAGTCGCCACATCGGATCACAAATTCTTCCATAACCTGAAAAACAATGTTATATATTATTCCTGTCTTTATTATTTAAAATTAGGCTCCACCCATTAACTTTTTTTTCAAATTTCAACTCAAAATTGTAAAATTACTGTTCAAAAATTGACTCACCTCTATGCTTTGAGATCCAAGCACAGATTTTCTCAGGTCTGGAAACATTCATTCCATTCTGAAAACATTTTTGAATTTCCCGCCAAACAAAAAGTTCAAAAACTCACGTTATCAAGAAGTTGAAGAAGTTGAACCAGCAGTTGTGATGTTTCTGAAAATTGGTTCCGTTTTTCTATGGAAAATTGCACAAATTCGAAGGAAAGATGTCTTCTTTCTGAGAATAAATTGGAAGAAATTTGGTTGAGATTCGACAAAATACATAGTTTTTAAAATCGTCAAATTTTCGACGCAGATTTTCAATTTTTTTGAAAATCGACTAATTTTGAGTCTAAATCCATCAAATTTGAACTCTAAAAATCTATTTTTCCTATGAATAATCATCAGAAAAATTACTCACCCTTGCCTTTTCCACGCGAATCACATTGGACAGCTTCACGGTTATAGCGTTCCAGCAGCTGCAAAAAAGAATACACTTTTGAGAAACTTTCGAGAAACTAAACTCACCTTACAACTTCGAAAGCTGATAAAAATTATTCAAAAGATACAAATTTTCAGAAAAATAACAAAAAACCGATCCGGAAAAGACCTCTAATCAGACTGGGGTCAACAGTAACCGTATTCGTGTATGAGTATATAGCAGAAATTTCAGAAAAATAAGAAGCTAAGAACTACAAAAAAGGGGGGACATCCATGGGGCCGAGACGTCTTTGGGGGGCTAGAATGACTATAGTGAAAGAAGAAAAATGAAAGAGTATGAGACGGAGAGACTCAGAGAAGCAGAGAAGAAAAGTGGGACAAACAAGTCGGAGGCAGGGACGGGCAGTTTTGACTGCACGGGTCTCTCGGTCGGGCGGAAGTTGTTCAACCAGTCGGGGGTTAATAGAAGAACGAGAGGCGACTGGCGCGCCTCCAACGCAAAGATAGCTGTGGAGAAAACGATCGTAACTTTACTGGTTTTCGTTGGAAATCTATGAAAAGTAGATTTCCAGAATCAGCAGAGCAAGGCGGTCAGAATGAGTATAGATACGACTAGAATCGGAACATTTGAAAATTTCGAGTTTTTGAAATTTTGAGATTTCATTATTCCGATATTGCAAAGAATTCTGAGATTCTGGTTTTCTGTTTTTTGTAATTTTAAGATTTTGAAGAATTCTATTGTATTGAATCCATAAAGTCCCAAAGCTCTTTGAATTCTAAAAAACTCATCTCTCTCATAACCTGAAAATCTGAAACTTTTCTGAATTGACAAACAAAGAACATATTTTTTTGGAAATTTTTTATTATTCATTTTCGCATGTTAGTGTGACTGATTGGTTACATAGTCAAAAAAACCCAAATACAAAATTAAGAAAAAACTTGCAAAAATTATCAACAAAAAATTCCATCCCGCAGTTGATGAAGAAACCCGAAGTTGTGGTAAGACCCTGAAAAGTATGGTCGAATTTTCAGTAAAAACTGATTTGCCTCTTTTTTTTAGGCCACGCCTACTTCTGAGAAGTGGGCGTGGCCCAAAAAGGCTATTGACACTTACTTTCGCTTGCGGATGTAATAGAACTCGGCACACCAGAGCTGAGCCTTCGGACAAGTCAGCGTGATCTCATACCACCGTACTGTGTCTCCTCATGCTCGGAAACCAGAGATAGTTCGGCTTGCGGATGTATCCTGTGCCAGTGAGCATGGCAGGACAAGCTGAGGACACCCAGTCCAATGAAAAGAAGTATAACTTCTTTCATTGAGGAGGATACCAGTACACTGTAAAAAAACATTCAAAAGAGTTTCAGAGAGTGAAGATTTTAATTTTAGGCGTCTGAAAAATTAGGTGACAGTAGTCCAATCATTTAGAAAATCAGTGAACATATGATGCAAACCTAGACTTTCATTTTTGTAGTTGACAACTTTTTTAAAATCCGGGTTTTCAGCATTTGTTTCTAAATGATTGGACTACTGTAGCCTACTTTTCCAAACACTCAAAATTGGCCCATTTTCCACTATAAACAACTAATTATGGTACCTTTTTGTAGGTGATACTGTAGGCCAAAAAGTACTGTAGATGAAAAACTCACATCTCCTGTCTCGAAACCAAAATTATCCACAAATCCTTATCAAATGACTAGATTTGTAGTGGATAAGTTCAGCCTTCTGAAAACAAAAAAAATTCACCCTAAAAATGGGAAATTTCCCTATATTAAAACTCACCCAAATTCTCAGAAATTACAGAAGATCAAACTTTTTTTTCAGTAAAATAGAATAATCGGAAAAGACCCCTAGTCACACGGGGTCAACAGTAACCGTAATCGGATATAAGAATATAGAAAATAGGAGAAAAATAAGAAACTAAAATTTACGAAAGGGCGACATCTGGGCAGTCGGGACGTCTGTTGGGGGGTTAGCAATGACTTTAGTGAACGAAGAAAAACGAGAGGGAATAAGAGGAAGAGACGCAGACAAGCAGATAACTATTAAAAAAATAAATGGGATCCGAACTAACAACAGATGTGTGGGGGATGTGTTGGAAACCCATTGCAAAAGCAGACGGATATATTGATGACACTCGTTCCCCACTCGAAGGGAGGCGACCGCCAAGTGTACACCATTAGTATAGGAGAACGGGAGGTGGCAGATGCACCTTAGACACGTTTTCAAGCACAAATTAGAGGACAACTCAACTCGCAAAGGACATCTACCTATGAAAACTATATTTTTAGAATCAGGAGATCAAGACGGTGTAAATGTGAATATAAACAAGACCGTGGTTGCTCTAGACCTGTTTCCAGGGTGTAAAAAGTGGTCATAGTTTCGGTAGTTTTCAAGAAACTTCTAGTATTATTGTTACGTTAGATTTTTGAATTTAGGAAATTGAGTCGGTCTGATTGAGTAAAACCACGATAAAATTTGGGATGAATTAAGTAATAGTAACAGGATATAAGTGAATTTTTAAAATTTGACTAAAATCTAAGAACTGGACATCTACCAACAAAAAAAAACAGAGATAACACCAACCAACAACCCAATATCTTCGCAACGCAATTCAGGATCTTGTCCTTTTAAGGAGGACTCCGGTCAAAAATTTTTCTCACTTCAAATTATGTAAAATTTTGTGCTGATTTCGAATATGATAGTGAGAACGCTCAAAAATCTCTCTGAAACCCTGAAAAATCGCTTCAAAACGACCCTTTTTTGGCCAAACGGTCTCCTGGGCCGTGGTTTAACTCCCGGAGTTTTCTTGGCCACCTGACTCGGCCACCGCATTTTCAAATATAGTATTTTTCACTATTTTTTAAAGGTTTTGTATGAAAACCAGGATTTTGTGAAAATCATAAATTTTTGTTGTTATTTCACTTTTTGAGTCAATAAACTATTTATACCCACAGCAACCAATACTTCGAAAACTTGACCACTATCTTATCTCTTCAAACCAATAAAAATCACCAACAATTTTATTATTGCAAATACATCGAGAAACAACAAGAAAGCAATAACAAATAAAGTTCGGATAAGACCATCATCAAGTTCAGCAGGATTATTAACAACCATAAATGGATTCTCCGGAGCCAGTTCATCTAAATCATCAAGGACACGCCGAGCGAACTCGAATTGATTATCCCATCCATCTTCTGCTTCAGGATGATCCCCATCATCAAGATCCTCATCCAAAATAAATTCACCAACTTCAGCTCCCTCCCACTCATCAGGGACCCAAATATACAGTTGAGAAATAGGAAATAACGAGCGAAAATTCGGTACCGCACCGCGATGCCCAATTTTCACCAGAAAAAAATCCAGACTCGTGCCTCTCAGGGCCATCACCATAACATCCAAATGAACAAAATCCGAAATCCCACGATTCCAAATAGTAGCATCACCAACTCTAAACACAGTAAAATTAAACAATATTCAAAGAAAAACCAGGAATCACCAACCGTAAGGCAGATGTCCGTAATTGGATGTCTTCATATACCACACGCATATTCCGCACATATACGGTCAACAACGGCATATTCCGAAAAACCACTTCCTGGAAAAAACAATACTATTTTTGAAACTTCTCCAAATTCAACTCACTTCATTATTGTGTATGCTATTACCACATATCCATTATATTCAAAAATTCAGAAAAAATCATAAAAAAACCGAGCCGGAATAGACCTCTAAATACGCGTGGTCAACATTGTTAATGGTTAGAATGATTGTCTGGAAGTAGAAAAACAAGAAAACAAGAGAGAATGATAAGAAGAGACGCAGAGAAGCAGAAAAAATCGCCGCCCAAACCAGTTCGAACTATTCGCCGTACTGCAAGGGAAAGTTGATAACACTGGCTGGTCGACGAAGTGTATACAATTAGTTTGAGGGGAATTGGGAGCGTTTTTGGAGCGATAAGATTACTGAAACTAGATTCTCAAAATCAGGAACTAGTCGGGGGGTGCCATAAGCGCATTCCTGGAGAGCAAAAAGTACTGTAACTTTGCTATTTTTCATTGGAATTCTCGAAAAATTAAATTTTCTGAATCTGCAGGCTAAGACGGTCAGAATGAGCATATACAATTTTATAAAATCAAAATAATTTCGGTATTTTGTGTGTTTCGTTTTGGTTTTTCATGTGTCTCTTTTTTTTTCAAACTCAAAACTCAAATTGTAGCACAAAAATCTACTAACAAAAACCACAATAAAAAATACAAAATAGTGAACATTATCAAAAAATTCCATTCGAGTTCAATCGTCGCGTTGTGTAACATTGTGAAATGCACCTGAAAAAAACACATTATTTCGAAATGACTGGACATTTCAATCTAAACTCCGCCCATTTATTGAGGGGCGTGGCTCAAAATGTGGGCGGAGTCTCGAATGGAAATGAAAAAAAAACTCACCGGCGTTGTCTGACCCGTCTGCCGTCATTGGACCCTGAAAATCAAAAAAAGGAAATTTTATGAAAAAAAATGTTGCTCTTAAATTATTGAAAATGACGTACATACCTCCAAGTTTCATTTCCCAGTTATCAATATTTTGCCCGATTTCTGCGACTTTGTCGCCGAAAAATATATACACGACCTATTAAAACATTCGACTTGTAGTAACAGCATTGCCTTAACTGAAAAAAAAAGAGATCCTAAACATGAGTAGCATCCAACAACTCACCGAAAAATGATCATCTTTCAAAAAAAACATTATAATTTCAGCAAAATAGGATGAAAACCAAAACGGAATAGACCTCTAATCAGACAGGGGCCAACAGTAACCGTAATCGGATAAGAATATATAGAAATTTGAAGAAAATATGAACTAAATACTACGAAAAGGGGACATCCAGGAGAAGTCGGGACGTCAGTTGGGGGGTTAGAATGACTATTCCGAGGGAAAATGGAAGATGTAAGAGAGGAAGAGACGGAGATAAACAGAAAACTATAAAAAATAAGTGGGGGCCAGAACAAACAAAATATGTATGGGATGTGTAAGAACCCAACTGCAAAAGAAGACGGATGTATTGATGACACTCGTTACCCCATCGGAGGGAGGGGACTGAGTGTACACCATTAAAATGACTATTTGAAGGTAGAAAAACGAGAGAGTATGAGAATAAGAGACGCAGAAAAGCATAAAATCGCCGAGCAAACAGGTTCGGACTGTTCGATGGGCTGCAAGGGAAAGTGATGACACTCACTGGCTGGTTGACAAAGGTATACAAGTAGTTGGGGGGGGGGCAATTGGGAGCGTTTTTGAAGCGGCAAAATTTTCGTAAACTTGTGAACATTTGAGGAAACTTCGAGAAAACTAGACCTTCAGAGTCCAGAGAACAAGGCTGTCAGAATGAGTATAAACATGACTAGATTCTGCAAAAATCTAAAATTGTGCACTTTTTTTATTTTTTGACTATTTGGGGACTTTAAAAACCTGCTGCACTTCTTTGCAACATCACATAAACAAAACAAGAAAATTCATTTTTTTGGTAAAAAATTTATTTATTTTGTTTTCGAACTCATAACTCAAAAAACCACAATTAAAATACAAAATAGTTAAAATTATCAACAAAAAAAATCCATTCGAGTTCGAGCGTGGCGTCGTGTAACATTGTGATATGCACCTGAAAAAATCAACATTATTTTGAAATGACTGGGAATTTCGATTTAAAATCCGCCCATTTCTTAGGGGCGTGGCTTAAAATGTGGGCGGAGTTTCTAATGGAATAAAGGAAAACTCACCGGCGTTGTCTGTTCCGAGTAAGTCGCTGTGGTACATCATTTTGGCAAGAATTTCTGGGCAAAGTTTATCTGAAATTTCGATTTTCAAAAAGTTTCTTGAATTTGGAACATTTTGAGTCTGAACGCAGCCAAAATGCATGAGAAAGAGCGAAAATATGAGAATTTAAACTGTTATCGTATTGGGAAACTTTTCGAATCTCCATAGCCAAACTTATTTTTGAGCTAAACCTATAATTTTGATCTTAAAATGCTCCAAATGTATTTATTTTTTCAATAAATCTACTCGGTTTTCAAAATTCTTGACTCACCTTCTGCCGTAACATGCGCAACGTGGTAACTCCATTCTTCTCGTCGGGAGATACTTTTGAGCAGAATCCATCGTTATGGATATTTGATTCTGAAAATTCAATACCTGCATTTTCTGATCTATTTTAAATTAGAGTCCTAAAATTTGGAGCATTTTGAACCTACATTCATTCAAAATGGTTGAAAAACAGCAAATTTATGATAATTTAAAAACTCTTTTTTATTAGAAAATCTTCAAATCTCCATAACTTGACTCATTTTTTAACTATATATACGATATTTAGCTCCAAAATTTAAACTCTTTTAGTCTATATGTTTAAAATTTACCATGTGGCGCAAACCGAAATAGTTAAACTTTTCATCCTTCATCCAAAGCCCTTCTTGCCAAAATAATCACTCTACATATTGTCCCACCTTTTGGAGAAATGTTTCCATCTGAAAATGTGAATATTTTGAGATACTAAAATTGTTGAAAAAGACATAGCTCCAAGCTTTTTTTCCCGTAATAGTCAGACTTTTCCTCTCCATTTTTTCAAGACATTTCCCTCATGTACTGCAATGAAAGGGGGCGGAGCCAATAATTTTTCTCCGCGGGTATATCTGACTGGTTCGGAAACAGCAACTCAAGTTTGAATGACTGTATTTACATGAAAATTGGTGTCATGTAATTGTAAGACCGGAATAAAGATCTTGAAAAGATGCGTCTAAACCTGAAACCTCGAGCGGTTCAAATTCAAGTTTGTTTTTCTTATCAACGCTTCTGAGATTCCGAGATTCTGAGATTGAAGCCTTTGTTTTGTTTAGCAATAAATTTCAGTTGAAGATATTTACAATTTCAAATACTGTTCATTTTCGATAGCTGCCAGAAGACGGAGAGTGGAACAAATGATTGTGTACGGAACACGCAAAAGGACGGCACAAAAAATCAAGGGAATACTGAAACAACACTGACCAGTGGAGTTTCACTCAACACTGAATAATATCTAGGTGGAGAAAATAAAATCATAGGAATAATGTCTGTTGAATGGCATTGATCCGCGGTTCAATCGGAGAGAGGTGACAGTTTCAATTGTATAACCGATATCTTGGAAATCTGCGTAGCCGCGAACAATTCTCATCGCTGAAAAATAACTTTAAAAAATTAACTGAGAACTGTTGATTATTAACATTCTTTTTTTTCGTTCCTCATACTGAACGGGGGGTCAATTGAAAAGCGTAACAAACTTCTAGCGTTTGGTATATTCTATTCACGAAGTTTAAGAAACAGCTCACTCCAAACCAGTTTCAATTTTTGTTTCAAATCCTTAAAATTTCGTCGCAATTTTGCCACAATCAAATATTTTAATACTTGAAGGTGGTATCCGCTTTGGCCTAAAAAATCAAAATTTGCATAATATTTTCAATGTTAAACTCACTTTTACTACTTCATCCGCCGTCATTTTTCCAAACAATCCATAAATTTTTCAGTAAAATAGAATAGAAAAAACCGAAACGGAAAAGACCTCTAATCAGACAGGGGCCAACAGTTACCGTAATCGGATGAGAATATATAGATGATATAGAAATTTAAAATAATAGGAACTAAAAACTGAAATAAAAGGGACATCTTGGGGTAAACGGGACGTCTGTGGGGGGCTAAAATGACGTTAGGGAAAGAAGAAAAACGAGAGAGTATGAGAGGAAGAGACGCAGAGAAGCAGAGAAAGTTGTGGTCGTAAACAAGTCGGAGGGGTTAGTAGTGGGTGGCCGAATTGAGAGGAATAGTTGATGACATTGGCTGGGACGACTAGAGTGTACACAACTAATCGGGGGTGCCATGGAGCCCGTTCCTGGAGAGCAAAAAGTACTGTAACTTTGCTATTTTTCATGGGAATTTTTTGAAAACTAGATTTTTAGAATCGGCAGGCTAAGACGGTCAGCATGAGTATAAACATGACTAGATTCTGCAAAAATTGAAAATCTGAAATTTTGGAGGAGATTCTGAAAACCTGTTAAAACACCCTGCAAAATCTTATAAAACCAAAATACTTCAATAATTTTGATCATTTCATTCTTTTTTTCAATATCAAAACTAAAATTGTCAAAATATATGCCATGAACCACGAAAATCTACTAACGAAAACCACAATAAAAATACAAAATAGTGAACATTATCAAAAAAAAATTCCATTCGAGTTCAAGTGCGGCGTTGTGCATCATTGTGATATGTACCAAAATGTAGATCTTGAGGAGATCTACAGTACTATATACAGAGCATAAATCTTCGATTTTGAGATTCCCCATTGGAGCCCGTCAAAAGCGCGCCTCCGCGAAAACGGGACGGCTTGGCAAAGTATTTTTGAAAGCTTCTAACTGAAAATTGCTAACTCTAACATCAATGTTCTATATATCATTTTGTAGATCTCATTGCGCTCCACATTTTGGTATAATTGTACATAAAAACATTATCCTAAAATGGAAAAAATGGCCTAAAAAGTGAGCTATCCGCAGACCCATAGTTCTGGAATCGACTCTGTGGAATCATGTTTAAACTTGTTTCATGTTGATAAAATTTTTGCTGGTTTATCAGTACATGTTGTGAAACACACACCGGAAAGAGCAAAGGGGAGGAAGACATGGGAGCAAACACAATCATAAAAAAAGAACCAATGGCGCCGGGAATAGAATGGAGAAGAAAGTTTTGAAGAAGAAGAAAAGTGACTAGGGGGTCAGTTTATAGTTCCAGGACATTTTGCAACCAGTCGTTTCGCAACCAGTCATTTCAAAACCGAAAAATCCGTTGAAATGAAAATATTTAAAATGATAACCTGAAAACCTAGAGTACCCTTGAGGCTCAATTACACCCAACCTAAATGAACTTAGGGTGGACAGTTGCTAAACGTCCCGTTTTGAAATGGCTCGGTTGCGAAATGACTGGTTAAAAATGAAATAGTTGGTTTCCAGATGTCCCGGTAGTCGGAAAATTTTCGAGAATTCTAATGGTGGAAGAAAACTTTTTTGGAAAAACTTATCCTTAGAAGAGTCAACTTGGAAAAGAAAAGTCTACACTTAAAAATAGTATTTCGAAATTTCTGAAAAGTTGAGATTTCTGACTCCGGGACATTTCGCGACTAGTCGTTTCGCAACCACGACAATTCGCGACCAAGACATTTCGAAACTGGACGTTTCGCAACCAGTCGTTTCGCAACTCTATAAACTAGTCCACTCTACGTTGATTAAGGTTGCATGGGATTGAGGAACTATTCCAGGTTAGTCTACATTTGAAAAGTTGTGATTTCAACGGGAACTTTCTACAAAAATCCTGGGTTTCGTGGTTTTGAATTGACGTGGTTGCGAAACGACTGTTTGCGAAATTCCCAGATTTCTCTGTTCAAAAATTCCTAACGACGAAATAGAAATCTCCAAAGGAATGAAATGAATGAAGGCTGTCCTCCCCTCCCAAGAAACACACTGTCAATATCATTATCTTCGCCAATCCACCTCCTCCTCCTGACAATGACACTAATTATAATGTGAATCGTTCGGAAGCCAAGGAAGAGGGAGGACACTACCTTTTTTTCTCTAACTCTCTCCAAAATCCACACTATTTCTCTCAAGGCAAAACGATCGGAGGGGAAGGAAGATGGGAAGAGTAGATTTGTGATTGATGGAGTGATTCATTTATGAATTCTTAGGGGGGGGGGGGCATATGAAACTTTTATTACACAAACAAACTTAGACTACTGTATTCCATAAAGGACACCTAAATAGGGGGTACTAAAAGTGAACATTTTCCTCTTTTCTAAATGTTTGTCTTTCTGATTTTTCTTTCTTTTTCGCATTGTCAAGTGGCCGCGACCCGATACACTTTGTGTTTCTGCCGGTGAGCATTAGAAAATTCGGAGTGTACTAGCGAATGTTATTTGCCGCCAGTTCCGCGTGGGTTCATATACGCCAACACACGCTCTCTTCTAGATTGGCACGCATGGCACAGTGGTTGTGGGCGCGCACACGAGTCGGCAGTGGGCGCGGGGGTTCGCGGGTTCGACTCCCGGAGTGGGGAAAGAACCGGAAGAGAATGGGAAAGGAACATTGTGAAGGTCTCCGAGAGTCTCTCGGATAAAGAGAGAGAGAGAGAGAGAGAGAGAGAGCAGCTGTGCTCAATGAGCCCCTTTTCCTACTATCGGATATCATTTTACGAGTACGTCCCTCCCTCCTACATCGCTATTGCTCTAAACTAAATGAGGGTCAGGGGGACAGATTCGATTAGAGCATAGAGAGGAAGACAATTGGAATCTTCTAGAACACGTAAGGAATGCAAAAACTCGATAAAATTGTATCGAATTGAAGAATCAGATAGAGAAGACAGGAAACAAGGGGGGATTCATCATGGGGGGAAAAAATTGTGGCATTCGTTGCTGATGAATAAGCAACTGTATAGAAGTTTTTTGTTCTTCGTCGAAGTTTTTTGTTCTTCGTCGAAGTTTTTTGAAAAACCAAAAACGCGCCAAAATGGTGCGCCAGAAAGGCGACGATTTGTTCGATGGAGCGCGATTGCATGGTTTTTACGAGAATCGTTAAAAATAGGTTTTTTGGTCTCAATTAAAAATGTTCTTCAGAATTTGGTTTTTGGGGTCAATTGAAAAACTGGAACAGGTTAAAAAAATTGCTTTAAAAAATGAAAAATGAGAAATTTCCCAGACACCAGATATCTGAGAAATGGAATCCGGGACATTTCGCAACCGGTCATTTCACAACCGGTCAATCCGCAACTAAGACTTTTGAGTTTTTTCAGTTGAAAATTTTCGAAATTTTTTTCCTCCATAAAAAAATTAGAATGTGTTTTTAAACCGTCTTAGTTGCAAAATGGCCGGTTGCGAAATGACCGGTTGGTTGGTTTTTTTTTGTAAACTGCTTCCGTTTTTTAACTCTTTTTTTGCAAGTTTTTGCTCTTTGGTCGATTTCTTCGTTTCTTGGCCGAATAATTCTTCGTTTCTCGACCAAATCGTCATCTCATCTGAAGCACAAAATTGGCAAAATTCTGAAATGACTAACAACAAGACAAAAAAACAAGAATCATCATACAAGAACTTTCATGTTTTGTGAATTCAAAATACATATTATGATCGCGGAATGAGAGAATAGAGAATAGGCATCATATAGCACATGACGGGTGGAAAAATAGTACTGTAATAAAAAAATGAAAAATAAAAATAGTACAACCTGTGAAACATGAGAGAAAGACTTGAATATGAGAAAAAATGACTTTTGGGCTCGAATAGTCTGTAGATTCCGAATTTTCAAATGAAAATGCTCAAAAAGTTATCCTAGAGCCAAAAAAGGTCACCTATACCGTTTTTCTCACAAAAATCATGAATTTTTATGAGAAAAACGATAGAGGCGCACTTTTTGGGTTTAGGATAACTTTTTTTTCGGAATCTACAGATTTTTTTGAGCACAAATGTCATTTAGGTGAATTTATAAGGATAATTTTCGGGATTCACATTGCTAGGGTGAAGGCCAAGAATACAATTGAAATGGTGATGAATGAGGTACTTTTTATCCTCGAACGTCTCTGTCCAGGTCTCATTGACATAGGTGATACCGTCTGGAAGGGGATCCGTGGTGATCAGCGAGTTGAGAAGACGTTCTTTGAGCAACTCGTGGGTGCTGAGAGTGTCCAGTCCATCCAACAAATCCGAAATGTTCTTGTATCCCTCATCCCATTGTGCTTGATCGGACATTGGTGGCAAGTCGCGATCTTTGCGGAATTGATGCAGATTGTAACGTTTTGCACTCTTCCATCCCTGATCCAACACTACTCCCATTGCACGGACGCCGTCGAATGAGATGTCCAGTTTGATGGTCTGGAAAGGGGAAATTGGTTGAAAATTTGATTAAAAAATGGTTGAAAAATGCATGTAGATCCTAAAAATTGGAGATTTTTCACAAAAAAAAAGACGAATTTTTAGCCAAAAATTGTTGAATTGAATTTTCCCCCAAAAAAATTTGAGATTTTTGGAGAAATTTGAGGTTAAAAAAGAGCATTTTTGGGCCAAATTCAGTCATTTTGTTTTCAAAATTCTTTGATTTTTAGCTTGAAATTCGTGTTTTTGACCCTAAATTTGTTATTTTTCGCTCAAAAGTGGTCTTTCTGGTTCTGAATGAGTCATCCGTGAGTCAAAATTCTTCAATTTTCGCGTATTTTCGACTGTAAATCATCCAAAAATTGAGAAAAATGGGTAATATATGCATGAAAACGGTTATTTTTCTGGAATTAGGTGTTTCTGTCAAAAACAGTACGTAGATTCCGAAAAGGACTCTGAGAAAGCTCAAAAATCGATTCAAAACCCCAAAACTGAGCATTAAAATGAGTGAAAACATGATTTTCCATAAAAAATCGAATTTTTTCAAAGTTCCCCTTCTTAGCTCAGAATACGACGAATTCAATGAAAACTATATGCAAAAATGCAGGATCCAACGAAGAATCGAAAAATACAACTTTCGAAATTTGAAAAAGTGAAAATTTGGAAGAAAACAGCCAAAATTCAAATTCCTATAACTCAGCTCGTAGTGGTCAGAATTCATCGAAAAGTATACGAAAAGATTCAGAAATTTGAATATAAACTGGAAATTTACAAAATTCTGAATCTGTTCGTCTATTTTTCAACGAATTGCGATCATTTTGAGCTGAGTTACAGGAGTTTGAATTTCGCTGGTTTCTTCAAAATTTTCACTTTTTCAAATTTCAAAAATTAGATTTTCCGATTCTTTGTTGAATCTTGCATCTTTTCATATATTTTTCTTTGAATTCGGCGAATTCTGAGCTGAGATTTTGGGAGATTCGAAAAACTTCGATTTTTTCCTGCAAAATCAAATTTTCCGGGGGTTTTCGTGCGATTTTTCGAGCATTTTCGGGTAATCTCCAACTAAAAACTCGCTTGCCTCATCGAACAGCATATCGACCGCCCAATCCCTCGTCTTCTCGTTCTGAATTCTCGCGCCAACTTCGAGGAAAAACTTCTGAAGCCGAGCGCTGGCCGCCTGGAAGAGCCGCTGCCACGCATGCGGATACTCCTTCTCATTCCAATACTCGACAGCTCCTCTCTGATGCCATCTTTCCATTGGACCGTCGCGTGCTGGAACGTGAAATGTGTGTCTGGGCGTCTTCTTCTGGGTGCTGGTACTGGCCATTTGGTGTGAGTGTGCTGGTGCTTCAGCTAGAACTAGGTGCATTTTGTGCATTTTTTTTTTTGAGGAAAAATCGTCGAAAAAATGAGGAAAAAACGTCGAAAAAAACGCCGAAAAACTCGAAAAAATAGGCGTTGTTTTTGAATTTCGAAAATTTCGCAATTTGGCTGCGTACCTTGCCACACGCTAAAAGTTTGATACTCAGTCAACGAAAGTTTCGAATTCGGCGGGTATTCAAAATTTTAAAATTGTGATGCAATTTTCCGGATGAAATTCTATTTTTTTCAGGGAAAAAATAAGGATAATTTCGCGAAGAAGAATTCTATTTAAAAATAGATTATGTTTTGGCTGTAAAAAAAATCAATTAATTTTTTTGCAAAAAAAATTTTGTTCAATTTTCAATTTATCTGAAAAGAGTGCTAAGAAAAAGAGATATTGAAAGAAACTAACCTAATGGAAGAAAATAAATATATATTAAAAAGTGGTTTTACTTTTATTATTCAAACTTTACTCTGCTCTAATGTCACCCGAGCAGATACCAAATTGGAAGAAAATGGCGAAAAACAAATCAAAATAACAAGACCTTTATAATGCTTTAAAATATGTTTGAAAATGTGTGTAGATTCCAAAAATCACAATTAAAATGCTCGAAAATTGATCTAAAACCCCCCAAAAACTTTGCTCCGAAATGAATCAAAAATGATTTTTCAAAAAAAAAGTCGCAAATTTTCAAAGCTCTAGATCTCATCTGAGAATTCGCCGAATTTAAGAAAAAATAGATGAAAAGATTCAGAATTCAACGAGGAATTTGAAAATCCAACTTTTAGAATTCGAAAAAGTGGAAGTTTTTGAGAAAATGGCGAAGCTTCAAACTCCTGTAACTCTACCCAAAATGGTCAGAATTCATTGAAAAATATACGAAAAGATTCAGAATTTCGTGGGTATTCTGCTGAATCTGAAAATCCACAAAATTCTGAATCTTTTCGTATTTTTATCAGCGAATTCTGACCATTTTGGGCAGAGTTATAGAAGTCTAAAGTTTCGCGGTTTTCTTCAAAATTTTCAATTTTCAAAATTCAAAAGTTAGATTTTTAGATTCTCCGTTAAATTCTGCATCTTTTCGAATGTTTTTCACTAAATTCTGCAGATTCTCAGATGAGTTTTTCTCCAAAAAAGCTAATTTTCGTGGTTTTAGAGCAATTTTCAGGCTTTCTCTTGGTGGAATCTCCACACATTCTTACGTATTTTGAAGCTTAGTCCGATTTGAAAAAAATCAGCAAAAAAACAACGATCAAAAATAACAAGCAACAAAAAAAACGAAACTAACTAAATAACTAAAGAGACCTAGACTACAACACCCACAATATTGCTCCTCCGAGAGGACTAAACTGGAAATTTTCGTTTTTTTTCATGGAAATCCCGAAAAATGTTCGGAGAAAGTCAGCAAAAACTGTAAAAAATCAAAAACCACCGATGGGATTCGAACCCCGGTGTTCAGTTTTCTAGCTCTCCATTCATCCTACTGCGCCACAGAGGAACAAGGAAGAGAGGGAGGAGATTGCGCTTATGAAGGCGGGCGGCGCCGGGAGAAGCTGTGTAGTCCTCTCGGAGGAGAGCAATGAAAAGCAAAACAGCAAAAGAACAAAAAACGAGAGATCTAAGTTAATTATCAGCATCAAAATCAAAGATGTCCGACGAGGACATTGTTCGAAGATTGATTGGAAGCACGTCGCCTTCTCGTCGCATCCGCACCGCAGTGTACATTTCGCCGTGTTTCTTCGACAGTGTAATCCGCTGAATTCCTCGGAACGCCGTACAGACGTCGCATGTCACGTGGCCGCCCAACTTTCGATTTTTGAGAATTCGCGCCGTGTGAGAGTTGATTTGACGGGGGGACTTTTCGAGAATCATGAAGGTGAACTTGGAGACTTCTGTGCCGTCGGATTCTCTGAAAAAGAAGGGGGAATATCAGTATGGGAAAAGCTCGTTTTTGACTCAAAATTCAGTTTAGATTCCAAAAATCCCAATGAAAAAGCACAAAAATCGCTTTAAAGCCCCAGGAATCGGCTCCAAAATAGCGAAAATATGATTTTTTTGAGACAAGACGAAATTTTTCAAATCTCCCAAAATCTCAGCTCAAAATCCGCCAAATTTAGTGAAAAATATATGAAAAGATTCAGAAATTAACGTAGAATCTGAAAATCTAACTTTTGGATATCGAAAAATCGGAAATTTTAAAGAAAATTACGAAAATTCAAAGTCTTCTAACTCTGCCCAAAATGATCAGAATTCGTTGAAAAATATACGAAAAGATTCAGAATTCGTGGATTTTCAAATTCACCAGAATACCCACAAAATTCTGAATCTTTTCGTATATTTTCCAACGAATTATGATCATTTTGGGCTGATTTAGAGGAATTTCGAATTTCGCGATTTTCTTCAAATTTCTCACTTTTTCAAATTTCAAAAATTGGATTTTCAGATTCTCCGTTCAATTCTGCATCTTTTCGTATATTTTTCATTGAATTCGGCGGATTTTGAGCTGAGATTTTGGGAGATTTGAAAATTTTTTCGATTTTTTTCAGTAAAATCATCATATTTTCACTCATTTTGGAGCGGATTTTTGGAGTTTTAGAGCGATTTTTCAGCATTTTCAGTGGGATTTTCGGAATCTAAACTGTTTTTTTCGCCTAAAATGATAAATCTCGAGTAAAAAATGCTCGAATTTGGGGGCAAATTGATCCTTAATTTTCTCCAAAAAAGTGAGATTTGAGCATTTTAGACCCGAAATTCGTTATTTTTCGGCTCAAAGTCGTCATTTTTGACTTAAAAATAGTCATCTTCGATTCAAAACACTTTAATTTTTGCTCATTTTCGACTCCAAATACATTCTAATTTCCAAAAAATAATCCAAAAAATGCTCGTTTCCGATTTTTCAAATTCCACAAATTGGATTTTCAGATTCTTCGTTAAATTCTGGATCTTTTCATATATTTTTCATTGAATTCAGCGGATTTCGAGCTGATTTTTTCAGTAAAATCGCATTTTCACTCATTTTGGAGCCGATTTTTGGAGTTTTAGAGCGATTTTTCAGCATTTTTCAGTGGGATTTTCGGAATCTGAACCGTTTTTTTTTCCGAAATCTTTTTTTTTTTTTCTTTTATTTTATTCCTTCCAAAAAGCAATTTTTGAGTGTCAGCGGTCGGAATTCTCACTTCTCTGATCTCTTCCCATCTGCACGAATCGGTTGGAACCTCGAAGTGAATGTACACGAACTGTGTACTCCGAGTGGACAACCCAAATCATGTGGACATGGAGCGATTACTGTAGCCGTTGGTAGCATCGTTGGGACCCCTTCTCCCGGGGGGACCGCCTCTTTTAAAAGCACAAATTTCTCATAGTCACTCAAATCATAGTCCTCGATAATCTTGACAACTTTCGGTGACAACATCACTTTCTCCTCCAAATTCTTCACAAGTTTTCGATAGTCCACAAGGGTGCCCTGTGTTAGAAGAAAGTCCCTGGCTTCTAGAATACCACCGAACGCTCCGGATTGGGCGGATTCGATTAGGACTAGGAAGCGATTCGTTCGTTTTCAAAGGGATTCGATTAGTTGGAGGCGGGTCTCGGAGGTGCCAATTTCGCAGAGAACACGGAGGGCGAGGACGAGGTCGTAGGTGGTCTGAAAATTGTTGAATATGCGCTCTATCGGAATCTCGCGCGCTTTTTGGTAGATCAAAAATGAGTTGTGAAGTTTTTGATCTACCAGTGTGAATACGCGCTCTATTGCAATTACAGTGTCTTCTAAGACTGGTAGATCAAAAAATTTCAATTTGATCTCCCAAACACTCCTAGAATCTTCGCTCTATCGCAATCTCATTTCCCGCGCTTTTTCTAGAAGTAGTAGATCAAAATTTGAAATTTTTTGATCTACCAGTCATAGAAGAGACTGAGATTGCGATAGAGCGCGTTTTGAACACTCCTTACATTCAGAGAGGGAATCAGATGACGTCGGAAGTTGATGTTGTCGTGGACGAAGGGTCTTCCATTGTCCGGGGTGTCTGGGTTTGGCTCTTTCTGGAAAACGAGAATTTTTTTTGTGAAAAATCGGCTTTAAATTCAAAAAACCGCACCGAAAATGCAAAAAAAAATCTCTTCATTACACTGAAAAATCGTTAAAAAATGATTGAAAAAGGGTTTGTCGCTTTTTGGCTCAAGATTCATCGTTTTTTACTAAAAATACGTCATTTTTGACTCAAAATTCGACATTTTCGGCTCGAAATACATCATTTTTGAGCGTAAATTCGTATTTTTTGACCCAAAATAGACACATTTCGACTAAAAATTCGTTATTTTGTACTGAAAATGTGTCATTTTTGGCTCAATCGAGTCGAAATTGTTCAATTTTGACCGTTTCGGAGGCAATTTTCGAGATTTCAGTGCGAATTTTGAGTATTTTTATGGTGATTTTCGGGATTTAAATTTAATTTCTCGTCAAAAATGAGCAAAAATTGAACAATTTTGACTCAAAAATGACGATTTTCGAGCGGAAAATGGCACATTTTCAGTAAAAAATAACGAAGTTCTAGTCGAAATGTATGTATTTTGAGTCAAAAACTACGAATTTTGAGCCAAAAATGATGAGTAAAAAGTAAGAAAGTGTGAGTCGAAATTGATTATTTTCGAGCAAAAATGGCAAATTTTGAGTACAAAATAACAAAGTTTTAGTCCAAATTTATGTATTTTGAGTAAAAAAATACGAATTTACACTCAACAATGATGTATTTTGGGCCAAAAATGACGAATTTTTAGTGAAAAATAACAAATTTTCAGTCGAAAAATACGAATTTTGAGTCAAAAATGACAAAGTTTGAGTGGAAAATATCGAATTTTTAGTCGAAATTTGTCTATTTTGAGTAAAAAATGATGAATTTTCAGTCGAAAACGATGATTTCTGAGTGAAAAATAACGAAGATTGAGCCTGAAATGATTTATTTAGAGTCGAAAAACACGAATTTTTAGTCAAAAATGACGGATTCTGAGCCGAAGTTTGCTTTTTACCTGAATTCCTGATCATTTTAAAGCTATTTTTCAGTGTTTTGAAGCGATTTTTAAACATTTTCAGTGCAATTTTCGAAATCTACACACATTTTTAGCTATATTTCAATAAGCCTTACCCTCAACGAATCCATGGAAAACTTCATAACAGCATCGGACAAATCCACCATGGTCACCTCCTTCAAATCCGTCCATCTACTAGTCGTCGCCCAGAATCCCGCCCCCGATCCACTACCGTAATCCAGTACGGTATCCGGATGGAAATCTGGAATCCTGTTGAATTCTTCTACGCAACGAGCGATTTCTGCGTAGTTTGGTGCTAGACGAGCCAAGGAATACGCGGCGGCCGCTTCTTTTGATGTGATTTCCAGGGGTTTCCAGTTGTAGTTGGCTTTCTGAAAACGAAATTTTTTAGTTTTTACACAAAAATTCGTCATTTTTGGCTCAAAAATCGAAAAAATCGACATTTTCAAGTGCAAGTTCGTATTTTTCGGCTCAAAAAACATATATTTCGACTGAAACTTTGTTATTTTGTACTGAAAATGTTTCATTTTTGAGTCTAAATTCGAATTTTTCGACTCGAAAATAGTCATTTTGATTCGAAATTTGCCATTTTTCAGTCTAAATTTGTTAGTTTTTACTCAAAATACATTATTTTCGAGTGTAAATTCGTCATTTTTGGCTGCTGGAAATGCTCAAAAAATCGCTCTAAAACTCCAAGAATCGGCTCCAAAATGAGTGAAATATATGATTTTTCTGAAAAATCGAAAATTTTCGAATTTCCCGAAATCTCAGCTTAGAATATGCCGAATTCAATAAAAAATGTATCAAAAGATTCAGAATTCAACGAGGAATCAGAAAATCCATTTTTTGAATTTTGAAAAATGAAAATTTTGAAGGAAACCGCGAAATTGTAATTCCTTTAACTCAGCCCAAAATGGTCAGAATTCGTTGAAAAATATACGAAAAGATTCAGAATTTTGTGAGTATTCTGCTGAATCTGAAAATCCCCAAAATTCTGAATCATTTCGTATATTTTTCAACGAATTCCGACCATTTTGGACAGAATTACAGGAGTTTGAAATTTCGCCGTTTTCTTCAAAATTTCCGATTTTCGAATTCCAAAAATTTATTTTTTCAATTCTTCATTGAATTCTGAATCTTTTCATATAATTTTCATTAAATTCGTCTGATTTTGAGCTGAGATAGAGAGCCTTGAAAAATGTTTGATTTTTTCCTGAATACTTAAATTTTCACTCATTTCGGAGCCATTTTTGGGATTTTGGAGTGATTTTCGAGTATTTTTAGGGTTATTTTTGGAATCTAAATACGCTTTTTGATGCAAAAATCAGCAAAAATTGGACAAAGTCTACATGCAATTTTATGTATTTTTTTTCAAGGTAAAAAAAATGAAAATCTTCTCACTTTCATAATTTTACCCACCTCATTCCTGAGCTCATATTGTTGTGCTTCTTGCACTTTCCCTCCAAATGCTTCTTTGTCAAAATCCGAGAATTCTCCCTTCTTGCCCGCCTTCAGCTTGTTTTTCACCTCATCTCGAACTTTTTTCAGTTTTTCCGGGGATTCTGGAAATCTTCTTTGCTCCAATTTATTCGCCAATTGATCCGCTTCATTCTGTAATTGCCTCGCTGGCCGATCACATGAAATTACAGCGTTCCGTAGGCCATCGATGGCTTTTTGAGGCAGATTGAACTCTTTTCTAGAACAATTTTTTTGAAAAAAAATTTTTTTTAATTAAAATAAAACCTATATCTTTTCCCTGTACTCTCTTTCGGTGCAATTTGAACAATCGATCGCGCATTTGTCAAAGCGTTCACCGCGGTAACGGCGATTTTCGAGATTTTCGGGGATTCCTGAAATTTTTCCAAATTTTCTTGTGTTTTTTTAAATAAATTTTATTACTTCATGATTTCTGGGCTCTCCTGCTGATATACTGGAAAAATTTGCGACGAAATTCCGCAAAAATAACCGATTTTGAAGCATTTTGAAGGTTGAATTATGCAAAAAAGTAATCGGGAATTATTGGGTTTCTTGCAACGACACTCCGAAATCCCGCAGGTGAAAAGCGGCGGGAGTTTGAATTTTAGTTTCTTTACTGAGCTTTTGGGGGTAAATAAATAGTTTCACTAATAACTTTAGAATGGTAAGACCGATAAACCTGAAAATAACGCAAGATGTTTATAATACTGATTCAAAAAAATTAATCGAAGTGGTTTTTGCAAAAATTGCCTGACAAGCGAGAAAATGACTGTTCAACGTTCAAATGCTATAAGAGAGCCTAGGAGAGCATAAAGATCAAACTTTTCCTGTAAACTTGGTTATATACAATATCAATCACGGGCTTTTCATTTCTGAAGTCTATTCTGCAAAAACAGTCCCGTGAACCGAGTTATGGGTCATGAAACTTCCTACTTTGCTGAGCCCATATCTCATCTTCTAGGAATTTTTGGAGGATCTAGTTTTTTGGTGATATGCACAATAAAATGCTCTATCAGAATATGTATCTATCAAATATTGGTATCAACTGAAACCTGCTGAAGTGACGACTATTAAAATTTCAATAGCTCATTTTGACTGTGTTTATGAGAGTCGTAATTTTGGCTTTTTCAGTTGTGACCAGGATTTGATAATTGCATATTCTAATAGAGAACATTTTTGTGCATATGACACAGAAAACTAGACCTTCCAAAAATTCCTAAAAGCAGAGATATGAGCTCTCAAAAATGAGAAAATTGGGTGACACTTTGATGATCCATAACTCGGTTCAGGTGACCGTTTTGGTGAAATTTACTTCAGAAATGGAAGGCCCGTGGTTGATATAGTATACACCTAAATTTACAGAAAAACAGGAGCATACAGTTGAGTACAATAGAGCACATTTGACATGTATCCTCAAAGGACTCCGGGACATTTCGCAACTCACGTCCATTTCGCAACCAAGAAATTTTGCAATCAAGACATTTTGAAACTGGACGTTTCGCAACCAGTCGTTTCGCAACTCTATAAACTAATCCACTTTACGTTCATTAAGGTTGTATGGGGTGGAGGGTATTGTGAACTATTTCAGGTTATAGTCTACATTTGAAAAGTTGTGATTTTAACGGGAACTTTCTACAAAAATCTTGGATTTTGTAGTTTCGAAACGACGGGTTTCGAAATGTCTTTTGGTTGTGAAATGTCGTAGTTGCGAAACGACTGGTTGCCAAATTTCGTAGTTGTGAAACGACTGGTTGTGAAACGACTGGTTGCGAAATGTCTTGGTTGCGAAATGTCTCGGAGACGCTCCTCATTAGAAATCCACGTTCAATTATTTATGTCATCTGTCTTTCCCACAAAAAAATCGTGCCCGATCAGAAAAAGTAAGATTTTCAACGTGTTCCCCCCGGATTTCTGAAAAATCTGAAAAATCAAGAGCAAAGAGCAGTGGAACAAAAGAATCCAGTGTATTTCGCAAAGAATATTCGCGGTTATCTTTCGAGCAAAAAGCTTCCGTGAGCCATACTGCCAGGTAACTACAGTATTAAGCTACGGCTCCGGGACACTTCGCAACCGGTCATTTCGCAACTACGACAGTTCGCGGGAACTCACGCTTGGCGAAATGACACAGTTACGAAATGACCGGTTGCGAAGTGTCCCGGAGCCCTAGCTACAGTACTCCTCTTAAAAACCCATCTCGAATTCAGAATGGGAACTCCAATTGCGCCAGTGAAAGTCAATATGGGCGACAAGGTGAAGGACCAGTTTCAGGTCAAGAAGAAGTTGGGAGAGGGCGCGTGTGGACAGGTTTTTCTCGTTGAATTGCTTCAAGGGGTAGGGTAGAATGATTTTGTGCAATAGAGCGCATTTGCTTTTTGCAGAAAGGTAGAGCCGCGATGAAGGTGGAGCCGTTGATGAAGAGTAAGGAGGACGAGATTCTGAAGATGGAGGTGTATGTGTTGAAGAAGTTGCAAAAGTTAGTTTTTTGAAAGCTGAGATTCTAAAATTTCAACAATTTTGAGTTCCCGCCACGTGTGTCGTCTCCTGGGATCCGGAAAAATGGAGACCTATACCTACCTCGTGATGAGTCTTCTCGGCAAAGAGATTGGAGATGTTCGTCGTCGAATGCCCGGCAGAAAAATCTCCGCCCCCTCCACCGTTCGCATCTTTATCCAACTCGTCAAGGCTCTTCAGGTAAGCAAGTGTGCTCCATTGCTAATTGTTGTCAATAGAGCGCATTTGCAGGACATGCACGAAGCGGGCTTCGTCCATCGTGACGTCAAACCGAGCAATATGGCGTTGGGAGTGAAGAATGAGAAAGTGGTGTATATTTTTGATTTCGGGCTGTCTCGTCAAATCATGCTTCCCGATGCGAGTGGAAAGTTGAAACTTCGCGAGCCACGTAACAAGTCCATGTTCCGTGGAACAGTTCGTTACTGTAGTCTCAATGTTCATCAGCATAAGGAGCAGGTGGGGGATTTGGGGATACAGTAGTTTAGGTTTTTTGAAAAAGTGGGAAAAATTAGTAACTAAATTTTTTAGTTTTCCACATTTTTGGTACCGTCCTCTGAGAATGGCTCCGCGACAATTCGCAACCAGTCATTTCGCAACTGCGACATTTTGCCACCACGACTAACTTGCACAGTTGCGAAATGACTGGTTGCGAAATGTCGCAGTTGCGAATTGTCCTAATTTCTGTTTATTTTTAGGGAAGACACGACGATCTCTACAGTGCCCTATACGCCATGATCGAGACGGTCACCTCAACTCTGCCATGGAAGGGAAAACCCAAAAAAGAGACCGCCGGACTCAAGGAGAAGACCACTGATGCTCAGTTGTGCAAAGTAATCGCGCTCTTTTGATAATACCGCAAATGCGCTCCATTGATAATACAGCAAATGCGCTCTATTGCAAACTTTCCAGGCCTGCCCCAAATCGTTCATGGAAATCGCGTCGACTCTTCGAAAGCTGACCTACAAGGATACGCCTCCGTACACTACATTCATGAAGAAACTGAAGGCTGATTTGCCGAAAGGAGTCAAGATGTAAGTAATAATGGTAGATCAAACCAGTCCTAGTTTGCGTAGTTCGCGCGCTTTTTCTAACAATGGTATATCAAATTTTACAGATCTGCTTTTTGATCTACCTGTTATAGTTTGCGCGCTATTTCTGACAATGGTGGATCAAATTTTAATGGTAGATCAAATTTTAATGGTAGATCAAATTTTAATGGTAGATCAAATTTTAATGGTAGATCAAATTTTAATGGTAGATCAAATTTCAATGGTAGATCAAACTTTAATGGTAGATCAAATTTCAATGGTAGATCAAATTTCAATGGTAGATCAAATTTTAATTGTAGATCAAATTTCAATGGTAGATCAAATTTCAATGGTAGATCAAGTTTTAATGGTAGATCAAGTTTGGAACAAAAAATTCTGGACATCCGGAAAAACAGATACTTCTAGGACCGACCCATTCGAGTGGAATCTGAATCGTGCCGCGATGGACGACAACAACAATGGCAACAAGTCGGATCGTGAGGATGCGGAACGTGGCGGTGGAGCGGATACGGTCAACGAGGTGGATGAGAGTGTGATCACGGAGGATCGTGGAGACACGACGTCGTCGTCGAAAAACGCGGAAGACTATGCTCCAGAAGACACGCTGGATAATATCTAGAGGGATGATGGAATAACGATGTTCAAAAGATTTACGTTTACCGGAAGTGAGGGATTATAAGATGGTTTTTTGTAATTGAATAATGAAGGTTGTGAAGGAAACTTATGTTTTGTTTATCTTTGACTTTTCATGATGGAGGAAGAACTGAAATCAGAAGAATGGAGTGTTGGTTTCGAAGGTTAGCGCTTCCAGAATCCAGATGGCAATATTCAGAAAAATGTTTTCCCTGAGAATTGGGCTCCGGGACATTTCGCAACTCACGTCAGTTTCGCAAGCACGACATTTCACCACCGCAACTAGTATAATAGCGAAATGACTGGTTGCCAATTGTCTTGGTTGCAAAATTTTCAGTTGCCAAATGTTGTGATTGCGAAATTTTTGGGCTCCGGGACATTTCGCAACTCACATCGATTTCGCAACCCCGACAAACTTCAACCAAGACATTTCGCAACCAAGTTCGAAACTGGTCGTTTCGCAACTCTATAAACTAATCCACTTTACGTTCATTAAGGTTGTATGGGATTGAGGGTACTGTGAACTATTTCAGGTTATAGTCGACATTTGAAAAGTTGCGATTTTAACGTGAACGTTCTATAAAAATCCTGGATTTTGTGGTTTCGAAACGGCGTGGTTGCGGATCGTCGTAATTGCGGAACGACCGGTAGCGATATGTCGTGGTTGCGAAATTGACGCGAGTTGCAAAATGTCGTGGTTGCGAAACGACTGGTTGCGAAATGTCTCAGAGCCAAGAATTGACTGAATCTCAAATGCTCGTAGCCTCTGACTTTCATAGTCTCAGAATTTCAGAATCCTTCTGAATCTCAGAAATCTTTGGAATTACAGAATTTAGAATTCATTCACATTTTCAGAATCTCTTAATCCTTCTGATTCCTTCTGAATCTTGGAATTTTTCGGAATTCTCAGAGAGTCTCAGAAAAACACTACGTGACAAATTGATTATTATTTTCCTAATTATTTTCCACGCATCAGATAAACTCCAAAGAATCAAAAATCCAAAAAACATGGTAAATCAGAATCCACGGCTTTTCGTTGCCACGTGTCACAATTGAAAAATCCCTCAAAACTCGAAGAGAAAGATCAGTACTCAAGAGAGGTCTTCTTATAAACTTTCGTAAAACGAATCGCCAATTTCGTGGAAATGTTTATCGCGAATCCGTTCAAGACCAATGCTCTCATACTTCTGCATCTACTCATTTCACTCAACGTCCTCGTCGTCCATTCACAACTGCAGGCACCATGCTTCGGATCGGAACCAAAAGATATTCCGGAAGGATGCGTCATCGTCGACACGAAACCAATTATCTTCAAGGGGACCGAAGATGGTTAGTGGTTCAAAATAAGAAAAATCATTTTAAAAATTATCGAAAATTGCTCTAAAACCTCGAAAATTCGCTCGGAAATGCTCCAAACGGGGGCGGAGTCAACGCTGTCATTGGAGTCAACGCTGTCGCTGTCATTGTTCCGCCCATTTTTGGATGAGTGAAAAATCGAAATTTTTCAAAGTTCCCTATCCCAGTTGAGAATCTGCCGAATTCAATGAAAAATATATGAAAAGATTCAGAATTTAACGAAGAATCTGAAAATCCAATTTTTGAAATTTGAAAAAATGAAAATTTTGAAGAAAACCGCTCCACTGTAACTCTGCCTAAAATGGTCAGAATTCGTTGAAAAATATACGAAAAGATTTAGAATTTTGTGGATTTTCAAATTCAGCAGAATATCCACAAAATTCTGAAACTTTTCGTATATTTTTCAACGAATTCTGACCATTTTGGGCTGAGTTATGAAAGTCTGAAGTTTTTCGTGCTTTTCTTTAAACGTTTCATTTTTTCAAATCCTGAAAGTTGAATTTTTGGATTTTCCTTAAAATTCTGCATTTGTTTAAATATTTTTCACCAAATTCGGTGGATTTTGAGCTGAGATTTTGGGAGATTTGAAAATTTTCGATTTTTTCCAAAAAATCGTATTTCCACTCATTTCGGAGCCAGTTTTTGGGTTTTAGAGCAATTTTTGAGCATTTTCATTAGGATTTTCGGAATCTACACACCTTTTTACGTATAACAGCAATTTCCCAAATGTTAAACCGCGCTCCATTGCTAATACGACAAAAATTTGAATTCTTCGGATTTCCCACCGTTTTTCCAGGTTTTGGGCTTTTTTTGAACAATTCAAACCTGGGGAAAACGGCGGGAAAATCAAATTTTTCAGATATTATCAATAGAGCGCGTTTTAAAACTGAAAATATCTCTAATACGGTAGATCAAAATTTACAGATCTTTTTGATCTACCAGTTCTAGTTTGCGTAGTTCGCGCGCTAATACAGAAAAGAGGCTGAACCATAATTTTGACTTTCCAGACAGCACAATTCGACAAAGATTGAAGGATATCAAGGAGGTCAGGTCAGGAATCGAGATTGAAGGAACAGACTATGAATCGTTCGACTTCTTCAATGGAACCCTTCTCGTACTCAGAAACTCGAATGGTCCTGCTTTGACTCTTCGGAACAACGATAAACTGAAGAGACTTCATTTTGATAGCTTGAAAGAACTCGAGGGAAAAGACAACGCCATTCTTCTCGATAAGATTTCCTTCACGGCAGCCGCCGCCGAAGATGGCTAAAAATCGTTAGTCTCTTTTTGATCTACCAGTTCTGTTTCGCGCGCTATTTCTAGCAATGGTGGATCAAAGTTTACAGATTTGCTTTTTGATCTACCAGTTCTAGTTCGCGCGCAATTTTCGACAATGGATGGTAGATCAAAATTTGCAGATCTGCTTTTTGAGCTACCAGTTCTAGTTCGCGCGCAATTTTTGACAATGGATGGAAGATCAAAATTTACAGATCTGCTTTTTGATATACTAGTTCTAGTTTGCGCGCTATTTCTAACAACGGTAGATCAAAATTTACAGAGCTACTTTCTGATCTACGAGTTCTCGTTCGCGCGCTATTTCTAACACTGGTAGATCAAAAAAATTTCAGTTTCTACGATCTGATGAAGCTGGAAGATGTTGCTCGTTCCACAAGCAGCGGCGCTGAAGTGTGCCCCGCCCCATTTGTCAAAGTTATCCCATTCGAAGAATCGACAGAAGGAAATGGAGTCTTAGAAATCATCTTCTGGGTCGTCTTTGCTTTTCTTGTGGTGCTGGCGGTGGGACTCATCATCCGTTACCTCAGAAAGCACAAATTGTATAAGAAGGTCAAGGCTGAAAAAGCGGATAAGGATAAGAAGGTGCCGAAGGATGGTGGAAAGAAGGCGGAGCCACCGAAAGAGCCGGCAGTTGGTGGAGAGGGGGAAGCAGCTGGGAAGCCTCCGAGTGTTCAAGGAAAAGTAGGTGAAGATCCGAAGAAGAAATAGTATACTTGTTTTGTTCTTCTTCTTTTCCTCTTTTTTTTGTGTATAATAAAATAAGGTTGATTGTGTGTGTTTTTCTAGATCTCTAGTTATCACTCTGTAATTCATGAGATTTTAAGTGATTCTCTTTTAAGAGACATTCCATGAAACAACTGAGATCGACCGGGCACACTTTTTCGAAGTTGTTTTTTCTGGCTATTATTACGTGTGCAGACACTCTCATGTCTCTAATGTACAGTAAAATAGTTTCCCTCCAACCCCCTACCGTAATAACCAAAATGCACCACCTTTCAGCCAAAATTTTCAAAAACTTTCAAAAAATTTTCTGAGAGAGCTATCAATGTAATCTTTTTTGTAACTGCTAGCTGACATTATTTTAAACATTTTATGTGTTGACAACAAATTTGTAACTCTGCTATTAAACTAAGAAAATGATCCATCTTTATCGAGCAAAATTTTTGTGACCTAATTTTCTAACTTTTTCGACCGCCCTGAATAATTTTTCAACTACGTGAGTCGAGATTTTTTGATATTAGCAAGATCAACTCTTGAGACGTCTACACTGAGAAAATCTCCCCTGGTTTCTGGTTGTCTCAAAGGCGATCCAGGCCAAAATGAGTACCCAACTTCGATCACTTCAACTAGACCTTATTTACGTAAAAACATTCCTAGCCAACCGATTCAAACCAAACTTTCAGACTATTCACTGTCTATTATAATAAATAACTCCACCAAATTTCAGCCATTTTACTTGTGTTTTCATGAAATGACAGATGATCGGAAAATTTGTGTTCACTTTTTGTAGGACTATCCTAAATGTCCTCACTGAAATGGTAGGGCTTTAGTTATAAAATTGAGTAGCCTTTTATTTTAGAGAAAATCAATTTATGTTTTTAGACAATTCTTAACAAACAGCATAATATCGATTTGAAACAAGATGAAGGCCACAATGCCACCCAAGCTATAATTTCTCAAAAACGAGTTTTCAAGATAAATTTATTAGTTCAATCTGAGCATATTGATGCGCAATAGATTGAATTTTACTTTTTCTTTAAAAAACTATATTTGTAACAATAAAGTCGAAGAAAATCCTCGAAAATATGTGACTGTTTTAAACTCACTCCAGCGGGTAACACAAATTTTCCGATCATCTGTCATTTCATGAAAACACAAGTAAAATGGCTGAAATTTGGTAGAGTTACTTATTATAATAGACAGTATATAGTCTGAAAGTTTAGTTCAAATCGGTCGGCTAGGAATGTTTTTACGTGAATAAGGTCTAGCTGAAGTGATCGAAGTTGGGTACACATTTTGGCCTGGATCGCCTTTGAGACAACCAGAAACCAGGGGAGATTTTTTCAGTGTAGACGTCTCAAGAGTTGATCTTGCTAATATCGAAAAATCTCGACTCACGTAGTTGAAAAAATTTTCAGGACGGTCGAAAAAGTTAGAAAATTAGGTCACAAAAATTTTGCTCGATAAAGATGGATCATTTTCTCAGTTTAATAGCAGAGTTACAAATTTGTTGTCAACACATAAAATGTTAAAAATAATGTCAGCTAAGAGTTACAAAAAAGATTACATTGATAGCTCTCACAGAAATTTTTTTGAAATTTTTTGAAAATTTTGGCTGAAAAGCGGTGCATTTTGGTTATTACGGCAGGGGGTTGGAGGGAAACTATTTTACTGTACATTAGAGACATGAGAGTGTCTGCACACATAATAATAGCCAGAAAAAATAACTTCGAAAAAGTGTGCCCTGTATAGTGGGATCATGCTCAGTGTGTACATGGAATGTCTCTTAAATTCTAATTCAAATTTTGTTATTTGGAAAACGGAGGAAAGGGTACTGTATTCTCTAGAATTTCCGAATTTTCGGGTTTTTAGAGAGTTCTTTTCGAAGTCACATCGCTTATCGATCTTCCGGCTGCACTCATTGCGACCAGGTACAAAATAAGAACAATCTTAATACACCCATCAACTCTTCAATTCATCAGATTCTCTAGATTTCTATCTCAAATTTTGAATTTTGAAAATTTCCACCAACTTTCTAAATAAAAAAGAAACGTTTCTAATTCTCAAGGATTCTAAAGTTGTCTTTTTTTTTTTCTTTTCGGACAATTTTTCTCAATTCTCCATCGTGATCCTCATCTGCTCCCACCAGCCATCTCGATCACTGACATTCCCGAAAAAAAAAACAAGAAAAAAACGAGAAAAGAGTAAATTAATAGAAATAAATATTGAAATGCGAGTGAAAAATTAAAATAATGCTCAATGCTAGTAATGCTCAAGTAAATTTATTCATATTGCAGAGATTCAGAGATTTAGAGATTTAGATTAGATATAGATAAATTCTTCTCAGATGGACTCTCCAACAACTTTCTCGACTTCCTCCACATATTCTTCCATTTTGATGTCATGAACATGCTTCAAACAAGCTGCGATCTGGAAAAAAACATTATATTAGCTAATTAGCAGCACAATACAATTACCTGCGACCATTCCATCGTTCCAAACTTTTCTTTGTCTTTCCCTCTTTCGTTTCCGTACTTTGTTGGATCGATGTAGAAGTTATAAAGTTTGTGCAGGTTGGTGAGAAACTTCTTGTACTCTGGTGTGAAATTCGTATGCTCCTGGATCCCATCCATTTCTCATTTTTAGTCCAGACTTCATAAGCGTAGTCTTGGTTCTCAATATGCTTGGCTTGGAAGATTTCGCCGGTGAATGTCTTGATAGTTCCGGCTGGTATCAGAACAGGAGTACGGAGACAGTATCCAATATCTGCATTGCTGCAAAAAATATCTCAGGTGATAGCCAAGGTGATTTGACACATTTTGTTTTTTGGAACATCTGGATTGACCTAAATTGACCAAAGCTATACAAATTTAACAATTACGGTCCATTTTTCAAGGCTGAAATATCTATGAAACCACTAAAATCTCATGGGACCACTAAAAAGGATAGAGCCGCCAATTCTTACCTTTTATCTTCCCTCGTTTGCGGAATAATTTTAATGAAAATCAATTATAAAAAACCGAGCCGGAAAAGACCTTTAATTAGACAGGGGTCAACAGTAACCGTATTCGGATATGGGTATATAGAGAATATTAAAATTAAATGAAAATCAGAGACTAAAAACTACAAGAAGAGAGACATCGGGACGGGACGTCATTTTGGGGTTAGAGTGACTATTTCGAAAAAAAAGATAGACAATGAAGAGAGGGAGGAGACGCAGATATGTGAGGGGTCTCCACGCGAAATCCGCGAGAGAGTAGACGACAGGAATTCAAGTGACGTGTTCACAACTAAAGAAAGAGTGACTGCGCGCAGAAATGAAACAGAGAAATGACATTCCTATTCCAATGTCTCTGGTCAGCTGACTTTATTGCATGTCTGAAGAAAGAAACTCAGAGGAAGATTTTGACATTCCGGAGTTTAGCCACATGTTTGAAAGCATAAAGGACTCGAAAAACTGAGAATTGCAAGAATCTGAACTAGAAAAGAGCCTTCTAGATAGTTACAAGTTTATTAGAGTATAATCGATAGTAAGGAATTAGATTTTTGGGAACGTGGACGAATCTGTGAAAGATGGATGGAACAACAACACTAAGTGGAAAATATGACAAGATACCCTGGGTGGTGGAGAACAAGTGAAATGGTTAGGATTATGTTTAAAAAAACTATACTCAAAATTATCACAAGACATGACTCAATTCCGATAGCCTGATTGCTGCTGCTGCTTTGGCTCTCTTTTGACAAGGATTCCGACGATCATGAGTCCGGAGATCTGAAAAAATCAAAATTAGCTTTTATGGCAGCTTAACGCATTGGGACACCTCGCGGGTTCCTAATCTAGTCTAGAAAAAAGTCTAATTTTTACTCACCAATAGACAGATTCCACAGAAGACAAATACTCCAGAGTAGATCGCCAATGAATATCCATCGCGCGTAGCAGAAGATGGTGAGAATTCCACAGCTCTGAAACTCATTGAATTGTGATGTGACAATAATGGTTTCAAAAAACTTACTGCCAGTGAGATAATGTAGATCCAAAGGCTGTTGCAAGCGGTGTCTTCTCCAAGACCACTTGGCAATGGGAGCTTGTGGTCAGCGACGAGTCCAACGACAATATTTTTCTGGAAAAAGGGTTACTGTACTTCGTGCTGAAACGAGCATTATCTCACTTCTTGAAGTACATCCCGACTATCACCATGGACGGGCAAAACATCAATCTAAAGCCAACACCCATGATGATACCGACAGTGATGAAAGTTTGCCATATAGCAGTTGCGAAGATCGAGATAGCGCATCTGAAAAGTATAACCAATCATTTCAGTATAACCTGACTTGTATAGCTCACCCAATAAAAATTTCGATGAAAATCAATTATAAAAAACCGAACCGGAAAAGACCTCTAATCAGACAGGGGTCAACAGTAACCGTATTCGGATATGGGTATATAGAGAATATAGAAATTACAGAAAATAAGATACTAAAAACTACGAAAAGGGGACATCAGAGGTAGTCGGGACGTCATTTGGGGGTTAGAATGACTATTTTGAAACATAGATTCACAATAAAGAGAGAGGGAGGAGACGCAGATATGCGAAGCCTTGCAGATTCGACAACATCTGTTCGGGGGTCTCGTCGCGAAAACCGCGAGAGAGGAGACGGCAGAAAGTCAAGCGGCGTGTACACAACTAGAGAAAGAGTGACGTGCACGCAGAAATGAAACAGAGAAATGAGCCTAGCTCAGCTGCCATACCACTCTTATCTGAATGAATTAGATATTCGGAATCAGGAGAACAGGACGGTTGAAATGAGTACAAAAACATGATTAGGGTTAAATAAACATTTTTGACATTACGGTGATTTTGAGATTCTGACATTCCTATTCCAATGGCGCTGGTAAGGTGCCTTTAATGCATGTCGGATAAAGGAAACTCAGAGGAAGATTTCGGGATTCCGGAGTTCAGCCACTTGTTTAAAATGTCAAGGACGCAAAGAACTGAGAATAGCAAGAATCGAAAAGAAAAGAGAAAACAATCTTCTAGATAGTTACAAATTTATTAAAGAATAATCGATAGTTACAGAAAATCAAATAATATGGCATGAACAGGAAGAAAGTAGAGTTGAGAGTGGTAAGTTGGAGCTGACGAAGATCAGAAAAACCGGCTTCGACAGAGGCGGCGATGAGAACATTTTGCTGATTTTCTTGAAGATGTTCTTGCCAGTCACATCAGCGTTGTCAGTTCCGTTTGTCTGACCGAACAAGACAATTCCAACTCCAGCTCCAGCGGCAGATATTCCCATGGCTCTAGATATTTTTCTGGAAAAAGGGTTACTGTATTTTGTGCTGATACAAGCATTATCTCACTTCTTGAAGTACATTCCGACGATCTGGGCAAGACATCGATCCGAAGCCAACACCCATAATGATACCGACCGTGATTAAAATTTGCCATATAGCAGTTGCGAAGATCGAATGAGCGCATCTGAAGAGTATAACCAATTGTTTCAGTATAACCTGACTCGTATAGCTCACCCCAATGAGAAATTGTGAAGTTGAATAATTTTGAAAAAATCAATTATAAAAAACCGAGCCGGAGAAAGACCTCTAATCAGACAGGGGCCAACAGTAACCGTAATCGGATATGGGTATATAGATAATATTGAAATTACAGAAAATCAGATACTAAAAACTACAAGAAGGGGACATCTGTGCGTAGTCGGGACATCTTTGGGGGGTTAGAATGACCATTTCGAAACAGAGATTTACAATAAAGAGAGAGATGAGACGCAGATATGCGAAGCCTTGCAGATTCAACAACATATGCGAGGGGTCTTGACGCGAAAACCGCAAGAGAGGAGACGGCAGAAAGTCAAGTGGCGTGTACACAAAAGAGAGACGTGCGCGCAGAAATGAAACAGAGAAATGAGCATAACTCATCTGACATACCACTCTTATCTTTGAACTAGATATTCGGAAAAGATTGAACTACATAGATATTCGGAATCAGGAGAAAAGGACGGTTGAAATAAGTACAAACATGACTAGGTTTAAATGTAAACTTTTTAACATTACAGTGATTTTGAGATTCTGACATTCCTACGCTGGTAAGGGGACTGTAATGCATGTCGGAAGAAGGAATTCAGAGGAAGATTTTGACATTGCGGAGTTTAGCCACTTGTTTAAGCATCAAGGACTCGAAAAACTGAGAATTGCAAGAATTTTAACTAGAAAACAGTTTTCTTGATAGTTACAAGTTTATTAGAAAAAAATCGATAGTTACAGGACAGTCAAACAAAGTAACATATAATGTATCGTCCGGGAAAGCCTTGCTCAGTTTGGAAATAACGTTCATCGTCTTGTCATAATCACTGGTAGCCATTCTAAAGCAACTGGGACTTGACGTCGAATGCCCCATGCTTAAACATTGCGAGTTACATCACGTCCGACTTCAGAACCCTAAAAAGAAAGTATAAAAACCAAAAAAATCAAATGCTTCAGACATACCCATCCATTTGGATATCCTTGTTGATTATTCTTCAGCATCTGTCTAGCTATTTTCATGCCTTTCTCATGCTCTCTTCTCGTCAAGCAAATGCATTGCAATTATCAACTGCAAAATCATATGAGAATTTTTTTTTAAGAAAACTGGCGGACAAATTACCTCTTTATTGCAGGAATTTTGCTTGTTATTGGCTATAATTAGAGCCTGACCGTAGTATTCCACATTCAACCATTCAGCCCATGACCCGCGCAGGATGATTCTTAGCGTAGACAATGTCGTTTGGTTGGAACCGGGCCCTGCGCAGTTCCGATTTTCTTCCCTTTCCCGTTTTACCCATTTTGAGTCTGAAATAATGTTCATTTGAGATAAAAGTTCAAATACAAGGAGCGGTGAGATCTAATTAAGAATTGCAAGCTTAGAAACTTGCCTGCTCAGTACTCCACTTGAAGCATAAACTCATAACTTCAATTGCATCTGGATCGAAAGTCAGACGGTGATCCAGAGTGATAAGTTTCTCGTATACGTCAATCCTCTTTTGTCTCGAAATTTCTTGGCTGATGAAATCAGACATTGTGGAGTCTGTATGGAACGTTTGCTCCGCTTCAACCAAGATTTCATATCTGATTTTTGCTGCCTCCGATTCGCGAGTTTCCAACTTTTCCTCGAACCATTTTTCGATCTAACTATAAAAAATATAAATGAAAATGTATGTCTACGGCCTGTGACAAGTATATTTTGAATGACTAATATGATTCAAGCTTGAAATTTCAAAATATAACATTGGAGATATAAACATTTATGTACTTATTCCTTCTTTAATGTTCAATTTAATCTTTAATTTTTTCTGTTTGTTTTTTGCTCAATACATATACATATTAACTCACCTTTCAACTATCAAAAATATTCTCAAAAAATAAATTTCAGCAAAATAATAATAATAGAGGGTTTCAAACACAGACGAATCCCAGAAGGTAACAACGACGACAATACATTACGAAATGGCTATGAATGTAAAGGAGACTAGAGGAGAGGGAAAAGAGGGAAAAGAGGGTGTAGAGAAAGAGAAAACAGAGGTGATCTCATCTTGGAAGGTTAAATTGACACGCATGTGTTCTCCTTTGTGTCCCTCTAGACAGACAGCAATTTATTTTTCTTTGTCTCTGCCTCAGTGACCATCTGCCGTCCGCAAAAAAGTGTATATTGGAATGGAATATGATAAGAACGAAACCCCGACGTTTTGCAACTAGCCTCGCTATTTCGCAACTGATGTCGATTTCGCAACCTTGTCATTTCGCAACCACCAAATCCACATGCATAACAATACGTTATTTACGAATTTGCAAAATGCCTGGTTGCGAAATCGACGTCAGTTACGAAATCGTCGTCAGTTGCGAAACGTCGGGATGCCATAGGAACTCAGTATGCGACAGTGAAAACTGAAAAAGTGAGTCTGAACATGTTCTGAAAACGAAGTTTCATTGTTTGTACTAAGAATTCATTATACGATTTAAAGATGTAACAACATTACAGTTGTCTGAATTGATAAAAATTTATTAAAGTAGATAGATTATTTAAAAGATTCTCATTAATTTATGATAGAAGTATCCTCTCGAATATCGTCCTCAAGGGTTTTGGAAAACTGATTTTGAAGAAGTTCTTCTGCGAGTGGCCACGGAGTTGGGTCCTTCGTTTGGGTTTTGATGAAACTTCGTCATTAGTCTGAAATGTCATTTTTCAGATTTATCGCCTTCCAATTTCAAAGCCATAAATTTCTGGATCCAAACTTACCTTGTCAACATTTTCCATAGACTCAACTTCCATAGGATCTTCTTCTTCTTTCATGATGTTTTACATCTCTGGCGCCGTCTCCTGAATCCTCGGGCTCCGCTGGTCGGGGTTCCTCAACAATAAAATTTTCATAAGGGACAGTAGCAGGAGCAGCAGCTGGTGATGGCTGAGCGAGATGCAGAGAAGTGGTGATATTCTTTTGTTTCCGTTTTGATGAAACTTTGTCATTAGTCTGAAATATAATTTTTTAGATTTATCGCCTTCCAATTTCAGTGTCATCTAGTTCTGGATTCAAACTTACCTTGTCATCATTTTCCATAGACTCAACTTTCATTGGATCTTCTTCTTCCTTCAAGATGTTCCAGGTCCCCGGGTGTCATTGTGTGCACCCTCCAAATCAGAATTATTCCAGTCGTCGTATCCACCAACTGGATCATCGCCAGCTTTTGTCCATTGGGGAGGGTTTCGGTGTTTGATTCAGTGTCCACATAGAACTCACATCCCTCCGCTTCCCCTCTCCTAAAAAAGTGCTGCATCACGCGTCGTCCTTCATTCAAATCGGTTGCCTCCAAAATATCCCAGGCTACACCACTTCGTTGGTCCAGCGAGGAGTAGTGAATACATGGTTCTAGTCTCATCCGGGCATCCTCGATAGCGTCCAACACCCATTCATCCACATTATCACCACTCAACAGAACGTGCTCCAATAGACCTAGATTCCTCTTTCCAATCAAAAACTTTCCGTTGCTCTTCTTCATTCGCCGAATTACTTGAAAAATCGAATTACCAACAACTCTCTCATAGGCTCCAAGTATATGTCCCTTCACAAAGTTGTCCAAAACTACTCTTTCATTCAACTCCTTCTTATTGCTCAGTATTCCTCTAATGCTCCAATGGACGTTGTTGGCCTCATTAGCATTGAGAACTTTGTTCATTTTTTCTGAAAGATAATAATTATTATCTCAGAATCTCAGAATCGTGTTATTTTCAGGTCACGATATGTGATTTTTTGACAAAAAAAAAACTCACCAACTCCCAGCAAAATGTTATTATAATTTCCAAAAAATACAGTCCGATATAGTCAGCAGAATTCCTAATTCCGCCTAAAAATAGAATACAATAGAAAAAATAAGTTCAGAAAAATACACACCACATAACCATAATCGACCAAATACAGGTCTAGGAGGAAACTAATGAATGTGGTCTCTGGAGGGCCCCTTATATACCCCAGTGGGAGAACCTTCTGGAAGAAAGGGGGCGGAGTCTGGTGTTTGGAAGGTTCCAGATGACGCAACCTTGTGGAGTTAGGAGAGGAGACACAGTTGACGGGTGAACCTTCGAGAAGAAAGGGGGCGGAGTCTGGGGTGTGTGTGGGGGGGGGGGGTGCCCATTTACATACCCAGTCTGAGAACCTTCTAGAAGAGCATAGGCTACGTCGATGGTGGGGGTCTTCTGGGAATACCAGATGGTGTAACCATAGGCGGTCGAGTGACAGAAAGAAACAGTATAGTGACAATTAGAATTTCAATTCTGGGATACACAGTAACCCCAGAGAACTCTAAGTTCTGATGCTTTAGCACTGCAGTAATAAGAACAGTGTAGTGACAACAAAAACGTCAATTCTAAGAGACAGTAATGAGACACAGTGTAAAAGTAGTTGAAGGGTCTATTTTTGTAAAGTTTGTTTTGGCTCTTGCAGTTTAGGGTCCCTTCAAAAAATAGGGGTCCCTTCCTCCTCAATTAGAGGAGCTCAAAAAAAAATAGGGGTCCCTTCATTTTTTATTAGTGTTCCTTTTTTTCAAACTTTTTTTTCATGTTTTGATTACAAAATGGAACTTCAGTACCGGTCCAAAGAATAGCTACATGAAAAATGTCGAAAACTTATGACTCAATCTAAGGGAAAAAAATGAAGGGACCCCTATTTCTTTTTTGAGGCAGTTGAAGGGACCCCCATTTTTTTGAGCTGCTTCTAGCCCGGACAAAGGGCAACCCTATTTTTTTGTGGGTCCTGAAGGAACTCCTATTTTTTTGGAGGATCTGAAGGGGCCCCTATTTTTTTAGGGGACCCCTAAACTGCAATAGAGCCTTTGTTTTTTTTTTCGTAAATTACTGTCGCTCGTAAACAACGAAATCTTCAAAGTTTAACTTATTGCAACTCAAGATGTCTTCCTGCTCGAGCTAAATTCTCACCTTGTCTTCCATAGACCCTTGCCTGCTTAGTACTCCACTTGAAGCATAAACTCATAACTTCAATTGTATCTGGATCGAAAGTCGGACCATGATCCAGAGTGATAAGTTTCTCGTATACATCAATCCTTTTTTGTTTCTTAAAATTTTTTGATGAGAGGGAAACAATGACTCGATAAAAAAACCTGGCAATTTGAAAAGAAGAAGACGCGGAAACAGAAATGTAGTCGTTTCTTCATGCTATTAAATTGTATTTTTTATTATTTATTCAAAAAATGAAAAGAAAAGAGATTATGAAACCGAAATCATGAAACAAGAACAACAGTTTGCAATGATGATATAAGCTATCCTGAGAAAACATCACTATAACAGTATGTGCGAAAAAGAAAATTGAATTGTCAAAGATTTTCCAGTCTTGTGAATGAAAGGCGCCGTTGAAACTTGGCCAATCCAGCTGTCCTGGAACCGAGTAAATGATATTCTATCCTTGAAAAAAATAACCTCACCATTAAAGCACTTGTTGAAAATGTCACCAAACTCTTTGACTCGTTTGTTTATTCTGAAAGAATTCTTCTCTGATATGATATTTTACAACCAATAACTCACCCGTCTGGCGTATATCCCGTCCTTGTTACACGTTTATGATGTTTATCCCAATGTGTCCTAGGATGTTGCATTGAAATACACTTCCCCTTCGACAACGATGACAAGAGTAGCAAGCCATTTGAACTGCATCGTTGTGACTTGCAGCATGCTCAACAAATCTGTTGATTCCCACTTTTCCGGAAAAGTAATTTGCAAAAGAGCAGGTCTGAAAGTAAATCACGTTGATTTTATGCCTGGTTGTGATCAAAGTTCTAAAATATTCCGTTTGATTGGATTAAAAAAATCTCATAAAAGAACTCATACGAGTTATGAGCCCCAACACAAATGAAAAATAATTGATCTTAAAAAAAAACATACCTGATTGAATTTGCATTTTACTATTCCTTGGTGGTTAGGATTATAGTACTTCGACGGTTGCCTTCGAGTTCTGACGTTTCTCGCTCTCTTGATGGGTGGGCTTTGAAATGTAGAACGTTGGCTACGTTGCGGACGAAGCGATGCGATACGAGAAGGAGTAAAGTGAGAGCTGTCATGTTGAACCAACTTTTTCTCGAACCATTTTTCGATCTAAAACATATAAATGGAAATGTATACCGCGTATGAAAATATTAGTGTTTTGAAGTGGCACAAGGTTGCGAACTGTCCGATTGGTTTTGATTTTCTGCTGCGTAGCGACCCAACAGTGAACGCAGCTTGAAATTATGCTCGAGTTGACAAACTTTTGAATACGTTTTTGACACGGTGCCAACGTCAATGCAATCAAAAGCTTTTTCTCGACGAAACAGTTTAAAAATACGTTTTTGAAAAAAAATACAAAAAAACGAATTCTACTTCCAAAAATTAACATTGAAAAATTTTTGCTGAAGGGTCCTTTTTTGGCCCGGCCCGTGACAAATGTATTTTAAGTGACTAATATGATTCAAACATGAAATTTTGGAATTCAACCTTGGTTATAAACAGTATTTGTCAAAAAACGTACAAGCATTCGTACACCACCTACAACTATTCCTATTCACTTTCAATTTTTTGAAAAACTTATTACATATATTTCTTTAAAAAAAGCATATGGATATCTACTCACCTTTCAAGCATCAAAAATGATTTTCGAATAAGTTTTAGTAAAATAAAATAAATAAGAGGGTTTCAAACACAGACGAATCCCAGAAGACAACGATACATTACGAAATGACTATGAAGGTAGCAAAAGAAGAAGGGAGAGAGGGAAAAGAGGTTTTAGAGAAAGAGGAAAATAGAAGAGATTGCATCATCGACCGGGTCAAAGTTACATTATGTATTCTCTTTTGTGTCCCCTCTAGACAGACGGACAGAAATTTATTACCCATTAGTCTCTGCCTCGGTGACCATCTGCCGTCGGCAAAAAAGTGTATATCGGAATGGAATATGATAAGAACGACACCCCGACGCTTCGCAACCCGGACATTATGCAACCAAGACATTTCGCAAGCACGACATTCCGTCACTAGCCATTTTGCCACCGCGACAATCCGCAACCATGTCATTTCGCAACCACCAAGTTCACATGCATAACAATAGGTTCTTTACGAAGTTGCAAAATGACTGGTTGCGAAATGTCTAGTTTCGAAATGGCTTGGTTACAAAATGCCTGGTTGCGAAATCGACGTCAGTTGCGAAACGTCGGGATGCCATAAGAACTCAGTATGCGACAGTGAAAACTGAGAAAATGAGTTCGAACGTGTTCCCGAAAGCAAGTTTTAATGTTTGTACTAAGAATTCATTATACGATTTAAAGATGTAACAACATTACAGTTGTCTGAATTGATAAAAATTTATTAAAGTAGATAAATTATTTAAAAGATTCTCATTAATTTATGATAGAAGTATCCTCTCGAATATCGTCCTCAAGGGTTTTGGAAAACTGATTTTGAAGAAGTTCTTCTGCGAGTGGCCACGGAGTTGGGTCCTTCGTTTGGGTTTTGATGAAACTTCGTCATTAGTCTGAAATGTCATTTTTCAGATTTATCGCCTTCCAATTTCAAAGCCATAAATTTCTGGATCCAAACTTACCTTGTCAACATTTTCCATAGACTCAACTTCCATAGGATCTTCTTCTTCTTTCATGATGTTTTACATCTCTGGCGCCGTCTCCTGAATCCTCGGGCTCCGCTGGTCGGGGTTCCTCAACAATAAAATTTTCATAAGGGACAGTAGCAGGAGCAGCAGCTGGTGATGGCTGAGCGAGATGCAGAGAAGTGGTGATATTCTTTTGTTTCCGTTTTGATGAAACTTTGTCATTAGTCTGAAATATAATTTTTTAGATTTATCGCCTTCCAATTTCAGTGTCATCTAGTTCTGGATTCAAACTTACCTTGTCATCATTTTCCATAGACTCAACTTTCATTGGATCTTCTTCTTCCTTCAAGATGTTCCAGGTCCCCGGGTGTCATTGTGTGCACCCTCCAAATCAGAATTATTCCAGTCGTCGTATCCACCAACTGGATCATCGCCAGCTTTTGTCCATTGGGGAGGGTTTCGGTGTTTGATTCAGTGTCCACATAGAACTCACATCCCTCCGCTTCCCCTCTCCTAAAAAAGTGCTGCATCACGCGTCGTCCTTCATTCAAATCGGTTGCCTCCAAAATATCCCAGGCTACACCACTTCGTTGGTCCAGCGAGGAGTAGTGAATACATGGTTCTAGTCTCATCCGGGCATCCTCGATAGCGTCCAACACCCATTCATCCACATTATCACCACTCAACAGAACGTGCTCCAATAGACCTAGATTCCTCTTTCCAATCAAAAACTTTCCGTTGCTCTTCTTCATTCGCCGAATTACTTGAAAAATCGAATTACCAACAACTCTCTCATAGGCTCCAAGTATATGTCCCTTCACAAAGTTGTCCAAAACTACTCTTTCATTCAACTCCTTCTTATTGCTCAGTATTCCTCTAATACTCCAATGGACGTTGTTGGCCTCATTAGCATTGAGAAGTCTGTTCATTTTTTCTGAAAGATAATAATTATTGTCTCAGAATCAAAGAATCGTGTTATTTTCAGGTCACGATATGTGATTTTTTGACAAAAAAAAACTCACCAACTCCCAGCAAAATGTTATTATAATTTCCAAAAAATACAGTCCGATATAGTCAGCAGAATTCCTAATTCCGCCTAGAATACAATAGAAAAAATAAGTTCAGAAAAATAAAAAAAGAAACACCATATAGCCACAATTGACCAAATACAGGTCTAGGAAAAAACTAATGCATGTGGTCTCTGGAGGGCCCCTTATATACCCCAGAGGGAGAACCTTCTAGAAGAAAGGGGGCGGAGTCTGGTGTTTGGAAGGTTCCAGATGACGCAACCTCGTGGAGTTAGGAGACACAGTTGACCGGGGAACCTTCGAGAAGAGAGGAGGTGGAGTCTGGGGTGTGTGTGTGTGGGGGGGGGGGGGGGGTAGGTGCCCATTTGTATACCCAGTCTGAGAACCTTCTAGAAGAGCATAGAAGAGCATGTAGGAAAAGTCGATTATTAGGCAAAGAGGACATGAAATTTACTTGACCTTCTTGTTTTCATCAGAAGTAGTGTGCAGGAACGGTGGATCTTCGATATCAAACACAAGAGCTCATTTTGGAACTTTATTCAGACATGAATTAGGTCCATACAGCAAAATGAAAACAGTAACTGTACAGAAAAGTTTGAGAGGTTAGTAAACATGTGCGGTGACCTGTTCCAGCCCAGTCGGTAGTGCATCGCGTAATACGGTATGCCATATTTTTTACTCAAGTCCGTATAGTCCAAAGGTGTTGGTAGAAGCTCGTAGCTGCCGTTGTTGATCAAGTAATTAGCCGAAAATTGATGGTTACTGTTTCACCGAGTTGGTACAAATCTTCCTTACCTCTCTGTGTTTGACAATTGCAACATATTGGGACTTAGTAACATCATTTTCGTGCATTTTGTGCCAGACAACACCGGATAACGCCCATAAGCTATGCTCTTGTGCAATATGTTCCCAAAAGTAAAAGTCGTTTTAAGACTTCCCTCAACTGTTTCACCCTGCAAATCGATTAATGAACTAATCTCATCAAATATCTCTCATTTCTTACACAAGTTCTGGCTCTCTCCTCCATTTTTGTACTTTATGAGAGTTGCCATATCAAACTCTCTGGGGGCAAGAATAGGTCATCATCCTAAAAATTGTTGTAACCAACATTTTTCAATAAACTTCAAACCTGTGGTTCGAGCTGTTCCGAAGTGTGACATAAAGGGCACGTCCATGTTTCAGTTCCCTTCGGTTGTGAAAAACTTTTCTCGAAGTACTTTTTACGAAGTGTTCTACAAATATCATAATTATCATCGCAGTACATCCTTAATTAAAATCAATATATCTCTTAACTATGTAAATATATGTGTAGATTCCAAAAATCATAATGAAAATGCTCAAAAATCGCTCTAAAACCCCGAAAATTCGTTTTGAAAAGGCTGCATAAGTTTTCTCCGACGGCCGTGGCCTAACTGGAGTTTTTTCTTTCATCTCAGTCGCCTCGTTTTTAGCAATTCTAGGCTGTTGTTCAGAGTTTTTTTTAATTGAAATTGCTTTGAAAAACTTAAAAAAAAAAGGAAAAAAACAATATGGCCGAGTTCGACAGAGGAAAAAACTCCAGTTAGATCACGGCCACCTGATAGAACTTCTGAGCAAAAGGTCGTTTTCGGAGCCTATTTTCGGGGTTTCAGAGCTTTTTCTGTGTTTTTTCTTCATGATATGTGGTATCTAAGCACATTTTTACATATTCTAAAGAAATAGAAAACAATTTGTAATTTTTTTTTAAATCTTTAATTTTTTCTGTTTTTTTTTGCTCATTTCCTATACATATAAACTCACATTTCAACTATCAAAAATATCTTCAAAATATATATTTCAGCAAAATAAATGAATAATAATAGAGGGTTTCAAACACAGACGAATCCCAGGAGGTAACAACGACGACGATGCATTACGAAATGACTATGAAAACGGCAGAAAGAGAGGGGGAACAGGGAAAAGAGAATGCAGAGAAAAAGACAAAGGGAGTCTCCAAAAGACATCAAATTAATGTTATTTGCTTTCCCGTATGGAGAGAAATTTATTACCCAGTCTCTTCTTTGTGATGTGACAACCTGGATTGGTTTATGATATCCGTAATCACATGTTGACTATATGAATGAAAACTAAACCACTTTACTAACAAGTTGCGAAATGATTGGTTGCAAAATCGACGTCAGTTGCGAAATGTCCTATTTGCGAAACGTCGTGGTGCCATAAGAACGCAGTATACAACTGTGAAAACTGAGAAAATGAGTCTGAACGTGTTCTGAAGGAGACGTTTTATTATTTGTACTAAGAATTCATGATACTCTCTGAAAATGTAACAACATAACACATGTCTGAATTGACTAAAATTTATTAAAATGGATAAAACAACATTGGTTGGAAAGGCTTCGAAACCATGGATCATATCACCGCCTAATTTCTCCCTTCCAAACAGCTCCCTCATTTCTCCAACAATCTCCGAAATGAACTCGCCAGCCTCAAACATCTCCGTGACCCTCATTACACTTCTTGCACTCGTGCTCGTAGAAGGCAACCAATTGCTTGGTCTGTCCTTTCTGAAGACGCCGATATTGAGCAGGTTTGGGTTCTCGATACAGTATTGATGAGACTGGAAAAAGACATTTGTACTTTATGCGATTTGAGTAAAGCCACTTTAGAGATATCTCATGAATTTAGGTATGATATTCTCATTCCCTATACCGTAGTTCGAAATGTTCCTAAAAACTTGAACATACCCTCGCATTGTCGTCATTCGCCTTCTCTTTGCTGTCAAAGTTTTCGGTAACGGCTTATGGAAGAACGTGTTCTGCATAGTCCGGCACGCTCCACTTTTCACAATATTGAACGTGGTGTACTGTAATTTTTTTTGATTATGAAGTTTTCGTGCTTTTTTTCTCAGAAAATACGGATATCTACTCACCTTGTGATTCTCAACAAATATAATAATTTGAAGATTCAGTAAAATATGAAAAAAAATAAAAATAAAAAAGGGTTTCAAACACAGACGAATCCCAGTAGGCAACACCGACGACGTTACATTACGAAATGACTAGGAAGGAAGCAAGAGGAGAAGGAAGAGAGGGGAGAGAGGTTTAGAGAAAGAGAAAACGGAAAAGGGGAAAACAGAGGAGACCTCATCTTAGAACGCGTCAAATTTACACGCATGTGTCCTCCTGTGTGCTCCCTCTAGGCAGACGGGCAGAAATTTATTCGCTGTTTATGAAGAGGACTAGAGGAGAGGGAGAATAGGAAACGAGGGTGTAGAGAAGGAGAAAATGGAGTCTCCAAAAGTAGTCAAATTTATATTTCCTCCCGTGTGGAGAGAGACGGAGCAAAGATTTACTACCCATTTTCTTCTTCATCAAGAGCAATGTGCTGTTTGCAAAAGGTGTGCATACTAAGGGAATAGGATTACTAGTAGGCAAAGAGGGCAAGAAATTTGGCTCCGAGACATTTCGCAACTGCGACATTTCGCAACTCACGTCAATTTCGCAACTCACGTCGATTTCGCAACCAACAAATCCACATGAATAACAATAAGTTCACTTTCAAATCTATATTTTTTTGGAAAGTAGATGGCAACCTGGATTGGTTTATGATATCCGTAACCACATGTAGCCTATATTAATGAAAGCTGGACTATTTTACAAAGTTGCGAAAAGACTGGTTGCTAAATGTCGAGTTGCGAAATGGCTTGGTTGCAAAATCGACGTCAGTTGCGAAATGACTAGTTACGAAACGTCGTGGTGCCATAAGAACGCAGTATACGACTGTGAAAATTGAGAAAATGAGTCTGAACGTGTTCTGGAAGAGACTTTTTATTATTTGTGCTAAGAATTCATGATACTATCTGAAAATGTAACAACATAACACATATCTGAATTGACAAAAAATTATTATTAAAAATGATTAATCTATTGCAAGATTCTCATTAATTTATGCGATAGGTTGCGACGAGTGAAAACATCGATGACGTGGTTGTTGTTTTCTGAAATATATAATTTCAAACTTGAAGAAAATGGGTGGAATGATAAAATGAAGAAAAAACTCCTAGCACACTCACCATTTCCTTTTGGAAGTTCATACACGAGGTTATATTTTTTCTTTCACAAAGTGTCCAGCAAGTTCTTTCTGAATACGGCGACATCTTTTTCATCATGCTGAGTACCTCTTCCTCTGGCAAACCATTCGGCGTTGAGACAAAGGTGCACGCCACAATTGAATCCGTCGCGTTGCTGTGGAACCTTGAGCCCCTCATACTTCCTGGTCTTCTTCAACTCCAGAATGAATCTTTCAATATTTTTTCCTTTGGTTTTCCTATTGAATCGGCATAGTAGACAGTAGCCAGATCAATCAAGACCCAATGACTATCTTCGCAGATTGGGGAAGAAGGTGGTGAGAGTTTTGGTGAAGTACTTCTCAAATTGGAATGTTCCCTTCTTCTTATAGCTCTCCCACAAGCTTGAGTCGAGAGCAAAGAAATTCTTGTGGGCCCGGCACATTCTGTCGATGAAAACAATGATGCACCCGTCTCTCATATATTCACGAGGTTCTTCTAGGCAATACGTGTTGATCGGGTTTCCGTTAGTGGGACTAGGCGTCTCATCATCGATTTTGATTACTTCCTGGTCCAATGGTTCATCGTCCAGATAAATGTCGTCATCTTCTCTTGCGTTTGGTTTTCCTTCTAGGCTAACATCTCTCGATAGGTTTCCAAGACTTCGAGATCTGCCGTTATGACTTCCACAATAACGATGGTCAGAACGACTTTCCATTTTTGAGGACACATCTGTAATTTTTGTATGCAGTATTATGTGACAGTGAAGAGACAGTACTAGCTAAGAATGTCTGCAAAAAAAGGCAAAAAGTGTTGATTTTATAAATTTGTAGATTTAGTAGCAATTATTTTCACAAGTCCATCATTTTTCATTGCTTCGAAAGATGTGAAAATGAGCGTATATTCTGAATATCGTGAAGAAAGAAAACAAAACAGCTCTAAAACCGCAAAAATCTATTTCCAAAAGTCTACTTTGGCCAGACGTAGTCTTTGGCAACTGTTGCCTAACTGAAGCTTTCTTTTATATTGGACTCGGCAATTCGAGGTTACTTTTTTGCAAGTTTTTTTTGAACTGGCTAAATTTGGCAGGAAAATTTTGGAAAAATGTCCTAGAATTGTCAAAAAACGATGGAAGAGAGAATTTCAGTTCCGCCACAGCCGTCGGAAACAACTTCTCCTGTTCAAAGATAATCTCAGTGTGTCCCTCTAATGAATTTTGCAAAACGGACCTTTCTAATTCAGATTTTAGATTAAGTAACTTTTGTGTAAAAAACTTACCAATGGTAGACTTTGCTGCTCCATATCCTGGCGAGGGACTGCTCTTTCCTCTACCTTCTCGTTGTCCAAAACCATGTCGATCCGAATTTTGGACACTTGATGATCGGCTTTCTTTGGAATTTCAACAGGAGCCCCATTGATGACGGCCTTCTACACGCGCTTCTGAAAAATTCAATTTTAAAGAAGTGAAATGAATCATACTCGGCCAATGCAGAGACACATTATCGAGAAAAATTAGAGAATGGCGGTCACTGGATGGTGGTAAGTACTAGACTAACATAAACTATAATATATGAAAATTATTGTAATAGTTTCCAAAGTAAGAAGATTCCAAAAATCATAATGAAAATGCAAAAAAATCGCTCTAAAACTACGAAAAACCGCTTTAAAAAGACCATTTTTGGCCGGAAGTAGCCTCAGAAGACTGTGGACTAACTAGAGTTTTCTCTTCCATCTCTGTCGCTCAGTTTTGGGTAATTCTAGGCTGTTTTCAAGAGTTTTTTTTTGAGAGTGAAACTGCTTTGAAAAACAAAAAAAAAGTAAAGAACAATATGGACAAGTTCGACGGAAGAGAAAACTCCAGTTAGGCCACGGCCGCCTGATACAACTTTTGAGCAAAAAGTCCTTTTTGGAGCCAATTTTCGAGGTTTTAGAGCTGTTTTTGAGTATTTTCTTTATGATATTCGGATTCTACGCAAATTTTTGAATGTTTTGAAGAAATAGAAAAAAATTTAATTTTTTTTAAATCTTTAATTTTTAATATTTTTTGGTTAATACATATGAATATTAACTCACCTTTCAACTATCAAAAATATCCGCAAAAAATATATTTCAGCAAAATAAACGAATAATAATAATAGAGGGTTTCAAACACAGACGAATCCCAGAAGGCAGCAACGACGACGATACATTACGAAATGGCTATGGAAGCGGCAGAAAGAGAGGGAGAGGAGGAAAAAGAGGGCACAGAGAACGAGAGAGAGAACTAGAGGAAATTTGCACATGCGACCTCCCGTGTGGAGAGAGAAAGAGGGAAATAATTACTACCCCTTCTCTTCTTCGTCAAAAATAGTGAGCTTTTGACTAGTTTATAGAGTTGCAAAACGACTGGTTGCGAAACTTCCAGTTTCGAAATGTCTTGGTTGCGAATTGTCGCGGTTGCGACATTGACGTGAGTTGCGAAATGTCGTAGTTGCGAAATGGCCCGGAGCCTTTGATATAATGGAAACCTGTGTTGCTTTTGTTTTCTTTGGGATGGTAAGGTGTTGTATCCGTTTAGAAAATCATCAAGACTGTGAAAACCAAAAATATAAGAGTGTGATTGTTTTATTGACGATGCAACAATGTTTCATTGATGATGCTCAAAAAAAAAAAAAAGAACTTAAAATCCTATAATATACACAATCATGCATTGAGTTCCATGGGAAGTGGTGATATATATTTGAGAAAGTTTGAAGAAGAGAAGATACGACATTTTGATAATGCCACTCCTTAGCATCAAACTTCTCATGGAGAATATTATGAGGGTGGTATTTGAGTGTGGAAAACGTTAGGGGAGCGTTATGGGAAAATAAGAAGATGCGGAGTTGTTCGTGTGTAGTTTCGATAATGTCGGGTTGAGGATCGTGGAGGTAATACTCACTTAGAACTTCGCGCCACATCTGTAATTTTGATTATATTTCTTTCAAAACAGAACATGATATCGCCAACATACCTGATGGACTTTTCGCTCCATGAGTTCCGTGAGAGCTGCCACGTCGTACTCCAAGGAAGCGTAAGCTGAAAAATTGGAACATAGTTGTGATAGTTGAGCATAGGCAAGCAAGTTTTAGCATTTCGTGACGCATTCAATCGGGAAACTCACTTTTCATTAGCTCCTGCATGATGCGACAAGTCGTCCAATCTGCTCCTGAGTGTTTCCCTCATAGTACATGTTGTTGTGGTGAATCAACGAAGCAATATAATCTGAATGAAAAGTATCCTTAAAGTTGTTACTTTCTGTATCGATACCTGTCTCAATCGATCCAATATTTCGCCGGACGCAATGCGAAAGCCATCTTGCAACACTCCAAATCATCTTTACAGTAACGGCTGTTCTCTATATCCATGGTGCTGTAATGTAAAAGTGATAACTGTAAGAAACTTTCGAAAACTATGTAAGTAGGAAACGGTTTGAAAGAACTGCATTTTTCAAAAGTACTTTGATTTTTAATGGTATTTTTTTTTGCTCAATGCATATCCATATTAACTCACCTTTCAACTATCGAGAATATCATCAAAAAATAAATTTTTGCAAAATAGATGAATAATAATAGAGGGTTTCAAACACAGACGAATCCCAGAAGACAGCAACAACAACGATACATTGCGAAATGGCTATGAAATCGCCAAAAAGAGAGGGAGAACAGGGAAAAGATGGTGCAGAGAAAGAAAAAGAGAACTAGTGGAAATTTGCATCATGAGAAATGAAATTTACACATGTGACCTCCAGTGTGGAGAGAGAGAGGGAAAAAATTACTACCCCTCCTCTTCTTCGTCAAAAGTAGTGAGCCGTTGACTAGTTTACAGAGTTGCAAAACGGCTGCTTGCAAAATGTCCAGTTTCGGAATGTCTTGGATGCGAATTGTCGCGGTTGCGAAATCGACGTGAGTTGCGAAATGTCGCAGTTGCGAAATGGCTAGTGGCGAAATGTCCTCAAGCCTTTGATATACTGGAAACCTGTTTTGCTTTTTTTTGGATTGGTAAGGTGTTGTATCCGTTTGAAAATTTATCGAGACTCTGAAAAAACCAGCAAAATTAGAGTGTGATTAACAACAAGTGTTTATTGATGATGCTCAAAAAAACGAAAAACTTAAAATCCAATAATTTACACAATCAAGCCACGTGAATAGCGCTCCTGTTTCTATGAATTCTAAAACAATTTTCAACTAGTTCGCAGAAAACAAACAGACATCCTACAAAAAAAATCAATCAGAAAAAATCGTGTTTCTCAAAAATGTTTGGGTTCGCCAATTAGACTCGACTGATGGAATCGATTATTGGGACGTAGCTGAAGCTGTGATTGGATGAGCAGCGGTAGAGCACGAGCAGAATGTAATGATGAGGAAGTCAGTGAGCATAGTGGGTAGGACTTCTGACTGCAAAATGAGAACAATTTTCAAGAAGAAACAAATTTAAAAACTTACAGTAATCCAGAAAAAAATTATCAAGCTGTGTCCTCTATTGCTTGTCCAAAACTTACAGTAACCTGAAATCAAAAAACTAAAAAGAGATTACACTTTTTTTGGCTTACCTGTGAGGATATAAAAATGCTCATACAGTACCCATAGCATATCCAAATGAAAACTACAGTAATTCCAGGAAAATCATATTAGAAATAGTAGACCATGCTTCAGATGACAGTCACATTTTTTGGAGAGAAACTACTAAACTAATGGGAAAGAAATGGGGAAAGTTGACGGAGGGGAAAAGTGGGCGGAGCCTAAATAAAGTGATAAGAAAAAAAGAGGGAGGGGGGGGGGGTGATAACAAGAACGAGAGACTACGGGCAAAGTAAGAGACGCAGAGAAACAGAAAAACTTATGGGGAAAAGTTGATTGACAGTTTAATGAGAACTATTTGTTGGCGAAGTGAAATCAAACTTTTTTGTGTGAAAATTTTTAGGAAGTGAACTTTGATGTTGAAAAAAAGAAATCAAGATTGAGAATCTGTAAATTTTGCTCCGGATCAATTTTTTAAAAATGGTACCAAAACATTGAAAATTAACACTTTTATTTGATATCCAAGAAAACATCAATTTAAAGAATTCCGTAGTCGTTGTGCGAATCCTCACAAATCCTCCCTTTCGGCTTCTCCGGAGTTGGTGGCGGTGTTCCAGCGGACATGTTGATAGAGAATCGTATCAATAGGTCCACCGTACCTTCTTTGCTTTTCTCTGAAAATATAACAATTTTTATGGATGGTTCAGGCAATCGAAACGCAATAAACCAACTTTTCTGCAGCGAAAGCGGCCCGCAAAATATGGAAAAAAAATCATTGCCGTAGATCGAAAGTAATACTCCGTTTGAAACTTTTGCAGATGCAAAAACGCAGTCGAAAAGTTGGATGATTTAGCGACAGCGACAGAAAATGTATTGAAACTCAGAAAAAAAATAACGTAAAGTGGACTAGTTCATAGAGTTGCGAAACGGATGGTTGCGAAACGCCCAGTTTCGAAATGTCCTGGTTGTGAATTATTGCGGTTGCAATAGTGAGGTTGCAATAGTGAGAATGTCGTAGTTGCGAAATGAATAGTGGCAAAATGTCCCGGAACCAGAAATTTTCGAAAATTATCAAAAAACGGCTGGTTGCGAAATGTCCAGTTTTGAAATGGTTTGGTTGTGAATTGTCGCGGTTGCAAAACTGGCGTGAAATGCGAAATGTCGTAGTTGCGAAATGACTGTTTTTCTTTTCTCGAAAATATTAATTTCGAAATTTTCAAAAAATTCGCCCTATTTTCACTGTGGGGCATACGGGTGAGTGGGGATCTTCTGGTACATATTAACTCACCTTTCAACTATCAAAAATATCTTCAAAAAATAGATGAATAAAGGGTTTCAAACACAGACGAATCCCAGAAGGTAACAACGACGACGATGCATCAAGAAATGGTCATGAAAACGGCAAAAAGAGAGGGAGAATCGGGAAAAGAGGGTGCAGAGAAAAAAGATAGTTTCTCCAAAAGACGTCAAATTTTCATTGCATACTAATGGAATAGGATAACTAGTAGGCAAAGAGGGCAAGAAATTTGGCTCCGAGACACTTCGCAACCAGTCGTCTCGAAACTACGACATATCGCAACTCACGTCAATTTCGCATCTACGACATTTCGCTACCGGTCATTTCCCCACCGCGGCAATTTGCAACCACGTCGTTTCGCAACCACGAAATCCAGTATTTTTGTAGAAAATTCACGTTAAAATCATAACTTTTCAAGTGTAGACTAAAATCTGAAATAGTTCACAGTACCCTCAATCCCATACAACCTTAATGAACGTAAATTGGACTAGTTTATAGAGTTGCGAAACGTCCAGTTTCGAAATGTCCTGCTTGCAAACTATCGCGGTTGCGAAATCGACGTGAGTTGCGAAATGTCGTAGTTGCGAAATGACTAGTGGCAAAATGTCCCGGAGCCAGAAATTTATATACTAACACTGAAATAATCTCATTTCATAACTTTATTCAGACATGGATCATGTCCATAGGAATAACAAAATCATCATAAAATGGACTAGTTTATAAAGTTGCGAAACGGCTGCTTGCGAAACGTTCAGTTTCGAAATGTCGTAGTTGCGAAATGCTATCTCTTTTTTTAATTCTTTTCATTCCTTACTGTAACTCATCTGTAAAAACAATCTTGAATGAAACTGTGAAAAATTATGAGGCAGATGTGTCTTTAACAAATTGGAAATCAAGATTGAGAATCTGTAAATTTTGCTCTGGATTAATTTTTCAGAAATGGTACCAAAACAATGAAAATTAACATTTTTATTTGATAACAAAGAAAGAGTGAAGGGAGCAGTCTCCGTCCTTTTCTGGCGTGTTCGGAGGGGTTGACTCTTGATAGAGAATCGTACCAATTGGTTCGCCGCTCCTTCTCCAACACTGCTTTCCTTGCTATAAATTCTGAAAATGTGCTACTTTGTGCGAGGTACTGATGCTTGCATACAATTTTTATGGTTGCTTCAGGCAATCGAAGCTAGGGTTGTTGTGTGTCCCCCAGGATAATTTGCTGGGCCATGATTTTTCACGCGAATTGCATTATTTGCCTGCTTTTTTTTAAACTGGCGTTTCTCGCCGGTTTTCCATTTTATACTGGCGTTTATCGCCGGTTTCAAACTGATTTTTTCCAGAAAATTTTTTTGAAGACTGAAAATAGTGAATTTTGATCTGATTTTGACATTTTTCTAAGGCAAAAGAATGACACGGTTCTCAATTTTTTCGTGTGTTTTTTTTTGTTTCCACAAGTTTCCACCTGTCATATGCTGCCAGCCACCTACTCAGAACTCTTTTTCCCCTTTTCGGCTGATTCTTCTATAGAAATGCGTCGTTTTCGCGATAGTCTGGACCTGCCATCATCATCTTCTTCAAACTCCTGGAGTTACTTAGGGTCAGAAGACGGACACGACCGTGGTGATACTGCAGAGGTATGTTAAAAATTTACATAGTTGATAGAAAAACAGTTATCACAGATTCCAACAAAGAAACCGAAGATAAGCAAAAAGGATGAATCGACAGATGAACTGTTTGCTGATGGGGATTCTGGCCCCGTGCATAAATTGCAATTACAGTCGGACGAACAAAACATTCCTGCTATTAAGAAGGATGCAGAGTGGATAGAACAATTGAAAAAAGAAGGACTTATAGAGGCAAAAATAAGAGAGATTTACATTTTGGAATCAAAGATTTTCAGATTGTACCCAGAACGAAGAGAGGAAGCAAATACGATCACAATGGCGTTCCCGCAATCATTCAGTACAGATATTCAGATGGAAAGCCGTTCGAGCACGTCAAATGCACACATTGTGCAACAGTACTCTCTTCCATTACTGGTGGTCATTGGACGTACGTCCTTGAATTGAATCTTCTTTTCTAGTTTTTTGAAAGTTCAGCAAGCACCAAAAAAGGACATGCCTCTCGGGAACTGTGAACCGAAGCAAAATTAAGGAGTGTCAAGATTCGGTCAAAAATGCCATAGTCGACTACTGTATTTCCAGTGGCGCCAGTTTCCGGCAAACTGAATCAGAATCGTTTCGTAACTTGTTGCGAACGTGCATGAGTTCCATGTGAGTGATTGAAACGCATACTTTTGATCAGAACATGTTTTTAAAGGAGTGGAATTATCCCACCAGACGAGGTTCAGCTGCCTTGCAGACAGACAATCCGGACAATGGTAAATACCAAGTGCATTGAACTGATAACTCAAATAGGGCATATGGTGATCCGACCTCTCAAGATATCAGAATCACAAGCCTTTTTTCAGATTAAATCTCAAGTCGAAACCGGAGACGCAACCATCGTACTGGACTTTGGATTGCATGTGCATAATTTCTTGAGCGCTTTTGTGTCTTTTATTGGAGTAGATGAGAGAGGAGGTGAACTGTCATTTCTCTGCTGTCATTTCATTAATAATTTCAGATCCGTTGTTGAAATTGTTGCCATTTTGCTTCTCGCCTATGTTTTCAATAAAAACTGCCGAGAATGTGAGTTGCCAGTATGGTTTCGGGCCATTGCAAATCAATTTTCAGGTTAGAGATGAACTCATTCGATGCGGATCTCGATTTGGTTTAACGAAAGAACAGGTTTTGTCTCTCGGGGTCATAAGTGATGGCGCCGCAAACGTCTCCAGCATGGGCAAGAAATATTTTGCTAACTGTATGACAAGACAAGAAGTTCAATTCAAAAAAGAAGTTCTTACAGGGTCACTGTGTAGCTGCCATGCCCTACAAAAGATGTCCGAGAGAATATTATCACCGAAGGTTTCAAACTTGTATCATTATTCCACCGACGAGCTTGATTATTTGGAACTTTCGAATCGGATTTTGAGCAAGTGTGCTAAGCTAGCTCTCATGGTTCACAAGCACAAAGTGAGATAATCGATGAAAAAAGACCGGGACACTTTTTTACAGAGAGATATCAGAATTTCAAAACTTCCCACTCTCCATATCGAAACAAGGTGGCAGTCATCCGTGAGATGTGCTAAAGATATTCTCAAGCTACTCCCAACGCTGAAAACCTGTCACATTCCAAAAATTTCAACATTTGCTGAGGATATAGATCTAGAAAAGGATCGTTTGGAGACTACCATAGAGGCGCTTGATCGATTTGATCCACTGGTTTCCTTTTTCGAGGTATGCTTCGAGAATTGCCTAAATTTTCCAATTCTCAATTGTAGGAATCTACTACTAATATACAGTATTATCTTCCTTTGGTCAACGAGATAAACTTTCAGTTTTCACAGTCTGAAATGGAAACAGACGACCCAGTAAGACACATAAGAAAAAAGAACCATAATTAAGTTAACTTTTAGGCCACGAGAGCTCTAAACAAAAGCGGCCGCATTGTCACTGCCGAGTATCTTGATAAGAATATATCCGAAATTCACATCAAATCGACTTTCTTGACGCCAAAGTTGAAGAAAATGTCGAGAATTTCGTCGTCTTATCAGAAAACGGTAAACTTTTCCCTAATCCAGAAAACATTGCAAAACATTACAATTCAGGCGATAGATTTACTGAAAACGGAGCTCGCCAGCCAGCAGGTGATTACCCCTCAAAACAATGATGATAAAAAAGTAATTTCTTCGAAAAATACCAAACAGTTCGTTTATTTTTTTTACTGTCAATGATCCTTTTTCTAATTTTAGGTTCAACTATCTGTTCGACGATTTAGACGATATTGGAGCACAATGTGTGCATTTGACGTGCTCGAACGGCTTTCCATCTGAATATCTGTACTGAATGATTGCGGGAACGCCATTGTGATCGTATTTGCTTCCTCTCTTCGTTCTGGGTACAATCTGAAAATCTTTGATTCCAAAATGTAAATCTCTCTTATTTTTGCCTCTATAAGTCCTTCTTTTTTCAATTGTTCTATCCACTCTGCATCCTTCTTAATAGCAGGAATGTTTTGTTCGTCCGACTGTAATTGCAATTTATGCACGGGGCCAGAATCCCCATCAGCAAACAGTTCATCTGTCGATTCATCCTTTTTGCTTATCTTCGGTTTCTTTGTTGGAATCTGTGATAACTGTTTTTCTATCAACTATGTAAATTTTTAACATACCTCTGCAGTATCACCACGGTCGTGTCCGTCTTCTGACCCTAAGTAACTCCAGGAGTTTGAAGAAGATGATGATGGCAGGTCCAGACTATCGCGAAAACGACGCATTTCTATAGAAGAATCAGCCGAAAAGGGGAAAAAGAGTTCTGAGTAGGTGGCTGGCAGCATATGACAGGTGGAAACTTGTGGAAACAAAAAAAAACACACGAAAAAATTGAGAACCGTGTCATTCTTTTGCCTTAGAAAAATGTCAAAATCAGATCAAAATTCACTATTTTCAGTCTTCAAAAAAATTTTCTGGAAAAAATCAGTTTGAAACCGGCGATAAACGCCAGTATAAAATGGAAAACCGGCGAGAAACGCCAGTTTAAAAAAAAGCAGGCAAATAATGCAATTCGCGTGAAAAATCATGGCCCAGCAAATTATCCTGGGGGACACACAACAACCCTATCAGCCAGCAGGTGATTACCCCTCAAAACAATGATGATAAAAAAGTAATTTCTTCGAAAAATACCAAACAGTTCGTTTATTTTTTTTACTGTCAATGATCCTTTTTCTAATTTTAGGTTCAACTATCTGTTCGACGATTTAGACGATATTGGATCATGTGACGAAGTAGAAAGTTACTTGAGAGAGAAAGTTGTTCAGAACACTCCGGAGTGTCCCGTCCAGTACTGGTTTTCCAAAAAGGACGAGTACCCCAAACTAGCCAAAATTGCATTGGGTGTGTTTTCGGCACTCTCCAGCGAGTCGATATGTGAACGGTCATTTTCTGCGGTCAAGAGGATTGTTCGCGATGACCGAACTCGTCTGGATCCAGAACTGATAGAAAACCTTATGATCGCCTACTTTTATGCTCACCAGTTTCAGTGAGCTGGATGTTTAACTCTTGATTTAGTGAGAGAAATCTATACTTGGCTGTTACTCTAGTTTTTTTTCTTTTTCATTTCAATGCTTTTCTAATCATGAATTTTCAAAATTTTCTTTCAACACTTCAATAAATAATATTCTTCTTCTCAATTCAAAAACAAAACAGGCGTGCCACGCCGGTGTCAGAAATGAAACTGGCGACCAATGCCAGTTTTGTTTTTGGCGTGGGTTGCCAGTGAAAAATTTAAACTGGCGATTGGCGCCGCTTTTTGCCCGTTTGGCCACCCTAATCGAAGCACTATAAACCAACTTTTCCGCAGCGAAATCGCGGCCCGAAAAATAAGGAATCATTTTGCAGATGAAAACGCAGTTCGAAAAGTTGGATGATTTAGCGACAGCGACAGAAATGTATTGAAATTCGGCCAAAAAGAACGTAAAGTGGACTAGTTCATAGAGTTGCGAAACGACTGGTTGCGAAACGTCCAGTTTCGAAATGTCTTGGTTGTAAATTGTCGCGGTTGCAAAATTGACTTGAGTTGCGAAATATCGTAGTTGCGAAATGACTAGTGGCGAAAGGTCCCGCAACCAGAAATTTTCGAAAATTTACACTATTTTCACTGTGGGGCATACAGATGAGCGGGAAGATACGAGTAAGCGGTACATATTAACTCACCTTTCAACTATCAAAAAATAAATTTCAGCAAAATAAATGAATAATAATAGAGGGTTTCAAACACAGACGAATCCCAAAAGGCAACAACGACGACGATACATTTCGAAATGGCTATGAAGCGGCAAAAAGAGAAGGAAGAATCGGGAAAAGAGGGTACAGAGAATAAGAAAAATGGAGGCTGCAAAAGACGTCAAATTTATGTTTTTTGCCTTCCCGTTTGGAGAGAAATTTATTACCCCGTTTCTTCTTCGTCAAAAGTGTTGTAATTTTTGCAAAAGTTTGCAAAAATTTTCTATCTATTTTCTGCCTCTTTCAGGAACAATGGGTGTTTGATATCAGAACCAAGAGCTTATTTTGCAACTTTATTCAATCATGGATTATGTATATTAGAATCAAAAAAATCATCATAACATGGGTTAGCAAAAAAATTAACTGAGATGTTGTTGGTCATGACATGGATTTGGAGAAGGAAGGTGTTGGGACATCCGCGTCTGAAAATGATACATAACGAAAATAACAGAAAGTAATCAATGAAAAGATCTGAGCCAAAGAAACCAAACACTAAAACTTACGACCATATTATGCATTTTCATGCTTCCACTCAGACGCGGCTATCCATTTTCCGAGAACTTGACGGACGAAAGGAGGTTAGGGGAGGTATCTATCCTTGACGATGGGCTCCAGAAGTTGAACATCGCCTGGGTTGAGGTTGATGGTGAGTCCATTTTTCGGGCATCGTTTCTCATCATTGAGTGCGAAAGAGCCCAAGAAGAGAGAAACCAGAGAATCTGGTTTTATTTTCCTGGAAAAAAATAAATAGCAAAATTGGAGAAATATTTCTCATAAATTTAAAAAAAAAGTATTACTTGAAAACGGCCTACCCTACCTACAGTACCGGACAAAAAGATATGAACTTTTGGTGTTTTCAGTTGAAAAACGTCAACTTTGGGCGTCTGGGAAAGGATGTTAATCTTGATCGTTTGATTTGAAACTTTTTGGATGTATACATCAACTCTAGAACTCTATTTTTGTGGTTGACAACTTTTTCGTACAACCTCTTCTAACGATGGTGTGTCCCTTTAAAGAGGGGCGATGCTAAATTTCCGCATTGTCAGTGCAATTTTCACCGATTTTAGTGTCTTCTGCATTTCTCGAGCAATATCATTTCTAGAAGAGTTCGTACAAGAAAGTGGTCAACTACAAAAATAGAGTTCTAGAGTTGATGTATACACCCAAAAAGTTTCAAATCAAACTATCAAGTTTGACATCCTTTCCCTGACCCCCAAAGTTGACGTTTTTCAACTGAAAACACCAAAAGTTCATATATTTTTGTCCGGTACTGTATAACTATCATTTATTCAAATTCGAACAAATTTCCCAGTAATAAACTTAATTTTCTATTTATTTCGGTTTTCACCCTACACATCAACTCACCTTTCAACTTCCAGCAAATTTTCTTGAAAAAATTTGAGTAAAATAAAATAAAAATAGAGGGTTTCAAATACAGACGAATCGTGCTACATTTCGAAATGACTACGAATGGAGCAAGAAAAGACGTAAAGGGAGAAAAGAGGGTGTAGAGAATCTTGCACTTTTCGGTGTCCTTTTTTCAAATCGTCTAGACGAGTCATAAAGATTTATTACCCTCTTTTTAGAGTGTCTCGATGACCATCTGTCTGAGGAAAAAGTGCAAATTCGGATGAAAAAGGGTTGTAGGCTGAATAAGACCGAGATTTGTCTTCCCTCAAAAAATTAGCATATTTCAGAAAAACTTCATGATGAAGTCAATTTTTGATATTTTCCGGCTAATTTTTGCCATGTTTTGTTGGTCTTGAGTCTAATTTTTGGCATCTTGGGCTCACTTTGTTATTTTGTAGTAAATTACGTTTTTGGTCGAGTCGTGTAGTTCTCTTCGCAATCATAACTACGATCTTTAAATCTAAAAAAATAAGCCTGATTTTAATAGGAGCGCTCTTGTAGGAAGTCATTTTTCCATTTTAACATATAACAACATAACACTATTCTGAATTTGCACGAGTTTATTGAAATAAGCAAAAATGAAAAAAATCGATGCGATACGATATGGAGTAGCGTGAGAGCTGCCACGTTGAACTGGAGTTGACACGCTATCGTCATCATTGCTGTCATCTTATTCTTCGTCTTACACTGCCGAAAGCATGGAAAATCACGTGTCTCGGTTTTGGTGGTTCCTCCTAAATGTTTACAATGAAATCGACTAGTTTCGGTGATATTTACATTTTTTGCTTAAAATACTCACTCTTTCCATTCTGTCTATCTTGACTTGCATGCGTGCGAGAACATCTTTGTTATCGTCTTCTTCCATCTCATCTACTTCTCTTTCTTTTTCATCCTCGTCTGTTTCCGAATCCTCATCACTGTCCGCACTGTCCTGATTTAACCAGACCCGACACTTCTTGCAGATTTTTGAAACGATACATCACCTGAATTGTGTTAATGTAATATGAAAAACGCTTTCTCGGGGGCTTTCAAAATCAACTGCTCACCTGATGTCTGGTCAAATTTGTTTTTGCACTGATGTAGTCTATTTCCAACTTGTTGAAAGCCAGTCCGCCTTGAACGTCTCTGAGATCCTGGTAAATTTTACGAAGAACTTGGTAGGCAGAAATCTCACTTGTAATGTACCCGAATTGAGGTATGGCTTTTTGGACGAGTATATACTTTTTGGAAACTACAGAAAAATGTAAGATTTTCCACGGAACGAATTTTGCTGCTTTTGCGATTTGTCCGAGAAAATCGTGTTTTTAAATTTTAGTGATGAAAAGTGAGTCAACCAACTGTAAACTTTTGTAACTTTTTTCAAACTCAACGGATTTTTGAAATCTAAATTGTATCTTATTGCCAAATAAATATACTTTCTGAATATTGAAATAATTTTATTACATCTCGTTCATAAAAATAGTTATTACTAAAAAACGAGCAAAGCAATTTTGATGACTTGTGCATAAAAAAAGTTCCAACCGTCCATTTTTTGTGAAACTAGTTTAGAATGATAGAAAATGTCCAGTTTAGTATAAGAAGTGTGTTTTTTCACGGGGGCGTGCCGTGTGTCAATGTTTTTAAAAAGGTCGAAAAATTGATTTTTTGTGATTTTTTCACTCAACTGCAATTTTCAGTATGAACTTGTGATGAGGTACTAATTGATAATTACAATATCAAATAATCCGTTTTATGGGCTTCAAAACAAGCTATTGTTCAAAAAATTCTGTTAAGCTTGAAGCATTTTATAGTTGGTTAAATCTTGCAACCTGATTTGACTGGGAGGGAGATATTTGAGAAAAATGAAAATTACGGTAGAAACCTCAAACTTGTTTCATTTTGTAGGAAATGCAATATATTGACAGGTTATCAACTAAAACTTTTCTCTAGTTATTCAACTTCCAATAAAATTTCCAAGTTTTCCATTCGTTGTCTGCGGTTTTGGAATTCAGAGGTTTCCGCAGTTTTTGAGTTACAGAGAAGAGCTAGAGAAAAGTTTTAGTTGATAACCTTTCAATATATTGCATTTCCTACAAAATGAAACAAGTTTGAAGTTTCTACCGTGATTTTCATTTTTCTCAAATATCTCCCTCCCAGTCAAATCAGGTTGCAAGATTAGACCGACTATAAAATGCTTCAAACTTAACAGAATTTTTTGAACAATAGCTTGTTTTGAAGCCCATAAAACGGATTATTTGATATTGTAATTATCAATTAGTACCTCATCACAAGTTCATACTGAAAATTGCAGTTGAGTGAAAAAATCACAAAAAATCAATTTTTCGACCTTTTTAAAAACATTGACACACGGCACGCCCCCGTGAAAAAACACAGTTCTTATACTAAACTGGACATTTTCTATCATTCTAAACTAGTTTCACAAAAAATGGACGGTTGGAACTTTTTTTATGCACAAGTCATCAAAATTGTTTTGCTCGTTTTCTAGTAATAACTATTTTTAAGAACCAGATGTAATAAAATTATTTCAATATTCAGAAAGGATATTTATTTGGCAATAAGATATAATTTAGATTTCAAAAATCCGTTGAGTTTGAAAACAGTTACAAAAGTTTACAGTTGGTTGACTCACTTTTCATCACTAAAATTTAAAAACACGATTTTCTCGGACAAATCGCAAAAGCAGCAAAATTCGTTCGGTGGAAAATCTTACATTTTTCTGTAGTTTCAAAAAAGTATATACTCGTCCAAAAAGCCATACCTCAATTCGGGTACATTACAAGTCAGAAGTTGATTGTCCACTAACGGCATAACTATTGCAAGCGTTGTATATGGCATCATTACGCGTTGCCGGTGCATCCTGTAATTAATTTTTTGTTTTTGAAATCTTTAATTTTAATGGTTTTTTTGCTGCAATACATATAAATATCAACTCACTTTTCAACTGTCAAAAAATATCCTCAAAAAATAAATTTCAGCAAAATAAATGAATAATAATAGAGGGTTTCAAACACAGACGAATCCCAATAGGTAACAACGACGACGATACATTACGAAATGGCTGTGAAGGAAACAAAAGGAGAGGGAAAAGAGAGAAAAAAGGGCGCAGAGAGAAAGAGAAAATAGAGGCAATTTGCATCATAAGAGGTGAAATTTACACATGTGTCTTCCCGTGAGGAGAGAGAAAATTTACTGCCCTTTGTCTTCTTTATCAAAGGCCATGTGATGTTTGCAAAAGGTGTGCACATTAACGGAGTCTTCTCCGATATATCAAACTTTAAAAAGTTATTATGCACATTTTCTAGATAAAATTTACTGGGAAATCTCTTCATGCTGTTTTCCGGCCAATTTTCGTCATGTTTTGTAGGTCTTGAGTGTAATTGTTGGCATTTTGTGCTCATTTTTGTCATTTTAAAAAGGGGTCGTTTTGAAGGGATTTTTCAGGGTTTCAGAAAGATTTTAGGACGTTTTCACTATTATATTCGGAATCAGCACAAAATTTTGCATACTTTGAAGAAAAAATTTTTTCGACCGGAAGGGCTCTTGTAGGACGTCATTTTTCTATTTTAACATATAACAACATTTCACATTTTGAAGTTTGCACAAATTTATTGAAATAAACAAAACTTGAAAATAAAAGAAAAACCACTCCAAAATAACATCTCATTACACTACCATCAATGTTGCACTCGACGCACTTCTTCATGTGTATTCCTCCATTACAACGTTGAATAATGCTCGCATGAAGATTTTATCTTCTTCGCTGTCTTTGCATACTTCCTCCAATTCCTTTAATCCCATGCCTCCTTCTATAACATCGACAATCTCGTCGGCGCCATTGTTGAGATTCCCCCTGAAAATGGTAACTTCATTCAACTAGTTCATCAATATTTCAACTTTTCTCGAATCTATGTTATTATAAATTCGCAGTCTGTTGCCACACTTTAAAGGCGCATAGGCTTGTTTGACAAGTCCATGCGCCTTTAAAGTGTGCCAACGAATATATAATGTCTTGAAAACGGTACATTTCTGAGTGAAAGGCTAAAAAATGATCGGACATACATTAAATCCCGATGGCGCAGGTTCGGTTCCATTTAGGATTCTGAGTACTCTAGCGATGATCTTGTGGTTATTGCCTTCCACATCGAATGGAACACTGTGTGGTCGCATCTCAGGCATCTTCCTCCGGAAATCGATTTCCTGGAAATTTCAAGACTAATATAGGTGATTGGGACCAATCAGAATCTCACCGAGTTGGAGCACTTCCAGCACATGTGTCCAGTGTTATACACCCGCTTCGTCTCGCAATATTGATGGATTTCGGAAGCATCGTTCATCTGTTGGACGACGCGGAACTTGAAGAATAGATCTCTGAAATGTAGGAATTAATAAAAATCTCGTTAAACCTCAGCACCCACCGATAGACTCCCTCCTTAACATCAAATGTCCATCGAGTCCCTATCTCCCTAGCTTTCTCTTCCAAAAACGATCGAACAATGTTCAGGATGTGAGATGTTTGGCGCAAATGGTTGACGTTTTCTTGATGATGCTAATGTCAGACGTTGAGCCTTTGATTGAATAAGGTCGCGTGCTTCTCCATCCATCATCCAAAGATGGTTGATTTTGGACAAAAAAAACTCAGCAACTCCCAGCAAAATGCAATACTAATTTTCCAAAAAATACAGTCCAATAATGTCGGCATAATTCCAAAATTCCGCCTAGAATACAATAGAAAAAAGATAATAATAAGTTCAGAAAAATACACACCACATAACCATAATCGACCAAATACAGGTCTAGGAAGAAACTAATGAATGTGGTCTCTGGAGGGCCCTTTATATACCCCCAGTGGGAGAACCTTCTAGAAGAAAGGGGGCGGAGTCTAGTGTTTGGAAGGTTCCAGATGACGCGACCTTGTGGGGTTAGAAGACACAGTTGACGTGGGAACCTTCTAGAAGAAAGGGGGTGGAGTCTGGTGTGTGTGTGGGGGGGGGGGGGGTGCCCATTTATAAATCCAGTCTGAGAATATTCTAGAAGAGCCTAGGCTAAGTCTGGCGGAGGGGGGGGGTCTTCTGGGAATAACAGATGACGCAACCATGGGGGGGGGGGGGGTCGAGTGACAGAAACAGTACAGTGACAATCAGAATTTTGATTCTGGGATATACCGTAACCCAAGCAAATTCCAGATTCTGCTTTAGCACTGCAGTGAACATCGTAGGAAGGACAGTAGGAACATTGTAGTAAAAACAGAAATGTTAATTCTGAGAGACAGTAATGGGACACAGTGGAAAAGTTAGTTGACGGGCCTTTTTTTGTAAAGCCGGTCGTTGCTCTTTTTAGACCAAATTTTGACATTTTCTGCAGATTTTTCTCTGAGATCTCAAAGTGGACAAAAGGATACAAATTTATGATGACTATAAATAACGAAGTATGATGTCTTGTTGTGTCTGGGTTTTTACCGTGGTAATGATGAGTGATACTATCTCAAGATTTGAATCGGAAATAAGGGACCCTAAAAAATATTCCTTTGCCGTCTGGAAAAGCTAGGCCATCTGCAAATGCTAGGCCATCTGCAAAAGCTAGGCCACCAGAGAAAGACTTATAGTAGAAAGGACTCTGAAAAAGAAAACAAAAGTACCACATATTTTTTATTCATCCACAATAGAAAATCAGAAAAGCAGAATCAGAGAAACAGAAATAGAAACAGAAAACAGCATCAGAATCAGAATAAGAAAAAATAGAGAATCAGAATCAAAGAAAATCAGTAGAAATGCTCAACATAGATTCCCTCATGATCCTCTTCCATGATTTGATCAACCGTCTTGCTCCCTTTCTTGTTGTCCATCACTTCTCTTACCCAGTTAGCGTATTCGAACCGCTGAAAATGAGTATACAATTTGCTATTATGAGGAAAATAGGATTTATTTCCGATCGTTATGATAGATTGTCTTTTTAGATTTTGTCAGCGCGCTAGTTCATGACAGAATTTCCCAACTAGCAAAACTCGTTGTACCATTTTTCATTATTCTTATGCTAGATAATAGCTCAAAAGACCGTAGGAATTGTATACAGTACCGCTCAAAACGTCGTTAACTTTTTACTATCCTAGTGGAAAAACACCAGCTTTGAGGATCAGTGAAAGAGTTTCAAACTTGTTCGTTGGATTTCAAATTTAGTGTGTGAATACATCAACACTAGGACTCTAATTTATTGCTGACATTTCACGGGACACACCAGTTTCAGAAGGTGTTGTATACAACTAGTCAACTACAAAATCAAAGTTCTAGAATTGATGTATTCACTCACAAAATTTGAGATCAAACGGACAAGTTTGAACCTCTTTCCCAGACACCTAAATTTAATGTTTTTCGACTGAAAACTGCAAAAGTTCACAACCTTTTAAGCGATACTGTATAATTTAAAAATGCGCTCATTTGAAATGTAGCCAAAGAACAACTTACATTCCACATGATTAAATTAATCTTCCCGTTTGGTGCTGGGACTCTCTCGAGGCACTGAAAAATCGAACATTATGTTTTCCAAAAAAAAATCAAAGAATGTGCTTACATCATGTTCCTCATACAACTCTCTCATGACCGGTCGTTCTGACTCTAGCATGTTTGGTGGTCTCACGGTAAGAGGGGCATGTTGCTCCATGGACGGTGGTGGCACTACAAGCACCTGAACCGGTCTTCTAGCTGGGTCGAAAGAGTGTATCGTTGCGATTCGCTGTCCGTTCGGTATGTTCGAGTCATGTAGTTGGAGTTGCTGACGAGCTTCTCCATGCGAGTTTCTATTATGGTTCAATCCAGCATGACGTTCTGGTCCTGGTACCGAAAGTTGTCTGAGTTCCGGAGAGTCTCGAATAGCTGGTTGTTGAATGAGATAAGCATCGTCGACACAAAGTCGTCCACTATGAGCATTGTTCGGGGTAGACGATCGTGGCTCGGAGTCTCTGGATGGTCCACTTTTTGGCTCTATTGGTGTCGTACCCTCTGGTGCTTCAACGGGAGTGGCATTCGCACGACGATTTGCTTGGAAGATGAGAGACTGTTCAGAACGGCTACCGTTCTGCGGCGCAGAATCCTTTAAAAGTAGAGCTCTCAGCTTGTTGGCTATCTGAAAGATGATTTTGGAAAGGTTATTTTTCTCAAGGAGGCTGGTGATTGTACTTCTTTTATCTGTAGACAACAAGATTTGGAAATCTTGTTAAAACTATAGAAATTTACCGAAAAAAAACCCCTCACTCTTACCGGGGCTTAGGAATTGAGTCCATTGTCTCCTCCGCTCTGAAAGTATCCGTAGAAGTGTCTCCTTGAGAATTGTTTGCAAGCTTCTCGATCGGTGAAAGCATAATGAAGAGTTCGAAGATAATCAGCGCGGGTTGGAACAGCAACGCCAACTGTTCCAAGATGAGCTTGATTCGGAGTGTACCATTGCTGCCCATCGTCTCCGGTTGGTCCTATGCTAGTCGTTTTTTCCAATGATTGAACGGGTATAGCATTATTACGACGGTTTGATTCCAAACTAGAAGATTGGCCTGTATGTTCATGCGTCTTGGTATTTTTCTGGAGTACAGCTTTAAGCTCATTGGCTACCTGAAACTTTATAGACTCAGAATTTTGATAGTTTTCTGTTACATATCATCTCAAAATCATTTGCTTAAAGAGACTGGTAAAGGTATTTCTCCACTTTTCTCTAACCAAAATTCATAAATTTGTCTGTGATCATCAGAATGAAAAGTCACCTTTATAGCAGCTGAAATGTTTCTGTCCTCCGTGGAAGTATCCATAGAAGTGTCTTCATGAGAAGGCCTTTGAATGAATAAAGTTGCGAGCTTTTCCATCCATCATCCAAAGATGGTTGATTTTCGACAAAAAACTCAGCAACTCCCAGCAAAATGCAATAATAATTTTCCAAAAAATACAGTCCAATAATATCGGCAGAATTCCAAAATTTGCCTAGAATACAATAGAAAAAAAATAGTTCAGAAAAATACACGCCACATAACAAGAATAGACCAAATAGAGGTCTAAGGACTAATGAATGTGGTCTCTGGAGGGGTCCCTTATATACCCCAGAGGGAGAACCTTCTAGAAGAAAGGGGGCGGAGTCTGGGGTTTGGAAGGTTCCAGATGACGCAACCTCGTGGAGTTAGGAGACACAGATGACCGGGGAACCTTCTAGAAGAAAGTGGGCGGAGTCTAGGGGAAGGGGTGCCAGTTGACGTAGCCAAATGAGGTTGGGTGGCAAGCGTGAGGTGTGGAAGGGTGACAACATGGGATACAGTAATCGCAGAGATTAGTGACAATCATGTTAATCCTGGGACAAAGTAACCTAAAGTTATGTAGGCGACGATGTGGAGAAAAGAGTTCCGAAACAAATAACAGTCATTTTTGAAAATGCGATTATAGACGTAAAATGATTATCGAAAATGTCGTTTTTCTAAATTTTTCGTAGAGATCTCAAAGAGGACAAAAGAACACAAATTTATGATGACTATATTAGCGATATTCTCCAAGGGGAAACGCGCTCCATCGCAATTTCGGCTGAAATTTGGATTTTCAGCTTTCCCGCCGTTTTGAGCCTCGGGCAGCAGTCGAATTGTTCACGAGGAGTCCACGCGCCCACCAAAACATGTTTCGCTGCTCAAAACGGCGGGAAAGCTAAAAATCCAAATTTCAGCCGAAATTGCGATGGAGCGCGTTTCTCCTTGGAGAATATCGCTGATAAATAACTTTTATGTATGAGTAACATGTAGGAAAAAATATTCACAGATGTTAAATTTCACTTCTTCCCAGACATTTCCACCCTTCATGTTTGGTATCAATGCTCAAGAAAAGTCACATAAAATTTCAAAAACTTTCGATAATATTGAATATGCCTGTTGTAAAGATCCAAAGGCTGTATATGACGGTGAATTTGAAAATATGACTTGTGTTGTTTTTAGGTGCTTACCTTCTCACACTTTACTCGAAACAAGTATCAAAAGCAACCGGCTGATTCACACCATTTTCTCTAAGTACATTATTTATGTGCTCGGTGATTGCATTCCCATTGCTTTCTTGGAATTCGCAGAAGAAACAGAAGTGTGTTCCACAGACACAAGTCATGCCGGTCAAATTTTTTTCGCTTCAAATTATGTAAAAAGTTTTTTGTAAAAATCAGGTTAATTTTTAATGGTTTTATAGAGATTTTTGAGCGTTTTCACTATCATATTCGGAATCAGCACAACATGTTGCATAATTGAAGCAAAAAAAATTTTTTGACCGGAATTCTCCTTCCAACAAGGTTTTTTTTTGAAAAAAATAGACTATAACACAGGAATTACATTACAATAATTTATTTTCCATTTTTCAAGGACTTGAAAAACTTACACATAAAAGTAGACACGAGGGGTGAGACTTAGGAAAAAAATTGTTTTTAATGAAGGCAAATAGGCGTTTTACGCCGAAATGTTTCAAAATACAAGAGGGGTGGGGTATTTGGATTAAAAAATGAATAGAAACAGGGGGGGGGGTATTTAGAACTTTAACTACTTCTTGACGGTCTTGACCTTCTTGGGTGGTGGTGTCTCCTTCTTCTGAATGGCCGAACCCTTCTTGACGACAGCGATGGCCTTTGCCTTCAAGGAAAACAGGCTTTTTGACAGTGGCGGGCATCTTGGTCGGAGCGGCTTTCTTGGCAATGATGGTCTTCGGCTGAAAATCCTTGCAATTAGTAGAGTTTATATTATTGTTTCACTTACCACTGGAGAAGGATCGAAGATCTTCTTGGCCGCGTTCCGTGGGCCAAACGGAGCAGCAGCGATTGCTGGAGCAGCACGGTTACTCTTCGGCTTAGCCGCTGGTTTTGGCTTGGCCGATGTACCCTTGGCCTTCGCCGAAGCCTTGACGCCCGGTTGGGCTCTCGCAGCAGCCACAATAGAAAAAAAATAGGTTCAGAAAAATACACACCACATAACCACAATTGACCAAATAGAGGTCTAAGGACTGATGAATGTGGTCTCTGGAGGGCCCCTTATATACCCCCAGTGGGAGAACCTTCTAGAAGAAAGGAGGCGGAGTCTAGTGTTTGGAAGGTTCCAGATGGCGCAACTTCGTGGAGTTAGGAGACACAGTTGACGAGTGAACCTTCTAGAAGAAAGGGGGCGGAGTCTAGGGCGAGGGGTTTTCGAGAGTGTGCCAGATGACATAGAAGAATAAGGGTGGGTGGCAAGGGTGAGGTGTGGAAAGGTGACAACATGGGATACAGTAATCGCAGAGATTAGTGACAATTAGGCTTGGGGGTTTTAGTCCGAAAAAAGAGTTCTCGATTTTCCGATTTTCCAATTAATTCTCGGAATTTTTTTTCAATTTTAAGAATGAATCGTCATATTTGGACAAAAAAAATTTCGGATCTTGTGAGAGAAAATTTCGAGAAGTCGATTTTCCGGAAAAAGATCAATGATTTCTTCTATAATAGTAGTATTCGGGAAGCCTGAATCTGAAAACTTTGAAAACTTGAATTTTAGCAATTTCAATTTTTACAACACAAAATCTTCATTCAAATCGCGAACTCAATTTTCAAATTTTCAAAATCCGATTACTGTACATTCGATCTCCGTTAATCCATCCTATATCCACACACTACACCCCATGCATCGCTGGGAAGCTCACAGGCGACATCATTGATGATCCCGTTACCATCTATATCAGCCACCACCAGGCAGTTCTCTTGAAAGTCGTGACTAAAATATCTCTGATTAAAAAGATTCTGAAAAAGAGCAAAACCCACTAAAAACTTGTGAATGAGAGCTCCGCGTTGGGTGGCGCAAGTGCATTATTGAACTGAGTGAAGTCGTCGGTCCATTTGAAATTCTGAAAAGAAAACGTGGACATCTGGATACAAGCAATCGGTGGTTGTTTGAGCTCATTTGCTCTATTCTAAGCCCAGAAATAGCAATTTGAAATTGGTGGCCTAGAAGTCCAATATTTGGGGTTCTCGGTCACCAACTTCAACTCATCGTATCTTGGCTGAAAAACGAGATTATGAGCTGAAACTACCACCTATCGACTTGCAATGACTTGGGCTTTATTTTGAATTTATGTGGTCTAGAAATCCGAAAATTGGATTTCTAGGCCATCGAGTTCAAATTGTCGCATTTCAGCTGAGAATTGTGCACGCAGACTCAAATAACAACCAATCTAGATCTAAGGATATGGGCTTCATTTTGAACATAAATCATCTTGAAGTCAAGTTTTTGGATTTTAGGAAACACGGTCAAACTTACAGGACACTCAGTCATCTTCTGCGTATCATCAAGAGGGCAGTCCCTAATCCCATCGATCCAAAAACCGTCAGCTCCGGAGGGAAGAAATGGTTTGATTTTTTCTGAAATTTAAAATTTTCAAGACTTTGAGGGGTCCCGAAATACGGATAAAAATTCTTACTGAAGATCCACTTAGTCTCCTCTATTGAGTCCACACCAGCAATATGGTGCCCCATGTCTTTGCAAAATTTTGCTGCATCATCTTTATGAGTTTCACCGGTAAACGGGAAAATTTGCATACATACAGTAATCTCCTCATCGTCGTAAGACCTTTTGAGCATTTTCCAGTCCCCAACACATTTTTTGAAATTCCATGTGGTTCCGGTTTTTATCCAGGAAATTGGGTCCTCCCCCAGATTTTTGACCACTGGGGAAATCGAGTCATAAGCTGGACAGGTGTTGTCTGGTAGTGTAGTCTGAGATTATCAGAAAGATTTCTGTAGGGTACTGTAGTCAGATAGTAATGTTGGAGTAGGTTCTCTTCTAAAGGTTACTGTATCTTTAAGGGTTACTGTAGGGATAATGTAGCCTGCAGATCCTACGTACAGTAGTGACTAAACTACAGTACTCTGTACTAGATCACTGTACTTATCCAAATCTTTGGATTATACGGTACTGTAGGATTTGGATAATAGTGGGGGATACTGTATCTTATAGATACTAATGAAGTCCAAACTACCGTATGCTGGTTTTCTGTAGTTCATTGTTGTCCTACTGTAGACTGATTTTCTGTTGATTACGGCGTCCTACTGTAGTCCACACTGTAGACCCCTGATGATCTCACCTTAAAAGACACATACAATCCATCCCCTCTAGTTGTCTCCACCACCTCCAGGGTTACTGTAGAATTGAAATCAAAAAGTATACAGTAATCCTGCTTGTTGAAAAATGCCAGAACACAGTCGGGTTCATCGAAACAAGTCTGTTCACAGTCATCGTCAATATTGTCTGCGTTTAGCTCCACACTAGATCCATTGAATTCAGAAACTTTTCCGAAAATTTTCATCATTTTTAGTCTTTCTGAAAAATTGAAAAGCTTTTTTGAAAATTTTGGTTTTCAAAATTACCTTGTCCATCACTGAAATTGACCATAAAGGTGAAAAATACTAGAAAAATGCAGTAAGTCTCAAAAAATTTAGACATAGTTTAGTCAGCCAAAAACTGGAGTGAAGTCAAAAAAGGAGTGAAAATTTTGAAAAAAAAAGAAAAAGGAGGAATAATAAAAAAATAGTAGTCTAGTCTGGGGGAGTGTAATAAATGTTTTTTACTTTTTGAGTCCTAAGAATGTCTCAAGTAGACCACTAGACTATATAAGAGAGATGTATCTACTTTAGACTTGATTCTCAAGCCTAAAAATTCAAAGGTTTTGGAATTTTTGAAGATTTTAAGATTCCGAGTTTTTTTCTTATACAAACTACAAAAACTAGACTTCGAAAAAAAATTTTATTCGCTTCCGACAATGGGACATTTTATGAAGAACGGAAAAGATGAAGAGAATAAACAAGAATTGTTAAACTAAACTTTGAAACGAGTGACATATAGAACATAGAAATAATAGGATCTAACTTGAATCATTTATCAGAGATTCCAAAAATTTAAGATGAAATGATTTTTTGTGAAGTCATAAAATGTTTTATATGTTACTTGAAGGTTCATGTTACATGATAACAAGAGCAATATCTGGTAAAAATTACGCAAATCGATATCCACAAGCGACACCAATATCCGTCCCGGATCCCTTTCCACACGCCAAATCGTTCAATGTCTGATCGTTGCCCATATAGGTGATTGCTAGACAGTCCTCCCAATTTTCGCTAAAATATTTTGAATATTAAAAAATTTAGACTTTCAAAACTTACTTAAGATCTGTCCCTGACAGAAATGCATTGCTTTCAACCATTGCATCTTGTTCATATGTGTAGCCATCGGTCCAGTCAAAATTCTGGAAGAATGATGCTACAGTAGGTTGTTACAGTATAAGGGTACAGTAACAGGTTACGGTATCAAGTTACTGTAACCTGCTACAGTATCCTTAGCACCTACAGTAACCTACCGTACAATTTGGATTCCCACGCCCAGTGCAATTCCTCTTCCCATCTATCCATACCCCTTGGTATCTTGGAAGAGGGTTCCGCAGTACTTCAGCTCTGTCTATAACCATTTTCTAGAAATTTCAAAAATCAAAAAAAAAATCTTACTCAATAACCACTGGCATTCCTCCACACTAGCAACACCAGTCACCTTGTACCCCATTCCTTGACAAAATGCGGTCCCCTCTTCCTGTGTGGTCTGACTGTTTATCATGAAAACTTGCATGCATACAGTAATCTCCGGGTCCGATCTTTGGAACATTTTCCAATCGCCAATGCATTTTTTGAATGTCCAAGTTGTTCCAGAATTTTCCCAAGAAATGGGATCCTCTCCTATATGAACAGTTGGTAGAATGTCAGCTTGTAGAATTGGACAAGTGCCCCCAGTTAAGTTGGTCTGTAAAGAATTTTCAGAATGGGGGTTACTGTAGTCCAGACTACTGTAGTCTCCCTGTAACCCAATATAATGTGGTCCAGGCTTCTCTAATCTGAGTTACTGTAGTTCAGACTACTGTAGTCTACTATAATATTACTGTAGCTCAGCCTACGGAAGGCTACAAAATCCTGGTTACTCATGAAGTACTGTAGCATCAATGTGCTGTTGTCCAGGTTACTGTAGTCTAGGCTACTGTAGCTTAACATACTGTAGTCCTACTGTAGTCTAGGCAACTGTAGTTTAATATAGTCCTACTGTAGTCCTACTGTAGTTCCAAAAGCCCTGTATATGTTACCTTGAAGGACACAAACAACTCATCCTCTCTAGTTGTCTCCTCGACCTTTAGGATTTCAGTATCATTATAATCCACAAGTATACAGTAATCCTGCTCATTGAAAAACGTCCAAAATACAATCGATTTGGTTGAAACAAGTCTGCTCACATGCTATGTCGATTTCTTTGAAATCCACCTTTTCTGGCGGATAAGTAACTTTTCCAAATATTTTAATCATTTTTGTGATTTCTGAAAAACTTGGAGAAAATATGGAAAAAAAGTTGATAATCAAACCTTGACCAGCACCTCTTAATAGTAGAATAGTCAGAAAACTCAAGAAAATAGCGAAATTATTCATTTTTTCATATAAATAAAGTCGTAACTGGGAGTAAAAAGCAAAGTAAAAAGCACAAAAAGCAAGTCAAGCTAACAAAAAACAAAGTCAAAGCAAAATTTTGAAACGGATCTTGAAAACGTGTCAAAAGAGGAGGGTACCCATAGTGATGTTCACACTTTTTAAAATGTGCACGTTTGCAAAAACGCAAAAGTACCAGAAAATCAAGAATCAACTTTAGATCAATAAATTATTTAGATTTATCATTAAAACTTAATCCAAATATCAAGTCATCTTATATCCACACGCCACACCTCTATCGCGTGTGCCTCCAGGTCCACAGTTCAAATCGTTAATCGTATAATCACTGTTATACACTATTGCTACTCCAAGACAATTTTCTCCATACCTGAAAAACCCACAATCGTATTTTTTCATTAGCCAAGATTTAGTGTACCACGAAAATTTAGCGTTGCTCTCTGTAAAAACCTCTTGTCCCACTGTATAGCCATCGGACCAATCGAAGTACTAAAAGAATTACCGTAATCTGTTTCATTAAAGGAGGATTCCGATCAAAATTTTTTAGCTTCAAAATATGTAAAAGTTTTTGCTGACTTTGATTAGTGAAAACGCTCAAAACTTTCTCTAAAATTCTGAAAAATCGCTTCAAAACGACCCTTTTTCGGCCGAACGGTCTCCTGGGGCCGTGGCCTAACTCCCGGAGTTTTCTCGGCCATCGCATTTTCAGATATTTTTTTTCTCCATTTTTTTGGGGTTTTTTTTTGTGAAAATCATGAACTTCTGTGGTTATTTCACTTTTTTGTTTGGTGTTCACAAAAAAAAACATGAAAAAATGGTGAAAAACAAATCTGAAAATGCGGTGGTCGAAAAACTCCGGGAGTTAGGCCACGGCCCCAGAAGACCGTTCGGCCAAAAAAGTGTCGTTTTGAGGCAATTTTTCAGAATTTTAGAGAAAGTTTTGAGCGTTTTCACTATTATATTCGGAATCAGCGCAAAATTTTACATATTTTGAAGCAAAAAAAGTTTTTGACCGGAATCCTCCTTTAATACATTTTCTACAACAAAGTGCTACCGTAGCTTGATACAGTAAACTGTTACTCGAGTAGCGTACTGTAAAACAGGTACAGTAGCATGTTACAGTAGCTTCACAGCCCCATACTACAGTAATCTAAATAATAATAGAGCTACAGTAATCTCACCCAGCAATCATCCTCTCTCCCAGTGCAATTTCTCACACCATCTATCCATATATGCTCATACTGCTTCGGTCCAATAGCGCGCAACTTTTCTAAAAATTTGACGTCATCATTCCAACTACATTAAAATTATCCTAACTCACGCTGTATCCATTTACATTCTGCGATAGATGCCACTCCAGTGACGTTGTATCCAAGATCTGCACAAAGTTGTTTTCCTTCATCTTGTGTAGTCTTATTGTTGATAAAGAACACTTGCATGCATACATCCATTTCTGGATTTGATCGCTTGAACATTTTCCAATCTCCAATGCACTTTTTGAAAGTAAAGGTGTTTCCTGTTTTTGTCCAAGAAATCTGGTCTTCACCTATATTCAAGACTGGGACGAATTCCTCATAAGATGGGCAGGAATTATCGGTAAAGTTAGTCTAGAACATTGAGGTTACTGTAATAGAGTCCTGAAGAACTCACTTTGAAAGCTACATAAATACCATCCTTTTCGGTTTTCTCCACCACCTCCAGGAATACTGTAGAATTGTAATCATAAAGGTTACAGTGATTTGCCATGAACACTACAAAAATACAGTCTGGCGTGTTGAAACATCTCTGCACACAGTCGCGGTCAATAACTGAACTCGGAACCCCACTTGATTTAGTAAGTGTTCCGGATATTTTTACCATTTTTGTGACGTCTAAATTTTTTTATTTTTTTGTTATAGTCCAGGTTTGAAGTAGAGACTTACAGTCACATGATACAAGCATAATAAAAGAGAGGAGAAGTATAACAATTTTTGACATTCTTCACAAAAACTCTAAATGAAAAATGAAAAAACAGCGATTTTTTGAGCTTAAAAAAGTGTTCCTTGTCAAAATACTTTCGAATGTGTCAAAAATTCCCATAGAGACAATGGCCAACGACCAAGAAGTGTGTGTGTTGGTTTTTTAATTCAGAAGATCAAAACCTGGATATTAAAGTGACAAAAACTTTAAAGAAGACAGTCCTTTATTATGAGTCAGTATATGGTAACTGTAAAAAATAAGCGATATTGTATTCATAGACCAAGTAGATATGAGGTAGTTTTTTGATGAGAAAAGGGTAGAGGATCCAAATTGTCAAGGTGTTTTTAGGGTCCAAATTCAAGTAGAGATTGAATAGAAGTGCAGAGTAGTAGTAAACAGTAAACAGAAGGCAAGTCCACTTGGAAGAGGACTTTGGAGAGTCCAATAAAAAAGGCAAGAAGTGAAACTTAGGATTATAGGTTCATTAACGGAAAAATGAGAAATTAGTCCAAGATGACATGGTGTGAATTAGATATTACTACGGTAGATACAGTTGAGAAAAAGGGAGTCCAGATAGTTGAGGAGTCATTCAGTCTCAAAAGCCACTCGGATGCACATATACTTGGCGAGGGGAAGTTCTGGAGAGTATAAGGGCCATGAGTGATCTTGAGTCTAAGTTTAGGTAAATGAGTCCATTAGGAAAGTAGTGAGAAATGATTCCAGGATGATAGAGGTGTAAAGGGGATAGTGGTACGGTGAGTGTAGGTGGTGGAAGAGTTAGTCCAAATAAGAAGGGGTCATTAAGATTTGTGTCGTGCGGAATTCGGAGGGACAGGAAGTCTTCAGACCGATTCTGGGAAGGAAAGTCCAAGATGATAGGACACGATATAACTTCACGTGGTTAGAGGGAAAAGTCTAGAGAGTTCAGAAAGTCAAATATTTAGCAGAGACAGGTGGTCTGGAGAATTGTGCATTCTGAATGTCAACATGAAGTGAAGGGACTGATCAGACTGCAAGACTTCTTGAGGTTCAGGTATTAAATGAACGAAATATAAAAGTCCAGTAAGAGAAGGTGTTAAAAAATAGTCTATTAGAGCGACCTTGTAAGATATATGTTGGCAAAGTCCAAGTAGATAGATAACAGAATTATGATAAGGGAAAAAGAGGTAAGAGGGATTCAAAGAGACGAGAAGCTTTGGGTGTGAAGGTCAGGTAGAAATAAAGTAGAATTCCAGAGTAGTAATAAACAGAAGGTGGCTTTAAATAGAGGGCTTCGGGGAGTAAGGAGGTTCCAACGGTAGACAGTATCTGAAGGGACACGAAATTTATTTAGATTTTGGGAATAAGTTCAATTACGCCGTTATGAAGTAAAACTGAGAATTTTAAGTCCTATAGTGTGAAAGTGAAACTTGTGCCAAGAGGGCTACTGAGTCCACATTGAGGGAAATGAGTCCATTAAAGTAACGGAATAAGTCCGAAAGGAGGGCATTATAGTCGAGAGTCCAAATTTTGAGAATAAGAGTTCATACGAGTAGAAAATGGTACCATTAGTCCAGGATGATAGAGGTGAAGGAGATAGTGGTACGGTAAGTGGAGGCGGGGGAAGAGTTAGTCCAGATGTGAGGGGGTCTTCCCAGATGTGAGGGGGTCATCCCAAATTGAGGCGATAGTAGTAATAAGCAGAAGATAGCTTTATTTGAAAAAGTATTTTCGGAGGGTAAGGTCCAAACGTCTAGATGTTCTCCAGAAAGACTGGTGATAGTGGACACCAAATCGGTTCTCGGAATGAAAAGTCCAATAAGAAGGTCCATTAGGGAAGAAATGAATGATTAGTCCAAGACGATATGTTGTGAAGTAGATAGTATTACAGTAGATGAAGTTGAGAAAGAGGGAGTCCAGATTGTTGTGGAGTCAGACAGTCTTAAGAGCGACCCGGAAGCGCATTGGTGGGGTATAAGAGTCATGAGTAATCTCGAGTCCAAATTTGGAGAATATAAGTCCATTAGGGTAGATGAGAAGTGAGTCCAAGACGATAGAGGGTGAAGGGGATACTGTTATGGAAAGTGAGGTCGAGAAGGAGGGAGTCCAGATATGAGGGGGTACAGAGGGCCAGGAAGTCTGCATACTAAAGGATTTCGGGGAATTCGGAGGAGATGAAGAGTTAGTCTAGATATGAGGGAAAAATGAGTAATCTCGAGTCCAAATTTGAAGAATATGAGTCCTTTAAGGTAACAGTGAGGAATTAGTCCAAGAGGAGAGCATTAAAGTCGAGTGTGTTTTTGAGTCCAATTTTGGGAATAAGAGACCCCAAGAGTGGAAAAAGTAATAAGTCCAAAATGATAGAGGGTGAAGGGGATGATGGTAGGGTAAGTGGAGTTGGGAGAAAAGTTAGTCCAGATATTAAGGGGGGGGGGTCATGCAGTATTGTAGCGTGCAGAACACGGAGGGACAGAAGTCTTGGGGAATATGAGTCCATTATGGTAGGTGTCTATGAGGAAAGTAGTGAGGAATGAGTCCAAGATGATATAGAGAGAAGCTTCTGGAGGATATAATGGTCACGAGTAATCTTGAGTCCAAATTTAGGTATATGAGTCCATTAGTGTAGTAGTAAGAAATGAGTCCAGGCTGATAGAGGGTGAAGGGAGTCCATTATGATAGGTGACATACCGTAAGAGTCCAGGGGGATGATAGAAGGGAAAGGGGATAGTGCAAGTGGAGTGGGGGGGGGGGGGCTCAGTTAGTCCAGATAGTTGAGGGAGTCATGTATGCTCTTGGCTTGCAGAATGCATAAGGAGAGAGAGCCTGCAAACTGACTTTAGGGTTTTGGGGATAATTAGAGTCTTTATTATCATCAAGAAGCAAGAAGAGTCAGGAGGGAGATTCAGTTTTGAGCTGATGAATAGTCCATTAGAGTGATAGTTTAATGCAATTGATGGAGAGAGGGAGAGACACTGATGCTTTATTAACGATTGGGTTGTAACTCAAAGTGGATTGTTCCAATAGGGACAGACGACACGGTCAGATAACCACAGGCACAATAGACACAATAAGACAACTGATGACACCTAAAAGGAGAAGAGGACAGAGGATAAAAAACCAACGGACATCCACACAAATAACCAGGAGCCCCAGAAAAAAGACTCTGGAAGCTGAAATTTGCTGAAAAAGGCTGAAATGAGATTAATGATTAGCAATATGTACATATTCTTGTCTGTTCACTATGTTTCGATTACTCTCATGTATAAGACACCTCTGCGGTCCCTATTAGACCGGATCAAACCACAAAGGCGATTCGGGTGAATCCCTAAGATGTATGTATGCTTTGTTGCTCTAATCTGTATGTATGTATTGTCTGTTTTCGATATATCATGTCTCAGACGCCTCTGCGGTCTCTAGTAGACCGGATCAAACCACAAAGGCGATTCGGGCGAATCCCTAGAGATGTGTGCTTATCTGTGCTTGGAATGTAGTTTTTGCTTGCTTCTATTCTTTTCACATGTGGGCATTGTTTTCTGATTGTATGTCTTGCCCAAATGATACCTGTCTTCTTCTCCTCCTCCGGGCTCCACACCACTCCGAATCGACTCGATCCTCTCACTGGCTTCGCGCCCCGCCTCCCATCCTTTGGCTCAGCTCCTCGCCATCCGCCATCGACTCGATCGAACCCATCGGACCCGTCCTCTGCCCTCTCCCATCTATTCGATTCGTGCCAATCATCTCGTCTCGATCCTTCGCACTCTGAAAAAAAAAATTTGTTAAAAATCGGGCAGAAACACTATCATCCAGAAGTCTAGGGACATATCAAAGAGCCATGTAGCCAAGAAATCCTAATTTTGAAAAACTAGGTCATCTCTGGATTGCTACGAATTTTCTAATATGTCCCCAAACCATAAGTCAGTCAAAAACTCACCATTCCTTATCCACACATCGATGTGCCACGATTCACTGGTGCAGATTTCCGAGCGATGTGGGGGGGGGGGTACCCTGAAAAAATTATTATAATTTGAGGAATGAGAGCATGAACGATGAATATGAGCGCGGCGAAGGTGAAAAATTGGTAGAAAAGAGATGAGAGGGGAGGTAAAATTTCAGAGTAAGGGTCGGAGTTGAAAAAAAAAGAATCTAGGCAAAAAGGGAATCCAAAAATGATGCCTACAGGGTGTTTGAGACAGACTCAAAAATCAATAGAAATGTGTTGGAAAAAAGGGGGGGGGGTCAAAAAATGAATTGGGCGAATAGGGGGACTCGAAAAAGACTCCAAAATCGATAAAAACCCCCAACAACAACCGGAAAAAAAATGAAGAAATGAGAGTCAAATGAGAAAAACAATCGATAACAGGCGCATTTTCGCGCCCAAAGCATGTACTTGTTGTAAAATTTCTGGTAGATCAAAAATAAAAAAAATTGGAAAATTTTCTGGAAGTCAAATTTTTTTGATCTATCATTTTTTTCGGAGCAAAAACTTCTTTTTTGTGCTCATTTTTTCTCAAGAATTGAAAATAATTTTTTTTCGAAATTAAAATTTTTGATCTACCAAAAAAAAATTTTTTTTGGCGCGAAAACATATCCATTCTTGGTTGTTTATCTCATTCGACCTTCATTTCTTTCATTTCTTTTTGTTTTTTGGGGAGTTTTTCTGGGGTTGTTATCGATTTTTAAGTCTGTCTCGAACAACCTGTAGTCATCATTTTTGGGACCCCTTTTTTGCCCAGTTCAAATATTGATCTTCGACGCCGACCCCCATTTTGAAAATTTACCTCCTCTCTCATCTCTTTTCAACCAATTTTTCACCTTCGCTGCGCTCATATTCATCGTTTATGCTCTCATTCCTCAATTTATATTGATTTTTTCAGGGCACAACCCACGTCACTCGGACGTCTACACCGATGGCTCGTGGAGAAGCAACGTGTGGATAAGGATAGGTTAGTTTCTGACTGACTTATGGTTAGAGGACATATTCGAAGAGCCATAACACCCCAGAGGTGTCCTAGTTTTTCAAAAATAGGATTTCTTGGCTACATGGCTTTTTGAGATGTCCCTAGCCTTCTCGATGATTGCTTCCTTTATATTTTTAACAAATTTTAATTTCAGAGTGCAAAGGATCGTGACGAGATGGTTGGGATAAGTCGACTGGATGGGAGAGGGCGAGAGGATGGATCCGACGGTGTCGATCGAGCCGAGATGGGTGTAGTCGACTCGATGGTGGATGACGAGGGACGGAGCCGAGGAGGCGGACGCCCATGGGGGAACGAGTCAATGTGGACTTCAGAGCAGGAGAAAGGGAAAAGGTATACATTGGGCAGCACATGCAGTTAGAATAAACAGTGCCCACATGTGAAAAGAATAGAAGCAAGCAAAAACTGCATAACACGCACAGATAAGCATACATCTCTAGGGATTCGCCCGAATCGCCTTTGTGGTTTGATCCGGTCTACTAGAGACCGCAGAGGCGTCTGAGACATGATATATCGAAAACAGACAATACATACATACAGATTAGAGCAACAAAGCATACATACATCTTAGGGATTCACCCGAATCGCCTTTGTGGTTTGATCCGGTCTAATAGGGACCGCAGAGGTGTCTTATACATGAGAGATATCGAAACATAGTGAAAAGACAAGAATATGTACACATTGCTAATCACTAATCCAGTTTCAGCCTATTTCAGCAATTTCCAGCTTCCAGAGTCTTCTGGGACTTCTTGTTATCCGTGTTGAGATGTCATGTGTTGTTTTGTCGTGTCTATCGTGTCTATGGGTGTCTTTAAGTGTCGTCCCTACTTCAACTATTCACTTTCAGTTATATTCCAATTAGTAATAAAGCATCAGTCTCTCTCCATCTCTCCCTCAATTCCTTAAACTATTACTCTTGTGGTCTATTCATCCTAAGTCTGCAGACTTGTCCCTCCGCATGCCTCATCACTGCATGATTCCCACCCCCCCCCCCCCTCATACATATCTGGACTCCCTCTCTCTTAACCTCAATTTTCGTACCTCTATCCCCTTTTCCCTTGGACTCATCTCTCACCTACCATAATGGACTCGTATTACCCAAATTTGGACTCAAAATCACTCATGGCCCTTATACTCTCCTGAATTTCCCCTCACCTAGTCAATGTGTTTCCAAGCCGCTTTGGAAACTGTGTGACTCCTTAACTATTTGGACTTCCTCTTTCTGGACTTCTCTTTCTGCAGCACTACCCCTCCACCCTCTATTATCCTGAACTCATTTCTCACCTACCATAATGGACTCAAGATTACTCCTGTGTCCTCTGTGTCCTTCTCTCCTGGACTTTGAATTGGGTCACGCCAGACTCTTGGATTTTCTTACACCCTACACTCTCTTGCTCACAGGTCACAACTGCCTAGGTATGTGGGCTCGGTTCCCCACCTTTCTTATTGTCAGACAACCGAACACTTTCCATCACTTGGACTTTGAAAATGACTCTCAAAGACACTTCTATATGTTAATTTCTCACTACCGCCGACTTCTGCATCGCTTTTGTGACTGTATGACTCCTCAACCACCTGAACTCCCCATTTTCTCAATTTCGTCTATGTGCTTTTGGGATATTTTCAAGTATAGCGCCATATCCTCTGTTTCCTCCTTTCCAGGACTTCCGTACACCCCAGACAACCTTTCTCGCAGTTTCCTGTCCCATTCCCAGAGTCCTAACTGCCTAGATATGTGAACTCGGTTCCCCGCCTTTCGACCACTCACGACCACTCACTTTCCATTAACTTGGACTTTGAAAAGGGTTCCCAAAAACACTTTTCTGTGTTTATTCCTGCTATCCCCCGCTTTTTGGACTTTTCATGCTTGCAACTGGATTACTTCCCCAACTTTGCTAATTTTTTGTTGTTAATAAATTTTCCGAGGGTTCACCGAAACCCTTTTAAGGGTGCAGATTAAAAGTCTGCAGATTTCCTGGCCCTTTGTATCCCTTAATATCTGGACTAACTCATCGCCCACCTCCACTTATCACTATCCCCTTCACCCTCTATCACACTGGACTCATTCCTCACTACCACTTTAATGGACTAATTTTCCCATGATTGGACTCACTCCTGACCCTTATACTCCCCTTATATCTGGACTCCCCCAACTGCACCACCTCCACTTACCTTACCACTATACCCTGTACCCTCTATCATCCTGGACTATTTCCATTTTCTTCTCTTGTGGACTCATATTCCCAAGATTGGACTCAAAGACACTTTCGACTCTGATACTCTCCTCTTGGACTTATTCCTCACTTCCCTCAATGTGGACTTACTGTTCCCCCTACCTCCACTTACCGTACCACTATCCCCTTTACCCTCTATCATCTTGGACTCACTTCTCATCTACCCTAATGGACTCATATTCCCCAAAATTGGACTCATGGCCCTTGTATGACTCCTCAACTATCTGGACTCCCTCCTTCTGATTTCTTGATGTTACTAGAATCTCTGATCATTCCCCGAAATCCTTAAGTCTACTGACTCCCTGTCCTTATGCATACTGCATGCCACAATACTGCATGACCCCCTCATATCTGGACTAACTCTTCCCCCACCTCCACTTACCGTACCATTATCTCCTTCACCTCTATCATTCTTGACGAATTCATTTTCTACTCTTATGCACTCATATCCCAAAGTTAGAAACCCTCTAAATGAACCCACCTCTTTATTACTACTCCGGGCTTTTACTCAATTCCCATCTGACTTTTACACCCAAATCTCTTCGACCCTTTTTTAATTCCTCCCCATTTTCCCTAATTACAGTACTATCATCTATAAAGTTCGACTTTGTAGACATTTATGTTACAAGAGCGCTCTAATGGACTAGATTCCTCTCTAACGGGACTTTTGATTCATAGTCGTAATTGATTTTATTTCTTCATTTCTCTCATCCTCCATAATAAAGTTCTCTCTCCAGTTCACTTACCCCGAAACTTTTTGTATCCTATTTTTCTGTACTTTGGATCATCTTTTAACAGTTACTGTACACTGACTCATAATAAAGTTTTTCTGTTCAGATTCATCCTTATTGACTATTATTTCTTTTTCTGATCTACAAGATCTTCAAGATCCATAACTGTGTCAGACGCTTTACAGAGAAATCAATGATCATAAATAAATCCGCTTTATTCATCAATACCAAACAAAAAAGTCAATCCTCGAAAACATCTTATTCCAAAAAATCGTGCCAAGAGTCCCATCACACCGTCTGAAATCAAATCCTCCCTTGAAATCATAAATCATCCGATGTGCCTTTTCCCAATCCTTCTCATAGTCCTTCTTGGGATAGTTGAATTTTCGAATTTCCGCCGATTCCTGGTACGGTATTCCCGCCAAAATTTCTTTGATTTTGAATTGTTGATTGCTCAGAAGGAATCTAGCATGACGCAATCGAGTGTTGGTCTTTTTTCTCGACCAAAGCTTAACGAATTTGTTCAAAATTTTGAGGCTAGGACATACTGTAGTGAAATAGATAGAGTTGATAGTAAGGAGAGAGTCTAAATCCAATATTGGTTGATTTACCTCATTCAAATTAGGGATATGATTGATTTCCAGGTAATCCAAATTTCGAATTGAATGGATTTTCTCCACCAGGAAATTCTCTACAGTAATCTCCTTGGCTTCCTTGGAATACACCTGCAATGCTCGTTGTTTTAACAAAAGTGGACAATTCTCTTTGATTTTCAATTCTTCACATTTCTGAATTCCCTCCAAAAACTTCTCTTCCACATCTCCAAAAGTCAATTTCCACACTTTCCGTTGTGGGAGTACTGTGAAGAGATCACAAATCCAATCCTCTCGAGTATAGTTCTCTTTTTTACAAGAATTTACGAAAAAATCGCGAGTTGGGGTTTCTAATCTGATGAAGAGGCTACGGTTGCTGATTTCGATATATATAAGTTGCTTGTTGTTTTTCAAGTGAATGAAAATTTGAATTGTAGGCAACGCATTAATGTTGATGTGTTGGATTTCAGAAGTATCGACGAGGCTGGCAAGGGAACGGGCTTGTTTGGAAAGCAGGGAGAAGATGATTCTGAAAAATTCAAAAATTCAGAATGAACCAGACTACAGTAGTCCCAAAACTCACAACTGATATAGCTCCAGAAACTGAACAACTTGTAGTAGCGAATGTCTTGGGACAGTTAGGAGATGGAAATTGGGGGCCATTGGGGAAAAATGAGTAGTATAATGGAATAAGGACGTCAGTGGATGTGAATGCCACAATGAGTTATCGGCGAGATTCGCAAAAAACAATGGTTGTCACTTTGAGTTGGAGGACAATACTGAGAAAATCCGTATGTGACAGAACAATGCTGGGTCACCAGACAAGGCAAAATTGATTCCAGCGTTGAGAAAACTGGTCAGTATAAGTGAAAAGACTGTCCAATATAGGGTGTACACAGTGCTAAAACACCTTGCACTACAGCGCAAATCGTTCCTAAATCCAGGTCCCCAGATATTCTCACATGCACTTTAGATTGTTTTCTAGTATGGCGTCAAATGTGATGCCAAGTCCGCAACTAACGCAACAAGGCACGGAAATTGTTTGAAATATAAGACGGTCAGGGGTATGAGGGGCACATTTGTCAATGAACAAATATTTATTAGCCAACATTTTTTTAATGCACAAAAATCCTCCAAAAAGCTTTATTCATCAATTCCAAACAAAAAACTCGATTCTCGAAAATGCCTTATTCCAAATAATCGTGCCCAGAGTCCCATCACACCTTTTAAAATCAAATCCTCCCTTGAAATCTTGAATCTTCCTGTCAGCCTTTTCCCAACCCTTCTCATTATCCTCTTTGGGATAGTTGAATTTTCGAATTCCCGCCTCTTCATGGTACCGTATTCCCGCCAAAATTTCTTCGATTTTGAACTCTCGATTGTTCAAAGGGAATCTAGCATAACGTAGACGGGGATTCGTCTTCTTTCTAGACCAGAGCTTCAGAAATTGGTTCAAAATTTTGAAACAAGGGCATAGTGCTTTGAGATAGGTAGTGTTGATAGTAAGGAGAGAGTCCAGATCCAGACCAACCCGCCGATTTTCAAAAAACCAAGAGTTAGCAATATCCAAATAGTCCAGGTTGTAAAACACGTTGGAACTTTTCAATCTGATTCCATCAATAGTAGCCTCTTTTGCTTTCTTGGTGTAAACTTCCACGACTTTGTGTCTTATTTGACTGTGAGATGGGTCGGCTAACCTAACAATAACCTCTTCACATTCTTGAATAGCATCGAATACCATGTCATAATATTCCCAACTGTGGGCACCTTCAAAAGTTAATTTTGAGATGCTCGGCTGGTTGAGGACGCCGAAAATGTGATGGATCCATTTTTGAGGTTCCTTGTATTCTGGATGTTTTTTCTCTCCATTTTTCCAATCACCCGCCAACTTTGAACCTATCATCCACCCTCGGCAATGATTTGAATCCGTGAATGTGGTGGTAACGAAGTGGCCGCAAATTTTAAAGTAACAAAAACTTCCATTTGACAAGCGGACAAAAATCGTGGGATTGTGGAGAATCTGAAGGCAAATGTAGTCGATGCCATTGAAGTTCAGAAGTTTCGCAAGGGAAAGACTTCGGTTGGAAATGAGTGAGAAAGCGATTCTGTAAAAGTCGGTATAATTAGGAAATTTTGCGGTCAGCTAGAACATGGCTGAAATTTGAATTTCTCAGCGTTCCCGCCGGATTTTCTGTTTTCAAAACAGCAAAACATGTTTTGGTGGCGGCGTGGACTCCACTCAGGCAGCTCAGCAACAGTTGAATTGTCCACGAGGAGTCCACGCCGCCACCAAAACATGTTTTGCCGTTTTGAAAACAGAAAATCCGGCGGGAACGCTGAAAAATTCAAATTTCAGCCATGTTCGCAATGGAGCGCAAATACTTTGCAATTAGTGTGAATCTTAGAAACTTACACTTGATACAGCTCCATCGACTTGAGAACTTTGAGCACTGCATCCTGGGGAAGGTTCAAAATGAGAAAGCGAGTGTTCATGGTTGAAAAACTGTCAAAGAATAGTAAGAATCGGGAGGTCACTAGGATAGCAACGGATGACAATGTCAAACAGTTGGGTTCACAAAATGAGTGACACAACAATGACTTATCGGCGAGATTAACACATGACAGGTGTCGTTGAGAAGACAATGCTGGGAAGAGACGGTGCTAAATCGATTGTAACGTTGAATGGGGGTCCCTGTCCAGTGGGATTACACAGTGTAGATATCGATTAAGAGTAGGGACCTCGTATTCAAGATATACTTTTTCCACAGTTTCGTTCAGCCATGAACAACCGTATTCCTCTTCTAACGCTTCCAAACAATGTTGCATGTCTGGTTCTTAAATGTATGGAGCTGTATCAGATGTAAGTCATTAAAGGAGGAATCCGGTCAAAAAAATTTTTTTTTTTGCTTCAAAATATGTAAAATTTTGTGCTGGCTCCGAATATAATAGTGAAAACGCTCAAAAAATCTCTCTAAAACCCTGAAGCTTCACAACGACCCATTTCCGGCCGAACGGTCTGCTGGTGCCGTGGCCTAACTCCCGGAGTTTTCTCGGCTACCGCATTTTCAGATTTTTTTCACCATTTTTTCAGGTTTTCTTTTGTGAAAACAAAACGAAAAAGTGAAATAAGAAGTTAATAATAAGTTATTTCACTTTTCAGTTTGGTTTTTACAAAAAAAAAACTTGGAAAAATGGTGAAAAAATCTGAAAATGCGGTGGCCGAGAAAACTCCGCGAGTTAGGCCACGGCCCCAGGAGACCCTTTGGCCGAAAAAAAATAGTTTTGAAGCAATTTTTCAGGGTTTTAGAGATATTTTTGTGAACTTTCATTGTGATATTCGGAATCAGCACACATTTTTACATATTTTAAAGCAAAAAAAATTGTCAGATACCTCCTTTAAAATTTGATTCTACGGTCGGATGACTGTCGGATTTTGGAGTTGCAAAATAGCAAAAAACACTTTTTTTCAGAATTTCCTTCTCGCTGGTCTCCAACCGTACCAAATCCCTTATCACAAAATCCATCAAAATCACTGACATGTATTGATCGCCAAGTGTTACCCCTGAATTTCTTTGAAGTATGCATGATTCGAATCTACACTCAGATGTAAGAAACCCCTTGAAGCCGTTTTTTGGCCGGGCTCCCCCTTCTCGAGATATGCCGACCTTTAGATTTTGCGCGTGAGATGGCTTACCTGAGACTTTGAAGAGGCATAACTTTAGTCATTCTCAGTCAATCAAGATGCTCTAAAAAGCAAATTGTGCCAAATTATCTTGGCTTTCAAATGATGTAAAATTCATGAATCAAAAACAACGTTATAATTACGAAAATTAAGAAATTCTGCAAGTGGCAAACACCAACCAAACACCAAACACCCGACCCAACCGTTAACTTTTTTTGAAAAGGCTATCAAACAAAAGAGCATGTTTGATTTAGTCATTGTGCAAAATATAAAAAAATTTGATCGGCGTTAAAGAGAGAAAAACGAAATTTCCTAAAAAAATTTTTTTTACTTTTTTGAAAAATCATAAGTTTCAGAATGATGTTGTACTAAAAAGTTAGCAGTTGTGCATTTTATCGTATTTGTTGTGATTTCAGCTTTCAAATGAGCTATTGAACATCAAAATAACACAATTTTGACAAGTTTTATGATTGATTGAACAAAATAGGTGGAATTAAGCGAAAGTCATAAAACTCAAAAATTGAAAATGATGATAGAGCTTCAAACTTTCTTCCATATTGTTAAGAATGTAAATTAATACAATATTGTCAACTGCAACTTCTTTCCTTCTCTTCATCTTCATGCCATAAATTTGAGGTTTAGTTATTTCCCAACCTAGGTCGGCTCGAAGAGGGAAGCCTCACTTTATGACAGGAAGATGAAGAGAAGGAAAGAAGTTGCAGTTGACAATATTGTGTTAATTTACATTCTTAACAATATGGAAGAAAGTTTGAAGCTCTATCATCATTTTCAATTTTTGAGTTTTATGACTTTCGCTTAATTCCACCTATTTTGTTCAATCAATCATAAAACTTGTCAAAATTGTGTTATTTTGATGTTCAATAGCTCATTTGAAAGCTGAAATCACAACAAATACGATAAAATGCACAACTGCTAACTTTTTAGTACAACATCATTCTGAAACTTATGATTTTTCAAAAAAGTAAAAAAAAAATTTTTTAGGAAATTTCGTTTTTCTCTCTTTAACGCCGATCAAATTTTTTTATATTTTGCACAATGACTAAATCAAACATGCTCTTTTGTTTGATAGCCTTTTCAAAAAAAGTTAACGGTTGGGTCGGGTGTTTGGTGTTTGCTTGGTGTTTGCCACTTGCAGAATTTCTTAATTTTCGTAATTATAACGTTGTTTTTGATTCATGAATTTTACATCATTTGAAAGCCAAGATAATTTGGCACAATTTGCTTTTTAGAGCATCTTGATTGACTGAGAATGACTAAAGTTATGCCTCTTCAAAGTCTCAGGTAAGCCATCTCACGCGCAAAATCTAAAGGTCGGCATATCTCGAGAAGGGGGAGCCCGGCCAAAAAACGGCTTTAAGGGGTTTCTTACATCTGAGTGTAGATTCGAATCATGCATACTTCAAAGAAATTCAGGGGTAACACTTGGCGATCAATACATGTGAAATTCAACACATTAACCTCCGACTCGAAGAAAGAATGAACCTATTTATTCGCATGAAAAATGGAACATTTGTCAATTTTGTGGTCAACAATAAGTATGTCGATGTCACTGCCTTCTGGAAAGATGAATCTGGCTCTTTGGGAGATAAAGATTTTCAAAAAAGAGGTAAACCTAAACAATACGGATATGAGGACCACCCCGACTATGATGAGCCTCAAAAGTGGATTTATCATATTATTACTGTACTCAATCAACCGAGGATTTGGAAGTTGTATTTAGGACAAGTGTGGAGATATGTCTATTCCCTAGATTTGGTTTTCATTGCTATCGAGAAATGTGATGAGCTGAAAATTGTAAAACCTTGCCGTTTTGCTCTGAAGGAAAGAGCTTTAGAGATTTATCCACGGAGTGCCAGAGAGGTTGTTGTAGAAAACTTTAAATTGCAAAAAATCCATTTGATTCAAAACCTGGACTACCTGGAAAGCAACCATATTCCTGACATGAATGTAACTTTTCAACCTACATTGGATCTTGACTCTCTTCTTACTATCAATTCTCTATATTTCACTATTGTATGCCCTAGCCTCAACATTTTGAACAAGTTCCTGAAGCTTTGGTCAAAAAAGAAAACTAACCCTCGTTTAAGACATGCTAGATTTCTTAAGAACCATGGACAGTTCAAAATTCAAGAGATTCTTACGGGAATACCGTATCAAGAAGCGGCGGGAATTCGAAAATTCAATTATCCCAAAGAGGAGTATGAGAAGGATTGGGAAAAGTGTCATCGGATGATACTTGATTTCAAAGAAGGATTCGATTTCAGAAGGTGTGATGGGACTCTTGGGATTGTTTTTTGGAATAAGGTGTTTTCGAGAATTGACTTTTTTGTTTGGAGTTAATGAATAAAGCTTTTGAAAAAACTATACAAAAATAAAATCGAGTTTCAAGTAAACAGACAATATGCATCAATCCATTGAATACCCACAAGCCACGCCCATAAAAGTTGTGTAGACCACATTGACACATGGAACTTCATTAATAGTCAATGATAAGCCTTCCATGTAAGACACTCCCAAGCAAGTCGCATAAGTTTGTTGTCTGAAAAAATCACAAAAAATTAACAAACAGACACACAGACAGACTTATCGGCCATCATTGCATTGCTAGAGTCTAGAGCATCCGAACCGGTAGTGTATCCATCAGACCAGTCAATGTTCTGAAAATAAGCTGCAGTACGGAAAACTTGTTTCCCGAAAATTTGAGCTCAAAATCTTCGAATTAAACGGATTTAGGATCAATCAAAGTTGATGGCCCAGAAATCCAATCCGGGGTTTCTAGGTCCTGTTGACTCAAAATGACATTCCACGTATTTAGAAGTCCCAAAGCGGTTATTAGAGCTTATTTGCTCAATATTTGGCAGAGCTATGAAAATGTGAAGTTGTTGGCCTAGAAATCCCAAATTTGGATTTCTAGGCCACCAACTAGAAGTGGTTATAACTTGGCTCAAAATCAAGCAAATGAGCTCAGACATTCACCATTGCACTTCTGCTGACTTGAGTTCCATTTTTATTTTAGAAATCTAGAATTTTAATTTTTTAGGCCCTACAGTAGCCTTACCCTACACGTCACCGCTTGTCCAGTGCAATTTCTCTTCCCATCTATCCAAACCGCGCTCATGTCTGGAACACTTCCACCGTTCAGAGCTATAAATCTTTCTGAAAAATTTTTGTCAAAAATTTTGAAGGTTCCAACTGATAAAATCAAACCCAAAATCCATGTGGACTCCTCAGCATTTGATACACCTGTCAGCTTGTATCCCATATTATTACAGTGATTCTTTGCTTCATCTCTTGTAATGCCTTCTTGAGTCAGGAACACTTGTAGACATACAGTAATCTGCGGATCGGACCTCCGGAATGCTTTCCAGTCACCAGTACAGTTTTTGTAGGTCCAAGTGATTCCTGTTTTTGTCCAATATATGGTGTCCGCTTCCATATTCACTACAGGAGAGATGTAGGCATATGCAGGACAGGTGTTGTTTGGGAGGGTGGTCTGAAGGCCTGTAGGCGTTAAGACCTTAATACTGTGTACTGAACTATTGTATTTGACTACATGGCTCAGACCACAAACTACTGTAGTCCAAAGATCCCATGCGACCAAATGTCATGAACAATGTGGTTCAAAGACCCCCATGATACCCCATTCAGGGACTACCGTAGTCCACAGATCCCAGGAGACCACATGTCAGGATTACTGTAATCCAAAGGCACCATGAAACCCCATGAGCACTGTAATCATGAAATCCCATTTTTTTGACTTTAAGGGGCCTACAGTAGTCTAAAAACCATCGCAGATCTTACCTTAAAAGACACATACAACCCATCCTCTCTAGTTGTCTCCACCACCTCCAGGGTGACTGTATCATTGAAATTAAAAAGTATACAGTAATCCTCTTCGTTGAAAAATGCCAAAATACAATCGGCTCTGTTAAAACACGTTTGCTCACAGTCCTCGTCAATATTTTCTTCATTGAGATCCACATTTGCTCCATTGAATTTAGAAACTCTCCCGAAAATTCTCATCATTTTCAGCACTTCTAAAAACTTAGGGAAGTTTTACAAGTTTTGGACTTTATGGGCTCACCTTGACAATTGCCATAAATGACTAGAAATTCTAGAAATATGAGAAAAGTCAGGAAAATGTTCTTCATTTTTTTGTGAGCTCAAAAAAGATGGAATGAATTGAAAACCCAGGAAAAAGCTGAGAGCCCCTTCTAGACAACAATAAAAGTTTATGGCTACGCCCCGTCTCAAGTGCACCCATATAGTGCAGACTATGTGTAGACACTTAAGAGACCAGCTTCAAAAAATTAGAAAAATATTGGTTGGCGTCAAATCGGATGCCGGGTCCGTAACTAAAATTTCAAATACGCGCACGCACACAAACACAGAAAATGTATTTTATATTCATTATGTAAACGTAAAGATATTAGTGCCATAACATCTTGTTTATAGGGAGTAGATGAAACCATTGGGTTATATAATAATCATTTATTGAGGCAAGAATAGGGGGAGAGGAGGTCCCAAGGTCTCCCCGTCAGATGGATAATTCCTGACTGAAGTTAATGTTGAAGGGTTGGTCTTTTATACTCAAAGGGGCGGAGCGTCATTGTTTCGTAACTCAGGCATGTTTCTCAGAATGCTCACCACTTGATGACATCAGTGGCACAGATATGTTTTAGAGATTGCGTGGGCTTCCGGGAAAAGGGTCATACCCCCCTTTTACCCGTCAGTTGTCGCCATCTGCTTTTCATCGTGTGCCACCTCCGCTATCAAGATAAATGAGGTCACTAGAGAAAATACTCGGGCAGATAATGAAAGAAGAAAGGGATAGAAACTTCCCTTTCACATCCTACCGCTTTTAGAAAGCAGCGACGTCCTCGGAGCATACCAAATATTAATGCCCGAGTACTGCGCAACTTCCCAAAAGTTCTAAAAGAAAAAAACGACAACGTCCCGTCCCACCCCTTTTAGACCTGCTTCGTCCTCGGAGCACTGGAAGTTGTAATTGGTGCTCGAGGCAGAAACTAGCCCAAAAGAGATGAAACAATTAAAACACTATAACGACCAATATCCTAAGCTATGCTAGTAAAATCACGAAAAGACAGCTTCTACATAAAATGCCCTTAATTATTCAGACTTAATCTAGTAACCACCCTCGTTGTCAAGCGAGATAGGTGCTGAAAGGTGCGGGGTAATAGCGAACTAAGTATCATTTGATACAATTCGATCCGTGGGAAGGGGTTTAGGTATCTCAACAGGAGAAATAAAGTTTTGGGTAGCGGGATATTCTCAAACTTAACTGCTCAACTTCTCTACAACTAAATGTCATCTTAAACTGGTATCTAACTCATTGAGCGATCAAACTATTCAGCTCTACGGGTGATTCCTTACACTCTCGGTAGGCATTTACAATAGGGGTCTACGGGTGATTTCTTACACTCTGGAGCCCTAGATCATGAATTTATCATTAGAGGAAATGTGGGGGAAAATTACATCCAAATACAGTTATCAGACAATTAATGTAACATGATGGACTCATGCTCGTTGAAGTTGGCAGTGATATCCGGCGTGGTGTGATTGAAGCAAAATCCGCAGCGATCGGGATCCATTGGAACTGTCGAGTAATATGAATACTAGATAGGGATAGGATAGACGGGCGTGAGGGTAAATGTGGGGGGGAGGGGTGGCTTCAGAAGTGAAGATGGAATACTACAGGTTTTAGGAATAGGTCGATCCGTGGTGTAGCGGTAGTGGACTGAATTCGTTTCGAACCAAATATCAGTAAACGGACTGGGCGAATCCTAATACCCGAAGTTCACGAAATTGTGTCCGTTCTGAGAGTGGAGCAGGTTCTCAGGGCACACGGACACCAATTTCTACTCGGTGGTAGACCTACATGTAAACGTAAAGATATTAGTGCCATAACATCTTGTTTATAGGGAGTAGATGAAACCATTGGGTTATATAATAATCATTTATTGAGGCAAGAATAGGGGGAGAGGAGGTCCCAAGGTCTCCCCGTCAGATGGATAATTCCTGACTGAAGTTAATGTTGAAGGGTTGGTCTTTTATACTCAAAGGGGCGGAGCGTCATTGTTTCGTAACTCAGGCATGTTTCTCAGAATGCTCACCACTTGATGACATCAGTGGCACAGATATGTTTTAGAGATTGCGTGGGCTTCCGGGAAAAGGGTCATACCCCCCTTTTACCCGTCAGTTGTCGCCATCTGCTTTTCATCGTGTGCCACCTCCGCTATCAAGATAAATGAGGTCACTAGAGAAAATACTCGGGCAGATAATGAAAGAAGAAAGGGATAGAAACTTCCCTTTCACATTTAACAGGCATCCGGACAAACAGACACACAAAAATTCAAAAATTATCAATCCATCCGATACCCACACACAACTCCCAATTGCAGGGTCGCCTCGGAACACGATACATCATTGATGTAAGTCCACTCCCTGTACCGTCCAACAGCGAGACAGTCCTCGCGCGCATTGTTTCTGAAAGAAATCGGTAAGATAATAAAGTTGCGAAACGACTGGCTGCGAAATATCCAGTTTCGAAACGTCTTGGTTGCAAAATGTCTGTAGTGTAAAAATACTAGTTGCAGATTGCCCAGTTTCGAAATGTATCGGTTACGAAACGTCCATTTTTAAAATGACTCGGTTTGAAGTGTCTATTTTTGAAATGCCTCGGTTGCAAAAAGTCCAGTTTCAAAACGTCTTGGTTGCAAAATGTCTCTGATGCGAATTAGTAGTTGCGGAATGTCGCAGTTGTGAAAAATGCTAGTTGCAGAATGGCCAGTTTCGAAATGTCCTGGTTGCGAAATGTCTATTTTTGAAATGTCTCGGTTTTAAAATGTCATGATTTTTAATCATAGTGGAGCAAAAAAAGAAATTTACTAACAAGTACAATGTCTCCGACAAGTCCGCTTTTGCTCCGAGAGCATCTGTCCCTGTTGTGTAGTCGTCGTACCATGCGAAGTTCTGAAAATTTTTTGACATTTGGAATTTTGGACACATAGACAGACTCACTTTTTTACAATCTAATCCAGTCGCGTTGTCACTCACACAAGCTCTCACTCCATCCATCCAAAATCCTCTGTTATCTTCCACAAGAAATTCAAATAGTTTTGCTAGAAATTTTTGTAGAAATTTTAAAAAATTGCAAACTTTTTTCACTACCATTTATCCATTTGGCTTCCGCAACAGATGCCAATCCGGTCAATTTGCGTCCCATGCCTTCACAAAATGCAGTCGCGTTAAGTTTCGATATCCATTCAGGGAAGGAAAATGTTTGCATGCATACAGTAATCACTGGATTTTGATTGGTACGGGGGAACATTTTCCAATTTCCAACACATTTTTGAAAATTCCAAGTGGTCCCGGTTCTTGTCCAATAAATGGGGTCCTCTCCCATATTTACTAGGAGAGAAATGTAGTCGTATGCTGGACAGGTGTTGTTTGGAAGGGTGGTCTGAAAATCACATGGTTCTCAAATACAGTAGGCATTAAGACTTCAGTACTGTGTACTGGACTACTGTAGTTGACTACATGGCCCGGACCACAAAACTACTGTAGTCCAAAGATCCCATGTGAAGGGTGATCTAAAAATTTGGAAGAGTGGTCTAAAAATGTTGGCGATTTTTGGTGTAGAGGTACTGTAGCCTGAGTACTTGGTCACTGTAGTATTTGGACGGCAAAACTATTGTAGCCTAAAGAACTCAGAAGACAATATATGTATTGGGATTACTCTAAGTAGTTGGGAGACCCTCTTGCAAGGATTACTGTTATCCAAAAACCCCTATGAGACGACCATACAAGGATTACTGTAGTTCATAGATCACCTGAGGCGCCATTTGAGGATTACTGTAGCCCAAAAGCCCTATAGTACTCCAATGCAGTGATTACTGTAGTTCAAAGACGCTATGAGACTCTAGGGTTACTGTAGTTTGTGGAATCCCATTTTCTGGACTGCAAGGTCGTACTGTAGTCAAAACATAATTTTGACTATTCTGGAAACTCTCTATGTTACAATAGTGGTACTGTAGTCCATACGAAATACTGTAGTGGACTACTGTAGTCTAAAAACCCTGCACATCTTACCTTAAAAGACACATACAACTCCTTCCCTCTAGTCGTCTCCACCACTTCCAGGGTTACTGTAGAATTGAAATCAAAAAGTATACAGTAATCATCTTCGTTGAAAAATGCCAAAATACAATCGGCTTTGTCGAAACACGTCTGCTCACAGTCCTCGTCAATATTTTCTTCACTGAGATCCACGTTTGTTCCATTGGCTTTAGAAACTTTACCGAAAATTTTCATCATTTTTAGGACTTCTAAAAAATAGGGCTAGTTTTTGATTAACTTGGATTATTAGGTGTTACCTTGAAAATTGCCGTGAGTTGCTAGAAACCCAAGGAAAACCAAAAAGATCAAGAAAGTTTTCATCATTTTCTCAAACCTCAAAAGGAGCAAAAATGTCTTGAAAATGAAAAAAAATGGCGAAAGTAACGAAGGCTCTCCCAGACAGAGGGTACACACTAGAAACACTTCAAGTTTTGAAAAATTAAAACAAGATGGCCTAGAAACTTGAAATTTGGGTTTCTAGGCCACCAACTTCAAATTTCTATATCTCGGCTACCCATTGAACAAATGAGCTCAAATTAAAACCAATCTACTTATCATGTATTGTGCGTCATTTTGGACCCACATGGCCTAGAAACTCCAAAAATTGGATTTCTCGGCCACCAACTTACCATGAGCAAAACAGAGCTCGGAATCGTTGTACTTCAGTTGGAGACTTCCTTATTGTCCCCTTCCAATTTTTGATCTACAATACGACTTTTCTTTGTTTCAAAATTTTTCTTTGATGTTTGCCGACAATGGTGTAAGCTTCCTGGTCAGATACACATAAAAAGCACAAGAAATTTTCGTTTTTTCGTAACTTTTTCTTCTTCCAGAGCAAACTATGAGCAATATTTTGAAATTCCCTATAATTTTCTTAGTATTTCTAACTCTTCTGGGTTCTCTAGTGAGCTGTACAGGTATACCATACTATCAACAAATAAAATAAAAGACCCCTTTTTATTTAGAAGTGCTAAAAATGATGAAAATTTTCGGGAAAGTTTCTGAATCCAATGGAACCAGTGTGGAGCTAAATCCAGACATCGTTGATGATAATTGTGAGCAAAATTGTTTCGACAAAGAAGACTGTATTCTGGCATTTTTCAATAAGGAGGATTACTGTATACTTTTTGATTTCAATTCTACAGTAACCCTGGAGGTAGTGGAGACAACTAGAGAGGATGGGTTGTATGTGTCTTTTAAGGTAAGATCTGCAAGGTTTATAGACTACAGTAGTCCACTACAGTACCTTTCACGGACTTCCGTATTACTACAGTACCCTTTATAAACTACGGTAGTACCTTGTAAGGGCTACAGTACCACTACAGTACCATAGAGTCCAAAAACGATAAAAAAGCCTGGTACTGTAGTGGAATGCACAGTACTGTAGCCCTGATTTTTACTGTACTTAAAACTCTATAAAATCTACAGACTACAGTATCTACAGACTACAGTACATCCTTCCATTTTCAGACAACCCTGCCAGACAACACCTGTCCAGCCTATGACCAGATTTCTCTTGCAGTAAATACGGAAGAGGACCCCATTTCTTGGACTAGAACTGGGACCACTTGGAATTTCAAGAAATGCGTTGGTGACTGGAAAATGTTCCATCGTACCCAGACTACTGTATGCATGCAAGTGTTCATGATAAACAGTCAGACCACCCAGGAAGAGGGAACCGCATTTTGTCAAGGGTTGGGGTACAAGGTGACCGGTGTTGCTAGTGTTGAGGAATGCCAGTGGTTGTTTGGTAAGAAATTTTTTAGAATTTTCAAATTTTCAAAAAAATGGTTATAGACAGAGCTAAAGTACTTCGGAAACCTCTTCCAGCGTATCAAGGGATATGGATAGATGGGAAGAGGAATTGCACTGGGCGTGAGGATACATATTGTAGGGTAGGTTACTGTAGGTGCTAAGGATACTGTACCAGGTTACGTGTGTCACAGTAACTTGATACCGTAACCTGTTACTTTAGCCTTATACTGTAACAGCCTACTGTAACATCCTTTTTCAGAACTTCGACTGGACCGATGGCTACACATATGAACAAGACGCAATGGTTGAAAGCAATGCATTATTGTCAGGGACAAATCCAGAGTTAAAATTTAAAATATGAGACCACAAAATCCAAAAAAAGTTTTTAGAGAAACAAAACTGGAAGACTGTCTAGCAATCACCTATATGGGCAACGATCAGACATTGAACGATTTGGCGTGTGGAAAGGGGTCCGGGACGGATATTGGTGTCGCTTGTGGATATCAATTTGCGTAATTTTTACCAGATATTGCTCTTGTTTTCATGTAACATATAAAAGATTTTGGAAGAAAAATTAACTTTCATGTAGTCTGACTCCAAGGAAACAAGTATAAACAAGATACCAAAAAAAAAGAAAATCTTGAGAGAGAAAAATGTAAGTGCCACTATAAATCAAAAAATGGGAGGGGGGGGGGGGCGGGGGGGGGGGGGGGTCCTAAGGAAGTTTTGTCTCAAGTGGTCAAATTTAGAAATATGGGGAGGGGAGGGGGGGGGGTCTAGGAAAAGTGAGAAAATATAAACATACAGAGCACATCAAAATACAGTATCACAATTTTTGATCATCTGGGTAAAAATATTAGACTACAGTAATCCCAGTTATTCCATCCGATAACCACAAACGACTCCCAAATCAGCTTTGTCTTTTCTATCACATGAAATATCATTGATCGTACAAGTGGTTCTTTGTGGTGACACACTCAAACAATGCTCATATGATGACTGGTATATAACAGAAAGGCACGCATTGGTGTCCACCAATGCATTCAGACCTTCAGTGTAGCCGTCGGACCAGTCAAAGTTCTGAAAGGTTACTGTGATCCTATTGATGAAAATCTAAACTAACTCAAATAATGAAAATAACACCTATATCATGAAAAATCAATTGGAAGTGATTTGAGCTTAAAATCTTGGCTCTAAGTCAAGTTATGCTCATTTGAAGTTGGTGGCTTAGAAGACCAAAGTCTGGATTTCTAGGCCATGTAGGCTCAAAATTACAAAAAAGTCAGCAGCTGTCTATTGGTTGTGATTTGAGCAAATTTGCCATATTTTGAGTCGAGTTACGGTCATTTGAAGTTGGTGGCCTAGAAATCCAAATTTTGGGTTTCTAGGCCACCAACTTCAAATCGTCATAACTAGGCTAAGGATTAAGCTGGAGAGGTCTAACAAATACCAATGGACTTCTTATGAATTGGGCTTCAAAATGGACTATAAATCCAAAATTGGGATTTCTAGGCCACCAATTTTAAATGCTCCTAATTTGGCCAAAAATCACGATTTTGATCTCAATCTTTTCTAGAAAATCGCTCACCCGGCACTTCACATTTGACTCTCCAGTACAGTTCCGAACGCCATCTATCCATACAGAGTCCCAAATGGCTGGTTTTGGGTACAGAGTTTTGAATCTTCCTGAAACTCCGAATTTCAAATTTCCTTTTTTTTAATTCTCACCTAAAATCCATTGCGACTCTTGCTCCGACGCCACCGCTGTCATATTAGTTCCCAAGCTTCTACAGTAATCCTTTCCTTCTGATTTCGCAATACCTTTTCCCATAATGAACACCTGCATGCATACAATAATCCGGGGGTCCGACCGTTGGAACATTTTCCAATTTCCAACGCATTTTATGAAATTCCAGGTGGTCCCGGTTTTGGTCCAGGAAATATCGTCTTCTCCCATATTTTTGACAACTGGGAAAATGTAGTCATAAGCTGGACAGGTTTCATTTGGGAGTGAGGTCTGAAAAATGTTGAATGGGTTACTGTAGAGGTACTAAGTGTACTGTAACTTAAAAATCGTCTTAAAGTAAGGGGTTATTGTAAACAAAAAACTTACCCCGAACTACATTAGGATTCCTGTAGAATTGAAACCTATGTACATGAATACAGTAATCTTCCTCGTTTTGATGTAAACCCCATGGGACTCCATTTAGGGATTACTGTAGTTCAAAGACCCCATGAGATCTTAGGATTACTGTAGTAATAAGATCAGTACCTTGTATGGACTAGTAGTGGTACTGTAGCCCATACAAGGTACTGAAGTAGTACTGTAGTTTAGACAGGGTACTGTAGTAATACAGAAGTCCGTAAAAAGTACTGTAGTGGACTGCTGTAGTCTAAAATCCCTGCAGATCTTACCTTAAAAGAAACAAACAACCCATCCTCTCTATTTGTCTCTACCACCTCCAGGGTTACTGTAGAATTGAAGTCAACGAGCATACAGTAATCCTTCTCATTGAAAAATGCCAAAATACAGTCGGGTTCGTCGAAACAAGTCTGTTCACAGTCATCGTCAATACTGTCTGAGTTTAGCTCCACACTGGTTCCATTGTATTTAGAAACTTTTCCAAATATTTTCATCATTTTTGGAACTTCTGGAACTGAAAAAAAGCTTACTGTCGTTGAATTCCTGAATTTATGTACCTCCACTAGTCTCCTGAATTCCAAGAAGCAAAAAGAGCGCCAAAAAATAATCCAACATCTTGGTCATAGTTGGTTGAAATATATAGTTGAGTTTCAAAAGTAAGTCACTGACTTTAGACAAAAAGTCCCAAAAAAGTAAACCGAGCTTTTTATGTACGTGGCTCTAGACAGAAAATCATGAAAATTGTGGGCTCTGACGCAGAGAGGGCATCATAAAAAAACAAAAATTGCGAAAGTTTTCGGTGAAAAACCAAAAATGTAGTTTCTGTAATAAAAAAGGAGCTCCAACAAAATACCATAAAATGTTAAGAGTCCCGAAAAAATAGCACTTCGACGTTTCGCAACCACGTTATTACGCAACTGCGACATTTCGCAATCAATCATTTAGCAACTGCAACATTTCGCAACTCAAGTCGATTTCGTAACCACGACACATCGCAACTAGTCTTTTCGCAACCACCAAATTCACATGCATTTCAGGTTCAACTCTATTTTTTTACAAGACTATTTTACAAAGTTGCGAAATGTCTTGGTTGCGAAAATGTTGTGGTTGCGAAATGTCGTGGTTGCACAATCGACGTGAGTTGCGAAATGACTAGCTGCGAAATGTCGTAGTTGCGAAATGACTAGTTGCGAAACGTCGGGGTGCCGAGAAAATGTTTACTTGAGGGGTCAGCTACAGTAATCTCTCTATTTTTTGGCCGGGTTGAAAAAATATTAAAAATCCCTCATAGCCTAGCCCCTACCTAACCTCACCTAGCCTAGCCCAGGCCCCAATTCCAATACCCACGTTCACACTTTTTTCCCCCAAAAAATCAGTCTCCAAAACAAAAAACAATGAAGACTTCACTATTCTTCCTTCTGCTCTGCGTGTTCTCTACCCACACCATTGTGATTCCAAGGCTAACGACCACAAGTTTTCACTTCGATATCAAACTCGTGTGCCGGGATCGTATCACTCATGTGCCGTACAAGGATTGGACATATTTGGTGGACATACAGTCTCAAGGTTGGGGGTGAGTTTTTAGGCTTTTCTATGCTTTTAGGTTCTAGGCTTTAGGCTTTCAAGGTTCCTAGGCATTTTAGGCTTTTTAGGCATCAATTTTTAAACAAAAATTTCTTCTTTTTCAGACCCTTGCCAATTTGGAACTCTCTGGTTGCAATGAACGAAACAAAGTTGGCTGAAAACTATTTCGTCAATTTTCAACTTGAGCGTAATAATTATACCTATTTGGTTTGGAAAGGAGTATGTTTTCGAATTTTCAAAAACCAGTCGATTTACGCCGCCTCCGGCGGCTACAATCTCCTGGCTTCACTTAAATTGAGCGAATCTCAATAATATCACGAAATGCAATAATTGTGCGAATCTCAACAAAATCAGTGGTTGATGGTTTTCTTGAAAACTGCTGAGCCTTCGGCTCCTTTCTTGGGCCGGCGGCCCATTTTCAAAGTCTTCGGAGCCTTCGGTTCCTTTCTTGGGCCGGCGGCCCATTTAGAAAGTTTTTGGAGCCTTCGGCTCCTTTCTTGGGCATGCGGCCCATTTAGAAAGTTTTTGGAGCCTTCGGCTCCTTTCTTGGGCCGGCGGCCCATTTTCAAAGTCTTCGGAGCCTTCGGTTCCTTTCTTGGGCCTGCGGCCCAATTAGAAAGTCTTCGGAGCCTTCGGCTCCTTTCTTGAGCCTGCGGCCCATTTTGAAAGTCTTCGGAGCCTTCGGTTCCTTTCTTGGGCCTGCGGCCCATTTAGAAAGTTTTTGGAGCCTTCGGCTCCTTTCTTGAGCCTGCGGCCCATTCAGAAAGTCTTCGGAGCCTTCGGTTCCTTTCTTGGGCCTGCGGCCCAATTAGAAAGTCTTCGGAGCCTTCGGCTCCTTTCTTGAGCCTGCGGCCCATTTTGAAAGTTTTCGGAGCCTTCGGTTCCTTTCTTGGGCCTGCGGCCCATTTAGAAAGTTTTTGGAGCCTTCGGCTCCTTTCTTGAGCCTGCGGCCCATTTAGAAAGTCTTCGGAGCCGTCGGCTCCTTTCTTGGGCCTGCGGCCCATTTTGAAAACTGCTGAGCTTTCGGCTCCTTTCTTGGGCCTGCGGCCCATTTAGAAAGTTTTTGGAGCCTTCGGCTCCTTTCTTGAGCCTGCGGCCCATTTAGAAAGTTTTTGGAGCCTTCGGCTCCTTTCTTGGGCATGCGGCCCATTTAGAAAGTTTTTGGAGCCTTCGGCTCCTTTCTTGGGCCGGCGGCCCATTTTCAAAGTCTTCGGAGCCTTCGGTTCCTTTCTTGGGCCTGCGGCCCAATTAGAAAGTCTTCGGAGCCTTCGGCTCCTTTCTTGAGCCTGCGGCCCATTTTCAAAGTCTTCGGAGCCTTCGGTTCCTTTCTTGGGCCTGCGGCCCAATTAGAAAGTCTTCGGAGCCTTCGGCTCCTTTCTTGAGCCTGCGGCCCATTCAGAAAGTCTTCGGAGCCTTCGGTTCCTTTCTTGGGCCTGCGGCCCAATTAGAAAGTCTTCGGAGCCTTCGGCTCCTTTCTTGAGCCTGCGGCCCATTTTGAAAGTTTTCGGAGCCTTCGGTTCCTTTCTTGGGCCTGCGGCCCATTTAGAAAGTTTTTGGAGCCTTCGGCTCCTTTCTTGAGCCTGCGGCCCATTTAGAAAGTCTTCGGAGCCGTCGGCTCCTTTCTTGGGCCTGCGGCCCATTTTGAAAACTGCTGAGCTTTCGGCTCCTTTCTTGGGCCTGCGGCCCATTTAGAAAGTTTTTGGAGCCTTCGGCTCCTTTCTTGAGCCTGCGGCCCATTTAGAAAGTCTTCGGAGCCTTCGGTTCCTTTCTTGGGCCTGCGGCCCAATTAGAAAATCTTTGGAGCCTTCGGCTCCTTTCTTGAGCCCGGGGCCCATTCAGAAAGTCTTCGGAGCCTTCGGTTCCTTTCTTGGGCCTGCGGCCCAATTAGAAAGTCTTCGGAGCCTTCGGTTCCTTTCTTGGGCCTGCGGCCCAATTAGAAAGTCTTCGGAGCCTTCGGTTCCTTTCTTGAGCCTGCGGCCCATTTAGAAAGTTTTTGGAGCCTTCGGCTCCTTTCTTGAGCCTGCGGCCCATTTAGAAAGTCTTCGGAGCCGTCGGCTCCTTTTTTGGGCCTGCGGCCCATTTTGAAAACTGCTGAGCCTTCGGCTCCTTTCCTGGGCCTGCGGCCCATTTTGAAAGTCTTCGGAGCCTTCGGCTCCTTTCTTGGGCCTGCGGCCCATTTAGAAAGTTTTTGGAGCCTTCGGCTTCTTTCTTGAGCCTGCGGCCCATTAGGAAAGTCTTCGGAGCTTTCGGCTCCTTTCTTGGGCCTGCGGCCCATTTTGAAAACTGCTGAGCCTTCGGCTCCTTTCTTGGGCCTGCGGCCCATTTAGAAAGTCTTCGGAGCCTTCGGCTATTTTCCAAATGCTGCGGCTCTGATTTTTTTCGCAGCGGTTCTCAGGCCAACGTGGAATTTTTGAAAATGAGAAAATTGAGAAAATTTGGAAAAGTGAAAAATATCTCCGTGAACTCGTCTCTCTCCCCTCTCAAAACTGAAAAAAAAACAAATTGCTCCTGAAATGAGGTTTTTGCGACCTTGTGACCTCATTTTTTGATCATTCGAAAAACGAAATAGACGGGCATCATTAAGACCCAATTTCTGATGACCTGTGAAAATTTGAGAGAAATCGGTCCAGTGGGGACTCCGCTAGGACGGGATATCCACACACATACACACAGACAGACAGAATTTTGCGTTTGTTAATAGTAAAGATTTTCGAGAAATATTTTTTCAGTCTGACTTCGTACTCGAAACACACATTTTTCACACATGCACAACGGATGGACGTCGGTTGAAGAGAATCCGGCCGTTTTCGAATCTTCCGGCGGTTGAGGAGTGAGTTTTTTAGGCGTTTTGTGATTTTGAAGGTTTAGGTCTTAGGCTTCAGGCCTTAGGCTTTAGGCCTTAGGCCTTAGGCTTTAGGCCTTAGGCCTTAGGCCTTAGGCCTTAGGCCTTAGGCCTTAGGCCTTAGGCCTTAGGCCTTAGGCTTCAGGCCTTAGGCTTCAGGCCTTGGGCTTCAGGCCTTAGGCTTCAGGCCTTAGGCTTCAGGCCTTAGGCTTCAGGCCTTAGGCTTCAGGCCTCAGGCTTCAGGCCTTAGGCTTCAGGCCTTAGGCTTCAGGCCTTAGGCTTCAGGCCTTAGGCTTCAGGCCTTAGGCTTCAGGCCTCAGGCTTCAGGCCTTAGGCTTCAGGCCTTAGGCTTCAGGCCTTAGGCTTCAGGCCTTAGGCTTCAGGCCTTAGGCTTCAGGCCTTAGGCTTCAGGCCTTAGGCTTCAGGCCTCAGGCTTCAGGCCTTAGGCTTCAGGCCTTAGGCTTCAGGCCTTAGCCTTCAGGCTTTAGGCTTCAGTCTTTAGGCTTCAGGCCTTAGGCCTAAAGCTTTAGGCCTTAGGCCTCAGGCTTCAGGCCTTGGCTTTAAGCCTTAGGCTTCAGTCCTTAGGCTTCAGGCCTTAGGCCTAAAGCTTTAGGCCTTAGGCCTCAGGCTTCAGGCCTTGGCTTTAAGCCTCAGGCCTCAGGCTTCAGGCCTACATTTTTTTAATTTTTGAATTTTCTCAGACACTACAAATTGTCCATGAGCATCGATCTCTTCGAAGATGGGACCGAACTTGATAAACTTCACGACGATGAACATGTTCCAGAAGGTGCTGACATTTCTACACATTAGTAATAAATTTGAATTTTTAAAATTTCTTTGATTTTTTTAAACGAAAAGTTTTAAAGTTTACAAATTTTTATTCGACAAAAACAGCCCAAATTAGAAAATTATCATCTTTTCTTCTTCATTTTCTGCCAAGGTTTCATTAATATATTTGTTGTAGTTCCTGAAAATCAAATTAAGAAAATTTGAGTTGAAAAAAAAAGGATTTCGAAACTTACTTCATTTTTTGGAACTTCCAGAAATGTTGAGCCACACTGGCCAACATACTTATATGGATTTGCTTCAACAATCTGAAAAATTGAACATTTTCTTGTTATTCAGATGTACTCTGGCACATCTAGATTCTATTTCATTAAGAAACTCACCGTATCTTATAAGTTTATACCTAAATATAAATAATGTATTAGATTTAAAAAAATAGAAAAATATACAAAATAGAGGCAAATTCACAGTTTGCCTAGGTGGAGATAGAATACTGAAGAATCGAGTGTAGTCCTTATCTTTTATACCCAATTGTTTTTTTTTTCTAGAATCGAGACATCATTCTACGGAGAGAGATATGAGAGAAGAAAAATCGAAAAAAAAGTAGTCGGACGACGTCGTTATCAGTCATTAGGTGATTCTTAAATAGGGAACTGTTTATGGAAAGAAAACCTCTGATTGAAAATGATCTCTGTAGAAAAGGATCATCTAGACAATTTTATTCAAAAGGTTGTGCAAAAAATATCAAGTGAAAGGTCACAACGAAAAAAATTTAAAAGTTCGGTAAAAATGTGAAGATGGGGAACCACATAAACAGTCTGCACATGGAAGTATATATGTCATTCTGAAAATATTTGTGTTCCCTAAGTTTCAGGGAATCCTTGTTTCTTGCCTTCATTGTCTCCATCGCAACCGTCGCTTCTATTCAACAAAAATAAATAAATCGTGTATTGATGTGTGTCTTGTGGGTCCAAACTGGAAAAAATGAGCAACAAATTATTTGAGATGATTCCGGTGTAGTTCTGGAACCTGATCCTATGCTTGAAAACTTTAAAAAATTTCCGAAGACCTTGGAGAAACTGACCGTTCAATTTACCACCTTGTATGTTTGGCAGCAAGTTCTCATAGGTCCTTAAAAATAACTTTTTTTATTGAAAGTACCTAAAGTTCCCACTTTTTTTCCGGTAGCAAAGTTGGCAAGATTGTGCAACTTTCCTTATTATAAAAATCATACATGGGTCGCCACACCAAAATGGTTGAGGGTTGAATAGATCTCCTTTACTTCTCTGTAAACATCATTTCCAATAGGACCTAAAACGACCCGTGATTTAAAAATCTCACTGTCAGAAGTGTACAACCACGAAAAATTTGGCTCTCAAAACTTGGTTGACATTCCTTCATCATATTACTGTATTCCAAGCTAAAAAATGCAGCATGCTCCACGAAAAATCTGGTTAACGTTCCTTGTAGTCCACTGCATTCAGAGTATCGAAAATGTAGGAGAAGTCTTTTTTTTCCTCTGAGAAAAAAACAATACAAATTTTTGAATATGAACAATTCAAACTTACCGACGAAACTTGCATTACATAGCACAAAAGCAAGCATCTTCTAGGCAGTACAAATAACGAATTGTTGAAGAACAAGAGAAATACAGTAGTTTAAGCATAGAATATTCAAAGAAAATCACAATAACTAGAGGTTCATAACAACACTGAACCAAGTTTAGGTAGTATGGAATACTGTAGAATTTCAGAAAAATCATAGTGTAGACAAAAAAGAGGTCCATAGACACACTGGAGCATTAGGGGGTAAAATGACGATAAGGTACTACCAGAACCGAAATTCGAAACGTGAAAGGGAGGAGCTAAAGAGAGAGGGAGACTCATGAATTTGTCTGACGGAGGCAGAAAATGACAGGTCCAAGTGTGCTGACCTACTTTTCAAAAATCAAAAGGAGTGCAAATTGAGGGGCCGGAAACGGGGACACACTTTATCAAAAATCTAGATCCCTTTGAAATAAATCATCCCGATTAGGGATGAGAAATGCGAAAAAGAGGGGGGGGGGCGCTTGAGAAAAATGAAAATAGAAAACAGAAGCAGCCTGGATCATAGAATCAGAAAATGAAAAAAATGAAAAATGACATATAAAAGATACAAACGTACATACAAACGCTACGGATAAAGTGGCTAGACTTGATGAACATTATACTTCAAAACTGAAAAATTTCAAGCTCTCATTAATTATGGTTTAGGGTGTTTCCTACTTCATGCAAATCCACACTCAAATCTCCCTTTTTTTATACTTCTCGTTTTGGAAATCGATTTCGCAAAAAAAAACCTGGTAAGCATTTCATTTACATATATGTATTTACGTATCTATCCTTTAGGCATCCTCCTTTATCATAATAATTGTCCTCATACTCTACAGTAATCCCTCGTTTTCCAACCCCAGCTGCTGTCATTCTTCTTCTTCTCCTTTCCCATACCCCCCCCCCTTTTTTTCCTTCACACACACACACAACCCTCCTCGCCCAATTCTTCTTCTTCTCCCCAACATCGGCCCGTCGCAGCAGCAGCAGCCAACACAGCCCCTCTTCTCATATCGAGGCCTCTTCCTCGTCTCCCCAACACACAAAAAGAGACAACAGACGGTCAGAGTGTACTCTTTGTATCGCTCCGCACCACACTATCTCTGTCTGCCTCCCCTTTTCGATTACGGGGCCTTCTCTCTTCTTCTTCTACTGGCCGGCTGTGTGTATCTGTGAGTGAGCGCGCCCGTTCTATGCAGGCCATTCGACCACAGACGGCCTTCTTCCCTTCTTCTTCCCCTCATACACATTTTCCCCCGCTGCGGGCCAAATGTTGTGAGTCTATCCCCAAGTTCGGCCTATTTCCTTGGTTCCGCAGCCTTCCGCGGCCTAAATCTCTGGACTTGTAGGTTTTCGGATCTGAAAAATTCAACTATCTCTATTCCAAGCCACGAAAACCGGTCTAAAAGCGGGTAAGCCCCAGGGTGATGACGTAGGTCAATATCGGTTTTCGATGAAATTGAAAATTTTCGGTTTTGGACCCAAAAAATGAATGGAACGGTGGTCCCCAGAAGCAGGCCGGGGTGTTCTAGGGCACATTTTTGAAATACGCGCCGAAAAGTTTCCGTTCTTTCCGTTCGGGCGTCTCCTCTCTTCACCCACTATCTCGTCTTGTTTCTCTCTTTTCCTTGTCTCCCCGCTTTCCTCCTAGATTCATTTTTTATGCTGAACTATCGTTTTTTAGGATTCTGAACCCTTTATAAATCTTCCTGAATCAGATTTTGAACAATGTAAAAAATCGATATTTTTTGAAATCCATCTAAAACTTTTAAAAGCTTTCCAGACTCTTGACTCTCTCTTCACTTTCGTTGAATTTCCAGAATTCTGTCGGCTCTAATTTTCAAAATTTCGTTCATCCCAGGAGCATACTATCAATTTTTTGGACGAAGAAAGTACACTCTATTGAACCTCCATATACAGTACTAAATGGCAGGGTCCCTGGCAAACCTCGATTAAGTTTTCATAGTTTTTTTTTCAGCTCCATATCGTTTGAACCAGTGAAGGTACTGCAAAACGGTTAACTAGAAACATTTAGAAAATTTCAAGACTTTTTGCATTCAAAGACATGTATCTCAAGAAACCGTTTAGCACCAAAAATTTGTTAACTAGGAAAATATTTTTCTTAAGATTTGTTACACTTTATCAGTTGAACAACTTTTTGATATCTCGTTTGAATCAGAAGTTATACCTCTTCAAAGTTAAAATAAATCCTCACCCCCTCCCCCGTTTCTTCCTTCTTTTTGTTTGTTGAATTTGTCTCTGAATTATCTCTTTTTGCATATCAAATTTTCCAATTTCTAAACTTATCATCTTCCAGATCACTCTAAAAAGCTGAAACCAAACCTGATCTCGTACCCCAACGTCCAATGAGCGCTCGTCCGGCATTCGAGCAATTCACTGCTCAACCACCGCAGCCGGCTGGCGAAGTTGTCGCCCAGCAGGCCACCGATGGAGCACACGGTCAAGAGTTGACCATTTCGAAATTGGAGAATGCAATTACCTCGATGGAAGAGCAAGGTCTTCAAGGTGATCATCGTCATGCGAAGGCGTTGCTTTTGAAGCAGAAGCTTCAGGCAGGAGGCATGGAAGGTCCACCACAAGAGAACGGTGGAGGACCCCAACAGATGAATGGAGGAAGGAATCAACAGATCACTCCTGCTCAGCTGAGCCAGTTGAAGGCTAATGTCTCCGCCTACAGGTTGTTGGCTCGTAATGAAGTGGTCCCAAAGGCCCTAATTTCTGAGGCTGTGATGTTGCGTCCGAAGGTTACCACATTGTTGCCTGATCCATATGAGTATCCAGGAGAGTCTGAGAATGGAGAAAAGCTGCCGTATGACTTGATGAAGATCTTCAATCTCCACCAAATTCGTTGCAACCGCCCATCTACCGTCGCTCCACCAGCCGGAATCGACCCAACTGGAATGTTGAAGCGACGCGAGAATTCTATTCAGAATCGTATTGGTCTTCGCATGAAACTTCTAACCAATCTTCCCGCCGATATCCCAGATCACATTAAACTCAAGGCTGAGATTGAGTTGAGAGCTTTGAGAGTCGTCAATTTGCAAACTCAGGTAAGAGTTCAGAATACAGTAATTCAGTTACAGTACTACTACTACAGTATTGCATATCTAACTGTTCCAGGTGCGCAGCGTAGTGATGTCTTGCCTTCGACGGGACACCACTCTGGAGACTGCCCTGAATCCCTATGCCTATCGTCGTGTGAAGCGTCAGTCTTTGAGAGAGGCTAGAGTTACAGAGACTCTCGAAAAGCAGCAGAAGATGGAGCAAGAGAGGAAGAGACGTCAGAAGCATACTGATTTGATGCAGGCAATTATTCAGCACGGAAAGGACTTCAAGGAGTATCACAGGTTAGTGGGGGGACATCTGGATAGACAGAGATGTGTGAATGAGAAAGAGACGCAGATAGAGAGAAACGTTCTCTGTTGTTTGCAATGCGGCGGTCTGGCCTAGACAGACAATAATAAACTGGGTGGTCTCCCGGACAATCATCAAATAATAACTTTTCCAGAAACAATCTCATCAAGACCCACAAAGCCAAGAAGGCCGTCTGGACGTATCATCAGAACAATGAGCGCGAGCGTAAAAAGGATGAGATCCGTAACGAGAAGCTCCGTATGCAGAGACTTATGCAAGAAGATGAAGAAGGTTACCGTGCACTTCTTGATGAGAAGAAAGATCAACGTCTTGTCTATCTCCTCCAGCAAACCGATGAATACGTCGACTCTCTCTGCTCTCTTCTCAGGCAACATCAAACAACCGAGAAGAAAAAGAAGAAAGAGGATAAAAGGATTGAGAAGGGCAACCAGATGGATGATGAGGCTCGTGTTCATGTTCGTGAGATTAGTACTGGAAAGATTCTGACTGGAGATAAAGCTCCAAGTCCGGAAGAGATTGATATCTGGCTTGAGACTCATCCAGGATACCAACTGGTACCACGTGATCAACTCTCTGATGATGACGACGATGAGGAGGAAGTTGTGGAGGCCCCACAAGAGGAGAAGGAAGATGAGTATGCTGGAATGGATGAAGAAATGAAGGCCAAGATGATTATTGAGAAGGCTAGAAATGAGGAGGATGAGTACGATCAAAAGTCGAAGAAGCAAGAAGCTGACTACTACGCAACGGCTCACAAGATCAAGGAGAGAGTTGTAAAGCAGCATGAGACAATGGGAGGAGGTGATGCGACTCTCCAGTTGAAGCCATATCAGTTGAAGGGTCTCGAGTGGATGGTGTCGTTGTACAATAACAATTTGAACGGTATTCTGGCCGATGAGATGGGTCTTGGAAAGACTATTCAGACTATTTCCCTGCTTACTTATCTAATGGAGGTCAAGCAGAATAACGGACCATACCTTGTTATCGTTCCCCTCTCTACCCTCTCCAACTGGCAGTCTGAGTTCGCCAAATGGGCTCCTAACGTCAAGTCGGTCACCTACAAGGGAACCAAAGATGCTCGTCGTCGTGTTGAGGGACAGATTCGTAAAGTTGACTTCAACGTCCTCATGACCACTTATGAGTACGTCATCAAGGAGAAGTCTCTCCTTGGAAAGATCCGTTGGAAGTACATGATTATCGATGAGGGACATCGTTTGAAGAACCACAACAGTAAGCTTACCAACATGCTCAACGGATTCTTCCATGCTCAACATCGTCTGCTTTTGACCGGAACTCCACTCCAAAACAAGCTTCCTGAGCTCTGGGCTCTTCTCAATTTCTTGCTCCCATCCATTTTCTCCTCCTGCGACACTTTCGAGCAATGGTTCAATGCTCCATTTGCTACTACCGGAGAGAAAGTCGAGTTGAATCAGGAAGAGACCATGTTGATCATCAGAAGATTGCACAAAGTCCTTCGTCCATTCTTGCTCCGTCGTCTGAAGAAAGAAGTCGAATCTGAGCTTCCTGACAAGACCGAGTATGTCATCAAGTGTGACATGTCTTCGCTCCAGAAGGTCATCTACCGTCACATGAAGAAGGGATTGTTGTTGGATGCCAAGGCGTCATCTGGTGCCCGCTCCCTCTCCAACACCATGGTTCACCTTCAAAAACTTTGTAACCATCCGTTCCTCTTCCCAAACATTGAGGACTCCTGCCGTGCTCACTGGAAGGTCAATGAGGTTAATGGAAAAGAGTTGATACGTGTGGCTGGAAAGCTGGAGCTTCTCGACCGAATTCTTCCGAAACTGAAAGCAACTGGACATCGTGTGCTGATGTTCTTCCAGATGACAAAAATGATGGACATCTTCGAAGACTTCCTCCACTATCGTCAGTATACCTATCTTCGTTTGGATGGTTCCACGAAGCCAGATGAGCGTGGAGACCTCCTTTCCCTCTACAACGCTCCAGACTCCGAGTACTTCCTCTTCATGCTTTCCACAAGAGCAGGAGGTCTTGGTTTGAACTTGCAAACTGCTGACACTGTCATCATTTTTGATTCTGATTGGAATCCTCATCAGGATATGCAGGCTCAAGATCGTGCCCATCGTATTGGACAGAAGAAAGAAGTCCGTGTACTCCGTTTGATCACTGCAAACTCTGTGGAAGAGAAGTTGTTGGCTGTGGCTCGTTATAAGTTGAATGTCGACGAGAAAGTTATTCAAGCCGGAAAATTTGATCAGAGATCCACAGGAGCCGAGCGTAAACTCATGTTGGAAAGAATCATCCAGGCCGACGAAGAGGAAGATGAGGAGGAAGTGGTTCCGGATGATGAGACTGTCAATCAGATGGTTGCTCGTTCTGAGGATGAGTTTAATCAATTCCAGTCCATGGATATTGATCGTCGTCGTGAGGAGGCTAATCAGCTTCATCGCAAGCTACGTCTTGTAGAGGAACAGGAGATTCCAGAAGATATTGTGAAGTTGTCAGAGGACTTCGACGAACTCGAGAAGGCCAAGGAGGAGGGAAGAGAGATCGTGAGCGAAACGCCAAACCAGAGAAGACGTAGAACGGAGGTGAGTACTGTAATAGTTTGGGGGAGAGGGCGACTTTGGTTTCCCATAACTTGAGCGCTAGTAAAATTATAATTTTATCTTTTTGATTTCCAGGTCGACTACTCTTCCGATCTTTTGTCCGATGAGCAATTCATGAAGCAAGTCGAGGAAGTTGAAGACGAGAATGAGAGATGTGTGGCTGAGAGAAAGAAGCAACGTAAGAGAAAGCTTGCCGGTCTCGATGAGAATGATGACACTATGGATGATGTCGTTTTGGCTCATAAGAAGAAGAAGACCGATCCAGAGCTAGCTGAGAAAATCAACGAGATGTTGAATGTGATTATGGAGTACACCGACGAGGAAGGAGACTTGATTGCCATTCCATTCCAAACCCTCCCAACTAAGAAGGAGCTTCCGGAGTACTATCAAGTTGTCACAAAGCCAATGGACTTTGACAGAATCAATAAGAAGATCGAGACTGGAAGATATACTGCTATGACGGAGGTCAATGACGATATGGTGTTGTTGGTTAACAATGCGCAATTGTTCAATGAGGAGGACAGTGTCATTGTGGAGCACTCAAAGATTATTGAGAAGTTGTGGAAGGAGCAGTATGATAAGTTCATGGCACTACCAAAGTCGGAGAAGTCACCAGTCACAGCCACTCCAATCAAGAAGGAGAAGGATGCCCCAGTTGCTCCAACCCCGTCCACCTCGGGATCCTCTTCTAAACCATCGACCAGCGGAACAACATCTGTCAAACCATCCACTAGCGGAACCTCAGCCGTCACAGATCGTCAACGTCAAGCTCTTCTCGCTCAACAACAGCAAGCTCAATTCATGACCAGTCTCGCCAAGATGACACCAGCTCAACAAGCTCATGCTCAGCAGATGCTTGCCATGCAAATGATTGCCCAACAAGCGGGACCAGGTGGTGCTCAAGCACAAGCTCTGTTGCTCCAAATGCAAGCTGCTGCTCAGGCTCAGGCAGCTCAAGTTGCACAGGCACAGGCGTTGGCTGCTGCTGCTAAGAAGGATGCGTCTGGTTCAAAGGATGTAAAGAAGGTGTCAACTTCGGAAGTGAAAAAGAAGAGTGAACCATCGACGTCTTCTGAGCCTTCCACTTCTGCTGCTTCTGTATCCAAGAAGAAGTCGGTGAAGGAAGAGCCAGAGCCAGAGCCAATGGAGGAGGATGAGGAGGAGGAAGAGGTTATTGGAAAGAAGAAGGTGAGGAGATTAACTCTTTGATTAGGGCATTGATAGGGCGTAGGACCTCAATAATTTTACATTAGGGTGGTATATACAGACATCTCACAAACATTATTCCAGGAATCCACCTCCGGCCGCCGTAAGTCCCGCCCAACCCGTCGCTACTCCAACGAGGATTATGATGACGAGGATGATGATGAGTAATAACAAAACTCTATATCTTCTAAATCTTCTTAATCCCAATTATGTCTCATATACCAAACCCCAATTTTTGATTTCCATTATCCAATACCCTCCCTCAAGACTTGAAACACGCCCTACTGATCTTGATACGTCTCTAATTTCATTTATAATCTCACAAACGTTTTTGTACCCTTGAGTACTCTACTCTTATTCTCATGGTCGACCAATTCCTATGTACTCCCCACATGATTGCTCAGTCTTGAAAGTTTCCATTTTCGGAAAGTGAATAAATTTGTGAATCGAAAAATGTTGTGCTTTGTTTTTGGTTTAGATTTCAGATGACATTCAAAATAATCAAAGGTAAGGGGATGACCGACCGTCTGCTCTTCATTGATTCAATCGAAAATTCACTTCGTTCGGGCCTGTCAGTGCCTACTGACGGTTGTCCGCCAACCGCTGACCGCCAAACGACTGCTGCCCGACCGCATGATTTTTCTTTATTTTACGCGAAAATAGGCTTTGACAGGGTGGTCGGTTCCGTCCAATTGCTCTTTGAAGGGGACTCAGAAGTATCTAATCTCAGACCAGAAGAAGAAATAAACCTTATTAGAACAAGAACTAAACCAGTCAATCCAAAAGTACCCTTTCGGGTTCAATTGAATATTCCGGTTCCGTCCGATTGCTCTCATAAGGGAACTCAGAAAGTATCTAATCTCAGACCAGAAGAAGAAATAAACCTTATAAGAACAAGAACTAAACCAGTCAATCCAAAAGTCCCCTTTCGGGTTCAATTGAATATTCCGGTTCCGTCCGATTGCTCTCATAAGGGAACTCAGAAAGTATCTAATCTCAGACCAGAAGAAGAAATAAACCTTATTAGAACAAGAACTAAACCAGTCAATCCAAAAGTCCCCTTTCGGGTTCATTCAGATATTCCGGTTCCGTCCGATTGCTCTCATAAGGGAACTCAGAAAGTATCTAATCTCAGACCAGAAGAAGAAATAAACCTTATTAGAACAAGAACTAAACCAGTCAATCCAAAAGTACCCTTTCGGGTTCATTCAGATATTCCGGTTCCGTCCGATTGCTCTCATAAGGGAACTCAGAAAGTATCTAATCTCAGACCAGAAGAAGAAATAAACCTTATTAGAACAAGAACTAAACCAGTCAATCCAAAAGTACCCTTTCGGGTTCATTCAGATATTCCGGTTCCGTCCGATTGCTCTCATAAGGGAACTCAGAAAGTATCTAATCTCAGACCAGAAGAAGAAATAAACCTTATTAGAACAAGAACTAAACCAGTCAATCCAAAAGTCCCCTTTCGGGTTCATTCAGATATTCCGGTTCCGTCCGATTGCTCTCATAAGGGAACTCAGAAAGTATCTAATCTCAGACCAGAAGAAGAAATAAACCTTATTAGAACAAGAACTAAACCAGTCAATCCAAAAGTACCCTTTCGGGTTCAATTGAATATTCCGGTTCCGTCCGATTGCTCTAATAAGGGGACTCAGAAGTATCTAATCTCAGACCAGAAGAAGAAATAAACCTTATTAGAACAAGAACTAAACCAGTCAATCCAAAAGTCCCCTTTCGGGTTCATTCAGATATTCCGGTTCCGTCCGATTGCTCTCATAAGGGAACTCAGAAAGTATCTAATCTCAGACCAGAAGAAGAAATAAACCTTATTAGAACAAGAACTAAACCAGTCAATCCAAAAGTCCCCTTTCGGGTTCATTCAGATATACCGGTTCCGTCCGATTGCTCTCATAAGGGAACTCAGAAAGTATCTAATCTCAGACCAGAAGAAGAAATAAACCTTATTAGAACAAGAACTAAACCAGTCAATCCAAAAGTCCCCTTTCGGGTTCATTCAGATATTCCGGTTCCGTCCGATTGCTCTCATAAGGGAACTCAGAAAGTATCTAATCTCAGACCAGAAGAAGAAATAAACCTTATTAGAACAAGAACTAAACCAGTCAATCCAAAAGTCCCCTTTCGGGTTCATTCAGATATTCCGGTTCCGTCCGATTGCTCTCATAAGGGAACTCAGAAAGTATCTAATCTCAGACCAGAAGAAGAAATAAACCTTATTAGAACAAGAACTAAACCAGTCAATCCAAAAGTCCCCTTTCGGGTTCATTCAGATATTCCGGTTCCGTCCGATTGCTCTCATAAGGGAACTCAGAAAGTATCTAATCTCAGACCAGAAGAAGAAATAAACCTTATTAGAACAAGAACTAAACCAGTCAATCCAAAAGTACCCTTTCGGGTTCAATTGAATATTCCGGTTCCGTCCGATTGCTCTCATAAGGGAACTCAGAAAGTATCTAATCTCAGACCAGAAGAAGAAATAAACCTTATTAGAACAAGAACTAAACCAGTCAATCCAAAAGTACCCTTTCGGGTTCAATTGAATATTCCGGTTCCGTCCGATTGCTCTAATAAGGGGACTCAGAAGTATCTAATCTCAGACCAGAAGAAGAAATAAACCTTATTAGAACAAGAACTAAACCAGTCAATCCAAAAGTCCCCTTTCGGGTTCATTCAGATATTCCGGTTCCGTCCGATTGCTCTCATAAGGGAACTCAGAAGTATCTAATCTCAGACCAGAAGAAGAAATAAACCTTATTAGAACAAGAACTAAACCAGTCAATCCAAAAGTCCCCTTTCGGGTTCATTCAGATATTCCGGTTCCGTCCGATTGCTCTCATAAGGGAACTCAGAAAGTATCTAATCTCAGACCAGAAGAAGAAATAAACCTTATTAGAACAAGAACTAAACCAGTCAATCCAAAAGTACCCTTTCGGGTTCAATTGAATATTCCGGTTCCGTCCGATTGCTCTAATAAGGGGACTCAGAAGTATCTAATCTCAGACCAGAAGAAGAAATAAACCTTATTAGAACAAGAACTAAACCAGTCAATCCAAAAGTCCCCTTTCGGGTTCATTCAGATATTCCGGTTCCGTCCGATTGCTCTCATAAGGGAACTCAGAAGTATCTAATCTCAGACCAGAAGAAGAAATAAACCTTATTAGAACAAGAACTAAACCAGTCAATCCAAAAGTCCCCTTTCGGGTTCATTCAGATATTCCGGTTCCGTCCGATTGCTCTCATAAGGGAACTCAGAAAGTATCTAATCTCAGACCAGAAGAAGAAATAAACCTTATTAGAACAAGAACTAAACCAGTCAATCCAAAAGTACCCTTTCGGGTTCAATTGAATATTCCGGTTCCGTCCGATTGCTCTAATAAGGGGACTCAGAAGTATCTAATCTCAGACCAGAAGAAGAAATAAACCTTATTAGAACAAGAACTAAACCAGTCAATCCAAAAGTCCCCTTTCGGGTTCATTCAGATATTCCGGTTCCGTCCGATTGCTCTCATAAGGGAACTCAGAAAGTATCTAATCTCAGACCAGAAGAAGAAATAAACCTTATTAGAACAAGAACTAAACCAGTCAATCCAAAAGTACCCTTTCGGGTTCATTCAGATATTCCGGTTCCGTCCGATTGCTCTCATAAGGGAACTCAGAAAGTATCTAATCTCAGACCAGAAGAAGAAATAAACCTTATTAGAACAAGAACTAAACCAGTCAATCCAAAAGTACCCTTTCGGGTTCAATTGAATATTCCGGTTCCGTCCGATTGCTCTAATAAGGGGACTCAGAAGTATCTAATCTCAGACCAGAAGAAGAAATAAACCTTATTAGAACAAGAACTAAACCAGTCAATCCAAAAGTACCCTTTCGGGTTCAATTGAATATTCCGGTTCCGTCCGATTGCTCTAATAAGGGGACTCAGAAGTATCTAATCTCAGACCAGAAGAAGAAATAAACCTTATTAGAACAAGAACTAAACCAGTCAATCCAAAAGTACCCTTTCGGGTTCATTCAGATATTCCGGTTCCGTCCGATTGCTCTCATAAGGGAACTCAGAAAGTATCTAATCTCAGACCAGAAGAAGAAATAAACCTTATTAGAACAAGAACTAAACCAGTCAATCCAAAAGTCCCCTTTCGGGTTCATTCAGATATTCCGGTTCCGTCCGATTGCTCTCATAAGGGAACTCAGAAAGTATCTAATCTCAGACCAGAAGAAGAAATAAACCTTATTAGAACAAGAACTAAACCAGTCAATCCAAAAGTACCCTTTCGGGTTCAATTGAATATTCCGGTTCCGTCCGATTGCTCTAATAAGGGGACTCAGAAGTCACTAAGAGGGGAAACTCTAACCAACTCTTCCCAGTACCAACACCACTAACACCGGAGGAAAAATCGGAGCAAGAAGAGCCTAACCGAGCCCTCAAGGTCCCTCGAAAACTCGGCTTCCATCCTTTTTCGCTCGATCGTGCCGACCACCACCACCACTACGATTTCCATCCTCGATCTCCGTCGTTGGTACTCTAGAAAAAATTTATTTTTATTTTCAATTTTTTTGAAATTTTTTTTTCTACACCACTTACCTTTATAAAATCCATATCGAAAGCCAGCTGCCAAATTTGAGGACGTGAAGGGGTACGCTGAAAAAGAAAACACTTTTAAAAAGTCGAATTTCAAAAAAAAATTATGAAGAAAAATCACGAAATTCCTTGTTTCGAAACGAAAATAATGCGAATTCCACTCCAATTTAGGGCTCAAAAAATATAATTTATTATTTTTAGTTCGAAAAATCAAAAAAATCGCGAGAAAAATCGATGAAAATTGTAGAAAACCGCAGCGAAAAACGGAAAAACGAGAAAAAATGACGAAGAAAAATCGAGAATGACGAAAATATGATGTGTTGGCGGCCAATTTTTCCGAAGATAGATCAAATCTGAAAAAATATTCTGATCGAATTTTTTTTTTGAAATTTTTTTTTGAGGGCGAGAGGGAGAGATAGGGAGCGAGGTGCGCACTGCCCGTCCTCATTTCTATGCCTCTCGCCCTCTTTGCTGTCGGCGCGCAAGTGGTTTAGTGGTGAGTGGTGGTGGCTGCTAAATGCCCGACGGGGGTTCGACTCCGACAATGTCTGTTTTCATTTTTGACGTTTTTTGGTATGATATCGCTCCTGATTAGGGTAAAAATGGGTTTTTGGAATACTTTACCTTAAAAGTTGTTGTTTTCAGGAGTTTTGAATTCAAAAATCTTATAAATATTTCGTTCTTGATTCATTCAAAATGTAAAAAAAAGAAACTTTTATAGAAGTTGATGTAATTTATTTAACGTTAGTTACATTATCAGACATAAGAAGAAAAAACATTATTATTCTTAAAATATATCCCAGATGATGTCAGCAATGAATGTTCCCTGTTAAAGTTGATTGTGGTATTTCGCATAGTTTTTTTTTTCTGGAAATTAAAATTGTATTAGTTTTTTGAAACTTGCTAAAGATCTACGATAACTGACCACAGTTCTCAAATTCCGTTCGATTTTCCAACACATCTGCACATGATCCAAAAGGATTGGTTTTTGCTCAATTTCCTTTATTAACAAAGACACTCCCTGAAAAAAATAATCTGAAAATTGACCTTTCTATCATCAACAAACTGACAAGGACAACAATTTTCAGCAACTTCTTTCAACATTTTCCATGGGAAATTTCTAGATTTTTCATCTATAGCATTTGTGGTGGAGAAGCAATTGCTCAGGTTTTAGTGAGCTTTGAACTGTGGAAATCTGAAATTATCTGTGTAGCTGCGGCACATGCAAAAATGTCAACTCACTGGGCCAATAGTTGCTTTTGTACGTGTACCTCTCGTTCATGTTCTTTGTAGAAGATTCAGATAGATGGGGAATTTCCGGCCGATAGATGGCATGTTTTCCTGGAATGTTGAACTTTATTTCTTCAATGGTTTAAACACAACTAACCAAAATTTTAAAACTTCTTCTGGTTTTCCAACACGTCCTCATGTAGTGATCATCGTCCTGGTAGTGTTTTTGGTCCAGTTGTGAAATTTCCTATATTATTACCATATCTGAAAAAAATTAACTGAAATTCTTATAGTTCACCATATAAAAAACTAACGAGAATTGCCAATTCCGTCAATTTTTTTAATAACTTCTGAAAAAGTGGTTTTTTAAAATAAATTTGGAAATTAAAAACTGACTGAATGTATTTGTATCCGCATACAGCCCCATCAAGCTGGGATAACGCATTCCGATTGGCAAGCAAAATTGGATTCAAGTCTGAAAAACACATAAAAATATTAAATCTGAAAAATATTCACTCACCGCAGTGACTAGCATTGCACAGTACACCAACACGTTCGGCACAAAGAAGAGTTTTTGTATAATTTCAAAAGGATAATATTTAAATAAAATATATGTTTTATAATAGGTTCATAAACACACTGAACCAAGTAAAGGTAAAAAGGAATACTGTAGTTTTAGAAAATAATTATAATAAAGAAGGTCCATAAGCTCACTGGACCATTAGGTACTCGAGACTAAAATGAGAATAAAGGACAAATTTCCCAAATTCAGAAAAGAGGTGAGAGACTGAGAGACATTAAAGAAAGTAGACAAAGATTGAATCCCTCAATTTTAATGTGAAGAAGCTTTTTGATGGGCGAATCCATTAGGGCCCCGTATTTAGAAAGGAACGAAAAGTCATAAATTTGAATATGAAGGAGCCATGCGAGACATCTCCAAGGAGATGACCTATTTTTTGAAAATTCGAAATAGAAATGGGGCGTAAAGTGGGAGAGTGCCCCAAAAGTGAAAACCACTTTGACAAACTCTAGGTCACTTTGAAATGGGGTGAACGAGCTGTTCATTGAGCATATATAGAGTTGCGAAACGACTGGTTGCGAAACGTCCAGTTTCGAAATGTCTTGGTCGCGAATTGTCGCGGTTGCGAAATTGACGTGAGTTGCGAAATGTCGTCGTTGCGAAATGACTAGTGGTGAAATGTCTCGGAGCCAAAAATCTTGATGATCATCTTTTATTCAAGTTTGTGTGCAGATAAAAAAAAACGAATTTGAAAATAAGAAAAAAACCAAATTAATTTAAACGAGAAAGTATCCCCGAATGGTTTAGAAATGAGTATGCATAAGGGCATTGATAAAACTCCTTCATATTTTTGGAATGCAACATGGATCTGAAATTGTTCACAAGTTCTGTAAAAAAAATTTCTTTCAGAATAATTTACCATAGTAACTATATTTGTTCCAACAATCTTAACCCAATTTGAGTAGAACAGGCCACTGCCATTTCCTTCATAACAACCTGTCTCGGAGAAATGGAAGAATGGAAACTGGATTCACTTTTCCTATAGAAATTGGGCTGAAAGTTTTGCAAAATTGAAGATGAGCACCAAATTTAAGGCACTCCAACATTTCGAAACATTCGTCGATTTTGCAACTAGACATTTCGCAACCAAGGTGTTTCGCAACTAGTCATTTCGCAGCCAAGACATTTCGCAACAAGTAATTTCGCAACTTTCTAAAGTAGTCCAGTTTTCATACATGTGATTACGGATATCATGAACCAATCCAGGTTGTCATCTACTTTTCAAAAAAATAAATTTGAACGTGAACTTATTATGCATATGGAATTGGTGGTTGCGAAATGTCGGGGTGCCGAGAGTACTCACAATTGTGGTCGTGGTAGCGTTACAGCTCTCCATCAGCCACTGTAACCAAGCATTCTCTTCATTTCCTATTTTAGTTCCGCGATGCACTTTTTTGGAGTGCTCGGTCTGGTGTCGCCTGAAAAAATAGATAATAATCAATGTTTGAAAAAAACACACTTACGGCAATCCATCGAAAATATTGAGGGAGAAGTCCATGGAAGTGACATACATAAAAAACTAAAAATATTTCCATAATCTGATGGGGTTCAGTGCCGGGTATTACTCATAGAAATGGTTTATTGAAGCTGACTTTTGTCTGAAAAAATGATCATTAAAAAAAAATTATTTCGAAAAATCCTAACATACCGGAAAATCTGACATCACATAATACACTAGCAAGCGTCCGGTTCACAAAATAAAATTTCGATATATTTCAAAATTGAAGATGTACAGTAGTTCGACCATAGAATATTCAAAGAAAATCATTAACACATTAGAGAGGTTCATAAAAACACTGAACCAAGTTTACGTAATATGGAATACGGTAATTTTAGAAAAATAATACTAGAAAAAATAAGATAGGTCCATAGACACACTGGACCATTAGAGGGGATGCTAGGTACTACAGACTAGAGGCTAAAATAAGAATTAGGGGCCACGAGGCAAATTTCCAAAACTGAGAAAAAAAGGTGAGAGAGTGAGAGACACTAGAGAAGCTAGACGAAATTACCAAAAGGGGGGGGGGCATTAGGGACCCCATTAGGAACCCTGAGTTTGGGGTGCCAGGCACCAAGTCATAAATTTTAGGTCTCCAAGGAGACTTATGGAGAATAAGAAATGAAAATAGGGCAGAAAATGAGCCGTTCTAAGTGGGGGGGGGGGGCACTTTTCACAAAAATCTAGGTCACTTACAAAAGGGGGTGCCTATTAAAGATGAGAAATGGAAAAGGAAAAATACCCCTAACCGCGAAAATTGAAGAAAAAAGGGACCACAACCTCCCAAAATTTCCAAATTTCGAGATGCACTTTGAACTCTACATGCTTACTGTTATCAATAAAATTTTTCATATCATTTTTTTTTCCGTTTTCTCTACGTCTCCTCAATTTCAACTATCTCTCTGCCAGCTGTCGAAATTTGGCAATCCTTATCTTTCCAATGCCTGTTGCTCCAAACGTTTTCCATTTTCATATTTATAATATTTTCTTGTCGTGCTTCTTATGAGCTCGTCTTATTTCTATTCTTCTCCGAGTATTCTTTGGTACCCATCTGTGTTATAGGGAACCTGGAACTTTATTTTTTTGTATTTCACCTGATTTTCTGTAAATTATACTTTTATTCTATGCTACAGTATTCTCACTATATTCATATTGACACCTGTCTGAATAAGGAGTCTCTATTTTTTTAATCTATTTTTCTGAAATCTTTTCTATTCACTATAGTACTATGACAAAGCGATAAATGGAATACATTGTATAAGAATGTAATGGTTTTCACAAAATTTTACAAAACAAGATAATTTCAAAAAGTTTTCAGGTATGATTTCCTTCCGGCCATACGAAACAGTAGAATTTTGTTATGTATAGTTTTCCACCTGTCTAGTTTTTAGCAAAAAAATATGGAGGTAAGTTTCGAATAAATTTTTTTAGTTTGAATTTTGCATTTTCAGGAGAAAAATTCGAAAGTTGTGCTCATTATCCCGAGCAAACAACAGAAAGGTGAGATTTTTATTTAATGTTCAGTAAATGTGCTCCATTGATAATTTTTCACTAATTTTGTGTACTCCTCGTGGAAAACTCTTATTTTCATAAAATTGGCAATAGAGCGCAAGTGTAACATTCAAAAAATCCAAACTCTAAAAAAATTTCTTGCAGTTCCTTAGAGCAATTACAACAAGCCTGATTTACTGGGGATTTTCTCTCAACTTGTACAAAAAAGCAGTCGACAGAAAGGTTTGATGATTTCCTACCTTCGAAACCAAACTAGGTTGAAAGGTGAGCGGATTTTTGGAAACGAGAACATTGGAAATGTTCAAAAATTTTCAGGATATAAGGTTTTTGTAGGCGGAGAATTGGCCAGATTTTGTAAGAAAAGTGGATCTCTGCACAACAGATGTAGCAAGACATTTGAAGTGACTGAAATCCAAAGATATGTGCCAAAAATAAGATTTTCAGATTATATTTATATACTTTTTCGCGTTTGATAAACATGTCCGAAACGAGATCAAGAGAGCTGTTGAAGCTGCAACAATTTTTAATTTTTATTTAAATTTTTTCAAAAATTTTAAGCTGTTCTCCCAACACATGTAAACATTTATTCTTTTTCGACTATATTCGAAGTGTTTAAAATAAAATATTTACTTTCATGTTTACAAAGAAAATATGATATTTTACAGTACTTTGTGAGTTGCTCGATTATGGATACAGTAATCTTGGTAAAAATTACTACTGTAGTTATTCAGCAAAGTTCCAAAAATAGCTCCGGGACATTTCGCAACTAAAACGGTTAATTACACATCTTACTTTTCGTGGTCGTAACTTTCAACAGGGCAAATACTCAAGTTTGAGGAAAAGTCTTGGTTGCGAAATAACCGGTTGCAAAATGTCCGGAGGTCTCAAAACTTCGTTCATTTCTCCTAAAAACCAAGCTTTTTCTACTTACCGTATACCGTTTTTTACGACTATTTAACGACTCCTAATTGCTGTTTTTTTTTTGCTTTTCAACAAAATTTTCAAAACCCTTGACATCCATAATAAAACTATAAAAGCATGCTTCATCGAGGTACAATTTTTTGACCAAAAACGTAGTCATTTTTCTCCATCTTTTTCTATATAGACCACTTCAGAATAGATATTTTCAACAGAAAAAAATTTCATATGGTGTATATATTCCCCATCCGTCTTTAAGTGCCACTTTTTGCTCGTTGCCAGGTGACAGACCTGGTGTATTGGTCTACGACATTTGGGGGACCCCTCCGAAAAATTTCATTTTCTTCCTTATTTTCGTCTTCTTTTTCTTGTTCCTCGTTTTAGTTCTGAATTCTTTGGTGGACAATTTTGTGGAGATAAAACTGAATAAAGAAGAAAAATGCAGAGGTAAGTTAAGCTAACATTGTCTAGATGTAAGTACTGTACACTTTCTAGTTACAGTAGAACAACCTACAGTAGTACAGCTTACAGTAGTACAACCTGCAGTATTATTAGAGTTACAGTAATCGGGGAACCCCCCCCCCCCCCCCCAATTGAGGACTCCTAACTTATTTTCTATCCCAGACAAGTCATCCTATCTAGATTTATTCCAAACGCTTTTAAACTTAACTATTAGTTCAAGGTACTGTACTATCCTACTGTGCTAGATTACTGTAAAGGCATCTACAGTAGTACTAGAATCTACAGTAATCCCTCCACAAGACCCCTTACCGTTTCCCGGTTTCCAGTCAACTCCCCCCACCAAGACCAATGCCCAATGCTACCAGCTACGAGATTATTCCAGCAAGCACACCTGTTGAAGATTATCCAGCTCCAGTAGCTCAACCAGTCATGTAAGTCGGCTACAGTAGCTGCTACAGTACTCCCTAGCTACAGTATTCGGAACCTCAACCAAAAATTACTGTATTTTTCAGAACCGAACAACCAAGACCATTTTCACAATACAGCATCGACACCTCCGCACAACGGCTCATGAGAGTTCAGCTCAAGGGGAATCAAACAGTGTTAGTTTTGCTTAATCTAGGGGTACTGTAGAGAAGCTGTGAGATGAGCGTACTGTAGGAGTACTGTATGTGAATACTCTGTGACATTCAAAAATGAGAAGTTACAGTAACCAAAAAGATTACAACCGATACTAAAACGTAAATATGAATACTGCTAGGTTACTGTAAGTACTGTATGGCTACAGTAACTAAAGTACAACTATAAGTACTGTATTCCAAACTTTGCGAGTTCACTGTTAGTCTAGTTATAGCTGAAGGTTCACTGTATTTTTTTCTGCATTATTGTAGCTGTAACTACAGTACTCCTTTTTGGAGAATTGGGTTTAACATCAATTTCAATTTCCCTAATTCTAGGTACGGTGCCATTCCACGCCCAGAGACGGTGATTACTGTACAACCAAAGCCAGGACCGTATATACAGTAAGTTTTTCTTCGCTTTCCGATTAACAGGAAATATTGTATACTGTATATGAATCTCCAAAAATTGGAAAAAAAACCAATTTCAAGAAAACTGAAATAAGGTAACGTAAAGTTGGTATATTTTCCCAAAATTGGTGTTCATAGGTTTCCAGATATGCAAAATCCAATTTCAACCACCAAAATGAATTTTTCTTCAGATACCAAGACCAAGATCCAGGACCATTTGCACAACTTTACTGGTACGACATTCCATGCTGTATTTGCACAGAGGCCCTGTGCAAAGTGGCCGAGGGTTGTATGGCAGTTTTGAATTGTCGACCGTGCTGCCCAAAGTGATTTGGATTTTGAGGAGGATTTCAGTATATTTTTTCATTTATATGTTATTTTATGAATATATTTTCTGTATTTTTCATGATATTTGGATACAATAAAACTATATAATTTGGCAGCTTTTATACCCATTTTCAGATTTTAAAGGAGGAATCCGACCAAAAACTATTACTGCTCCAAAAAATGTGTAGGGGTTGCAAAAATCATAATGAAAATGCTGCTCATAAATCGCCCTAAAATCCCAAAAAATGGCTCCAAAATGAGCAAAAATCGCAGAAGTTGTATCTGGTGGTCGTGGCCGAGTTTCACAAAAAATGGGCTGAGCCGAGTACAGTGGCTGACTCCGCCTTTTTTTTGGGAAACTCGGCCACGGCCTCCAGATACAACTTTTGCGATTCTTGCTCATTTCGGAGCCATTTTTCGGCGTTTCAGAGCAATTTTTGACTTTTTTTTTCATAAAGATTCTGGAAGTCTTCACACATTTTTAAGTATTTTGAAGCAATTTAAATTTTTTATTGGATTTCTCCTTCAATTTCTCAGAATTCTAGATTTCCAGATGTCTGAGTTTCTGAGTATCCAGATATTCAAGTTCTCAGATTTGTAAATGATCACTTTGGAACCCAAAAACTTCCTTAGCTTGGCTCATTTGGCCCCCAACATTTTTTCAGTTTTTCTCCTTTTCTTCGTTTCCCCTTCCCATTCCGCTGCTACGTCACTCACCCGCCCCCCCCCCTTTGCTCCCTCAAAAATTGATAACCCTCCTCTTCTCTACCCAACCCTCATGGCGCTCCATACTCCCTCTCAATTTCGATCTGTGTGTCTGTCTGTCTGGATGTCTCTTCATTTTCCATACTCTCTTTCTCTTCTTATGATGTGTAATGTGTTGGCAGCGCCCGAGTCTCTGCCGTCCAACATTCATTTTTTAGTATGTATACATTGTAGTCCTCCTCTTCCCATCTATTAGTTTTCATGTAGTACATTTTGAAGCTATTTTAGTCTATTTTAGCCCATTTGTAGTCCATTTTTAGTCAATTGTAGCCCAATTTTTAGTCCGATTTTTTATGTACCGTCCCTTTTTTAATACTGTAGTTGTATCCCTCTAGTTTAATACTCCAAGCTCTTTTTTGGTACCCATCTGTGTTAGGGAACCTGAAATCTTGAACCTTTTTCTGTTGTAACTTTTTTTGTAAAACTTGATTTTCTTGAAATTCCTCTAACCGTTTTTTTTGTAGACCTGGTTAGCTTTTTTCTCTATTATCTGTTCAAATTTTTCCTAGATTTTTTTCTAATATTCCATTGTGACCCCGCTTTTTGTATTAGATTTTTTCTTGGATTTTCTGATTTTTTTAAACTTTTTTGCTGCTTTTACCAAATCGACATACCATTTGGCTGCAGCATGGATAGATTTTTGGAGAGGTAATTATTTACTCAAATTTTGAAAAAAAACTCCGAAATTTTTAACATTTTCAGAAATATATTATTTGGCGGTACCATGCTCCTGGAGGAATTTGGTGCTCTACTTACAGTGCGGATATTACAATGTGGGATTTATTACCACTGTGAGTTTTACTTGAAAATTATGCATTTTTGCGGGAAATTCAAATGTTGGAAATAAAAAAATACATCCCGATATTACAGAGTTGTTGGAGACTTCAGTTGTTGGAAAATACTGTGCAACAAAAACGACTCCATTATGATTTTGAATTGAGGTGAGTTTTTCCCCTAAAATTTAGAAGTTTGACGGGAATTTCGAAATTTTTCAGATTCTCGAACATTGTTCTCCGGAACGGCGAGAAATTCGTGAGTTTGAACAACGTTGTAATTTCTTGAAAATCTTTTTGAAAATTTTCAGGGACCTGTATGACTTCTGTGCTCTAGTTTATTACAAAATTGGTTAATTGATTGAGGTAAGTCGACATTTACAAATTTTGTGGTAAATTCAAAAATTTATGAAAAAAAATTGTGTGAGAAGTGAGTTTACTTTTTTCTTTGAAAATGGTTTTTTATGATTTTCCAATTAGAAAATATAACGAAATTGCAGATTTTTTTAAATATCAGCTTAGCTAGAATGAGTCCAAATATGTATAACCATTTTAGGAAAATGCTAGTTTTTCGAAAACTAGAAATTTTCAAAATTTCTCCAAAATTGATCATGTTCATACTCATTCTGACCGACTAGGCAAGGTGAATTTGAAAACCATATCCAAATTTTCTTCTTTCACCAAAATTTTTTTTTCAAATTTTCAGAATTTCACCAAATGGCAAACATAACAATGTGTGCGGTCTGTACCACACAGGAAAACTGCCCAATATTAGGTAGTGAGCTATTTTTTCACAAAATCAAAAAAAAAAGCGTTTTTTTTCAGATTGTCCAGAACCTTATTGGCTAGCAGCAATCAGCACTCTCATCGAAAGAAATCATGGATATATTCTTTAGAGATTTCAATAAATTATTTTTTGATAAAACAAACTCTTTTCATCCTCCATATTTCCAGATTTCTTAACTTCCAGATTTCTCAATTTCTAGATGTCCATACTTTCAGATTTCCAGATTTCCAGGTTTTGAAATTTCCAGATTTCCAGATATGGTACCAAGCCTTATTATCCAAACACTCCAGGTTTTCACCTTGTCCACCCGTCCCCGTCTGTTCTGTTCCTCGACTAGCTTTTAATAGTTCTTCCTTCGCTCCTACGGTCCCGAAAGTTCATAATCCTAGCCTGTTGGTTCCCAATTTTTTCCAACCACAAATTTTCAAAATGTGTCACTCCTCTTTGCTCCCTCAAAAATTGATAACCCTCCTCTTCTCTACCAAACCCTCATGGCGCCCCATACTCCCTCTCACTTTCAATCTGTGTGTCTGTCTGTCTGGATGTCTCTTCATTTTCAATACTCTCTCTCTCTTCTTATGATGTGTAATGTGTTGGCAGCGCCCGAGCCTCTGCTTCCAACATTCATTTTTTGTATGTATACATTGTAGTCCTCCTCTTCCCCTCTATTAGTTTTTATGTAGTCCATTTTTAAGAAATTCTTAGTCCCTTCTAGGCCATATTTAGTCCATTTTTAGACAATTGTTAGACCCCTTAGGCTTATTTGCTGCTCTATTTTTTTGTATCATATTTTTTCTACTATAGTTGTTCCCCCCCCCCCTTAGTTTAGTACTCCAAGCTCTTTCTTTGGTACCCATCTGTGTTAGGGAACCTGAAATCTTGGACCCCTCTTTTTTTGTAATTTTTTTTGTAAAACTTGATTTTCTTGAAATTCCTCCAACTTTTTTTGTATGTATCAGTTAGCTTTTCTCCTTATTATTTGTTCAAATTTTCAAATGTAATATTTTCATTTGTGACCCGCTCCCGCGACATCAATGGACCTTTTTTGTATTAGTTTTTTTCTTGTATTTTCTGATTTTTAATACTTTTTTTGCTACTTTCCTCCCTGTTGCTTAGCAAATCGAATTGTGGACCAATTTTGGAAAAGTGAGTTTTTTCCAAATATCAAAAAAATCGGCGGAAAATTCGAAGTTTTCAGAAATACTAGAGTCTTCACAGTGCTCCTGGAAAAAATTTTCATTTTTGGACATCAATCCTCAGTAAGTTTTTTCGAAATTTGAACGGAAAACTAAACACATTTTTTTGAAAATTTTTTTAACTTACATACGTTTCAGTTTCAACTTGTCTGTTGGAGATTTCTTGGAACTCCAATTCTTCGACATCTTTTGCAGAACCAATGATGACATGATGGATTTGAATTGAGGTGAGTTTTTCTCCAATTTCTCTGAATTTCGGCGGGAATTTTGAAAATTTTCAGATTTTCAAGACGGCACAGTTTTTCTCCACAATATGCGCACAATGGTGAGTTCGAACAAAATTCTAATTTCTTGAAATTTTCATCGGAACTTTTCAGAATAGCAGGAATTTTGTGCTCTTATATATTACGGAATGGACAACATCAACAGAGGTATGTGCTCGTTTTGAAGTTCTAATTTTGGCGGGAAATTCAAAAACTTTATGAAATTTTCAGTAACAAAGATGGTTCATTCACATTGCATCCACATTGGAGATTTTGTGTGAGAAAGTGTGTTGACTTCCTTTTAAAAAATGGTTTACTTTCTGATCCTCCAACCAGAAAATTTGACAAAATTGCAAAATTTTTGAATTCGGCTCACCTAGACTGTGAAAATGATCCCAAATTTTAGGAAAATTTTAGTTTTTTTCACTAGAAATTTTCAAAATTTCTTCAAAATTGATCATGTTTATACTCATTCTGGTCGTCTAGGTGAGCTGAATTTAAAAATCACATCCAAATCAGTCTTTCACCAAAATTTTTTTTCAAATTTTCAGAATTTCACCAAATGGCAAACATAACAATGTGCGCAGTCTATATCACACAGGAAAACTGCTCAATAAAATAATATTAAGTAGTGAGTTATTTGATCTCAAAATCGAAAAAAAAAACAGCTTCTTTTCAGATTGTCCAGAACCCAATTGTCGAGCAGCAATCATCACTCTCATCGAAAGAAATCATGGATATATTTTTTAGAGTTTTCAATAAATTATTTCTCGATAAAATGGTTTTTTTCATTTTCTAGACTCCCAGATTTCCAGATTTCCAGATTTCCAAATTTCCAAATGTCCAGATTTCCAGAATTTCAGATTTTCAGATTTTGAGCTCTAGATTTCCAGATACATTCTATGGTATACTCATCGGAAAAACTGTAGCTTTTTTCATAGCGCGTTTTTTCATGGTACCCTTCCATCTGTGTGAAAGCGGCATAGTCCATAATCTTGGTCTCTTCGTCCCAATTTTTCTTCCGTTTCTCTTCCAAATAAGGTTCCCATTTTCAATTCTCATCTTCTTCCAACCACACATTTTCAACATGTGTCACTCACCCCCTCTTTGCTCCCTCAAAAATTGAAAACCCTCCTCTTCTCTACCCAACCCTCATGGCGCTCTACACTCCCTCTCACTTTCAATCTGTGTGTCTGTCTGTCTGGATGTCTCTTCATTTTCTATACTCTCTTTTTCTTCTTATGATGTGTAATGTGTTGGCAGAGCCCGTGGCTCTGCCCTCCAACATTCATTTTTTAGTATGTATGCATTGTAGCCCTTCTCTTCCCCTCTATTAGTTTTTATGTAGTCCGTTTTTATGCAATTTTAGTACCTTCTAGGCCTTATTTAATCCATTTTTAGTCAATTGTTAGACCCCTTAGCCTTATTTTTAGTCTGATTTTTTGTGTACCCTTCCTTTTTTAATTGTGTAGTTTTATTCCTCTAGTTTAGTACTCCAAGCTCTTTTTCGGTACCCATCTGTGTAAGGGAACCTGAAATCTTGGTCACCTTCTTTTTTTTAAAACTTGATTTTTTCTGAAATTCCCCTTACTTTTTTTGTATGTTAAGTTAGCTGTTTTCCCTATTATCTGTTCGAATTTTTCCAAATTTTTTTCTTATTTTCAATTGTGACCCATCTTTTTGTATTAGATTTTTTTGGTATTTTCTGATTTTTTTAAACTTTTTTGCTGCTTTTACCAAATCGACATACCATTTGGCTGCAACATGGATAGATTTCTGCAAAGGTAATTATTTCCTCAAATTTTGAAAAAAACCCAGAAAGTTTTAACATTTTCAGGAGTTCTATTATTTGGCGGTACCATGCTCCTGGAGGAATTTGGTGCTCTACTTACAGTGCGGATATTACAGTGTGGGATTTTTTACCACAGTGAGTTTTACTTGAAAATTATGCATTTTTGCGGGAAATTCAAATGTTGGAAATAAAAAAATACATCCCGACATTACAGAGTTATTGGAGACTTCAGTTGTTGGAAAATACTGTGCAACAAAAACGACTCCATTATGATTTTGAATTGAGGTGAGTTTTTTTTTCTTAAAATTAGGAGTTTTGGCGGGAATTTTGAAATTCTTCAGAGTTTCGCACTGCCTCAGTTGTTCTAAACAATATGCGCACAATGGTGAGTTTGAGCAAAGTTGTAATTTCTTGAAATTTTCATCGAAACTTTTCAGAATAGAAGGAATTTTGTGCTCTTATATATTACGGAATGGACAACATCAACAGAGGTATGTGCTCGTTTTGAAGTTCTAATTTTGGCCGGAAATTCAAAAATTTTATGAAATTTTCAGTAACAAAGATGGTTCATTCACACTGCATCCACTAGAAAAATTGTTTGAAAAAGTGAGTTGACTTTCTTTAAAAAAAAAGATTAATTTTCTGCTCCTCTAACCAGAAAACCTAACGAAATTGCAGAATTTCAAAATTCAGCTTACCTAGTCTGTCAAAATGAGCTCAAACAAGACAATTTTAGGAAAATGTTGGCTTTTCCAAAACTAGAAAAAGTAAATAATTTCCCAAAAATTGATCATGTTTATACATACTTATTCTGTCCGCCTAGGTGAGTTGAATTCAAAAAAAGTTCGTAAAAATCAGAGTTTCACCAAAAAAAGTTGTGAAATTTTTTTAGAATGACCTCGAAATTCAACCATGACAATCATCTTCCTCACCCATGGTCACGACAAAATGGAAGAGGCATACAACGTAGGTTTATTTTTTGAAGAAATCGAAAAAAACCATCTCATTTTTTCAGATTGTCCAAAACTCTATTGGCTAGCAGACCGTATCCACAACCGGAAATCTGAATGATCCAAAATTTGGTTTTTTTTTTTGAGATTTTTCAATAAATTATTTTTTGATAAAATCCACTTTTTTTTCATTATGTAGATTCCCAGACCTTCAGATTTCTAAGGTGCTAGATTTTCAGGTGTCCAGACTTTCAGACTTCCAGAATTCTCGATTTTCAGCTTTTCAGTTTTCCAGATGTCCACATTTCCAGGTTTCCAGGTTTTCAGATTTCAGGGTTACCAGGTTTTCAAACTTCCAGTATTTCCAGATTTCCAGATACGGTATATGGCATACTGATCAGAAAAACTAAAGCTGATTTTTCAGGGGACCCCTTTTTCATGACACCTTTCGATTTGAGTTCCATATGCATCTTCTTCCAACCACCCATTTTCAACATGTGTCATTCACCCCCTCCTTGCTCCCTCAAAAATTGATAACCCTCCTCTTCTCTACCCAACCCTCATGGCGCTCCATACTCCCTAGCACTTTCAATATGTGTGTCTGTCTGTCTGGATGTCTCTTCATTTTTCCTACTCTCTCTCTCTTCTTATGATGTGTAATGTGTTGGAGGCTTCTGCTTCTAACATTCATTTTTTAGTATGTATACATTGTAATCCTCCTCTTCCCCTCTATTAGTTTTCATGTAGTTCATTTTTAGGCAATTTTGGTCCCTTCTAGGCTTATTTTTAGTCCCTTTTTTGGTGTATTTTTCCATTTTTAGTACTATAGTTGTCCCCTCTAGTTTAGTACACCAAGCTCTTTTTTGGTACCCATCTGTGTTAGGGAACCTGAAATCTTGGACCCCTCTCTTTTGTAATTTTTTTTGCAAAACTTGATTTTCTTGAAAATCCCCATATTTTTTTGTGCATATATATTTTTTTTAATCTAGTGTCTTATTTTTTATTATCTGTTTTGTAACTTGTCTGTATTGTATACTTATTATATATTCCTTCCATCTTGATATGTCTGGCTGCGGTCGCTTTTGTATTAGATTTTTCCTTGTTATTCTGGCCAAAAATATGTCGAGTGCAAAATATCAAACAAAGCATTCTGCCAAAGTAAGTTCTTTTTGCACCAAACTTTTTAAAAATTATGGAGGGAATTTTGAAATATTCAGTTCTACTGGTGTTCTACATCACAATGCTCTTGGAAAAGTTGGAAAAAATAGCGGTGTAATGAACAATTATAACAGGAATTTGAATTAAAGTAAGTCCTTTCTGTTAACTTCAAATTTGGCGGGAAATTCAAATCCAATTGTTCAACTTTTTCAGATGGCCAACAACGGAAACTATGTTTTGATTGTAAAAACCTCCCGCTGCAGAGTTACCGCATGCAACACTATCAAACAAATTTTGCGCAATCATATACTATACAGTATGGTTGTTTGAGTTTAGGTGAGTTCTATACTTGATATTTGCAATTTTTATGGGAAATTTGGTGATTCGCAACTGCGACATTTCATAACTCATGTCGATTTCGTAACAAAGACATTTCGCAACATAACTATGTAGTTGCAAAATGTCTAGTTGCGAATTGTCTTGGTTGCGAAATGTCGCAGTTGCGAAATGAAAAACCAGATGTATTCTTTTCAGTTGGCATCATCCGTCCAACCACCATCGTCACGCTCAAGATATGATTTTTTAGAAAAGGTGAGTCACCTATTTACAAAATTCTAAATTTGGCAGTAAATTCGAAATTTTTGGACTTTTCAGAAATGAGAATGATCCCTCTACACTGTACGAATGGCTGAAAAAAATTGATTGAGAAAGTGAGTTGACTTTTTTTTTGAAAAATAATACATTTTTGAACTTCTAGCTAAAAAAATTCAGCTCACCTAGATGAAAATTTTCGGAAATGTATGAAACCTAGAAATGTTCGAAATTTCTCCAAAATTGGTCATGTTTGTACTCATTCTGAACGTCTAGATGAGCTGAATTTCAAAATATTGTTAAAATCATACTTTCCACCAAAAAATGCTTTTAAATTTTCAGAATTTCCTCGACAGCACACGCTATCCCGCTTCTAAACATACTCCAACTGCACGGCAAAACAGAAAAGACATATATAGTGGGTTTGTTTTCTCAGAAATCGAAAAAAGACCGCTCTTTTTTTCAGATTGTCCAGAGTTCACTTGGCTAGCGAAACGTAGCAATATCATGGATCCCCATTGACCAAAATTTGATTTTTTCAGAATTTTCAATAAATTATTTTTTTGAAAAATACTTTTTTCTTATTCTCTGGACTCCCAGATTTTCAAATTTCCAGATTTTGCAGATTTTCAGATTTCCGGTTTGTTTTTCAAATTTACAGATATGTTACATGGTTTTATAATCCAAAAAACTCGAGCTGGTTTTTTACCTTCCCCTTTTTCACCACACCCTTCGATTTGTGTGGTTCCTCGTCCTCCCGCCCCCGTCTGTTCTTTATAGTTCCTCCTTCGCTCCCATGTTCCCAAGAGTTCATAATGCTAGCCTGTTGGTTCCCTATTTTTCTCCCGACTCTTCCTATCTTCTTCCAACCACCATTTCTCAACATGTGTCACTCACCCCCCCCCCCCCCCTCTTTGCTCCCTCAAAAATTGATAACCCTCCTGTTCTCTACCCAACCCTCATGGCGCCCCATACTCCATCTCACTTTCAATCTGTGTGTCTGTCTGTCTGGATGTCTCTTCATCTCCCATACTCTCTATCTTCTTATGATGTGTAATGTGTTGGCAGCGCCAGCGCCTCTCCTTCCAACATTCATTTTTTAGTATGTATACATTGTAGTCCTCCTCTTCCCCTCTATTAGTTTTTATGTAGTCCATTTCTAAGCCATTTTAGTTCCTTCTAGGCCATATTTAGTCCATTTTTAAGCAATTGTTAGACCCGTTAGCCCTATTTTTAGTCCGATTTTTTGTGTACCCTCCATTTTTAGATATTGTAGTTGTATCCCCCTAGTTTAGTACTCCAAGCTCTTTTTTGGTACCCATCTGTGTTAGGGAACCTGAAATCTTGGACCCCTCTTTTTTTGTAACTTTTTTTGTAAAACTTGATTTTCTTGAAATTTCCCTATTTTTTTGTATGTTATTCGTTATTATCTGTTGAAAGTTTTCCCAAAATGTTTTTGTTATATTTTCATTTTTGTTCCATATTCAGCGATTTTTTTGTATTCCTTTTTTCTTTAATTTCGATTTTTGAATCTTTTTTTTGCTACTTTCCTGATTCCCTACATTTCATGACAAGTTGGATTTGTTAAAAGTGAGTTTTTACTAGATTTTTATGAAGTTCTGGCGGGAAATTTGAAAATTTTCAGAAGTTCTATTATTTGGCGATACAGTTTTCCAATTTCTGCGCAACGATTCGATACAGTATTGAAGTTTGACATGAAGTGAGTTTTCAAATAATTTTGGCGGGAAATTAAAAAAAATATTGGAATTTTTCAGACTTGGAATACCTAAAAATTCAATGACACCATCGCAAAAGGCTGAAAGAATTTTTGAAGATATTTTTTTGGGATCAAACCCGTGCTGCCCGCTTTTCTACTACAGTATGAGTATTTGAGTTTAGGTGAGACTTTTTTGAAAAAATTTAAACTTTGGCGGGAAGTTTGAAAATTTTCAGAACCCATATTGAACCACGCCAGCATTTCACAAAGTATAGAAATCACAACTCATCGGTGAGCTCATAATTTTTGAGTTTTTTCTTAATTTTTTTGAATTTGCAGATTTGAAAAGATTTTTGAGCAGTTGTTTACAATGATATGGATTATTTGAACATCGTGAGTTTTAATTTTTAAAATTTTGATTTTGGCGGGAAATTTGAAATTTTTGAGTTTTTCAGAAATCAAAATCATCCCCTTACTATAAACTACGTTGGGAGAAAAAGTGGTTATTACTTTTCAAACGAAATTATTGAATTTTACAAATTTCTTTAGAAAAATGAGCGAAATTTATGAAAATTTATATTTAGGTCAAATTAACCCCAAACACGACCAATTTTGAAAATGATTTTTTTTTTTGAAAATGATTTTTTTTTGAAAATTTTCAGAAATTGCTCATGTTTATACTTATTCTGACCATCTAGATGAGCTAAATTCAAAAAATTTGTTCAAATGAGATTTTCTGTAAGAATGTTTCGAATTTCCAGGGTATTGTCAGATGGAAATGAGACTTTCGTCGAAGGAGCATTTTCATGGAGCACTAACCACCATCAAACCGATCACAGACTATTTTTTTTTAATTTTGTTGAAGAAATGTCAATAAATCAGTTTTGATGAAAAACACGTTTTCCTATTTCGTAGACTACCACATTTTCAGATTTCCAGATTTTCAGATTTCTCAGATTTTCAGTTTTCCAGATTTCCGATGTCCAGATGTTCAATTTTCATAATTTTGGAAACTCAAAATTTTCATTCAAAACTTTTTATTAAAAAAAAATGAGCATGAAAAATAATTGTAAAAATAGGAAAGCAAAACATAAAAAAAATCCAATACATCATCTCACAGCTTCGACGTAATGTATGCCGACTGAGAAATATCCATAATCCACAAGGTTCCAGGAGGAGTTTTGAATGATGCTGCTGAAATGAGAAACATTGATGGAAAATGAATTCTGCTCTAATTTGAAATCACAAAAATCGCCTTTTTCCTGACAACCTTTGAGGCAACTGTTTATTTTTCTAACTTACGAATTAGCGATTGGGAAGCCTAGAGAATGGTCGAATGTCAGCGTTTCGTTGGTGGTGGCACAATTATGATAAAAATACGAACAAACAGAGTTGTTTTGCTGTAAATAAAACTTTTCTTGTCAAAATTTTCATATATTTCTCACTCACACCGTGTTCGTCGCATCCCAACTTATCCATGTTTAGCAATATGTTGTGGCTAATTTCTATGGCATTGGTACAGTACAATCCAGTCTTATCAAGAGCATTTTCAATGATATTGCTGAAATTTGAAAATCGGCTTTTTGGATTTTTATATATTCCAGGAAGCTTACTTCTCGTTATCCTCATAACAGTACCCAATGATCCAGAAAGTACCGGGAAAATCACAGAATGGATTTTGGAGGATTCTGAAAAAAAAGATTCTAAGATTATGAAGAAATGTTTCCTATGTTTCTCACCTCTCCTCTACAGTCCATTTCTTTGTGCATATCCAATACCCCAGTCAAATTGCTTCACCGAATCATCCCGTGTACAATCATGGGTGATTATCATATAGATTTCGTATTGGCTCTGTAAATAATTTCTTATACTTCATCTTTCATTTTAAGCAAACTCTCTCATTTTTAGAAAAATGCCAAAAAAAAAAGCAAAAAGCACTGAGAAAATCCAATAAAAAACTAACCATTCAACCCATATTTGTGACCCAACTTCCAAAAAAAAATTGGGTTTATTTCCTCTCCTTCCGTTGAAAATTTACCCATAGTTACTGTATACTCGGAGATCTGAAGTTTTGGAAATCCAAAATTTTCTCTATTATCCAATTCCAACTTACCGTATACCCGAATGGACCCGAATGGACCCGAATAAACCCAAAATAAGAATACTCAATAGAAAATATGATGTTACTGTAGATGACCATTAGCAGAACCCGAAAGCAGTGGGGGTTCAAACTAATAGTACGCCATTTTCTCTCCAAAATTTCATTTCTGAAAAATGGAAAAAAAATGGAGGGGGGGGGGGGGGATCGACGACCTTCTAGGAGGGACGTCGGAGGGGACTACTGAATAGGGGGGTTCGGGTGGAAAGAGGAGAAGAGAGTGAGGAGACATCCAGACATACAGACACACAGATAGAGACTATAAGGCGCCAGAGAGACGCAGAGAAGTTAGACAGAGAAATATTGATGAGTTGGGAAAAGGGGGGGGGGTCCGCCGAACCCTCTGCCATCTTTTTTCCTTCTCCGAGGCCCCATAGAGCTCTGTGGGTGCTCTAAAGAACAGCGGAGCACAGAAAGCTCCACTGGCAATGTGTCCTACTGGGGAAGATGAAAAAAGAAGATAGGGGAGCACGGGGAAAAGAGCACAAAGTGCTCTTTTTCCCTCAGAATTGGGAATGAGGAAGGAATCAGAGAGTGCGTGGAGGAGAGAGAGACGCAGAGAAAATTTTCTTTTTTTCAATTTTGTGGTGTCTGGAGAAGAAGAGGAAGAGGAATGGCTGACGAGCCATGACCACAATACGAATGTTGGATGGTTCGAGAAAAAGAAGACACATTTTTGGGCACTTTCTAAAGTTGGGGATAGAGAAGACTTCAGATGATGAAGTCGGGAAGAATGGGGAAAGTAGCATGGATTCTTAAAATAACATTACGATTCTTAAAAATTTGGCTAATTCTGAAAGATTCTGAATACAAGATTTCATGAGTTCGATTCTGATGAATTCTAAGACTCTAAATTTCTGTGTTTCTGTAAAATTTGAAGGATTTTTACAGCTTGAATGTGTTTTGAAAAAATGAATAAAAAAATAGAATTTCCCGTTTTCATTTATATTAAACAAAACATTCATAAAATGTGTCCTCCGCTGATCCGAACTTGATTGTGTGCTAATAATAAGACGATGGTTCGGACGGTCGCAGATTGGATTCGATATTCGTCATCCGGGAAACCCGCTTGAGTTCGCATTAGATAACCTCAAACCTGAAAAAAAACATTGTCTCTCAGAATCTTAGATCTCTGAATTCAGGCGGATTCTGATGCTCCGAATTTCTCAAATTTTCACTCACCGACTCGAATATTCTTGCAAAGACGCATCATCGATACCATTTTTTGTTCTGAAAAAAATCAAATTTTTCTATAGAAAATTTAGAGATATTTTTAAAACTTACCATTTTCATTCCATTCAAAATCTTCCAGGTATGATATGCGGATAGGTTGATGTATTGATATGTTTTTCTGAACAAGTAATTTGTCAAAAATTTGTCAAATTTGATGAAAAAACTTACATTCATTTTTCCCGCCTCAACGATTTTTGGCCCGATTTCCAAAAAAAAAACTTTGGGTTTATTTCCTCTCCTTCCGTTAAAAATTACCCATAATTACTGTACTCGTTGATCTGAAATTTTGGAAATCCAAAATGTTCTCTATGATCCAATTCCAACTTACCGTATACCTGAATAGACCCGAAATAAAAAAATTAAATAGAAAATATGATGTTACTGTAGATCACCATTAGCAGAACACGAAAGCAGTGGGGGTTCAAACTAATGGTACACTATTTTTTCTTCAAAATTTCATTTCTGAAAAATGGAGAGAAAATGGAGGGGGGGGGGGGGACCGACGACCTTCTAGGAGGGACGTCGTAGGGGGATACTGAAGAGGGGGGGGGGGGGGGGGGAGGTCCGGGTAGAAAGGGAATAGAGAAAGAGAGTGAGGAGACATCCAGACATACAGACACACAGATAGAGAGTGAGGGGCGCCAGAGAGACGCAGACTAATTTGAGAGAGGGGGGGGGGGGGGGGGGGGGAGAACAAAGGAGCCTGTGCTCTTTCTTATCTTGACGTAGAACATTTTCTTCTTTTTTTTCGAATTTTTTGCGTCGCACTAGGAAGAAGAAAGGTAGAAGAAGGGCAAGGTTCCACTATACGAATTCGTGATGATGTGTGAATTAAGAGTTTTTCCAGCTTCTTTTTTTTTGGATAGAGCAAGATTCTCACATTTGCCAGATTCCAAGAATCTGGAGTTTTCTGAAATATGAAGATTCTTGAGATTTTTAGTTTTGGACATTTTGCGTCTCTGTAAATTTGAAAATCTGAAAATCCAAAAATGTTGAAATTCTGTAAGACTTAGAGGATTTATCAGCTTTAGAATCGTTTATTGAGATTTCTGAAAAACAATAGAAAAACTACAATTTAAAAATGATAAGCAAAAATTAATCAATTGATAGCTACATGGATGACAAGGCGGGAGAATTTCTGAAAATTGAAAAAAATAACAGGATCAAAAATTCCCGAAAAAAACCTACCGATATTTTTAAACCCATATTGTACAATTATTCAGCATACATCGTTTGATTCTCTGAAACAATTAAATTGAAAAAAACCGCCAAATTAAAAAAACTCACTCAAAATATCACCCATATTGTCAAAGATTGCCGTGCAGAAGTTCACTAGAATTATCAAAAATTCTGAAAAATAAACTTTTAGAATCTTCGAAAAATTGCCAAAAACTCACCCTTCATTGGGCATGTAACTGCAGATTCCGTTAAACCCGATGTTGTGATATCTGGAAAAATTACTGTAGTTCAAAAAAGTTTTGAAATTCCCGCCAAAAAAACCACCAAAAAAATTTCGACCCGTTCAAATCCTACCCCTTTTTTCATGGTATTGGCAATAAGTGTACTCCTAACAACCCGGTATAGATAGAACCTGAAAAATTTCAGATTTTCAACAAGAAATTCAAAAATTTCTAACCACATTTCCTCAAATTCCTGGCATACATTGAATAGTGCTCCTTAAAATTGGATTCCTTTCTCATTGACTTCTGAAAAATCGGAAATTCGAATATACAGGGTGGGGAATAAGTATGGAGCCGGTCTGTAGTGAAGTTCATATGCATGGGAAATCATTTCTAAACGTCGTGTTGATATGAAATTTGACATACGTATAGCTTAAGATATTTCTAAGTATACTGCAAAGTTTCATACGAAATGGATAATTCTATGCAAAGTTATGACGGTTTAAAAATTTACGATATTTCGCTTTTTTGCCGGACTGGTACGCACCTAGTGCCACGCTCAGTCAGAGGAAACTTGGTACCGTTTGAGTGGCTACAAGAGTATGAAATTAAAATGTTGTGTCACTGTATATTCGGGCTTTTCAGTGACAAAAGAATGTTTTTAAAATATTTCGTTACCGAGGTGTAGTAACAATCTTTGTCAAATACACAATTTTGGCTGATTTTGCCTCAAATCTCAATGAGGCCCAAGTGTAACAGGTGGACTTTCTGCCTAAAAAAACAGGCAATCTTTGTTTTTATATCAATCATGAGTTTTGATGCACCATGACCTCAAAAATCAGAAATATTTTCAAAAATTCCAAATTGTGGCAAATCAAATTGAAAAAGTCGAAAAAACACACTTTGGTTGGATAGGTTTTTCGCTAATGTAATGAGGCGGTCTATTGTTGAAATTTATAATATCATAAAGCTGAATATTTGAACTAAATTATCTCAAAATTTGAGCTTTCTAGCTCTGCTCTGCGCAACGTAGGGCGGTATTGTTTCCGAAAAGAGGCCCGTGTCAAGAGGTGCCTCTAGCTTCAGCTGCTTGGGTCCATAACTTGGCGGAGAGTGCATCGTTTGCCGTAAAATTTGGGCACAGAAATGCTCCATGTTTACATATTATCACCTCAAAGTTTCAAAAGAACATCTTTCAATTTACCTATTTGGCGCTGTTTCAAAGTCGGCTCCATACTTATTCCCCACCCTGTACAGTGGCGAGAAATGGTGAGTATCACTTTACTTTTTTGATAATATCTCTGCGGGATTTCATTCAAATGAGCTGAAATTTGGTGAAGACATGGGAAAAACCTTCAGGACCAAATGGTTAGTTTTTTGAGATTCGATTTGATTTTTGCTCACTCAGAAGCTCTCATGATGTGACGGTGGCTCCAGAATCCAAAAAAAATTTTCTCGTCAGAGCCATTTCTGTTTGCAATTTTGAAATCTAAAATGTTTGTAGTAGATCAAATATGTACCAAAATCAATTTGGAGCGATTTGGAAGCTTCTCTCCAGAGTTGTGCTCGTTGGAGCACAAAAGGCATAATTTAGAATTTGGACCATAACTTGGCTCAAAATGATCAGATTAATTTGAAATTGTGTGAGAAGGTGTATTTTTAGTTGCTTCACAACATCCATTAAAAAACTTTTAATTTGAAGACTACTTTTTTTCTGTGATTCTTTCATGTTTGATGATCTTAAAAAATCACAGAAAAAAGTAGTCTTCAAATTGAATATTTTTAATTGGATGTTGTGAAACAACTGCAAATACACCTTTTCATAAAATTTCAGATCATTCTGACCATTTTGAGCCAAGTTATGATCCAAACTCAGATCTTTACCGTTTGTGCTCCAACGAGCACAACTCTGGAGAGATGTTTCCAAATGGCTTCAAATCGATTTTGGTACATATTTGATCTACTACAAACATTTTCCAATTCAAAACTTTGAACAGAAATGGCTCTGACGAAAAAAATTTTTTTTGGATTCTGGAGCCGCCGTCACATCAAGAGAGCTTCTGAGTGAGCAAAAATCAAATCGAATCTCAAAAAACTAACCATTTGGTCCTGAAGGTTTTTCCCATGTCTCCACCAAATTTCAGCTCATTTGATTGAAATCCCGCAGAGATATTATTTAAAAAGTAAAGTGACACTCACCATTTCTCGCCACTGTAGTTGCTATTATCCAATTCCAACTTACCGTAATATACCCGAAGAGACCCGAATAGAACCGAAACAAGAGAAAATAAATATTGAATAGAAAATCCGATGTTACTGTAGATGACTATTAGCAGAACCCGAAAGCAGTGGGGGTTCAAACTAATGGTACGCCATTTCTTCTCCAAACTTACATTTCTGAAAAATGGAGAAAAAATGGGGACAACCTTCTAGGAGGGTCGTCGAAGGGGGCTACTGAAGTGGGGTCTGGGTGGACGACTCACCAATAGAGTGTAGGACGCGCCAGAGAAGTCAGATAGAAAAATATAGATGGGAAGAGTGTCGGGAGCTGTGACGTCTTCTGAGCCGTGGGCGCTATGGGGAAGAAATATCGTGGAAGAGGGAGAGACGCAGAGAAACTAGCAGAGCAAGAAAACAGCATAAGAAACAGAAAAATGTTGGTCGTCTCCTTTTTTCTGAAGAAGAAAAAATTGAAAAAAAAGAAGAGAGCCACATCTGCCACTGAAGAGGGTGCAATATTCAGGAAGTCGGTTTTTCAAAGAAGAAATAGATTATGTCATCAATGAAGATTCTGAATAACCTAACAGACTATTTTTGTGGATTCTGAGTAAGATGTTCAAAAAGATTCTGAAGCAGTTATTTACAACTCTGTAACTCTGAAAATTCTGAACTTTTTCGAAATTTATTAAGACATTTTTTAGACATTCTGAAGACAATTTAAGCTCATGAGAAGTGTTTATTGAGTCTTAAAATAAAAGAAAATCAACAAAAAATAAAAATGATATGCAAAAATTTATCAATTGATAACCATTTGGAGAACGAGACGCGAGATTTCTGAAAAATCGAAAAAATATTATGATGAAAGTTTCTGAAAGAAGGAAACTCACCAAAAATATCACCCATTGTCGTAGATCGCAGTACAAAATGCCACCGAACTATCACAAATTCTGAAAAAAAAACGTTTCGAAACTTTTAAAAAATTGCTAAAAACTCACATTAAACATTTTTACTGGGCATATAACTGCACTTTCCGGTACACCCGATGTTTTGATATCTGAAAAATTACAATAATTCACTAAATGTTTTCAAATTTCCCTCCAAAAACTCACCAAAAACAATTAATGGTACTGGTAATACTGTTTCTCCTAATCTCCTTAAAATTGGATTCTTTTCTCGTTGACTTCTGAAAAAATCAAAATTTTGAACTTTTTGCTGCTATTATCCAATTCCAACTTACCCTAAACCCGAATAGACCCAGAATAAGAAAAACCAAATAATCTATAGAAAATATGATGTTACTGTAGATGACCATTAGCAGAACCCGAAAGCAGTGGGGGTTCAAACTAATGGTACGCCATTTTTTCTCCAAAATTTCATTTCTGAAAAATGGAGAAAAAATGGGGGGGGGGGGACCGACGACCTTCTAGGAGGGTAGTCGGAGGGCTACTGAAGTGGGGTCCGGGTGGACTACACACCGATAGAGTGTAAGAGGCGCCAGAGAAGTCAGATGGAGAAATACCAGTGGGAAGAGTGTCGGGAGCTGTGACGTCTTCTGAGCCGTGGGCGCTGTGTGGGAGAAATAGTGTGTGAGAGGGAGAGGCGCAGAGAAATTGAAAGGCTCGGAGCCAAAGAGCAAAAAAATATATTAAGACTAATTTAAGAGAAGGGAGATGTTTCCGGTTTCCTTTTTTCCTTGAAAAGAAGCATGGAGAAAAGAAGCTAATGAGAGCAGGATTTGCTTTGAGAAGGGAGCACATTTCTGGTAATGGTTTTTTTAAGAACGAGATTAGGACGTCACCTGGGGTGAAAAAGTTTCTAAGTGATTCTGAAAGGGTGTTCAAAGTTCGGTAAAGAAATTTAATGAAGATTTCTGAAGCTCATGTTTATTAAAAGTTCAAAAATGAATGAAAAACGAAAAATAATAAAAATGATATGCAAACATTTATCAATTGATAATCACTCGGAGAACGAGACGCGAGATTCCTGAAAAATAGAGAAAAAATTGTGATGAACATTTTCGATAAGAAAACTCACCTAAAATACTTTTACTGGGCATGTAACTGCATTTTCCGGTAAACCCGATGTTGTGATATCTGAAAAAATTACAGTTAAATTTTCAAATTACCCTCCAAAACTCACCAAAACTTTTCACGGTACTGGTAATACTACTTCTCCTCATAACCCGGAATTGGAAAGCCTCTTCAATTTTTTCTGAAAAATCGACGATTTTGAAAAATAAAAAACAAAAACGAATTTGGGTACCTACCTGGAATTGGTATGCTTCTTTTCATAAAAAAACCGATATTGCAAAGATTTCCTTGAAATCTAAAAATACGAAAATCCAAACTACTCTCTATTATCTAATTCCAACCTACCGTATACCTGAATAGACCCGAAATAAGAAAAACTGAATATTTGATAGAAAATATGATGTTACTGTAGATGACCATTAGCAGAACCCGAAAGCAGTGGGGGTTCAAACTAATGGTACGCCATTTTTTCTCCAAAATTTCGTTTCTGAAAAATGGAGAAAAAATGGAGGGGAGGGGACCGACGACCTTCTAGGAGGGTCGTCGGAGGGGGCTACTGAAAAGGGGTCCGGGTGGACGACACACCGCTAGAGAGTAAGAGACGCCAGAGAAGTCAGATAGCAAAAAAATATCCATGGGAAGAGAGTCGGGAGCTGTGACGTCTTCTGAGCCGTTGGCGCTGTGGGGGGGGGGGGGGGGAGAGAAATATTGTGGAAGAGGGAGAGACGCAGAGAAATTGAAAGGGCTCGGAGCCACAGAGCACAAAAAAAAGCATAGGAAAAAGAAAAGCTGTCGGTGCTCTCCTTGTTTTCTGGAGAAAAAACATGAAAAAAAGAAGAAGAGCGCCAAATCTGCTCTGAAGACGAAGCAATATTCAGGAAGTCGATTTTTCAAAAAAAAAAAGAAGATGAAGACGTCGATGAAGATTATCAAAACCCAACAGGATCAATGAGGTTTTTTGTGGATTCTGAAAAGCACTGTATAGTTACTGAGATGTTCAAGAGGGTTCTGAAGCTACTCGAGGAAAAAAACTTGAAGGATTCTGAAGCAGACTATAACCCTGAAACCCTGAAAATTCTGAACTTTTTCAACATTTATTGAAACACTTTTTTGACATTTTGAAGACTTTCTAAGCTCATGAGACTGTTTATTGAGTTTTGGAATGAATAAAAAATCAACAAAAAATAAAAACGATATGCAAAAATTTATCAATTCATAACTACTTGGAGAACTGGAAGTGGGATATCTGAAAAATTGGAAAAAATTACGATGAAAGTTTCTGTAAGAAGGAAACTCACCAAAAATATTACCCATATTGTAATAAATGGCGGTGCAGAATGTCACCCCAACTATCACAAATTCTGAAAAAAAATGTTTAGAAACTTCAAAATAATGCCAAAAACTCACATAAACCATTTTTACTGGGCATATAACAGCACTTTCCGGTAAACCCGATGTTGTGATATCTGAAAAATTACAATAATTAAAAAAAGGTTTCAAAATTTCCTCCAAAAACTCACCAAAAACAATTTATGGTACTGGTAATATTTCTTCTCCTAATCTCCTTAAAATTGGATTCTTTTCTCGTTGACTTCTACAAAAATCGAAATTTTGAAATTTTCTCTATTATCCAATTCCAACTTACCCTAAACCCGAATTGACCAGAATTAGAAAAAACTAATACTTCAAAGAAAATATGATGTTACAGTAGATGACCATTAGCAGAACCCGAAAGCAGTGGGGGTTCAAACTAATAGTACGCCATTTTCTCTCCAAAATTTCATTTCTGAAAAATGGAGAAAGAATGGAGGGGGGGGGGACCGACGACCTTCTAGGAGGGTTGTCGTAGGGGGCTACTGAATTGGGGTCCGGGTGGACGACACACTGATAGAGAGTAGGAGATGCCAGAGAAGTCAGACAGAGAAATATGAATGGGAAGAGAATCGGGAGCTGTGACGTCTTCTGAGCCGTGGGCGCTGTGGGGAGAAACAATGTGTGAGAGGGAGAGACGCAGAGAAATTGAAAGGGCTCAGAGCCAAAGAGCAAAAAAATATGTGGAGGAAAAAAGAAAAGGCCGAAAGAAGAGAAGGAAGATGTTTCCGGTCTCCTTCTTTTATGAGGGAAAAATACTAGAAAAAAGAGAATGTCTCTGGAAAAAGAGTCACTCAGTGAATGGGACTTTGATGAGGACTAACGAGATTAACAAGAATACTAAAGACATTCTAGAAATACTGAAGGAATCTCGAAAATTCTGAAGGATTCTAAAGATAACAAAGGCTTCTCAAGGGACCGGAAAAGTATTCAGAAGAAACATTTCAAACTTTGTCGGAAAAGCAGGAAAAGCTTGAAAATCCGGAGTGATTGTGAAAACGTCATGCGGATTCTGATGGGTATTGAAGGCGTCAACTAGCTTTTGACAAATTTATGGAAATGGCGGCAAATTCTGAAGCACTCTGATATGTTTTTCTGGGAGAACAGATATTTTTTTTTAATCTGAGGTCTGCCAACGATTCTGACAAACTTGTAGATTCTAACATTCAGAATAAAAGGCAGAGAGGATTTTGAAATTTTTGGGTTTTGTAATATGTATATGACATGATTCTCAATGAAAAATTATTCATCTCAATATTTTTATTAATAAGAAAATCAGTAAAAACATAAAACAATTATCACAGCTCCTTGATTTGTTAGGCAAAAGTCTGAAAAAATATAATAAGTTTTTTCTTTCAAAATGTTTAAAATTTACCTACAAAAATCTAATTTTTTCTATTGTGATCATACCCGTCGAGTTCGTACTGCCGGCTTGAAGACATGGAATTTCTTTCTGGATAAAGTAGAGCCATTTTTTGGAGCGAATATGTCATTTTTTTTGGCCTAAAACAGTCCAGAATAGTCTAATTTTTGGGCTCAAATTGATTCGAAAAACGAATAAAATGACACATTTTTAGGCCGAAAATAGTTTTGATAGTCAATTTTCAGTCCTGAAATAATGTAAAAAGTCGAATTTGTCGATCAAAAATTGTTCAAAAATAAAACTTTCTGGTCAAAAAAAAAGTCCGAAAAATCAAATTTCTAACATTATTCATGTTCAAAGTGGACCCAGAAAAACACAATTTTTGGTTATTTTAGGCTAATTTTCCCAAACAAAATCTTCAAAAAATATAAAAAATCGAACTCACCAAAATTTCGTTCTTGTTCTGGGTGCAGTTGACCTGAAATTCTGAGAATAAGATTTAATTTTTCAAAAGAAAAAGGATTACATTTTTCAAATCCCAAGGCATACATTCAAGACTGCTCCTTCAAATCGGTCATTTTTCGTTGTTCCTAGAAAAATTTGAAATTTAAAAAAAATTGATCCAAAAACTTACCAATCTTTCATACTGGAACTGGTATGCCTCTTCTCCTTAACTTTTTCTGAAATTTTTTCGAAATTTCCAAAAAATAACTTTTTGACCCACCTGGTTTGTGCAAACTCCATTTCATAAAACCGGTTGATTTCGAAGAACGACTCCAAAATTAGAATAAAAAACTGTAAAATCGAAAAATCCAAATTCTGCCTCTATTATCAAATTCCAACCTACCGTATACCCGAATAGACCCAAAATAAGAAAAACCAAATATTACAAAGAAAATATGATGTTACTGTAGATGACCATTAGCAGAACCCGAAAGCAGTGGGGGTTCAAACTAATGGTACGCCATTTTTTCTCCAAAATTTAATTTCTGAAAATTGGAGAAAAAATGGAAGGGGGGGGGGCGACGACCTTCTAGGAGGGACGTCGGAGGGGACTACTGAAAGGGGGTCCGGGTGGAAAGGGAAGAAAAGAGGGAAGAGACATCCAGACAGACAGACACACAGATAGAGAGTGTGGGGTGCCAAAGAGAAGCACAGAATATTGATGAGATGAAAAGGGGTCCGAAGAAGCTGTGTGACGTCTTCTGAGCCATGAGCGCCTTATTTGAAAAAATAGTGTGTGAGAGGGAGAGACTTGGTTTTCTTTTCTTTTTAGCTCCGTTTTGTGCTTCTCCTCCTATTCGGAATAGAAAAAAGGGACAGGGAAAAGAAGGATGTATTTTCTTCTGCTCCTATCCCTCGAGTCTGATAGGAAAACGAAAACCGAGAAATAAGAAGAAACAAAGAGAGGGGGGGGGGGGGGGGGGGGAGGGTGGAAAGAGAGAAAAATATGCCCCATCAATTTGTAAATTTTCCAGAATTTTAGACATTTCCCGGGAAACTTATAGTGTCAAAGTTTAGAATTTGATGCTCGTAAAGTTCAAATTTCACGATTTTTCGTCAAAATTATGTCATTCATCGAATTCTAATGTCTAGATTATTTCAGATTTTTCAATTTTCGGACACTCAACATTTTTAGACTTCCAAAAGTCTAGATGTCCAGATGTCCAAAACCGTCTGAACTCGGCACCAAGCTCCTTCTCACATCCCAAATTTGTCTGAAATTTCATCTCTATCTGAAATTCTTCTGAAACTGAACTTGGACAAAGATTTGCCAATACAATTATTTTATTCAACATTAGCTTCAGGTAACATCATTTTTTGGTTGCCTTAGCTTCAGGTTTACCCATATCATTTTCAAACTAAAAATTCTAAAATAGCAGAAATACAGGAAAAATTAAAAGTGCAGAGGTTATCAAAGCAGAAACAATAATATTGCAGTTGTGTCCGTAACAGCAGCATTAAAAACATAAAAAAAATTTCGAAAATCGAGCTAAAATAATTAAAACTAATTTCAAAAATCATATGTGCAATAGGAAGGTAAGCAGTAACATTAAACATCAAAATAAAGTAGAATTAGCGAACATGGAATTATCTATAAAAAATTGAGAAATTGAAGAACATTAACATCGAGATATGGGCTGAGTGTGAAATTTCTATATTTCAAAAAATACATCAAAAAATTAAAATAAAAACTACAATAGCAATAGCACAGGAACATGTCTGTTTTTGGTTCTCCATCCATGTTGCTTGAAACCTGAAAGTTGAAAATTTAGAGAAATTGTCTTCCTTAACACATAACTTGCTATTTATAGAGACTAGTTTCAAAATTCTCATTAACAAAAAACACCCGATTTTCGCCTACTATATCCATTTTTTAAAAACATTAAAAAAAAACATTTTCACGAATAGCAATTTTTGACTCACCAGCAATTTGAACCCCTTTTTCATCAAACATATTGTACCCAGCTGCAACACCGTTTTTGAATTTTTTAAGGAAAACCTGAAAATCCAGAAATTCAAAACTTCCTCTATTATCCAATTCTAACTCACCGTATACCCGAATAAACCCGACAAATAGAAACCAAATATTACAAAGAAAATAGGATGTTACTGTAGATGACCATTAGCAGAACCCGAAAGCAGTGGGGGTTCAAACTAATGGTACGCCATTTTTTCTCCAAAGTTTCATTTCTGAAAAATGGAAAAAAAATGGGGAGGGGGTCCGACGACCTTCTAGGAGGGACGTCGGAGGAGACTACTGAAAGGGGGTCCGGGTGGACGACACACAAATAGATAGAGAGTAGGGAGCGACTGAGAGGCTCAGACAAAATTGAAGAAGTCCCGAGAAGCTGTGACGTCTTCTGAGCCGTGGGCGCCTAGTATAGAAATAGTGTGCAGGAGGGAGAGATTCAGAAATTCTTCTTCTTTCCTCGGTTTTTTCCGCTTTTTCTTACATTCAAATGGAAAAAGGAGAACCGGAAATAATAAGAAGAAAAAGTGTAGACGACAAAGTGAATCGCAAAATTCCAGACTCCTCCGTTTTCCCAAAAAAAAAACGTCAGATTCTTAGGCTTGTAGCTTTTCTTAATCTCCAGTTTTTCGCTTATCCTAATATCCAGACATCCAGATTTCCAGATTTCTAAATTTTTCAGATTTCCAGATTTCTAGACTTTAAGATTTATAGATTTCTAGATTTTCAGATTTCTAGATTTCCATTATTCCCGATTTCCAAACTTCCAGATTTCCAGATTTCCAAGAATCCAGGTTTTCAGATTTTCCCCTTTTTTTGGAAATATCAACAGAATAACCAGTAAAATTCTCCTTTTCAACAATTTTTCATTGTCAACAAATGCTTAAAATCAACAAAAACATTAGTGAAAATCAACAAAAGAATAATTATCAAAATTGACAATGTTCTAGTTTGAAGAGGTCATCTGGAGGCATACATTCAGGACTTCTGAAATGTTCAAATTTCTTCTAAATTCAAAAAATCTTATACAAACTCACCATAAAAACCAACAATCATCCATGGGGCCAATTCAACTCCATCCCATAAATTTCTGAAAATCGTCAAAAATTTGTGAACTTCAAAATAAAATCCTTACTCTTACCGTTTCTTCAATCTTATAAGATCGCATAATTCCTCTGAAAATAAAAAATTTGAAAATTGTTGAATTCAACTCACCATGTGCCACCAGTTTGGTTCCTCTCTTCTTATCATTCTACGCATTTCATCCAGATTTTATCTGAAAAAAAAAGATTGATGAAAATATTTGGCCCGAGATGGACTAGTCGGCCTAGTCGGCCTAGTTAGCCTAGTAGGCCAAGTAGGCCTAGTTGGCCTAGTTTTCCTAGTCGGCCTAGCCGGCCTAGTCGGCCTAAAAAATTGGACTAATTTTTCAAATACTGAACCTATTTGGACTAAAATATAAGCCTATTTGTACTCAATTTGACCTACTTTGACCTGAGCCTACAATAGAAATGAATTCGAAATTTATCGAAAAAAAACTTCTCAATTAACTCACCTCTAATCCACATCCTACTGTAGTTTCCACATGCGCAAAAGTTGCCCGTCGCGCTTAAAAAACAACATTCCTTAATTTTCTCTGAATCTCCAATAAAAATAGATACTTACTTCCCATAACTCATCTGCTAATAGTTTCCAAACATGCAAAACTTTCGATCGATTCCCCATCCATCCGCTCATTTATGGTCGTCGGAGTCATCTGGAAAAAAATTTAATATAAAAATTGTTTTAAAAATCCTCTCACCTTTTCCATAAAACCAACCAATCCAAGGTATTCTTCAGTAGATTTCCGTTAAAAAAAAAACCCGTGAAAATTCTGCAAAACAAAAAATTCAAAACGTCCCTATTATCCAATATCAACCTACCGTATACCCGAATAGACCCGAAATAAGAAAAACTAAATATTCTATAGAAAATATGATGTTACTGTAGATGACCATTAGTAGAACCCGAAAGCAGTGGGGGTTCAAACTGATGGTACGCCATTTTTCTCCAAAATTTCATTTCTGAAAAATGGAGAAAAAATGGGGGCGAGGGGGGACCGACGACCTTCTAGGAGGGCCGTCGAATGGGACTGCTGAAGGGGGACCGAGTGGATAAAGAAGAGAAGTGAGAATGAGGAGACATCCAGGCATACAGACACACAGATAGAGAGCAGTGGGCGCCAGAGAGACGCAGAGAAGTTAGACAGAGAAACATTGATGAGTTGGGAAAAAGAGAGGGGGGGGGGTCTGCCTTTCTGTTTTTTTGCTCAATGACTCTGTGGGGCTCACCAAGCACACAAGCCATGAGCAGCCGGCGGAGCACTTGAAGGCTTTGTGGCTGCTTCACAGAGAATATAAGAGCACAGAAGACCCCAAGAACAGAAAATAGAGCCATGGCTGCTCCGGAAGAGTAGCGTCAACTCCAGAAAAAAATTAAGAAAAAAGTGTGTAGAGAGAGCCTTGACGTTTTCTAACCCGATTAATGGCATTAAGAGGAATAGTGTGTGGGAGGGAGAGACGCAGAGAAGGAATTGGATTAGTGATGAATGCAGCCAAATGCATTTCTAATATCGTTTTCCATTTTTTTCTGTCTTTTCCACTTTGCGGCCATGAGAAAACAGATGTGAAATACGGGGACCAACCTCTCTAAAGCTCAAAAAGATCAAATACACTGATCATTTATTATACAATAAATTTTTAAATCAGCTGAAAATTAAAAATACAATCGGAAATTGGCTCTTTCACCAAAACGGGCCATTATCCTGGTTTACGACAGACTCTTTTTTAATGTCCATTTGGTTGTACACATCGATGACTGAAATGAAAACTTTTGAATCTTGGAATATCAGAATATCAGAAAAAACTGATTACTTTTTCGGGAAGAAACACACAGTCCTGTTGTACTTCCGTCCAGTGACGCCACAACACAATTTCCTGAAAACTTTGAATCTCAAAATCTCAGAGTTCTGTACTTCCCGATTTCCAGATATTCAGAAACTTCATTGAAGAAAATAAGCCTACCTTTTCACATTTTGTGACCGTGATTGTGATGGAAGCGATCTTGAGGAAGAAAGGCTGAAAAATCGAATTTTGAAAAAAATTTTTGAATATGCTTGTACAGTACTTGATTTTGTCAGTCTCGATACAGTACTTCACTTTGTCAGCCTTGATCGGGTTAGGAAACTTCAATCAATCTCCAAGAAACATACATAGTGCAGCGATTTCGAAATCCTGAATATTGTTCATCTCAGAATTGCGAAAAATAAAAGAAAAAATCTTACCTTTATCAGTAATTGAAGAAAATAGAAGAATATCCAGAAAAATAAAAGTTACAATAAAAACAGGCAGAGTCTCCCTAATATACAGATGGGTGACAAGTGGGGCTCATTTTTCTCTTCCAAATGTTTTCAATGAATTGAAAAAAATAATTGAAGGAAAAATGAGATGATTGTACTATTAACTGATGGTGATAGCAGGAAAACAGAAAGTTTACAAAAAATGAGAGAGAAGAGACGCAGATAGCTAGATTGAGAGGCGGCGGCGCCAGGCGCCGCTCCCCTCGTCATCAAGTTTTCTCTGCGTCTCTCTGTTCTCCACAGTATTTAATCAGTTTTTTAAAACTGATTCCAAAGCGTGTTCTGGCTATTCACCATTGTGTTTGACTGAAAGATTCTGAAAAGTCCTGAATTTGACCTGAAAAATCTGAAAATTGAAAACATGATCGAAACTTTTTCACTTGCAATGGTTTACTTATGGAACAATTAATAATAACACAAAATTACAATAAAAATTGAGAACAACAAAAAAATTACAAAAATTATTAAGCTCGGCGTCCTGCAGCTGGCAATCTTCGACGTGTTTGTTGCCAAAATGATTCTGAAAAAAAAGTTACATTTGAAATATTTTCGAAAAAAGGGGGAGGAGCTTATTTTCAAAAATCAGCTAAATTCAAACTCACCTCCAACAACCCTAGTGCCACAAGAGTAGACCAGGGTCTTCTGAAAAAATTTAAATTATACAAAAATTTTCAAAAAAAGTTCTCACCACTCTACTTTTCAAACGCTTTGGCAATTAGGTCGTCCATGTTGTTCCATCCTTTTTCAACCAATTGAAGTCATGACGAGCATCTATTTTTGAAAAATATGGATTATTGAAAAAAAATTGAAAATTTACCTTCAGATCGACCCAGTCGTTTGTGTCCTTGTCTTCATGAACCATCTAATTTTTCTGAAAAAAAAATAATTTTTTCGAATAATTTTTTTTGAGAAAAACTTACTTTCAAATCAGTCCGATTGCTCCAAATTCTTTCTATCTATCCAATATTCAATTTTCTGAAAAATTGTAATTATTGAAATCAAGAACTTTCAAAAAATGACTCACACTTGTTCAGGACTTCAATTTGACCGCCGATCCAGAGATCCGGAGCGAAAATTGCATCTTTCGCTGTCAATTGTTTGAAAATTCTGAAAAAATCAAAATTTTCAAACAAATTTTTTTAAAAAAGAAAACAAACTCACCTTGTTGTTAAACCATCCATCTTCTTCTAGCCCAGCTTGCATTTCCAAACAGCCTGAAATAGATTTATTCAGAAACACAAAAAATTTAATTTTCTATCAAAAAACTAACCTCACCGTCGTGAATTCCATCCCAATCTTGAGGGTGTTTCAGCCAGTTACGTTTCAGTTGATCTGAAAAAATCCAACACTTTTGAAATTCGAAATTCATTATAAACTCACTTTCACTTCTCCTTCAGAGGGCACAATTTTCAAATTTTCAGCAAAATCAATTAATAAAAAATCCGAGCCGAAAAAGACCTCTAATCAGACAGGGGCCAACAGATACCGTAATCGAATGGGAGTATATATAGATAATAGGAATTACAGAAAATAGATACTACAAACTAAAAAAGGGGACATCTAGTCGGGACGTCATTGGGGATAAAAATAGAGGGAAAATGGCGGAAAAATCGAGAGAGAAAAATAAGGAGAGACGCAGAGAACTAGAGGGAGCGGGAGGCTGGCGCCTCCAGCCTCCAGCTGCTGCTGCTTTTGGGTGTCACAAGGATGGAAAATTGATAGGTTAGAGAAATGAAAAATAGTGTGGGAGGTGGAGAGAGGTCAGAGAAGGTTTATGAATGCATTGGTGCCGGCCAGCCGGCACGAATGACGGAGGAATTGAGAAGAAGAAGAAGACGAAGATAGATAAGAAAAGAGAAATGGAGTGAGGGGGGGGGGGGTAACATCGGGCGCTGAGGGAGGACAGAAAATAATATTTTTTGAAAAAAACATGAGGGGTGAAACAGAAATAGAAATAAATAGAAAGCCGCGAGGGAGCTAAACTTTTCCAAAAGTATTTTCCAAAAGTAGGTCGTGTTTATGCTCATTTTGACCGTCTTGGTGAGTTTAATTTGAGAATCATGTTCTCAAATGAGAAAACGTAGTTTTACAATCAAATTTCTCATCAAAATGAAAGAATTATTCTGTGGTTCCAAAAACAAACAGAATTACAAACAGACAGATTGCGATTTCAAACATCCTAGATTCTGAGATTCAGAAAAAAGCAAAGTTCTTAGCAAAAAATTCAATTTTATTCAAAATGAAGTCCCCAGATACAATGTATGTAATATTCACGACAAGAATCAAATCACCCAATTTCCAAATCGATTTTATCAATAACAAGGTGAAACCGTTCGGAACAATGATTCGCAGAATTTGAATAAAAAAATGGTCAAAAATTAAAATCTTTGAGATTGCCTATTTTGTCCAATTTCCAGCGAGCTTTTTGCAAGGCTATCTTCTCCAGTCTGCAAAAAGTTACAATTAATGTGGTCTAAATTGAAAACAGTCGTGGCCTAGGATCCGACAACTCGCCCATCACCAACTGCTACCTTAATTCAAAGGGATATGTCGATTTGAAGCCTATTTCGTTATTTTTCAGAATAGCTTTCTGTCGACTTTCCTTAGATTTTTTCTCATATTCTGCTCAAAAAATCCTCAAAAATGGATTTAAAAAAAAATCATCTTGAAAATTGGCTATATTCCTTTAAACTACTGTAGCTGTCTGTAAGCCTTTTTCAGGGCGTCATGACCGAGTTATCGGATCCTAGGCCATCACTGACTTCTAGGAACAAAAGCAAATAATTACCCTTCCCGTCATAAAACCAAATTTTGCATCCATAACGTTGGCAAAGAAAACTGAGCATCGAGGGTTTGGCAATAGGCATAGAAGACAACAGTGCAGTTCTGAAAAAATATAACCTGTAAAATTGTAAATTTTTTTGAAAACTCCCCGAAAAAATCATTGTCTAACCTAAAGATCACAACGAAAACGATAAAGAATTGCTCTAAAATCTTGAAAAAGGGCTCCAAAATGTCTTAGGCTTGAAGTTTCAAAAAAGGGGCGCAGCCAACTTCGACTCCGCCCATTTTTTGGAAAACATAATCCTGTATCATTTTGAGTCAATTTTCGTGGTATTTGAGCGATTTCTTAGCAGTTTTATTGTGATTTTACATGGATTTTACACAAATTTTCATACAACATGAGACCTTAACAATAGTACTTACCATCAAAACTTCCAAGAACCTAGTCTCGTCTTCCGTGCACTTGTCGTTTTCATCATCAAGTACTAAAACAAGGGACTTAAAAAAAACTTATCATGCAAACTCACCAAAATTCCCTGCGATCTGTTCCCAACAAAAAATCCAAATTTTCAGAAAAATCAAGAATATAAAAACCGATCCGGAAAAGACCTCTAATCAGACAGGGGTCAACAGTTACCGTGATCGGATAGGAGTATATAGAGAATATAGAAATTACAGAGAAATAGATACTAAAAACTACAAAAAGGGGACATCTGGAGGTTAGAATGACTATTAGGATGGATGGAAGTGAGAGAAAATTAGAAGAAGAGACGCAGAGAAGCAGAGAAGAAAAAATCTTGTGACAAAAAAAAACCGGTTCGGCTTTCCGGGAGACTACATAGATGGTCGGAGATAAAAAGGAAACAGTTTGGTCTGCGAATCGGAAGAAACCGGATTTTTTGTCATATCAACAACCTTCACATTCGGAGATTCTGAGGTGTTCAAGGATAAATGATTTTGGAGAGTTCTGGAAAAAAGCAGATGTTTCTTGAGGATTCTAGGGGGTTCTGAAGGAGTCTGAAATTTTGTAGCATTCTGAAGGAATCTGTATGATTCTGCAAGCATTTTTTCGTTTTTTCATTTCTTTATTTCCTGAAATTTGACTAAACACCAACACAATTTTAGACAAAAATTCAAATTTATTCACAACAAAGTTTTACTGGAAAATAGAGAAAGTTATACGGTGCGCACTTATCGTCGTTGATGGCTGGACAGGTGTACCACTTGTCTTTTGAAGATCCAAATTTGGTACCATATCCATGATTACCAACGGGTGGATAATAACCAGTGATCCATCCCCAAATGGTTGAACCAATGGAGTCTTCGAGCAGAGCACGTCTTCATTGTTTTGACGCAACGACGGTAGGGAGTGTAGAAAGATGGAATCATACTGTACCACCGAATGCTCTGTAGAATGGAGCTGAAAAAAAATATCTGGATAGTGAACATAGTTTTAGTGCAAAATGTTTAGTGATTCTAAATATCTAGAAAAAAAAACTGCTTAAAAATTGCTCTAAATTTTTGAAAATCCGCTTTGAATATGTCATTTTTTTTGCAAGAATCTCAGAGTCCTAAAATCCCTGCTATTCAAAAAAAAACTCACCTAACATTTTTCATATATTGCTTGAAATGTGCTAGAGTGTGTTGTCATCATGTTCTGAAAATGTCTAAATTAAAAAAAAATGTTAGAAAAAAAAACAAACAAACCGTGAGATAACATCTAATGCTGTACCGGACACAATGGCACTAATGGCATACTTTTTCCAAAATCTGAAAAATGGCAATTTTTCCTTAAAAGTTAAAACATTAGAATTACCTTCAAAAATTTGTCAGACCGATCGAATGTTACGTTTTTAGCTTTGTTGCCGTATAGTGTTTGGAACTTCAAATTTTCTGAAAAATTCAAAAATTCAAAAAAAAAATCTTTAAAACAGTGATACCAATTTTTTTTTCCAAGTCGTGCGTTGCTTCATTGGTCCGGTTTATCCCACATATGGTCTGAAAATCAAAAAATTTCACAGAAATTGAGTTCATTTTTAAACCTTTTTTTTTCTCAAAATTTTGTCGTATTCTCTCGAAATGTCTACATTTTCGGTCATTTTTCTGAAATTTTATTCTGGTTTTCTTAAGTTTTCTGGCAACCCTGACGTTTCGCAACTAGTCATTTCGCAACCAAGACATTTCGCAACCAAGACAATTTGCAACCAGTCATTTCACAACTTTGTAAAGTGTGTTCAGTTTTCATTCACACGTGATTTCGGATATCATAAACCAATCCAGGTTGTCATCTACTTTTCAAGAAAACTGTTTTGAACGTGAACTTATTATTATGCATGTGGATTTGGTGGTTGCGAAATGACGTGGTTGCGGATTGTCGCGGTGGCAAAATGTCTTGGTTGCGAAATGGCGTAGTTGCAAAATTGACGCGAGTTGCGAAATTTTGTCAATCCACATTATTTGAATCAAACTATATTATTAGATGTTCTAACTTCAAAAGAAAATTTTGCTAAAAGATCGAAAATTACCGTAAGCTTTGAGAGGTCCACAATTGGTTTGATGATTTCAGTTATTCTCATAAAGTCCAAAAACCATTTTGAGTCCAACGGTTTGCAAATTAGACGAGGTCCGAGATAGTATAATAATAAAAATTTTCAGCAAAATCAATAAAAAACCGATCCGGAAAAGACCTCTTAATACAGTTAGGGGCCAACAGTTACCGTAATCGGATAAGAATATATACAGAACATAGGAGTTACAAAAAATAGATACTAAAAACTAAGGGGACATCTAGACGGGACGTCACTTCGGGGGCTAGAATGACTAGTGGAAAGAAAAAAAGTGAGAGAGTATGAGTTGAAGAGACTCAGAGAAGCAGAGCGCGGCTTATGTGGCTGGCACTAGGCGCCAGAGGCGGCGGGCGGCGGTTGTAGTCTGTGTCATGTGGTCGGCTGCAAAAAAAGAGAAAAAAGGGTCCACTTTTTTCACTATACAGTGCTCCACAAAAGTATAACCTCACCCTCCGGTTTTCCAGTATCTCGAGAACTGTAAGAGTTGCGGGAAAGCTTCCAACTAAAAAAATGCTCCAATTGTTGAGTTATTATGACCCACAGAAGCTCAGAGAATGAAAATAAAAAACTGAAAAAATATTGCAGTTTTTCGGGAAAATCACTTTTGGCGATCCACAAAAGTATAACCTCACCCTGAAAATTCGATGAAAAAACAAGAACACTGTGAAACTTGATTGATAACTTAGTTCACAAGCGTTCTATTAAAAAGTTTATAATTACAAAGTTGTTTTAAATTTTGTTTTCTACAACTTTTTAGTTGAACACTTTTTCTAAAAACCCTTGGTTGTCAAGATATCGTCCTTTCAAAATGGCTTGTTGCCATGGGCGCGCCAAACCGCATATCTCGTTAGTGAGTACAGTAATCGGAAAGTGGTCAACTAAAAAAATGTTCTTTGGACATTGTTTCATCACATCCAAACAAAATAAATCCCAAGAAATTGTTTTTATTCGGAATGGAAATCGATAGGTGCAATTTGGCGTAATTTTCACTTTTTCGATTTTAGACTGTTTTTTGAGCGCTTATATCTCGCTTGGAAATGAGTTTGGAGAAATGTAGCCAACATAAAAAACGTTGAAAATAAGCAGATAAACAAGTTTTTAGTTGACAACTTTTGTTTATTTTCCATGCCTACAAAGTTATGCTCTCTAGAGCCAAGCAGGGTTTGAAGGGGTATGTAACTGTAACTAACTTGATGACCAGAGCTGTTCATGCCAACTTGATCAGAATTAATGTCAAAATGTGTTTTGAAAGATAAACCAGATTTGATTTTGACATTTAAAGTGAACCCATCCACTTGAACCTGGATGGGTCCACTGTAAATGTCAAAATATGCAATTGTTTTTCGAGAGTGTTCATCAGGAATCAACCAAATAAAAATGAAGAACCAGATAAAATTCAAAAGAAACAAGTCTTAATAATTGGTCGGACCTCCATTGTTTTTTGTAAGCTCAAACAGGCAGCTATCCATGGATAGATACAAGTTGTCCAAGAGTGTTTGATCAACTTCTTCTAGCAAACACGATTGTCTTCTTGAGATCCTTCCCATTGTGGTACATTAAGTTTCTGATATAAATCTTTTGAACCATCACTCCCCAAACATTCTCGATAATTTTCAAATCGGGCGAGCATGCCGGCCACTCAAGGACCCGGATGTTTCTTTATTGTATGTAACTCAGTGTATTGCGAGCACGAAGGATCGGAGCTCCATCTTGCTGGAGGGATATGTCTCTTGTTCGATGACGCCTGATGAACAAAAAAAGTTCGTGGCGTCGTCTTACCCTGAGCAATGCTCCATAGAGCGCATTTACAGCTTACCCTAGCCAAATTCTAGTGATTAACTGCGCAGAAATGCACCTTTCATTGGTGAATGGGTTCTATCTCATTCGAATCAGGCTTTCTAAAAAATTGTCAATAACAAAAATGTTATTCAGAATGACATCTCAACATTAATTCTGATCAAGTTGGCATGAACAGCTCTGGTCATCAAGTTAGTTACAGTTACATACCCCTTCAAACCCTGCTTGGCTCTAGAGAGCATAACTTTGTAGGCATGGAAAATAAACAAAAGTTGTCAACTAAAAACTTGTTTATCTGCTTATTTTCAACGTTTTTTACGTTGGCTACATTTCTCCAAACTCATTTCCAAGCGAGATATATGTAAGCGCTCAAAAAACAGTCTAAAATCGAGAAAGTGAAAATTACGCCAAATTGCACCTATCGATTTCCATTCCGAATAAAAACAATTTCTTGGGATTTATTTTGTTTGGATGTGATGAAACAATGTCCAAAGAACATTTTTTTAGTTGACCACTTTCCGATTACTGTACTCACTAACGAGATATGCGGTTTGGCGCGCCCATGGCAACAAGCCATTTTGAAAGGACGATATCTTGACAACCAAGGGTTTTTAGAAACAGTGTTCAACTAAAAAGTTGTAGAAAACAAAATTTAAAACAACTTTGTAATTATAAACTTTTTAATAGAACGCTTGTGAACTAAGTTATCAATCAAGTTTCTCAGCTTTCCCATTTTTTCATCGAATTTTCAGGGTGAGGTTATACTTTTGTGGATCGCCAAAAGTGATTTTTCCGAAAAAATGCAATATTTTTTCAAATTTTTATTTTCATTCTCTGAGCTTCTGTGGGTCATAATAACTCAACAATTGGAGCATTTTTTAGTTGGAAGCTTTCCCGCAACTCTTACCGTTCTCGAGATACTGGAAAACCGGGGGGTGAGGTTATACTTTTGTGGAGCACTGTATATCCGAATACGGTTACTGTTGACCCCTGTCTGATTAGAGGTCTTTTCCGGATCGGTTATTTTATTTTATTTTTCTGAAAATATGCTTATCTATGAACTTCACGGAACCTATTACAAGGTTAGTTGGTCTTGTTAATCATACCTATTCACTCGGAAATCGGATTTTTGAGAGAAAATAGAGTTTCTCGTACTAGGGCATGTACTATGTATATTTTTTGGTTTTACAGTTATTATTTAGGTCAGCAGGCTGTGGAGAGAAAGTTTGTCCTCACTCACACTTTCAAAAACATGCTTGCTATGACAGAAGAGGATTCATATAAAAGCGAATGGCGCAATTATTTTGGATTCGACTGGTAGGAAGATTGATTAAAAACTTCTGACATTATGATCCGTTCAGGCGTACATAGTGTTAACATCAGGATACTACCAGAGCTTATGAAGAAACTGCTGATGTCTTTTTCGAAGCGTTAATGATTTGAATGGATTCACAGAGATCACAGTTCAAATCTCTGTTGATCTCATGAAATCTGGAAAAATAAGAAGAAGATCAACAATTTCGGGATTAAGGACAAAAAGACTACATAGTGGAGCAGGAGAAATTTCACGTTTCAAAGGAGGTGAGACAATTTGACATTTAAAGGAGGATTCCGGTCAAAAATTTTTAGTCCTTTAAAAAATGTTAAATTTTGTGCTGATTCCGAATATGACAGTGAAAACGCTCAAAAATCTTTCTCTACCCCTTGAAAAACTGCTTCAAAACTACTCTTTTTCGGCCAAACGGTCTCCTGGGGCCGTGGCCTTACTCGAAATTCCCTTTTCTTTTTTAAAGCAATTCTGAATTATTATTTTTCAGAAACCTGTTCAAAACGCAAACTGACATGAACGCTGCAAATAAACGAACAAGGAAAATGGCACATGGAATTTCTGCAACCACATAACATGTCATTGGTTTTTATTTTTTAATATTTTTACCTATGACTTATGTTACGATCACCAGATAGTCTAATTTAAAGAAGTTGAATAAATGATGATTTGAAAAGAAAAAATGTGTTCCTCTTTCTGAATATTCAGATTTTTAAAAGTTTCCAGAATGATCTGAGTTTCCGGGAATTCGGTTCACCAATTATATCAGCTTTGAAGCTCCTACTACCCGAATTCAAGGCAATTCACCAAATTTTCATTTTTCTCAAATCCAGTACTCCTTCTGACCATCTTGAGCTTCTGGTTCTGAATGTCTAGTTTTCTTATTACTTTGTCATTTAGAGCTTAGTTTTCAGTTTTTCCTATGGAAAAAATTTTTTTCATAATAAGCACGTCAAAACGGTCAAAATGAGCCCAACACAACCACACTTGAAAATAGTTTTTTTTTTCGAAAATCCAGAATTTTCCGATTTTCAAATTTTTCCATAATAGGTCGTGTTTATACTCATTTTGACCGTATTGACTTTCTGATTCTGGAAAGCTGGTTTTCTCTAAATTCTGGGCAAAACTAGCCGAGTTACGGTGGTTTTTCTGCCGACATGATGCGCCAAAGGCGCCCCTGACTAGTGGGGTGCACACTTTCCTCCCTCCAGTGTCATTAATTTTTCCTTATCTTCTTCTGCTGACCGAGCAGCACCCCAAGAGTTGTGCACAATTTGTCTGTTTCTCTTCGTCTCTTGCTCTCATACTCTCTCATTTTTCTTCCCTTCGACAAGTCATTCTAACCCCCCAACAGACGTCCCGACTACCCAGATGTCCTCTTTTTGTAGTTTTTAGTATATATTTTCTTCAAATTTCTATATTCTCTATATACCCATATCCGAATACGGTTACTGTTGGCCCCTGTCTGATTAGAGGTCTATTCCGCATCGGTTTTATATATTTGATTTTTCTGAAAATTTGTATTATTTTTTTGAATTGTATCAACTTCGTAACCAGGTAAGTTGCCTTGTTCTTAAGCTAGACATACGAATTATTTGAGTCCTTTTCTCGCCATGGTGATGAGTTTTGGAAAAACTTGTGAAATTGTCAGAGCAAATAAGACAGCAAATTTTATTAGGTAAGTTTTTTATTTATATTAGATTTTTTCCATATGTTTTCTTTTTTCAGAAAAATGTTCGATGACGCAGGCTACGTAGCCGTTGAAATTTGGAATTTTTCAAAATCAGCATGCATGCACTTTGATCGTTCGGGATAAGGAATACCACAAAGTCCCAAGATCGCAAATTTGCACCTACAGCGAGTACCAGAAGGAAGATTTTTCGGCGTTCTCAACCGTCGTGGATGGAAAATGCAAAATTTTGAATCTGACTTCAGCATCTCCGATCTACCAAGAATCAAGGCCAAAGGTGCGTATAATTCTTCTCAAAAATTTTTTTTCAAACTCCTATTTTTGCAGAAAAATTGGAATAAAATTACGTTCAGCCAACAGGACGAAAGGCAACCACATGCGTTGATTACTGTGAGTCCCCCCCCCCCCCCCCCCCCGCCAAACTCTAATTTAAAAAATATGTTTTTCAGGTCGCGTATTCTACAAACCAGGCCTTAGTTTTTTCAAATAACATGTTCAAATTATTTTTTGTCATATGTTCAAACCTACTAGGATATTGAATAAAACTTTTTTCTGTTATGAAAATGTGTCGTTAAGTGTTAAGGATATCATAGAAACAGCTATGAGCTGTGAAATTGGGAAGTTTTCAGATTTTCAGAACTTTTCAGGGTTCTAGGTTTTTCTCCGCTGCTCAAATTTTGTGGAAACGGAAAAAAATGAAAGGAAAAATTCGATTTTTTCAGGTTCAGGCTTACTGGTTCCGAAAATAGAGTTTTTTGAGATCCTTCTGAGCTGAATTTTCAGTTTTTCTCATGGAAATTGTGGTTTTCATAATAACCTGGCCAAGCCGTTTAAAACGAGCTCAAAATCGGCATATTCTGAAAAAATTTTCGTTTCGAAAATCCAGAATTTTCCGATTTTCAAAATTTTGCAAAATAAGTCATGTTTATACTCATTTTGACCCTCTTGTGCTCCTGATTCTGAAAATCTAATTTTCTCTAATTTCTGGTCAGAACTAGGGGAGTTACGGTGGTTTTTCTGCCGACATTATGCGCGAATGGCGCCCCCGACTAGCAGTGTACACTCCGTCTCCCGGCCATTCCTCCCTCTAGTGTCATCAATTTTTTCTTATCTTCTTCTGCTGTCCGACCAGAAACCTCGGGGTTGTTTGCGGCGCCAACATTTTCTCTGCTTCTCTGCGTCTCTCTTTCTCATACTCTCTCGTCTTTTTTTCGTCTCAGCAGTCATTCTAGCCCCCCAACAGACGTCCCGACTTCCCAGATGTCCCCCTTTTTTAGTTTTTAGTATATATTTTCTTAAAATTTCTATATTATCTATATCCACTTATCCGATTACGGTTACTGTTGGCCCCTGTCTGATTAGAGGTCTTTTTCCGTATCGGATTTTCTATTTTTCTGAAAATTAATTTTTTTTAAATTTTATGGTTTTGGTGAGTTTGATAAGAAGTTTTTCTTTGGAAAAATGATCAATTTTTCAGTTTGTAACAATGAATTCGATTATTATAACTATCACGGAATTGCAATCTTAACTGTTAGATATTTTAAAAGTAAGTGCTGAATTTTTTTTGGTTATTCAAAACTAAATTGAATGCATTTTTTCAGAAAGTATTGGCTTCAAATTTTGTATTGGTCCGGAGTTACAACGGTATGTTTTTATGAAAATTTTTGGAGAAAAAAAATCAAATTTTGCAGTGTCGAAGATGACTGAAGATGACTTGGTCTGATGTTTAATGAAGTGGTATGTTCTTTATTTCAGAATTTACGTAACATCCCATATTTTTCAGAAAATTTCTTTAGGGCCACTTTCAACACACGTTCGTCCATATTTACAGTAGGTAAGCTCTTTTGTTTCGGAAGAAAAATTGGATAAGAAATTTGAATTTTTAGTATCCAAAAGTTTATAGCTTGTAAACATTTTTTTGGAAGTTTTCTAAAAAAACTCATTTTTCAACCCTTTTTTTAACGAAAAATTGATCATTTTGTCATCAAATTTTGACCGAACATCTCAATAATTTCACCCGAAATTTTTCAAAATTTTCAGATTAATCGTGCCCAGAACATGGATGTTCATAAGAGAAGGAGGAGAGGAAGAAGACGCTGAATGGATCATTGAATTTTTAAAAATTTTTTTAAATTAAAGACGTCATGCTGCATTCAACTAATTTTTATGTTCAATAAATTACTTTTATAACAATTCTCTGTTTTTTTGTCGATTTTTTTCAGGTTGAACTTTCTGGGACTCCCGATTTCAGATTCCTAGTGCCTGAATCTGAATATCCTTCAACAGTTTGACAAAAATGAATAAAATTACAGTAATTACTACATCAAAACGGTCAAAATGAGCCCAAACACGAGCTATTTTTGAGAACTTTGAAAATCTAAAAATATCGAAAATTCTGAGAATTCCAAGAAATCCAAAAAATCAAACTCCACCAAAACAGGTCGTGTTTGGGCTTATTTTGACCGTCTTGATGAGCTGGTTGCAAAAATTTAACGTTTATAGTTAGATCTGTAGGTTGAGAGGAGTTATGGTAGTTAGAACCACAATCACAGTAAACCTCAAATTTCGAGTTTGACTAAAATAGGTCGTGTTTAGGCTCATTTTGTCCGTCTTGATGAGTTCATTTTGAAAATCATTTTTTCATCAGATTCTGTTGAAAATTGCAAAAGTTACTTCACTTCTCTAGACACGCGTCAAAGGCGCGCCAGTCTCTCCTTCTTCTTCTTTTTCTTCTTTTTCATCTTTTTCTTCCTAAAAAGCCGCTATTTCTAACTCACTATGCTCCCTTTTTCTGATGCTCCCTTGCTGTAGTACAGTGCTCCACAAAAGTATAACCTCACCCCCCGGTTTTCCAGTATCTCGAGAACGGTAAGAGTTGCGGGAAAGCTTCCAACTAAAAAATGCTCCAATTGTTGAGTTATTATGACCCACAGAAGCTCAGAGAATGAAAATAAAAATTTGAAAAAATATTGCATTTTTTCGGAAAAATCACTTTTGGCGATCCACAAAAGTATAACCTCACCCTGAAAATTCGATGAAAAAATGGGAAAGCTGAGAAACTTGATTGATAACTTAGTTCACAAGCGTTCTATTAAAAAGTTTATAATTACAAAGTTGTTTTAAATTTTGTTTTCTACAACTTTTTAGTTGAACACTGTTTCTAAAAACCCTTGGTTGTCAAGATATCGTCCTTTCAAAATGGCTTGTTGCCATGGGCGCGCCAAACCGCATATCTCGTTAGTGAGTACAGTAATCGGAAAGTGGTCAACTAAAAAAATGTTCTTTGGACATTGTTTCATCACATCCAAACAAAATAAATCCCAAGAAATTGTTTTTATTCGGAATGGAAATCGATAGGTGCAATTTGGCGTAATTTTCACTTTCTCGATTTTAGACTGTTTTTTGAGCGCTTATATCTCGCTTGGAAATGAGTTTGGAGAAATGTAGCCAACGTAAAAAACGTTGAAAATAAGCAGATAAACAAGTTTTTAGTTGACAACTTTTGTTTATTTTCCATGCCTACAAAGTTATGCTCTCTAGAGCCAAGCAGGGTTTGAAGGGGTATGTAACTGTAACTAACTTGATGACCAGAGCTGTTCATGCCAACTTGATCAGAATTAATGTTGAGATGTCATTCTGAATAACATTTTTGTTATTGACAATTTTTTAGAAAGCCTGATTCGAATGAGATAGAACCCATTCACCAATGAAAGGTGCATTTCTGCGCAGTTAATCACTAGAATTTGGCTAGGGTAAGCTGTAAATGCGCTCTATGGAGCATTGCTCAGGGTAAGACGACGCCACGAACTTTTTTTGTTCATCAGGCGTCATCGAACAAGAGACATATCCCTCCAGCAAGATGGAGCTCCGATCCTTCGTGCTCGCAATACACTGAGTTACATACAATAAAGAAACATCCGGGTCCTTGAGTGGCCGGCATGCTCGCCCGATTTGAAAATTATCGAGAATGTTTGGGGAGTGATGGTTCAAAAGATTTATATCAGAAACTTAATGTACCACAATGGGAAGGATCTCAAGAAGACAATCGTGTTTGCTAGAAGAAGTTGATCAAACACTCTTGGACAACTTGTATCTATCCATGGATAGCTGCCTGTTTGAGCTTACAAAAAACAATGGAGGTCCGACCAATTATTAAGACTTGTTTCTTTTGAATTTTATCTGGTTCTTCATTTTTATTTGGTTGATTCCTGATGAACACTCTCGAAAAACAATTGCATATTTTGACATTTACAGTGGACCCATCCAGGTTCAAGTGGATGGGTTCACTTTAAATGTCAAAATCAAATCTGGTTTATCTTTCAAAACACATTTTGACATTAATTCTGATCAAGTTGGCATGAACAGCTCTGGTCATCAAGTTAGTTACAGTTACATACCCCTTCAAACCCTGCTTGGCTCTAGAGAGCATAACTTTGTAGGCATGGAAAATAAACAAAAGTTGTCAACTAAAAACTTGTTTATCTGCTTATTTTCAACGTTTTTTACGTTGGCTACATTTCTCCAAACTCATTTCCAAGCGAGATATAAGCGCTCAAAAAACAGTCTAAAATCGAGAAAGTGAAAATTACGCCAAATTGCACCTATCGATTTCCATTCCGAATAAAAACAATTTCTTGGGATTTATTTTGTTTGGATGTGATGAAACAATGTCCAAAGAACATTTTTTTAGTTGACCACTTTCCGATTACTGTACTCACTAACGAGATATGCGGTTTGGCGCGCCCATGGCAACAAGCCATTTTGAAAGGACGATATCTTGACAACCAAGGGTTTTTAGAAAAAGTGTTCAACTAAAAAGTTGTAGAAAACAAAATTTAAAACAACTTTGTAATTATAAACTTTTTAATAGAACGCTTGTGAACTAAGTTATCAATCAAGTTTCACAGTGTTCTTGTTTTTTCATCGAATTTTCAGGGTGAGGTTATACTTTTGTGGATCGCCAAAAGTGATTTTCCCGAAAAACTGCAATATTTTTTCAGTTTTTTATTTTCATTCTCTGAGCTTCTGTGGGTCATAATAACTCAACAATTGGAGCATTTTTTTAGTTGGAAGCTTTCCCGCAACTCTTACAGTTCTCGAGATACTGGAAAACCGGAGGGTGAGGTTATACTTTTGTGGAGCACTGTAGATAATATAGAAATTAGAAAAATAGATACTAAAAACTAAAAAATGACATCTTGGAATAGTCGGGTCGTCTTTTGGGGGGTTAGAATGACTAGGGAAAGGAAAGAAAAACGAGAGATTATGAGAAAAAGAGACGCAGAAAAGCAGAAAACATTGAATGCGTAAACAACCGGTCAGCACTGCAAAAGAAAAGAGAAAACTTGATGACAAAGACCGGCCAGGACGGAGTGTACACTGCTAGTCGGGGGGTGCCTTTGGCGCGTTGTGTCGGTGGCAAAACTTTCACAACTTGGTTCATTTTCGACAAAATTTCACGAAAACTATATATTCAGAATCAGGAGCTCAAGACGGTCAGAATGAGCATAAACACGACCTATTTTGGAGATTTTGGAAAAATCAGAAAATTTGAAGGGAAAAGAATTTGTTCAAAATAGGTTGTGTTTAGACTCATATTGGCGGGTCTGATATGGGTTTGATACCGCCGAAATCAATGGTAAGGCTAAAGATATGGTCATCACCTTCCGTCTGAAAGAACTACAAGACATTCAAAGGAAGGTCAACAACAGACCTGCTCAGACCATCAAATTCCCTATTTAATTCTCTAAAAGATTCTGTATCACTCTTTCAGTGGTAGTTATTCCACGTATTTCCTTCTCCCTTTCAATAAAAATTGTGCATACAGTACCGGCCAAAAGGTTGTCAACTTTGCTCATTTTCAGTGCAAAATGGTCAACTTTGAGGATCTGAAAAATAGGTTTCCCGCTGTTCAATTTTTTTTAAATGTTGTGGGTATAGAGATCAACTCTAGAACTTCATATTTGCAATTGACAACTTTTCTCCACAACCATTTTCTTAATAGATAGATCGCGTTGAAAAAATCTGTCTCACTTTTCTCGAAATTAACACTGAATTTGGAGGAAATTTTGGGTTGTTCATTTTCACGATACATAACTACCTTGAAAATGGTTATGAGAAAAAGTTGTCAACTATTAAAATGGAGTTCTAGAGTCGATCTCTGTACCCTCAAAATTTCAAAAAAATTGAACAGCGGGAAACCTATTTTTCAGACCTTCAAAGTTGACCATTTTGCACTGAAAATGAGCAAAGTTGACAACCTTTTGGCCGGTACTGTAAATATGTTTATCTCAAACAAAATGAAATCCAACAAACAAAAATTAGATAGATCCATTCACACGCGGTCGAGTACTTCCAGAACCTCAAGTGGGTAGATGACAATTGGGTTGCGCGTGAAGTAGCATAGGCAGTTGGAGTCAACGGGGGATGGTGACGTTGTACCTGTGATTTGGGTTCCGCTCCCAAATGCCAACACCATATTGATCCCCCGCAGCAACACCGCCAAATCCTTTTGGTCCTTCATCCTCATCCACATTCTACCCGAACAATTCAACATCTCTATCCATCACGTCCAGAATATCCGAACAATTCATCCTGAAACAAAATTACGGAATGAGAAACTGAACAATCAAAGTAGATTCTAAAAGCCAGAAATGAAATAATTTTCCAAAACTCCCACCACTCTTTTTATAATAACTGTTCAACAAATATACCATTGTAACAATAGTAGCCCCCAAGCTAGTTCTTATAATTTTGCAATCACGTCATTTCAAAACCGCGAAATAAAGAATTTTCGTAAAAAGTTCACGTTGAAATTTAAAATTTTCAAATGTAGATGTTAACCTGGAATGGTTTACAGTCACACACATAGCCTAAATGAACGTGAAGAAGAGAAGATTACAAATTTGCGAAATGACTGGTTGCGAAACTTCCAGTTCCGAAATGTCTTGGTTGCGAAACGACTAGTTGCGTCTCGGATGCCCCAAAAATAGTAAAAAAGTAGAAATTTTTTCAATGAAATCTTACCTTCTCATCATAATTTCCGTTGCGCTTTGTTGACGAATTGAGTTCAGAATCCTGACTGAAAAACTTTACATTACTCAAATTTCATAAAATTTAAATTTTACCTAGTCTTTAGCAGTTATAATCTCCACGTATGCGATCAGTTGTAATTAGAACAACCGAGGCATTTTCAATCTTCTTTTTGCAATAGAGGTGACACTGAAATTCAAATTCCGATTCTTTGTATGAAAGGCTGAATACTTACTTTCTCAAACTTTTTTTTTCGAAAAAAAAGTGTTTTAAAATTTCAGAAAAATAAAATAAAAAACCCGATCCGAAAAAGACCTCTAATCAGACAGTGGTCTACAGATACCAAGATACCGTAATCGTATATGAATATATAGAGAATATAGAAACTAGAGAAAAATCAAAAAATAAAACTACAAGGTGTCATCTTAGGGCAGTCAGGACGTCTTTTAGAGGGCTAGAATGACTATTTGGAAAGTTGGAAGTGAGAGATTATCGGAGGGAGAGACGCAGAGAAGCAGAAAAATTTCGGACGCAAATAAGACCTCCGAACTGCTGGGCGAACTGCAGAAAGAAGGGGAAAGTTGATGACATTGAGTAGTCGGGAGTGTACACTTCTAGTCAGGGGCGCCTTTGGTACGCTTGTTGTTAGAAAAACCATCATAACTCTGTGAATTTTGGTCAGAATTTTGAGCTAACTAAATTTTCAGAATTTTGAGCTCAAGACGGTCAGAATGAGCCTAAACACGATCTATTTTGCAAATTAAAATTGTTGCAAATCGGAAAATTCTGGGTTCTCCAAAAATCCATTTTTTGTCAAATTGGTCGTGTTTGGATTCATTTCGACCGTCTGTCGATATGCTGGCAAACCAAAACAAGGAAAAAAGGAGAACAGAGTCGACAATCGTCTTTTCCTTTTCAAACAAGAGACAAGAGATAACGAATAAACCATTTATTTTAACAGAAGGGAAATCTTGAATAACTTGATATTTCGATTTTCTCGGCCTTCCAGTAGAAGGTCCTCTTTGAAGGTCTGAAAAAACACTACTAAAAACTCAGTGACAACATTGATTATACCGCCTACCTTTCGAAGAGAAGACGTGGAACTCCCCACTCCGTAACCCCAGTATGAGAATAATCTACTCGAACACGGGGGTACTGGTACTTTAGGAACAAGTTCACCAAAGTCACATCCGAATCCCACTTGAATTGTAGACCCTTCTTCAGCACCTCCATGACCATCAACCGTCTTCGATCCTCCAGTCCAGACCCTGTTTCAGCAGGGAATGCTCGCCGATCGTCCAATCGGCATTGATTGCTAAAGCCAACTCGGATTCCGCTACCGAATCTCACTCTATTTCGGTTCCCCGCGGCAACACCTCTGAATCCTTGTGGCCTTCTGTCCACCTCATCGCGACAACACTTCTCGGATTCTCTGCAAAAAGACATGGTTGCTTTTCAATGAAAAAAACTTGACCTACTTTAGAAAGGGTCTACTAACGCCGAAATGATTTGTGACGTGTTTTTCCAAATGGAATTCGTTTTCGGACGTCATGTTTCTGACAATCAAAAATGGTGAAAAGGGATTTTTATCGAAAAAATGTTTACCATTTCCATCATAATGTCCGTTGCACTTTGTTGACGAATGGAGAATATCCGCTTGAATCTTATTCTGATCAAGACAGTTGGACTAGAATTTTTTGAAAATTGTTTCGTATCTATATTTTATATATACCTTGTTATGAGCTACATGCCAATTCGATGTATTCCTTTAGTAGAAAGTAGAACTCATGAGAATTTCCCAACTTTTTTTTGCAGGACGCACTGAAACTCAAAGAAGTCTATGTTGAAAGTCTATGTCATGGAAACTTACTTTTCAAACTTTTTTTCAAAAAAAAATCAAAATTTCAGAAAAATAAAATAAGAACCGAGCCGGAATAGACCCCTAATAACACGGTGTCAACAGTAACCGTAATCGGAGATGATTATATAGAGAATATAAAAACTAGAGAAAAATCAAAAAATAAAACTACAAGGTGACATATGGGAATAATCGGGACGTCTTTCGGAGGTTAAAATGACTAGTGGAAGGGAAGAAAAATGAGATAGTACGTGAGGGAGAGACGCAGAGAAGCAGACAAAATTGTGGTCGCACACAAGACCTCCGACTGCTGAGCGAACTGCAAAAGAAAGGAGAAAATTGATGACAAAGACTGTCGCCCGAGACGGAATGTACACTGCTAGTCGGGGGCGTCTTTGGCGCGTTGCGGTGTTAGAAAAACGATATTAACTCGAGAAATTTTTATCAGAATTTTGTAAAAATTAGATTTTCAGAATCAGGAGCTCAAGACGGTCAAAATGAGCCTAAACACGACATATTTAGAAAATGTTACCAATCAGGCAATTCTGAATTTCCCAAAAAATCATTTTTGCAAAATAGGTCGTGTTTGGGCTCTTTTTGACCGGTTTTATCTGCCTATTATAAGAATCTTGATTTCCTGAAAAAACACTGAAAAATATGTCCAGAATAACAGGATGTTTCTGGGAGAATACAATAAAAACTCCTTTTTCAATATAAGTAAGACCTGAACGATGGTAATTTAACAGTTTATTAAAAAAGTTTAACACAGTTCACAGCATGAGAAATGTATCTCTATTGACTAGTTTCTCAGATCTTCTGACCTTCACACTACAGTAACTTTTTGCCCGAAAACAATCCTCCTTCTGTTTTCTCCGAATTGAACGTGTTCCGAGTCTCTTCATGGTCCGAGTTGTTGGAATACTTTTGCCAGTTGACCTTATTGGTGAAGTTCTCGGCAGGTGGATAGTTGTGCTGGGAGAAGTGGACCTGCTTGCACTGCTTGCATTCCTAATGAGGGAAAAATTCGGATGGGGAAGCATGAAAGTGGCTTACGTTCGATTGAAGAGCAGTGCCGCAAACTGAGCACTTTGGTGCATTATCCGGGTGTTTGTTGGGGGTTGAATCAGTCCATTTTGCTGCAAAAAACAAAATTTTTGCACGCTGATTACCACTAAACATGGTTTTCTCAACCTCTATCAGAGAATGAAAGGAGAATTCCACTCAAAATTTTTTTTTGCTTCAAAATATGTAAAATTTTGTGCTGATTCCAAATATGTTAGTGAAACTGCTCAAAAATCGCTCTAAAACCCTGAAAAACGGCTCCAAAACGAGCAAAAATCACGCGAATTGCCTCCGGGGGCCGTGGCCTAACTTCCGGAGTTTGCTACCGACCTCGGCCACCGCATTTTCAGAATTTTTTCATGTTTTTTTTTGTGAAAACCGAACGAAAAGTAAAACAACAGCAACAATTTATGAAAAATAAAATAAACATTTCACTTTTCGTTCGGTTTTCACAAAAAAAAACATGAAAAAATGCTGAAAAAAAAGCTGAAAATGCAGTGGCCGAGGTCGGTGGTCTTGCAAACTCCGGAAACTAGGCCACGGCCCCCGGAGACGATTCGCGTGATTTTTGCTCGTTTCGGAGCCGTTTTTCAGGGTTTTAGAGCGATTTTTGAGCAGTTTCACTATCATATTTGAAATCAGCACAAAATTTTACATATTTTGAAGCAAAAAAAATTTTGAGTGGAATCCTCCTTGAATATCGTGAATATCAATGTATAGTGAGCCGAGGGTGTGCGTTGGCAAAAAATCGATTCCCATTTACATATCAATAGACTGAGCGAGAAAACAGTACAATGGTACGAAGGGACACAGAGAGCTGACTGGAATATTTGATGAGCTGGCACACATTGGCTATCAAAACTATGTTTGAACTATTCTAAAGGTTAAAGATCTCTTGATTTGTCTTCGAAAGAACTATCTCTTCTGTTAATTTTGTTTTGGTTTCAAAGATTCTAGGTGCCCACTTTTCGTATAATTATGACCGGTACTGTATTTTTGGAAAAAGTTCGTAAGGAAAACTTCAACTAACGTGTGATTCCAAAACTGATGGAAGCGGAACGCACATGTAAACGGTGGCGATACGGTAGAGAATCGGGAAATCGGACTTGTTTCTCTCCCAGTAGATTAAAAGATTGGTAACTGAATCAGGATCTGAAGAAATGCAAATTTTCAATGAAATGGTCAAACTCACTCACTTCTAAGAATCCAAATTCATTCAAATTTTCAGAAAAATCAACAAAAGCCGATCCGGAAAAAGACCTCTAATCAGACAGAGGCCAACAGTTACCGTAATCGAATATGGGTATATAGAATATAGAGAAAAATAGAGACTAAAAACTACGAAAAGGGGGACATCTATGGTTAGGCGAGACGTCTTTGGGGAGAGAAATAACAATTGGGAAAGTAACAATAAAGTGTGAGAGTAAGAGAGGAAGCGACGCAGAGAAGCAGAAAATGCATCGTGAGAGTGGGGAGGGGCACCTTTGGCAAATAGTGTCTTGGAAAAACCATCGTAACTCTGTGAATGTTTTTCAGAGTTTTGTAAAAACTAGAGAGACGGTCAAAATGAGTGTAAACATGGCTAGCTTTGAGGAAAATTAATTGTTTACCTATTTGACGAATTTTTAGAAATTGGATACTGAAGAACACCGGAGGAGCCGAAGTCTAGAATTCAGGAAATCTGAAAATCTGGATATCTGGAACCTCTCGATTTTGCGTATTCTAACCAACTGTTTCCATTTTTGTTATGTTTTCTGAAATGGAATGGAAAAAACAGATTTTTTCTGAAAAAAAATACATTTATATACATTTGTTGGCATTGACATGAGAACAACAAAGAACCTATTTTTTTCTTTCTTAAGCGTGAGTAGGACAGGACTACCACTCCCATGATGTAGAAGAAATAGCGAACAACGCGAAGGTGCTTTGCGTCTTTTTTGAATCTCTTCCACATGTTGATGATGAGATGAAACTTATGCACAAAGTGTTTCCATTCTGCAAAAATAAAATAAGTATATTGGGACGGATGCTATAGATTATTCTTCTCACCTCTGATACTCAACTTCTCCGTGAAGGCAGTGAATCCGTCATCTATTCTCCCGATGGAAGACCATGCTGCACTACCGCAGTCCATTTGTCGGACACAATTCGAATGTCATCATTGACGTCGAGAACCTCCTCATGACCATAGTCGAGTTGACCATCTAAAACAATTAATTGAAACCTTGCCAAGACTGAAAAGAAACTCACTGCTTTCCAGACATCGTTGGGTCCAATAGCCTCGGTAAAATCCACCTTCATAGTATGGATCTCTAAGTGCAGACATGTCGAAGTCGTTCGGGTGCTTTAGGGTTTTCCTCGCAAAGCTTTGATTCTCCGGAGTGCCTCTGAACCCGGTTACAAGAGCAGAAAAGTAGAGCGAGTCGAACATCTGTACATCAGTGTACTTGCTTCGAGGTGGTGCAGGTTTAGGCCTCATGCACGTAATTTGGCACAGTCGACTTTCTGCAAAAATATAACGTCATTCTTCATATCTTCATATCTTTCCAATTGGACTTTTTTGAAGTTCTGAAGGAAACAAAAATTCAGTATCCATTAGAATTTCAGAATCCTTCATCTGAATCCTTGAGTCATCCATACTTTCCTACACACAACTTACGTTTGATATAATCTCCATAAAATCCGATGAATTCAATTCAAAAATTTCAGAAAATAAAAAACCGAAACGGAAAAGACCTCTAATCAGACAGGGGTCAACAATAACCGTAATCGGATAAGGGTATATAGAGAATATAGAAACTAGAGACAAATCAGAAACTATAAACTAAATAAAGGGACATCTAGGAAATCGGGACGTCTTTTGTGGGCTAGAATGACTAGTGGAAAGAAAGAAAAACGAGAGATTATGAGAACCAGAGACGCAGAGATGCAGAAATTTTTGCGTGAACAACCTGAGGTGCGCAGAAAAATTAGAAGAGAAGAAAGGAAAAGTCGACGATACTGGAAGGAATGTGAGACACTAGTTGACGAGGGGGAGGGGGGAGGGGGCACCTTTGGCAGATGGTGTCTTTGAAAAAACTGTCATAAGTGTGCTATTCTCGAACTGAGATATACGGCTCTATTCGACTTTACGGGTCCCAAGGAAAAGTTAACGGGCCCCATAAAGTTGACGGGCCCCTTCTCAGTTGACGGGCCCAATGTCAGTTGGCGGGCCCCATGTCAGTTGACGGGCCCCATCTCAGTTAACGGGCCCCATGTCAGTTAGTGGGCCCCTTCTCAGTTGACGGGCCCCAACAAATATAGTGCTTTGAGGTACTAAAAATTATTGCTAGCATAGAGAAAATATGATTTGATGTTATTCCAATATACCTTCCCAACTTTCTGTGAAACCACTTTTCATTCAGTTGGTGATCCTTTTTTGCAATATCAGGCTTAGAAACGCCTTGTCGGTGAACTCCAGGCAAGATATACTAATTTTCCAGCTTCCAAAGCCTAATTTTCAGACAAAAAAGACTGTTTGAATCATGACAAGGTGTGGTTAAAAATATGTTTTTCAAATTTCAAAGTCAACGATTCAATCAGTTTTCCTTCTTAAAATAACATAATATAACTCACTATGCTGAACGCAATAATTTTTAGTATCTCAACGCACTATATTTGTTGAGGCCCGTCAACTGAGAAGGGGCCCACTAACTGAGTAGGGGCCCGTTAACTGAGATGGGGCCCGTCAACTGACATGGGGCCCGCTAACTGACATGGGGCCCGTCAACTGAGAAGGGGCCCGTCAATTTTATGGGGCCCGTTAACTTTTCCTTGGGGCCCGTAAAGTCGAATAGAGCCAGATATACAAAAACTAGATTTTCAGAATCAGGAGATCAAGACGATCAAAATGAGTATAAACATGGTTTATTTTGGAAAATTTCGAAAACTCTGAAAATTTGAAGATATCAATTTTTTTCAAAATAGTCCATGTTTCGACTCATTTTGACCGGTTTGACCTTTCAGAAGTTGGACACCAAAGAACAGAGGTGCCAAAACCTAAAAATCTGGAAATCTGGAAATTTCGAAATCTGTAGATCTGGAAATCGGGAAATCTGAAAATTTGGAAATCTGGAATACTGGAAAGCTGAAAATCTGGAAATTTGGTAAACCGTAATTTTCTTGATTTTAAGTTTTCAGACCAAATCCATCCATTTTTTCGGAAAATGTACAGAAAAATAACAACACATTTTTTTCTGAAAAAAAGCATTTATATACAAATTTTCGACATTAGAACAACAAAGAACACATTTTCCTTTTTCAATTAAAAATTCTGGTCCTGAGCTTTGGCAAGTACGTCTTCCAGTTTGAGCAGATTTGCCATTTCTCCGACATTGCGGCGATTTCATCTAAAAATAATCAATAAGAAGTTTAAGCAGGCGTGAAAAAGTGAGTATAAAACTAACCAGTGATCTCATTATTCATTGGGATTCCAGCCTTCTGCCAAAAATGGAATCTTGTCGCGGCTATAGTCAAGGGTTCAGAAGAGCTCGCCGTCTTGGAATTGGAGGACAACATCAGTGTGGCGGTTCGGCCAATCGTTACAGAGCAGGAGAGTTGGTGAATCTTGAAGAAGTTCCACTTGAACTAGAGAATCCCGTCCTGTAGTCATCCGGCCATGCACATCGTATACAATATCCTCGACAGATTCCTTTCCAAATCTTCAGCGTAGCGCTCGGTGTCCAGATCGATGGTAAAGTCCTGTAAAAATTTGATTTTGCAAGGACCTAGTTATTTTATAAATGTAATTACCATTTCGTCGGTCCTACTTCAATACTATGGGATCCTCCAGCACATCCGTAGTTCTTTTCTTTTCCAGGAACATATTGGCAGGGAGTTCCTGAAGTGAGTACGTCTTTCAGAATCTTCGAATCTCAAATTTCTATACAACTAACCTTTTATGAATTCATCAGAAAAAAAAGAAAAATTTCAGAAAAATCAAATAAAAAAACCGATCCGGAAAAGACCCCTAATCAGACAAGGGCCAACAGTTACCGTAATCGGATATGAGTATATAGAAATTAGAGAAAAATAGAGACTAAAAACTAAAAATGGAGACATCTAAAGGGAGTCACGACGTCATGGGAGAGTAATGTATGAATTGAAAAGGGAAGAAAAACGAGAGATTATGAGAAGAAGAGACGCAGAGAAGCAGAAAACATTGAATGCGTAAACAAAACTTCCCGGCAGCTGGGTCAGAAATTGCATAAGAAGATAGGGAAAGACGATGCCACTCGCTGAACGAAACGAAGTGTACACCGCTAATTAGGGGCGCCCTTTGCGCATAGTGTTTTTGGAAATACCGCTATAACTCAGCTAGTTTTGAACGGAGAGTGACAAAAATTAAATTTTCAGAATCAGCAGCCCAAAACGGTCAAAATGAGTATAAACATGGCTAGGTTTGTGTCGACAAACGGAGCTTAGGCCAGCCGAGGCCGCTCAGAGTCGGGGAGACCGAAGTGTGTGTGGCAGTAAGGGGTAACTAAGGCCCATTATGTGTAAGATAAGCGGTGTGAGAGAACGAGGTATCAGTGACCCATTTATTGAGACTGGGCAATGATAAAAGCGATAAAAAGGCATCGGGAGGATACGAGAGGTGGGAAATTTATAGGAGAAAGTTCAACGAAAGGCGCCGGATGAAAACCTCAAAGCGAAGCGAGGAAACCGTGCTTGGAAAACTCCTTAAACCACACAAACGAGCCAAGTGCCAAAACGCAGGAAACTTACCCTTGGGAGGATACTGAAATGGCTCACAGAGCAAAACAATAAAAGTGGGAGGATACTCTTATGGGTAAAATCACTTGAAACGCTGCTCGAAACACACCCACCAAACCCCAACGAGAGAACACACTGACTAGCGAGCGCACGAGCGAGCGTGCGGTCGCACGCTGTCGCCGCGTAGCGAAAGTGCGCGAGCGGGTCTCGACACGAAAAGGGAGTGGGCGGCCGATTTCGGCGCGCGATTCAAATATGATTTATTGGGGAAAGGAAATAAATGAAAGGGAATAAAAGCAAGGAAACAAAGGAAAGAAAGGGAAAAAGAGGGAATAAATGATACGATAAATAAAGGCGGGAAGACAGGGAGTTTTGAGGGCAAAACCACTAATCCCTGGCTTACAGAGCCTTCAAGTTGGCGGTATCAGCCGGGAGGGGCTGGAGGCGACAACATTCCGGGGGCCCGGGGCCAGCAAGAAACTCGACAACTGCTGAATGGACATAGTTAATATACGGAGCCTTGGCCTTTCTTGGGAGGTACTCTCGTGTTCTACCATGTGGTAGTTTTTCTTCACTATAGTCCATGAGTTGGTTGGGAGTCATGTTGGGGTCGCGATATCCGCCTTCAGCATCGAAGTGCTGAGTATCGTAATCAATATCCTCTTCATCTTCCACTCTCTCGCCGATGATTGGCAGATCATGAGTCAACGGGATTTTGTCTATGGATATGTCTGGTTCCTCAGAATCGTCATGGTATCCGGGGGTATACTTTGCTTTCGGAATGTCAAAGATAGCAGGAGATGGAGGGATCGGCTGTGATTTATACCGAGGATCCTCATCCGTATTTTCGTCCTCTGGGAGGCATACGACACTTTCAGCTGATTCAATTTCCAATGGGATCAACTGGCATACTGCTCTTTTATACAATTTTCCTTTGCATTTCACCACGGCGGATCTGATTTCTCCGTCTCTGGATGGACAGATAGCAACGATAAGACCGAGTGGCCATTTATGTCTTCTGACGAGATTGGTATTGATAAGTACAACCTGTCCCACTTTCGGTTTCAAAGTTGAACATCTTTTTCCTTTGTGCCTTGATTCACTCAGGTGAAGAAGGTATCCCAACGACCAGTATTTCCAGATTCTTTCTAGAACTTCTTCCAGTTTACTCAGATGAGCTCTGGTTCTTTGTTCTGTTTTTGACTTTCTTGGATCAAGGGGAGAATCTTGGGAGGATACTTCGATGAGCGTTCCTGGGAGCAGGAAGTCAATTGGCCGAAGAGCAACCATGTCTTGCATGTTCGTACTTCTTTGGAGGGGATACAGGGGGCGTGAGTTAATCATCGCTTCAGTACCAGCAAGTACACGACGGAGAGAGTGGAAATCAAGAACAGTCTTCCAGAGCTCTTTTTGTAACTGGTGTTTCACCAAACCCACTACTCTTTCATAAACTCCTCCCTGCCAGGGAGAGAGTGGAGTGATATACACATATTCGATCTGCTTTTCAGCTAGATACGATGTGAGAGACTCGGAAATTTCACCTCTTGCAATGTCTTCGTTGAGGATTTTTTCGGTCATTTGAAAGGTAGAGGCATTGTCACAATAGATGGTCTGGGGGACGCCTGATCTCGAAAAGATCATTTGGAGAGCATCGATGTGTCTCTCTGTAGTTCCATCAGGAACGATCTCAAGTCGTGCTCCTCTGGTCACAAGACAGGTGTACACCAAGATATAGGCTTTTCCTTCTGATCCGTCATCCTTCAAGTAAGGAACTGGTCCCATATAGTCGATTCCTACTTTTTGGAATGGCACTGAAGGCTCTGTTCTCATTGGGGGGAGTACTTGAGAATTTGGATAAGCGTATGGCTTTCCGTTTACTCTTTTGCACTTGGTGCATTGAGAGATTACTCTTCGTACAAGATTCTTATCATAAGGAATGAGATACTTAGTTCTGAGAGCGCTTCGAGTGTAGTTCTCTGGTAGATGACCATTTAGTTCATGAGTTTCTCTGGCAATGAGCTCAGCGAGTACATGTTTTTGATGGATGAGGATAGGTTCATGAGCCTCTTGGGGGAGTACACTGGATTTTACTTGTCTTCTGAGACGATATAACCCGTCTTCGCCAAGGTACTTGTTGTTTTCAATCTCGACAGGGAACTTATATCCAAGACGTTCAGAATCTGCATAGTGTTGTTGAATGATCAACGTTCTAGCGAGACTCCTTCTGCGTGTTGGGTGATCTTGGTTGCTTTTTGCAAATTCCTTCATCACATAAGTCTTCCATTCGTATTGCGGATACATTTTTTGAATTGCTGTAAGGGCAATGTGGACATAAGACACAAGTTTCCTCATGGACTTGGTTCTTGAATACGGTACGATTGGGCCAGGGGGGAAGATGGTCTGTGGTTCCTCTTGGGAGGATACTGCGAGTACTGTTTCACTTTGATCAGACTTTGTCAATGCAGTTTTAGATGTCTTTTTTGCTTTCTTGATCTTCATGAATTCGAGATCTTGAAACTCTTTGACATTTTCCACTGAACCTTCCACTAGTGCCGGCCATTCGGCACGGTCTTTCTTCAAGAACTCTGGTCCTTTGAACCAAAGATCACTCTTCTGAAGTTCAGAAGACGACAATCCTCTAGTTGCAAGATCTGCTGGATTTTCCTTTGTAGGACAGTGTCTGATGGCTACTTGAACATTCTTATCCTTTAGTCTCTCTTCATTATCATAGAACGATTTCACTCTGTTCGCCACGAGGGGACGAGTGATGTTCTTATTGAGAACCCAGAAGAATGAGATAGCACTATCAGTCATGAAGCAGATATCTACAACAGGAATGCGGATTTCTTCGATAACTTTGGCTGCGAGGTTCGATCCGACTAGAATAGCTGTCAATTCCAAGATAGGAATGGTCCAATTATCACTTCTAGCTGGTTTGATCTTATTTTTAGCACACATTAGACTGACAACTGTTTCTTTGTTCTCGAAAGTATAATGAGCATATACAGATGCTGCCATCATATCTTGAGAAGCATCAGTGAATACCACCAGACGTAGTGTGGAATTGCTATAATCCGTTACTAGCTGTCTTGGGATTTTGATAGTCTTGTCTTGAAATGCTTGTTGTGCTTTTTTCCAGCTGAGAAGACGATGAGAGCGAATGGGATCTTTCCACTTCGTTCCTTCATCATTCCAACATTCTTGCATAGTCCTTTTGACTGCAACAATGACGGGACATACTAAACCAAGCGGATCGAAAGTCTCAGCAAGCCGGGAGGCTACTTGACGCTTTGTCGGATGTGCTTCTTCAAGCGAAGCGAGCTTGATCGACCAAGTGTCTTCGATAGTGTCCCACTCATATCCCAATAATTTGATTGTAGTACTTGCTGCTCTGTCCTCTGGGGGGATACTCAACATCTCATCTGGATGATTCACAATGAATTCTCTCAGATTCATGGGCATATCTTTGAAGATTTGCTTAGATGCTTTGACAATCTTTGGGATTTCCGAGGGATCATTGGTATGATACAATACGTTATCCACGTATAGATTGTCTTTGGTCATCTCATTCAGATCGTTGGGATTACGATCAAGAAAGTAGAAGACAGTTGAGTTGAGGAGGGACGGGCTACAAGCTAAACCAAATGGGATTTTCCGGAAGTGATACACTTCGATATTATCCGGAGTGGGGGGTTTATTCACGTCTTTCAGCCACAGAAAACGACAAACATCTCTGAATTCTTCTTGCATTGCTACTTGGTGAAAGGCCTTTTCAATATCAGCGACAATCACGTATTTGTACATTCGGCCTCTGTGGAGGATACCGAAAATAGATTGCAAGAGGCAAGGTCCTGGGAAGACGCAGTCATTCAACGAGAGTTCACCTCTCATATGCGACGACGCGTCGTACACGATTCGGACTTTGGTAGTGGCAGATGTCAGTTTGATGACTGCTCTGTGAGGGATAAAATAGGTATAGTATCCTTTAGACAGAGATTCGTTCATCATTTTCTGGGTTACTCGATCAATGATTTTTCTGCGAAGTTGCTCTTGGATGATCTCATTATAGCTTTGTAATAGGTTATTTCCTCTTCGGAGGGTTTCCCATAAGCTAACGACTCGTTTCAAAGCTACACTGTAGTTATCAGCAAGTCTTACTTGATTTCCATTGAATGGAAGAGCTACTTCAAGCTCGCCTTGTTCATTGAACTTGGCTTTTTCATTGAATTCCGCTATGAGATCTCTGGCATCTCCTTTATCCGCATCTTCTAGACTTGGGGCTCTCATTCCGAGGTTTTCAATTCTCCACATCTGAGCTACTTCTGATAAATATCTTTTATCGATATCTTCAGGATCTGACTTGTCAAGTATATTCACAAGATAGCTCTGAGTATTGTTGGGGAGAAGATCGATGTCATCGACGGACGACTGAGAGTCTAGTACTAGGAACCCTAGATTGGGAGTGGGATACACAATGAATCCGAACAGATTTTCTTCCAACAGTCTTCCCGAAGGGAGTACGTGTCTTTTGGTGGTAGGAAGGGATTGTACGTATGAGATGATATCGTTTCCGACGATCATGTCAATTGGGGTTCCTACAAGTTCTTCCTCTTTTGGGAGGGTACTTGTACGAATTCTGTTCTTTTGGATGTATTGCATGTCTTCACTCGACATCTGGGGGGTACGGAATGGAGTAGGAGGAAGCTTGGGAGATCCGGCGATTCGGAAAGTGATAGGTTCCTCAGAGAGGTTTTGTCTAAGTGGCAACAAATATGCATTAGACGGAATGGTAACTGTAGATCCGAAACCAGCGACTGTAATTACTGTGGATCCTAGCAATGTTAATTTCAGATTTTCAGCAGCACGATGATCAATCAAGGAAAGGGAAGCACCGGAATCAACTAGTGTCCGAATGGGCTGTCCTTCTGAAGTATACATACAAAAGAATGGGAGCTTATAGTCCTCATCGATTGTACTGGAGGAGGCTACATGATTGATATGGCTTTTGCTTTCTGACAATTGCTTGAGGAATACAGCGGAGTCTTTGGATTCATTGCTACTAGTACCGGGAGGAGTACGAACAACATTATCAAAACTGGAAACATAGGGGGTTGGATTGGGAACTGGTGTAAAAGCATTAGTGGAACAACGATTTGGATTAATAGAACGATTAGAAACAAGTTGAGAATGGGGTGGCGCCTGAAGCGATCTTTTTGCTTCTGCGCCTGCCTTCGAAGAAGGTTTATTGACGCTTGGCTTGGCCACGAAAAAATGTTTTCTTCTCACGGATGATCGGTTGGGCTTTGGCTGGATAGTTTCTCTCATTTCTGTAGTACTCTTTCTTTGGGCAACCTCCCATATGATGGAGGCCACGACAGTATCCACAGACAAGTGCACAGAGGCATTCCTTGATTGTGTGTCCTGGCTCGTTGCACAGCTCGCAGAGACCTTTAGCTTTGGCTCTCTCACGGAATTCTTTGCTCGGAAGAGCACAACGAATGCTGTGATGGACAGCAGATGCTGTGCCTGCACAAGTATTGCAGGTGGCATCGCTTTCGGGATGGTTGTATGGGAAAGAGTACGGGAGAATGGACAAAACTGGGCCTTGGAAGCCTGGGCTATAGAATCCGGGAAGAATTTCTCCGGTTCCATCGACCACGAAGGAGCCTTGAACGTGAGCTTCCGAATACATTGGAGCCTTTCTCGGTTTCAACGACTGTTTGGGCGTTCCATTATCTCCAAACTTGTTGTCTTTGTTGTTTCCACCTTGGCGATTACCCTGGTTCTGGTAGTTTCGCTGGTTTTGATACGTGCTGCTGTATCTCTGGTTTTGAACCATGTTGTTCTTATTGAACTTCTGAGGCTGAGGAGCCTGATGGTTCTGGTAGCTGGCATTGCCATGGGAGGCATACGGGAGCTGATTGTTATTGCCTTGGGAGGCATACGGAAGCTGATCTCCTGTGTTCTGGTATCTCGGAGGATACTGTTGTTGTTGGACTGTGGTGAATACCGGAATCTCATTGAATCCTCTCACTGGTTTCGGAACTGCTGAGAACTCTTCCATTTTTTTGAGAGTCTTGATAGCTTCCGAAACTCCATCATGAATCTGAGCAAATGTCAATTCATTCGTTGGCACCTTCAGGATTGTCTTGATTTCAGTGATGATGGATTTTGGGAGTTTAGCGCAGAAGGGAAGGATTGTTCTTTCATCGTCCAAATTAAGCTTCTTCTCAATGAGCTTATTCATGATTGAACGGTGAGCTTGGAGATCATGTACCATTTTGGTAGTGTCAGTTTGATGGAATGGGAGTTCCATGAATTGCTTATGCAAGTCCATGCGATTGTCCTCCATACTGTATACTTGATCAAGCTCATAGAACGTCTTCTCGACGGCATCTGCTGTATTCTCCAGATCTTGCAGGCATTTTGCCGCATTTCCAACGAGGAGATTTTTCAATTCGATGAACTTGTCATCGTCCGAGAGCATCGGATTGTTAACGACATTCGCGTAGAAAATTCTCTTGAACATGCCAAATCTTCCTGAGCCGTCAAACTTAATGAGTTTCTTATGATACTTTGCAAAGTTGACTTGGCTTTGGGAACGATCGTACATGGATTCATGGTTAGGTCTTTCGTATTCATTTCCTCCACGTGGAATATCCGAGATATTCTGGGGGCTACCTGGGACGAAGCTTTGGTAGTTTTGGGGAGTACTGTGAATGTTTTGGGGATTCATATATCCACCATTTTGGACCATCTCCATGTATTGCTCTTCAATGTCACTGGCGATCTCTTCTGGGAAGTGGAGTTTCTTCTCCTGCTTCTTTTCTTCAGAGACTTCCAGCTTTTTGGCAATGTTTTCAGAGAATTTCTCCATGGCTGTCTCAATGGATTGAGCGATTTTCAAATCGGTCTTCACTTGCATCTCTTGGAAAGATCTGAGCATTACCTCTGGGAGGTATACTTCATTATCTCTCATGATTTGAGATGTTGGTGGAAGCGAGTTGGGAGTAGTACCGACGGATGAACCATTTTGAGTGCTTTGGAGAGAGTAGAACTTGTCAGAGCTATCGCTGTTATCGCGATTCATGATGATTGCGCTATTGCTTTCATTGGTTGCAGACAAGGTCTGAACGGTCTGAAGCGTTTTTAGCAGTTCTTTCATCTCATCGGCTCTTTTGACAGAAGTCTTTCTCTCTTTCACTGGGATGTTTTGGTCATCAGTTACGACGGTTGGATCTTGAGTCTTTTCGGAATTCTCAGCTGATTTTGGTTGGATAACCGAAAGCTTTGATTTCTCTGACTCTTCGAACTCCTCCAACTGACGCTTCTGTTGTTCATTTTCGAACATGAGGCGTTCGGCCTCGGTGGTCAATTGATCTTTGAGATCATTGATCTGCTCGTCAGAGACGTATTGCAGATCTTCCTCGGTGAGATACTTGAGGAAATCTCCACTATCTTTGAAAGTAGTCTCGAGCGGGTCGTAGGCTTCTTCAGGAGAGTCGATGACTCTTTCCTTAGCTTTCAGTTCAGTCTCAGCCATAGTTATTTGGGCTCGGACGTTACCGATCACTCTCGCGACCTCACGCTCTTTGAGAATATCTCTCATCTTGATGCAGATTTCATCACTTTCTCCCTCTGCGAGGAATTCTGGGATTGCCAGTCTTTTTTCGATGTACTCATCGAGAGCCATTAGCTCGATCTCGGACTTTTTGAGATCTTGGTGAATCTTCGCGAGCGCGTTCACTTGATGCGAGTCATTCGATACAGTTTGGTCTCTTAGGACTCCAAAGATCTCATTACTCTTTTTCATCGAAGCTTCCGCATGCTCAAGAGCGATGTTCACCGCACGACGGATGGGACCAGTAATGGACAAGCCAATACCGGAGTATTTTTGCTCCACTTGGGAGACTTGGGGGACCAATTTTGAGCCTTGGGAGGCTACGTCATTGGTACCGTTGGTAACAGACATGATTGCTTTTTAGCACTTGCTAGAACACGAACCCTGCAAGAAAGGTATATGAGCTTGCTGTAACAGAATACCCTGCAAGAAAGGAAAGAGAGGAAGTGACTGTATTAGTACACTTGATGTTATGATATAAGAGAAAAGAGAATGTAAGTGATTCAGGAGTCACTCAAACTCTTTGAGAGAAGGATGGATACGTTTTATTGAGTCTCGTACTGCCGTATGGCTTATGACGAACGTTATAATGGAGGGGCATTTTTTCAGACCCACTCCCGAGGGGAACTCCCGCTGGGTTTTTCAGTCACAACCTCGGTATGATGCTAACTGTGTGTTGTCACATCGATACAAATTACAGGCGATGACTGCCCTGATCCTCACTACAGAGCCATATAGGAATACTAGTGGGTCTCCCGCTTGTGCACGCCTATCTTCTTAGCTTCCGGATTACCATCCTTCCGCTCACACAGTAAGCTACTACACAGCTGGGACGAACTAAGGAGATTGGCCTATCTCTCTCAATCCGAGTGCTGATAGTCCGTGGTGGTCATCAACGAATCCACGAACAGCCTATTACCCGGCAAGGGCCCACATAGAACCTTATTGTTTGTTTATGTGTATTCACTTAGTTCTCAGTTTCGCCTTCGCCTGATCACAGCTTTGGCTACTCGTGATCACTTGATCAATGATCTTCTTCGGTTCGCCTCCCTCTGATCGCATCCTGCATATCATGCTTATTGGCTCTGGAGGGAGAAAGTACTACCGCACTTCAAGTCTCGATGTTGGGCTCAGGAGGGTTCATTACTGTAGCTAATCTCTACTCCCTAATAAGCTGAGGCAACATACCAAAACTTCTGAAGATACATCTAAGTGAATAACACCGCAAACTTTTATCTTTCTATGCAGGTGTGATATGGAAACAAGTTCAACATGTGAAGGTCCTGATACTTTCGGACTCCACCTTTTGTCGAAAACTCTTTCTTTCTGTTTCAGATTCAATAACACAGGTTTACTCTCATTCATTTATTAGTATTCATAATAAGCTCAGTGGATACTGAGGAATACAGGAGAGTAGGGTGTGAACCCTGGGAGGATACAAGTATAAATATCAGTGGAACTGAGTTCCGATGCTAGTAGAAGGATAAAACGAGAGTTATCATTAGAATCCTGGGAGTTCTAGAGGTCCTCGTGCAAGTGGATCCAATGGATTTGATCGGACCATGACTTCTCAGCGGTAGCTGTCCAGAATCCGGTTATTCCTTTCTCAACAAAGAGCTTCATTGTCGGCAAGTAGCGCGTGTATGAGGACTCGTTGTTCTGGACATCAGAAAGATCGTCCGAGAACTTGATGTTGAATCTTGGGGAGATACGGGAAGCCTCGATCAACAACTTGACAGCTCCTTGCAAATAGTAGGCGTAAGCCTTGATTCTGGAGGTGTCTTGTGCATCAACGAAGTCCATTTCCGGCTGGGACAATGCTCTCAGGATCACATGGAGGATCTCCAGGACCAGATCTCGTTCTTGTGGCATTGGGAGGGATACCAGTGATTCCAGAAACTTCGCTTTGGCATTCTCTCCTTTCTTCCACATGAGTTGCTCTCTCTTGGTCAACATTTCCGTGTTGAACTTTTCCTTTTGGGAGGAGTACTCAAGCGGGAAGCAACCCCGGAACCATCTGCTCTGAAAGTTCTCGTTTTTAGGAACGGAACCTCTTGTGAGAGATCTTACCTCCGTCGGTTGTGGTGGGAAGTCGAATGACTCAAAGCTTTCTGCCGTTCTGACGCTCAAAGAGGCCTGGAAGCAACTTTATCTCTTTAAGGTATGTAGTTTACTATCTATACCTCATATGGTCCGGGCACCCGGTCATTGAGAATCTCGATCATGAGTGAGTCATCTGAGAGGTTGAACTCGTTCTGAACCCTGGCTTCGTCCTGAGCAGCGTTGTCGTGCTGAATAGACTATTTCTTTGCCTGTGATTCAATTCTTACAAACCTCCATGACTCGGTCCCAATTTTGGTTGCCGATCGGATTTATGAGAAAGTCGACTTCTGGAGCTCTCTCCTCATCCCTTTGGGGGGCTACGACAATGTTGCGAGCTCTGAGCCGAGCACGTTCGTCTTTGTATTCTGGGATCACAGAAGTGGTATACGATCCTGGACGATTCTTCGAGATCTGAAACTTTGCATGTTTTTATACAAGGAAAGTCTCTTATCACTCACTTCTCCGAATCTGTACCAGTCTACGTCATCTGCCAACTCGTCGATCATGTCCATCTCCTTTGGGAGGAATACTGGATAATGATTGGTGTGTGCCGAATCGCTTTCGGGGGGTACTAAGCCTCGGAAGATCAATGGATTTGGATACTTCAATGCCGGTTTGATTCCGTCATCCGGGAACTCTCCCATGTATATTCCCCAACCAATTGGAACGATGCCGTCCTGAATCAGTCGTTGCTGATAGTACTTGTTTGGAACGTCCAATGGGATGAAGTATCGGATGGCATTTGGATCATTTCGATCTTGGTTCTCCACTTTCCGAAGAATTGATAGGAAGTACTCCTCTCTGTAGCGGTTTGCCTCTTCCTTCTGATCCTGGGAGGATACTGGTTCACCGAACAACACGCAGTTCTTCTGGCACTTCCGATGGTCACTTCCACGACAGATCTGGCATTCGAAACGTTTGCCTGGCTCTACTGGATTTGTCTTTGTGGATGTGCAGTCCTCGTGAGTGGCTGATCTTGCTCCACAGAAGTTGCAGAACGCGATGCTATTGACGGCAAGGAAGTGGAGGATGTCCATCTTATCCATGTGACGAAGGGGGCAGGTATCCGCACTGTGGTGCACCGTGGGAAAACCCATCCAACAACAGCCACACAGGGCACACCAATCTTGGCCAACTCGTCTGATGTTCGGATTTGGTGGCATATGACCTCTGGCGTTTCGGATGAACCAATCCATGAACTCGCTCTTCTTGAGGAATTCCAGTCTTTTTGCCATCTCTTTGAAGTGGAGGGAGGGTACTGGGAGGAAGCAATTCCAGACTTGAATGCGCAAGCATCCAAACGCGAATGGTGACTTCGGAATCCACTTGCTTCTCCAACCTTTCTCTCTACTTGCCCACACTCCAATCTTTCCGTTGATGTCCTCTGGGAGGGTACGGAAGTAATCCTTAAATGAACACACCAAGTATTTCACTGTATCGGTTGGCTTAGCCTTATAATCAAGCATCTCATCTCGGTTTCTGGGAGGATTGAAAATCCATCTGGGACCATCAGGGGTTTCCTGGTGTTCATAGTATTTGAACTGGATGATGCAGTAGTGACGATCAGGAAGCTTTGGGTTGTGATATCTCAGGTAGTGTTCATTGATTGGTTTGAGCTCATAGGGAGGCTGGGGGGTACGGTCCTCTTCAGCGATGTCTTCATCGTCAGACTGGTCCCAATTGACCTCTGGGAGGTTACGGCGGATGTCTGGTGGGTCATTTCTCTCAGGACGTGGGCGGTTATCGGCCATTGTCTTGTTCTGGAAATGATCAGCATTATTGGACGAACGAATCTTCGGATTGTTGTCGAATACTATTGCTGTTGGGCACCGAGACTTTTAAGCGCTGTATACTCACTTGTTTTTGGTCGCAAGAAGCAGAGCAAAACTTTAAACTGAGTCTTTTCTACTAGTCTTACTGATATTTATGCACATCGGTGACCGTGTCACTATGTTGCAACGTGTTTGGAACACGTGTTTATTATTGAATCTGACAATCTTTATGCTTTCGGCTGGTATAGAGGCCTATTCACACGTGAATCTTGTCGTGGTTCTCATAAGTGGCTGATGTGCCTACTTCTCTAGGTTCACTTGTTATGATACCCAATCGATGAAACTGCTCATACGGCGTGTTCTGTTTCGGGAATCTGGAGACTCCTTCAAAGAGTAGCTGCTCTTTGGGAGGAATACAACAAATTCAGAGATCTTATCAGAATCCGGGAGGCTCGCTTTCAACGCGCTAGCAGCTTTCCTGCCACTCTACTGGTAGCGTATAGAACAATGAACATGAACTATGACATCTCCAGTTCCTCTCCCTTCTCATCCGAGAAGTGCTAGTTCTCTTCCGACACCATCCGATCGTCGAGTCATAGGGTCATTCACCAGGTATATCAAGCACCATTAGTCTAGAGTCGCGTTCTAGCGATCACTAACTACTTATGAGCTTAACCAAGCTGACTCAATGCTTGTCCAATCACATTGGTGTGTTTTCTGCTTGTCTTCTCAGTCCAATTTACATGACGATCAGTGGGTCTTCTCTACTGGAGTGTTCTAATCGCGGAGTATTCAAAAAGAATATCCGAAGATTTTATTAGAATCCGGGGAAGAGTTTTCAACGGGCTCGCTTCACGGATCCTAGGTATTTCTCCCGGTGGCCGGTCGCTCACAAACCCGCAGATTTTGGGTCCGCCTAGACTCTCTCCCTTTTCCATGAAGTTTCTTTCAACTTCATTGGACACTTCCGATCAACGATAATGACCACACCGACTCAGACATGCTCCTCTTATGGGCTGGCAAGCTAAACACGGTTGCTTCTTTCTTAGAAGACTTATCGATTGCTTCCGCAGAAGACTTTTTGGTTGCTCCTTCATTTGGAGACTTTTATTAGTTTTCTCTAGAAGTCTTATCATTGCTTCTTTCTTGGAAAACTTTTTAATTGCTTCCGCAGAAGACTTTTTAGTTGCTCCTTCTTGGGAGACTTCTTATTAGGGTGGGGAGAAAGTTTCTTTCTTTTTTGAAGGTGCAACTTTGAGCTTGTATATCTAGCTTGGTGAAGGTTGTATCAAAGCAGTTTTTTGTGCATTTGGTAGAGACACTCAATAACTCATCACAGTAATAAAATATCATTGCTAGCTGTATCTGTTCAAAAGCAACACACTTTTCCCTGGCATTGGTCATCTGTGATTTCAGCATATAGTTTTGCGTCATAAGATTTTTCATCTTGGTTTCTTAGAAACGATTGATTTATTATTGATGTATTACCAACAGGAGTTTTTCTGAACGATGCAGAGAAAATTTTCTCAAAAAACTTCACTTACAAAAAATTTGAAGCAGTTGTGTACGAGCTCTTTTTTCGACATACATGTCTCTTCGATTGAGCGGTCCGAATCACTGGGTAAACCAATTACCATGGAACCACTTACAGTGTGTGAAGTATAACAGTAGCTACTAATATAGAAGTTTTTAGAAATCTAATAGCGCCGACACAGTTAGAAAGTTGGGGCTAAAAGTTTATCCCAGTTTCAGCATATGTCGCAATAATTTCTGTTCTGACTTGGAACTTTTTTCACATATTTTTCCCAAGATTTCTGAGGTTCATTATTAAATAATTGTCATCAACAGACACCTGAAACTATGCTTAATCATTGTGAAAAGGGAAAACCAGGTAGTCCTATTTGAAGGATTGGTAAATGCAAAATGACCGCCATTTCTAATGAAAAATAGGTTGGTGGCAAGATGTCGCTTGTTTGATGTGACACTATGAGCGAGTTTTCCCATATTTTGCGCTCAAGAAGTATTACAGTGTGCAGTTATTTTCCAATAAAACTCATTCATTTGCCAGCTCATACTCGTGAGATAGGACAATTTGAAGTTACAGAAGAAGTTGCGCTAGTGGAGAGGGAAATGACTGCTGAATGCTAAGCCCAATTTCGGAATTAGAAAGGTTTCTAAGTGTTTATTTGGTAAATTCAATCTCGATCTTTCAAAAAATTAACATGAAACCCCTCTGCGGTTACATCGCTTACAAAAATTTCGCGGTCCAAAACAGATCCTTAAAAAGATCATACTCAGTGTTTTGTTCTGTCGAATCACTAACTTTTGAAGGATCGACTCAGGGAACTGTTGGTTAACTACTAAGGAGATGTTCATTCTATGTCACAATAATTTAGGTTTCTTGAATGATCTCTTCGCAAAAAAAATTGAAAAGAAAAATCAGGCAAAAAAGAAAGAAACTTTCTCCCCAGCCTAATATTAGTTCTCTCTAGAAGTCTTTCATTGCTTCTTTCTTGGAGAACTTTTTTGGTTTTGGTGCATCTTCTGGGTTTTGGTGCATCAAGGGTGTGTTGCTCTGATCTACCGGGAATGAACCCTCTTTGGGTTATAGGAGGTCGGTGCCTCTACTTGGTGCGCTGTGGTTGCGACTTATATCCACGGTGACTGGAGTTAACCCGATGCTTCTTCCTTCAGAATGCTTGACCAATGCCTCCTCAGAGGACTTCAATGCTTCCGCAGAAGACTTCGTTTGCTTCCGAAGAAGACTTCAATTGCTTCCGAAGAAGACTTCATTTGCTTCCTAAGAAGACTTTCTTTGCTTCCGTAGAAGACTTGATTGAGCTTCTGATAGGCATTTTCGTTGCTTCCTCAGAAGACTTACTTGCGCTTCAGAAGAACTCCTTATTGCTTCCGAAGAAGACTTCAATTGCTTCCTCAGAAGGCTTATTATCTTTGCTTCCTCAGAAGGCTTTCTTTGAGCTCCGGATAGGCACTATTATTGCTTCCGCAGAAGACTTACTTGCACTTCCGGAAGCTCTGTCAGTCGCACTCACTGATCGGAGGCAAGACATGACTGGTGTTCCCATAGGGATAGTATCTCCTTTCCTCTCTCACTCTCTTCTCTTTCACTCTCTTTTTCTCTTTTTACTCTTACAATCATAAGCACCGGTACTCAACAGCAATGAGCGGGGGGGTTACATAAAATAGCAAACAATCATAGATATCTATGAGATTATACTCAAGATGATAAATAATTGGTGGTTGATAACAACATCGTTTATTGGTGTACTCGATTTGGGGGGATACGGGTGGTGGAAGAATATTAAGGTATCCAATGGAGTCTAGAGTACCCTTAAACGAACAACGGATGGATGGGACAACAAGGATAACAATAATTAACAAAGGGTAACAGTGTGAATGGTTAACAGTGGCTTGGGAGCCTTGATGACGACTTTCTCCCTGGGGGGATACTAGTGGCGTCTTTGCGGACGGTGTACGAGTCTTCCTCCATACGGATTCGAGCGATCTTCACGCTGGAAATCGACATTCTTTTTATGCTTATTTACTATTTATACACTTACAGCAGGAAGAGCGTAACGTCCCAGTTCTGGGCAAAGTGCCTCGTGGTGTCCACAGACGACCAGTTGTTCATGTGGGGGGTACTTATCACGGCAGAGTCGGCACGTTTCGTTAATACGAACGCATTGCTCCATGTCATTGTGTTGTGCTCTGAGGCACATAATGCACATTTTGTGACGCTGCACGTGGGTCTTTCTCTCCTGGAGCGTATAAAGTCTCTTGCATAAGACAGCCGAATGGGGGGCGTACGTTCCGGTGCAAAAAGCACATGACTGAAATCATTCAATTACTGTCAGTATTCTTTGTAATCATTCACCTCGCGATGGGATCCTTGGGAGGATACTGGTTCCTCCGTAGTACTTTGGCTGGCTTGAGACATGGCTGACTTTCTCTCTTCAGATTCCTCCGAGAGGATTACGAGCGATTCGCTGGTCTTGTCATGGATTTGGCGGAGCCACAAATCGCTTCTTTTGAGAAGTTCTGTTTGTTCACGAGTCTGGTGAAGTAGCATTGTCATCATGTTTTTCAGCTCAGCGTTTTCCTTTTGGAGGATACTCATCTCGTCTCTGAGGTTGTGGATTCCACTTTCGAGTTTTCCCGAGAGTCTTCCAAGCTTCTGCTGCATCCAGAATGGACTGCCTATAAAAATAGAGCATGTTGTTCGAATGTTCAATAAGCTATTATTAATACCTTTGTTGATTGCCCAGTCCGCTGCAAGCTTAGCCACTGATCTCTCGATATTCTGGAGGATACGTTCCTGTGGTTCTCGCATGTTGCGGACGGCACGATGTTGTTCTATCGCATGCTTCGTAGCACGCAGTTTCTCATCCATAGATGGAGACACTGGAGTCACCGGAGATGGAGTGCGCATCTGAGCCTCTTGGGAGGAATACGGCGATTCATAGCCTTCTGGCGGCGGTGGATTGTTAGAACTAGATTGTCTATTGGTTGACATTATCTGTAACAACACTGACTAGTGTAACACCATTATTAAGCCATCAGATATATCCGAAGTCCAGGAACTTATAAGCATAAGCAACAGAACGAACAAGGTATTAATAAAAGAGTTTATTGACCTTAAGGGTACAGGAGAAGAACAACAATATAAAAAACAACAATGAGAGAGTTAACGGGGGATTTAAGATCCCTTTTTGGTTCCTATCCTTGGGAGGATACTAGTTTCCACCGCGTCCACGGCTTCCGCGAGCTCCTCTCTTCTGACCACCTCCTCTGGCCTGTCCGTTGGCATCTTTGCGATTCAACGGAACTCCTTGGTTGCCCTTCTTGGAGTCACACAAGGATGAGTGGTGGTGACCTTCGGTGGAGTTCAGATCCAGGAAGTACTTGAATCCGCATCCCGAGCAGCGATTGCCTTTCTGGGGGCATACTTCATCATCTTTGTGCATTGGTGCCAAGCACTGTCCGCATCTCATTTTCATGTAGACGATGTTTCTGCGATCTTTCCAGTGACCGACGACTTTGCAATCATCTGGGAGATGGTTGACGGCGTCACAGAAGAGACACGGCTGGAAACAAAACTGTTACTCTTGTGTTTTTATTGTTGTCTTCACTTACTGGGTACTCCACAGTTCCTTGGGAGGATACTTCTCCTTGAACTGGAGCCTGGTAGCGATGGTCTGGCATCGGCTGTGGAGATCTGTGCCCTGGGAGGCGTACTGCGGATGTTCCTGGGCCTGTTGGGCGCTCGAATGTTGGAGAGAGCGATTGATAGTCCGGCGTGGCTGAGCGGGAGGATACGGAAGCTCTGTCTTGAAGCATCAAGTTTCTTGTGTCGTTGCACAATGTGAAGATTTTGAATGTCTCTTGCTTCACATCGCGATGTTCTTTGTCGACACCGTCCACTGACTTCTGGACATCCGCCACCGCACGCCAAACGTTATGCACAACAGTGTATAACTCGTTAAACTTGCGTTGGTGATATTTCTCACTCTCTGCCATCTTGGCTTGCATGTTTGACAGAGTTATGTCAGCATTCGCCATCCATTTCAATCCGTCTTCCGCGACTTCCTCGGCTCGCTCCGCAATCTTGCCGACTTGCTTGAGATTCGAGTTGAATCTCTGGAGGATACCTATAATTCTTCTATGTTGATTTGAAATAAACAGTTATTACAACCTTTCTTTCCAGAGCGCTCGTCCTCCCCGAAGTCAAATTCCTCGTGGGGGGAATACTCATAGGAGAGCTCGTCTCTCTTTCTCTTGGCGACTGGTGTCGAATGGTCCACCGTTGCCTCGTTCTTTCTCTTGTTTCCCTCTCCATTCTCCACGTATCCGCTTTTTTCTCCTGGCAGTGGGATGTCCACCATCTGGTGACGGTTTGGAATGGGAGCTGGTGGTTGATCGTACTGGACGAGTGGTCCCGATTCGGTGGTCTCCACATCGATCTCCTCCTCGACCCTTGGGGGGGTACTGATGTTATTCTCGTTAGTTTCGTGATGATCGTTAGACGACATTTTTCGCTACCCTATAATCATTGTATTGGGATAAAGCGGTGAAACAATAAGATAAAGAGAGAAGAGATATGCGTATGACACTGCGATCAATAGAGAAGAACAAGAAATTTAACGAAGAGGTTAAATAACAATTGTTTATTAAGCATTAATGCTTAGAAAAAATCAACAGAGATGTGGGGGGATACAGTTAACAATGAAAGAGAATTATTGATTTTTCGCCGTGGGAGGCTACATCAGTGTCGTCTCTTGGGAGGTTACTCGAACACTCCTTCTGGGAAGACGGTCTCCTCCAGCTTTCCACCGGCCCATGCCTGCTCCGCGATGGCAGCTGCAATGGCAGCGCACTTGCAGTATTGATCATTGGAATGATCTCCATCCTCATATGCATACGCTGGGTGGCAACGACACTGGAGCTTCTTGCTCTTTCCACGCTGATCACGTCTCCATGCTTTGAGCGTAGCCGAAGTGATGGTGGTGGTAGCTTTCTGACAATAATTCAGGGTTTTCATTGATAACAGTATGTTAGAAATACTCACTTGATCTCCGTTCTCCTTCGGGAGCGTCAAGAGATGGCCTCTTGGGAGGGATACACGTGGCGCCTTCACGATGGGCGAGAAGACCAAGCCTCTGGTGAACTTGATAAGCTTCTTTTCCTTGACATGGAAGTATATGAGCTGGTGGTCTGGGGAGAATTTCCATGGAGCGTCATCCGCAACGATGCTGATGGACTTGTCTCCGTATTGCTCCAGGACCGTGACACAAATCTGGACGGTGGGAGGTCTGCGCTCCACTTTATCCTTTGGGAGGATACCATCCTTCTCCTTGTTCTTCTTGGCAGCACCACACTCTTCTCCAACGTCGCCAGTCGGCTTCACGTTTTCCTTCTCATCCATTCCCTCTGGGAGGATACCGTCGTTCTTCTTGGACACATCAGCCGGATTCTGAATTAATCTCTGTTATTTTCAGGATTTTTTATTCAAAATTTATACCTTCATTTTCATGAGTGGTCTTTGCTTGGCGATGAGCTCCTTCAGTAACACAAGAGAGACGAATTCGATATAAATACAATGAGTATGATGGTGGATTTCACCTTTTCTCCTTCACATGCGCTACTCTTACTTTGAGCATGGAGCGTCGCATGATATTACTCTTACTTTGAGCAGCATGGTACGTCGCATGATATATGGAACGTCGCATGATATATGGGAGGGTACTCATTATCGATTTAGCTTTCTTTGCTGACAAATGATGGAAATTCTGAGCTTTTTAAGCATACTGCTTAGCCACGCGTTCACTCAGATGCTTTGGTTAGCGAGAACTGAATAACCGAAGAGAAATTTCAAAGCCACTAGTCAGATTTGACAGTTCGGCCGACGAGAAAATTCTATAATTCAGACAAATGTTACATCTCCTGTACAATTATTGCTCTCTACACCCTTTTCAGTCAGAATTCGGAATGAAATAACGACGACAATCGATAATCAGGAGCGCCGGCGGCCGGATGTCCATCTACCTCACTTTTCGCACATCGGCGGAGGTGTTGGGGCGGAGCTAGCATTAAAATTCTGATTCCTTTATTGATTATCGATGCGTATCCTTATTCGGAAAGCATTTTCAGATGGTTCAGTGGATTTTTTCATATGAAACACTCAAGAACTCAGCCGAAAGGGGAAGGATGATGCAAATTTGGGCTATTTTAAGCCATTTTTCTCGTTTTTTAGGCAAAAATCACGGATTTTCTCATAAATCGTCAGTAAACTAGCTAAACTCTCTGGAGGAGTACAATTTGTTACAATTCTAGCACAAAGACAGCTCGTTTCAACAACAATTGGCTCGAATCCGGCCGAAAAATCATCGAAATTCAGAATTTTCTCGTTGATGGTGACCAGACGCATTATCAAAACCTTCAAGGCTTATTTCTGACGTCGTTTTGGGAGGAATACTACTACCTGACATCCCAATCAGTACTTGAGCATGATGGAGACTACTCGTCAACCAATATTTTTCACACTCTGGCTCTCGGAAGAGCGCTTTCAGTACATTGAGCATGTAGGCGTGACTCTTTCTCTCACAGGGAATCACAGATTGAGCATGTAGGCGTGCATATTATGTACACGACACTCACATCACTCCGTCTGACACCATTAATCAACGATTTGTTCTTTACAACGAGCTTGGAATGCAACAATTCGTCTCGGAAGAAACTAATCAGAGGGTTTTTTAGGCTAGAACGACCGATTATTCGAAAAATCGGCGATAGGTTCGCCTGTGCTCGCTGTATTCGTATCGATGAACGATCTGCTTCGCTCTTTGGGGGGAATACATGGAATATCTGGCTGCCAACTCTTCGGGCGCTCCAGGAATTCACGACACCTTCTGTGCACTGAGAATTCGATATTCACGAGCAATGAGGTCCTTCGTAGGCACCTCGATGAGTTCACGGCACATTCAGTGCTCTGAGAACAGTGTTCACGGCATCTGTGTGCACTGAGAACGAAGAAATTACGGATTTCTAGCTTTTGCGAAAGAAATTATTAGTTCACGGCATCTTTTAGTGCACTGAGAACAAGGAAATCGCAAATTTCAACAGTTTTCCGAGAGAAACAACGTTCACGGCACATTTTTAGTGCTCTGAGAACTGGGTGCACGGCACATAGTGCTCTGAGACCCTTTCTAGGCGAGGAAACTCATTGGTACACGGCACATTTTAGTGCTCTGAGACCGGGGTGCACGGCACAAAGTGCTCTGAGACCCTGAGTTTAATGCTTCGAATTTTAGAGAGAGAGAACGACCTAATTTTACAAGGCGACGACTCAGAAAACGAGAAATTTTTTGAGATGGTAACAATTTCTAGAGTTGGTAACAATTTCGAATATTTTCGAAATGTTTCGAAATGACGCAAAGTAGCGAAATAACGATTTAGAGAGGAGAGAAAGGAATTTTAGAGAGTTTGGAGGAGGAATTTAGGGAGGAATACTAAATTTACCTATTTTACACACAAAAATGACCAAATTTACCGCTCACCGCCAACACACTACGATCCGGCTGGGTTCGCCCAAAGGCAATTTTCCAAGGAAAACTGCTCATTGAGACGCAACGTCTTGTTTAGCCAGTGGCTCCAAAGAACCACTGGTGACCCCGAGTCGATGCACCATGTCGACAAACGGAGCTTAGGCCAGCCGAGGCCGCTCAGAGTCGGGGAGACCGAAGTGTGTGTGGCAGTAAGGGGTAACTAAGGCCCATTATGTGTAAGATAAGCGGTGTGAGAGAACGAGGTATCAGTGACCCATTTATTGAGACTGGGCAATGATAAAAGCGATAAAAAGGCATCGGGAGGATACGAGAGGTGGGAAATTTATAGGAGAAAGTTCAACGAAAGGCGCCGGATGAAAACCTCAAAGCGAAGCGAGGAAACCGTGCTTGGAAAACTCCTTAAACCACACAAACGAGCCAAGTGCCAAAACGCAGGAAACTTACCCTTGGGAGGATACTGAAATGGCTCACAGAGCAAAACAATAAAAGTGGGAGGATACTCTTATGGGTAAAATCACTTGAAACGCTGCTCGAAACACACCCACCAAACCCCAACGAGAGAACACACTGACTAGCGAGCGCACGAGCGAGCGTGCGGTCGCACGCTGTCGCCGCGTAGCGAAAGTGCGCGAGCGGGTCTCGACACGAAAAGGGAGTGGGCGGCCGATTTCGGCGCGCGATTCAAATATGATTTATTGGGGAAAGGAAATAAATGAAAGGGAATAAAAGCAAGGAAACAAAGGAAAGAAAGGGAAAAAGAGGGAATAAATGATACGATAAATAAAGGCGGGAAGACAGGGAGTTTTGAGGGCAAAACCACTAATCCCTGGCTTACAGAGCCTTCAAGTTGGCGGTATCAGCCGGGAGGGGCTGGAGGCGACAACAGTTTGAAGATAAGAAAAATTTGACAAATTCAGATTTTACAAAGTTGTTTTACAAAAAATTCAGATTATACAAAGCAATAACGGAACCCAAACACTAAAATGAACATAGCGAAAGATTTTGAAATTCTGACAGATTTTTGGAAGCACGACGCTTTCTGAGTTTCTGAAAATCTGAAAAGGGGGAACGACGGATTCTACTCTCAAATATTCATTTTCAAAATGCACTCCTTGTCAACGCAACATAGAAAATTTCGACAAAATAAAAAAAATTACACCTTCATCAAGTACATTGTCCCATGTCATGAGATCAAAATAATTTGGCTCCGTTGGCCTTCAAAAAACGCCACGTGTTGTTAGTTGCAACGGAATACTCCTCGTCTTCTTGTTTCTTCAGGCATCCAAAAAAATAGAAGGTAGAAATTTTCCTGAAAATAAACTTCCTTTATTTCAGTTCAATTACCAAATAACTCACCAATCTCTGCCAAAGAAATTTTTCAGCATTGAACACTTTTTTTCGATGTATGTCGCAACAAGAACTTCCTGAAATTCATATATGTACAAGTTTTAGCCTAAAAATTGCAGAAACTCACTTATTTGGTTCCGTAAGTTTCTTTGCAGTTTTTCAATCATCGTTTTTGAGCAGTCTCGATTTGAGTTGTGATGGCCCTTGGTAACTCCTGAAATCAAATCTTTATAGGAGAAATCCGACCAAATTTTATAATCATTTTTTGTCAAAAAATATGTAAAAATGTGCGAAGATTTTAAAAATCATAATGAAAATGCACAAAAATCGCTCTAAAAGCCCGAAAACCCGCTTGGAAAAGCAATTTTTTCGAGCAATTTTTTTTCTATGTGAGCAACTTTTTCTGGTTTTTTCGGCTAAAACTGACATAAAATCTGACGATTATTTCAGTTTCAGTTGAAAAAATCCAGAAAAAATGGGCGGATTTTTAGAGGTTTTAGAGCTATTTTTGTAAAATTTCAAATTTTTTCAAAAAAATTTTTTTTTATTGGATTCCTCTTTTAAACACTTTTTAGGATATGAAAACTTACAGCTGACCCTTTTTTGTAATACTCATCTCTCCATGTTGATGGAAGCGGAACGCACATATTAGGTTGTCCCAAAAGTAATCCACTTTTTTGTTGACCCCGTATTTCAGTTATTTAAAGTCCGATTTCAATCATCTTTTTTTTGTTTTTCAACTGGACAACTTCATATTTACACATTTGAGTGCCTACTTGTTGGAAATTCTATGCAGTTGGTCAAAAAATTGAGCAAAGTTCACCGTGTTTTTGGAGCATTTTACATAACAGGTCTCAAAGAATCGGCAAATCGGACTTGTTTCTTTCCCAGTAGATTAATGGACTGGTAACTGAATTAGGATCTGAAAAAATACGAAGTTTTAAATGAAAAATGTGATGGTCAAACTCACATATTCAGAAAAATCAAATATAAACCGATCCGGAAGAGACCTCTAATCAGACAGGGGTCAACAGATACCGTAATCGGATATGAATATATAGAGAATTAGAGAAAAATAGAGACTAAAAGCTACAAAAAAAGGGGACATCTGAGTAGTCGGGACATCTTTGGGAAGAGAAATAACAATTGGGAAATGAAAAGTGAGAGAGTAAGAGAGGAAGAGACGCAGAGAAGCAGAAAGAATTGAATGCGTAAACAAGACGTCTGGGAGGAAATAGCAAGAGTAGATAGGGGAAAATTGATGACATTGGAGGGACGAATGACCGGGACGGAGTGTACACTGCTAGTCGGGGGCGTCTTTGGCGCATTTCGTTGTAGGGAACAACGGTTTTAACTCAGTGAATTTTGTAAAAAACTAGATTTTCAGATTCAGGAAAACGGGACGGTCCGAATGAGTATAAACATGGCTAGCTTTGAGGAAAATTAATTTTAGACATTTTTGACGGATTTTCAGAAATCGGATACTAAAGAACACCAGAGCTGCTGAATACTAGAAATCTAGAAATTCGAAAATTCGAAAATTTGGAAATCTGGAAATCTGAACAACGGAAATTCTGGAAATCTGGAATCCCGGAATACTGAACACAACATGATTTCGATTTTGAGGACTTGGGCCAATTTTTTTCTTCTTCTTTTCCTGTGCCTCTAATTTAGATGAAAAGGACAATCTTTTTGAAAAATACATTTATTGGCAAACGATAGAAACTAGATAGCAAAACTTTCTCTAAATCAAAAATATTGCAAAAATGTGTGTCGTGTTCGTAGATCCATCTTTCAGAGCAACCTGGATAGGGACAAGGAACATCTGAAATTTTTAATTTTTTGGTCATTTTTTTTCCAAATTTTAAAGTTTTTACCTTATCTGCCATAGCAATGTAGTAATCGACACAAGTAGTAGTTAAGAGCACACTCTGAAAAAAGTTCATATAAATTTTTTCTGAAAAAAAAGTTAGGTGTACCTTCTTATGATTTCAGTGGCGCTTTGTTGTCGAACAGTTACCGACATCCTGAAAGAAAATTATTGAAAATGGTTTGTTAAACTATTTTTGAAAATCACATACCTCAAACTTTATTACTGCTATGAAATAGTCGACACAAGTTGTCGATTCTCTTTTAGTAGCAGCGCAAAATATTCACTTTCCAAAAATCATTTTTATATTTTCATGCACGATCATTTGGTCCTGAAAATCAAACTATAGTTGAAAAAAGAAAAATTCCAAGATAAGTTATTAAAGCCCGCCTAAAATTATAAATTTCAGTTAGTCTGCAGTACAAAAAAAGTAGGAAATTACCTTTATTTCGGGAACAAATACTCTCATACATTTCGATATTCTTTCATTGCGTTATCGTATTGTTGGAACTCCAATAGTGAAGTTTTTCATTCCGATCATGACGGTAGGACTGAAAAAATTTATAAAATTTCACTCATACTCTCCTAATTACAACTAACCTTGTGATAAGTTCCGTATACCATGGGAGAATTATCAAATTTTTAGAAAAAATCAAATAAAAACCGATCCGGAAAAGACCTCTAATCAGACAGGGGCCAACAGATACCGTAATCGGATATAGATAATATAGGAATTAGAGAAAAATCAGAGACTAAAAACTAAAAAATGGAGACATCTAAAAGTCGGGACGTCTTTGGGGGATAAAATGACTAGTGGAAGGGAAGAAAAATGAGAGAGTATGAGAGGAAGAGACGCAGAGAAGCAGAGAACATGTGGACGCAAACGACCGCCCAGGACTGCAAAAGAAGATAGGGGGAAAGTTGATGACACTAGAGGAACGAGGCGAAGTGTACACTACTAGGGGACGCCTTTGGCGCGTTTCATCGTTATAAAAACCATCATAACTCTGTGAATTTTTGTCAGAATTTTGAGAAATCTAGATTTTCAAAATCAAGAGAACAAGACGGTCAAAATGAGTATACACATGGCTGAATTTTAAGAAAATGAAATTTCGGAAACGGGACGGAGTGTACACTACTAGTCTGGGGCGCGTTTGGCGCACTGTCGTCGGGAAAACGATTATAACTCAGCTAATTTCGGACAGGATTTAGAAAAATTTAGATATTCAAAATCAGGAGAACAAGACGGTCAAAATGAGTATACACATGGCTAGATTTTCGGAAAATGAAAATTCGACCAATTTATCAAAATTTTCAGAATTTGGATGATAGTGGCCTTTTGAAACCGGCAATTATATATGATTCTGAAAATTTGAAAAAGTTTGAAAGCCTGAAAATAGGATTCTGAATATCTACGACGATTTTGGAGACAAGAGATCTTCTGAAAGTCTGAAAATCTGCTGTGATGCTGTAGATGCTCCTGAAAATTGAAAAAACCAAAACATTCCGGTGAAAATATTTATTTCAAATTGGCAAATAGTTGAAATGTTGTAAAAACTTTAAAACTACAAAAAAATTTAAAAATCATCCAAAATTCTTCTATTTTCAAAAAAAATCGCTAGAAAGTACTTTGTTGCTTCTCTTTGAGCAACCTGGCTGTGGGCAAGGAAAATCTGAAAATTTCCATTTTTGATATATTTTTACAAATTTTCATCTTTCCTACCTTATCAGCGTTTGAAATGAATGTGTCGATGTACATGATCTTTCTCACATAGTTGTTGTTGCGAGATAGTCTTCAAAATTCTGAAAAAAAAAAGAAATTTTTGAAAAATTTCATGAAATTTACCTTCAACTGATTTCAGTCGCGCATTGCTGTCGGATCCAATTCCGTAGTTCCTTTTTTCTGAAAAAAAAAACAGATTTTTCCAAAAAACCACGAAAATTATCATACTTCAAACCTTACAGCTATAAAGTAGTCCACACAAGTTGTCGCCTCTCTTTTTGTGGACATCACAAAAAAGTTCAGAGCCTCGAATACTTTGAAGTTCTGAAAAAAAGTTTTGTCCAAAAAATCTTCTGAATTTCCAAAAATTTTACCTGTCCAACTTGCCAATGACTTGGAATTCAATTCTGATCATTACCGCTGGACTGAAATTAAAAAATTCAAAATTTTTTCATACATACATTCCGACTAACCTTGTGATAAATTCAACGAGCAATACAAACAGTACAGAAAGAAATTTTCAGAAAAAATCAAATTTAACCGAATCCGGAAAAGACCTCTAATCAGACAGGGGTCAACAGATACCATAATCGGATATAAATAATATAGAAATTATAGAAAAATATATACTAAAAACTACAAAAAGGGGACATCTAGGAGTCGGGACGTCTTTGGGGGGTTAGAATGACTAGTGGAAGGCACGAAAAATGAGAGAATTAGGGAGGAAGAGACGCAGAAAAGCAGAGAACATGCGGACGCAAACAACCGCCTCAAACTGCAAAAGAAGATAGGGGAAAGTTGATGACACTAGCGGAACGGGACGGAGTGTACACTACTAGTCTGGGGCGCCTTTGGCGCACTGCGTCGTCGAAAAAAAACGATTATAACTCAGCTAATTTTGGACAGAATTTTGAGAAATCTAGATTTTCAAAATCAGGAAAACAAGACTGTCAAAATGAGTATAGACATGACTAGATTTCAGGAAAATGAAATTTCGACCTGTTTCCCAGGATTTTCAGAATTCGGGTAATAGTGGACCCATGAAGCTTTGAAGCCGGCAATCATATGAGATTCTGAAACTATGAGAAAGTTTGAATTCCTGAAAATAGGATTCTGAATAGCTGCGACGTTTTTGAAGACAAGAAAACTTCTGAAAATCTAAAATTCTGCTGTGATGCTGAAGATGCTTCTGAAAATTGAAAACCAAAACATTTCGGTAAAAATATTTATTTCAAATTGGTAAGGCTGTTTACCCTCCACAGTTTTACAAATTACAAAAAAAATTTTAAAAATAGTCCAAAATTCTTCGCTTTTGAGGAAAAACTTCAAAAATCTCGGTCGGGATAATACAAAACTTCTTTTTTGAATGTCTTTCGTCACATAGCGATCCTGAAAATGATGATTTTTCGGTTTTTTTTTTCAAAATTTCAATTCCACTCACTTTTTTTTAATAGCTATAAAATAATCCACACAGGTGGTTAAATTGCAGCGTGAAGAAAACCGGAGGCTTTTAGAAATCCTGCAAAAAATGAGAAATTTTGAAAAAAATAGTTTTTGTAAAAAGGTACCTTCTTACGATTTCAGTCGCGCATTGTTGTGTTTGATGTTTGAAATTAACAAAAAAATTGATGTCAAAAACAAAAATTAGCATACTCAGTCTTCTTGTCAAAAACATCTGGTGTTCTTTGAGTTGTTGATCTTGTTTTTCCTCCAAAATAAACTGTTAGTGGTCTGGTGTTGCAGAAATGAGCTGTACTACGATTTTCTGAAATTTCAATTTTTAGACCTATAAAATAATGCATGAAAAAACTTACCATATATTTTCGTTGTGCTCTATTTGGATGCCATCCTGCTATATTCTCTCTTGTAGCATTCTAACGCTGAAATTTAGAAAATTTTAAACAGTACTAGCCGGCCATGGTTTTTCGGGAGCAAAATCAAAATCTCACCTTGACAAACGGTAACTTCATATGCTCTCCCTGCTCCATCGCCAACAAATACTTTGCCACATCGACTCTTGTTTTTATATCTTTCCGTAGAACATAAGAATCTTGTTTTCCTCCAATTTGACACTTGGTGCAAATGCATGTTTCACTAAAAATTGATCACTATAAATATCTAAGAATTTTTTTATCAATTACTTACCTTCAGTTGTTAATCATTTTTCCGACACTTTCAAAATTTTGACGAGTTCATCGTGGAGTCAAAAGTTTTCTGACATTGAGCCATAAATTCTAATAGAAATTTTCAGAAAAATCAATAATAAAGCGATCCGGAATAGACCTCTAATCAGACAGGGGTCAACAGTAACCGTAATCGGATATGAGTATAGTATAGAATATAGAAATAAAAGGAAAATCAGAAACTAAAAACTACAAAAAGGGGGACATCTAAAGAGTAGTCGGGACGTCTTTTGGGCGGTTAAAATGACTAGTGGAAAAAGAAAAAATCGAAAGAGTTTGAGAGGGAGAGACGTAGAGATGCAGAGATGCGAAAAAATGTGGAATTGATAAGAGCAATTGGGAGGGGTGCAGTTGGTCGTTGCAAACAACTGACAGCCATCGGGACAACGGAAGAAAAAATATTGGAAATAAAGGGTCAAATGTACATCTTGACATCTAGAAATTTGTGAAAAAAAGGAAGTATGGAACTCCTCATATTATTCAAGGCTCCGAGACATATCGCAACTAGTCATTTCGGAACTACGACATTTCGCAACTCATGCCGATTTCGTAACCGCGACAATCCGCAACCAAGACATTTCGAAACTGGACATTTTGCAACCATTCGTTTCGCAACTCTATAAACTAGTCCACTTTACGTTCATTAAGGTTGTATGGGATTGAGGGTATTGTAAACTATTCCAGGTTATAGTCTAAATTTGAAAAGTTGTGATTTCAACGTGAACTTTCTACAAAAATCCTGTTTTGTGGTTTAATGACGTGGTTGCGAATTGTTGCGGTGGCGAGTCTTCAAATTTTGAGTAAACTCCAAACTCTTAAAGTCAACAAGTTTTTTTTGCATTTCGTGAGCATTGTTTGCATTACTTGGTGACTCAACTACGTTGTGAGTACTATAAGCAGTTCAGAATTCAGATGAACTCAGACGAAGACAGTAAATCATTGTTTGATCAAGTTTTTCATAGTGTCGTAAAGATACTCGGTATAAGAAGTGGTCTGGCAGTGCATACAAAGTATCTTCTCATCTGATTTTTTTTAATATGCCATTTTCTGATATGTTACTTTTTTCAGAACTTCACACAATGGGTCACGCATATAATTGGCTGGCTGAAGAAGATAGGAAACACATCAACGGTATTGCTATGACTTATGCGGAAAAACAAATTCAAGTGGAACTCGATTGCCCAACCGAAATCCCAAATCTAGTGTACGAAGATGTCGGAGAAATGACTTGTGTGAGATTCGGAAGAAAAGATGACCTGTTTCTGAAAAATTTCGTGGACGTCTTCTGTGACGATCTAGAATTGCTACTAACGAGGCAGCAGCTAACATTGAAGTCTTTTTCTCTAGAATACAATGGTGAAGAAAAAGATCCTAATGAAGAATTTCTGGACCCGATAATAGAGAAAGTTTTCAAAACTATCGAGAAATCCCTTGCCTCCAGAGTATCCCCATTCCCAGTCAGTTGTGTGAACTTGGAACCAGCTACAGTGTCTCAGGGTGCCTCAATTTTAAAGTATTTGGATCCTTTTAAACTTGACGATTTCGAACTTTCATTTTTGCAACGAAAACAACGAGTAAAATACGAGGTGCTTCCACTAAACTGGGACAAACATTACAATGCTATGTTCACAATAGACTTCAATATGGAGACTATGAAGAATTGGTTTTCTTCGGGTAAGGTATGCTTCTCAATGGTTCAACCAATATAGATTAATAATTTGAAATTATCTTTAAGCTTTACCAGCTTCCATTTTTGCTCGACGCCTCGATAAGCAACGGAGAAGCATCATCTAAAAAAGGAGGTCATCCCAACGGGAGCCTACACATTTTCAAAGATCATGTTTCTTTTGTGAAATTAATTTTACACGGCCTTCAAGAAACTGACGTCGAGGCTACAGTAATCACAGCAGTTGAAGAAACTTCGCGAAAAGTTCTGGAGAATCCATTGATTTTAAAACTGATGGCAACCAATTTTGAGCTGTTCGATATGTGAGTGTTTGATATTTCATTTTCAAACTGATTTGAAAAAGCCTAGGGACGACCTTTTTTGAGCATATTTTTGTTATGGGTTAGAGACGCAGACATTTTCGTTTCTCTGCGTCTCTCTTCCAAAACTCAGAGTTGGCCGAAAACTCTTGTGTTGGGTTTATTTAGACTCGCTGTGTTGAATTTAAACGTTGGTCCCCGAATGATCATCAATCTTTTTTCTTTCATATTTTAATTCTTTAGTCAATCCCTTCGTCAAGTTTCTGCCGGTATTCGAAACTGGATCGACGAAATCAAACCTAACCCACACATCAGAAACTATCGAGTCTCTCTTGGTACAGCACTAACAGGTGGTGATAAAATAGAAATAGCTGCGGATACGACAAGTGGCGCTCACAGAACTGTTAGATACCAGAGTGAAGGACTTCGTGGTGAGAGAAAGTTTCTGCACATGGATGACGTCTGTCCAGTAGCACTGATGGTAATCGAATCCAACTTGAAGCAGCAGAAAACCTGTATTGAGCATTTCCAAGTTATATATGAGTACTTACACGTGACAGAGCCAATCGACGACGAGTGGGATCAATTTCACTCACTTTATTGTACTCAAATTTTAAATGAGAACTTTTCGCTGGGATTGGAAACTATTCTGAAGAATAGGATGCAGGCGCTGAAGATTCAGAAAATTTCAATGGGTGTGATGGATCAATCTCAAGTCATGCAAATCTTACCGTATCTTGATAAAAGTTTGCTGAAGGTCATTGAGATCTTATGCCCAACAAAGCAAATCAAAAAACATCTCAATCAAAACCCAAAAAGCTACATTGATATCGATGAAATTTCGAACACCGAACAATGGAAGAGTGCTGAACAGCTCATTAGCAAATGCATTATTTCTTCTAGACAATGTTATATTGCTATTCAAGATATGAGAATCACGCATTTTGCTTATCTGGATATTTTGGTGGTTGCTATAAGGAATGAAGACGTTTCCTATTTGAAAACCGTTGGTTTATAGTCTATCAGACAACAAAAATCGCAATTTTTCAGGAACTTCTGAAGTCTCCAACCTTCCAAAGGTTCAAGATCGCATTCAAATGTTCTGAGATTAATGAAAACCTACACACTCTTATTGGATTACCATACCATACTATCCCGGATGTGAAGAAAATTTGGTACTTCGTCATGCCTAACCCCGATTACTATCTTCATATTGTTCTGGACACTCATGACCTTCTCGACCAAAAAAGAAACCCCAAACCAAAATCATTGGTATTGACAAAAGTTGAAAAAGAAGATACACCACTTTTCTGAACAATCTCTTTTAAAGAACCTCAATAAATCTTTTTTCTGAGAGGGAGAGACGTAGAGAAGCAGAGAAGCGGAAAAATGTAGAATTGATAAGAATCGGGAGGAGAGCAGTTTGTTTGTTTCACACAACTGACAGCCATCGGGAAAACGGAAGAAAAAAGAAAAACTGAAAAAGATAAGTTTGGAGTCAAAAACACTATTTGAAATTCTGAACGACTCTGAGATTCTGATATCTTGAAATTGCACTGAAAACCCCGAAAACGAGTACTCCCCTTCTCTTTTTTATTCGAAAATTTGAAGACAAACATTTTACAACACCTCATGGAACTCTCAAATATTCATTTTCAAAATGCACTCGTTGCCAACACAACATCTATGGAGAACAGCTTTTATAAACAATAAAATGCAGAAGAAACCAATAGAACAAATAAGAAAAACAATTATAAGAAAACCCTAAATTTACAAAAATATAGTATAAAGAAGTTTCCGATTAGAAAGTTAATAAAAAAATTTAATGTTCATTAGCTCAGCGATCCATTTTTGCTCAGTAGAATAGTTGCAAGAAGGATCTGAAAAAAGGTAAATACAAATTTCAAAAAAAAATTCTCAAAAACTCACTTTTTTAAAAAGACGACAGACGTCTGTATCCGGAAGTCCTTATCTTTATTTGCCATTGTGATGACACTTGACATTCCCAGGTGGGTGGCGGTGAAGATGGCGTCAAGAGCTTGGTCGTGGTCCTTGAATTTCTTGAATGGTAGGACGTCGCTGTTCATCTTCGCATCTTCTTTTTTGGTCAACGGATTGAGTCTAATCAGCTGTGGTTGAGATGGACAATCCATGGCATGCTTCTTTGTCATTTCCAAAACTTGGAAGTTCCGAAAATGCTGGAGATGAGTTTGCCCTGGCTGGACGATTGGCATCATGATGTCGGCTTTCATTCTGGGGTAGCTCGTCTTGAATTTCCAAAACTTCTTGTGGGACTTCTATTCATGGACGTGGTCGACAAAAGTCATGAAGTCTTCAGCGAAAACCTGAAAAAAAAACGAAGTTTTGGATCCTAAAAAATCTCATCACTCACCATTAAACAATACCAATCAGATCATGTTTGCACCGTAAAATATAGACATTGGAAATTGACCATATCAGCCATTTTCAAAGGAGAGAAGCCGATAGAAATATATAGAAATTTTCAGAAAAATAATAAAGAAACCGAGACGGAATAGACCCCTAGACACACGGGGCCAACAGTAACCGTAATCGGATATATGAGAATAGTATAGAAATAATAGAAAAAATCAGAGAAAAAAGGGGGACATCTTGGGGTAAACGGGACGTCTTTTGGGGGTTAGAATGATTATTGGAAGGGAAGAAAAATGAGAGAGTTTGGGAGGGAGAGACGTAGAGAAGCAGAGAAAGTGTACTAAAAATATAAACATTTTTGAGAAGAGGGGAGCATCGCCTGACGCCGGGCGCTGGTGACTCATAATTTATAGACGGGAGACTGACGGGAAGATGAAAAAAAGATAGAAGAGCAAAAACCGGCGCCAAAAAAATGTCGAGGAGGAGGGTTCTGAAAATAGTGGTTTTTCTATAAGATAGTGCCATCAGAAAACAAGGCTCCGGGACATTTCGCCACTAGTCATTTCACAACTACGACATTTCGCAACCACGGCAATTTGCAACCAAGGCATTTCAAAACCGGATGTTTTGCAACTCTATAAACTAGTGCACTTTACGTTCATTAAAGTTGTATAGGATTGAGGGCATAGTGAACTATTCCAGGTTATAGTCTACATTTGGAAAGTGGTGGTTTTAACATGAACTTTCCACAAAAACCTGGATTTTTTGGTTTCGAAATGTCGTGGTTGTAGTCGTGGTGGCAAAATGACCGGTAGCGAAATGTCTTAGTTGCGAAATTGACGTGAGTTGCGAAACGTCGATGTTGCGAAAAGAGTGGTTGCTAAATGTCTCGGAGCCGAAAGCAAACATTTTATCAGTTTGAGATGGAATTATCAAGGAGAAATTATTTCGAAAAAAAGTATCTCACATGCTTTCTGCTAAGGATAAAAAGTTGGAAGAGATAAATTTTTGGAACGAATTCATTTTGTTTGAAAAAATGGTCGACGACTTTATTTTAGTGGTACAGTATCACCATTAGAAGTTCAATTGTTTAGAGAATTCTATAGATTACTTTTTTGTTTATTGAGCAAATTGGCAATTGTTTATTGAGTGTTTATTGAAAAATTGTTTATCGAATTGGCAATCGTTTATTTAGCAGATTGGCCAGATCAATTGAGTACTGATCAAAGAAGATGATGTGGAGGTCCGGTCTGCCGGTACCAACGATCTCTGGGGAATGGCCAAAACTTCTTCCCGTCGTTGCTTTGCAAGATCTAGAATGCACCGGGTTCCGCAGGCTTGGCGGAGACTCCTTCGAGCTGAGATACCAAAAAAGCCAAGAAAATCCGATAAAAATCACATTTATTCAGATTCTTCTCATCATAATGATACAGCCACTAGGTACTGTTTTTCAACAAGAGATACAGTAATCTAAAAAATTAAAAAATTAAAATCCAGTTCCTTTGTATCGTTGGATCCCTTTACTCATATTGCCTGAAAAAATAAGTTTTTTTTTGTCAAATTTCCAAAAAAATAAAGCTTCGCCTACTCAAAAGTGGGCGGAGTCGAATAAAGGTATTTTAAACTCACGATTTTTGGTAGGAAATCGTTGATTTTTTCGCAGAATGTCTTGAAGCGTAACCTAAAAAAAAACTCCATTAATTTTTCCTCGAAATTATCAGATAAGTTAGGCTCCGCCCACTTTCAGTTGGAAAAAAGCAATGGGCAGAGCCTAATGAAATGATTTAAAACTTACTATGGGGTCCTTTTTCCATCATTTTTAGTTTTTTTTTTTTTTGCATATAATTAGTTCTCCTGAAATTTCAATCATTTTGAATATTTCGAAAAAATGAGAGAAAAAAAACTTTTCAAAAATTTGAAAAATTACCTTAATTTTCTGTAGACTCATCAATAGACGAGTTTTTCACACATTTGCTAATTTTTCTCGTATTGTGTGAATTCAAATTTCACAGTGTTGATAACAGTTGAAGAACTGAAAAAAATATTCAAAATTTGTCAAAAATACCAAAAGATCTCACTGACTTATAGCCTTGTCTTCTTCTCGACAAAGGATTTCAAAATGTGGAAACTTCAGCAAAAAAAATCGTATCGAAAAAGGCCTCTAATCAGACAGGGGCCAAAAGTAACCGTAATCGGATATGAGTATATTTAGAATATAGAAAATAGAGAAAAATCAAAGACTAAAAACTACAAAACAGGGACATCAAGGTAGTCGGGACGTCTTTTGGGGCTTAGAAGGACGATTGGAAGAAGCAAAGCAAGAAAGTATAAGAGGAAACGACGCAGAGTAGCAGAAAGTGCACTAAAAAAATGACACATTTTGTGTAAGAAAAGGAAGCAGCGCCTGGCGCTGGATCCAGCGCCATGTGTCAGAAAGCAGCAAAATGTTTTTTGATTGACAGGAAGAGGAAGGGATGAAGAAGACGGTGGAAATATTGGAAAAAAGAAGAAAATTATAAGATTGTGAGACACTGCGATTTCAAAATTCTTAAATTTTGAAAAACTGAAAGTCTGAAATTTTGCAATTCTAAAATTCTAAAATTCTGGGTTTTGAAACTCCACCTTCCCTGGAAACTGAACTCTAAGAGTACAGAAAAATTGGAAAATTCTTTTTTTTACAAAAAAGAGCGACCTAGCAATGTCATGATTTTATACTCAACATTAAGAAAAGTTTAACGAATCATTTGTAGAAACAGAAAGACAACAAGAAAAATGAGCCTAAGAGCATGAATCGTAGTTTGTCAATCATGTAAAAATACAAAAAATTGAGCAGTAGAAACAAGAATGAGATTGGTTTTTCTTTCAAAAAATTACGCGGCCTCAGCTCTTCCAAAAGATTTTCCGTCGGCTCTAATGAGGACTTGACACTCGGTTTCGAAGTCGTACTGCCTTTCTGGAAAATTTCTGATATTATTAAGAGAAACGGTACCACTGATATTACCTGGCATTCACAACCATTCTTTCAAATTTATGAGGAGTGTGGAGGATGTTGGTGAGAATAGTGCAATTATGAACAATATCGACCTTGGATTGGATCTGAGAGTTTTGAACTTTCACACTGATGGAATGACACTGATGGAAAATTTCAGAAATTTTCAAATTTGCGATATTAAAGAAGGATTCCGGTCAAAATATTTGAAATTTTGTGCTCATTCCGAGTATAATATGATAATGAAAACTCTCAAAAATCTCTCTAAAACCCTGAAAAATCGCTTCAAAACGACCCTTTTTGCCCGAATGGTATCCTGAGGCCGTGGCCTAACTCTTGGAGTTTTCTCGGTCATTTTCAGCACTTTCATGAAAACCAGGGTTTTTTTTTTGTGAAAATGATAAATTTTGTAATCATTTCATTTTTTCGTTTGGTTTCCACAGAAAAACCTGAAAAAATATTGAAAAAAAATCTGAAAATGCGGTGGCCGGGAAAACTCCGGAAGTTAGGCCACGGCCCCAGAAGACCATTCGGCCGAAAAAGTAGTTTTGAACCGATTTTTCAGGATTTTAGAGAGATCTTTGAGCGTTTTCACTATCGTATTCGGAATCAGCACAAAGTTTCCCATATTTTGAAGAAAAAAAAATTTGGACCGGAATCCTCCTTCAATATATACACTTTTTTCTGACTATTCCAAAACAACTCACTCGGTTCTCTCCTGGTTTCAAAATCAAAATCCAAAATAGAGGGATCCATTTGTAGAACATCGAGGTGAACCGTGACCGACATAGTCATTTGTTCTGAAAATGATATTCATTTTGTGTGTATACTCCAAATTTCTTTTTCTTCAACTCACTTCAATCCTCCTTCCGAGTAGAATGGGCGGAAAGAACCTCGTGATAAGTGCAATGAATTCACTACGGTAGAAAAATTTCAGAAAAATCAAATGAAAAAAAACCGATCCGGAAAAGGCCTCTAATCAGACAGGGGTCAACAGATACCGTAATCGGATATGAGTATGTAGAGATTAGAAAAAAATAGACTACAAACTACAAAAAAGGGACATCCGGGAGTCGGGACGTCTGTTGGGGGTTAGAATGACAATTGGGAGAGAAAAAATATGAGAGAGTATGGGATGACGAGACATAGAGAAACAGAAAAAGTGTTAAAAAATTACACATTTTGAGTTAGATAGGGGAGCTCGCGCCAGGCGCTGTCTCCAGCGCCATGTGTTGGAAAACAACAACTTTTTTTGATTGACAGGAGGATGAAGGGAAGAAGAAGAAGAAGAAAATGATGGGGGAGGATTGAAAAAAAAAGACGACTAGAACTCAAAATGACACAAAAATGTCTAAATTGAACAAAAACTTTCAATTTAGACCATCTGAAAATTTCGGAAGTGTCACGTCATCGGGATTTCAGAAACGATATTTTCTATTTGGTCGTGGAAAAATTCTGAAAACCTGAAAATCTGAAATTCTGAGATTTCGAAAAATCTTGTTCCCTAAAAGCTGAATACTAAGAGCACAAGAAAATTCACTAAAAATCAAAATTTATTTACATATTTTTCAATTTTTCTTGGAATGTGAATTCATACGATCCGTCTCAGAAGTACAGTAACAAGAAAAAAGATCATGGAAAAATTACAAAACATCCAAATTATGTGAGCAATCCGATTCATCCTGGTCTGAAAAATGCATCTACGTTTTTCCGTTGCAATTGGGAATCGGATCGTCTCTCACTCTCACTGAAAAAAATGTAATATTTTCAGAAAATTTCGAAAATGTTAGTTAAAGAACTTACCTTGCACGAGTTACACAGTATGATAATTCCGTCCTCTGATACTGTAGAATCTTTTTTCTGAAAATTGTCGAATATTGTAAAATTTTCAATAGTAATTTTCTCTACCTTTTCCCTTTTGTTGTATAGGTGTTGTACATGACGATTTTGGTCACAGTTTAAAGTCAATCTTTACAACTGTAAAAAAAGACATTAGCCAAAATTTTCAGACGATATCACTCACTCAAATTGTTTCGGTTTGCAGTGTTTTTGGCATTCGAAAACGTTGGAATATCAGCAAAATCAAAATGGAAAAATCGATCCGGAATAGACCCCTAGACACACGGGGTCAACAGTAACCGTGATCGGATAAGAGAGTATAGAAAATATAGAAATTACAGGAAAATCAGGGACTAAAAACTACAAAAGTGCGACATCTGGTTATAGTCGGGACGTCTTTGGGGGTTAAAATGACTAGTGAAAACGAAACAATGGTGGGTTATTGGAGAAAGAGACGCAGAGAAGCAGATAGTGTATTAGAAATGACACATTTTGTGTTAGATAGGGGAGCCAGCGCCATGTGTCAGAGAAACAGCAAAATGTTTTCTGATTGATAGGAAGATGACGGGGAGAAGAAGATGAAAAATTGAAAAAATAAAACTATTAGGTTGTCCCAAAAGTTTTCTACCATAAATGTTTTTATTTGCCATTCTTTTTTGGGTTGTCACCCGGTTAAGTCCTTTTGTTGTTGGGTTACTGATATGTGTGTAATGTTAGAAAATGTACTCAAGTTGGAGCACATCTCCCTGTTTCAAAGAAAACGTTACGTTTCTGAACAGGTCAGATTTGAGATTTGAATGCGTCATTTTCGACATAGGTCTATCAAACTTCAGGGAAGTTTTCATTAGATGAAGTGTTTGGTATGTTGTTACCCAACTATTCTTCTTTCATATCAACAGTGATATAAAGCACCTATTCTGGCAAACGCGGATTTGTAACACAAAATACGAAAATATCGGATTTTTTGGCTTTCTCAAATCTCATGCAAATCTGAGAGGTCATGTCTTGGTATCATACTTCTACATCAATTTATGACTTTGTGTACGAAAATTTTTCAAAACTGACTTTTCTCCGCAAAAATAGAAGAAAACATCGATTTTTTGGTAAAAATCATGAATGGGAGATTTCGACTTGAGCTCACCCCCTGCTCTTTATTGAGAACCAAACTGAATGAAATTCAGTGAAATTACAGAGTGAATATTCAGAAACATTTTCTGAAAAAGTTGGGCGTTTTCATCAACATTCAAAGAAATCCCTGACATTTTGAGACCCGTGACCCTGAAAATGACCCCTTCCGTTCTTCGAGGCTTAACTCGCGAGTCTCAAGTAACAAAGAGCTGGAAAGTTGCATACAAATGTTTTATATATTTGTCAACAAAGTCCACACATAATTTGTCTAGCACCATCCTATTTCTTTCTGGGACGACGAATCCATTTATGGTAGAAAACTTATGGGACAACCTAATATAACGAAAACTGACACAAATCTGAAGTATTGCCCAAAATGTTGTGATTCTAACCATCTGATAAATTTCAAGAAATAACATCATAGGGGTTTCGGAAACGCATTTTTCAACTTTTGATGGGAACCCTTGAGAATTTGAAAAAAAATTAGAAGATTCTGAAATTTAGAATTCAGATAATTTATGTTACACTTCATTCTTGAGCTTCCCTTTAGAATAATATGTTTATGAAAAACCATGATTTTACAAAAAAAAATTTATTCAGTGTTGAATCCCTAGCATGGCTTTGTATTCTCTACCATTTCCAAATTCTTATCCGTCTCTCGCAACTTGATGTTCTTCTCCGAACCACGCTGAATTAAAAAAAAAATTACAAAAATTCTTCAAATATTAGGTTGTCCCATAAGTTTTCTACCATAAATGGATTCGTCGTCCCAGAAAGAAATAGGATGGTGCTAGACAAATTATGTGTGGACTTTGTTGACAAATATATAAAACATTTGTATGCAACTTTCCAGCTCTTTGTTACTTGAGACTCGCGAGTTAAGCCTCGAAGAACGGAAGGGGTCATTTTCAGGGTCACGGGTCTCAAAATGTCAGGGATTTCTTTGAATGTTGATGAAAACGCCCAACTTTTTCAGAAAATGTTTCTGAATATTCACTCTGTAATTTCACTGAATTTCATTCAGTTTGGTTCTCAATAAAGAGCAGGGGGTGAGCTCAAGTCGAAATCTCCCATTCATGATTTTTACCAAAAAATCGATGTTTTCTTCTATTTTTGCGGAGAAAAGTCAGTTTTGAAAAATTTTCGTACACAAAGTCATAAATTGATGTAGAAGTATGATACCAAGACATGACCTCTCAGATTTGCATGAGATTTGAGAAAGCCAAAAAATCCGATATTTTCGTATTTTGTGTTACAAATCCGCGTTTGCCAGAATAGGTGCTTTATATCACTGTTGATATGAAAGAAGAATAGTTGGGTAACAACATACCAAACACTTCATCTAATGAAAACTTCCCTGAAGTTTGATAGACCTATGTCGAAAATGACGCATTCAAATCTCAAATCTGACCTGTTCAGAAACGTAACGTTTTCTTTGAAACAGGGAGATGTGCTCCAACTTGAGTACATTTTCTAACATTACACACATATCAGTAACCCAACAACAAAAGGACTTAACCGGGTGACAACCCAAAAAAGAATGGCAAATAAAAACATTTATGGTAGAAAACTTTTGGGACAACCTAATAAATTATTGCTCACATTGTATAGTGCATTTGTCAATCAGCTGTACTACAGCTCAAAAAGTTGAGTTTCTGAAAAAGTGTAGTTTTTGCTGAAGCTAAACTATGGTCATTTTCGACCAATTTTCATGATTTGTGGCTCAAAATATAGAAAATTTTAAAGGTTATTTTTTCGATCAACTTACATTATGTGTAGCGGCGTTTGGTGCCCCCCACGGACAGGTGTTATTTTCTTTGAAAGTTGAGAAAGTCTTCAAATGCAAGTCTAAAAACAGGCAATGTTTGTAATATAACTGGAGATGATAAAAATAACTTACTAGGTGAATCTTACATGGGTGATTTAAGTGATAGTTAAAATACTTTTTTCAGAAAAATCAAAAGCCGACACGGAAAAAGACCTCTAAACACACGAGGCCAACAGTAACCGTAATCGGACAAGAATATTTAGAGAAAATCAGAAATTACAGAAAAATAGATACTACAAAATACAGAACAGGGACATCTGGGGTAGTCGGGACGTCTTTTGGGGGCTAGAATGGCTATTGGGATGGAAAAAAAAACTAGAGAGTATGGGATTGAGAGACGCAGAGAAGCAGAAACTGTACTAAAAAGCAAAATTTTGAGAAGATGCGACAGAAAAGCTGGCGCCGAGCGCTGACTCAGAATTGATGGACAGGAAAATGGCGGGGGAAAAAATAGAAAATAGAAGGAAAACATGCACCAAAAAACTTGAGTTTAACACTTTCGAAAAGTTTGACATCATCTGACTTTTTTTGATAATCAGATTTTCTATACCTCCATTGGTATGGGAGTCCTCAAAGGAAAATGAACTCAAAAGAAGAATAAAATTCTGAGAAACGGGAGATTGAACCTAGGCGGACAATATGGCACCCCGACGCTTTGCAACCGGTCATTTCGCAACTGCGACATTTTCCAACTGATGTCAATTTCGCAACCACGACATTTTGCAACCAAGACATTTCGCAACCGGTCATTTCGCAACCAGTCATTTCGCAACCAATCATTTCGCAACTTTGTGTGGATTTCGTGGTTGCGAAATGACGTGGTTGCGAAACGAATCCTGAGAAGGTTCTGAAGATTCTGATATTTTGGATGTTTCCTTTGAAATTTCGAGGACCAAAGACACATCCATTTGTCGGGAAAAAATATTTATTCATATTCTTTATTTTTAGTGTGAAAGTCATCATTTTCACAGTGTTGACAAAAAATAAATATCAAAATTTGAGCAATGATGAAACAGTAGAGGTCACTTCATATATAGTTACCTGAAAAAGAAGTTGTTTTGCTTTTAACGCCTCTGTGAAAATGCAGTGAAACTCCGCCCACTTTTAGAGAAATGCGCCTATGGGCGGAGCCTAAAAGTGGGCGGAGCCTAATTTCTATTATCTTTCCACTCACATGAAGTGCAACTTCATTTAATGTCGAATGAAATAAAACTCTTTAAAAAACTCCAAAAATTTCACATACATAAGAACTTGAAAGTTATGTCGAATTCGTCCATTATATCCAACATTGTATAATACAACTGAAAAAAATGGAAAATTAGCCAAAATTCCCAAGAAGATATCACTCACTCTTTTCGCCAGCACAAAATTCAAAAAGGTTGAAATTTCAGCAAAATCAAAATAAGAAACCGCGACGGAAAAGACCCCTAGACACACGGGGTCAACAGTAACCATACTCGGATTATATAGAAAATATAGAAATTAGAGAAAAATAGAGACTAAAAACTACAGAAAAGGTGACATCTTGGGGTAGTCAGGACGTCTTTCGGGGGTTAGAATGACTATTGGAAAGGAAAGAAATGAGAGAGTATGAGCGGAAGAGACGCAGAGAAGCAGAGAGTGTACTGAAAAAATGACACATTTTGTGTTAGATAAGAGGAGGGGGGGGGGGGGGAGCAGCGCCCGGCGCTTGCTCCAGCGCCATGTGTCAGAAAACAGCAAAAAAGTTGATTGACACAAAAAAGTGCAGAAAAAAATTGAAGACAGAAAGACAAAGATAACCTCAAAAAGCAATGGTTTGATAAAAATTTCATGACACTGGAATTCTGAAAAAATCAAATAGTTGATTTTACAGGAATCAGAATCTTGGACTTCCAAAAAAGTGTGGAGAGGACTTCTGAAAATCTGAAAAAAAACTTCAGATGACATTCTGAAGATTCTGATTTTTGAGCTATTGTGAAAGAAAGAAACATAAGGTTTGTCAAGAAAAATTTATTCAGTAATTGCTAAGAAATCTTTACTAATAACAATCACCAATTTCTGTATGTGTGTCTGTCCGGCGTACGTCATAACTCGGCTGCCAGTGGACCGATCTGGATGAAACTTATATAGATCGACTGGAAATTTGTCCGAGATGATGCCAGTGTTTTTCTTTTCTCGAAAATATCAAGTTTGAAAATTTCGAAATTTCACCCCCATTTCCACTGTGGCGCCCGTTGGAGTGTGTGGGAGAAAGAACGGGAGAGGCGAGCAAGAGAGCGCAGTGTTGTCTACTTGGAGGGGAGGACCACGGCTTGATGCAATTGTGGTGTAGTGGTGAGCGCAGATGATCCAGGCTTGAGGGTTCGCGGGTTCAAACCCTCAAAGGGCCAAAGTCTTTTTGCTTTCTTTTGTATGAAAGAATCATGTGAGCGAAAGCTTTTTACAGTTGTATGTCACTCTTTTGAGGTTGCGTAAGAGGGAAAAAGAATTTTGTTGATCAACAAGATTGATTTTGATGGGCGCGTTATTTGAGAAAAGGTTTTCTGCAAAAACAGCAGTAAAGAGAAGAGAACGCTTTCTATATGGGTCAGAGTAGGCACAATGTAGAAATTACAAATGCTTCTTTCAGGAGATCTCTCAAAAATTCAGCTGATTCACTACTTTTTCTCTTTAGCAATAAATTTGATGAAGCGTCTTCAATCAGTGTTGAAATTGGGGACAGAGTCGAAGATTCTGAGAATAAAACTGTTTTCCGAGAGAAACACGACAATAAAAAACATTTGCTCCGCTATGATTGAGGAGAGTCTCACAGTAGTTTGCTTTTTACTGATGTACGGTTGAAAAATAACGAAAACTCCGGCGAAAGAGGAAATAAAACATTTGGCATTCCAGAAGAAAGCGAAGGCCAGGAGGTTGGAGCCCCCGAAGGGGGCGAAAACCGCCTGGTATTTAACAGATGATAATGAATCTAATGAAAATTTCAATAATTAGATCCGTTGCATCGCATGACGGAATTCCTTTTTGACCTGGAAAAATTTACATTTCCTTTTTTCGAAACTAATTTAAAAATTTAATCAAGCCCCGCCCATTTTCTTAAGAAAGGGGGCATGGCCAAAAAGTGGGCGGAGCCTAATTTTCATATAGTGTTACTTACATGTAGGGCATGCCCATATTCCATAAACTCGTTTGGAGAAAGAAAACGTTGTTCTGAATAAGAAAAATTTTGGATTTTTCTAGAGTTTTTTTTTTAATTTCAAAATTCTAAGGTCATTTTTACTAACTTTAGTGGTTTCCTTTTTGGCTCAAAACAACATGAATTCTATGAACTTCCATTTTAAAAAAGTCGCTCACCTTGTTCAATGAAATGTTGGATCGTCGTCACAAATCCAATGCCATCCGTTTGCTCAACTCAAACTTTTTTCATCTGAAATTTTAGGAAATTTGGAAAAAAATTGATTACAGTTTTCCTCACCTTGTCCCCTTTCTTTGTGTCCTCAAACTTTGGTATATTGCGGATGAGAACATGTATCTATCATCTGAAAATATAGAAATACAAAATGACGAAATATTCCAAGAAAAATTTTGTCTCAAAAATATTTTTTCATCGTTCTCTCACTGTTTTTTTTCCAGTGGAACCTTTCTTACATTTTTACACTTTCTGAAATTTGTCAATTTTCTGAATTTTGTCAATTTTCCCTCACCATAAGTTTTTTGGGGTATTTCCTTTGATTTTGTTTTTCGTTTATTTATTTCAGGATGTCCAGCAAATCACGAGAGCTGTACATCGAGTCTTTGAGCTTCTGAAATTATAGTTTTTTTTTTCTTATTTCTCAGTTTTAGAGAGTACTTACGGTTCTCTTTCTTCAAAATAACAAATACCAATTCTTGAGAAAAATCATTTGAATCCGGAAGAGACCCCTAGACACACGGGGTCAACAGATACCGTAATCGGATATGAATATATAGAGAAAATAGAAGTTAGAGTAAAATCAGGGACTAATAACTACAAAAAAGGGACATCTTGGTCTAGTCGGAACGTCTGTGGGGGCTAGAATGACGTGTGGAAGAGAAAAAATGAGAGAGTATGGAAGGAAGAGACGCAGAGAAGCAGAAAAATGATATTTTGTTGGTGGAGAGGAGCGACGCCTGGCGCCCGGAGCTGACTCAGCGTGAAGTCGAAAAAAAAAACGGAGAAACGTTGATTGACGGGAAGATGAAAGGATTAGAAGAGAAATTGATGATAAAAAATTGATGATAGAAAACAAACGACATCAAAAATTACCAATTTGATCTGCAAAAGTGTCATCTATTAAATGTAAGTTTTCTTCTTTTTTGAATAAATTCTAGCGATCCTGGAAAGTCGTTGTAGGAACTTCATTATTGACTATTTTTTACGAAAGGCACCAAGGCAAATGATTATTCGACAATAATTTTATTGAAGCAGCGAGGGGAAAGAACATGATTTATATCGAACACACAACATCATACAAATAAAACATATCTAAAATATTCACATTACTCCCTTTCAGAGTACATACCATCTAATTATCTTTTTTGATACGATTGTGTTACCCACATTGGCTGTTCTGAAGGTTCTGAAGGCTGACTCTTGAAGATCGAGGTCGATGTAATCTGACCGGTGGCAGCTGAAACAACATTTATGATGTTTGAGCTTAAAATGATGAAAATTACAGTGATAACTTGAATTTTTGGCGCTCAGAGACGTTTCGCAACGAGTCATTTCACAACTAGTCATTTCGCAACTACGAAATTTCCCCACAGATCATTTTAGTACCGCGATAATCCGCAACCACGTCGTTTTGAAACCAAGAAACTTAGAATTTTTGTGAAAAGTTCATGTTGCAATCAGAAATTCTCAAATGTAGGTTCAGATGATTCGGATGATAACTTGGAAATGGTTTACAGTACTCTCAATCACACACAAGCTAAAAGTGGCAAAACAACTGGTTGCGAAACGTCCAGTTTCGAAATGTCTTGGTTGCAAAACGCCGTGGTTTCGAAATGTCTTGGTTGCAAAATGCCGTAGTTGCAAAATGTCTCGGAATCGAATTTATAAGATTAGTCAAACATTTTCGGATCTGAAGGAAAAAATTCTTACCACAAACAGATTCTGGTTTTGTTGGTCATCTGAGTTCTCCACTGTCACTTTCTCGAGTCGACATGAATTCTCTGAGGACATAAAAATTACCAAAAATAATCGATTCTCCAGAATTTTCTCACCTCTTGCACTGTGTTAACATCGTATTAGAACTAGAAATCCTTCGCAGTTCACTGTGTCCAATCGCTGTGTCATTCCCAATCGGCTCAGTTGGAGAGGAGTGTCAACAGCTGAAAAACAACAATTTACCTTGAATTTTGAAAAAATTTCGACAAACCTGATCACATCAAATTCGAAATCAACGAATTGTAGATTCCCAAATCATGCAGTAAGATTGAAAATAGCAAAAACCGCTGAGCACCGCAAAACCAATGGATTTTAATAATAGTTTCAGAAAAATCAAATAGAAAATCCGATCCGGAAAAGGCCTCTAATCAGACAGGGGCCAACAGTTACCGTAATCGTATATGGGTATAGAGAATATAGAAAATACAGAACAATAGAGACTAAAAACTAGAAAAGGGAGACATTGTGGGGTAGTCGGGACGTCTTTTAGGGGTTAGAAATGATGTTTGGGAAACGAAAAGCGAGAGAGTATGAGAGGAAGAGACGCAGAGACGCAGAGAAACTGTAGAAAAAATGAAACATGTTTGTGTAGGGGAAGATAAGGGAGCGGCGCCTAACACATGTCGGCTGGACAGGGGAGTGGAACTTGGGGAGAGATAGGGAAACAAAAATGGGAAAAATGAGACAGACGAAGAATAGACGGAAGGAAGGAGAAGATAGAAAAGGATTAATGATAATTGAAGATAATAAGGGTTTCAATGATGATGAAGGAAAATTCTGAAAACCTCTGAATAGGGTCTAGAAGGTTCTGGAAAATCCTGAATGAATTCAAGCTTCCTGGCTTTTGGAGTTCAGTATAAGAGAAAAAAAGAAAAAAGTCATTCTGAAATCTGAAATTCAAAAGCCATTCATTGATTAAAATTCAGGTGATTCATTTTTTTCAAAGTATCGAACACTAAAACAAAGAAAAATAGAAAAATATTAGAAAATTTTAACAAAAAAATTATGCCCCTCATTGTCTTGATATTGATGATGTGCCGTACAAATCTCCAACAGATATTGTGACCTGAAAAAGCTATTTTTTAAAAGAAAGAATTGAAGTGAAGTGCCGCCCATCTGGCCTGAAAGTGCGGCCTAAAAGTGGGCGGAGCTTTTTTTCAATTACTGTACTTTTGAAAAATGAATACCTTAAAATTTTGCACACTTCTAAAAATTTCAAGTTTTCCAAATTCCCAATATTTAGGCTACTTTTCTCACCTTTTTGCTTTTCTTTGTGTGTGCTCAAATTTTCCAAATTTTCCTCTCGTCCTCCATCTTCTTCGACAAATCACATTCCTTGAGATTTTATGCTGAGCGGTTCAAATCCACATCCTTTGGTTTAGACCAGCTGCATTTGAATATGTTCTCGTGCATCTGATGGCAAATATCGTGCCAAACTTTATTACAAGTAGGGTATATCTCCAGCTGCTACACCTCCTGCTCCAACTTCTTTGGAAGACAATCATCTGAAAGTTAGGCTTTTATCACTGTCCCAAAAGTCTTGAGAATTGAAGTACCACAGATACACTCATTGTCGGTATTCTCATGGAATGTATCGTGGAGCATGATTCCACAATAGAATAGATTTTGAACTCTTTGCCACAAGAGTACCCCAAATCTTTCAGTGTCCTCTCAAAATTTTCATGCGCCTGTAAAAAAAAAGTTTCTAATTTCTTATACTTGAAGAATTAAACTGACCGTTTTCGCGAATTCCGCATCGACTCCGTCCAAACTAGACTTGAAAAACTTGTGAATAACAAAAAAATCCAGTAGACTTCTATAGAAATTTCAGAAAAATATAAAAAAAAACCGATCCGAAAAAGACCTCTAATCAGTCAGGGGCCAACAGTAACCATAATCGAATATGATAAGTATGTAGAGAATTGAAGAAAAATCAAAGAAAAATAGACATCTAGGGGGAGTCGGGACGTCTTTTAGGGAGAGAAATGACTGTTGGTAGGGAAAAAATGAGAGAGTAAAAGAGGAAGAGACATAGAGAAGCAGAGAGTGTGCTAAAAAATGACAAATGTTTGTGTAATTAGGGGGACACTGCCGAGACGGTGGGAACGGAACTTGGAAGGAGAGATGGGAAAAAATTAAACATTTGGAGAGGAAGGGAAGATATGAGAAGAAAGAAAAAAAAAAGAAGAAATGAAAAAAAAAACGATTCTCTGAGATTTTGAAAACTTCATTGGAAGCTTTCTGGGCATTTCTGAAGGATTCTAAACTTCCAGGAAACCCTTGGATTCCTGTCCGCAAGTCTTGACATATTCTGAAATTTCAAAAACATGTTGTCTTAAAAAATTCATGTATATTGAAATAATTTTTATTAAATAAATATTGGGAGAGAGAATTGGTTGAAAATGAATGATTAATCATTTATTAAATCTTTTCAGTCCAAAAGTTTCTCTTGCTATCGTTCATTCCATTCATCCCGTGAAGCCCAACTGATCCTTCATATCATCGTTCAACAGTGCTCAGCGACAAGACGGCGTTCAATAGCCTGCATCGAGAAGTAGCGCCTGGAAGAGAAAGAATATTAAATAATGTAAACTTTTTTTCTGGTAAAAAACTTACTGATGAACTTTGTAGTTGTTTTTTCCGCGCTTGGCAAGATCTCGTTATTAGACCAGCTTGCTTCGTTGATAAGAACGGTGTACTTGCATGGTCTGACGGTACCCTGGAAAAAGAGATAACATAAAAATCATTTTTACAACAATACAACTTACAATCAACGGAGTCTGAAAGCTGAGAATAAACTCATCTGATCCGAATGAGGTTACAATATTGTCGATGCAAGCTCCAGATGGGACATTCTGTTCGAAAGCCTGAAAAAATCGAAATTTCGAAAACTTAACGTTAAGATGACATTTTTCTCTTACCTAGTTCCCTTTCTTTGTGTACTCAAACTCTGGATTTATGATGAATCCGAATCCCGTTTGCCATCTGAAAATACAGAGGCTGAATGTTCATAAGGTTCGAAAAAAACCCGGATTTTTAAAAATGTACAAAAATTTCAAAATGTAACAACTTTGAAAGCGCTATAACTTTGGCTATTTTTCAGCGATTTTCATGATTTTTAGCTCAAAATTATAGCAATTTTTGTGAAAAAAAGTTTATAATTATTTCAAAATGAAAACTCACCATAGAAATTTCAGAAAAATCAAATAAAAAAACCGATCCGGGAAAGGCCTCTAATCAGACAGGGGCCAACAGTTACCGTAATCGGATGTGAGTATATAGAAAATAGAGAAATTAGAAAAAAAAATCAAATTCTAAAAACTACAGAAAAGGGGACATCTATGGGTGTCGGGACGTCTTTTGGGGGGTTAGAATGACAATTTGAAGGGAAGAAAAGCGAGAGAGTGTGAGAGGAAGAGGCGTAGAGAAGCAGGAAAAAAAACATCTAGAGGTAGTCGGGACGTCTTTTAGGGGAGGGAAATGAATCATTCAACATCGAGTTGGACAACAGATGAGAGGGAAGAGACGCAGATATTCAGACTGTCCGTGGTCTAGGTGCGTGAGGCTTTTGGGTCACTAGTACGGCGTGTATGCTAGTAGACGAGGAGAGACGTAGGTACAGAAAAATGCGTATAACATAGCGGGAATAGAACTGTTTTCTGAATGAGCAAGATATTCGAAATCAGACAAAAAAGACGATCTAAATGAGTCCAAACATGAATAGGTTTGAGAGAGAGAGGAGGAGGAAGATTCTGAGAAGACTTTTTAGCTGTTTTTTTTTTGTAAAATTCGTAATTCATGTCTATTTCAGAACTCATTTATTTCAACTTAGATAATTTTGCACACATTTTTCATCAAATTTATTTCATACTTTTTCGAAAACAATAACTCAAACTGTGACGTACAAATTATCTTCCGGGATACCCATATTTCTGTTGAAGCGATCATAGAATACAAGTAGATTTGCAAAGCAGATAAAATATGTATGATATGATTATAAAGAGTGAAAACACGCTGCAGACAAATAGTGTGGTCTTCCAAGATGCAGTTTATGGTTTTTTCTCAGTTTTGGTGCGCGATTGGAGTGTTGGACATGATGATATTGTTTGCAGCATACGGTCCATCCGGGCGTTCTCCTTGCGGCTCGTTTCCAATTAGATCTTGGTCTGACGAAGAGTCTGCAATTTTTTTTGTTCCACTCAGCAAAACTTTAAGCTAAATTAATTGTTCGGTTTTGACCAGTTCCTCATTAAGCCCCTCCTTAAAAATTTGGACTCCTCCAATGCTGCTACTACAACTATAGATGTTTCAAAATGAGTTATCCTAATAACAGCAGAGTTTAAAATAATAGAATGTCAGAATTTCCGAAAAATTTCCCTGAATAAAAATCTTATTCAAATTACACTTACATGTTTTCTAACTCTCTCTTTCTCTTGTTTTCGACGTTTTTGCATGTATCCCATCCAATGTCCTTTTTCTGAAAATGTTGAAGAATGAAGCTTGAAACATAAAGATCTCAGAATCTCTGAATTTCTGAATATTTTTTCTCTGTTTCATAGACTAAAAATTGTTTCTATTACTTCTTCTACTTGCCCCAGAAAACCCACTTTCTCGATCCCTTCTTGCGTTAGGGCTTAGCACTTCAGGATTGTTTGTTGATGGTTCAGCGTGAAGCATTCACTTCTCGATTCCAGCTCCGAAAACGGGTCCGCAGATTGAGGCGAAAAACATCTGAAATCAGAAAAATAGCCGTTAATTTGAAATAGTGACTTACCAAGTTCACAAACTGCTTATGTAGTTGAACAACAAATTGATGAAGTGCGTCATTAATTTTTCAGAAAAATCAAATAAAAAACACCGATCCGGAAAAGACCTCTAATCAGACAGGGGCCAACAGGTACCGTAATCGGATATGAATATATACATAGATAATATAAAAAATAGAGGAAAATAGAGACTAAAAGCTAGAAAAGGGGGACATCTGGGCTAATCGGGACGTCTGTTGGGAAGAGAAATGATAATTGGGAAATGAAATGTGAGATATTATGAGAGGAAGAGACGCAGAGAAGCAGAAAAACTGTACAAAAAGGAAAACATGTTTGTGTAGGGAGGGGGCGCCTAACCCATATCGGCTAGACGGGGGAGTGGAACTTGGGGAGAGATAAGAAAAATTGGAAAAAAGACGACGACGAGAAGATGGAAGGAAGAAAGGAGAAGACGGAAATGGATCAATGATAATTGATGAGAAAACGGGTTCCAGAGATGATGAAGACTTTGAATTCCTGAGGGCCCTCGCATTTCCTTATTCATAGAACTGAAACATTCAAGATTCTCTATGAATGCTGAAATTTTGAGATCACTTTTCAATTTGCAAACAAGACAATTCACTTTTTTTCAAACATTTTTATTTGAACGTATGTGTGCAAAGCGCATTGATGGGAACACAGGTGAACATAAGGAAAAAATAGAAGTTTATACATATAATTTTAATATCGTGCAAGTTTGTGACCGCGGAAAATTGTCCACCGCCGAGAAAGCCAACTGAAAAATCTTTATGAACTATTTTGAGAGATTATGTATTTTGGAAACGAAGCTCCGCCCATTTATGGTCCCCCTCCCCCTTTCTCATTCCTCAAAGTGGGCGTGGCCAATAAGTGGGCGGAGCCTATTACTACTGTCAAATACTCAAAATTTATATTATTTTTCGGGAAAATTGGTTGCAATAGTAGACTCTTTCGAGTGGCCAATTCCCAAAAAAAACGCCAAGCATGTGGACCTAATTGAAAAGGTAAATTTATGACATTTTTTCTTAAAAGTTTTTTTTGTGAACTTCCGTTTTTTAGAACAAGATAGTCTCAAATATTGAAAATATTTTCAAAAAACTCACCCGTGTTTGACAACTGCATCCTTTCCCCCGTGACATCGCTCTCGAGACTGAAAAATATGAGTTTTGGTTCGGAATCTGAGCGCCTTTTTTCACTAGGGATTACTGTACTTTTGAGAAAAAAACACTTACAAGATGTTATTTTAACATGAGCAATGGTGGATTCTGTGTCGACATCAGGGTTGGTCGTTTTGTCCATGGTTTTACATCTGAAAATAATGACTTCAAATTTGATGAAATATGTATCAGATTTTCAATGGATTTTCCGAGTTTTCAAGACCCCATAACTTTCTTTATTTTCAACTGATTTCAACGATTTTTGGCTTAAAATATTGGAAATTTGAGCACGAATTTAAAAAACATAAAAGTTTGGAATACCATTTAGATAATAATAGCAAATGCCTCGCTTACCAGGGCATCTTTGGTTGTCGCCATTGCAAGAGATGATTTTGCTACTCAAACTTTTGGCCGGGTGTTTGTTGCACTCGGGAAGACAACTGAAATAAATTTCAGATTGACCAGAATTCTGATAAATTTCCACTGACCTGACGCTGTGTAATGAAGGAAGAATCGAAAATCTCAGCATTTTTAGAAAAAGTCAAATAATAGAAAAAATTGTGTTGTTTGTGCAACAAATCCAATACATAGAATTTGATAGAAATTTCAGGAAAATATCAACAAAACCAAGCCGGAAGAGACCCCTATCCACACGGGGTCAACAGATACCGTAATCGGATATAGGTATATAGAAAATATAGAAATTAGAAGAAAATCAGGAACTAAAAATAGAAAAAGGATGACATCTTTGGGTAGTCGGGACGTCTTTTGGGAGTTAGAATGGGTATTGGAAGGAGCAAAAAACAAGAGAGTTCGAGAAGAAGAGACGCAGAAAAGAAGGCAAAGTGTACTAAAGATGACACATTTTTCTGTTGGGAAAGATAGGGGAGCGGCGCCTGACACATGTCTGTCGGACAGGGGAGCGGAACTTGGGGAGAGATAGGGAAAAAATGGGAAAAAAGACGACGACGGGAAGATAGAAGGAAGAAAGGATCAATGATACACATTTGACCAAAAATCCGATTTCAGGAAATTTTGAAGCTATCTGGCAGATTCTGAAAAAATTCTGACGAATTCTTGAAAATTCTACAATTCCTGAGGGATCTTGCAACACCTTATTCATAGAATTCAAAATTTTTCAAAGATTTTTATGGATGCTGAAATTTTGAGGCCACTTTTCGATTTGAAAACAAGATAATTCACTTTTTCAAACTTTTTTATTTGAACGTATGTGTGCAAAATGCGTTGATCGGGAAAAACAAGTAAAATAAAATTGGAAAAAATATCAGAAATTTAATATAATTTTATCGTCGTGCCAAATTGGTGAGGACAGAAATCGTCCACCATTGAGATGTCTACCTGAAAAATATACATATGAACTATTTGGAGAGATGGTGTATCCAGAAAACGAAGCTCCGCCCACACCCCCCCCCCCCCCATTGCCACAAAGTGAATGTCTTTGTCTTTTTTTTTGACATAGCTTGTTGAACTTACTTCATTGAGGCATGTGGCCGTGTTTGCATAATATTTTTCAAGTCCACGTCTCCTGATTCAGGATCCATTGACCCATCCCGTCTCGGTTTCATCGGGTGTCCAGCATCGGATCTTCTTTCTCTTTCCTCGATTGCTCCACGGAAGTGAGGGAGGCCTTGAGTCGAGTGCAGGAAGACAGCCAGAAGAAACATGGACGGGACGATCATGATGGTGGAAGGTGGAAGCAATCGATACTGAAAACGAAAAAGTGATAAAGGCCATAATGATATTCGTTTTGGTCATTTTCAGTTGAAAAACGCCAACGTTGAGTGGCTGAAAAACTAATTCAAATTAGCTATTTCTGTTTGAAATTTTGAGGATATCTGAATCGAACTTTGAACTATAAATTTTTACTTTTTTTCGGATTTTTCGGACAAATGTCTCATCTTTGGTCTTTCTTTGTGTTACTCAAACTTTTGTTAGTTGTTGAATTTCGGTAAGACAACTGAAATAAATTTCAGATTTCTCAGAGTTCTGATGAATTTCCACTAACCTGGCGCCATAGGAATTGATAGAAATTTTAGAAAAATCAAATAAAATAACCAATCCGGAAAAGACCTCTAATCAGACAGGGGCCAACAAATACTGTAGTCGGATATGGGTAAATAGAGAATATAGAAAATAGAGAAAATCAGAGATTACAAAATAAAAAAGGTGACATCTGTAGTCGCGACGTCTTTCGGGGGTTAGAAATGACATTTTGAAGGGCAGAAAGTGAGAGACTATAAGAGCAAGAGACCCAGCGAAGCAGAGAGTGTACTAAAAATTACACATTTTGTGTCGGGTAAGATAGGGGAGCGGCGCCTGACACATGCCGGGACGAGGGGAGCGGAAATCGGAGGTGAGATAAGAAAAAGTAGGGAAAAGAGCAAAAGAATGAAGGAAGTTTAGGTTTTCTAAAAACTTATGTGTAGGGTTCAGAAGTTCATTAGAAAATTCTGAAAATTTTCCAAGGATTCTGAAATCCTAGGAAGCGCTGAAACTCCTATATCATGGAAATTAGGAATTCTGAAATTTCAAGTTCACTTTTCGAACTGAAAAAAAGATAATTCACATTTTCAATTATTTTTATTCGAGTGTAGATGCACAGAACGGCTTGATCAGAAAACAAGTGAAAAAAGTTTGGAAAAAGACAGGAAAGTTCAATAAAAAATATTTTATCATGCTGCTCCTTAAAAATTGGGATGTGTCGATGAACGTCATGGAATGGAATGAGCATCTGAAAAATTTACGACTATTTCGAGAAAAAAGAGAGTCCTTAAAGCTAAGCTCCGCCCATTTACCGTATTCCTTTCCAAAAGTGGGCGTGGCCAAAAAAGGGGCGGAGCCTATTATGAAAAAATACTTACGTTGACTCATTTCTTCAATGTTCACAACGTCTCCAGGAATCAAAATCAATATATGGTCGGCTGTTCATCTGAAAATATGTTATTTTGTCTTAAATTTTTCAAAGCGGCTCCGCCCATTTTGAGTTTCAAGCTCCCAAAAGGAGCGTGTACTAAAAGTAGGCGGAGCTTAGAAGATTTTCAACTTGCAATTATGACAAGTCAGTTCTTTATGAATCTGATTTGTATTTTGAAAAATTAAAAATTTCACATTTTTCGCAGAATCTGTCTCAAAGTTAAAAATACTGTAGCCCTAGTTATTTTGGTCTAATTTACATGATTTTCGGCTCAAAATGTGAGAAATTTTAATCTTAATCTAAATATTTAAAACTCACTTCTTATCATGCTTCATATTTCAACTTCATTACTAACGAAATCACTGTAATCCTTGGTGGTCATTTTTCTGAAAAAATCGAATATTTCGGAAATTTTGATTCAATTTTTTTTCTCACCTCGTGCTCTTCCTTTGGGTATTCAAACTTCAGAGACAATGAGTCGTTGTGACTTCTTATTTCCTGGAAGAAAAGAATATCAAAAATTGGAAATATGAAAAAAGATTTTCTTAAATTTTTCGATTTTTCATGGTTTTTGGCTCAAAATGCATGAGATTTTCTAAATTTTCTGAACACTTAAGATTTATGAAGCACCTACATCTGCCAAGTTGGCTTATTGGATCTGATATTCACAGCATCCGTGTTGCATCTGAAATTTTGGAAAATTATGAGATATCGTTTTACGGAATTTTCTCACTTTTAAACTTTCATTGTATATGGCTATTTTTGATATGCTTGGATCAGACTTGATCTGAAAAAAGCTCATTGAAAAATGAATTGAGAAATTTTCAACTTACTGAATTTTTTATCCATTCAAGTGTCGTCGAGTAACACAGTGCGAAAATCCATTGGAAAAAACAGTTTCAAGAAAATCAAGTAAATAGAAAAAACCGATCCGGAATAGACCCCTAACCACACGGGGTCAACAGTGACCGTAATCGGATGAATATATAATAGAAATTAGAGAAAATCAGAGACTAAAAACTAGAAAAAGGGGACATCGGATAGTCGAGACGTCTTTTGGGGAGAAGAATGAAAATCGGAAGGAGCAAAAAACGAGAGAGTATGAGAGGAAGAGACGCAGAGAAGCAGAAAAGTATACAAAAAATGACACATTTTTGTGTAGGGGGAGATAGGGGGAGCGGCGACTGACACATGAGGGACGGGGGAGCGGAACTTGAAGGAGAGATAAGAAAAAAGTAGAAAAAGATGACAGGACGATGGGAGAGAGGAAGGAAAAGTGGGGGGAGAGGAAGATAGAAGAGGAAAATCTAGTAGATCATTGGTTAATAAGGGAGCTTCAGAATAAGTTCTGGAATATTCTGAGAGAAAATTTGAAGAGATTCTGAAAGGTCTGAAATTCAAGAGCACCTTTGCCCTTCTTCTGTATCATAGAATATTATAGAATCAGAAAATTCTGAAGACTTGACGGATTTTAAAATTTCGAAAAGATGTTGTCTTAAAAACATTACTTGTAAAAATTGAAATTTTAGATTATATAATATTAAAATTTTATTAAAAATTATACACAATTTTAACACATGGTATCTCATAAAAATCTATACTTATTTCGGCCGGCATTTGCTTGTAGATGTTGTTCCTTTCCTGAAAAGTCGTCGAAGGAGCACCACTGAAAAATGAGAGTTTTTTTGGCCAAATACTAATCCTATTTTTTCAATGGATTACTGTACTTTCAGGATAAAAGTCACTCTCAAACTTCTTCTACATGCTTCGTGAATCTTGAGAACTAGGTGAACGTGTTGTCTTGGTCCAGATCCCAAACTTCTGAAAATTTTCATTTTCCAAAATTTTGCCAAAATTTTCACTGAATTTTCTTACCTTTGCCTTTTTTCTGTACTCAAACGTGTGTATTGAACTCATAGATTGTTGATTTCATCTAAAAATGAAGTAACTTAAAAAATTGGAATTTGGAAAAATATGGCATTTTTAAGAATTTTTCAATTTTTCAAAATGCAACAATTTTAGTTATTTTTGACCGATTTTCATCGTTTTTTGGCTTGAAATTATGGAAATTTTAGCATAAACTTGAAAATTGTAAAATAAACAGAACGAAAACATATCCGGTAGAGAATAAGGAGAAATATCCACTAACCTGATAACATAACGTCAAACGAATTTCTTTCTTTAAAAAATCGGTCAAAAATGGCCTCGTACTCTTTTTTAAATGTTTTGAGATCTGAAAATGCGTAATTTTTTTTGTTTAGTCATAATCACCGTTCAACTTACCCAATTCGTGACTAATTAGAAAAATGTTGAAATAATAATTTTCAGGAAAATCAAGTAAATAGCAAAAAAACCGAGCCGGAAAAAGACCTCTAATCAGACAGGGGCCAACAATAACCGTAATCGGATATAAGAATATAGAGAATATAGAAATAGAAGAACAAAATCATAGACTAAAAACTACAAAAAAGGCGACATCTAGGAGTAGTCACGACGTCTTTTAGTGGTTAGAAATGACAATTTGGAGGAAAAAATATGAGAGAGTATGAGAGGAAGAGACGCAGGGAAGCAGACAGAACACGTGGGCTAAAAAGTGACATTTAGTGTAGGGTGAGATAAGGGAGCGGCGCCTGACACGAGCACAATGGGTAATAATCGAAACTATTGAAAGAGATAAGAAAAAAGTAGAAAAAAAAATGATCACAAGAGATGATAGAAAAAGAAATTAACCTAAAATAGATGGAAAAACGATTTCGTAAAAAATGCTGAAGGTTTCTGTGAACTTCTGAGTAGCGTCTAGAACTTTCTGAAAACTCTGGAAAATTCTGCAGAGTTCAACTATTACACGAGATCTCTGGAGTCCTGTATCATAAAATTGTGGGACAACATGAAAAAACGATTTCGTAAAAAAATTCTGAGAACATTCTGAAAAATTCTGTGTACTTCTGAATAGCGTCTAGAACTTTCTGAAAACTCTGGAAAATTCTGCAGAGTTCAACTATTACACGAGATCTCTGGAGTCCTGTATCATAAAATTGTGGGATATATTGATGGATGCTAAAATTTTGAGGTCACTTTTTGATTTGGAAAAAAAGATAATACATTTTTCAAACATTTTTTTTTGTACACGTGAGCACATAAGGAGCTCATTAGAAAACAAACAAAAAAATTGGAAAAAATAGACATTTCATATAATTTCAATATCGTCTGGTGTAGCCCAATTGAGCATGATTCGCAGCTCAGAAACTGTCCAACATTGAGATCGCTCTCTGAAAATTTGAACAATTTTAGTAAAAAAATCTGGATACAAGAATGCTAGCTCCGCCCATTTCCAGTCCTCCTGTCTTAAAAAGTGGGCGTGGCCTAAAAAGTGGGCGGAGCCTACTATCAAAAACTTACATTTTCTCATTTCTTCAACTTCCAAAATGTCTTTTTTCATGGCATTTCGAAGAAGGGTTGAGCTGAAAATATGCCATTTTGGATTTTTGTTTTAAATTTACAAGTCAGGCTCCGCCCATTTTTGGGCAGTGCGCCAAAAGGGGCGTGGCCAAAAAAAGTGAGCGGAGCTTATAAATACACTAACTTACAACTTTTTCCACTCCATTATTTTTGTCGGCTTCGACGAGAAAGGTCGTTAATTTTCTGCGAAATTAGATTATTTTAACCATGTGAAGAAACTGTCTCAAAGTTCAAAATGGTCCGATTCTCAAGATTTTCGGCTCATAACGGTGGAAATGTGAGCTACATTTTGAAAATTTCATACTATCAAACAACAAACTTACGCGTATCATTTCGCAACTTCCTCCTGAACTATTTGCTACCAGCCAATATTTATTTTTTTCTGAAAAAATACATTTTTCAGAAATTTGACACACATTTTTTTCCACCTTGGACCCTTTCTTTGTGTTTTTAAACGTCGAGATTTTGCCGCAGAGGATATTTATTTTCTGAAAAAAGTGATTAAAACCTCTGAACTGTGAAAACAGGATTTCTGATAAATTTCGAAACTTTCAAAATGTCATAAGTTTGGCCATTTTTGACCGAATTTCTCTCATTAACCTAATCTATGGGCTCAAGTTCTATTTACAGATAAATTTAAAAATCGAGAAATTTGCTTACCAGTGATGTATCATTGGTATATTAGTGGGATAGAGTGTGACGTGATGCTTTTGGGCTTGTGGCTCTTGATTTTATATTGCTCTTCAAAGAAGATTTCGATGAATCCTGTCTAATTGTAGCTGGCCGGATGATACCAACTGAAAAGAATACATCTGGCTAGAGGGAACATGAACTGAGATTTAGGTTTTGCAAAAAAACATTTTCTGAATTTTTGTGAAATTTTTAGTATCAATTTCTTCATTCTAGAGCAATTTTCAAAGATTTTTGGAGCAAAATATCGGAATTTCATCAAAATTTTTTATTGCAATTTTTGAAAAGTAATCAAACCTGGATTGTCTCCAGATACAATTCCGCAAAAGTCCAGGAGAGGGTTTCCAATGCCCTTTGATGTTGTGAATTTTTTCGTTCTTAAATTTTCGAAAAATTTGGCTAGTCATTTTACACAATTTTCTCACCTTAGCCTCTCCCTTTTTTAAATTTCAAATTTTGATATGGGTAGTCCATGCATCCTGTTTTTTTTTTGAATTCTCGGATGTATTTCGGTCTGAGAAATGACACTATTTAAAAATGTGTTGCCCAATTTTCAACTCACTCTTTTCTCCCCAATCAACAACTCGAACGATTGCAGCCAATGGGCTTTAATTTCAGAAAAATAGGAAAATAATCGATTCGGAATAGACCCCTAGACACACGGGGTCAACAGTTACCGTAATCGGATATGGGTATATAGAGAATATAGAAATTACAGAAAAATAAGAGACAAAAAACTAAAAAATGTGAGATCTAAGTAGTCGGGACGTCTTTTGGGGAGAGAAATGACAATTGGGAAATGAAAAGTGAGAGAGCATCAGAGGAAGAGACGCAGAGAAGCAGAGAAAGTGTACTTAAAAAATTACACATGTTTGTGTTAGGGGGAGCGGCGCCTGACACTGGCGGGAAGGGGGAGAGAAATCGGGAAAAGATAGGAGGACAATGAAGAAAAAATAGACGGAGAGGGGGGGGGGGGAAGATGTGAAAAGGAGAAAAAAGACATAGATCTTTTGGAAAATTTGAGAGAAAAAATCTTTTGGGTTTTGTGTGAGGAGAAACTTGAACTCTGAAAATCTCAGAAGAATTCGTGAAAATTTCCAAGATCAAACATATTCTGAAACTTTGGATTCTAGGAGCCCAGGTGTGTACATCTCTTAAGATCATGCTGCTCCAACAGCTCTAAAAATTATAGCATCTGAATTCGATCTCCTAATTTCGATATTCTGCATTTTTCTTCATTTCACATTAATGTGATTTGACATTTAAAAAAAATGATTTAACTATTTTATTTGAAACATTTAATCAAATTAAAGTTTATGAATGCGATAGAGAATGAACAAAATTAAAAATTATCAACTGCATTCGAATAACTTGACAATGAGTGTCTTTGCCTGAAAAAATCTTGTTTCTGATTCACAATATCAAAAGTATTGCTACGCTCCGCCCCCTTTTTTTGAGTATAAATTATGAGCGGAGCCTTAAAAAAAGAAAATTTTCAAACTTACACGCTGTGCATGTCCATTAGTCATAGGCTCCTCAAGTTTTGTGTGTTTGCTAATTTTAGATATATTATACTAAACGTTCAATTTCCACACTTCATTCTGGAAAAAGGGAATGTGGGCGGGACCAAATTTCAAATGTTCACTTACTACATATATCTTCATTTTTTTAGTTCAATGTGGATTGAATGTTTTCTTGAAAGCAAAAGTTTCAAATTTCCAGTATTTCAATTTCCGGGCAAATAATTGGTCTTGAAACAATGAAAATCGATTTCCAACTCTGAAATTGAAGACATTTTTGAAATTTGAAAATGTTTTGTAATTTCTCACCTTTGGCCTTTCTTTGTGTTACTCAAACTTCAGATGGATGACGCATTGATCTCAAACTCCTTATCTGAAAATATCGAGGTTAAGGATTCAAATTAGTTTGATGAAGACATAAAAGTTTCACTTTTTCTGGAAAATTCTGATCTTCCACCTTCAAATTTCTAAATTGCCTCACCTACAGCCTTTCTTTGTGTGTGCTCAAACTTTGGAGTGTTTAGAAGCTTCCATCCGGATTTAGAAGTGTTTGGGTTTGGAAAGATCTGAAAAAAGAACGCTATTTAAAAATCATCGTCTAACCTTTCAACTTACTCATTTTTTCATCCATTCAAATGTTTTGATGATCCCTACGTATGGTGCATCCATTTGTAAATATTCATCCAACAAAATTGCATTTTGAAAATTCAGGTCGAACGAGTTGGCAAATCCAATAGGAATTGATAGTAATTTTAGAAAAATAATTATGAAAAAACCGATCCGGAAAAGACCCCTAATCAGACAGGGGCCAACAGTAACCGTCATCGGATATGAATAAATAATAGAAATTAGAGAAAAATAGAAACTAAAAACTAGAGAAGGGGGACATCTGGGTAGTCGGGACGTCTTTTGGGAAGCTAAAATGACATTTTGAAGAGAAGAAAAGCGAGAGAGTATGAGAGGAAGAGACGCAGAGATGCAGAGAAAGTGTACTAAAAAATGACACATTTTTGTGTTAGAGAGGGGGAGCGGCGCCTAACATTGGCAAGAAGGGGGGAGCGAAACTTGGAGGAGAGATAAGAGAAAGTGGAAAAGGAGGGACGTCATGAAGATGAAAAGTGTGGGAAGCGGAAAATCAATTTTATAGAAAACTGAGAAAAAAAAACTTTCGTTTTTGAAAGGCTCTGACGGACTTTGAAGAGCTTTGAAGAAATCTGGAACATTTCTAAAATTAAGAAGGATCTGAATTTTTCTTTGTGCCCAAATTCCTCGATTATTATGATTTGCTCTTCATCAGTAGCTTTGAAATTCTGAAATTCTCCTCTTTATCTTTTCTGAAAAGTTGATACAAAAACAAAAACACAATTCTTCAAACTCTTTCATCACACTAAATCAAGTTGAAATTACGTGTACGAAAAGAAAAAATACAAAATTAAAAGTGATCAATTTTTCTTGATTCATGGGGATTGTTGAACATGAATTATTGATACTCTCTTCTCCAACTTCCATATCTGAAATTACAGTAATTTATGGTTTTTTTTTTCAATTTTAGAAATTTCTCACCTTTGGCCTCTCTTTGTGTTACTCAAACTTTAGTCCAGATATGGGTTGTATCCAATATCACTATCTGAAAAAGTAGATATTTGTAGATTCGAATTGTTTCAAAGAAAATCATAGAAATTTCAACTTCTCAGAAAATTCTAATACTGCTTACCTCTAGCTCCTTTCTGCGTTTTGCAAGTTTCAGTCCGAGTATGGGTTGTATCCAATATCACTATCTGAAAAAATAGAAATGTATGAATTCTAGACATGAAAGGTGAATAATAGAAAATTACAATTTTTTGGAATTCTAAATTTTCAAATCTTTGAATCTCCTCACCTCTTGCCTTTCTTTGTGTGTACTCAAACTTTTGGAATGAATGAAATTTACACCCAGCCATTGTGATGTTTGAGTTTTGGCAAATCTGAAAAATAACTCTATTTAAAATGAAAAAGCTATTTTTTCAACTTACTCATTTTTTCATCCATTAAAATGTTTGAATGATCCCGACGTAACTGGCGACATCCATTTAATAACATTTTCCACAAATTTTCAGAAAAATAGAAGACAACCGATCCGGAATAGACCTCTAATCAGACAGGGGTCAACAGTAATTGTAATCGGATATGAATAGATAATAGAAATTAGAGAAAAAATAGAAACTAACAACTAGAGAAGGGGGACATCTGGGCTAGTCGGGACGTCTTTCGGGGGTTAAAATGACGAATAGAAGGGAAGAAAAACGAGAGAGTATCAGAGGAGGAGACGCAGAGAAGCAGGAAAAAGTGTAATAGGAAATGTCACATTTTTTTGTTGAGATAGGGGGAGCGGCGCCTGACACTGGCGGGAGAAGAAAGCGGAAATTGGGAGGAGAGAAAAATTGGAAAATTGATAAAAGCGGGGGATTGGAAAGAAAAATAAGAAAATAGGATCAATGATAATAGATGAGAAACGGATTTCAGCTATTCTAAGGGATTTTGATCAATTCTGGATACCTGTATCCTCGGAAAAATTTTGGAAATCTGATGAATTCGAACACCATTTTATCACACAAAACAATGATAGGATCCAAAATTTTCGACTCGAAAAAAAGGTATTTTCATTTTTCATCAAAATTTATTTGAACATTAAAAAAGACAAAAATTTATGGAAAAAAAGCAAAATTTTTAAAATATAATATAATCTTCAGATAGTTGTCTTCTTTTCCTGGGAAGGTTGATGGTGCACACTGTTCCGAATAGATTGAGCACTAAATCCCAGCGGCCGGTGCAAATCTGAAAATTTACTTAATTTTAGAAAAAAGGCAAGACTGATCCCTCACATTGTCCTTTTTTTTGGGTGACTCAATCAACAATACCGTAAAATTAATCCATATTCACTTTTTTTCGGACAGCAAAGACAATCCTATGACATCTCTCTGGAAAAAGACAAGCAAATTTGAAAATTTTCAATTCAATTTTACCACTTGTAGCGTCTAAGTAGTTGCCTATGAACAAGAAATACCGACAGACGGTGTTTTGATTGGACATTTTTTGTGGAATTTTCGAATTCAAATTTTCCTGTGTGTATGGTTTTGGATCTGAAAAATGAAAATTTCTTTTATTTTACTTGTTTCCATAATTTAACTAACCGATTGTATGTTTACATATGAACACTTGAAACAATTTTCAGTAAAATAAAATAAAAACCGATACGGAATAGACCCCTAGACACACGGGGCCAACAGTTACGTAAACGAATATGGGTATATAGAAATTAGAGAAAAATCAGAGACTATAAACTACAAAATAAGGGGACATCTGAGTCGGGACGTCTTTTTGGGGGTTAGAATGACTATTTGGATGGATGGAAGTGAGAGAAAATTAGAAGAAGAGACGCGGAGAAGCAGATAATGTTTAGAAAAAATGACACATAGGGAGCGGCGCCTCCCAAAGACTCCTGCGGTCCGCGTTAATGGAACCTGGCGGCGAAAAACGTGGAAAACGGGAAATTAGAAGGAACAAAGGAACTATCGGACATTGGATAACGAAGAAAATTGTAGAAAAAGTAAACGAGATTTTCGACTATCCTGTGGTTTCGAAAACTTGAGATTCTAATATTTGGCGATTCTGAAAGATTCTGAAAACGTCCAAAAGACACTGATGGATTCCGAGGAAACCTGTTGAACGCTGAATGGGAGTGAAAAAACTTCCAAAGATATTAGCCGATTGTAAATTATTTGGGCAGCTCCTGACGAAATCCGAAGGATTCTGAGAAAATTTAAAAAATCTGAAGATTCCAGCGTTATCTGTAATCTGAGAGCCCCAAATTTTAGGGATTCTGAAATTTCAAATCCTTTGATAGTCCTTTGTGTATAAGTTTCTCGATCTTGGAAACCTGGAAGTGAAATTCTGACTCCTTGAAACAAAAATACTTTTTTATTTCAAGAACAATTTCATTCATCTTGCATGAAAAATACAAAAAAGACCATAAAAACTAAAAATTTTTCATTAAATCAATTATGGTTACATTTATTCCAGTACAGTTCTCGCAGAAGCCTGAAAGCAATAACATATGAATTTGGAATTTATGCTCCGCCCACTTTTTTTTAAAAGGGGGCGGAGCCTATTCACAAATGAAAACTCACAATTTTCTCAAAGCCTTTTTTATTTTATTTTCTCCGTTGGCTAAACAATCACAAATTATTTGAAGTAGAAAGAACAGGAATACCAAAAAAGGTGTGGAAAAATGCAAAAATTAAAAATTTCTTTGTGTGTGCAATTATCCCATTCAATTTCTTCAACGTTCATGCGGCTTTCCACAATTGTTTCCTGGAAAAATAAATGTTTTGAAACGATGAAATTAAAAAAAATCCAAAAAAGCAGAGCTTTTTGAGCTTAAATTAAAGTCCCTAATTCCGAAATGAACCTTGTTGGAATCTTTCGAAAAAATTTCGGCTTGAAGTTTTAAAATAACTATGAATTGGTTTAAAATGTGTCGAAATTTCCTAAATTTTCAAAATTATAGATCAACTGCTTCCCTCACCTGGTTGACTCCGGCCGTATTGGGTAGTTTAGTCTGCCAAACTATTCTATTTTTCACAGTTTTTTTTTTTACAGGAACGGTTACATGTTAAAGGCGCAGTTAAAGGAACAGTAACAAAACAGCTACATTCTGAAATTTAGAAGCTCATGAAAATCCCAGATATTCTATTTTCTGATCTTCCTCACCTTTGGTCTAGATTTGTGTTATTCAAAGCTATGGGCTGCATTCATTGCTGAATTATTTCTCAACACCTGAAAAATTTTTAAAAGTTCAGCAATTTTTAAAAAATTTATCCAACCTGGTGACATCAAATGCGAATGAACAATTTTCAGAAAAAAATCATGAAAAACCGATCCGGAATAGACCCCTAGACACACGGGGCCAACAGTTACCGTAATCGGATATGAATATGTAGAAAATAAAGAAATTAGAGGAAAATCAGAAAATTGGACATCTTGGAGTAGTCGGGACGTCTTTTTGGGGTTAATATGACTATTTGGAGAAATTAAAAGTGAGAGAGTATCGGAGGAAGAGACGCAGAGAAGCAGATAGTGTTCAGGAGAAAATGACACATAGGGAGCGGCGCCTCCCAGAGACTCCCGCGGTCCGCGTTAATGGAACCATACGGAAAAAGTAGGAGACAGGAAATTAGAAAGAACTAGAAAACACATAATTAGGATTACGGATGAAAAAGATAATTTGATTTCTGACGATAAATGGAAAAGAAGAGAGGAAAAAACTGAAAAAGTTGTATTGTCCTGAAATTCTAAAGTGCTATATTCAGAACTAACGAGATTCCGATTGAAACTATTATATTTATTGAAAAAAAATTAAACAAAATGTAAGAGAAAAATGCAAAAATTATTCAGGCACTGTTACTGTGATTTCGTTGATAATGTTGCGTCCAGCTCCTAGAAAAAAAATGGTATATAATTTTTCCGATATCCATCTTGAAAAGCAAAAAATTGTTTTGAGTGCCCTCCATTGGGCCTTACTTAAGTTAGAAAAATGTTACTTACGTTTTTCCACGATCCGGCTCATATCTAAAAATTGGTTTGTTCCGTTTGTGAATGAGCAAAAAGTACATGAAAATCGGTCATGGTGTTTGAGGGCTGCATCCTTGTTCAAATCTGAAAATGGTTATTAGAAAAAATGTCTAAACCGATCTCTTACCCTCTATAGTTGTACTCACATGTCAAGGTACGGTACCAGGGAAATATAGTTTTCTTTGGATAGCGAGGACACTAGATGACATTTTCTGAAAAATTACATGAAAATTGGTAAAAAATTCAGAGGAAAATGCCTCACCTTTGTAAACTTTTTGCGAAAGTTCAACTGCTTGATGAAGAAGTTGTGAAGTTAGTTGGAATTCCTATTTTTTGAGCAATATGCGAAAATCTAAAAAAGTAAGAGTTTTTCTGCTCTCATTTTTGCTTCATTCAACTCACAACATGGCAATGCAAATTAGTTTTCCGAAAAAACTTTTTTCAGAAAAATCAAGGAAACGGAAGAGACCTCTAAGCACACGGGGTCAATAGTTACCGTAATCGGATATGACTATAGTATAGAAATCATAATATCAGAAAAATAAATTGCGAACTACAAAAAAGAGGGACATCTGTTAGTGGTCGGGACGTCTTTTTGGGGTTAGAATGACTATTTGGAGGGATGGAAATGAGAGAGTATCGGAAGAAAAGATGCGGATTAGCAAAGAAATTGTGCGAAAAAATGACATGTTGGGAGCGGCGCCGCCGGTCAAGGACGCGGGTTAGGCAAAAGGGACAAACCGAGAAAAAAACTGGAAACGGGAAATTAGAAAAACAGACCAGGAATGCAGAAAAAGTTAACGAGATTTGTGGAAATTCTAAGACATTGGGAGCACAAGATTTACCAATTTCAAAAAATCCTGAAGTAATTTTTAAGCTTCCTTCTGAGATTTTAAATTTCTGGATGAGCTTGGTGGATTTGGGCAGATTCTGAAAATTTGAAAAGAAATAGAAAGTGTTCCAGGGATTCGATGATATTTCAAATTTTCACGAAATCCAGTTTTTGTTCCATTGTGATTCTTAGGATGTGCACTGACTTGTCCCAATAAAACGATATCATCGCTGCCTCTCTGCGTCTCTCTCTCTCTCTCTCTCTCTCTCTCTCTCTCTCTCTCTCTCTCTCTCTCTCTCTCTCTCTCTCTCTCTCTCTCTCTCTCTCTCTCTCTCTCTCTCTCTCTCTCTCTCTCTCTCTCTCTCTCTCTCTCTCTCTCTCTCTCTCTCTCTCTCTCTCTCTCTCTCTCTCTCTCTCTCTCTCTCTCTCTCTCTCTCTCTCTCTCGGAAATTTGGTCAAAAATGGGCGGAGCTTGGAGGAGCGCCTATCGGGTAGGTCAAATACTGTGTGGCGAAAAGAGATCTTTTGGGGGGGGGGGGGGGGGGGGGGCTATCGATTTCTGTGTATCCCACCTACCGGGTATAAGGGAAGGGGATGTCCTGTGTGTAAAAACAAAATAGACCCACTTTTTCCAATATTGATTTTTGATCTACCCGAAATTTTTTCGCCGCGAACAATGACCCATCCATCGACAGGTGGGATGACTGACCCTCATTTCTCTCATTTCTCTCATTTCTTTTGGTTCTTGGCAACTTTTTTCGATCGATTTTTGTATCTGTACAAAATTCCAATAATTTTAGTCTTCCTTTTTGGTTCTCCATTGTGGTCATCATTATTACGTCTCCCCCCTTGGGATTTTCCTTTGTTCTGCTCTCTTTTCTTTTTTTTTGGAAAAACGCCTCCCCTTTCATTTTGCTCACTTCCAAGGGTTTTGATTTTTTTCTCAATTTCCTTATTATTGGATAATTAAAATACCTCGATCCTCAAATTACGATGTGTTTTTTTTTCAGGGTACAGATTCCACCACTTGGCCGTCCGCACCAGTGGAAAGTGAGGCAACGAGATGTGGATAAGGACAGGTGAGTTTTTGACTGGCTAATGGTTAGCGGACATTTTAAAAGAGCCTAATCGTTCGTGAGATGGTCTAGCTTTCTGATCGAAAAAATTCTCGGCCATTTACTGTGTCCCTAGCCGTTTTTGAAATGTTCCATTATCCATCGTTACCAATGTCTCATTTCAGAAATCGACGGATCGAGACGAGACGGGGCCGATTGACGGGGCATGGTGGCGAATACGACGAGAGGGATCGAAGGCGACTTTGGGATCGAGTTGGAGGAGTTGGGAGTGGAGCCTGTGGATGTGCGGGAGGAGCAGGCTTCCAACTTCGTTCGAGAACGAGTTGGGCATGATGGTGTGTGGACACGAGGTGGTGTTGGGGGAGTAGCCTCCCTGCCTTTGTGTTTCTGCAGTGAGACTGCAGAATGAAAACTTCACATGAGATACAGACACACACACACACACCTAATAGAGCACTAGTAGAAAGAGAATAACACACACACACACACACATCATAGAGCACTACTGTAGATTGAGGAATTCGCCTTGTGATCTTCCTAGTTGGATGTCCAGGCTCTTCGGAGATTGTTAAGGCGGATTCTGAGAGATACGGTAGTAGAAACAAAATAAAACACACACACACATAATAGAGCACTACTGTAGATTGAGGAATTCGCCTTGTGATCTTCCTAGTTGGATGTCCAGGCTCTTCGGAGACTGTTAAGGTGGATTCTGAGAGATACGGTAACAGAAAGAGAATAACACACACACACACACATAATAGAGCACTACTGTAGATTGAGGAATTCACCTTGTGATCTTCCTAGTTGGATGTCCATGCTCTTCGGAGACTGTTAAGGTGGATTCTGAGAGATACGGTAGTAGAAACAAAATAAAACACACACACACATAATAGAGCACTACTGTAGATTGAGGAATTCGCCTTGTGATCTTCCTAGTTGGATGTCCATGCTCTTCGGAGACTGTTAAGGCGGATTCTGAGAGATACGGTAGCAGAAAGAGAATAACACACACACACACACATAATAGAGCACTACTGTAGATTGCGGAATTCGCCTTGAGATCTTCCTAGTTGGATGTCCAGGCTCTTCGGAGACTGTTAAGGTGAATTCTGAGAGATACGGTAACAGAAAGAGAATAACACACACACAAAATAGAGCACTACTGTAGATTGAGGAATTTGCCTTGTGATCTTCCTAGTTGGATGTCCAGGCTCTTCGGAGACTGTTAAGGTGAATTCTGAGAGATACGGTAGTAGAAAGAGAATAACACACACACATAATAGAGCACTACTGTAGATTGCGGAATTCGCCTTGAGATCTTCCTAGTTGGATGTCCATGCTCTTCGGAGACTGTTAAGGCGGATTCTGAGAGATACGGTAGCAGAAAGAGAATAACACACACACACACACATAATAGAGCACTACTGTAGATTGCGGAATTCGCCTTGAGATCTTCCTAGTTGGATGTCCAGGCTCTTCGGAGACTGTTAAGGTGAATTCTGAGAGATACGGTAACAGAAAGAGAATAACACACACACATAATAGAGCACTACTGTAGATTGAGGAATTTGCCTTGTGATCTTCCTAGTTGGATGTCCAGGCTCTTTGGAGACTGTTAAGGTGAATTCTGAGAGATACGGTAACAGAAAGAGAATAACACACACACATAATAGAGCACTACTGTAGATTGCGGAATTCGCCTTGAGATCTTCCTAGTTGGATGTCCATGCTCTTCGGAGACTGTTAAGGTGGATTCTGAGAGATACGGTAGTAGAAACAAAATAAAACACACACACACATAATAGAGCACTACTGTAGATTGAGGAATTCGCCTTGTGATCTTCCTAGTTGGATGTCCAGGCTCTTTGGAGACTGTTAAGGTGAATTCTGAGAGATACGGTAGTAGAAAGAGAATAACACACACACATAATAGAGCACTACTGTAGATTGAGGAATTTGCCTTGTGATCTTCCTAGTTGGATGTCCATGCTCTTCGGAGACTGTTAAGGTGGATTCTGAGAGATACGGTAGTAGAAACAAAATAAAACACACACACACATAATAGAGCACTACTGTAGATTGAGGAATTTGCCTTGAGATCTTCCTAGTTGGATGTCCATGCTCTTCGGAGACTGTTAAGGTGGATTCTGAGAGATACGGTAGTAGAAACAAAATAAAACACACACACACATAATAGAGCACTACTGTAGATTGAGGAATTCGCCTTGTGATCTTCCTAGTTGGATGTCCAGGCTCTTTGGAGACTGTTAAGGTGAATTCTGAGAGATACGGTAGTAGAAAGAGAATAACACACACACATAATAGAGCACTACTGTAGATTGCGGAATTCGCCTTGAGATCTTCCTAGTTGGATGTCCATGCTCTTCGGAGACTGTTAAGGTGGATTCTGAGAGATACGGTAGTAGAAACAAAATAAAACACACACACACATAATAGAGCACTACTGTAGATTGAGGAATTTGCCTTGTGATCTTCCTAGTTGGATGTCCAGTCTTTTCGGAGACTGTTAAGGTGGATTCTGAGAGATACGGTAACAGAAAGAGAATAACACACACACACACACACACATCATAGAGCACTACTGTAGATTGAAGAATTCTTCAAGGACGGGAGGTGGGGGATCGGATCCTGGGAGATTTTCAGAATTCTTTAAGACTCACCAGTCTGTATTCTTAGGAACATCAATACTCCAAGAAGCCCTAGGATTTCGAATGTCAAAAATTCGAGACTTTGGAATCTTGATGAAGTTCTCAAACCCAACTTTTCCTTCTGAAATAAAAGAGATTAGCACAATTTTTCCAAATTTAAAACTTTTATTTCACATTTCAATTTCAATCAGTTTTGTCAAAGTTTGTAAATCAAAAAATTAACAACGGAGAAAATCCTGGTTAAAAAAACGTTTGTCTAGGTGTTAAGCTGATTGTTATGTCCCTGTCCTCATCGCGTACTATATCATTGAATCGTTTCCGAAAAACCAGAGTTTGGGGCTCAGAGCAAAAAAACGAAAAACAACGACCTTGGATGAAGCTGGAGATTATTGTTAATCATCAATAATTCGGTCTCTTCATTTAAATAGTGAATGTCAGATCGAGTTTCCGCAAAGATTTTGAAGATGGCGTCGGTGTCCTTATCCATATCGTTGATTGCCATCAAGATACGTTTGCTTTGAACGATTGGCTAAACTGTTGAACTCTTGTCATCTATCTCGGTAGAAACAAACTTCTCCGTCTGCAATATGGTTTTATATAGGTGAAATTCTGACATCCCTATGGTCGAAAATTTCGTTGGTGGAAAAGTTATATACTTTTGGTTATCAAATGTTTTTCTCTCTAAAGAAGAATGACAAGATTTCAAAGAATAGCCCCCATTTTTAACTGATTGGAGGTCTTGAATTTTTAGAAAAGAATAGCCTCCTATTCAAGGCCTAAATTCAGGTTTCTAGCTTAAAAATGAGCAAAGTTATGGTAGCTTGAAATTATTCCAAAAAATTGGTCTCGATATTTTTTTTTCTAAATTCCATAACTCAACTCATTTTTGAGCTGGAAACTTGAATTAGGGATGAAAATGGTTCACACGTTTTATAAACTATTGATACTTACTTTCGCTCGCGGAAATAATAGAATTGGGCTCACCAGAGCTGAGCCTTTGGACAAGTCAGCGTGATCTCATACCACCGTACTGTGTCTCCTCATAGAACTCCCTTCATTAATTTTTCTGAAAACCAAAAAAAATTTACTCTAACAATGGCTAATGGCCCCCTATTCATCCTAACTCACCAATATTCTCAGAAATTTGAGAAAATCAAATGTGTTTTTCAGTAAAATAGAAGAAACGGAAAAGACCTCTAAACACACGAGGTCAACAGTAACCGTACTCGGATTAGAGTATATAGAGAATATAGAAATTTTAAAAAAATCAAAGGCTACAAACTAAAAAATGGGGACATCTGGGTAGTCGGGACGTCTTTGGGAGGCAGAATGATTAGTCAAAGGGAAAAAAGTTAGAGACTATGAGAGACAGAGACGCAGAGAAGCAGAGACTGTACAAAAAATGTTGCACAAATTGAAGGAGAAATAAAACGGAGATAAGGGGAGCGGCGCCTAAGTTGTGACGAAAAGGGGGAGAGGGAGCACTGACGTCAGAAGACTGAAAACTATTTACTAGAAATAGAAAAATGTTTGGCAAAATTATGCCAAAACTAGGGATTCTGAAATTCCGATTCGGATAATTTCGAAATCTGGAACTTTTTCAAGGTTCTGCAAGACATCAATATTCCAAGAAGTCCTAGGATTTCATAATGTCAAAATTTTCAGACTTTGAAGTCTTGATGACGTACTCAATCTCAACTTTATCTTCTGAAATAAAGGAGAATAGCACAATTTAAAAAAAAAATTTTATTTCACATTTTTCATCAATCAACCATTTATACAAACAATACCTTCACTGGTAGTGACATTCAATAAGAATTTAAAGAACCATTAGGTGACTACAGAAATGAAATGAAAAAAATATACATAACAAAATCCCGATCAGTTCCACCACTGCATGATCTGAAAAAAACAAATTTTAAATAAAATGTTCTTGGCCACGCCCACTTATTCGGGAAGTGGGCGTGGCCTAAAAAAATAGTTCTTAAAAAAAAACTTACGTCATTCCTCATGATCTTGAAGGCAACAACCATTTTCCGGTATTTAGAAGTCTGAAAAAATAAATTTTTATATTTTTTCTTAATTTCTCTTACGGAGGTTTGATTTCCAACCATGCCCATTCTCATTTCTGGAGCACACGAGCGAAATTCATCTGAAAGAAAGAATATTTTTGAAATTTAGGAAAATGTAAAAAAATTGGAGCATTTTGAGCCCAAATTCAGACCTCTAGATTAAAAATGAGCATAGTTATGGGTGTCTGAAAAATTTAAAAAATATAATTTTCTGGCTAAAATTTTGAATTTTCATAACTTGGCTCATTTTTGACCTAGAAGCTCAAATTATAGCTCAAAATGTTTCAAAATAATGAAATAAATTTTTGAATATTGAATTAACCTAAATTTATGACTCGGCCTTTGCGCAGCAAATCCAATAGATGCAAGCATCGCACGTTTGCTCTGAAAAAAGTTGAATCAAAAACTTTTTTCAGATTTTGGAAAATGTAACTCACCGTATCAAGTACTACATCTCCATTGGTCATGTTCTCATTGATGTTCTGAAAAAAGTTGAATCAAAAACTTTTTTCAAATGTTTGAAATTGCAACTCACGATGTTTCTAGATTGTTTTATCTCTCCTCAAAATAGTTAAAGAATTTTTCCATTTTGTTTTGGTAACGAAAAATACCGAAATCGATGTTTTTTGGCGACTCATTATTGTTGACTTAGATACTCTCCCACAATAGTTCAGGAGACGAGAGTAATCAGAGAAAATATAAAAAATAACCGAGCCGGAAAGACCCCTAGACACATGGGGTCAACAGCTACCGTAATCGGATATGAGTATATAGAAAATATGAAAATTTGAGAAAATAAGAGACTATAAATTACAAAAGAGGACATCTGGAAGCAGTCGGGACGTCTTTCGGGGGTTAGAATGATTATTGGCAACAAAAAAATGATGGAGAATGAGAGGAAGAGACGCAGAGGAGCAGAGAGTGTACTAAAAAAAATGTTACACAATTCGAAGGAGATGGGGAGCGGCGCCAAGGCGAGGGGGAGTGCACACTGACGTCAGAAATAAGGAAAAATATCAGCGAAACATAGGGAAATTCGGAGCGAATATACACCGAAAATTGACAAAAAGTGCATTTTTCGAACCTAGAGATCGAGACGATCAGAATGAGTATAAACATGACTAGATTAAGATCATCTTTGGAAATCAGTGATTCTGAGAAAAGATCAAATTCTGAAGAAATCTGAACTGTTTCCAGAAATCTAAAGAATAGCAAGATTTCAAGGGGTCTGAGGAATTAAGATATCAGAAATACTGTAGTCTTAATGGGATTTTCGATTTCCGCAATTCCCAAGTCTCTGAAATATTTCAGATGTGTTATCTCAGGATTTTGAACATTTTGAATTTCTGAGTTCTCAAGATTTTGATTCTGTCAAGAAGTCAACTTTTTATGCTGAAAATAAGAACATAACTCAATTTTTCCATCAAAAAACTTTTTATTCCAAATTTCGCATCAATCAACAATTTATACAAAAAAGTCATAACAACCCGAACAGGTGAAGAAATTTAAATATAAAAAAAAATTAAAATTAATCCTAGTGGAATTCTTCTTTGCATAGCCTGAAAAACAACACATTTTTCATAAAATAATCTTGGCTCCGCCCACTTTTTTGGAAGGGGGTGTGGTCTAAACTAAAAGTGGGCGGAGCTTTAAAAAAAACATACATTTTTACTCTCTCATTGGCCTTCGAAAATTGGAATCTTCATTTTTGTCTCAATAGGCAATTGTCTGAATTTTGAAAAACGTTAAATTTCATCTTTACTACCTACAGTACACTCACTATAAATATCGATATGCAATACTCCTTTGGCCAGTTGAAAACTGCTTCAAACGTTGTTTGTCTAAAAATCAAAATTTTAATCAAGAAGAAAAAATTGAAAAAATTAAAGCAGTTCGAGCCTAAGTTCAGGTTCCCAGCTAAAAAATGAGCATAGTTATGGCAGTTTGAAAAAAATCTTTTTTTTTTAATTTTCAAATTTTCATTACATTGCTCATTTTTAAACATTTCACTTGTTTTTTGGCTCAAAATGCTCCAAATCCTTTCCAATTTTCAACAAACTTAATCTCAAAAATTTAAATCAAGTTTTTTTAATAGAACACTCACCTGAAGTCTCGTTCTGGTTCAAAAACATACAATCAGTGGGTGCCAATTTCACGATGTTTCTGGGGGCCCGACCGATCTGAAACTCAGAATTTAAAAACAAACTTTTGTTCATTCTTAAAATTTGGAGCATTTTGAGCCCAAACCCAGGTTTCTAGCTAAAAAATGAGCAAAGTTATAGGAGCTTGAAAAAAATTTCAAAAATACATTTTCGACGTTTTTTTTCTAAATACCATATCTTAACACATTTTTGAGCTAGAAACTTGGATTTTGGCTCAAAATGATTCAAACCTTTTTTAAAGGTTTTTGAAAAAAGTACTCACTTTAAATCTCTTTGCCGCTATTAGACAACAGATCCAGTATCCTCAACCTCATAAAAACCAAAATCTGAAATGTTAAGAAATATGGATTTTCCTTCAAAATAACCAAAATTCTTCTTACCTCCGGCCTCTTTCTTTGTGTTCTCCAACTCAATCTTCATTAGACAGCTTTCTCGTCTGAAAAAAGTAGATCAAATTTTATTCAGATTTTCATAACAAAAGTCAACTCACAATGGCTCTTCAATTCCGACGGTTATTTTCAGGAGAATTTTCAGGAGATGGAGATGTCATTCCAGGAGTGGCACAAATTGCCAAATGATCGTTGAGGGATGCACATTTTTTCTTTCAGGAAAATCAATAATAGAATAAAAATAGCCGATCCGGAAAAGACCTCTAATCAGACAGGGGCCAACAGTAACCGTAATCGGAATAAGGATATAGAGAATATAGAAATAAGAGAAAAATCAAAAACTACAAACTACAAAAAGGGGACATCGGGTAGTCGGGACGTCTTTTGGGGGTTAGAATGACTATAGTGAAAGAAGAAAAATAAGAGAGTATGAGAGACAGAGACGCAGAGAAGCAGAGAGTATATACTAAAAAAGTTTACACTTTTTGAAAAGGAGGGGAAGGAGAAAGAAGATAGGGGAGCGGCGCCAAACGGAGAGGGGAGAGGGGACACTGACGTCAGAGACACAACAAAAAATTGGAAACAAATACGTAATTTTGGACGGGAGTTTGTCCTAATCTATTTGAAAAATACATTTTTGAAATCAGAAGAACAAGACGGTCAGAATGAGTATAAACATGACTAAATTTTATCTGAAAATGAAATTTCGAAAATCTGAGATCCTGAATTTCTGAACTTCCTGAAATATTCTAGAATAGCGAAACTTGGATAACCTGAAAATTTGACATTTTTTTGAAAAGATAACCAAAAATCAGATGTTTAAGAAAAACAATTTTATTATTTTTCAATATTTCATGCAGTGTTGGCAAATTTGAATATCAAACAGAACCAGCTTAAAAAATAAATTAAAAAACTCGTAATAATTATCAACAAAAAAATCTTCCCGCTGTCAATGAAGAAACCCGTATTTGCTGCATGCTCCTGAAAAAATTATCCAATTTACAGTAAAAATGGATCAGGATCCCCTCACTTTTGAAAGCCTAAAAACTTTTAGCTTTTAGCTCATCCTGCTTCCAATTTTTTTTCAATTTAATAAAAAAAAAGAAAAAAATTACTCACCATTTTCATCATCCACTAAGCCACGTGATGTCGGGACAATGGTTAAGAAATCGTACGGGTGACATTCGCTTCTGAAATTCTTGTTGACTTTCTTCTCAAGTACAGTAAGACAGCAAGAAAACTCACTCCTTTCAAAGACACAAAACTTCTTTTCTTCTACGTTGTTGTCCGCGTGTGTGAGTTGGAATGAATACATTAATATCTGAAAATTTGCAAAAAATAAAGTTGAACATGATCATTGAAAATGCTTTATAATCCTCTAAGGTGGCGATTTTGAAGATAAAATATAGCCAAATCTTGGTTTTTTTAGTGTAAAAATGGACGAAAGTGCAAAAAAAAAAACAGTCAGGATTAAATTCTATTCTGGTAGAAATTCGTCGATTTTTTATCAAAATTACCTTAATTTTCAGTAAATTAGCAATTTTTTCATCTATCCTAATTTGAAACCACAAATCTGAAATTTCTCCAAAACATTACTTTAAAACAACTCACCTCATAACTTCGAAAGCTGATAAAAATTAATCAAAAGAATACAAATTTTCAGAAAAATAACAGAAAACCGAAATGGAAAAGACCTCTAAACAGACAGGGGCCAACAGTAACCGTAATCGGATATGGATATATAAAAATTAGAGGAAAATAAGAGACTATATACTATAAAAAGGGGACATCTGGGAAAGTCGGGACGTCTATTGGGGGTTAGAATGACTATAGTGAAAGAAGAAAAACGAGAGAGTATGAGAGAAAGAGACACTGAGAAGCAGAGAGTAGGCTAAAAAAATTTTAACTTTTTGAAAGGAAGGGAAAGGAGAAAAGAGATAGGGGAGCGGCGTCTAACGGAAAGGGGGGGGGGGACACTGACGTCAGAGACACAACAAAAAAATCGACAACAAAAACGTGATTTCGGACTGGAGTTTGTCTTAGAGTCTATTTGAAAAGTACATTTTCGAAATCAGCAGATTAAGACGGTCAGAATGAGTATAAACACGACTAGGTTTGGCTAAATTTGCGATTTCGAAAAATTTGAATTTTTGAGATTCTCGAGGACTTGGAGATACTGAAATTCCAAACGGTTCCTTTCAAAACCTGAAAATTCGAGATTCTTTCTGTAAAGATAAACACAAATCACAAGTAAAAAAAACAATTTTATTATTTTTCAAGTTTCATGCAGTGTTGGCAAATTTGAATATCAAACAGAACCAGCTTAAAAGATAAATTTAAAAAACTCGTAATAATTATCAACAAAAAAATCTTCCCGCTGTCAATGAAGAAACCCGTGCTTGTGGTAGGACCCTGAAAAAATGGTCAAATTTACAGTAAAAACTGATTAGGCTCCGCCCACTTTTCGAAAGTGGGCGGAGCCCATTCCAAATTCAAAAATAACTAACCTGCGTTGTCGGACCTGTTTTTTCCTTTGTCGACATAGTTCTTCACTCTTCTTCCTTTTCCAACTGTGATATGTTCCTGAAATTCAAAAAACTCAGAATTTCCCAGAAAAATTAGGTTATAAGACGCTTACCCGCATTATCAGACCCGCTCCCTCCAAGCATTTGATGCCCTTTTCATGGGTAGAAACTTCTGTGCAAAGTCCATCTAAAATTTGATTAAGTTTATTAAAAAATTGAGAAAATTTGGAGCATTTAGAACCAAAAATCGAGGAAAATGGTTGAGAATGAGCAATATTATGAAAATTTGAAAAATTGTGAAAAATTTTTTTCAAAGTTTTATAACTTTGCTCATTTTCAAGCTACAAACTAGATTTTTGGCTCAAAATTTTTCAAATTGTGTCATGTGTTCAGATACTTACTTAAACACTTTATCTTGCTCCCTGTGATAACGGAGATGAATGGAAAAGGTGAGTTTTGCGGAAGGTCATAAAACATCACGTGAGCACGATTCCCCGCAAAACACTCCAAGAAAAATTGAGGCACACAGAATCCTTTAAATGTATCTGTTACCAGACAGCTTTTTGTCTTGGGAGCTGTTACAACTACATCCTTTTTTTTTGGGTCGCTGAAATAGTTTTTTTTTTTTTGGGTCGTCAATTCACTAGAAAATTGAGAAATCTTTGAAGAATCGGTGCAAATTTTCTTCAAAATCTGCTCGGATTTGGTCGTTAATTCTGACAAAACTTCATTGAAATTTGGAAGAAATTTGGTAAAAATCAGCAGATTTTTGGTATGAGTTTTTTGCTGAAAAAAATGACTAACCTTTGCCTACTTGTGTTGGTATTGGACTTTTAAACTTTTAAACTTTTAAATGTTTGTTCTGCCTCGTTGTACATTTCAGCAGCTAAAAAAATATAATAGAACATTTTTGCTATAAATTCCAAGAATCTCAACTCACCTTATAACGTCATATGACGACAGAAAACATTTTTACAAAATGCAAATTTTTAGAAAAATCAAGTTATAAAAAAACCGAAACTGGGGGGAGACCTCTAAACAGACAGGGGCCAACAGTAACCGTAATCGGATATGAATATATAATAGAAATTTTAGAAAAATAAAAAACTAAAAACTACAAAAAGGGGACATCCGGGCAGTCGGGACGTCTGTTGGGGGCTAGAATGACTATAGTGAAAAAAGAAAAAACGAGAGAGTAGGCGAGGAAGAGACGCAGAGAAGCAGAAAAAAATTTGACACAAACAAGTCGGAGGCAGGGACGGGACGGGCCGCCGGGCTGCAAGGGTCGGTCGGTCGGAATTTGTTCAGTCGGGGGTTAGTAGAGAAACGAGAGGCGACTGGCGCGCCTCCGACGTATAATAGCTGGAAAAAGATGCCCGTAACTCCACGGGTTTTGGTCGAAAATCTTTCAAAACTAGATTGTCAGAATCAGAAGAGCAAGGCGGTCAGAATGAGTATAAACATGACTGAATTTGGATAATTTTGAAATTTCCAAAAATTTCGAGTTCCAATTCTGATATAAATGTCTCTATTTTTTAATGTATGTGGGCTTTATAGGAAATTTGAAAAAAACCATGAATTTCAGGGATATTTATTCAAAATCAATTTGTTCTCGTATACGGTCAGAGCAAATGGAACTACAAAAAACATAAATTCAAAACAATTAACAAAAATTCTCCCGTCATTGACAACAAGCTCGACGTTGCGATAGCTGGACGAAGTGGTAATTACCTGAAAAAAGTTATCTATCATTCCTGCTTTTATAATTTCAGATTAGGCTTCACTCATCAACTTTTTCATTCACATTTCAACTCAAAATTGTAAAATTAATGGTTACAAATTCTCGAAAAATTTACTTACCTCTATGCCCTTTTTTCCGAAATAATCGTTTTTCGGCCAAGATTTTTTCAGATAGTGCTCAAAACATTTTCGAATTTTGCAGGATTCTTCTGAAAATTTTGAGTTTTTGACTATAATATTGTGGAAATTCAGAAAAATAGGCACTTTTTCTTTATTCTGGGAACAAATAGTTTAGAAAATCGTCAAATTTTAGCCAGAAGTTTCTCAATTTCTCTCAAAAATCTGCTATTCTTGAGTCTAAATCTCTCAAATTTGAGCTCTAAAAATCCATGTTTTTTATGAACAATCATCCGAAAAATCACTCACCGTCGTTTCTCGCCTTTTTTACCAAAGTAATCGTTTTCCCTACTTTTCCATTGGATAGATTCACGATTATAGCGTTCTAGTTCCTGCAAAAAAAACAACACTAGACAATTGCTTTGAATTTTCCAAAGCTTAACTCACCATTTCACGTCATACTGTGGTGGATAAGAACGATTTAAAAAATACAATACATATTTCAGAAAAATAACAAAAAAAACCGAAACGGAAAAGACCTCTAATCAGACAGGAGTCAACAGTAACCGTATTCGGGTATGAATATAACACTACAAAAAGAGAGACATCCGGTAGGTAAACGGGTCGTCATTTGGGGGCTAGAATGACTATAGTGGAAGATGAAAAATCAGAGAGTATGAGGGGAAGAGACAGAGAAGCGGAGAAGAAAAAGTGAGGCAAACAAGTCGGAGGCAGAGACGGGCCGCCGGGCTGCAAGGGTCTCTCGGTCGGGCGGAATTAGTTCAACCAAAGGGGGGGGGGAGTAGAGGAACGAGAGGCGACTGGCGCGCCTCTGACGCATGATCGCCTTAGAAAAATGACTGTTACTTTACTGGTTTTCATCGGAAATCTTTGAAAAATATATTTTCAAAATCAGCAGAACAAGACGGTCAAAATGAGTATAAACACGACTAGAATCGGAACATTTGAAAATTTCGAGTTTTTGAAATGTTGAAATTTTGTTATTTCGATATTCTTAAGAATAATGTTGTATTGAAACCATAAAGTATTGAAGTTCTTTGTATACTGGAAAACTAGTAATTCTCATACTCTGAAAATCTGAAGTTTTCTTGAAATGGTAAACAAAAAACATATTTTTTCGAAATAATTTTTTATTCATTTTAGCATGATACTGCGACTGTTTGGTTGAATATTCAAACGAAACCCAAAAAATGAACGAAAGAAAATTCATAAAAAAATTCCATCCCGCATTCATGAAGAAACCCGAAGTTGTGGAAAGACCCTGAAAAAATATGGTCGAATTTTCAGTAAAAACTCACTTGCCTCTTTTTTTGGGGCCACGCCGGTTTCTAAAAAGTGGGCGTGGCCTAAAAAAGTGGGCGGAGCCTATCCAAAATCCAAAAACTACTAACCTGCATTATCAGACCTTCTCGACATTTGATCTCCAAAATTTTCTAATTCTCGCGCTACTAACATTGAAAAGGAGTGTATTCCAGGAGATGAAGCAATGTTGCGCTGAAACTTTTGAAAGTTTTTTTCCGCTATTCATACTTACTTTTGCTTCCGGAAATAGTAGAATTCGGCACACCAGAGCTGAGCCTTTGGACAAGTCAGCGTGATCTCATACCACCGTACTATGTCTCCTCGTGCTCGGAAACCAGAGATAGTTCGGCTTGCGGATGTATCCTGTACCAGTGAGCACAAGATCTGGACGGAGCATGACAGGACAGGCTGAGGACAGCCAGTCCAATGAAAAGAAGTAAAACTTCTTTCATTGAGGAGGAGACCAGAACACTGTAAAACAAATATTCAAAAGAGCTTCAGAGAGAAAAAGGTGATTGAAAGTTGAAGTGAAAATTTCAACTTTTGGTGCCTGAAAACGTAGGTTACAGTAGTTCAATCATTTAAAAAAATTGTGAACAAATGATAAAAAACCTAGATTTTCATTTTTGTAGTTGACAACTTTTTTGAAATTCGGGTTTTCAGAATCAGTTTCTATGTAACTATTGTCACCTACTTTTTCAAATACACGAAATTGACCCTTTTGCACTATAAACAGCCGATTATGGTAGCTTTTTGTAGGTGAAACTGTAGGTGAAAAACTCACAAGCGTTATCCCACTTTTTCTCTCCTGTCTCGAGACCAAAATTTTCCACACATCCTTATCAAATGACTAGATTTGTAGTGGAAGTGTTCAGTTTTCTGGAAAATAATGTCGAGAATTTCACCCTAAGAATGGTAAATTGCCTTTATTAAAACTCACCAAAATTCCCAGAAATTACAGAAAATCAAACTTGTTTTCAGTAAAATAGAATAAAACGGAAAAGACCTCTAGTCACACGGGGTCAACAGTAACCGTAATGGGATATAGAAAATATAAAGAATATAGAAAATTCGAGAAAAATAAAAAACTAAAATCTACAAAAGGGCGACATCTGGGGTGGTCGGGACGTCTTTTGGGGGGTTAGAAATGACTTTAGTGAAAGAAGAAAAATGAGAGGGTAGGATAGGAAGAGACGCAGAGAAGCAGAAAGCTATAAAAAATAATGGGATCGGAACTAACAACAGATGTGGGGGATGTGTTGGAACCCCTTTGCGAAAGAAGACGGATTTATTGGTGACATTTGTTCCCTCCTCGGAGGGAGGGGATCGAGGATCTTGTCCTTTAAAGGAGGATTCTGGTCAAAAATTTTTCTCACTTCAAATTATGTAAAATTTTGTGCTGATTCCGAATATGATAATGAAAACGCTCAACAGTCTCTCTGAAACTCTGAAAAATCGCTGCAAAACGACCCTTTTTCGGCCGAACGGTCTCCTCGGGCCGTGGCCTAACTCCCGGAGTTTTCTCGGCCACCGCATTTTCAAATATTTTCCACTATTTTTTTAAAGGTTTTGTGTGAAAACCAGGATTTTGTGAAAATCATAAATTTTTGTTGTTTTTTCACTTTTTGAGTCAATAAACTTTTTATCAGCAACCAGTACTTCGAAAACTTGACCGCTATCTTATTTCTTCAAACGAAAGAAATCACCAACTATTTTTATTACTGCAAACATAAGGAGAAACAACAAGAAAGTAATAACAAATAAAATCCGGATAAGACCATCATCAACTTCAACACGATTATTAAGAGCTATGAATGGACCCTCCGGAACCAGTTCCCGCTCATCAGGGACCCAAATATACAATTGAGAAATGGGAAATAACGAGCGAAGATTCGGTACCGCACCGCGATGCCCAATTTTCTCCAGAAAAACTCCAGACTCGTGCCTTTCAGGGCCATCATCAAAACATCCAAATGGACAAAATCCGAAATCCCACGATTCCAAATAGTAACATCGCCAATTCTGAACACAGTAAAAATCAGACAATGTTCAAAGAAAAACTAGAAATGACCAACCGTAAGACAGATGTCCGTAACCGGATGTCTTCATATACCACACTCATATGCCGCACATATACCGTCAACAACGGCATATTCCAAAGAAGCAAGTTCTTCTCTGCACCTGTAAAACTTGATTAAATAACTTGATTTGGGCGCCACTTTTAGAAAATGGGTTTGACAAAAAAGCCTACTCACCAGCATTATCCGACCCATTTGGCAGAAAATAGTCGTCTTTTTTCCTGAAAAAGATAAAATGTATAATTTTCCAGCTTCTGTAATCAGTAAGCTCACCAACAAAGTCCATAGTTATCATTGCTTCGTTCTGGAAAAACATCACCGTTTTTTTGAAAAAAGTTCACAATTCTGAAAAAAAGCTTACGTGGAATTCATTACAACGCCTTTGAATTTTTGCAGGCAAAAAACTATTTTTTTCATCTCTCAACGGCTCAAACTTCCGGGAACCACTTTTTTCTGGAAATTGAAAAATTTTTAAAAACCAAACGAATAGTTTTGCCCTAGTTTTCTAGGGTTAAGCTACGATTAGCTAGTTAAAAATCAAAGAAACAAACAAACTAACCTTTGCCTTTTTTCCCGAAATACTGGTTTTTCTTCCATTTTTTATTTTGACAGTCTTCCGTTCTATATTTAGCTTCTACAGCAACTGAACAAATATCATTTTTAGCTTTTTGAAAATTTCAAAAATTGAACTAACCTCATTAAGTGATACGCAGAAACCACATATCCATAATTACAAAAATTTCAGAAAAATAAAAAAATCGATCCGGAATAGACCTCTAATCAGACAGGGGTCAACAGTAACCGTAATCGGATAAGAATAATTACAGAATATAGAAATTAGAGAAAATAATAAACTACAAAATATAATAAGGGAACATCTAAGGGTTGCCGGGACGTCTTTTGGGGGTTAGAATGACTATTTGGAAGTAGAAAAACAAGAAAGTATGAGAGGAAGAGACATAGAGAAGCAAAAAAAACAAGTTCAAACTGTTCGGCGGACTGCAAAATGAATGATAAGGAGGCTTGATAACACTGGCTGGTCGACAAAGTGTTTACAACTTCTTCGGGGAGACCAAGGGAGTAGAGGCGGCCCAGCAGATAGTCTGAGAAGGACTGGAGAGAAACCTGTTCGATCAAAGTTCCAGTCAAAGTTTTTATTGTTTAAAAAAATGTAAAAATTTGTGCTAATTCCAAATATCATAGTTGAACGCATTTTCAGGAACCTTTAAGAAACCATTGATTTTGACTGCTCTGATGCGGATTATTAAAATACTTATGTCAGTCTTCAAGCTTAGAAACATCGAATAGTCCATCAGCTTTCAAAAAACGGAGTTTACGGTGTTTTGAACTACAATGATCTGAATCCTGGTCAAATTTTTTTTTCGAAACTGAAAAAACCAAAAAAACTTTATAAGCAGATTCCTCTTTGTTCATTATTCAAAAAAATAACAAGATAACTCGAAAAATTATCAGAGACATTAGTGAAAATCATCTCGCCTGAACATTCCGTCGTCTGATTCATCCTTGGATTCACTTGCTCTGCAGAGGTACTTCTTCATTTCCTTTGGTCTTATTCCTTTCATATGGGTCTAATTTGGTCAAATCTCAATGAATTCATAGTGGAGTTACTCTCGAAAATCAAAAATCAAAAATTCACAAAATTTGGAGCATTTTGAACCAGACTTCATCCGAAATCGATGAAAATGAGCAAAGTTATGAAAGTTTGAAAAAAATTCAACAAGCTTTTTTCAAACAGGAAAATTGGTGTCATATAATTATAAGACCGGAATAAAGATCTGGAAAAGATGCGTCTAAACCTGAAACCTCGAACGGTTCAAGTGCGAGTTTTTTTCTTATCAACGCTTCTGAGATTCCGAGGTTCTGAGATTGAAGCCTTTGTTTTGTTTAGCAATACATTTCAGTTGAAGATATTTACAATTTCAAATACTGTTCATTTTCGATAGCTGCCAGAAGACGGAGGGTGGAACAAATTATTGTTACGGAACACGCAAAAAGACGGCACAAAAAATCAAGGGAATACTGAAACGAAACACTGACCAGTGGAGTTTCACTCAACACTGAATAATATCTAGGTGGAGAAAATAAAATCATAGGAATAATGTCTGTTGAATTGTCATTGATCCGCGGTTCAATCGGAGAGAGGTGACAGTTTCAATTGTATAACCGATATCTTGGAAATCTGCGTAGCCGAGAACAATTCTTATCGCTGAAAAATAACTTTTTAAAATTAACTGAGAACTGTTGATTATTAACATTCATCTTTTCTCCTTCCTCATACTTAACGGGGGGGGGGTCAATCAAAAAGGATAACAGATTTTTAGCGTTTGGTATATTCTATTCACGAAGTTTAAGAAACAACTCACTCCAAACCAGTTTCAATTTTTGTCTTCGAATCCTTAAAATTTCGTCGCAATTTTGCCACAATCAAATATTTTAATACTTGAAGGTGGTATCCGCTTTGGTCTAAAAAATCAAAATTTGCATAATATTTTCAATGTTAAACTCACTTTTACTACTTCATCCGCCGTCATTTTTCCAAACAATCCATAAATTTTTCAGTAAAATAGAATAGAAAAAACCGAAACGGAAAAGACCTCTAATCAGACAGGGGCCAACAGTCACAGTTCGGATATGGGTATATAGAAATTCAAAAAATAGATACCAAACAATTACAATAGGGGGGACATCTGGGGTAAACGGGACGTCTTTGGGGGTTAGAATGACTAGTGGAAGGGACGAAAAACGAGAGAGTATGAGAGGAAGAGACGCAGAGAAGCAGAGAAAATTGTGTTCGTAAACAAGTCGGAGGGGTTAGTAGTGTGTGGCCGAAATGCAAGGAATGACATTGGCCGGAACGAATAGAGTGTACACAACTAGTCGGGGGTACCATGGGCGCATTTCTGGAAAACAAAAACTACTGTAACTCTGCCAATATTCATGGGTATTTTTTGAAAACCAGACTTTCAGAATCTGCAGGCCAAGACGGTCAGAATGAGTATAAACATGACTAGATTCTGCAAAATTTGAAAATCTGAAATTTTGGAGGAGACTCTGAAAACCTGTTAAAACACCCTGCGAAATCTTATAAAACCAAAATACTTCAATAATTTTGATCATTTCATTCTTTTTTTCAATATCAAAACTCAAATTGTCAAAATATATGCCATGAACCACAAAATTCTTCTAACAAAAACCACAATAGAAATACAAAATAGTGAACATTAACAAAAAAAAATTCCATTCGAACTCGATTGTCGCATTGTTTAACATTGTGATATGCACCTGAAAAAACAACACATTATTTGGAAATGACTGGAAATTTTGAAGTCTAAACTCCGCCTACTTTTTGGGGGCGTGGCTTAAAATGTGGGGGCGGAGTCTCGAATGGAAATGTGTTAAAAAACTCACCAGCGTTGTCTGACCCGAGGAATTCGCTGTGGTACATCATTTTTGGCAAGAACTTCTGGGCGAAGTCTATCTGAAAATTTTCGAAATTTTGATCTTCAAAAAGTTTCTGTAATTTGGAACATTTTGAGTCTAAACGCAGACAAAATGCATAAAAATGAGCAAAGTTATGAGAATTTGAAATATTCTTGTATTGGGGATTTTTCAAATCTCCATAACCTGACTTATTTTTGAGCTACATGTACAATTTTTAGCTCAAAATGCTCCAAATTTTTTAATTTTTTCAATAAATTAATTTCATGTTGAAAATTCACTACTCACTTTCTGCGGTCACATGCGCAACGTGGTAACTCCATTATCCATGTCGGGAGGTACTTTTGAGCAAAGGCCGTCGTTATGGATATTTGATTCTGAAAATTCAATAGCTGCGCTTTTTTGCTTTATTTCAAATCGAAAATTCACAAAATTTGGAGCATTTCAAACCTAAATTCATCCAAAATGGATGAAAATGAGCAAAGTTATGAAGGTTTGAAAACTTTTTGTTATCAGAAAATTTCCAAATCTACATAACTTGACTCATTTTTGAGCGACATGTACAATTTTTAGCTCAAAATGCTCCAAATTTTATACTATTTCAGTTTAAATGTTCAAAATTTACTATTTTGCGCAATCCGTAGTAATTAAAAGTTGTAGTCCCTTCTTGCCAAAATAATCCCTCTATTGTCCCACCTTTGAGAGAAATTTTTCCATCTGAAATTCTTGACTATTTTGAGCTACTAGAAACATTGAAAATGACATACCTCTAAGCCTTTCTTGCCGTAATAATCAGACTTTTCTTCTCCATTTTTCAAGACATTTCCCTCATATTGTCAGCTTTGGCCTGAAAAATCGAGATTTCTCATAAAATTTGCAATGTTACTCACTTCTGCCATCAGTTTCTCTAAAAAAATCTATAAATTTTCAGTAAAATAGAAAAAACCGAAACGGAAAAGACCTCTAATCAGACAGGGGCCAACAGTAACCGTAATCGGATAAGAATATATAGGTTATATAGAAATTTAGAAAAATAAGAAACTAAAAACTACAAAAAGGGGACATCCGAAGCAGTCGGGACGTCATTTGGGGGGTTAGAATGACTAGTGGAAGGAAAGAAAAATGAGAGAGTTTAGGAGGAAGAGACGCAGAGAAGCAGAGAAAACCGAGCTCGTAAACAAGGGGGTTAATAGTGGGTGGCTGAATTGCAAGGAATAGTTGATGACATTGGCTGAGAGGACTAGAGTGTACACAACTAGTCGGGGGTGCCATGGGCGCGTTTCTGGAGAGCAAAAACTACTGTAAATTTGCTATTTTTTATCAGAATTTTCTGAAAACTAGATTTTCGGAATCAGCAGAACAAGGCGGTCAGAATGAATATAAACATGACTAGATTCTGCAAAATCTGAAATTCTAAAATTCGGAGGAGACTCGGAAAACCTGTTAAAACATCTGCAAAAGCTAGCAAACAAAAAAAAACAATTGTTTTGATTTCATTAAAAATTTATTTTCTTTTCAAATTCCAAACTCAAATTGTCAGAGTATATGACAATAGCCACAAAAATCTACCAAAAAAAACATTTTTAAAAAATTCCATTCGATTTTGTGCGTCCACGATCTTATTGTTACATCCGACTGAAAATTAACATTTGTTATTTTCTAAAGCTGGAAAAAATTTTTGGTCTAAGCTCCGCCCCTTATTTAAGGGGCGTGGCCTAGACGGTGTCCAAAATGAATTTTCAAAAACTCACCGAGGTTGACTGATCCATTTGGCGGAAGAGACTTCTTGAGCAAAGTCGGAATCCGGTAGAGCTTGGTACTGGAAAATTATAGATAGTAGATAAATTTTTCGAATTCTGTGATAACTGTTAATTGAAGTGTTTCTATAATGAATATTTTTGACTTACCTTCTGCGGTTACGTGTGATATAGTAAGGAGGGACTCTGCGTCCTCCTAACGCCTATTCCTGTCGTGTGTCCATTTTTCGGTCTCGCTCTTGCGAGATCTCTACATCTACACACACCATCCTAGGCCTGCCTCGGCTACAGTAGGGACAATGGCAACGCGCTCCACCGCACACTACCGCCGGACGCCTCGAGACCCATGGCGCCAAACCGCCGACCAATCAGCGCTGCGGTGCCGGACACGCCCACCCACCGGAGACGCCTATAAAAGGAGCCATTTCCCTCACTCAAGGCAGTTCCTTGGCCCCACCTAATTACCTTGTTTTAACCCTACTCTAATTGTAAACCTTGTTTAGCCACTAATAAACCTGTTGTAGAATAACTCTCTTTGCGCACATACGAGGTAAATACACTCGTTACTGGTAGCAGCGAGTTAGGTTTTAGTCTTTCTTTTAAGCTTTTACCTTTAAATTTCCACCCCCGCTTCCTTTTCCTTGCGTTATTCTCTCTCGTTTATTTTTCCGTCAGTCCCAGGCGGTACATAGGACCATAACCTATAGGCTAACTTTGTTTACTCCCTCTCGCATTTCCTTCGCCGTTTGTTGGTTGCAAACAATAAGTGGTAAGTTTGCGCTAGGTCTTTTTATGTAGGCTCTTTTCTCTAAGCTCTTTTTAGGCTCCTAGGTCTTTGCCTCCCTTATTTTATTGCTTGAATCGTATTTCCGTCACATTTACCGTTCAACTCTCTTTCCCTCAAAATGAGCAGCAAAGGGACAGGTTCTTTTTACAACCACGTCCGCTGTCCCGTTGGTACCCTCTCGCTGTTTCTATCGCCGGAGACACGCCTTCGGTTTTCTTTCCCCCCCCCCCCCCCCCCCACCCAAGTTTTCCTCTGGAAAACTTCCCTCTAATCACTTGCAGCGATCAGGTAGAGTTTGCCAGCAGTGCACCAGAGTCCAGTAGCCAAGATGTCGTCAGCCAAGCAGCAAAGCGCTCCGACAGTCCAACACCAGTCCAACCGAGCATCCATTCAGACACTCTACAGAAGGTCGAGTCAGTCAACCACCGATGGACAAGGACAAGCAACTACGGACGGACACCCCGCCTGCAAGCTCACTCTCCACCACCAGATCAAGTACGGATGCGACACCCACACAGATGTCGTCGGCGGAGCCTGCGATACACCTTTCCTGAATAAGGGGGGTGTGCAGGCACGCACAAGAGAGGCGATTTCTATAAGTCTCTTGAGCCAAACACCGTTTTCCCTTTATGAACGATTAGTCAGCCCAAATCCAGTACATCCGACAACGCTTGGTCTCCCCTCGTCTTCACCGATCTTCCAACCCCCACAAGGAACACCATCAACCAAAAATTGCTAAAACTATAACCGGAAGCGATAAGACAAGACGAGGAAGGAACGATCACTTGCAAGGAAGCGTCAGCTTCAAAACCCGTGACACCCGCATCAGCCACTTCTCTACGTTTGATGCGAAGCATGCTGTGTTATTCGTTGAACACCGCATGGGGACACTTCGCAATGTTCTACGCACATTGCGTCCCAAAAGACTTCCGATGAGAGTATTCGCATCTTTGACAGTTCTCTACTCGACCGCTGTTCGAATGCGATGACGCACGGAAGTCCCCCTCCCAATGTTGACCCACTGAAGACAACAATCTTCGGTAAGATGTATTCACACATCCCCACATTGGAGACTGCTGCAAGTATTCGTTGAACAATGATGTAAGATGAAGAAAGCGTCGAGGCCTCGACCAGCAAAACGCCAGGATCTTGGTAACATCCTGAGCCAACGGAGCGTGAGCCGTTTTGGTTATCCGTATACATGGGTATACGATGAGGCACCTAGCTAGTGCCTTGGTAATATATAACACCAGAACTCTTCCCAATGGAACCAACAACGATGGATCTGTAAGAAGACGAAGAAGATTTCTACGATTGGATCAATCACCAGTCCCGGAACCATCATCTTCACAGCTAGTGCAAGCCCATTATTGCGTCAGTCACATCACAACGGCTGCGTCGTATTGGTCAAGCACGCCTGCACTCGCCGGGCGCTGGCGATGTACCTTTCCTGAATAAGGGGGGTACGCTGGCACCAGTGAGTGAGGTTATATAAAGGAGTATAGTCAGTCGATAATAGTCAAGTCAAGCAGCAGCAGAAGCAGTAGTCATGAAGTAGTAGTCGAAGAAGTAAGCAGAAGTGTTACCCAAGAAGTGAACTCCAGTCCTATCGCCATCGGCATCGTCATAAGCCAAGGAGAGGACAACGCAAAACAAGTAATACTGAAGCAGAAGTAATCGACGAAACAGGACACTATAGCTAAAGCAGCAGCAGCATGTCAAAGAAGACGTTTTCCATCACCATCGAAACGTCATCTAGTAACGAAGACATGACAAGAGGTCATCAACATCGATCTCGATACACACGGAGCAAGGAACAAGTTCAGCCACCTCATATTGTTCCAAATAACCCGCATTCAGCACGGAGACAGAAGGAAGTCATCCAACATCCACGTCACCTGAAGCAGAATGCGAGACGACATCGCAAGATTTCGTTACCATCAATCATGAGCGAGCAAGCACCGAAGGAGGAGTTGTCACCTTTAGACACTCCAGAAGAACCATCAACGTCAAGCGAGCACAACGACACGAGCAGGAAGAGAAGCAGTCACCTTTAGACTCTTCTCAAGGAGCAACGACAGCGACGGATTGGACACCTTCACTGTTCAATTCAAATACAAATACATTTTGCACCTGAAAAGTCTGAAAATTGTCATCGCCAGTCGCCGAAACCAACTGTCAGTGAATTTGCAACACGAACACAAGAAGAAACGAATTTATTGGTTCGATTTCCGCTTGTTTTCCCTCCGAAAAAGGTCCGCGTACACCCCTTATGCAGGAAATGCACATCGCAGACACATTTTCGAAGGAAAATGCTCAATCGCTCACCAATGCAAGCGAAGAACAAGCGAAAATGATGGCTCGTTGTCAACAACAACAATTCTCGCCGAGGAGTACGGTACATTTAAAGGCGCATACCCTTTTTTGCCACGACGACGCAACGAGACGCACCCCGACGCACAAGTGTACAACAACACGCTCCGTTTCACAACACGCGTTGTTGGTCTCGCCACGACAAAGGGGGACTACGGTCGCACTCGTTACGACTGTGTCGCATGAGCAACAATCGGCCTAAAACGAATTTCTTCACTTTCGTTTTAACGCTCTCGATTTTTGTTGTTTTTCACGCAATTTTTTCGTGAATTTTTGCAATCTCCGTCGATTTGTGCTCGATTCTCGTTCCACAACGTTTATTCCTTCCAGAAGAAAACAACTTCAATGAACGAACCGCCGAAGTCGCCGCCAGGCGCAATTGCTACCGGAAAAGTGCTCCCATCGAACGCGGGAGCCTGCGATGCACCTTTCCTGAATAAGGGGGGTGCGCAGGCACCGCTGGAAGCCACCTCCACCGTCACCAGAACCACCAAGACTGAGAAATCAACTCCGCTCTCTTCTGACAACGTCATCGTCAAGGAGATTCCTTATGTTCGCGTCACTTGGTACGAAGAAGGTGCACCACTGAAGCACTACGGAGGAGCGAGCAATGAGAATCTTTCCTCATTCATCCGTGCATTCAAGGACAAGATTGCTCTCAAGAAGGACGCCACCGAAGCCACCAATCTTCAACTTTTTCTCACGTTTTTGCAAAACGACGCGAGAGACCGAGCCGAAGAATGGATGAGAGACAACTCAGACGGAACGCTCGACGGACTCTGCGAGGATCTCAAGAAACGATTCGAGAATCCTGCCATGAGAGTTCGCTACCGTGATCAGCTCCAGACCATCACCAAGAGACCAGACGAAGGCGTACAAACGTACTACGATCGTATCAACAAGATCGCCAAGCAAGCCAACGGAGGAATCTTGAATGACGAGTTCAAACGTCTCATAACTGATGCTTTCTCGTATGGGTTGGATGACGCCACCAAGCTTCACGTCCGTCTTCAGGCACCGACATCGCCACAAGAAGCTCTCAAAGCAGCTCTCCAGTACGAAGCTCTCACTTCCACCAAGAAGCCTTCCAACGAGTCAGGTATCACCATCACGCCTGATGTTCTTGTCGCGATGATCTCTTCGATCGCTGGAACCAACAACAACGCTTCCAACTATCAACATCAAGGAAGAAGTCAACCGAGACAGTTCAACGGTCGCCGGAATTTCAACCAACAAGGTCGTAATGACAGAAGACAGAAGAACGGAAACTGTTTCAACTGCGGTAAAGTCGGACATTACCAATACGAATGTCGACAGAAGCAGAATGGTCAGCCACAGACGTCATCAGTCAATCCAGTGAGCAATCACAAGGTTAGCCAACCGGAAGTCAACGTCGCCGAGTTCAACGCGATCATCGGCAAGCTACAGCAGCAGCTCCACCTCAAAGACGAACAAGTCAAGTCGCTCACTCAGCGGAACGATGCCGTCTTAGCAGCTCAATACGACTACCCGTCAGCCCGAATGATTTTCCCGGATGATCATCAAGACCACGAGCCAGAAGCCGAGCATTCATCTCAAGAATGTTTTAACTCGAGCCAAAGCGCGAGCCTGCGATGTGCCTTTCCTGAACAAGGGGGGTACGCAGGCAGCGTTAAGCTTGACCAGCCAGAAGCTTCTTCAAAAGATTCCACTCCAGAATACTTCACCGCTCGTATCCCAGTCAAGATCAACGGAAGAGTAATCTATGCTCTCATTGACACCGGTGCCTGCATCTCCATCGCAGGTCCCCTCTACGAGGATTTCCACCACGAGAAACTCCAGTCCTCAACCGTCAATCTTGCTCACGGAATCATGAACACGTTCGTTCAACTGTCAGCCAATGCCAAGCTTACGCTCGAGATCGGTTCTCACAAGATCACTCAGACGATCCACTTCACCAAGGATCAGGTCTCGCCACCCGGAGGAAACAGCTACAGTATGATCCTAGGAAACGACGTCCTATCACAACTGCCCAAGTTCTACTTGGACTACAAGAACCGACACTTCATCGTCGGCGATGTCGTCATCCCTATGGGAAGAAGAAGACCAGCAGACGACTACCCAGCCGTCCGCATGCTCTCCGTGGAAAAGCAACAGCTAGCTGATATTGCCGAAGCTCTGAGCAAAGCTCTCGAGTCCCCAAACCGAGAGGAATCAAAGACTGAAGTTGCCGATACTATCATCACGGTAATGGTTAACAACACCAAGTACAAGGCACTCCTTGACACCGGAGCCCACATCTCACTAGCCAACACAGAGATGCTCGAGCAGCTAGACGTCGAACAGCAAGATCCAGTTCATCAAGCCGTTCGAGGTCTCGGAGAACGCAAGACAGAAGTCACCAAGTCAGCCATGGTCAACATCACCATCGGATCAAAGACCAGCCCACTTCTAGTCCACTTTGTCCAAGGAGAAATCTCACCAACCGGAGCTCTCCGATACGACTTTGTACTCGGACGAGATCTTCTGACTCACCTCGGACAAGTCACTTTCGACTTCAAGGATGGAAGCTTCATCTTCAACGATGAGAAGGTCCCGATGTTGAGACGTGCTCCAACGACTCCAGAATCCGAGGTTGTTGCCGAGAAGACGGATCAACCCATGGTCTCACTCCCAGTCAAGCTCGTCAAACTTATGGCCGCCACGGTTCTTCACCAAGTCCAGGCAGAAGGAGACTCCAGCAAGTACCGCCCGACAAGCGTGTCTTTCACACGACCACAGTTCCTTTGCAAGAACTGCGACAGCCCTGGTCATCTCCAACACGAGTGCAGACAACCACCAAAAGGAGCCAAGTCAATGTGCTCCACCCGGAAGAGCAGAAGCCGCGACTCCGACGACGTTCCACGAGTCATGGTCATCAACCCAGAAGATCCAGCTCCAGAAGCCAGCAACTCCAGACACAACAGGAGACGCCGAGCAGAAGACGCCAGAGTCGCCTTCGTCGATGACAACGAACGCCATCACGCTCAGCGGAGATACCCAGCCACTCCAAGAGTTCCAGCTCAACCACCAGCTCAAATTGAACTCTCAGCCATCCCAACGGATGGTTGCACGTGCCCTCCCAACCGCGAGAGAACGCACCAGCTGCAAGGAGTAGCTGAGCAGTCAGCCGGTCCATCCACTTCCACCAGAAGAGCAACGGATACCAACAGCACCACTGGACCAGACTTCTTGGACACTCTAGCTGATCGAGTGAACAGATTCTCACTCAATGACCCACCATCGTCAGCCCAGATCGCTAGAGACATGGCTCAACTCATTGGAGATCGAGTGCAACCACCTCGCACACTCTCCACAAGCCGCCTCCCAGTGCCGTTCCTCGCCCGTCGTGAGTACAGATACGATCCTGAACTTCCAACGTTCTGCGGAAGAATCGGAGAAAGCCCTCTCAGATTTATCCAAGCCTTCGACCGTTGTATGGACGCAGCCAACCCACCATGGAACAGACGCCAACAGGAGAACCTCTTCATATCATGCATCAGAGGTCCAGCTTTGCACAACATCAGAGAAGCCGGAGCCTTTGCAGACATGTATGGTCTGTCCCTCGATGAGCTAAAAGCAGCTATCACCGGAGTCACCGAACGCCAACATGAAAGCCGAGTCGCCGAGCCAGCTAGACGCGAAGAGATCCAGCGCACGTCCGACTTCTACAACGCCGAACGACAGCGACGCGCCCAAGAAGACGAGTTCGAGCGAATCACTCAAGCTCGAGAGCAAGAAGCAGCACTCGCCGCAGCCCAAGCCAGAGCTCAAGCCCAAGCCCGGAATCCAAGACCAAATCCTCTTGACGGACGGAACATCATGTTCTCAAGACAGAACCAGCAAGTCCCCGTCACCGTCAACGGATACCGTTCTACTGCACTCTTGGCCTTCTCCTCACCTGTCACCGCCACTGGGAGCGACACAGCCACCAGACTGAACATCCGAGGATTAGAAATGGAGAGACGTCGAGTCCAAACGGATGAGTGCGATTGGCACGTCATCGGACACCAAACCTTCCAAGTCACCATCGGTAACCTGACGTTCCTCCACCAGATCAAGATCACAATGGGACCCTGCCAGATCGACGACCAAGAAGGCAACTACGAGTTTGTCTTTGGTCAAGACCTCATCAGCAAACTTCCATTCACCGTCGACTCCAACGATGGTATCAACTTCATGATAGGCGTCGATCTAGTGGCAATGGGAATCATCGCAATGTACCCAGCACTGCGAGAGATGGAGAACTTTTACAACCACAATCCTCGACACTAAGGATTCCCCAGTTCTCCTCTCCACCCAAGGTCACTCAAGTCCTTCCAACAGCTTGTGCCTGCGATACATCTTTCCTGAACAAGGGGGGTGTGCAGGCCGAGCTCGAGGAAGCAGTCCACATGAACCAGCTTGCTGAGTCATCATCCAGCCAAGCCAGTAAGACCCCTTTCAAGGACAATGCTGAAGTTCAAGCCAACTCCACCAGGAGCAGCCAAAACTCAAGTTTTTCCCGAGGACATCCAACCGTCCACCCAAAGAAGGAGACCGACAACGCAGACTCTATCCAAGGAGACAGCGACAAGGAGCTCAACACAAGTTAAGCCCCTGGCCAAAGTATCCAAGGATTCCAACATCAAGTCAAAAGGAGACACCCGCAGACGTTCCATCTACGTCAAGTCACCTCAACAGAACTTCAACGTCGAGTCAGCCGTCAAAAGCCGACTCACACCGTTCGAGGAGCACGCGTCTGCGATATACTTTTCCTGAACAAGGGGGGTATGCAGACCGGCTACGAGAACCAGTCCATGTAGGATTCATCTTTGAAGGCCATCCAAGCCACCCAGGCTCCACTAACCCACCCATACAATAAAGAGTAAAGGACCCCAAGCAGGCCAAGCCAAGCCAAGCCAAACCACCCCAGACCCCTCCAATCAAGTCAACATCCATGAGGAAGTCTACACGAGAACACTCATCGTCCCGAAATTCGTGACAACTCACTATCGAGGACGATAGGTTAATCTCGTGGGGGAGCCGTTAAGGAGGAGATCGCGAAAGATCCAAGGACTTTCGGTGACGAATTTCGTCCCGATTCGCCTTTTCCAAGCCCGAAAACAGGCCCCTCAAAAGCCCGGATTTTCCACCACTCCACCGCCAATCCAAGGGACAAGCCCAAGAGACACCCAACATCAGTCTCCCGGACCGGATCCATCAGTCAACTCCCAGGAGTATACAACATCCAACGATCCGCCCGGCCCTACCCAACCACCTCGACCGAAGTCCAAAAGACACACTCCAGTCTAAGCCCAGGAAGGACTCGGTACCGAGGACGGTACTTAAAGGATGGGGATAGAAGTAAGGAGGGACTCTGCGTCCTCCTAACGCCTATTCCTGTCGTGTGTCCATTTTTCGGTCTCGCTCTTGCGAGATCTCTACATCTACACACACCATCCTAGGCCTGCCTCGGCTACAGTAGGGACAATGGCAACGCGCTCCACCGCACACTACCGCCGGACGCCTCGAGACCCATGGCGCCAAACCGCCGACCAATCAGCGCTGCGGTGCCGGACACGCCCACCCACCGGAGACGCCTATAAAAGGAGCCATTTCCCTCACTCAAGGCAGTTCCTTGGCCCCACCTAATTACCTTGTTTTAACCCTACTCTAATTGTAAACCTTGTTTAGCCACTAATAAACCTGTTGTAGAATAACTCTCTTTGCGCACATACGAGGTAAATACACTCGTTACTATATGTGGTAACTCTATTTTTCACGTTGGAAGGTACTTTTGAGCGAAGTCGAGAATCGTAGTGCAATTGTTCTGAGAAATTGATAACGGTGATTTTCATTTATATATTTTTGAGAATCATAAAATTTGGAACATTTTGAGCCTAACCACATCCAAAATGGATAAAAATGAGCAATGTTATAAATAATTGAATTTTTTTTTGGAAAAACTTTTTTTGTGAAATTTTCAAACTCTCATAACTTTTGTTATTTTTCAGCCTAGATGCATGATTTTAGGCTCAAAATGCTTCAAATTTTATTTTTTTTAACTTCTTAATTAAAAACTCACCACTTTTCCATTTCAAGCCAAAATAATCCGCCTGTTTTTCCCTCTTCTCTTTTTCAGCCTTTCTTTCCGAAGTAGTCACTTTATCAGTGATATAGTTGTCGAAAAGTGGACTTAAAATCATTCCGTCAACTGAAAAATGAAAATTTGTCTCTAAAAATGTGTATTTGCATCTAAGAACTCACCGAGAAATCAAAATTTCCAAATAAAAATATTAAAATTTCAGAAAAATAGTATAAAAACCGAAACGGGAAAGACCTCTAATCAGACAGGGGCCAACAGTAACCGTAATCGGATATAGAGAATATAGAAATTAGAAGAAAATAGATACTAAAAACTATAAAAAGGGAACATCCGGGCAGTCGGGACGTCTTTTGGGGGCTAGAGTGACTAGTGGAAGGGAAGAAAAATGAGAGAGTTTGGGAGGAAGGGACGCAGAGAAGCAGAAGAAAATGTGACACAAACAAGGGGGTTTAGTGTGGTCGGAACTGCTGGTCGGACTGAACTGCGAAAAAGAAGATAGGGGAAAATAGAGGACACTGGCTGGACGGGAACGAGTGTACACAACTTGTCGGGGGTGCCTTGCGCGCGGTCTTGGAAAAGAAAATGTACTGTAACTTTGCTATTTTTCATCGGAATTTTTTGAAAACTAGATTTTCAGAATCTGCAGACTAAGACGGTCAAAATGTGTATAAACATGACTAGATTCTGCAAAATCTGAAAATCTGAAATTTCGGAAAAGTTCCTTCCGAACATTTGGAGACTCTGGGAACCTAAAACAACAGAAAAAAGTCGGATGCATATGAAAATTTATTGAGTAGCAGATTTGAAAAAAATTCAAAAAATCTGTTTGAAAACGTGTCGAAAATCTCAGTTTTCCAAAAGTTTCTGAATCCAAAACTCAAAATCTTTGTTGTAGTCGAACGAAATTGTTTCCTGAGCACCATCTGTCGAACGTCGAACATCAAACATCTTCTTTTCATCTTCTGTAGTTCCGTGCCCAGAGTCCCTGAAAATATAAAATATGGGTTAATGGATATCACAGGGTAAATGACTGCCGAATGCAAACAACTTACTTCTTTGAAATCACAATGCCCTCCAAAAACCACAGATTGATAAGAGAGCTACTCGATTTCAAAGCAGCAAATCCAGAACTTGTTGGTGTTATCTCCAAAATCTACTTCGATGTAGACGCGACCATCCCATGGACCAGTCTCCCATTTGTAGTACAACGAAGTTGCATGGAGCTTGTGTGTGCTCAACATTTCACAAAAATCTCCGTTATTTGTTGCAATTTTGAGTCTGAAAAATGCAAATAAGATGAGATGCGGCTATCCGATACTTACGCTTCTGTTGGTGCTAACTTCCTTATTATGGCTGCTTGCATAGTCAAGGGAAGCTCGAGGATGGGGAAATCGTCAATAGAGTTAGAGGCATTATTTTCTGAAATTAGGATAATGAACTAGTATTTTCAGTAATCCTATCAGACATATGTGAAAAAGATAGGAAAAAGGTTTGTCTCAGGAAAAAGGAAAAAAGTATGAGCACAAAATACATATTGTAATGTAATAGATACAAATGAGCAATCTTATAAAAATTTGAAAATTTTCTCGGAAAACTTTTTTAAAGGAGTTTTCAAACATCTTAACTTTTGTTATTTTTGAGCAAGAAGTCTCAATTTAGTGTCAAAATGCTTCAAATTTTATCTTCTTTCCAAGTCTCTATTAAAAACTCACAAATTTCCATTTTAAGCCAAAATAATCCGTTTGCTTCTCCCTCTATCCTTTTTCAGCGTCGAAGAGTGATTTCAGCATCACTTCCTTAACTGGAAACAACAAAATTTTGACCTTAAATATGAAAACTTGCATCCAGCAACTCACCGAGAAATCGAAATTTCCAAAAAAAAAATCCATAAATTTTTAGTAAAATAGCATAAAAATCGAAACGGAAAAGACCTCTAAGCAGACAGGGGCCAACAGTTACCGTGATCGGATGAGAATATATAGAATTTGAAGAAAAATAGAAACTAAAAACTATAAAAAAGTGACATCTGGGGGTCGAGACGTCTTTTTGAGGGTTAGAATGTCTAGTAGAAGGAAAGAAAAACAGAGAGATCATGAGAGGGAGAGACGCAGAAAAGCAGAGAAATGTGACACAAACAAAAAGAGAGAAGTAGTCGAACCTGCGAAAGAGAAGACAGGGGGGGGGGTGGAATAGATGACACTGGCTGGACGGGAAAGAGTTTACACAACTGGTCGGGGGTGTCTTTGGCGTTTCTTTAGAGGAAAATGTACTATAACTTTGCTAGTTATTATCGGAATTTTCTGAAAACTAGATTTTCAGAATCTACACACTAAGACGGTCAGAATGAGTATGAACATGACCAGTCATGACAAAATAGGAAATTTCGAAAATCACCAGGTTCTGAAATTCTGTTTCCGAGAAACATAAGCTTCTCAGAAATATGAGAAATATGAGATTCTGGTAAACATGAGATTCTTTGAAATTGAGAAACATGAGATTCCGAGAAACATGAGATGCTGAGATTTCCTGAAATTTGAACCAAAAGACAAGCTATTCAACAATCATTTATTCATCAGTTGTCAGAATCAGTCCACATTTTCATTTTTCAATTAAAATTAGTTTTCGAATCCAATGCATGTATCCTTCGCAGTTTTTGCACGTCCACATTCTTTTTTTCAGTTCGACTCCCACAGATGTTCTGCAAAAAGACATTGAAAATATGATTTTAATTTATCTGTATGAACGTAACGAATATTGTAAAAACTTACATTTGAGTGCAAGCGCCGAGAAGAATATGTGCATAAGAGAGGACTGCCCATGTCCACGGCAGTTTTTGGAAAGATAATTTTCTTCCCTTAAATTATTTATTTTCAGCTCAAATTTTTTCTTGTTAGACTCACTTCTGCTGCCGCCTTTGATGACATAAATTTTCAGAAAAAAATCTATAAATTTTCAGAAAAATCAAGTAAAAAACCGATCCAGAAAAAGACCTCTAATCAGACAGGGGTCAACAGTAACCGTTCGGATATGAATATATAGATAATATAGAATTTTTAGAAAAATAAGAAACTAAAAACTAAGGGGACATCCGAGGCAGTCGGGACGTCTTTGAGGGGCTAGAATGACAAGTGGAAGGGAAGAAAAATGAGAGAGTATGAGAAATAGAGACGCAGAGAAGCAGAAGAAAATGTGACACAAACAGAAGGGAGTCCGGCGGCTGGGACGGACAGCTCGGGTTGCAAATGTTGGTCGGTGGGAGTTTGTTCAACTAGTCAGAGGCGGGCGCGCCTCTGACTTTTGCAGAAAAAGGGACCATAAGTCAGCTGGTTTTCATCAGAAACTTATGAAAACTAGATTTTCAGAAGCAGCAAAACAAGGCTGTCAGAATGAGTATAAACACGACAAGATTTGAAAAAGTTTTATTTTTTTAGTTCCCTGATTTGAAGCGGGTATTCGATTGCAAATTTGAAAAAAGTACTAAAAATTAACAAATTCATTGGAAAAAATCGGGACTACAACTCAAAAACAAAATCAAATTTACAAATAAGGTCCAGAAAAAAAATAAGAATAAACTTTCAAAACAAGTAAAAAAATTGAAAATTAACATTTTTTAAGTTCCGCAAACCAAGAATCCACATCTTTGTCAGAAGCGCCAATGGTCTGAAATATATGTTTTTTGTTCAAATTTTTTATCAAAGCTTAATTTTGTTCAAAAGTGCTAATATATGTACTTACAGAATGACCAGTGCGTTGGTACACTTCCATTTCTAGCCTGCGTTCTCCCAATCAATCTGCTTGCTCTTCTTCGACTCCATCCAAATTTCCGGCTTCGTTCCAATGACATCCAAGACTACTTTCTTCAATGGAATGTTCTTGTTTGGGACCGCTTAGCCATCATCCTATATTCCTTCAGCTCCATCTGGCATATTTGTGATTTTTGAAGCTGAGAGCAAACTTCGAAGCTGCACCTGGAAAAATAGAAAAATGAAAATCTTCTGTGTTCACAAAATTACTAGCTTCTTTGTCTTATCCTATTTTTTCAAGTCCAAGTCAAACTAAGAACTTAGTTTTCTTCCATTTCATCAATCAAAAAACTTACCATTCTTTCAACCAAGCCGAAATAATCGGATTGTTTCTCCCTGTTTCTATTGTCCAACATTCTTTCCAACTCAATTTAACCTGAAAATTTCAAATAGAAGAAAAAACACAATGACTGACTACCTTTAAGCCTTTTTTGGCGAAATAGTCTGTTTCTCTTCCATTATTCTGGCTTGGCATTCATTTCCAATAATCTTTCTTTGCCTGGAAAAAAGTATTTCAATTTTTCAAAATTTTTCAAAAATCTAACTCAACAGAGAATCATTGGTCCGAGATTACATTTCCATAATTTTTCAGAAAAATAGCAAAAACGGCAAAGACCTCTAATCAGACAGGGGTCAACAGTAACCGTAATGGGATATGGGTATATAGAAATTTTAGAAAAATAGAAACTAAACATTACAACAAGGGGACATCTAGTCGGGACGTCTTTTGGGGGTTAGAATGACTAGTGGAAGGGAAGAAAAATGAGAGATTGGGAAGAAGAGACGCAGAGAAGCAGAGAAGTGTAACAGAAACAAAGGGGTTTAGTGGAGTAGGAACTGCTGGACTTCAGAAGAGAAGATAGGGGGAAAATTGATGGCACTGGATGGACGGGACGGCGCGTTCACAACGTGGGGGGAGGGTGCATATGGGGGCTTTCAGAACGGAAAAGTGCCAGTAATTCAGCTTGTCATGACCAGATTTTTGAGAAAATAAGATTTTCAAAATCTAGAGATCACAACGGTCAGAATGAGTATAAACATGACCAGATTTGGGTGTGCCGGGTGGAGGCTGGCTTCTAAGAACGGCCATCAATATGCTATTTTCCATCGAAATCTGGGGAAAAATGAATTTTCAAATTCTGGAGATCATAACGGTCAGAATGAGTATAGGCATGACTATTTCTAAAAAAATCTGAAATTTGGATATTTTTGAAATTCTAGATTTCTGGAGGTTTCTGAAGGCTTTCAGTCATAATAACCTGAAATTTCCTGGAAATCATTTTCAAAAACTAAAACAAAAGATCTTATAATTTTCAGGGTACCTCGGGCTCGTTCTGGGAGAAAAAAAACTACTGTAACTTTGCCAATTCTGATCGAAATTTCGTGAGGACTAAATTTTCAGAATTAGGAAAACGAGACTGTCAAGAGGAGTATAAAAACGACTAAATTTTGCGAAATCTGAAAATCTGAAATTTTAGACATTTTCCATTTTCGATGGTTTGGAGATTCTAAAAACCCGTTAAAACACTCTCAAAACAGAGCAATTACTGTAAATCTAATATTTTTGGTTAGAACTTCACGAAAACAAGATTTTCCAGATCTAGAGACCAAGACGGTCAAAATTAGTATAAACAAGATAAGATTTGAAAAAGTTTTATTTTTTTGGTTCCTTCATTTGAAGCGGGTATTCTATTGAAAATTGAAAAAAAGTACTAAAAAATCAACAAGTTCATATAACGGAAGAGATGGGATTACAACTGAAAAATAGAATCAAATTTACAAATAAGGTCCAGAAAGGTTATATATTGTCAAAACAAGTGAAGAAATTTAAAATTAACCACTTTTCCCGTTTCGCAAACCAGAAATCCACATCTTTGCCAAAGTAGTCATATTGCTTTTCCCTTCTCATTTCACGCTATGATACGACTCTGAAAATCAAAATAGTTTGCTATTTTTGACTAGAAATTTGATGTGCCGCCTAGCCGTTAACCCAACAAAAATAGGTAAAGTGGCTTACCTGCGTTGTCTGCGGCTAGTGCTGACTGATTTTAAGTATAAATAATTTTACAAGATGCATCTGAAAAATTACAAATTTACTACCAATACATTTTGGAAAATATTAGGGAATCCGGAGCATTTTGAGCTTAAAAACAGCCAAATTGGATAAAAATGAACAAAGTTATGAAAATTTGAAAAAAATATATTTTTTTAAATTTCAAATCATTATAACTTTGTTCATTTTCCTGCTAGAAAGATGATTTTTGGCTCAAAATGCTTCAAAATTGTTCATTTTTTATTTTATATAACAAAAAAACTCACTTTCTTCCATCTCCAAAACTGTAGAAATTTCATTGCTCCTCAAACTTTTTCGCCTTTCTTGCCGAAGTAATCCGACTATTGCTCGAATGGACATTTTTCTGAAAATTTGGAACATTATTAATCAAAAAATTCAAAAGATTTTAAGCATTTTGAGCCTAAAAACAGCAAAATTGAATAAAAATGAGCAAAGTTAGAAACATTTGAAAAAAATTTTTTAAAAATTTTTAGAGAAATTTTCAATGTTTTGTAGATAGGCTCAATTTTGAGCTGGATTTATGATTTTAGGTTCAAAATGCTCTAGATTTTATTTTCTTTTATTTTATCGTTTGAAAAACTCATCATCTTTTCCCCCAAGCCAAAATAATCTACTTACTTCTCCCTTTCTCTATTGTCGTTTTCAGTGGCGTAGCCATTTTGCTGAACCAGTTTTCGCCAAAGATTTTTCATCTGAAATTTTTTTTATATTGCAAAAAAGGACACAAAAAATAACTGACCTCCAAGCCCTTTTTCGAAATTGTAGTCTGTTTTTTTTTCATAATTCGGGCTCTGCATTCCTTTCAAAAAATCTTACATCGCCTGGAAACAATTTTTGTAATTTTACACGGCATCCTCAAATGGAAATAGAAATCAAATTCTTTTTCTCCCCGGGGTCACCGACCAAAAAAGGAAATTTCTCAAAATGATGGGAAATTAGCACTGAAAAATCGCCTTTTTCGCCTTATTAAATTTTAAAGGACCTATTTTAAAAATGTGTTCTATACATTTTCTAAAGCGTGCTCAAAGGCGTCTATTGACCCAGAAAACGTGTTCCCAAGTTGGATTGGAGGGAAGTTATTTCAACTCAAATTTTGAATTGGAAAAATCATGTTTTTTTGAGTTTTCTGATCTGTGTCGGAGAAATTCAAAATTTTTTCAAACACATTTTGAAGAGAATTTTACGGGGCATTCATTGATCTAAGAATCAATTCATGAAGTCTTGCCTGCAATAAATTATTTCAGCTCAAACTTTCTCAAAAATTTGAAATTTGAGTTGAAATAACTTCCCTCCAATCCAACTTGGGAACACGTTTTCTGGGTCAATAGACGCCTCTGAGCACGCTTTAAAAAATGTATAGAACACATTTTTAAAATAGGTCCATTAAAATTTAATAAGGCGAAAAAGGCGATTTTTCAGTGCTAATTTCCCATCATTTTGAGAAATTTCCTTTTTTGGTCGGTGACCCCGGGGAGAAAAAGAATTTGATTTCTATTTCCATTTGAGGATGCCGTGTTTTAGAAGATTTTTAAAAATCTTGCTCACCGAAGAGGAAACTCAATATCGGCGAGAAACATATCCATATAGTTATCCGGGTAACGCATTCCGAGAGCATCTGACTCATGTGTTCGGACTACAATGCATCCATACCCTTCTGCTCTATTCTCAATATCATTTTTTCATGGATGCTGAACATTTTTTGAGATATTATTAAATTTTCAAAATTCTAACTCACTAGAGAATCATTGGTTGGAGATTACTTTCTCATAATCTTTCAGAAAAATAATATTGAAAAAACCGAATCCGGAAAAGACCTCTAATCAGACAGGGGTCAACAGTAACCGTAATCGGATAAGAATATATAGATAATATAGAAATTAGGGAAAAAATAGAAACTAAAAACTACAAAAAGAAGACATCTATGGGTAGTCGGGACGTCATTTGGGGGCTAGAATGACTATTTGGAAGGAGAAAAACGAGAGAGTATGAGAGGGAGAGACGCAGAGAAGCAGAAAACGTGCGACACAAACAAGTAGGAAGGGGGGGGGGGTTAGTGTAGTCGGAACTGCTGGTCGGACTGAACTGCAAAAGAGAAGACAGGGGGAAAATTGATGACACTAACAGACCGGGACAGAGTGTACACAACTAGTCGGGGGCGCCTTGGACGCGTTTTTGAAGAGGAAAAACTGTCATAACTCTGTTGATTTTAGTCGGAGCTTCGAGAAAACCAGATTTTCAGAATCTGGAGCACAGGACGGTCAGAATGTGTAAAAACATGACTAGATTTTGAGAAATTTGAAATATTGATGTTTTCTCGATAAGATTTTTTCCGAAAATTTTCCAAACTTCATAACTTTGCTCATTTTCAACCAAGATTATCAATTTTATGCTCAAAATGCTGAAAACTGAAAATTCCAAATAATCCAAGTAAGCGAAAACAGAGTTTTTGACCGGAAAAGTTATGTTTCGATGTTTTGTGAAGCTTTGTTTAATAGTATTCAAAAAAATTTCTAGTTAAAACATTTATTGAAATATCATAGAGTCGAATTCGAAGAAGTAATGACCGTACGCTTTCCAACAGTCATTTATGATCCAGGTTCCTGGAAAGTTGGATTTGAATGTTAGTAGAAAATAGAAAATCAAATTCACCTTCTGCGATATTATCTTCAATAATTGGCAGTAGATTGGCGCTGTTCCTCTTCTCAACTCTGTACATTGCCACCTGAAAGTAGGAAATCTGTAAAAATGGTTTCCGTGTTTTATTTGTTCTTACTTTATTGGTCCCTCACTCGACCATTCCAAAAATCCATATCTGCTTGTGTCCCCGGTTCAGATTACGGCCTCTGTTATATTTTGCTTTATATAACAATGTCTCGTCTATCTCGACAATTTTGTCTGAAAAGCACAATTATTACGTCTAACATTTCTTGGGGCCTGTATAGTCAAATAAAATTTGTTTTATACAAAATATTTGAAATTCGGAGAATTTTGAGCCTAAATACAGCAGAATCGGATGAAAATGAGCAAAGTTATAAGGACTTGAAAAATGTTCAAAAAAAATTTTTTCAAAAATTTTCAAACCTTCATAACTTAGCTTATTTTTGAGCTAGATTAACGATTTTATGCTTAAAGTTAACGATTTTATGCTTAAAGCAAAGGTATAACGGCTTGAAAATATTCGAAAAGAATGTTTCTCAGAATATTTTCAAAACTTTGTAACTAGACTAATTTTCAAGCTAGACTCTACTCACCTCTCCTTTAGGACAAAATAACTTGATTGTTTCTCTCTCTCTCATTGTCGTACTCAGTTGAGTAGCCACTTCTGCTTCGATTTCCTCCATATTTATTCCATCTAAAAATTATGAATATAAAACAATAACATAAAAATTACTAACCTCCAAAAGTTTTGTGGCATTGTACCTTTTTTCCAAAAAAAATCCATAATTTTTCAGTAAAATAACATTAAAAAACCGATACGGCAAAGACCTCTAATCAGACAGGGGCCAACAATAACCGTAATCGGATATGAGTATATAGAGAATATGAATATTACAAAAAATAGACACCAAAATTACAAAAAAGGGACATCTGGAGCAGTCGGGACGTCATGGGAGAGTAGTGAATGAATTGAAAGTGAAGCAAAACGAGAGAGTATGAGAGCTAGAGACGCAGAGAAGCAGAACAATTTTACACAAACAGAGGGGGGAGTGAAGGAAGAACTGCTCGCCGGACTGAATTGCAAAAGAGAAGGTAAGGGGGAAAATTGTTGACACTGGCTGGACGGGACGGAGTGTACACAATTAGTCTGGGTTGCACTTTTCAAGTGGAAAATAGTTCAAAACTCAGTGGTCTGTAATTGGCGTTTTGAGAAAACTAGATTTTCAGATCCTGGAGCTCAAGACGGTCAAAATGAGTATAAACATGACCACGTTTGGATAAGTCAGAAAGAGGTCAGATCCTTAAAATGACAGTAACTCTGTCAATTTTCACAAAATTCTTTTCAAAACTAGATTTTCAGAATCTGGAGCACAAGACGGTCAGAATGAGTATAAACATGACAAGATTCTGAAAAATCTAAAATTTCACAAATTTTGATGTTTTAGGTCTGCTAGTGTTCTGAAGGCCTCCGTGAAGATATGATCATCTGAAATTTTCTTCATAAAATTGCCAAAATTAAAAAGCCAAACAAGCGAAAAAACGGATTTTGAATTTTTCCAGGAGCACTCTTTTTTTAACGGAGACGACGGAGTTTGATTTCTGGGCTCTGAAAATTTTAGAATATTAACATAACGGCATTAAAATTTTAACGATTAAAACTTCTTTTTTTTTGATCCGGCCCGGCCCTCCTAGTTCAAAAATTTTGTTCTAAAGCAGGGTTTTGAGTTACAAGTGCAAAAAAGTCAAGTTTATAGGCAATTTTAGTCATTTTCTCAAAGAAAAAAAAATCACTTTTTTCATGAAATTTTTTGAAAAATAATTCCCCAGATTTTTCACTGCGGACCGGGCCGGGACATGCTAATATGTGTATTTTACTTACTTTCTTCCCTTGGTCCGCATCCCGTTGAACACCTCTGTCGGTCTGAAACTAGAAGACATTAAAGGAGGTTTCCGGTCAAAATTTTTTTTTGCTTTGAAATACATAAAAATGTGTGTAGATTCCGAGAATCATAATGAAAATTCTCAAAATTTGCTCTAAAACCCCGAAAAATGGCTTCGAAATGAGCAAAAATCGCAGAAATTGTATCCGGTGGCCGTGGCCGAGTTTCCCTAAAAAAGGGGCGGAGTCAGCCAATGAGCGTTTTTTGCAGTCGTACGGTAGCCAATCGCTGCACTAGGCTCCGCCTCTCTTTTGGGAAACTCAACTCCAGACAACTTCTGGAATTTTTGCTCATTTCGGAGCCATTTTTCGGGATTTTATAGTGATTTTAGAGCATTTTCAATAAGATTTTCGACATCTACACACATTTTTACGTGTCTCACAACTTAGCGAATGGTATTTCAATGTTTCGGAAAGTCAGAAAATTTTTTCTGTTCGTTTTTTATTGTATGGAGAACTTACATTTTCATATCTAGACAGGGATAAGATTCCTGAAGATGTTGAGATTCATTGAATGAAGTTTTTTGGTATTTACGGTCTTCTTCTGACTTATATTCTTAAGTTTTCAAGTCACACAGATGAGAATTTTTCTATTTTTCTCTACTATTTTTCTTTTTTTCCTCGATTTTTCCTCACTAAATCGACTGATGCCCAAGTTGTCATGATAGTCTATACTTTTGACCTGCATCAGGTAATGAAAATTGCTCAATTGTTCAATTGGATCATAATATGATCCAGTATTAAAATCATTCAGAATCAAGTGACCAAAAATTTAGGAAAAAAAAATACTTTTTTACGTCTTTCCTAGAACATTTTTCGTGTTTTCCACATTTCAGTCCACTTTCAAAAAAAAAGAGGAAAACAATTTTTGACGGACAATTTGCCACGAAATCAAAAAGTTTATTTCTCAAAAATGTTTCTCCTCGAATGGATTGATTGGATTCGCAATAGGCTCGCATTTTGCATGGCGATGAGAAAAATTAGAAAAAATCTGGAGGGTGTCGATTTGGTTCCAACGTAAGTCATAGGTCTTGGTGAATTTTACAGTCCAGAGTTTCATTTCAGAGAAATTTTTGTGATTCTCTTTAACAATTCGATTGAGATTAGCTTGGGATGGAATGTCAAGGTGAAATATGTAGATCGAGGAGACTACTGTAAAGTGGAATGGAACACATACACCAAAAACTCGGAAGAAAGAACCAAGAAAATCAAATATCATCAAAATTTTTTGGATGTCTTTTTCAATGACTTCGCGGCGATTCTTCAAATCAGCAAGCCACATTTGCGTGACTTGGTTATTTTAATGGATGGATGCCATTTCGTTCGTTATACCAAAGAGCATCGTTCGAAACAGTATAGACAATCGGGAGTCCCGGATACAACAATGCTCAAACTTTTCGAGAACTATCAGAAAATCATGGATTTCTTCAAAGACCACCCGATGAGAATCAAGAAACTCAAGATCACTGTATTCGAAAACTCTCAAATATCACAAATGTTGACCAAAATCAAGACGGAGGAGTTGAGTATCATGACAACTTTCGGAGGTGTGGGTAGCTTGGATTTTGAAGAGATTGTGAAGTTGAAAAATTGGAAGAGCATCAAATACTTGTCTCTTTTGGATTTCTCTGTGGTTCATCCGGTCAATTTGTTCATTGACAAACCGACTCTCTTTTTGACAATAGATGACATATCCTCTGAAGAAATCCGGCTGATTGCGGAGGTGAGGAAATTGCGGGTTGCGAAATGTCTAGATGCGAAAAAAAATGGTTGCGATGTTGTGAAATTTCGAAGTTGCGAAATGATTGGTTTCGAAACATCGGGGTTTCATCGCAGGCGGCCTCTCGTTGGCGGAAAAATGACGAAAAATTCAATTTTTGAATTTTCAGACTTTTCGAAACAACCCAAACATGGAAGAATGGCATTTGAACTTCGACGATCATCTCGATGTCATGGATTTATTGGTCAGCGAGCTCGGACAACCATCACAGGAAGACGACTGGTATTTCAATGTTCCGGGAAGCGAGAAAGTCTTCCATGTTAGTATTTGGTCGGAGATTGGTAAACTTTCATTTTATAATCTCGACAGGGACGAGGTTTCTGAAGGCATTGAGATTTATTGAATAAAGTTTATTGGTTTTTTTTGTTTTTTTTTTGTTCTGAATGACATTCTCCAGACTTCATGGTTCACACTTAGACATTTTCCATTATTTCGACTGAGGCATTCAATTTTGTTCTGCTTAAAGCAACTTCTGGAAAATAGAGTCAATTTTTTTCAATAGAGGAAAATTCGAATGTTTTTTCTTGTCAATGACAATCTGTTGATAGAAAGAATTTTAATGCTATGAAAACTAAGATTCGAACAAGTCTGGAAATCAAGAGAGCCTGGAAAACCTTATGTTCAAAAATTGATTGTCAATAATTTTGATAAGCCGCAAGGAGTGAAAATTGCTTCAATTGTTCAACTCATAATGTATATATGTATCGTCTTTTCTGATATGATTCAGTATTAAAATCAATCAGAATTAGGTGACCAAAAATTTAGAGCAAAAAACACCTTTTTACGTCTTTCCTAGAACATTTTTCGTGTTTCCCACGTCTGAGTTCACTTTAAAATGAAAAAGAGGAAGAAATTTTGACGGACAATTTGCCACGAAATCAAAAAGTTTATTTCTCAAAAATGTTTCTCCTCAAATGGATTCGCAACAAATTCACATTGGCTCGTCAAGAGGATCCACCTCCGTCGGATACCGTAACCGTAACAAAGGAAACGCCGGATATGGCAATGAGAAAAATTAGAAAAGGTCTGGAGGATGTCGATTTGGTTCCAACGTAAGTCATAGGTCTTGATGTTTTCTACAGTCCAGAGTTTCATTTCAGAAATATTGATGTTACTCTCTACAACAATTCGATTGAGCTTAGCTTGGGATGGAAAATCAATGTAAAATATGTAGATCGAGGAGGAGACTGCTGTACAGTTGAATGGAACTTATACATCAAAAACTCGGAAGAGAGAACCAAGAAACTCAATTATCATCAAAATTTTTTGGATGTCTTTTTGAACGACTTCTCGGCGATTATTCAAATCAGCAAGCCATCCTTGCGTTACTTAGAAATTTTGATTGATGACTACCATCTCAGCCGTACTACCAGAATACTTTTCTGGATTCGTTCTCGTGCGAAAAAGTATAGACATTCGGGAGTCCCAGATAAAACAACGCGTCAACATTTCGCAAACTATCAAAAAATCATGAACTTATTCGACGACCACCCGATGACAATCAAGGAACTCAAGATCACTGGACTCGAAGAAGCTCAAATATCAAAAATTTTGAGCAAAATCAAGACGGAAGATTTCAGTATCCTAACAACTTTCGGAGGGGCAAAGAGTTTGGATTTCGAAAAGATTGGGAAGTCGAAAAATTGGGAGAGCATCAAAGAGTTGCGTCTTTTGGATTTCTCTGTGGTTCATCCGGTCACTCAGTTCATTGACAAACTCGCTCTCTATATGGAAATAGATAAAATTTCCATCGAAGAAATTCGCTTGATTGTGAAGGTGAGAAAAATTGCGGGTTGCGAAATGACTGGTAGCGAAATGTCTAGATGTGAAATTTCGAAGTTGCGAAATGATTGGTTTCGAAACATCGGGGTTTCATCACAGGCGGTCTCTCGTTGGCGGAAAAATGTCGAAAAATTCAATATTAAACTTTCAGACTTTTCGAAATAACCCGAGCATGCGCAAATGGAATTTCGATCTCGAGAAAAAAATTGTCACCGATGTCAAGGGTTTATTGGTCAGAGAGCTCGGACAACCATCACATGAAGACGAATGGTATTTCAATATTCCGGGAAGCGAGAAAGTCTTCAATGTTAATATTTGGTCGAAGAGAACTCTTGAATTTCATTATCTCAACAGGGACAAGGTTCCTGAAGGCGTTGAGATTTATTGAATAAAGTTAATTGGTTTTTTTCGCTTTTTTCTGAATGATCTTCTCCAGAATTCAGGGTTCACACTTACAAAGGAATTACTTGAGGTGTTGAGTTGAACTTTTTCTCATAATTTGGGTCAAGATAGAATCGACCATGAGGATTCAGAATCTGAAATAAAAATTGGCAAAATGTTCACGTGATTCGAGTTATGGCTTCTCAAAATTTTCCAATTTTTTCCTATGGTTAAGGATTTTTCGCGTGAATTTGTTTCTTCCTCTTTTGTATATTTCTTTTGATCCTGTTGATTTCATCGGCAAGTTGGTTTAGTGGTTGTAGTTTAGGATAGCAAGGCAAAGGTTTTTAATTTTTATTTCAGATTCTGAATCCTCATGGTCGATTCTATCTTGACCCAAATTATGAGAAAAAGTTCAACTCAACACCTCAAGTAATTCCCTTGTTAAAGCAATAAAAATATTTGGTCGGATTCCTCCGTTAAACCCACCATTGGATTTTTTTCCTCTTCGGTTCCGTTATACAGCCAACTCAGATCAAGATCATAATAGGAATCATCGTAGTAACGAGGAGGACGCTCCCAGTCCTCCGGGTTGCCCACCAAGGTTCTTTCCAAGAAAACGATGTCTTCTTGAGTGAGCTTCTCGTCGGAAGCATGGAGAGAAGAGCAGAGGATGAGAATGAAGATGAGAACGGCAAGGAGCTTGGACTTGCCCTGAAAATCTAAGAGAAAAAATTAGAATGAAAACGAATTGGATATAATGGGAATCTGAGACTCTGTGTGTGTAAAAATTCTTAATGTAAAAGTTCTTATGGAAATCAGCGCCATGAAAGTGCCACACATTACATTGTTTTTTTTTTTTTTTCAGAAAAAAAATTGGCTGAGAAAACACTTTAAAGGAGGATTCCGGTCAGAAAATTTTTTGCTTCAAATATATATAAAATTTTGTGCTGATTTCGAATATGATAGTGAAAACGCTCAAAAATCTCTCCACACCCTTGAAAAATCACTTCAAAACCACCCCTTTTCGGCCGAACGGTCTCCTGGGGCCGTGGCCTAACTCTTCGGTTCGGCCAAAAAGGATAGTTTTGAAGCAATTTATTAAGGTTTTATAATAGATAGAATTTCGAGTGTTTGCACTAAGATATTCGGAATCAGCACGAAGTTTTTCATATTTTGAAACAAGACAATTTTTTGACCGGAATCCTCCTTTAAAGATCAAAGTTGATCACCAATTTTACGGTAAGTCTCAGAAGTTTCACGGTAAGTCTCAGAGAAAAACAGAGCCCAAAAACTCCTAGGAGTAAAGCGGTGGGACCACAAAGTACAATTGTGACATGCCCATAATAGTGCGTGTCATAGTCTCTTATTACGATTGTTGTTTCGACGTACGCAGGATAATTAGTTGCCCCGATTGACCATTTTGTTTACTCCGTCTGCCTCCCCTTCGTTTCAATCGTCCTATCTATTCACTTTACGCATGTCAGCCTTGTCAGATCCGTAAAATGACCGTAACTCTACTGGATTCCGTCAAAATCTTTGGAAATTCAGATTTTTAGAAAATAGAGCCCAAGACGGTCAGAATGAGTGTAAACATGACTAGATTCTGAGAAATCTGAAATTTGGAAATTTTCGAAATGTTGGGTTTTCGAGAAAGCATTCAAACTGATATCAACCTGAAATTTCCTGGAAAACTATCATCAACGAAAAATGCAAGCTTTTCACAAAAACATTTATTATTTTTCAAAATCTGTGGTACCTCCATGGAAGCTACAGAAAAATGAAAACCCGTAAAAATTCGAGAAAGAAATTATTTAAAATTTTCCCTGACAAGAACTAGGCGTAGCCAATTCATTGCTAATCACCTGAAAAAAATGGTAGTGATTATTCATAATTCAAAAAAAATATAGTGACTTAGGCTCCGCCCACTTTTTTGGGGGGGGGGGGGGTAGGGCGTGGTCTTTAAAAAGTGGGCGGAGCCAAATTTAATTAAAAAATTACTCACCCGCCAGACTACTTTTCGAAGAATGTCACTCCATTATTTGAAGAGTGGTACCAACCTGAAAATGAATGAAGATTAGTGGTATTTTTTGCTAAAATTTATCTTTTTTTTAGCTTCTTTGTCTGGACGAAGTTTCCTTTGGGCAGATACTTCTGTGCAAAATCCATCTAAAAATTTAATTTTCTACACATTCAAGGGGTTTAAATTTGAAACATTTTGAGCCAAAATTGAGACATTTAGCTTGAAAATGAGCAGAGTTATGATGGATTGAAAATTTTTGCAGAAAAAATTTTTGTAAGTTTTTCAAACATCCATAACTTTATTCATTTTTAAGTGAGGGACATTATTTTTGGCTCAAAATGCTCCGAAATTTCTCAAAGTTGCAATAGATTTTTGAAATAATATGCTCACTTTTGCTGTGACGTGAGTGATGTGATAGCAGGTCCATGACCCTTCATTGAGTTTTGTGCAAAGTCAAGGGTTATCAATCTGAAATTCGAACTTTCACTTTTAATGAGTGCACATTTTATTGAAATGTGAAACTTTTGGAGAATTTTGAGCCAAAATTCGAGTCGTTAGCTCGAAAATGAAAAAATTTATGATGGTTTGAAAATTTTTCATTCAAACATTTTTTCAAATTTTTGTAACTCTGCTCATTTTTCAACTACATTTATGAAATTGAGATCACAACGCAAAAATTTTCCAAAAGAAAACTCACTTTGCAACACCTCCTTTTGTTCGAAGTTTTAACTCAGAAACCAGATATTTTCAGAAAAATCAAAAAAAAATCCGAAACGGAAAAGACCTCTAAACAGACAGAGGTCAGCAGATACCGTATTCGGATATGAATATATTATAGAAGTTAGGGAAAAATAAAGGGCTATAAACTACAAAAAGGGGACATCGGGTAGTCGGGACGTCTTTGGGAGGTTAGAATGACTAGTGGAAGGGAGGAAACACGAGAGATTATGAGGGAAAGAGACGCAGAGAAGCAGAGAACAGTGACACAAACAACGACCGGACTGCAAAATAAAGTGGATGACACTGGCCGGGCGGGACGGAGTGTACACAACTAGTCGGGGGTGCGTTCGGCGCGTTCATGGAAGCGGAAAGAAGAGTATAACTTAGGTGGGGTCTGGTGGATTTTGAAGAAAACTAGATTTTCAGAATCAGAAGAACGAGGCGAGCAGAATGAGTATAAGCATGACTAGATTTGGAGAAGTTTGAAATTTCGAAATTTCCGACAAAAAAAAACTGAAGCGAGCAGAAGGCCATTGCTGACTTTGACACCGTGAAAATCCCTAAAAACCTGAAATTTTCCATTTGGATTGTTGACATCATTCTATTATTAGTTCTCAATGATGAACCTGCGACCTTTTATGTCTTTTGTAACAAAATATCGTCAAATATTACACTTAAAAAATTATTCATTCCGGTCGAATTGGCTTCATGACAACGCATATCGAAAATTTACAAAAAAATTACAAAAAAAGTTCAAAATAGCATCAATTGAAAATACTTTCGTACGAAATTTTTTGTGCGCAATCCATCTGAAAATTGGAAATTAGAAAAAAACCTTTTTTTTTTGAAAATTTGAAAATTCGGAACATTTTGAACCAAAATTCAAGCCGAAATCTTGAAAATAAGCAAAGTTATAAAGTTTTGAAAACTTTTGAAAAAACTGTCCTTTTAACCTTCTGTAACTAGTTCATTTTTAAGCTTGTTGCATGAATTATGGCTCAAATTTTTTTCAAAATTCATTCAAATTTTCTGAATTTTGACTTTTAGCATGAAAAAATCGAAAATGTCTGCTTTTGAGAAACTTTTCAAATCTTACCCATTTCAGTTTGAGAGATCGGTGCATCCTTTCATGAAAGTGCACATCTTTTTCAGAAGAGATTTCATTCATTTCTTCTTCAACTTGTCTCAATTAGTCCGAAGACCCATATTTCAGGGATCAGTGTACCTGAAAACAAGAATTTCAGACTTTCGCATTTTCATGGAAGGAAAAACTCACCAAAAACATCAAATTTTCAGGGAAATAAGAAAAAATATTCAGAAAAATAATAAAAACCGAAACGGGAAAGACCTCTAAACAGACAGGGGCCAACAGTAACCGTTCGGACATAGATAATACAGAAAAAAGAGAAAAATAAGGGGCTATAAACTACAAAAAGGGGGACATCTGGACAGTCGGGACGTCTTCTGGGGTTTAGAATGACTATAGGCAAAGAAGAAAAAACTAGAGATTATGATTGAAATAGACGCAGAGAAGCAGAGAACAGCAACACAAACAACGACGGAGGGGTTGGCCGAACTGCAAGGGAAAATTGATGACACTGACTGGACGGGACGGAGCGTACACAGCTAGTCGGGGTGCGTTTGGCGCGTTTTTTTATCAGAAAAATTAACATAACTCAGTTGAGGTCCATTGGATTTTGGTGAAAACTAGATTTTCAAAATCAGGAGAACGAGGCGAGGAGAATGAGTACAAACATGACTAGATTTGGAAAACTTTGAAATTTCGAAAATTTCTGGTGAACAATTTTTTTGAAATGGCCGTAGTAGGTCGTTAAAGACTTGACTTCAATAACATTTCAAGAAATCAGCCCATTTTTTCGATTCTAAAGATCCTGCAAGTCCTGAAAGCTCCCCTGAAATTTGTTCTTTTCCTGTATGCAACAACAGAAAACTTTGTAGATCATCACAAACATTTTATTAACTCATGGAGAAAATTTTTTTTTAATTTCAAAAAATTAGTCCACAGCGGCTACCAGTGGTCCTACTGCTCTGCATTTGAACCAACAGTATCCAATACTCAGGCATGCTACAACTATTCCGGCTATGAACAGGAAATTGTAGATAAATATTTCTCAGAGCAATCACCTATCGATTCGGAGTGGGTTTGATACCTGAAAAACTAACATTGTCAAAGTTGGGCAGCGGATTTTTAGCGTATGGTATCATTTTTTATAAAAATCTCTTGTTTTTGGTAATTTTTTTTTCGGAAAAGTTCAGTAAAAACTTATTGGAAACTCGCCGAGAATGCGTATTTTGAACCCAAAAAACTCACTTTTACCAACAATTTGTCTCTTGAAATGCATTGTGAACTGTTCTTCCTTCAACCTTCTTTTGTCCCGAATAGCGTTTTCCTTTTTCAACTTCATCGTTACCCTTTTTCTGAAAAATTTTTAAAAATTTAAAAGATTTTAAATTAAAATTTTGAAGCATTTTGAGCCAGAATTCGAGGTAAAGGCTTCAAAATAAGCTAAGCTATGATGGTTTTAAAAAAATTATATAAATCCTTTCCTTAAGCTAGCTGGTTGAATTTTGGCTCAAAATGTTTCAAATTTTATAAGAATTGTAACTTTCAATTCAAAAAAATAGGAAAATTCAACTCACACTCATTTTTTTGTCATTTGACACGCACCGAACTCCCCTGGGAACCCAAGTTCATGAGGAGAGATTTGACTACTCTGGCGCTGAATCCTTCTTTCCTGAATACAAGATTCCTGAAAAATACTACAACTTGTTTTTAAAACACCGGTTAGAACTCACCGACCGTAAACTCTCCAATTGAAAAAAAAACGTCATCAAGTTGACGGAATTGGTGCTAGCATTCATGATCGGCCATCTCGGGAGCAACTCGGTCAAAATCAATACGTGCTGAGATGTTTCCTGGAGTCCAGTGAACATCAAGTGAATGCACAATGTTGCTCAATTTCCCATTGTAGTCTTTCAAATTTCTAAACAGGATTTATTTATTTTGAAGTGAAAATTTGGAAGCATTTTGTGCCGAATTTTGAGCAAAAAGCTTAAGAATGAGCAGAGTTATAGTAATTTTTTTTTAAAAATTTCATCGACACTTTTCTAACTTTCATAACTTTGCTCATCCTTAAGCTAGCTGGGTGAATTTTGGTTCAAAATGCTACTAATTTTATAAAAATTGTAACATTCTATTCGAAAAATGTGAAAATTCAACTCACTTTCATTTATTCCGTCGCAAGTATTTTTGAGCGAAATCAGGTGATATTGTTGCTTTTTTCTGAAACACACAATCATTTTCAAATTTTTCGAAGTTTGGTTCCTACGATCAAGATTTTGTCTAGATTCAGAATTTCAGCATGAATTCCGGTCTAGATTTATAATTTCGCCAAAAATACACATTCAAATTTTTGCAAAATTTTCGAATCTCACCTTTTCAATCCGTCATGTTCACACAGCAGAAGTAGCAAATTTTTTAGAAGAAACTTCATAATTTCTTCTTAAACACGTCTCAATCATCCTCAAAATCCACATAATTTAAAGACCAGCGTTATTATCTGAAAACGGAGATTGGGAGGTTTTAGTATTTGAAAGAAAACCTCACCAAAAAAAAATAATTTTAGGAAAATAAGAAACATTTTTTCAGTAAAATAAAAAACCGAAACGGAAAAGACCTCTAAACAGACAGGAGCCAACAGTTACCGTAATCGGATATGGGTATAGAGAAAATATAGAAAATCAGAGACTAAAAATTACAAAAAGGGGACATCTGGGACAGTCAGGACGTCATGGGAGAGTAGTGAATGACTTGAAAATGATGAAACAAAGAGTATGAGAGGGAGAGACACAGACAAGTAGAGAAAAGTGACACAAACAAATGGGGGTTTAGTGTAGTGGCTGCTGGCCGGACTGCAAGGGAAAATTGATGATACTGGCTGGACGGGACGGAGTGTACTAGTCGGGGGTGCGTTCGGCGCGTTCTTGGGGTAGAAAAGTGAGCATAACTCGGTGGAAATTCGGTGGATTTGAGAGAGAAGTAGATTTTCAGATTGAGAATAGCAAGATGGTCAAAATGAGTATAAACAGGACTAGATTTGGAGAAATTTGAAATTTCGAATTTCCCGACAAAAAATGCTGAAGTGAGCAAACGGCTATTGCTGAGTTTGACACTGTGAAATTCTCTAAAAGCCGGAAATTTTTCATCATGGACTATATTTATGGTTTTTCTTGTACTGAGAAACCATTGAAATGCAGATGGCCGACCGATTTTTAATGACGCAACCTTTAGAGCAGATGGTGGAGACAGTTGTCAATTGTATTTTCTTTGGGGAGGTCTGCCGTCCATCTGGACAATTGGCGATGTGAGATTGGCCTACATTACAAAAATCAGAAAGGTCAAGAAAAATACATTTATTTTGAAAGACAAAAAAAATCTAATAATTGTAAAACACGATTTGTATCGCAATTAGGTTCACAGCTGTGATTCAGCATTCGGGCCACGCGGTCTTATATGCTTCTTCCATCAAAGTTCGTAGATGTTTTGTGCAATCGTTCCCGACGGATTGCTCTTGAATTTTTCATCGTCATTTCCGCAATGATAGTTCCTGAAAAAGTACATATTTTGAAGGAATTATTTCCAAATATAATAGCGAATTTTCAAGTAAAAAGTATGATTTCAGTTATTGTAGCATATTACGTACCGATTGACAGGAAATTTAGACTGCCCGTTTGGAATTCAAGTTGCATATTTTTTCTCGCCAAAGCTAGAGAAATCAAGTTTTTGTCCAAAGGATCAAAGGATGACTGAAAACTTACAAAACTTCAACTGAGATGAGAAAAATTTTGAAGGTGTTTTAACATATGTTACTTGTCAACCTATATATTCAAGCATACTAATTCGAAAAACGAGATAGCTGGAACGACTTACAAACTTTACGATACCATTTGGACACCGGGCCTTTCCACAATCTTCTATCCTTTTTGTTTGCAGTGCCCTCAACTGTCGGTTTCTTTTATAGCAAGGACAAGATTCATTCTCCCAACATTGGAGAGGGGGATCTGAAAACAGAGAATGGGAGGTTTAGAAATATTTGAAAACAAAAACTCACCAAGTAAATCGAAATTTCAGGAAAATAAGAAACCAATTTTTTAGAAAAATCAAAATATCCGAGCCGGAAAAGACCTCTAAACAGACAGGGGTCAACAGTTACCGTAACCGGATATGAATATATGGAAAATATAGAAAATCAGAGACTAAAAACTACAAAAGGGTGACATCCGGTGTAGTCGGGACGTCTTTTGGGGGTAAGAATGACAATTTGGAGGGAAGAAAAACGAGAGAGTATTGGAGAAAGAGACGCAGAGAAGCAGAAAAAGGTGACACAAACAAAGGGGGGGGATAGTGTAATGGTAACTGCTGACCGGAGAAATGTCGCACAAACAAGACGGATGAGGTTTGTAGTCGTTGGCTGGGGTGGCCGGGGAGATGGAGATAAGTGGGGTGCGTCCGGTGCGTTTTTGGGCCAAAAAAATGAGCACAACTTAGCTGGGGTCTGGTGAATTCCGATGAAAACTAGATTTTCAGATTGAGGAGAGCAAGACGGTAAGAATGAGTATAAACATGGCTAGATTTCGAGAAATTTGTGATTTCCTAAATTTTTTAAAATTTCTGAAGATTTCAGATTCTTCAGAGATTCTAGCACTTGATGTTAATGGCGAGGATGATGAAGCTGAGGATCTCTAAGTGAATGCAGATGGAGACACTGCAGCGGTTATCTTCGTCTTCCGGGCCAGTCCAGCCAGCAGCCACCACACTATTCCCCCTTTGCTTGTGTCACATTTCTCCGGTCACCAGTTACCACTACCCGCCCACACCCCTTTTCTTTGTGTCACCTTCCTCTGCCTTTCTGCGTCTCTTCTTCTCATTCTCTCTCGTTTTCTACACTTCCACTAGTCATTTCTAACCTCCAAAAGACGTCCCGTTTACTTCCCGATGTCCCCCTTTTGTAGTATATAGCCCCCTATTTTCCACTAATTTCTATAATATATTTATATCCGATTACGGTTACTGTTGACCTCTGTCTGATTAGAGGTCTTTTCCGTTTCGGCTTTTCATTTTATTTTTCTGAAAATCTATGGTTTCTAAGTGAAAACTTCGAACAAAAGGAGGCCTGGCAAAGTGAGTTTTCTTTTGGGAAATGTTTTTCAATTTCATGAATCTAGTTGAAAAATGAGCAAAGTTATGAAAGTTCAAAAATTTTTGAAAAAAAAACTATTTTATAATATAAATTTTTGCAGAAGCGCTTGCCAAGCAACCCGATGTTCACGAAGAAGTGGCAAAGCTTGGAAGAGCAAAGATCGATGCTATCTTGCACCTCATCAAAAAAGGTAAAATTTCCACTCTTCCATTCCAATCTAATGGGCAATATTTGCAGAAACATTCGTGTTTTGGATGGCGGCAACTGAGACGGGAGAAAATTTTGTCGGACAGCACGAAGGCTTTGGAGATGGTCAATTAGCAGCTGAAAGTGGCACGGAAAAATGCGGACACAGAGATCATTGCAAAGTTGATAAAAGTTGCGAAGGTTTTCAACGTAATATTTTTTTTTAATGATCATCACCTATTCATTTATTTTTCGAATAAAAAGGTTACAAAGAAGCTCTGAGAGAATTTTATTGGAGAGTGAAGATTATAAACTGTGGCAACCTATGATTACAGTAACTGGGACACTCACCAACTTTAAAGGAAGGCATGAGTTCCGAGCATTAAAAATCGGAGCCAATCATAAGTTCAAAATCTCCAACAGTTTCATTTTTCTTATTGATGCGCCGCCGATTTGTGTGAAGAATCAGAAAATCAAGAAAAGTTTACCCGTTTTTCGATTGTAACAAATTTCTGAAACTTGAAAGATGAGCTCATGTGTATTGTAAAATTTAAACCAAGTTTTCATCTGTTTCAGAGCTCTTTTTTATCTTTCTTAAGATGAGATGAGAATCCAAATAATGATCAAATATTTATTGACAAAAATCTCAAAAAAACACTCGTTCCAATACAATCAAGTTCTCTGCCTTCTTGGATGGTCTTGGTTTTGACTTGGGCGAAGAAGTGGGCTTGACCAAACTTCACACCACATCTATCGTATTTGACTCCACATGGAATGTATCTTTCGATGGTCGCTTGATCCTCTGTTCTGATGACAGCAATAAAATGTTGAACGATTTGACATATGACAAGGTGGGCTTTGGGTGGCCATGAAGATGTTGGAATACTGCAGCTGCAAATAGGATAATTCGAAATTAAAATTATCCGGGGACCACTTACCGGCATCATACTTGGTATTGTAGCAGGCGGTCATTTTGAAATTGGAGTCAAGAAGGGATTTCATTACAGAGCCTCGCGATCCAGGGAATAACCATCGGCAAGTTCCGGGAGAAGGAAGAGAAGAAGAGGAGACCCAATAAACTGGAACAGAGCAAAAAATTCATCGAAACCAAAAAAAACATTTTTCGAAAAATGTTTCCTAACGGAAAAGCCTCTCCACAAGTCCGTGAGACTTTTGAATTTTCCGATAAAGTCTGAAAAAAGTGAATTTTCCGATAAAAATCCGATTTTTCTGGTAATCCTTAATAACGGACTTTGCGAAGGAAACATTTTACGGCTTTTGTAGAATATTGGGTGTGCCTGAAAACTCACCTTTTCTCAAAATTTCCAAAAAAATATCAGCAAAATAGAATACATTCCGAGCCGGAAAAGACCTCTAGACAGACGAGGTCAATAGTAATCGTAATCGGATATCGGTATAGGGAATATAAAAAATAGAGGAAATAAGAAACTAAAAACTACAAAACAGGGGACATCTGGAGGGAAGTCGGGACGTCTTTGAGGGGAAGAATGAATATTGGGAATGATGGAAGTGAGGGGCATACAGAAAAAGGCATAAAATATCGAGATCGTCATTTTGCGGTGTTAAAATGTTTGGGGAAAAAAGGGGTTGGTGGGAACTGGCAATAAAGTGTGGGAACGTGCACACAACAAGACGAGAGGAGAGGAGGTATTGGGACAGCAAAATTGGCATAGCCCTAGGGATGTTGTGCATAAAAACTTGATTTTCAGAATCATGACATCTAGACGGTGAGAATGAGTCTAAACACGAAAAAGTTTGGAAAAAAAGTTGGAAGATTCCAAAATCCATGGAAGCTCCATTTTCGAAAATTTCGATGAAATTCTAGATGGTGAACTTCCGAGACTACAACACAAAAGGTTGGATACTGTTCTAACCGTTCCATAGTCAGTTATGCATTTCTTGGTTGGTCTGGAATGCAAAATAAATATACAGAAACTGTGTCATTTGTGAAGAAAAAGGTTTAGAAGATAACTTGAGAGAGCCAAGTTTAAAATAAGATTGTGTGAAATTCGTGTTAAAGGTCGACAGGGGTAAACTTTGAAAAAGGTTTTTGTTCGACCAATGTATTCAGGCAGTAAAATCCCAAACAAAAAATGATCACGTACAAAAAATAGTGTTCTAGATATACTCAACCTTGTCAGAAAGATTCAATCTAGGCGTAATTTGTTTGGGAATTATCTTGAAACATTCATCGAACACATCTTGTCGTCTTTCGGCACAATTTATCAATATCTTAGTGATTGAAAAAGCAATACCCATCCAGAACGTCAACTAAAAAAAAGCAAAAAGAAATCCGTCGAGCCGGATTCGAACCAGCGACCTAAGGATACCCACTGACACTACAGTCCTCCGCTCTACCAACTGAGCTATCGACGGCACGATAAATGCCTCTCTCAATGCGAAGACAATCCAAACAGACTCAGAGAGTGAGACTGAACACAGAGGCAAGGAAGACGACCAACACACTCACAGAAAAATACACATTGCAAGTTCTCTCTCGTTTCTTGGCGAAGACTTTTTCCGCCAACTATTTTTCTGCCCAAAATCCTGTTGTAGTGGCAATAGGCATAACCGTCTACAAACTTTCTGTCTGCGATGTTCATGTTCTTTGCCGCGATTGCTATGGAAATTGTTCTCACAGGAAGTTACAATTAAACAATTTTATTTTTGACACGTTCTATTTGGAATTAAGAATTGTAGATTGGAATGACTTCAAGTGTATTTGATTGCAAAGAAGAACATGGTGATGACGATGGCAATTGAGACGACGAATCCGACGAGCTCCTTTCCAGTCGACTTATGTTGAGCAGCGAGAAGTTGCTGTTCTGGGCTGGTCATCATGATGACCTGCTCCTTTGGCTTGGAATTGACAAGGTTGTTGGTTCCGGTCAGAGACGGGGGTACTGAAAAAAACCAATAATTATTGAAAAACAAGATAGCAGGAGAGGAAAATTGAGGGGCTAGAAGTGTCATTGACTGTTTTGGGCGGAAAAGACCTCTGGTGCCTAAAAATCAATGGGCACAGCCCAGCACACTGTCACCCAGTGCGCCCGCATACACACACACACGCACTGCCTGCTCTAGAATATTGATCTGAGATTTTGAAAAGGTCTTTTGTGGCCGACATTTGAATAACAATTGGGTGGGATTGAGATGATACAACAACGAGGAAGAGAAGGGAAACGATTTTAAGCGACGTAAAATATGAACGTACATTTGCAAAGGCCAGGGATAGCTAGACTGAGAATATCACCTAGTCTCAAAATGCCTAATTTTTGAAATATAGGTCAAAAACTGCTAAAAAAATCAACTGTGAGGGTGCAGAACTCACGTTTTAGGGTGCGAATATTTCTTGAGGGTGCAAATTTCCACGTGAACAGAATTTCTGCACCCTCACAGTTGATTTTTTGAGCAGTTTTTGACCTATATTTCGAAAATTAGGCATTTTGAGACTAGGCTCCAAGAGAAAATATTTCCCGCGCCCAAATTCTGTGTCGATTGATGTAAAAAAATCGAAAATTTTGGAATTAGTGGACTCTCCCTTCAATCACAAGCTTTGCAAAACATTTTACGTAATTTTTTTTCATTCGTCTTTTCTAGCCGTAAGATATATTACTCCTTGAAAACTCACTTTTTATCAAAATTTCAGCAAAATAAGAAAACCGAGCCGGAAAAGACCTCTAGACAGACAGAGAGCAACAGTAACCGTCATCGGATATTGGTATAGAGAATATAGAATCTAGAGAAAAATAGGAAACTGGAAACTACAAAAAGGGAGACATCTGGGGGAGTCGGGACGTCTTTTGGGGGGAAGAATGAATATTTCGAATGATGAAATAGACGGAGTATGCGACGAAGAGACGCAGAGAAGCAGAAAAAGGCATAAATAATCGAGATCGTCGTTTTGCAATGTTTGGGGAGAAAAAGGGGTCGGTCGGAAGGGCGATGAAAAGTGAGAACGTGCACACAACAAGAAGAGAGGAGGTGAGAAAACCCCGGTGCATAATTGGGTCAGAAAAATGAGCATAGCTCTAGAAATTTCGCGCATAGTTTCATAAAAACTTAATTTTCAGAATCATGAAATCTAGACGGTGAGAATGAGTCTAAACACGGCAGAGTTTGAAAATAGTTGGAAGATTCCAAAATCCATGGAAGCTCCATCTTTGGAAATTCTGATGAAATTCCGGGTACTGTAACACGAAAAAGCAGACTTTGTTCTAGCCGTTCCACAGTCAGTATGAATCTCTTGGTTGCTCTGGAATGCATAATAAATATACTAAAACTGTGTCATTTGTGAGAAAACGCAACTTCAAATCATAATAATTTTATTGAAAAATGAAACCCCCGAGATGAAATCAAATGATAACGGGAAATTTATGAAGAAAAATGAAATGGGAGGGATTCATAACTATTGCACACTGAAGGGTTCGCGTTCCTCTTATTCAACAAATTTGAAGCATCTGTGAAATATTTCAATAGTTCGAGAAATTTTGCAGGAAACGCCTTGTTCAGAAGGATGCACTGTCGTAGAACCCAGCGATGCCATTTCGCCCAATCATCTCCTAGATTCATTGGTGGAAGATCCTGGACGTGTTCTCGCAATTTGATTAAAGGAGGAATCCGCTCAAATTTTTTTTTGCTTTAAAATATGTAATAATGTGTGCTGATTGCGAAAATCATAACAAAAGTTCACAAAAATCATTCTAAAACCCCGAAAATCCGCTTTGAAAACGTCATTTTTGATGCGAATCGCATTGGGCGGCCGTGGAAGAACTCAGTGTGTTTTCTCGGCCACCTAGTTCGGCCATCGCTTTTTTTTTCGCCAATTTGAGTGATTTTTCAGGTTTTTTCGGCTGAAACTAGATTAAAAGTTGGTAATTAAATAAAAATTCATGAGAAATAAATTTTTGATATAGTTTCAGCCGAAAAAACCTGAAAAATCACTCAAATTGGCGAAAAAAAAGCGATGGCCGAACTAGGTGGCCGAGAAAACACACTGAGTTCTTCCACGGCCGCCCAATGCGATTCGCATCAAAAATGACGTTTTCAAAGCGGATTTTCGGGGTTTCAGAATGATTTTTGTGAACTTTTGTTATGATTTTCGCAATCAGCACACATTATTACATATTTTAAAGCAAAAAAAAAATTTGAGCGGATTCCTCCTTTAAAATCGGTTCCATTTCAGACACCGGTTTGGGAAGTTTCATGAGATGTAGTAGTTCCGGGCGCACTTTCCAAAGAAGTAGGAGATCGGTTGTGAGCAGAAATGCGAAGTAGCCACTTTGAGTTGGTGCTCCTTGGCTGAAATAAAAGTTATTTGGTACATGTTACTTTTTCCCCGGTAGTAGTATATCAGAAAATATCTTGATGCTCTCATTCGCTTTCCTCATCACATGTTCTTAAGTTCGCTAACGGTTTTTCATGAACCCCCAACTAACCATTAGAAAACACCTCCTTGACTCCAGCACGGAACTGGAGGACGGTCTCCGTGCTGAACTCGATTGAGGTCTCTCCGATGTATTCTGGAGACGTCCGGGCAGAAACGACGATGGCACTGAAGAACACACACGACATCCACGAAAAGCGACTATTCGACACGCTGAAAAAACATGCTAATGTTTTCTGATCCCCAAAACTTACCAAAAAACTTTGAAGTTCATTTTTGATTTTCAAATTCGGAACCTTAGTTAACACTGTGTATGACTCAAAAATCGAAAACTCACTTTTTCTCAATTTTACGATTTCCAAACAATATTCATAAAAAATAGAAGAAAAATCCGAATCGAAAAAACCTCTGGACACAGTTGGGGGTCAAAAATGACCGTAATCGGATATGAGTAAATAGAGAATATAGAAATTAAAGGAAAATAGACACACTATAAATTACAATAGGGGGGACATCTGGAATCGGGACGTCTTTCGGGAGAATAAAGGAAAGAATGACTGTTATGAAATTGTGGTAGACAAGTTGGTGAGACGGTAGAGACGCAGAGAAGCAGATGATAATAACTCAACTGGTATCGTACTTATCTCAAAACAAATAAAATGTTTGGAATCAGGAAATCAAGCCAGTCAGAATGAGTATAAACACGACTAGGTTTGGAAAAATTGGAAAAATTCGGACCTTCGCCGGCGGAAAATTTTTGCCTGCGAAAAAACTTGGCCTGCGGATAATCTTGGCCTGCGGAACATCTTGGCCTGAGAAAATATTTGACCTCCGGAAAAACTTGGCCTGCGGAAAAACTTGGCCTGCGGAACAAAAATTGGGCCGTCGGAAAAACCCGGCGGAAAAACTTGGCCTGCGGAAAAACTTCGTCTGCGGAAAAACTTGGCCTGCGGGAAAACTTGGCCTGCGGAAAAACCCGGCGGAAAAATTGGGCCGTCGGAAAAACTCGGCCTATGGAAAACCTAGGCCGGCGGAAAAATCCGGCGGAAAAACCTGGCGAAAACAACCCGACGGAAAAATCCCGCCGGAAAAATTTGGCCGGCGGAAAAACTCGACGGAAAAACTTGGCCTTCGGAAAAATTTGGCCTGCGGAAAAACTTGGCCTATGGAAAACCTTGGCCGGCGGAAAAACCCGGCGGAAAAACTTGGCCTGTGGAAAATCTTGGCCTCCGGAAAAACTCGGCATTCAAACTTGGCCTCCGGAAAAATCCGGCGGAAAAACTTGGCCTGCGGAAAAACCCGGCGTAAAATCTCGGCGTAAAATCTCGGCGGAAAAAACCCGCAACCCTTGCACGCGCGGACGTGCGGCTATGCTCGCCTATCCATATATATCTATATAAAAAACATATATATATATATATATATATATATATATATATATGTATATATATCATATATATATGTATATATGTATATATATGAATATATATGTATATATATATATATACCTATATGTATTAGGTTGTCCCATAAGTATTCTACCATAAATGATTTCGTCGTCTGAGAAAGGAATAGAGTGGTGCTGGACAAGTTATGTGTGGACTTTGTTGCCAAATAAATAAGACATTCGTATGCAACTTTCCAGCTGTTTGTTACTTGAGACTCACGAGTTATGTCTTGAAGAACGGTAGGGGTCATTTTTAGGGTCACGGGTCTCCAAATGTCTGGTATTTCTTTGAATGTAGATGAAAATGCCCAACCTTTTCAGAAAATGTTGTTGAATATTTATTCTGTATTTTCACTAAATTTCATTTAGATTGGTTTCCAATTAAGAGCAGGGGGTGAGCTCAAGTCAAAATCTCCCTTTCATGATTTTTACCAAAAAATCAATGTTTTCTTCTATTTATGCGGAGAAAAGCCAGATTTGAAAAATTTTTATACACAAAGTCATAAATTAATGTAGATGTATGATACCACGACATGATCTCTCAGATTTGCATGAGACTCGAGAAAACCACAAAATCCTATTTTTTTGTATTTTTGGTTACAAACCCGCATTTGCCAGCATAGGTGTTTTATGTTATTGTTGATATGAAAGAAAAATAGTTAGGCAACAACACACTGAATACCTCATCTTATGAAAACTTTCCTGAAGTTAGATAGACCTATGTCGAAAATTGCGAATTAAAATCTCAAATTTGACCTGTTCAGGAACGTAACGTTTTCTTTGAAACAGGGAGACGTTCTCCAACTTGAACACATTTTCTAGCAATAAACATATATCAGTAACTCAGTAACAAAAGGACATAACCGGGTGACAACCCCCAAAAAGAATGGCAAAGAAAAACATTTATGGTAGAAAACTTTTGGGACAACCTAATTTATATATATATATACCTATATATACAGCTATATATAGCCTGCGGGCGTGCGGGCGTGCGGCAGGGCGGCTTGGCGGCTCGGCGGGACTGCGGGACTGCGGCGGTGCGAGCGCGCGCCGGCGCGGGCAGGCGATGACTGGGCGACCTACCACCGTGGTGATAGTACGACGAGGTTCGCCGGGAGATCTACGTCTAATGTACGGGTGGGCTGGCGCTTATAAGGGTGGGGGTAGACGAGCGGCCGACACCTCACGGGTTCCGCGCGCCACTATGTTTTGTGTGCGTGTCTCCTCGTTCTGCACACTCTCTCGCGGTCAGAGAAAAAATGGGTCGAATTTGGGCGATTTTTTCGGTTTTTCTTGCAGAAAAGTCGGTTTTTAGGTGTTCTAGGTTGATTTTTTCGGTTTTAGATCAAAAATTTTATAAAAAATCGTGTTTATTCGGTCTGGAAAGCGTAAAAATCGATTATTTGGTCGAAATTTCGCAAAATACCCCACCAGTGCAAAGTGGGGGCTTATACTTGAAGATCCTGGTATACTTAAAATATAGCCCCCACCCCCTCCGCAGGCAATTCAAAAATAGACCCCCACGGTTCAATTATAGCTCCCCAAATGGCCAACCTAAGTTGGACCCCCCACTCATTCAAGACAAGCTCCCCGCCCATTCAATATCAGCACCCCACCCATTCCACTTAAGACCCCCACCAATTCAAATATAGTCCCCCAACTGATTAGAAGCTGCTTCCCAGGCGTTTCCTAAGCCTGAGAAAATAATGGGATGCTAAACTTGAACAGGTGGGGTTCTGATATTGAATGGGTGGGGTGCTTATCTTGAACGGGTGTCCGACTAGTATGCTTCGGGGGGGGGGGGGGGGGCTATACTTAGGTTCAGTTTGGGGGGTCATAGTTGAGTAGAGGGGGGTGCTATAATTGCATACCCCCAAGACGTCTCGTGACATCCGCGAATTGGTGGATGGCTCAAATTTCCATTGTGATAAAGCCACTGTGATGATGTTGTATTTTTGGGAAGATTGGGAGCATTATGTCACTCGGATTAATAAATGGCGCATATTCTACGACCGGGAGGGCTCCGTCTCCTGTGAGGACGACGATGGTAACGACATTAATCTCAGTGAATAGAAAAATTTCGCATCTGATTCGAGAAGACGACTAGACATGATGTGTGATGATGCTGAAACGTTCCTGAAGAATCCAATCAAGTGTGGATTCTTCAGAAATGTTTCAGCATCATCACACATCATGTCTAGCCGTCTTCTCGAATCGGATGCGAAATTTTTCTATTCACTGAGATTAATGTCGTTACCATCGTCGTCCTCACAGGAGAATCTTTCAGAATCTATATTTTGTTTTTGCTGAACGCTTCTAGTCAGCAAAAGTGATTGACCCATAAACGCCAGCGTCCCTCTATCAACACACTTCTGCCGACTCTACAAAACTTGGATCCGGAGACGTTGAAAGAATGAAGCTTCATTTCCTTGATGGAACAATCAAGCCGAATTTCTTTCATAATCTCCGGATACACGATTTGTAGAGTCGGCAGAAGTGTGTTGATAGAGGGACGCTGGCGTTTATGGGTCAATCACTTTTGCTGACTAGAAGCGTTCAGCAAAAACAAAATATAGATTCTGAAAGCTGATGAAATAAGCTTTCGAATGATATATAGGTCACATGAGAAAAAGCCAAACTATATTCTGGCCATTTCCTGGTCAGACCATCTGATCGCCATGATTCAAGCATCAATGTAAACTTGATGTTTGAAACATGGCAATCAGATGCTCAATATAAACGCGCTGGAGTTTATAAGGGTGGGGGTAGACGAGCGGCCGACACCTCACGGGTTCCGCGCGCCACTATGTTTTGTGTGCGTGTCTCCTCGTTCTGCACACTCTCTCGCGGTCAGAGAAAAAATGGGTCGAATTTGGGCGATTTTTTCGGTTTTTCTTGCAGAAAAGTGGGTTCGTAGGTTTTCTAGAGTGATTTTTCGGCTTTTAGATAGTTAATTTCATTAAAAATCGTGCCTAATCGGTCTGAAAAGCCTAAAAATCGATTATTTGGTCAGAATTTCGAAAATGCGATTTTTAAAGTTTTTCATGTAAAAAAGTATAGGTTTTTGCTTTTTCTAGAGTGATTTTTCGAGTTTTTAACTATTAAAATCATCAAAAAAATCGTTTTTTTTGTCGGAAATGTGAAAAATCGATTTTTTTTTCAAAAATTTCCAAAAAAAAATTTTTTTTAAGTTTTTTTTGTAATTTTGAAAAATAGAATTTTCGTGTTTTTTTCCAGTTTTATTCTTCAATTTTCCGGATTTTATACTTCATGGAATTGTCCAAAATCGTGTTTTTTAGTCTGAAAAATAAATCTTCAAAAATTGTACTTCAGATGCTTCATATGATGTTGGGAAGGTAGTTGCTGACACCTAAAAGTCTCTGAAAATTATGTTTTCTCCCGAAATCTCCGGAATTCCTTCGATTTGCGTCGATATTCCATTTAAAATGCATTTTTTGGTCCACAAAAAATAACTAAATTCAAATTTTTTCCTCTTCGCGCCGTTTTCACCACCGGGAGAGCGGAGCATCGTTGTCTTTTTTGTCTGCGTCTCTCTGAAATACACACTGCATCGTCGCTCGCGCGGCGCTTGAAAGGGTGTGTATTTTTCGATTTTTCCTTCGTTTTTTGAGTGAAATCTGTTGGTTTTTCAGGGTAAAACGACGCAAAAAGAACAGAAGAAGGACGTGAAGGTCAGAATCGGAGATAAATACCGATTTTCTGACCTTCAAAATGCACAAAACCCAGGGTCGCGCCGAAGGCGCTGTGCATTTTTTTCCAGGATTTTTGAGGAGTTATCAGTAGATTTTTTGTGCAAAAAAACCCAGCGAAGAGATTAGCCAGGTGCTCGAGTTCGTGGTGGCAGACATATGCATCTGTCACTCGACTTGAATGCTCGGTGAACTCTTTGCGCCATTTTTTTACTTTTTTTTAAATTCTGGGTGTAAAATTGATGAAAATAGCGATCTGTTGTAGAAATGAAGGAAATTTTCACATCGGAGCAGGTGAAAATGGTTTGAAAACCTAGAATTTTCACAATCCGCTGTTCCATAATTTGAAAAACCGCCAAAAATCGCAGCCCGCTAAACCCAGCGCAATGCGTTATTTCGGAGTGTCGTTGGGGAATTAAAATAAATATTGAATTTCCGATTTTTCAGGCTATTTTTTTTGGTCAATTTCGGTCATTATTAGTGAACTTTTTTTGGTTTTGAGTTGGAAAACTGTCAGAAAAACGATAAAAATCGAGAAAAACCTTGAAAAAACACTTGCAATTGAGAAAAATTGGTGATTTTCGAGCCTAATGCATTTTCCAGGAAAATCAATTGTTTCGGGTAGTTTTCTATGATTTTTAGTGATTTTTAGTACTAAATCTATCGATTTTCAGCATTTTTCAAGCTGCCAACTCATATTTGGACCAACTTCAACGCCGAAATTCAAGAAAAACATGAAAAATCGGGAAAAAATGGAAAATTTCGGCCAAAATCGAGAATAATGATCATCAAAATCACAAAATGATCATCAAAATCACAAAATTTGGGTCTAGAAGCCCCTAAAATCACAATTTTCGACCAAAAATAAGGATTTTCCTCGAAATTTCACAAGAAACCGAAAATTTGAAAATTGTTGGCGAATATTGCAAAAATTGACCAAAATCTTTGAAAAATGAGTCTAAGACATGATCAGAACTCAAAAAATTGTAGTTTTTTGGTGCAGAAATATCGAAAAACCCCCAAATTGTAACCAAAAATACGAATTTTCGCCAAAATTCCATCCAAAAATCGAAAATCAGAAAATCATCGATTTTAACCACTTTTCGTCTATTTTTCACCTGAAATTGACGAAAATAGCCTAGTTTTAACGTTTCGATCACTAAAAATCAGCAGAAAATCCAAATTTTCACATAAAAATTCGTATTTTTCGGGAAAAAAAGTTTGTTGGAAATTTTTTTTTCCCAAAAAAATACGATTTTTTAGGTGAAAAACTAGATTTTCAGCTGATTTTTAGTGTTCCAAACGTTGAAAATAAGCTATTTTCGTCTATTTTAGGTGAAAAATAGACGAAAAATGGCCTAAAATCGATGATTTTCTGATTTTCGACTTTTGGGTGAAATTTGAAATTTTTCGAAAATCCGCATTTTGGTCACAATTTGGGGATATTTCACTATTTCTACACCGAAAAATCACAATTTTTGAAGTTTTTATCATGTTTTAAAGTCATTTTTCGAGGAATTTGGTCAATTTTTACAATATTCGCCAAAAAATTTCAAATTTCGGGTTTTTAGTGAAATTTCGAGGAAAATCCATATTTTTGGTCGAAAATTGTGACTTTTGAGGGTTTCTAGAACCAAATTTTGTTATTTTGATGATCATTATCATGTTTTTGAGACCTTTTTTCAAAGAATTTCGTTGATTTTCTCGATTTTGGCCGAAAATTTCCAATTTTTCTGATTTTTCATGTTTTTCTTAAATTTCGGTGTTGAAGTTGGTCCAAATACGAGTTGGCAGCTTGAAAAATACTGAAAATCGATAGATTTATCACTAAAAATCACCAAAAAACATAGAAAACTACCCGAAACCATTGATTTTCCTGAAAAATCCATTAGGCTCGAAAATCACCGATTTTTCTCAATTTCAAGTGTTTTTTCAAGGTTTTTGTCGATTTTCATCGTTTTTCTGACAATTTTTTGACTGAAAATCAAAAAAAGTTCACTAAAAATGACCGAAAAATGACCAAAAAATGGGCAGAATTCAGAAAAAATCGGAATTCACGACGTCTTCTGAATCGGAATACTGAAATCCTAACGAAGGCTGATATTCAAAAAAAAAAAATTCAGAATCCAGAATCCACTCAACAATGAATCCTGAATCCTTGCGGACGTCTTCAGAGTCGATGCACCATGTCTTCTGAATCTGAAATCTAGAAACATTCTTTTTCTTGACCCCCTGATTTCAGAATCCTTCCAAATCTCCAGAAGCCAGAATCCTCTTAGCGATGCCTTCTGAATCCTCTCCGACGTCTTCTGAAGCTCATCAAGATTTTTTCTGAATAGGGTATTAGCGATATTCTCGAAGGCGAAACGCGCTCCATCGCCAACTTGCCTGAAATTTGAATTTTCAACTTTCCCGCCGTTTTGAAAACAACGGAAAATGTTTTGGTGGGTTCGTGGACTCCTCGTGGACATTTCGACTGCTGCCCGAGTTGTCCACGAGGAGTCCACGCACCCACCGAAACATGTTTCGCTGTTTTCAAAACGGCGGGAAAGCTGAAAATTCAAATTTCAGCCAAATTTGCGATGGAGCGCGTTTTCCCTTCGGGGAATATCGCTAATATGTCTTCTGAATTCCTTCGAATTTTTGAATTTCTAGTAGAAAAATCTCTATTTCTCCTCTGCTGTTTTCCAGATTTTCCGCCCGATTTTTTGGTCATTTTTCGGTCATTTTCAGTCGAATTTTTGGTGATTTCCGAAAGAAAAAATTAGAGAAAAATCTCGATAATATCGGTCAAAATCTATATCGATCGAAATTGACCAAAAAACTCTGTCTCCTCATCATCATGTTTTTTATCTAACCTCTGAAAGCCTCCAAAAACCGGAGTTATTCATCAAAGAAGATGTCAAAAAGATCAAAAAGTCATAAAAACACACTTTTCTCGAAAACCTACCACCGGAGCCCATTCAAATTAACAGGATAGATAGCACTCTGTCTCCTCATCATCATGTTTTTTATCTAACCTCTGAAACCCTCCAAAAACCGGAGTTATTCATCAAAGAAGATGTCAAAATGATCAAAAAGTCATAAAAACACACTTTTCTCGAAAACCTACCACCGGAGAGCATTCAAATTAACAGGATAGATAGCACTCTGTCTCCTCATCATCATGTTTTTTATCTAACCTCTGAAACCCTCCAAAAACCGGAGTTATTCATCAAAGAAGATGTCAAAATGATCAAAAAGTCATAAAAACACACTTTTCTCGAAAACCTACCACCGGAGAGCATTCAAATTAACAGGATAGATAGCACTCTGTCTCCTCATCATCATGTTTTTTATCTAACCTCTGAAACCCTCCAAAAACCGGAGTTATTCATCAAAGAAGATGTCAAAATGATCAAAAAGTCATAAAAACACACTTTTCTCGAAAACCTACCACCGGAGAGCATTCAAATTTACAGGATAGATAGCACTCTGTCTCCTCATCATCATGTTTTTTATCTAACCTCTGAAACCCTCCAAAAACCGGAGTTATTCATCAAAGAAGATGTCAAAATGATCAAAAAGTCATAAAAACACACTTTTCTCGAAAACCTACCACCGGAGAGCATTCAAATTTACAGGATAGATAGCACTCTGTCTCCTCATCATCATGTTTTTTATCTAACCTCTGAAACCCTCCAAAAACCGGAGTTATTCATCAAAGAAGATGTCAAAATGATCAAAAAGTCATAAAAACACACTTTTCTCGAAAACCTACCACCGGAGCCCATTCAAATTTACAGGATAGATAGCACTCTGTCTCCTCATCATCATGTTTTTTATCTCACTTCTGAAAGCCTTCAAAAACCCGAGTTATTCATCAAAGAAGATGTAAAAAGATCAAAAAGTCATAAAAACACACTTTTCTCAAAAACCTACCACCGGAGCCCATTCAAATTAACAGGATAGATAGCACTCTGTCTCCTCATCATCATGTTTTTTATCTCACCTCTGAAAGCCTTCAAAAACCCGAGTTATTCATCAAAGAAGATGTCAAAAAGATCAAAAAGTCATAAAAACACACTTTTCTCGAAAACCTACCACCGGAGAGCATTCAAATTTACAGGATAGATAGCACTCTGTCTCCTCATCATCATGTTTTTTATCTAACCTCTGAAACCCTCCAAAAACCGGAGTTATTCATCAAAGAAGATGTCAAAATGATCAAAAAGTCATAAAAACACACTTTTCTCGAAAACCTACCACCGGAGAGCATTCAAATTAACAGGATAGATAGCACTCTGTCTCCTCATCATCATGTTTTTTATCTAACCTCTGAAACCCTCCAAAAACCGGAGTTATTCATCAAAGAAGATGTCAAAATGATCAAAAAGTCATAAAAACACACTTTTCTCAAAAACCTACCACCGGAGAGCATTCAAATTTACAGGATAGATAGCACTCTGTCTCCTCATCATCATGTTTTTTATCTAACCTCTGAAACCCTCCAAAAACCGGAGTTATTCATCAAAGAAGATGTCAAAATGATCAAAAAGTCATAAAAACACACTTTTCTCGAAAACCTACCACCGGAGAGCATTCAAATTAACAGGATAGATAGCACTCTGTCTCCTCATCATCATGTTTTTTATCTAACCTCTGAAAGCCTCCAAAAACCGGAGTTATTCATCAAAGAAGATGTCAAAAAGATCAAAAAGTCATAAAAACACACTTTTCTCGAAAACCTACCACCGGAGCCCATTCAAATTTACAGGATAGATAGCACTCTGTCTCCTCATCATCATGTTTTTTATCTCACCTCTGAAAGCCTTCAAAAACCCGAGTTATTCATCAAAGAAGATGTCAAAAAGATCAAAAAGTCATAAAAACACACTTTTCTCGAAAACCTACCACCGGAGCCCATTCAAATTAACAGGATAGATAGCACTCTGTCTCCTCATCATCATGTTTTTTATCTCCCCTCTGAAAGCCTCCAAAAACCGGAGTTATTCATCAAAGAAGATGTCAAAAAGATCAAAAAGTCATAAAAACACACTTTTCTCGAAAACCTACCACCGGAGCCCATTCAACATACAGGCCAGATAGCACTCTGTCTCCTCATCATCATGTTTTTTATCTCACCTCTGAAAGCCTTCAAAAACCCGAGTTATTCATCGAAGAAGATGTCAAAAAGATCAAAAAGTCATAAAAACACACTTTTCTCAAAAACCTACCACCGGAGCCCATTCAAATTTACAGGATAGATAGCACTCTGTCTCCTCATCATCATGTTTTTTATCTCCCCTCTGAAAGCCTCCAAAAACCGGAGTTATTCATCAAAGAAGATGTCAAAAAGATCAAAAAGTCATAAAAACACACTTTTCTCAAAAACCTACCACCGGAGCCCATTCAAATTTACAGGATAGATAGCACTCTGTCTCCTCATCATCATGTTTTTTATCTCACCTCTGAAAGCCTTCAAAAACCCGAGTTATTCATCAAAGAAGATGTCAAAAAGATCAAAAAGTCATGAAAACACACTTTTCTCGAAAACCTACCACCGGAGCCCATTCAACATACAGGCCAGATAGCACTCTGTCTCCTCATCATCATGTTTTTTATCTCACCTCTGAAAGCCTTCAAAAACCCGAGTTATTCATCAAAGAAGATGTCAAAAAGATCAAAAAGTCATGAAAACACACTTTTCTCAAAAACCTACCACCGGAGCCCATTCAAATTTACAGGCCAGATAGCACTCTCTCTCCTCATCATCATGTTTTTTATCTCACCTCTGAAAGCCTTCAAAAACCCGAGTTATTCATCAAAGAAGATGTCAAAAAGATCAAAAAGTCATGAAAACACACTTTTCTCAAAAACCTACCACCGGAGCCCATTCAAATTAACAGGATAGATAGCACTCTGTCTCCTCATCATCATGTTTTTTATCTCACCTCTGAAAGCCTTCAAAAACCCGAGTTATTCATCAAAGAAGATGTCAAAAAGATCAAAAAGTCATGAAAACACACTTTTCTCAAAAACCTACCACCGGAGCCCATTCAAATTTACAGGATAGATAGCACTCTCTCTCCTCATCATCATGTTTTTTATCTCACCTCTGAAAGCCTTCAAAAACCCGAGTTATTCATCAAAGAAGATGTCAAAAAGATCAAAAAGTCATGAAAACACACTTTTCTCAAAAACCTACCACCGGAGCCCATTCAAATTTACAGGCCAGATAGCACTCTCTCTCCTCATCATCATGTTTTTTATCTCACCTCTGAAAGCCTTCAAAAACCCGAGTTATTCATCAAAGAAGATGTCAAAAAGATCAAAAAGTCATGAAAACACACTTTTCTCAAAAACCTACCACCGGAGCCCATTCAAATTAACAGGATAGATAGCACTCTGTCTCCTCATCATCATGTTTTTTATCTCACCTCTGAAAGCCTTCAAAAACCCGAGTTATTCATCAAAGAAGATGTCAAAAAGATCAAAAAGTCATGAAAACACACTTTTCTCAAAAACCTACCACCGGAGCCCATTCAAATTAACAGGATAGATAGCACTCTGTCTCCTCATCATCATGTTTTTTATCTCACCTCTGAAAGCCTTCAAAAACCCGAGTTATTCATCAAAGAAGATGTCAAAAAGATCAAAAAGTCATGAAAACACACTTTTCTCAAAAACCTACCACCGGAGCCCATTCAAATTTACAGGATAGATAGCACTCTGTCTCCTCATCATCATGTTTTTTATCTCACCTCTGAAAGCCTTCAAAAACCCGAGTTATTCATCAAAGAAGATATCGAAAGGATCAAAAAGTCATAAAAACACACTTTTCTCGAAAACCTACCACCGGAGCCCATTCAAATTTACAGGATAGATAGCACTCTGTCTCCTCATCATCATGTTTTTTATCTCACTTCTGAAAGCCTTCAAAAACCCGAGTTATTCATCAAAGAAGATGTAAAAAGATCAAAAAGTCATAAAAACACACTTTTCTCAAAAACCTACCACCGGAGCCCATTCAAATTTACAGGATAGATAGCACTCTGTCTCCTCATCATCATGTTTTTTATCTCACCTCTGAAAGCCTCCAAAAACCCGAGTTATTCATCAACGAAGATATCGAAAGGATCAAAAAGTCATAAAAACACACTTTTCTCGAAAACCTACCACCGGAGCCCATTCAACATAAAGGCCAGATAGCACTCTGTCTCCTCATCATCATGTTTTTTATCTCACCTCTGAAAGCCTTCAAAAACCCGAGTTATTCATCAAAGAAGATGTCAAAAAGATCAAAAAGTCATAAAAACACACTTTTCTCGAAAACCTACCACCGGAGCCCATTCAACATACAGGCCAGATAGCACTCTGTCTCCTCATCATCATGTTTTTTATCTCACCTCTGAAAGCCTTCAAAAACCCGAGTTATTCATCAAAGAAGATGTCAAAAAGATCAAAAAGTCATGAAAACACACTTTTCTCAAAAACCTACCACCGGAGCCCATTCAAATTTACAGGATAGATAGCACTCTGTCTCCTCATCATCATGTTTTTTATCTCACCTCTGAAACCCTCCAAAAACCGGAGTTATTCATCAAAGAAGATGTCAAAAAGATCAAAAAGTCATGAAAACACACTTTTCTCGAAAACCTACCACCGGAGCCCATTCAAATTTACAGGCCAGATAGCACTCTGTCTCCTCATCATCATGTTTTTTATCTCACCTCTGAAAGCCTCCAAAAACCCGAGTTATTCATCAAAGAAGATGTAAAAAGATCAAAAAGTCATAAAAACACACTTTTCTCAAAAACCTACCACCGGAGCCCATTCAAATTTACAGGATAGATAGCACTCTGTCTCCTCATCATCATGTTTTTTATCTCACCTCTGAAAGCCTCCAAAAACCCGAGTTATTCATCAACGAAGATATCGAAAGGATCAAAAAGTCATAAAAACACACTTTTCTCGAAAACCTACCACCGGAGCCCATTCAAATTTACAGGATAGATAGCACTCTGTCTCCTCAACATCATGTTTTTTATCTCACCTCTGAAAGCCTCCAAAAACCCGAGTTATTCATCAAAGAAGATGTCAAAACAGTGTAAAAAGTCATAAAAACACACTTTTCTCGAAAACCTACCACCGGAGCCCATTCAAATTTACAGGATAGATAGCACTCTGTCTCCTCAACATCATGTTTTTTATCTCACCTCTGAAAGCCTCCAAAAACCCGAGTTATTCATCAAAGAAGATGTCAAAACAGTGTAAAAAGTCATGAAAACACACTTTTCTCGAAAACCTACCACCGGAGCCCATTCAAATTTACAGGATAGATAGCACTCTGTCTCCTCATCATCATGTTTTTTATCTCACCTCTGAAAGCCTCCAAAAACCCGAGTTATTCATCAACGAAGATATCGAAAGGATCAAAAAGTCATAAAAACACACTTTTCTCGAAAACCTACCACCGGAGCCCATTCAAATTTACAGGATAGATAGCACTCTGTCTCCTCATCATCATGTTTTTTATCTCACCTCTGAAAGCCTCCAAAAACCCGAGTTATTCATCAACGAAGATATCGAAAGGATCAAAAAGTCATAAAAACACACTTTTCTCGAAAACCTACCACCGGAGCCCATTCAAATTTACAGGATAGATAGCACTCTGTCTCCTCAACATCATGTTTTTTATCTCACCTCTGAAAGCCTCCAAAAACCCGAGTTATTCATCAAAGAAGATGTCAAAACAGTGTAAAAAGTCATGAAAACACACTTTTCTCGAAAACCTACCACCGGAGCCCATTCAAATTTACAGGATAGATAGCACTCTGTCTCCTCATCATCATGTTTTTTATCTCACCTCTGAAAGCCTTCAAAAACCCGAGTTATTCATCAACGAAGATATCGAAAGGATCAAAAAGTCATAAAAACACACTTTTCTCGAAAACCTACCACCGGAGCCCATTCAAATTAACAGGATAGATAGCACTCTGTCTCCTCATCATCATGTTTTTTATCTCACCTCTGAAAGCCTTCAAAAACCCGAGTTATTCATCAACGAAGATATCGAAAGGATCAAAAAGTCATAAAAACACACTTTTCTCGAAAACCTACCACCGGAGCCCATTCAAATTTACAGGATAGATAGCACTCTGTCTCCTCATCATCATGTTTTTTATCTCACCTCTGAAAGCCTCCAAAAACCCGAGTTATTCATCAACGAAGATATCGAAAGGATCAAAAAGTCATAAAAACACACTTTTCTCGAAAACCTACCACCGGAGCCCATTCAAATTTACAGGATAGATAGCACTCTGTCTCCTCAACATCATGTTTTTTATCTCACCTCTGAAAGCCTCCAAAAACCCGAGTTATTCATCAAAGAAGATGTCAAAACAGTGTAAAAAGTCATGAAAACACACTTTTCTCGAAAACCTACCACCGGAGCCCATTCAAATTTACAGGATAGATAGCACTCTGTCTCCTCATCATCATGTTTTTTATCTCACCTCTGAAAGCCTTCAAAAACCCGAGTTATTCATCAACGAAGATATCGAAAGGATCAAAAAGTCATAAAAACACACTTTTCTCGAAAACCTACCACCGGAGCCCATTCAAATTTACAGGATAGATAGCACTCTGTCTCCTCAACATCATGTTTTTTATCTCACCTCTGAAAGCCTTCAAAAACCCGAGTTATTCATCAACGAAGATATCGAAAGGATCAAAAAGTCATAAAAACACACTTTTCTCGAAAACCTACCACCGGAGCCCATTCAAATTTACAGGATAGATAGCACTCTGTCTCCTCATCATCATGTTTTTTATCTCACCTCTGAAAGCCTCCAAAAACCCGAGTTATTCATCAACGAAGATATCGAAAGGATCAAAAAGTCATAAAAACACACTTTTCTCGAAAACCTACCACCGGAGCCCATTCAAATTTACAGGATAGATAGCACTCTGTCTCCTCATCATCATGTTTTTTATCTCACCTCTGAAAGCCTCCAAAAACCCGAGTTATTCATCAAAGAAGATGTCAAAACAGTGTTAAAAGTCATGAAAACACACTTTTCTCAAAAACCTACCACCGGAGCCCATTCAACATACAGGCCAGATAGCACTCTGTCTCCTCATCATCATGTTTTTTATCTCACCTCTGAAAGCCTCCAAAAACCCGAGTTATTCATCAAAGAAGATGTCAAAACAGTGTTAAAAGTCATGAAAACACACTTTTCTCGAAAACCTACCACCGGAGCCCATTCAAATTTACAGGATAGATAGCACTCTGTCTCTTCATCATCATGTTTTTTATCTCACCTCTGAAAGCCTCCAAAAACCCGAGTTATTCATCAAAGAAGATGTCAAAACAGTGTTAAAAGTCATGAAAACACACTTTTCTCGAAAACCTACCACCGGAGCCCATTCAAATTTACAGGATAGATAGCACTCTGTCTCCTCATCATCATGTTTTTTATCTCACCTCTGAAAGCCTCCAAAAACCCGAGTTATTCATCAAAGAAGATGTCAAAACAGTGTAAAAAGTCATGAAAACACACTTTTCTCGAAAACCTACCACCGGAGCCCATTCAAATTTACAGGATAGATAGCACTCTGTCTCCTCATCATCATGTTTTTTATCTCACCTCTGAAAGCCTCCAAAAACCCGAGTTATTCATCAAAGAAGATGTCAAAACAGTGTTAAAAGTCATGAAAACACACTTTTCTCGAAAACCTACCACCGGAGCCCATTCAAATTTACAGGATAGATAGCACTCTGTCTCCTCATCATCATGTTTTTTATCTCACCTCTGAAAGCCTCCAAAAACCCGAGTTATTCATCAAAGAAGATGTCAAAACAGTGTTAAAAGTCATGAAAACACACTTTTCTCGAAAACCTACCACCGGAGCCCATTCAAATTTACAGGATAGATAGCACTCTGTCTCCTCATCATCATGTTTTTTATCTCACCTCTGAAAGCCTCCAAAAACCCGAGTTATTCATCAAAGAAGATGTCAAAACACCTCTTTGGAAAGCAAGCATATATCACTAAACCCTGAAAATTTGTGAAAAATCTGACGAAACATAAAAACACATTTCTAAATAGTTACAAGTTTATTTAGAACACAAAAAACAGGTTCATTTTTGGTACAGAAGAAATCCAAAACATATAATTCGTTGTCAGGTAGGTGTCTGAAATAGGCAAGACTTGTTATATTCTGAACATATTTTTGTCTTACCTCTTTGGAAAGCAAGCATATGGCAGCGATACTTGTAGACTTGCACTCTTGTCTTGTTCTTTTGGACTCAAGACGCGTTGGACGGCTTCTGATTCCTCAGGAGCTTTATGAGCTCTGAAATACAATAACTAAAATTTTTGAAGGTGATATGTACTACAGTGCGACTCCATCACGTTGCCAACACTTTGAAAAACGGGGGAGCTAACACTGCGTATAACTGAAAAACAAAAAAACTCACTTCTAATTTTTATCAAAATAGAAAAAAATCAATGAAGAGATGAATAAGACTCGTGTTAAGAAGTCATGGATTGGTTAAAAAAACGATTGAATAAAAATCAGGTTGTTTAATTATTCAGATAGGTTCAATGGATTCGACCAATTTTCTAAGTTTCAGACACTTTTTTGAAAGGCGGTTCGTTTATTCAAATATAATAAAAAGCTGAAAAAATAGTCCTGTAGCAGGTGGGGGACATTGAAGAGGAAATTATTGAAGAGCAAGAGGTTTTGGGAGAAAGATAGTGTGCCCGGCGTCAAATGGCATCTCAATCGAAGTAGTGATGAGCTGGTATCCAACGGCGAACTCGGCGAGTATCCCATCAAACTGAAACTGACATTTTTGAATGCTCCTACACATCCCTCGTACCTTGTGTTTTTCGTTCATAAGGATGACGAAGTGTTCATAGTCGAAACCATCCATTTTCAGATCGAACAAGAACTCCAACGCCAATTTGAAGTCGAAATCACTGAGTTCGATGAGGAAATGAACCGTCTTCTCACTTTGCTCACTCGCCAGAGTTTGGAACCTGTCGTCAACTTCGTATGTCACTTTGGTTCCTTCCTTAGCCTTCTCATAGGATTGGAGACTCCCGTCTGCGCGACGAAAAACGAGCTTGACGTTTCCGTCGACCATTTGCTTAAAGAATATAAACTTTAAAAATACTTAAAAAATTGGAGGAGTACATCAATTCCAAAATCTTTTATTTTTTATTATATTTATCTATGCAGTCGAATTCCAATCTAGATTTCAAGTTTCCACAAAAACTCAGAAGTTATTAAAGGATTCAAACTTCACCCATTTCAGATTTTTGCAACTTTCGAAAGGAAAAACTATAAAATTCCAGGAAAATATGAAACCATTTTTTAGTAAAATCAAATAAAATAACCGAAAAGACCTCTAGACAGACAGGGGTCAACAGTAACCGTTATCGAATAAGAGTATATAGAAGTTAGAGAAAAATAGAGACTATAAACTACAATAGGTGGACATCTGAAGGTAGTCGGGACGTCTTTGGGGGAATAAAGGAAAGAATGAATATTATGAAATCGAAGTAGACAAGTTGGCGAGATGGAAGAGACGCAGACAAGCAGAAAATGACATCAAGGTGCCACAAAGGTCAGTCTGTGGAAATGTTAGAGAAGGCAACGCGACGTGTGCACAGCAAGACGATGAGTAACGGACACGCCTTCCACCGAGGGGGGAGGGGGGAGGGGGGATGAAAATAACTCAACTGGTATTGCGCACAATTAAAAATAAATACGATTTTTAGAATCAGGAGATCAAACCAGTCAGAATGAGTATAAACACGCCTAGGGTTGAAAAAATTTGAAAATTCGAAAAATTCAGATTCTTCATTTTTCTGAAGTCGTTGGAGTTCAATTTTGGGAGCAGCTGATGCTTTGATGTTCAGAGGACATTCAGAATTCTGCGTCATGACTTTTTAGAAAGAAAAATTCAGTTTTTCCAGAGGCACTGAAACGTGAGACTATGGAACCTGAAAATCTGTGAAAATGTAACAAAACAAAAACAGATTTCTAAATAGTTACAAAAACACAAAAAATCTAGAAAATAAAAAAGCTTATTTGCAACATTCACCTCCTGGTCTCGTGTTCGCGGAAAAACTTGGTCTGCGGAAAAAACTGGCTGAAAAACTTGGCCTGCAAAAAAACTTGACCTGTGGAAAATCTTGGCCGGCGGAAAAACCCGGCGGAAAAATTGGGCCGTCGGAAAAACTTGGCCTATGGAAAATCTCGGCCGGCGGGAAAACTTGGCCGGCGGAAAAACTTGGCCGTCGGAAAAACTTGGCCTGCGGGAAAACTTGGCCTGCGGAAAAACTTGGCCTATGGAAAATCTTGGCCGGCGGGAAAACTTGGCCGGCGGAAAAACTTGGCCTGCGGAAAAACTTGGCCTATGGAAAATCTTGGCCGGCGGAAAAACCCGGCGGAAAACCTTGGCCGGCGGAAAAACTTGGCCTATGGAAAAACCCGACGGAAAAACTTGGCCTGCGGAAAAACTCGGCGAAAAAACTTGGCCGGCGAAAAAATTTGGCCTGCGGAAAAACTTGGCCTCCGGAAAAATCCGGCATTCAAACTCGGCCTGCGGAAAAACTTGGCCTCCGGAAAAAATCCGGCGGAAAAACTTGGCCTCCGGAAAAACTTGGCCGGCGGAAAAACCCGGCGGAAAAACTTGGTCTGCGGAAAAACTTGGCCGCCAGAAAAACTTGGCGTATGGGAAATCGTGGCCGACAAAAAAACCCGGCGAAAAAAAAACCCGCCGAAAAAACCCAGCGGAAACAACTCGGCGGATAAACTCGACCTTCGGAAAAACTCGGCCTTCGGAAAAAATTGGCCTGCGGAAGAACCCGGCGGAAAAACTTGGCCGGCGGAGACACCCGGCCAAAAACCTGGCGGTAAAAAACACCCGGCGAGCTAGACTATACTAGACTAGCTAGACTAGCTATACTAGACTAGACTAGCTATACTAGCCACACTAGCTATACTAGCCATACTAGACTAGACTACCCAGCCTAGCTATGCTAGCGTGCGGGCGGCGGTGCGGGCGTGCGGCCGTGCGGCGGGCGACGACTGGGCGCCTGGGGCCCTCGCAAAAACTGGCAAAAAAACCCGCCCTTCGGAGCCCGAAAAATCCCCGGATTCGGCTAGCTTCCGGGCATTCCTTCCCTCCTCTCGCCTGCATCCACTTCTCCGTCGGTTGCGCGAACCGTCGATGAAGCTTCGCTTGCCAGTGGCAGCGACCGGTGGCCGCCACCGTACTACCACCGTGGTGATAGTACTACGAGGTTCGCCGGGAGATCTACGTCTAATGTGTGGTTGGGCTGGCGCTTATAAGGGTGGGTGTAGACGAGCGGCCGACACCTCACGGACTTTTAGAACTTTTAGAAAAAACATCCCAATACCAGCAACATCGTCACAAGACCCTCAGAATCTCCCGCAGGAAGTTCTGGATGTTCTTATCAATGGAATCGTTGATCGGAACAAGACTCATGATAAGGCCATGGCAGCTCAAAAAAATGGATTCATTGGGACTCTGAAAAAGGAAACTCTAGACGAGATGCAAGTCGTCGAATACGGAACGACTAGAAGGCTCCAATACATTTCGCAACCAGTCTTTTCGCAACTCACTTCAATTTCTCAACTACGACCTTTCGCTACCGGTCATTTCGCCAATCCGCAACCACGTCGTTTCGCAACGTTTGAAGAGTTGTGAAACGGCTAGTTGCGAAACGTTCGGTTTCGAAATGTCTTGTTTGCAAATTATCGCGGTTGCGAAATCGCCGTAAGTTGCGAAATGTCGTCGTTGCGAAATGACTAGTTGCGAAATATCTTGGAACCGGATAATTCACGGCGGTATGGCCGCCATGGTTTTTCTTTATCAGAATTACCTTATCCAAAATACTGCGGTGGGCATTTCGGCTCTGAGCAACCTCAACTTAGAAGTTTTGTAACTTTGTACAGAGTTGTAGGATTTGTTCGAAAATTTTCAGTACTTTTATACATATCTTGAAAAACAAGGTGACCAAATTTTGCATCACTAGAAATTACCAAAATCAGTTTACAAGCTCTATTAACTGAGACTGGCACTAGTCAGGTATATGCCAAGTATGGAGTCTATGACTCCTACGGACTGTTTTGCAAAATTCTTGGACATTTCAAGTTGAAATATGTTGAATTTGAGTGGAAATTCTACCAACATTACAACGGAAATTCGGATATGAGTATTTGGAAAAGGTGTGAGAATGCAAATGTGCTCTAATCGAAATTTTCAAAAAATGATTTGCAGTGCGGAAGAGATGTATTCGTTGCCAGAGAAAATGAAAGAATCATTCAAACACGTTATGAAGATGCTGGACGTCATTGATCGGTATAGAAATGAAAACGCGCCCCAGTGGTAAAAATTTCTAATTTTTAGTATAATCCTGAGAAAGACGTCGGGGTAATTCAAGAATAGCCCCCCCCACCTCAATAACGCTGATATTGAATGGGTGGGGTGCTTATCTTGAACGGGTGTCCGACTAGTATGTTTCATGCAAAAAAAGAGGGGGGGGGGGTATTTTGAATGGGTGGGGTGCTCAACTTTAATGGGTAGAGACTCCAATTCTAATTGGTGGGGGGCTATACTTAGGTTCAGTTTGGGGGGTCATAGTTGAGTAGAGGGGGGTGCTATAATTGAATACCCCCAAGACGTCTCGTGACATCCGCGAATTGGTGGATGGCTCAAATTTCCATTGTGATAAAGCCACTGTGATGATGTTGTATTTTTGGGAAGATTGGGAGCATTATGTCACTCGGATTAATAAATGGCGCATATTCTACGACCGGGAGGGCTCCGTCTCCTGTGAGGACGACGATGGTAACGACATTAATCTCAGTGAATAGAAAAATTTCGCATCTGATTCGAGAAGACGTCTAGACATGATGTGTGATGATGCTGCAATAATCCTGAAAAATCCACACTTGATTGGATTTTTCAGGATTGTTGCAGCATCATCACACATCATGTCTAGCCGTCTTCTCGAATCAGATGCGAAATTATCATTGTGAGGGACGCTGGAGTTTATAAGGTAGGGTGTAGACGAGCGGCCGACACCTCACGGGTTCCGCGCGCCACTATGTTTTGTGTACGCACTCTCCGCTTTTCGCACACTCTCTCGCGGTCAGAGAACAAATGGGTCGAATTTGGGCGATTTTTCGGATTTTCTGGCAAAAAAATTGGGTTTTTGAAATTTCTAGAGCGATTTTTCGCGTTTTAAATGAAAAATGCTATCAAAAATCGAGTGTATTCGGTCTGAAAAGCCCAAAAATCGATAATTTGGTCAGAATTTCGAAAAATGGATTTTTAAAGTTTTTCATGTAAAAAGTATAGGTTTTTGCATTTTCTAGAGTGATTTTTCGGGTTTTTAAAGGTTGAAATCATCAAAAATAGTGTTTTTTCTTTGTCTAAAAAGTGAAAAAAATCCATTTTTTCAATAAAAAAAAATCAAAAAAAATTTTTCGAAATTTTAATAAAATAGATTTTTCATGTTTTTTTCCAGTTTTATTCTTCAATTTTCCGGATTTTATACTTCATGTAATTGTCAAAATTCGTATTTTTTTCGGTCTGAAAATCGAACTTCGAAAATTGTACTTCAAATGCTTCAGATGATTGTTGGGAAGGTGATTGCGGATACCTAAAAGTCTCTGAAAACTATAATTCCTCTCGAAATCTCCAGAATTCGCTCGATTTTTGTCGATATTCCCACGGAGTCAGAATCTCCCCCACCGCGTTCAAAAATAAATGGCGGCAATCAAGGGAGCGCGCTTGCACACTGTCGCCGCGGAGTTCAAATTCAAATTTATAGCGTGTAAGTGCGATACACAATTTTTCAATTACAGAAAAAATGCCGTTTTTTCATGAATTTTTAGGGTTTCAAAGCAATTTTTTGCGCTTTTCCTGCAATTTAACAAGATTTAAAGACATTTTTTAAAGAAAAATGTGAATATGTTTGGAATTGGCCGTTTTCGACGACGAAAACTTTTCGGCAATTGCAATATGTTAATTTTAATAAAAAATTGTATTTTTTGTTGTAAATTACACGTTCCGATCCAATTTTTCGACGAAAAATACAGATATTTAGAAATTTCAGCAAAATCAGACAAAATTTGAAAAACCGCCAAAATCGTAGCATGGTTTAGCCGTAGAGCGCACTTAGTCAAGCGGGGGAATTTCTGACTTCGTGTATTCCATTTAAAATGCATTTTTTGGTCCACAAAAAAAACTAAATTCAAATTTTTCCTCTTCGCTCCATTTTCACTAAGCGGGATATCGGAGCATCGTTGCCTTTTTGTCTGCGTCTCTCTGAAATACACACTGTATCGTCGCTCGCGCGGCGCCTGAAAGGGTGTGTATTTTTCGATTTTTCCTTCGTTTTTTGAGTGAAATCTGATTGTTTTTCAGGGTAAAACGACGCAGAAGGACCAGAAGAAGGACGAGAAGGTCAGAATCGGAGATAAATACCGATTTTCTGACCTTCAAAACGCACAAAACCCAGGGTCGCGCCGAAGGCGCTGTGCATTTTTTTCCAGGATTTTTGAGGGGTTATCAGTGGATTTTTTGTGCAAAAAGAGCCCAGCGAAGAGATTAGCCAGGTGCTCGAGTTCGTGGTGGCAGACATATGCATCTGTCACTCGACTTGAATGCTCGGTGAACTCTTTGCGCCATTTTTTAACATATTTTTGAAAATTTTGTGTTCAAATTCGATGAAAATAGCGATCTGTCGTGGAAATTTTCCCATCGGAGCAGGTGAAAATGGTCTAGATGGCCTGAAAACTTTGAACTTTCTCAATCCGCTATTCCATAATTTGAAAAACCGCCAAAAATCGTCATACGCTAAACCCAGCGCAATGCGTTATTTCGGAGTGTCGTTGGAGAAATAAAATAAATCTCGAATTTCCGATTTTTTAGGCTATTTTTTTGGTCATTTTCGGTCATTATTAGTGGACTTTTTTTGGTTTTAAGGCAAAAAATTGTCAGAAAAACGATAAAAATCGAGAAAAACCTTGAAAAAACACTTTAAATTGAGAAAAATTGGTGATTTTCAAAGTCAATGGATTTTTCAGGAAAATCAATGGTTTCGGGTAGTTTTCTATGATATTTGGTGATTTTTAGTGATAAATCTTTCGATTTTCAGCATTTTTCAAGCTACAAACTGACATTTGGACCAACTTCATCGCCGAAATTCAAGAAAAACATGAAAAATCGGGAAAAAATGGAAAATTTCGGCCAAAATCGAGAAAATCAACGAAATTCTTTGAAGAATGGTCTCAAAAACATGATATTAATCATCAAAATCACAGAATTTGGGTCTAGAAACCTTCAAAAATCACAATTTTCGACCAAAAATATGGATTTTCCTCGAAATTTCACTCATAAACCGAAAATTTGAAAATTTTTGGCGAATATTGCAAAAATTGACCAAATTCTTCGAAAAATGAGTCTAAGACATGATGAAAACTTCAAAAATTGTGGTTTTTTGGTGTAGAAATATTGAAAAACCCCCAAATTGTGACCAAAAATGCGGATTTTCGCCAAAATTTCACCAAAAGAAATTTCATCTAAAATCAGAAAATCATCGATTTTCAGCCATTTTTCGTCTATTTTTCACCTAAAATAGACGAAAATAGCCTATTTTTAACGTTTGGAACTCTAAAAATCAGCTGAAAATCCAAATTTTCACATAAAAATTCGTATTTTTCGGGAAAAAAAAAATTTTTTGGAAAATTTTTTTCCCGAAAAATACGAATTTTAATTGAAAACACTAGATTTTCAGCTGATTTTCAGTGTTCCAAACGTTAAAAATAGGCTATTTTCGTCTATTTTAGGTGAAAAATAGACGAAAAATGGCTTAAAATGGATGATTTTCTGATTTTGGGTGAAATTTCTTTTGGATGGAATTTTTCCGAAAATCCGCATTTTGATCACAATTTGGTGGTTTTTCACTATTTCTACACCGAAAAATCACAATTTTTGAAGTTTTTATCATGTTTTAGAGTCCATTTTTCGAAGAATTTGGTCAATTTTTACAATATTCGCCAACAATTTCAAATTTTCAGTTTTTTTAAGTGAAATTTCGAGGAAAATCCATATTTTTGGTCAAAAATTGTAATTTTTTGGGGCTTCTGGACCCGAATTTTGTGATTTGTCTGATTATTATCATGTTTTTGAGACCATTTTTCAAAGAATTTCGTTGGTTTTCTCGATTTTGGCCGAAAATTTCCAATTTTTCTGATTTTTCATGTTTTTCTTGAATTTCTGCGTTGAAGATGGTTCAAATACCAGTTTGTAGCTTGAAAAATGCTGAAAATCGATAGATTTAGTACTAAAAATCACTAAAAATCATAGAAAACTACCAGAAACCATTGATTTTCCTGGAAAATCCATTTTGCTCGAAAATCACCGATTTTTCTCAATTTCAAGTGTTTTTTCAAAGTTTTTATCGATTTTTATCGGTTTTCTGACAATTTTTTGACTGAAAATCACCTAAAAATTCCACTGAAAATGACCGAAAAATGACCAAAAAAATCAGAAGAAATCTATGAAATGAAAAATCGGAAATCAGACGACGACGTCTTCTGAATCGGAATACTGTAATCCTAACGAAGGCTGATTTTCAAAAAAAAAATTCAGAATCCAGAATCCACTCAACAATGAATCCTGAATCCTTGCTGACGTCTTCGGAGTCGATGCACCATGTCTTCTGAATTCAGAATCCAACTTTGACGTCTTTTGAATCTGAAATCTAGAAAGAACCTTTTTTTCTTGTCCCCCTGATTTCAGAAACGCTTTCAGAATCCTCCCATATCTTCAGAATCCAGAATCCTCTTCACGATGCCTTCTGAATCTTAACCTCTTCTGAATTTCTCTTTGGGATCCAATTCTTCTTGGTGATGTCTTCTGATTTCAGAATTCAGTCTTCTGAATTCCTTCGAATTTCTGAATTTCTAGTAGAAAAATCTCTATTTCTCCTCTGCTCTTTTCCAGATTGTCCGCCCGATTTTTTTGGTCATTTTTGGTCATTTTTCGGTAATTTTCAGTCGAATTTTTGGTGATTTTTGAAAAAAAAAATTAGAGAAAATTCTTGATAATTTCGGTCAAAATCTATATCAAAATTGACCAAAAAACCTATTTTTTCCGAAAAATACGATTTTTTTTATGTGAAAATCACAATTTTCGACCAAAAATATGGATTTTCCTCGAAATTTCACTCAAAAATTAAAAATTTGAAAAAAGCAAATTTTGGCAAATACTGCAAAATTGACCAAATTCCTCGAAAAATGACTCTAAAACATGAGAAAAACTTCAAAAATTGTGATTTTTCGGTGTAGAAATAGTGAAAAATCCCCCAAATTTTGATCAAAAATACGAATTTCACCAAAAGAAATTTCACCTAAAATCAGAAAATCATAAATTTTAAACCATTTTTCGTCTATATTTCACCTAGGCCTAGGTGCACCCTTTCAAGCGCCGCGCGAGCGACGATACAGTGTGTATTTTTGAGAGACGCAGACAAAAAAGGCAACGATGCTCCGATATCCCGCTTGGTGAAAATGGAGCGAAGAGGAAAAATTTGAATTTAGTTTTTTTGAGGACCAAAAAAATGGAATATCGACACAAATCGAGCGAATTTTGGAGATTTTGAGAGGAATTATGATTTTCAGAGACTTTTAGGTATCAGCAATCACCTTCCCAACAATCATCTGAAGCATTTGAAGTACACTTTCCAACATATTTTGAAAATTAATCTTCAGACCGAAAAAAGACGATTTTGGACAATTTCATGAAGTATAAAATCCGGAAGACTGAAGAATAAAACTGGAAAAAAACACGAAAAATCTATTTTTCTTAATTACAAAAAAAAATTTTTTTTGAAATTTTTGTGAAACAATTTCGATTTTTCACTTTTCACAAAAAACACTATATTTTTGATGATTTCAACCTTTAAAAACCCGAAAAATCACTCTAGAAAATGCAAAAACCTATAATTTTTACATGAAAAACTTTAAAAATCCATTTTTCGAAATTCTGACCAAATTATCGATTTTTGGGCTTTTCAGACCGAATACACTCGATTTTTGATAGCATTTTTCATTTAAAACGCGAAAAATCGCTCTAGAAATTTCAAAAACCCAATTTTTTTGCCAGAAAATCCGAAAAATCGCCCAAATTCGACCCATTTGTTCTCTGACCGCGAGAGAGTGTGCGAAAAGCGGAGAGTGCGTACACAAAACATAGTGGCGCGCGGAACCCGTGAGGTGTCGGCCGCTCGTCTACACCCTACCTTATAAACTCCAGCGTCCCTCACAATGATAATTTCGCATCTGATTCGAGAAGACGGCTAGACATGATGTGTGATGATGCTGCAGTAATCCTGAAAAATCCAATCAAGTGTGGATTTTTCAGGATTATTGCAGCATCATCACACATCATGTCTAGCCGTCTTCTCGAATCAGATGCGAAATTTTTCTATTCACTGAGATTAATGTCGTTACCATCGTCGTCCTCACAGGAGACGGAGCCCTCCCGGTCGTAGAATATGCGCCATTTATTAATCCGAGTGACATAATGCTCCCAATCTTCCCAAAAATACAACATCATCACAGTGGCTTTATCACAATGGAAATTTGAGCCATCCACCAATTCGCGGATGTCACGAGACGTCTTGGGGGTATTCAATTATAGCACCCCCCTCTACTCAACTATGACCCCCCAAACTGAACCTAAGTATAGCCCCCCACCAATTAGAATTGGAGTCTCTACCCATTAAAGTTGAGCACCCCACCCATTCAAAATACCCCCCCCCCCCCCCCCTCTTTTTTTGCATGAAGCATACTAGTCGGACACCCGTTCAAGATAAGCACCCCACCCATTCAATATCAGCGTTATTGAGGTGGGGGGGGCTATTCTTGAATTACCCCGACGTCTTTCTCAGGATTATACTAAAAATTAGAAATTTTTACCACTGGGGCGCGTTTTCATTTCTATACCGATCAATGACGTCCAGCATCTTCATAACGTGTTTGAATGATTCTTTCATTTTCTCTGGCAACGAATACATCTCTTCCGCACTGCAAATCATTTTTTGAAAATTTCGATTAGAGCACATTTGCATTCTCACACCTTTTCCAAATACTCATATCCGAATTTCCGTTGTAATGTTGGTAGAATTTCCACTCAAATTCAACATATTTCAACTTGAAATGTCCAAGAATTTTGCAAAGCAGTCCGTAGGAGTCATAGACTCCATACTTGGCATATACCTGACTAGTGCCAGTCTCAGTTAATAGAGCTTGTAAACTGATTTTGGTAATTTCTAGTGATGCAAAATTTGGTCACCTTGTTTTTCAAGATATGTATAAAAGTACTGAAAATTTTCGAACAAATCCTACAACTCTGTACAAAGTTACAAAACTTCTAAGTTGAGGTTGCTCAGAGCCGAAATGCCCACCGCAGTATTTTGGATAAGGTAATTCTGATAAAGAAAAACCATGGCGGCCATACCGCCGTGAATTATCCGGTTCCAAGATATTTCGCAACTAGTCATTTCGCAACGACGACATTTCGCAACTTACGGCGATTTCGCAACCGCGATAATTTGCAAACAAGACATTTCGAAACCGAACGTTTCGCAACTAGCCGTTTCACAACTCTTCAAACGTTGCGAAACGACGTGGTTGCGGATTGGCGAAATGACCGGTAGCGAAAGGTCGTAGTTGAGAAATTGAAGTGAGTTGCGAAAAGACTGGTTGCGAAATGTATTGGAGCCTTCTAGTCGTTCCGTATTCGACGACTTGCATCTCGTCTAGAGTTTCCTTTTTCAGAGTCCCAATGAATCCATTTTTTTGAGCTGCCATGGCCTTATCATGAGTCTTGTTCCGATCAACGATTCCATTGATAAGAACATCCAGAACTTCCTGCGGGAGATTCTGAGGGTCTTGTGACGATGTTGCTGGTATTGGGATGTTTTTTCTAAAAGTTCTAAAAGTCCGTGAGGTGTCGGCCGCTCGTCTACACCCACCCTTATAAGCGCCAGCCCAACCACACATTAGACGTAGATCTCCCGGCGAACCTCGTAGTACTATCACCACGGTGGTAGTACGGTGGCGGCCACCGGTCGCTGCCACTGGCAAGCGAAGCTTCATCGACGGTTCGCGCAACCGACGGAGAAGTGGATGCAGGCGAGAGGAGGGAAGGAATGCCCGGAAGCTAGCCGAATCCGGGGATTTTTCGGGCTCCGAAGGGCGGGTTTTTTTGCCAGTTTTTGCGAGGGCCCCAGGCGCCCAGTCGTCGCCCGCCGCACGGCCGCACGCCCGCACCGCCGCCCGCACGCTAGCATAGCTAGGCTGGGTAGTCTAGTCTAGTATGGCTAGTATAGCTAGTGTGGCTAGTATAGCTAGTCTAGTCTAGTATAGCTAGTTTAGCTAGTCTAGTGTAGTCTAGCTCGCCGGGTGTTTTTTACCGCCAGGTTTTTGGCCGGGTGTCTCCGCCGGCCAAGTTTTTCCGCCGGGTTCTTCCGGCGGCCAATTTTTTCCGAAGGCCGAGTTTTTCCGAAGGTCGAGTTTTTCCGCCGAGTTGTTTCCGCTGGGTTTTTTCGGCGGGTTTTTTTTTCGCCGGGTTTTTTTGTCGGCCACGATTTCCCATACGCCAAGTTTTTCCGGCGGCCAAGTTTTTCCGCCGGGTTCTTCCGGCGGCCAATTTTTTCCGAAGGCCGAGTTTTTCCGCCGGTCAAGTTTTTCCGCCGGCCAAGGTTTTCCGCCGGCCAAGTTTTTCCGCCGGCCAAGGTTTTCCGCCGGCCAAGTTTTTCCGCCGGGTTTTTTTGGAGGTCAAGTTTTTCCGCCAAGTTTTTCCGGAGGCCAAGTGTTTCCGGAGGCCAAGTTTTTCCGCCGGCCAAGCTTGTTCGGCGGAACTTATTTTTTTGTATTCTAAATAAATTTGTAATTATCTAGAACTGTGTTTCCATGTTTTATTATATTTCCACAGATGTTCAGGTTTAGTGATCTCACGAGTTCAGTTCCTCTAACAACCTCTAACTTGTAAGAAAGTCATTACACAGAATTCTGAATGTCCTTTGAACATCAAAACATCAGAAGCTCCAAAAATTGAAGAATCTGTATTTTTGGAACTTTAATGAATAACAGACAATCAAAATCCCCAAACATTGAACTTCAACGAGTCCAGAAAAATTAAGAATCTGTACTTTTTGAATTTTCAATTTTTTTTTCAAACCTAGCCGTGCTTATACTCATTCTGATTGGCTTGATCCCCTGATTTCAAAAATTTTATTTATTTTGAGATAGGTACAATACCAGTTGAGTTATTTTCTACTCTCCCCCCCCCCCCCCTCGGTGGAAGGCGCGTCCGTTACTCATCGCCTTGTTGTGCGCGCGTCGCGTTGCCTTCTCTAACATTTCAACAGGCTGACTCGCATTTTCCTGCTTGTCTGCGTCTCTTCCATCTCGCCAACTTGTCTACTTCGATTTCATCATACATATTTTGTAAAATGTTTTTTCCTGGTTTTTTTGTTGTTGTTTAGGAGCTTTACCCCAAGCCACCTTATCATACCGGACACCCCGACATTTCGCAACTAGTCATTTCGCAACTGCGATATTTCGTAACTACAACATTTTGCAACCTACGTCGATTTCGCAACCACGACATTTCACAACCCGTCATTTCGCAACTGCGACATTTTTCAACTCACGTCGATTTCGCAACAACGATGTTTCACAACCAGCCATTTCGCAAGTAAGACACTTCGCAACCACGGCATTGCGCAAAATGTCTAGTTGCGAAATTTTTGGTGGCGAAATTTTCGTGGTTGCAAGATGTCGTGGTTGCGAAATGTCTAGTTGCGAAATGTCTCCTCATACCCATGCTCTTTCTCTTTTTCATTTTGAATTCAAATAAGGATTATATGGAAGACCATAAGAGGACAGGTGCTAAGGGTTGGTACTAATCCAGTTCATGTGCGGTACATCTGTGATGAAAGATAATGAGGTAAGAGGGGGGGGGGCATTATTAGGTAATACTGGTCATCCACCTATTCCTGCCAGATGGGTGTCCCTTCTTTTGGGAGGTTTTCTTTCTTATGAGGTTCAAATGAGGATTAGTAGTGCACGTAGCGGAGCAGATAAGAGCCGAAAACTTGTTTTTGGAGGTTCATAAGGACAAAAGCTTATTTTTCTTTTTTCGAGGTTTTCTAAGAATTCTGCAAAGTAACAGTGGAAAAGGCTGAGATTGTGAATATTCATTAGAAAGTTTAAAATTTGAAAATTTACAAACGGAAATATTGACAATAATAAAAATGCATAAGCGGCGAGTCTTTGTGAATTCGACAAGTCTCCCTTGAACGAAACAATAATCACGACGATTGTTCTCCAAAATCCGGTAGTATTGGTTATTGGGTCAAAAAAGGACTACTTCTTGATGGACGTTGTTTTCCGTATCAAAATAAACTAAGCTCTCCGTTGATCCAGAAAAAGCTTTGAAGTCCTCAAGCAATCCGTACAGGATGATTTCCAAAAGTGCTTCTTCTTGTACTGTGCACAAAGCATTCTGGCAATATCATTTTGGTATTCATTATATCCATGCTCCTCTTCCTCCTCTTTTTTTCCGCATACCTGAAAATTATTGGAAATTATCATTTTTGTAAAATTTTGTGAAAATCCTTACAATTTCTTCATTTGTATCTTTGTCATGGCGAATTGACATAATTTCAGAAAAATATAATTTTTCAAAAAAGAGACTCCTTATTCAGACAGGTGTCAATATAAATATCGTGAGAATACTGTAGATAATACTGTAGCATAGAAAATCAGGTAGAAAAAAGACAAGATTCCAGGATCCCTATAACACAGATGGGTACCAAAAAGACGAGCTCGTAAGGAGGACGACAAACAGTTTACATATATAATGAAAAGGAAACTGACATTTGGAGCAACAGGCAGTGGAAAGATAAGGAATGTAAACTTCTGACAGAGAGATAATGAAAGATCAAGAGACGCAGAGAAAAGGAAAAAAGATGATAAAATAGTTGATAACAGTAAGAATGTAGTGGGAGTAAACAGTTCAAAGTGCATTTAGAAGTTTGAAAATTTTGGGATTCCGACGATGAGATTGTGGCACTCCGACGTTTCGCAACCTGCCGTTTCGCAATTACGACATTTCGCAACTACGACATTTCGAAACTCACGTCAATTTCGCAATTACGACATTTCGCAACCACGTCGATTTTGCAACCACCAAGTGCTTAATATGAAAATTCACGTTCGAATAATCTATTTTGAAGAGTTTTGGAAAGTAGATGACAACCTTGGATTGGTTTATGATATCCGTAATCACATGTATGAAAACTAGACTTCTTTACAGAGTTGCAAAATGATTGGTTGCGAAATGACTGGTTGCGAAATGTCTCGGTTGCGAAATGTCTTTGTTGCGAAATGTATTGGTTGCGAAATCGACGTGAGTTGCGAAATTCCATGGTTGCGAAATGTCATGCCTGGTTGCGAAATGTCTCGGTTGCGAAATGTCTTTGTTGCGAAATGTATTGGTTGCGAAATATCGTGGTTGCGAAATCGAAATAAGTTGCGAAATCGACGTGAGTTGCGTAATGTCTAGTTGCCAAGCGTCTGGGTGCCTCATATCCATGCCCTTTCTCTTTTTCATTCTGAATTCAAATAGGGATTATATGGAAAACCATATGAGGACAGGTACTGAAGGCTGGCACTAATCCAGTTCATATGCGGTACATCTGTGATGAGGGATAATGAGGAAAAGGGGGGGGGGGTGGCAGTATTAGGTAATACTGGTCATCCTCCTATTCTCACCAGATGGGGTGAGGGGGTCCTCCTTTTGGAATTTGAACGGAGATTAGTAATGCTCAAGGAAGAAGTACATTCCAAGAGGTCTAGAAAAGTTGCGAAACGTCCAGTTTTGAAATATTGTAGTTGCGAAACGTCCCAAAGCCCATATGACGGTGGAGGTACCCCTGAGAAGGTCTAGGACCTTATTTAGAACAATTTTAAATTTGAAGAGTTTTTTGTAAGGGCATCTGGAGAGCTAGACAGACAGAGATACTGAGATTCTGGAAAAGATAAACTTTCGAATGAAAATGCAATTTATCACAATTTGATTTATTAAAATATATTCAAAAGAAAAATATTCAAAAACAAAATTCGCTATTGCCCGTATCATGAACGTTCACAATTTTGATTGATTTCAGAAAAAAAAAGAATTTTTAAAATTATTGTCCTTTCTCATGTTGGAGATACATAAATTGATGTGGTTGAGAAGAATATTCTCTGAAAAATTGAAACATTTTCAAATTTCGAAAAAAAAAGTTCTATGGACGATGGCCTAGCTTTATTGTAAGACCTCCTAGGCCACCAATCTCAAAAATTCATAAAATATCCAAAAAAAATCTTACAATTTCTCAAATCCATCAAATTTCCTGTGAAATCCCTCGTTCGAACCATACTCGCTCCTGAAAAACAAAAAAAACTTCCTTCGATTTTTTGAAATCCCAAAAACTTACATGCTTATTAAACTTTTGTCATTGCATCTGCCCATTATCCATCTGTAAAATTTGAAAATAAATAAAAGTTTTTCTCTGTTTCTGGATGTCAAGATGTCTCAAAAACCGAAAAAATCTCACTTTTTCAAAACCAATTTTAACTGTCATTATTATTACAGGAGAGGTGACAGTCCTGTAACCATCCCTCAGAAGTTTGTCATTCCTAAAATGTTACTCATATGTAGAAAGCTTTTTTTTTCGATGATCACTCACCTGAATCGGATAATGTCAGTCTCGGTGATGAAGATTTTGACACGTCATGTTTCCAGATATGGACAAAGTGGTCTCGGCGAAGACGCTGGTGGCACAAACAACCAAGAGTAGTCCGAGGACCTTCATTTTCCAATTACCTGAAACAATTAGAACAACTCTATAGCAAAAAAGGGAAGGAGGAAATAAGGAAGTCGTCCAAACTTCAGAATCCCCTTACCACTATCACACAAATTATCTATGGTTGGCTCCGGGACATTTCGCCACTAGTCACTTCGCAACTACGACGTTTCGCAACTACGAATTTTTGAAACTGGACGTTTCGCAACCAGCCGTTTCGCAACTCTATGTACTAGTCCACTTTATGTTCACTAAAATTGGATGAAATTGAGGGTGTTGTGAACTATTCCAGGTTATAGTCCACACTTGAAAAGTTGTGATTTTAATGTGAACTTTCTACAAAAATCGTGGATTTCGTGGTTTCGAAACGACGTGGTTGCGGATTGTCGTGGTGACGAAATGACCGGTAGTGAATTTTCAGATATCCAAAACTTACTGCAATCAAGATTCGCGCTATAGGTAATGAGCAAGTCGGATCTTCTGAAATCTAAAAAATTGACTTTCAAGCAAAACTTTCAAAAATTCTTGCCTTTTTCCAATATTAATCGTTCATTTTCAAGCTCTCGAAGTTTCAATGGCAATTATAGACTCTTATCTGAAAAAAAAACAATTTTTGAACCTAAAACTTTCCCGCCAAAAAAACCCACCTCTTAAAACTTTGAAGTCGCAGGCCATGACAAAAAAATAGCACAAAAAAACAAAGAATTTCAGAAAAATCAAAAATACATAGGTCCCTAAACACACGGGGCCAACGGGGAGAAGGTAAGGCTTAGGCTTAATAAATACAATAAAAACTATGTTAAAAATCAAGAAATTTCCGAAAAATCAAAAATACAAAAGAAGAGAGGTCTCTAGACACACGGGACCAACAAAATATGGCTTAAATACATAAAAGTTTGAGAAAAATCAGACTAAACTACATATACTACATAAAAAGAGGCCCATAGAAAACGCTGGGCCAAGGGGGGAGTAAGGGATAGAGAATGAAGAAGATGGCGGCTCCTCGGAGCCCAAGCAGCGCCATCAATTTGGAGGGAGAAGAAAAAGAGACGCAGACAGTAAGAAAGAGTTCAAAAAACCACTTTATGGTCCCTCGGACGAGTCGGAAAGAGAGGAGAAAGGGGTTTCTCACGAAGCGGCGCCTATGTTCGATCTTCCGTGGGGAGGAGCGCGCGCCTCCGGGGAGCAAGAGCCAGAAGAGAGACGCAGAGAAACCCGGCATATGACGAAAGAGTGGAGAAAGCCAGAAAAACGAAAAGAGAGCTCGAAAAGACACTCGATGGTCCCCAGCACCCGCCAGAAAAGAAAGAGAAGAAGGTTACTCACGAAGCGGCGTCTATGTTCGATCTTCCGCGTAGAGGAGGAGGAAGAAGAAGGGAGCGCGAAGAGAAGCAACTGACAGCAAAATGTGAAAAAGAGAAGAAGAAGAACGATGACTCGCGTCTCACTATTCTCTGCTCCATACATACTAAAGTCAGAGGCGTCCACATGGGTAAAGAAATCTGGAGGGAAGACAGTTGCTCGCGAAGCGGCGCACAAGTTCAATCTTCCGTTTTTGAATATAAGAGATATTTGAGGGGAAAATTTCGCACTACTGTATAAGAATCTGGGTTTCTGAGTTTCTCAGATGATCTGCCTGAACTCTGTCTTATCATATCTGAAAACTTCAAGCAATAGCATTTTTTATTAACATTAATAGACAACTGAGTTTTCAAAATTATACTGGAAGATTGATTTTTTAGAATATAAATAGAACCACATCCTGTGCCACCAATTTGGTCTCTCTCCTCTATCTGTGACATTGTGCTCGACGTTGGTACCAAAGAAGCTGAAAAATAGTAAAGTTTTTTTTTAAATTATTTTCAGATTGTCTACAACTCACCTTTGGGAAACAGTTTGGGAACAGTTATGATAAATCCAAACAATCGGGTCCGTTTTCTTCAACTGCAAAAATCCAATTATTGAATTGATATTGAACAAACTTTTCCGGTCAAACTTTTTTTTGCTTTGAAATATGTAAAATTTTGTGCAGATTCCGAATATGATAGTGAAAACGCTCAAAAATTTCTCTAAACCCCTGAAAAATTGCTTCAAAACTATCCTTTTTCGGCCGAACGGTCTCCTGGGGCCGTGGCCTTACTCCCGGAGTTTTCTCGGCCACCGTATTTTCAGATTTTTTTCACCATTTTCTCAGGTTTTTTGTGAAAACCAAACGAAACAAGTGAAATAAAACCTCGTTTTCACAAAAAAATCTGAAAATGCGGTGGCCGAGAAAACTCCGGAAGTTAGGCCACGGCCTCAGGAGACCGTTTGGCCGAAAAAGGGTTGTTTTAAAGTGATTTTTGAGTGTTTTCACTATCATATTTGGAATAAGCACAAAATTTTACTTATTTTAAAGCAAAAAAAATGTTTTGACCGGAATCTTCATTTAAACTAACATGGTCTTTATTCTTGTCCAGGAAAGTGCACCAAACTTTGTCCCCGGTAGCATGGTCACAAGTCAGAGTTATGTTGGATTTATGTTGTTCCGCGATGGCAAGCTGCAGTAGCATACTTGCCAAAATGGCGAGCAGAAGGAACTTCATCAGAAAGACTTATCTCTGAAAAAAATAGAATCGTCTTCTGTGTTTCCGGATTTCCGGATGTCCAAAAACTTTTTTTTTTTGAACCCTAAACTTTCCCGCCAAAAAACTCACCTCTCAAAACATTGTAGTCGCAGTCCATCACAAAATAATAGTACAAAAAGACAGAGAATTTCAGAAAAATCATCAAAAAGAGGTTCCTAAACACACGGGACCAAGGGGGAGAGTAAGGCTTAGGCTTATACAATAAAAAACTACGGTAAAAATGAAATAGAAATCAGAAAAATCAAAAATACAATATAGAAAAGAGGTCTCTAGACACACGGGACCAAAATGGAAGGACTAAAATACAAAAAATTCCAGAAAAATCATACTAAACTACATATACTACATAAAAAAGGAGGTCCATAGAAAACGCTGGGCCAAGGGGGGAGTAAGGGATAAAGAATGAGAAGATGTCGGCTCCTCGGAGCTCACGCAGCGTCATCAAACTAGTGAGAAAGACGCAGACAACTAGAAAGAGCTCAAAAAACCACTTTATGGTCCCCAGAGCCCGCCAGAAAAGAAAGAGAAGGGGGTACTCACGAAGCGGCGCCCATGTTCGATCTTCCGTAGAGAGGAAGAGGAGGAAGAAAAAGGGGGCGCGTAGAGGAGAAGCTGACGGCAAAATGTGAAAAAGAGAAGAAGGAGAAAAATGACTTACGTTTCACTATCTTCTGTTCCATACATACTAAAGTCAGAGGCGTCTCCCTGCGGCTGTGAAAAGACATGTGGAGGGAAGAGAGTTACTCACGAAGCGGCGTCCATGTTCGATCTTCCGTGGGGAGGAGGGGAGCGTGCGCCTCCTCTGAGCCAGAGCCAGAAGAGAAGCGCAGAGAAAACCGACATATGAGAAAAGAGTGGAGAGTGCCAGAAAAACGACAGATAGAAAAAAAATGGGGGAAAAAAGAAGGACTGGGATGGCTTTGGCGTGCTCCCCTCCGCTCTATTCCTTCTCCTCCGCGGAAGATCGAACATGGGCGCCGTTTCGTGAGTAACCCCTTTCTCCTCAATGTTCGATCTTCCGTCGGGACTGGATGTGTTTAGAAAAAAATGAATGTGTTTAGAAAAAAAACGAAAAAGAGAAACGACGCAGCGACGCCACGTTTTTGATAAGCGAGGAAAAATGAGGACAGGCGCAGACAGTCATAGAAGGTTCCAAAAGACAGAAGAACTCGACGAAAACTGAGAAAAGGCTATGTTCAATCTTTCCAGGAGATTCTGAAAAGTTGTCGAATTTTGAAATGCTGAAATTCCGAGATTCCGAACACCTGAACACCTGAAAATCTGAAATTTGGTTCTTTCTCGTGATTTTTTTCAACATTGAAAAATGGTTTTGATCAATTATCATCAGTTTATTCAAAATCTATAAATACAAATTGAGCATCTAAATTGAAAATTACAAAAAAAAAGTCTACGTCGTTATCTGCAATGAACGGTCTGCACTTCGTCTGTGATTTTGTTCCTGATGAACGACATGATATTGAAATTCCGATGTGTTGTCGTTTCCATTGAACTGAGCCTAAACCAGACGACATATAGACCATTGGCAAAAAAATTTGAAAAAAACTTACCTTGGCATGTTTTGTACTAATGTGTACTGCAATTGGATCATCTTGGAATAGACTTGGGAAACATCTAACTGAAAAACAAAACAAAAAACGTACGAAAAAATGGAATAGCTATCATACCTTAAGGTGAGCCACGGTTTTGACGGGCAGAATCCAAAAATAATCAAATTTTTCTGGTCATCAACCTCTCCTGAAACATGAAGGATTTTGTTGGAAACATTGGAAAAAAAACTTACGTGTTCCAGGTTTCAGTGAACACATTCGAGTAAACGTCCCGATTTGGCGGAGTTTTTTCTGAAAAAAGGAAGTTTTTCTGTGTTTTCAGATATCCGGATGTCCAAAATTTTTGGGAGAAAAACTCACTTTTTCCCATAGCATTGGTCGGTCAGGTGTTCTCACTAGTTTTTCCGACGGCAGATAATCTCTCATCTAAAAATAAAAAATGTTGGACTAAAATTTTCCCATCTAAAAACTCACTTGTTGAGACATTGAAGTCATGGTCCTTGGAAACCCTTATAGACGAAAATTGTACAAAAAAAAAGACGAAAAATTCAGAAAAATCATCAAAAAGAGGTCCCTAAACAGACGGGGCCAACGAGGAGGAGAAGGCTTAGGCTTATACAATAAAAAACTATGCTACAAATACAAAAAATTTCAGAAAAATCAAAGATACAATAGAAAAGAGGTCTCTAGACACACGGGACCAACAAAATATGGCTTAAATACAAAAATGTTTCAGAAAAATCACACTAAACTACATATAAAAACCGCTGAACCAAGGGGGGAGTAAGGGGTATAGAATGATGCGAGGGGTGCTTCATCACCCCCAACTAGAGATAGGGGACCCAGAAGAGACAGTAGAGAAAACATGGTCGACAATGTGTTTTGATAAAAAAAAAGAAAAGAGAAATGACGCTTCTATCTATTCAATGTATACTAAAATCAGAGGCGCTGCAGCCGGCGGCGCCAGTGAAACGTGTCCGATGAGACATCAATGAAAAGAAGAAACGCAGACAGCTGTCGCGCCTGTGACGCTTTCTGGTTGACAGTTACTCACAAATTGGTGCCTATGTTCGATCTTCCGCGGGGAGGAGGAGACTCCTTTCATCTTCCTCCTGCTCCCTCGCGGAAGATCGAACATAGGCGCCGCTTCGTGAGTAACCCCCCCCCCCCCTTCTCTCACTTCCGGCGGGTTCTATGCACTATTGAGATTCTTTTTGAGCTTCTTCTAACCGTGTGCGTCCTATTTCGGGGGTTACTCACGAAGCGGCGCCTATGTTCGATCTTCCGTTGAGAGAAGGAGGAAGAAGCAGGGAGCGCGTAAAGGAACAACTGACAGCAAAATGTGAAAAAGAGAAGAAGAAGAAAAATGACTCGCGTTTCACTATCTTCTGGTCCTTTTGCACAGAATCTGAGATTCTGAAGTGTTCCGATGCATTCTGAAGGATTCTGAAAATCTGAAAATGTGTTACTCTGAAAATCTGAAAATCTGAAAAAGAAAAATCTTGTTCCTGGCAATTATAATCAATTTATCGAACTTCTTCAGATACAAATATATAATCTACAACAGAAAAGTGGAAATTTCTCAAAAAAAAATCCAATAAAAATCGTCTCTCTTTGATTCATATCAACCTTGATGAGTAGTCCAGGACAGTTTTCCGTGTTGCAAGATGGTATGAAGATTGTTACCAAGGAGAATGTGCTGAAATGGTAAATTTCTAGGTGATAAATGGTATTAGATAATACAATTTTACTTCAATTTTTGATGTTTGAATGGTACTATAGAATTGAAAAACTTGAAAATAGTTCAAATCATACTCACCTTCATATAGCCACGGCTGGATCACATTCAATTGACATCGAAAAACAGATTGGGCAACGTCTTTCTATGATCCCTGCAATATTTAAAAAAATGTTGTTTCCGTGGAACGATCTTCTTGCAACCAACCTCTGTTCACTACATTTGCTGTCAAATCTTTGAAAATATCCTGACTGAGGTTTTGGAGCTACTTCATCAGACACTTGTAGGCTGCGAAGCTTCCTTCAAAGTGAATCATAGCTCCGCTCTCATGCTCAAGAAAGTTTGAATTCTTCTCGGCTTCAAAATTCGTGCTTCATCTCCAAGAAGCGCAACTTTTCGATGATGCTTGTCGATATCAACGACGACCATTTTTGAAAACTTCCTTGGCAATGATTTCGTGAACCACCAACCCATCCCTTCTTTCTGAAAAAAGGGATGTTTTTCTGTGTTTCCAGATGTCCGGATGTCCTAATTTTTGGAGAAAAACTCACTTTTTCATTCCTAATTTTCATTGTCCTCACAATTTTGGGGCGTCTTTTCTATGGCAGTTATAGTCTCCCATCTGAAAAAAAACACAATTTTTGTGCCTGAAACTTTTCAAACTTACTTCCTAATCCATCGAAGTCGCAGTTTTCGACACAAAATTATACAAAAAAGACGAAAAATTTCAGAAAAATCATCAAAAAGAGGTCCCTAAATACACACGGGGCCAACGGGAAGGTGAGGCTTAGGCTTCTACAATAAAAAAACTATGCTGAAAACACAAAAAAAAATTTGAAAAATCAAGAATACAAAAGAAAAGAGGTCTCTAGACACACGGGACCAACAAAATATGGCTTAAATACAATAAAATTTTAGAAAAACCACACAAAACTACATATAAAAAACGCTAAACCAAAGTGGAAGTAAGGGGGTATAGAATGAGACGAGGGATGCTTCATCGCCCCCAACTAGCGATAGGGGACCCTGAAGAGACAGTAGAGAAAATATGGTCAACAATGTGTTTAGAAAGAAAAAGGGAAAAGAAAAATGACGCTTCTATCTATTTGATGTATAATAGAATCAGAGGCGCTGCGGCCGACGGCGCCAGTGATATGTGTCCGATGAGACATCAGTGGGAAGAAGAGACGCAGACAGCTGTCGCGCCTCTGACGTTTTCTGGCGGACAATTACTCACGAGCGGCGCCTATGTTCGATCTTCCGGCAATGCTCAAGATAAGACAAAGACACTCGATGGCCCCCAGCCTCCCGAGAAAGAGAGAGGAGGGGTTTACTCACGAAGCGGCGTCCATGTTCGATCTTCCGCCGGGAGGAGGAGAACGCGCGCCTCCCCTCGTCCCTTTTCTAAAAGTTCCTGTGATTCTGGAAGCATATATTTCTGAAATTCTGAAAAAGCTGAGAATCGGAAAAAGTAAAGATGATCACAAGTTTTTTGAAATTTTATTAATGAAAACGGATATCAAAATTCAACAAAAACAAAAAATTTTTCAGAAAGATAGCAAGTCATTCAAAATTAAAGCCTGATCCGTGGGAAAGATGAAATTTTCAATTAGAGTCATTTCTCGATTTCCGCAGAAACATTCAACACAATTTTTTGTTTCCTCGTGTAGAATGTAGAGGGATAACTAAAAAAAAACTAATTAGTGAAAATTGCCTAGCTGATAAAAATGTTCACCTCAAAATACCAGTCTCCGTAAATCTCTTGATCTCACCCAATGTAAGTTTGCACACGGGTACTAGTTTTTCCTGAAAAAAAAATCAAATTTATCTGTGTTTCTAGATGTCCGGATGACCAAAAAACAGCACCCCGACGGTTCACAACCAGTCATTTTGCAACTACGACATTTCGCAACTCATGTCGATTTCGCAACCTTGAAATTTTGCCATTGGTCATTTCGCAACTACGACATTTCGTAACCATGTCATTTGGCAACCACCAAATCCAAATGCATGACAATAAGTTCACGTTTAAATCTATTTTTTTTCGAAAGTAGATGACAACCTGGATTGGTTTAAGATATCCGTAATCACATTTATGAAAACTGGACTATTTTACAAAGTTGCGAAATGACTGGTTGCGGAATGTCTAGTTTCAAAATGTCTAGTTTGCGATATGTCATGGTTGCAAAAATTACGTTAGTTTCGAAGTGTCGCAGTAGCAAAATGACTAGTTGCGAAACGTCTGGGTGCCAAAAAACTTACTTTTTCCAGAGCATCCTATGGTTATGAATGCTTTTCCTTGCGATCATCACTGAACCATCCGTCACTGAAAAAATTTTCAAATTTTTTTTCTTTTCTAAATTTCCAGATGTCCAAAACTCACTGTCATCAAAATCCTTGGCAGGAATCTTTGCTTCCGTGCTTTTCCATTCCCAACAGTCGTCGTCCTCATACATTTCGATCTCCATCCCATGGCAATTATAGTCTCCCATCTGAAAAAAAGCAATTTTTAAACCCCAAAATTTCCCGCCAAAAAAACTCACCTCTCAAAATTTTGAAGTTGCAGACCATGACAAAATAATAGTACGAAAAAAAAGAAGAATTTCAGAAAAATAAAAATACATAGGTCCCTAAACACACGGGGCCAACGGGGGAGGTAAGGCTTAGGCTTAAAAAATACAAGAAATTTCAGAAAAATCAAAAATACAATATAGAAAGGAGGTCTCTAGACACACGGGACCAACAAAATATGGCTCAAATACAAAAAAGTTTCAGAAAAATCACACTAAACTACATATACTACTTGTAAAAGAGGCCCATAGAAAAACGCTGGACCAAGGGGGGAGTAAGGGGTATAGAATGAGAAGATGGCAGCTCTCCGGAGCCCACGCGGCGCCATCAATCTAGAGGAAGCAGAAAAGAGGCTCAATGGTCCCCAGAGCTCGCCGGAGAAAAAAGAGAAAGGGGAGTTACTCACGAAGCAGCGTCCATGTTCGATCTTCCGTGGGGAGAGGAGCCCGCTGCGCTCTTTGCGGACTAGTAGCTTCCTCCTTCCAAGAGAAAGGGGGCCCTGGGAGAGTAGAGAAACATCTAACAGAGGAATGTATAGAATAAAGACTCTTTTTGCTATCAGGAGGGCTGGCGTGCCTTGGACTCACGAAGCGGCGCCTATGTTCGATCTTCCGTAAAGAGGAGGAGGAAGAAGAAGGGGACGCGTAGAGGAGCAACTGACAGCAAATTGCAAGAAAGAGAAGAAGAAAAATGGGTTTTACTATCTTCTTTTCCATACAAACTAAAGTCAGAGGCGTCCTTGGGTAAAGACATCTGGAGGGAGGACAATTGCTCGCCAAGCGGGGCCTATGTTCGATCTTCCGTTTTTGAGATATGAGAGATTTTCGAGGTGGAATTTCTCACTTTGAGATATGGATGAATTCTTAGATTCCTATCTTAGAATCCAAAAATGTGCAACTCTGAAAATCTGAAACCCATAAAATATGAAAATAAAGAAATCTTGATTTTGGAAGTTATAATCGGTTTATTAAAAGTCTACAACAAAAATTTTCTAAAAAATTTATTTTGACCAGAAGAATGTGGACCAGAAGACTTGACAAGGATGGTGATTGATCATTTCTGAAAAAAGAATAATTTTCGAATAAAAACATTGGCAAAAGTGAAAAAATTACCCTTTTTCCAAAAGTTTTTGATGTCGGTTACAACGTTGAAAACATTTTACAGTGTAACGATTTCTGAAATTCGAAAAAATTACAAAAGTTTTTTTTCGAAATTTCTCACTTTTTTCCCATCTGCGTTTTCCAGTGTTCCAGGTTCGACTTCCTTCGGATTTTCAAAAAATTTCAAAAAAAATTTTTTTTTCAACATATTTTTTCAAATCGTAAGATACTCCTTCGTCACTTATTCCAGTCATATTCCACGCCTGTCTTTTCCATCCTGAAATTTCATGATTCCGAAGTTTTGGAACCATTACGACATTTTTCAACTCTCGTCGATTTCGCAACCACGTCATTTCGCAACCAAAGATACGAATCGACTGGTTTCGAAATGACTAGTTTCGAAATGTCTAATTGCCGAAATTTTCTGACACGTCGAAAAAAAACTGACCGTTTTTTGCCAGCAATCAACCCAACGACGATTCTCATTTTTCCACACCATCTCATGGTCCAAGAAGGTTGTGATCTGGAAAACTCAATTTTTTTCATAGTCAAAAAACTTTCCCGCCAAACAAACTTACTTCATAAAAAAGTGGATTTCACTGTCCGTGTTCTTGTTTTTAGATGAATAGTAGTTTTAAGAAAGTTCCACAAAAATTTGAAAAAAAATCAAAGATACAATAAAAAAGAAGAGGTCCCTAAACACACGGGGCCAACAAAATATGGCTTAGGCTTAGGCTTATACCATAAAAACTATGCTAAAAACACAAAAAAGGTTCAGTAAAATCAAAAATACAATATAAGAAAGAGGTCTCTAGAAACATGGGACCAAAAAAGGGGGTAAGGCTTAGGCTTATACAAGAAAAAAAATAGGATAAAAATACAAAAAATTCCAGAAAAATCACACTAAACTACATATACAACATAAAAAAGAGGTCCATAGAAAACGCTGGACCAAGGGGGGAGTAAAGGGTATAGAATGAGAAGATGGCGGCCTCTCGGAGCCCGTCAAACTAGAGGAAAAAGAAAAAGAGACGCAGACAGTTAGCGAGAGCTCGAAAAGCCACTATATGGTCCCCAGAACCCGCCAAAAGAGCAAGAAGAGGGGGTTACTCACGAAGCGGCGCCCATGTTCGACCTTCCGGGGGAGTAGAGGGGAGCGGAGAAAAGCGCGCCTAAGGCACCCCAGTCCTCTTTTTCCCCATTTTTCTTCTGTCGTTTCTCTGCCACTCTCCACTCTTTTCACATATGTCGGTTTTCTCTGCGTGTCTCTTCTGGCTCTGGCGCGTCGGAAGCGCGCCCCCTCCTCCCGCGGAAGAGCGAACATAGGCGCCGCTTCGTGAGTAACCCCCCTTTCCTCTCTTCCCGGCGGGTTCTAGGGACCATCGAGTGCCTCTTCGCACTCTTTCTAACCGTATGCGTCTTAATTTTCATTTTCCTGCTCCTCTTACTCACCCCTCCTCTCTCGCGGAAGATCGAACATGGGCGCCGCTTCGTGAGTAACCCTCTTCTCCCGTTTTTCCGGTGGGTCCTAGGGACCATCAAGTGTCTTTTCTTGCTCATCCTACCTGTCTGCGTCTCCCTCTCTAGCTTGGGGCTCTGCGGAGCCGCCATCTTCTCATTCTATACCCCTTACTCTCCCTTTGGCCCAGCGTTTTTCCTATGGACCTCTCTTTAGTATGATTTTTTTGAATTTTGTTGTACTAGTTTTTATTGTATGAGCCTTTTTTTGGTCCCGTGTGTCTAGGGACCTCTTTTTTGTATTTGATTTTTCTGATTTTTTTTCTATTTTCCTACTATTGTCGAAGACAGCGATTTCAATGTGTTAGGAAGTGAGTTTTGGCGGAAATTTTTCGATTTCATAGGAATTGTATTTCCAGAGGATTTACCATAATTGCCAGTGAGAAAAGACAATGAGTTTAGCCTAAGAGAACTATGGATTTTGGAGAAAAAATTGTGAGACTTTTTGAAATCTTCCTTTCAAATTTTTTTTCTTATGATTTTAGATAAATTATCTGCCGTAGCCAACCATATCAAATAGAATCGAAGACGGAGACCTTGTTTTTGAAAAGTGAGTTTCGGACATCTAGAAATATTGAGAAAAACTTTGGAATTTTTTCAGAGATGATTACCTCATTTGTCAGAAGAAGCAAGATGAACTCACCATACGTTGATCAGAACAAATTTGGATTTTGAAAGTGAGCATTTTTGTCGAAGAGGGAGGGGGCGTGGTTACTGAATTCATAATTGAGGATAGGGGATACTGTATATCTATATGGGGGAGGGTACTGTACTTCTATAATAAGGGGTACCGTATTTCAACAAGCGATAGAGGGGGAGGGAGGAGTACTGTACTTCTATATACTCTATAAAGCATACTGTACTTCTATGTTGAGGGAAAGTACTGTCCATCTACAAAGGAGGGGGGGGGGTTACTGTACTTCAATTTTTTTACTGTCCTGGAGTCACTGTCCTTCAAGGGTTACTGTATTTCAATTTTTTTCACTGTACTGAGGTTACCGTACTTAAGAGAGGGGGTTACTGTACTTCAAGGGTTACTTTACTTAAGAGAGAAGGGTTACTGTACTTCTGTATGACAAAAATTATAGTTTTTTTTTTCCTTATTATCTATTTTTTTTCAGAAGAAGAACCAGAAGGACTGAACTGTGATTTGGATGGATGGAGGGTGAGAGGATCAATGTCGATATGAAGATAAAAATTGTGATTTTTTCTTTTTTCCTATGTTTTCATCTTGTGATCAAGAATTCAAAATAAACCGGTTTTACTTGAAGAATCGCTTTGTTTTAATATTTTTAGATTTCCAGGAGAAAACTTTGAATTTCAGTTTCTCTGATTCAGATGTTCAGAGATTCTGAAAATCTGAACCATCTAAGATCTGAAATTCTGAAACTGTAACGCATTTTTTTTTTGGAACCCCTGGAAAAGACATTGAACTCCAGGACCCCCAGAAAAAAGAGGGGGAGGGGTTTACTCACGAAGCGACACCCATGTTCGATCTTCCGCGGCAAAACAGGGGAGGAGGGTGCCAGAGAAAGGAGGAGAAGAGGATGTCGCGCCTCTGACGCGGGGTCCTCCTAGGGACCATCGAGTGCCTTTTCGAGGATTTCCTAACTGTCTGCGTCTCTTTTTGAAAATCCTCTCTCCTCCGAGCCAGCGCTGGCTCGGAGAAAAGAGGAAGGGGGTCATTAAGTATGGATGGATGGCTGAATGGCAGATGGGACTCCTCGGGGCTCCTTCGGAGCCCCGAAGATTGATGAGAAAATGAGAGAATATGGGAAAAGGAGAGACGCAGAGCTGTGGAGTTTGCTCTTTTTTGCTTGCTGGTTGGTGAAGGGTTTTGGAGGTTTTTGGGGTTCCAAGGAGCCAAAGAACACCATTTCGAGGAAAAAATTGAAGGGGAAACTTTTCAAATACAATACATATTTATTAGATCGAAAACCAGTTAACAAATTCCAAAAAAAAAGGGCATTTCCTTAGAAAGTGTGCACATAAATAACATAAAATGTATGAAAATTAATTATGAAAAATTTCTAAATTTCAATGTAACCTGCTGGCGGTCGCAGAGTAAAATCTTATCTGAAAACAAAGAAATAGTAGTCAATCTTGATTTAAAAAATATTAGACTCACTTTTTTCCAAAAAATTTTCAGCCACGCTCAATTGCTTCCCATGCCCAAAACTTTGACCCGTCTCCCGTTTCCAGAAGTTTGAAGAAATTCTGAAATTGTTTTTTTTTTTTTGAAAAATTACAGTAATCCGGGGTCGGAAATTGTTTTTAAACTCAAAATTCGAGTCATAAACTGTCAAAAAATTTGAACAGTTACAGAAATACTCACTTTCTTCTAAATTTTCTTATGCTGCGCCCAGGCATATCAAGGCTTCCTATAAGAAGAAATATGGTGATCTGGGGTCGAAAAAGGTCAAAAAGATAGCTCTAGACCTCATTTTTCAAATTAAAAATCATTTCGAAATCTTCGAGAACCTTCAAAAAATTTTAGAAAACTCACTTTTGAAAAATCCTTTTCTCCACCCATTCCTCGTCATGGATCCAATAAAGCACGAGGAAATCGGTTTTTTCTGTAAAAAAGTACATGATTAGGGTCAACAAAGGCAGTGAAACCGGAATTTAATGTCAAAACCCAACAAGAAACTTAGAACTTTATTCAGAAAACTCACTTTTCAAAAAATAAAAAATTCAGCTTTCTATCATCCCAAATACCCAGAAATCGGAATTAGTCCCTCAAGATTGTTTCCTAGAATGCCGGAAAAATGAAGTAATCTGAAACTGAAATTTTCTCTAGAGTTCATTTTCCAACTCCAAATCTATCTAAAAATTAGGTGATTCCAGAAAAACTCACTTTTCAAAAAATCAAAATTTCAGCTTTCCATCATTCCGAATACCCACATTTTTGTTTGGAGAACTTCGTTGGTTGTTCTTTTTCTCAAAAAATTTACAGTATTCTAACGGTAAAAAGTCTAAAAGTCTCATTTCCAAAAAATTAATTAAAACTCACTTCTTCATGCCACATATCCAAATTCTTACACGGAAGACCCATTTTCATCTTGAAATTTATTAAGGATTTGTCCGCGATATGAATAGAATCCTGAAAAAATTACCGTGTTCTAGGTGTTCAGGAGTTTTCATACTAGTACAAAAACTAATAAAACATCAAAAAAAAAGAGGAATCATCAATAAACTAACCCTTTCTCAAAAAATCGAGAGTTAGGAGATCCAACACTCCGAAAATTCAAAATGTAGAGTTCATCCGTAGTGAGGGTTGAACCCTGAGAAAATACAGTAATTTAGGGTCAAAAAATAGGCCAAAGACATGACTATGCTAGCAGAAATCTGAATAAAGCTCACTTCTTCATGGTTCCAGGCCACTGAACACGAAGTCGATAAGGACAGTAACCCTTTCTAAAAAAATGCAAAAACATGTTTTTTTTTTAATTTTGAGCCAACTCACTTGGCAAAAAAAAGACCGTCATCGAATAAGTGATAGACGAATAATAGAATAATTTGAGAAAAATAAAAATACAAAAAAAGTAGAGGTTCATAGACACACTGAACCAAAGGGGGGGGGGGGGGGTAATGCTACGTAAAAAAGTGACAATAATAAAAATGGAGAAACAAAAATTGATTGATAGAGAGAAACAAAAATTGATTGATAAGATAAGGGGAGGACAACATCTGACACTACTTGCAGGTACAGCGGAGCATTAATATTGGTGAAGGTATAATTTTTGGGCACCCCGACGTTTCGCAACTAGTCATTTCGCAACTGTGACATTTTGCAACTGATGTCGACAAGCACGCCGCTTCGTAACCAAGGCGTTTCGCAACCAGCCGTTTTGCAACTTTGTACAGTAGTCCAGCTTTCGTATATGTGATTACAGATATTATAGACCAAACCAGCTTGTCATCTACTTTTCAAAAAATAGATTTGAACGTGATCTTATTATTATGCATGTGGATTTGGTGGTTTCGAACTGACGAGGTTGCGAAATGACGTAGTTGCGAAACGTCGGGGTGCCAATTTTTGAAGAGTTTAGAATTCTGAAACTTTGGGATTCTGGAATTTTGGGTTTCTGAAAATTGTGAGCAGTAGAAACTCTGAAAATGCCTGAAAACCTGTAAATTTTTGGTTTTTATAAAGACAAATTCCAATAAAAAAAAATGAAATACACTTCATTTGAGAAGTTTTTTTAGTACATGTAACCACTTAACTCGGGAATAAATGAAAAAAAATACGAATATAGAAAAATTTATAAAAATTCCAACATCAAATTTTTTAGGTACATATTCCGGCATACGTGTTTGTTGACTTTCCTGAAAAAAAATATTCAAAAAAAAAAAAATTCAAAAATCTTACCCGTGTTAACCAGCTTTTCTTCTGCAATTGTAGTCCCCCATATCGTCCCAGGGTTCTGAAAAAATTGAGAAATTCGAAAAAATCTGATCATTTTTGATGTTTTGGAAGTCAAAATGCTTAAAGAATTCGAGAAAAAAAAGTGAAAATTTGGACGCAAACAAACAATACAAAAATTTGGCACCCCGACGTTTTGCAACTAGTCATTTCGCAACTCACGTCGATTTCGCAACCAGTCATTTCGCAACTTTGTAAAGTAGTCCAGTTTTCATAAATGTGATTACGGATATCACAAAACAAATTCAGGATTTGGTGGTTGCGAAATGACATGGTTGCGAAATGTCGAAGTTGCAATTTTTCGAGAATTTTTTAGGTTTTTTAGTCCAGAATTTTATTTAAACAAAGTACTGTGAAACTCCAAAATTCTTACTTGATTGAGACATTGAGCCTTCGACCCTGCGCCCTGAGTTCAACATCTTTTTCTCCAATGTGTAACAGACACAGAACCAGATCCACTCTGAAAAAATGGGAAAAATAATACATTTTTAAAAATTACAAATATCCAGAACAAATTTTGTTCTAAAATAGGTCATGATTACACTCATTTTGATCCTCATTAAGTTCTGAATACAGTAATCGGGACTTATTTTTCAAAAAATTCAAGTCTTCCCACATTCTGAAATCCCAAAAAAATTGAATTTTCAATCTGTACTTCTATCAAAAAAACTTTGGAAAATTCACTTACATATTGCTGGTGTCCACTTTTAAACGATCCATCCATAGTCTGTAAGTGTCTTTTTTTTGTGATTTCAAGTACAGTAATCCTTGGATTACTGTAGAAGGGAAACAAAAAACTCACTCGGATTTGGTCGATGCACCATATAAACCAATCATTGTTTCACTCTATTGGCGTCACGATCAGGGGATTTCTAAAATTTTGAAAAAAATTTTTGACAAAATTTTCGGGATTTTTTATTGGGAACCTGAGAATCTGAGCAAATTTTCTTCCTTTCGGACGACGTCCAAGAATTCCTTGGTCTTATGGGCCACCGCGCTTCTCCGAGCCTCTTGTAAAATCGTCATCTAGACATGAGAATAGCCTTTTTTCCAGCCAATTTCAGTATACCCGTAGAGTAAAATACCAGTAGATAAAAAATGAGAAATAATAAGAAGTTCAGCAAAATAAAAAAAAAAGTTATGTACATTTTTAGACACCCTTGCACAGTTGGGGGTCACAAGATAGCAAAGTGGTATAGAATGATTTTCTTCTCCGCCGAAAAACTTTTTGACGGAAAGATGAGAGAAAAAGAGACGCAGAGGAAAAGAGGACGAAAATCTAGGACAAACAACAAGACAAAGTTCCGTTTCTTCTCAAGTGTCGACCACCCGATAGTCGAGATTTCAAAGAAATATTGTGGGAAAATGAGTGACGCAGAGAAAACGAGGGGGAGAGAAAAGAAGTTTGTGGAACTGATTGACAGCAAAGAGAGGAGATCAAAAATCGAGGAAGAGAAGAGAAAAGTGACAAAAAATAGGAAAATTCTCTACTGTGTGATCTGAAAACTTGAGAATTTTGTCTTCATAACATTGCAGAATTATGAGAAAAATAGTGAAAAGATGCAAAAGATCGTTTTCATAGAGATTTTCATTGTTTTTTACACAGATTCAAGCCTGAAACTGACCACAATTGAATGTCAGAAATGGGGTGTTCCACAAATCTTGAAACAAAATGTTTTCTCAAAATGATCAAAATATGAAATCCGGATCAATTTACAATCTTTAGCAAAAAGTTTGAGCTTTCTAAACCACTTGGAAGTCAAGATAATTGATGTAGAAAATCTCATAATTAGTACTAAAATAGTCAATTTTTACACCAAAACCAAAATAACTCGGTCGAGAGTGGCGAGCGTGTTCTGAAATGTTGCAGGGATGTCTAGATAAACCGTTCTCATCATGTTCAAGAAGTTTCATCAAAATCTGAGGTGACGAGGTGTTACACATTCCTTGTCAGTCGAAAAAATGAAAAATGTCTAAGTGTGAACCCTGAAGTCTGGAGAATATCATTCAGAAAAAAGAAAGAAAAAAATCCATCATGCTTTATTCAATTAATTTAAACATTTTCAGAAATCGTCTCTGTCGAGATTATAAAAGGATAGTTTTCTAGTCGACGACAAAAGATCAACATTGAAGACTTTCTCGCTTCCCGGAACATTGAAGTACCATTCGAGCTTCTGTGTTGGTACTCCGAGCTCTTTGACTAATAAATCCTTGACATTCATAAACATTTCTTCTTCGAAGATCAAATGCCATTCTTCCATGCTTGGGTTGTTTCGAAAAGTCTGAAAAAATCAATATCGAATTTTTCATTTTGCAATCCGCATTTTTCCTCACCTCAATAACCAAGCGGATTTCTTCAGGAGAAATTTCATTTATTTTAATGAAAAGAGTCGTTTTGTCGATGAACACAGTGATTGGATGATCCACAGAAAAATGATCGGATGATCCACAGAAAAAAGACGCAAGTATTTGATGGTCTCCCAATTGTCCAACTTCACAATCTCTTTAAAATCGAAACTCTCCGCACCTCCGAAAGTTGTTTGGATACTCAAATCTTCCGTCTCGATTTTGCTCAAAATTTTTGATATTTGATCTTCTTCGAGTCCAGTGATCTTTAGACTTTTGACTCTCATCGGGTGGTTTTTGAAGAAATCCATGATCTTTTTATAGTTCTCGAAAAGATGAAGCATTGGAATTTTTGTCGGACGAACGTCATGGCCCTCATCAATCGTAATATCCAATTCACCCTCACGCAAGTATGGTTTGCAAATTTGAAGAATCGACGAGAAGTCGTTGAAAAAGGTATCCAAAAAATTTTTATTGAGTTGTTTGGTACATATTTCCGTGTTTCCGGTGTGTTCGCTCCTTTCAACTGTACAGTAGTTTTTTCCTTGATTTACATAATCTACATGGACTTTCCATCTCAAGTAGAGGTAAATTTTATCGTGATAGAGAATAACACGAATTTTTCTGAAATGAAACTCTGGACTGTAAAATTCACCAAGACCTATGACTTACAGTGAATTCAAATTGGGATCTTCCGAAATTTTTCTTTTCACCAAATCCAGCACACCCGTTTTAGCCGTTGTGAATCTGTTGCGAATCCAATTAATCCAATTGAGGAGAAACAGAAACATTATTGCGAAACCAGCAAAGCTGGGCGCCTGCGGCGCGATCGAGAATTTAGAAATGACATTTTGTTTTCATCGGTTTTTTTCTTCTTCCTGTTCGAGAAAGTTCACTTTAATCTTCACGCTTTTTTCTAGAAATGAAAAACGGACGCGGATATCGCGGACAAACGGACAGAATTAGAATCGTATTATATAAGAAAGATAAACTTTTTGATTTCGTGGCAATTTTTCCCGTCGAAAAATGTTTTTTCTCTTTTATTTTGAAGTGAACTCAGACGTGGAAAACACGAAAAAAGTATTTTAGGAAAAACGTAAAGAAGTGTTTTTTTTTGGTCACTTGACTGGATCATATTATAATCCAGTTGAACAATTGAAACAATTTTCATTACCTGATGCAGGTCAAAATTATAGACTATCAATTTTTGAGCATTTTCCAGGCTTCCTTGATTTTCAAACTTGTTCGAATGAGCACAAAACCGAGTTCGTCCTAGTTCTCATGGCATTGAAGTCCTCTATTTGAATAGATTGTTTTTGACGAAAACAGCACAGTAATAAATCCGGGAAAACTCTCAACTTGTGAACCGGAACAATTTGGTAGGTCAATTATTTCAGTGATCCTTTCAGATTTTTCAAAATTCCATCCAATTTTCCAATTTCTTCATTTGATTTCCACCGAAAATATCAACATCTTTCGGATTTCGGGTCAAGTTTTTAGGTACGCAATACATCCTATTATCGAGTTATTAACAATCTTCTCCAAGGGGAAACGCGCTCCATCGCCAACATGGCTGAAATTTGATTTTCCAGCTTTCCCGCCGCTTTTTTTCCTTTTTTCGTTTCCCACGTGTAGGTCCACTTTCTTATTGAAGCGAGAAAAATTTTGTCTGATGAAAAAATTTCCACAAAAACTCGAAAAGAATTCATTTTCCCAAAATGTTTCTTTTCAAATGGTTCACATTGCCTCCGCTAGAAGCTCCACCTCCGGATACTGTCACTACCATTGAACGTTTGGATACTGTGCTATATTGGATATGCCGGATTTGGTAATGAGAAAAATTCTGAAGGATGTCGATTTCATTTCAATGTAATTTTCAATTGTATCTAACCAGAAAACGAGTGAAAATTTCAGGCTGAACCTTCGCAAAGTGAATCGAGCCTTCCAATACTTCATCGATGAGACTCAACCGAAATTCGATCTGGATGAAATTTGGATTGAGATTTACGACGCAGGAATTATGATGAAAACGGAGAAACAGTCTCAACAATTTTTGAAAATTTGGTTCGCAAATCCCGATGGGATATGCCGAATTGTCGTCGGTCCAGACACAAAAAAAACCGAAATATATTGATATGCCCGGTGCGAATTATATGGAGGAATTCGAGATTTGTTTGGATGGAATTTTGAAGAATCTGAAGGGATCCCTGAAATATTTAACCTACCAAATTTTCCCGGCTCGCAAGTCGAGTGATTTCCTGGATTTTTTGCTCTGCAAAGAGTGCTGTTCTAATCTAGAAGACTTCCATGCTATGAAATCTATGACAAACTCTGTTTTGGACTCATTCGAGCACGTGTGGAAAACAAGAAAGCCTGGAAAATCTTATGTTCAAAAATTGATAGTCTGTAATTTCGACCAGCAGCAAGGAATGAAAATTGCTTCAATTGTTCGACTGGATCAAAAATCGAGAGCCAAAATGAAGAAAGAAGGGAAGCGGTTTTCGATGATTTTTGATCTGAAATCGATTGACTCTGGAATTTGTGTCCCATAAATTATTATTATTTTTGATAATAAATTTTATGAGTTTTTCTATGTTGCATTTGCACTATTATTAGCATTCCAAAATCTCACCAGACAATATTTCACAGAAGACGTGGAGTTTCGGACCATGACATTATAAAGTTCTACTCGAGAAACTTGACAATGGAATCATTTCCAAACACCGTACTGGAACTAGCTGAAAAGTGGTACACTGATATTTTCGGACCTTCTTAACGAAAAAATTCAATTTCTTGATTTGTAATGAAAACTGTTTTTGTGTTGTGTTCGTTTGAAAATCAAGCCATGAACGTCGCATGCATAGTAGCTCTCCACGTGTGTCTTGACATTCAAACGACTTGACCTTCAAAAGATCATAACTCAAAAACGGCTGGCATCATTGCCAACTTCAAAACCTGATTTTCGTGTTCAGAAGGACCAAAAGGATAAGGATATCAATAATTAGCAAGTTCCAATATGGCCACCATGGACATATGTCCCGTTTCAAAACTCCACGTCTTCTTGAAAACATTCCCAAATCAACAGAAAAATGTTGACAAACTCATGAAAAATTCAAATACCAAAAGAACAAAAGTCATTCAAGTTATTCAGAAAAATGAATACATTTTTTTAAATTTCCAATGCTCTAGTTCAAAAAAAGTACAATCCATGACTTTTCAGGAAAAGATCCCAAATGAAAATAATGAAATTTAAGGCCCGCCCACTTTCTTGGGTTCAACTCTAGGGTCCTCTGTGTGTCCGGACGTTTACATTTTTCCAAAGATTTGCTGTTCCGAAAACCAAAACTCAGAAAAACGGGGACCCCAAAAAATATGATAAAATAGTTGACTCCGCCCACTTTTTGGGGCCCTACTATATGGTCTGTCTATGTATCCGGATGTCCACTTTTTTCCTCGTTTGTCCATTCATTTTGGCTCCAGCTCACCCCTTCCTCGTGCTCTCTCCCCACCCTCCTCTCTTCTCCTCAACTCTGATTTTTCTGATTTTATTTTCAATTTTTCTCTGCTTCTCTACCGTCTCTTCACCGATTCTCATCTCTGATTTTGTGCTCCAAACGAAACACTTTTCATCATTTCTAACTTTTACACTTTTCCCCCCAAGACCGAGCTCTGTCGTCTCAGTCCGCCATATTTTTTGTAATGTGATTTTTCTGGAAATTTCTTACTGTACTTACTGTAACTGGATCTCAAAAATAGGTAAGATTTTAGTGGGAAATTTGAAATTTCAGTGAGATTTTTTTCTAATTTTCAGAAATTTGATGTAAGCGGATTCTACCTATTCATGTTGCCATAATCAGAAAAAAAAAAAAGAATTTTTGTAAGTTTTTGATGGGAAATTTGAAATTTCGGAAAATGTATTGTATTTTCAGAAAGAGGAAGATCCCTTCTCTGAGCCACAAAGAGCCGTAAGACGCTATTTTAGTTGATTTTTTATTTCGAAAAATGTGTGAGTTGCACCATGTCAAGCCAAAATAATTTCAGTTTTAAAATTTTCAGCTGAACTTTAATGATGTAGGCCAGCACTATGTTTCCACATTTTTGATTCGTGGCCAATGAATAGTGAGTTTTTGGCGGAAATTTTATAAAATTTCGAAATTTAAGGATTTTTTTTCAGAAATTGTTTTGATGAGTCCGGGACACTGCGTAATTAGGCGACGCTCAGCATCGCAATTTGATATCGGTGAGTTTTGGCGGGCAGTTCAAAAATATTTAACTTTGAAAACATTTCAGATCAACAATAAATCATTCGGCCAGGCAAAAACAATCGAAAACGGATCAAAAATTTCAGTAAAATTGATAAGAAAGGTGATTTTTCTTATTTTTACTTCTTTTCTCCAAAGGTTTTTTTTTGAAGTTTCATTTATTTTTTTAGGTTTCCTGAAATGTGTCAAACCAAATGCACCAAACCTATGTAATGACAGCAAACATATTTTTCTAACTCAATGCTTCTTCATATTTTTTATATAATAAAATTTTTTTCAATAAATTTTTTAAAAATTTGAATTTGGCAATGCACATGGATCAAGAAATTTTAAACTTTGGAAATGAGTATTTTCAGGTCGGAATTCAAAAAAAAAAGAGAAAATCAAGGTCGATAAGTTGGCCCAAAGGCCCCATGACTATAGTGGGTTTACTATATAAGCTCCGCCCACTTTTATGGGTACGAGTCAGTATGTCTATCTGTCTGTGTGTCCGAGTGTCCATGCTATTCTTTAAAATTTTTTCATAAAAGTCACGATAAAACTAACTTCCGCTCAGATTTCGTGGTCCGACTCTAGTGTCTGTCTGTGTATCCGGATGTCCATTTTTTTCCTTTTTCCATCATTCTGGCTCCAACTCACCCCCTTCTCGTGCTCTCTCCCCACCCTCCTCTTTTCTCCTTGTCTCCAATTTTTCTGATTTTTTTCAATTTTTCTCTGCTTCTTTACCGTCTCTTCACCGATTCTCATCTCTGATTTTGTGCTCCAAACGAAACATTTCTCATCATTTCTAACTTTTACACTTCAACCAACAAGACGGAGCTCTGTCGTCTCAGTCCCCCTTCATTTTTTTGTAATGTGATTTTTTCTGGAAATTTTTTACTGTACTTACTGTAACTGGATCTCAAAAATAGGTGAGATTTTGGTGGGAAATTTGAAAGTTCAGTGACATTTTTTCAAATTTTCAGAAGTTTGAAGTAAGCGGATTCTATCTATACATGTTGCCATAATCAGGAAAAAATATCTTTTGTGAGTTTTTGGTGGGAAATTTGAAACTTAGGAAATTTTTTTGTGTTTTCAGAAAGAGGAAGATCCCTTTTCTGAGCAACAAAGAGCCGAAAGACGCTACTTTAGTTGATTTTTTTTCGAAAAGTGTGTGAGTTGCACCATGTCAAACCGAAAAATTTTTAGTAATTACACTTTCAGCACAACTGAATGCGTTGCACAACGCTATGCACACACTTTCTGCGGAAGTGTACAATGAATAGTGAGTTAATGGCGGGAAATTCAAAACATTTGAAAATTCCGTTGATTTTGCAGAAATCGTTTCGATGAATTCGCAGATCTATGTGACCAATTTCCGACACAAGTTGATATTTGTAAGTTTTCGGCGGCCAATTAAAAAAAAAACTGTAAAAATTAAAATTTCAGATTACAATCAATAAGATCGACCTAACACTCACTAAGATCTTTTGCAAAATGTTTTAAAAAAGGTGATTTTCAGAAATTTTTTCCTAAGTATAGTTTTGAACTGTTCAATTTTCAGGTTTCCTCCTCGAATGCATAGAAAATGACATAAAGATAATATAAATTCTACAGCAGCTTCATGATATATTTTTCAAATAAATTGTTTTTTTTTTCAATCTGAATTCGTCAAATAGTCAAAAAAATGTCGGAGAAAAAAGCCACTTTTAAGAATCCTACTAAACTGTCTGTCTGTGTATCCGGATGTCCACATTTTTTCAGAAAATAAAGTCTCAAAAACCTGTCATCAGAAGAATGAGAGAAAAGATCGAAAAATTAGACTCCGCCCACTTTCAGGGGTCCAACTCTATGGTCTGTCTGTGGGTCCGAACGTCCATTTTTTCTCGTTTTTCCATCAGTCTGCCTCCAACTCACTCTCTTTTTCCCCCACCCTCCTCTCATTCTCTTATCTCCAATCATTTCCTGTTTTTTTGTCTACTTCTCTACCGTCTCTTCACTGCTATCTATCCCTAATTTTGTGCATCTTGGGGCCACCAAACAGAACAATAATCATCATTTCTAACATTACCCTCCCAAGACCGAGCTCTGTCGTCTCAGTCCCCCATATTATGTGATTTTTCTGGAAATTAGTATTTACTGTATTTGGATCTCAAGTCTATAACTCCTTATGCTCAAATAAAGGTAATTTTTTTTCCTGAAACATGATTTAGCACTTTTGTTTCAAATTTGTCCCAGTCTTGTTGTCTTAGCCACTTCTGAGATGTTGAACATTTTCAGCATTCGCCTCAATATGGCCTCTTTGGAAACGTTGAACATCGTTCCCTTCGTGCAACATTAGATAGACCAGGAGACTAGTTTTGCCATCGTCAATAAACATTTTCGTCAGGCTAGACTTTTCAAATATTTAAACAATCTCAACGGAGGTATGTATCTGTTTTCTCACTCCAACCCATCTAATCTGACAAATTTCAGGCACATAATACAAAGTCCTCATCCCTTCTAATCAAGTAGTCCCCACGGAAGAAATCATTGATTTGGACCGGCAGGAACCTAACGAACTACATTGGCACGCTCAGTGATGATTTTTTTCCTCTCAAAATGGACAATCAAGAGGTGGACGACGAAAATAATTTTATGTTTTTTGCCTGTGTCTCTTCGGTTCCATGAAACGCTTCTTTCTTTGTACGCTACTCTAATTTTGTTATCAGGGGATTCTTAAATTGCTGATAAATATGTTGACAAGAAAGCGAGCGACTATGATTATAACACATCATTATAAAATGTCTTTTTACAATACAGTGCTCCACAAAATGATGGATCTTCATGAAAATAGAAAAATTGTATGAATTTTTATCAATATTAATCGGGAATAAAGATCATTATCAAGAGAGTTTTCACAAAAGAACCGTCCAAATATTCCACTTTTGCTCAAGCATTGCAGTTTCATTTGTTTTCTCAGCCGTTTCTTAAACTACCTGAAAATGTGAAAAAAGTCATGCAAAACTTTAGTAGAGTCCTTACCTACAATAACTTTGTTGGCGAGTACACTGGGCACTTATCCCAGGGAAAACTCCTTCGGTGCTAAAAAAATGCTTGAAAATACTGAAAATGGGCGATGGGCTATTGTGAATAACCACTACTCCAAATTTACTCACGATCTTTTTTAAACTACTTTCGTCTTGGTAGCCTGTTCTGATGAGAAAATTCGCTTGGCACCATATTCCCATGAATATCCAAAGTACGGTAAAAATTATTTAAAAAAATCATAATAAATCGGAGGCCCGTAAAAACACCGAGCCAAGAGTTGGGAGAGTAACTATAATACGAATACCACTGAGCCCGGTTGAAGAGGCCACGCCCTTGTTTCTTGTTGGGGGGAGGGGGGCACCATTTGGTTGTTAGGGGACACTAAGTGCTCTCGGAGTTTCCATTATATGAACTTCCACAGAAAGGATCATAAATTTAGAAAACTAAGTCAGCCTTAATGGATCTTTGGCGGAGGAAGTGAGCCTAACAACGTAATGGGAGTGTCAGGCCCCTCCTACAGGGTCTGTCTGTGTGTCCGGATGTCCAAATTATTTTGAAATTTATCTTTTTCAAAAATCGTAACTTGGATTGAGTTCCGGTGAAAATGTGGAAAATCATGCACCGCTCACTTTTATGGGGTCCTATTACGAGTTGCCAAAGGAAACTTAAACATAAACGTCTTTCTGTGTGTCCAGATGTCCACATTTTTTCGGCTCCACTACCTGTCGTGTCCCCCCCCCCCTCTTTTCTCCCCCTTTTCCTCTGCTTCTCCACCGTCTCTTCACTGTTATCTATCTCTAATTATGTGCTCCGTTGGGGGCTCCAAACGATAAAACATTTCATTCCTATTTTATATTCATTCAACTTCCCCCCAAGACCGAGCTCTGTCGTCTCAGTCCCCCTTCATTTTTTTGTAATGTGATTTTTCTGGAAATTTCTTACTGTAATTACTGTAACTGGATCTCATTTATTATTCTAATCGGATCTTAAATTCATCATACTACGTAGCTCTTGATAACAGGTGAGGTTTCGGTGGGAAATTTGAAATTTCAAGGAGATTTTTTTCAAATTTTCAGAATTAGGAGTCGTGCCAACTCAACACGCTATAACTATTTCGGGGATTCAATACCACGGGTTTTGAGTGAGTTTTAGGCGGGAAATTTAAAATTTTCGAAAAATGATTGTGTTTTCAGAAAGAAAGGATATATTCTTTACACAAATACTTTATGATTTTTTTGGTATTTTTTTATTTTTATTGCACTCCTTATTATACTGTGACTTTATCTCTAACCCATCATAAGGATCTCTAAAAAAGGTGGGTTTTTGGCGGGAAATTTGAAAAAAAAATGTTTTTTTTCGAAATTTCAGTACTATTCTGCTACCTCCGTGTTCATCGCCCTAGTGATGATTTTTTGGAATTTTTCAGAACCATATATTCCACACATGGGTTGCACATCATCGCTAAAATGAGATAAATTATTGGTTAGCGATTTTTCATGTTACAAAAAAGTTTTTTTCCAATTTTCTAGAACCTCGCCATTCACTACAGAGAAGTGAGTTCCTATTCCTTAATACTACTTTTTCTTCAAAAGTCATAAAAATGTCATAATTTTTTTTCAGATCAAGTACAAGAAAGATTACACTAATGTATGGATACTGTATTTTTCTTGATAATGATTCTCATTACAGATGTTTTCATAATATTTAGTTCTTATTTTTCTAAATTTCCACACTGTCATTGGTACATTCAGGCTTTTAATTTTATTGTTAATAATTATTTTTTGCAAAAAAATGCATCTCCTGTTTTGAAACGGAAGACTACTATATAAATGATGAATATGAATAGAATCGTTTATTTTTCCGGAATTAAAAATCTTAAAAAATTATGTTTCAGTAGACGATAAGAGATTCCGAAGAAGACTCCAATGAAGATTTGAAAATCGGGAAATTCAAAAAATCCAATTGAAAAACAGAGATTCTTACATAAATATTAAAAATTGATGACTGTGGGAGGGCATACTGAGACATTTCGAGCATGCCTGAAATTTGAAAAATGATAAGCATAAGTTTTCTTTCATATATTAACCATATGGTGTTTCATATCTTTCGATTGCTCCTGCACATTCATTTATACACTTTTTGCTTCTTGAACGGTCCTGAAAAACATTGAAACTTGATTAGTTCACAACAAAATGCTAGATCCTATTCTACTTACCACATAGTCTCTCATTAGCATCCGGATTCCATAACGTCGATTTTCGCGGAGATTTTTTTCATGAAAGAGCATAAATTTCGAGAGCACTCTACTTTTTTATCAAAAAAAGTCCATGGACATTTGTGTGCAGCATTCTCTAAACTTTAAGGCCTTGATCGCGATGTTGTGGATCTTTTTCAGATAATCTGAAAAATACCACGAGAAATCCTTCAAACTGTTTCTTGAACAGTTTGGAAAGATTTCTCGAAAACTATTGAAAAACTTACTCACCTAAAAAAATTCAGCTGATTTTGGTTAGCAGCATTCTCAAATCATCTTGATTTCGAAATTGAACTTTGACCCCATTTTTATAGGAACATGTATTGGAACATGTGGAACATGTGGTAAGCTCGTACACCGTTCATCCCTTTCCTTCGAAAACTGGAGAACATCTGAAACATTTCCATGAATTTTTGGCAGACTAGAGTTGATTTTTTTCACTTACAAAAACAATCTTGTACAGTGCCGTCTTTCAAAAAGGCTAATTTTATCATTCCACTTTTTGTGTCATTAAGACATGGTCTGAAATTTAACGGGAGTCTAGATAATTCTCTTTGATAAACTCACTGACTGTACCTTTCACTCACTGTTCCAGAAGTGTACAAGAAGTCAGAATTCCAAATAAGGTGCCTTAATCTCGCCCATGATTGTTTGCATTTTCCATCACCTAGACATCCAATAGAAAAAATTGAATATTGAGTAAAATCATAATAGCAAAGAGGCCCGTAAACACACCGAGCCAAACTTGTTGAGAATAACTCTAATAGAACGAAAATCTGAGCTCTTGGTGAAGAAGCTCCGCCCATTTTCCTCGGGTCGGGAGGGACGTCTAGGGAACACCAAGTGCTCTAGGAGTATCCATTAGATGGGTTTCGGAAAATCGCATAAATTAAGGAAATCTAGGTCAGTCTTAATGTGTTTTTGAGGTAAGTGGACTCCATAAAAGTGAAAAATGAGCTACTAGGTTCCGGAGAACTTTTAAGAGTGACACTATGTTGTCAAGGGATACTAAGTGCTAGGACCCGATCTTGAATCCATGCTTCATTTTCTGTTGATATATTTCGAACAAAAATATTTATTTTTGAATGAGGTGTACGGCCCTTAGGACTTGATTGAAAAAACAAAAAGAAATGTTTAAAAAATGCAGTGGATTGCGTCCTGGATGACTATTGTGCTGGTATGTATCGAGAACGACCCTGAAATTCAGTTTTTCTCTTCGCAACTTAATTTTCACAAATTACCACTTACCTGTAAAGACATATGTGTAGACGTAACATAAGCATTGTCTCCGATATTATGATCTCTGAAAAAAATCCATTGAATTTAGTAATGTTCAATTGGAACTCCAGTACACCTCCTAATGGAATGTTGCTCATGCCGCTGATATTCTCATCCTTTTTTGTGGCACGGAACAGCCTGGAAAGTATCTGGAATACAGTACCATTCTGATGAAAAAGCTCAAGGTTTCTAAAAACCGCACCCTCTTTACAACTTTTCACAGTGTTCTCAGTACACGTGTCCGTACACTTATAGGCTTTTATGGCAAATTTGTTTCCATGAACCTCATAAATCTGAAAAAAGATCACCATGTACTGTAGTAATGTCTCTAGTTCAACATCAACTCACTTTTAGACATCTCTCCTCAGTTATTGCCTTTTCAAATACTCATCATCTAGCAGCAGCCACCATCGTATTGAAAGAATGAAATATCAGTAGACGATATAACTGAAAAAGCAGTGAAAAAGAATTGGTCATTGTATATTTCCCTGGAAAACGTCAAGTTTTCGGTTTTTTGGCGAGTTTTTTATTTGAAAAACAAATGTGCTCACCAACAAAATTGAGCATGACAGTGTTCCGTCTACTCAAAAAGCAAAGTCGAACCATGAATCGGATCGTGTTTATGGACATATTTGCTTTCCTTATTCTTCGAATGCATTTTCAGTTATACTTTACACAGTTTCCGAGCAATAATACAGCAGGAATTTCAGTAAAATCAAAAAAAAAAAAGTAGGAGGCCCGTAAACACACCGAGCCAACAGTTGAGAATTACAATAGCAGAATGAAAATCTGACTCCGGAATGAAGAAGCTCCGCCCAATTTCCTTGGGTCGGGATGGACCTCATCTGGTTGTTAGGGGACACAAAGTGCTCTAGGAGTATCCGTTAGATGAGGTTCCGGAAAAGTACGTAAATTGGGAAATCTAGGGCAGTCTTAATAGAGTTTTTGGGGAAATGGGACTCCATAAAAGTGATGGATGATGTTTTAGGCTCCGCCAACTTTCAAAGGTAGCACTACGTCGTCAAGGGCTACTAAGTGCTTGGAGCCAATCTCGAATCCGTGCTTTATTTTCTGTTAATATATTTCGAACAAAGAGTTTCATTTTTGAATGAGGTGTACGGCCCTTAGGACTTGATTGAAAAAACAAAAAGAAATGTTTAAAAAATGCAGTGGATTGCGTCCTGGATGACTATTGTGCTGGTATGTATCGAGAACGACCCTGAAATTCAGTTTTTCTCTTCGCAACTTAATTTTCACAAATTACCACTTACCTGTAAAGACATATGTGTAGACGTAACATAAGCATTGTCTCCGATATTATGATCTCTGAAAAAAATCCATTGAATTTAGTAATGTTCAATTGGAACTCCAGTACACCTCCTAATGGAATGTTGCTCATGCCGCTGATATTCTCATCCTTTTTTGTGGCACGGAACAGCCTGGAAAGTATCTGGAATACAGTACCATTCTGATGAAAAAGCTCAAGGTTTCTAAAAACCGCACCCTCTTTACAACTTTTCACAGTGTTCTCAGTACACGTGTCCGTACACTTATAGGCTTTTATGGCAAATTTGTTTCCATGAACCTCATAAATCTGAAAAAAGATCACCATGTACTGTAGTAATGTCTCTAGTTCAACATCAACTCACTTTTAGACATCTCTCCTCAGTTATTGCCTTTTCAAATACTCATCATCTAGCAGCAGCCACCATCGTATTGAAAGAATGAAATATCAGTAGACGATATAACTGAAAAAGCAGTGAAAAAGAATTGGTCATTGTATATTTCCCTGGAAAACGTCAAGTTTTCGGTTTTTTGGCGAGTTTTTTATTTGAAAAACAAATGTGCTCACCAACAAAATTGAGCATGACAGTGTTCCGTCTACTCAAAAAGCAAAGTCGAACCATGAATCGGATCGTGTTTATGGACATATTTGCTTTCCTTATTCTTCGAATGCATTTTCAGTTATACTTTACACAGTTTCCGAGCAATAATACAGCAGGAATTTCAGTAAAATCAAAAAAAAAAAAGTAGGAGGCCCGTAAACACACCGAGCCAACAGTTGAGAATTACAATAGCAGAATGAAAATCTGACTCCGGAATGAAGAAGCTCCGCCCAATTTCCTTGGGTCGGGATGGACCTCATCTGGTTGTTAGGGGACACAAAGTGCTCTAGGAGTATCCGTTAGATGAGGTTCCGGAAAAGTACGTAAATTGGGAAATCTAGGGCAGTCTTAATAGAGTTTTTGGGGAAATGGGACTCCATAAAAGTGATGGATGATGTTTTAGGCTCCGCCAACTTTCAAAGGTAGCACTACGTCGTCAAGGGCTACTAAGTGCTTGGAGCCAATCTCGAATCCGTGCTTTATTTTCTGTTAATATATTTCGAACAAAGAGTTTCATTTTTGAATGAGGTGTACGGCACTTAGCACTTGATTTAAAAAACAATAAGAAGTTTTTATAAAATGCAGTGGCTTGCGGATTGGATGACTATTGTGTTCGTTTGTATTGGGAAAGTCCCTGAAATTCAGTTTTTCTCTCACATCAGCAACTAATTTTTCACAAGGTACCACTTACCTCTAAACTCATATGTGTAGACGTAACATAAGCAGTGCCTCCAATATTATTATCTCTGAAAATAAATCCATTGAATTTAGTAATTTTCAATTGGAACTCTAGTACACCACCTAATGGGATGTTACATATGCCGCTGATATTATCTTTTTTTGTGACACTGACAGTCTGGAAATATCTGAAATACAGTATGATTCTGATGAAAATGGTCAAGGTTTCTAAAAACCGTACCCTCTTTACAACATTTCACTGTGTTCTCAATACACGTATCAGTACACCTATAGGCCTTTATAGCGAATTTATTTCCATGAACCTCATAAATCTGAAAAAGGTCACCATGTACTGTGATAATGTCTCTAGTTCAACATCAACTCACTTTTAGACATCTTTCCTCAGTTATTGCCCTTTCAAATACTCATCATCTAGCAGCAGCCACCATCGTATTGAAAGAATGAAATATCAGTAGACGATATAACTGAAAAAGCAGTGAAAAAGAATTGGTCATTGTATATTTCCCTGGAAAACGTCAAGTTTTCGGTTTTTTGGCGAGTTTTTTATTTGAAAAACAAATGTGCTCACCAACAAAATTGAGCATGACAGTGTTCCGTCTAGAGTCTAGCCATGAATCGAATTGTGTTGAATCTTGATTGATTGGCATATTGGCTTTCCTTATTCTTCGCATGCATTTTCAGTTCTAAGTACATACTTTTCGAACAAAAGTTCAGTAGAAATTTCAGTAAAATAATGATAAGTAGGAGGCCCGTAACCACACCGAGTCAAGTATGTTGAGAATAACTATGATAGAATAGAATGAAAATCTGAGCTCCGGGATGAAGAAGCTCCTCCCATTTTCTTCGGGTCGGGAGGGACATTCTTGTTGTTAGGGGACACTAAGTGCTCTAGGAGTATCCATTAGATGGGCTTTGGAAAAAATACATAAATTTTAGAAATCTAGGGCAGTTTTAATGTAATTGAATGGGAGGGAGGGGGGGGGGACTCATAAGAGCCCATGATGTTTTAGACTCCGCCCACTTTTCGGAGGTCCTGCTATGCTGTCAAGGGATACTGTACAACCGCCCGACTTCCCAATTTTCAAGGGTTATGTTTAGCTCCGCCCACTGTTTGGGTAGGGCTTTTGAACCTTTTTTGTCATCATTGAACAGAAAAATTTGAGGGAAAAATTCATTCAAAATACAACACAAAAAACCACAAAAATTATCATCCTTTTGTCACGTTCCGAACAGTCGTTGCTGAAAAACCACGGTATTTTTGGATAAACAGACACACAGATAGACTTACTAGTTGACCAACAAAAAAAAACAATCTTACGATCTCTGCCGGCTTCTTGTGTCCTCGCTTCAAAATTTGGGGATTACTGTAATTTTGGAATTTAATGCGGAAAAATTGGGTCCGACTTACTATATGTTCATGTAATGCTCCCACATTTTCTCTATAATGTCTTCATTACTTTGACGAGGTTGAAGGAACGATAGATGAGAATCTGAAAAACTGAAGACATGATAGTTTAGAATTTGTCAAAAGTCAGAAACCTCAAAAAGCCAAAAAAAAAACTCACCTCTTTTTCAACTCAAAGTACCCATAATAACTCCAAGAATACCAGTAGAAATACCCAAAAAATTCAATAGAATTTCAGAAAAATCAATCAAAAAAGAGGTCCATAAAAACGCTGAACCAAAGCTATACTACTTTAGAATGACTCCTCTAAAAGCAGCAGAAAAAAGTGGCCCCGGAAAGTGGGCGGAGCTTAAATTTCCGCTTGTTTTTAGAGGGGGAGATTTGTATACATGCATATATGACTACTAATATAGCCTCTAGACTGGATTTCCTGGAATAAGATTCAAAATAATGTATGCAGGTGGAATACAAATTTATGTATTTTTGCAAGATTCATATTTTTGGGAAGAAAGACAAGGAGAAGAAGACAATTTTTTTATTCTAATATATAGCAAAAGTGCATTGCGGCAAAAAGGGTAACCATGTCACAAGGCAGTTTTAAAATTCCTCAGCGCTGAAAACTGCCATTTCGCAGCATTTAAAGTCCTTTTTTTTGAAAAAATGGAAAAAAAATAGTTGTCGTTGTGTCCGTAAGAAACATCATCGTGACCACCAATAAAATACTAATATACAGTAGTTCCTGAAACTTTCATCGATATTCAAAATTAAAATGTTCAGGATAGACTTACCAAATGGCATATCGACCTGTAGGATATTTGAAATATACGATATTTGAAATATAACAAGGTGCTTCTGGAAAAAGTGACTTACTCTCACCAAGGCTGAATTGTTGGAACTCACCAAAATTTCAGCATATCAACACTTTTATTTTTAGATCCATTGGGCAATGAGAAAGATCAATATGCAAAGTAGATTATTGATCCTAGAGACTTTAAAATTTTTTAAATAATTTAGCCTCAGCCAGTAGCAGTCGATCGCAATCCAGAACACGTTCCTCAAAGTTTTTCAGGAACCCCTAACATCCCAAAGTTTCTTCCAGAACCATCGAAAATATAGTATAAATTTTAATAAAATCATGATAAGGAGGCCCGTAAACACACCAGGCCAAATAGGTTGAGAGTAACTAGAATAGAATGAAAATCTAACCAAAGAATGAAGAGGCTCCGCCCAGTTTTTTCGGAGAGACTGAGTTTGGTTGTTAGGAGACACCGAGTGCTCCAGGAGTGACCATTAGATGAGCTTCGGAAAAAACACTCATAAATCTTTGAAATCTAGGTCAGTCTTAATGGAGTTTCAAGGGAGAGGGAGGGGGGCATCAGAGCTTATGATTTATGTTTTAGACTCCACCCACTTTCAGGGGGTCCTGCTATGCTGTCAAGGGATACTGTACGATTACCCGAATTTCCAACTTTTAGGGGTTCTGCTAAGCTCCGCCCACTTTCAGGGGTAGGGGACTTCAACTTTTTTGACATCACTGAACAAAAAAACTTTGAGGGGAAAATTCATTCAAAATACAAACAAAAAATGACAAAAATTATCATCCTTTTGGCACGTTCCGAGCCGTCATTGCTGAAAAAAATCATGTTCTATCTGGACAAACAGAGACACAGATGGACTTACTAGTCGACCGCATACAAGTTTTCAATAACCGGATCAAGTCGCATTGCTCTCTGCAGCAACGGAATGCTGCGTCGATCATTGAAAATCAAAATCTCCAAAAAAAACGCACATTTTTCAGTAGAAGCTACCAGTGCAAAAATAGTAACACCAGTATGAAAATACCCATAATAGTTGAAAAATACAAAACCAGAATATTTTAGCAAAAATCAAGGAAAAACTAGAGGTTCATAAAAACGCTGAACCAAGGAACACCCTACTACTATACTGAAATTCTGTAGATCAAAAAATTGGGACCAAGAAAAAATGGGCGGAGCTTATATTCACCGATTCTCTGAAAAACAAGATTAGCAGTAGTCGTCTAGTCTAGAATCTATACAATTTGCACATATTTTTCTCACATTTTCATGCACATAAATAAGATGAAGGAGAAGAAAAAGACGGAAATAAGATGTTGAGAATCCAATAACAATAACAGGGAAATCCACAAAAAAATGGATTAATCTTGTTTTCGGGAGTTGAGAGAAAAAGAGATGGGAGTGTATATTGGATTTGGAAGGGGATGAAAATACTGGCATCCCGACATTTCGCAACTATGACATTTCGCAACCAAGACATTTCGCAACTTTTCAATAATGTAAATTTTGCAATCGAATTTCTCATTTTTTTCTGGACCACTACAAAGCAAAACTGAAGAAACATTTTGTGAAAAAATTTATTGGTCAGAAAAAAATCAGATTTTGAGACTGCTAAGAGAGTTGCGAAATGGCCGGTTGCGAAATCACCGGTTGCGAAGTGTCGCGGAACCGAAATTTCTCAATGGATTTCCCTTTCTCCACTTCTTTTAGAAGTACCACTTTTCATAGCGGACGTTACGGTGCCTGTACTCAATTCCTGTAAACACAGTGTCATTCATGATTTTGTTTACATAGCGTCTAATGCATTTGAAAGGTAAACACGTTCAGTTAAAAAGGGGGGGGGGGAGTCTTTACACCACTCCGTCATAAATGATCATTTCATTTCTCTCCACTCTTGGTTCGGTGTGTTTACGGGCCTCCTAGTTTTATTTATTATGATTTTTCTAAAATTCTGGCTGTAGTTCCTAAAAGCAGCATGTTCGACCGTTGTTTCGAGTACCTACGTTTAGTACATGTCGCGTGAGTTTTTTTTGTGTCATTTCTGTTTTAAAAATAAAGTAAGCTAATATTCCGGTGGAAAATTTTTTGCTTCAAAACATGTAAAAAAATTATGCTGATTACTAATATCATGATGAAAATGGCCACCGCATTTTCAGCTATTTTTCATTATTTTTCAGGTGTTTTTTTTCATAAACGGCTAAAATATTAACAAAATTTCAGTTTTGAATTGGTCTTTGCTTTAAAATCCTGAAAAAATGTCGAAAAACAGCTGAGTATGTGGTGGCCGAGAAAACTCCGCCATGACCCCCGGAGACCATTCGAGCCAGAAAGGGGTTTTTGAAACGGCTTTTCAGGGATTTGAAGCTACTTTTGAGCATTTTCACTATGTTATTTGAAATCAGCACAACATTTTACATTTTATTTTCAAAAAATTTGACACAAATTCCCCATTAATTTTGATTTCAGAAGAACCTGCCTGGATAATGCTTCACTCGTCCAGTTGATGGGAGGTGCACACGAAATGTGTGAAGAATCGCCAGTCTACCCGCAACAATTTGTCAAAATGATCGTAAACGAGTGAGGAAATGCAATTACCAATTTATTTTTTCAAATATTTAATGAAAGTTAAATGTAGCATTGGTTGAGGCTTCAGTATATAAAAATATAAAAATACTCAAAATTCCTTGTTTGTATCCTCTGATCACTTGTAGAATGTGAAGAACTGAATACAAATATAGTGGTGCTGAAAAATAAAACAATGCGAATGTTAAATTAAAACTTGACTAACTTGAGCTTGTAAATACAAACATCGTTCCGACTGGCCCAAAGATCTTGATAGTGGACAGGAAAGCATCTGAAAAAGAGAAGAATTTGCTGCTTGTTTTCAAAAATTAACCGATTTCTCTACACTTGTTTGTTTTGGTTGTCGAGGATTCTTTCGTAATGATAGTTTCATCTTATAATAGTGTAAGATTGACCGACGACGACGAATCCATTTTATTAAGAGCATGTGCAGCAATGGACACCGACTGAAATTTTGTACATCGAAATGTTTACATCCTGCATTTTCAAATTTCACCTGAGAAGTGAGACGGTCGACTCCAAAATCTTTGCAGTGTTCCAAATCAAAAAAATTTCATCAGACATTTTTTCCAACAACAAACAGCAAAAAATACAGTACGAATATTCAGAAAAATCATAAAAAAGAGGCTCGTCACAACACCGAGCCAAGAGTGGAGAGTAACTATAATATATTAGAATCGAAATCCCGGCCCTAATAAAAAAGCTCCGCCCACTTTTTGTGAGAGGGGGGGGGGGGCATTTTGGTTGTTAGGGGACGCAAAGTGCTCTAGGAGTGTTCACTAGAGAGGAGCTTCGGAAGAGGACATAAATTTGAAAATTTAGGTCAGTCTTAATAGCTTGTTGCAGAAAAGGGTAAAAATGACGGAGGAGTTAGGCTTCGCCCACTTTTAAAGGGGGAGTACACTAAACATTTTTCCTTTTGCAAAGTGGTTGCGAAGTGTCGCGGAGCTAAAATTTCTGGATTTCCCATACTCGACTCCTTTTCGAAGTATCATTTTTCGTGGCGAACTTTTTACCGGGCCTGTACCCAATTCCTGTAAACACAGTGTCATTCATAATTTTGTTTACATAGCGTCTAATGCATTTGAAAGGTAAACAGGTTCTGTTAAATAGGGGGGGGGGGCGGAGTTTTTATACCATTCACGAGCAGTCATAAATGTTCATTTTATTACACTTACTCTCAACGCTTGGCTCGGTGTGTTTACGGGCCTCCTAATTTTTATATTTTTGATTTTTCTGGAATTCTTGCTGTAGTTCTGGTTCTGCCCCAATTATGTATATCTGAAAGCAGAATGTTTTTGGAGACCAGTTTTTCCATGTTCGTGAGTTTGTTGTTATATTCAAGTTTGTAATATTACTTACTCTCAGGTCGTCAAAGCCTTCTCCTGGAACAAAGATGACTACTGGGCGTCAGTTAGCGACTACTCGACTTCGCACTTGAAAAGTTTGTTCGGTTAAAGAAGTATTCGGCATCGATTTTCTTCTTAGCGAGTGTCGTCGCCACAAGATATATTTTAAGATTAAATATTTATAAGATTAGTTCCAAAACTGGACGATACAAAAAGACCTTCCCAAGTTGAAATCATATTCAGTTTTCTGTAAAATACCGTTTGGTATTTCCCTTTGTGTCCCTTTCACCCACGTTTTCTTGTTTTCCTATTCTTCACTTGATTCAATAAATCTTTATTCATCATTGTGAGTGCCCTTATTTGATCCATTCTCGTCTTTCTTATTAAACACATCTGCATTATCCAATACGTGCGAATTCCGCTGAAACTGCGAAACGGCTAAAAAATTAATCCTCGGAATCCCCTTCCATGTATTTTAGTCCTTGAGAGAAGAATTAACATTTTCATGTTCTAATACATTTATTCAACAGAGATTAAAATAATATTACAAGAAAGCTCTGGGACAGAAGTAGTAGAGAAAATAAAGACCGGATTATATGTAGGCAGAACCTAAAAAGGGGGAGAGAGTTGAATAAAATTGACATCGGGAAAACAAAAACACTATAGAGAGAAAAACCAACGTAGAAATTAAAAAATGACAAAACAGCACAGACCCATAATCCTTTCATTTCGTCATAGAATGCCTGTATCACTCGTTTTTCCTCTTCGTTCCGCGCCTGGAAGTAATTCAGTTACGAACTATGTTAAAGGAGGAATCCGGTCAACATTTTTTTTGCTTCGAAATATGCAAAATTTTGTGCTGATTTCGAATATGATAGTGAAAACGCTCAAAAATCTCACTAAAACCCTGAAAAATCGCATCAAAAAGGCCCTTTTTCGGTCGAACGGTCTCCTGGGGCCGTGGCCTAACTCCCGGAGTTTTCTCGGCTACCTCATTTTCAGATTTTTTTCACCATGTTTTTCAGGTTTTTTTGTGAAAACTAAACGAAGAAGTGAAATAACAACAAGAATGTATGATTTTCACAAATAAAAAACCTGAAAAAATGGTGATAAGAATTTGAAAATGCGGTGGCCGAGAAAACTCCGGGAGTGAGGCCACGGCCTCAGGAGAACGTTCGGCCGAGAAAGGGTAGTTTTGAAGCGATTTTTCAGGGGTTTAGTGGGATTTTTGAGCGTTTTCACTATCATACTCGGAATCAGCACAAAATTTTTGACCGGAATCCTCCATACGAAAACAAAACAGACGCAAACAAATTTGACTTACCGCCTCTGGAACGTAGAAATGCACTCTATTTCCTTCCATTCTCCTTTAGACCGGTCTTGACGAAGTACTTTTCTGTAAAAAATTAAATAACTTTTAGAAAAAAATGGAAAAGGATCACCTTTTCTTCAGCCTCTAAACTTCAAATTTCCCGCGATTCCGTCCTCGTTATAGTGAATGTTGGACAGGTCTCTGATAATTTACCTGAAAAAAACTTTTGATTTTTTAGACAAACGGAGAACGCGATACTAAGCAACCAAGACATTTCGAAACTGGACGTTTCGCAACCAGTCGCTTCGCAACTACGACATTTCACAACTCACATCGATTTCACAACCGCGATAATTCGCAACCAAGACATTTCGAAACTGGACGTTTTGCAACCAGTCGTTTCGCAACTTTATAAACGAGTCCACTTTACGTTCATTAAGGTTGTATGGAATTGAGGGTATTGTGAACTATCCTAGGTTATAGTCTACATTTGAAAAGTTGTGTTTTTTACGTGAACTCCATATTTATGAAAATCCTGGATTTCGTGGTTACGAAATGTCGTAGTTGCGAAACGAGTGGTTGCGAAATGTCTCGGAGCCGAATAAAAAACTACCGTATTTCCTGGAAAAAACAGAAAGACATACCCATATTTTTTTCCTAGTTGAATAGTCGCAGTGGGCCGATTTTGACCAAATTTTTCTAAAAAAATTAGCTATTTTTAAAATCAAAAAATTTCGAAAAAAAACTCACACTTTTCAGAAAATTTCCCAGAACCCAGAATACAGAATAAAAAACCAGTAGAAAATACCCATAATAGTTTAAACCATAATAGTTTTAATAATAGTTTAAATATTTTATCAAAAATCAAGGAAAAACATGAGGTTCATAAAAACGCTGAACCAACGAATATCCTACTACTATACTGAAATTTTGTAGATCAAAAAATTTTGGAGCAAGAAAAAGTGGGCGGGGCCTACATATATCTCTCATTTTTCTCTTTTTTCAGCCCCCCCCCCAATTCTTAGAAAGAGAGGATTAGCAGTAGTCGTCTAGTCTTGAATCTATGTAGAATCGAGAGGATATATTAAAAGAAGATCAAATTTCATGTATTTCTCTAAGGATTTTATGTGCATGAATAAGATGAAGGAGAGAAAAAGGATGGGAAAAAGATGTCGAGAGTCGAATAACAACAACAAGAAAATCCCCCAAAAAAATATGCATTAATCTTCTTTTCTGGAGATGAGAGAAAAAGAGATGGGAGTGTAAATTGAATTTGAAAGGGAAGAAAAACCTGTCACCCCGACGTTTTGCAACCAGTCATTTCGCAACTACGACATTTCGCAACTCACGTCGATTTTGTAACCAAGACATTTTGTAACCAAGACATTTTGTAACCACCAAATCCGTTCAAATCTATTTTTTTTGAAAAGTAGATGACGACCTGAATTGGTTTATGATATCCGAAATCACATGTATGAAAACTGGAATACTTTAAAAAGTTTCGAAGTGACTGGTTGCCAAATGTCTAGTTGCTGAATTCCCTGGTTGCGAAATTGACGTGAGTTGCGAATTGTCGAAGATGCTAAATGACTAGTTGCAAAACGTCGGGGTGTCAAAAATCTACCAGTTTTTAGAAGAAAAAACATTTTCACACAAAATGTTATTGGTCAGAAAAATACGATAAATATCACAATTGGACGAAATCACAAATGGGAAATAATAAAAAAGAATGACGATTTTTTTGACAGGACGATTTTTTTTTGTAATTTTCAAATTTATGGTTCTACGAAATATGGTGAAAAAGGGGGATGAACAGACTAAAATATACAGTAAAAAATAGAGCAAAAATAAAGTAATTTTAAAGAAAATTAATGAGAATCTGAGGAAGATGTTCTGAGAAAATTGAGACCATTAACAAAATATATTTTGCAAATAAAAACTTTCAAAATTTTTTGAACATTTTTGACATCATCAATCCTTCTTGGCGGTTAGTGGATCCCCGGCGTTGAGTTGCTTGCCTGAAAAATCAATTTTTTCTAATATTCTGAGCATCTGAGACTCCAACTTTTTGCACGAAAACGGACATTCATTTTCCATCTACCGTAACTCCATGAAACTTGCCTTTTTCCTTTTGAAAATACTATTTTTGTGCTCAGCTCATCGAGCCGGTCAAAATGAGCCCAAACACGACTAATTTTGGCCAAGTTTGAAAATTGGGGTCCCCCGGCCTCCCCAAAAAAGGCCATATTTTTTTCTTCAAACACCCTTCATGTCTGAAAAACCTACTTCAGGCCACTCAGGCCTACTTTAGGCCTATTCTATGCCTAGACTAGACTCAAACTCACTGATATCCTCAAAGTGTGGCCAGCAGTGTTCTGCAATGTTGGTGGCCACCTCGGCCTCATCTCCAAAAACGGCCCGTTGTCTCTCATTCCCAGTCTTGTCCAGAATCGAGTGCACGTTCTTCATCACCACCCACATTTGTTGGTTTCCAGTGTTCATGCAGTGCTCAATGAACTCATCAAGACTTTTCGTCTTGAGCTCCTCCTCGACCCATTCTCGTGGAAATGGTGGTCCGGTGTAGGGTTCCTGGAATAGGGCAAATGAAAATAAAAGTAGAAAAATGTTTGGGAAGTTGAAAAATCCAAAATTTGCTGAAATTGGTTGGCTAGAACTGATTTTTTGGTCATTTGAAAATTTTTGATGATAAGTTCAAAAGTTGAAAATTTTGGTTTTGATGGCCTAGAAATCCTATGGTGGCCTAGGAACCCAAAAAACCTTTGATAGCTTAAAAACGGCCTAGAATCGTATTTTTCAGTTTTCAGGTCATTTTGGAGGTTTCTAGGCCATCATTGAGAATTTTTGGATTTCTAGGCCACAAAATCGTATATTTGGGTGTGTCTAGGCCATCTGGAGGTTTCTAGGCCACCAAAACGAAATTTTGGATTTCTAGACCATCAATGGGAATTTTTGGATTTCTAGGCCACCTGGGGGTTTCTAGGCCATCAAAACAATTTTTGGATTTGAACTTCTAGGCTATTCAGAATTTTTTGACCTACCTTGGTACTACACGGATTGGGAAAATAGCATGGTTCATCGATCTCGGATTTTGGATCCAACGGATGGACTGGGTCGGATTTGAGAAAGGTGCAAATGTCGACAATCTCGTTCTCGTCCATTCTGAAAAACAAGGAAAATTAGGGGAAATGTAGAAACAAATTGAGTGAAATTTGAAAAAAAATGACCAAAAATTGATCTAAAATTGACCTAAAATCAGCAAAAATTGATCTGAAAATTATTAAAATTGCTCTAAAATTGACAAAAATTGATCTGAAATTGTTAAAAATTTGTCAGAAATTGACATAAAATTAACAAAAATCAACCTAAACTTCCAAGAATAAACCTGAAATCGACAAAATTTGAGTTGAAATTCAAGAAAAATTATCCTAAATCTGACAAAAATCGACCAACATTACATCATTTTTTTTTCTCAAATAGGGCCGAAAAATCAAAAAATTCAGCTATTTTTTTCATTTATCAGCCCACAAACCCGTCTGAAAAACCGGCATTTTTACAGGAAATTAGGTTCTTTTCATCATAATAGGAGATTTTTTCAATAGAAAATATGACGGAAATTACGCAAAAAATCGTCATATTTTTTTTGAGCGTGATCATGAGATAGCCACAGCCAAAACTAAAAAATAGGAAAATTCGAAAATCTCCAAAATTTTCTTTTAATTATTATATGCCAAAATAATCGCATGGGGACTAGAGAAAAAACTGAGAAATAAATGTTTGGAGCTCTGAAAATAGAAGAAATTGAGCATGTACATTTAGGATTTGAAGGTTAGGGGGGGGGGGGGGGAAACTTAATGACAGCACACTCTAGAAGAATTCTAGAAAAGTAATAGGTGTGTACTTTTTGGAGTTTGTGCTCTATGCGTATGCAATGGGGATTAAAAATGGCCTAGAATCACAAAAATCTAAGTGGTGGCCTAGAAACCTTCAAATGACCTAGAAATCCGAAAATCCAAGTGGTGGCCTAGAAACCATCAGATGGCCTAGAAACACAAAAATCCAAGTGATGGCCTAGAAACCAACTAATGGACTAGAACCCCAAAAACTTGCTTTGATGGCCTGGAAAGTTTCTAGGCCATCTGAACAAGTTTTGGGAGTTTCACGCTATTTTTGTTCAAATTTTGAAATTTTTGAATTTTTTATGTTTTGAGCCTATGACGTCTAGCACTCTAACTACATACATTCAAAGCAAATCGACTAAAGTTCTGAGAAACATTTTTAGAAGTAACATTTTTCCCTGACCTATGATTACCACAGGATATACAAATGATGTAAGATGAACTTGTCCTCTTTTTCTATCTGACATACTCTATTTTTGGTCAACCTTCTTAAGAGAAAAAAGGTGAGAAAGATGGAGATAAAGAGCAACCAAGCATAAAACTTTTATGCACATGAATGTGCAGAAAAGAGTTCTAGTGAGAATAAAAAATTAGATTAACATATAATCTAGTTATCTTTTTCTGGGACTTGTTTAAAATAAGAGGAGAAAAAAAGCAACACTATAACCCAATTTTCCCTATTTGATCTATGTGTCAGTTTCAGAAACTTTGAAGGATGAAACATGAGACTATTATCTAGAACAAAAAACTTTCTTATTATCTGATATAGAATAAATAACACCAAGATGAAATGATGATATAAGAGCCAATAAGGGAGAGTGATGACCGGAAATAATAGAGGGCGGATTAGACTTCCCCTTTCAAAAACATTCGGCTCTATTGCAGTTTAGGGGTCCCTTCAAAAAATAGGGGTCCTCTAAAAAAATAGGGGTCCCTTCAAGTACCTCCAAAAATATAGGGGTCCCTTCAGCTCCTTCAAAAAAAAATAGGGGTCCCTTCGTCCTCGATTAAAGGAGCCCAAAAAAATAAGGGTCCCTTCAGGTCCCTCGAAAAAAATAGGGGTCCCTTCGTACTGGTTTATAGCAGCTCAAAAAAATAGGGGTCCCTTCAACTGCCTCAGAAAAAATAGGGGTTCCTTCATTTTTTTCTATTAGGTTGAGTCATAAGTGTCCGACATTTTTCATGCAGCTATTCTTTGGACAGGTACTGAAGTTCGGTTTTGTAATCAAAACATGAAAAAAAGTATTTTAAAAATGGAACCTTAGAAAAATTAATGAAGGGACCCTTATTTTTTTTGAAGCAGTTGAAGGGACCCCTATTTCTTTCAAGGGTCCTGAAGGGACCCCCTTTTTTATGAGCTCTTATTATCGTGGACGAAGGGACCCCTATTTTTTTTGAAGAATCTGAAGGGACCCCTATTTTTTTGGAGGTACTTGAAGGGACCCCTATTTTTTTAGGGGACCCCTATTTTTCGAAGGGACCCCTAAACTGCAATAGAGCCAAACATTCTTCTAGATGTATACATAAGTATATAGACTAGATTAGATTACCTAGACATAGACATGCTTACATAGGTATGAACATCTAGATTGTACCTTCACCCTTAAAAGTGTGATAAAGGGACAACAATGAGATGAGGAGTCATGAGAGCAGATATGAATGTAGGGGCGATAGCAGCCCGACGTTTCGCTACTAGTCATTTTGCAACTACGACATTTCGCAACTAGTCATTTTGCAACCAGCCATTCCACAACTTTGTAAAGTATTCCAGTTTTCATACATGTGATTACGGATATCATAAACCAATCCAAGTTGTCATCTACTTTTCCAACAATAGACTTGAACTTGAACTTATTATTATGCATTTGGTGGTTGCGGATTGTTGCGGTGGCGAAATATTGTGGTTTCGAAATCGACGTGATGTCGTAGTTGCGAAATGTCTTGGTAGTGAAATGACTGGTTGCGAAACATCGGGGTGCCAATACGAAAAGAGCACAACCTTTTTGGGTGGGGAGGGGCATACATGAGAAAAAGTGAGAAACTGACGACAAGTAGGTACATAGAGGAGAGAGGGAGATTAGGGGAATAATAATGAGAAAGAGTAGACATTTAAGACAGATAGAAATAACAATAGATGTACTGAGTACATGCTCACATGTTGTTGTATACGTAATGAATGAATTGAGGAAATCTCATAATAGAAAATGAGGGGAGCGGCAAAAAAAGGAGTTCATGAGAACATGAATTGAAGGTTCGAGACATTTCGCAACCAGTCGTTTCGCAACCAGTCATTTCGCCACCGTGACAATCCGTAACCACGTCATTTCAAAACCACAAAATCCTGGATTTTTGTAGAAAGTTCACGTTAAAATCACAACATTTCAAATGTAGACTATAACCTGGAATAGTTTCAATCCCATACAACCTCAATGAACGTAAAGTGGACTAGTTTATAGAGTTGCAAAACGACTGGTTGCAAAACGTCCAGTTTCGAAAATGCAGTGGTTGCGAAATGTCCTAGTTGCAAAATCAACTTGAGTTGCGAAATGTCTCAGTTGCGAAATGTCCCGGAGCCGCTTTTCGAGAGGCACCCAAAAGTGAAAGCAATTTTTTCTTATTGTTTACCTATTTTGGAATTTCAGATTCTACTAGAATTGTTAATAGAAATATAGCACTAACAAGAGAAGGAAAGGAGGAGAAAATGTAGTTGAGTTAGATGGAGAAGAGGGAAATAGGGGGTGTGTTATTATTGCCTAATGTCTCTGCTCTCTTCTCACTTCCCTCGAGAATCTAAAATTCTGAGATTCGAAAACACACATGCTCACATAATTATAGGATAAGGGTAACCACTTCATAAACATACATAACTTGTGTATGTATTTGGGGTTTTCGAGAATAGGAAGAGATTGTATAATAAGAAAGATAATTTATTTTGGGAAATCGAAAAAGTGATATCAGAATTCAAGGAAAAAAAATGAAAAATATTATACAAAAGTGCATTGTGAAAAAAATAGAAAAACTTGAAATCTACATAATGAAAAACAGGAGAAATGTCATGAAAATTATCTGAAAATTATCAATATCACAACCAAAAAAGTTCCAAAAAGTCCGATTTTAGCCAAAATAAGGTATGGTTGTAAGCGGCTCCGAGACATTTCGCAACCAGTCGTTTTGCAACTACGACACTTCGCAACTCACGTCAATTTTGCAAATAGGACATTTCGCAACCACGTCATTTTGAAACCACAAAGTCCAGGAATACAACCTTAATGAACGTAAAGTGAACTAGTTTATAGAGTTGCGAAGCGACTGGTTGCGAAAAGTCCAGTTTTGAAATGTCTTGGTTGCAAAATCGACGTGAGTTGCAAAATGTCGTAGTTGCGAAACGACCGGTTGCGAAATGTCCTGGAGCCCGAAAAATATAGGTCAAATCGAGGAAACACGGTAATTAAACCCCGTCGGATTCGCCACAGCCCAGTCTCTCATCGTGTCAGCAAAGCTGTTTGCAAGTTGTTCCAAAAACGACTGCTTATGCTTCAACTCTCCACTCCGATTGTACTGCGGATAGTCATAACGGTATCCACCACGACAGTGGATGCTCCAGTGCCAGCACGCTTCGGGCTTTCCGAGTTCACTGGCCAAGACGTCGCGGTAGAAGGGTTCTGGAAAATGAAGAAATTGGCTCCGGGACATTTCGCAACTAGTCATTTCGCAACTCACGTCAATTTTGGAACCGCAACAGTTCGCAGCCATGACATTTCGAAACTGAACGTTTTGCAACTAGTCGTTTCGCAACTTTTTAGACTAGTCCACTTTACGAGTAGCGAAATGTTGTAGTTGCGAAACGACTGGTTGCGAAATGTCGTGTGTGCAAATTCGACGTAAGTTGCGAAATGTCTCGGAGCTCAATTTTTACGGATTTTGAGCCTATTTTTCTTGATTTTGAGCCTGTTTTTCTGGATTTGGAATCAATTTTTCATGTTTTTTCGTGAATTTTCTATGTTTTTGAGTCGGTTTTTCATGATTTTGAGTCGATTTTTCATGATTTAACTCAATTTGAACCACGATTTTTCCAGAATTTTCTCCGATTTTCAAAATTTCACCCCTAGAACTCACTAAAATAAATCTTCGCCTTCTCCTTGTACTCCGCGATGAATGAACTAACTCGGAACCCATTCGGAGGTGTGAATGTTCCTCTTCTGTCGACTAGGTAGTGGATTATTAGAGTTGGCTGAAAATTAGCAATATTGAAAAATTTGAACATATTTTGAGGATTAAAATTTTGTTTAATTTTTTTTTCCATGAAACCGGCTCGGAGACATTTTGCAACCAGTCGTTTCGCAACCAGTCGTTTCGCAACCACGTCATTTCACAACCAGTCATTTTGCCACCAGGACAATCCGTAACCACGTCCTTTTTAAACCACGAAATCCAGGAATGCAACCTTTATGAACGTAAAGTGGACTAGTTGCGAAACGACTGGTTGCGAAACGTCCAGTTTCGAAATGTCTTGGTTGCAAATTGTCGCAGTTGCAAAATCAACGGGAGTTGCGGAATGTCGTAGTTGCGAAATGACTAATGGCGAAATGTCTAGGAGCCGTAAAACCAGTTTTAGACCACCCACAGAGACAAACTTAGGCTTCTAGACCATTAATATTATTATTTTTATTTTCTAAACCTACCGTATCCGCATCAGCAATAGCTCTGAAGAACTGTGCATCACTTTCAATCATAGTGAAGTCGTCGGAAACTTTGAAAATTTCACCATTTTGATCTACTTCTTCATTTTTCTCATCCTCAATATTCTCGATTTCAGTGACACATAGAGCCACTAGACCGTCTAGTAAATAGTGTTGAGCCTCGTTTTGTATTTCGCGGATTTCTTTCAGAGATTCTGGAAGTTCTATGAAGCCGTCACGCATGTAGTTGAGGATATAACGGAAGTGGAAGGGGTCCCGGTCAATGAAAATTGCACCGGTGTCGTCGGTGGCGATCTGAAAAAGGGGATTTTAAGATTCTGGTAGAAGAAAAAATTTCCAATTTTTCGGACTTGAAATTATGCTTAAATGTTTAAAACTGACAAAGTTATAGAGGTTTGAAAGTTTGATTCCAAAAATTGTTCATTTTTTTCAAATTTTACCGGTATACTAGTCTCAAACATGGTCCTAAACATTCCATCATATTTCGTCAAAGTCGATTTCGATGTGTGAAAAATTTGACCTCCGATGTTCAACTTCACCACTGCTCCAGACACTGATAGATTTTGAATTTTGAGTCTTGAAAATCTGAAAATACTGAATTTAGAACGAAAATTCAAATTTGAAAATCTTACTCTTCTATTGCTGCATTTTCTAAATTTGAGATGGAATCATCGTTGGTGCTCATTTTTCAAAAATATTGAACTTTCTAAAAGAAAAAATCAATCATAGTCAATCGTATATAGAGAGAGAAAAGTAATATTTGTGCACATGGAGCAAACACAAACACGTCATATCATTCTAATAAGGAAAATGTTAGAGAGTATAGAGAACAAGGAGAGAGCAGAGAAATATGACAAATGATAAAAAAGAAAAAGGTGAGAAAACATTAGAAAATCATACATTTCGGATTATATCTTCTTCAAATTCGGTTCATGGCACCCCAACGTTTCGCAACCAGCCATTTCGCAACTACGACCTTTCGCAACTCACGTCGATTTTGCAACCAAGACATTTAGCAACCATGACATTTCGCAACTACGACATTTCGCAACCCAATTCGATTTCGCAATCATGACTTTTCGCAACCAGTCATTTCGCAACCAAGACATTTCGCAACTCACGCCGTTTTCGCAACTAGTCATTTCGCAACTAGACATCTCGCAACCAATCATTTTCGGTGTATGATATATTTCGGTGTATGATAATCACATGTACGAAAACTTACAAAGTTGCAAAATGACTGGTTCCGAAATGACCAGTTGCGAAACGTCTTGGTTCCGAAATGTCGTAGTCTCAAATTGATTGGTTGCGAAACGCAGGGTTGCAACGGGCCGGGCCGGGCTTTTTCGGAAAAAACTCGGCCCGGCCCGGCCCGGCCCGTGGGCCCGTCGGCCCGGCCCGTTTCGGCCCGTCGGCTGGTCAACCAAAGTTTCACTGAAAATTTTTGAAAAATGACTACCTAATTCTAGTTATAATGCTTCATTTTACGTTCAAATGTACCTATATGCTATACACTTGATGTTAATGACTCATATGAGTCAAAAATTAAAAATTTTCAGAAAAATCCCAAAATTTTTTGAAAATTTCCGATCATTTTTTCGAGACGGGCCGGACGGGCCGGGCCGGGCTGGACGGGCCGGGCCGGGCCAGCCCGCGGGCCGGCCCGTCAGATTGCAACCCTGGCGAAACGTCGGGGGGCCCCTTAGCGGGAATCGAGGTGAGTTACGAAACTTTGTAGTTGCGTAATGACTAGTTGCGAAACGTCAGGGTGCCAATTTTCAATTTCAAAACTGTGAAAATTCCCAAAATAATAGTCTAAACACAAAAAAAACTTTTGGAAATGGGTGATATCACAAAAAGGAACAGCAATATAATGTCAATTCGAAAGTAAATGCTATTCTAGATTTTTAGGAATAGTTGCGAAATGTCTAGTTGCGAAACGTCTAGTTGCGGAATTTCACAGTTTCGAAATGTCTTGGTTGCGAAATGTCACAGTTGCGAAAGTGTATCTGGCGAACCGTTGCAGAGCCATATACAGCCCCCCCCCCCCCTCTTCGTTCTTCCTCCCTCCTTTACATTCAGCCATAAACACGGAGGACCCCCCCCCCCCCCCCTCTAAACGCACCTTGTGAACACAACACTGTCAACAGAATGAGTCATTCGTCTTCTCTGCGTCTCTGAGAAGTACGTACTATCTCTTTGGGAGGAAAACAGAACGGTTTGGAAGGTCAACTTTTGGTGATTTGGTGGGGAAGGGGGTAGTTACACAAGTAAGGAAGAATATAGGGTTTTCGGGGAAGGTGTGGGGATTTTCAAAAAATGGGCTACTTTAAAAATTTCAGATCTCGGAATTTTTGATTTATGAAAAAAAAAAAACTGAAAAAATTCTCTGTCTGTATGCTGAAATTTCTCGCATTGTAAAAAACAAAACTCATTTGAAATTTTCAAAAAAAATCAATTTATTATGGCATAGCTGGTAGTAGGAATACAAGAAAAATACCGAAATATTTAAATTGAAGCGAATCGAATGAGATGGTGACCGAGTTGAGAAGTACGGTGACTTTTTGGACACGATTGTTAAGATGATCTGGAAAAATTAGGAGAATATATAATTCCTAGATTCACATTTTTTGAGGTTAGGGTAATAGAAAAACTTTAGCGTCTCAGCTACAGTGGTAGCCTAGATAGACACAGTAGTACCTAAAACTACAGTAATAGCAGTTACAGTAATCCTAAAAATTCAGAAAATATAGAAAATTCCAGTACTTACCATGATCCATTATTTTCTCTTTCTTACAAAAGGTATCCTGTGCCGGCAGAATGATATTTTTTATGATACCTGCAAAAACATTGGGCGGGAAATTTTCGGACTCACATTTTTTGAAAATTTCAAATTATCCATGAAAAATTTCTCGCTGGTTCAGTTTCCAATGTTGCGTGTTTAACCTCTTTGAGCGGTTTTGATTGTGGGATATTCTGGAAAAAGAACATATAATAAAAAAAATAATGCTACAGTAATCGACCTACTGTAATAGAGCTACAGTACTCAAACTACAGTAATAGAATAATGATGAGCTACAGAGGTACAGAAATGAAGTCAAACTACAGTAACAATAAAAGCGACCGTAGTATTGAAAGCTACAGTATACGGGCTACAGTTACAGCTACAGTAATAATGATAGTATAGTACTATAGTAATTAGTAATAGTAATAGTATAGTAAGAACTACAGTAATAGAGATACAACAATAGGTACAGTAATAAACACTACATTTATTTCTACAGTAATCTTTTGAGCTTCAGGAATGCTGTTACAGTAGAACTCCAATTTTGAGATATTTCCCAAAAAACTATGTAACTATTTCTTTCCAAAACGAACCTTCCTCCAAAAACCATCATCTTTGTTTGGGTTCTGGATAGATGATATACTGCTGTCATAAATTTCTTCTGCTTTCATTTTTTGTTTCGAGCAAAATGAAATGGATTCTGAAATATGTGGAAAACATATCTATAGTGAAATTTGTTGTCATATGAACTTACCAGTTGATTGCTTCCCAGAAGTTCATCATTCCCTCTTTTCCTATTTGTGCTCATCAGTGAGGTCTTTAAAAAAATTGATCGTCCATCTCGTTTTTTGATGTGAACCTGGAAAAAATGTGATGATTTTTTTGATGATATTGTCATTTTTTGTCTATCCTCACCTCTATGCCATGTCATTTAAAAAAACATCAGTTTAATTGTGGATGAACACGGTTCTTGGTGCAGCAACAGCAGCTGATCTTCTGAAACAGTATTATCATCTGAGTTTAATTTATTGCTAAGCTCTTACTCGTACACTGCTCCATAGCCCTCCAATCCACCCTTCAGCAGCCTCTGTCTGAGTTCTGATCCATGTTCATTGCTTCGTAGAAGTCCATCAATGTACTATCCATATTTTGCATTTCCATCTTGTCTAGCTGGACTGAAGCAACCTCTGGCTGGGTTCTGTTTGCAACTGTGGAGCTTGTTTCTTCTTCAAATTCATTTTCTATCGTCGATTGTTTCAGGTCTCAAGTTGGCCTTTTGACAGCGAAAACGATTTCCATCGGCAGGATCAGCGACATATCCTTTTTTGGCGTTTCTCTGAAATAGAAAAGCTTGTTGTCCTCTTCCAACTACAGTATCCTTTCCCAACAACCAATACCCCTTCCCAGCTACAGTGCCCCTCCTAAACTACAGTAACCCTTTCCAACTACAGTAGTCTTTTCTAACTATGAATAGTTTCCCTCTTCAAGTACAGTCATCCATCCTAACTTCCGTAACACAACCAAACTACAGTAACCCTTCTCTCAAAGTACAGTAATCCTGTCCAACTACGGTAAGCGATCCTACCCACAGTAGTCTTGAACAACTACAGTAAATCCATCCATCTACTGTAAATTTTCTACAGTGTCCCTCCTAAACTACAGTAACCCTTCCCGACTACAGTAAAACTTCAAAGTTGCAATATGCTTTTTCAACTACAGTAACCCTCCATGCTTATTGAACTACAGTAACCTTCCCTGCCCCTCCTGAACTTGTTTCATCCATACTAACTACAGTAACACATCTCAACTACAGTATCCCTCCCCCAACTACTCTATCCCCCATTTGCTACAGTAATTCTCCTTAACTACAGTCGCCCTTGCCTACTACAGTAGCCCTGCCCTCTATCTAACTACAGTAGGCTGACCTAATCACAGTTTCAATCCTATGTCCCTGCTACATCACCCCTCATAAATACCGTAACCATTCTCTACTACAGTACACTTAACCAGCTGAAGTACCCTTCTATCCACTAAAGTACATTATCTACAGTAACCTTTAGCAATTACAGTATCATTACCCGGCTACAGTAACCCTTCTCAACTACAGTATCCCGTGACAACCACAGTGTCCATTCCCAACTACAGTAACCCTCCTTAACTACAGTAAACAACCCACAGGCTACAGTAATTAACGCTGTTCAATTACAGTAACCGGCACCAACTAGTAGTTCCAAATCACAAGCTCACCTCAAATCCTTCAGTTTTGTCTTGCGTAATGAATAAATTTCCATATCCTGGGGCAACCGGGTCTTGTTCTTTCTGTATTGATTGCTTCGTAGAAGTCCATCAACGGACCATTTTGCATTTCCATTTTGGCTAGAGTATGAGAAGGTGGAAAACTGAAAATGTGACAATGTGAGTATGCGTGTCTTAAAGCGCTCACCACAGTAGTCCACAGTAATTCTTCCCAACAACTGTGTTTATTCCCAACTCTAGTAACATTCCCTAACTAAAGTAAACTACAAAAAAAATCTCACCTCAAATCTTTCAGTAAAATCTTCCGGAATGTAGAAATAGCGGCTTGTTTTTCTCGCAATACTCCTTCTCACAAATTCTTGTTCCGGTAGAGGCTACGGATGTTATATTTGACGAGGTTGTCTGAAAACAACAAATTGGAATTGGGCATGTTTATAGCTTAAAAATGGATGTAAAAATGACCCCTCCTTTACTCTACAGTATAAAAATGACCCCTCCTTTACTCTACAGTATCCCTATAACTGATCCATTCCAACTACTGTAACACAACCCAACTACAGTAAGTCTTCTCAATGACAGTGATCCTCTTCTACTACAGGAACATTCCAAAAATACAGTGATCCTCCTTAACTACAGTAACCTTATTCAATCCTCCTGAACTGCAGTAACTTCTCTACAGTACCCCACCACAGTACCTTCAATTGCGTTCTCGCCAGTTCTAAACATTTGATTGGGTGCATGACGGATTCAATCTTTCGTTTCTTGTCAGCTTCGCATTTCATGTGTTGTAGATTTCCATTCTAAAATATAAAATATAGTTTTGCTGCTACTATCTACATTACTCCGTGTTTTTACAAAAACAACAACTACAGTAATTTAGGCCGTGTTTATACTCATTTTGAAGCATATTAATCGCCAAACTTACTTTTACAGAATTTCGAGTTGAAGTTACTGTAGTCCAAAATGAAAAACTCACCTCAAACTTTTCAGGTAAGTCTTCCGTGTCAAGAAAGTGCGGCTTGTTCTTCTTGCAGTATTCCTTCTTACAAACTTTTGTTCCGGGTAAACAAGTATCGAGTATCCTGATGGATCGCTTTTTCTGGAAAATTATTCTTTACAGTATTCCTATCACTTTTACTACTACAGTAACACACACTCCTCTACAGTACTAACCACAGTACTTCTCTCGAACTACAGTAGACTACCTCATGCTACAGTAACCCTTCCCAAATATAGTACTTTTCCTTAACTACAGCAACCGCACAATTACTACAATGAAAGTCTACAACCACAGTAACCCCTTGCCTACTACAGTAATCTTTTACCAACTACAGTAACCCTATTTTTCACATTATGGCTACAGTTACAGTACCCCAAGACTCACCAAATACATACATTTTCCATAAAATCAATTGTGTTGCGGCAATGCCTATCCAGAACTCTAGTCAGCCCGATAAACACACTCAGGCAAAGTCAGAGTACTTGTAGATAGTGGATTACTGTAGGTGTCCCTACAGTAGGGCTGCCTACAGTAATCCACTAGAATACGGTATTAGTAGGTAGAATAGTGGCCTAGACCACTATGAATAAGGGGGGGGGGGGAATTTTCGAAAAATCAAAAAAAGGTTTTCGGCGGCATTTCAGATTGCTGCCTGGTTATAGGGAGATACAGTATGCTTCAAAATCGTAGGACCCCCTGTCCAGAAATTTTTTTTTCGAAATTGTTACTTTTTGTGAAAAGGTGTCCTACAATTTTTTAGCCTATTGTATCTTCACACAGGGATAGTTTCGGGGGACTAAACGCGCTCCATTGAGAATTTCCTCAAAAAATTTCACATGCAGTAACCAAATTTTCAAAGGCACACCGCCGTTTGAAAACTTGGTTACTGTATGCAAAATTTTTTTTCGGAATTTTCAATAGAGCGCGTTTAGTGCACCCCGACACTATCTCTGTGGAGTGGGCACCATTTTTGGGTGGAGGTGGGAAATTTTGGGGGTGATTTTTGAGAATTTTTTTTTGGGGGTGATTTTTGACAAAACAATTTGAAAATTTTGAAAAAAAATGTGGAGAATTTTGGAAAAGTAAAGTTGGAAATAATTGGACAATTTTGAAGAAAATTTAATTTTAAGCGAGTTCGAAATTTTTGGGGAGAATTTTTGTGAAAAACTAAAAAAATTAGGATTTTTTAAATAACTTGAAATTCCAGGAAAAATTAAAAAATTCAAAAAATCTTCCGCTTGAAATTTTCCGACCTTCATCCAAAAATGGTGCACACTAAGGATTCTTTTCCAGAACAGAACACCGGTTTTATAAGAAAATTTTGCCAAATAGTGGGCGGAGTCGCTCCGCCCACTCTTGCCTAGAGCCCCTAAAAAGGGGCGTGGCTTGGCAGATGGTTACTGTCATGATTTGTAGATTGAGCTTTTCGAATCAAAATTCAAATTTAATTGACGGTGCTATGCTCTTCCTGACAGCCGGCTTAATCCCACCACCCCCCCCCCCCCCTCCACACTTTCTGCCCAAACGAAAAACAAAAAGGTGTCTAATTAGGGTCCCCCCCCCCTCTCTTTGTGGAGGAAGGAGATGCTCAGGAAATTCAAAAAAAGGAGAAGAAGAAGAGGAGGCACATTGTGTGTTCCTACCACCCGGGTGGCAAGTCCCCCCCCCCCCCCCCAATTAGAAAAATACAGTACATATGTTTACTAGAGAGGAACCCTTTTTGGAGAGTGGTACCGATAAACAAAATAGAGTTAATCCTCGTTTGAATTTTTTCTAATGGACCTCAAGATTTTCTCGCCGACGTTTCGCAACCAGTAATTTCGCAACTGCGACATATCACAGCTAATCTATTTTGCAACTGGACATTTCGCAACCAGTCATTTCGAAACTATACAATCCAACATGAAAGCTTGGTTTCGGATTGTCATAGTTGCGAAATGTCCAGTTGCGAAATGTCGCGGTTGCGAAATAACTGGTTGCGAAACGTCGGGCAGCCAGTTAATTATTATAAGTTATGTTGATAATGTAAAAATTGACCATATAAAAAAGAAGACAACAAAGCATTTATTCAGTCTTATGTCCAATAAGAAAACGCATACTCAATTCGGGGATTCTCACCAAATGGTCGACTTTTTCGGCTTCAAAATCGACACTAGTCTTCTTGCTTGACCCTTATTGAAGTTAAGAATTTCCAACTTGTCGATTTGAACTCTCCCAGACTTCCATAAATAATCAAAAATGTCCAGAATTCGCCATGTCAAGTTATTCGGATCACAAACGTACTTCTGATGCTTTTTAGAAGTAAAAAATCCCATAATCGATTCCAACATACTAGGAGACTTGGGAATCCGGTGAACGTGTAGGTCGAGGATTTTCAAATTCGACCTTTGATTCTTCAAAATTCCATCCAAACAGAGTTTGAGTTGGTACCAGAATTGTGAACCACAGAATATAATTCGTTCACCATGCTCATCTCCGCGATAAGGCGAAACCACACATTTTCCATTGATGTACATGAAGTAGATTTTTGAAATGCTCGATTCTTTGGTTTCCGAATGTTTCAGAAACAAAGTTATATAGCAATCGCCAACAGCTAAATGAAGCTCATATAGATTGAATTTGAGTTGAGTGTCATCGATGAAGTATTGGAAGGCTCGATTCACTTTGCGAAGGTTCATCCTGAAAAATTTCTCATTTTTCAGCTGCAAGAGTTGAAATTTGTTGAAAATTACATTGAAATGAAATCGACATCTTCCAGAATTTTTCTCATCACCAGATCCGGCATATCCATTATCGTTACAGTATCCGTAGCGCGATCCGAGGCTATATCAGAAGGATCCATGGAAGTGACAGTATTCGACGGCGGTGGATCTTCTAGATGAGTCGTTTGAGAAAAAACATTCTGAGAAATAATTTGTAGAGTTGTTGGATTTTCAATAATTGATTTTTTGATCGAACGTGGATAGCACCATTTTCTCTGAACTCACCTGGGGCTCCCACGTCCTTCTACCACTTTCAAAGTTTTAATGGAAATTCGAATTCTCTATTAAATTAAAATATAATTGCCGGTGTCACCTAGATTCTCCTTTGATCCATATTCCTCATAACCTCCTTTTTCTGACAGCCGCCAGCTTGATCCTCCCCCCCCCCCCCATTTATTGAGGTACAGTATGTTTACTAGGGGACCCCTTTTTTGGAATAAAATTTTGGATATGTGTTCGGGTTCGTTGTGAACAAGGTGGTACTTATAAACATAATAAAATGGCCCCATTCGAGTTTTTTTTTTTTGAACTTCGAGACTGAAAAATGAGTAAAATTTCTGAAGTTTTGGTAAATTATGTAATCATTTGTGCTAATTCAATTGGAGCTGGCACAAAAGGAGAAAAAATGGAAACGGAAACAAATTCATTCACATCTCAAACAAGGTCCAAAAGGAGAAATATTTGGGTTCTTCTGGAGCAATCCACTTAAAACCAGCTCAGTCGTTTTCGATTTCCAAGCTCAACGTATCTTCAAAAATCCAGCGACCATGGTTTTCCCAGTCTCCAAGAACTGAAGTCAGCTCTTCATTGCTCGAGATTTGATAAAATGTGATATGTAGACTTTCACGGTGAGGAGACGTTAGAAGAATCTGAAAAAAAAAGATTCTCAGAATCTTGGAATTTCGGAATCTCAAATTTGAAAAAACTCACATTTTTGAAAAACAGCAAATCCTGTGCATTCAATTTTGGAACAAAAATGTATGGATGGAAAACGTATTCTGAGTTTCCTAACTCAAATCTCATATTACACACTTTCCCTTTTTTCTTCATTTCGCTCTTCAGAATCCCATGAACTACTCGATCTTCCAACGCCGTCGGTTTCATGATTTCCAAAATTCTCGGCACATTCTTCAATTTGAAAAAAAGGAATTTGAATTTCTCGACTCGAATTTCTCCAAACTTCACCGACTTCAGAATCCGTTCCAAAGAATCCAAAACTGCATAAGTCACTTTCCTGTCAGAATCGTATGGGTCGTTTGAAGATATTTTCAACGATCTTCTAGAAGCACAACATCCCAAAAATCCAAAAATCGACTTATTGAATTTCAACGAAATCATCGGGATCACTCGAATTTGGAGCATTTTCAATGGTACCTTCAGATTCTTCAAAATCCCATCCAAACAAATTTCAAATTGCTCAAAATGATTTGCACATTGAATTCGGTCTTCGCATCTGCCATCGATTTCGATTTCCACGAAACTTTTTTGGTTGTGTTGTTTGAATTCCAAATCTATTTTTCTTTCGGTTTTTGATTCTAACAACCTCATTGAAATGTCGGGATCATAAATGCAAACGCTCAGAAAACTCAGATCGAATTTTGGTTGAGTGTCATCGATGAAGTATTGGAAGGCTCGATTCACTTTTCGAAGGGTTAGCCTGAAATTTGGGGGGTTTTTTGGTACCGTAGTTGTTCAGGAAGCTCTCCGACGTTCTGCAACCAGTCATTTCGCAACTACGGCATTTCGCAACTACGACATCGCGCAACTAGAACATTTCGCAACTCAGGTTAAGTTTCTATAGTTGCGAAATTTCCGGTTGCGAAAAGTCGCGGACTCGAAATGGATGGTTGCAAAATAGCCGTGAGTTGCAAAATGCCACGGTTGCAAAGTGACCGGTTGCGAAACGCCGGGATACCACGTTATGCAACCCGCCATTTTGCAACTACGACATTTCGCAACTAACGTCATTTTGCAATCATGCCATTTCGCAACTGGAAGTTTCTCAGACCGTTATTTCGCAACAATATGAACTTGTCCGTTTCACACTCAGTTTGGCTATATGTAGTAAGGATCTTTGTAAACAATTTCAGCTTATTATCAAAATCAGAAAAATTGATTTGTGGCATTTTTACAAAAATGGATATTTCGGTTGCGAAATGACGTAGTTGCGATATGTCGCGGTTGCGGAATGTCGCGGTTGCGAAACGTCGGGAAGCCTAAAATCGGAATTCCTGTTAGCTTACATTGAAACCAAATCGACATCTTTCAGAATTTTCCTCATCACCAGATCCGGCATATCCATTATGGTTACAGTGTCGGTAAGTGAGTCCAGAGAATCAGTGGTGGTTCCAGTATCCGACGGCGGTGGATCCTCCAGATGAGAAGATGTGAACCATTTGAGAAGAAACATTTTGGGAAATAATTTGATGACTTGTTGGATTTTCCAGTTCATGATTTTTCTGATAAACGTGGATAACACCTTTTTCTTTGAACTGATTTGGAGGTTTCACGTCGTTCTACCAAATTCAAAATTTCGACGGAAATTCGATTTTCCGAATTCTCCAAATTCAAATATAATTGCCGGTGTCACCTAGATGCTCCTCTGAGCCATCTTCCTCATTACCTCTTTTTCCTGACAGCCGACAGCGTAATCCCCCCGCCCTTTATTGAGAAGACAGTATGTTTACTAGGGGACCCCTTTTTTGGAAGGAAGGTGGTACCGATAAACAACACCAAAGGGTTAATCCCCTTTTGAATTCAGCTTAACTACCATAAAATAGACTAGCGGATAATTTCTTTGAAAATTTGAATTCAGAAGGTTCGAGATGGTTTTTGGAGCCCAGCAGCACAGAGCTCACAACACAAACGATCAGATTTGAATATTCCAAACTTTAAAAAAGTACGAACAGGACAAAGATTCATAAAGACTCAAACAAGTGCAAGAAGTTCACAAAATCCTCGTGAGGTTCCTCAGTCCATTCAAACTTGGCCCAAAAGTAGTCATCCATGTCAACTGTGTCAACCATCAGTCGAAGACTCCATTTTTTCGACATTTCAAACATCCATATATCATATTCTTCGTTAAATGAATATCGTTCACCAAGAACTGATGCCAACTCTTCGTTGCTCGAAATTTCTTGAAACGCGATAAAAATATCATCACGGTAAGGAGACGTGAAGAGAATCTGAAACTTTGGAATTGTTGGATTCTGTAAACATTTGGAAAAAAAACCTACATTTTTCACAAATTGCAGATCGTGGGCAGTTAAGTTAGTAGAAGCAATTAGGGCTCTATGGGCGAAGAACGGTCCCATGGGAATATAGCGGACCCACGGGACAAGAACGGTCCCATGGGACAAGAACGGTCCCACGGGACAAGAACGGTCCCATGGGACAAGAACGGTCCCATGGGACAAGAACGGACCGACGGTACAAGAACGGTCCCATCGGACAAGAACGGTCCCATGAGCCAAAAAGGGCCAGAGTCACTGTAGAGTAGTTGAGTAGTTGATGGTTAGCTTATTTTAAATTAAAAAAATGTAATAACCTTCCGAAGGCAATAGAAGCGGTGAAATCATAAAGATTCATTCAGTTTTATTCATTTTGTGCTTCTTCTCGTTTTCCAAGTATTATTTGGTCCCTTCTGTTTAGTCGATCGACGAAACCGTGTCTCTTGGGAAAAAAAAAAACGCAAAAAAACGCGCGCGCACAGAAATAGGAGGCGGAGCCTATCCAGTTCATCTTCATGCAGCCACGCACGTAAGGCTGGAAATCAGGTGATAAGAAATGTAGAGAGAGGCTTGGACATATTAAGTGACCTGGGTGATTTCATGGAATCAGACATCGATCATCCGTAAGTGAACTTTGTGAGCTCCTTGGTTGTCGAAACTGCTGATTCAGCCAAGATACTCAAAAAAGAGTACTTCGAGGAGACGACCGTTATTGCACATACCCCTTCGGACTATCCTGAAGCCGAGGACGAGGACTCTTCCGATAAGGAAGATGGATCTGGGGACTACGATAACGCGACTCACAAAAATCGTGATGATCTGGAGGATGAAGCCAAAGAGACACGAGGAGACTCATCGGAAAATTCGACAGATGTCCCATCGACGACATCGCCCAACTTCATCTCACGTGCTGGGGTGGTAGTTGAGAAGATCATCGAAGTTCACTCCCCTTCTTCTCGTTTCATTGTATTGAAGCAGTCCCTTTACTCCACTCTGTGAGAAGAAGCCTGTGCTTTTTCTCTCCTCATCATAACCGACCACTCCTTGTACCTCATACTCTTTAGAGATAGAATGTGTTCTCACCGTCTGGGACAAACACCTAGCAGCATATTCTTGTTCGCCTCCGTTTCCCTCTCGAACCACTGTTGTGCCATATCTCGGAACCAGTTATGAAAGTCTCCTACAGTATGCACATCAAGCTCAAAGCTTTTCGCCGTATCAGACACGGTTTCGTCGATTGACTAAACACAAGGAACCAAATAATACTTGACAAACGAGAAGGAAAACAAATTCACTTGATTCAATTTCTCATCATTGCAGCACTTCTGTTGCCCTCGGAAGCATATAAGAGAAACATTATGAATAGGAGACTTAACTCAGGTGATGAGTCAGTCGGAAAACTCATGCGACAACTCAAATGAAGCAAAAGTGCTTCATGCTAGCACAGCCGGCCGTGGGCCGCGGCCCAGGGCCGTGAGGATCACATGGGAAATTTTCAAAGCGATAGTTTTTCGTGATTTAGACCATGTAGTTTCACGCATTACACCAGTAACACCCAATTAGCTAGAGTAAAATAGGTCATGCAAAGATTTACACGAGTTTTGAGCAAATGATGCATTTCTAAGATTGACTAAGATTGACTAAGATTGACTTGAAAAACATCAGATTTGTCCCTGCAATCAACGAGAAAACTGAATTCTAGCTGTAGAACTGATAATTCGGGTCACGAACTGGAAAAAATGTCGAAAAAACATGATTAAGCATGAGGAAATAATTTTAGTCACGGCTCTAGGCCGCGGCCCACGGCCGGCCCTAGGGCCGCGGCTTCAGAAAATTCCCACGTCAGGGCCGGCCGGGGGGCCGCGGCCCTCTCATGGCCCTAGGGCCGGCCGTGGGCCGGCCGTTTGACAGCCTTGGACATGGGACCGTTCTTCTACCAGGGACCGTTCTTGTCCCGTAGGACCGTTCTAGTCCCATGGGACCGTTCTTGTCCCGTGGGACCGTTCTTGTCCCATGGGACCGCTATATTCCCATGGGACCGTTCTGGGATCATGGGACCGCTATATTCCCATGGGACCGTTCTTCGCCCATAGAGCCGCAATTAGGAATGGGGTTATACTATAACCTTGTCCTTTGCTTGTATACCGTGTCAAACATTGATCGTCCACTTTTTTCTTCATTTCGCTTTTCAGAATCTTATGAATCGCTCGATCTTTTGAGAATTTCGGTTTTACTAGTGACACGAGCCTTGGAACTTTTGGAAACTGGAATTCTCGGACGGACAGATTTTCGTGTTGAATTGTTCCGGAACTCAAAACCCGATCCAAAAAATGCAAAACTCTATTTATTTGTTTTTCTTGAAATTTATAGCCATCTAGGCTTTTTGATCTCTTCGTGGAGGCGCAACATCCAAAAATCGACTTAGACACTTCCGGCGACTTCAGAGGCTGGAGAACTTCCACATGCAAAAGTGTCAACGGTCCCATCAGATTCTTCAAAATCCCATCCAAACAAATTTCAAACTCATCCAGATACTCTAAATTTTGAATAGTACTAGAATTTACTTTTTGTGGACCTTCTAGATGAGAGGAGCCCGGGAGAAATTGGATAGAAGTATTCCCGTCGGACTTTGTGAGAATGATTCTTGACGATTTCCATTCTTCCCAATAATCATTAAAAGCTTCGGGTGTCCTCAATTCTAATTTAATTCTATTATCCTCAACATTGATGACAATTCCTTTCAGATCGAATTTCGGCTGAGTTTCATCGATGAAGTATTGAAAAGCTCGATTCACTTTTCCAAGGTTTAGCCTGAAATGTTCAGCGTTTATTACCACCATACTTGTTTAGAGGATCCACCTGGTTTCTTGAGAACTTCAGAGAAATTTTAAAGAATGGGCTTTTTCGACTTACATTGAAATAAAATCGACATCCTCTAGAATTTTCCTCATCACTAAAACCGGCATATCCATTATTGCTCCAGTATCCGACGGTGGAGGATTTTCTAGATGAGGCGATGTGAACCATTTGAGAAAAAACATTTTGGGAAATAATTCGTAGACTTGTTGGATTCTCAATAATTTGTTTTTTTGATTGAACGTGGATAACACTTTTTCTCTGAACCCATCTGAAGGTCACACGTTCTTTTACCATTTTTAAAATTTCGCCGGAATACTGAAATCTATGAATTCAAATATAATTGCCGGTGTCACATAGATGGTCCCCTGATCCTCATATTCTCTTTTTCCTGACAGCCGACAGCTTAATCCCTCTTCTCCTTAATTGAGAAGGCAGTATGTTTACTAGAATAGAAGACTCCAATTTCGGAAGGAAGGTGGTACCCATAAACAACACAGAAAATAGTTAATCCTCGTTTGAATTTGGTTTTGCGGTCCTCGAAACAGATTGTCCAGCTTCGCGACATTTCGCAACCAGTCGTTTTGCAACTACGACGTTTCGCAACCACAAAATCCACTTTTTTTGTAAAAAGTTCAGATTTTCTCAAATGCAGATAAGAGCCTGGATTAGTTCATATTACCCCTAATTATATGAAATCTATAGAGAAGTAAAATGGACTACTTTATAAAGTTGCAAACTGACTAGTTGCGAAATTTCCAGTTTCGAAATGTCTTGGTTACGAAATGTCTTGGTTGCGAAATGACTGGTTGCGAACTGTCACTGGTCCCGGATGTCTGATGTCTGATGATAGTCTGATGGTCCCTGAAACCGTCAAACCCATAAATACCAAAAATTCGAGTAAAATTTGGAGCCCCACTGTATAGAGCTCACAAATAACCATGTTTTCAAAATTTGTAACAACACAAAAAAGGACAACCAAAATTCATTTATGTAACTCGAACCCGTTCAAAAAGTTCAATCCTCATCGAGTGCTTCGACCCACTCGAACATTACAGCAGAAAATCGCGTTTCCAGCTTCAGTCTGCACTTTTTCGAGTATTCGAAAATCCAAAAACTATCCTCATATCCTGAAATCGACTGGTCTCCCAAAACTGATATCAATTCCGATTCGCTTGATATTTGGTAAAACTTGATGAACAAGGTAAGGGAAGGACCACATTCGAGAAGAATCTGAAAATTCGAACGTGTCAGGATCTATAAAATGTGATAGAATCTTACATTTTTCACGAATAACAAATCTTGGGCAGTTAACTTCTCGATGAAAATATCCTGATATTCGGAAATACCCTTTTTTGTCTCCAGCTTATACAGATTCATATCCAAGTCACATCGTTCCACTTTATTCTTCATTTTCTTATTCTTCGAAATGTGATGTACGAATAGACCCTCCAGCAAATCAGGCTTCAAAATAGAAACCAGTCTGGTCACTTGCTCATGTTTGAAATCCGTAATTCTCAACTTTTCGATACAAGGTTTTCCAGGCGTCATTGAGTGCATAATACGATCCAAAGAGTCCAAAACAGAATCTGTTACTTTTCGCGGAGCATCAAAATCTTCTACAGTAACAAATTTTTTGGAGGAACTGCAACATCCAAAAATCGATCCAAAAGTATTAGAGGGTTCCTTGTAATCCGGGAAGACTCGAAAACGCAATGCTTTCAAAGGTTTTTTCTGGTTTTTCAGAATTCCATCCGTCCAAATTTCGAATTGTTCCATGAAACTCGATCCATGAATTATGAATATATCAAATGTATTGAAAATTCTTATCATGCACTTTCCACTGGACTCAAAAAATTGGATGGCTGAGAATTTCATCATTTTAGACTTTTTTGCCTTGGATGGTTGTGTAGTGGATTCTTTAAGAATTAATTTGATGTTTCTGGTTTTTGTTTCTGACGTAAAGAGCAATTTATCTTTTCTGATTTCCACGTCAATCTCATCCAGATGGTATTCGAATCCTTGCGTGTCATCGATGAAGTATTCGAAGGCTCGATTCACTTTGCGAAGGTTCATCCTGAAAAATTTCTCATTTTTCCGCTTGTAGACTAGAAAAATTGTTGAAAATTACATTGAAATGAAATCGACATCTTCCAGAATTTTTCTCATCACTAAGTCCGGCATATCCATTATTGTCACAGTTGCCGTAGAGCGATCCGGGGTCTATCAGAAGGATCCATGACGGTGACAGTATCCGACGAATGTGGATCTTCTAGATGAGACGATGTGAACCATTTGAGAAAAAACATTCTGGGAAATAATTCGTAGACTTGTTGGATTTTCCAATTCATGATTTTTTTGATAAACGTGGATAGCACTATCCATTCGGTGGTCACACGTCCTTTACCGTTTTTAAATTTTTACGGAATATTGAATTCTCTAAATTCAAATATAATTGTCGGTGACACCTAGATGCTCCTCAGAGCCATCTTCCTCATAACCTCTTTTTTGTGACAGCCGACCTCTTAATCCCCTTCCCCCTCTATTGAGAAGACAGTATGTTTACTAGGGGACCCTTTTTCTGGAAGGTGGTACCGATAAACAACACAAAATAGAGTTAATCTTATTTGAATTTTGTTTTGCGGTTCCTGAAAAAGATGATCCGTCTCTGCGACATTTGGCAACTAGGTCATTTCGCAACTACGACATTTTGCAACTGTACATTTCGCAACTACGACAATCCGCGTTTTCGTGTGAGTTCCTTGTTGAAATGAAACACTTTCAGATTTCTGATAAGGTTTAAAATTATCTCTATCGCATGTGAACTGAAGGAACGTCAAACCAGCAAAGTTGCGAAATGACTGATTGCGAAATGTACAGTTGCAAAACGTCCTGGTTGCGAAATCGACGTGAGTTGCGTAATGATTTGTTGCAAAACGTCGTAGTGGCGAAATTCTAGTCACAAATTCTAGTATGCCTTGAAATGCTCATTATGAATAAAATAGAGAAAAACTTCATTCACAGCTCATTATCAAACAACTCAAAAAAGGAAAAATACTCTGGTTCTTCTTCCTCTTCCTTCTCAATCCACTCAAACAGAACACAATTCGAGAATTCAAAATGTTTCACATGCAAAGTCTTCTTATGCCAGTCGAAAGTCCACATAAACCCAAAACGATTATATTTTCCAAGAATAGAGCGCAATTCCTTGTTACTCAAAAAGCTGTCGTATTTGATTTTCAAAGTTTGGCAGTGAGGAGAACAGAGGAAAATCTGAAATTATAAATTATTCTTAGAGCATCTAACAAAAAAAATTACCTTTTTGAAAGTTAGGACATCGTTTGGTGTCAAGTTTTGAACGACGATTTCCAGATTCTCAGGAGTCATATTCTCAAAATCAGAAGTGCCCATATTCAACTTCAAATTACATCGTTCCACTTTTCTCATCATTATATTTTTGGAAATTTGATAAGCAACAAGTTTTTCGGAATTTTCGGGCTTCAGAATATCCACGAGTCTCGTCACTTGCACCAGTTTGAATCTCTCGATTTCCAATTTTTCGACTTTGACTTTATTCGACGGGATAATCTTCTCCAGCGAATCCAAAACTGAATTCGTCACAATTTCAGAAGCATCGAAACTGTCTACGTAACGTTTTGAGGGAGTGCAACATCCGAAAATCGATCCAAAAATGCTGCCAGACTTCTTCTTTTCCGATGCACACCGAAAATTCAGAAATTTCAAATTTCCACTGTTGTTGCTCTTCAGAATCCCATCCAAACATATGCCGAATTGATCCTTGAAATTCGATCCGTGTATTTGCATTTCTTGGAGATAGATAGGGTAATAAAGGTCAGGTTCCGAATAAAACGTTTTGATCACACATCCTTCATCAGAACCACGGAAGAAAATTTTTGATGGAATTTTGGTATTTGATTTGGTTTCCGGGAGATTCAGAATAATAAGACCGCCATGAATTTCCACGTCAAGACCATATAGATGAAATTGAATTTGATTAGTCTCATCGATGAAGAATTGGAAGGCTCGATTCACTTTGCGAAGGTTTAGTCTGAAAATTACAGGTTTCGTGACACTTCGCAACCGGTCATTTCGCAACTACGCCAGCATTTTTTATTAAAAAAATATTCAAAACTTTCAACGGTGGAGGAAGTGGCGAAATGGCCGAAATGACCAGTTACGAAATGACCAGTTGCGAAGTGGATCAAAAAACGTTCTAATTTGGCTCCGCGACACTTCGCAACCGGTCATTTTGTAACCGGTCAACTCACATTGAAATCGAATCGACATCTTTCAGAATTTCCCTCATTACTAGATCCGGCATATCCATTATTGTGACCGTACCCGGAGGAGGAGGAGACGATGTGAACCATTTGAGAAAAAACATTTTGGGAAATAATTTATTGTCTTGTTGGATCTCCGATGATAAAAAATATTGAAAAATTCGTGTATTACTTTTTCTCGGATTCCACTTGGAGGTCCCACGTCCATATACAATTTTCAAAATTTTGACGGAAATATTCTTCCCTTTTGCACTCCGACGCTTCGCAACCAGACATTTCACAACCATGACATTTTGCAACTACGAAACTTGGTAGCTGGACATTTCGCAACTGCGACAATCCGCAACCACGTCGTCTCGCAACCATAAGACTTCATAGCTTTTGTCTCTCACTCCCTAGTTCAAATTTTTATCAATCCATTCAAACTTGACAAATGACGAAGAAAGTGGGATAATGTAGTTTTATGCTTTTTTTTAGAACATAGATTATCAGTGGGACGAGGACTTTGTAGATTTTTCTTTTTTGAGATTTCAATAAACTAATGAAGATCTTGCGTGGCATTACCTTTTCCTGAGGTTGCCAACAATGCTTATAAAAAATCAAAAAGCCTCCCCAGACTTCCGCTGAAAATTCAATTTCCAAAATGTTTTTCCTCAAATGGTTCACATCGTCTCATCGCAAAGATCCACCTCCGTCGGATACTATAACAATAATGGATATGCCGGATCTAGTGATGAGGAAAATTTTGGAAGATGTCGATTTTATTTCAATGTATGTTTCGAACCTTTTCCTGAAAACAGATGAAAATTCCAGGATGAACCTTCGCAAAGTGAATCGAGCCTTCGAATACTTCATCGATGACACACAAGGGTTAGAATACTATCTGGATGAGATTGACGTGGAAATCAGGAATGATAGAGTGCGATGGATATCAGAAACGGACACCAGAAACATTACGTTGATTCTTAAAGAATTCACTACAGAACGATCCAAGACAAAAAAGTCCGAAAGGATGAAGTTCTCAGAAATTTGTTTCTCTGATTCCAGTGAAGAATGTGTGAAAAAAGTGTTCCACACGTATGGTATATTGTTAATTCCTGGATCGAACATCATGGAACAATTTGAAATTTGGATGGATGCAATTCTGAAAAACCAGAAAAAACCATTGAAAGCATTGAATTTTCGAGTCTTCCCGGATTACAAGGAACCCTCTAATACTCTTGGATCGATTTTCGGATGTTGCACTTCTTCCAAAAAATCTGTTCCTGTAGAAGATTTTGATGGTCCGAGAATGACAACAGATTCTGTTTTGGACTCTTTGGATCGTATTATGAACTCGATGAAGACTGGAAAACTATGTATCAAAAAGTTAGGAATTACGGATTTCAAACTTGAGCAAGTGACAAGACTGGTTTCCATTGCAAAGCCAGAATTGCTAATCGATCTTTCAATTGATCAAATTTCGAAAAATAAGAAGTTGAAGAACAAAGTGGAACGATGTGGTTTGAGCAGGTATCTGAGCCAGCCGGATCCACATGTATGCCCTATTTACGAACATGAGGGAGTTTTCATCAAAAAGTTAACTGTCCAGGATTTGTTATTCGTAAAAAATGTAAGATTCTATCACATTGTGAGATCCTAAATTTTTCAAATTTTCAGATTCTTCTCGAATCTGGTCCCTCCCTACCCTTGTACATCAAGTATTCCGAAAGATCAAGCGACTCGGAATGTAAATCAGTTTTTGATGACTCGTCGATTTCAGGATATGTGGATTTTTCTTGGATTTTCGAATACTCGAAAAAGTGGAGACTGAAGCTGGAAATGCTTTTTACTTATGTGGTGTTCGAGTGGGTCAAAGCAGTCGATTAGGATTTTGTGTTTCTTCTGAACGTGTTCGAGTCACATTTATGAATTTTTTGTCCTTTTTTCTGCGTTAATTCAAAGATTCACATTTTTTCACATTCAAACTTGTCAGGAGGGGGGGGGGGGTTGGGGTCACCTGCCCACTGGGTGGTGAGAACTGACAAAGAGCCTCCTCATTTTTTGAATTTTCTGAGCTTCCTTCAACTCTAAAAGGAGGGGGGGGGGGGTATGGATAAAAAATTGGCTGCCAGGTAGAATGAAGACTTAACACTTTTATCAGAATAAGCTACATTCATTCATAGTCCAATATTACAGCTTTTCATTTTTCTCATTGGCGTGCTTCTCCAAATTTGATCAACCACGGTCCTCCAATATTTCCGGTTGTTGGAACGGCATTCCGTCGTGCAATTGTCGCGTCTTCTTCTAGTCGTAGCTTTGAAAGTTGCTCAGAATATCGAGAAAGTTCCTCAGAATATCGGATTCCGAGATCTCGGCAGAGTTTTTTCTTTGTAGCCTTGACAGAGTTGACAGAGAAGTCAATTCGAGCTTGCTCTTTGCTATTGCCTTCTGGTTCAGGAGAATCTTTTTGGAGAGTTGCTTGAAGTTGGAGGGCAGCGAGGAGAGTGGCTTCCTCTTCGGTATGATCGTTTTCATCAAGAAGAATACTCCATTTGGCTTGCTGATACAGCTGATTGAATTTGACTGGGTCGTACTTCGGGTTCGAGTCAAAAAAGTTCATGAATTTGAATCGAAGCTGAACAATATCTCCTTCAAGGATTCCTTGTTCCATGAGGGATCTGCTAGAATCCAGCCATCCTCTGTTGATTGCTGCCTTCTCATCATCCTGCGGAATGTATCTAAAAATAAATAATGGTAAACTCAGATCGTTTTGGAACAACGCAAACTTTTAATTTTCACATACTTACCTCTTCAGTGAAAGCTCCTCAGAATATCGTATTCCAAGATCTTGGCAGAGTTTCTTTGTGGCCTTGAAAGAGTTGACAAAGAAGTCAATTCGAGCTTCGACCATTTGCCCGTCAGGAAGTCGGATTCTGACATCTTTATGAATTGGAGTGAACTCCAATTGACTTTCAGCAGTGATTCCATTTTGGTCAAGAGTCGATCGAAAGTGTTGAAGCCATCTTCTCTTTTCTGGCCACCAAAGGGCATGATCGGACCAATCGCGTTCGGTGACTGAAAAAATATAAAAGTGAGTTTGATGGGTTTTGAATGCTTATATTTAAGGGAGGATTCCGGTCAAAAAAAAGTTTTGCTTCTAAGTATGTAAAATTTTGTGCTGATTCTGAATATAATAGTGAAAATGCACAAAAATCTCCCTAAAACCCTGAAAAATCGCTTCAAAACGACCCTTCTTCGGCCGAACGGTCTCCTCTCCTGGGGCCGTAGCCTAATTTCCGGAGTTTTCTCGGCCACCGCATTTTCAGATTTTTTTTCACCATTTTTTCAGGTTTTCTGTGTGGAAACCGAACAAAAGAGTGAAATAACAACACAAATTTATTATTTTCACAAAAAAAACCTGGTTTTCACAAAAAAAAACCTGAAAAAAATGGTGAAAAAAATCTGAAAATCCGGAGGACGAGAAAACTCCGGGAGTTAGGCCACGGCCTCAGGAGACCATTCGGCCAAAAAATGATCGTTTTGAAGCCATTTTTTCGGGGTCTTAGACAGATTTTTGAGCGTTTTCACTATCATATTCAGAATCAGCACAAAATTTTACATGTTTTGAAGCAAAAAAAAAAATTCTAGGGTAGTGTGTCTTGTGATAAGAAATTTAGAAAAAAAGATCTACATGAAATACTTACCACACTCGCTTACAAGCTGGAGCATAAGTCCTCCGATGTGAAGATCTCCACGAACATTGACGTATCTGAAATATTGGGAACGTTCATCACTGTGAAGCCTTGGAACTCCTGATTTTTCAAATTTGAACAGAGCATGTGTTCTCGATTCCCAAACTAGTTTTCTTGAAAACTGAACTTTGTAAACTCACCTCAAAACGTTCAAATCAGTGACCAAAATCGGCAATTGCCACGTGCCATCAATGATAGAAGTTCCTTGTGCCATTTTGGCAGATGTTTCAGATTACAGGGTGAACGATAATTATTGATACGCTACATTAAGATTTCACAATTGAGCTGAAACTTGATCAATTTTATTGAAACTTGGCACGTTTTGTAGATATAATGTGTCCAACATTTCTGCCAAATTTCAAGTTTGTACCTCTACTGGCTGGCTAGTTACGGTTTGTTATCTGGCAACCACCTCCTGAGAATCTGAGACCGGGCGACGCGTGTTTGTCTTGGCAGCCCTTAAGATTTTTGGGACGGCACAAGAACAATACTTTTGATCATATTTCATCACAAATCATTCGAACTCTCAAATTTTAGCGGTAGGTGGCAACTCCAAGCCTCCTTCTCTCCTGACGCTTCATTATTGCAAACGGCTTAAAAACTCAAGTTTTTCAAAAAAGAGCTTCTAAAAGGAAGTGTAGATTAGTTGGTTTTTTGAAAGTTATGTACATCAAAGACAATAATGTTACTATTTAACGCTCAAAATGACTAGCTTCTATTATCAACAAAAAATGCGTATTTTTGAAATTTCATTTTCACCCATCTTCTCCGGCACGCTACTACTGAAAACCTCAGCAAGCAATATCAAAACTGTCATGGCTCTTGGTCAAGCCTTTATCAATGGCTAAAAATGGGCTCAATATGAAAAAAATACTTGAGTTTTATATTTATATACATCACATTCAATATCACTCTCAATTAGCGTTTTGGGGTGCTCTTGAGCAAATCCGCTCATTCCACTAGGAATTTTAAGTTTTTGGTCAGTAGATGGAACTCCTTTGGTTCAAAGTTCGGAATTTTTTAGTGAAAAACATTCGATCTTGTTTCTTAAACACAAAAATCATAATAACGTAGCTGAATCCCATTCATATAGCTGCTAAAAACCATTAAAATGGTTCAGATGAGACCAAAATCAACTTTTGATGAGAAAAGTACTTGAAGGTATTAGCTCATATCGAGATGGGCAAAATATGAATAATGTTGAATTTGATTTGACATTAATTTAAAATATTTGCTAATATATTGTACAAAAAATTGAACTGTTTGAGTGACTTATTCAAAAGTTAGGGGACCGTGTTTCGTAAAACGCGCGCGTGCCAAGGAGGAGTCGAGCGCGCGGGCGTTAGGTGTCATAGTTTGCCTCAAACTTGAAAGTGCTTCGTGAAATTTTGGCACAACAAATGCATGCGTTACATAATTATACTGACCAAATTTTGAATAAATTTGACGCCGGGGTCGGTTTTTATAGTTTTATGAAGTTGTATCAATAATTATCGTTCACCCTGTAAAGGAGGATCCCGGTCAAAAATTTTTATTGCTTCAAGATATGTAAAATTTTGTGCTGATTCCAAATATAATAGTAAAAACGCTCAAAAATCTTTCTAAAACCCTGAAAAATCGCTTCAAAACTATCCTTTTTTGAACGGTCTCCTGGGGCCGTGGCCTAACTCCCGGAGTTTCCTCGCCCACCGCATTTTCAGATTTTTTTCACCATTTTTCAGGTTTTTTTGTGAAAGTCATGAATTTTTGTTGTTATTTCACTTTTTCGTTTGATTTTCACAAAAAAAATCTGAAAATGCGATGGCCGAGAAAACTCCGGGAGTTAGGCCACGGCCCCAGGAGACCGTTCGGCCGAAAAAGGGTTGTTTTGAAGCGATTTTTCAGGGTTTTAGAAAGATTTTTCAGCGTTTTCACTACCATATTCGGAATCAGCACAAAATGTTACATATTTTGAAGCCAAAAAAACGTGTGTATAAATACACGATATAAGAAGAAAAAGAAGAAAGTGCGGACCGGGTGTCGGTGCGGACGAAACCGAACAAACGAACGGACGAGCGGAGCATTACAACAGGGAATCTCTTTCTCTTTTTTACACTCGCCAGGCGGGGACAAGCGGGAATGGGAAGACGAAGAAATGACAGAAGGCAATGAAGATGATGAAGAAGAAGAAGAAGAAGAAGACGAAGACGAAGAAGAAGAAAACATTACACACCCTTGGACTCTCCGGCTGGCAGCAAGATTTGGAGGAGGAAGATGTCACAAGAAGAATCTACTGGGAGGGTTGGATGGAGAAGAAGAAGTATAGGAGAAAATCACTAGTAGTTTATTCAAATCTCAAACAAGTCCAAGAAGATCAGAAAGTCGCCGTCTAGTTTTTATTCCTCCTGATTCATCCACTTCAATGATGCACCACGGTATGTCCAAATTGTGAGTTTCAGACGTCTCTGAGATTCTTCGAAAACCCAAAATTTTCCGACACTATTGTTGTTCGTCGCTGGTCCAAATACTTGAGACACCTCGTCGTTGCTCGAAACTTGATCAAATTTAATTTCGATATTTTCGAATTGAGGAGTTTGGAGAAGGGTCTGAAAAAGTGAATTTTATTAGAAGATGCGATTCTGAGATTCTGAGATTCTGAATTTTCCCAAAACCCTCCTCACCTCTTTCCAGAAGATCATATCTTGAACTGTAAGCTTGTAATCTTTGATACGGACTTGTCGAATATATCATTCAGAAATGAAACTTCCAGAAACATCCACCATCTTCAGGCCAAGCTTCAAATCACATCTTGCTGACTTTTTCATTGGTTCACAACTCAAAATTTGATCTACCATTGGATATTTCAACAATTCCGATTGCATAACTGAGAGCAATCCAGTCGCTTGTTCCATAGTAAAAGTTCCAAGTTTTGAATTTGAATTTTTCCAGTTTTCCAAGGCTTCAGAATCCGATTGAAACCATGATTCAATTTGGTCAAGTATTCATTTCCAGGCATTACTAAAGAGTTGCCTAATTGAATTTCCGCCCATGGTTTTTTGGACTTTTTGAAGCATTGAAGAATAGGACGAAAAATATTCGGAATCGGTTTTTCGACTTCTCCTGCCAAACTGACATGGAAACGGTCAGGAGTGACCCGCGAGTTTTGTTTCGATATTTTGTGGGTGAGTAAGCCTGGCATAGAATAGTGCATTGGTAAATTTATAGCGGCTCTCTCCTAAGTTCCGGGAAGTTATTCCACTTTTTACATTTTTTGGAAATTTTTTGACCGACTCCATTCACAAGACCATAACTTTTTTATTTTTCATCCAAACTGGTTGATCTTTTTTGCAATTGGTAGAACTTAGATATGCGTACATAATTGTTAACTAAACCCTCTAGCTAGCACTTTTCAGAAATTTGCAATTTTCAAAAATACACAAATTGTGAGATGGAGTGAAACTCAAAAGTGGCGATTTTTGGAAAAACGTATCCGGGAAACTGTGTCTATCGGATTGTGCACAGTGAATGAGGCACACATACATATTCAAAAGTATACCTACCCTTTGACTTACGAGACTTATCTCAACATTTTCTATTTTCCACCTTTGTTTCATGTATCCCTATACGTAAAAATGGGAAAATACGAAATCGCTGGTTTGCTTCTAACCAGATCCCAAATTGGTCAGAACGAGCAGTTTTGTAAGAAATAACGGATTTCATGAATTTTCGACGGCTTTGGCAATCTTATACCGATTTCGATTTTTCAGTTCAAATTTTCAATGTATAGGGATACATGAAACATAGGTGAAAAGTGAAAAATGTTGAAATAAGTTTTGTAACTCAAAGGGTAGGCATACTTTTGAATATGTATGCGTGCCTTATTTGCTGCATACAATCCGATAGACACAGTTTCCCAGACACGTTTTGCCAAAAATCGCCACTTTTGAGTTTCCTTCCATCTCACAATTTGTGTATTTTTGAAAATTGCAAATTTCTGAAAAGTGCTAGCTAGAGGGTTTAGTTGACAATTATGTACGCATATCTAAGTTCTACCAATTGCAAAAAAGATCAACCAGTTTGGATGAAAAATAAAAAAGTTATGGTCTTGTGAATGGAGTCGGTCAAAAAATTTCCAAAAAATGTAAAAAGTGGAATAACTTCCCGGAACTTAGGAGAGAGCCGCTATAAATTTACCAATGCACTATTCTATGCCAGGCTTACTCACCAACAAAATATCGAAACAAAACTCGCGGGTCACTCCTGACCGTTTCCATGTGAGTTCAAACTTCAAAGTCGATAATGGTGTCTTCAGATTGTTAAGAATCCCATCCATATAAATTTCGAATGCTTCCAGAAAGTTCAGACCAAAAATTTCCAAAATCTTCTCATCTTCATCACTTGATTCAAATCTTATCGAGCAGCCTCCATATGCTTTTTCAAACTCGATATCCAACCATGTCCAGTGATTTTTAGATTTTTCATTAGCCCACAATCTCATTTCAATTGAGTGTTCTCCTGCGATATCCATAGAGATTTCGTGTAGATCGAATTTGAGTTGAGTATCATCGATGAAGTATTGGAAGGCTCGATTCACTTTTCGAAGGTTAAGCCTGAAATTTTCATCTGTTTTTGAGACCTGTCTTTTTAAAATTACATTGAAATCAAATCGACATCTTTCAGAATTTTTCTCATCACCAGATCCGGCATATCCATTATCGTGGGAGATGGCGACGATGAGAACCATTTGAGGAAGAACATTTTGGGAAATAAATTATCGGTGTGTTGGATTCTCGATTGAACGTGGATCACACTTCGAAAAAATCCACGTGGGAACATTTTGGGAAATAAATTATCGGTGTGTTGGATTCTCGATTGAACGTGGATCACACTTCGAAAAAATCCACGTGGGGGTTGCCGGCAAAATTTTTTTCAAGTTTTTTTTTTCTCGTAGAAATTCAAAAATCAAAAATCTATTTTCCAAAATGTTTCTCCTCAAATGGTTCAAATCGTCTCATTCAAAATATCCACCTTCGGATACTGTAACTGCCATTGTTTCTTTGGACCCAAATTCGGATACTGTAACGCTAATGGATATGCCGGATCTGGTGATGACAAAAATTTTGGAGGATGTCGACTTAATGTCTATGTAATTTTTGAAATTCTTGCACATAGAAACCTTCAAATTTCAGAATGAACCTTCGAAAAGTGAATCGAGCCCTCCAATATTTCATCGATGAGACTCAACCTCAGAATCTGCATCTAGATTCTATCAAGATGAAAATTGAAGGACATATCATTAGAATGAAACTAGAGAAATCAAAAACCATACAATCGAGGAATGCTTTGAAATACTCGGATATCAGTTTTCATCAAGTCGATGAAACTCGCTTTGTATCATTTATGAATGGAGATGTTCGGAACCAAAAGTGTTCAAGGGCACGCGGCGGTGATTACATGGAAGCATTCGAAACATTCATGGATGGAATCTTACATAACTTGAAGTCACCACTTCGTATTTTGGAATTTGGAATTTGTCGTCAAATTTTCACAGAGTCGAATGAGCCAACATTTTTCGAATCGATTTTCGAAGGTGTCTGTATTCCAAGAGTTGATCGTTCTGTCAAAATTTTGCACGAGCCAGGAAACGAGTTTATCCATTGTTTCGATCGGATTCTTAAATCAATGAAACCCGGAAAATTCCAAGTGGAGAATCTGAAACTATTGAATTTTAAGCTGGATCAAGTGACGGAACTGATGACAGTTATGCAGCCAGATATGCTGAATGGGTCAGTGCTAGATCGAGTTTTGAATAGCGAAACGATTCGAAAATCGACACGGTTGACACTGTATCTGAAGATGGATGAAAGTCATGTGCGAGTTTTGAAAATGGGGAATATGGTTCAACATCTAACTGCTCAAGATTTGTTGTACTGCTTAGCAGTAAGTTTTTTAGGTGGAATTTTTTAGATTTCTAAATTTCAGCTTTTCTTCACCTCTCCCCACCTCGAAACCACAACAATCCATTTCGATGAAATTTTGAGCGATGAAGAGGTGACTTCCGTTTTTGGGCCCTCAACAAATGCATATGCGCCGATATGGTTCTTCGAAGGATTTCCGAGACGTCTGAAGCTGACAATTGACAAGAACAACAAGTTCGCGTTGTTTCAATGGATGACTGAGGGAGGAGAAGAACCGCAATAATGATTCTGTGAACTTGAATTTGTGTGTTATGTAGATAAACGGCTCCGTGACATTTTGCCACCAGACGAGATAGGGTGCATAGTTTGAGCAGAAACATTTTGGGAAATAATTCATGGTTTTATGGGATTTTCGATAGTCATCTATTATTCGGATTAAACGGGAAACCTTATTTTGTTCTCAGTTTTACTGGGGGGGGGGGGTCACTTGCCCGTCCTGTTTCCTCTAACTCAATTTTTTCTCTAAGGTCTATGTTTCCCTTTAAATATGATAAATTCACTCGACTAGATCTAGAAAGAATGTGTTATCATCCAGAAAACAAAAACTGTAAAAAAACATTGATTGACATCTTAAAATATTTTCATCAAGATTCTGGGTTCTTCTCGCTTCCTCCCTATTTCGGAATCCACTCAAACTTGGCATAATTGAATTTCCCAGTCAACAGTTTCAGACGGTTTTCTGAATTAAGGAAAAACCATTCACCAGAAGAACATGTTGGGAAATAACTTTTTGTTTCATGAAAATTTCATAGATTTTAAAGAAAACCAGGGATTTTTGGCATGCTCATAAACTTTGTTGGCAAACTCAAAAAAGTCAATGTCACAGGAAATCAATTCTAGTTTATTCAAATCTCAAACAAGATCCAGAAATTCACCAACTCTCCATGTGGTTCATTCCAATCCTCAATCCAGTAAGCCGAAGCATACTTTCCATAAATGATCAGCTTCAGATGTTTCTGTGATCCTTTCAAAAACCAAATATCGGGATCGTTTTTTGTCGCAGGTCCAAGAACGGAAGTCAACACTTCATAGCTTGAAACCTCTTTAAAATAGAAATCAATACTTCGGAGGTGTGGAGTCGCCAGAATAATCTGAAATTTTGGAATTTGAAAAATTGGATGCCTAGGATTCTGTCATACCTTTTTCCAGAACAGCAAATCTGGAGTTGTAAGCTTTTGCACTCTCACACCGAGTCTTCGAATATAGCCATTAGAGATGACCGTTCCATCAGAATCCACAGTTTTCAAATCAAGTATCAAATAACATCGCTCCGCCTTTTTCATCCCCTCACTATTCCAAATTTGATCAACCTTTGGATCCTCCAATATTTCCGGTTGTATTGAGGAAATGAGCCGAATCGCTTGCTCCAGTGTGAAATATGAGATGTCCAAGTTTTGAATTTGAAGCTTTCGAGAAGTCATTGGTTTCAGAATCCGATGAAAGCCACGATTTATTTCATTCAAAAACTCGTCTCCAGCTAGTTTCCCGTATTCGAAAGTCTCAAATTCATCGGGTTTTTTGGGCTTGACGCATTCAAAAATCGACTGGAAGATGCTCAGTTTTGGAATCGATTTTTTGGTATATGCTTGATAAGTTTCGAATTTGATAGAAAAAAGTGGTGTCTTCAAGTTATTCAGAATCCCATCCACGAAAATTTCAAATTGATCCAAAAAGCTTAGATCGTTAACCTTACAGGTTTGGCGATAATTGCATCCATAAAGGTTCACCGTACAAATTCCATCGAATTCTTCGAAGCAAAAATCCAAAGGCTTCCAATTGTTCACCCACTTTGCGGGCCCTCCTAACGCCAATTCGATTTTGTGCTCTCCTTTAATGGCCACACCCATTACTTGCAGATCGATTTCGAGTAGTTTTGTTTCATCGATGAAGTGTTGGAAGGCTCGATTCACTTTGCGAAGGTTCATTCTGAAATGTGATGTTTTTATCTGTGACTACACTAGGTTGGGGGCACCGCGACGAAACTGCGACATTTCGCAACTGGAAATTTCGCAACCACGCCATTTCGCAACCATGTCATTTCGCAATCATGCCATTTCGCAGCTAGAAATTTTGCAACCAGTCAGTTGGCAACAATAGTTCTTTTAGGTTTTTGATTGTCGCAGTTGCGAAATGGCGCGGTTGCAAAATGAGTGGTTGCGTAGTGTCGGGGTGACAGGTTGAGGTGGGGTCCTCACATAAAATTTTTATTGAAAGGTCCCTTCCTGACTTACACCGAAATCAAATCGATATTCTTCAAGACTTTCCATATCACCAGACCCGGCATATCCATTATTGTTAAAGTATCCGAAGGTGGATCTTTTAGATGAGACGATGCGAACCATTTGAAGAAAAACATTTTTGGGAAATAAAAGTTTTGCTTCGTTGGATTTTTAGTGAATCCTGCGAATTTGTTTTTATTATAAAAAATTTTGTTGGCAAAATAAAAAAAAATATAGTGTCACGCAGAATGTAATTTACTTTTTTAGTTAGTTTACTCAAATCTCGAATAAGTTCAGGGAGTGCATGGCACCCCGACGCTTCGCAATTAGTCATTTTGCAACTACGACATTTTGCAACGGCGACATTTCGCAACTGCGACTATCAAAAACGTAAATCGGACAATAGATGCGAAATGACTGGTTGCGAAAACTCCAATTGCAAAATGTCGCAGTTGCGTCGGGGTGCTTCAAATTTTGGTCGTCCAAGAAATACTGAGAAATCCCAAGTAAGATTACTGTAGTTTTACCATTTCAAATTTTGAGCAAATTTTGAGGAAAAAACCGTTTTTTTCCGGTGGATATCAAAACCCAAACAACTGTACTAAATGAGAGAAGAAATGAAGGGAACATAATTGATTGTGAAGTGAATGAAGTTTGTTGGACTTTTGCAAGTGTTATTATCGAAGTTCACTAATTTTTTTTGGGCGGAAAAAATTTGAAAATCTATGCTCCATTGTCCACGGACCCCGGAGACCTTTCGTGTGATTTTTGCTAATTTCGGAGCCATTTTTCGGGGTGTTAGAGCAATTTTTGCGCATTTTTATTAGGACTTTCGCAATCTACACAAATTTTTACATATCTTAGTGCAATAAAAATTTTTGACCGGAATCCTCCTTTAAAACTGGACTACTTTACAAAATGGCGAAATGATTGGTTGCGAAATGTCTAGTTGCGAATTGTCTTGGTTGCAAAATATCCTAGTTGCGAAATCGACGCGAGTTGCGGAATGTCGCAGTTGCGAAATGACTAGTTGCGAAACGTCGGGGTGCCGAAGACAATGGTTTGTGCACTTCCTGATTTGAGTTTGAGATTTGAATAAACAAAATTAGATTCTGCGTGACGCTATCTTTTTTTCGAGTTTGCCAACACAACTTAAAAAAAAATAAAAGTTTGCAGGATTTACTAGAAATCCAACGAAGCAAAAAGTTTATTTCTCAAAATGTTTTTTCTCAAATGGTTCACATCGTCTCATCTAGAGGATCCACCTACGTCGGATACTGTCACAACCATTGATTTAGCGGTTCCACTCCCGGATACTGTAGCGATAATGGATATGCCGTATCTGGTGATATGGAAAGTTCTGAAGGATATCGATTTGATTTCGATGTAAGTTAGAGAAGGACCTTCCCCCCCCCGCCCCTGGGGCCTCGACGCTTCGCAACCAGTCATTTCACAACTACGACATTTCGCAACTGCGACAAGCCGCAACCAAAAGATACACATTTTTTTCAAAAATACTATCAAAGTTTTCAGATTTTTGATAGTATTTTTGAAGAGGTAACCTGATTTTGTGACTGGTTGCAAAATGTCTAGTTGCAAAATGTCTAGTTGCAAAATGTCTAGTTGCGAAATGTCGCAATTGCGTCGAAGTGTCCCCAGCCTAGTGTAGTCGCAGATAAAAAATGTCAAGTTTCAGAATGAACCTTCGCAAAGTGAATCGAGCCTTCCAACACTTCATCGATGAAACAAAACTACACAAAATCGATTTTCAAATAATGCGTGTGAGCATTAAAGGAGAGCACAAAATTGAATTGGCGTTATTGGGGCCCGCAAGGTGGGTGAAAGATTGGAAGAAAATGGAGTTCGAGCAAGTGGATGGAATTTGTACAGTCACCCTTTCTGGAGTCGACTATCACAAAACTTGTGAAGTTCCCGGTCTAACCATTTTGGAGCAATTCGAAATTTGTGTGGATGGGATTTTGAAGAACTCGAAGACACCAATTTCTTCTCTCGAATTCGATATTGATCCATCATACTATGAAAAATCGATTCCAAAACCGAGTATCTTCCAGTCGATTTTTGGATGTTTCAAGCCCAAAAAACCATCCGAATTTGACACTTTCGAACCCGGAAAACCAGCTGGAGACGAGTTTTTGAATGAAATTAATCGTGGCTTTTATCGGATTCTGAAACCATGGGAGATGACTTCTCGAAAACTTCAAATTCAAAGCTTGGAACTCTTTCATGTCACACTGGAGCAAGCGATTTGCCTTATTTTCTCAATACAGCCGGAAATATTGGAGGATCCAAAGGTAGATCAAATTTTGAGTAGTGAGGGGATGAAAAAGGCGGAGCGATGTTATTTGATACTTGATTTGAAAACTGTGGATTCTGATGGAACGGTCATCTCTAATGGCTATATTCGAAGACTCGGTGTGAGTGTGCAAAAGCTTACAACTCCAGATTTGCTCTTCTGGAAAAAGGTATGACAGAATCCTAGGCATCCAATTTTTCAAATTCCAAAATTTCAGATTATTCTGGCGACTCCACACCTCCGAAGTATTGATTTCTATTTCAAAGAGGTTTCAAGCTATGAAGAGTTGACTTCCATTCTTGGACCTGCGACAAGAAACAATCCCGATATTTGGTTTTTCAAAGGATCCCAGAAACATTTGAAGCTTGTACGAGGAGAAGGTGTACGAGGAGAAGGCTTCCACTTACTGGATTGAGGATTGGGATGAACCACATGGAGAGTTGGTGAAATTCTTGAACTTGTTTGAGATTTGAATAAACTACTGGTGGTGTTTCCGTGACATTGACTTTTTTTGGAGTTTTCCAACTAAACTAAAAATTTCAAAAACTCTCCAAACTTCTCCTGAAAGTCCAACAAAATGTTGTGCCTAAAGTGGTTCGCTCCATCTTCCGATACTATTACAACTAATGATATCTTGGGTTCGCGGCTTTTGTTACCGATCTTTTTCTCTTTTTTCTAGTCCTACTACAGTATACAAAACCGAATTATGACCCCTTCTTTCTCCTAACCCTTTGCTAGATCTATCCTCCTCTTCTTCCACCAGATTCAAATATCTTGACACCTCCACCACTCATTTGTTTATATTATCTAACGCCTTCTGGCCATCATGACTCTTCCCCTCTAGGCCTGCTGGTCCTTGGATACCTGCTCATACATATGTTTATATTATAAACTAATGGGGGATGACACCAAATACATGAAGAAGGAGACAAGAAAGGGGGGGGGGTTTGGAGGGAGGTGTGGTTGGTGACACTGTATCCGATTTCCTAGACATGATGTATGCATCAATGTTTTTTGTGGGGGCCAGCCGAGACTGGCACATTGAAAAAAACAAGTAAATAAAAAAACATAACATTTATTTTTTTCTATAAAATACTAAAACAATGCATAGCATTAAAGCTTACAAAAAGTTGCAGATCTTTGAAAATACAAGAAATACAAGAAAAATACCTAAAAACCAGTTGAAACACATGATGGGATTCAGAACAGAGAGAGAGGTATCGAAAAAAGTGGGAATAGAAAAGAATGGCGGGAATCGAAACGAGTGGGGGAGGGGTCCGAAAAAGCGCAGAGGGTTCGAAAAGAGTGAGGGAAAAGGGGGAAAACGTACTAATTTTCCTTATTTTCTTCCTGGTATGGGGGACCGTTTCATTGTGAGGTGGGACGGTTCTCATACTCCCACAATGGTTCGAGCTTCACCTCACAAAGGGGGCTCTCGACGAGTGGCTGGGGCTTGCTCCTCCATCAGCTTCACGGCTCGGCGACTGGGGCTTGCTCCTCCATTGGCTTGGCGGTTCCAAGTTCAGTAGAACATGTTTCCATCTTCATCCCGCCAGGCAGGGGTATCCCATACAATGTTGGACAACAGGGGCAGTGGGTGGATCGGTTCGTGTGCCTGAAAATATATCATCATTTTAGAACCAGGGCTGATCACAACTTACGAAAAAGACTGGTGGGTGGCCACGAAGTTTCCTTATCAGACTTTTTCAAGTTCTCATTTTTGTGAATTGATTGCGCCTTTTGAAACATCACTTCAGCTTCGTCTCTCATCAAATTTGCCAACAAATATAGGACAAATTTTTTGCAGTCTAGTCCAAAATGCTTTCCAATTCCTGACAGTTTCCAGTTAGAGCTTTTCTGATTTGTTCCCAGTTCAGTGTTGTTTTGTTGCAATCAAGGACTTCGATCGAGATTGGTTCATGGCATTCTGATCCTTTGTTCTGGTTGAACTTGTTCTCCTCGAAAATATTGCGCCTTTTAGTCGGGAGCGAGTGACCAAATCCATCACTGTTGTATACAGAGATTTCCTACTTCCATGCAACCATTTTTATACTTTATGAACATGTCAATTCTGAAAAACGACAGTTTCATCAACTATGTTGCAACAACCTAAAACCTACGTTTCGCAGAAAAAAACATTCCAAAGCTCAAGTTCAGAATCATAAAGTGGAGTGATTCCCACTTTGAGCAACTTTTGTCATGAGCTGTCTTAATGAGTTTCTTCTTGTTGCATCCCGGGTTGTCGTCTTTGCCCAGATGGATGATCTGATACGACTCATGGGGGCGGCTCATATGCCTATAAATATGTAATCATTTTTGAACCAGGGCTGATCTCAACTTACAAAAAACACAGCAGCGATGAGCTTGACACAGTGGAGACCAAGGAATTTTCATTTTTTGGAAAATCAAGAATTTTTGTAGACCGCTAGACACGGGCAGTCAAAAGAATAGCATAGAATACAAAGTAAAAATTTCAGAAAAATACGCACCAATAAATTTCGGCCAGCACTCAGTTGCCAGGCCTTAGAAAGAAAACCATATGGATGTCCTCTACCTCCAAGGGACCCTCTTTTATACGGTGGGGAAAGTGGGCGGAGCCTAGCTTAGTGGGCGGAGCAAGTGGAGCTAGGGGATAATGGGTGGGGTTTGAGAGGATGTCCTGGACATTGGGAGACTAGTGGGGGTTGAAGGCACGAGGAATGGAATAATCAGATTTTCAGATTTCAATGGAATTTTGAGATTCTGAAAATGTGATTTTTGGAATTTTTGAGAAGTTTTGAGTCCGGAAAGTGGTAATTCTGAAACAGTGAGGTTTCGAGATTCTCAGACTAAACTATAAGGACAGGAATCTTGATTTTGAAAACACCCGCTCTCTGAGATTCTGATCCTTTTGACAGCTCCTTATTGACAGCCTCCTAATCCTTTTTTCCTGTGTTCTAACCGGACTGTACTACAGTACTCTGCTGTCAATAAGAGGTTTTTTCCAATCTTTGTATTTTTGGGATTACACAAATTGCAATAAAAGTGAAGAAATTTGAATTAGTAAGTAACCAATTTCTGTTATAAGATCAAAGTACAGCAATATACTAAAACAAGATCGCTTTCTTCGTTATTTACCAATCTTTTTTCCCAGTTCAGCTACAGTACACTAAACTGAACTATGACTCCTTTTTCTCCTGTCCCTTTGACAGCTCTATCCTCCTCTTCTGTCTTCTTAACCAGATTCAAATACCTTTACACCTCTCCACTCATTTGTTTATATTATCTAACTCCCTCTGGCCCCCTTCTCCTCGTCCCTCTCCGCCTTCTGGTCCTTGGATTCCTGCTCATACACATGTTTATATTATAAACAAATGGGGGATGACCACCAGATACTTGAAGGAGGAGAAGAGGGGGGGGGGGGGGGAATGGAGAAAGGTGTGATGTCACTGGGAGGTGTGATGAGTGATTTGAATAGGAGAGGGTTCGATAGTTTGAATAAATCTCTAGGGGTTAGAGAATCTCAGAATATCATTTTCAATTCCAACTATAACTGAGCTACTTCATCTTTCGTCGTTTCTGCTAATTTCATAGGCATTGTAACAATACAAGACTTTTTGCAAATTAAAAAAATTCATTAGGACTACGAGAAAAAATGTATACATATATATTAATTTGTCTGGATGCCTTGATTTATTTTTTCTTTTGTCCAATCCGTCATCAAGTGCATGGAAGTGATTTCCATATTGTTGAACAAGATACCGCCTTTTGAAACATCACTTCAGCTTTGTCTCTGATCAAATTTGCCAACAAATGTGGGGCAAATTTTTTACAGTCCAGTCCAAAATCCATCACTGTTGTATACAGAGTTCCTCTTTTTTTTAACCGATTCCGAAGTCTTTTCATAAATCTCTTCTAGTCTAGCATTCTTCAGTTTTGGATTCACTTCTGTCAGTATGGGCATCGGAGTCTTGCCATCTGATTTTTTCTTCGTATTGCTTTGGTCTGGTTTATTATCGACAATCGAATCCCTTATCAATTTCTCCGCATTTACGTGGTACTTGTTCGGTGAGACGGTAAAGTTGATACATTTGGAGAAGGGTGTATTTTCCTGAAAATTGAACTTTTGGAGACTGTAAGCGTGTTCTATCATCTACCATAGAAAAAATATGTATCTCCAACTTGTTTTTTGTTAGATTACAGAAAAAAAATGGGACAATCTCCAACTTCAAAAACTGCTCTGCAAAATATGCTGAAACTAACCTCATAGTCTTTGTAAAATTGCTCAAAGACGTCCTTTTGTGGAAGCAAATGTTTGAAAAAGGGCTCCATTGCCACAAACCAACTGCAGATACCAATCTCCTTCTTCTGTCGTTTTGCTCTTGATTTGGCTTTTCCAGTATTCTTCCATGGAGAAGAGCATCGAGATCCCTGCGAGCGATCGAAATCTGGGGGAATGAGACGATGGCCTCTGTGCTGATATTTCGTAGAAAAACACATTCCAAAGAGACCCATCCCAGGGCAATTAAACGAAGTTGCCGCGCTCGAGTCCAGAATCATAAGGTGGAGTGAACTTGTGCCATTGAAGAGCTGTCTCCATGAGATTCTTCTTGTTGAATCCCGGGTTGTCGTCTTTGCCCAGATGGATGGTCTGATACGATGGTCTGATAATCAGAATCGGTTCGTGTGCCTAAAATATATCATCATTTTTGAATCAGGGCTGATCTCAACTTACAAAAAACACAGCAGCGATGAGCTTGACACAGTGGAGACCAAGGAATTTTCATTTTTCCAGTAGACCGCTAGACACGGGCAGTCAAAAGTATAGGATAGAATACAAAGTATTATAAAAATTTCAAAAAAATACACACCAATAAATTTCGGCCAGCACTCAGTTGCCAGGCCTTAGAAAGAACACCATATGGATGCTCTCCACCTCCAAGGGACCCTCTTTTATACGGTGGGGAAAAGTGGGCGGAGTCTAGAGTAGAGGGGTATAGTGGGCGGAGCAAGTGGAGTTATGGGGATAGTGGGCGGGGTTTGAGAGGATGTGCTGGACATTGGGAGACTGATAGGGGTTGAAGTCATGAGGAATGGAATTTTCAGATTTTCAGATTTCAGTGGGATTTTGGGTTTCTGAAAATGTGATTTTTGAAATTTTTGAGATTTTTGGAGTCCGGAAAGTGGTAATTTTAAAACAGTGAAGTTTTGAGATTCTCAGATTAGACTATAAGGACAGGTATCTTGATTTTGAATGAGATTTTTCAACATTTTGACTATTAGATTTGAATTTGTTTGTGAGCATTTCGAGTACAAGCATTTTTCATAGACATTGTAACAATGCAAGACTTTTTGTAAATTAACAAAAATTTATTAGGACTACAAAAATAAGTACTAATGACGAGAGGAGTATTGAGTGAAATTCGCTTCTCAAAAAAGGAATGGAAGTCAGCGAAGAAAATGATCTGGAAGTCCGAGAATCCTTTAAAAAGCCGACCACGAGCAATGTTCCCGTATTGGATAAAAATTTCACAATCCCCAATGATGTTTCTATAACCGATTGACATTGCTTGACTCTTTGGGTAATGTACTGTTTCTCGGTTAGATTGATCATGGTTGAGGAAAACCGTAACTAAGTCATGGTCAATGGCCAGTCGAAAGTCCCAGATTTTTGAGCTGTATCCACGGAAAAACTTATTGACCTTCTTCATAGAGCACCTGAAAATTGAATTATTGATTTCAATCACACAGAAGACATTTCATACAATGTGTACTAGTCCAACTGAGGAATTATGAGATTGTAAATGTCCACTGGCAGTTCGATGAAATTCGGTCTGAGAATAAAAGGGTTGGCTTAGAAACTTTAGTTTTTATAATGAATTTGGATTTTAACACACGAGATTCTATGAAATTTCGGGCAGATTTTCGAGGTTTTAGAGCTATTTTTGGTTTTTTATTATGTTCGGAATCTATTCACGTTTTTGCATGTTTCGAAGAAATTAAAATTCTTGTCCTTATCTTACTATTATTAAAGAGCAAATTCCGTCTGTCCGTTGGTGCTAAATTTATTCAGCAAGGCCTAGCACAGTCCCTACCCAACCGATTTTCCCCAAAATTATATAGGTCGATCAAGAATTTTTCGAGGATGATGCCCTTCTACTTTTTTAAGCGTGAATATGAGAAATGAGGTCAGAAAACGTTAAAAATAGCTTCTCCAGTACATTTCTACCCTCCCCTTTCTGAAGTGAGAGGAGAAAGTTCACGGCGAGGATAATAAATTTTTTGGAATTTCTCATTTTTAAAAAAAGCGCCAGGATGGCGCAGCCATTCTGGTTTCTCTTTAAAGGAGGATTCCACTCAAAAAATTTTTTTTGTTTCAAAATATGTAAAATTTGTGCTGATTCCAAATATAATAGGGAAACTGCTCAAAAATTGCTCTGAAACCCTGAAAAACGACTCCGAAACTAGCAAAAATCACGCGAATTGCCTCCGGGGACCGTGGCCTAAGTGTTTGCTAGGCCATCAAAAATCACATTTTCATAAACCACCGCATTTTCAGCTCTTTTTTTCAGCATCTTTTCACGTTTTTTTGTGAAAACCAAACGAAAAGTGTAACCTTTATTTTATTTTTCATAAACTGTTGCTGTTGTCTCACTTTTCGTTCGGTTTTCACAAAAAAAACGTGAAAAAATGCTGAAAAAAAAGCTGAAAATGCGGTGGCCGAGTCCGGTGACCGAGAAAACTCCGTGAGTTAGGTCACGGCCCCAGGAGACCGTTTGCGTGAATTTTGCTCGTTTTGGAGCCATTTTTAGGGGTTTTAGAGAGATTTCTGAGCATTTTCACTATCATATTCGGAATCAACACAAAATTTTACATATTTTGAAGCGAAAAAATTTTTTGACCGGAATCCTCCTTTAATGAGTTTTCTTTGATTTTGTTTTTTAAATGTTTTTGAAACTTCAATTTTTGACTTTTTTCGCTCAATTCATATACATATTAACTCACCTTTCAACTCTCAAAAATATCCTCAAAAAATAAATTTCAGCAAAATAAATGAATAATAATAGAGGGTTTCAAACACAGACGAATCCCACTAGGTAAGAACGACGACGATACATTACGAAATGGCTATGAAAACGGCAAAAAGAGAGAGAGAACAGGGAGAGTGCAGAGATTGATAAGACGGAGTCTCCAAATTTATGATATTTGCCTTCCCATGTGGAGAGAGACGGAAACAAATTTACTACCCATTTTCTTCCTTATCAAAAGCCATGTGATGTTTTCAAAAGGTGTGCTCATTAATGGAGTCTTCTCTTCTCTAGTGATTTTTTCCTAAGTTGATTTTCTAGGAAAATCGACTGGAGATGGATACTGAAAATTTCAGTCTGAAATTCAGTGCGCGTCAAAATGATAGCCCCCCCCCCCTTCCAAAACGAGGTTTTGAAAGTCTTGAAAAAGAAAATTCCTGACAGTTTTCGCCTTCAAAACTCGCAAAAAAGTTCCAAAAAATTTTGAGATCTATCCTCCTTTTCTGCCTCCTTCACCAGATTCAAATATCTTGACACCTCTCCACTCATTTGTTTATATTATCTAACGCCTTCTGGCCATCAAGTCCCTTCCCCTCTCCGCCTTCTGGTCCTTGGATACCTGCTCATACATATGTTTATATTATAAACAAATGGGGGATGACACCAGATACATAAGGGGGGGGGGGGGGGTTGAAGTAGCAACAAGATCCACCATCTCTTTTTGAGTCGAATGATTATTGCGTTGAGTGTCCTCCATTAGAATTTAGAATTTCATTAAAATGTTTCTCTTGTTTTTTTGTTGTATTAATTTTTAGCTCGAATCCGCTAAGAACACAAAAAATTTTTTGCCTTTTCACCTTCTTCAGATACTGTGTTGGCGAATAGAAGTAGGAAAAAAACCGTCGAAAAGACTCCGCCTTCTCAAGGCGGGATATTGCAAACGGGGTGGCACTCATTTGTTAGTAGGGGTGTAGTCTTGTTTGGCTCTCTAGTTTCTTTTCCCCCAGTAGGTTACATCTCGTCCATCCATATCATGTGTTTTCGTTATTGTTTTTATCTTGAAAGTTCTTGGGTCTAAAAAACACGGGGACATGTACATAATTTTCAGGTGACTCGCAATATGACTTCTCTTCGATGTCTCGATATTAGCAACTGTAATATGGCACACAAGAGTTCAACTGATTTTTCATCTATGTGCAAATCATTGAGATGGAATCAAATAAAAAAAAAAGGGATCTACTGTATGGAACAGCTCCAAATTTTGATGCTGCTCTAGAAATTGGGAATCAAATGGACTTACACAAAGGTTTTTAATTGCCAATGTTGAAAGTATTGGACATACTGATGACTAGTTGGACGGAAGATCAGGCGAGCATTCAGTTTTCTTTTTTGGTTCTTTCAAAAAAAGCCCAACTCAGCAATTTTTTGTTATTCTGATAACTTCGGCACAAAAGAAGCTGAATAAAAATGGTCAAGAAAATTTCAAAATACAATATGCTACAATATTATCTTTCAGGAGACAGCAGCAAAGCGTTGACTAATGTTGCGGCATATCTACAACGAATTGCAATATGGTGAAGGCGGTCTCTTGTTCAACAATATGGAGATGACTAATTATATATATATATATATATATATATATATATATATATATATATATATATATATATATATATATATATATATATATATATATATATATATATATATACTCTTTTTTTTCGTAGTCCTAATAAATTTTTGTTAATTTGCAAAAAGTCTTGTATTGTTGTTACATTGTCTATACAGAAACGACGAAAGATTCTGTAACCCCTAGATATTTGTTGAAACTATCGAACCCTCTCCCATTCAAATCACTCATGTCCAGGAAATCGGATACAGTGCCATCAACCACACCTCGGAGAAAGAAGAAGCAGGAGTCATTCCTAATCATGTGAGAAGAGGGAGGGGGGGGAGGGGGTGGGTAGGTGTACTGTCGACCTCATCGCGGACTCCTCATGTCGCATTTTGCACGTAGGCACGGTGAGAGAACATATGTAGGAGAAGAAGAGAAAAGTGTTAAAATTTTAAAATGTTTAGTAAGATAAACATAATTTCAATGACAGAATAGACAGTAATGAAGATAAAAAAGTCATGGGGGGAGGAGAACCACTAAGCATTTTGAGAACACGAGTTTTGGTCATGTGATCCGCATTGAGATAGAAAAAAGATGAGCATCGTTTCAAGAGAAAAAAGAGCAGAATCATTTGCAAGACGTTGGGATTTCAGGAAAAGAAAAAATGCGGGTGACATTGAAAAAGTTTCAATGAAATATACGAAAAACTAGGAAGAATATGATCTTTGTTGCTGGTACTTAATTGTTGCTGGATCTCTGCTGTATCTGCTGGATCTTGATCTCCATGGTTCCTCCAATCCTATAAATGTGAAGTTTCGCAACAGGAAGAGAGGGAAGATGTTAAATTTAACAATGAATACTTACGTGGGACACATTGCTCGGTGACGGCGACTTCGGCGGCATGGTCTTCGTGGTGGCGTCTGAAGCCGCGTTTGATCTGAAAAGAAGAAGGTTAATTAGAAAAACAAAGGTAAGCTCCAAGAAGTTCAAGCACACCTGGGCAAAGTGAAGACAGAATCTGCTCCACACAACCGAATATCTGTTGATCCACATATTATTTTGAGAGATGTAGAAGTTGAACGGGATGCTGCTGAGGCGAGCAAATCCTGCGTCCTTAAAGTAGACTTGGATGAGCATGTCGCTCTTGACAGTCTGGGTGCGGAACTGGAAATGACGCGGCTCAGATAATTGTTTTATGCAAAAAGTTTTGAACAAACCTTAATACGGCTAATCTCATCAGCTGGGATTGTGATGAGCTTCTTGCCGTTGAGGCCATCACAGAAGTCCAAAATCAGTTCGGCCGTACAAACGCCGGACTTCTGAAAAATACCCAATTTGCTAGTTTTAACAAGAAGTGATGTTTTTTTGGAAGAATGCCCAACCCACCTCAACGACTGAGATCTCCGCGAGAAGATCATAGTCGTCTGGATGGTGGATTCTCGTGTCACCACAGTACGCCTCGAACACAGGCATCTAAAAATTAGTTTGATTTTCTCGAGAATTCTAGTTGTTTCTTGCCTTTATGTCCAGCAAAGTCTGTCGTTGCTCTGGGTGACGACGGAAGAAAGCAAAATGCGTCATATCTTTTGAAAAATGTTGTATGAAAGAACAAAATTGTCACACAGAATCGACAAGGAATAGAAAGAAACGAAATACGGAGAGGGTCTATCAATAAAAATACGAGAGATTGACTTCTGGTTCGATGGGATATTTCCATAATATTGGGAGAAGAATAGTGGAAACAAAAAGGACTAGTAAAAACGACAAGTGTGAGAATACGAAAATATAGGTCATTTTTGGCCGTCCTTTTTTTTTGTTTTTTAGATTTTTTCAGTCTAAATTTTTTTCTCAATTCATATCCATATTAACTCACCTTTCAACTTTCAACAAAATCCTCAAAAAATAAATTTCAGCAAAATAAATGAATAATAATAGAGGGTTTCAAATACAGACGAATCCCAGTAGACGACGATACATTACGAAATGACTAGGAAGGAAGCAAACGGAGAAGGGAGAGAGGGGAAAGAGGGCGCAGAGAAAGAGAAAGATCTCATTTTGAAAGGTCAAATTCACACAATTTGTCTCTTATGTGCCCTGTCTAGACAGATGGACAGAGATGTACTACTCTTTCTCTCATTTCTCAACGGTCATATGTTATTGGCGAAAAGATGTTTATTGGAATGGAAAAAGAGTACTGGGGAAAGACCAAGAATCATTTTGACGCATAAACAGAACCCTGATATTTGTATTCTCAGAATCTCAGAATCGGAATAGAACCTTGAAAGCCAGTACAGTCTTGGAGGACATATGTACATCGCATAACTCAACCAACACGACTAATGAGCACGCCATCATTGAGAGCAACTCAACTCTCATTTTCTATGTCGGAAGAAGGAAATTCAGAGGAAGATTTAGACATTCCGGAGTTCATCCACATTTTTCAAAATGTCAAGGACTCGATTTACTGAGAATTGCAAGAATTTGAACTAGAAAACAGTCTTCTAGATAGTTACAAGTTTATTAAAGAATAATCGATAGTAAGGAATTCGATTTTTGGGAACGTGAGCGAATCTGTGAAAGATGGATGGAACAACAACACTAAGTGGAAAATATGACAAATAGGAACAAGATACCCGGGGTGGTGGAGAACAAGTGAAATGGTTGGGAATATGTTTTCAGAAAATATGCTAAAAATTATAACAAAATTATGACTCAATTCCGATAGCCTGATTGCAGCTGCTTTGGCTCTGGCTCTCTTTTGACAGGGATTCCGACGATCATGAGTCCGGAGATCTGAATAAATCAAAATTAGCTTTTATGGCAGCCAAACACTTTGGGCAGCCAAACACAAAAATGGTTTTAAAAACTTACTGCCAGTGAGATGATGTATATCCAAAGGCGGTTGCGAGTGGTGTCTTCTCCAAGACCTCTTGGCAATGGGAGCTTGTGGTCAGCGATGAGTCCAATGACAATACTTTTCTGGAAAAAGGGTTACTGTAAATTGTACTGATACAAGCATTATCTCACTTTTTGAAGTAGATCCCGACAATCACCGTGGACGGCCAATACATCAATCCAAAGCCAACACCCATAATGATACCGACCATGAAGAAAATGTGCCATATAGCAATTGCGAAGGTCTTGAGAGCGCATCTGAAAAGTATAACCAATCGTTTCAGTATAACCTGCATCGTATAGCTCACCCAATGAGAAGTTGAAAATTTTTGAAAAAATCAATTATGAAAACCGAGCCGGAAAAAGACCTCTAATCAGACAGGGGTCAACAGTAACCGTCATCGGATATGGGTATATAGAGAATATAGAAATTACAGAAAATAAGACACTAAAAACTACAAAAAAGGGGACGTCTGTGGGTAGTCGGGATGTCTTTGGGGGTTAGAATAACTATTTCGAAACAGATATTTACAATAAAGAGAGGGAGGAGACGCAGATACGCAAAGCCTGGTAGATTCGACAACATATGCGAGGGGTCTCGACGCGAAAACCGCGAGAGAGTAGACGGCAGAAAGTCAAGCGGCGTGTACACAACAAGAGAAAGAGGGCTTCAATCTGAACTTTTATGCGGAGGTATTTTGAGAGAATAAAATCAAGACGATGGTTATAGAACATCATCCAGTTTTTATTTATGGTTACCTGAAAATATGTAGAAATTAACAGTATCGAATTTCCAAACTCACCAAGAAGCCGGTTGAATCTGTTTTGATTGTTAAGGGGAAGATAGTGTTCTCAAATCCACAAATTTTGAAGAGAGAAGTCATGAGTGGGGGTGAGTGGGTTTTGATTTTATGGCAGAGTTGTCGATTTTTCGTGAGAAGGTCAATTTTGAATGAAAATAGGCTGCTGAATCATATACATGTTAACTACACAGTCAACTGACAAGCATCATACAGTAATCCTACGGCACAGAGAGAGTAAAGAAGCAGTCGAAGCAGTACTGTGACTCTTTGTCTGATCGGAACTTCCAGTTGATTCAGAGTTCGGGAGGAGCAGCGGATTATTCAACTCGTTTTTCTTAAATTGTTTTCTTTTCAGAAGTTCCAAATAAAAAAGAACTACCAACATAATTAGGGTCCATTGACAACCCATTAGATTTTTAATGTGTCATAAGATTACTCTACATATTTTCAGGTAACCATAAATAAAAACTGGATGATGTTCTATAACCATCGTCTTGATTTTATTCTCTCAAAATACCTCCGCATAAAAGTTCAGATTGAAGTTATCAGTGTCACAACTTCACCTTCCGAGAGTTATTTTTTGGTTCCACGATTCTAAATTGGTTCCACGATTATATTTTCGTTCCACGATTTTAATTTGGTTCCACGATTTTAATTTCGTTCCACGATTCTTTTTTCGTTCCACGATTCTTTTTTCGCGCCTCTATTCGAGAACAGTGCCGAATATTGAAATAGAATAAAAATCAGAGACTAAAAACTACAAAAAGCGGGACATCTAGGGAGTCGGGACGTCTGTTTGAGGTTAGAATGACCATTTCGAAACAGAGATTTACAATGAAAAGAGAGAGAGAGAGAGAGAGAGAGAGAGAGAGAGAAGACGCAGATACGCGAAGCCTGGTAGATTAGACAACATCTGCGAGAGGTCTCGCCGCGAAAACCGCGAGAGAGGAGACGGCAGAACGTCAAGCGGCGTGTACACAAAAGAGAGACGTGCACGCAGAAATAGAACAGAAAAATGAGCGTAACTCAGCTGGCATACCACTCTCATCTGAATGCACTAGATATTCGAAATCAGGAGAAAAAGGCGGTTGAAATGAGTACAAACATGACTAGGTTTGGAGAAAAATTTTTTGAAATTACGGTGATTCCGACATTTCCATATTCTGACATACCTAATCCAATGGCACTGGTGAGGTGCCTTTAATACATGTTTGAAGAAAGAAATTCAGAAGAAGATTTTGATATTCCGGAGTTCAGCCACATCATGTCAAGGACTCGAAAAACTGAGAATTGCAAGAACTTGAACTAGAAAACAAGAAAACAGTCTTCTAGATAGTTACAAGTTTATTAGAGTCAATTCGATAGTAACAGGAAAGTCAAACAATTAAATATATAATATAATGATCTTTTCAGGGTCCACAATATCTCCCAGAATGACCGTAGTCAAGCATTGGTCTGCCGCAATCAGGAACCCAAATGCTCCAAAGTAGATTGCCAATGGGTAATATCCACCGACCGCGTAGCAGAAGATGGTGAGAATTCCACAACTCTGAAACTTATTGAATTGTGATGTGACAAAAGTGTTTCAAAAAACTTACTGCCAGTGAGATAATGTATATCCAAAGGCGGTTCCTCTTCAACATCTCTTGGCAATGGGAGCTTGTAGTCAGCGACGAGTCCAACGAGAATGCGCCCAATAGAGTTTGAAATCCTTCGTTTGGATCGAGACTAATGTTGACGGCATATTTCAACTCCAGCTCCAGCGGCAGATATTCCCATGGCTCTAGATATTTTTCTGGAAAGAAGGGTTACTGTATTTTGTGCTGATACAAGCATTATCTCTTTTTTTGAAGTACATTCCGACGATCAACATGGACGGGCAAGACATCAATCCGAAGCCAACACCTATAATGATACCGACCGTGAGGACAATTTGCCATATAGCAGTTGCGAAGATCGAGAGAGCGCATCTGAAAAGTATAACCAATCGTTTCAGTATAACCTGACTCGTATAGCTCACCCAATTAGAAGTTGAATAATTTTGAAAAAATCAATTACAAAAAGCCGAGCCGGAAAAAGGCCTCTAATCAGACAGGGGCCAACAGTAACCGTAATCGGATATGGGCATATAGAGAATATAGAAATTACAGAAAATAGAGACTAAAATTACAAAAAGGGGGACATCGGGTGTAGTCGGAACGTCTGTTTGGGGTTAGAATGACTATTTTGAAACATAGATTCACAAAAAAGAAAGGGAGGAGACGCAGATATGCGAAGCCTGGTAGATTCGACAACATCTGTTCGGGGGTCTCGACGCGAAAACCGCGAGAGAGGAGACGGCAGAAAGTCAAGTGGCGTGTACACAACTAGACAAAGAGAGACGTGTAGGCGCAGAAATGAAACAGAGAAATGAGCGTAACTCAGCTGACATACCACTGTTATCTGAATGAACTAGATATTTGAAATCAGGAGAAAAAGACGGTTAAAATGAGTACAAACATGACTAGGTAAACCTAAGAAAATTTTGAAATTACGGTGATTCTGAGTTGAGATTTTGAGATGCTGACATTCCTATTTTATTGGCACTGGTAAGGTGCCTTTCATATTCATGTCGGAAGCAGGAAATTCATAGGAAGATTTTGACATTCCGGAGTTCAGCCCCATGTCTAAAAAAGTGAAGGACTCGAAAAACTGAGAATTGCGAGAATCGAAAAAAAAAGAAAACAGTCTTCTAGATAGTTACAAGTTTATTAGAGAATAATCGATAGCTACAGGAAATTTAAAAATGTAACATATAACACGGCATCCTCAAATGGAAATAGAAATCTAATCTTTTTTCTCTCCGGGGTCACCGAGCGAAAAATGTATTTTCTTAAAATGATGGAAAATTAACACTGAAAAATCGCATTTTTCACTTTATTAAATTCTAGGCGACCTATTTAAAAAATCTGTTCTATACATTTTTTAAAGCTTTTTCTGCGGCGTCTATTGACCTATAAAACGTGTTCCCAAGTTGGATCGGAGGAAAGTTATTTCAGCTCAAATTTTGAACTGAAAATCCTAAAAAACCGTATTTTTTGAAGTTTTCTCATTTGTGTCGGAGTGTCGGACATTTGTTTTCTCGATTTCACTTCACAGTGAGTTTTTGGTTCTTTGACGCGTTTCTTGTGCTATTACGTGTTTTTGGTCTCTTGACGTAGTTGCCGTGCTTTGACATGTTTCTGGATCCTTGGCGCATATCCGGATCCTGTGTGCGATTTTGGTTGATTTGCGCATTTTTGTAATATTGAGGGTGCCTTGACGCGTTTCTCGTGCCTTGACGCGTTTCTCGTGCCTTGGCGTGTTTTTGGTGTCTTGGCACAATTTCCGTGCCTTGACGCATTTCACACCACTTGACGTATTTTCGGTAACTTGGCGCATTTCCAGTGCTTTGTCACACTAGAAGATGTCTTGGCGCGATTTAAAGGAGGATTCCGGACAAAATTTTTTTGGATCAAATTATGTAAAATTTTGTGCTGATTCCGATTATGACAGTGAAAACGCTTGAAAATCTCTCTGAAACCCTGAAAAATCGCTTCAAAACTACTCTTTTTTGGCCGAACGGTCTCCTGGGGCCGTGGCCTAACTCGTGGAGTTTTCCCGGCCACCGCATTTTCAGATTTTTTCAGCATTTTTTCGGGTTTTTTTTTGTGAAAACCAGACGAGTAAGCGAATTAACAACAAAAATGTATGATTTTTACAAAAAAAATTCTGAAAAAATGGTGAAAAAAAATCTGACAATGCGGTGGCCGAGAAAACTCCGGGAGTTAGGCCACGACCCCAGGGGACCGTTCGGCCAGAAAAAAGTCGTTTTAAAACGATTTTTCAGGGTTTTAGAGAAATTTTAAGCATTTTCCGTATCATATTTAAAATCAGGACAAAATGTTACATATTTTGAAGCAAAAAAAAAATTTTACCGGAATCCCCCTTTATGTTCCCTCTCATATTTTTCATATTTTTTGTGATCTAACTTACATTAGGTGCATTGACGCATTTCTGGTGCCGATTTTTAACACATTTTGAATTTTCAGAATGTGTCTTCGAAAAGTTTCTCACAAATTTGAAACGCTCGTCGACCACTGTGCCACTGACTGTTCTCTAATTGATCTCGAATTTGGGGAGGAGCTGAAAATCAGAAAAGACCGTTTCGAAAAAAAATATGAAAGAAGGTCAGTTCCGTTCACACTGGTCTACTCTACATTTCAAAAGGATCACTGGGGTGAGCTAAGACTAGAATTTTGTCCAAAATCTATACATATATATTTTTTCAGGAAAAAAAGAATATATATCAGAGAAGTACAAGGGTATGAGAACAAAAGATTATGACGGAGCCTGGTATCCTAAATGCTACAAAAACGATACTCCCATGGAACTAATGCTCCAACAAGTGTCCGTGATGATCAGGAGCCCAAAACTGATTTTGGAGAAATTGAAAATTTCTGGCGCCGAATTTGAATCTGCCTCTTTTCGCAAAGTTTTGGAGACTCTTGGTCATTTATTACATGTCAAATATTTGGAAATTTCCGTAAAAAATCAAGAGGAATTTCTGGCAGTTTTCTCTTTCTTGGAACCGGGAGTACTGGAGAGGATCGCCGTCAAAATTGAGGCATCAGAATCTGAAGTTTTCCTGGAAATGGAAGAAATTGGGATAATGAAGCAGTGGAAATTTTTGAAAAGTGTGAAAATTGAAGGATTCGTTTTGAGTGGATTGTCAGTGGAGCACATTTGCAATTTGGACGAATTCCGGGGAGAGGTGGAGAAGATTGAGATGAATGATATGGTACAGCTGAAAGAGGTGGGTTTTTGAATTTTAGACTTTTTTCTCAAAGACTTCAGTATTCAAGCACATTCTGAAAAACTACAGTAACCGTTATTTTTCCAGCACTTCCTCCTCAACCCCAACTTTTGTTCATGTGATTTCCACACTTCTATTCCTATCGATATTCCAGAAGCCATAAAAGTTTTCGGCCCGTTCCAAGATCTCTCGGATAACAAACTCCATTTCCAGAAACACCGTATACCGGGGTCCGATAATTTTTTGGAAATTTATATTTCCGGAAATAAGTTTGGTTTTTTGAAGACGGATTCTTAATCTCAGGCGCTTCCGAGCTTGATAAGGTTTTTGTGAATAAATGATTTCTCGTTGTCTGCGTCTCCTCCATTATAACGTTTCTCAGTCTTTGAGTTACTGCATCTGAAAAAGGGGCGGAGCTATCAAAAAGTTAAAAACCATCGTAATAACTTCATTTTTGCTTTGCAATTTTATGATTGAGGATGACGATATGGAAAAAAGTTATCAAAGTTGCAAATGTGCTCCACTGACAAAAAGGTAACATTTTTATTCAATTCCGAATATCCACATTTTCAGGAATATCTTTTTTCAAAACTCTATCAAATGTGATCTGACCTATATCCGTTATAACCAATCGAAGATTTTCCATCGAATCTTGAATTTTGAAATACCACTGCTCTTCATTGAACTGCTCTCCAGGAACTTTGAATGGTGCTCCGAATACAGTATCCAAATTTTCATCACCATTGATATAATCAAAATGAATACAAAATTCTTTGAGGGTTTTGGAGGCTTGCATTTTCTGAATTTTCAAAGTTTTGGAATCTAGATTTTTTTAAACTAACCTCTTTCAGCAAAACGATTTCTGTATACGGTACCGTTTCTATTCCTACAGTAACCCTCTCGAAATGAAGAAAATGTTGAATTTGGGAAGGAATAATGTCACTATAACAGTTCACAGATTTCACCTTTTTCCATTGCTCCATTTTCGAAATTTCGTCCAACTCGAAACAGTTTCCAACTTCTGTATCATCCTCGTCAGAATAACCTGAACCATAAGTTGCGAAATCTATAGATTCTAGAATTCCCGGTTGAACACATGATAATAAGTCTTGAAGTTGGCCGGGCCCCCAAATCTTGAGTTCCAGATTTTTGACTCGAAGTGGTGCCATTTTTTGGAGACTTTCTAGAATCTCCGCATTGAATCGGTCAGTATTAAAACAGAGGCAAAGACTTTCCAAGAATTTCCTTTGATGATGCTTCATAACATCTTCAAAATCTCTCAAGAATACATCCAATTGAATCAAATCTTTCAAAATTTTTTTCTTCTTTTTATGGGTTTCCCGAGTAACTATACAGGAAGAATTTTCAGATTTGAATGTGATTGTCTCTGAATTCTTTTCCTCATCTTTGAATCTCCAGATTATCCACCCTGGGTACGAAAATTCCACGCAAATCTTATTGAAATTCGATTTTGGCTTGAATTGATCGATGAAATTTCGAAGACTATGACACACTTTTCGAAGGGTTAGGCTGGAAAAATATGGAACATTTTACTGGCATTTTGAATTCAAAAAACAAGCACCCCGCCGTTTCGCAACTAGTAATTTTGCAACCAAGACATTTCGTAACCAGACATTTTGCAACTAGACATTTCGCAACTTTGTAAAGTAGTCGCTGTTGCGATATGACTGGTTGCGAAACGTCGGGGTGCCAAAAAATTGGGACTCAGAGAAAAACTCACATTGAAAATAAATCCAGTTTCTCCACAATTTCTCCAAGTACGACATCAGGAAGACCAGTTAGTGCTATTTGAGACATTTTCGAAATTTCCAAAAAAAAATTTGAGAAAAAACCGTTTCTAGATTGAAGGTGAATGGAAAGGAAAAAAACGGAGCGGGGAGGGGAAGTCATAAAGGCACTGATAAGAAATTTTATGAAGAAAATTGATGTCAACAAAAATGTGGAAATGTGAGAATACTTGTGACTGCAAACAAGAAACAAAAAATCTCCCATCACTTTATTCGAAAGATAACCAAAAATCAAAGCTTCAACTTTAGCAATCCTTTCATATCAATCTCTTTACATATCCTCAAAAATTCTTCAACGTTTTTAATGTGCTCCACTGATAATTCCATCGATTCATATTTCCATTTTCGCCCATTTTCAGATTTATCCCGAAGGATCAAATTTCATTTGTTTTTTTTTGTTTTTTTCTAGTAATCACCGGTTACAAATGAGGTTGCAAATGAGTTATTCAACTTCGAATTTCCACATTTTTAGGAACATCTGTTCTCAAAACTCTATCAAAAGTGATCCGACCACTATCAGTTATAACTAATCGAAGAATTTCCATCGAATTTTGAATTCGGAAATACCATTGCTTTTCATTAGTACGTCCAGGAACTTTGAGTGATGCTCCGAATACAGTATCCAAATTTTCATCATTGGTTATATCATTGAAATCGATACAGAATTCTTTGAGGGTTTTGGAGGCTTGCATTTTCTGAAATTTCAAAGTTTTTCAAATCTAGAAACTTTTAGAATGTTCGAAAATCTTCTATAATGTCAAAACTAACCTCTTTCAGCAAAACAATTTCTGTATACGGTACCGTTTCCACTCCTACAGTAACCCTCTCAAAATGAAGAAAATGTTGAATACTTGCAGTAATATTGACATCATGACAATCCACAGATTTCGCCTTTTTCCATTGCTCCATTTTCGAAATGTTTTCTAAATCGAGAAATTGCTCTTCCACTTCAGAATCATCGTAGTAATTAGAACCATTTAAACCATAATTTGTGAAATCTATGGATTCTAGAATTCCAGGTTGAACACATGATAATAAGTCTTGAAGTTGGCCGGGCCCCCAAATCTTGAGTTCCAGATTTTTGACTCGAAGTGGTGCCATTTTTCGGAGACTTTCTAGAATCTCCGCATTGAATCGGTCAGTATTGAAACAGAGGCTAAGACTTTCCAAGAATTTCCGTTGATGATACTTCATAACATCTTCAAAGTCTCTCAAGAATACATCCAAATGACTCAAATCTTTCAGAATTTTTGTCTTTTTCTTCTTTTTATGAGTTTCAACTATACAGGAAGAATTTTTAGATTTGAATTTGATCGTCTTTGAATTCCCTTCTTCATCTGTGAATCTCCAAATTATCCATCCTGGGTACGAAAATTCCACGCAAATCTCATTGAAATTTGATTTTGGCTTGAATTGATCGATGAAATCTCGAAGGCTATGACACACTTTTCGAAGGGTTAGGCTGGAAAAATATGGAAAATTTTAGGGGAATGTTGAATACAAAAAATGTGCGCCCCGACGTTTTGCAACTAGCCATTTTGCAACCACTACTTTACGCAACCAAGAAATTTCGCAACTTGACGTTTCGCAACCAGTCAACTTCATAAATTAGTCCAGTTTTGATTCATATAGGCTACATGTGATTACGGATATCATAAAGCAATGCGAAACGTCCAGTTTCGAAATATCTTGGTTGTGAATTGTCGCGGTTACGAAATTGACGTGAGTGGCAAAATGTCGGGGAGCAAAATGACGTGGTTGCAAATTGTCGTGGTTGCAAAACGTCGGGGTGCCAAAAAAAGAGGGCTCAGAAATATTCAACTCACATTGAAAATAAATCCAATTTTTCCACAATTTCTCCAAGTACGACACCAGGGAGACTAGTTAGTACTATTTGAGACATTTCAAAATTTAGATAAAAAATGGAAGTTGAAACATTTTCAAACTGAAGGTGAATGGAAAGGGAATACAAAACGGAGCGGGGAGAGGGAGTCATAAAGGCACTGATAACAATTTTATGGAAAAAATTGATGTCAACAAAAATGTGGAAATGAGAGAATACTTATGACTGCAAACCCTAAACAAAAAATTTCTCAGTACTTTTATTGCTATATCCTGAAGGATCGAAATTCATGTTAAGTTTTTGCTGGACAAGTGATACAAAAACCAGATACAAAAAAGCGAGAAGTTTATTCAATTCCAAATTTCCACATTTTCAGGAACATCTTTGTCCAAAACTCTATCAAAAGTGATTTGACCCCTTCGACGAGGGAGATCACTATCAAATATAACCAATCGAAGAACTTCTGTGGAATTTTGGATTTTGAAAAACCACTTTTCTTCACTGATAGGTCCTGGAGTTTTGAATGGTGCCCCAAATACAGCATTCAAATTTTCATCATAAGCGATTTCGGAGAAACAAATACAGAATACTTCTAGAGTTTGGGAGGCTTGCATTGTCTGAAATTTGAATTTTTTGGAATCTAGAGACTTCTAGAGTTTTCAAGAATTTTCAAGAATGTTTGAGAATTTTCTATAATGTCAAAACTGACCTGTTTCAGCAAAACTATTTCTGTATACGGTAGCGTTTCTCTTCCTACAGTAACCCTCTCAAAATGAAGAAAATGTTGAATTCTTGGAACAATATTGACTCGAGAACAATCCGTATATTTCGCTTTTTTCCATTGCTCCATTTTCGAAATATCTTCCAAATCGAACATTTTTTCTTCAACTTCTGAATCTCATCAGAATCGGCATAATTGGAATCATGACTTGTGAAATCTATTGATTCTAGAATTCCCGATTGAACAGAGGATAATAAATCATGAAGTTGGCCGGGCCCCCAAATCTTGAGTTCCAGATTTTTCACTCGAAGTGGGGCCATTTTTTTCAAAGTTCCCAATATCTTCGTGTTGAGTTTAGAACTATGAGAATCGAGTTTTAGAATTTCCAAAAAATCCTTCTGATGATACTTCATAACGTCTTCAAAGTCTCCCAAAAATACATCCAAATGATTCGAATTTTCCAGAATTTTTTCCTTCTTTTCCTTTTTATCGGTTTCCCAAGTGACCATACAAGAAGAATTTTCAGCTTTGAACTCGATGATTTTTTCAAATTTTTTCTCCTTCTCACTGAATCTCCAAATGATCCTCTTTGGGTGTCTAAATTTTACAGAAATCTCATTGAAATTCGATTTTGGTTTGAATTGATCGATGAAATCTCGAAGATTGTGACACACTTTTCGAAGGGTTAGGCTGGAAAAAAATGAAAAATTTTATGGGCCTTCTGAATTCAAAAAATGGGCACCCCGACATTAAGCAACTAGCCATGTCGCAACCAAGATATTTCGTAACTAGACATTTTGCAACAAAGGCTTTTTGCTACTAGTCATTTCGTAACTGCGACGTTTCGCAACCAGTCATTTCCATATATGCTACATGTGATTACGGATATCATAAACCAATGCGAAACGACTGGTTGCGAAACGTCGGGGTGCCAAAAAAATGAGGGCTCAGAAAAAACTCACATTGAAAATAAATCCAATTTTTCCACAATTTCGCCAAGTACGACACCAGGAAGACTAGTTAGCGCTATTTGAGACATTTCGAAATTTCCAAAAAAAATTTCAAAGAAAAATCGTTTTCAAACTAAAGAAGAATGGAAAGGAAAGAAAAAACGGAGCTGGGAGGGGAAGTCATAAAGGCACTGATAAGAAATTTTACGAGAAAAATTGATGTCAACAAGAATGTTGAAATATGAGAATACGTGTGACTGCAAAAAGAAACAAAAAACTTTCCATTCTTTTATTTGGAAAAAGACCAAGAATCAAAACTTCATTATTAGTATTCTTTTCATATCAATCTACTCACAGATCCTCAAAAATTCTCTATTCTTCTTTCTATTATTTCTTGGAAATTTCGAAATGTCTCAAAAATCGCTAATTAATCTACCCGATGTAGCACTAGGAGTAATTCTGGAAAAGTTGAATTTATTTTCAATGTGAGTTTTTTCTGAGTCCTCATTTTTTGGCACCCCTACGTTTCGCAACCAGTCATTTTGCAACAGCGAAAATTCGTAACTGACGTTGATTTTGCAGCCACAAAATTTTGCGACTGGTCACCTCGCAACAGCGACAAATGAAAACTGGACTACTTTACAAAGTTGCGAAATGTCGTGGTAGCAAAATAACTAGTTGCAAAACGTCGTGGTGCCCATTTTTTGAATTGAAAATGCCCATATAATTTTTCATATTCTTCCAGCCTAACACTTCGAAAAGTGTGTCATAGTCTTCGAGATTTCATCGATCAATTCAAGCCAAAGTCGAATTTCAATGAGATTTCTGTGGAAATTTATCATCCAGAAAAGGTCATTTGGAGTTTCGGAGATGAAGAAAAGAATTCAGAGACAATCGAGTTCAAATCTGATGGAAATTCTTGTATCGTTATCTGGGAAACCGATAAAAAGGAGAAAAAGGAGAAAATCCTGGAAAATTCGAATAATATGGATGTATTCTTGAGAGACCTTAAGGAAGTTATGAAGTATCATCAAAGGAAATTCTTGGAAAATCTCAAGCTCCATGTTCATGCTGACCGATCCGATGCGAAGATTCTAAAAAGTCTCCAAAAAATGGCACCACTTCAAGTCAAAAATTTAAATCTTTTTGTTTGGGGATCCGGCCAACTTCAAGGTTTATTATCCTGTATTCAACCGGGAATTCTAGAATCCATAGATTTTGCAACTTATGGTTCAGGTTATTCTGACGAGTTGGAAGAAATTTCGAAAATGGAGCAATGGAAAAAGGTGAAATCTGTGAATTGTTATAGTGACATTATTCCTTCACAAATTCAACATTTTCTTCATTTCGAGAGGGTTACTGTAGGAATGGGAACGGTACCGTATACAGAAATTGTTTTGCTGAAAGAGGTTAGTTAAGACTCTAGAAATCTCTATATTTCAAAACTTTGAAATTTCAGAAGATGCAAACTTCCAGAACCCTTCAAGAATTCTGTATTCATTCCGATCATATCACTGATGTTGATTACTTGGATACTGTATTTGGAGCACCATTCAAAGCTCCTGGAACTATCAATGAAGAGCAGTGGTATTTCAAAATTCAAAGTTCAACAGAAGTTGTTCGATTAGCTGTAACTGATCGGGGGCGGATCACATTTACAAAAGTTTCGAGAGACGATGTTCCTGAAAATGTGGAAATTCGGAATTGAATAAAAGTTTTACCTTGTCAAAATTCGAAATATGTATCAAATTATCAGTGGAGCTTATATTTTCTCAACTCTCAAAGAATTCAAAAATTAACGTTAACCATTGAATAAGCTTAATCCATATAGTTCTAGTCGGTCTGACTCACTTTTCGAAGAATAAGCCCGGAAGTTGAGAATTTGAAATTTGGAAATACTAGAACCTTCATGAAATATTATTGTATTGAAACATTGTATTGAAACCAAATCGACATCTTCCATGATTTTTCTCATCACCAAATACGGCATATTCATCAGGTTTGGAGATGGACGAGCATTTTTGAAGAGCGACAATAGATCAATTGGAATTACAGATTTTTCTGGAGCCCCTGTTTTAGAAATTTATCGAAATGTTTTCGACTTACATTGAAATCAAATCTATATTTTTCAAAATTTTCCTCAGCACCAGGTTCGGCATATTCATTATTGTTACTTCTTGGGTGTCAGGAATTACTGTAGTTGGAGTAAGAGGAAGAATAGATGTTAAAAATTTGCTGACAAACACTTTTGGAAAACAAATTCTTGGTCGATTTTTTTGAGGAAGCCAAGTTTCAAGACTGGCATGCCGTTTCATAAATATGAGGTTTCACCGATATTTGTGTTGCTTTTTCGTATAAAATCAAGTACTTTATTCGAATCAAAAAAGCCAAGAAGTTAATGAAGTACAAAAAGCCATATCAGATCGAGTTTGCACCAGTCTCAGCAAGTTTCACATTCGGACACTCTGAAAATGTTAATTTTTCTCGATGTTAAAGTTGCGCTCCATTGAGAACAGATGGTGTACTCCTCGTGGACAACACCTACTTCCCCACGAGGAGTACACAAAAGGGCTCTCAATAGAGCGCGATTTCTCACTACCTACCTACTCCATATCTGAATTCCAAAGAACAATACGCTTCGGAATATGCGAAATGGATTCAGTTGAAGAATTGAAGATGATAATCACCACACGAAGATGTTTGAGATTCGAAAAGGAGCGAAAATCCAAAATCTCATCAAGATCCACAATTGGGTCGCTTCCCCCTCCACCTGGCTGACGACGAATTTCCAAATGTGTCAGTGTCTCTTTATCGATATTTGGCACAATTTTTGACAAGTTTTCCGGGTCGAAAATCGAAATGACTAACTTCTTCACTCCAATCGGGTGTCTTCTGGATTTCAGAATTTTCTCAATATTTTCGATTGTCTTTTGGTGCTTCTGGGAGAATATGTAGTCCGGGTCGGAGGTTTTCATTTCTTGAGATTTGCAGCATCCGAAAAACCATGGAATCGAGCGTTGGTGTTTGATATAGGTATTAGACGAGGACCAAAACTCGAAAGATTTCAAAGGAGCCTTCAGATTCCTCATAATTCCTTCCAAACATATCTCAAACTCTTCCAAGAAATCAGCGTTCACGCAGAAGCTCGGAAGCCAACGGTCTCCATCTTCAGAGTGCACCCAACAATTTCCATTAAAAAAATTTTTGAAGGAAATATTGAAGGTTGTCTTTTCCTTTCTAAATGTGTTCGCTTGAAGACCCAGTAGACGCAAGTTCACACTTCTGTTTTTGATATCTATTCTGATGTCATCCGCCGTGAAATCCATGTAATTCTCATCGATGTAGTATTGGAAGGCTTCACACACTTTTCGAAGGTTTAGCCTGGAAATTTGAAAAGTTAGCCTGGGTACTGTATTTGTTTCGGGGTCCTTTTTCAGGTCTTGAGGATACCCATCTTGACGGTACCCCGACGTTTCGCAACCGGTCATTTCGCAATTGCAACATTTCGAAACTCACGTCAATTCCGCAACCACGATATTTCGCAAGCACCAATTGAAGTGGCAAAATGACTGGTTGCGAAACGTCTAGTTGCAAAATGTCTTGGTTGCGAAACGTCGTGGTGACAAAATCGACGTCAGTTGCGAAATGTCGCAGTTGCGAAATGACTAGTTGCAAAATGTCGGGGTGCCATTTCGACTTACATTGAAACAAAATCGACATCTTCCAGAATTTTCCTCATCACCAGATCGGGCATATCCATTATTGTAACTCCTTGTTCTGTTGAGATTTTTGGATTCTCGGGGACCACCGTAATCGAATGAGGAGGAGAAGACGATGTGAACCATTTGAGAAGAAACATTTTGGGAAAATAAATTGTTTGATTGTCATGTTGGATCTTCAGGGGGAAGAAAAATTGGTCCTCGAAAAAATGACATTCCACGCAGAAATTCTGTAAGGTTTTTCGAACAGAAATGCCACGTTTGATTCCAAAGAATCTGTTATTTCTCAAAATGTTCTTACACAAATGGTTCAAATATTTGTCTTCTTCTTTTCCTTCGACTACAATGATTCATGGAACCCCAGAAATCCCAGAAAATCAAGAAGTAACAATAATGGACATGCCGGATCTGGTGATGAGAAAAATTTTGGAAGATGTTGATTTCATTTCAATGTAAGTCAAGTGGCTTATTCTCCAGTACATTTCGCAAACCCGTCGTTTGACAACTAATTTAGTTGCGAAATGACCAGTTGCGAAATGTCCCGGAGCCCATAAGCTAGTATAGTACCTGAACTAACATTTCAAATTTTCAGGCTAAACCTTCGAAAAGTGTGTGAAGCCTTCCGATACTACATCGACGAAATTTATATGGATATCGAATTGAACGGGATTAGAATTGAAATCTTCAATACTGGCTCAATTTTATTGGAACTAACGAATGTTGAATTCAAAAAAATTCGGTCAAAGACATACAGGGGAATTACGTTCCAAGGACAAAGTGATGAAGAATGCGAAGTTATATTTGCGGAATCAACTGGATGCTATGACATTGTGCGAAAATTCGAAATGAAGACTAGCTACGTGGATGAATTTCTCGTATGTTTGGATGGAATTCTTCAGAATTTGAAGGCCCCTCTGAAGTCGTTCAAATTGTTGTCAGTGCCCAACACTTACATTACGAAAAAACCGCACCCATGGATAAAGTTTCAATTGATTCTCGGATGCTTCAGTGTTCCGATTGTGAAAGCTCAAGTTCGTTACCTTGGAGACGTTGGATTGGCCGCAAAAATTCAAAAATCGGTTATCGAAAAACTAGGAAAGGTTCTTAATTCTGTTAGACGTCCTATTCAAATTGAGACTTTGAAAATTTCGATTTGCGAACCGAAAGACTTGTCGAAGATGGTATCAAACATTGATAAAATGAAGCTAAGACACTTGGAGATTTATCGTATGCAGAGTGAAGATGATAAAATCCAGAAAGTGGATCTCGATAAGATTTTGAATTTTCGCTCATTTTCAAATCTCCAATATCTTGTTGTTAAAAATTTGAAGATCACTTCTCCGATTCAGTCGATAACTCATATTCTTACTCGTGATTTTTTCCTTCTCATGTCATCAAAGGAAAAAAAGAGACTAGAAAATGGTAAGGAAAAGGAAAATTTTGACCAGAATTGCCTAAAAACTTGAATTTTCAGAATTCCCTAACTACAATATTGATGAGGCAGACGATCAAAAAGTGATCTCGTGGGATAAGGTCAACAGCAACATTAGATACAACTTTAGATTTGGACTCCTTACTTGATTTTTTTCGGTCATCGAATTGAATAAATTGTATTATTCAGAACTCTTAGATCTGTATGCCTCACATGTATTTCAGATACTATAAAAAACCTTTATGGACAAAAAATAGAGGAATCACGAATAATCAAAATCTCAACTTTTTTGTTCGAAATTTTCTTCTTTTTCCAGAATCCAAATGTTCTTTTTTTCAGAATTTCATTGCCGCCTTCTACCTACTCTCATTATTCTTGGAAAAATAAATCCCATTTGGATATTTGTCACCTTGAAAAATCCTATCCTCTCCTTCTCCCCCAATTTTTCTTCTTTTTTTTGTGAACAACAGACTTTTTTCTCTCCTATTTTCCTCGTTTTTGACATTCCAAAACTCACTGGACCTGAAGAAAAATGTTGCATTTTTCTCTCCTCTCCCATCTATTTTTCTTTTCACTTTTTCCCTTGGCGCTGGTCTATTTGTCCGAGCGGTCGTTCTTTGGAGGGTCCCTCTTTTTTTCTCTTTTATATTTTTGTCGAGTAGCCCGCGCCAAGCCTCCTTTTCCCTCCTTTTCTTTGTTTTCGTCTTCTCCCTTTCCTCAATTTTTCAATTTTTTCACTTTGTTTGTTTCATCATTTTTCTATCTACACAATTTTGTGAATGGAGTAAATAATTTTTTTATCAGTATCAATTTTTGCGGTTTTGCGGTTTTCTTATCATTATTAACTATCTGTATGTGTACACATTTATGTAGATAGTAAATTTTGCAATCTTTCAAATTTTATTGACCACTTTGTAGTCACAAATTTCTAGTATTTTGGGAAAATTTTTTTGATTCCTAAATTTTTTGATTCTTATGATTGTGATATTGTGATATTCTGAAATTCTGAAATCGAGAGATTCTATTTCAGCCATGGCTCAACTTACCCTTCTCCTCTTCGCTGCTTCTTTGCTTCTCACTCTTGTTCATTCGACTTCTGGCACCGACACTGACTCAGAACTACCGTTTCCGGCCCATAAAGTCCTCCATCTCATAAGAAAGGCTTGTCCGAGAAGACTATGGTACTGCCCAAAACTCGGTAAGCTACAGTAATCCCATTTTTTGAGAACCTCTGTAAAGGGTCTAGTGCAAACAAGGAAGCATAGAAAATCCCTAATTTCTTTCAGAATTCCTTGGGGACAATGGTGACTTCGACGAAAAAAAAGTGGTCAGCTCCAAGGCCTTCTACTGGTTCAACTCTGGCCACGTCGAACCAGACGATGCATGGGAATTCTTCCAAGTAATCATTTCTAAAGTGACCAAAATATATGAAAATATTTTCAGAAAGAATTCTGCTGCAACGAAAACGATTGTCTGGATCGTTGCGGGATTTGGGATGACGACGAGAGGGAAATCGTAAAAAATTTCCGCTTTCTGTATAGAGATGTATTCGATTTGGGAATTGAGGAGATCAATGTGAGTTCAAGTTTTTGTCCGACCGCCTAACTACCTTTTTTTAAAATACACTACCGGGATTCAGATGACTATGAGGAATCAGAGAGGAAGAGGAACAGAGAGGACGATGAATACGATTTGATTTTGGACTTGAATTCTGTTGGCGAGAAAGGAACTGTTTTGGTGTTTGTCTTGGTTTTGGTGATGGTTTTTTGAAGTGAATAAAGGGTTTTGAAATTTTCCGAAGTTCGAATTCTAACGTCTTCTGAAATCTGAAGCTATTTTCCAGGAAATCAAAGACATAAAATTTCCTTTAGACTTAATTTTCATGTTCTAAAACCTAAAAATTCGAACTTCCCGCGTTTTTCTACCCCAGGAACCTCTTTTCTAGACGATTTGCGGTCGGTGGCCTGGAAATCCAAATTTTGAAAAAGTTAGGCCACCGACCGCGAATCGTCCAAAAAAGTGGTTCCAGGGGTGGAAAAATGCAAGAAAATCGAATTTTCAGGTTTCAAGGGACAAGAATTAGGTCTAAAACTTGAAAATTTCAACATTTATTTTTTGAAAAACTTGAAAATTTTGGATTTTCAGAAGTTCAAATTTTGAAGTCTAAGATCTTGATTTCATGCTTTGAAACCCAAAAATTTGAACTTCCCGCGTTTTTCTACCCCGGGAACCACTTTTTTAGACGATTTGCCGTTGGTGGCCTAGAAATCCAAATTTTGGAAAAAGTTAGGCCACCGACCGCAAATCGTCTGGAAAAAGTCGTCCCAGGGGTAGAAAAACGCGGCAAATTCGAATTTCAAGTCTGTTTTTGTCTCAATGGCCTAGTTTTCTCGATATTTCGGTTATTAGGCCACCTGGGCCCAGACGGTCTAAAATGGCCTAAAAAGGGCCGTTTTTCCTAATTTTTTTTCAGATGGCCTAACTTTTTCAGTGTAATTTTTCTAGGTCATTCTCAAATATTTAAAAAAAAACTATTTTTTGAATAAATAATCTTTATTGAGTCTCTAAAAACGAATATTATCACAATTGAGCACACACACCAAAATGGCCTAGAAATCCAAATAAAAAACACATTCAGGGGTAAAAAATGGCGGGAAATTCAAATTTCACACTTTCGAATCACAAAAATCGCGTCTAAACACCCGAATAGAGAGAATAGAAATAAATGTAGAGTAGGAAGACCGGATAGACGACCAGTGGCTTTTTGGCTTGTAACTCGTCGACGCATAATAGGGTTCCTGCACTGTACACCGACCATACCGTACCAAACATGCCAAGAGCGTTGGAGAGGAGGCGGAATCTGAAAAAATAAAAAATTGAAAATTTTGAAAAAAAAAATTTTTTTTTGAAAATTTTTCAAAAAATCGAAAAATTTTAAAATTTCAAATTTCGTCAAAACTTTCATTCTAGGATCATTTTCCACCTTGAATTCGAATTTCTCATCCAATTTCCCTCAATTTGAGCCCAGACTTGGCTAATTTTCAAAAAAAATTTTTTTTTCGAAAATTTTCAAATTTCGCGCCAAAGCTTAAAATTTTTTGACCTACCCACTGAACAATGGTGTCACTAATGAAGTCACCACTAATGGAATCAGACAGTATCCCACAATTCCCAAAACTTGAGAATATCCAACATCGCCTCCGAGAGCCCTGGCAATGAAGTACACCATGAAACCGCCGCAAAACCACATTGTGATGATCCACGAGACGACCTGAAAGAAAATGATATCTCAGGATGACCTAGAAAAACTAGGCTTAAAAAGTTAGGCCATGTGAAAAAAATTTAAGGAAAAACGGTCCAAAATGGCCTATTTTAGGTAGTTAGGGTCCTGGTGGCCTAGAAACCCAAATATCAAGAAAACTAGGCCACCTGGACACAATTGGACTAGAAATTCAAATTTCCCGCAATTTTCCACCCCAGGTACCACTTTTTTGGACGATTTGCGGTCGGTGGCCGAACTTTTTCAAAATTTGGGTTTCTAGGCCACCGAAAGCAAATCGTCCAAAAAAGGGGTTCTGGGGGTAGAAAAACGCGGGAAATTCAAATTTTTAGGTTTCAAAGCCCACAAATTAGGTCTAAAACCAAAAAAACTCACCCCAAACTGTCCATAAAGTGACAGTATGGCGAATGCCAACACCACTGCCAATGGTCCCCAAAAGTCCGGCGATTCTCTGACAATGTTCAATTTCATTCGGAAATACGGTAGTGGAAGAAGAACACATCGAATTTTGTAGTAGATGTCGGTGAGGTCAATGTCCAGTTCTTCGCTGAAAAAATTGGAATTTTTTGGGATTTTTGAAATTGAAAATTTTGGGATTATAGACATTATTTGTGGGCCGAGAAACCCAAAAATTTGAATTTCCCGCGTTTTTCTACCCCTGAAACTGCTTTTTTGGACGATTTGCAGTCGGTGACCGAGAAATCCAAATTTTGAAAAAGTTAGGCCACCAATCGCAAATCATCTAGAAAAGGGTCCCCAGGGAAAAAAACGCGAGAAATTTAAATTTTCAAGTTTCAAAGTGCAAAAATTAGGTCTAACATTCAAAATTTTTGACAAACTTGAAAATTTTGGTTTTTCTAAATTTTAAGTTTTGAGGTTTTGGACTTGAATTTCATGCTCCAAAACTTCAAAATTTTAATTTCCCGCCTTTTTCTACCCCCGGAACCGCTTTTTTGGACAATTTACTGTCGATGGCCTAGAAATCCAAATTTTGAAAAAGTTCGGCCACCGACCGCAAATCGCCGGAAAATAAGGTTCCAGGGGTGGAAAAGGGCGGGAAATTCGAATTTCAAATCAGATTTTGTCTAAATGGCCTAGTTTTCCAGATATTTGGGTTTCTAGGCCACCAAGGCCATCAAGGCAAAAATGGCCTAAACTGTGCCGAAATGGCTCAAAATGGGTCTTTTTGAGTCAAATTTTTTGCAGGTTTTCACTATTAGAGTTTTCTAGGCCATCATTTTCAAATTTCAAAAAAAATTTCTAATACAGTAACCCATAAACCTTACAGTAATGGAATCTGATCCCCATCGTCCTCATTGACCTCGAGAAGCCACCCGAATCCATTGTTTTCCATGAATTTTCCGGCGGCCCCAGCATTGGTCCTACGGTAGGCCTGAGCGGAAATTTGGCCGGTAGGACTGGAAATTGAGCCGTCTGAAAAAATTGAAATTTTTTTTTTGAATTTTTTTTTGTAATTTTTGGGTTCTAGACCTGAATTTCATGCTTTGAAACCTAAAAATTTGAAATTCCCGCGCTTTTCTACCCCTGGTACCACTTTTTTGGACAATTTGCGGTCGGTGGCCGAACTTTTTCAAAATTTGGATTTCTAGGCCACCGACAGCAAATCGTCTGGAAAAGAGGTTTTAGGGGTAGAAAAGCGCGGGAAATTCGAATTTTTTGGTTTCAGAGAGTGAAATTTGAGTCTAAAGGTCCAAAAATTGGAAAAAATTTTTTTTGAAATTTTTGATTTTTAAAAAAAAATTTTTTCAGTTTTTTTTTTTTAATTCTTACCTGGATTATCGTAGCCAGTTTGAGTGGGAACTTGAAAATTTTGAAAATCCGAAGTGTAGAATCCGTTGAGATCGATGGAGACCTCTGGCTGCTTGACGCCCGTCCCCGGATAGTCCATGGCTGGAAAATAGTGAATTTTAGGGGTAAAGGAGTGATTTATAGGTTTTGAAACACGAAAAATTCAAATTTTTGGGTCATTTTCACGTGGGAATAGTGGAAAAATAGAGAAAAATCGAGAAAAACATTTTTGGAAAAAAAAATTGCGAGTTTCGCATTTTTCAATAGGAAAAAGTGATTTTAGGGGTTTCAGACCTGAAAATTTCGAATTTTTGAGTCATTTTCAGCTAGAAACGGAGGAAAAATCCAGAAAATCGGTGAAAAATGAAGAAAAATCGAAGAAACAAAAATTTAGTGACAGGGAGTACTGTAGAGTTTAAAGGCGCATTGAGTTTGGGAAAATTGAATAATGACTATTTTCAGTAATTTTTTAGGAGAAAAAATTATTTGAGGGTTTTTGAACCTAAAAAATTCAAATTTTTCCTTGATTTTCATCGAAAAAAAAGCCTAAAACTATGCAAAATCCAACAAAAATAACCTGAAAGCAGTCAAAAACCAATAATTGTCCGAAAAGTTCTTACTGTAGTTAAAGGCGCATGCTTCAAAATTTCCATGGGTCTCGCCACGATTTTCGCTGATTTTCATTTTCCATTTTTAAGAGTTTTTTTCAACGGATTTTACTCATTTTTAGCTCATTCTTCGTCGAATTTTGCGCATTTTTTGATAGAAATACAAGAAAAATTTTAACATTTTAAAAGTGGAAAAAATTGATAGAAAATATTTGTCAGGCTTTTTTTAGAATCCAGAAGCCTTCAGAATCACTAAATTCAAAATTCCGATGCACTGCACCTCAGAAAAGAGAAAAAGGGGCCCCAAACGATGACGTGTCTCCCTTTTTCTTTCCTGTTTTTCTCTGCGTCTCTTCGTTTCCCATACTCTCTCCCCTCCCTCAAAAAGTCCGCAAAGTGGCGTCAAATCTGACGCCTTTATGGACTTTTCCCATTTTTAACCAATTTTCGTCGTTTTTTCAAGTTTTATGGCTATTTTTCGATGAAAATCACTGAAAATCACATGAAAAATCAAAGAAATCACAAGAAATAACCCTAAAACGTTGAAAAAATCATAAAAATTAGTTGAAAATCATGGAAAATCGAGATTTTTCAAATTTTGTGGTTTTTCTGCTAGAAGCAAGGGTCTAGGGGTAAAATAAGCTGGAAAATCTAAAAATTCAGCTTAAATTATCTCTAAATTGATGGAAAATGCAGAAAAATCGAAAAAATTTTAATATAAAAATTTATTAAAATAAAGCCAATTTTAAGAGAAATAGAGATAAGAAAGACCCAGAGAAAAATATGGAATTTTCAAGAAAAAGACAAGAATTTGGAAGGAGAAAAAAGACATCAAAACTACAGTAATCGGGCCCCAAAAAATCAACAAAAATCACATAAAAAATGCCGTAAAATCAGTGGAAATCGGTGAAAAAACGATTTTTTCTATTCAACAATATCATAAAACAACGAGGCCAAATAGAATCGAATGAAAAATGCGAGGCAGGAGCTGAGAATTTGAATTGACATCAAAATCGAATTTAGCGTTTTCTCGTGCATCGGACCGCCGAATTTCAGTACCAAATTGATGATGGTGAGGTTGTTGATGCGCAGGTAGCTGAAAGATAAAAATTTTAAAAAAAAATTTTTTTTGAAAAAAATTTTTGTAAAAAAAAAGTTGGCCATCTCCATGTCAAAATAATTTTTGACATGGAGATGGCCAAAAAATTTTTTTTTGTCAAATTTCAACTTTTCGGTAATTTTTGGGATTTTAACAATAAAAAATTTTTTGTCAAAAAAAGTTGACCATCTCCATGTCAAAATAATTTTTGATGGCCAAAAATTTTTTTTGCTCAAAATTATTTTTTTTCAAATTTTAGTTTTTTCGATATTTTTGATAATTTTAACAAAAATTTCAAATTTTTACATATCCATACATCTCTCCGTCCTTCTCGAATTCCTCGACATGGAGCATTCCGATGGCTCGACAAATCGCAATGAATACAGTACCCAACGTTTTCAGCTCGCTTCGTCGGAACTCCGCAATGCTCATGCTTACCTGAAAATTTGAAAAAATTGAAAAATTGAAAAAAATTGAAAAAAAAAGTTGTGTCAAAATAAAAGTTGGCCATCTCCATGTCAAAATAATTTTTATGGCTAAAAAAAAATTTTTTTTCGTCATTTTCGTCATTTTTCTAATAATCTCTCAATTTTAACAAAAAAACATTTTTATGGTCAAAAAATTTTATGTCAAAATAAAACTTGGCCATCTCCATTTGAAAATAATTTTGATGACCAAAATTTTCGTCATTTTTTAATTTTTCCCAATTTTCTTGATTTTAACGAAATAAATTTTTTGTTAAACAAATTTTGTGTCAAAAAAAAACTTGGCCATCTCCATGTCAAAATAATTTTGACATTTTTATGGCCAAAAAAATTTTTTTCACCATTTTCAATTTTTTCGCAAATTTATGATTTTAACAAAAAAAAATTTTTGTGTTAAAAAATCTTGGCCATCTCCATGTCAAAATAATTTTTGACATGGAGATGGCCAAAAAAATTTTTTTTACGAAATTTTCTAATTTTTAAAGATTTTAGCAAAAAAAATTTTTATGGTCAAAAAAATTTTTTTGTCAAAATAAAAGTTGGCCATCTCCATGTCAAAATAATTTTGATGGCCAAAAAAAAATTTTTTCGTCATTTTCAAATTATTCTCAAATTTCTTAATTTTAACAAAAAAGTCATTTTCATAGTTCAAAAAATTTTTTTGTCAAAATAAAAGTTGGCCTCTATGTCAAAATAATTCTCTCCATCTCCATGTCAAAATAATTTTGATGGTCAAAAAAATTTTTTTTCACCATTTTCAATTTTTTCGCAAATTTGTGATTTTAACGAAAAAAATTTTTTTTGTTAAAAAATTTTGTCAAAATAATACTTGGCCATCTCCATGTCAAAATAATTTTTATGGCCAAAAAAAATTGTTTTTTGTCATTTTTTTAATTTTTCGCAATTTTCTTGATTTCAACAAAAACAAATTTTTGAAGTCAAAAAAATTTTTTGTGTCAAAATAAAAGTTGGCCATCTCCATGTCAAAAAATTTTTTCTCAAAATTTTAAAAACCTACCGTATCCGTTTTGGGGTCATATTTCGGGAGACGATGACGTGGGCACGGTACCAAATGGAACAATTGTGGAATCGAGTAGACAAAGTTGATGGTCTGCAAACGGGAAAAGTGGGCGGAGCCTATTTTCAAAAAGGGGTCCCCCAAAAATGGGCGGAGCCTAAAAAAAAAAGTGGGCGTGGCTTACCTGTGGAATGAAGAAAAGCATCAGTGTCTTGCTGAAATGTCCCAAAATCGAAACCACGGCCAGTGTCATGCCGGACCAGTAGCAGAATGTGTCGCCGACGAACACTCGAGAGGGGTACTGTAATTTTTTGAAATTTTTCCGGAGTACTGTAGTCTTGGGGTTACTGTAGTCATTTTCACAAAAAAATCCAAAAATTTGAGCCAAAATCGACCATTTTAGGCCAATTTTGACCAATGTCTGTCTGTGTGTCCGGATGTCCATTTTAGGCCATTTCGGGTCATTTTGGGCCGTTTCGGGCCGAATTTGGGCTCCAAATGTGTCTTTTCAGGTTTCTGGATGCTCGAAAACCGCACAAATCCAAAAAATTTAAGTCAAAATGGCCTTTTTAGGCCAATTTTGGGTCAATGTCTGTCTGTGTGTCCGGATGTCCATTTTGGGGCATTTTGGGTCATTTTAGGCCGTTCTGGACCGTTTTTCATGATTTTTGTCATAAAATTCAGATTCTACACATATTTTTACATAAAATCTATCAAAAAATGTTTTTCGAAAAAAATTATTTTGGGCCAATTTAGGCCTATTTCGGGCCGTTTGGGCCCAAATTTTCTCAAATTTATCATTTTTGTCTATACGATCTTCCTGATCTCTAGATATTCAAAATCTAACAAAAAATCGGCCTAAAATCCTATTTTCGGTCATTGTCTGTCTGTGTGTCCGGATGTCCATTTTGGGCCGTTTTAAGCCGTTCCAGGCCGAATTTGGGCTCCAAAAATGTGTTTTAGGCTTCCAGATGACCAAAACTCCGAAAAATGTTAAAAATTCGGGCCAAAATGAGCTTTTTAGGTCATTTTCGGTCATTGTCTGTCTGTGTGTCCGGATGTCCACTTCGGGTCATTTTAGGCTATTTTAGTCCGTTCTGGACCGTTTCAGGCCGTCTTTTTTGGTTTTCAGGCTATTTTGGGCCGTTTTTTATCATTTTTTAGCCCATTTTAGGCCTAGAATTACTGTACCTTGTTGAAATAGAAGAGCACAGCGGTACAAGCAGTAAAAGGGAGCAAAAAGTACAGCGAGATGATGTGATGCCAGAATCCCGTAGTGTTGTCAGTGGCCCCGAAACGGTAGATCTGCAAAGAAATTTGGGTCATTTTGGGCTAATTTGGGCCGACTTCGGGCCGAAAATATACCATTTTTCGAAAAAAAAAATTTTTTTTTGAAAATTTTTTTCAGTTTCAGGCCGAATTTAGGCCGATTTAGGCCGGATTGGGCCGATTTTGACCATGTCTAGGCCGCTTGAAGGCCTGAAAATCGGTTTTTTGGTCCATTTTGACCCAAAAATAAGCTTTTTAGGCCTATTTCAGGCCTTGTTTGTCTGTGTGTCCGGATGTCCATTTTGGGTCATTTTGGGCCGTTTTGGGCCGTCCCAAGGTCATTTTAGGCCGTTTTTCATCATTTTTAGGTCATTTTAGGCGGTTTTCATGATTTCTAAGCTTTTCAGGTCATTTCCAAACCCCCTACCTGCACAAAATTGAACAGGCTCACTGAAGCCGAAATGACCAGCGATTGTCCACTTTCGAGACCGTTGATTCCTGAAAAAAAGATACAGTAATCTTGTGAAACCCTACAGTAATCCAAATCTACCGTACCAGCTAAGATATTAATGGCGTTGGTGCAAAAAACAATGACCATTCCCATGAAAATGTAGTAGACAAAGGAGATGTTGATGGTCAGGGGGAGAAGAACGAACGGTTGAAGTAAGTGGCGGACGATGGACGGCACGATTACTGTAGTCGAGTTTCCTGCAAAAAATTAGGGTTACTGTAAGAATTTTCAAAAAAAAAATTTTTTTTGAAAAAAACTTTTTTTTTTCAAATTTTTTCAAACCTAATTTTTTTTGCTCAAAATTATCTAAAATTGAGTCTAAATGCTGAAAAAATGCTTTAAAAACCCTAAAAAATGGTCTAAAATCGGTCAAACTACCGTAATCCGAGATTTCCAAAAAGTGGGCGGAGCTTCGAGATTTTGGGACATTTTGGGCTCATTTTTCGGGCTTTTGGAGCATTTTTCGAGTATTTTCACAGTGATAATCGGTATTTACACATATTTTTACATAAGAAACACGAAAATTTCGAAAAAATCTGAAACTTCAATTTTAGGCCTTTTGGGCCTATCTCGGGCCGTTTGGTCTCATTTTTCGGGCTCTTGGAGCATTTTTCAGCGATTTCATGATGATAATCAAATTCCACATCCGTTTTTACCTAGGAAAATTGAAAATTTTCGAAAAAAATGGAAAATTCAATTTTAGGCTTTTTGGGCCGTTTCAGGCCGTTTGGGCCCAAATTTTCCAATTTTGTCTATATGACCTTCCTGATCTTCAGTGTGTCCAAAAATAGCAAAAAAACGGGCTTTTTTGCCATCCGGATGTCCATTTTAGGCCGTTTTAGGCCGTTTAGGCTCATTTTTCGGGCTCTTGGAGCACTTTTCGAGAATTTTCATAGTGATATTCGGTATCTACACATATTTTTACATGAAATCGCTCGAGAGAAAATTTTTTCCAAAAATTTCATTTTGGGCCGGCCTTCACCTATTTCGGGCCGTTTGGGCCGATTGGGCCCAAATTTTCCAATTTTGTCCATTTATGCTTCCTGATCTCTAGATGTCCAAAAAAGAGCAAAAAATCGGCCTAAAATCGAGATTTTAGGCCTATTTTCAGTTATTGTCTGTCTGTGTGTCCCGATGTCCATTTTGGGCCAAAATCGGTCTATCTAGCCTCATTTTGGGCCGTTTTTCATGATTTTTGTCAGCAAATTCAGATTCTACACCCATTTTCACGTATAAAAAACGAAAATTTCGAAAAAAAATGGAAAGTTCAATTTTAGGCTTTTTGGCCTATTTCGGGCCGTTTGGGCCCAAATTTTACAATTTTGTCTATATGATCTTCCTGATCTCTAGATGTCCAATATTTTGCAAAAAATCGGCCTAAAATCGGGCTTTTAAGCCTATTTTTGGTCCTCGTCTGTCTGTGTGTCCGGATGTCCATTTTGGGCCAAAATCGGTCTATTTTGGGTCATTTTGGGCCGTTTTTCATAATTTTTGCACTATTTTGAGTGAAATTTCACGACGAATCTCACCAGACACATAATAAACCATCAACAACGGCAACGAGCTGAGTGTGGGGAACAGAAGCTTATGTCGCCATCGCAAATCCAACATATCGTCGGCGAAGCCCAACAAGATGGCCGTCGAAATCGAAATTAGGCCGGATAGGATGGCCAAGAGTTTCGCATAGGGAAAAGAAGACTGTTCGAGGCCGATCCATTCGTAGAATGGGAATGGAATGAACATGAACATGACGATTAGATAGACTGCCGCACAAATCACTCCCATTGGTTCGGGGACGGGCGCGTTGGAGACCTGAAAATGGGGAAAATTAGGCCTAAAATGACCTGGAAATGTTGAAAACCGGCCTAAAATCGGTCTTGAACGGCCCGATATCTCAAAAATCCAAAATTGTCAAAATTTTTTTTTGAAAATTTTGATGAAAGTAGGCTTAGACTAAACTGAACTAGGCCTAAAAATCTCAAAAAACGGCCTAAAACGGCCTAAAACGGCCCGAAATCTCAAAAAATCGATTTTTCAAAAAATTTGGATTTTGGAAATTCTCAATTTTAAACCTAATTTTTCCTCATTCTAGGCCTAGTTCGGCCTAAAAATCTCGATTTTGAGCTTATTTTCGGCCTAAATTTAGTCTAAATAGTCTAAAAATTCATTTTCAAAAAAAAATTTTTTTTTTGAAAATTTTTGATTTTTTCGGTTTTCGGCCTAACTCGGCCTATTTCGGCCCAAATTTCTCGATTTCGGGCTCATTTTTTTGCAAATTTTTCTCCTTACCTTACACTGATCATTTCCATACATTTTCCGAGCGATAAAAATCGGAATATAGTCCAAAATCAGTCGATAACAGACCACGGCTCCGCCCACACTGAGCCCCGCGTTGACGGCCAACGATATTAGGGACATCTGGAAATATTGAAGGCGGGAAATTTGAAATTTTAAGAAAATTTGAAAAAAATTAGGCGGGAATTCAAAAAATTCAAAAAAGTACATGAAAATCGGTCAAAAATCACCGAAATGGGCTCAAAATGGCTCAAAAAACGCAGAATTTTTTTTCAAAAATTTATTTATTTTAACAAAAATCAACAAATAAAGAGTATCCTAAGCCTAGAAAAAAGATCTGACGAAAAAAAAATTTTCAAAAAAAAATTTTGCTCCATGTGTGCTCCATATGCTCCATGTCTACCATAACCACAACGTCTTCCAGCTCTTGGCTCCGCCCCCTGCGCCCCCAGTCGTCGATTCTACAGTAATCCCTTTGTTGTCCGAATTCGCCGAAATTTGAATTGCCGCCTCGCCCAAATCGGTTTTCAATTGTCGAAGATGCTCGGCGAGCCGACTCCACGAGACGCTCACATTCCAGAGTTTCTCCCGTTTCGCCGCGTCCAGAATCACATCGTTCCACGGTTGTTGGTGACGTTCGCGACTGAAAAATTCGGATTTTTCATGAAAAATGAGTCTAAAACGGTCCAAATCGGCCCGAAATGACCCATTTAGGCCTAAACTCATTTTGGGCCAACTTGGGCCGTTTTGGGCCGAATTTCGGCCTCAATTTCGTGTCTGTATGTTCTCTGTGTGTCGAGATGTCCAAAAACAGAAAAAATGGGGGGGAAAAACGGCCCAAAATGACCCATTTTAGGCCTAAGTCTGTCTATGTGTCCGGATGTCCAAGTTAGGTCATTTCGGGCCGTTTTAGGCCGTTCGGGCCAATTTTTTCAGAAATTTGATCTTGTCTGTTCTCTGTGAGTCCAGATGTTCAAAACAAGCGAAAAATAGCCTAAATCGGCCCAAAATGCCCCATTTTCGACCGAAGTCTGTCTATGTGTCCGGATGTCCAATTTAGGTCATTTCGGGCCGTTTTGGACCGTTTTGGGCCGCATTTTTTCAGAAATTTGATCTTGTCTGTTCTCTGTGAGTCCAGATGTTCAAAACAAGCGAAAAATAGCCTAAATCGGCCCAAAATGACCCATTTTCGACCGAAGTCTGTCTGTGTGCCCGGATGTCCATTTTGGGTCATTTTGGGCCGTTTTGGACCGTTTTGGGCCGAATTTTTTTCAGAAATTTGTTTTCGGCTGTTCTCTGTGTGTCCAGATGTCCAAAATAAGAAAAACATTGAGAAAAACGGTCTAAAATGACCCATTTTAGGACAAAGTCGGTCTGTGTGTCCAGATGTCCATTTTGGGTCGTTTTTGGACCATTTTTAGCCTATTTTTTAGCCTAGAAAACTCACTCAATGAATAGTCCATTCTCCTCGGCAGTCTCCGGATCACATAGTGCGTACAGTACCGGTCGGACGGCCTTCTCCGTTCGTCGTTCGCCCATTCCGAAGCTGAAATGAATTTTTGGTTATTTTTTGGGCTTTTAGGCTTTTCTAGGCTGAGTTAGGCCGATTTTAAACTCAAAAATCGTTTTTTCGGTAAAAATTGTGCTAAAAAAGTGCTTTTGGGTAAATTTTGGCTGAGTCTGTCTGTGTGTCCAGATGTCCATTTTGGGCCGTTTGGGCCGTTTCGGGCCGCAATTTCGGGCTTCTGGAGCATTTTTAGGGCATTTTTATTGCCATATTCAGATTCTACACCACTTTTTACATAATTTAGAGTCAAAAATCGAAAAATTAGAAAAAATTCAGTTTAGGCCGCTTTGGGCCGGCTCAGGCCGATTTGGGCCGAAATTTTAGGCTTCAGGGTCATTATTTGTGCTTTTTCGTTGTAAAATTCGGATTCTACACTATTTTTCACATATCTTAGAGAAAAAAAAACGAAATTTTCAAAATTTTCCTTCTAGGCCGTTTTGGGCAGTCTTAGGGCGATTTGGGCCGAAATTTTTGGTCTCAGGGTCATTTTTTGTGCATTTTCAGATTCCGAGCTTATTTTTACCTAAAAACATTGCGAAATTCGTTTCCTTTGAGGAATTTCATGTCTAGGCCGTCTTAGGCCAAACTGGGTCAAAATAGGCCGTTTTCAGGCCAAAATGGCTCAAATTTTCTCAAATTTCTTGGAGAATCTGTACCTAACAATTTTGAGCAACCAACGGCTCAAAAAGAACGTCTGCCCGTCCATTTGTGCGGACAAATTCGATTTGGTCCTTCCCGGATCCGCGACCATCACATTGATATTCGAATCCTTCAGCCGTTCGGAGAGCTCTTTCGAGAAAAGAGCCGACGCCAATTTCGAGTGTTTATACACCTCATATCCGTCGAATTTCTTCTCGTGTTCCGAATTGAAATCCGACAATTTCAAATCACATTTTCGATCGATAATGTTCGAATTGAGGAAGACAATGCGGACGGGATTCGGTTGGGCCAAAAGTTTATCCATGAGTAGGCCGGTGAGCAAAAAGGAGCCCAAATGATTCGTAGCGATGGTCTTCTCGATTCCGTCCTGAAAAAATGAGGAAAAATAAGCTAAAAATCATGAAAAACGGCCCAAAATGAGCCATTTTGACTCAAATTAGGCCTAATTTCATTTTGGGCCGAAGTAGGCCGTTTTGGGCCGCTCGGGCCGAATTTTTTGCAGAAATCTGATCTTGTCTGTTCCCTGTGAGTCCAGATGGTTAAAATAAGCGAAAAATTGTGAAAATCGGTCCAAAATGACACAATTTAGGCCTAAGTCGATCTGTGTGTCCGGATGTCCATTTTAGGTCATTTTAGGCCTATTTGGGCCGTTTTAGGCCACTCAAAAACGTTTTTAGGAGAATTTAGAGGTCTAAATCATGAAAAACTGCTTAAAAATGATCTAAAACAGCTCAAAATCGACTTTTTTGGGGTTTGTCTGTCTGTGTGTCCGGATGTCCAACTTGGGCCGTTTCGGGCCGTCCTAGGCTATTTCTGGGTCAATTCTCACGATTTTGGGGTTAGTTTTTGCGTTAAAATCGGCTAGAATGCTCTAGAAGCCCTTAGAATCCAAAAAAATCCGCCAAGATCGGTCGTTTCGGCCTAAACTTGGTATTGTCTGTCTGTGTGTCCGGATGTCCAACTTGGACAGTTTTGGGTGGTTCTAGGCCGTTCCTAAGCCGATTTTCATGATTTTGGGGTTAATTTTTGCGTTAGAATCGTCTAGAAACGTCTAGAAGCCATTAGAATATTCAAAACTCGCAATACCTTATTCACAGCCCTCTCACTTTGCATCATCGCCGCATTATGCACAATTCCATCGATTCGATCCAACTCGAATTTTCCTTTCGACAATTTCTGAACGAACGTTCGGATACTGTCGAAATCCTCGAGATCACACTGACGACAGTACACCTGGAAAAGAGGGGGAAATTTGAAAATTTTTTGAAAAAAATTTTTTTTTCTAAAATTTTTTCAGGCCTAAATCGGTCTATTTTGGCCCGATTTCAGGCCTAAATATGTTGAAATTTTAATTTTCGACATTTTTTTTGTCCTAAAAGTGATTTTTAAAAAAATCGAAAATTTTCGATTTTAGGCCTAACTCGGCCTATTTCGGCCCGAAAATCATGATTTTGGGCTTATTTTTCAGCAAATTTCGACCTGAATCATTCTTACTTTGAAAAAATGCAGTTTTCAGATCGAAAAACGACTAAAATCGGTCCAAAACTGAAAATTTGACTTTTGGGCCATTTTAGGCCTAACTCGGCCTATTTCGGCCCGAAAATCTTGATTTTGGGCTTCTTTTATAGCCAATTTCGATCTGCATCTTTTTCAGTTTGAAAAATCACACATTTTTGGTCGAAAAACGGCAAAAATCGGCCCAAAACCAAAAATTTTAACTTTCGGGCTCTTTTGGCCTAACTCGGCCTATTTCGGCCCGAAAATCATGATTTTGGGCTCATTTTTTGGCCTGAGAACACTCAAAATCAAGATTCTGATCTATATTTAGTCTATTCTGATCAAAAAACGGCAAAAATCGGTCCAAAACCGAGCATTTTGGCTTTTGGACCGTTTTAGACCTAACTCGGCCTATTTTGGCCCAAGTTTCTCAGTTTTGGGCTCATTTTTCGGCCTAAAAACGCTGAAATCGTGATTTTCACCTAATTTTAGCTTATTTTTGGTCGAAAAACGGCAAAAATCGGTCCAAAACCAAAATTTCGATTTTTGGGCCATTAGGCCTAACTCGGCCTATTTCGGCCCGAAAATCATGATTTTGGGCTCATTTTTTTGCAAATTTTCTGCGCATTTTTACCTGCTTATTTCTGGTATTCAACACAATATCCCTTCGCACTTGAACACATTTCTCTCGATTCCGACACGCCATAATGACTCGAGCATTTCTCTTGGCCAACTCCTCCGCCGTCGCTTGGCCAATTCCCGACGTTGCTCCAGTCACGATATACGTTTTTCCCGCCAAATCCTCGTGTAGATCATATTTGGTGCCGGATTGGGTGGAGCTGAAAAAATTGAAAAAATTTGAAAATTTTCAAAAAAAAATTTTTTTTTGGAAAAAAAATTGAGGATTTTCGGGCCGAAATAGGCCTAAATTTCGAGATTTTGAAGTCAAAATAGGCCTAAAAATCCATTCTTAGGCTCAAAATCGCAAAAAATTGACTAAAAATCGAAATTTTCAAAAAAAAAATTTTGGGCCGTTTGGACCGAAAATAGGCCCTTCTAGGCCATTTTTTCCACTTTTCAGGCCTAAAATTTATCGAAAAATCTGAATTTCGCATCCATTTCTCTCGATACTCACTCCCAAATGTGATATCCACCATAAGCCAGACCGAAGGCCGAAAATCCGACGGACCACGGAGACGTTAGACCCTGAATTAGACGACGTCCGGCCATCTGGAGAAGGAAATTTTTTAGGCTTTTAGGCCGCAAATAGGCTGAAAATGGACTACTAAATATTTGAAAAAATCAGATTTTTAACTGAAAAATTTGAATTTTCAATTTTTTCAAAAAAATTTTTTTTTCGATTTTTTGTAACCAAAAAAATAAATTACATAAGACAGATGCTATATATGCTATATGGGGTCGAAAAAAACGAATTTTGGGTCGAAAAACATGTAAAAAACAGCGAAAAACCAGTAAAAATGGGGAAAATTGATTTTTTATAAATTAAAAGCAATTAGACAAGCTTCTTGGCCTCGAAGAATCCGCGAAGATGACGCATTTGCCACGCACCGGTGATTGCCAAGACGACGACCTGAAAATGGAAATTTGAGGGTTTTTTGAGCAAAAAATAGGCGAAAAATGATGAAAAATGAGCTATTTTAGTCCAAAAATGGATGAAATTGATGATTTTGGGATTTTGAGCATTTTAGGCCGCTTGGGCCGCTTTGGGCCGATTTAGGCCGGCGTTTAGTGTTTCAGAGAACCCTAATGTCATTTTTAGCTTGAAAATCGGCTTAAAATGAGCTATTCTGTGCCAAAAATGGTCGAAAACGGCTCAAAACGACATATCTCTGTCTGTGTGTCCTGACGTCCATTCTGGCTCGATTTAGGCCCTTTTGGCCCGATTTAGGCCGAATTTTTTCGCTTTTCTGGGTTTCCGGATGTCCAGATGTCATTTTTAGACCTATAATCCGCATAAAATGAGCTATTTTAGGCCAAAAACGGTCGAAAATGAGGAATTTTCGATTTTGAGCATTTTAGGCCGTTTCGGGCCGTTTTAGATCAATTAAGGCCCAATTTTTTGATTTTTCTGGATTTCCGAGTACCCAAATGTCATTTTTAGGCTAAAATCCGCTTAAAATGAGCTATTTTTGGCCAAAAATGGTCGAAGAAGGCTTAAAATGACATATGTCTGTCTGTGTGTCCTGATGTCCATTTTAGTCATTTTTGGGCCGTTCTGGGCCGATTTTAGTCATTTTTCGGTCATTTTGGGTCATTTTCGGTCGTTTTGGACCATTTTTTAGCCATTTAGACCAATTTTGGGTCATTTTTCATCAATTTTCCAGCCAAAAAGCAACAAACCTGAGCAATGGACCAGTAGAAGACGCGAGAGTTGGTGGATTCAGACGTTTGACGGAAACGCTCCTCACGATATCTCTGATAGTTTTGCTCTTTCGTTATTTGATCGACCTGGTCGAGAAGTTGACGAATACGGAGTTGCAACTCGTTCAGTTTGTCCTTTTGGGCGATCTGGAAATGAAAAATTTGAAATTTTGTGATTTTTTCAGAAAATTTGGGGAAAAATGGATTCTGGAGCCTTCTAACGTCTTCTGAAGCAATTTAGGAGCTTCTAGACCAAAAACAGGCCGTTCTAGACCATTTTTCCCACTTTTTAGGCCTAAAATCCATCGAAAAATCCAAATTTCGCATCCATTTCTCTCGATACTCACTCCCAAGTGTGATAACTACCATAAGCCAGACCGAATGCCGAAAATCCGACGGAGACGTTAGACCCTGAATCAGACGACGTCCGGCCATCTGGAGCAAGGAATTTTTAGATTTTTCAGGGATTTTTGGCTCAAGCAGTGCTCCTGACGTCATCTAGACGCTCTAAAATGCTCCAAGTTGGCCTTAAAATGCTCCAAAGTCGTTTCAACGACTTCTGGGAGCTCCAAATCGCTCCAAACTGGTCCAGACGTCTTCTAAGTGCTCCAGACGCTCTCCGACGTCTCCTGAAGCTCTAGAAGCTCAAAAATGGCTCAAATCGCTATAAATTGTTCCAGAACGCTTCTGACGTCGTCTGGACGATTTTAGGCAATCCTAACGTCTTCAGATGCTCCAAATCACCATAAATTGGCTCAAAATGCTTCAAAATCGCTTCTACATGCTCCAAAACGCTTCTGACACCTTCTAAATGCTCCAAGATGAATTCTGACACCTTCAGATGATCCAAAATGCTCCGAACGTCTTCTGAACGCACAAATGCCTGTTGACGTCTTCTAAGTGCTCCTAATGCTTTTTGACGTCTCCGGAAGCCCCAGAAGATCAAAATATGGCTAAAATTGCTCCAAATCGGGCTAGAATGCTCCAAGTTGGCTCAAATTTCTCCAGAACGCTCCAGATTCGTTCTGACGTCTTCTAACACTTCCAGAAGCTCCAAAATCCGTTAAAATGACTTAAAATGCTTCAAAATGCTCCTAACGTCTCCAGAAGCCCCCAGAATGCTCTGAGATGACTTAAAATGCTCCAAACGCCTTCTGGGTGCTCCAAAATGACTTCTGACGCCTTCAGATGATCCAAAATGCTCCTGACGTCTTCTAAACGCTACAAATGCCTTTTGACGTCTCCTGAAGCCTCAGATGCTCAAAAAATGGTTCAAATTGCTCCAAATCGGTCTAGAATGCTCCAAGTTGGCTCAAAGTTCTCCAGAAGCTTTCTGACGTCTCCTCAATGCTCCAGACGCCTTCTAACCTCTCCAGAAGCCCTTTGACGTCCCCAGAAGCTCTAGAATGCTCGTAACGTCTTTTAAAAGCTTATACGCCTTCTGACGTCTTCTGAACGCTCCATGATTGCCCTGACGTCTCCAGAAGCCCCAGAAGCTCAAAAAATGGCTCAAAACGCTCCAAATCGGCCTAGAATGCTCCAAATTAGCTCAAATTGCTCCAGAATCGCTCTAACGTCTTCTAACACCTTCAGAAGCTCCACAATCCTTCAAATTGGCTCAAAATGCTCCAAAATCGTCTAAAATGGCTCGAAAGTGCTCCATATGCCTTCTGACGTCTCCAGAAGCCTTAGAATGCTCCAAACGGGCTTAAAATTGCTCCAAAATGCTTCTAACACCTTCCATGTACTCCAGAATCGCTCTGACGTCTTCCAAGCGCTCCAGAAGCTCCAGAATTCATCAAAATCCTTAAAAAAGACAAACCTGCGCATAATCCTGTGCATGATCTCCAGCCTGAATATCCAAATGCACACGCAACTGCGCTCCATTGAACCACGCCGTACTATTCGAATAGATGCAGATGACGTGCTCTCCAGGCGTGTTCGATGTGAATGTGAAGCGTCCTTCGGCAGTGTACAGCTTTGAGAGGATTACCTGCAAAAATTGACGTTTTAGGCTGGAAAAATGGTCTAAAATGGCCTAAAATGATCTAAAATCCATTTTTCTAGGCCTAAAATGGCCCAAAACCAACTTTTTCAGGTCTAAAATTGTCTAAAAAACAGTTTTTTCGGTCAAAAACCGTGTAATTTGAGTCTGAACCGTTGAAAACGTGTTTAGACCAAAAATGAGCTGAAAAAACCGATTTTTGGGTCGGAAAATGGTATATTTTGGTCAAAAACGTCCAAAATGGCCTTAGGCCCAAAATCAACGATTCTAAGTCAGTTTAGGCCGAAAAACTTGATTTTTAGGTCAAAAATGGTCTAAAATTCATGTTTCTAGGCCAAAAATGACCAAAAACTCGTTATTTTCGGTCAAAAATGGCCTAGAACTGTCTATTTCGCGCCTAAACCTTTAGCGATGAGTTTAGGCCGAAAATCAAGGTTTTAGGCCATTTTTCACACGTTTAGGCTTGAAATCGGCTCAGAAAACTGGTTTTTGGGCCAAAAATAGCCCAAAAAGCCCGATTTTTGGCCTAAAATCCACTTTCTAGGCCTATTTTTCGCGAAAAATCCATTTTTCCGCACCTTATCCTCCGGATCCTTGACTTCGACGTGCATTCCGATGTTTGGATAGTCACCGTATCCTTTGGTGTTCGGGTCGTACAATTGGACTTTGTAGTTTCCGGTTACCTGAAATTTGATGATTTTAGAGGGTTTTTAGGGGTTTTGGGGTCGAAATAGCCCGTTTTTGGGCCGAAAAATCGGTTTTTCGGGCCCGGAAAGCCTATTTTCGGCCTTAAAAGGCCTACTTACCATAGTTTCATCGGGAATCTCCTCGATGAAGCATTTCTTCTCGGTTTCCGCGATATGGAAGTAGAGGGAGTTGGCGTAGGTGGCCAAGCTTAGAAGTGCAATGATCACACGCATTCTGAAACAAAAATTGAGTTGAAAATGAGAAAATTTGAAGGAAAATGACGAAAATTCGAGGAAAAATTAGATTTTTTCGATTTTTGGGCGATTTTAGACCAAAATTCCGAGGTCTAGACGTTAAAAACGGTGGAAAACTCGTTTTTTAGCCTTGAAAACCATTAAAAATCACCCAAAACAGTACAAAATCGGCAAAAATCGACGAATTTTGAAAATTTTTAATTTTGGACTATTTTTCGCGATTTCTTCACTTTTCCGATCGAAATTTCGAGTTTTAGATAATAAAAAACGCTGAAAAATCAATTTTTCAACCCGGAACACTGGGAAAACCACGAAAAACGGTCTAAAATCGAAAAAAATGGAATTTTTTGGATTTTGGGCCAAAATCTTCGATTTTTTACGATTTTTTCACTTTTCCAGTCGAAATTTTGTGTTCCAGACAATAAAAAACGCTGAAAAACCGATTTTTTAACCTAAAAACCATGAAAAATCACGAAAAACGGTCCAAAACAGAAGATTTTTCGAAAATTTCGATTTCGGGTCAAATTCTTCGATTTTTCCACTATTTCCGACGAGAATTTTGTCTCCAAGGGTATTTCTGGGTCTAAATTTTGATTTTTGAGTCTAAAAACCTGAAAAAACAACGAAAAGCGGCCTAAAACAGCCTAGTTTAGCCCAAGCTGCAGCCAAAAATGTCCACGTCGAATAGAGTCCGCAAACACCGCGCGGCACGTACCCAATGCGTCAGACTTGACGACAATTTGTGACAGTTGGCGGGAACGTTGAAGAATTTGAATTTTTCGGCAGATTTTTCGAAGAATACTTCACATTTTTTGGTGGTTTCCGGGTGAAATTTGAAATTCAAAGTGAGAGAAAGTTTGCGAGCTATTCAAAAAAAAAAAACAACAAAAAATAAAGACACATTTATTTCATCTCATTCTATAATATTTAACCGGACCATCAAGTTCAATCAATGAGTCGGAAATGGCAAACCTGAAGAATCCTTGAATGAAGTACATCTTCTTTTTGCCATTTGGAATTCGGACTCGGAATTTGCGCAGTGGCGCGTCTTCGTCCTCGTCAACCAGCTCGCCAAGCATGTTTCGGAATCTCTCATCGATTTCGAAGAAGTTTTTAGATCGAAAAATCCATGTTTTAGCAGTAGAGGATTGACCGAACGCCTGAAATATCAGAAATCGAAAAATGTGGAGATTTTGGGGTTCTCGGAATCTGAGATTCTGAGAATCAGATTCTCAAATTCTCATATCTCTTCTATGCATCATATCTCACCTCAATAAGTTCAAAAATGGTCCCCTCTCCAATCTCGGTCACCATCGCCCTGATCTTCTCCAAATGGTACAATTTGCTCAAATCCTCAGTTTTAACCTGCCCAAGGAATTCCACATCCAAAGATGTTACATTTTTGAATTGGCTCGATTCGTACAATTCGGCGCCGATGAGTTGTTCGTATTCTTCTTCTGGAAAATGTATGATTTGGAAAACCAAACATCGAATGTTACGGTACTTTTGTAAAAGTCAAAATCGTGACCTGAAACATCGAAATTTGAGCTTACCACACTTTCTTAGCCACAGGTACCAATTTTCATCTTTCTAGCTCAAAGTGTCCTAAGGTCTGGTGCATTGTACGCAATAGGTCGAAATAGTTTGCGGACAGTACACCAGATCTTACGACACTTTGAGCAAGAGAGCTAAAAATTGGTGGTCCAAGGAAATCAAGTATGGGAAACTCGAAAAACCATGTTTCAGCAAAAAATGGTGTTTGCGTACCAAATACCGAATCCTACGACACTTTCTCAAAAGCGATAATTTTCAAAAATGCCAAATTCGAACTTCCCATGGTTGATAACCTTTGGATACCTAATTTCAAGCCTCTAGCCCAAAGTGTCGTCAGGTATGATGTATTGTACGCAATAGGTCAAAAGTGTTTGCGGACCAAACACCGAATCCTACGACACTTTCTCAAAAGCGATAATTTCACTTCAAAAATGCCAAATTCGAACTTCCCATGGTTGATAACCTTCGGATACCTAATTTCAAGCCTCTAGCCCAAAGTGTCGTCAGGTATGATGTATTGTACGCAATAGGTCAAAAGTGTTTGCGGACCAAACACCGAATCCTACGACACTTTCACCAATCGTCGCGAAAATTGGTATCCCGGGCATGGGAAATTCGAAAATCACATTTTCAAGGTGTTTGCGTACCAAGCAGCTAATCTTACGACACTTGCCAATTAACTTAAAAAACTAATTTTGACCCGTTTTACTTCAATTTTTTTTCAATTTTTATTTTAGAGAAAAAAAAGTGGAAAATACTCACTATTGTCGTTGGTCAAGATGAGCTTTTTGAGAGGTTGTGCATTGAAAAACGAGAGAATCGCCATCACTTTTTCACTGCTGCCCACGCGTATATCCACACTCGAAGCGTTCAAGTGTTCCTGTAGCTTTGCAAGTTTCCAAATCAAAAATTTCGATCCATACTTCGAGGACGACGACACTGACATTTCACCAATGTGTTTCGCTTTTTCGATTTTCGGCTCTAACTTTCGAAATGCCGCCTCCATGGCTTCGTTCACAGATTTCGAGTATTCTGCTTCCATCGCTTCTCGGATTCTCTTAGCACGCTTCAACACCTCATATCGCGTGCACATGCACTTCCGACCACGGACATGGGTCTTGTGTGGGATTTCGTCGGAAGGTAGAGCTCCAGCATCGAAATCCTTGAAATTTTTGTTGATCTTCAGACGGACAATGTGATAGTGTTGGGTGATGTCGATGGACTCAATGTAGCTGTCGACGGCATCGCGAAGACGACGGCAGACTTTTCTCACGACGCTTCTGGAAATAGAACCTCAGAATCCTTCATGACGTGTTCAAAGTGAAAATGTGATTTTCGAATTTCCCATGATTTTTTACCCCTGGACACCAATTTTCGGGACGATTGGTGAAAGTGTCGTAAGTTTTGGTGTTTGGTACGCAAACACTTTCCACCTATTGCGTACAGTGCGCCAGACCTTACGGCAAAAAAGGCAACAAAGGGCTGTTCAGAGTGACACCAAATGTTGCCTTTTTGCCCCCCCCCCCCCCCCCCCCTCGAATTCCAGTTTATAAAAATTGAATTTTTCGACATTTTTTACGTGGCCTGAGAACTCAAAAATGCAACTTTTTTTAAATGGAATTCGAGGGACAAAAAGAGTAATCTGAGATTCTGAAAATTTGAAAATCTTGGAATTTTGGAATCTTGGAACCATGGAATCTTGAAAACTCAGATTTCCAGAATCTCAGCATTTCTTCAAAAAGTTCTCACCTCTGCCACAAACTTAGTTTCGAAAGAACTTCACTGAGAAGATCCAAAGGAAGATCGATGAGTCCGACGGTCATTGCATCCTTGTTTGATCCTCGATTCTTCTCCTCGACCACTTCTATCATTTCTGCATCCAACTTTTCGTAGTGTTCCTGAGTTGTCGAGTCTTCTGGTTTTTCGATTTTTCGTTTCTTCGGCAAAGGTTCATAAACTTCGGTCGTCAAATCGACGATCTTGACGTCATCTGAAGTCTTCTCCTCGGACTCTTCTTCACAGTTTTCGACGATTTTTCGCTCCAAGCCTTCAGCGAATTCCTGAGTTTTTGGGTCTTCTGATTCTTCGACCATGATTGGATCCGAATTTTCGAGAGTCTCGGTCATCTTGTTTTAGTATAAATTAGGAATAATTGAACTTTTGTGATTGTAATGATGATTTGGAAACAGAGACACGTGGATGTTCCGAAAATCCGAAAAACCCCAGAAATTGGATTACTGTGGGTCCACGTTGTCCTTGAAATCTTTTTTGCCACCGGTTTTAAAATAGCTAAACTGTGTTAGAAGTGTTGAGTGGAAACCTGGAGAACTCAAATTTTTGAATTTGAAATGAATTTTTAGGGGTTTCAATGTCAAAATCTTGCCTTGAAACTAAAAAATCAAGCTTCCCATGCTTTTTTCAACCTAGAAGAGAAGTTTTTGGAATTTTTTTCAAAGTGTTGTAAGATCTGATGTTTGGTCCGCAAACACCGGAAAAAAGAAAACAGAGAACTTTGCGGACCAAACACCATATCTTACGACATTTTCTCAAAAGCGATAATTTCACTTCGGGAATGCCAAATTCGAACTTCCTATGCTTGATAACCTTTGGATACCGAATTTCAGGCCTCTAGCTGAAAGTGTCGTAAGGTCTGGTGCACCGTACGCAATAGGTGGAAAGTGTTTGCGGACCAAACATCGAATCTTACGACACTTTTAGCTAGAGAGCTGAAAATTGGTATCCAGGGGTACAAAATCATGGGAAATTCGAAAATCACATTTTCAAAGTGTTTTTCCTTGTCTCGTCTAATTTTTTTTCTAGACCCCCCCCCCCCCCTCTCATCTCTCTTGAATTTTACGGATTCCATATTTCTTCTATGAAAAACAACATGAAATGAATAAAGATATACTGCACTTTTTTACCTTAGACTCTTGTCAAATGACCTAGAAAAATCGAGGAGAAAAATTTAGGCCATCAAGCGAAAAAATTGAAGAAAAACGAGTGAAAATGAGTTTTTTAGGCTAATTGGTAAAAGTGTCGTAAGATGTGGTGTTTGGTACGCAAACACTTCAAAAATGTGATTTTCGAATTTCCCATGATTTTTTACCCCTGGATACAAATTTTTGGGGTGATTGGTCAAAGTGTCGTAAGATGTGGTGTTTGGTCCGCAAACACCAATTTTTGAGATATCGACTGAAAAGTGTCAATTTTGAGTTTCCCTTGGTTTTTTACCGCTACCCATCAATTTTGAGTCATCTATCTCAGGTTCCGGTGTTTGCGGACAAAACATCAGATCTTACGACACTTTTCAAAAAATTCTCAAAAACTTCTCTTCTAGGTTAAAAAAGCATGGGAAGTTTGATTTTCTTATTTTCAAGGCAAGATTCACACATTGAAAACACTAAAATTTTATCGCACATTTCGAATTCGGGTTTTCGAGTTATCCAGGTTTCCACTCGACACTGGTTTTCTCTTCCAACAGATTTTTGCTATTTTAAAACAGGCGCCAAAAAAGATTTCAAGGACAACGTGGAACCACCGTAATCCAATTTTTCTATTTTTTCGGATTTTCGGAACATCCACGTGTCTCTATCTCCAACTCATCATTACAATCACAAAAGTTCAATTATTCCTAATTTATACTGATACAAGATGACCGAAACTCGCGAAAATATGGATCCAAAAATGGTCGGAGAATCAGAAGACGCAAAAACGCAGGAATTCGCTGAAGGCTTGGAGCAAAAAATCGTCGAAAACTGTGAAGAAGAGTCCGAGGAGAAGACTTCAGATGACGTCAAGATCGACGATTTGATGACCGAAGTTTACGAACCTTTGCCGAAGAAACGAAAAATCGAAAAACCAGAAGACTCGACAACGCAGAAACACTACGAAAAGTTGGATGCAGAAATGGTAGAAGTGGTCGAGGAGAAGAATCGAGGATCAAACAAGGATGCAATGACCGTCGAACTCATCGATCTTCCTTTGGATCTTCTCAGTGAAATTCTTCTGAAGCTGGACGTCAATGAAAGGTGAGAGCTTTTTGAAGAAATTCTGAGATTTTGAGATTACAATTTACACTTTTTGTCCCTCAAATTCCAGTTCAAAAAAAGTTGAATTTTTGAAAAATTCTACGTAGCTATTCCCTACATCCTAAATCTCTCTTGAGAATCTCAGGCCACGTGAAAAAAATCGAAAAAATCAACTTTTTAAACTGGAATTCGAGGGCCGTAAGGTCTGGCGCACTGTATGCAATAGGTCGGCAGTGTTTGCGGACCAAACACCGAATCCTACGACACTTTCTCAAAAGCGATAATTTCACTTCGAAAGTGCCAAATTCGAACTTCCTATGATTGATAACCTCTGGATACCAAATTTCAAGCCTTTAGCTCAAAGTGTCGTCAGGTATGATGTACTGTACGTAATAGGTAGAAAGTGTTTGCGGACCAAACACCAAATCCTACGACACTTTCACCAATCGACCGAAAATTTGGTGTCCAGGGGTAAAAAATCATGGGAAATTCGAAAATCACATTTTCAGTTTGAAAACGCCATCATGAAGGATTCTCGAAATTCTATTTTCAGATGCGTCCTTCGCCAAGTGTGCCGTCGTTTTTGCAGTGCTGTGGACAGCTACCCTGAGTTCATCAACATCACCCATGCCGGCGCTGTTGTTCGTCTGGAGATCAATGGAGTCTACAAGGATTTCTATGCTGGCACTCCGCCTTCCGACAAAATCCCACACAAGAAGCATGTTGGCCGTCAGAAGAAATGCATGTGCACACGATATGAAGTGTTGAAGCGTGCAAAGAGAATCAGAGAAGCGATGAAAGCAAAGTACTCGAAATCTGTGAATGGAGCGATGGAGGCGGCATTTCTAGAGTTGGGTCCGAAAATCGAAAAAGCGAAACACATTGGTGAAATGTCAGTGTTGTCGTACATGAAGTTTGGATCGGAATTTTTCATTTCGAAACTTGCAAAGCTCAAGGAACACTTGAATGTTGAAAGAGTGTGTATTCGCGTGGCCAGCAGTGAAAATGTGATTGCAATTCTCGCCTTTTTCAATGCACAAGCTCTCAAAGAGATCAGATTGGTCAACACCAAAAGTGAGTGTTTTCTACATTTTTTGCTAAAATAAAAATTGAAAAACATTTAAGTAAAACGGATCAAAATGAGTTCTTTAGGTTAATTGACAAAAGTGTCGTAAGATTAGCTGTTTGATCCGCAAAAATTTCGAAAATGTGATTTTCGAATTTCCCATGATTTTTTACCCCTGCATACCAATTTTTGGGTCGCTTGGAGAAAGTGTCGTAAGGTTCGATGTTTGGTCCGCAAACACCATTTCGAGCTGAAACATGGTTTTTCGAGTTTCCCATACTTGATTTCCTTGGGCCGCCAATTTTCAGATCTCTAGCACAAAATGTCGTAGGATTTGGTGTTTGGTCCGCAAACACTTTCGACCTATTGCGTACAGTGCGCCAGACCTTACGACACTTTGAGCTAGAGGCTTGAATTTTGTTATTCAAAGGCTATTAAGCATAAGAAGTTCGAATTTGGCACTTCCGAAGTGAAATTATCACTTTTGAGAAAGTGTCGTAGGATTCGGTGTTTTGTCCGCAAACACCATTTTTTTTGCTGAAACATGGATTTTCGAGTTTTACTTGATTTCCTTGGACCACCAATTTTCAGCTTCTTAGCAAAAAAAAAGCTTCTTATAAAAGTGTCGTAAGGTTTGATGTTTGGTCCGCAAACACTTTCGGCCTACTGCGTACAATGCACCCGACCTTACGACACTTTGAGCTAAAAATCTTAAAATTGGTACCTGTGGCTTAGAAAGTGTGGTAAGCTCAAATTTCGATGTTTCAGGTCAGGAGTCTGACTTTTACAAAAGTACCGTAAGACTCGATGTTTGGTTTTCCAAATCAAACATTTTCCAGGATACAGACCACCACTCGTCGACGCCGAACTCTACAAATCGAGCCAATTCAAACATCTGACATGCTTGGACATGGTGAAATTTGGATCGGTGAAAACTGAGGATCTGAGCAAACTGTACCATTTGGAGAATTTGAGTGTGAAGGTTACCGCGATTGATGAGAATTCCACGTTTGAGATTATTGAGGTGAGATATGATGCTTATTCAGGTGAGATATGATGCTCGAGTCTCTCTGAAAATGTCTGAAAATCTTAGAATCTCTACATTTTTTGATTTTTGATATTACAGGCGTTCCGCGGATCGTCAAAAGCTCGAAACTGGTTTTTTGAACTTGAGAAATCCCTCGAAATCGATGAGCGCGTCCGTAACATGATTGGGGATCTCATTGATGAGAATGAGCTACTGAGAAGATTCCGAATTCAAATTGCGGATGCCAAGAAGAAAATTTTCTGCATTCAGGACCTCCATCGATTCGATATCTCTGATCATTTGATTGATTGTTTGGTTGATTGAAAGAAATAAAGTTAAGGTGGATTTGGTTTTTGTTCTTTTTGGATAACTCGCAAACTTTCCTACACTTTGAATTTAAAATTTCACCCGGAAACAGCTAAAAAATTTGAAGTTTTCATCGAAAAATGCCCCCAAAAATTCAAATTCATCAACGTTCCCGCCAACTGTCACAAAATGTCGTCAGGTACGTGCCACGCGGTGTTTGCGGACTCTATTCGACGTGGACATTTTTGGGTGCAGCTTGGGCTAAAATAGGCCGTTTTAAACCGTTTTTAGGGGTTTCAATGTTTAAATTTTGCCTTGAAACTGAAAAAATCGTGCTTCCCATGCTTTTTCGCCCTAGAAGAAAAAATTTTGGAAGTTTTTTGAAAAGTGTCGTAAGATCTGCTGTTTGGTCCGCAAACACCGGAACAAGAGATTGAAGCCTCAAAATTGATGGGTAGCGGTGAAAAAGCATAGGGAATTCACAATTGACACTTTTCAGTCGATATCTCAAAATTTGGTGTTTGCGGACCAAACACCATATCTTACGACACTTTCTCAAAAGCGATAACTTCCTATAACTTTTATATACCAAATTTCAAGCCTCTAGCTGAAACTGTCGTATGATCTAGCGTACTGTACGTAATAGCTCGGCAGTGTTTGCGGACCAAACACCGAATTCTACGACACTTCGAGCTAGGAAGCTGAAAAATAGTGGCAAAAAGAAACCGATTTTCCGTCACAAGTTGTCGCCAAGTCTGACGCATTCGGTACGCGCCGCGCGGTGTTTGCGGACTCTATTCGACGTGGACATTTTTGGGTGCAGCTTGGGCTAAAATAGGCCGTTTTAAACCGTTTTTAGGGGTTTCAATGTTTAAATTTTGCCTTGAAACTGAAAAAATCGTGCTTCCCATGCTTTTTCGCCCTAGAAGAAAAATTTTTGGAAGTTTTTTGAAAAGTGTCGTAAGATCTGGTGTTTGGTCCGCAAACACCAAAGCATGAGCTAGAAGGCTCAAAACTGATGGGTAGCGGTAAAAACACAGAGGGAGATCAAAACTGACGTTTTCAAGTGGTAATCTCAAAAATTGGTCTTTGCGGACCAAACACCGAATCCTACGACACTTTCTCAAGAGCCGTAATTTCACTTCAGAAATGCCAAACTCGAACTTCCTATACTTGATAACCATTGGGTACCAAATTTCATGCCTCTAGCTGAAAGTGTCGTAAGGTCTGGCACACTGTACGCAATAGGTAGAAAGTGTTTGCGGACCAAACACCAAATCCTACGACACTTTGAGCTAGGAAGCTGAAAATTGGTGGCCCAAGGAAATCAAGTATGGGAAACTCGAAAATCACTCTTTCAGCCTAAAATAGTGTTTGCGGACCAAACCCCGAATTCTACGACACTTTTTCCAATCGTCCCAAAAATTGGTATCTTTAGGTGAAAAATCATGGGAAATTCGAAAATCACACTTTCAAAGTGTTTGCGTACAAAACGCCTGATCTTACGACACTTTTGCCAACAAGCCTAAAAAGCTCATTTTCACTCGTTTTTCTTCAATTTTTTGCTAGATGGCCTAACTTTTGCTCCTCGTTTTTTCTAGGCCATTTGACAAGAGTTTGAAGGTAAAAAATACAGTACATCTTCATTCATTTAATGTCATTTTTCATAGAAGAAATGCGGAATCCGTAAAATTCAAGAGAGATGAGAGGGGGTGGGGGTCTAGAAAAAAAGGCAAGGAAAAAAAGGAATTTTAAGTTTTTTAGGTATTTAAGGCAGGAGTAAAGGCACATTTTCAAAAGTTGAAAAAAAGAAAAAATTCAAGAAAACATCACGGAGAAAAAAAAACAAAGGAAAAAACAAAGGAGAAAAATGCTATATTTTACAACAAATTTTTTTGAAAAAAACAATTTTCTGGGATAAAAAACGGCGGGAAATTCAAATTTCTAAGATTCAAAAGTCTCCAATTTTTCGAAAATCCATCGTTGGGCTCCATTTTTGATGTCACAGTTGCTACCGTATATCAGCCAATCGCCAGTGGACCCCTTGTTTACAGTAAGACACTGACCACCCTGTGTCAACCATCCATTCTTCTCAACGATCATTGTGTCTGGGCGGAGCTGAAATTTGGGAAATTTTTTGAAAAAAAAATTTTTTTTTGAAAATTTTTCGAAATTTTTGATTTTTGAAAATTTGAAAATTTGACCATCCAGAGGGGTTTTGGGTGGTTTTTAACATAAAAATCGTAATTATACACAATTTTTGACTCTAGATACCTCAAAATTTCAAAAATTCAAAAACTCAGAATTTGAGATTCTGGAGAATCCGCGATTCTGGGAATTTCTGAATTTTGGATTTTGACTATTTTGGGGTGGTTTTGAGGGGTTTTCAATGAAAATTTAGGATTTTTAATGATTTTCGACCGAGGAAACTTAAAATTTCAAAATTTGAAAAAATCCAAAAAAAAATTTTCGGACCACCGTAATCAACTTTTTTTCAAAATCTCGCTTTTTTCTCAAATTTTTGAACTTCCCGGGGTAAAAAATACCGCGAAATTCAAATTTTTGGGTCTCAAGACTTCAAATCTACTGTATTTTCGTTCAAAATCAAAATTTCCGAAAAGTTAAAAAAATTTTTTTGGACCCCATTTTCCCAAAATCTCACTTTTTTCTCAAATTTTCAAATTTCCCGGGGTAAAAAACCCCGCCAAATTTAAATTTCACACTTTCAACTCTTCAAAATCTCACCTTCTCACACTTAACCATCACCACCGCCTTCTTCTCCTCCGACGAGAAATCTAGACACATTTGCGATATCGCATTTTTGAACGTTTTCGTCAACTGATCGAATACCCATTCTTGATTTCCGCCCGTTCCATGACACGCAAATAATCCCGGTGCTTCACTCTCTTTCCTCGCCATCGAATCCAAACATAGATGGCCAATTTTCATCTGGAGACTCCTTCCGGGCGTCTTTTTGGGCACACTGAAAATTTGGGGATTAAGGGGTGAAAGTAATGAAAAATAAGCTGAAAATTCCAAAAAATCGGCCTATAATGACCTAAAAATGGCTTAAGATGATTTGGGGAAAGTTTGAAAAAATTCGAAAATTTTCAAAAAAAAAATTTTTTTTTGGAAAATTTTTTTCAGGCCTAAGACTAGTTCGGCCTAAAAACACCATAAAACGGTCTAAAAAGATTGAAAAATTGATGAAAAACCATCCAAAATGGGCTTTTTAGGCCTAAATTAGGTTTTGTCTGTCTGTGTGTCCGGATGTCCATGTTAGGTCATTCTAGATTATTTTAGGTCACTTTAGGCCGTTTCGGGCCGTTTCGGACTCATTTTCTGGGTTTCCAGATGCCCCAATCTCGTTTTTGGGCTCAAAAGTAACATAAAATTGCCCACTTTAGGCTAAAAACAGTCTAAAATGGGTATTTTTTGGATTTTGTCTGTCTGTGTGTCCGGATGTCCATTTTAGGTCATTTTAGGCCGTTTTGGACCGTTTTAGGCTTAAAATTTTCAGATTTTTTAGATAAAAAACTCACGCCAACTGTGGATACACCGTATCCAGATACCATTTGAACGATTTACACTGTAGCCTGTCTCGAATCGCCAGCCGGTCAGAGATACTGTAATTTTCAAAAATTTCAAAAAAAAATTTTTAGGTCTAAAATTACTGTATCGTAGATTTTTAGAGTACTGTAGTTTCCCGAAAAAAAAACTCACTCTCCATAATTCACAAATCTCGCCGATGGCACATTCTTCAAATAGATCGCCTTGTACTCGTCCATCCAAACTTCGGCGGCTCGGCGGGTGTTTCTGGAAAAAATTAGAAATTTTTGAGGGTTAAAAATGTCAAAATCAGTCTTCCCATGCTTTGTTACCCCCGCTAAAACAACTTTTAGCCATCTAGCTCAAAGTGTCGTCAAATCTGGTGTTTGGTCCGCAAACACTTCAAAAGTGTCAAATTCGAATTCCCCATGTTTCATTACCCCTATATACCAATTTTCAGATTTTTTACGCAACGTGTCGTAAGATTCGATGTCAGGTCCGCAAACACTTTATACCCATTGCGTACAGTACACCAGATCTTACGACACTTTGAGCTAGAAGGCTGAAAATTGGTATACAGGGGTAATGAGGCATGGGAAATTCGAATTTGACATTTTCAAAGTGTTTGCGGACCAAACACCACATCTTACGACACTTTGAGCTAACGGGCAGAAAATCGATTTTGAGGGGTAATGAAGCATGGGAAGTTCGATTTTGGCACTTTCAAAGCGTTATCCTTGATGGTTTTTGATAAACGTGCACTCTTACTTCTGAAAAACGTTGCCAGATCCTCCGGGGAACGTATACGGATGCTTCTTTCTGAACACATGTCCCACTCTCGAACACGGTAGAATCTCCAGCGAGCCTCCACACTGCCAAACTCTAAACGACATTTCCAAATTCTCGCCACCCCACACTTCCATATCCAAATCATACGTTCCAAGGGTCTCAAACCACTCTTTGGAAATCGCGAATAGGCCACCAGCCATTGTGGGGGACTTGATGGGGGCCGTCGGGTGGGCGTGGCGTTCTGTCCGGAGTTGTTCGTTCATGAACTCCCAACGAAAGACGAGCGTCCAGTCGAAACCTGAAAATTTTTTTCAATTTTTTGAAAATGGAAAATTGAAAATTTCAGTGGCAAGAAGTCAAAATCGTGCTTTAAAACTAAGCAAATCGAGCTTCTCTTGCTTTTTAAGCCTAGAAAATGAGTTTTTGGAAGAATTTCGAAAAGTGTCGTAAGATCCGGTGTTTGGTCCGCAAACACCAAATAGGGAACTAGGAGGTTGAAAATTAGTTTTTTGACGAAATTTAGTGCCCAGAATTCGGTTTTGGTACTTTCCCAGCAACTTTTTTGTTGTTCGGTGTTTGCGGACCAGGCATCATATTTTACGACAATTCTTCCAAAACTGAAAATTGTGCTTTGAAAGTGCAAAATTCGAGTTTCCCATGCCATAATACCCTTGCACACTAATTTTCAGAATTTTAGCCTAAAGTGTCGTAAGATCTTGTGTACTGTACGTAATAGGCAAAAAGTGTTTGCGTCCAAAACACCGAATCCCACGACATTTCGAGCTAGCAAGCTGAAAATTAGTGTCCAGAGGTAATAAGACACGGGAAATTCGATTTTAACACTCTAATAGTGTTTGCGTACCAAACACCGAATCTGACGACACTTCAAATTAGAGGGCTGAAAACTCAACATTTTGATCTAAAATATCGAAATTCGAGTTTCCCTTGTCATATTACCCGTGCACGCCAATTTTCAGCTTTCTAGCTCAAAGTGTCGTAAGATCTAGCGCATTGTCCGCAATAGGCCAAAAAGTGTTTGCGTACCAAACACCGAATCCCACGACATTCAGAGCTAGGAAGCTGAAAATTAGCACTCCTGGGTAATTTGACACGGGAAATTCGATTTTGACACTTTCAAAGTGTTTGCGGACCAAACACCATATCTGACGACACTTTCAGCTACAAAGCTAAAAATTCATTTCTAGGGGTAATTTTGGGCGGGAAGTTCAATTTTCGCGTTTTTAATAACTTACCTCCCCTCAAATCCGCACTAGCGCCCACATAATTGAAATTATCCACATTGATCACATCGATGATGGGTGCCACCACTGCTTTCGGGTTTTCCGCAATTCTCGCCAAAAGGGGTTCCAACCATTTCTGATTACACTCGATGTGACTATCCAAGAATGTCAGAATCGGGGCCCCCGCCACTTGCGCCCCTTTGACTCTCGACCGAATCAGACCCTCCCTCTGATTGTTTCTCAACACTTTGACCCTCTCAATCTGCGCCAGCTCCTTTCCAATGTCGACGTCTTCTGAATTATCATCCACGAGGACGACTTCATATAATAAGGATTCTGGAGACATGTTGAAAACACTGAATACGGTACGTAGAAGTGAACTCCGCGCTTCATTATGGTACGTGATGATTACTGTAGTTGGTTGCATTTTGCTGTTCGAATAGTCCACATCTCGACATGGCGGTTCTCGGGAATCCGGGATTTTTCGAGTTGGATTTAGTGCATCTGACGCTTCTTGGTTGAAGGAATTGGCTTTGTACTTGTCCTGGAAAAATTTCATGTTTCAGTGTCTAGAAGTCAAAATTTCTCTTTGAAACTATCAAAATCGAGCTTCCCATACTTCGTTACCTTTGTATGCAATTTTTCAAAATTTTAGCTCGAACTGTCGTAAGGTCTGATGTATTGTACGCAATGGGTAAAAAGTGTTTGCGGACCAAACACCGTATCTTACGCCACTTTGAGTTAAAAATCTAAAAATTGATGTATAGAGGTAATAAGGTATGGGGAGCTCGAATTTGACATTTTCAGCCTAATTTCGTGTTTGCGGACCAAACACCGAACCTTACGACACTTCAACCAACCGAGCTCAAAATTGATTTCTAGGGGTAATCAAGCATGAGGAGTTCGGATTTGATAGTTTCCTGCCGAAAAAGTGTTTGCGTACCAAACACCATATCTTACGACACTTCTCCTAACTCCCTCAAAATCACTTTTCTAGGGTAAAAAATCGCGGGAAATTCGAATTTTCACATCTCTTACCTCTCCCTTATGCCATTTTCCCTTATTCAAAAACTTTTCCACATCGAACGTCTTCCATGTCACTCCAGATTCTGTCCTTTCGTGAATAGTGGTATCCTCCGCCAAATCGATCGTCGGAATGGGTGGAGCTGCTTTTTTCGGCCGATTTTCTTCATCGTAGCCGGGACCCATTTTGATGGCGGCCAGGTTTAGAGGGGGTGGGGGTCCGCCTTGCTGGAAAAAATTTTTTTTTTGAAAATTTGAATTTTTTTAAAAATTCAAAAATTTTAAATTCAAATTTTAGGAAAAACTAACATTTCCAAGATTCGTAGAATTCGTCGATTTCACATAAATGAATCCGAGTGCCAGAAGCCAAATGACGGCGAGTACGGTACCTACCGTACGCATTTTCAGCATTCGAGGCAGCATTTTTTTGAGGGGTTACTGTAGGTCTGAAATTTGAAATTTTTAGGATTTTTTTTTCGAAAATAGTGAAAATTCATGAAAATCCGAAATTTTCGACCAAAACTGACCCTAAAAAGTGAAATTTGAAAAAAGGGGTCCGAAAAATCGAAAAATTCAAATTTCGAATTTTGACTCCAAACTTCTTCTAGGGGTACTTTTAGCCGTTAAGGACCAATTTTCGGGTCAAATGTCATGAAAAATTCAAATTTCTCGCTATTTTTAACCCTAGAAAGTCAAAAAATGAAGAAAAATCGAAAATTTTCAAAACCCCAAAAATCGGTCCCCCTTGGACCCCCTTAACCACTTCTAGGGGTACTTTTAGCAGTTTAGGATCAACTTATGGGTCAAAATTGTTGAAAAATTCAAATTTTGAGCTATTTTTAACCCTAAAAAGCGAAAAAATTAGGAAAAATCAAAAATTTTCAAAATCCAAAAAATCGGTCCCCCTCGGCTCAAAATGCTCCAAATTCCCTAATTTTCGGCTCAAAAAATGTCCAATTTTTTTACGGAACTTTTGAAAACCAAAAGTAGAATGAAAGAAAGTAAATGGAGCATAGAATAGAATATGTTTATTTATTCAATTCTATGTGCTCCCTCCAAAATGCTCCAACTGCTCTCTATCGGAAGAAACTAAACACTCGTTGTGCTCTGTCCCCCGGAGCACTGAGTTGGCTATTTCTTCTTCTTCTTTTCTATTTTTCTCTGCGTCTCTCAATTTCTCATACTCTCTCGTTTCTGGAGAAGAGAGGCAATAGATAGAGAGAAAAGAGGGGGGTCATCAATTTTTAGTAGACGGGGGGGGGGGGGGGGATGCTCCGAAGAGCAGAAACAGGTGACACACACACATCTGGAGGAACTTTTTCATTTACCAAATTGTAATGAGCAATTTTGGCGCGAAATTCAAATTTTGAGTTGTTTTGTGTTTGAAAAATGGTTTAGGGGGGACCGAGGGGGTCCGATTTTAGGATTTTCATAACTTTTGATTTTCTCAAGTTTTTTGACTTCCTAGAGTTCAAAATGGCGGGAAATTTGAATTTTTCATAGAATTTGACTTAAAAATTGGCTGAAAATGACAAAAATTACCCCTAGAAGAAGTTTGGGGATCCGAGGGGGCCCGATATTAGGATTTTGAAAATTTTCGATTTTTCGGAACTTTTTGACTTTCTCGGGTTAAAAATAGCGGGAAATTTGAATTTTTCATAGAATTTGACTCAAAAATTGGTTAAAAATGACTAAAACTACTCCTAGCAGAAGTTAGGGGGTCCAAGGGGGTCCGATTTCGAGGTTTTCAAAATTTAGGATTTTTCTAATTTTTCGACTTTCTAGGGTAAAAAATGGCGGGAAATTTGAATTATTCAAGATAATTTGACCCAAAAATTGGATAAAAATGACTAAAAGTACCCCTAGAAGAAATTAGGGGTCCGAGGGGTCCGATTTTGGGATTTTTCAAAATTTTGATTTTTCGCAACTTTAAAGCTTTCTGGGGTTAAAAATAGCGCTAAATTTGAATTTCCAAGTGATTTTGAGTCGAAAATTGGTCCTACAAGAGATTTGGAGCAAAAACTTGAATTTCGAAAATTTTCGATTTTCTCACTTTTTCGGACCCCTTTTTTCAAAATTTCACTTTTTTCAAATTTTCAACTCTCCCGGGGTAAAAAACGCCGCCAAATTCAAATTTTCAGGTTAAAAAACTGAAAAAAAAAGACACAAAATGAGAAAAAAGGAAGAAACAATCAGAGTTAATTGAAAGTGGTTAGAAACCGAGAAAAAAAGGACAGTAAGAAAAAAAATAGAGATACAGTAACCTAAAAAGTGTTATTTTTCAAAAATTACGAATTTTTGCATTTATTACTCAAAAAATAACAAAAAAACAATTAAAAAAATGATATTAACAAAAAAAAAACTATCCTAAAAATTCAAATTTTTTGCAGAAAAAAAAAATTCAAAAATCCAAAAAAATTATCTCAAAACGACTCCAAATGTGCTCGCCAACGACTGTTCGATTTGTTTGTGGATCACGTTGACCTGAAAAAATATGAAATTTCAAAAAATGGATTTTTCAAAAAAAATTTTTTTTTCCTAAAAAAAGTTGGTCTAAAAGTGCACATCATCAGCATCAGAACCTTCGTCAAAAATGCATGGAAAATGAAGAATTCTCATTTTTTTTCGTCATTTTTTCTAATAGAGATCAAAATTCAGAGGACCCCCTAAAAGTGGGCGGAGCTTGAAAAAGGGGTCCCCAAAAGTGGGCGGAGCCAAAAAGTGGGCGGAGCCTCAACTTCGAACTTCTAATAGTGGGCGGATTTTTAAAATGTGGACCCCTAACAGCGGGCGGAGCTTAGAATTCGGACCCCTGAAAGTGAGCGGAACTTCAAAAATTGGATCCCTAAAAGTGGGCGGAGCTACCAAGATGGGACCCCCAAAAGTGGGCGGAGCCTAAAATTGAAACCGTTCGAAGTGGGAGGAGCGTAAAAAATGCTTCCTAGAAATGGGCGGAGCTTCAACTTTGGACCCCTAAAAGTGGGCGGAGCCTATATTTGAGATCCTTTTTTTAAAATCAAAATTCAGATGACGTCAAAAATGCAGAATCCACCTGAATCCCAAAATTTCAGTTTTTTTTTGAAATTCCTCACTTTAAACATTCCAGGGCCAAAAAATGGCGCCTAATTCAAAATTTTCGGTCTCCAAAGCCTATCTTCCTTCTAGAAGCTTCAATAATCCTATTCTTTTTTTGGGGTTACAAAACGAGAAATTCAAGAGAATTTTCAATTCTGAAGGAGGTGGGGGGGGGGGGGGGGATAGATAATCTGTGTCAGTGACAGATTATGATCGAGTGGTCGATTCGGAAGACAAAAGAGCAGCACAAAAGAGATGAGAAGAAGGAGGATATTATTATTAATCCACTGCTGAATGTGACAACTCGGTGTTGTATAGGAATACATAGATATTATGTACTACTGCAACTACAACTACGATGAGCAATATTGTATCTGAAGAGCGAGCCTCCATTTTTTTGAAGTCCCAAAAAATAAGGGATAAGAGCTCAAATGGCACCCGGACATTTCGCAACCAAGACATTTCGCAACCAGTCATTTCGCAACTCACGTCGATTTCGCAACCATGAAGTTTTGCAACCGCGACATTTCGCAACCAGGCATTTCGCATCCAAGCTATTTTGCAACCAATTACGGATATTATAAGCCAATCCAGGTTGTCATCTACTTCAACGTCGTAGTTGCAAAACGACGGGTTGCAAAATGACCAATGGTTGCGAAATGTCTCGGTGCCGAAAAATCAAAAATAATCGAAAAACGAAAAGGAAGTGAAGGAACAAAAAAATGGAATTCTCAAGTGGACCTCTTCTAAAAAAGCTGTCTCTTCTGAATTTTCTATTTTTGAAAATATATTTGAGGGGTCGAAAATCATCCAATATCGACTTTATGGCCTAAAAGTGGCCTAGAATGTCGGTTTTTGGGCCAAAAATGACATTTTTTGATATTTTTAATTTTCGGCCTAAAGTCCATTTTTGGTCAGTTTAGGCCAATTTTTTTCAATTTTAGGGTCAAAATAGGCCTGAAAATCGATTTTTGGGCCTGAAAATAGTCTAGAGAACAAATTTTCGGTTTGAAAAATGAATTTTTTGAAAATTCAAAATTTCGGCCTAAACTTCATTTTGGGTCAGTTTAGGCCTTTCCAGGCCTAAAAATCTCAAATTTCCCACTTTCCGGGTCGAAAAATGGCGCCAAATTCAAATTTTCCGGTCCCAAAACTTCAAAATCGTCTCACTTCCTCCTTCGTCAACGCCCTCTCATGACTTCTGTACACAATTCGATACGTTTGACTCTTCTTCGCCTTTTTCGAATTCTCAAATTCATCGGTTAGTTTGACTTGTTCCACCAGTTCTCCACCAATCGTTCGAATCGTATCATACACATCTGATGTCATATCATTGAATTCGATTCCCGTCGGTAAGAAGAACGAAATGTCGAAGATTACCTGCAAAATTGGGTCATTTTGAGTGATTTTAGACCATTTTTCGTCAAATTTGGACTATTTTGGGTCATTTTGGGTCTCAAATGAGTCATTTTGAGTGTTTTTAGACCAAAAATAAGCTATTTTGAGCAATTTTAGGTCAAAAACGAGCCATTTTGAGTGATTTTAGACCAAAAATGAGTGATTTTGGGTCATTTTTCATCAAAATTGGGCCATTTTGAGTGATTTTTCGTCAAAATTGGGACATTTTGGGTCATTTCGAGCAATTTTAGGTCAAAATGAGCGATTTTGAGTCATTTTTCGTCAAAAACGAGTCATTTTAAGGTATTTTGGGCCGAAAATGAGTGATTTTGAGATGTTTCAGCGCCAAAATTGGACCTTTTCAGGCCTACTTTAGGCTTTTTTAGATCATTTTTGATCGTTTTTTGATAATTTTAGGCCAAAATAGGCGATTTTTGACAATTTTAGGTCGTTTTTGATCGTTTTTAGACAATTTTAGACCATTTTACGCCATTTTAGATCATTTTTAGACCATTTTGAGTCATTTTAGACCATTTTTAGACTATTTTTAGACCATTTTAGACCGATTTTACTCAATTTTTGGACTATTTTCGATTGTTTTAGGCCAAAAATCTCGTTTTTACGGCCTTTTTTAGGCCTAAAAGCCTCACCTGTGGATGTGAGCTAATCTGCTTGTATTTGACATCCTCTCCTGGCTGTTTTCCAGCGAATTGCGACAGGAAACCAGTGTCTTTGGACCAGAATAGTCTGAAAAAATTAGACAGTTTTTGGGCCTAAAACGGCCTGAAAATCGGCCTAAAACGGCCTATTTGAGTCATTTTGGGCCGAAATTTTCAAAAATCGAAAATTTTCAAAAATTTAAAAATTTGATTTTTGCGGCCCAAAATGGCCTAAAATCGGCCTATTTCGGCCCAAATCAGGTCTATTTTTTAAATGGAAATCTGGGTCAAAATAGGCTTGTTTAGGCTTAGTGTAAGCCTAATTTCACTTAAATTAGGTCATTTTAGGCCTAAAATGGCCTATTTCGGCCCAAAATTGCTCATTTTTCATGATTTTTGCTCCAAAATTCATACCTAATATCCGGAACTCCATACAAAACCATCGCAATCCTCTCCAGTCCAATTCCAAACGCCCATCCAATCTTATCACGGACCCCGGCCGACTCCAGAAGCCTCTGCTCCATAATACCACATCCGAGCACTTCGAGCCATTGACCATTGTAGAATACCTGGAAAATGAAATTTTGATGATTTTTTGGCGCGAAATTTGAATTTTAGACAAAAAAATGACCTAGAAACATGTTTTTTCGGCCTAAAACGGCCCGGAATGGCCTACTGGCGGCCTGAAGCCTAAGAATTGAGTTTGGGCTTTTTGGGCCCAAAAACCCATTTTCAGAGTCAAAAATGGCCTAAAAGCTTGTTTTTCGGGTTAAAAATAGTCTAAAATTGCGTTTTTGGGTCTAAAACTCAAAATTTGGTTTTTTGTCAAAAATGAAAATTTGGGCTTTTCGGGCTTTTTGGGCCTAAAAATGGCCCGAAAGCCCTGTTTTGGGGTTAAAAATGGCCTGGAAGCCCGTTTTTGAGGTCCAAAACGGTCTAAAATCCCAATTTTTGGCCTAAAACTCAAAAATTCAAAATTTTCCAAAAATTGAAATTTTAGGCTTTTCGAGCTTTCTGGGCCTTCTTAGGCCTAAAATGGGCCTGAAAGCCCGTTTTTGGGATCAAAAATGACTCAAAAGCCCGTTTTTGTGGTTAAAAACAGCCCAAAATCGCGATTTTAGGCCAAAACCCAAAAAATTAGTTTTTTGTCAAAATCGCGATTTTAGGTTTTTTGGGCCTTCTAGGCCTAAAATCGGCCTACAAGCCCGTATTCGGGGTCAAAAATGGCCAAAAATCCGGTTTTTTGGGTCCAAAACGGCCTAGAATCGCGATTTTTGGCCTAAAACTCAAAAGTTTCAAATTTTTTCAAAAATGAAAATTCGGGCTTTTTGGGCCTTGTAGGCCGAAAAGTGGCCCGAAAGCCCGTTTCTGGGGTCAAAAATGGCCGGGAAGCCCGTTTTTGGGGTTAAAAACGGCCTAAAAAATTGCGATTTTGGGCCTAAAACTCAAAATTTGGATTTTTGTCAAAATTGAAATTTTAGGCTTTCTGGGCTTCCTAGGCCGAAAAGTGGCCTGAAAGCCCGTTTTTGGGCACAAAAATGACCCGGAAGCTCGTTTTTAAGGTCCAAAACAGCCTAGAATTGCGAATTTCGGCCTAAAACTCAAAAATCCAAAATTTTCAAAATTTGAAAATTCAGGCTTTTAGACCTATTTTAGGCCTTCCTAGGCCTAAAAAGCCCAAATTTCAGACTTTCCAGGCTCAAAAATCGCGCCAAATTTGATTTTCCACCTCAATTTTACCTCCAACTCCCACGAGGGGTGCGTAAACGGGAAATACGCGTCGACCCATCGTTTCTCGGCACCCTTCCCGAATAGCTCATCACAGAGGCTCTCCAAAAACGATTTTAGTTGAATTTCGGCCGCTTTTGTCGCATCTAAATTGTGTTTTTCTTGTTTTTCCGCAATTCGTTGGACATCTGGATTCGTGGAGAACAGATCCGCCACATTGTCACCATCGGATTTTTTGCCGAGCAGATCGTCGCGAGTGTAGAGACGGACGCCTTCGATCTGAAAATTAGGTCTAAAATCGAGAAATTGGGCCTAAAATAGCCTAAAAAGCCTAAAAATCGGCCTAGAATAGTCTAGAAATGGTTTTGGACCAAAAATCAAAAATTCGATTTTTAGGCCGAAAATCAAGTTTTTAGGCCGTTTTGAGCATAAAAATGACCCAAAAAATCGAAAAATTCGGCCTAAAAGGGCCTAGAATAGTCTAAAATAGCCTAAAATGGCCCAAAAACCAAATTTTTCAAAAAAAAATGTTTTTGAGTTTTGGTCTAAAATCGACCTTTTTAGGCCTATTTTGACCTAGAAAACTCGATTTTAGGCCTATTTCAGGCCATTTTTCCCAATTTTTGGCTCAAAATTCGTCATTTTTCATGTTCTACCTGATGAAAACACGGATAATGTGTCCTATCCACTTCATCTCGTCGATAGACGTCTCCAATCACCAAAAACGCATCCAAACCCTGTTTCATTAGACTGTGTTGATGGGCGGACGTGTGGGCGCGGAGACAGTGGTCCTTGTTGACGTAATAGGTGTCCGAGGGGCGTCTGGAATGAAAAATAGTGGATTTTAGGGGATTTGGAGCGAAAAATAGGCCAAAAATGGGCTTTTTTGGCCTAAAACAGGCCAAAATATTGAAAATTTGGGCCGAAAAGTCCAAAAATGTGTTTTTTCAAAATTTCAAAAATTTTGATTATAAGTCATTTTGGGCCGTTTTAGGCCGTTTCGGGCCGAAAATTTTAGATTTTTGGGCTATTTTTGGCCTAAAAACATGTTTTTCAAGTCATTTTCAACGTAAAATCAAGTTCTTAGGCCTATTTTTGGACTTGGAGGGGTACTGTAGGTGCCAGGGGGGTCCCGGGAGCCCTGGGCCATTTTTAGGCCAAAATCAGGCTTTCTAGGCCTATTTTAGGCCTGGAATCCAAATTTTTTATTTATTTTTAGCCTATTTTAGTCCAAAAAGTCCAAAAATGTGATTTTTCAAAATTTCAAAAATTTTGATTTTGGGCCGTTTTAGGCCGTTTTTGGTCATTTTAGGTCATTCTAGACCATTTTAGACCAAAAAAATTCAGATTTTTAGACTATTTTCGGCCTAAAATCACGTTTTTCAAGTCATTTTTGACCGAAAAATCAAGTTTTTAGGCTATTTTGAGACAAAATGGGTACTGTAGGTGCCAGGGGGGTCCGGGGGCCCTAGACTTCTTTTGGGCCGAAATTAGGCTTCCGAGGCCTATTTTAGGCCAGAAATTCAAATTTTTCGGTTATTTTAGGCTATTTTAAGACCTTAAAGTCTAAAAACTTGATTTTTCAAAATTTCAAAATTTTCGATTTTTGGGCCAATTTAGGCCATCCTAGACCATTTTAGGCCGAAAATCTCGATTTTTCAGGTCATTTTAGACAATTTCCAAGCCAAAATCTCACCTAGACACATGATCCTCGGGTGTCAAAAGTGAGTCGAAATTTTGGAAATTCGTGACGACACGGGGTTCTGATTCGCAGATTGTGAAGAGCGGGGACCGATTTCCTGGAAAATGGGCGGGAAATTTGAATTTTGAGGTTAAAATAGGCTCAAAAATCGATTTTACGGCCTAAAAATAGTCTAAAACGGCCTTTTTTGGTCTAAAATGACCTAGTTTCGGCCTAAAAACCAAAATTTTGGATTTGGGCCCGAAACTCATTTTAGGTCATTTTAGGCCGTTTTTTTGTGGTTCTGAGGTCAAAATAGGCCCAGAAATCGATTTTAGGGCCTGAAAATGGTCTAGAAACTTGATTTTTGACTGAAAAATGAAGTTTTTTGAAAATTCAAAATTTCGGCCCAAAACTCATTCTAGGTTATTTTAGGCCATTTTAGACCAAATTTTTCACTTTCTAGGCCATTTTAGGCCGATTTTTTTGGATTTTTAGACTATTTTAGTCCATTTTTCAGGCCCTTACCAGGCTTTCTATAAGTCTGATGTACATAGTCGACGACACGTCTTTTGAGCAGATTCAGAGGATTTGACGTCTCCTGAAGAAGACGTCGATCCAGAAGACGTCGGACTGCCGGAGACAAATTGTATACGGTATCCGGGGTGTACTGTCGACCGTCTAGCTGAAAATTTGAAAAAAATTAATTTTTTGAAAATTTTCAAAAATTTTTTTTTTGAAAAATTTGAATTTTTTGAATTTCCCGGGCTAAAATAGCCTGAAAAATTCGAATTTTTGATCTACCAACCTCGAAAATCTCTGCTTTCTCTTCTTTTTTGACTTTTGGAGGACTGCTACTGCTCATTGGTCGAATGTTTGAAATTGAAGAGAAATTTATCTGACATCTGGAGAGTAGTTGAAAATAACGATGACCCGTGGAGATTCGCATTTTGCGTTGAATTCTGCTGAAAAAAGGCGGGAAATTTGAAAAAAACATTTTTTTGGAGATTTTTCGAAAAAATTTTTTTTTTGCAATTTTTTGGTTTTTACATCAATCTAGGGGTAATTTGAGCTGAAATTTTAGATTTTCCAGTTTATTTTACCCCTAGACCACTGCTTCTAGCCTAAAAACCACAAAATTCGAAAAACCTCGATTTTTCATGATTTTCAATTAATTTTCATTATTTTTTCAACATTTTAGGGTTATTTCTTGTGATTTCTTCGATTTTTCATGTCGTTTTTCGTGATTTTCATCGAAAATTAGCCCAAAAACTCGAAAAAACGACGAAAATTGGTTAAAAATGGGAAAAGTCCGCAGAGGCGTCAGATTTGACGCCACTTTGCGGACTTTTGGGGGGAGGAGAGAGAGTGTGGGAAATCGAGAGACGCAGAGAAAAATAGGAGGAGAAAAGGGGTGACACGTCATCGTTGAGGGCCCCTTTTTTCTTTTTTGAGATGCAGTGCATCTGAATTCCAAATTTAGTGATTCAGGCGGCTTTTGGATTCTAAAAAAAAACTGAAAAGTATTTTTTTCCAATATTTTGCACCTGTACAATTTTGAAATTTTTCTAATATTTTTATTGAAAAATGCTTGAAATTTGACGAAAAATGAGCCAAAAACCAGCAAAATCCGTTAAAAAATAACCGAAAAAATTAGAAAACAAAAAAGCTGAAATCGTGGCGAGACCCATGGAAATTTTGGAGCATGCGCCTTTAAATACAGTAGTAACTTTTCTGATATTTCTTGGTTTTTGACTGTTTTTAATTGATTTTTGTCGGATTTTTTCATATTTTCCGAGTGTTTTTAGATGGAAATGAGGTGTAAACTTGAATTTTTTAGGTTCCTAAACCCTCAAATTATGTTTTTTGCCCGAAAAATTGCTGAAAATCATCATTTTCCATTTTCTCTAGCTCTATGCGCCTTTAAACTCTACAGTACTCTCTTAGCTAAAATTTTTCTTTTTCGATTTTTCGGATATTTTCCTTCATTTTTCACCAATTTTCTTGATTTTTCGACGCTTTTTAGATAAAAATGACTCAAAATTTTGAAATTTTTTGGTTCGAAAACCCTAAAATCAGTATTTCCCCTCGAAAAATGCAAAACTCGCAGATTTTTTTCAAAAAAATTTTTCTTCTTTTTTTTTCTTGATTTTCTCTCTATTTTTCCACTATTCCCACGTGAAAATGACCCAAAAATTTGAATTTTTCATGTCGAAAACCCCCTATATCACTCTTTTCCCCCTAAAATTCACTATTTTTCAGCCATGGACTATCCGGGGACGGGCGTCAAGCAGCCAGAGGTCTCCATCGATCTCAACGGATTCTACACTTCGGATTTTCAGAATTTTCAAGTTCCTACTCAAACTGGTTACGATAATCCAGGTGGGAATTTTGAAATTTAAAAATTAAAAAAACTTTTTTTTTTTGGAAAAATCAAAATTTTCAAAAAAAAGTTTTTTCTCTAATTTTTAGACCTTTAGACTCAAGTTTTATGCTTTGAAACCTAAAAATTTGAATTTCCCGCCCTTTTCTACCCCCGGAACCTCTTTTCCAGACGATTTGTGGTCGGTGGCCTAGAAATCCAAATTTTGAAAAAGTTCGGCCACCGCCGGCAAATCGTCCAAAAAAGTGGTTCCAGAAGTAGAAAAGCGCGGGGAATTCAAATTTTTAGGTTTCAAAGTATGAAATTTGAATCTAGAACCCAAAAATTTCAAAAAAAATTTTTCAATTTTTTCAGACGGCTCGATTTCCAGTCCTACTGGCCAAATTTCTGCTCAGGCCTACCGTAGGACCAACGCAGGGGCCGCCGGAAAATTCATGGAAAACAATGGATTTGGATGGCTTCTGGAGGTCAATGAGGACGACGCGGATCAGATTCCATTACTGTAAGGTTTACGGGTTACTGTATCTGAAATTTTTACTTGAAATTTGAAAATGATGGCCTAGCAAACTCCAATGGTAAAAAACTGCAAAAAATTTGACCCGAAATGACCCATTTTGAGGCATTTTAGACCATTTTAGGCCAGTTTAGCCTTGGTGGCCTAGAAACCCAAATATCTGGAAAACTAGGCCACCTGGACGAAATTCGACCTGAAATTCGGATTTCCCGCGTTTTTCTACCCCTGGGACACCCTTTTTAGACTATTTGCTATCGGTGGCCTAACTTTTTCAAAATTTGGATTTCTAGGCCACCGACCGCAAATTGCCTAAAAAAGAGTTCTAGGGGTAGAAAAATGCGGGAAATTCAAATTTTTGGGTTTCAAAATCCTCAGATGATGTCTAGGTCCTCAAAATTTTGACTTCAAGAAAATCCAAAATTTCAAGTTTTTCAAAAAATGAATTTTTCAATTTTTCAAGTTTTAGACCTAATTTGTGACCCCTTAAACCTAAAAATTTGAATTTTTGGATGATTTGTGGTTGGTGGCCTAGAAACCCAAATTTTGAAAAAGTTCGGCCACCGACCGAAAATCGTCCAAAAAAGGTGTCCCGGGGGTAGAAAAACGCGGGAAATTCAAATTTTTAGGTTTCAAAGTGAAAAAATTAGGTCTAGAAACCAAAACGTTGAAATTTTTTTTGGAAAAACTTGAAAATTTGGTTTCTTTGAAATTTGAAATTTTGGGGTTTTAGACATTATCTGAGGGTTCTGAAACTTGAAAATTTGAATTTCCCGCCTTTTTCTACCCCCGAAGCCACTTTTTTGGGCGATTTGCGGTTGGTGGCCTAACTTTTTCCAAAATTGGATTTCTAGGCCACCGATCGCAAATCGTCCAAAAAAGTGGCTTCGGGGGTAGAAAAAGGCGGGAAATTCAAATTTTCAGGTTTTAGAGCATAAAATTTAAACCTAGATACCCAAATTTTGCCTTCAAAAATCGTTTTTTTCCCAATTTTTTCAATGAAAAAAATTTGAAAATTTTGGGTAGTAGACTCAAATTTTGCATTTTTAAACCTGAAAATTTGAATTTCCCGCGTTTTTCTATCCCGGGAACACCCTTTTCGGACGATTTGTGGTCGGTGGCCTAACTTTTTCAAAATTTGGGTTTCTAGGCCACCGACCGGAAATTGACCTCAAAAGCGGTTTCGGGGGTAGAAAAACGCGGGACTTTCGAATTTTTAAGTTTTAGAGCGCAGAAACAGGGTCTAGGACCCCAAAATTTCGAATTTCAAAAAACCAAAAAAATTCCAATTTTTCAGCGAAGAACTGGACATTGACCTCACCGATATCTACTACAAAATTCGATGTGTTCTTCTTCCACTACCGTATTTCCGAATGAAATTGAACATTGTCAGAGAATCGCCGGACTTTTGGGGACCATTGGCAGTGGTGTTGGCATTCGCCATACTGTCACTTTATGGACAGTTTGGGGTGAGTTTTTTTGGTTTTAGACCTAATTTGTGGGCTTTGAAACCTAAAAATTTGAATTTCCCGCGTTTTTCTACCCCCAGAACCCCTTTTTTGGACGATTTGCTTTCGGTGGCCTAGAAACCCAAATTTTGAAAAAGTTCGGCCACCGACCGCAAATCGTCCAAAAAAGTGGTACCTGGGGTGGAAAATTGCGGGAAATTTGAATTTCTAGTCCAATTGTGTCCAGGTGGCCTAGTTTTCTTGATATTTGGGTTTCTAGGCCACCAGGACCCTAACTACCTAAAATAGGCCATTTTGGACCGTTTTTCCTTAAATTTTTTTCACATGGCCTAACTTTTTAAGCCTAGTTTTTCTAGGTCATCCTGAGATATCATTTTCTTTCAGGTCGTCTCGTGGATCATCACAATGTGGTTTTGCGGCGGTTTCATGGTGTACTTCATTGCCAGGGCTCTCGGAGGCGATGTTGGATATTCTCAAGTTTTGGGAATTGTGGGATACTGTCTGATTCCATTAGTGGTGACTTCATTAGTGACACCATTGTTCAGTGGGTAGGTCAAAAAATTTTAAGCTTTGGCGCGAAATTTGAAAATTTTCGAAAAAAAATTTTTTTTTGAAAATTAGCCAAGTCTGGGCTCAAATTGAGGGAAATTGGATGAGAAATTCGAATTCAAGGTGGAAAATGATCCTAGAATGAAAGTTTTGACGAAATTTGAAATTTTAAAATTTTTCGATTTTTTGAAAAATTTTCAAAAAAAAAATTTTTTTTTCAAAATTTTCAATTTTTTATTTTTTCAGATTCCGCCTCCTCTCCAACGCTCTTGGCATGTTTGGTACGGTATGGTCGGTGTACAGTGCAGGAACCCTATTATGCGTCGACGAGTTGCAAGCCAAAAAGCCACTGGTCGTCTATCCGGTCTTCCTACTCTACATTTATTTCTATTCTCTCTATTCGGGTGTTTAGACGCGATTTTTGTGGTTCGAAAGTGTGAAATTTGAATTTCCCGCCATTTTTTACCCCTGGAAATGTGTTTTTTTAATTGTGGCCTAATTTTGGATTTCTAGGCCATTATGGTGTTTGTGTGCATATGCTCAATTGTGATAATATTCGTTTTTAGAGACTCAATAAATATTATTTATTCAGAAAAGTAGTCTTTTTCTGATTTGAGAATGGCCTAGAGAAATTAAACTGAAAAAGTTAGGCCATCTGGAAAAAAATTGAGGAAAAACGGTCCATTTTAGGCCATTTTAGACCGTCTGGGCCCAGGTGGCCTAGTAACCCAAATATCGAGAAAACTAGGCCATTTGGATAAAATCTGACTTAAAATTCGAATTTCCCGCGGTTTCCTGCCCCTGGGACACCTTTTTTGGCAGATTTGCGGTCGGTGGCCGAACTTTTTTCAAAATTTGGATTTCTAGGCCACCAACGTCAAATCGTCTGGAAAAGCGGTTCCAGGGGTAGAAAACCGCGGGCAGTTCAAATTATTAGGTTTTAGAGCGTGAAATTCAAGTCTAAGACCTCAAAAGCCGAGTTTCAAAAAAATGTTAGTTTTGATGTTGCAAATTTGAATTTCAGAAGACGTTGGGATTCAGAAGTCAAATATCAAAGAAGTTCGAGACTGAATATGACAATACTACGAAAATCTGAATCCAAGAAACATAACACTGAACAATCTCAAATTATCCAATTATCAGAGGTTTCAAAAGAATCTACCAGAGCCTGAAAAGTGACTTCTTCTTAATGACACTACCTGTGCTTTACTAATCATTTGGCGTTTTTTGCAAAGCTAATAAGGTTTGAAAATATTTGAAAAATCAGAATTTTTTTTCCATCGTTTGATGAGCAAAGCTGAGTTCAACCTAAATCTTGAAGAAGGATACGTTGTAATACGGTGGAAAAGTTGGTATTAGGCTTCAAATTTTGTATACAAACAGATGAATACCATAACTAATAAAAATGAAAAAGAATTCGAATCATGTCCATCAAAAAAGCATCAAGAAACATCAAGAAAAATTAAGATAATGAGCATAGAGAAGCATCAAAACGCATGAAGAAGGGATATGTTGTGATACTGTGGAAAAGTCGGCTTTAAATAAAAAATTTTGAGTGATTGGAAAAAAACAATTTCAGTGAAGATAAAACAAAAAATTAAATCAGAATAGGCGTCTGTTAAAACAGGAAAAAATAACCAGATGGGAACACTGATTTCGAAATAATTCGTTTTGTTTCGTCTTGAATGCATTCTAAAAATAGAATTTTTTATAGCACAAATCAAATTTTAGCACAGATGGTCAATTTTAAGCAACAGATGGCTCAAATTTCCAAGGAAACATTGCTCATTTCCGAAGAAATACAGATACCTAACTCCTATGGAAATACAGCTTTTTCCGTAGAAATACAGCTAATTTCCTATGAAACATAGCTTAATTTAGTGGGAATGAGAGTAATTTCCATGGGAACACAGAAAGAATAGGTAGAAACACGGTGGAAGACAAAATAACAAGGAATGTGGACTTGTCTCCTCAGGTCCTATATAAGCGCGTGGAGTTTTCATTCAGAGAGACAAGGCAGCATTTGGCCAGCCATCTGCGGTTTCAATTCATTTTCACTTTAAGTTTTTTTTTCCTTTTTTGGTTTAGTTTTTCACTTTCTACGGGGTTTTTTTCTTTCATTCTTCTTATGGTTAGTAGGAGAGTACTTGAACATAGCCGTCCAACTTTTTTTATAAATTTGGGTCTAGACAATATCGACCACGGGCTTTCCATTTCTGTAATCATTTCAAGCATACCGGTCACGTGAACCGAGTTATGGGTCATCAAAGTCAGAGCCAGCACTAACTTTCTGATCTTTGAGGACCCATATCTCCGCTTTCAGACGTTTTCAGAAGGTCTCGTTTCTTGTGTAGTATTTGAAGTTTGTTGTACTATCAAATGATATAGTCCTTGGAGAAATTTTTCTGTTTTACAAAATTTTGTTGTTTGATCAGTTAAAATCCTTTCAAATGCTATGCCAGTCGATAGTACCACAAAATTCATTAGCAATACAAAAAACGAGACCTTCTGAAAATGTCTAGAAGCAGAGATATGGGTCCTCAAAGATCAAAAATTTGGTACTGGCTGGAACTTTGATGACCCATAACTCGATTCACGTGCCCGTTTTGCTCGAGTTGATTTCAGAAATGGAAAGCCCGTGGTCGATATCGTCTAGAACCAAATTTACAGAAAAAGTTCGACTGATATGGTCAAATTTGTGCTCTCCTAGTCAGAAGTTTAGAATCACAGACAATCAGAAACTCAGAATCGCAAAAAACAGATGGACGCCGCCCCTCTGTTGCAATTGCAAATAGAACAGAAAGGAGAGTGCACCACTCTCTGTTCCATGAAACAAGCGTCCACCAAAATCTGCAAAGAGAGGCAGTGCAGTACAAGAAAGTTAGCAGACACATAGAGAGACATTGCAGTAAAAGAAAGTTAGCAGACACATAGAGAGACAGCACAGTACAAGAAGTTACCATGAACATAGAGTGCCAGCACAGTACAAGAAGTTACCATGAACATAGAGTGCCAGCACAGTACAAGAAGTTACCATGAACATAGAGTGACAGCACAGTACAAAAAGTTACTATGAACATAGAGTGACAGCACAGTACAAAAAGTTACCATAAACATAGAGTGCCAGCACAGTACAAAAAGTTACCATGAACATAGAGTGACAGCACAGTACAAAAAGTTACCATGAACATAGAGTGACAGCACAGTACAAGAAGTTACCATGAACATAGAGTGACAGCACAGTACAAAAAGTTACTATGAACATAGAGTGCCAGCACAGTACAAAAAGTTACCATGAACATAGAGTGACAGCACAGTACAAAAAGTTACCATGAACGTAGAGAGACAGCACAGTACAAAAAGTTACCATAAACATAGAGTGCCAGCACAGTACAAGAAGTTACCATGAACATAGAGTGCCAGCACAGTACAAGAAGTTACCATGAACATAGAGTGCCAGCACAGTACAAGAAGTTACCATGAACATAGAGTGCCAGCACAGTACAAGAAGTTACCATGAACATAGAGTGACAGCACAGTACAAAAAGTTACTATGAACATAGAGTGACAGCACAGTACAAAAAGTTACCATAAACATAGAGTGCCAGCACAGTACAAAAAGTTACCATGAACATAGAGTGACAGCACAGTACAAAAAGTTACCATGAACGTAGAGAGACAGCACAGTACAAAAAGTTACCATGAACATAGAGTGCCAGCACAGTACAAGAAGTTACCATGAACATAGAGTGACAGCACAGTACAAAAAGTTACTATGAACATAGAGTGACAGCACAGTACAAAAAGTTACCATAAACATAGAGTGCCAGCACAGTACAAAAAGTTACCATGAACATAGAGTGACAGCACAGTACAAAAAGTTACCATGAACGTAGAGAGACAGCACAGTACAAAAAGTTACCATGAACATAGAGTGCCAGCACAGTACAAGAAGTTACCATGAACATAGAGTGACAGCACAGTACAAAAAGTTACTATGAACATAGAGTGACAGCACAGTACAAAAAGTTACCATAAACATAGAGTGCCAGCACAGTACAAAAAGTTACCATGAACATAGAGTGACAGCACAGTACAAAAAGTTACCATGAACGTAGAGAGACAGCACAGTACAAAAAGTTACCATAAACATAGAGTGCCAGCACAGTACAAGAAGTTACCATGAACATAGAGTGCCAGCACAGTACAAGAAGTTACCATGAACATAGAGTGCCAGCACAGTACAAGAAGTTACCATGAACGTAGAGAGACAGCACAGTACAAAAAGTTACCAGCAACACGGAATTTGTATGGTTTCAAATGTTCTGTCTCTGTTGTCCAGTAAATCCACGCGGCCGTATATAAGGGCGAGGCGACAATCAACTGAGGCTCAGTTTGTTTTCACGATGCGTTTTTTTCTTTTTTTTTTTAAGTTTTTTCTTCACTTTTACGAAGCGGATTTCTGTAATAAGTATGCAGTTAGGATCGGGCTCTCACTGTAGACAGATTTTCAAAATTTCCAATACTTTAAGGTTACGTAACTCGCCTAGTTTTAGAGATAGCGCTTTGAAACTTTTAAGTGTTGGGGGTAATTTTTTGAGATCTACAAATTTGTAGTACATTAAAAATGTGTAGCTCTGAAAATGAAGCCGCCAGAAGCAAAAATTGTCCAAAATAAAAAAAGGGATGACTTTTTTGAACCTAATTTGCTACATGAAGGAGAAAAAGTTTCATATTTAAGTTTCACATTTTTCTTAGTGTGCTATCCGCAACATCTGTACTGACAGAAAGGGAAAAAGTTGAACATGTGTGTTTAAATAAACGAAGACACACTTTTTTAAAGAAAGTTTTCTTCATTTTTTTGTGGTTTCCCTATGCTTGGTACAGGTGCTGTCGGTGGAATTTAAAACCTTGCCTGTAGGTAGAAAACATGTGCTCCATCTATTTCAAATCATTTTAACAGCTTTGACTCCTCTGGTTTCTAACTTTCCTATACATATTTGATTACGGTATCTCTAGAGTTATCCTCCAATTAACTTCCTACGCAATTTTATCACAATTCAATATTGGTTTAAGATTGCTCTCATTTTTCCATATTGTAATTACTGTTTCGGAAATCAACCAGTTCTTAACCGTACTTTTCATAATTATTAATAGCACTCACTTCGCATAAATGCACCATAATTTCTTTTTAGAAAAATGTCCAGCACTAGCACTTCACCACTGTCATGTTCTTCAAACTCAACTTTTGACTGGACTGAAAACAGTTTGAACGTCACCGATGACAAAAACAAGAAACACAAAAAAGCCTCAAAATCGCAGCCAAAGCCTTCCAACTCCAAGGCAAAGCTCTGTCCTCACAATGTGTCGCAAAAACGTTGTCCATCCAGACTTTGGTGTGAATTTGCTCATGGAGAACATGAGCTGAAGATCGGTACCACTGTGACAAAATCAATCCATCCAGAGTATGGACGTACGCTCCGCTCCACCATTGTCGAGTTCGATGCAAACAGTGAGCACTTCAAAAAAGCGCGAAATGACTTTCAGAATAAAATCCAGAAACTACATGTAAGTTACTAAATGGGTGCTTTTGGACAAACGATAAATGTTTTTGAGTGGGTGGGCACACATAATTTATAGGATTGCTACTTCTAAACAATGTTCTTTTTTCAAATCATATTATTCTCACAGAAGCGAAAAGGGCGAAACACCAATAAGACCTACTACGACAACAAGATCATGACAAAGATCAAACAGTGGAATGCTGTACATCCGAAAGGGCCGCACTACTACGACTTTCACGGCCTTACAGTGAAAATGGCTGAGAAGTACATCAAAGAGATCATTAAAAAGATCTCGGCCAGTCCTGAGGCAAAAAAGAAAACAACGACAAGAATTGAGACGGGTCGAGGAAATCATTCAATTGGTGGGGTACCAGCGATTCGAAACATGATTAGGGAGAAGTATGAAGACTATAAAGGAGCCACGTTTGAATTTGAGGAAGGCAACGATGGGATTTTGATTATGACGTTCAACTGATACAGCATTTTCACTACGTGTTCTTTTGTACCGGTGATATTATGATTCTTTCAGTGTTTTATTAACTTGTTCTTGCCGTATTAGTTTTATTAATGAATGATGTTTAGCTACTCAAGAAAGATTCTTATTCAAATGCAAAAGCTTCTTGGCTTACACAGACATCGGAATACGAAATACAGCTGAACCGATTTGAAACAAAGCGACTTCGTCTTGAGATCAAGCTTGTTCGAAAAATCGAATCCCCGACTTTTTTTCGAAAAAAAAGCCAAACTAGAGACAGTTATAGTTACCACTGCGACAAATCTCGGCAAGGGGCGTGGCCTAAGCGGCTCCGCCCACTTCTTTGCAACCCTGCGGCGCGGTCTTTTGCAACCACCACACACTTTTTTTTGAAGCAAAAAAGGGAGGAAAAAGTGTGCGGCGGTTGCAAAAGACCGCGCCGCAGGGTTGCAAAGAAGTGGGCGGAGTCGCTTAGGCCACGCCCCTTGCCGAGATTTTTTTGAAGAGACAATAAGTGTCTTTGCAACGAAACTCAAAATTTGAACTGTGGAACAGCGGAGTGTCGTTGTCATTGATTTCTGGCGAATAGATAATAGATTTTTTCGCTGTGGTAACTGTCTCTAGTTAGGTTTTTTTGGGGTAAAAGTCGGGGATTCGGTTTTTTAAAGAAGCCTAATCCCTAGACATAGTCGTGCCGTTTTAGCTGAATTTCGTCTTCCGATGTATGTGTAAGCCAAGAAGCTTTTTTGAGTAGCTGAACATAATTCATTCCAAAAACAAATGCGGCAAGAAAAAAAAACACTGAAAGAATCATAATAGCACCGGTACAAAAGGGAACGTAGTAAAAGTGTTGAATCAATTAAACGTCATAATTAAAATTCCATCATTGCCTTCCTCAAATACAAATTTGGCTCCTTTGTACCCCTCATACTTTTTCCTAATCATCTTCCGAATCGCATCAAATCCGTCCATGGAGTGATTGCCTTGACCAGTTTCGATTCTTGTCGTGATTTTCCTCTTCTCCTCAAGACGGACGGTGATCCCTGGATCTCTTGATCTCTTTGATGCACTCATCGGCCATCGAAAACTTGAAACCAGGGCTCCGAAACATCTCGCAGCTACGACATTTCGCCACAGGTAATTCCGCCTGGAATGGTTTACAGTACTCTCAGTCACACACAGCCTAAGTGAACGTTATGAGGACAAGTGTATAACTTGCGAAGCACCTGGCTGCGAAACGTCCAGTTTCGAAATGCCTTGGTTGCGAATTATCGTGGTTGCGAAATCCACATTAGTTGCAAAATTTCGCGGTTGCGAAATGACTAGTTGCAAAATGTCCCGGAGCGTTTGTTTAGTTTTTGCCAGCAGAGCTGCTGCGCTTCTTGTAGTCTTACCGCTTCTCGTACATGTGAAAAATCGAAAATTAGTGATTTTTACTATTCGAAATCGTAAAAATGTTTTCCCTTTTTCATTCATGTTCATTCATAGCTCACTTCCTGAACTAAACTCTTCCCTCTTCATCATTTCGTGGACCAAAACACAACAGACACACGTGGCTCCGCCTTCTCCGACAGATTCACAACGACAGCTGTTCCGACAAGAAGTTAGAACGTGTGTTTCGAAAAATAATGAAAGTGAAAGAACAAACACACTTTCTTCCTCCATTATTTTTGAACAGTATTTTAGAAATTCTGTGTTCCTGAATCAATTTTTTAAGCTCCTAGAGCCTGAAAGTTGAACCGATTAAAAAAATACAGCTAAAAAACAACAAAACTAAATTTTCAAAATCCCTTTATTCAATTCAAAAAAACCATCACCAAAACCAAGACAAACACCAAAACAGTTCCCTTCTCGCCAACAGAATTCAAATCCAAAATCAAATCGTATTCATCGTCTTCTCTGTTTCTCTTCTTCTCTGATTCCTCATAGTCATCTGAATCCTCTTCTGTCTTCTTATTCTTCTTCTTTTTCGGTGCCTTTGTCGTAGTCGTGGTGGGTTGAGGAAATGGATTTTTGGGATCCTCGATACATAGCCCATCACTATTACCAATTCCGTGCTCCCCACACTTTGTTCCTGGCTCCCCGAGCTCAACGGTTTTTATTGTGGAGAAGCCGCTGGAAGAATGAGAATTTGGTTGGTCAAGTTTCGAAAACCGGCGTCAAATCTGATGCCAAGTCCGCAACTCACTGTGGTCCCAACAAGCATAGTAGATGATATTCGTATCCATTAGACTTCCCATTGTAATCATTTCTATAAGCCACCGCCCAGTACTCAATACATCCAATTCTTCTCTGCACCGGAACGACTCCCTCAAACGTGGATTCCAAAATATCCTGTTCTTGTTTCCAGTTTTCTTGTATTTTTTGAACAACTTCAATTGCTTCATTTTCGGCTTTAAATCTCTTGCGAGCTTCTTCACGAACAGCGAAATCATCTTCTTCAACAAAATTGGCCAACATGATACGGTAGTTGGCACCGTTTCTCAATTTCATGAACTCGTCATATCGTTTGTGACCTTTCGAAATGAGTTTTGCCTGGTTGACAAGGTTTTCGTCCCATTCCAGTTTCCACATATTCGAAATTTTCTGATGCTTGGCTGCTTTTTGTCTGGCGTCGTTGTATCTGTCCAAAATGATGCTTTTGTGAAACTTCTTTCCATTGGAAAGTTCTGTAAACACAACTTTTTTTTTGGATGAAACCCCAAAAACTTACGATGAAAACAAACGAAAGTGATCCAAATGATCCAGTGGAGTTTTTGAAATTTCATCATTGCGATTTTGTTTAGATTTTTCACTTTGGAGAAGGGAAATTTGAACTGAGGAGAGCTACGAAAAATTTGAATTTGCCCCCTTCCCCCTAAATGCATTTTTTAATTGGATCCACGTAGAAAACTTTTATTCGATTCAAAAAATCCACAACAAAACTACAACAAGAAATGGGGAAATTGGAGCATTTCGCAACTACGACATTTCGCAACTCACGACGATTTCGCAACCCCGACAATTTGCAACCGAGGCATTCCGAAACTGGACGTTTAGCAACCAGTCGTTTCGCAACTCTGTAAACTAGTCCACTTGACGTTCATTAAGATTGTATGCGATTTAGGGTATTGTGAACTATTCCAGGTTATAGTCTACTTTTGAAAAGTTGTGATCTTAACGTGAACAATCCTGGATTCCGTAGTTTCGAAATGACGTGGTTGTGGATTGTCGTGGTTGCGAAATGACCGGTAGCAAATTTTCGTGTTTGCGAAATTGACGTGAGTTGCGAAACGACTGGTTGCGAAATGTCTCAGAGCCTTTTTCTCAGGTAATCCAGTCGACCGACCGGGATTCATTTCTGATGTCGGGGAATAAAGAAAAAAGTTTTCGAAGACATTGAGACTCAGAAAACAGAGGAATAACCAAAAAATTTAAATTTCAAAATCCCTTTATTCACTTCAAAAAACCATCACCAAAACCAAGACAAACACCAAAACAGTTCCCTTCTCGCCAACAGAATTCAAATCCAAAATCAAATCGTATTCATCGTCCTCTCTGTTTCTCTTTCTCTCTGATTCCTCATAGTCATCTGAATCCTCCTCTGTCTTCTTATTCTTCTTCTTCTTCTTTTTTGGTGGCTCTGTAGTTGGTGGAGGCGGAGGTTTGGTTGGAAACGGGTTGTTCGGATCCTCGGCACACCAACCATCATTGTTGATATAACCGTGTTCACCGCATCTGCTATTATATGACGCCCACAAGTTGAGAGACCTGAAGAATTTTGATGGTACCGAATATTTGAAAAAAAACACTGTCTATCTTACTCTGGTCCGATCAAACACAACAAATCGTACTGGTACTCTTCGTTAGCATATGTTGTTCTAAATAGAGTCTTGGCACATCCGACCTCTCTCTGAGTATTGCTATATGCTTCGCCGATCGAGTTGACGAAATGATAAGGGCTCGACATCTCAGTTGCGCCCCAAACAATATGAATCGCATTATCATAGTCCTTCCAGTGGTCGTGTCGTTTTTGTTCAAGTTCTAAGAACTTCTTGTTTGGTTGGGTGTCGCGGTTTGTGAAGAACACTCGATAATCCGGACCATTTTCCAATTGCGTTTTCTGATCCCAGTTGGCTGCCACATGCTTTGCCCTTTCGGCCAAGTCGTCACTCCATTTCTGAAAAAAAACGTCATGTTGGGACTACTAACATTCTTATCACTCACCAGTCTCCACATAGTGAAACCATGCTTCTTCCCAATTTCCTTTCTACGAGCATTGTATCTATCGAGGATTTCTTGTCTGTTGATATCGTTTTGGGCTTCCACTTTCACTGAAATTTCTTCAATTGATGGCTCCAAGACATTTCGCAACCAGACGTTTCGCAACTACGAAATTTCGCAACTTCGCAACTACGACATTTTGCAACCGATAAGTTCGCCACCGCGACAATCCGCAACCACGTCATTTCGAAACCACGAAATCCAGAATTTTTTTTCAATCCCATACAACTTTGATAAACGTAAAATGGACTAGTTTTTAGAGTTGCGAAACGACTGGTTGCGAAACGTCCAGTTTCGAAATGTCTTGGATGCGAATTGTCGCGGTTCCGAAATCGACGTGAATTGCAAAATACCGTAGTTGCGAAATGACTAGTTGCGAAACGTTTAGTTTCGAAATGTCTTCGTCGCGAAATGGCGCGGTTGCGAATGGTCGTGGTTGCGAAATTGCCTCGGTTGCGAAATCGACGTTAGTTGCGAAATGTCCAGGAGTTCAATTGATTCCCAGAATTTTGAGGTAGCCAACTCACCATAGTAACAAACGAGAGTGATCCAAATGATCCATGGGAGTTTTTGAAATTTCATCATTGCGATTTTCATCGGATTTTACCGCCAGATTGAGAACTGAAGAGTTTTGGTCTCCACTTTTCCACGTTGACAACATTCCAACACTTCAAAAAACTATGTCCAAAAACTTTCAACGGGTTCCGTAACCTTGTTCAAAAAAAAATTTCCACATCTTATCTTCACATCAGATCAAAACTCTTCAGTTCTCAATGATGAAATTTCAAAAACTCCACTGGATCATTTGGATCACTTTCGTTTGTTACTATGGTAAGCTGGCTACCGTAAAATTTTGGGAATCAATTGAAGAAATTTCAGTGAAAGTGGAAGCTCAAAACTATATCGACGGGCAGGAAATCGTCGATAGATACAACGCTCGTAGAAAGGAACTTTTGAAGGTGAAGGATAATAGTTTGACTGTGTGGAGACTGGTGAGTAAAACGAGTTTTAGTATTGCGATACCGCCGCCGTCTGTTGCCAGTTGAGCTCAAAGGCGCGTGGAGTTATTTGCAAGGATGTCTTTTTCCGCGCCCTAACGAGTCATCCTCAGAAATACGGCTCCGAGACATTTCGCCACTAGTCATTTCGCAACTACAACATTTCGCAACCAGTCGTTTCGCAACTACGGCATTTCGCAACTCATGTCGATTTTGCAACCATGACAAATCCCAACCAAGAAATTTCGTAACCAGTCATTTCGCAACTTAGTCACTTCGCTACCGGGCATTTCGCCACCGCGACGATCCGCAACCACGTCATTTCGAAACCACGAAATCCAGCGTTTTTGTAGAAAATTCACGTGAAAATCACAACTTTTCAAATGTATATTATAACCTGGAATAGTTCACAATATCCTCAATCCCATGCAACCTTAATGAACGTGAAGTGGACTAGTTCATAGCTTTGCGAAACGTCCAGTTTCGAAATGTCTTGGTTGCGAATCGTCGCGGATGCAAAGTCGACATGAGTTGCGAAGTGTCGTAGTTGCGAAAGGACAAGTTGCGAAATGTCCCGGAGCCACAAATAATTTTGTGTCCCTTCAAATTCAACTGACAACAGACGGCGATACAGTAACGTGGCCATGTTCAGGAATAGAATGACGACTTGGCCAATAGAGCGAAACGTGTGGCAGCTACCTGGGATCCGAAAACACCGTTAAAAACCGGTCCTGATTATCGAGTGTTCCTCACAAATCGCAATGTCACGCAAAACAATCATTTCCTAGCCCTTGAACAAGAGAGGCACAACTCTTACATGAAAAATCGTGGATATGCTATTTACCACACTCAATTTTTTAATCAAATGTCGAGTCCTCACGAATTTGTCCATTCGCTCCTAGAAGCGTACATCAATAAGCAGAGGAAAATTGGATGCGCTAGAACTTTGTTCAAAACAACATGGGGTAACGACGAGTACCAGTACGATCTGTTGTGTTTGATGGGGCCATAGTAAGTTTTTTTGGATAGGGTGTTTTTTTCAAATCAAAACTTTTTTCAGTAGTAAGCCCGACGAGTTGTTCGAACCAAAAGAGTTTGACTGCGGGGAGTACGGTGTCATCGATGCTGATGGTTTTTGTATCGTGCCATCTCCAACTACAAAGGCACCAAAAAAGAAGGCGAAAAAGACAGATGAGGATTTGGATGATTATGAGGAACTGGAGCACGAGAAGAAGAAGAAGAAGAAGAACAGAGAAGAAGATGAATACGATTTGATTCTGGACTTGAATTCTGTTGGCGAGAAGGGAACTGTTTTGGTGATTGTCTTGGTTTTGGCGATGGTTTTTGAAGTGAATAAAAGGGTTTTGAAATTTAATTTTTTGGTTCTTTTTCTGTTTTCTTCCCGTGAAGGCAACCGTTTTGGTTTTAGTCTTTACCTTTTGAAGTGAAAAAAGATTTCTAACAAAATAGGTTTTATTCAACAAAAGGAACAGATCATCATGCTCAAAAATCAAATTCATCATCATGCTCAAAAGCCATCAAGAAGATATCGGTCACTGAGTAGATTACCCAGGCGAGTACGGCGTAGAAGATGACGACACTGCCGACACTGCCGATGACGACGAGCATAAAATCTTGGATTTGCTCGTGAGACTGAAAACTACAATTTAGGGTTAAAAAATACAAAGAATGTCAGTCAATTCACAACTACGACATTTCGCAACCACGACAATTCGCAACCAAATTATTTTGAAATCGGTCGTTTTGCAACCAGTCGTTTTGTTGCATAATTGACGAGAGTTGTGATACGACTGGTTGCGAAACGACTGGTTGTGATACGACTGGTTGCGAAACGACTGTGTGCGAAACGACTGATTGTCAGATTGCAACCCTGTAGACTCACCCTATCATTCCAGGCATCTTTGATCCGGGTTTTCAACGTCGGGTTACTGTAGCTCAACCACAGATGGTAGACGAACAACGGCACCAAGACCAAGGCAACAGCTCGATAACGAGGGTTGTCCATCCAGAAAAATGATTTTGGAGAATGTTCTAGAAACATAACATTTATTTAGCAACGACGCTCCGCTATGCCGCAAGTTCGCGACATCCTGAGGGATAGCGGAGCCTCGTTGTTACAAGGAAAACTTGGAAAATTGCAAACGGGTAATAACAAAAAGAAGCCAAAATGTGGGCTCCGGGACATTTCGCAACTACGATATTTCGCAACTCACGTAGGTTTCACAACCGGGGCCATTCGCAACGAAGACATTTTGAAACTGGATGTTGACCGGTTGAGAAATGTCGTAGTTGCGAAACGTCTGGTTGCGAAATGTCTTGGAGCCAGAAAGAGACGTGAAGAAAAAGTGGCCATGTGTTAACCCGCGACGGTACCAACTGCATTGCCGCCAACAGTTTGGAGGGAACCTTTTTGGGCGGAGCCTATTTTTTAGTAGAGACCCAGAGAAAAAGAGAGTACCCTCATTCAAATTGCTCATGGTATGTGTACACTTAACATTTTCCAATCAGTTCAAACCCTCCGTCTTGGTATAGGATGGGCAATTCAAGTAATCAACCATGCGACAATGAGGTCGTTAGTGGTAAGATTTCGAAAATTTTTGAAAAGTGAGCAAATAGGGGAAAGCAAGGGGGAAGCCAATGTCAATTTCGCAACCGCGACAATTCGCAACCAAGAAATTTCATAACTGGACTTTTCGCAACCAGTCGTTTCGCAACTTAAGGTTGTATTGGAAGAACTGCCCTATCTGATGTTCTGAGATACTGAGATTTGACAATCACTGAAAATCGACGTCTTCTGAATTCCCGGATTCTGATTATCAAAATATATTCAAATCATATATCCATATTTATTCAACAAGTAATCTATCAAAGCCACACAAATATAACTTCTCACTCCTCAGCATTCATCGTGACAATAAACTTGAACAGAGCCCAAGCGGAGAAGGCCATGAGGTAATAGTCGGCGATGAATTTCCCGATGCGCATGGTCTTCTTGGTTTGAGTTTGTTGTGGGGTCTGAAAAATTGAAATATTAACTTGAAAAACTACAAAACCGGCTTCGGGACATTCCGCAACTTTCATCGGCTTCGCAACCGCGACAATTCGCAACCAAAACATTTCAAAACTGGACTTTTCGCGACCTGTTATTTCGCAACTCTATAAACTAGTCCACTTCTTAGATTTCGTGGTTTCGAAATGACGTAGTTGCGGATTGCCGCGGTGGCAAAATAATCGGTTGCGACATGTCATAGTTGCAAAATTTACATGAGTTGCGAAATGTCGTAGTTGCGAAACGACTAGTTGCGAAATGTCTCGGAGCCACAAAACCACCCCCCCCCCTTACTAACATGTGTCCTAATGGCCTCCACAATATCGGCACTTGGGTAGTACATGGTGTAAACGTTTAGTCCTATATATAAGACGAACATGGGTACCAAGTGCATGACGACGGCTTTGACGTAAGGGTTGACCATACTGTAATGATTCCTGATAACGATTCCTGGCAACGACACTCCGCTGTGCCGCCAGGAAACATGCGGGATAACGGAGCGTCGTTGCTTCGGAGACGGAGGATAATCGTCTCCGGGACATTTCGCAACCAATCGTTCCGCAACTACGACATTTCGCAACTCACGTCGATTTCGCGTCCACGACAATTCGCAATTCAAGACATTTCGAAATATGGACTAAATTTGAAAAGTTGTGGTTTTAACGTGAACTTTTAAAGAAAATCCAAAAATTTTGGATTTCGTGGTTTCGAAATGACGTGGTTGCGGATTGTCGCGGTGGTGAAATGATCGGTAGTGAAATGTCGTAGTTGCGAAATTGACGTGAGTTGCGAAATGTCGTAGTTGCGAAATGTCTCGGAGCCGGATGACCAAGTCATGTATACGGCACCCCGACGTTTCGCAACCACGTCATTTCGCAACCACCAAAACCACATGCATAATAAAAAAACCAGACTACTTTGCAAAGTTGCAAAATGTCTTAGTTTCGAAATGTCTTGGTTTCGAAATCGACATAAGTTGCGAAACGTCTTTGTTGCAAAATGTCTTGTTGCGAAATGCATTGGTTGCGAAGTGTCGTGGTTGCGAAATGACTAGTTTCAAAACGTCCGGTTGCCACATAAACACATGTGAATCTTCACAAATGTTATGTGTGTCGGTGCACCTTTGAAGTGCTGGTAGCCGCGACGCGCCAGGTGCTGCGTTGCGGTTTTCAAAAAAATGGTCTGATAGGCGAAACAAGATTTTTAAATAATTGAAAAAAAAAGATTTCAGATGATATAAAGATAAGAATGGCAAAAGTGAACCAATAACGATCGCTAGAATCATTAGTAGAAGCAAAATTTTTATTGATGAAAACGTTCAAGGTAATCAATGATCTCCCTATTCTGTTCCTCCTGATTCCTCTCTGGATATTGATAATACTCGAACAACAGACGGATGGCAAGAGTAGTCAAGAAAATGCAGAAATAGAGACCCTTCTCGTAGACGTTTGTGGGCAGCCAGCTGAGTATTGGATTGGTGGTCTGCAAAAAGTTGAAAAAAATTGTATTGCTTAAAAATACGTAGATTCCAAAAATCATAATGAAAAAGCTCAAAAATTGCTTTAAAACCTCGCAAAATGGCTCCGAAATTAGCCAGAGGTTGTATTCGGTGGCCGTGGCCGAGTTTCCCAAAAAAGGGGCGGAGCCTGCAGAAACGGTCGGAAAACTCGGCCACGATCATCGGATTCAACTTTCTGCTCATTTCGGAGCCATTTTTGGGGGTTTTAGAGCGATTTTAGAGCGTTTTCATAATGATTTTTGGAATCTACGCACATTTTTTGAACGTAATTTTAAGAAAAAAAACTCACCTGAGTCTCCGTGTTATGATGATGAGCATTCTTCATTTCCTCGATGGTAGTGTCTTCCGTTGCGCAAATGTCCATACCCAGATGTACGACTAAAACCAGGCCCACCAACCAGAGAGTAAGCTGAATTCGACGCTCCTCGTCCATTTCTGAAAAGTAGACACCCCGACGTTTCGCAACCAAGACATTTCGCAACTAGCCATTTCGCAACCAGTTTTTTTTCCGCAAGCAGTCATTTCGCACCTTCGTAAAGTAGTCAAGTTTTCATTCATATAGGCTTCATGTGATTACGGATATCATAAAACAATCCAGGTTCTCATCTACTTTTCAAAAAAAAAAAAAATAGAATTGAACGTGAACTTATTCTTATGCATGTAGATTTGATGGTTGCGAAATGACGTGATTACGAATTGTCGCGGTTGCAAAATGTCGTAGTTGCGAAATTTCGCGGTTGTGAAACGACTGGTTGCGAAGCGTCGGGGATACTTTCAAAAAATGTGTGATGAGGGACTGTGTATTTGCGGGCCTGGCATCACGTTTGACGCCTCGTAAATGCTATTGTTTACAACAGAAGGTAGTCATTTCGCATTTGCGACGTTTCGCAACTCACGTCGATTTTGCAACCACGAATAAAACTTGAACAACAATTGGACAGAAGCGGCAACCAAGAAGATATAGAAGAAGAGATTGGTGGTCTGAAAATATTTGAACAAATTTTAATGCTTTAAAGTACTTAAAAATATGTGTAGATTCTGAAAATCGTAAAGAACATGCTTAAAAATCGCTCTAAAATCCCGAAAAATGGCTCCGAAATAAGCCAAAAGTTGTATCCTGTGGCCGTGGCCGAGTTTCCCAAAAAGGGGCGGAGCCAAGCGTAGTGATTGGGAAACTCGGCCACGGCCACCGGATACAACTTCTGGCTCATTTAGGAGCCTTTTTTCGGGGTTTTAAAGCAATTTTAGGGCATTTTCCATAGGATTTTTGGAATCTACGCAGATTTTTACATATTTTGAAGCAAAAAAAAACTCACCTGAGTCTCCGTGGTATGTTGATGGGCATGTCTCATTTCCTCGATGATAGTGTCTTCCGTCACAAAAAAGTTGCGGAGCAGACTTCCAACTAGAAGCGATGCTAGACACAAGAAAAGCATTTTTCGGAGTTCTTCGTGCATGTCTGAAAAGTAGGTACGTTTCGACGTTTCGCAACTAGTCATTTCGTAACTGTGACATTTCGCAACTGATGTTGATTTCACAACTCATGTCGATTTCGCAACTAGTCATTTCGCAATCAAGACATATCGCAACCATTCACTTCGCAACTTTGCGAGATAATCCAGTTTTCATACTTGTGATTACGGATATCATAAATCAATCAAGGTTGCCATCTACATTTCAAAAAGAAAGATTTGAACGCGAAATTATTATTATAAATGTGAATTCGGTGGTTGCGAAATGACGTAGTTGCGAAATCGACGTGAGTTACGAAATGTCGCAGTCTCGAAACGATATCGCTGCGGATTTTCGCAGTTGCGAAATTTCGTAGTTGCCAAATCGACGTGAGTTACGAATAGTCGTGGTTGCGAAACGACTGGTCGCGAAGCGTCGGGGATACCTGCGACCCCCCCCCCCCCCAAACAGTATCTCATGACAAGAAAAAGGCAAGGAAAACATCATAAAAAGGGGAAGAAAAAGTAACCATTGTGTGTTCATCGAAAGGAGCGGCCCCCACCGATCGATTGAGGGTTTGAGGGCGCGACGAGAGAGTATAGCAAACTGAGAGAGTGCAAGACATATATACATTCATATGTAAATCATCTGCGACCGCCACGCGTCGTCGGACAGTGCTTTGTGGTTTAGGCTGCTATGCTTTTTGGCAAAAAAATGTGTGATGAGGGACCAGAAAACAGACACCCCGATGTTTCGCAACTAGTCATTTCGCAACTCATGTCGATTTTGCAATCACGACATTTCGGAACTTCGTAAAGTAGACCAGTTTTCAAACAGGTTATTACGGATATCATAAACCAATCCAGGTTGTCATCTACTTTTCAAAAAAATAGATTGAACTTTTCATCATGCATGTGGATTTGGTGATTGCGAAATGACGTAGTTGCGAAATGACCAGTTTCAAAGTGTTGAGGTAACAAAATCGACGTGAGTTGCAAAATGTCTGAGTTGCGAAATGACGTAGTTGCGAAATGTCGGGGTTCCAGAAAACAAACCTCCGCTCTGAAAAAGATTCCGACGTTTTGCAACCAGTCATTTCAAAACCATGCCATTTCGCAACCAGTCATTTCAAAACTATAAAAACTTGTCGTTTTTACGTCCATTTCGGAGAGTTCTGAGTCTGGCTCAACGTGTGCAAATGTGTAGCGAAATGAGCACTCATGTGCGGGGCGCCAAAAAGGGTCATGAAACCTTATTGAGCAATTATCGGCTTCCTTTGATGGTAGGCTTGGGCTTTTATGGGAACACCGTAATAGTGATGTGTCATGGAGTATGAAATTGGATTGCTCGGCTCCGGGACATTTCGCCACTAGCCATTTCGCAACTACGACATTTCGCAACTCACGTGGAATTAGCAAGCGTGTCAACTTGCAATCCAGTCGTTTCACAACTCATAGTCTAGTCTAACAGGTTTCTGGGTGGCCAAAATAGGGCCTGATCGCCTCGAAAAATATCAACCGCGACGCATTTGAGAAAACTTCATAGATTCTATTGATATACTTTATTTGAATTTAAAAGTAAGAGAAGTTAAATTTTTCATGAAAATTTTTTAGAGCGTAGTTTCTTCTTCCTCCATTTCGACGACAGACTCCAATCTTTTGACACTCGGATCGATCAATGGAAGTTTTGAGTTTTGATTTCTCTTGGTTTCCTTGTGCTCCGAACTACAATACTCTACAAGTGCGGCATATAAGCGAAGGAGCGAGAAAATTAGAAAGAATTCGGCGACCACGAACAAGCCGAAGTAGTAGGGGTCCGACAGGAGGGATTTCTGCAAAAAGGGACATTTCGCAACTAGACATTTTACAACTACGACATTTCGCAACTAAGACATTTCGAAACTGGACATTTCACAACTCACGTCAATTTCGCCATCGTGAGAATTCGCAACTAAACGTTAAGGCAACGTTAAGGCGTTTCGAAACTGGACGTTTCGCAACCAGTCGTTTCGCAACTTTTAAAACTAGTCCACTTTACGTTCATTAAGGTTGCGAAATGTCGTGGTTACGAAACGACTGGTTGCGAAATGTCTCGGAGCCTCTAAGATGAGCAATCTCAAAATTGAGCTGTTTCTCACCTCATTTTCCACTTTTGAGCTCCCTGAGCCAGACTCAACAGTCCCATTTTGAACTTTCGGAGTTTCCAAAGCATCTATAATGTGAACTTTCACAAATGGTGCAGCAAACGCCATAATCATTAATGTCACGAGGATGTGATCTCCGATTTTCAATTTCATTTTTCTGAAAAAATTTTGATGGAAAAAAACCGAAGAGAATGGTTGAAAAATCTTGTAAAAACGATAAAAAAGACAACATTTTGCGAGGAAAAGGAGCGAACAGGAGAGGCGAAAGAGAAAAAAGCCACATTGTCTTTTTTGACTATCAATGAGATTCGCATTTGCATAAAAATGGGTGAAAAAGAGGGTGATAAAAAAGATCGAAGATGAAAAAAGATTAGATTTCGAAAATCAGAATCGAGAAGAAACCAGATGACGTCAAAACTTCAACATCCAAAAATTCAAAATTCCAAAAAATTGGAACTCCAGAAATTCAGGAATCCGAAAATCCAGAAGACGTCAATGATCCGATAACCCAACAATCAATAAAAAATTCAAATTTCGTTATTATCAACTTTATTAACCTTTCAAAAAATGACAAGAAAAAAAACAAGGAACAGTAACCAAAAAAAAAAAATTAAAGAATGCAACCATCCTCGAAAAATGGAACGTCATCTGGAAGTGGTGCCAAAATCGCCTCCAAATTTGAATTCGAGTCGCTGTTGAGCACCAGTTGACTCGGATCGGAATCATGAAGTACGGTAGTATCTGGAAAAAAATTTGAAATTGAAAAAGTAGGTCAAGCTAAGAAAAGTAGGTCAAGCTAAGAAAAGTAGGTCAAACTAAGAAAAGTAGGTCAAACTAAGAAAAGTAGGTCAAATTGAGAAAAGTAGGTCAAACTAAAAAGTAGGTCAAACTAGGAACAGTAGGTCAAACTAAGAAAATTAGGTCAAACTAAGAAAAGTATGTCAAACTAAGAAAAGTAGGTCAAATCCCAAAACCTTACCATTTTCAATCTTCCGCTTTTTCGAAGCCAGTGGATCGACGTTTTCCTCGTTTTCAGAATCCGAAAAATCCACACTGCCAGAATCCTCTCCAGACCCATAGTACAGCTTCTCACACTCCAACTCCTTCTCATTTTTGATCTCCAACGCCTTGGCGGCAACGAAATCCTCACAATGCATATCGGCAACAATTTCGACTTCATGCACCAAATCCTGAATCTTCTGAAGACGTTTCTCGGAATCCTTGAGCTTCTGGATACTGTAGATTTTGGAGAGATTCTCTTGGGCCCACAGTCTTCGGGATTCCATGAGTTGGGCGGTGGCTGGGGTGACGCTGGAGTTGTCTAGAAAATAGGAGGAGAATTAGGAAAAGCCCGAAAAAAGCCTTAAAGGCCTAAAAAGACAAAAACCCCAAAACACTCACTTGAAGCACTCCACAACAGCATCACATGCATGAAGACGATCTCGGCATCGGTGACCTTCAGCTCGACGAATGGATCAATGATGTTGGACCAGAAGTAGTTGAACGTTCTGGAGAATAGTCTGGAAAAATGGATAATTTGGAAGCCTAAAAAGTCTAAAAAACCTAGAAAGCCTAAGATCCTAAATGGCTTAAATGACCTAAGATGGTCTAAAATGACCTAAGATGGTCTAAAATGGCCTAAGATGGTCTAAAATGATTTAAAGGAGGATTCCGGTCAAAATGTTTTTCTTTTCAAAATATGTAAAATTTTGTGCTGATTCTGAATATGATAGTGAAAACGCTCAAAAATCTTCTTAACACCCTAAAAAATTGCTTCAAAATGACCCTTTTTGGCCAAAAGGTCTCCTGGGGCCGTGGCCTAACTCTTGGAGTTTTCTCGGCCACCGCATTTTTAGATTTTTTTTTTAAATTAAAAACCATTTTTTCGGGTTTTTTTTTTGGGTAAACCTGTTTTTCACAAAAACCTGAAAAAATAGTGAAAAAAATCTGAAAATCTGGTAACCGAGAAAACTCCGGGAGTTAGGCCACGGCCCCAGGAGACCGTTCGACCAAAAAAGGGTAGTTCTGAAGCGATTTTTCAGGATTTTAGAAAGATTTTTGAACGTTTTCACTATCATATTCGGGATCAGCACAAAATTTTACATATTTTGAAGCAAAAAAAATTTTATACCGGAATCCTCCTTTAAGATGGTTTAAGAAGGTCTAAGATTGTCTAAGGTGGTCTAAAATGGTCTCAGGTAATCTAAGGTAGCCTAAAGCCCAAAAACCTTGATAGGTCAAAGGCCTAAAAACTTTCTAAAAAAGCACATCTAACTAGATCAAAATAGAGCCTTTAAGACAAGGCTTAAAAATCCAAAAAATAGTCTGAAACTCACTCTCTCTTCGCCTTAATCTGTTGCTCATCATCGTCAACCGTCTCGAATCCAGTCCGATCACTTGGAACAAAAGTGTAATTATTCATTACAAACTCTCGTTTTTCACATCTCTCCGGATGCTTTGCAGCACTATAAAAGTGGTCCAAACTGATCTTCCGAACTGCATACTTTTGAAGGAGCACCCCTTTTTCCTCGTCGGACAGCCCATCGTAGGCTTTTTGCTGGCCAACCCAGTACATGAGTCCGGCCATCTCCACTTCGGATAACTCTTGGACATCAGTGGGGTCCAGGGGGCGGAGCTTCGGCTCTTCTGGCTCATTTTGAGCAAAATGAAGCTGCATGAGCTTCTGGTGGAGGGTGTAGGTGAAGACGAGCTCGTTGAACTCGAAGTGCTCGGCGGCGATTGGTGAGGAGGACATTTCTGAAAATTGGGGGAAATTTTAGGATGAGCAATGGGCAATTTAAGATAGCAAAAAAATGGAACTGCGCCTTTAAAATTTAGAGTACTGTACCAGAAAAATAGGAAAAAAAGTACTGTAGAAAAAGTCAAAAATCTCTAGAAAATCGAAGTTATTGGAAAATCGAAAGAAGACCTAGACAGAATGAATGAATAGGGGGACCCTCTAGACAGTGGGTGTGTAAAATCACTATTGATTATTTTGAATACAATGGAGCACACTTTCATTTACGATCAGTGTGTGAGTGAGTACTGTATTGATTTTTTCTAGAAATCAAGGGGTCCCAAGGGACACTATGATGAGGGTCCTTAAAAATGGCCGAGTTTGGCGGGAAATATGAATTTGAAATATTGCATAAAACCTGATAACATTTCTGTAGTTAGTTTCTCAGGCTCTGAGACATTTCGCAACCCGTCGTTTCGCAACTACGACATCTTGCAACTCACGTCAATTTGGCAACTTAATCACCGTTAAGTGGACTAATTTATAGGATTGCCAAACGACTGGTTGCGAAACGTCCAGTTTCGAAATGTCTGGGTTGCGAAATGTCTGGGTTGCAAATTGTCGCGGTTGGGAAATGACCAGTGGCGAAATGTCCAGTGTCTAAATGTCGCGGTTGCGAAATTCTTGGGTTGCGAATAGTCGCGGTTGCGAATTGTCGTAGTTGCGAAATGTCCCGGAGCCGTTTATTACTGTAGCTGTTGGTACTGTAGCAACAAAGATGTTCTGATTTTGACAATTTTTTAAAATCTTAATATTCAGAAGACGTCGAAAATTCAGAATCCATCACGAAAAATTCATAGTCACAAAAAATCATCCAATACAAAATTCGAGTTCAAAAATCAAATCTACTAGTCCACATCAATCAGACGACGTTCGACTTCTGGAGCAGATTTCTCACGAATCGAGCTGAAAATTTGAATATTGAAAAAAACGTTTTTTTTTTCAAAATTTTTGATCTACCGTCTCGTAGACTCCCACGTAGTCCTATTCATGCCCTGCGTCATGAGCCCACGAAGTGGACTGAACTTCATCGGACCGTGCTCCAGCCATTCTGTGGAGTCCTGAAAGATTCGAAATTCAGAAGACGTCAAGATTCAGAAACCCTCACCACATCCTTCAACAATTTGTCCTTCAACTCGTGAAACTCCTCATTCTCCTTACTGTAGTCCTTGTCCGGATCGTCTTGACGATCGCGGCGAACGTGCCAAACCAGGTACCAGCCAAGGTCGCGTGGGCTGAAAATGAAACATTTGAAATTTTCGTAAAATTCGGAGCATTTTGAGCCCAAACACTGCCTATTTCGGACCATTTTGAGCCATGGCCTGAAAAGAGCTAAAATTTCAAAACGGTTCAAAACAGGCCGTGTTTGGGCTCAAAATGACCGTAATGATGTAGGAAATTTGAATTTTTGATTGAAAAATCAATTTTTTCATAAAATTTCCCACATTTTGAGCCCAAACACGGCCTATTTCGGACTATTTCGGCCTGTTTTGGCTTCAAAAGCCAAAATTTCAAAATGGTCCAAAATAGGCCGTGTTTGTGCTCAAAATATTGGAAATTCTTTGGGCAAACTATATTAAAAAATAAAAATCAAATTCCTCATGACATTCTCAGCATTTTGAGCCCAAACACGGCCTATTTTAGAGCATTTTGAATTTTGGTCTAAAATTACACAAAGTAGTCCAAAATAGGCCGTGTTTGGACTCAAAATCCTCTAAACTTTTAGAAAAATTCAAATTTCTTATTTTCATTTTTCCCAAGACCCCCCATCTCCCAAAAATCCAAAAAAAAACCTACACCAATTTGCACCTGACCGCAAACTTTTGAATCTTGCAATGCTTATTCGGCCATTCGGGGTCCGTACATCTTTGCACCTCAATTTGTCCACACTCGAAAACTTCCAAACGATCCTCGGGAATGTATGGGAAACAATTTCGCCCCTTGAGACCCTCATGAAACTCTCCGAACATTGAGATCACACCAATCTCGTGGTCGTGGCAGCCGGTCCAGAAATCTTGGATTCTCGAACCATCGGGGCCCTAAATTTTTTCGATTTTTTTGAAAAAATATAGAGCATTAAATGTTAAAAATATTAGAACCAAGTTTCTTATAAAATTTTCTATAATTTAAGCCCAAACACGGCCTATTTTGGCCTATATTGAAATTTGGCCCAAAAAATTTTTTGGCCTAAATTTGGCTTCAAAATGGTCCAATCTAGGCCATGTTTGGGCTCAAAATGCTCAAAATTTCATGAAAAACCTAAATTTCACATTTTCAATTCTCTACTTTGGAGAGAAAAAACTTTATGACTCACCAAACACTCCCAATGCGTTGGCTCATTCAGCACGTTGTATCCTCGCTCGAAGTGGTAGAAATTCGACACGGTTTGACCGGATGAATCTTCTGAAAAAGAGGATTTTAATGTGAATAAATCTAAAAACACTTTCCAATAGTAAAATTGAGCTTCTCATAAAATTTCCAACAATTCAAACCCAAACACGCCCTATTTCGGATCATTTTGAAATTTCGGTCTATTTTCCGTTATTTTGAGCCGAAAAAGGCCAAGTTTGGGCTCAAAATGCTCCAAATTTTATGACAAATATGAATTTCTGATTTTCATGTGCATTGAAAAACTCACTATCTCTCAAATAGTCCTCAATAGTTGGCTCCAACGGATTCTTGGCTCCCGTCTCCTCACGATCCCCCATTTTTTCGATAAACTCGGCGATGTTGACTTTGGGAACCCCGAATTCGTCCTCATCGACGTCTCCAAAAAGTGAAGTAGCGGATTCTGAATCCTCGGTGACCGGACATCCGAAGGCGTCGACCATGGAGACGTGAGAAATTGAGGATGCAGCCGAGGAGGAGGCGGAGCAAGAGGAGGAGGTGGTCTGAAAAAATTGGAATTTTTAGGAATTTTTAAAAATCGGGTGAGTCAAATTTAACAAATTCAAATTTCTCACAAAATTTGGAGCATTTTGAGCCTAAACATGACCCATTTTGGAGCATTTTGAGAATTTTCGAAATTCAGAAGACGTCAAAATCTAGAAGCAGAAATCTAAGGTCCGCCCTATTTTTAGGGGTCAGAATCTTAGGCTCCGCCCACTTTTGGGGGTCCGAATCTTAAGCTCCGCCCACTTTTAGGGGTCCGGTATTTTTAGACTCCGCCCACTTTTAGGGGTGCGAATCTTATGCTCCGCCCATTTTTAGGGGTGCGAATCTTATGCTCCGCCCACTTTTAGGGGTCCGATTTTTAGGCTCCGTCCACTTTTAGGGGTCTGATTCTGAGGCTCCGCCCACTTTTAGGAGTCCTCACCTTCAAACTATCCTCCAAATTTTCCTCCAATTTTTTCGACTTCTCCCTTTTTGGCGCCGGAAATTTCACAACAGTCTCATCACCAGGAAACGGACCCCTTTCTTGCTCGAACATCTCTCTTGGAGTCAAAATTTTCTTCTGAATTTTCTCGAATTCTTCAGAATCCTTGGCGCTCAGAAGCTCCTGAATAGCGGGTTCCATCAAATCGTATCCTTCGTTTTTCAAAAATTTCGCCGTGCTGAATTCGGGATTCAGATGAGACTCGGATGAGGATGAGTGAAGGTCATTGAATGGGTCGAGAACATTGATGACGTCATCTTCGATTCCGGAGGTAAGGATGTCAGAAGATTCACTTCCAGATGATACACGGGATTCTGAAAAAAATTTCAAAAAAAAATTTTTTTTCGTCGACCCCCAGAATCTCAGAATCCAAGATTCAGACGACGTCAAGATTCAGAATCCAAAAATTTTCAAAACTCTCACCAGAATCTTCCTTCGCTGTCTCCAGAAGACTCGACGGCACATCAATGACGACTTCTTGAGATTTCACGCGATTCTCGACAACATTGATCGAGAATTCAGAATCCGTCGTGGACTCAGAATTTCTCGGAACTCCCGATTCCAAATCCTCGTTGTCGGTCTCGGCCAACTTTTCAGTTTCACATGGTTTTCCTGATTCTTTCGAAGAATTTGCGCCCATTTTTAAGGTAGATTAAACAGAGAAATAGAGGAGTTTTCCAAGATTTTCGGAGATTTCGGGGGGGGGGGGGGAATTTCGATGACGTGGATCGGTAGAGTTTTTTTTTGGGGACGTGGAAAAAAGTTTGGGGGGGGGGGGGAAATGATGATAATGGGGAAGGTTGAGGGCACGTGAAAAATAACAGTTTTTTTGGAATATTAGGTTTTATGGGAAATTTTTATTTAGGGTGGCTGAGAATGAGGTGGCCGAGAAAACTCCAGAGTTCGGCCACGGCCGTCAAATACAACTTCTGCCAAAAACGGTATTTTCCGAGCGGATCTTTGGGGTTTTAGAGCAATTTTTTTGAAGTTTCGGCTCCGAGACATATCGTAACTAGTCATTTCGCAACCACGACAGTTCGCAACCAAGCCATTTAGAAACTGGCCGTTCCGCAACCAGTCATTTCGCAACTTTATAAAACTGCCTTCTTCACGTTCACTTATGTTAGGCTGTGTGTGATTGAGAGTACTGTAAATTATTCCAAGTTATCATCTACAAAAGTCATGATTTTGTGGTTTTGAAATGACGCGGTTGGGGATTGTCGCAGTTGCGAAATGGCTAGTTGCAAAATGTCGACTTTGAAAAAAGAATTGGGAAGTGCTGAATCGCCTCCATTTCAGAATATGCCTCATGTAGCAATTCTAGAATTTGAATGATTGTTGTTTGATGTGTCAGTCTCAAAATTTATCGAATTTTAAAAACCTTCATTCTTAAAACAGCGTATTCTGATTACGTTCACTCGATTATTGCATTCAAACGAGAATCATTCATCATATCCGTAAAGTGACAGGAAATTTTACCTCTGGACATAGGAGGGCAGCGAATGAAAAAGTAATCTTTAAGTTTGTAGTGGATACTAAACTTTTTCCATGATGTGGAGTGCAGGAAAGTCTGAAAAACAAATATGAAGTCATCATAGGGAGTTTTAAACCTACATCTTTCAACTTGTTATAAACTTCAGCAGTTATTCTCCCAATCCCAATCTCAAATTCCTGAAAATGAGCAAAATTCTGCAAGGGGGGCAATGATTCAAAATGACCCGTGATGGACAAACGGGTTGCTTGATTCCATTGCTCTGATTTCATCAATTCCTCCATTTCAAATTTCTTCAAAATATCCTCAGGGTCAGTGATTGTGATGGACTTCGAGCCAACCAATTGGATATAGGGAAGAACTTTCATCAATTGATTTCTTCCAATGATTTCTATGTGAAACATGTTGGTGCGAATAGGAGTCTTCCGGTTGCTTAAGATCCCGTTGAGCTGCTCCAAAAAGTTATTCACATTTTTTTCGAATCTTTCTTGGTGATTTGCTGTTTTGATCGGTTGCATTGATTCTCGACAAAATTTCATATAAAAAAAGCGAAGCGTCCTCCTCAAGTGCACCACAACATGAAAAAGATCCCTACAGAACGCACTGATATAGTCCACACCTTCAACATATTTCCAATTCGCGTTTCGGTCAGTTTGAATACTGTACCCTCCTTCCTTGTCTGGTTTATACTGGTTGTAACACATTTTCCCTCTTCTAGAACATTCATTAGAGTTATAGTCCAACCAAATGATGCCAGGAAGAATAGTTATATTCATGCCAGTGATATTGGGTTCAGGCTTGATTTCATCGATACGATTGCGAAGGTCGTGGCAGGTTTTTCGGAGACATTGTCTGAAAAAAAAACTTGAAAATAATGTACTTGTCCCTGAGAAAATGTTTCAAATTTCCGGAAATTTCGATAATTTTTTTCTGAGAAAGCTGATTTTTTTTCTATTAGCGATATTCCCCAAGGGGAAGCGCGCTCTATTGCCAACTTGGCTGAAATTCGAATTTTCAGGTATCCCGCCGTTTTGAAAACAGCGAAACATGTTTTGGTGGGTGCGTGGACTCCTCGTGGACAATTCGACTGCTGTTGTCCACGAGAAGTCTACGCACCCACCAGAAGTCTACGCACCCACCGAGAAGTCTACGCACCCACCGAGTTGTCCACGAGAAGTCTACGCACCCACCAAAACATGTTTCGCTGTTTTCAAAACGGCGGGAAAGCTGAGATTTCGAATTTCAGCCAAGTTGGCGATAGAGCGCGTTTCCCCTTGGGGAATATCGTTAATTTAATTTTATCCCAGAAACATTCCAATGACATTCGAAATTAGGTTAAAAAATGCACCTTCATTATCACTACAAAAAATTGGAACTTCAATTTTTAACCTACCATCACGGGCAGATTGGGCAGAGCGGGCCGGTCAGTCGCAAATATGAGAAATTTTTTTAAATACGGAAATTACTACTTACATTGAACGATGAACACAGTGTTCCAGAATAACGCTCAGCGCCAGATCAGGCATATCCAAAAGTGTTGGAGGCTCCGACATTTCAGAAAATTGAATAGATGGAAAATCAAAAGAAGGGAAATGTGAATGTGAAAGAAAACACAATTTCAGTACTGATAAGAGAATCACATAAAAAAAAGTCTACTTCGTGTGCCTGATTGTTGACGTACTTTGCAAAAGAAAAATGATAACATAATTTAGGCGTCTTATCAGCTCTTGAAATTCTTCGACCACACCTCAATATTGTTGACTTAATTGAACTGCCTTCATTCTTTCATTTTTCGTATTGATTACTTTTCTATTCAATTTTTTTTCACTATGTATTCCAATTCCTCATTATTGGATATGCCTGATATTGCAATGAATATAATTTTGAGAAAATGTAATTTTCCATCGATGTGAGTTCACAGTTTTAAAATATATTCCAAGGTGCTTTACAGTACACACTAGATTTTGTTTAAAAAAGGATTCCGGTCAAAAATTTTTTTTGCTTCAAAATATGTAAAATTTTGTGCTGAACCCGAAAATGATAGTGAAAACGCTGAAAAATTTCCTAAAAGCCCTGAAAAATCGCTTCAAAACGACGCCTTTTTTGGCCAAACGGTCTGCTGGGGCCGTGGCCTAACTCCCGGAGTTTTCTCGGCCACCGCATTTTCAGATCTTTTACATCATTTTCCAGGTTATTTTTTGTGAAAACCAAACGAAATAGTGAAATAACAAGAAAAGTATATCATTTTCATTAAAAAAAACACGGTTTTCACAGAAAAAAATCTGAAATTTCGTTGGGCGACTCAGGTGGCCGAGAAAACTTTGGGAGTTAGGCCACGGCCTCAGGATACAGTTCGCCCGAAAAAAGGTAGTTTTGAAGCGATTTTTCAGGGTTTTAGAAAGATATTCGAGCGTTTTCACTATCATATTCGGAATCAGCACAAAATTTGACATATTTTGAAGCGAAAAATTTTTTTGACCGGAATCCTCCTTTAAAGAATGATGTTGACTTTCAGCATGTCTCTCCGAAAAGTCTGTCATAACTTGAGAAACTTCATTGACGAAGCGAATCTTGACAACTTTTTCGAAAAGTTTCAAGTCAGAATAAACGGAACGCAAATTGAATTCTTTTTATCAACATCTGATCAAAATGAGCGGATGTATCCTCTTGGAAAAAATGTTCTGACAACCTACGAAAAATCTTTGTATGATCGGAGTATAGTTAGAAGTAATATTCAATGGAAAACTCGACCAAGCTGCCCAAATAGCGTGATAGCTTGCTTTTGTGCTGATTTGAATGTTGCCCTAAATTTTCATAAATCAGTTATCAGCGAGTATAGTCTAGAATTACGGGCACATAATCGTTACGAGGAGTATTTCACCGAGTTGTTCAAATCAAGAAGATCCCTTTTGAAAGTGAAAAAGATCAAAATAAATGTGAGCGATTGGAGTCAAGCACTACAAATGCTTCCTGAAATCGACCCGGAATCACTTGTGAAAATGGACTTAAAAGTTCGAGGAGGGGCCGAATCTGAGGAAGACATGAGCAGACTTTATCAGATGGATCAGTGGAAAAAAGCGAATGAGCTGGTGCTGAGTTCACCCCTGAACACTATTCAGGCACAGTATTACACACATTTCACAAAAGTGGAGGTACATTTTGTGATGCTCGATCTAAACGCACTTATGGTATTAAGACAGGTGAGGTTTCAAAAGATGGTTCCGGTAGATTTCAAATATCCCAATTTCAGGCCTTTATGGAGAACAACCCAAATATGGACGAATTCATCCTGCGAAGTTATGCTGCTGAGTCGAGCATTTTTGCGCAATGTCTCGGAGAGAAACTTCATATTCAAGATGTAGAAAATGTTGATGTTTGGAACTTTATTTCACAAAAATTACGTCAAGTGGTGATTGTAACCAAGTCTATGTGGAATGTTACGTTCCACCGTATTCGCTTTGTCGATGTGTTCGCCGCTAATACTTTGGCGCCTAAATGAAGATTGTTGAAACAGTGAGACGAAATGAAATAAAATAAAATATGTACATGATACAAAACCATTCATACTTCACAACAGAATCAATTGATTATCCAATCGGCGTGAACAGATTTGTCAAACTTCGAAAATGATGCATGAAACAAATTTTCAGTAGTGTCGGGACCTTCATCAATTGATAACAGACGCGAACCATCTCGAGTTTTGAAATACGCCTTAGTGGTGTTTTCGCCAAAACGTACTGTACTTTTCAGCACCCCAAATATGTTCCACTGCACGTGTTCAGATCCTATTGAGAGAGATTCCAGGGCTGATGGGTCCAATAACATCTGTTAATAAGCAACATACTTTAAAAAAGTGTACTTGAAACTAGCTTAGCAGGTTTAGTTCAGTTAAACTAAATTTAAAACTTACATCTTTCAACTTGAGATAAGTTTCAGCAGTAAACGATTTGATGCTAAACCCAAAACTCTTCAAATGAACGAATTTCTTGATATCCGGCAACGACTCGAAATATCCAGCTATGTACAAACGCAGGGCTTGATTCCATTGATCTGACTTCATGAATTCCTCCATTTCAAAATTTTTAAAAATTCCCTCGGTATCGACAACATTAATCCTCTTCAGTCCAGACAATTGAAAATATGGAAGAATTCTCATGAGCTGATTTTGCTTTGTAATCTCTACAATGAGTTGACTTGTGAGCATTGGGGTCCTTCGATGACTCAACTTGTTGCTCAGATGCGCAAAAACTTTTTCAACATTTTTCTCCAACGCGTTTCTCTGTTCGGCCGTCTTGAGTATATATCGCAATTCAGTAAAAGAGTCTATGCAAAACCAGCTTAGCTCCTTTTTTATATTGGCCATAGCGAGATCCAAATCGTTACGAAAGGCTTCAATATAATCCATGCCACGAACTGTTTTCCAATCTTCATATCGTGCACTATTGACTGTATACCCATTGTTGTGAGGTTTGTACTCGACGTCACAGATTTCTTCAAACTCTACGTCACAGTTTTCTTCAAGGTTAGTTCCTTCCTCCGAATAATACAACAACCGAATGGACTCATGAGTCACTTTAATGCTGATACTTTCTATTTTCGGATCTGGTTTGATCTTGTCGATACGATTTCTCAAGTCGCGACAGGTCTTTCGGAGAGATTGACTAAATAAAGTAAAATAAGATAGTACCAAACTTTGAACTTACATTGAAATGTGCACACAATGATCCAAAATGACACCCAGCGCCACATTAGGCATATCCAAAAGTGTTGGTGGTTCAGACATTTCGAAATTGTGAATGGTTGGAAAAAAAAAGAAAATTGGCGAGTAAACAATATGCGTCTTCCTCACTCTTATTTTATTCATCAACCCACTGTCATGTGATTCTCTTATCAGTACTAAACATGTGTTGCCTGTCGCATGCACAATTCCATTCTTCTCATTTTCAATCTAATCAACAATTTCGAAATGTCGAAATCCCTGAATCTTTTGGATATGCCGGATGTGGACACAGTGTCAGTTTGGTTCAAATCCGCACAGGTTTTATCATGAAAAGGACACAAAAATCGATTACTCTTACTTCTAAAAATTGTCCCACGGCGAATGATTTGCCATTGCCCAGATCTTTCAAAAAAAGCTGGTACAAAAATGCTGCTGTTGGAGAAATCATAAATTGTATATAGTTACAATGGAATGAAATAAAATCCAATATATAAATAGTACAAAAAAAATTTATGCACCACAACACAATCAATTGATTATCCGATTGGCGTGAACAGATTTCTTAAACTCAAACAATGATGCATGAAACAAATTGTCAAAAAGACTTTTATCAATTGATAACAGACGGGTCCCATCTCGTGTTTTGAAATATGCCCGAGTGGCGATTTCGTCGAAACGTACCGTGCTTTTCAGCACCTCGAATATGTCCCATTGCTCGTGTTCGGATTGAATCGAGAGAAATCTCAGAGCTGATGGTTCCAATAACATCTGTGAATGAGCAACATATGTACTTAAAATGTATTCGAAACTAGCTCAGCAGCATTAGTTCAGTCAAAATGAATGTAAAACTTACATCTTTTAATTTGAGATAAGTTTCAGCAGTAAATGATTTGATGCCAAAATCAAATCTCCTTAAATGAGAGAATTTATTGATTTCCGGCAACGACTCGTAATATCCAGTTATTGTCAAAAACAAGGCTTGATTCCATTGATCTGATTTCATGAATTTCTCCATTTCTAAATTTTTAAAAACACCTTCGGTATCAACCACTTCAATACTCTTCAGTCGAGACAATTGAAAACATGGAAGGATTCTCATGAGCTGATTTTTCTTAGTGATCTCTACATTGAGGTGACTTGTGAGCATAGGTGCCCTTCGTTTGCTCAAACTGGTGCTCAGATGCGCAATGACTTTCTCAATACTTTCCTCCAACGCGTTTCTTTGTTCGGTTGTCTTGATTTTGTATCGAAATTCAGTATACGATTCGATGGAAAACCGCCTCAACTCTCCTTTTAAATTGGTAATAGCAAAATCCAAATCGTTACAAAAAGCTTCGATATAGCCCATGCCATAAACTGTTTTCCAAACAATACATCGAGAACTATATACGGAAAACCCTTCTTTGTGAGGTTTGTACATTACGTGGCTTTTTTCTCCAAAAAGGCGGAGCCTTTCTTCGGAATCATACATTAACCGAATGGACTCGTGGGATATTTCTATTGTGATACTCTTGATTTTCGGGTCCGGCTTGATCTCGTCTATGCGATTTCTCAAGTCATGGCAGGTTTTTCGGAGAGATTGGCTGAATTATGTAAAATTGGATAGTACCTAATTTTGAACTTACATTGAAATGTGCACACAATGGTTCAAAATGACAGCCAGCGCCACATCAGGCATATCCAGAAGAGTCGGGGGTTCCGACATTTCGAAATTGTGAATAGATTGAAAATGAGAAGAAGGGAAATGTGCATGTAACAGTCAACAAACTTTCAGCACTGATAAGAGAATCACATGGCAGTGGGTTGATAAATAATAAGAGTGAGGAAAGATGCCTGGTGTTGACAAATAGACAGAGTTTTACAGCTCGCTGAAAACCCAAGAAAATTTCACGTTTGTGCCTTATTGTTGACGTGCTTTGAAAAAGATAACATATGTACATAATTTCAGCGTCTTATCAGTTGTTAAAATTTTTCGACCACGCCTTGAAACTGTTGACTTATGTATTTCATTTTTCGTATTGATTAGTTTTCTATTTAATATTTTTCACCATGAATTCCAATCCCTCATTATTGGATATGCCTGATATTGCTATGGAACAAATTTTGAGAAAATGCAATTTTCCATCGATGTGAGTTCACCGTTTTAAAAATATATTCCAAGGTGTCGTAAGATTTGATGTTTGGTCCGCAAGCAGCAGATTTTACGACACTTTGCTAGGGCGCGAAATTTGAATGTTTCAAAGCATCATTTTGTCTTTCAGCATGTCCCTCCGAAAAGTTTGTCATAACTTGAGAAACTTCATTGACGAAGCGAATCTTGACAACTTCTTCGACAAGTTTCAAATCAGAATCCACGGACAGCAAATTGCATTCTTTTTATTAACATCTGATCAAAATGAGCGGATGTATCCCCTTGGAAAAAATGTTCTGACAACCTACGAAAAATCTTCGTATGATCGGACTATAGTGAGAAGTAATATTCAATGGAATACTCGACCAAGCTGCCCAGGTAGCCCGATAGCTTGCTTCTGTGCTGATTTGAATGTTGCGCTAAATTTTCATAAATCAGTTATCAGCGAGTTTAGTCTTGAATTACGGGCACATAATCGCTACGAGGAGTATTTTACCGAGTTGTTCAAATCGAGAAGATCCCTTTTGAAAGTGAAAAAAATCAGAATAAATGTGAGCGATTGGAGTCAAGCACTACAAATGCTTCCTGAAATCGACCCTGAATCACTTGTAAAAATGGACTTAAAGGTCCGAGGAGGGACCAAATCTGAAGAAGACATGAGCAGACTTTATCAGATGGATCAGTGGAAAAAGGCAAAAGAATTGGTGCTGAGTTCGCCCCTGAACACTATTCAACCACAGTATTACACACATTTCACAAAAGTGGAATTATATTTTGTGATGCTCGACCTAAACGCACTTATTGTATTAAGACAGGTGAGGTTTCAAAAGATGGTTCCGGTAGATGCTCTAATTGAGATTTTTCATAGCAATATTCTTAATCTATTTGCATTCTTACATAGCTCTAGACAAAATTAAATTTCAGGCTTTCATGGAGAACAACCCAAATTTGGACGAATTCATTTTGCGAAGTTATGCTGCTGAGTCGAGCATTTTTGCGCAATGTCTCGGAGAGAAACTTCAGATTCAAGATGTAGAAAATGTTGATGTTTGGAACTTTATTTCACAAAAATTACGTCAAGTGGTGATTGTAACCAAGTCTATGTGGAATGTTACGTTCCACCGTATTCGCTTTGTTGATGTGTTCCCCGCAAATACTTTGTCTGCTCAATAGAGATTGTTGAAATAGTGATGAATTTTCTGCTACCATTATTATTCATTTCTTGAAACTGTAATGAAATATAATACACCACAACACATTCAATTGATTATCCAATCGGCGTGAACAGATTTGTCAAACTCCGATAATGATGCGATAAACTGATTGTTAGTATAGGGACTTTCATCAATTGAAAGCAGACGGGTACCATCTCGAGTTTTGAAATACGCTCGAGTGGTGTTTTCTCCAAAACGGACCGTAGTTTTCAGCACCTCAAATATGTTCAATTGTTTGTGTTCAGATTGTATTGAGAGGAATTCCAGAGTTGATGGTTCCAATAACATCTGTGAATGAGCAACATACTTAAAAAATAAATGAATTGAAATCTTACATCTTTTAACTTGAGATAAGTTTCAGCAGTAAAAGATTTGATTTCAAGTCTAAATCTCTTTAAATGAAAGAATTTCTTGATTTCCGGCAACGTCTCGTAATATCCAGTTATTATCAAAGACAGGGCTTGTTTCCATTGATCTGACTTCATGAATTCCTCCATTTCAAGATTTTTAATAATTCCCTCGGTATCGACCACTTTAATCCTCTTCAATTGAGACAATTGAAAATATGGAAGGATTCTCATGAGCTGATTTTCCTTTGTAATCTCCACATCAAACTGACTTGTAAGCATCGGGGTCTTTCGCTTCCTCAACTCGTTGCTCAGATGCGCAAAAACTTTTCCCACATTTTCCTCCAACACTTTTCTCAGTTCGGTTGTCTTGATTATATAT